>CM072999.1:250717410-253189910 GCA_037038555.1 Rhynchonycteris naso
AGAGGACGGACCTTTCCCCGCTGATAACAGCCTTGCATTTCCCGTACCCAAGGCATCCATTGGCTGTTCCAATTCTGCATCCTATTTTTAGTCTGTGATCTATGTCATCTGGCTGGCATCGGGTCACTGCAAAAACTTTTAGGATGTTGAATGAGCATTGCTGTTTGCTCTTCTTGGCTAAAGCAGTTCTGCTGTCTCCTGTTCTTACCTGTGCCATGGCTGGCACCCGATGGCTGGGACAGTTCACTGGCGTGTCCACCTGGCCATGCACGACCCTCTGAGGCTCAGAGTGTGAGCCCACTCACTGGCTTTTCTGGGGCAGCTTCTGAGGCTCAGGCTGAGGGCAGGTATGTCCGACTCCTCCATCATGGTGGAGCTGTGGGAAGGGGCTGTTGTATGCGTCGAAAGTGAGACTGACTTCTTAGCAAGCGAGTCGAATCGGAACAACAGCTTTGTGGACTATTTACACGGCGAAGCGCGATTCTCCAAAGGATCCCGAAGTGAAGGATTCTGCCAATCTGGGAAAGATGGTGTCCCTCTAAGCTGTTGTCAGAGGGCCCCATACTCTCTCGAGGGACCTCCAGCGCCAGAGGCAAGTTTGCAAAACTAGAATAGATATTCAGAAATGTGCTGAATTGGTCAGCACCAGTGTCTGCTCCTCAGATGTCATTTCTGGGGCTGGTCTGGGACCGGCGGAGTGGTCCACCTCACTTGCCAGCAGCCTGCACTTGAGGCAAATGAAAGAATAAGCAGACTCACTGGCTAATGTCCTAGGAAATCTGTCCACCCCATGTGGGGTCCTCCCGTTTATGGGACTGGCTGGTCGTGCTCAGCTTTTCCTTGGGACACAGGCTCGTTTTTTATCGCTCTTCTGAACACACAGTGGGCAGATTTAAAGCTGCTTCGAATCGAATGCTTTCTTCAGCTCTTCCTCCCAAGTCACCCCGAATAACCTCAGGGGACCCTTCCCATCAATGTGTAACAGCTTGGTGCCATCAAGACAACAGACCGGATCTTGTGACTATCTTACAGAAGCCAAGTCCTCCCATGTCCCAGAGCGGTGAGTACCTCCATGGGTCATGCTCTCTGCTCGGGAAGGCTGCGGAGTGGGAAGACACGTTCAAACAAAGGAGCAGTCTCTGGCAGATCTCTTGGCACTTTGGACAAAACCAAACCATGGGGATTGGTAAGAAAGCCCAGCCTGGGAGGAAGAGGAGAAAGTCAGAGAACACCTTCAATGGATGCCAGTGCTGGGGCTTGGCAGCTGCTTTGGAGCACAAACGAATTCCCCATGGCAGTGGGCCAAGATGCTGATGTTGGCACCTGCCAGAGGCAGACAGCCCACGTTGCAGCTGTGCTGGTCAAATGAGCCTGGAGACCTTAGGGGCTGAGGCCTCAATGACTGTTAGCAGGCTGCGGTTCTCGGCAGGCGGTTTACTGAAACACGGTGTGTGCGCCACCCCCTCTGGGCTGGCTCTCAGCACCGTCAGAAGTGCAGGCGGCGTGTCCCGCTGAACAACCTGCCCGGTCTCCGGCAAGAGGAGCTCATCGGAGAGCGCCAGGCAACAAAGGAATGCCTGGAGAGGGTGTAGCAAAACAGACGAGGCTAAGAATAGGGGCTCAGGGAGCGGCAGAATGGATGAACTTCCTACTCGGGGACTGCCATCATCTTCAGGTCACCTGGCTCCTGAGAAAGAAGGCTTCTCCATCTTCCAAAAGCCAGGGTTACGTGTACAAAAGACATCTGGTCGAACAAGAATTAATCAAGGTATGACTAAATTCAGAGTGATTAGGATGAAGAACTGATGGGAAGGAACCCTGTTAATCCTTCGGTAATAATGGGCAAGGGCAGGGCGCGGGGCGATCAATATGAAAGAGAACTGAATCAGACAATACTTTAAGACAGCTATCCTTGTGAAATGAAATGTCCCGCTAAATACATCCGGGGTCGGAGGCAGTGGCAAAACCCACAGATTTAAGGCCTCTGCAGTGAGGATATGTTTCAGAGATACAGTCCTCATGGAAAATTCTAGACCATTGACTTAAGACAAATGGTCACTTGAGAATAAACGCTTATGTCAAACTCAACATGAGTTGCCTGTCTGAAGAACACCTGAACTTAGCTTCTCAGGCTACCCAACCAAACTCCCTGCTGTTTCACTCTTAGAATGTCTAAAAAGAAATTATTTTCTCTGTCATCCAGCTACTAGCTCTTGCTTGCTTTCCGCAGGGGCACTGTTGTCTAATGCAAGGAGTTCTGGCTCTTCTGTTAGGACAAGGGTCCTGTTCGGATCAGTAAGGGACATCAGCCGACTGCATGATCCGTTCACCTGCGGCAGGTGGCCTCTTGTTGCACCTTGACCTGTGTCCTTTCTCGAAACTCCCCGAGGTCAGTTCAGCCTGGCCCTTCTGCTGTCACAGTTCCGGGGCCATTTGTAATTTACTCTCGTCTATTGTCATTTCTTGTGGTCTCATTTGCTCTATCAAAGAGCAGAAGCCACCGAAATCCCAGAGAACCGAAAACGGCATTGGAGGAGAATCAGAAAATGTGAATTTTCTGGCCTGGCATTTACTGATGCAACAAGCTGTCCACGTCTGACTATGTGAATGGAAACATACATACTTTTTTTTTTTATTATTTTTTGAAAAGAGAGACCCTCCGAGGCTGTTCTTCGGTAAATGACAACAGCAGAAAGACTCAGAGGCTGGATTTGAAGAAAAGAATTTGCTGATTATTTTCATTCCCACGACTCTTCCATCCCTTTTCCCAAGCAAGCACTTTCCATTGACTCAGCAATGCGTCTGCTCCCTCCCGCCCCTTTTCCTTAGTGCAGCAGACGGAATGTTGGGAGTCTCAGACTTAGCGGACTAAGATGCAGGAGGACAGTGGGACTGTGGCTGCGGAGGACCCCTCCTCCGAGCATAGACATGACAAGGACAGTCCTCATACAGACCACACCAAAGGTCATAGCCGCTCTGGAGGAGCCCCCACCTGTATTTGATGACGTCACACACTCAGAGCTTCTAAGACACTGAACCACAGGATAAACAATTTTTTTTCCCTTGAAATTTATTTTAATGGAAACCACACTCCTATTGCACTTTGCATATAGTTTGCTCTACTTGAATGAAAAAATTACCTGTGTCATTCTCAACTTACATTTTATTTTTCTACTTGAGCTTTGAAAAATTCAGATACGGAAAAATAAAGATTCAGGTGGCATTCTGAATTCCCTCGCTTTCTTGTGCCCTCTTCCTTCCTGTGCTCTGTCAGAAAAGATACACGATCATAGTTTGGCTGAAGATAGTCAACATGGAAGTGGAATGAATGTGCTTCTACATCAGTATGGCCAACTTGCCTTTCTTTTTTCTCGTCAATGACGTTGGGCGTGGCTAGACCGGACCTGGGAGTCATGGTCACATGAACAGAAATTGCTGCTTTTGTTTTGCCCAAGTCAACTACAATGACATGCTTTCTGCAAGAGGCTCGAGCCCCAGCAGAATAGCCCTTATACTGGGTGCTTCTCTAAATGCAGGGGCTGAAAGACAAGAGGTAGTAAATCATTTCTGCTTTCAGCACTGCAAAACAAAACAAAAAAAGACAGGTAAAAGATTTAAGTCAATCGCCTCCTCCAGTCCTGGGGCTAGTGATGGCATTTCAGGACCCCCGAGTTAAGCTGAGATCACAGCGAAGGGCAGAGACACTTGCTTGGCCTGATTTCCTAAGAACCTCTTTAATGTGAACATCCCCCCCCCACCATTGTGGTTATTTAATCAGCAATTTATTTTCAAATTGAGGATTTGGTAACTCTAATATGCTTCTATCACTGAAGAAAAAATGAGATCTTTGTTGGTGATAGATGAGGCTTTTCAAAATTTAATTTACGTGTTGTACATCCATACGTTCTTCACCGAAGGGTACCCTTGTTAGTGCCGATAACTCCCATTTCCTCTGGTCATCTGATGCTAATTAGGGCCGCTGTTGACTGCAGAAGTAATCGATAGCTTTCCACAGTAGATCACATAGACTCACTCAGATCCATCTGCAATTAGTCCCGTGTAGCTACACACGGATATCTTAATTAAAACAAAATATGCCTCGGAAGAGATATGCTTCAAAGATGACTGGAATTCCAAATATTTTGACACATTTAATGGGTTTATTCAATGTAAGTCTTGAGGAAACCTTTCATTAATCAAATGTGTTTGATGAGTTTTCCTTGAAAACATGTTGAAGTGAAAAAAGTTGGTACTTAGTAATTATCCATTTGTGTTTATTAACATTTTGGCCATAAATGCACTTCAAACACCAAGAGAGCTAAAAGACTATGCCTTCATCTTGGATTTAATAGATTTTTTCACCGCAGTCGTTTAACTAATTCTTCCAAGGCAAACATCAGCGGGCAGAGGGGACTAGTATGACCTGTGCACCAGGGGGCGCCTCCTTCAGCCACTCTACTGATGTGACAAGAACACGGTGTGGTTAGCCCTCTACGAAGGTGGAACTTCACCTGCTCTGTTTGCTTTCGGAGAAACACAGCTTCCAGTACCCGATCATTGTAGATTCTGAATCTCGCTGTTTCAACCAGACTCAAAAGCACACTTCAGAGTCTACTGAAGGAAGAGAATGATGGAAGATGAGGTGCAGTTCCTAGGCCAGATGTCTTGTATCCAGAGTCCCGTTCTGTTCTGTGTATCTGTGCCAGGCAAGCTCATCTCCACAGCCCCAGTGCTGACCTTGCTTCTCGCATCTTTCTTTCTCACATTGTCAGTTACAGTCTGCCGTGGAGGATGCAGAACAAGATGCAAGCAGATTCCTGGCCACCTTTAGACCAAACTCCTCTCGGCAGTGGCCAAGCCATCCCAGTTGGGAGTCAGGCCAGTCCTTAGGAGAAGAACTCTGTACCTTGGCGTGGTTCTGCTTCAGAACAGAGGGTGGCATGTCCCCGCCCCCCTGTCCCAATCAAAGCTGCCTTTGCCAGGTAATGTGAAAACCAAGGTACTGGATTGCGTCGATGGAAAGGGTGCCATTAGACATCGCGGAATATTTACGAGTGGCCACTGGTTTCCTCACAGGCTTGCATTTCAAGAAATGACAGAAGACAATGCTTGGCCGCTCTGTTTCCTCCTGCCCATCCACGGTAATGTGACACAGAGCTTTCTGCTCAAGCATGAGACTTCTCTGAGTCTGCCTCGAAGGCCTGTGTTCACGAAGTTAGTATCGGAGCTAACACTACTGACGAGGGGAAAATGAACTCCGTGTATTTCGTAGGAAACCATCAGTAAAAAATGGAGACAATATCAACACTTCCAAAATATAGAAAGCCAATAGTCGAAATCATTTAGTAATAAATTTTTTTCTACATATAACCTCATACATGTAAAGAGTGTTAGAGTGATGCTTCAGCTCTATTTGACTCTTGTTAGTTTAAGGGCTTCTCATTTGGGTAAGGCTCAGGAGAGTGTCATCCAATGGTCAAGGCTCGGTGAAGTTTGGCAACCCACACCCACTCTATTTTCACTAGAAGACAGACGCTACATTGGGATGTGACAGGTGCTTTCTGTTTTGCAGGAGAGCGCAAAGCCGTTTACGGAACATAAACATTAGTGTGGAAAAGGCAGTACACACAGGAAGGTGAACGTCAGTACAAGCTTGTTTGCACAAAGTTCACCAGGATTCTCTTGATGAAAATCTTTGATGTGTGACCAAAATGCTCATTAGGCTGTAGTCATGTCATCAGAAACCAAAGCCATTACATGACATATGGGAGATTCTTGAGGAATACTAACTCCTTCACTAGCTAGTAAAGGCCAGAGTTAAATTGTTAAAATCATCATCATGAAAAACATCATGGCCCCAGTTTGCCTTACAGCCAAATTTACAAATGGTCCCTTTACAATACAACATACCCCCAAACCATATGAGTTTGGAATGTAGCACTGCATTAGGTATCCCATAGAAGCCCTAAGGATCACAAGAAGCTTTATTTAAAAATAATAATAATAATAATAAGGAACAAAAGGTTTCAGTTGGATGAAACTGTTTTAGCAATGTCTCAACGGAGCGCCTAAAACTGGAATTTCAGATATACAAGAGAACAGGAAACAGATAACAGTGGTTTTTTGTCTTTTTACAAGTCCGGATTGTTTTTGAAATGCGGCTACAATGTTTCTGCCAAAGACAAAGATAATAGAGGGGAAAGGGCAGTTACCACCAGAACCAGCCATGGGCTCAGACCACAGCTTGGAGGAGCAGCCATTGATTTTGTGGTTATGTGGCTGGAAGCACCCGCAAGACCGTCCTTTTCATAGTCACGCTGTAAGAAAGAATGCTTTCATTATCATCTGACACATGTATTCATTCTATCACAGTGTATTTTAACCACACATCTTTCTCTCTTCCACCCCCTTAAAACTCCTAACTAGCTCTATCCCTCACCACAATTGACCCCAGGATTCTAACAATTCACTGACTTGTGGTTTTATGGGAGCGTTGTGACTCTGGGTGAGAACTAGATACTTCTAATAAACTGCTCAGTATTTATTTTCTTGCTGAGTGGTCATTAAAATCCACTTGGAGGAAAAATATGAACTATACTATTCTCCCCTCCACTTCCCAGATTCCCTAGTTGCTATTCAACATGGCACCTTTCTCCCTCCGGGTACCAGTGACTGCAGAAGTATACTGACTGTCCCTCTCCATCATGAAGAAGGACAGGAAGAACCACCTGAGAAAACTTGTCGTCCAGGTCACTACCAGTTCATATAGATGGATCACAAATCTCATTGGAGACCAGCAGAGCAAGCAGGGGTAAACCTTCCCTCCACTGACCATTCTAACCTACATTTTATAGATGGAGTCTGCCCTGCTCATCCATAGGAGAGCCCAAACCAGAACTCATGCTTCCAGATTCCCAGTCAGCACAGCTGTCCTCCCCTGGGATACACTGGTCCATCCCCCTCCGGCACCACCTCAACCCCATTACACCATATCTTCTTGACACAATGAGCTCTGATCATGATAGACTCATCCATCTTTTCACGTGTAAATTGGGGAGAGTAACATGGCCTGTCCCAGATACCTCTGGGTTGCTATGGCAATAAAAGGAGCTGTAGATAGAGCATATCTGGGAAGCAGTGAGAGTCGTTTTCTGTGCCGGATATTACGTGACTGTGGCACTGGGACAGGATCTTCATTCACGCTGGGTCCAGTTCTGAGATGAAGATCCCACACTTAGGTCTCACCGAGTTAGACCTCCAAGCCCAGAGGCACATACATGGAGAGCACCTTACATTTTTTTTCTGGACCCAAAACCTTGTTATCGTTGAGCCCTTCACACGGTACCCTGCCCCCAGGGCTCAAAGGCTCTGTCTCTAGAGATGCAGGGAGACCCAGAAACATCACTTACATCAGAAAGACAGAGGTGTGTACTGCCCGACACGTTGGATTTTAGCTTCTGTGCCTGGGGAGAGACAAACACACACACACATATAAAATCATTCCTACCTAATATGAAAGAGTAATTACTGATGGTCCATCAATCAACCATCTGGGGCAGTGCCATTGATAGAGATATGTGAGCCCATATATAACTTTAAATTTTCTAGCAGCCACAGGGGTAAATAAGTAGCAGGTGAAGTTAGTTTCAATAACATTTCACCCAGTATTTTCCATCTCAACATGTAAATCAATGTAAAAGTTATTGGGATACTGTATTTATATTCTTTTTTTTCCCTCCCAAGTCTTTAAAACATGACATAGCACATCTCAGTTCGGACTGGCTCCATTTCAAAGGCTCAGTATCTCCCCGGGGCTAGTTGAAGCAGCCCAGGACGAGGCTACTAAAGACAAAGTTTTGAAGTTATTTATATTTTGAACTCATTAATGTTTCTGAAAGTTAATTTTTGGGGAATGCCTTCAAGATAAAAAATGTTGTAATAAAAAGCTCAATTTATTGGTAACAGAGAGATTGGTCTTCCTGAAGCTTGTTTGTTTGTTCATTTGTTGATTCCTGCTGATACTTACCGAGCTGCTTTCCAACGCTGGGCATATGGTGATATGGACAAGCAAATGTGGTCCCTGGGCTCACGGGGCTGCCCCCTCGTGAGCAAACACTCCGTGCTTGGGAGCTAAAGCACAGGACAGGAACTCTTTCAGAGTGGTCCCCTTGAGGAATTGAGGAATAGCGTGGGACACAACAGAGTCCCAAGCCAGCACTCTTAAAACTCCATTGCAAGAGGGCTGAGCTGTGAGATCTCTAAGTCTCCTAATTCCTCACAAATGGAACAAGACTGCTGGGTTCCGTTGCTCAATTGCAATGAAAATTGCTGCCCCAGTGCAGCCCTCCTGTTTCCTAAACAATTAGAGTACAGAGAAGATAAGTGACTTATTCAGAGTCACACAGCAATTTACTTGGGAGTCAGGTTATAGACCAGTTCTCTAAAACTCTTGAATGAAAACGTCCTCTGTCAGTGTTTCTCCCAGGGAATCCTGGCATGCTGGACTCCTCATGCTCTACCTGCCCCCAAATCCACACAACCCCTCCAGGACCTCTACCAACCCAAAAGGAGGCCAGCGGCACGGAATGTCAGAGAGCTCATTTGCCAACGGGATGACCCTGGTTAGCCATCACACCAAAATCCGGTGTATCTGGGCAAGCACCACTGTGCATGGCCCTGGCAGGCCAGGCCGCCTGTTGCAGGAAGACTTTGTACCTCATTGGAGACAGGGTGGCTGAAATGAGAGCAGCTTCACCCAAGCAGTGATTTATTGGCCATCATGATACTTGGGAGGCATCATAATCTTTACTTGTATTTGCATATGCCAGCTGTGAATATGAAATAGAAACCTTTAAACAGGCATCACGAAAAAGACACTAAGAAGCACCCCTAGGCTGTTCAAAGGTCACTAAATGTTATGTCTAAGAAGATCAGAAGGGAAACTGGAGGAGGAGTTGAACTTTACTCCAAAGCCTACTTGTAATCTATATTAATAGCAAATCCGGTCTACTGCATTGTTACCTGCAGAGAAGGATGTGTAGAACTTCACATTTCTGTTCAAGAAATAAATTGGAATTGTGCCCAGACACCCAAATGGGCCTAAAACATCACATACAGTATCTCTTTTCTAGGCCATACTCTACAGAAGACATAAGCTTTTGCTGAGGGCCTTTGCATAATAAGAAGTTCACGAAAATGGGCAGAGATGGTAGCCTGACTCCTAGCTCGGGACACATTATCACTTCAAGTTGTTCCTGGGCTTGTGCTCACAGCTCAATTGTACCCCAGCGGCCTCTAAGGGTCCTAAGAGCAGTGAGACCTCCTTCCGACTTGGTTCTATACCATCAGCACCAGCATGCAGCGCCTTCCTCACTGGATACAACCTGAGACACTCAGTAGCTGTGTGTCTTATTCATTGCAGGCACCTGTTGGAGAACTGGTATAATGCCCACCACTATTAAATGACTGTAAAGCGGCTTCCACCAATACACTAGGAAAGTCTTCTATTTTAACAGATTTTCTTAAGTGGATTACGTATAAGCACAGGCAGATTTCTGGTCCTCATTTGTCACTGAATGTACCCCTGTGTACAGGCTTATATAGACACTCAAACAGGTAGAAATGCACAGGTCTAAACTCCCAGGCTCTTGTCTACTGTCTGGGAGTGGTTGGGATACTTGTTCAATCACCCAGGAAAATGGGTGATTTAGCCCAATTCCAAGTCTGTGAAGCCCATTTTCTTCCCCCAAAGTGGGCATCTTATTGGCATCTATGAGAAGGAAATGGTCAACTTCTGGCCTTCTCTCCTGGTAGTCCCACCAGCTTCACTAAACCCGGAGGCAGCAGCCCCAAGCTCCTCTTGCCTTGAGGACCATTCTGATTGGTGTAATTGGATGAAATGTTGACTAAAAGTAGTACTGTACAGCCAGGCCCCTACAGACGCTCTGAGAAAATGCCTTCTCTCCTGCTGAACGCCTCCCCAACCCACAGAAGCACTCTGCACCCCAGAGGCATAGCGGTCCACACACACAGGCCCGCAGATACTCTGCTTATGTGATCTATTCACACAGCTTCCCAATGAGGAGTCTAAGTGCAGACCCGAGCAGAGCAACCCTGGCGCTCCCCGGAACCTAGCAGGGACCACAGGGAAGTCCGTGAGTCTGCTCTGCTCAGACTGAATGCCACCCACTCCAGGCAGAGGGACAGACTGGATGTCCAGGGCCTCTCAGGGTTCATAAGCACAGATGGGGGTGGGGTGGGGGACAGAGCCTGGGAATTTAGACAGGTGTGTGGCAGGCTGGCCGCATGCGAGTATCAGTCCTATATGCTGTCTGAACCCCGCCAGTGAACCCTGATTCAGAGATTGACCTATGCAGCTCCAGCGTCCACCTAAGAAAATCCGGCTCTCAAGTCCCATTTTGGAAGCCGGGGCAATCTTAATGGCTTTTATTCTGAGCATTTTTGAAAACATCACCAAGCTCTCACCGTCTGCCACGCAGGTATGAAAAATGCGAACATCTAACTTTGAACTCTTGCAAACGGTGTTTCCATACTTTACATGCTGTCTCACTCAATGGAAAGTGAGCTGGTCCCGGGACAGTTTAAAAATATTATTTTTTAGACCTTGTAAGATATCGGGGAAGTTATTATAGAAACTGGAAAAACCCGGACGATGACAACGGAAGTGCTGGCACAGAATGGACGTAATGCAGGGGCGAGACCGCCAGCCCCGACCTCGCCAGATACGGAACCACACACCGTGCAGCTTTAAAAACGGGGTGCGTATGTCTTAAAGGGGAATACACGGTGATGGGCAAGGGCTTGACTTGGGGGTAGGGGGGTGAACACACAATACAATGTACAGAGATGTGTTGTAGAACAGGGCACCTGAAACCTGTATGATGATGTTAACTCGTGTCACCCCAATAAATTTGATTTAAAAATTTTTGAAATTAAAATTAAAAAAAAAAAAAAGGAGAACGGATGCATTTTCCTAAAAGTCAGTGTTAACCGCTGTTACAGCCTGTTGAAACTCTTTTAGGAAAGAGTGTTTTTTTTTTAACAGCTCGTTCACAGTCACGTGGTTGTGGGGGAAGCACCGCCCACCGAAACGCAGAACCACACAGGTTTTCATCTGGAAAATGGAGAGATGAGAAGATACTGGAGAAACCCGCCCCCACGCCAGTCATTTTGCTGTTGTTCGGGAAACCCAGGGAGCCTGTTCAGCAGTGTAATAAAGTTGTCACCGGCAGTAATCTCCAAGTCCAGGCACGTCATGTAATAGAATTTCCGTGACAAGTAATTGCAGGGCCAGACCTCACCGGTCCCTGGCACTAGAGGGTTAATAAATGCATTAGCTGCCGTTAACCTCTGTTACCTGGAGTCAGACCAACGGCTCTCCTGCTTTTTACCCCTGTGATTAGCACTTGGAAAGCCTGCCACTGTGCCCATGGCTTTCCTGGACAGAACGCACAGAGACACACATAATTTATAGCTCCCGGTCGAGCCTGCTCATTGCCGACTGCGCGTGCACGTACGAGTTCTGCCTGTAGTAGGCGCTCACCAGCCTTGGAGACCCACGGGCCAGGTTTGGAGAGGCACACTCGCTCTGTTAATGGAATTGGAGACTGAAAAGTGCGCCCACTCGGAACCTGGCATTGGCGGCCCCAGCACTCCATTTCTGTAGGAAAGCCAATGTTTACTCTTGAGCTTTTAGGCAGCTGTCAGCCAGCAGGGTATGCAACATTTTTCTACTCCCCTCCATGCAGAAGAAAAGCCAGTTTCTGCTCTACCTCCAGAAAATTAAACCGGAGGAAGCTGCCCAATCCAATAGCAACAGACTGTCCGGGTTGCAGCCAAATGGTCGTAATTAATGATGCTTCTGGTTCTTTTCTCCCTTGCTTTACTGATTAGAGAGATTTGCTATGTTAGGAACCTGTTTGCTTAATGACAGAATACAAGCAATAAACAGAGAAATACACAGACTGTAAAATGCAAACCACTTTGCTCTCCAGCACTCCGCTAAGTACCTAGCTGCATCTATCACTCCTGTCAATAGCAGGTTACTAGCATACGAGGCTCCTCTGCCGCATACCCTGGACCTTTGCTTGGGAAAATCATTGCGCGACTTCTTCCCGAAATAGTCCGGAACGCAAGGCCACTTCTCAATTTAAACCTACACACCTTGCACGTTCTCAAAAGGCAGAGCAGAGGAAGAAGAATGTGGCCCTAATTCTGAAGAGGAGCTGAGCATACCGGCCTGCTTCCGACTCTGTATTTTTCACATTGCATTTTAATAAAATCAACTCCCCTGATTACACATTATATACCTGATGTGCAGGTATACATACACCTGATTTTATGGGTAGTACTTACCATACAACAGTTCTATTGCACATTTGATATGTATTTGCCTGATAATTTCTGCACAATAAAAAGAGGAAAAAGCTGCCTACTGCTGCCTCCAAGCTCAGTAATGGTAGTCTGCTCAGTGCTCTGTCATCTTACATGCTTTTCAGCTTTTCGGATTTTGCCTGTTGGATTTAGGAGAGCCAGGCAGGGGAGGTTTTACTGCTGGTCTGGTCACAAATGGTTGGCCAGCCTTTCTAAAAATCCCTTCCACTGTCTATTTTAAACTCACCTTCCTGGTGATTTGCTTTTCCTGCAAACTTGGTAACAGCCATTTGCAACCACTGGCCTGACATGCGCAGTGAAGTCAGTGATGTAAAACAAGCAGACACATAAAGAAGGCCTGATCTGAGCCCTTAAAATTGGGGTTTTGTCTTTCAGAGCTTGCGCTTGGCAAGGATGGAATCCGTTCTTTTTCCAAGCTGGCTTTTTCCAGCCCCAGAGAACCTGGCATGGGTCAGGAAGGGCTTGAGGGGCAGAGAGGAGGTCCAGGGTAAGATGCGGCTAGTATCCATCAGAGAAGGGCATGGCAAAAACCCTTGGGCGGCTTCTCTATCCTGTCTCTTCTATCTCCTTCCTCCAAGACACTGCATCTGCATACTGCCTGAACCTCAGCCAAAAGGCTTTTATTATATTAAGCTCTAAGAAGGCCTTATAAAGATATTTCACTCAGCACAGGTTTAGGAAGGCCCACAGGGTGCCAAGATTTGTTAGTCTGGCAGGCTCTGGGCAGGTTGAACCTGGTCATAAGATGGGCATGAAGAAAGGTCTGAAAGCCTGAAGTCGACCTTCCTTACCAGGAAAAAGCACAGGCTCAGGATGAGTGATGAAGGTGGTGGCTTGGAAGATGTGTATTTATGTTCTAGAATCTGGAAGTTCTTGAATTCCTGGCACCCGTGGGGTGTGCCAAGTTTAACTGTGTTCTTTGGCTTGAGCTTAGAGTAGAAACCCTCTTATCTGACAGGATTGGGGGCTGGGCCCATAGGTCATTGGACAATTGAGCAATTAAGTTAAAGGGAAAAATCATATCATTTAGAAATTATACCTTTATATCACTCTTTTTTTATTTCAAAGCTTCTTTTCTTTGTTAAATTGTGGGAAGAATGCTTAACATGAGATCAACCCTCTTAAAACTTTGTCAAGTGTACAATATAGTATTGTTTCTATAGACACAGGCTGTATAGTGGGTCACTCAGACTTATTTATCTTGCATTACTGAAACTGTAGACCTGTTGAAGAACAACACCTCATTTCCAGTCCTTTACAGCCAAAATTCTAGTCTTTGCTTCCATGAGTTTAACTATGTCAGGTACTTCAGAGAGGTACAACCATGCAGTATCTGTCCTTCTGTGACTGGCTTATTTCACGTAAGATAATGTCCTTCAGATTCACTCACGTTGTCACATATTGCAGGATTTCCTTCTTTTTTTAAGGCCGAATAATATTCCGCTATAAATATCACATCACAAGTTTTCATGTAACATCCGAATGTCTTTGATTTACTGATTTTTGGATACATGAGCAAGGCCACCCTCTTTAAAAAGTTTTTTAAAGGAATAGTTTACGGATTGGAGTTCCCCAGCTTATGCAGTCCATTTCTGTAGGGAAGCCAGTGTTCAGTCCTGAGTTTTTTAGCCACAATTCCCAATTTTAGTTTCTTTAAAACAGGAGAGATATACGTTTGATACGTGCAGAGAAATCTCAGTGCTGATTCTTTCTACATTTAAACATTATTTTCTCAGTCTATTATAGTTGTCTTGCTCACACTTAATCCAAAAGTTGTTTTTTTTTTTTAAAAGAAAGGAATTTGCCTTTTCCAATGTATTCAATTTAGTTTCCATTGAAACAACTATGCTTTCTTTTGTGCTCTTAGTTCAATCATTCATGTAATATTTAATTCAGTGATATAAGCCAAACACCAAACACAACAGCACACAAAAGGAGTTTGAGAACAAATAAATGTAGCTGTCTCTTCTGAGCCTGCTTATCAACCGGACAGGGCAAGGGCCAGAGGTGAGCAGGAGAGAGGCCAGGCGCTTGGGGCACTCGGTCCGCCCTGGGCATTTGATGGTTTAGAGGGGAATGGAGAAGTCAGCTGCTGTGCTGGGCTGGTTAAGCCACTCCGGGTGGAAGTGTTTTTAAAATCCAAGTTGCTGTTGATGGTCTCTTAGCCTCTCTGTGGTCCCTGTGCTGGTCATTCTTGGATTGGGACAGGGGTCAGGAAAAGCAAGCTCCAACTAATTTGGCTTGTGAACGTGATAGCCAATTGAACTGGCCCATGATTGCACTGAATTTAAAAATGAATGTGCCGAGAGAGATACAGTCCTGTAAGATATATCAACAGTCCTCCATTAGCTAAGCAGCCCCTCGGGCTTGCCCGTCAGGCTCTGGCACACCATAAAAAGGACGCTGCAGCCTCACGCTTATAATTTAATGCTAATGGCAGGGTGGCAAGTGACATCGTGTGCAGACAGTGTCTACAGCAGGGAGCTTAATGCGCACCGGGGCTTGCTCCTTCCCATAACTTCACGGGATCATCTTACATCCATTGTGCTTTTCTCCAAGTTGGGGCCAACTCACATTGCCAACGACATCAGAAAACTGTGTGTTTCCAGTTCATGGTTAACATGCTCAATGAGTAAACTATTCAGAGAAGGAGCAATTAGGAGCTGTAGTTTAGAAAACTACGCCCAATTAACAATGAGAGTGTGCCTAACAATGTGTGAAAGCTGTTTCAGCTTGGGGTGGGGGACGTGTTTCGGAGAACAAAGATCCAGCGGAGGGAAGGCAAGGAACAAGCGGGCGGCCCTGAAAGTAAACATTTGTTTTTGCAAAATGCTTATAAGTCGGAGACGCAAACGTCAGGCGCAACAGCAGAGATTCACCGTGGTCTCCGATGAGAAGTGCAGGAGGCCTATCTCATCCGACACGCATCCTCGTCACCATCAGGTGATACTTATGAAGCCTCTCACTCTCCCGTGCGTATACGTGCAGCTGAGCGCAGCCCCGTAATGGCTCCATGACTTACAGCGGTAACTAACTAGGATTGGAGAGAAAACGCCACAGCCTGGAGACAGAACGGACCCAGAGCTTTTGTTTACTCTCCTTCGAAAGATGGAGCGCTAGGGGCTTCAAGAAAAACAAGGGGACAGCAAAGCATTTAAAAAGTTTTCTTTAAAAAATATGCCTTTAGAAGACAGAGAAAAATATTCTAGAAAAGAGAGGAAAACCGAGTAGGTTAACAGTGATGACGACGGTGATGATCGCTGTTAATAATAGCGCCCGCTGATAGAGACGGTGATCCCAGTCGCATTGCATGGAGTTCTCCCAAGGACTGGAAGGACCTTCTAAGGGGAGCACCCCCCTTTTGTAGAGATCAGGGTTTCTGTACTTGGGCTGGCACTTGCCTAAGTTTCTGCAGGCTGGAGTGGCTATGCTGAGATTTGAGCCTGGTCTCTGACTCCACGACCAATGCATCTTGACTGCATGCGAGACGTCGCCCACGTGATCTCCCGTAGTCTATAGATCAACCCTTGGAAGTAGTTATTATCCTAGCGACCACTGAGGAGAGTTCCGAGGAGGCAGAAATAAGCCCACATCACACAGCGAGCATGAACAGAGCCTGCTCAGGCAGCCTGGACTCAACCAAGTGGCTGTCAAAGGGAGCACAGCATTAGGGAGTCCTCTCTAGCCTCACCTTGGAAACCAGAGCAACTTGCGCAAATGTGACTTCTTTCGGAAGTCAGAAGTCCTGACGGGTTTTGTTCCCAGAGGGCGCAGAGGTGAACACCTCTCCCGTCCTATCTGAGGGGTTTGCAGCAGAGGGGGAGAAGTGGACATCCTTCAATGTCTCCTCCTGTCCCCCACCCCAAACTTTCTCTCCAGACGGCCTCATCCATGATATGACTCCTCTGGGACCTTAAATAGGGTGGAGGAAAGCCTTTCATTGAGCCTCACCCCCTGGAGGACTAGTCATTTTCCTCCCATTTGTGAGCTTCCTGGCCAAGCACAAGGCAGAGCCAATTATTCAAGGAGGCATGGTTAGTTAGAAGGCCTAAGGATAAAAGGTCAGTGGGGGATATAAGAAATTGGATTTATATATAGTACATGATCTAAGTGTGCTCAGAGGTATTCTCTTAAGTTACCCAGAACATGAGAGCATATTTATAGCCAAGATGATACAGACACTACATTCCTTTTTATTAAGCATGTTTATTACTCAGAAAATTAGGTTAAGCAATTGTCCGACTGCTGAATTATCATCCGTCTGATGGGCCAGCATCACTGCCCAGTGGACCACAGGTGCGGGTTGCCTAATGGCTCTTCCCAGAATGCACAGAGGTGGGCCTGGCCTTCCCATGCCCTCCTTAAGTTGTTACTCTCATTTTTTGAGAAAAGTGGTTAAAAAAAAAAGATGTTTAGGAGAAGACATCACAAATGGGTGGTCATAAAAAATTAGTTCAACTGAGGACCCACTTTTGCAGGGTACACACCCTACCTAACGCCCAAGTTCATTCCCCTGATGAATTTTGGGCTAACAGTCATTAAGTGCCCCTCAGCACAGGCTTCTTCTGACTCCTGGTCCAGCACAGACCAACCAGGAAGATTTTTTTTAAAATGATAAAATAATTACTGTGCTGGAGGCTCTGTTGCTGGGCTGAAGAAGTTTAATTTGTTTAATTATCACAACCCTCCTAGGCGGCAGCGCTCATTATTCCCACATTACAGATGATGAATCCAAGATTAAGGAGATTAAACCACTTGCCAGCAGAGCCCACTAGAAGGTTTGAGTTTATTGTAGCAAAAAGTGTGATCCTTCAGTCTTATCTACTCTTAAGCACCACGGCTTCTTTTTCTTGAAAAATAAAAACTTTGAAAACTAACCGTGCCACATTGTTGGCCTATTGCAGTGATGGGCAATCTTTTGAGCTTGCTGTGTCAAAATTTGCCAAAACACCGAGCATAACTCGGGTGGTGCGTCACTTGGAGAAAAACGACTTGACCGGAAGTCCCAGAACCAGACGCTCTGTGCCCGAGTTCTGTTGTTTTGGCCTCCAGACCTCCGGCACAGAGTGTCTACACTACAGCAAATGTTTTATCCTCGGCTACTGCACCTGGCCGTGCGGGAGCCAAGGATGAAACGTCCTTCTCAGCATGCGGCCCCATCCTTCTCTGGTATGCGGTCGCCTGTTATCAAAAATGGCTACGCATCAGTGCTGACACACATGTCATAGGTTCGCCATCACGGGCCTATTGTCTGTATGATCCCTTGTCAAGCTGCGGCCTGGTCTGCGTTTAAGTTACATGATCTTACAGTGAGCTTGGTTTTGTAGTGAAACGGATGATGGTACTGCCACCACGTTCCACAGGACATCAGAACCACTAAGCGCTCACCCTCGCACTGTTATAATTCATGTAGAGGTTGTCAGGAGCTGGGGCAGGTAACAGGAGGAGGGAACAGTTGAAACCTGGAAAAAATGCTGGTCTCTACCCAGCAAGAATGCATTCCGGCTGTGGCACCCTTACTGAGATGACCGTGACTGTGACCTGGCAAAAGATACCTAATGCCCTTGCGATGGACAGTCTTAAGTTCTTCCAACCAATGCCAAATTTCAACTAGCAACTCTCTGGAACTGACTGTCTCCAGAAAGGGGAGGCAACTACAGACCGAGTGGGGGGCAGAGGAAAGGGGACCAGTTATCATTTCAGGATGATGCAAGAGGGGGGTTCTAGCCACTGTGGGTAACCTCGGCCCAACTTACTTACCAAGTGGGTAGTTCAGAGTCAGCTTCCCTGCTGTTTATAACACAGGACGCGAACGGGCTGTGAGCCCCAAGCCCCTGGAATGCACCGAGAGAGGAAGGAGCCCAGCCAGCCGGGACTTCCCCTGACCATTACCATTTCTGTGTAACAGAGCTGAGCCAAAGCTGGTCTGCCTAAGACCGGGTCCCAAAGATCCCGGGACCGTGTTCCCAGAGTGTACCCCATGTGCTCCAAGGGAACCATGTTTGTCTACCTGGTCCAGGGCCTCCTCTCTTATTGCCTTCAGTTGTCTGACAACTTACCCTTGGAAAAAGAAAACAGAAATATAATAATAACAGGAACTACAATTCTAATGACAACATGAGATCATGCCTTCTCCCCTACGCTGTAGGCTAACACTTTTATTAGACCTCATGATAGTATACAATTATACTAGAATTTAGGGATCCCTACTTCCCCAGTTCCCAGGATGATGAAATAGGGGTTATCTGGAGCATTAATAAGACTTTATTAGAGTTAAAAGCTGGGGCTGAACTGGTATGATCAAGGGGCCATCTATAAAATGAAGAATCTTCGCCGGAGAGATCCAATGAGCTCCCTGTTCCTGCTGACTCTCTTAGCCTCGCTGGTGTTCGCCTTGTGCTTGGCAAATAGACTTATTCTAACTATAGAGATTAGAAATAAAAAAGAGGGAAAAAGAAGAGAAAAATAATAACTCAGAGATACTATACCCTGTGTGCTTAATTTGGAGGGCTTTCTGGTAGAGAGAAATAGACGTCATGATCTGCCTTTGTTGGAAAGGGGACATCTGTGCTTATTAAAGGTGTGCACTAGATTTAGATAAAGGCTATTTTTCTAAGTCATTAAATTGGTTTTTGAGAAATTTTACTCTTCTTCATTTGAACAATTATTAAACTATAAAATAGAATGGCACAATTGCTAAAACCGTAATCTGAAGTTTTACAGCCAGCTATAAATGCTGTATTATTAAATGACACTAAGGACGCTCAAGCCCATTACAACTTTTCAAATGAATTAGAAAACCTTTCAGAGCTGATAAAATAATCTTAAACTACAGTATTGTGTATTCCAACAATATGTTGAGCCCGAAGTCGGCTACCATGCAAATGTGCCAATCACAAAGAAATCATTACTTGAATTAAGTTTGCAGAAGCCTGAAATCTGATAGCATCTGCTTCAGCAAGGTGGGAGAACCCCTGATGTGTGCACGCTGGGCTGGGCGGGAGAGCCCAACCCCCACGCCCACGCAGGGATTGTTCTCCACATTCCTTCAACCACTGGATTAGCCAAGAGTCAAGAGTTTAGCTTGTGGGTTTCAGAGGATGCACAAATGACACTAAGCAGGACTCTGTGGATGAGGGAAGATCTGGGGAGGTCCGGGGAGGTCCAGGGAGATCCCAGGGATGCTCCCACACAGAGCAAAGGTCATGTGAGGACACAGCAAGGAGGCAGCCATGTGCTTGCCAGAGAGAGAGAGGCCACAGGAGCCATCAAGCCTGCCAAGGCCTGGATCTCGGCTCTCCAGTCTCCAGAAAGGTGAGAAATAAGTTTCCGTTGGTTAAGCCACCCAGCCTGCCGGACTTCCATGAGGCCACCCTAGCAAATAGATACAACGGGTGCCGTCGCGCTCTGCATACCCACCGGGAAGCCTGGCCCCTCAGAAAACACGTCTATTTTTTCTGTACCGGTTCTACCCCGCAAGCTTTCATTTCCAAAAGGGCTTGAAGACACAATTGAAAATGCATTTCGGCAGGCGGGTTTGTACAGCAGCCTTAACGGAGTAATACTCAATTTCGAGCTCTGAATTCAAGCACTCTCCTGGATGAAGGGCTTCGAAAACGCTCCATAAGCAGTTATTTCATAAAGTGTTTTCACAACAGCCTCTTTCCTTCCAGGGCTAATGTGGGTGGGTTCCAGGATGCGGCTTCCCTCTGAGCTCATCGGCTGGCACCTGAAGACTAGAAGATTAAGTCCCAGGAGGCCACGGGCAGCCGCCCCATGCTGGGAGTGGCCGGGCCCCTCACACAGGGTCCTGGGGCTACTTGTCAGTCGGGTCCAGAGCTCTGCTGGGAGGCTTCCAGGGTAGCCCAGAAGCAGCCTGGGTGGAGGTGGGGGGGTCCTGCGGCTTAGTGCTTGTGCTAAGGGCAGACCATGACCACCCCCTCTGCACACACACAGCTCATTCCTCCCACAGCACGGAAACCAACTCGCCCTGAGCAGGAGGCCATTATGCAGAGGGAATGCTAGGTGTGCCCAACACTTGGATTTTGTTTTTATTATTTTAATGAGACCAGCACAGCAGCGGGTGCTAGAAAACACTCTGCAAATCACAGGAATGATAGGAACCTCATCAAGACCATAAGCCAAATACCATACGTACCATGGGCCACCAAGACCGAGATCTTACACAAAAGGCTCAGGACATAGCATCTGTGTGGCCAGTCATTGAGATTCTGAGCATGGGCCGAGGGCTCAGCGTGGCTGTGTCTGGCTCTGGCCGTAGGCTCCCCACCAATCTCCCCCCGCCCCGAGATACCCTCCATAAAGTCCATACACGGGAAACCCCACTGTGGTTTGTTATAACCATTTGCATCCACTCTGCTCATCTGTCTAAGTCTCCTTTGAAATGCCACCTGTAGCTTACTTGTCCAGGGTGCTGGATGGACAAAAACATCACTCAAGAAGGTGAGGGTGTGAGGCCCTGATGGCTGTGGACTTGGCAGGTCACTGGATAATGAGGACCAGGTCCAGAGCCTCAGTTGAAGACACCACCTATGGTACTACTACCCAAGGGTCTTAATCTGGGGAATGTTTCCTTGGGAAAATTAATTTAAATGTCCCCAAATGGGCATGTAACCACAGCCCCTTTTCATTGTCCTGGCCTGCACTACTTAGGACAGGTTTGGTACAATGCGCCAGTCGGCTCCTACAAGTCCTGTGCTCCTTACCACGTAAGGCGGAGGAGTCCTGACAAGACTCTCACGTGCCTCCCTTTCCCCTGTTAGTACAAAGGAAACGGGGGTCTTTTAGGTAGCCCTCATTTCCTGGGCAGTGATCATCAACCAGGGGGACATTTGGCTATGTCTTGGGACATATTTTGCTGTCACAAGGTGCTAATGGCACCTAGAGGGTCCAAGGCAAGGCTGCTGCTGAACACCCTACAGCCCCACAACAACAAATTATCCAGCCCAAAGTGTCATGAGGGTCATGGCTGAGCAAGCCCCCCTGGAGAGCTGTTCAGTTCCTAGCCAAGAGCTCCTAGTAATCCTTACTGAGCTTCCCAAGACTGGCACAGAAGCATGCAGCCCACCTTCAGCGAAGAATGTCAGGGAAGCAAGTGACTTCCCACGGAGAATCATCCGACTCTAAATTACATTTCAAAACCATCACTCTGACAAGACCTTGTCACCATTTCTTATCCATGACAAGTCTACTAAACAGGTGCAAAGCCCTACAGGCTCCCAAGTCTAGAACAGCCACTGGAAAACGGGAACCGTAAAGCAATGCATACATAAGTCAGCCCGGCCCTTCAGAACATTTCTGTCACTGAAGGTGGGACAAAGGGGGCCAGGGACATCCAAGTGCCGAAAGCCCCATGAAGCGTACCAATAAGAAAACCCTACATAATAGTACCATCTCTGAGTTGGGCACTTCCCCGAGCATGCTTTATACACAGGATCTAAACATTTAGTCTTCATAATACCCAGGAGGCTCTCTGGTACTGTCATCCCAATTTCACAGATGAGTAAATTGAGGCAGAGAGAACAAGTCATCGGCCCAAGGTTTCATGGCTGGTAAGTGGCGAGGGGAGCATGCTCAAAAATTCCACTGCAGCTTCCTTATGAGAAGTTCCACTGTGTGCCCCTCGCATTGAAATTAGAATCTGACTAGCATTTGTTCTTGGCTTCTGGGAGATAACTTCTACATCCTTGGAAGTTCTTGAGTGATAAGGAATGGATTTGTTATTCAGACACCCTTTTATACCTGGATTTAATGAGATGACTGAGGATTGGGGCTGTCACGAGAAAGACCACCCATGGCTCAAGGGGTTGGTGCTTGGACCGCATGAGGTCAGCCTGACCTCCTGACCTCTAATGAGCAAAGAAAGGGCTGTGTGTGGAAGATGGCATTCAAGTGCCCAACGGCTCAATTAGTTATGCTTCTATAATGAAACCCCAATGAGAACTCTGGTCACTGAAGCTTGCCGACACTTCCTGGTGGGCGAGCGCAATGATGAGCTGGGAGAGGGACGTCCCCTTATTCTGTAGGGAGCCCCATAGAAGCGGGTGTAGGAGCCTGCCACTGGGACCCTCCCAGAGTGCAGCCCAGGGTTCTCTCCCCTGGGCCCGTCCTGATCTCTATCCTTTCTAATAAAACGGGATCGGCAGCAGCTCTGAGCTATTGAACCTCAGGGTGTCATGGGCACCCCTGCAGCTGCTTAGTCAGAAGTGCAGGTGGCCCGAAATGTGGCCGGCACTGGAAGTAAGGGCAACCTTGCTGGGGATCCTGCCCTTAAACTGTGGCGTCTGTGTGAACTCCGGGGCCCGGTGTCAGAATTGAGTTGTATTGCAGGACGGCAGTTGGTGTCAGAATAGGCATCATTATCTTGCTTTATGCTAGTTTATGAACCAGTCTGGCATGTCAATCTGTCAGATGTTCAACAAGAATTTAGGGGCTGATTTAATCTATACTGAATGAATAATGTTATCCAGAAACAAAAAGAGAAAGCGCTCTGGCTTACGTAATACAGCTTGGATATTTAAAAGGCGTAGGGGGAAAATGTTGCTTTTCCCTGTCTCTTCTCCTGATCAACCTCTCTGAGTCTCAGGTTCATCCAAAAATGGGCAAGAACAATAGTACTGACCTCATGAGGCTACTGTCAGGATTAAACACGTGTGTGTGTGTATAAGTGTGTACATACATATATGTATATAATATGGCTAGATCAGTACTCGACTCATGGGAAGTTCTAGATGAACATTTGCTGTATTAATACCAGACCATGAAAAGCAGAGAGGATGCCAGTGATCAAAGAAATAGTTCTGGGATCTGTCATGTGATTAGATTGTTCATAACGTTTCCCAAAGTGGGGTCTGGGGACCACCGGTGTATATGACATTATTGAGGTGGCATGCGAATATTTTTATTATTTTAAATTTAATAATTTACATGGAGAGGTAGCACACTGATTCACATGCATTTCACAAATGTTATCAACAGTGTACCTAGTGATGGAGTTTGAAGAGAAATATTAAGCAAATGATAGTACTGGTCGGGTGCAGATATGGGCAAGGCTGCAGAATCAAGTCTTTGAAGCTAAGAGGCAGGGCTAGGTCCCTAACACCATCTTCTCTGCAAGTAAGGGTGTCTCCTGTTTACAGTTATGTCACCTCTCCCCAATGTCAGACTGGTTAAAGGGACTTGGCAACAGCCCCTGGCAGACAGCCCCGTTCTGACAATACCCAGGCTGGACTCAGATCTGACTACTGTAACTACTCCAAGTCACGACCCAAGAAGCTGATGATCAGGATGTAGCTCCCAGGGGAGACTCCTTCCGGGCACAGAGAGATGGATTTGGGCGAAATTCTGACCCCTCAAACCTGGCCCTTTATCTACTGCCTGTTGGTTTCCCTTCCTTCTTAGCGTGGTGTCCCTGGATCGTCCCCCCCTGACCCTTCCTTCCTTGGGACTTTCGCAATGACTACATCTTAGAACCAGCAGGATATCACTTATTTAAATCCTTCTTACAAATTAAGGAAGCAAAATCTAAGGAGCTCCATCTTTTTCCCTCCACAGTCCCCAGACCCTGAGAGTAGCCCTTCTCTTACGGCCTAAGGGTCCAGAATTAAAGCTCTGACACATCTCTCCAGTAACAGTAAGAGTGGTGGTCCCATACCAAGGGCAGTGGGTTGGCCAGTCCTGTGCATACAGATACTAGTTCTTTTCTATTTACAACAAACCCAAGAAGTGAGTGATATTATACAGCAGACATTCAGAGAGGCTAAGAAACCTGGCCCAGGTTGCATAGCAATAGGAATGAGCTGGGATTTCCACTCACTCAGATCCAACCAACTCCCAAGCTTATGCTCTTCCCCACAAGGCAATTCCTAGGCTGTCAACTCCAGGTGACAAAGTACTGAGGAGGTGCCCGCAGGGCAGGTCTGCCTGCTGGCAGGGGTGGCATGAGCACATGGGGTGAGCAACCTCATGCCAAGAGCCTGGTTTGGAAAGAAGCACTTTTCTCTTCCCTCCCAGCTTCCTGCCAGCCCACCAAACCCCAGCACCTGGGGCCTCACTCAGCCTCCTCCTCCGCAGTGGAAGATTAACGGGGCGCCAAGGCACCCCATTGCTCTGCTAGCATAAATTGCAAGCGAAACATTTAGAATATTGATTAAGTGCTTCATGCTAGGAGATTTAAATTTACCTCCTGTATTTCCAGGATTAGCTGACATAATGAGGTCAGTCTGCTGGCACAAATGATTTACAGAACACCCATTGGCATCTTTCCTTTTAAAACTCAACACTTAAAATTTTCACTTGGTCACAGCCAGCAGAATCCTGGGCATTTAGCAGGTTTGGCTAATCACCCTCCTGCCACATCCAGACTTTTGGGGTTTGGCCCCCGAGAAGAGTTGCGAAATCATTTGTGGTCTGGTCTGGCCCTATTCAATACAAATGGGCCTGTTGGGGTTTCCCAAGAGACTGGGAGGGGCAGAGTATGCTGTTCTGCTGGGATCGAAGTCTTGTTTCAGAGAGAGATCGTTTTCAATATTTTAAGGCAGTATTCTACTATTCAATATTCAAACCCCAATACTCAAATAACCAATGTAAGAGTCAAATGGGTTATGAACAGGTGTTAAACACGCTCACGTCCCGCCCACCCTTTCCACACCTCCCTCTGATCTGTAAAGGGCGTGCCGCCACCTATAAGTGGCCAGCTCATGCCTACAAACTCCAGAGTGTCGTCTGGGAAGAGAAGGGACTGGGGGGAGGCTTTCCCGGCAGTCAGGGAGATGTGGCCTTACAGTGAAATCTGGTGGACATCATAGGTCCTCTGCTGCAAGAAAGAGGCCCGCCCCCACGACCCACAGAGAGCCATCAGTGTCCCAGCTGTGGAACCCATGGGGCTCGCACAGCCTGACCACCAAAGTAGATAATGGTGTGGTCATGGAGGGGGAATGGGACACCTGGCCTCTGCATTGCTGAATTGAGCAGTTAGCACTCTTGCAAAGGCTATCCACTGGGACTGTGTGCACATCTTCTATGATTGAGAAAGCTGCCCTAAAGGTCCCATAGGAAGGGGGGGCGGGAGGCAGCCCTTGAACTTGAGATCTACACCTGTTGGCCCTCCATGTCTCACCCACAGATCTAGTTCATCTGGCTCCAGAAAACAAAGAAACGAACAAAACAAGTGACTTTGAACACGGCCTGCACTGTTCACCAGAGCTCCCGCGCACTGCCCACGACGATCCTCAATCCGCCCCATGAGCCCTTGGATGCCCCCACCTGTCAGCCTTTCTCCTTCCACCACCCACCGCATCTCTTTTGAGGAGAAGAGCAGAGGCAGTTAAACTTCTCAGGGCTCCACCCCCTTAGCCCCAAGCTTGTATTCCCCAGTCTCTATAATCCTATTACCATGGAAATCAGGGGCCCACACATGCCACTTTGAGAGGTCTTTACCTTATGCCACCTGGGTTAAGTGACACCAAAGAGAGATTTTTTTCCAATACTCATACCTTCCACAGGTATTTACTTTAACTACGTGACAAGTGCAATCCATCTGGTTTACATATCCTGAGCTTTTTCCAGCGGCCAGACCACTCAAGGGCACAGAAGATGAAATAATTGCTATACATTTTAATATGTCTTTGTTTCTCATGTGACCAGTTTGTACGAGTCAAAGGGATGTGCCAGCAGTAGCCTCATCTGTGTGTCATGCTCGTTACTAACTCCACTGCTAATTAGTCCTAATAGGGGAGCTTGGCGGGTTACCCAAAACCTGGTATTTTGGCACCTCAGGAGTCAGCACTTGGACATTTCCATGACATTTTGTACTAATCAATCAACTTTCCTTTTTTAAAGCTGAGTCTTTCACAGGAACCGCAGGTGAGTCCTACACGCACCATACCCAGGGCACCGTTTCCCCCAACAGAACAGTGTTTGGATTGTTGATAATTACACTTCGAAGCTGACTTTTGAAAATGTTTATTCTTATTTCTTCCTTTCCAAGGGGGAAATCTATCTCAAATGTTAAGACAGAGACTCAGGTCCCCGAGAGTTTTCTCATATTATTGAATATTTTAAAATATTACAAGAGGGTGCTTCTCAGGGGGAGTGAACTTTAGAGCTGCCAAAGACAGTTGACTTTCTCTAAATCTGTTACCAATGGGTCCCAAGCGGGCTTAAGTCGGTTCTATTCTGAGTAACAACGCAAGCAGTCAGGACAAACGCCATTCTAAGCTATTTCTAGGACCCCCCCCCCCCGGCAAATGGTGATTTATTTGGGGACGGCCAGGCAGGCAAGGGAAGGACAGATGGAGAGAACGAGTCTTCTTAGTAACTATGCCAGAGCCAGTGACCTGACTCAGTGCCAGGCTTCGCGTCCTTAGGGGCTGAGGCCCGTCTCCCACTGCTTTCCATCGCTCAATCCTCCGGCCTCCAATGACTCTTTTAACCATTCTATTTTTTTTCTTATTTTAAAAATTGATTTTACTTTATTGTGTTACATAGATTCTAATGTCACCTGAATGCATCCCCCCTCCCCCATATTCCCCTCCACATCTCCCTTCCCCCCACCCTCCATACAGCGCCCTCCCCCCTTCCCTTCAGGTTTATCCCATCCTATCATCCCCTTTTCCCTCTGTCTGCTTTCCCTCTGGTCCCTTTGATCCCTCCTCTGTCTCAATTCCGTTCCTCAGTTCTCATTGTTCATTGGATTCCTCAAATGAGTGAGGTCATTATGATATTTTACTTTCTCTGCCTGGCTTATTTCACTCAACATAATAGTTTCCAGGTCCCTCCATGTTGTTGCAAAAGGTAGTATTTCCTTCATTTTCATGGCCCCATAGTATTCCATAGTATATATGTACCAAAGCTTTTTAATCCACTCGTCCACTGATGGACACTTGGGCTGTTTCCAGATCTTCGCTATTGTGAACTATGCTGCCATAAACATGGGGGTGCATTTCTTTTTTTTGAATCAGTGATATGGTGTCCGTGGGATATATTCCTAAAAGTGGGATAGCTGGGTCAAAGGGCAGTTCCATTTTTAATTTTTTGAGGAATTTCCATACTGTTTTCCACAGTGGCTGCACCAGTCTGCATTCCCACCAGCAGTGCAAGAGGGTTCCCTTTCTCTACATCCTCGCCAGCACTTATTCAACCATTCTTAATCTAAGTCATCCTAAGGAGATCCTCATGCTGTACCAGGTTTTACTGGCAAACTTTCGGTCCTTGTGCTGTACCCTGTCTCCTGGAACTGTGGCAGGAGGGAACCCAGCCCCAATATGAGCTTTGTGCTGTCCCATGCTCCTCGTCACTGTCTCCAGGGGGAACAGGGCAGAAGCCTCGCTCAAAACCAGCTTCTTGATCCTCTTCTTTCCTCCCTTCTCCAGCTTCACAAGTTATAATTCACAGAATTGCTTGGCTGTATGTATCCATTGTGAAAAGTATACCACTTAGTTACCATTTGGGGGATTGTGAAAACAATTAAGATCTGCCCCCTTAGCAAATGTTAAGTATAAAACACAGTATTGTTAGCGACAGACACCGTACAGTACATTAGACCCCCGGTTATCCACCCTGCACATCTGAAACTTCGCTCCCTCTGCCCCACCTCTCCCCGTGTCTCCACCCCAGCCGCCTGTAACCACCGTCTACTCTCTGCTCCTCTGAGCTCCACAGCTTTAGCTTCCACGTGAACCTGGAGGGCCTTGTGCTACGTGAAATAAGCCAGGCTGAAGACAGATGCTACACCACCTCCTTTTCTTTTCTTTTTCTTTACCGGGACAGAGAGAGAGTCAGAGAGAGGGATAGATAGGGACAGAGAGACAGGAACAGAGAGAGGTGAGAAGCATAAATCATTAGTTTTTCGTTGCCGTTGCGACACCTTAGTTGTTCATTGATTGCTTTCTCACATGTGCCTTGACCGCGGGCCTTCAGCAGACCGAGCAACCCCTTGCTGGAGCCAGCGACCTTGGGTCCAAGCTGGCGAGCTTTTGTTCAAACCAGATGGGCCCACGCTTAAGCTGGCGACCTCGGGGTCTCGAACCTGGGTTTTTCCGCATCTCAGTCCGACGCTCCATCCACTGCACCACCACCTGGTCAGGCTACACCACCTCCTTTTCTATTTTTTTACTTCCTCCCCTCTGTCCATTCCTAATTCAAAGAAAGAGCCCAGGATGTCCAAGGTCATGGAAGAAGGCAAAAGTTCATGACCGTGAACGAGGCAAGCATACCCTGGCATTGGGACCAGAGGTCCCAGCCCTGCAGGGCAGTGCTGGCGGAGCCCACTTACGTCTCTAGCTTTTCCCTGCCTCAGTTTCTTCCTTTGTAAAAGGGAAGGGTGTCTGTCATATCTGACTCACGGGCTGCTGTGAGGAGTAAAGGGCACAAAGCAGGAGACATATCTTAAAAAATTAAATACACTATATGCCTATTAGTGCTAACCCACACCGTTTTCCCGTGGCGCAACGCCACCCTGTGCGAGGCACACCACCGCCATCTGTGTTTGCTGTTGTCAAGGGACCAAGTGGCTCACTGATGGGGGCTCAGGCTTTGCATGTGACATTTGTAGCACTGTTCTGGAGCGGTCCCTCTGCCCTGGTCACTGAAGCATTGCCTCCTTTATTCCTCCCAGTTCCAGCAGCTCAGCCATGGTCTGGTTTCCCAGACAAGGAGGCTGAGGCTTGCAAAGGTCCCGATGGCAGTGAGGACAAGAGCCTGGGGCTATACACAGGCTTGGCTGCCCAGCGCCCATGCCCTCAGCCCCTGCCTCATGTGCGCAAAGAGCGGGAGTCATCTTAGGAGGAAGGTTAAGGTTTTGAGGACCCTGAAGGGCTCCCTGCAAGGCAAAGGCTGTTTAGCCGCGAGAGATGTAGACTACATGTGAGTGTGTGTCATTGGGGAGACAGGTACGGCCGTCACCTCCATGCTCGGGAGTCCCATGCCTCCACATCCCCTCTGCCGAGAGGTCAAGGAGCAGCACTGAGATAAATGGCATGCTGTAATGTTACTTTGCCCGTCTATTTATGAGGTCCAGTTCTGATCACTAATCACTAACACAGGAGAAGGAACGGCTCTTTCTTGGGAATAGAGCTCGTGTGTCCTCTGACGTTGCCAGGGTAACTCTGCAGCATACAGAGTCCTCCCTGCAGGAAGGGTGAGTGGGCAGGTCTGTGTTGGAGGTAAAATATTGTGTGGCCAAGCCATGCACAGTGTCACAGTAAGCAGAAGTCAGGCACAGCAAGAGAGGGGAAAGAATACCTCCTTACAGCTGACAGGCTTCTTTCTCTGCTATTCATGGCAGAAACTCTAATTCCATGGTTTTCCCACAGTGAGTATTTTTCTGCAATGACATCTATTAACTTAGCCTGACCTTCCAAAAGTGTTGATGAGCAGGCTGCATCTTGCCTATTATTCAATTTTTAAAAAATGGATTGATTTTAGAGAAATTGAGGAAGGGCAGACAGAGAGAGAGAGAGAAACACTAATTTCCTCTTCGATATATTTATACATTCATTGGTTGATTTTTGTATGTGCCCTGACCAGGGATTAAACTCGCCACCTTGTCATATCAGGATGACCCTTAACCAACCAACCGAGCTCCCCAACCAGGGCATCCTGCCTACAATTTGTAAGTTCACTAAGGATAGAATGTTTTTGAATGCTCATCTTCAGGAAGTTTCCAAAACACAGAAGGAGCTAAATCAACAGGCTGAATGCTGCCTCCACAGTCAGGGTCTGTGCCCTGAGACATTCACAGAAAGGACGCTGATTTGGCTGCAGCTAAGCTTGCCTCTTCTGCAGGTCAGGAACCACCTTTGCCCACTGTTCTCACCTTATGATAACAGTTTCCTATCCCTCATCTGCCCACGTGTCCACTAACGCTGGAATCTGAGCAGACCCAACAAGAACAAAAGGCGGACCTTGGAGGAAGCAGGATGCTATAACACGAGCCAGAGCTAAAGAAGAGACTATCTCTGAAGAGCTGTGCCTGTGTCTAGACCCACCTTCCACTGGCTGGGGGACTTTGTGCAAGTAAGTCACCTTCCCTCCCTGAACCTCAGGGCCCTGGGGCAAGGTGCCACAGCACCCCCCAGCCCGAGCTTTCTCCCAGTTCTGGCACTTTCTGCACAGTGCCTTGGAAGTGGGATGTGCTCAAGAAATGCTTTAGAAGTAGGAAGAACATCTGGTTGACCTGAGGCAGAGGGGCTGGGGCTTGGTACTGGGTTGTGGAGACCCAGGAGGGCACAGGACAGAGACCAAAGGTCACATGAGAAGCATGGAGCATATCTAAGGAAAAGAAGGAAGATGGTGGAGTGAGAAGATATCAAGCAAATCAGAAGTGGGAAAACTGCCCCAATACTTTCCAGAAATGGAGCCAAGTCTAGGTGGGTCAAGATGGCAAAGGCAATAAAAGGCTCCGGTGAGCATTCTGGTGAGGCTAATCCTTGGTGGGGAGTGATGGGAGGGAAGGGACAGTGTACTCCAGCAACAAGTGGGAAGTATGACAAGGGTGACAGCATGGTGCTTGGCAAACATCCCCTTCCTCAGCATGGCCAGAAGCAGAAGTCACCACATGGTCACTGCTGCCCCCCCCCCCATGGAAAGAAACTGAGGCTCCTGGGTCCCAGCACTGGTTCTATGATTCACCAGCTTGACAGGCTTGGGCACAAGTGTCACCTTGCCAAGCCCCCCATGTCCTCAAATGAAAAACCGAGGCTGACAGTTTTATAATAATAGCATCTTTCCCACACCCGTCAGGAGGATAACATCAAGGAAGTCAAGTGTGCGAAAACACTTCGTGAACATATACCTATGATGCCTTGACAAAGAGCTGAATATTCATCACCACGGAAAAATCAATAAAAAGGCAGAATAATAAACATTCGGCTTTGATGGAAGTCAGGAAACCACTGTTAGTATGCTATGGTCCTGCCCCTGGAGATCTGACCACAAGGAATGCACCTGGCCACACTTCCCAGACTGTGTTCACAGGAGGGGCTTCCCAGGGCAGCCCCTCCCCACTCCTCTTACTGGGGAAGAGCCTTTTCTTTCGCTCCTGGAAGAACAGACCCCTGGGGGGCTCCACGTTTGAGCTAAGGTTACAGGAGCCACACTGTCTCTGATTAGCTTTAGATTCCAGTTAAATCATCCAGTTTATGAGGCAGTGATGGGAACAAAAGCTAAAGCTTCTTTCTTTTTGGTATGCTGCTGCCTTGCAGAGAACACAGTATAAGCATCATAACTAAATAAAGAAACCTTAAGGATCCATCTGCCCAGACCCCATCCTGGTACTACAGGTGAAGAGGCCAAGGGCAGAGAGACAGCCAGGAGCCTGGGGCCAAGCCACACCCCTAGTAAATTGCAGTCAATCCCAAAGCCCATCTTTCTCTCCACTCTCTGGCACTTCCCAGTCTCCATTTATCACGGTTAAAATGCACTTTAAAGATTCCAACCTGAGTATCCTTCGCCATCTATCTTTAAAGAAAATGAGTCTGTGTCCCACCGGAAGTGAGCTCCGAAAAGGAATGTAAAGCCCGCTCTTACCTGTAAATTTGCACAGGGTGGTAAAACATGTGTGGGGATTTCATTCTCGGACCCTGCTGGCCCCAGGGGTTTGTTCTGGACCCGGAAGGCTGTGGTGGTGGTGGCGGTGGTGGTCTGAACTGGGAGGGCTGGCCGCCACACAGTGACATCGGAGCCATTGCCAAACGCTTGAATTGCATTTTCTGCAGTAAAACAGGAGGAAATCCAATTTCAAAGTCAAGCAGCAAATATCCCAGACAAGCTCCATACAGCCAGAGAGGCACACTAGAAATTCTGAGTATAGCACTGGACTTCTCTGAAAAAAACCCATCCAACTGTCTCACCCTACATGTGTTAAGAGCCAGCTGTTAGGTCAGATGTTCAAAAAATCAATTCATTCATTAAACACTGAGCTGGACACTGGCATGCTCCATGTGCAGTCTATATTTATTGTGTTCCTGTTAACGCGCTAGGACCTTGCCTTGAAATACTCATCAGTTGAGCCCTTAGAAATCTAGCCTCGGACCTGTTATTTGGGATCACAACCACTGTCCCATTTTCCAAGAAAACCTTTGTGCTCTGTCAAAATTCTATACTAAAAGCAAATACATTAGTGCTTTTTTTTTTTTTTTTTTAAGTATAACATCCCTAACTATGAGAATGAGGAGATTCAATGATATTCACATTGATTTTTTGGGCAATGATATTCACTAGCACAGAGCACCTACTATGAGTCAGGCACCGCTCACACTATAAAGGAGTGGTTCTTCACCTGGGTTCTCTCGAACCCTAGGGGTTCGATGAGTCGGTCTCAGGGGTTCGGAGAAGCCTCTGTCTCAGAGGCCAGAATAAAGTAATACCGTGTTTTGAGTTCATGCACTTTGTTGGTTTTGTTCTTTGAGCAAGGTGATGTTCATGCATGGCTCATTATGTGCACCAGTAAAAAAACATATACCTATGTCTTGAATTTGGGGAAAAAATCATATTTTATTTATCACTAAAGAAGGGTTCGGTGAATGCGCATATGAAACTGGTGGGTTCAGTACCTCAAAAAAGGTTAAGAACCACTGCTATAAATACTACCAGTTTCCTCCCTCCCTCCCTCCTTCCCTCTCTCTACTTCCTCCCTCCCTCCCCTTCCTTCCTCCTTCCTTCCTTTTCTTTCTTTCTTGTGACAGAGACAGAGAGAGGGACAGATAAGGACAGACAGACAGGAAGGGAGAGAGATAAGAAGCATCAGTTCTTCGTTGCAGCACCTTAGTTGTTCATTGATTGCTTTCTCATATGTGCCTTGACTGGGGGGCTACGGCAGAGTGAGTGACCCCTTGCTCAAGCCAGCAACCTTGGACTCAAGCCAGTGACCTTTGGGCTCAACCCAGTGACCATGGGGTCATGTCTATTATCCCACGCTCAAGTCAGCAACTGAGCGCTCAAGCCAGATGAGCCCGCGCTCAAACTGGCGATCTCAGGGTTTCAAACCCGGGTCCTCTGCGGCCCAGTCTGATGCTCTATCCACTGTGCCACCACCTGGTCAGGCTACAACCAGTTTCTTTAAAAGAAAAATCTATCCGAACCTCAGCTGTATAGTCCAGTGGAAACTTAAGATTATTTTTTTTCCCTTTCTGCTCCCAGTGTTCCAAACAAAATCTGCATAATTAGGTAGAAGCAGCCCTGCTTAAATGAAAAGTTTAAAATGCAAAACTTTAAAAGCTTATTACAAGTTCATGGGATTAGACTGTTTTTATGGCAAGAGTAAATTGGTTGTGTGTTGCTCCCCTCCCCCACATGAATAAAAAACAGTTTAATCAGGTCTTCGGGGATTTGGCCTGGATTTAGGATTTTTTTTTTTTATTCCATATTCATTGTATAAGAAATCAAACTCCTCCATTTGGGACCTGAATGTGCAAATTGTTAATATATGACTCTTAGCTGGCATTTTTCAATATACAAGACAGAATAATTTAAGCCTAATGTTTCTCTTAGAAGTGACATTTTGTTCTAAAATTGTTATCCTTTAAGTCCAGAAAATTGGAAACTTGTTTTTGACAACTTTACATTCTTAAGGCTGGAAGTAATAGTTTCAAATAAATATAAATGCTTTTTGTGCTTCTGGCCATGTTTCCTGGCCCAACGGGTAGGAGATACGCAGAGAACAGTGTATGAGGACTGGCTTCCTTGGAGCGGCCAGAGCAGCAATGACACAAGAACAACAATCCCTCCCTCTTCCTTCTTAAGATATGTGGGTTCGAGAGACCCTCTGCCATTCACTGAAACGGTCATTGCTTTTTAACGTGTTTGCACTGGCACCTGGCGGGGAGGGGGCTGTCCACTTATCCATCCACCCAGATGTCAGTGGAACATCTGCCAAGTGACAGGCACCCCTCTGCTCCGCACTGGGGAGGCGGCGATGAACAGGAGTCCCTGCCCTCATGAAGGTCACATTCTGATTGGGAGGAAGTAAAAGCTGTGATACATTAGGAGGAGAGAACTGTCTGGAGAAAAAGGAAGCAGAAGGAGTGCAAGGAGGACAGGGTGGGAGTGGGGAGCTGAGATTTAGACGAAGTGGTCTTGGGAGGGGAAGGAAGCCGCTAAAGAAAGACAGACTTGAGTGACAGTAATTGTCACCCCTCCAACCTTCAGCTTACTTTTCTTTTTTTAAATTTATTTTTTTAAAAAAAACTTTATTGATTTGAGAAAGAGAACATAAATCTGTTCCTGTATGTGCCCTCCCTGGGGATCGAACCGGCAACCTCGGCATATTGGGACAATGCTCTAACCAACTGAACTACCCGGCCAGAGCCAGCTCGTTCTTTCTTTTCTCTTTCCCTGACATCTGTCATGCACTTTGATGTAAAAATAATTACCCCCCACCAAACATACACACAGCAACCAGAGTAAACTGGAGAGGTATTCATGATAGGGCAGTCTAGGGAGGGTTGGTTAATTTGAAGAGAGCAGAACTGGGTTATTGCATTTGGGTTGGAATGTACAAATTCCAATTCCTTCCACTCTAGGGGCTCTGCCAGAGACTGAATTCACAGCACTGGGTCTTTGGTATGCTGTGCCCCTTCTAAACAAGATATAAATGGAATGACTGTAAAGAATTCTGGCTGGCTTTGTTCCCTGTTGAAGACCAAATGCATTTATTTTTATTGAAAAGTCATTAACAATAAGATACCAGACTATTCTCCCCTTCACCAAAATATTATTAAGCAGGAAGAATTTTAGTTTCTCTGCAAGGGAGCAGTCTTTCCAGCCAGCATGAATATCTTTTCTTATGCTGACCTCTATTGTCATTGCTTTGTCTTCATTAAATCTTGTGTTCTGCCAAAACAGCATGTAGAATGTGAAGAAGAGAATATGTAATATATATGCATTTTTAAAAAGTCAAGACCAAATAAGAGATCCACAGAATGTCCAATGTCTTCTTGGCAAATGACTCTATACTTCAAGTTTTGTGGGTGTAAATTTCATTTAAGTACCCAAAAGCTTGTTTTAGTTTTAATGATTTGGTTACAACCAGATGAATCAAGTGCCTAGCGGGCAAGTCATTTAGATTTGTCTTTTCAACAAAGGAAATAATAAGGAGGTTTCAGAAATACCACTGAACAGCTTTTCCCATGTGCACATGGGAAATTGTCAGCTAACTCCTCGGAAATCAGTGACCATACAGCAGTGTCTCATGAACACATTGTCACTTGAGGACAGGGCTCTCAGAGGGGTGGCTGAACCTTGATTCCAAAAACTTGGTCCACAGCTGCCACCAGGAAGTCATAGTTGGTCCCTGCTCTTCAGGTAGATGTTCTCGTCCAATAGGCCTTCAATAACAAGCATGAGGAAAAGGTCCTTAGGGGGTAGGGAGCTGCAGAAGAAGAAACTCAGGCTTTGGATTCTGTCTTTGGTATGGATGGTCTATGTGAAGACCAGTCATTCATTCAACTGTGAAAAGGAGATAATAATACCTCCGTCTCTTATGGTTCTTGTGCGGATTATAGCAAATCAGATAATGTATAGATTACGCTCCCTATAGGGTGAGCTGGAGGCACCCAATAAATTCATACTGGCTGCCACAAAATGCGAGTGAGGAACTCAAGCCTCTCAGCTGAGTTGTCACCTGGAGCACGCACATCTGGTGGGCAGAAGGAAGACCTGGCACTGTGCTTTTGAAGTTCGTCTGATGAATGCTGTTCATACCCGTACGTTTCTCTCCATCTCTCTCCCTTGGGGAACCATGTTTCCCACTTGCGTAAAGGACCCTGCAATAATAACCGATACAGTTTCCAGGCAGGAGCCCCCACCAGTCCAATGCTCATCTCTGTCTCCTGAGAGGACCAGCCATCCCGAGGCTCCTGGCTGCTTAGCCAGCTTCTCCCTCTCCAGATCTGTTGCTTCTCCTCTGAGCCAACCTGAAACATCATGGGGGCTACTGATGTCGCCATCCTAATTTTTCTAGGATAGCCCTTAGAGGCCCCCCACCACCACCTAATTTGTCTGAGCATCTCACACTGGATAGGCGCTCAGGCTTTGAGAACCTTTGGAACAGACACGGCGCTGGTTGCCAAGATCAGAACGTGATCTGCGGGCAAAAGTTCTCCCTCCCTCACGGCGGAACCTCGGTTATTAGAATCTCCTGCTCTCTCGAGCTTTTGTAGTGTTTCAGTCTTGGCAGTGCCAGCTGATCACTTGGCAGTGCCAGCTGATCACTTGCTATGTTCCCTGCTGCAGGATGCAGTGTGGCCAAAAGAGGTTGGATACACCCTCAGTGAGAGAGAGAGAGAGAGACAGAGAGAGGAGAGAGAGAAGGCAGACACGAGAGACACAAAGAACACGGAAGCAGGGCTTAGACTCAAGAGAGAAAAACGCGTTTGTTTCCTAGTTTCTATTTTTTTAAACTTACTAAGACACGTGTTGTCCTTGAAGAAATTCAGAAACTTGACGCACTCCTCCAGGTCGTTCCCGCTGTTGCTGCAGTCGCACCACGGGGCCACGCTGAGGCTGCTGGAGTCTATGTAGTTGGGGGTCACGACCGTGCCTGAAAGAGTAAACACAAGGCGTGCCGTTCCTGCGTGTGCTGATGGGGACCCTTCTTCTACAGCCTGAACAGAAACAAATGTTCCTCAGAGGGCGGAAGCTCCGTGGGTAATTACAAACATTGTATGCGCTGAGTGGGAAATTATGTTAAGCAGGCCATTTTTTTTTCTTGGCAATTTATCTTGAGCACATAAAATAATTTACACATTTACTTAAAAAAAAAATTGCTACAGAGCTCCTTGAGCTGCACTTAGGGTACTTATTTATTTTCTTTCTGCACAAATGGTATATGGACGTCATGGAGGAGGAGAGAATTAACTTTGAATGCATGAGTTACCAAATCCCTTGCATTTTTTTTTTTGAAAATGTCATTAATCTTCATAAATAGATAGAACTGGTTTTACATATCTTAAAAATCCTTTTAGGACTTGGAACGCACTTCCCTCAGAAGCAAACGGTTTCTTTGGAGAAACAAAGGAAGCTTCACCGCAATCCTTATGGGGTGCCCCCCCACCCTGAATGTATATAATTGGGCCTCTACTCATCAGACTCCAATTAATTTAAATAAGTCTTCCAAGCTGGGAAAGAATTGGAAGTGAAGAGTGGAAATTCTCTGAGCTGATGGCCCCTGAAGCATTGTCTCAATAGTCCTCAGAAGTCCTCAGAGACATACTGGGTGGTCTCTCTTGCCCACATCTTCCCGTATTTATGGTTTTCCTGATGAGTTCTGTACTGGCACAAGTAAACAATGTGTTTATATGTAATACAACCCAAATGTCTTCTCCTGGGTGGCTCATACCAGGCGATGCCTGTTCATGCCAAGAAGGCTTCTGTTTTTATACACTTTGTGGAAGGAAGAAGTTAATAGCTGGTCAGTGATCCACAGGAGATGTTCAGTTCAAAAACAGAAAACATGGTCTCTGTAAGCTCTTCTGGGTCAAGGTCACATCTCCTCGGCCTTGCATTCCTTACTGACTTGAACTACATTATATGCCATCGTGCCTTGAGATGAGAACTATGACCCAGAACAGAGAGGGAGCTTCAACTTTGGGTGAGAAAAGAACAAAGGAAAGATATTTAAATCTATCTACTACGCATGCCCGGCACCATAGTGGATCCAGGATGCATGAAAGAAGTAGGAACAAGCTTTGTCCTCAAAGGTGTTAGAAGCCAATGACCAGTGCACGGAGGGAGAGATGCGGACCCAACAGAGAAATACATTTTGGTCAGTAGAATGCATTGCCTTAATCAATTAGTCCCTTAAATGGTGAGGACCTATTTCATGCTGAGGCACGCAGCAGTGTTCCTTGGCTACTCATGCTGGATTTAATGAGCATGTGTGCCCGGAGCGATAGGGGCTGAGGCGTTAGTAGCAATTAGATCTGGGAATGGACTTGTAGATCCTAATACTAACTCCTTTGAGTTTCTCTGCACTTTTTTTTTAAACTTTATATGAGCATGCCTTAATTATTTCTGTTGTTTCTTAAACCTGTAATTCCATAGTTGATGAGTAATCCCTCCTAGGGACTAACTTATTTAAGAAGAGTAAAGATCAAATGCCAATTTGGAATACTGACTTAAGGAACATGGGACAAATGGTCAACCACTGGTGAAAGGTATTACCAACAGGGCACAGGTATCCTTTCAAAAAAGGGGGGATGAGTGGAAAGATGCCTGTACTATCCCTGCATTAAGTACCGTTATTGATTTCCCCAGGGCTCTTGCTGAAGACACTCTGGTGACAAAGGATTTAGTCTGCGCTGTCATTTCTGGTGGGGAGTTCTTCTTGTCAGGTGATCTGTGTGGTCCTGGCAGGGACACTCGTCCTGGCTGGGCCTTCACGCTTCTGACAACTGTGATTTCCCTCACCCCTCTACAGCCTTCACTATGTGTTCATTCTCAAATGCCAATTGTGACGGAGCCCTGTCACCAAGGCTTCCGCAGTCCCGGGTACCCAGAGCGCCCACCTGTCCGCCACACTCCTCTGTAGGCACAAATGCCCCAAATCTGGCTTTCTTCCAACCCATCGGTGCCTTGTTTAATTATTCTGTTCTCCTGAATGCTGGGAACCTGGTTCTTCCAACACCTCAGGTCTTGATAGACAGAAAAGATTGTTTCTCCTGTCCTCAGAAAAAAATATGTCCGCTAGATCACACCCTGCACACCAGGAGCCAAATTAACCAAGACTATGAATGGTAAGAAGGACCCCCAGGAGTTAGGTATTTTCTTTCCATAAGGTCCTTTCTGGGGAGACAGCCTTTTTGATTTCCCCAGAATGAATGACTTCCAAGTTCCCTTTCTCCAAAGTTCCCTAATTCAATTAACGTGGTCTGACTCGCTCTCCTCTCCCCTAACCGGGCTTTTCTCATTCTTCTGTTCCACGCGGTCAGTTCTCTAACCGAGCTGCATCACACTGCTGTCTTCCTGCTCTTTAATAATCCCTGCTTCCCGCCTCTGCCTTTGCACGTCCACTAGTCTCTTTTTCTCTTTTTGCTTCCTTTTTACAAGCGAGTCCTAGAGGCCTGCCATCCACACCCCAGTGCAAGAGGGTCACCAGGAGCTTGTTCCTTTCCCAGGTAGTGGCCGGCTACACTAGAGCGAGCCTGTGCGTATTTGCAAACCATACTGTTTCCCCCGTACAGCTTCTCCCCGGTCTTACCAATAAGCCCCGAATAGGCGAGGAGGCAGTCTGCATAGTTTTCTTTCAGACAGCTGCTGACAGACCTGGACTCTGGCTGGCAGTTGGTAAAAAAATCGGCGAGGCGAGATCTGCGATAGGAAGAAAGGGGGGGGAGGGTACTTTGAAATATCCTAAGCCTCCAGACAGACATAACTTGTCTTTATTCCTTTGTTGATACGCCTTTTCCCAGAACTCCCAATATAGAAAACCCAGTCTTATAACATTAGCATCCTCTCTCATCCACATACCCGACCGTTCTCTCCCTCTCCGAGACATTGCCCACCTGTGCGTGTGCCTATTTTGGGAGAAGTCTTCAGGGTGTACAACTGGAGGAATCTAGGTGCTTTGAAGTTCCCATTCAATATTTACTTCTGACTTGACTTATTTGCATCTTTAGGAGACATGCCTCTCTACACACTCACCAAGACCCATGCTGAGAAAGGAGTGACTTTATACAGAAACACGTCTCTGGCATCAGAATAGGCTCCCATGGCCCATCTGCTCCTGCAATTCTGAGTGGCTTTAAAACGTCACGTATCTGTCTTGTAAGTCACCTCTCACCCACCCACCGAGGGGGCAGTGATGATTCCCTCCCATCACATCACCACGAGGAGGAGCCCGCCTTTCTGAAACTGGAGGGAAGGGTAAGACGGAGCGGAGGATGCTCCCTTGGGTCATGGCTTCACTGTCTCTGACCGGGTGTGGTGTGCCTGCCATTGGAGGCGGGGCCTGGAGGGTCCACTAGGCAAAATGCAGCATCTGCCTGCAGTCTGGGGACTCCCCAGGGGCCAGTGCGGTCACCGCCCCCACCCCCACCCCCGGAAGCGCTGGGTACTGGCGAAGCTGCAGGGACCCACAAGCGGAGGGGAGCCAAAGACACTCTGGTCTGGGGAGGAAGAGGCCTCTTTGTGACCAACTGGCTGTTTTGCCATCTGAAGTGGGTATTGTTGGAGGAATCCCGAGTGAGCGCTGGGCCCCCTCTGAGGTCATCTCGGCAGACAACGGCTCCGTTTCTCTGCGAAGAACACAATGGGCGGCCAGAGCATTGAAATTCTCTGGCAATTACGGTGGACAATGAACAGTTGTCTCCGCTTTTCTTCTCTTTCGCACCCTCCCCCCCCCAACCCCGAGCTAGCAGCCAACAAACCCAGGGCTGTTTTTACTTCTTTCAATCCAAGAAACTGCATTTACTTAGCATATTTTATGGTATAAACAAGCAGACAAGAGCCAGGTAGGACGGGTGATGATCATGAAGGTTCGTAAGAGGCCCGGAGGAAGCCCATCTGTGTCCCTCTATCAGAACTGGAAGTAGTCAGGAATTAAAAGGTCTGATGAAACCATCCAAGTTCCCAGCAGATGGCAAAGGCGGCGCCGTGCTCGGGTGAGACTGGTCTCACCTTAAACCCTCGTCAACAAGGCCTGTCTGAGCCTCCCTGTCCACGCCGATCTGCACCCCGTCTGCCCTGCGCCTGGTTCCATCACTGACTCCCCGGGGCAGGTGCAGGAGCTCGGCATTATTTTCTTTGCACGGCACCTGACACCCCTCAGACAGGCCTGTCATGCGGCCTCCCAGGCAGGGACATGTGCTGAAGCTACGTGACGCGGTCAAACCCCTCTGTGTGAGACCCGGGCACGCGTGTGTGCACGCCTGTAGGTTCTCTCCTGCCGTCTGAGCCTCGTCGTTGTTTTCTGACTCTAATTAAACACACGGAGGCGCATAAAACCTGGCTGTTTTTCCACAGCTCGGTGAAAGGATTTAGTTTTTGGAGGGAATCCCTAAAGGTAGCTCAGGCTTACTCAACTGGCTCCAATGGCATCCAGCTTGGACGACGTGTTAATTTCCAAAGTATTTTCCTGGCCATGAAAGTTAATGATCGAGCGGTCTTGGGCTTCTAACTTTGCAAGAGCCACCTATAGTCCAGGCGCAAGCTGGTCACCTCTCTGACCTGGCCACCCTGGGTTGCCTGGCCCATCCCCCTAGAGGTAGACGCGAGTTCGCTCTGTCTACGTGTCTCCTGTTTCTCGTGGTCTCTCGAGCAGGCGATGAACTGAATAGCCCCGTGATATGGATTACTACTGTCCCTCCGTGCGGGGCTACTGCTACCAGACTCATTTTGCTTAACAACCTCCGAATTGACTCACAACTGGACTGTGGAATGAAGAGCTAATTGAGTCAGTCTGCTGCGGAGAGTATAACCCTGATGGAGAGGATAAAACTGTATCTCCTGCTCCGAGCAGAACGCCTGACAGGCTGGTGTTTGCGAGGAGATAGCAGCACAGATGCTGGCCCGGCGACAAGCACAGCCAGGGGAGGGGATGAGAGCTGCGAAGTAATCGTGGGCACATGCAGCCTTGCTAAAACGCTGACGTTTCCCTGGCTCCTTCCGATTTGACCCAGCTCCCCGTGGCATTTCTATTTGGCGACAGGGTGGGCACATTTCTAGGATCACATTTTACAGAGAGAAAAACGAAAGTGAGAAGTTTACACAGTGGCGTGATGGAGCCCGCTCATTACTGGCTGATGGTGAATCCTCAGGAATGCTGTGAGTTGGTTACCTTCACAGTGGTAGTTTGTAAGTGGCCGCGGTGAGAGTATTTACACAACGGTAATCAGCAAACACTACAACTCAGGGCTTCATGTCGTTCCCAGAGAACAGTTTTTAAATATTTCCCAGCACAGCGCTGTTTAAGTACCGGTATAATAATGGTCAAACCCACCAGTAAAGCCTGTGTCATGTCTTGGGAGTCAATTCCAGTCCTTCCTGGACAGACGTCCTCTGCCATCCCCAGTCACCTTTGGCCCAAGTGAAACGGTGTATGTAGCACCAATGAACTTCCAGTCTGCAGTACCTTCCCAAGAAAGGAAACGGCCTCCCCCAGAGATAGATGATTTCTTCCCAACATCTTCTTCTCTTATCAGCACAGTTCTCTGTAATCTCTTAAAGCAACGTGTGCAAATGGTTACACGTATCAACAAGGAAGCTAAACTCATGTCTGTTCTATTCACTGAAGGATGCGTTAAGTGTGACCTAATGGTAAATAAGTTCCCTGTCACTGACCTCAAATAAGGGGCAGTCCAGCAACTGAGATAAACAAGTAGAAGGGTTATAATACTATAGCGGCTAGGTCTTGATGAAAGAGGCAAGATAGGCTGCTAATAAAAATAAAATAGCTAACATGAATAGAGTATGTAGAGCCGTGACTGCGAACTTATGACACGCGTGTCAGCACTCGCATGCGTAGCCATTTTCGATGACACGCAGGCACATACCAGAGAAGTAGGGGACCGCATGCCGAGAAGGGCGTTTCATCCTCAGCTCCGGCACGGCCAGGTGCAGTAGCCGAGGATAAAACATTTGCTGTAGTGTAGACACTCTGTGCCGGAGGTCTGGAGGCCAAAACAACAGAACTCCGGCACAGAGCGTCTAGTTCTGGGACTTTCGGTTAGGCCGTTTTTCTCCAAGTGACACACCACCCGAGTGATGCTTGGTTTTTTTGCGACTTTTGACACACCAAGCTCAAAAGATTGCCCATCACTGATGTAGTGTATACAAGGTATGTCTTTATACACTTTATATTTTTTCCTGACAACTCTAACAAGGTAGGGACTATTATTTCACTCTCCTGATTTTATAGATAAGAAAGCCACAGCCTCACAAGTGTAGACTTGAGAAAAATAATGAGTCATAAAAGCAAGATTTAAAACCACACATTCCGATTCCCACAACTTCAGCTTCTAACATTACACAGCTACAGAAGCTGGTTTCAGAGAGGCCATGGTATTGGGACCAAGGCTGGTAGAATGTGTAGTATCTGTCAGGCAGAGGTGGATGAAGGTATCTGGGCAGAAGGAAGAGGCATATGATGAACTAAACACACTCACAAAACCCCAGGGTTATAATAATGCAGGGTCCATACATGCTGGGCACTGATCTATGCGATTGACCTGTATTCACACATTTAATTCTCACAACAGCCTCAGGGGGTGATCTTGTGAGCCCCATTTTACAGGTGAAGAAACTGAGAGAGGATAAGGAACTCCTTGCAGGTGGCAGGGCTGGAAGGTGACCACAGTCAGTCTGGGTCCCGAGCTGGAGGCCTTTTTCAATCAACCACCACACTTAACACAGGTGTCATCCAGAAAACTACTCGTCATTCGCTGTGGATGGCGCAGCCATGGGACGCAAGAGCCGAGGGATGGTCGCAAAGAGCCTTGAATGATGGACCTGAGAGTTTGAATTTTACTCCAGCAGCCATGGGAGCCACTGGAGGATTTTAAACGGAGACTCTGACTCGATCTGGTCTGCATATTGGGAAGACTCTTGGGCCTCTTGGTTGTTCAGCCAAGATTGGCTAACTCCCTACTCTGCTCTTCCTGTTCTAGCAGCGACGGGGAGAGCCAGAAACTGGCTAACGGCCGGGAGAAACGGTTCCTTAGGAGACTGCGGCCAGCGGCGGACCACAGGGAAGAACCGAGGGCCAGAACGGGAGGAAGAAAGGATGTGCTGAGTGGTGGGCATCGCTCAGACAGCAGCCAAGACCGCAGAAAGGAGGGTGCAGGGCAGGGCACGGGCAGCTCAGCAGAGGTGCCCTGGGGACAGACACAGAAATAACAGGTCCGCAAGGAAGGCAGTGAGGCGCCGTGGAGCCATGCTGAGTTAGTTCACAGGGCTGCGGGGAGCCAAGTGCGGGTAGGCTGTTAGAACCCAGAACTGCATCTATCCAAATGCCAGCCACGGCCTGAGTACCTGCTGTCCCCACCTCCCGGCATCCCAGGACAGCCCCTCCGCCCCCCTCCCCCACCCGCCCTGGGTCAAGAATCATGCCATAGCCAGTTTGGATGGCTTCCCCACCCGGGCTGTCGTGATCCGAACAAGAACGCTTACGCTTCCAGTGTGGGATTAACAAATACCATCCACGACTAGATTTCTTCTGGGGACATGAAATCTCCATGACGACAGCAGCAATGCACATGATTGTTTTTCTCTGAGAAAATGAAAATGAAATGAATAGGCACTAACGAAAAAACCTATCTCCCTGCAAAAGAGAAAACTTGCCACCCTTAAAGAGGAGCAATATTTGCCGGCGCAAATGCCAAGTTGGCCTTAGGAAATCCGCCGCAGAGAAAATAGTGGTTTCTGCAGAAGATACTGTATTAAAGGAAGCACGCTGCTAACTGGAGATAGAAAAATGATTACAATGATAAAAGCTAGGAGCTCTTCTCCAACAGCAGATGGTCTTTTGACAGTGGGAAAAACAAATCATTTACCTCCTTGTTTTCTAACATTATTAAGAAAAGAGTGTTAGGGCAAACAGGTAAGAGTCATACTAGAAACGCCCAGTTTAACTTAGCCTTAATGATCCTTCATTCTTTAAATATCTTCCCAGGGCAAACCCCATACTTGGACACAAGCCGTGTGGCTGGTGGAACGGGGCCCTGGCCTCAGACCGGTGGGATCTTGAATGAGATCCAGGTTCTGACACTAATTAACCAGAGTTCCTCAATGTGTTGTTTAATTACTCAAGCTCTTGCTTTCCCACCCGCTCGAGAACCACGGTCTGTGGAACACTCGAAGCTACTGGGTGAGAACGTTTGTTTTCAAAGCATTATCACTCTTACCCACGGTTGCATTCTTCCACGCCACATGACTTTACAGAGTCAAGTTTCCTTGGAGTATAAAAACCAAGGTTTTTCTAGAAGATCCCCTCATCACATACAGGCTCAAAGCCACAGAGATTAAGGTCCTTCCCAGAGTCACATACATGGTGGTGGTGGTGGGGGAGGGGGGCATGGCCCTCACTGGAAGCAGAATTGCCAGCTCCCTATGACCCAGCCCTGGAAGGCAACAGGGCAGAGGGCGCTGACCTTCAATCTCTCTGAGATTTTATTGACGTCGTCCAATATATCATTGCTCTCCCTCTGCCACTCTCTGCCCCGACTGCTCTTGAGAGCCTTCCTTCTAATGTTCCACCGACTCAGCCTCAGGGAGGACTTTGAACGCAACACAGGAGCACAGTAGGGGCCGGACGATGCAAACAGAACTCGGCATACGAGGGGGTTGAGTCTATCAATAAATCAGGCCCCCTTTACTGAGGGTCTTTGGGACCACACCACTGCCCACACAGGTCTGCAAGACTCGACTCCCCAGGGAGGTACCCAGGACTTTGGACAGGATCCCTTTATTAACCTGCTTGTGTAAGAAATCACTAGCATTTTCTTCTCTGACCCCAAGGTGAGCGTGAGGCCCTTTAAAGTTTTGGTTTTCGATTCAAGCCATTTAGTTTCTGCAAGCTTTCTCATTGAGTCAGAGGAAGCAAAGAAGGACAGGCCTGGGAGGGACACGTGCCTGTTTCTAATCCCAGCCCCGCCTTGCCAGGTGCTCCCACCTTCGGGAGTTACTGTGCTTCTCCAACCCTCAGTTTCTTCACCTGGGAAATAGGGCTGATGCTCTCTCCAGTCACTCTACGTGGCTGCCAGGAGACCCAAGTAACAGTACATGATGCCTAGGAAACTTCTACTTCCCGTCCCTACATCGCTTCTCCCAATCCTTGGTTACTTCCGACGTCAAGCCCTTGCAGCAAAAACACACACTCAACACAGAGAAACATACATCTTTCATCTGTCCTCTGCTGGCTCTTACATTACACCCTCTGAACACGCTACATCTGTGCGACTGAAGTCAGCAACTTCAACCACAGTGGATTTGAGATGTCCCAAGCCAGGGATCCTGTGGTGTGACTTAAAACATCTCAGTCATCTGGGCTCATCAAATAAAGGCATCTTAAGAAAAGCTACTTTTTTCCTCAGGGGTTTTGGAGAGGGGCAAGGAAGACATGTGTTCAAAATGACCAAATATCAGTAAGTTTGTTAATACTACTAATCTCTTATGCAGAATAAAAATAATTTGAAAAACATGCTGCTAATATTAGCCCTGGGACAACAAAGCAGGACCAGAGCGATGGTAATTTTCTGCAGCAGTGACACAAAACAGATTCTTCTCTTTCTGTTTTTAGCAAATTACTTAGACCTTCTTCTCCGGCAGCCTGCTGGAGAGCACATCTGGAAGGCATCCTTTGACAAATCAGCCTATACTGAATATATTTTGCGGGGGTTGGGGGTGTTGATTTCTGGCCTTCCTGTTCCCTAGCCATGCTGGGGTCCTCGGAGCAAAGGCCCAGTGTTAGGGTGCAGGCTGTGGGGGGCTTAGGTAACTGCAAAAAGCCCAAGTCCTCTCTGTCTGGGAGTGAATCTATCCACTCTGAAGCACAGACCCTGGGGCAGGGTCACATGCCCCTGGCACAGATGCCTGAAGCTCCACGTACCTTGTGTTCCTCAGCCCCTTAACGCGGATTCCCACTCCAGGTGGGAGGATTAGAGCCCCGACCAACTGATGTGCTTCTCAGAGATTAGCCAGACCACGACCCCATGTTGTTGGTACAGAGCACTCGGAGGTTTAAGAATTCTTCAAGATTTGCCTAATGCCTCTGTTTCCTGAGACCAGGAGGGTGTTGTGGCCATGCAGAGACCAGTGCCTGTCCCCCAAATCCCTGTTCAGCTTTCTTTTGACACATGAGAGGCTACAACCCATTTAACAACCCCCCCCCCGTTCCTCTCTCGCCCCGAGGAACTTTGGTCACAGTGGCTCGTCTGGCTCCGTGGCAGCTCCTGGCCCAGCAAGTGGGTCACTAGAGGCTGTGTTCACTGGCCTCTGAGCTTGAGCCACAGGGTTGTGAGAAAGTGTCACCTACAGAGGAAGAAGTGCAGGGAACCCAGGTAGAGCCAAGCGTCATGTTCGCCCACGCATGCAGCTTGCGGTCCTTTCCAGGGGGAGGTTCGGTGACAGCACGCGGCAGCGCAGAGGTCGGAGGCCTCCGTGGCCTTTCTGATCACCTCCCACTGCAGCAGCCCCTGGAGGGAAGTCCGGGGCAGCGTGTGATCAATCTCAGCATCCCTCACAGAGCCACCTTGCCTGAACAGTGACAGCCCTCAATCAACATCTGCAGATAGGCTGACGGGGCTTGACAGCTAATCTCTATGTGGCACATTTGAAAAGCAAGTTATAGTAGCTGGGAAGGGAATACATTCCAACCTAGAAAGGGCTCTTGGCAGCCTCTGATCAGATGTCCCAGAGCTGCCCTTGGGCCAGGACCCCCTCTGCATCGCCTCAACCGATCTTTGCAATGCACACCGTGATGTCCCCGATTAAGCAGTCTGTACGTCATAACGGGAGCAGAGAACACAGCAAACAACCCTATGCGGCATTGCCAAGTAATAAAGTTGTTTTGTACTATCCGTGTTATGGCACGTCCATTAGTGTAGAAAACCTAACTCTGGCAGTACTTGCTTTTATGAGAAAAAATGGAGGGAGAAAAGACATTGGAAGTTTTCTGAATGCTGAAATTATCCAATAGCTTTCTGATGGGAAAACAGCAGATGACAAATAGGCTATAACTCTTTAAGAGTAAATCTTATCCAGTAAGTCTTTTATCATTCTGCAGGGAAACTTTGGAAATCAGTTGTGTGTGACTTTGAGCCACAAGGGGACACAGAAATCTACACGTTCCACCAATCTTTAGCTTAAGTCTCCGGGCCAACACTGGATTTATTTCATGCAAAGTTCTGCAGGCACCGCCATCTTCGGGAGTGACTTACAGAGGCTGCCTCCCATTCATCCCGGAGCCTAGGAGGCTCCAAGTCACCTGCAAAGGTCACCCCGCCATGTCTCCATTTAATTATTCGTTCCTTCTCTTGCTTAAGAATTTGAAGATGCATTCTGATGTCGATTTGATGCAACAGAGTAAATGTAAAAAAAATGAGCGAGGGTCACTGGCGGCCACAGTAAGGTAAGGCGGAAGTGGAGGATGGCTGGTACAAAGTGCCCACACAGCCCTGGCGAGATGAAGCTGTGGAGTTGGTTCTGTGCTTCCGAGCAACCCGTGGGGAAGGGGGAATGACTAGTCCCGCCATTCATGATATACTGAAATGAAAGCCAAGATGGCTGCTCGGAAGGAACCCTGCTTGTGGTAGACAGAATACGGCCCCTGAAGATGTCCCCACTTTGATCCGGGGAACCTAAGAGATGGTTTAAGACAAAAGGGTCTTTGCAGATAGGATTAGGGTTGTGGACCTGGAGGTGGGGCGATTATTCTGGATTATGGGGTGCAGGGGGGGCACAACGTCATCCCAACACTCCTTAAAAGAGGAAGGGAAAGGCCGATGAAGTCAGAGTGATGTGGTGTGAGCGAGGCTGGGCTGGTCTTGGTTGAGTTTGAAGGTGAAGGGAGGGGCCACGAGCCCGAGAAATGGGGGTGGGAAAAGGCAAGGAAACAGATTCAGCCCTTCCGAGGACCTCCAGAAGGAATCTAGCCCCAAGGGTGCCTTGGTTTCAGCCCTGGGAGGTCTGTATAGGTCTTCTGACCTCCTGACCTGGGAGAAAATGGATTCATGTTGTTTAACCCTGTAAGTAGTGAGTTTCTTTTCATGCTCATTGACCCCTGGGAGTGAGTTTTTGTTTTTTGGTTTTTTTTTTTCAAAAAATGAAATTAGTGCTAGTTTTATTAACTTAAAATCTTGTTTGTTTGATGATCAATTTATGGAAACAAGAAGAACATACATTTGTCTTTTTTAATGTTGCCTTACACATTTTTAAAATAAAAATTTTTGCACCATCATACTCTGGATGGTCAGGAGGCAGGAGGACGTACACGAACGTTCATACTACTCAAAGGGTTAAAGCTACCACATTGGCGCTAATTCATGAAATCAGCAACAGAAGACTAAATCGATACTAAAAAGCAATCCACAATAGGGGTTTTGCATATAGAATTTAGAAACGGACCGGGGCTTAAATTTCAATTCAACTACTTACTAACTGTGACATTTTGGACAAGTTCCTTAACTTCTCTGAAACTGAATTTACTCTGGCTGAGTGTCGCTAAGTCCTTCAAAATGTTCCTGAAGAATCAGGGGTAGCTGGTACTGAGCACCTGTGTACAACTGTTCCTGACTCCTAGCTGAGGACAAGACTCATCAGCGCTGGCATCTTCTGATCTGCTCTGGACCAGGCCAGGAGGTTCACTCTCACCTTCAGAGCTCAATGAAGCCCTAGCGTAGAGGTGACCACGCTGGTATTTTTCATAGGATCCACCTGCTAGTAACTGGGCATGTAGAACTCTCTGTCCTGAGGTCACTAATCCACCCCTCTGTCCCGAGGTCACTAATCCACCTGTTCATGACCTGTATATGCTTGATAAACTCACAAGTAATATCAGGCTTATTCATACCACTAAGAAAAAGGAGAGACTTCTCCCCATGAGTTCTCCGCACCCACAAGAACAGAAGTTGTTTTACAGGCCAATGGAATCATACCCACAGAAGCAGGCTGAGGCAATTCGCCGGGTCACTACACGGGGTCCCCCATGAGACGCCATTTGCTGGTTTGGCTGGGTTGTGTACGTTTAAGGAAGTGCTGTTTGCACCCTAACAAGACATTGTTTGCATCATGATGTTGATAGCCAAAGAAAATAAAGTCTAAGTACTTTAAGGAAACACAAATTAATTCTAAAAATTATCCCGAATGCTGCCTGGCTTCCTTCAGTCAAACTTTGCTTTTCTGGGGGTTCCCAGAAGATGAAAAATTAACATTACACAGGCTCTCTTGACTTTAATAACACATATTATTAAGTATATTACTTGTGTCTTAAATTTAACAATTTATGTATTATTACATTTATATTTACATACCTATATATTGACATATCTTTATATATTACTAAATAAAAAATAATAACATAAATTAATAATTTGAAAAACTCCTCCCTTTGTCCCCACTCTCAAAGGACAGAACTAAATAACTCCAAGGCGCCTGTGACCCAAGCTCCAAGCTCGTCAGAATGTTAATTTACCTTCCGAACACACAAGGAGCCAAGTTTCTGGTGTCCCGGGAGGGTGTGGGGCAAGAGAAAGACAAATGGAGGTCTGAATGGCTCACAGCCTACACTTGCATAAACAGACTTTAAGCAGAAACATAGGAAAATAATCTCCCCTATTAATCTTTAATAGGGTCGCAGCTGTTCTAAGGAAAATTATGCTCAACAGTAAATACACGCCAGGTCAACTGTTCTTCCAGGAAGTTGTTTTAAGGTCAACAGAGACACTGAGCTCGGCCAACAGCTAGTCCCCAAGATCTTCCGTCCTAGATGGGGCACTGCTCAGGGCCCAGGGAACGGGGGTGGTCTTCGGCCAAAGGACACATCACCTTCTCCACTGCCGTCAGATGAGAATCCTCCCCTTTTCAGACAACCCATAACCCCTCTTTGCAATCCATTCTTGCGTTTAACATCCTCTTGTCTAACGGCGCCTTCCAACCCTCTCCCCTCCTGCCTAATGTTTTTATATTTTATCCTGGAGCTCTCAGCTATTACAAGCACGTGCTTCCCTTTGCACAGCAGGGCAGCGGAGCTGAATACATGGTCCACACAAGCTGTTTTCATAGGTAACTGTACCACCAACCACTCCATCCAAGTGGGTGACCTTAAGGTTGGTTGGGGTTTTTTTTATTGTTTTTGTTTTTACCAGAACATTGCATACGTTTATTTCAGATGTTACAGCAATGTAAAAATCAACAAGTTTAATTCTTGAGTATTTTTTAAAGTTATTTTGGGGAATTTTTCTTTTCTACTCCCTGTACAACAGTTTCCCAATAGTTCTGTGTTCGGAGGACTTTCACTTGATGAGTAAACTGCTTTGGGGATATGTCATAACTTCTTGCCCCAAATAAAAGGAATCTGGACAAATTATATGTTGCATCGATTTCTCTGTGGGTTATTCTGACCCTTGATCTTAAGGGTCTTACTGTGGCAAATGGTCGTGGAGTGCAGAGTGTGGGGAGGGGCTGTACGTGAGATGGCCCGCGTCATGGTCCACCACCCCATCCCGCGTTCCAGGGAGCAGAGGCTTACCTGTGACAGTCCCCAAACCCCTAACTAAGAGAAGAGTGCCATGGGGTCATGCTAGACACAAATTGATGCTTCTCATCTCTCTGCGTTCCTGTCTGTCTGTCCCTATCTCTCTCTCTCTCTCTCTCTGTCCCTGTAAAAAGGGTGTTTACACAGCAACCCTGCATTCTGCCTGACTGAGCTGAATCCGATGATGAAATCCTTCGCCAAGCCAAAGAAAGAAAAGGGCCGTCTGTCTGTCTGGAGGGCATAATTCAGAGCCAGACACCAAGCTGGACCAGGGATGCCAGCAGCCACACAGCCACACAGCGACAGCTGCTGGGAAGCTCAGCAGTTCTAGAGTTCTCAGCCCCCACTGCCACCTGGAAGGTCTCCAGCACAGGTCTCCGTGACGTCCTCAGCCCCGCGACCCTGACCTGCGGGAGCCGGATGGAACGGACACGTGACAGCCACACGCACCCAGACTGTCTCGGTTCACGAAACATTTGCACACACACATATCTTCTAACGCAAGACTATTCTGGTCCTTCTAGAGCAACCATGCTCAAAGTGAGGCCCCGGCACCCTGGCAATCTCAGAGAGCTTTTCAGGGTCCATGAAGTCAAAACTATTTTCCTAGCCATCCTAAGTTCTTATTTACCCTTTTCACTTTCATTCTCTCACGAGAGTACGGTGGCGTGTATGCGTGTATCCAGAAGCCACGTGACAGAGGATCCTGCAACAGACTGACCGCCCAAGCAGACAGAAGAAGCAAGCATCTTCTAGGCAGACCTAGACTGTAAAAGTGTAAAACAATGCCAACTTCTCCCGAACTGATTATTAATAAAAATACAGTCTGTTATTTATCGTAGCATGTAATGGGCTTCTGGTATTATTTTTAAATACAGTAATAAATATGTAAACATTTCTTCAGATTTACTTCCCAATATGGTTAAGTATCGATAGATTTATCCCACAGAAACAAAAGCGCTTTGGGACTGTCAGTAATTTTTATTTTTAATTTCTTTTTATTTATTTTAGAGAGGAGACACAGAGAGAGAGAGAGAGAGAGAGAGAGAGAGAGAGAGAGAGAGAAAGGGGGGGGGGAGCTGGAAGCTCAACTCCCATATGTGCCTTGACCAGACCAGTGCAGGGTTTTGAACTGGCGACCTCAGTGTTCCTAGGTCGATGCTTTATCCACTGTGCCACCACAGGTCAGGCGGGACTGTCAGTAATTTTTAAAAAGACTATAGAAGAGTTTTAAAACCAAAGAAGGTTTAAAAACCACTGTTTTGTTTTGTTTTTTACAGGGACAGAGAGAGAGAGAGAGAGAGAGATAGGGACAGACAGACAGGAATGGAGAGAGATGAGAAGCATCAATCATCAGTTTTTCGTTGCCGTTGCGGCACCTTAGTTGTTCGTTGATTGCTTTCTCACATGTGCCTTGACCACGGGCCTTCAGCAGACCGAGCAACCCCTTGCTGGAGCCAGCGACCTTGGGTCCAAGCTGACGACCTTTTTGCTCAAGCCGGATGAGCCCGCGCTCAAGCTGGCGACCTTGGAGTCTCGAACCTGGGTCCTCCACATCTCAGTTCAACGCTCTATCCACTGCGCCACTGCCTGGTCAGGCTAAAAACCACCATTTTAATGCCAAGTGTAATATGTTTGATGGGAGGCACATAAGCCCTATCTTGACAAGATTCAAAGGTCTCTTACTTAAATTTTTTGTTTTAAAGTAAATAGTTACAAAGAACAGAGTGACGGTTGTCAGAGGGGAAGGGGGTTGGGGGACTGGGTAGGAAAGGTGAAGGGATTAAGAAGTATAAATTGGCAGTTACCAAACAGTCATGGGATGTAAAATAAGGAATAGGGAACACAGTAAATATTACGATAACTATGCATGGTGCCAGGTGGGTGTTTGAAACATCAGGAGAAACACTTCATATGATATATGATTGTCTAACCTCTACACTGTACCCCTGAAACTAATACAAAGTAATACTGAATGTAAACTGTAATAAAAATATAACATTAAAAATAAATTCAAAAATAAAATATAATAAAATAAATAAATTGGCCCTGGCCAGTTGGCTCAGTGGTAGAGCGTTGGCCCAGCATGTGGAAGTCCCGGGTTCGATTACCAGTCAGGGAACATAGGAGAAGCACCTGTCTGCTTCTCCATCCCTCCCCCTCTCGCTTCTCTCTCTCTCTCTCTTCCCCTCCAGCAGCCATGGCTCAAATGGAGTGAGTTGGCCCCAGGCGCTGAGGATGGCTCCATGACCTCCGCCTCAGGTGCTAAAAAATGGCTCCATATGTAATGGACCAAGGGCCCCAGATGGGCAGAGCATCGTCCCTCATGGGACTGCCAGGTGGATCCCAGTCGGGGTGCACGTAGGAGTTTGTCTCTGCCTCCTCATCCTCTCACTAAATACATACAAAATAAAAATAAAATAAATAATAAAGACGTAAATAAAAACAGTAAAAGCAAAGTCTCCTCTAGAATTCAATTTCAGACACCCAGTGTGTCTTTGAAAAATCACATTGGGTGATGAGCAAGCTGTGCCTACCTTGTCCTGGAAGCAGGCGGCCCAGCGTACAGGACCCGGGCTCTACAGCCCGAGCCCGACAGGCCCCCTGAGTTGTAATTCCAGGGGCATCACTTGGGTGCCTGCAGAAATTGCTCAAGGCCGCACCACACCATTGGTGAAATGGGGAGGCTAATGACAGCCCCCACTTCCAGGATTGCTGGGAAGTTCCCAGCACAGGGCCTGACAAACGGCAAATGTCAAATAAATGTTGCTGTCCTCGTCATCCTCCTAATCACTGTCACCCTCACCCCCACGTTGCTGCCACAATGCCCCTGGCTCTGTGGATTTGGTGCTTTGGAGTCCTGTATAAGCCACTCTGTCCCTGGCTGCGGCTCACTTCCTGACGGGGTGATTGAGTGATTCACAGCACAGAGCCACCCAGAAGAGAGGAAGGTGCCAATTCAGTGGCACTGAGTCAGCGACCACTCTTTGCTGGGCAGCTCCCATCACTGACTCAGACCCGTGCACCTCTAAGAACCCTCTATTCACGGTGACTCCGGGTCACTACCAGCACATGCCCAGGAGGCTGCCAGCGGCCCCCCGCCCCCCACTGGCCTTTTCAGTTTAAACAATAGTGAATCCAGTATTCCAGGCCCAACAATCTCGTGGCCAGCTCCATTCACACTTTCCTGTGTTCATCTTTGTGTGTCAATAATTGTCTGTTCTGGACAGGAATGTTCCTGAGATGACACAGGCTCCAAATACCTCTGGACTTTGTCAACCCCCGCCTCCCTCCCCCGGCTTTCTCTAATGGTACAAAAAAGACGCTGATGTGTAAAGCTTAGCAACACGGCCTGGCATCGCGGGTTGACATTCCCACCGCTTACAGCCGTGGGTGCGTACGACTGTGGAACAGTAAGAGCCTGCGCCCCTCCGCCCACAAATCCCACGTTGAAGGTCTCTGCCTGCAATTGGGGGAGAAAATGTTACCGTTGGAATCTTAAGTTTTCTTTGTCCTCTATGATAAAAACAAACATGTGGAAAGAGTGAGGGAGAAAGGGGAACAGACTGAATGTTTTCTGTGTTAGAGGGCAGACGCGGTGCTAATACATTTGCACACAGACTTCACTTTTTCCTCCCAGCTGCCTTGCGAAGACAGAGCTATCACCTCCATTTATAGACAAGAGGCTGAAGCCTCCAGCTGCCCACATCTTAGGACTAGCCGGACCGGGATGCCAGCCCCGAGTCTGCCTCCCTCACCGACACACTGACAGCGACTAGAAAAGGAAAAAATAAAAATTAAAAAAATCCCAACTTTTCACACTGATGGTTCTTTTAAATTCTTGTTTTTCTTGGATGCCACATTTTCTGCACAATTAATTGCTTTTGAAAATTACAGAGCAATTTCCCATTCACTGAGTTGGAAGTGCCCATTGAAATGGAAATGCCAACAGGACTGCAGGATAACTAAATTTGGGGGTGATGCCTGGGTGGGGGTCTGGAACAGAACTTCACGCTTAGCTGTGAGACCTGGGCATTGATTATACTTGAGAGCGCTGGCCGGTTTTCCCGCACAAAAGTGAGACTATTCTGCGTCGCATGCTCCGGTGCTAGCCAACGTGGGATGCCCTTGGATGTCACAGGCTGTCATCTGGATGAGGAGACAGCCTCTCAGGAATACTGGGGTTCCCTTTTCTCCATTTTTTTTTTAATTTTTATTTTATTCATTTTAGAGAGGAGACACAGAGTGAGAGAGAGAGAGAGAGAAAGAGAGAAAGGGGGGAGGAGCTGGAAGCTCAACTCCCATATGTGCCTTGACCAGACCAGTGCAGGGTTTTGAACTGGCGACCTCAGTGTTCCCAGGTCGACACTTCATCCACTGTGCCACCACAGGTCAGGCGCCTTTCCCCCATTCTTTTGACCCATTCCTTGCTCAGTGGACTAAACACATTTGAGTTGCATGAAATGGAAGCATCTACTTCCCTTGGAATTAAGAGAGAAAGAGATGGTAAAATCTGTGTTTAGGTCCAGGCTTGAAGAAGCAGCTAGTTTTCCCTGCCTATGAACTTCATGGGTCCAAGTGGGCAGAGCAGAAAGGTCCCCTTTGAAGAGGACCAGGTTGTACGGAACAGAGGAGGGGATCCGTCGGGGTCTCTCTCAGCTGCACGTGATCTTATACTAGGTGGTCTGAGTCTAGGGTCCCAGTGACCCTGTGTAAGCCCCCCAGCCACCCTCACTTCACTTCTGGGAACGATCCCAGGTCTCTCCCCCCTCGCATCTTCTATCAGCACTGCACCCGAGATGCAGTCCATACAACGGAGGCTTTCCTGGGGTGGCGAACTGGCCACAGGGCAAGCAGAAGGTAGGAGGGCAAACACCTGGATGACCCCAATTTGGTGGCAGAACCATGGATTACTTACAGCTGGTTGTCACTGGGGGTCAGCAAAGAATTCACCTCCCATGAGACACACAGGCAGGTCCCTGATATCTGCCGCCCTGCAGTAGCCGAGGGCTGTGGACTCTGAACTCCAGGTCAGAGGGAGTGCAGCAGAGAGTTATGGAGTCCAACCAGGAGGCGGGGCTTCTGGGAAACGGGCACAGGACTTACACTTCTAGGACCCTGGGATCAGACACCCTGTGTTCAATGAATGTGACTGAGTTCATCATTAATAATAATAAACCCCCTGGAGTCTGGGAGGACTTTGCCCTATTTGTCGAAACAACTCTTGCAATCACTGAGCTGTCACAGAAAAACCCTCCATAATAAGCAATGAAGGCTCAAAAGGAAATCAGAGTAAGAACTTAACCAACACCTATTACCTGAGTAGTTTTTTCCTTTTAAATGAAGCTAAGAGGCTCTGATGGACACAGTGTCCCAACAGTCTGTGGAAACTGTCTTTGAGGCGGGTGCTATCTTGGCCCCTGAGCCGTAAAGAACGTCTGGATTCAGAGGCTGGCCGGGATTATCGTCCTGCCTGTCTGGAACTAATGGCAGGAAGGCCGAACCGTGTATGAACACTGTATTCTTGTCAGGAAAGACAAGACAGAAACCGGGTTTCAGAGTTAGCAAGACCAGGCGGACTCTCAAATCCTCCACGTGGGTGCTGGGCGCCGCCGGGCTCCTCACCCAGCCAGTCGTCTCTGCACGGTGGTGGGGCTGACTCAGGGATGACATTTGTGAGCTGTGTAGCCCAGCACTGCTCATTGTCAAAGCCCAGCACGTTGGCTGTTGTGTCCCCTCCCACGCATCCCTCAAACTCACAGTCCCAGGCTTCTGTCCCGTTACTGCCACAGCTGCTCTCTCCCTTGTCGCTCATCCTTCCTGCCCAGCTCAAATGGCAGCTCCTCCAGGAAGCCCTGCTGGCCCTCCAGGCTGAGCTGGCTGTTCTCCCAAAGCACTTGGTACCTTCCTGACCACAGACCACAACTCCATGCTGTTGTGACTATGTGTGTGCCTGCCTTTCTTTCTGCACTGTAGGTGAGAAGCCAGCTCTTTATTCTTGGCATAGTGACAGCAGGCCAGCTGATGAATGGATGGAGGAAAGGATGGAGGAAAAAAGGGAAGGACGGAGAGAGGGAGGAATGGATGGATGGATGGATGGATGGATGGATGGATGGATGGATGGATTTCCAGTGTGTTAAATCCTGTGTCACTCTGGGTTCTTCTCCTCTGCCTGCCCTTAGAGTGATTAACACTGATGCCCACCACCCTTTAATCCTAAGATTCTGTTCCCTGTCAGCTTTGTTGAGGTCTTTGCTTGGTTCTCCAACTCTCCAACTTTCTATCTCTCTAAAGTCCTCTTCGGACACTTTCACCATAAACCTCGTGTTCCCAAGGGTCCAGTCTCTGGCTTATTTCTCTTCTCACCCTCTTTCCCTGGGGAACAAATCCTAACATCCATCTTCAACAACTTCTGTGTTGATGATTCTAAAATCTACCCCTATCTCCCAACCCCTTCTCTGAGATCCATTCATGTTCCATTTATTCATTCATTTACTCATTTAAGAAACATTCAATAAGTAAATAATATTGTCCAGGCACAGTTTTAGGCACTTGAAATATATCACAGATAAGAGAACCCTGACTATGAAACTTACAGGACAGGGAAGAAAAGAAACAATAAAAACAAACACGGTAAGTAGATTACGAAGTGTGTTAGCAGGTCATAAGTGCTTTGAAAAAAAAAAATGAGTCGGGGAGTGTGCAGGGGCTTACAGTACTAAATAGAGTGACCAGTATCAGCCTCATAGGGTAAGATTTAAGGAGACTTGGAGGTGAGGGAGTTTTTCCTGGAGCATCTGAGGGAAGAGTGGTCCCAGCACAGAGAACAGCTCAAGCAAAAGCATGGAGATGGGACATATCTGGTGCACTGGAACCAATGTGACTGAAGCAGAGGGAGCAGAGGCTGGACGGTTGGAGCAGAGGCAGATAGGTAAGGGCAGGAGGCAGTTCATCTCAAAATTTGGGGCCATTGAAAGGACTGTGCCTTCACCTCCTGGTGCCTGGCTCTACGAGCCGTCCATCTTCATGTGGACATCCTTATGCACTGAACACAAAGCCTTGTTCTTCTTATCCCAATACCCCTTCCTGCCTCTGGCATTAGACTGCTGATGCTGGATTCAACTGAGCCATAGGACAGTCTGCCTTGGCTTCAGGGGCTGGTCCATGGACGGGTGCATAATCCAAGCCAAGCCGATTAAAGTCCTTAACTGGGGTTTGTCTGACGGTGTCAGTGAGGAATGAGTCTCTATCTCTTTGATCATGAGGTGACTGGATGTTTATGGAGCTACTGGCAGAAGCACTGAATCAGAAATAGTCCATGAGAAGGGAGGAGACAAGCAGAGGGGAGTAGAGAGGTGAGAATGTTACGACAGTGCCCTGAGCCCTTGGTTCTGGCCGTCCAACTACCTCCGTCCCCTGTCCCAGCAGTGAACACAAACCCCCTCTTTAGCTCTGGTGACTTTACGCTAGGTTTCTATCATGGATCAAAAGACCCAATGAACACACCCTTCAAACACGGCATGGCCAAAACAATTCACGGTCTTCTTCCCCTCCTCCAATGTGAGAGATGAATCTGTCCCTCTCTCCTCTGTTCCCCATGCTGGCTCCTAACACCATCATCTGCTAGGTTTCAGACCACAAAGGTCCACGTCATCCTCTGTCTGTGCTGGAGTTCAACAAATTCCCACGTTCTCCCCTCCATGGTGTCTAGCCAGCTTCCCTGCTTTCACCCTGGTCTCCTGGTCCCCCTCGCTCGTCTAGCCTACCGCGGTCACCCAGCCTCTTGGCCCCACCTCCTCTGAGGCCCAGCTGATCGGGTCTGTCTTCCCTTACAAACCTTTGATGGTCATACATAATCTAACACCTCATTCTAGCACTGGAGGCCTCCAGCATCTTGCCTTTGTATAGTACACCAATTTTTCTCCCTCTGACTCTGGGACAGTCCCTGAGCTCTTACATCCAAGCCCCCAAAGCGGAGCATCCTCCTTCCTTGTGGCTTTTTCCGCTTCTCAGTCCCTGAGGCTGGGTCTGAGTCAGGCTCCTGAGGACACCTCCTCCCCCAAAGAAACACGGGGTGCTCTGTTTGGGCCTCCTGGGTGGATTCAAACCACTCCTTTCACATCCACTTTCATGCTGAAAGACAGGGACACAGGTCCGTGCCAAGACTCCATCTGTCCACGTGGAGCTAATCTGTAGAACGAGTCCATGTAGAGAAAAGGAGTCTGCTTCTTTCTGTCTCAGGGCCAGGCGTGGAGACTGTGAATCTGCTCAGGATGTGGCAGGTGAGGGAAGGAGCGAGGGAAAGGAGGCCAAGACTGGGCACGGGCCGGCGCAGGGAAGGGGCCGGCCGGAGAGAGAGAGGGTTTCTGGAATAAATCCAGACCAGCGTTTTTAAAGTGACAAGCTCCAACAGGAACAGACAAATGATTTTACACTGGCCTCTGCCACAGAAGAGATAAGGAAAGAGATAGGAGGCCAGAAGACAGCAAGTTGTAGCAGGCTCTCTGCCTGATTCAGGGCTCAGGTTACCCCCGGGAGGCAGGGAGATGGTGAGCTCCATCCTACGCTGCTTAGCTGGTGCTAAGTGGCCACACACGTCCCACCTCAACCCTAGGGCTGGGCTGGGGTCGGAGACCTGGAAGAGGCAACAAGGAGCGTGCTCCTCCTACCTGCTCGGGTCAAGGAGGAGGTGTCAGAGGTCACCCGTGCTGTTCTCTTGGGACCTCGATCAGCCCTCTGCATGCACGCATGCAAGAGCCCCCTGCAGGAGTCCCCGAGGCCTCCAGCAGAGATGGGGTGGCAGGCAGCTCGCACAGGTGGAACGCATTAAAAACATGAGCCTTTCGGCACACTGAGCACATTGCTAAAGACACCCATGTAATCATTCAAAATGCAAACTGCTCAAATGAACTGGAAAATGTTTTCCTTGTATTTTCTCATATTCCCGAAACTTTCTTTCCATGGTTCAAAAGTTTGCATTGTCTAATTGCTGATTTCCATTTGTGAATGAATCAGTGTAAAATAAAATTAAGTGCCAGATTAATCTCCCCATCTAGTTTTAGGCATTAATTATCCTCTGAGACAGTTTCTCTTGCGCTTGCTGCATGTCGAGACAAGCCCAAACAGAGCAATGCAGAATCCAGTTTTCAGTTCAGGAATGTAGCCAAACAGAGGAGGATGACCTTGATCTCCGACATCCACAGCCTACTGTGTGAAAGGGGGCTGATCCCAGGCCAATCAAACACATTCCTCACCTTTTAAAGCTACCCTAACACTGGCAGGCCGAGGAAGTGACTGGAGCAGAAATGTGCTGCATGGTTTTGTGACATGTGTCCCGAGTTATCCTGGGTAACAAATTAACAACAACACATTTCCTCTAAGGATCAAAGGTCAGCCTCAGTGTGGAAAATGTGGTGCTGGCTAGGGCAGAATTCTGGAAATTACACATGCTTTTCTTTTGGAGCTATACCAAGGAAGACCTTCTTGGTTCTGCTAAAAACAAACTAACAAACAAAAAACTCCCTGGCTGGTTGGCTTACTGGTAGAGCACTGGCCCAGCATGTAGATGTCCCAGGTTCGATTCCTGGTCAGGGCACACAGGACAAGCACCCATCTGCTTCTCCACCTCTTCCCCCTCTCCATTCTCTCTCACTATCTCTCTCTTTCCCTCCCACAGCCACGGCTGGGTTGGAGCACGTCAGCCCCGGATGCTGAGGTTGGCTCCAAGGCCTTGCCTCAGGCACTAACATAGTTCAACTGCCGAGCAACAGCTCCAGATGGGCAGAGTATCGCCCCATAGGGGGCTTGTTGGGTAGATCCCAGTCAGGGCACATGTGGGAGTCTGTCTCTCTGCCTCCCCACTTCTTACTTAAGAAAAAGAAAAATTAAAAAAAATTGAAAAATAACCTCACAAATGTCCAGGATATGATTATAGCACCCTCAGTCCCTAGGGAAAGGTAGAACCACATATTTGGTGACTTGATCAAAGCCACCATTCTTGGAAACTATGAGGACACAGAGGCTGGGTATCAGAGTCAGTATATCTCCAGCAGGGCCAGGAAAACCTCAGGGACAGAGGGCACACAAGCCCTGAGTCCTTCCATTTTGTTTTTATTTTTGTTTTGTTTTGTTTTGACAGAGACAGAGAGTCAGAGAGAGGGACAGATAGGGACAGATAGACAGGAAGAGAGAGAGATGAGAAGCATCCTTTCTTTTTTACGTCACCTAAGTTCATTGATTGCTTTCTCATATGTGCCTTGACCGGGGTTACAGCAGAGTGAGTGACCCCTTGCTCAAGCCAGCAACCTTGGGCTCAAGCCAGTGACCTTGGGCTTCAAGCCAGCAACCTTTGGGCTCAAGCCAGCAACCATGGGGTCACGTCTGTGATTCCACGCTCAAGCCAGAGACCCTGTGCTCAAGCTGGTGAGCCCGTGCTCAAGCCAGATGAGTCTGTGCTTAAGCTGGCAACCTCGCGGTTTTGAACCTGGGTCCTCCACATCCCAGTACGACTCTCTATCCTCTGCACCACCGCCTGGTCAGGTCTGAGTCCTTCCCTTTTGAAGTCCGGATTATCAGAATCTTTCTAGAAAAAATGAGATATCCTTGACTGAGCTATGTTGTAGCCTTAAAACAGAAGTATATCTTGCTATATGCAACAACATGGATGCATCTGTGGACTATGCTGGGTGAAACCAGCCAGTCACAGAGGGATAATAATACATAGCTCCATTTATATAAAGTATCTAGAATGGTCAAAGTCATGGCAGCAGAGAACAGAATTGTGTTCTCTGCCAGGGGGTAAGGGGAAGGAAAAGCGGAGAGTTGCTGATCAATGGGTATCAAGTTTCAGTAATGAAAGGTAAGGTCTACAGTTCTCCTGTACAACGTTGTACCTATAGATGACAATGCTGTATTGTGCACTTAAAAATCCGCTAAAGGTTGATCTCATGTTAAGTGAGATGAAGGAAGGGAGGGAGGGAGGGATGTTAAGTGAGATGAAGGGAGGGAGGGAGGGAGGGAGGGAGGGAGGGAGCAAACAAATCCCTTACTCAATTCCACCTAAACCACTCACGCTAGGAAGGGGAGAGCTTGGGGTACAATGTCTTCAAGTTGGAGGGCTGTTTCTGACTGGAACCCCTTAGCACCAGACCCCAGGGCAAAATGGCCGGCTTTGGGAAACGGTGGCTGCCCACTGAGTATGGCCTGAGAGTTGCCACTCTGGAGTCCAAGGATGCAGCACCTCTCTTGCAAATGCAACATGGCCAAGAAGGGTTCAGTCACTGAACCACCAAAGCATCCTCCGGGCTGCTCCCAACAGCGACACCACCTGGCAGCAGCTAAAGCCACAGGCAGGTGGGCTGGCCAGCAGTTTCACATCCGTCTTTGCTTGGCATTGGAAGCACCATTAATGGGTTGTGGAATATAACCCTGTAATTCTTAGATAAAAACAGGAAGGGACATGCTCGTGTTAGACATTCTGGTAATAAAGAAAATAGCTGAGACTCCTTAATGGTTAATTAGAAAAATTAGAGATATGAACATAGATATTTGCAGTACCCTGAGCCGGTGCTTGAGCATTGAGCTTACTTTGGGTATCAGAGTGTGGGGGAAAAGAGGAGAGGCAGACTTTTAAATTATGTATAATACCAATGTGTATCAGGAATAAAGGTTTCTGCTTTCTTTATAGCCAAACTCCATTGTGACATCTTTCCAGGTAGTCCTAAGAAAGCATCCAGAAGAGAACTGGCAAGGGAGACAGCTTCAGGGGAAGAATGGGCGGCTTTTACATTTCATCACACCCTTCTGATAATACCGCTGCGTTTGCTTTTCTCCAGACAAGCTTTGAGTTTCCCAACCGCCAGGCTCTCGCCTCTCCCCAAACACCCCAAGACGAGAGGAACCTGTCAGCTTCCCTAACAGGGAACAGAGAAAGAAAAACAAAGTCAAAAGGAAAAAGCTAAAGTTGCATCTCCTCTGTGAAGGCTCCAGGCGGGAGAGAGACAGGTTCTGTGCCGAGGCCCCTCCGGACGCCGGGGGAGCAAACCCGTGTGCTGAGAGTTTGGAACATGCTAAGTGCAGGGGGGGGGCCTTAATGAACTTGAGCAGCTCTTTGATAGTTGCTGATGCTGAGATAGAAACGGAACATCTGAAAGTGCAAGCTTTCGGAGGGTGTGGTTAGTAGGGAGCGGTTTTACCTCCCGGCAACAGTCCCTTCTGCTTTGAGGAGAGCAAATTAAGCATGATGTCATTCCATCAGCCACGCCCCCGCCCTCTGGATGGGGGTGGAGCAAATTAAGCTGATGTCATTCCATCAGCCACGCCCCCGCCCTCTGGATGGGGGTGGAGCAAATTAAGCTGATGTCATTCCATCAGCCACGCCCCCGCCCTCTGGATGGGGGTGGAGCAAATTAAGCTGATGTCATTCCATCAGCCACGCCCCCGCCCTCTGGATGGGGGTGGAGCAAATTAAGCATGATGTCATTCCATCAGCCACGCCCCCGCCCTCTGGATGGGGGTGGAGCAAATTAAGCTGATGTCATTCCATCAGCCACGCCCCCGCCCTCTGGATGGGGGTGGAGCAAATTAAGCGTGATGTCATTCCATCAGCCACGCCCCCGCCCTCTGGATGGGGGTGGAGCAAATTAAGCTGATGTCATTCCATCAGCCACGCCCCCACCCTCTGAATTGGGGTGGTCGGGGCAGCTCAGATGTAAAACCCACAGAAACCCCAGTCCCAGCTGTTGCCAGTTGCAGCTCTGGGTACCACCACGGGCCTCACTGAGATGGACTGAGGCGGGATAGAATAAAGGCATAAAATTAAAGACAAGATGAATAAAATTTGATCAAAGGAAACACCACCAGACTAACTAGCAGCTTAAATTACATTCACCACATCTGACAGGGAGAGGGGTAATCATGTAAGTCCAGGCTCTGGAAAGAATTCGTGGGCGAAATAACAACAGGGAAGACTAGGGGAAGCCACTGACTCAACTTCTCAAGATAGGGAACAAAACCCTTCAATCACACGAGACAAACTGCACGTGGTAGGCCCCTGGAGAGTCTAGGCTCTGGGTTCCCAAACAGCTCCTGAGTTGTGCCTGGAGCCAGGAATGAGGCAGGGGCAAACATAGCCTTCAGCTGACCTGCCAATCTAGCTGACCCCGCCCCTGTGCGTGGTGGCCATGGTCACGTTCCAGCCTTGGTGCCACCACACATAATCAGTTATGAGGAGAGGGCTGCCCCTTGTTCATTTCTGCCCCATCAGCGGAGGCCGCTCTATGCCCCTCTGTGTTGGGTCTGTCTCAACACAGAGCATTCTTGGAACCTTCCTACCTGGTCAGTCTGAGTCCCTAAACAGCTCTGTTGTCTGCAGGGTCCTCCTGCCACTTCCCAGAGCACCCCAAGTCCCCAAACTCCCAGTTATCTCTCAGGATCGCTCAGCAGAAAAGCAATCTGATTTGACGGATTGACACCAACCCTCTATGGATTTTCTCTCTTTAGGACAGCGGACCAGGTACTGCCAATGAACCACTCAGGGAGGGCTTTAAGCCGGGTGGGGGAAGTCAGGGACCTCTCTGGACCTCCTGTGTGTGATGAACTTTGTGAGAGGAGAAGGCTCCATATCACCTTCCCTCCCCCACCCGCCAGCCATTCCCTGTGGGTGGAAGGCTCCCTTCCTGCTCCCTGTACAGCGACCTCCTGGCTTGGACCTCTCAATGAACAGGGTGAGATCTGAAGGCAGAGACAGGGAGGAGCTATAGTTGTCTGGCTTCAAGTCAAGGAGAACCCGGGAAACCCAGTCCTGCCACTGAAAGAGGGACCCCTTCTGTTCAAAGACTGACGGGGCCCAGGAACTTGGGTTTCAGATCCAGGGGTCTTCAGAATCTCTGTGCCCAAACACCCTGCACCCCGAGCAATGTTCCTGCTCATGCCCGCCTGTGTCCTGCTCCTCCCCACATCCACCTGCGGCAGGGTGCGCTGGACTCCCTGGTTGACCAGCTTCCCAGGCAATAACTGTATGGAGGTCCTGCCTCTTCCTCGGGGCCCTTCTAGCGCAGACATCCCCAACCCTAGCCCGCAGCTAAGAGGGTCTCAGCGGAACAGGGTGTGGGAGTGAGTGAGAGAGTTCTTAGAGAGTTGGCACTGCAGAAACACCTGACTCCTCCCAAGACCTGCTTGGGCCACCTGAGCTTTTCCTTCTATAGCACGTCACCTGCTTCTAACTTAAAAAAAAAAAAAAAAGTGGAGAGACATTACTCTCAGAAACGCTTCAGCATGAGAGGGCTTTACTTTGATTGTTCTTTGTTCATTCCTGGAGCGAGCCAGCATAAGGAAAATAGGGATTCCACTCTACCAAAAAAAAAAACCCAAAAAACAAAAAAACACCCCACTTAAATTCACCAGAAACTCAGCTAACCAGGTTTTTTTCTTTTCCTGCTTTTTAAAAATAGGGCATCTGTAGGAAAACAAGCATATAATCACACCTTCTACCTGTGCACTGTGAGCACTTACGGGGTGCACAGCATTCTGTCAGAGATGGTGTTTGAAGGCTCCTGGCTCTACCCTGGGGACAAAGTCCAGGTGTTGTCATTGTGACGCCTCTGAACCTGCAACCCTGGACCCAGCCTTCACATCTGAATGTAGCACCAGCACTGCCTCAGGCTGCAAAGACTTAAGTCTCTTCTTATCAAAATCTACTTGCTTCGATCAGCAACTGAATTCAATGCTAAACCCAGGAAGGACACACATCAAACGGTTGACAGTGACAGTTGCGGGCGCGGGAGAGCGGCGTGGGGAGAGAGACCTTGTCTTTCTCTCTACCTAATCTATGTTGCTGGAAAATAAGAAAAGGACACACAGAGAATGTGTTATGGACTCCTTCCAATGTGAAAATAATAAGTGGCCAAAAGGGAAGAGGAAGCAACTATTTCCAACAAGGCCCAGGCTTAGCAGCGTGCCTGGTGGGGGCTGGGTCCTGGAAGCGCGGCCTGGCAGGAAGATGACCGCTCCTCCTGCCCACACGAATGAATGAATGGCCCAGAACAGACTCCGGGATCGTGGAAGCTCTCTTCAGGGCTCGGACACAGCTCAAGCCCTGCATATCTCCAGCCTACCCCTCCTTTGACTTACTTAACCCTTGTGACTCTTGGCAGCATTTCAGAGCTGTGGAGTGGACATGGGCCTTCGAGCTCACCTGGCCGCAGGTGCCACTCCCTGTTTACTAATAAGCGCAGTGGTATGTACCTCCTTCCAGCATCCATCACAGCTCTGCTGCGGTGCAAGATGGGATGCGCCCCCAGCACGAGAGCCTGACAAGCATTAGAAGAACCATGTGCCAGAGGCAGAAGTCAGCTTTAGGCCAATCCCTTCCAACGCCCGCCTCCCCCTGCCACCGCCCCGGTGGAAACAAAACGGTAGCTTGGCCGCAGAAGCTGCCACAAAGGTTCTCTCTGCCGCCTCATTAATCACCGGGCCGCCTGGCACTTACCTGCAGATGTAATTTGTCTTGCAGGAGTCCTGCAAATTCAAACAGTTGGGCTTCTCCCTCTCCTCGTAGGAGCACACGGGCACGATGGTCTGCCGCCGCCGCTCGGTGCAGGCGATGTCGCGGCAGGAGCAGAAGAGCATCCCGTAGCTGTGCTTGGCCGGGACCTTGTCAAAGAACTGCCTCAGCGCCTTGTGGCACTTGCGCCGGTTGCAGACCTCGTTGGACATGCTGGTGGTACACGGGGTGATGTAGGCGGACCTGTACTTCTTGCAGGTGTCGTCGAGGTTGCAGGCCTTGGCGGCGTCCAGGCAGTTGTTCCCTTTGGGGAGGTGCTCCACTGCAAAGGAACAGAGAGGCGGGCGTGAGCACCGTGCTGGGCTCCGGAGGCTGCTCGTTCGCACCTCCACCGTTCGAACTGAGAGCTCGCGTTTGCCCGGGCAGTGCTGGGAGCTCTGATCAACTCTGCGTTCCGAAGCTATTACCTTAATGAGCTCGGGACCAGGAGCAGATATTAAGCGTGCAAATGCCAGGAGCCCACGGCAGAACACAGGCCCCTAGCGCTCTTAGATGTATAATTAGGAGGTATTGAGAGAGGCCAACAAGCTCAGGCACCCGCCTGCCCAGGTATAAACAAGGCAAACCGGAGGAGAAGTTTCCAACTCCTGGTTGGCAAACTGAAATTAGGATAAAAGAGAAAAGCAACAAATTATATACTTGTTCATTACACAGTATATAAAATGATATGCTGAATGTAAGTATAATTGCCATGCAATCCTCCAGGAATATAATTATGTAATAAATGCATATAGTACATGCTAATTACTATATGATTACAGAGTAATTACATGGGTATTTGAGCCCAGAAGACAAAATATTATGCCAGGCTCTCTAAACAGGAAGAAGCAACAACAGCGAAGCTGTATTTAAGTTCTATCTCACAGGCCATTGGAAGAAAACCAGAATACATTACCTAAAAATTTACAAACCTAAATTCACACCTACAAAACGTGGGATCCATGAGCACTGAGTTTGCAGAATAGAAAAATCTGGCTAGGACTTTGGAGAGAATGTCATACAAACCACAGGTCCTTGGAATCTCACAAAACCTATGCTGCCTTCTCCCCAAGCCCTCTGCTGTCAGCGACTCCAGGGCTGCCCACTGCCAGGATGCCTGCCCTGTGGTCTGTGGAGAGAGGCTGGTAGATGCAGAGTCCATGGAAATAGCTGGGTGGGTGGGCAGAGCCAAGCCCAAGAAGTGAAGTTCAAAGATTATAAAAGACGACTGGAGAAGGAAAAGAAAGCTCACTTGCCATGATATAGGTGTTTCCATAGGGAGGGGAAGTGACAGAAAAACCTTCCAGAGCCAAATTATTAGGTGGTCCATGAGACATTGATAATAAGGTGTAAGAGTGACTTTCTGGAATGAGCAGAGAGGCAGTAAAGCAGCACACCATTGTGGGAATTACACCCCACCCCTCCAGCAAGTTCCTGCTCAGGCCTCAGCCCTTCCTGGGATTCTGGAACCTTCTTTCATTCTCTTTGTGATCCCAGTCACTGGAGACCATGAAGGCATTTGGGAAATTACAAGAGAATTGGCAACAGAAGAGAAAGAGCCTAGGTAGGTGGGGTGGGACCAAGACAGGGAGCTGCATTTAGTATAAATCTGAAGGGTGCATGAAATATTATGCTGCCCTAGAACAAGAACAGAATCCTGCCATATGTGACGTCAATGAGCCTTGAGGACATTATGGTAAGGAAAATAAGCCAGCCACTCGCTATGATTCTACTTCTATGAGGTGTGTAAACCACTCAAACTCATGGAAGCATAGGCTAGAAGTTGACAGAGGCTGGTGCCAGGGAAGAGCAAAATGAGGAGTTAAATAATCCAAGGCATATAAAGTCTCAGTTTTAAAAGACAAACGACTAGATTCTAGAGATCTGCTCTATAACATCGCACTGATATTCAACAACAGCATATTGTACACTTACAAGTCTGTGAAGAGGGTTTATCCCATGTTAAACGTACTTACTACAATGAATAAAAATTTTAAGTAAGTGAATAAGTACACACACAGCAAGTCCAACATGCCTCTCCTCGGTGTACCGACATTGTGCCTTGCTTTAAGAAAATCCAAACTGCAAAAATATGAAAACAAAATTATCCCCTGGCACCACGAGCAGTATTTCACTATGCTCCAGGTTCATGTTGCCGCCTGTGACCTCTGAATCCAACCATTTGACACAGAAGGCGACACACCGGACATGCGGCCCTTCGTAGGTGAGCAGTTCAGGGAGTCGGCACCTGCGCACACATCGCTGCTGGTTTAACAAGCGCACAGGTGCATTTTCTCCATCCCGACCTCCCCAGACCAGCTTGTATCCGGCTCCCCTGTGTTCACACTCAGTCTCCTTAGGGCTCAGAGTGAAATATTCCCTGTGTGCCCCCCCACCAGGCCTCCGTGATACCTCTAGCCTTTCCTTCTTCTGAGGCTTCTAATGTTGTGCTATTGGGCTCACAGGCAACAGTAATTAATATTCTGGAAGGTCTATAGTTTGCTAGAATATTTCTAAGTTATGCATTTTTGATGATAATCTAAAATAAATTAATACGACCAAACTCTAAATTATCTACATTAGGCTTGTAAGGCTGGATATTGGTACACAATTTGCTGCATGCCTTTATACGTGCATTGGTATTAAATGACACTATATAATATCTGGCTAAAAAGAAAAGAATAGCGGCACAGAGATAGAGGTGACACTTAAATGATGTAGCCAGTGATATGTGAACAAACAGTTCATGAAAATTTAAATGGAGAAAAAATGGCAGAAGAATTAAGTCACCGCATGGCCTGCCAAACCCAAAAGAAGTCACGTTGAAAAGGGGTACAGCCTTCTGAGTATAAGCACCAGGTTTGCCTCAGCAAAACAATATCATCCCTTATACTAAATTAATGTAATTGACTGGCATTTCACCACTTTCAAAGTTTTGTTCATACTTAATTTGCATGCACTGTTTTTATAGTTGTATTAAAGCAAAGAATAAGAACTTACAGTTGCATGTTTATACATTTCAAATAAAATTATAACAAAAAGAATAAAACTCAACAAATAAGGTCCAGAAAATTTATTTCTCTCTGAATGTAGTCCTCATAATATGCAAATTAAAAAAAATAGGCCTGGAGAAAAAGGTCCTTACATGGGTCTAGATAATGGTTTTCTGGATGTGACACAAGCAACAAACAAAAAAAACAAGTGAGTAGGATTATATCAAACCAATAAAGCTTCTGCACAGCAAAGGAAAGCATCAACACAATGAAAAAACAGACTATGGGATGGGAGAACATATTTGCAAATTATGTATCTGTTAGAGGGTTAATATCCAAGTCATATAAAGAACTCATATAACTCAGTAGCATAAAAACAAATAACCCCATTTCAAAAATGGGTATAGGACCTAAATAGACATTTTTCTAGAAAAGAATTCAAATGGCCAACAGGTGCATGAAAAGCTGTTCAACAACACTAATCATTAGAGAAATACAAATCAAAACCACAGTGAGATACCACCTTACACCTATCATTAGTAAATTAACAAACAAGTATCAGCAAGAATGTGGAGAAAATGGAACCCTTGTACACTGTTGTGAATTTACACAAATTCACACAGCCACTATGGAAAACAGTATGGAAGTTCCTCAAAAATTAAAAATAGAATTACCTATGAGCCAGCAATTCCACTCCGGGTATTTATCTGAAGAAAATGAAAACACCAACTCAAAAAGATATATGTACTCCCGGTGTTCCCTCCAATATTATTTACAATAGCCAAAGTATGGGAACAACTTAAGAGTCTTTCAAACAAATGGATAAAGAAGATGTTTATATGTGTCCACAATGGAATACTATTCAGCCATAAAAAGGAATTCCTGTCTGACCAGGCAGTGGCACAGTGGATAGAACATTGGACTGGTATGTGGAGGACCCAGCTTCAAAACCCTGAGGCTGCCAGCTTGAGCACGGGCTCATTTGGTTTGAGCAAGGCTCACCAGCTTGGGCCCAAGGGCACTGGCTTGAGCAAGGGGTCACTCAGTCTGCTGTAGCCCCCCGGTCAAGGCACATATGAGAAAGCAATCAATGAACAACTAAGGTGCCACAATGAAGAACTGATGCTTTGCATCTCTCTCCCTTCCTGTCTGTCTGTCTCTCTCTATCGCTCTCTTTGACACTCTCTCTCTGTCAAAAAAATAAAAAAGAAAAAGAAGGAACTCCTGTCATTTGCAATGACATGGATGGACCTCAAGGGCACTACGCTAAGTGAAATAAGTCAGAAAAATACAAATCTGCATGATCTCACTTATATGTAGAATCTAGAAAGAAAGAAAGAAAAAAATAATAACACTAAGAGGACAGAAAGGTCAGATTTGTGGTTACCAGAAGCTGGAGAAGGAAGATGGGTAGGGGAATTGGATAAAGGTGGTCAAAGGTACAAACTTCCTCTTGTAAGGTAAATAAATCATGGGAATATAGTCTACAATATGATGACTATACTTAACACTTCTCTGTGGTATATTTAAAGTTGTGGAGAAAGTAAAGCCTAAAAGTTGTCATCACAAGAAAAGAAATATTTCCTCCTCCCCCTCCTCCCTCCTCTCCCTCCTCCTCCTCTTCCTCCTCCATCTCCTCCTCCTTCTCCATCTATTTGAGTGGATGTACGTTACCTAACCTGTAATCGTTTCACAACATAGGTAAGTCAAGTAGTTACGCTCTACACCTTCAACTCATGCGGTGCTGTATGTCAATCTCATTTTAATAAAAACTAAAATTGGCCAAGTGGATGCCTGCTGTTACAATAACATTAGCTTCTTTCTTGATGTTGTTAAAACCCACAGAAACTACTAATTCATTATTTTCTCCTTAATGGTATGAAGAAAAAAATGCAATATTTCAAGAAAGGGCTTTGTACAAAGTGGGAATTGGGTGAACTATTTTCTGTCCAAACCAGCTCAAAGTTTACTCCATTCAGCAACCGACACGACTCAGCCTCACTGTCAGCTGACTCTGCTCTCCCTGATACACGACGCTGCCAGAGCGCCTTTCCTCACCATTTCGGAGCCTAGGACAAATTCCAGACTGCACAACCTGGCACATTCAGACAGGCAAAAAACTATTAATTGATTTGCAGCTCACAAGTCAGTGTGGGACTTCCTAATTGTCTCTGATTCTCATTCACACAGAACATTCTTATGACCCTTCCTGACTTAATATACAGGGTGGGGCAAAAGTAGGTGTACAGTTGTTCCTAGGGAAAATAACACAATTATGAATAAATACTAATACAAGAATACACTCCATGTTTCACTTACTCACAACTGCAAACCTACTTTTTGCCCCACTCGGTAGAAAGCCAGTATTACCCAAATAGCAGAACCTAACAAACACAAAAGAAAAACTACCAATATTCCTTACAACTAAAGATGTAAAAGTTTTAGTATATAGTATTGACAAATATGTCAAAAGAATAATGCATCATGACCAACTAATGTTTATCCCAAAACACAAGATTGGTTTAAAATCAACTTAACTCACTGAATTAACAGACAGGGAGAGAACTATATGATTATTACCATAGGCAAAGAAAAGTCATTTAACAAATTTCAACTCTCATTTCAGAATAAAAAATGCTGAGCAAACTAATAACAGAAGAGTACCTTCTCATTCTGATAAAGGTCATTTATGAAAACACATCTAATATCATATGTAATACTGAATTATTGAATGTATCCTCCCTAACACCAGGGGAAAGGATTATAGTCATTGTACTGAAGGTCCTAGCCACTGCAATAAAATAATGGAAATAAATAAAAGGCATATAAATTGGAAATGAAAGCATCTTTATTTGCAGATGACTTGAAAATTCTAAAGAATATACAAAACAACTACTAGAATTAATAAGTGATACCACTCAGAAACAAAAACAGATGATTACTGATAAATATGGATAAATCTCAAAAACACTACAGTGAGTGAAAATTTTTTAAAAAGCCTTACACAAAAAAATACACAGTGTATATGTGATGTTCTAGAATAGGCAAAACTAGTTTATTCTGAAAAATAAATCAGCAGATTGGTAGGTTCTAAGGGATGGAGGTGGTGACGAACTGGGAACAGACAGGAAGGAATTTTCTAGGGTGATGATAATGTTTTCTATCTTGATAGAAATTTGGATCAAAACTTAGAATGGTACACTGAAGGTTTGTATATATGTAAATTTTGCCTCAAAAGGGAAAAGAACTAAATAATGAAAACTGGTTGATGATATGTATACTGAAGCATTTAGGGGAAAAATATTGATATCAGCATTTAAAAAAGTTAATGGGTTGATACATGGACACAAGGATGGATGGATGGATTCTTGCAAAGCAATTCTTTTCCAATATAATGGTAAATCCAGATGGTGGATTGATTGTACAATTTTTCCCCACTTTTCTCTATGTTTGAAAACGTTCAAATAAAATATTGGAATAAATAGGTTCAGGTCTATCCTATTCTTTTTTTCCAAATGTTTCATACACACAGAATGTGGAAAACAACTCTGCCTCTACCCTCTTCTCCTCCTCCTCAATCTCCTAAATCTCCTCCACCCTCTTCTTCTCCTCCTCAACCTCCTCAATCTTTTCCACCCTCTTCTCCTCCTCCTCCTCCTCAATCACATCCTCCCTCTTCTATTCTTCCACCCTCCTCTTCTCCTCCTCCTCCTCCTCAATCACATCCACCCTCTTCTATTCTTCCACCCTCCTCTTCTCCTCCTCCTCCTCCTCAATCACATCCACCCTCTTCTATTCTTCCACCCTCCTCTTCTCCTCCTCCTCAATCTCCTAAATCTCCTCCACCCTCTTCTTCTCCTCCTCAACTTCCTCAATCTTTTCCACCCTCTTCTCCTCCTACTCCTCAATCACATCCACCCTCTTCTATTCTTCTACCCTCCTCTTCTCCTCCTCCTCAATCTCCTCAATCACCTCCACCCTCTTCTTCTCCTCCTCCTCAATCTTCTCCATCACCTCCAACTCTCTCGCAGGTAATACTTGTATTTCCTGCTGCCACGAAGTTCAAAATCACAGGACATAGAAATTCGAGTTGAGTTGTCACTTGGTAAGAAGACTGATTCCCCCATATCTATGAAAATGATCCTCCAGTGTCCAAAAACTGCGACCTCAGTGACCTGAGGGCAGAGGGAGGCGTGAGCAGAATGATTCAGCTGAGGCCATCTGAGTGACACCCGGTACACAAGGCACGGAGGGGCAGGCGCATGCCTGTGGTTTACGGTCTGGGCACCGGCAAGTCCTTGCCTGGGTGGGAAGGCTTCTGAACTGCTTTACCCTAGCTCTGAGCGCCATCCTCTCCAGAGCTCATTTCAGAGCTCAACATTAAAACGTTGCTTCTCCCCCTTCCTTCTCCTTCCCTCCACCTCTCATCTCTCCCTCCATCTGCTGTTACTCATTCTTGAACTCAGGAGAAAATGTCTGGGATGCTGTCTGAATGGGAAGTAGTCTCAGAATGAAGACTGTTTACTAGAAATCCTCTCCTCCTTGGGTGCGGATTGTGCCGGCAAATGGGCTCCTGTCCAGCGTCAGCCCAGCAGTGTGTGATGGAGAATGCCATCTCACCAGCTTTTCCTTTCAAAGTGAGACGAAACCACGTCGTCACTTTGCAGGTTACATACTGCTCTCTCTACTGCCATTCTCAACCTCTCCGGCTGTAATCACATCTTATGTGACTTGCTTCCTGCTTCCTTGGGCGTAGGATGTAAAATTTTCATAGCAACCAGACGGCCAGCTCCCAGACCCGGGAATAAGAGAAAGGGGCAGGTGCTAAGGAAGAAGCAGCGAAGTAGGAGTCGGGGGATTAAATGTGGTCCAAATCACCTGCGTGTCCTTGTACAAGTCATTTTGCCTCAGTTTACCCATTTGTGGGATGATCTATCTAAGCTCCCTTTAAGCCTCAAGCTTCTTTGATTTGATGGTTATAATAATATAAATTGCCTTTTCTGATTAGAACATCAAGTAGTTAGGATAAAACTGGATTATCAGGGACAGAATGAAAAAACCCCTAGCACGGGGAGGCAGGTGCTAGCCTCTCAGCTGTTTGCTGTTACAAAGAGTAGTACATGGATGGCCGATTTCAACCCTGACCTACAAGCAGAGAAAAGGGAAAGGTCCTTCCAACAAAGGGAGATGTGGAGGTGTCAGGATGAATTATGTACCAGGGGAAGCTTTCACATTCTGAACTCCTCTGGAGCGAGGAACTGCCTTCATCCCAAGTACAATCCTCACACTGTCCCAAATCAAAGAAGCTATCACGGTGGCCAGCAGCCCGCTCATTACTTACACTTAGAAAATGGCACTGTTCTTGGCAATCGCTGGAGCCAGCTAACCAGTCCAAACGACGCAGAATGCAACACAGATGCAAGCAACTAGAAATCCATTTCTATAGATTATGAAGGGAAATAAAACAGTATGTCTATTAAAATCTGCGTGGTCTGCATGAAGCAGCAAGTTCACAAGACACAGTGAGAGAAGGTTGTTCACTGATGCTTGCCAGTTTCTGTGTATCTTTCTGCCTTTCTCCTACGGGCGGGGGAATTGAATTCACTACTGGTTTCCTCTTCCTTTCTCACTTGATTAATTACCACGTTAACATCACTACTGTTCTTCTTCGAATAGGCTCCCTCTAACATGTTAGCCCAGCAAATAAAAAATGAGGAAAAAGCTCCGAGATCTCAGAGGGGCAGGGCAGGCTTTGCTGGAAGTTCATATTTACAGTCCAGTCTTCGGATAGCCACACGGATCAGGTGGCAAATCTGATCACACAGGTTGCAACCCTTGGTATCAGTCCTTCAAGAGTTTGGTTTTTTCCAGTTGGGATGTTAAACATTACATTTAAGATGCACAGGTTGGCTCTCGGGAGCCCATTTTGTCATTCACACACCATTTCAGAGGATGATGAATTTCTTCTTCACCCTGTTTTTTCCATGTCTTACACATGACTACACTAAGCCTCAAGTTTTCTCTGGGGTTCACAGTGACTGAGTTCATCTGAAATACTTGTCAATTAGGAAATAATTCTTCCATCTGTTGCAGACAGTGCCCAATGGGAAGCACTAGTCATGGGCTCACCCCACGCTCATTCAGCCCACGCTCAACCTGTTAGTGTGTCCTTTCCCAAAATCCACACACCGTGGTCCAAGCCACCCCACCCATACCTTACAAAATTAGATGCCACCTATAAGTGGTGTGCAAGTTACATGCTTGCTGCTTGCAAAATGATTAATAGTGCTCAGCAAATGGGATCATTACATTTTTAATTAACCTTTCCAACCTCCTCCACCTTTGCTTTCCGTTATACACTGGCTCTCTGAAGTTTTCTATTTGTTTATGTTCAACATGGTTTGCAACAAAAGCACAAAACAATGATAGCACGTGACACAGGAGTCGGTCCCCAGGTGAGATGCCTGGTGAGGTGCGGTGGCTCATTGTACGTAGGCTATGGGGACAGGCGCTCAGAACTTGGTGGCTGGCTTCCCACCTAATTTTTGTTTTGGCAGCTTAGCATTATTTAATGGCCTTGGCTACCAGGAAACTGGCTTTTTAAAATCTCTTTCAAGCTAATTATAATTACCGTGGATAAATCATACAATGATCAATTATAAAAATCTCGGGTTCATAAATATTTAACTTAGCATTTAAATCCACGCAGCAGGAGAGCCTGAAATTTCTGAGCCCTTCTTTTTGCAAACAACTGCTTTATTACAGTTCCGGTGCCAATTACCGAGAGCCGATCCCAGCCTGCCTTGCAGCGCACGCTGGCACGTTCTAGAGCGTCACGCCTTCTCTGTGTTCAGAATGGCCCAATTCAGTTGTTTCTGCAACACGCCAGCCCCTCATTAAAGAAGATATTCTGTAAAGTCATCTATCGCCATCTTTTAATTCCTCAAGTACGAGGAGGCACAATTATGATATTAGGCATAAAAACACTCATTAAAATGTATTTTTATCTAATATAAGATTGATTCTGAGATAATTGAGGTCAGATTTGTTTGGGAAATGTATTGTGACATGTGCAAATGTTGATGCAAAGAGGAAATGATCTTTCACGGGGGCTTGAGCAAAACAGCTAAATATTTTCCAGCCAAATCATAAAGCCATAATTGGATTTCAATTTAGTAATAGTTGGCCTAAGACAGGCCATTTTTAATAATCTAATTATGTTCGGGGCCTACCCCAGAACTCAATGACCGCTTCAGAACTATTAATTGTACTCAATCCTGCTGTATCTTCAACCATGAAATTTCCTATTACATGTAGGACTGGCTCCTAGTTATGAGTACTTTTTTTCCCCCAAATCTCAGACAATCTTTATAATAGCCACAAGTGTCTATGCCTTTAATATCCTAAACATGAAATCTTTGAATGGCTTTCTCTGGATTAGAACACTGGGTCCCCAGGACTCAGAACTGGGGTCCTTTTTTCTACAGACAGAAGTCAGAATGAGATCTATAAACATCTTTCTTATTTTTATGAGGTCAGAGAGAGAGAAAGAGAGAGAGAGAGCATCCCTTGCTTTTGTCTGATTTTCATTAATTAAAGGTATTTGCTCACATCTCATTAGCAGTAAAATTAATGAGTACTTCAACTACAGGAAGAGATCTGCATGATAATGTAAAGCTAATTCATTTTATGGGGTACAGGCTGCAGCACCACTAATATTTAGTCATTTCAGCAGTAAAGGGCTAAATACATCTTCAAAAACCACGCTGCTGCTCCCCAGAGAAAACAGGAAATGTAGGCCAACCAAGTAACAAAGTCTCCCCACTGTTCTTACCAACATATCACCACAAAAAGGGATAAGTGAGTTAAGTGAAAGGAAAAGATGGAGTAGTTCGTCTTTAATAATTTTCTAAATAAAAGTGGAGCCTTAAAAAAAATGTGCCTGAACTTTTCCACCAGCATACTCAAATTCAGGAATTTCCAAGCATGGGCCATGCAAAGGAATCGCCCTGGGAAGCTGGATACTTATCCCAAGGAGGCTGCCAACACTCCGGACATTTCATAAACTCTTCCCTAGGAGCCTGAGGTGTGTTCTTTGGAATACCGTGGGCAACAGTCTCCACACTGGGCGGCGATGGAGTTGAAAAGCCAAATGTTATGTCTCACTAAATGTGGTCAGGAACTAGGTGCTGATGTTGAGCAATGCTTAGGGGTAGTAAATACTAAGTGATGAAGATCTATAAGGATTTTTTTTCCCATATGGATGAATTAAATCGGTCAAGGGGCTTTCCTGCAAAGGAGATAATGACAGCACTGGAATGAATGTTTTTGCTTCTCCAGGTGGCTACTTTGAAGGACAAAATTCATTTGGATGTACGTGTTCTCGACGGACTCATTATCCATGGTGATATTGTACATTCACTGTGTTTCTCCAATGAGCCAGCCCAAAAGGATGCCACCAGAAGGCAGGCTACAAGCTCACACAGATCACTTTTACTACACAATCTACAAAAAACCTGTTCTGGCCTCTGAGCCTCTGATATAGACAGACAGAAGAAAAAGTATGCGTTCCAGGGCCAAGGCATCGGCTGAAACAATGAAAAATGAAGAGGCTGGAGATCTTAATAAGTATCCTGGACGATGCTGAGATGATAATGAATCATTGATGATCTTGGTGGTTGTCAGGGCCCTTACTGTGCGGGATTTTCAGCAAAGATAAGCTAAATATCAGGCCTTTATTTTTAGTTAAAGAGCGTAAAATTCAATGCCTTTCCTCCCAGGAGCCTATTTACATACCTGCTGTGCTATCTGTTTGCCTTCACCTGCTTACCAATTAATACCCCATTAAGCCGCTCCACCTGCAGTGGCTTTTACCTTCCCGGCAGCCCCGCAACTGTCACTCGTCCGTCTGCTGCAGCTCAATTGTTTCTTTTGGGAAGATAAACAGAAGCTGCAGGAATAAGGATGGCGGGACTTCTGCGTTTGCTGAGGATGAGTTCAATACACCGTAGCCAGAAGCCTGGGCCAGTTTCAGAAACAGCAAGCCACTCGCTGGGCGAATGTCTGGAGGGAAGCGTAGTCACCTCCCAGAAGGTAATGCGCAGAAAGGACAGCTGTCTTAGTCAGATTTTGTAAATTTCAGAATACACACACACACACACACACACATACACACACACACACACACACACACTTTAATAGTGTTTTGCTTTCATGTCAAGTTTGGTAAATAACATCTTGTGTGGTTGAGATGACCTATTTTAATGAAGATTCGCACGTTATTTCTCTTTTATGCAAACAGGCTACACATGTTTGAAAAGTTGATTTCTTCAAGGGAAGACCAGGAGCCCCTGATGACCAAACCTGAGAAAAACACAAATCAGAGATTCCTGGGTCCTGCCCCACCATCAGAGACTCCGGCTTTTTTACCCAGCTCCCAAATACTCTTGGTGATCAGACTTGGAATTCACTGATCAGGTAATGAAACCTTTCTTTTTTGCTACCCACCTGTATATCTGCTTATCTTCCTAGGAAAGCCCAGTGTTCTGGTTGGTTCTGGTCACATTTTCAGCAATGTCATTCCTAAGAGGAACAGCTAATTCAGGCGGCGTTCCAGAAAGATCTTGTTGATGAGAGGGCTTCCTTTGCCCCGGTTCCCAGCGTAACTTCAGAACTGAGCCTAGATTAGGCTTACCGGGCGGCCCCCGCACGGGTACCTCCAAGGTGAGCTAACACAAAGCCCCCATGAGCTGCAGGGGAAGCAGACAGCAGACCGGGCGTGTGTGCGCGCCCATCTGCACGCCTCAGTGCACCTCTGTGTTTTATTTTAATGGCGTGTTGTTGGCAAGAGTTCCCGCTCATTTCATTTCTAGCTTTAAATTGGTTCCAAATGCATTCACACATTTACCCTTCTGAGCCCCAGTATAACACTTGTTAGAGCCCCATTTGAAGGACTGCACCAGTCAGTTCAGGGATTAAGTTTAAACCCTGGAATTTTTACATTAAAATTCCTTAGTCAGAACCTCCATTGTGTGTCTGCAACTTAATCTGTGGCTCTGTCTCCCGCAGGAATTGCATAATAAATACAGCCATATCCGCATGGTGTTCTGCGGGCACCAAGCCACCTCTACCCGGGGGTGTCCTCCCACCTGGCTCTTGTCTGCAGGCTGCTGGGAGTCTGGCGAGGCAGGTTGAGGCAGGTGGGGAACCCAGCACTCTCAGGCTGCTTGGGGGACATGTCTTTCCTCAGTGTCGCACACAAACCGCCACCTGTGGAGTCATTGCCTCTCCGATGGCCAGGTAATTGAAGAACCCTCGGCTAACTGAGAAAGATCCCGGCTCCCAAAGCCTGATGTTTCCACCTAGCTGTTTGCTTAGTGAGGGAAAAAAAAAGGTGTAACAGGGAAAATGCATGAGTTCTACCTCAAAACTCCTTTTAAGCTTCAAAGCGTGCCTTTTCTAACGGAGACCTGGGCTTGCTCACTAGCTGGTTATTGTAAGAAATGACTCCTTGAACAGTCACATTGAACCCTGGCTGAGTCTGAAGGTAGATGTGACTACTGGGGTCAAGACGATGCCATCTGCTTCATGCCTGGGGAGATCAGAATGACTCAGCACCAGGGCCGGGTGAAGGCCAGCTGCTAATGCTGCTCTCAGCTCCCCTGGACATGCCAGAGGTGCAAGGTCACCTTTGGATAGGGTGTTCAAGGACGACAGAAGTGAGAAAGGCCAGTTTCCGGGTGGCCAGCCTCGACGCCTCGCAGTGGGGCTGTAAGGAAGGGATGCAAAGCTACGATGAATTTCTGCCCTACAGGAGCTCAGCCTGGGTCCCCAACAACCCCACACGATTGGAAGAGGCTCTGTGTGACAGAAAATCCTCTTTTCCTGCAGAAAAAGGAAACCCCACGAAGAACCATGCAAAGTTAGACCTTACATCTCTCAGATTCAGCCTTCTTAGCATGAGTTGTCAAACACAGGTGTTAGCCTCTGGCCCTTTAGCCTTAAAAACTGAATAAGAACGGCTCCTGAGAATGTGCTTGAGTCTAGAGCTTCCTCTATTACAAGGGAAAACCCAGCAGTCTTCTCGCTGTGCCGTTCACTAAGGAACTGATCAGAAGAGCTAAGAAAGTTCCAGAGGGGGACAATGTGGTAGAACTACAATATAGTTCCTAAGGGGAAGCGTGAGGGTGGACATGGGGACAGGTGTCACTCAGTGAGGAAGTGGGCATTCTCAGGACTACAGGGCAACCTCCCAGAAGTTCTCAAAAATAAAATAAAGTAGAAGTCCAGTGGGGGCTGTTGTTGGGGGTGGGGGACAGCAAGGCTTTCCCAGGTCCAAGTTTATTTATTTTGTGGGACGGATGCCCACCAGTGCTAGATTCAAGAGCTATTTGTTATGACTGTATGGAGATTCATTCCCTCAGCGTTTTCCATAAGCCTTTTCAGAGTTTCACGTGAGAAGTTCTGTTCAAGATCATCAGCGGAACCCTATTTACTGATGTTGGGGGCTTGTAGAGGTGGTTTATGCAGTTCGGAGATTTGGTTTAGGAATATATGTTTTCTTAAAAAAAGACAAAAATTAAACATAGCCTTGAGAAGATAAGTCAAAAGCCTAATAACAGAGAACCAAAGTTTTGGAAATGTAACCTATGACCTGACCGTGGGAGTTCATCTCCAATATGGTGTCTGCATGTTAGGAAAGAAAACCAACGGTCCCGATCTATTTTTGACACCAAGGAGAAATCACCCATGTGCAGGACATTCAAGTCCCAGCAACTCAGGAGTGCTTCTGCATGAGAGGGAATAGCAAAGAAAGTATACATATGATTACAAACACCATACTGCCTCAATCATCCACCACAACCGACCTCCATAGAGGTGGCGAAGGTATCCATGGGAGACTGGCGGGTCAGTAAATACATAAAGCACAAAAGTCCCACGTAGTTGACATTTGAAGAACAAAACTATCCATCAATGTCCTGCCACAGATCGATCAAACAGAATGCCACTGCAAAAAAACCCCACAAAAAACCAAAAACCCTAATAGTATGATGGTAATAATGTAGCCATAAAACCTCTGGTCTGTAATTGACTGCTTCTACTTGAAGCTAACCTGTCTGAAACAGTGACTAATGTTCACCTAAAGATTTCACTTGCTTTGAATGGCAAAGCAAACTGAATGGCAATCAGTTACACCTGACACCAGTCTCAGTGGATGGCTTGTGCTGGATAATGGCCCAGGGACAGACGCCAAGGGGTGTGGGGTGTATATCCCAGTATATTCTCAAACAAGGGATGCAGTTCTGTGATGCTTAACTGTGGATTTTACGTATGTTTCCTCTCCACCTTCAGGTGTGAGGAAGCTGCCACTTTCTGACAAAGTACTAATTAGAGACCAAGCATTCAGGACCCTTATTGCAAGTTCCTCAGGGCATCCAGGTCTCAGTTGCTGAGTTTTGTTTAGTGAGCATATTACTATAAATCACACTCCTGGACCAGAAGACTGTATGCTCTGTCTTCTTGCAATAAGTAACCAGAGCTAGAGAACCCACGGGCAGGGGCTAGGGGGGGGCAGCATTCACATGCCTTGCCCTTCTCTCTCTTTTATAAAGAGCTCCTGTGAATTCTGGTTGCCAGTCTTAGGTTAAGTGGGTCTTGTTAGATGAGAGATGTGGCTAGGCTGTTGGCAGTAAGAACCAAATTTTGAAAGGAAAGTTTAGGGCTCTTGCTAGAAGATTATTTACCTCTGAGCACAAATTCAGAGCTGAGGACAAATGGCTGCTAAAGGGGCAGGTACTGTGCAGTGTGGGGTTATTAATGGCAGGCATTTGCCACAAGACTGATCAAGTTCAGCAATGCCCGGCCTCACAGCAGGATGGAGAAAGGACCATGTTGGCCCTGGCTGGTAGGCTCAGTGGTAGAGTGTCAGCCTGGTGTATGGATATCCCAGGTTCAATTCCCAGTTAGGGCACACAGGAGAAGCACTCATCTGCTTCTCCCCCTCTCCCCCTCTTGCTTCTCGCTTCTCGCTTCTCTCTTCTCTTCTCTTCTCTTATATTCTCTTCTCTTCTGTTCCTGCAGCCATGGCTCTATTAGAGCCATTTGGCCCCGGGTGCTGAGAATGGCTCCATGGCCTCCCCTCAGGCACTAAGACGAGCTCAGTTGCTGAGCAACAGAGCAACACCCCAAATGGGCACAGCATCAGCCCCTAGTGGGTTTGCCGGATAGATCCTGATCAGGGTGCATGCGGGAGTCTGTCTCTCTGCCTCCCCTCCTCTTGAAGGAAGGAAGGAAGGAAGGAAGGACCATGTTTACACACATCTGTGTGCTTGGCTTTGTATGAACTCATAACTGGAAGGACACCATTTCCCCAGAGTGTCACTCACCCCCAGTGAGGCTCACCTGCACTCCCTGAGAGCCACGACCAGTTTGCTAATTTAATTTCAAATGATGAGACCGTCTCCCTTCCTTTCCACACACGCACAGCAGAGAAGACCTCTGTGTCTTCCCGTTCACTGTTTTGAGTAAAAAACCCTTTATACGTTGGATTCAAGTAAAATGAAGTAATCTCTGGGTCTCATTATGACAGAAATCTCCATGACCTCTCGGTGCCCAGATGAATTAGCAAGCTCCCGCTTTTCAGCCAGCCAGGAACGGTTACCAAGAGCAGAGATTTTTATCCACACTGTAACTAGAAATTTTAATTAATATGCCTGGTGGCCTCTAATGGACTTTGAGTATACGTCGGATTGCTTTGTGCCCTTTGATATATACTTAAAGGTAATTGGGTAGTCTTTCTGATGTATTTTTAAAGAGCAAACTATCGATTAATAATGTTTCAGTATTAATATAACCACTTTGTGCAGACCAAGACATCAATAGGAGAACACCCGTATTTATCTGCAAATTAACAACTCTATATGGATCTGTTACTTTAAACTAAATGGGGTGCATCCACCCATTCCATGCCAACGGGGACTGGACTCTTCGAAATAAAGATGAAAGCAGAATTTGGCCTTATTTTTCTACTGCGCAAAACGAATGTTCTCAGCAGTTCATGCCCCGGTGTGGCTGAGGGCAGGAGGCTGTAAGGCACAGGTCTGCTCTCCCGTCTGACAGGCCGACATTTTTAATACCTTACCCCATGGAAACACTTCATACTTTGGGAGCTTTCACTGCTGTCACTGCCAAACAGAATGATATAAAGAAATGGTTGGACCATTCAGGATGGAGTTGGGGACGAGGATCCTAGCTTTATCCCTGCTTAAAACAGTTGGGCAGCTCATATACTTCGGGAGTCAGTTCATTCAAATCAATCCTTGCATGGAGGAAATGAGGAAGAATTTTGTAGACTTGCAATGAACCAGTTCCTGAGGCTGGCTTTGAGGACACTGGCCAAAGCGGTTCTCAGACAAATGGGGACTGTCAGCTTCTTTGTTGTTATTGTTTGCTTTTAAATACCTAGAAGGCCTAATGTTTCTACTAAAGAGATTGGTTTGGACACTCTTTGGTTGCTTTCACATGGCAGTTTGGGTCCACTAGCCCTCAGGCAGTCGGTGTAAACAGTCGTGTGAGTGGCCAGGGCAGCCGATAAAATGGCAGCAATGGCAGTTTCCATGCTGGGACCCCGAGCCAAACTTCTGCAAGGGTCACCGTGCTCGGAGCTGATGACAAAATATCCAGACATTGCAAATGCAACCTGAATGTTATTTAGACTTATGGAGGGAGAAAAAGATAGCAGCTGACAGAGCTCCTTGTCCTGGTTTCATTCTCTCTCTCTCCCCTACAACGGGCATGGCCCATCTCACCGGGACTCGGCAACAAGCTGGAAGAGCCACAGATGGGAACTGAGACCCGGAGACGTGATGGACGTGACCAGCGAGGTCAGGCGGGAAGTGATCCGCACCATCGGAAGAAGACCGGAGTCTGAGCACCCAGGGCCCTAAGCCCAGCCAGTGTTCTCTCCACTCCAATGTGTTCTGCCTTATCAGTCAGTCTGGAGGCTTGGCTGTAACAGGTGCCGACCTGCAAGTCACTGCTCAGGTCGGTACAACACCTGAATAGGGGTTCTGAATGACGTTTCGTTAAAGCAGTGACTCTTACATTTTCTATTTGTTGTTTTTTTGTTTGTTTGTTTGAATACAGGAATCTCCTGAAGAACTTGGATCCCATCTCCACAGAATTGGATTCTGTGGATCTGGGGCGGGACCTGGGAATCTGCATTTCAACACACTTCCCATGATTCTGCTACATTACATTCCCTGATAAGTCCATTCATGAGATCACTACTCTGCATCCAAAGAGTAAGGTGAGCCAATAATAATTTAAGCCGTAATAAGTATTCTTTAATAGTTCTATCACACAACTCATTGATTGATTGATTCATTCATTCATTCTTAGTATTTATGCTAACTAACGTTTATGGTGTTTACCAGCAGATTAAGCCACATACATTTTGCCTCTCTTATTCCAAGACCAATCTATGCACTCACATTCAGTTCCAGTTAGTGAATATTAACCAAACAAACGGTGTGGTGTAAATGTGCTGGTTACCTGTAAAGAATACGAGATAATGTTGGGTAAGCAAAAAATAGCCTTTTCTTGTTAAATACTCAAGGAGCAAATACACTCAGGGAATAACGTAGTGCTAGCGACATAGGCATGTGGCAGAAACTATCAGCTGGCAAAGGATGATCTCCTTAACCCTTGGAGTAGTGAGTTTCTTTCGTGCTCCCTGACCCCCGGGGGTGAGTTTTATTTTTTTTAAAAAATGATATTAGTTCCAGTTCCAATTTTATTAACTTAAAATCATATTTGTTTGATAACCAATTTATGGAAACTAGAAGAACATACATTTGCCTTTTTTTAATGTTGCCTTACACATTTTTAAAATAAATTGATTGTACTCTGGATGGTCAGGAGGCACAGGACGTACATGAACGTTCGTACCACTCAAAGGGTTGAAAACAGTCCTGTGACAACTGGGGGCCCCTTGGAGAAAGATAAAATTGTATTTTAAGGCATCCATACACAAAAAATAAATTCTAAGTGGATGAAAGAATAAAATGTGAAAAACAAAACTTAAAAATGTTTAGGAAAAAAACATAGCAAATTATCTTAATGACTTTGAGACAGGGATGAGATATTTAAAGAAGACACACATACCCCCAAACCATAAAGGAAAATTAATAAATTGATTGTATTAAAATGAAAAACTTAGTACAACAGAAAGAGTTCCAAAAGCAAGTTACAAATGTGAGCCACAGACTAGGAAAAGATACTCCAACTCACAAAAGAATGACACCCAGAAATCATACAGAACCCTGTGAATCAATATGAAAGATAGAAATATAATGAGGTTTATCAATACAACACTGTCAAGCATTAAAATATATTGCATGACAATGAAATTCTGAGGATGGAAAAGAATAGAATCTCAAGTTCAAAGGGCAAAAGGAATGATATAAACTTTCTAATTGTTAAGGAAAATCTTAGTAGTATATTATTTAAATGGGTGCCAGTGAAGAGTCAAATCATTATGCTATTTTATTTTCACTGAATTCTTTGCAAATAATTGCTCTTTGGGGTTTTAGCTTTAAATACCTATATTAAAATATTACACAAAGTAAAATCTTTCCAACTAGATAAACTTATGCTGAAATATTTTAGCTGTAGATTAGAATATATATGAGGAAGCACACAGTTTTCCAAAATTCTTTTGGAGACTGTCTGAGCAAGAACATTTGAAGAACACAGCTGTAGAGAACCTCCTATATGTATGAATAGCTATGAGATTTCACTGTCTATTGTTAACTTCCAATCAATAACTATTATAACCCAACTGCCCATTGACAGAAGACAGGACAAATAAGTTGTGGTGTATTCACACCACGAGATACTACAAATGGCAGTGAAAATGAACAAACAAGAGGTATGGTATATGTGTCAAGATGGGTAAACTTCAAAACAATATTTGAAAATGAGGCTAGTTATGGGACTATATGAACTTAATATTTTTATAAGAAATAAAAAACTAAAAAATAGGGGTGTGTGTGTGTGTGTGTATAAATGATGATGTACACTAAATCAAAGGCGTTACAGAATCCAATACCTAAGGGTACCCCGGATTTTGTGGGGCCACAGGATATATAATTTAGGGTGCTTTCTTAATACATGAATACATATCTCTTCTCTGGCCTTCTGGCTACGATCAAGTGTTATATTTGTTCTTATCTGTTTAAAACATGAATGCAGAGTTTTGAACAGAAAAATACATGTGTTTATCGTGGTATATGCTACATTCTCAAGCATATTCCTGAAAGGAGAACACTTTTAATTTGAGTAGGTGTTGATAAGAGTAGAGGTATTTGCTTATAATTTGATATGCTTCATGATTTGACATTTTTTCCCCCACAAACTACTTTCTGGCTCTATACCTTTCATACTTTGTTTCCCCTCTACTATCCACAAACCTCAGGTGTGGGCACCAGAGGACACGTTCGTATTGCTCTATAAGTCTGGTCCTGTGACTTCGTGACATGTTGTTGGTGTGTGGAAATAGTGGGCGGTGGGAAGTTTTCTGGAAGTTATGCATTTCTTCCACTGGGACATCTAGCAATGACTTAACAATACGTGGAAATAACTGGGCCCCCTGTAAATCTATCCCACTAAATCCTAACTAAATGCATCCCTGATGTCAACTCCCCCTTAGCCAGATACTCAATTATCTGAGATCTGTTGAATCCTGCTGGACACGGGGGGGGGGGGGGGGCATGTGACTGAGGAAAGGTCAGAGTGGAAAGAGACAGGGACCTTCCCAATTTGCAGTTAAAGTCTTACTCTTGCAAATTTTACAAATTTTTGCAAAAACATATAATCATAAAAGCACACTGCTAGAGCCTCTCCTAGGGCTTATGGAAGGAAGCGGCCCCATCTTAAGTTTTATTAGCTTCCCAGTAAATCCACTCCTGGGGACCTGGGCATAGGGACAGGATCTGTAATGATTTATTTATGTGCAAGTGTGTGTTTGTGTGTGTGTGTGTGTGTGTGTGTGTGAGAGAGAGAGAGAGAGAGAGAGCGAGAGCTCAGATGCAAATACAGCAATATGTTATGATTTGGTAAAGCTGGGCTAGTGGTAAACCTGTGTATACATTTATATTTCTGCTTACATTCGTTCATATGTTTCAAATGTTTCATTGAGAGAGACAGACAGAAACAGAAAATGCTGATTGTGCTTGCATCCTGAAGTCTCCGGGGGGAAAACCAGTGGAAAATTTTGGGGGGTGGGGGGTGACAGCCTGATAAGATTTGTGACAGCTATCAGTCACCAAAGGTCAAGCTCCCTGCTCAACCAGTTGGAGTTGCGAGTTCCTAAGATACCATCGAATTTAAAAATGCACGTGTGACACATCCTTTTTCCAGAAGAGACCAGCTTATGCCCACACTGCTGACTCCCCACAGAAAGGGCTACCTTGTTGTATCAAGACAAAAGAAATCGCTAGCACCAAGCGTGACTCTGTCACCACATGTCACTTCCGATCGGCTGGCACATGTCAAAGAATGACACAAAAAGCTGCCACCTGCCATTCTCTCACAGAGCACATCAAACTTCTTTTGACAAAACACTTCAACAGCAGCCAAGAGCAAATGTCCTTCACGCCCAACGGCGTCTCCGTGAATGAGAACGAGGCAAAACCTCATTCCCTAGAGGAGACAACAGAGGAGGACGCAACTCTGCACAACCCTCCACGCTTCCCAGCTGCAAGTGGTCCTCCCCCAGACATCCGTTTCCTGGGGACCACAGTGGGAGTGTCACAAAGCCACATGGAGCCTTTTCTGGAATATGAAGTTGTAATGATTTCTGCCTAAGATGAGGAATACTATAGGACATGGTGGCGGAGCTATTTTCCACGGTGCTTTCATCAAGAGTGAGAACAAAGAAAATCCTTTGGTGATGGTGCAGAGGGGTGGTCGAGTGGATGTTTTGAGAGTTTTGCCTTTTGTCTTCTGGCTTAACTGTGGAGTACTTTAAAATAATTACCAAGAATTATAAAACGTCAAGGCCAATAGGGATAATGCAGCCCAATATTCTAATCACAGCCACGCACCATATTTCACTCATAGATGGGATATAAAACAGAAAGCAATGAATGAACAAACAAGACGAACAAACAAACAAAGCGCATAGACACAGACAAGAGTACCATGGTTACGGAGGGAAAAGGGTGGGGCGGATTGGCAGAAAAAGGTAAAGGGGATCAAATCTATGACGACGGAAGGAGACTTGACTTGGGGTGGTGAGCACACAGTGCGACATACAGATGATGTATTATAGACTCGTACACTTAAGACCTACATAATTTTATTAACCAATGTCTCCTCAATACAGTTAATAAAAATTTTTAAGTTATTACATCACATCACCCCCCTCAAAAAAATTTTTTTAAATAAATAAAGGTGAAAGAAAGCCGCTGCTTGTCCGGAGCTACACAGCTAGCGGAAGGGGACTCAAATCTTCCCACCGCGGACCCTGCAATCACGTGACTTCAGCAAGTCACTACCTTGTATTCTTCCATTTCTTCCTGTGTTAACAGGGATGTGGTAATAGGATGAGCCTCACAGAGTCCTGAGGATGGAGATGAGGCCACACGCGTCTAGCACAGAGCACAGGCTAATAACGTGGGGGCTGTTTTCGTTTTAGTATTCACTAGTTCACACACTTCTTCCACACTGCTGTGACCCCACAGCCACAGGTAGTGTTCCAGAAAGAGCTTTATTGGGGGGGGCACCCAGACAAATATATAGAAAATGATCCCGTGTTTCCATACGATGGCTTTTATAAAATAATTGACTTTGATCCAAAGGAAGAAAAAAAGATTGTAAAACACATAGATGCAACTTATTCCAGGACATGGAGAAAAAAGAAGATGAGAGAATGAGGCACTGAGATCTCGAATAAGAGACAAGTGAGAAAAATGAATCCGTGCTCTAATGAGATCCTCTCTAACTTGATTCAAATGAAGTTTCAAATGCATTCTATTTTATTTATTTATTTTTTTTTAGAGAGAGTCAGACAGAGGGATAGATAGGGACAGACAGACAGGAATGGAGAGAGATAAGAAGCATCATTCATTAGTTTTTCGTTGCTGTTGCAACACCATAGTTGTTCATTGATTGCTTTCTCACATGTGCCTTGACTGCGGGCCTTCAGCAGACCCAGCAACCCCTTGCTGGAGCCAGCGACCTTGGGTCCAAACTGACGAGCTTTTGGTCAAGCCAGATGTGCCCACGCTCAAGCTGGCGACCTCGGGGTCTCGAACCTGGGTCTACTGCATCCCCGTCTGACGCTCTATCCACTGCGCCACCGCCTGGTCAAGCCAAATGCATTCTATTTTTAAAGAAAAGAAATGGTTCTAATATAATGAGAGCTCACTGGGTCTGAGTGCCACACACATCCAGACAAGAGACTAGCTGGGGTGGGTCATCACGCGAGCGCCCCACAACCTAGGGGTATCACCAGCAAATTATATGGATTAGCGAAGTAGCTCTAACATTATGTGCATCTTTAAAATATGCTTCCAGCGTGTTCTGTAAGACAGAGCCACTGTCATGTTGGAGACATTATAGCAAATTAATAAGGAGCTTGACATGCTTGAGAATACTTAGGGTATAACAATGAAACCATTACTCTTTATCTCCTTGAATTCCAAGAAAGCAAGAAATAGCAGCACAATAAAAAAAAAAATCTTTCATAACAGTTGATTAGAAAATATAGCCTGCGGAAAATCAGGCTGTCGTCGCATTTTGCACATTAAAAATCCAAAGATGTTTGAGAACCTGGGATTTTTAACCCCCCACAGCTTTAATACAGAGAATCACATTAATAAGATACAATTTAGATTTGCATTTTTTAATAAGCTTGGGATCAAAGGGAACGCATAGCTGAAGGGGTAGTAAGCCATGTGCACATAAACTGCTCTCGACACGGCGAGGGAAGAAAACACGTCTTCCCCCACAGGAAGACCCCTATCATTTGAGCAGTCGGAAAATGTGTTCTTTCCTCTGTCCATCACAACGGCTTCACAATTCCCAAGCATTTCAAATCGGTCCAGGTAGACTCAGCTGCCGATCACCTAATGGACTCAGTCCATCCTAACGTTCCAGCTCGTTAACTGGGGACATCAGTGAAGGAACTGACTTAGGACCTTTTCTCTTATGTATATTATGTTACTTCCTCTTGTCACTGTGTAAAGACAAGAGTCAGTTCCTTGACTGCTTGGGTTGGGTAGGCTAGGAGTATGGTTTACTATTTATCAAACCATTCTTCATTACCATAAAAAACAAAGCCACTCCCATTTTAAAGAATGATATCAGGAATCAGGGGCCAAGAGCCTCACACAGAAATCTTCCTTCTTGAGACATTCCAGGCACTCCCAAGAATGACCTTTGGGGATAGTGTGGTTAGAGCCTTCTAATAGTTATGTTAGTTAACATTCACTGAGGGTTCACCATGCGTCTAACACGATACCAACTGAAAACTCGCCATGTGTGTTTTTACTCTGTCGTCCCCGTTTTCTTTTCCAGGGACAGAGAGAGAGTCAGAGAGAGGGATAGATAGGGACAGACAGACAGGAACGAAGAGAGGTGAGAAGCATCAATCATTGGTTTTTCGTTGCCGTTGCAACACCATAGTTGTTCATTGATTGCTTTCTCACACGTGCCTTGACCGCGGGCCTTCAGCAGACCGAGCAACCCCCTGCTGGAGCCAGCAACCTTGGGTCCAAGCTGGCGAGCTTTTGCTCAAGCCAGATGGGCCCACGCTCAAGCTGGCGAGCTCAGGGTCTCAAACCCGGGTCTTCCGCATCCCAGTCCGACACTCTATCCACTGCGCCACCACCTGGTCAGGCTGTCATTTCCATTTTAACGATGAGAAAAGGCTAAGTGGTGGGGTTGGGATTTGACTCAGGCAGATACCAAACCTCTGGGTCAGCTCCATTTCTGAAGGCCCAGGACAGAGAGAAACTGGATGATTTGGAGACACAAGAAGGAAACTCTGTGTCTAGAGTGCAGTATTAGAAAAAGGAGCCGTAGCAAATGAAGTCAGAAAAGCTGACAGAAGTCAGATACGCAGCTTCAGACGCATGGGGAAAGTTGGGATATTCTCTGTGCAAAAGAAACTCACTAAAGGGTTCCAGGCAGGGAAGTGACATGACCCAATTCATGTCTGCTGGGTGGAGAATGGATGGGTACCGTGATAGAAGGTGGACCGGAGAGGAAGCAGCGATACCAGTTGGGAGGCTACTGCAATAATTCAGCATCCCATGCTGTGTAATCACCCACCATTACCTTCACAACCACCATCTAAAAGTGTTCGCCCCAAAGCACATCTCCATCAGCATCTTTACCCACTCAGCAGCAGTCAGGTGTACTCCAGTTCAAACATTTTCAGGCAGCATCTTTTATGTATTTATTTATTTTGGTGATGTTTTGAAATCACACACATTTGCAACCATGATCTTCAGGCAATAGCTGCCCGTGGACTACATAACATAATGTAGGCCTATTTTAATATCTGCCATACTAGCCTCACTAGCTGGGGACATTTTATTATTCAGCTATAATAGTGTTTACTGTTTGTTAGGAAGAGATTGCAATACAAGTCCTTTCATTGAGCACTGAACTGAGTGTCAACAGCAGACTGAATACTTTATAAACCTGGTCTTATTTAATGGTAAGTATAGTTGATCATTCATCCGTCCATCCATCCACCCAATAAATAAATACTAAGTGGTCCTTTTTATTGCCCCAATTTTGCACAAACAGTCTCAGGACAGTTAAATGGTTTGTTTAAAACTACAGAGCTAGTAATCCATGGAGGTCCTGAGCCAGGAAAGCAGGTTAGATGTTGGACACAGAGGTTTTCAGAAGCTGCAGACAGGGTGAGCAGGGGGAGTATCTAACAAAGGATGAAGCCTTTCCCAGAGTCCCGGGCTACCATTACACCATGACCCTCCCATAATTATACATCTTTCTGGAATTCCTAGAGTAGAAACTGGTTTGTAAAGATGAGGACTAGGGCACTAAGCCATCTCCATACATTGCACCTAAACAGTGCTAGTTTCCAAAGTACCTGATGCTTTGAAAATTAATCTCCATCACCTTAACAGTGGTCGGCAAACCACAGCTCGAGAGCCACGTGCGGCTCTTTGGCCCCTTGAGTGTGGCTCTTCCACAAAATACCACGTGCGGGCACTACCTCGATAAGGAATGTACCTACCTATATAGTTTAAGTTTAAAAAATGTGGCTCTCAAAAGAAATTTCAATCATTGTCCTGTTGATATTTGGCTCTGCTGACTAATGAGTTTGCCGACCACTGCTTAACACATCACTTTTGATAGCTTTTCATTCATTGGAGAGCTTTTTAAAAAGTAGTGGCTCTAATAACTGTGACAGTAAATAATAAAGCTTCTAAAAAATAGGAAAATATATAATGACCCAAGATATCCTAAAACACAGAGATCACTTACTATCATGAAAACTGATAAGGCAGACTACACTACATAAGCAAATTTCTGTTCCTAGATTGACACCCTTTTAAAAGTGACCAAGAGGCTACAGTGTGAGAAGAGGCATTTGCAATACTATTATCGGAAATCTGTATCTGGATTTTACAAGCGCACCACAAAACAATCAGAGAAAGACACAACCTAGTAGAAAAATGGGTGAAACACTCAAACATTTTACAAAAAACAAAAACAAAAAACATTCAAATGTAAAAAGAAAGAAAAAGAAGAAAAGACATGTGGAAAGGTAGCTTTGCATCATTAGTCGCCAGGGAAATGCAAAATAAAACCAGAATGAGACACCAGCACACAGACACCCAGATGGCTAAGACGAAGGGATAAAGTAACAAGCAAACAAACCTGGGTAAGAACGTGGAGCTCTCATAGTTAGCTCACGGGAGTGTCAATTGGCAAAACTATGCTGGAAAAATGAACTGGCAAAATTAAAACTAAATGTCAGTACAGTATTATCTTTATGACCTAGCCATTCTCCTCAACAGAAATGTGCATACATGGTCACCGAGAGACGGATACAAGAATTTTCAATGCAGCAGTGTTCATAGTCCCCAACTGGGTATGACCAAATGTCGGACCTCTGTAGAGCAGAAACCGTGATGTAGTCCTATGATGGAATACTTACACAGTGAAGGGAAAATGAACGAACTGTCTCTACATGCAACAACATGGTCGAATCTCATGAACATAATGATGACCAAAAGATGCTAGTCTCCAACAGTACATATATCATCATTCCATTTACGTGATGTTCAAATGGACAGACCTAATCCAGCCTGACATGAGGCAGAATGGTGGCTATCTTTGGGGGGGTACAGTGAGCAGGAGGGTTGAGAAGGGGGCTTCCAGAGCTTGGTAATGCCCTGTTTCTCCATTGGTAATGCATACATGGGTGCATCCACATTGTAAAATTGTCTCTAGCAGTATAGTTATGGTATGTTCGCTATTCTGTTAACTTCCATCAGAAGTTAACTCTTAAAACTCCTAACACCTTGGTCACAAGCACTTCCTGAGCATCTACAATATACCAGATCCGGGGCTGGGGCGGAGAGGAGAGGGGATCTGTCCATGCATAGGACCAGGTCCTATTCAAGTGGCCCTCCAGCTCTGAAGTTCCTGGTCCTCTCCCCACTGGCTGTCGCTAACTAACCAACAGACCGTTAAACCTACAGAGACTATTAACTAGAGACGAACCAGGGGAGACCCTGCTCAAAGTAACTGCTAGTTCAGAAAAGAGAAGTGTCCTGAATAATACAGCTAACTGCCCAGGACCTTGCCTGCTTTCCAGAGTGGGCATTTATATACCAGGGAGAGTAAAGTTGAAAACACGTGCCATTCTTAGCCCCACTGTAAAGTTACATTATTGTTAACTAGCTTCTCAGCTACAACTTTATGTCACTCAATCCACCCAACAATCCTATAAGATATGTATTATTATTCCCATAGTAAAAATGAGGAAATAGATTTAAAGCAGGGGGATTATCTTGCCCAAGGTCACAAAGCTGGTGGCTGGCAGAGCGAATGCATCTGAGTTCTTGTGCTCCCTGGACTTTTAAGAATTGGCGCTTCTATTCCCAACATGGTGACACATGGTCCTGGTAATGCCCTATTTCTCCCTTGGTGATGCTTACATGGTCCCTCTGGATCTTCCATCCTCTGAAGAGGCAAGTGACAGAGGCCGTCTGCACCTGCCTTTCACTCCTGGGGTGCTCACAGGCAGCCCCGCGATTAGAGTGATTTGTTCCAGTTCACCTGCGACTGTCTAGACGAGGCTCTGGAAGAGGCCCTGCCCTTTCTTCTGGAGCCCAGTGATGGATCAGAGATTAATGAAAGGAAAAGGATAAAACATGATTCCACCACCACCCCAATTTGCTGATTGGCTGAGCAACTGCACAGTAGGGTTCAAGGAAGGGCAGCTCACAAAGGCACAGCTCTGAAAGCCAAGCGCCAGGGAGATGCGGGGAGGCACCCTCAGTCCTCCAGCACCTCATGAGAAATGGAAGGTCTGGCTGTTGGGGTGCAGACTGTCCGGCTCCTGAGCCCCACCCCCACCCCCACCCCACCCATCGGTCATCATGCTCCGCGCACGGTCGAACAACGGCAGTGCCAGAGCCACAGAGGCTGACAAACTCGGTAAGGAATAGCTGGCTGTCAAGACCACGTCTGGTGTATGAACCTGGCCCACTGGAGAGGGAGAAGCCCTGCGATGGAACAGGCTGTCTGGCGCACCCACGGAAAGAAGGTGCTGATAAACAAGGAAGGCTACTAACCCACACAGGCCTGAGTGAGCCAGGTGAGTCCGTTTCACCTGAAGCAGGTAAGCAAATGAGAGCGTTTGCATTCACAGACGGGTCCCTTCAGCCAGGGACGGAAGTGATGCGGGCCTCCCATCCAACTGAACCAGACAAAGCGTGCTTCTCAAGACGGGGCACGGAACTGGCGCTTTCCAAAGTGTCCTTGGCTCGGGATTCTAGATGGTAGCCCGGCGAGGACAACAAAAGAATATTCTTTTTCATGAGAATAATCTATCACCACTACATCAATCTGATTAATGTAGTGGGACCATTTCGAAAGGAGGAAATTACAGGTCATTAAGGAGGACTCTCAAATTAAGTTATGGGTTCAAATGATTTTCTTCGGTTTTCTGAAGCATTTCCCCACCATTTTATTTTCGTATGTTCCATTCACAGAACAGAACACACTACGTGACTCTTCTTACAAACCTTTTCGTGCAAAGAACGGTGCGGAGGCCGGAATGTTGGGATCCATCTAAAACTGTTTCAAAATCTGTCCTCCCCCCGCCCCCCCCCGTCTTCCATGTGGCGTTTCTGGGTTCAAGTGAATGTGAATTCCACCCCTACCTAGTCTTTACTTATTTTATTTGGTGATAAAACAAACACCTCAACTCCAGGTTGTTTTCAAAACAGTTTGATAACCTGCTTCCAATGAAGCGGCTGAGAACTACAATAAGAACAAAACTGTAAATCACATTAACCATCTGTGTTTGGCTGATAAAGGCGGTGAACGGAAAGGTTAAGTTGACACTCTGCATTTAATCTGCGCTATTGTGGAAGGAAAACCCAATTAAAGATTATATTTCATTGCAAGCTTTACACCGTTCCCCCTTTTGTTTTTTAATTTGAGTTGTACTATTGTGTTACCAACTCGGGGGAGGGTTCACCGTCTCCTCCCCCGACGTGTTGCATGGGGCACGCTCATTTATAATTATCGTTGCCAGTGCCGGCTAATTATAAGCAGCTACACTGAGCTGCCGGATAACAACTTTGCAGGTTTTACAGCAGAGCTGTCTGCGAACCACTGGCCGACAACAAACTCCACCGCGGCCGGCACGTTGCCGTCCCAGGTAGAATGAATGAATAAGGTGGCAACTCAGTGAAAAGATGCTTTCAAACATTAAAATAATTAGGGAAAGGTTAATCCAAACAGCTCCTCAGGCGTTAGCTCTCTGGGCACCCCTTGGGGGCGGACCGTGAAATCTGGAAGTATAACACTTGGAAGTAGTTTTCTGCACAAACGCTGCTAGTGAGCCTGGATGCCAACTCTTCTCCACGTGGGTTCCAAAATAGAGTTTTAGCGTCCACTTCTGAGGGTCCAAGAGTCAAAAGCTGCTAAACTTGGGCGTCAAATGGCCAGGAGGGGTGGTCACGTGGCTTCTTACGTTTTTCTGCACTCGCTGCACTATGGTGACTGTGGGCAGAGGGGAGGGGACGGCCATCTTACTTGTCCTTCTCCCAGAATCTACAGTTCTGCTCGCCCCGGCCTTCATTCTTCTGAGCACGCTGTTCCTGTGCCTTGAGCACCTCCTTGCCCTCCTGGTGATATCCTACTTGTCCTTGAAGAAAAAGCCTTCCCTGCCTTCTGCTCCAATGAGCTCCTCCTCCTCCCCGCCCTGCCGTACCCTCATAGTGTCAAAGACACTCGCCACAGTATCCATCATGTCTGTCTGTCTAGCTAAATCGGGAGTTCTCTGCTGCAGAACTACCTTAGTGAGCTCTCTATTCCCAGCACAGTATACAATGGATGACCCAACAAAGAGATGAATGAATGACCAGGCTGCCACAGTCCAGCTTCTGGTCTTGACCCTCAGGGGTGGGGATGAGGGACATCTCTAAATCACTCTGATGCACAGACACGGCCATTTGAACAGACAAGGGCCTTCCATTCCTTACTCTGTCAGCTTGGCGGGTCTGAAAACCTCTGTTACAGGGGTGGATCTCTGGGTTATTCTCACTAACTGGTCCTGGTGCTGTGACCTGTCATTCTCACTCTTCAGGGATTGTCCCTGAGTGTGTCACTGATGCAGAACTCCTGGAAGAGCCACACCCCCACTGGTGGAGACAGTAAGATGGACTCAGCAGAGTAAGCAGCCCCTGGGCTGGAAGGCGGTATTGTTCCTGATCAGCGTGCTGCCCAGAAAGCAAGATAGTGAGAGTTACCCCGTGGCTGAGATTTCTTTCCCCTGTGACCGTGCTCATCAAGTGCATTCAGAAATCACATGACCAGGGAGCTGGACTATAAGCACCATGAGCATTGGGAGCAAGAATGGGCACAGTGTCAGCTCAAAAGATGTTTGAATGAATGAATGAATGAATGAATGATAAAAAAAACCTTGGGAGGTGGGCGAAAGATGACGTTCTCTCCATTTCATTCATAAGAAAGCTCTGCAGGCCCGAAGAGGCTGCTCTATGCAAGCTGGAATTGAACTTCAGTCCTCCAAGCAGGAAGGCCTGGAGTACAGCCAGTCCACCAGACGAGAGACCAATATTCCAGCCAGCAGGGCCGGGAGGACAGGGTCGGTACAAGGAGCATGGTGTCTAGGCAATGCTCAGCAGGGTGTGGAGGGCCCCAGACAACAAGGAAGGAAAGAGAGATCAGCTCCCCCGGCCCCCAAGGGGCACTGAGAGAGAGTAAAACAATGAGGTCTTCTGCATAAAACTGGAGCCCAGAGACCAGGGTCTATCTTTCCCGGGGGCAAGCTCACAGGGGCACAGGGAGCCCCAAGTTCTGCCGCAGTGTCAAAGGCCCCACACTGACACCGTCTGGGCCCCATGAGTAACGCATGTGGCCCCCTGGGTGTCAGCAGACATGGGGGCTGTCCATTCTCTGCAACAAAACCTGGTGCTTGGAGCAAACAGTGCATTGTCATACCCTGAGATACGGAGGTATGATACAGCTACATTAAAAAATGTCAACATGTATCCTGACTGTTTTTAGCTATGGACAATGTAGCAATGGGCTAAAATCAGGGTGTACAGGACAAAATGGAGGAGGAAAGCAAAACAGTCTCTATCATGACTAATATCGAGGTCCCTGTTACCCTCTGCCTCTACCTCCCGGAGAGGAGTCCCACCCTGGCCCAGCTCACCTACCCCAGGGATCCCCTAATGTATCCCTTCCCAAGTGTCCCTCAGAGCCGGACAAAGGGCTCATAAGGAAAAGGTTTCCCCGGTCAAAAAAACACGGACCAACCTGAGCACATCTCTTTTTCTATTCTTTCCTCTACTTGTCCCCACCTCCCACTTCCCTCACCTGGTCTCTCTCTCTTGAGCACATTTCATCATTGCAGAGCTTGTCAGAGCCTTTACGCAGTACCGAGCGGTGGACCTCCGCTCCGCGCAGGTGACTCCATGTCCTAGGTTGTGTCTCCTGTCTTACTTCAGGGAAAGGGTAACTGAGGAGGGGAAGGGCAGAGCTCCGAGTCACGGGACCCTTCCCCAGGGGAAGGTGCCTCTTTCAGGGTATGAAGCCCCATGTGCCCTGGGCCCTGGGTCTCGCTGTGGACGTCGAGGGTTGACCAGAAGCACGCCCCCTGCACTTACCCTACACGCTGCCCTGCTTTTGCCTCGTTCACACCCTCCACGGACAAGGGAAGTGAGAGACTGTAACTTCGGGGACAGCTGGGCAGAAGGTCTGCTCTACGGACCACCAGGTGCCCCTTGTGTCACGAGGCCCACAGGTGACCCCACACAGAGGGCCAAGGGATAGCCGTCTTCCCCTCCTCCCATCCACCCCAGCTGCTCTTAAGTCGAGTCAGAAAACAAAAAGTGAAGACTACCTATACTCCCTCGACTTACAAACCGTATGTTAGTAATGAATGCCACCTCCCCCTGACAACTGAACCATAAAGATGTCAAAACACAGATTACTTTTTTCTGCACAAAAACTGAATCATGTGAAATTGACCTTTTTCCACTGAGCAGTATATCAGAGACACAGGAACGGCCTCCTTCACGCTTGGATCAACTTCAGGTTACTCCCCTGCAAGAACCGTCACTTATTTCCTGGCCCCCTGTCGCTGGACATAAAAGGCTTTTTTTTGGTTTTTATCACCTGTTGTTCCAAAAAAGCACTGCAGTAAGCACTCTGGAATTCACGGCTGTGTGCCCGATGTGTGTATGCTAGGTTCCTAGAAAGAGGATCGCAGAATCGAAGGGAAGAAGAAGAATACTTTTCATTTTAGAAGACATTGTCCAATCACTCTCCCCAATTGTTGTAACTGTTTTACATTCCTGCCGACACTAGCGAGGAAGGGCGCTTAGCACGTTTCCATAATAGTTATTTGGGTAAATCTATGTCTTATTTCTGCAACCAGTGAGAAAAAGCCTGGAAGGCAGCAAAACATCACTTATCCATCTCGGTGTGTCACGTGCTTGGCGTTTCTTTTTGTCTCGCTCAGTCTGTGCTCCAGGAAGACTGGCTGGATGAATGTCAGTCAGAAATCATCAGGCATCATCATTCAAGCGCCTGGGATGAACCCATAATCCACAAGCAATAAACTAAGGTCCAGTGTTATACAACACGACAAAGGCATACAATTATCTGTAAGAATAACTGTCCTAAATGGGCTGGAGATCAATGACCAATTAATGGGCAATATAAGTTTCACAAAAGGATGTATTACCTTTAACAAATCATGCATTTAGACAACCCCCAAGAGGCGGGGACCACCGGGCGCACAGCCGATAATGGATCTAAACATCCACTCACAGGCTGCACTCAAGTCGACGTCAGCCGGGGCGGGTTTCTGAACTATGTAGGACAGAGGACACCTGTCAATAACAACGATGAATTATTAATTCTTTGGTTACAGGATCTTAATTTACTGCTCACCTCCTCATAGGAAATTCATGCACGTGTAGGAAGCAAGACATACCCGGGCCTCCTGTCTCCCTCTTAGGAGAATGCTGGGCCCGATGGCGCCAGCAGCCGGAGTCCCAGGATGGTGTCCTGCCTGGAGGACGGGCCTGGGAGGCAGAACTCAGGCCTCAGAGCCCTGGTGCCAACTCAGAGAGGAGAGGTGAGAGGAATTCTAGAACAGATCCTGGAGCCTGACCTGTGGTGGCGCAGTGGATAAAGCCATCGACCTGGGAACACTGAGGTCGCCAGTTCAAAACCCTGCACTGGTCTGGTCAAGGCACATATGGGAGTTGATGCTTCCAGCTCCTCCCCCCTTTCTTTCTTTCTCTCTCTCTCTCTCTCTCTCTCTCTCTCTCTCACTCTGTGTCTCCTCTCTAAAATGAATAAAATAAAATAAAACATAGAAGAGATCCTGGAAACTTCTTTGACTGAGAGCAAAATTGGCGACAACTATGTCCTGAAAATATACATCCTATGTACAATTTTACTACCATGCTTTGTGAAAAAGAAAAAAAAAAGTAGGTCAACATGCAAATGGGTCACTTAGCCCTGTTTAGGGCCATTTTCAGAATTTAGAATTACTGCAGGCCACAAGTCAGATGAAAACACGTCGCTGAGGACAGGCTAGTTATTCGTTTCCTGCTTACAGGCTCTTTCTCAAGCTCTAGAGTTCTGAGCAGGGTGATCTTTCATGACTTGGTTTTCTGGGATTACTTTACATGCTGACCACATCATCTTTCATCAGCTCGCTCAGAATGTAAAGGGTACCAAGACTGGGATAACCAGCTGTCGTTGAACCTGGTTATCCCAGTCTACACAGCCAGATTGGGTCTGGCCCATATCATGAGCAGGACGAGGTCATGCAGAGACCAGGTGCCGAGGTCTCTGGAGACAGAGGCGGGAGATCAGAGATCCTAGGACGCAGCGTTAACTCTAGTGTCAGAGCTCAGGGCAGGTATTTCTCTTCCAGCTTAAGCTCTGCATTAATCATGGTCAGAGGTGGTTGGAGGCTGAGGAAGCTCTGATGGACTCCTGGGGTGGCCCTTTCCAATCTTGGTTGTGTGGTCAGGGCTCACGGTCCATTCCCAAGTTCATCTGCAGAGGCTTTGGAGAATGTACGTGCACGCGCGCACACACACACACACACACACACACACATGGGCACGTCACTTAATGCAAAACACTCACACAGGAAGGCAAATATCCTATGTCAAAAACGTTCAACCAGCAAAATAGATTTTTAAAAAGATAAGTGTTCTATTGCTCAAAGGGCTGTGTTGTTATGGCCGCACAACTTTGAGAATACACTAAAAGGCACTCTCGAGGGCGACGTCTATGGTATGTAAATGACATCAGAGCAACGGATCCGTCTAGACTTTGACTTAGAAAATAGTTCTTTGCAAGGTGGATGGACAACGTGACTGAATTCACAAAGACAGGCTGGGGGTCTGGATCTCCTGTCTTAGAAAAGGCAACTATCCCTGCATGGGGAATGGGATGGGAACAGTCATATCCTCACTGTGATGGTCACAAGGCTGTTGACCGTTCTAATGTCACACACTGCTGCTGGCAGCCCCCCTGCCCCCCGTCCACAGTGTGGGAAAGGCCAAGCGACCCACTCTTAATCTCCCCGGGCCTGGATGAGGAAAATCAATGTAATGACCCATACGAGGAACCCGCTCATAAAGAAGGTCACTAAACACCTCTAGTTATTCACTGGCTCTCTCGGAAAGAAAATACCATAAAATTCTATGAGTAGGGCGTAACCCCATGCTCCATTAACACGTGTGATCTGGGGAGGGAAAGAGCACACGATTACTCATGCCAACATTTTCTTCCTCGTTTCCGTCCACACCAACTGCCCTCTCTGGGATCCAGGGTTCCCAAGTGCCCGGGCGCTTGCTCGAGAAACGTCAGACGTCAAGGCACTACTGACACCGAGATACACCTATTTGTTCTCAGCACACTGAAGGCATCGTCAGGACACAATTTACCCACAGACCCAGATCTCCAATGTCGCTACGGTGCCTTTGAGGCCTGTTTCATCTCAGGTTGTCAGTTACCGAGTGCAAACTCCAAGCCACATCTTGAAATTCATGAGAATTCATGAATACATGCAATTTGTTCCCTGGAAACATGCCTTTGCCTTTCCCCTGAGGCCTCCCTCCCTGGGCTGTGCTGTGCCACCTTGGTCCTCCAAGCATCAGATGGCCTGAAGCAGGTTCACAGACTCCACAGCACACAGCCCCCAGTGGGGCATCTGGTTCTTGTACCTTCCCTTTCAGACTGTAATGCACGTGGGGAATTTGTGAGCCCCGGCGGGAGGGGAATCGATCTAGATGAGTCAGTCTCACACTCTGCTCCAACCTTGGCCACCGATTTCCTTCACGTGTCCTGGTCATCCAGGCATTCTAATCTAGTGGATCCTCAAGGGTCTGCGTCCTCCAGTTTAACTTGTCTCTCCAGCACCAGGGAGATGTCAGGCACTGAATGCCACCGGACCTTGGGTGATGTCAACAAGTCCTTGCTATAGACCGCTCCATCAATGCGCCCATTGAACTGCCTGGTGCTTCTTTTCAGATACACCATTCTTCCTCTCGAAGAGGTCTGCCGCAGCCCTAGGTCAGCAGAACCCTGCCTCTCACTCCCGAGAGGATCAACACAGGACAGACACTCCTCAGGGCTCTTCTCCTCTCACGAATCCCGTATGCCGCAGACAGAAGGCTGGCTGATGCAGGCTGACAAGCCCGAAGATTAGACTACTGGCTGGCCTGTCACACCCAACTCCTCATTACTGGCTGTCTGATTGCTCTCATCAGTTAAGAGCAGGAGACATTCTGGGGCTTAGTACCACTCACGGGGCTTAAAAATGAGCAGCACCTTGCAAATTCTGCATTTTCCTTTAAATAAAAATCCGATGTTGACCCCCCAAAAATCTCAAAATGTTTTGTTTTTTAGTGTGTGTGTGTGTGTGTGTGTGTGTGTGTGTGTGTGTAACCCATTAGTCTCTTGTGCTCTTGCCTTAGTTTGGGTAGGAGCGAACAGCATTTCAAATGAAGGCATTGTTTATTCACAAATCAAATAAGCTCCCGACAGCTGCCCCTGTGGCTTCCTCATTCAGTTAAATTAATGCCCAGGGCCTCAGGGGGAATGGTCTTCTGGGGCGAACGTGGGCATTTATTTTCAGATTCCCACTCGGTGCCGGGTCTTTTAATGCCAAATCCTATTTAATGTACTCGTGTTATGTTAAACTGTGTGCAAATTTATTCTAGGGACTACTTGACAGAATTCACACTATTAAAGTCAAACATGATTTGCACTTGAAAAATAAGATCTTTACTTCGCTTTCAAACAGCAGCGACCCGGTGTTGCCTTTAACAGAGTAGAAGGCCGACCAGAAGCCCCATCCGGCTCTCCTTTTCTTCCCAAAGATCACTGTCAGAAAAGGTCATTTAAAAGGACTATAGACTCGCTGTTCCTAACTCCTGAAACCATTTGAAATGAAATTTTCCCAAGTGTCTTTGTTCTTTTTTTTTTTAAGTACACTGCTCACAAAAATTAGGGGATATTTTATCGCTTCATATTCCTCTCGAAATATCCCCTAATTTTTGTGAGCAGTATACATAAGCAGCACTATATTCCAATATTGTGCTTTCTCCCACTACCTTGCCCAGAACAGACGGTCTTAATAATGCGTTATTAAATTTTATAACTGCCCTTCAAATGTAGTCTCTGGAAACACTGAACTTCTATGAGCTTTTGGTCATGAAATCTCCGAATCTGAGATGAGTTTTGAATAAACCAGAGTAGTTTAGTTGCTTCAGTGATTCAGTGATTCTATCTAAACATCTTGGCTGGCCTTCAACACATCCTGGCCCTCAAAAATATCTTAGGCGTGCTCAAAATTGCAGACATGTGGAGACTCAGTGTTACAATATTTTGTTCTTATCACTCAACCAATTTTCTCCTACCATGGCTAACAAGAAACTACTTTAAATATTCCTGAACTGTTGGGAACATTTTTCTACTTATAACACGGAGGCTATCCCAAGAGAGGAACTCTTACTCAATGACACTGGCAAGCTGTCACTCTCATGAAATTGTACTTCCTGCTCTCCCAACTGGTAATTCAGATCAGCTATCCGACTATGGCCATTAACAGCATTTCCCTTGGTTCCTGAAACCACTTCTAACCAGGAAAAGTCTGGGATTATTGTTACTCTCCCGGGTCACGGAACAATTCTAAAACTCACTGTGCATGTGTGAGGTTTCCAATTACTGGCTTGATCTTGGTTTCCTGCTCTCTCTCGCTCGCTCTCTCTCTCTCACACACACAGGGAGAAATAAGACTGTGTGACTATTTGAACTCACTACACTAATGTTCCCAGATCTATATATTGCTCTGTGGGATCACTTCACTTCTCTTGCATCTGCAACAAATCTCTCTCCACCATGTCCTCCGCTGTGCATAACCTCATTCAGATCTCTTTTGCCTAAATGCACCCTTCCCTCAACCCCTCAAGTTGCCATCTAACTCCTCACTATTCCTATCACACCTTGGAGTTAGAAAGAGAGACAGACTTCAGTGTCCTTTACTTCCCATGTCAGTCCGTCCCATTCCTTAAACTCTGATTTCAGCCAAAACGTCCTCCCTTGAAGGATCCCAATGACCTCCTTAATCTCAAATCCAACAATGCTTTCTAACATATTTTTTTTAACTTTTAAATAGCAGAAGACTGTCAACTGTCCATTTCTTCATGAAATTTCCCTCTCTGACATCAGACTCTCAAGGTATTCCTGATTGGCCAACTGTTCTTCAAGCCATCCCGTATCAATACTTTGAGGAATTCCTTAGACTTGAACTTGTCCTCACCATTACCAACTGTTTGACTCCTACCCAACATCGCAGGTCCAGCAACCTGAGGCCTTCCCTCTGGCCTCTTCCACCTTTCTCTCCCCTGAGCAACTGGAACACCTTATCTGACTGAGTCCTCTTACATTCTACTTCATGGTTATCTCTATTATCATTTCTCCCTGTACTTATTGTGGGTGGAGACTGTCTCAATCTTCTTAAAACTTTCACGCATTTGGCCCAATGCCTGGTAAGTAACGCCTGCTGAATGCTGAATGAGTTCATTTTCAAAATTAGTTGTAACTGAAGTCATATATTTCGTTCCCATTTTCTTTGTTAGACTCTCACTTGGCACCTGTAAGACCAGAGCTCTCAGCCTTTACTGTGTATGCTGTCCTGAGTCTGAGTATCAAATGGAGATGTGATGACTGGAAGCAGTGGGTCTGGGTGGACCCCAAGAATCTGTCTTCCCATCAAGCATTCCAAGTGATCGGGCCATGCGTTGAGGAAGGCTGTTTTATAGGCATAATCCCAATAGAATCACTGCTATGAAATACCCATAAGGGTCAACCTTTAGGTCAGGTACAAAATTCAGTCCTGATTCACAAAATTCTTAATTCTTATTAAGAGTCAATGGCCAAAAACTTCAGGAATTTTATTTTAGGTGAAACAGGCACATGAGATTGTCAATCAACAATTCATGTCCTGGCCAGTTGCCTCAGCGGTAGAGCATTGGCCTGGCATATGGCAGTCCCTGGTTCGATTCCCGGCCAGGGCACACAGGAGAAGTGCCCATCTGCTTCTCTACCCTTCCCCTTCTCCTTTCTCTCTATCTCTCTCTTCCCGTCCCGCAGCCAATGCTCCATTGAAACAAAGTTGGTCCGAGCGCTGAGGATGGCTCCATGGCTTCTGCCTCAGGCTCTTGAATAGCTCTGGTTGCAAGGAGCGATGGCCCAGATGGGCAGAGCATCGCCCCCTAGTGGGCATGCTGGGTGGATCCCTGTCAGGTGCATGCAGGAGTCTGTCTCTCTGCCCCCCCCCTTCTCACTTCAGAAAAACACACACACACAGGAAACAATTATTTATTGGGGATTTGCTAAGTACAAAAAACTAATCTAGGTGTTTGGAGTATAGTCATGGTTAAGGTAGAAATTCCTGCCACCTCTTGGCAGAGTCTAGGTGCTGGGGACCTCTCCACCATGTTACCACTTACACTAGTTTCAAGACAGGACAGAGAATGAGGCAGGAAAAAACCTGACTGCTGAAGTTTTCAATAGGGTCAACACATAAGTGTTTCAGAAACTTATGTAACCAGTTTCTACACCGGGCTGCCCTGGCCCAATATCTTTCTGGGTCAGGTCTTCCCTTCCCCAAATGTCTACCTGTTGTTGTATCACATCTTGTACTGGCCTTGCTCTGCTCTTCCCCAGGCCTCCAAAGGAAGGCCATGGCTGTTGGCGTGTGGAAATTAATGCTTTAGCCCCTATGGGTGCATAGGGCAGGGACGGGGGGTCAGAGCGAGCCTGCGGGGGCTGGGGGAGGAGTCCCTGAAGGTCCCAGAGAGCCTCCCCTCTGCTATCTGTCAGGTAGAGGCTGCGCTGGTGCTGAATCCTTCATGTCTACTGGCTGCCACGAGAGCTGCTTTTTTCATTATTACTATTATTTGACCCAAGTGTTTCTTGAAGCCATCCTCATCCAGGATGCAGATGATATGTGTACCAGATTCTCTTTTAAAAATAAACCCCGCAATGACTGTGCTATGTAAACAATCTCTCAGTACTTCAGAGCAGTAGCTTCCCTTTGAAAACGAAACCCTAAGTGGTGTTCAGATGGGGGTTCCAGATGGGGCACTTAAATGTCCCCTGCCCCTGGGACATGAACAGCAGCTTCACGGTGGCAGGGCCCCATACCCAAGCCCTGCCCTGTTTTCTTGGTCACCTCGCATCTTGCTCCCTTGTAGGATGGCTGCCCTGAGCACCCTGGAATCCTGCCTCCAACTTCAGGACACAGGACAGCTCCAGGGTCACTAACAACCTCACCCAGCACCCCTGAGATCACCAACATTCTCCTTGACTTGGCCAGTTCTGTTCACTCTTTGTCTCCCCAAAGACTCTCCAGGATCCTAAAGTTTGAAAAGCTCCGTCCCATAAAGCTGGTTCTAATCATCCAGGCATCAGAGGTCCCCAGTGAGTTCACTTGAAGGTTAGGACCAGGAGATAGTCACAAGCAGCTCACTCTTTCAAGTTTTCCATTGAGATAATTCACCTAAAATATATGGACTATGACCCGGACATCACAGCTACTCAACAGATGGTGGCTTGATCCGCCCTTCGAAATTCCTCTTTTCTGGACCAAATCACAGGGAACCTGTACCGTGTCTGTGACTGATTGTAGTGGCAGAATTCTCTTTCACCCTCTCCTCGCTGCACCCCCTGCCCTTAAACATTTAAAATGCAGGCTCCGCAGCTTGTGACTTTTAAGCTGCTCAAAAAATAGCTGATGGTAACTTATTCACGTTCATCAAGACCTTGGGAAATTCTGAGTTAAAGACTCAAGGAGACTCAGAAGTCTCTTCTCCAAAAGGCCCCTGTTTTTTCTAACCTGATCTTAATAAAACCAGTGAAACAAACTATACTGTTTATGTAAATTTAAGCCTATCAGTTGATGAAACAGAGCTCAGATAAGCACGAAAACCCCCCAGAGTGCAGACGAGAAGGCACCAGACAAAGAGCTCCTCCTGAAAGCTTATCTGTCCTCCCGGGACCTTGATTTCAACGGCTGCTGTAACCCGATGTCTGGAAGTCCGGGAAGAATTCATTTAAACATTTTTAAATGTTCACAGGACACTTCATTTCACTAAGATGCCCTGGCCAGCGTTCGAAAGTCATCCTCACACATATTTTGCATGTAAACCTTCCTCTGTGTAGTTGTAAAAAGCTACAGTTAGGACAACCTCTCTCCCTGACAGTCAGAAACGGCATCGCATTTTCCTGTACACAGACACACAATGAATCACGGGCTTCGCTAATCTGTGAGGAGTGTCAGAGGTCCCCAGGGACTGTTCCCATGAAGGCAAACCCTGCCCTGGATCAGGCCATTTCCTGCTAATCCTAGGAAAATGAAGGTTAATTTATCATGAAAAAAAGGGTTAATTATGCATTTATTTCCGGGGTAGGTACATGAGAGGAGGCTCAAAAATAACACTGGGTGTAATTCTCTTTCTCAGTGAGGAGTCCATTTTCAGCATTTTTATCAAACAGACGCTCCAAAGCAAAAGAGAGTGAAAGGGCAATGACGAGGCCCAACTATAATTTTAATTAAACTATAATTTTAATTAACCTTCTGATCCTGCTTAGATATCTTCCTCCTTGTAAAAAAATCTGGAATAACACCTATCTCCATCTCTTCTGCTATCCGTTATTCAATTGAAAATGGGTGCCTAGACCGATGTGGCAAAGAGATTCAAGAAACTTTCCTTTAGTCTCTCTGGTTTATTAAAGTAATAATCTGTCCCCTCAAAAGTTCTCTGATGAAGTAATTTCATGTCCCTCCATCACCAGGTTTATCAGGCTTCACACACAACCGAGGTGACGGGACCCCAGGCGGATGCCGGGAGGCGTGCGCATCTTGACGGCTGCTTTCCTTGAACTTCCCTGCTGCTCGGAGCAAGGGTTCTCGGAAGGTCTGAATCAACTGTCCCCTGCTCAGAGGCGGAAGAGGAGCCCTCAGGAAAGGTCACTCTGCAGGTGTCCGTGTGGAAAGGAGCCGACGGAGGTGTGTCAACAAAAACAGTCCTGAGATGAGCTCGCAGACAGGGGTCCTGTGGCCCACGTGGGTCGCTTCTCCTCTTCCCCTCTCTGGTCTCCACGCGGACCCTCAACAGCTCCATCCTAAATGCCTCCCTCTTCCTGAGGATACGCCTCAAGACGTTAGCCTTGCCTGCCCTGAGCCTTGAGAACCCCTTGGAAGATGACAACGGGTGAAACGTCCCTGAGCCAGCTTCTGTCCCCTTCACGAAGCCTTTGGCATTCATTCTGCTTGAGGAAGAGTAGAAAGAATCCAAGATGCCCCACAAAGCTGAGTCCTGTACACAGACCCTAATCCTGCTGCGATGCTGGTCTCTCTTGACACCGGGCACTCTAGAAACTAAAAGGTAAGACCTGGGTGTTATCTATCTCCACCTACTTATCCGCCCAGTGTTTGCGGGGAGCCTCAGCTATGTTTCCTACTGAGGTGGGGGGGGGGAATGAAGGTCCCATCACCCTGCTCTCAGTATGTCCACAGTCCTGGAGGAAGGTAGACACAAGCCCAAAAATTACAGTACAACGTAGCAAGGTGGTCAGTGGCCACAGGGAGGAAGCCAAGCTATGACTTGGTTGGAAGAGGAGAGGCAAAGGTTATCAAAAGGAGATGGCACCGAGTCCCTTTTGGAAGGAAGAGCAGGCTAAGGAAGGTCACGCCAGGCAGCAGCAAGAATAGGGGGCCACCGAGGGCCTGGTGGGAAGAGTGTGTCTGAGGGGAGGCTGCAGAGTTGGCAGGAGTCAGAAAACACAGGGTCCTGGATCCCCAACACGGAATGGGGGCCTTATTCTGACAGGGCTGGGCAGTTGCCACCCAAGGGATTCCACACCTCTCCCACCCTGCTACCTGGGGCAGACCCACCCGCTGCTCAGATCTGCACTTGAAGAAGATTCTTCTAGCAGCTGGGAAGAGACAGGTTTACAAAACGGCACACCCAGAAGTCAATAGCCCCTTGGTTGCAGACACCCGCAGGTTGAGGACAAGAACTTGATATGAAACATCCTTCATGGGCTTCAAGTGGCACGTTTCAGGGGTCCACATTGAAAGAGACAGTATTAATTTCGATACACCCGTTCATTCACTCCTACACCAAGCACTTGTGAGATATGTTCCATATGCCTAATATTGAATACAAGTAGTTACTTTTAAAATGAGAATTTGTTACATGTTCAGTTTCTTATATGGATGCACTTTGAAAAGCACTTTATACAAACGATTCTATCTCATCCACACCCCCACACCTCTGGGTACTGAGTACCATCTCAGTTCCTGGGGACCAGCGCTGGGGGGTTGCTTCTTTCCTGGATTGCTGAACTCATGCTGTCTTCGGTCCCAGCACCGGACGCTAGCTTCGAGTTCTGAGGTTGTGTCTGATGGCCATGGTGGGGGTGTTATGGCTCCCACTTTACTGATGAAGAAACTGAGGGTCAGAGTTTCCATTATCACATCAGCTCAGACAAGATACCTTTCCTAATCTCCCTACTACAGCGGCTTCTCCTATACTACACTGCCTCCGGCATAAGGCACGTTTTCTATTTTAACCCATCTGTAACACAGGGCATATACAGTGTGTCCGTAAAGTCATGGTGCACTTTTGACCAGTCACAGGCCCAAAGTGCACCATGACTTTACGGACACACTGTACTTCCTGCTTTCGTGGCCCTGCCTTTCCAGTAATTACACATTCTCTCCGAAGGGCACGAGATAGAATATCACTCCCAAGGGGTTCAGAAAGTGTCCCCTATTCTAAAGTGAAGCCCAGAATCTGATTTAAAAACAAAACAAAATGTTACATTACATACCAACTTGACCTAAAGAAAGCTTTCTGTAATGTGTCTGTTCAGTTTGGACTGAACATGTTTTTATCCAAGTAGGGAAAAAAAAAAAAAAGTAAGCCAGTGGCCAGATCTGCCAACCCTGATCTTTTCAATGAGTTATAGCTTCTCAAGGAAAAAAAATTAAAAGCTTTCCTTTTTTCTTTGGAAATGTACAAAAAATGAGTATGTCCTTGTGGGCTAAAATATGATTCCAATATATTTCTGATCTATATAAATTTACCTGTAGCCAAGAAGCCCTTTCCAGACCCAGATATGTCTATATTGCTGAGAACTGTGCTAAGTGAATTCTCAACGAACAAAAGGAACTAATTTTGTGAATCTTCCAACGAGTCCTTTCCTTGCATTCTCCTCCTTAATAACCTATAAATTTTAGTCATGAGAATCATTCTTCAGTGTCTGGAGCAGTAAAACTCTTGCTAAAAAATCAATAGTCTGCCTACTTTTAAGACTTCGACGTGTTGTTAAGCTGCAGAGTCTTTTCTTTATTAAACTCCATAATGACCTGAAGCAGATTTGATTCGAGAAATCAGAATTCTCACACTAATAGGCTTTCATTTAAGAAAGCTCTTCTCACTGAGAACAGACCACCAAATGGGTTAGATTTTTCAATTTTATACCTTAGTCCATAAGTGCTAATTTCTCAGTGGAACAGCCAGATAATATACTACCAGAGATTACTGAAACCTCCAGTCACAGTTCTGAATTATTAATTTAAAAGGTTATGCACCACTGATAATATAAATTATCTTTTAAAAGTATATGGGCAACATTTTAATAAGCTTTAAAACATGATTTTTCACTCTTGATGTTGAAAGCAAAATATAATATATAAATGGCTCTGAGAGAGCTATGGATTTATTGTATTTTTTTCCCCTCAAAAGATTTGCCTGACCATTTCCCATAACTGATGAGAACGCCCAACCCTGGCTCCTGCCTACAAATGCACTACCCTAATCCATTTAAGGTGGCAGGTGGTCCCCATTCCCTCTAGCCTAGGACTCAAAATGAAATCTCCCTCTTCCCTAACCGGTTAGAAAACCTGTACACGGCATTCAAGCTTCACCTGAGCCCATCATGGGGAAGAGTCAGGATACAGTCAGACCCCAAGGGAAGCAAATAAAATACCAACACTGTGGTAGCCTGAGGAAATGTCAGCTTCCCTCCAGGTTAATAGCGGTTGCTCTGCGCCCGGTGCAGAACGTGCACTGGGCTTTCTCCCCAACATGGAGCCCTAGCCTTGAAAAAAAGGGAGGACTCTGAGGAAATCTGTGACATCCTGAGCTCTCTAACTATGTGCCGGCTCCAAAAGATGGCTTGACATTTATCAAGAAGCCTGAGCAGGCAAGATCCCAGCAGGCTGCCTTCAGCCAAGGGCATGAAGAAAGAAGAAAAATGCAATGTTAGGTTACTATGCATAGATCATTACAGGGTGAGATGAATGCTGGTTGATTTTACGCTCCGTACAGTCCTTGCGTGGGAAACTCGTCCAGCATTTTCTTGCTAGCTTTGCTTGGTGAGCTCAATTAGAAACTCCAGAAAAATCAGTAGAGGTAGCTGGCCCAGACCTCTGCCATCCGCAGGGTCCCTTCGTTTTGCCAGAGTGCTACCATGGGGAAAGGCTTACCTCTCATCCCTCGCTGTGGGACTGCTCCGTTTTATTGTTATAAAATGTACCCACCAGCATAGTGATTAGAGGACACAGCTTTTCAAATTCAGGAGGAAATGGAAGTCTTCTTGGTTTTTCTCTTTTTATGTTCATTGCCCTCATTTTCCAAAGGGACCTGCCCATTTCAACTCTGCAGGGCCTCAGCATCAAGTCAAAAAGTGGACCACGCCTGAGATGGTGTCCCGGCTGGTTAGTAAATGACCTCCCTTTAGCTTTTTCCAAAGTGGATGTTTTGTTGTTTTAAAATCAGGGCTACCCATGTCTGATGCAGGCAGACTGTTTCCGCCACAACCCAGCAAATGCAGTAGTTTTTAAAGAGATGACAAACAAACTCTGTAACTTATAAGCAGAGAGGATAACAACCAGTTACCTGGTTTTTTACAGCCCAAGAATTCCAAAACACATTTTCCACAAACATATGTCAATCTGCAAATATTTACTAAGGGTCTATTTATTATACGCCAGTCTCCTGGTTAGATGTGGCGCAGGGAAGAAAAAGTACACGACATCCTTAGGCATCTGGAACATGGGACAGAAGTGCCTGCATGGTGACTGCTTTAGGGTTCTCAATGAAAGTCATGCCTTCCTGTCTTCCATCTTTTCTCCTTTTCCTCTCCCCGTCCTGTTCTCTCCCTTTGCTCCCTTCTCCTCCCTCCCTCCTTCCTTCTAGCCTTCCCTCCTTCCTTCCATCGATTCAGCCATCTGTCCTTCCATCCTTCCAACCACCCCCATGCCAGGAACACCAGGCCTGCCATGGACCAGGCACTGGAGGTACAAAGATAAGACTCAATGCCAGCCCTCAGGAAGCTAACTAACTTCTACTAACAGGCCAAGAGACAGGCAGGAAGTGGCTGTGCCATGCTGCGTGGCAGGTGCTATAGTGCAGATGTGTCCCATGCGCGTGGTGTCACAGAGAAGGGAACTTTTAGCTGGGTCCACATGGACCAATGAACAGCACGAGCCAAAGCTCGGAGGCTGTAACATATCTGGGCCACCTAGGGAGGGGACAAAGTCAGCGTGTCTAGAACAGAGACACTGCTACAGGAAACGAGGCTGGGAAGAAACGGGGAGGCCTACCCATGAAGCGTGCCAAAGGCTCCGATGAGGATGCAGGCTGCCTCCCCTGACAACGAGGCGTCAGCCAGGGTTCTCCCACTAGAGCACAGCCCTGTGTTAGGACGGCGGCTAATTAACGACTTCTTGCCATATTGTTATTTCATTATCATTTAGCCCAATGTCAGGCTTCTTGAGAACAGGCTGGGTGTCACTGTTCTGTGAGCCACAAAGCAGGTGCGCAGGGACTGTACCACTTCAGGAATCTAAATCAGCAGTCTCAGGAAGCAATTCAAGGTCCCCAAACTGGGTGCGGGAGACAGATTTCTATCCAATGAGTAACTGCATTGGAGTTTAAAAGAGGTAGTAGATACGGTGAGTGGTACCCAGGAAGCGGCAGGTGAATTCCGCACATCTGATCTGATTGGGGACCCCCCCCCCCGGTGTGCATCTTTGTTAGTGTCAATAGATACGCTTACACCAGGGGAGCCCTGAGGGAGACCAAAGAAACACAGTTCCAAAAGGAAGAGACACGTGCAAACAGAAAACCATCATCCTGTCCCTTCCACAGACTGAGGGCTTTCTCTCCCACTCCAGACCACTCTGAAGAGCCACAGGGTTTGACAGAAATTCTAGACAGATAAAGGTATATGTTTTCTGGCTTTGGGAGGGCAGGGTGCAGATTGTAGAGGTCCAGGGGCCGTTAGCCCAGGAAGCTGGACCTGTGTACTGTCCCTTAGAGATGAAACACAGATTCTAGGTGTTGCCCATCAAGCAGATCTTGCCAAGGAGAAATTTTACTTTCTGCACCGTGAATCTTGTAACTCGGTCAATCTGCGACTTGTCAAATGAATTAGATTCCTTAATAATCATTATTCCAATGCATGCCAGTCAGCAAGTATTTCTTTTCGAACAAGTACATAATTAATTCAGACAACTCCTTTTTGACTCAAAGGTTTTAGAGTGCCTGGCTGGGGTGAACATTCAGGAAAAATAATGGTATTTCCAAAGGAGAATTCATACATAGTTCAATTTACAATATTGTAATCAGACTTTGCAGCATAAATTCTAGCACACTGGACAGAAAAGCTATTTGTGTAGCGTGTGAGAACATAAATAAGAGCCAAATACTCATACTGTCCTCACAAATATGACATTTTCTTTTGTGAATCTGCACTCCCTGACACATATTCCAAGAAAGTTGGGTCCTGTAATAAATAGTTCAACTTGAAGATCTTCATCAATATCAACTCTTTCTCATTATTCAGTTACTAAATAAAAAGGATGGTAATAATAGAGTAACAAATAACAGAATAATATAATTAAAGTTATATATCGACTTTCATTCAACATTCAGTCACAACAAATTTTGTCACCAACTTCTGAACTTTTTCTCCCAACGTAAATAATGAGCTCATCCTTACTTTTTAGCTTCTACATTCAACAATGGCCAATCATTGGCCTTTTTTAAAAAAAAAAACAAAACCTATTTTTTAGTTCCTTCTAACCTTTTCTTTGAAGGGTTTCCTTCTCAGAGCTCTGCTTTGGTTTTGAACTCTGGGACTGGAGCTTCTTCTTATGTTCCAGTTAGAAACCCTTTCCCTTCCCACAACTCTACCATCACTCCCTCAGAATCAGGTTCTTTCCAGACCCTTCTGTAAATCACATCTGCAGTCTCTTTTGAGAAGGCATCCCTTTTCCAAGATCTTTGTTCCATTTCTGAAGAGTGTTCGTAAGTCTTTCATGGACCCACAGTTTCAGCAAGGAAGGGACCTGGGTTCCGAAACCCCGTCTCCCCCCCACCCCCCGTTCTCATTCATCGCCTCTGTCACCCATAAATACTGCTTCTCAGCAGAGCCGAGTCTGATAACGCTCTTGAGGTGGCTGATAATAATAAACTGAAATAAGCCCACTGGAGTCCATCAGTGAGACCGAAGGAACAAAAAGCTCTGTGACTCTTCTGCCTATAAGCATAAAGACATGCTTGCAATATTGCCTTTGCTGTAGGTGTGGGAGGCACTGCTGTGTTTTTGAGTAGCCAAGAGTAGGAAGCACAAGTAGCAATGGTCTGTGAGCACAGTTACTTGTACAGAATGGGAGAACGGGGTGAAGGGTAGCCAAAGGCACAGAGGGGCTCAGGCTCTGCCCAAGAACTGGATAAGGATGCAACCAACCATCAAGACCTTCAAGACCAGACTCTTCTGCAGGCTTGAGTCACCAAGGAAGTTGAAAAGAAGAAAGAACACTGAGACCACTGACCTAGAAGTGGAAAGGGTACTGCCCAGGAGTCAAGAGGGAGGCCCAGCCCTGTCACGCTTCCTCCCATCGGCGTTCACGCTGGAATTATCTTACCTAATTATCTGCAAAGCACCTCGATAACGCCACACTGAGCTCTTAGGTAATTTTCCCCCATTTATTTCCCCAGGAATTTATTTTTTAAAAAATCTCCTCCTACAGAAGCTATATAACCCTCTAGCTATCTGTACAAGAACAAGGGTTGATCTTTAAAAGTTACGAGTGAAAATGGTAAGAAATCAAACAGCACTGTCATGCCATGTATTTGTATTTTTAAAAATCATGGGCATGCAGAAACATGCCTTGTTTAAGGATAGACACACTCAGGAACACAGAATAAATACACGGACAGGAGAGAGGGTGAAGGGGAGGGCAGAGACAGAGAATGGGGTGGGGGGAACATAGATAAACCAAAGAGGAGCTGTCCCTTTGACAATGCAATAACAGTATTCAGTGAAGGAGGAGAGTCATCTATCTGATGACCAAATGGTAATCTGAATAATAATAATAATAATAATAACCACAGCAATAACTTTCTTGTGGGCTCTGTATTTTATTTAGGAGCTATGAAAAGAAAATGTATCTTAAATGTTTAGTGGAAGAGCCAACTTGTTTGAAGCAGCAGAGTTTGGACTGAACATCCCTCTGTCTGCACTCACTCCCCCCGCCCCCCAAAACTCAAAGCCTAACTAAACACTTCAGAAAGTTGCTGTGTGAGCAGATCTGAAGAGCCTTCAATCTGTGGTCAGTAGCTCTCACTGAACTACATTCAGGAAACCCCTAGAGGCTAACACGACTTTCAAAACAGAGCCAGCTTGTCTCCATCTTCAGAGCTGGAGATGACCCAGGAGCCAAAAACCCACCATTTGCTTCATGTCTAACTTCTGGGAGCACTAGAAACCCCGCTCATCCGGTTCCCAGTATCACAACAGAAAAGGGAGACAAAAGACCTGTCACTGTCACTTTAACAGATCTGAGATACCCAGGGCCATGTTTGGAGGGACAGCAGGAAGCCAGCAACACCTCCATCTGAAGGGTGCAGTCACTAAGGGAAAAGGTAGCGACACCCACCTGTAAGTCCCACCCAGAGCTGAGCGCTCCAGGAAGACACTTCACAAGGATCTCAAGATCCTGCTTCCTCCTGTAGTGTGTGATGATCCAGCACTGGGAAATTTATCTTTTGGAATCAATCAAGGGCACCCAAGGGCCTTCCCGAAGGTCTGACTATACTGTGCCCTCTTCATTTTTCTTTACCTTCCTGACCTTCCTGAGTCTTGAGTATTGAAGGGGAGAGAAAGCATTCTTTTGCACTGATAGAACAAGCATGGTATGTGTTGATTAATTTCCTTTTCTTTCACCATTTCAAAACCATCAAGTCAGTACACTCCATAAAGATGAGGAAGGAAGCTTTGCCTACTGGGCCTGGGGTTCGAGGCTGATCCCCCTCAAGTCAGATAATTCCTGGCAGACAAGGAAGGAACCTTACACTGGGAGGTTACCCACAATTCAGAGAGCACCCCCATGGGTCCAACCCAATTCTAATAGCTCTTACTCATGGAATGCAGTAACTGCTATGTGCCCATGTTCACTAAGGAAGTGAGATGCATTACATCATATAATATATCCATAGCCCATGAACTGTCCTTTATTATACCTCTTCCATGGGGGAGCTCAGGTTCAGAGATGTTAACTTGCACAAGATCAAGAAGGTGGATGTGAACACTGGTTGGCTGACAATCATGTGCTTTCACCCACTTTCAGCACCAAGTGGGTGGAGCCCAATAGACGGAGTGCAAAGTACTCGCATGCCATCAGTTGATAAGGGCATGAGGGGCAGCTAGGGCACACCACCACCAGGTTGTCCCTTTCCCCAGCCCCTGCTCTCCAGGGGAGGTCCAGGACTCTTGTAGGCTGGGGTGAGATGTTTAGGTTATGGTTCCCCCTCATCTTTCATCTGCTCCACCTCTCTTCCTCTTCTCACTCATCTCTCCTTCTTGGTGTCCACTGGGTCCATTACTCAGAGAAGGCACCAGAAGTGGATGCTGCCTGACTCCGCATTTTGGTGCCGGGCTCTCCTGTGTTTGCTAGCACACCCAGGTCCCTGATCTGAGCATCACTGCCCACCTTCCAGTCCAGTTTCCGCTTGAGCTCCCTGAAGGCTGGGAGAGTGCTTGCTCCATCCCGGCATCCCCAGGGACATGCTCCAATTTCACTGTCAGGACCTGGGACAGATCCCCAGACCTCCTGATGAATGCTCTTTGCATCACCCCACTGCCTCCCCTGGGCAATTTGCTAGAGTAAAGGTCACTGCCTCCCCCAGAGCTTGGGAACATTCCAGGGTGCTGGCTGCTGAAAGTCCTCCTTGAGATCGCAAGGAGCATTTTTCACAGTAGGTGGTGCTGACCTCACCTGGAAGCCTAAGAAAGCTTCCTTCTCTTGCATAAGCCAACTTGTTCCTGAAACGCGCACTGTTAACAGACCCTTTGGTCCTCCTGGTGCTGGGAATATAGGCCATGAAGGGCAGCTTTCCTGGGCCTCTAGTAACTAGTTCGTGCACTCTCTGGGTGTGCAGAGGACCGCCAGCAAAAGGCCCCAGATAGCTTGCGGTGGGCTCCTGAAAATCACAGGCTGCCAGGACCAGTTACCTCCCAGCCGGCTGTCAATGGAGACGCTCCGCATTGCCTGGAAGAGGATGGATGGCGGACTTCTCTCCAGGCCCACATGCCAGCATCCATCAGCCTCCCTGTTCTCAGAAATTGCCCTCGCTCACCAAGCTGACAATGAATCACAGCATTTTCCCAGAAGAGCAAACCTGCAGCTTGCTGGTACAGCCCCAAACCAACCCCGACAGGCTGGGCGTGGCTTCCAGACGCCAGAAAAGGCCTGCACGCGCGCTCTCTCTCTCTCTCTCTCTCTTTCTCTCTCTCTCCAGGCTTTCTCTCCAAGAGGAGGTAGCACAGCAGCTGGGCTCCCTGGCTAGCTGCTTAGCTCTAAGTGAAATGTCTCCTCTGAGGTCACAGCAGACAAGAGGCCTCCTCTGTGCATCTTCCCTGCCTTGGCGTGAGTCTGGATTGAGCTCTCAAAGCAGGAGGCCCAGGGAAAACCAGCCACATCAGTCAACCCGGTGCCCGGCTATTCACCCAGGGCCCTGGTCATCGAGAGCAGGGAGCCTCTTGGCCATGGAGCCAGGGTCAATACAGAGAGCCCCTGTGGTGGAAATCCACTGTCACCAGGCGCCCACATGCCCCAGGAGACCTGCAGCAGAATCTGCACTGGTTTCCTCCACCTCTCTGTCCGGCCTTCCTCTCTCCCTTGCTGGTTTCTTCAGGGAGCAGTTCCTTAAGCAATCATTTGCACACACATTCTCATCTCAGGGATTGCTGAACACTAGTCATTCAACAAGGCTAGGCATCACTGTCATCGTTGCTATTTTAACTATTATTATGCCCTTCACAATGTCCCATAGGACTGAATTTCTCTAGTGGATGTCTAGGCAAGGACTTGGTATACCTCCAGGGAAGCTAACGTGTTAATCCTTTTTAATTTATTTTACCATATTCTTTTTTTGAGGGGTGGGGGAGGAGGCATTGTGGTAAGAGGTACCAAGGGGAATTTCTTCCTGGACCTCAGAATACAGGGTCAGCCAGCAGCAGCTATTCTGTGGTTTGACCATGGTTCAGCGCAGGACCACAGGACCCAGCAATGGCAGACAGGACGCCCAGAAATGGCAGACAGAAGTGAAAGCCTCCTGTGTTAACTGGAGGTGGCAGCAAGGACCATTGTCCCAGTGACAGTTCCTGGGAAAGAGATACTTCTGAGGGTTCAAATGCAGCTAAAACAGTCTGGACCACTTTGCCACTTTCTAAATAGGCTTATCTTTTACACGTGATGAAATGTGACTCCCCTACAACCCTCCGAGGAACTAAGTGACAAGAGAAAAGGCCACATTGCTGCACGCCGAGCTGATGTCAGTTCCTAATTACTGATGCACCACTAAGCAAGGTCTTGCCAGCAGCAAATGAGGGGTGCACTTCGAAAATGAGGGCACGTGGCACAACTGATTGGTTTACACATATATCTGTAATGTTGCACAGTTCTGAAAGGCCAATCTCTCTTTATCTCTGTAAGTCCAAGGGGAAAGGATCTTCTTAAAAATCCACATTGAAATGCCATATTGTTTCCCGTCCAATTACCTCTGCACTCTGTATACAGACGAGGGAAAATGCTGAGTGTTCACTTTGCGTGCCATCTCTCATCTGCTTAATGAATCGCAAGCAAACTTCGATTTGCATTTCAGGTGAACAGAACATAAAAGAAATGAGATTTTTTTCCCCTTGCAAATGAAAGTACTGTATTTATAAGGAATATGACACCCCCATCAAAAAAATAATTTTTTTAATTGCGATTTGTGTCTCAAGTTCTTGTGACCTCTCAGCAAACTTAGAATGAGTGCGTCTTCCTCTCACTGACTCCAAGCTAATAATGTCCCTTCAAGCTGTCACCCCCAAAGCTGTAATATGACCAGTTCACATCTTGGTCCAGTTTTCAAGTACCTCGGATGTTCCTGAGAACTTTAATGTTAGAACTCAATGAGACACGGACTGGAGGGTTTTCATAGGTGTGTTCAGATAACTGTTATTTAAATGATCAAAGCATTGTATTTGAATGGAAGAGAGGGCTTTAAGGGCAGAGAGGTATAAAAAACAATGACTGCAAGACTTGCATTAGTTCAAAATATCACCAAAGTGTTCTAAAAACTCATTTAGGAAGACTTAACTCTTCCTGAAAGTAGTATTTGCATATATATTTTTTTAATTCAAAAACTTGAGGTCATGAGGCCAGAGCCCTGGGTTCCAGTGACTGCTTTGCCAGCACCTCTGAATAGCTGTGACATACCCTTGTGTCATCTGTCTGTAAATTTCTTTTTCATTCAATGAGTAAGTTGAACTAGGTGTTCAGGGAGACAGACCCCTCTAAGACTTCAGCCTTATTCAAGGAGTTGTTTTAATTCCCCAGGTCTGAAAACTGCATTTTACTTTTAATATTAATGAAGTCTAATTAACACAATAATCGAGGAGTTAGTGGCTTGGATAATCCAATAAAGGAGCTCATCCATAAGACGTTTTTTCTGGTACAAGGAAACAGGGATTGACTCTTCTGTAGTACCTTTTAGCTTTTAATTATCTTCTATTTAGATGGACATGAAATTTGTTTACCTTCTCCGAGCACACATCTGTGGAAGGACTAGAGAAAAGCAGTCCAGAACCTTATCAAGTTACCGGGGGGGGGGGATAATATGAAATCCATATGTTGTTTTTCCTGGAGAATCTACCTGAAGGCAATGCAAACTCTAATAAGAATGGCAGCGTTGGGTTAGCATTCATCTTGTGACAGTTCTTGGCCAAGGCTGGAGAAAGAGATGTATTCCTCCACCCCTCCATCTACCCTACGAGATTACTAAGCACTGGGTTACACTCCAGACATAACTCTAGACCAGCACTTTTGAACTGATGTGCCACAAGAATTTTTAACACGTGAAATACCTGACTATTTATACAGGGGCACAGACCTCTTTTCCCTTAGATTGTCAAATTTTAAAAGGACAACAAACCCACACAACAACAGCCATTCAGTGTGAATGAATTAAAATTATACCTATTTTTCTTGTCATATCGACAAAAATATATTTTTGGCTTGGCACAGAATTTTGGCAATTAGTTTATGGGCACCATGAGATGAAAAAAGGTTGAAAACTGCTGAACTATACAGTAGATGTCCCAGTCCTCTCAGATCTTAAAACCTTGGTAGATCAGTCAGCCAATGAGGAAGAATATGTGTGTGTGTGTGTGTGTGTGTGTGTGTGTGTGTGTGTGTGATTACACACTGAGATAGGAGAAACAGGGCAACAACCAGAATACAGAGACTGAGAAGGAGAAAGGGAAAATCAAGTTAGAATGGGTGGGTGTGGAAGCCTCTTGGAGGCAACAGCACTTAAGCCAAGACCTGTAGGGTTAAGGGTTCAACCAAATATGGAGGTACCCATGGGAGCTGAGGTTCAGAAGAATGATTACTGGGTCCCTGCTGTACAGTCTCCCGGTGATAGTCTACAGACTCCAAAAAAATAGGCAAGAGTGAAAGAAGCCAGATGCAGAAGGCCAAATATTGCATGATTGCACTTATATGAGTGACGTAGAATTGTTGAATTCAGGTAGACAGGAAGTAGAATGGTGATTACCCGGGGATGGGGAAAGGGTGATAGGAATCAGTGTTGAATGAATATAGAGCTTCACTTTGCGATAATGAAAAAGTTCTGGAGATGGATGGTGGTGATGGTTATACAACAGTGTGAATATATTTAATGCCACTGAACTGTATACACTTAAAAATGATGACAACGGTACATTTTATGTTATGCACATATTACCACATTTAAAAAAAAAAAGGCGAGTGAGCAGTTGGGCATTTTTAATGCCCCTGAGCAAGATTCCTGGGCCAGTTAGTGAATCCACCTGTAGACAGAGACTTGTTTCTGCCTCTTCAATAAATAAATATCTTTCCCCAACAAAGGGAAACTACTTTAAGGGGCATTTCTCACCAGGAGGCACCTGGCACAGGGTACTTCTATTCCTCCAAATTGTAGCTCCAGAAACACTTGTTCCAAGGGGTTTCCTTGATTAACAACACATCTTGTTTCTTCAGCAAAAAATGGCATACCCTCAGCGCCAGCATGCTCTGTGGTACTACTGTCCTTCCGCCTGTCTTCCTACCTGTCTTAGCGAGCATCACCCCTCTCTCTTTCTTCTCCTTCTTCTCCCACCCCATCCAGCCACACTCTCGGCATGTTTTATCCTTTGCAGCAATGCCTAAATTTTCAACTACATAAATTAACTATCTTAAAAGTTTAATTCTCTTTAGGGGTCCATCATAGCAGAATTATTACTTAAATGGGTTCTAAAATTCATTCATTCATCCATTCGTTCATTGATACTTAAAGAATGAAACATCTCTTCAGCAACAGCAATAAGGAAAGTGGGTTGAAAACCACTGACCCCCACAATTTTATTCAATGCTTTGAGTTTGATTTTCTATTACAGTTTACATTTCCTATCATCTTATCCAGTATAGCACTTTCTTTCCAAGCCAAAGACAGAATTTTCTATGAACCATGGATATATTAATAGTTATCTATTTCTCCATTTATAGTACCCGTCATTTTAGAAGGTCAAGGCAAATGCATTAGGCCAGAGGTTTTTTTAAGGTCTCTTTTTCCTGATGAAGGTAAAGACAGGCATAGTTCTGTAGGAGAAGACAAATGCCCCCCAGGGAGGCATTTCAAGCCAGATGAGAGCCCCAGGCGAGGCAGAGAGGAGACCAGAGCTAGAGGGGGTACCACGACACAGCAACTGTAATGCAGCTACGGGAAGCACTGGTGAGTCAGACCCAGAGTCAACATGATCCATGAACACAACAGCATCCTCCCTCTGAATGAGAGAAGACTCATTCATTCAACACATTGACTGAGCATTTTCTCTATGAAATGATCAGCACCTATCACTACACAAGAGCAGCTGCACTCACAACCTGATGGATGATTTAGTTGTAGAACTAAATCATCACCGGTCAACCTAGTCAGGAGAGATGAGCAGTGTGCCCCTCTTGCTGGAGTTCAAGAGCAGTGGGCTCTCAGGAACTCAGGTCCACCTGAGTCAGTGCTCTGCAGACAGCAGATGAGAGGAAGCTGGGGTCATGCCTTTCTCAAGAGCTCCCATAAAGGTGCAGGCCCAGGAGCTAAAGTCGCTGCAGACACCCAAAGAATGCTTCCCGGATCCAACTCCTGTGTGAGAAAACTGCACATAGGATGTGTGTTTGATTCCGTTCATCTCAAGAAGCCTCAGCAAAGCCTTCCCCCCAAAAAACACAAAATTGTGCTCTGCCAATTCCCCAGAGCCATTTAAAAGAAGTTCTGAGGGCCCTGGCCGGTTGGCTCAGTGGTAGAGCATCGGTCCTGAGTGTGGAAGTCCCAGGTTTGCTTCCCAGTCAGGGCACACAGGAGAAGCAACCATCTGTTTCTCCCCACCTCCCCCCTCTCTCTTCACCTCCTGCAGCCATGCCTCGAATGGTTCAAGCAAAATTGGCCTGGTGCACTGAGGATGGCTCCATGGCCTTCACCTCAGGCACTAAAATAGCTTGGTTGCTGAGCAACAGAGCAAAGGCCCAGACTGGCAGAGCACTGTCTGGTAGGGGGCTTGCCAGATGGATCCCAGAGCATATGCGGGAGTCTGTCTCTACCTCCCTGCCTCTCACTTAATAAAAAAATAAATAAGTAAATAAAATTTTAAAATAAATAAAAGGTTCTGAGAGTAAACATAAGGAAGCAAGAGGGGAGAAGGAGAAAAGAGGAAAGGATCTGACTTTGCTTTAAAAAATTATTTTAAAAGCCCACAAAGTCTTTCCTTTTCTTTCCCTTTGTGCCACCAACGTGCATCATTTATTCGGTGACAAAGCTCTGAATGTTAATTGAATGCATTCAAGGCATAATAACGCAATCCGGAGAATTGTTTTGCTGTATTTTTAAACTTCCAGAGTGCCTGGCTACCTATAGCTGAACAAGAACAGGTAAAAGATCTTCTGGAAATGAAAACAAGATTGTTCAGGGCGGGAGGTGGTGGTGGGGTGACAACCAGCACATACTTGAGAGTTCACCAGGTTCCCATGGAGACAAGGCAACAGCCTGGTGCAAGGCAGTCTGGTATCAGTGTGATCATTTCTGGCTAGCTGCCCGTGCTAAGGTTAAAAAGCAGTATTACAAGGCCTCTATGATGACAGCCTACTGGGAGACATTTGTTGAAAACTGCTTTGCCTATCATTTAGTCAGCAAAAAGCCCCACAGTACTAGTTACGCCTGCACTCTGTTGAGTGTGCATCTATAAAGGATTCAAATTGTAAGCACATAAAGCCCCCATACAGGTAGGTATAATCACCATAAAAGCCCGGAGCCTTGGCTCTGTTCTTTTACGTTGATAGGCAGTATAAATTTTCACCATATGTTGCCAAATAAGAGGCATAATTATGAGGAAAGTCTATTCTGAGTTTTCAATTCAGCTTTCAAAACTGACATCAGAATGACTTTTTTGGGGGAGGGGGAGCACAAAGCAATGAAGTTTTCAGCAGCTGCACTGTACAAACTTGACGCCCTACAACGTCCTCCAGCCTGCCTTGGTTTAAAACACCGTTCCACCCTGCAAGAAGGGGCCGCTCGCACGTTGACCGGGGGGGAATGACAAGGTTTTACTCGATTGTCTCCTCAAGTCTCCTAATAGCTGAAAACATTTGATAGTGAGCTAAAGCATTTCAAAGAAGAATAATGGAATGTCCTGTCAGTGATTAGGGTAGCATGAACAAATCCAATCCAAGTCAGTCTGCAGTCAACGGCGGGGCGAGGTATTGCCCCGCTAACACCGCAGAATCCGAAGGAATCCTTTCTTTTCTTCCTCACCGTGCTTGAAGGAATAATTTCACTTCTGAGTGATGTGGAGCTTTTTGCCTGCACTGACATAAAATTCTGCTTTGAATGGGAACCCCCATTCCTCGTCCCAATGGGCCAGGAATCTCTATCGTAACACAAACAAATGAGCCATACTTCCAGGGTCATCTCAGCTAAGATCAGCACCATGGACTAGGGAGGATGAGCGAGTCATCCACAGAAAACACAGAGCTGGTGTGTATGGGGCCTGAACCCACAGAGTCAAACTCTACAACCTGAGACTCAGAAGAGGATGCTGGATGTTCCTCCACCCCAGGGGGAATCCCCTTGCAGGGCTGACAAGCTCGTGTCCATTCGCCTCAGCCGCAGCACATCCCCTTAGTAGGAGAGCTCAGAAACTCACAGGAAACTGTACATGAGTGTGGCTGGCCCCTAACAGGGCTGAAGATCCCAACTGGCCAGCCCAGCAAGCAGTGACAGGCACCAAGAATAGACCAGGATTGAGAGACGCGTCCCCACCCTTCTGAGCCAAGCCTGGGGATCCCAAGGCAGTCGTGGGGGAGGTTGGGAAGTGTGTTTCTATCTTTACGCTTCCTTTGAAGCGGTCAAGCGAAAGCAGAAACAGCTGCCATCCAGGAATCACATCCCTGTACCCTTTCTACAACTCCCTCCCCTCGCTTCTCCCCAGCCGCCCTATGCACACAATCAGGCAGACATGCATGCACGCACAGCCAGCCCCCCCGTCACAAAGCTGGTCTTTGATCAAGCTAGGACACCCTGTTTGTCAGGGCAATTTCTGGAATTCAAAAAAGTGGACCGGAAAAATGGAAACCGAGGAGGCGCAAGATTACAAAATAAAAATAGATTTATTTTCATCGAGGCATTTTAAGAGCAATTATGTTGCTGCAGTCATAACAGCCACTTGTGCGAACAGCAGGCCTAGAAAGTACAAAAGACTCCTGCCACCTTCACACCTACTCCAGGGGCGACTCAAGTTTGGGGAGGGGAAGGAAACAGAATTTTTTAAGACTTTGGGGTTTTTTCACTTGATTTTTAAAAATCTGTTAACATATTCTTTACCATTGAAAGGGGGTATATAATACCAAACACGCTTTGGGGAGATGAGGTGAATAAACTCCATGTTGGAGATGAAAGATAAAGGCTTTCAAGTCCCAAGTTCACGGAATTGTCACTAATCCCTCACCATCAATCACATCTGTTTTTTATTTTCTGATGTAGCCAGCAGAGAAGGACCAGTCTCCTAAGAGACACAAATCCTGCTTTTGTTGGGAAAATTCTGTGCTCTGATACCTGAGAGGACAGTCAGGGGGTGCAGAAAGTCTCGCAGCCAACCCTGGTGGGGGTACTCTTGCACTTGGACTTGCTACTAGGAACCGCCCCCCTCCCCCAACTCTACTTACCACCGTCAATGATCTATAAAAAGAAAGTTTATTATAAAACCTTAAAGAAGGAGCATTAGGATGGCCTGTGAGTTTTGAATAAATTCCTGTTTCTGGACCTGCTATAGAAGCAGAAAGTCATTTCTAAATATTCCCATGAATTTATTTTACTATTTACAAATTGGCTCTGTTGGGTAAATCGATGTTGCCAAAGTTGATTGATGAGTAAGAATAGAAAACCTAAAAATAACCACATGAATTCTTTCCCACCAGAAAGTCAAGAAAACAAAGCCATTTCCAATGAATCATCCTGGGCTCTGCTCACCTTTCTGGGTCACCTTTAACCAACCTTCTCTGCAGATAAACTCAGTAGACACTCTATGTGTTCTTGTTTATCCTGGAGAAATCCAGGGGGAGTTTGAAAGGTTAATTAAAATTTCTGCTATAGCTCTTGTCGATATCTAACTAAGTACATGATATTTAGCTGGATCAAAACAAGAACTGGGCTTCTGAATTATTAAGTATTTGGGTTGATAGTGAATTACCCTAAATCCATAGATGCTCAATAATTAGCACAGAAACAAAATCACTGAGAAGTGGGGGGTTTTTTGTTTTGTTTTTTATTGGTTTTTGATGATCCAGCTATTAGCCTTCTGATTCATGCAGAGCAGGACATCAACAATGGTTCACTACAGGACTGAATTAAGAAGATATCTGAGCATTTAGGAGACTGGCAGGCTCATTTCATCACTCTTATGAGTATCTTCATCTTAATTCCCTAAATACGTGAAGAAGACTTTCTGAAATTTCTGATTCATTATGATTTCTGACCAAATCTTTGCTATAGAGACACAGGAAAGCAGGGGTCAGTGAACTTGTCCTATGAAGGACCAGATAATACATGTTTTCAGTTGGCAGACCATACAGTCTCTGTGGAAATCACTCAACCCTCCACTGTGGTGTAAAAGGAGCCATAAACAATATTTACATAAATGGGTGTGGCTGTGTCCCAAAATAACCTTACTGACAAAAATAGGCAGGCCACAGTTAGTCAACCTCTGCACTAACGTAATAGTTACTTTTCCTTCGTGGTCCAGTTTAGAAAGCACCAACCCCATTAAGCCTTCCTTAGTGCCTTTCAGAAGAACCCTTTCTCTACTTTAAATTGCTGTATTGATTTCATTCTTTTTTATTTTTGGTATACTTTATCATCGTCAGACTGATATATGTGGCATGCCCAGCAGACTGCTAATTCTGTGGCTTTCATACTGAAAACCTTTAAATAGTTGATTGGCATTCTTTGTACAGGGCATAAAGAGTGCTATGTCAGGGGAGGGTGACAGGAAACTTCAGTGGGACACTCAGATCCCCCTGCTTAGTTCCCAACAATTCAGCTCCGACCCAAACTTGCAAACCTATTCAGTGAAACCTAAGCCTCTCTAAGCAAGAGAGTTCCTTGGGGTTCTACTTTCTTAACCCAAATTCCTTGTCAATGTTTTCCCCGCACATCCAACACTCTGTTCAAGAAGAGTCTGCATAGTCTTTTCTAAGCCATGCTTGATGTTGCTTTAGCCCCTTCTCACTGATGGGTGCTTCAGGCAGCTGCTTGGCTGACCCACCAGTCATCTGTAGACAAATCATTTTCAACCTTGTGGTATTATTCTTCTACTAGTCTCATCCTCCTTATAGAACTGTAAACTCCTTGAAGGCCAGGTCTATGTCTGACTTTATTTTAATCCAGAAGCCCCACTTTGTGTTTCACACGGTGTCTGACACAAAGATGTTCCATAAATGGTAACTGGATAAAAAAAATACATAATCATCTTGCTCAAGTCACCCTCTTTTCTTCAGTATTTTAATCTAATAGGAAACTCCTCCCTATCTGTATTAGTTTCTTATTGCAACTGTAACAAATTACCATCAACTTAGGAGTTTAAAACAACACAAATTTATCATCTTACAGTTTTAGAGCTTAAAAGTCCTAACATTGATGTTGGTATCAGCAGGGTTGTGCTCCGTTCAAATGGTCTAAAAGAGAACCATTTTTCTTGTCTTTTCCAGACTCTAGACCATTAATAGGCAATCTTTTGAGCTTGGTGTGTCAAAATTCCCCAAAAAAACGAGCATAACTCGGGTGGTATGTCACTTCGAGAACAACGTCCTAACCAGAAGTCCCAGAACTAGATGCTCTGTGCCGGAGTTCTGTTGTTTTGGCCTACAGACCTCCGGCACAGAGTGTCTACACTACAGCAAATGTTTTATCCTTGGCTACTGCACCTGGCCATGCAGGAGCCAAGGGTGAAATGTCCTTCTCAGCATGAAGCCCCATACTTCTCTGGTATGCAGCCACATGTCATCGAAAATGGCTACACCTGTCAGTGCTGACACGCGTGTCATAGGTTCGCCATCACGGCTCTAGAGCCACCTGCATTCCTTGGTTTGTGGCTCTTCCCTCAACCTTCCAGGCCAGCAGCATAGTACTTCAGCATTGTCATATCTCCTCTGACTCTGATCCTCCAGCCTCCCTTTTAAAGGACCTTTGTGGTTACATTTTGGGCCCACCCAGACAGATAACCCGGGATAATCATCCCACATCAAAATCCTTAAATTGCTTTCACCTGCAAAGACCTTTTTCCCAAGTTAACATATTTGCCAGTTTCAGAGACGGGGGGTGCAAACACACCTTTAGTGGGCCACCATCCTGTCCAGCACAATCTCTTTAAAGTCCAAGCAGAACAGGGGTGAAGACAAAGAGCAGTCACTCAAGTTTCTGAAGGAGAGGTGACTGCCAGCTGAGCCTCTCCCTGCTGGAAATCTCCACCAGCTACAGGAAAGGGTGACATGCGTCAGCCCACGTGGCTTAGAAACCTGTTGAGTAAGGCTTCAGAATCGCCCCTAAATTCTGATTGACTTTTCAGACACCCACATGTCTCTCTTTCAAACAAGAAGCAAGTTCACAGAAAGTACATGGTCCCAAATGGTTCCCCAAATCATGGCAGTCTCAGGATGACTAGCATTTGTCTAGAATGAGGTTAAATACACACCATTCTCAGTGAAACATGCCACTGAGGATGAAGCGATTGAGGAGAGGTTTAGCATCTTGCTAGGAGGGAAGATACAGGTGGACGGAAAGACAGGTAAAACTGTTTAGAGAAAATAATAGACTGGCTAGGATGAGTCTTCAAGATGATGACTCATCCCTTTCTTTTACTGCTGAGGAAATTCAACCATCAAAGTTGATTTTTCTGATATCACACAGTAGTTAAGTACGGTGCCCCCCCCCCAAAAGTCCCCTGGCCCTCTGAATGTTCTACTTTATAGCTATACTTCTAGGTTTCGGAACAACCACAGTTTAGTGGGAGGGGAAAGCATAAGAAATGACAAAGATTTAACATACCATTGATCAACTCTTAACACGTAAGCTGTGAGCACACATAACCAGCAGCCTCCAGTACAGAAGAGAACATTGATATGTACCTTCAGAGTGGTCACATACATCACCATTTTCCTAAATTCTTTTTCAGAATTGCCTTTACTGTAAGCTACTTAGTCAACTAACCATCTATCCATCCATTCATTCAAATGCCTATCAAATACCTACTGTGTACCAGGCCCTGAAGATAAAAAGGTGACTAAGACAGGTCCCACCCACAAGAAGCCTGAAGTGTTGTGGGCAGAACATGGGGAAATCATTCAGCCAACCCTAACACCACATGCTATTCCTGACCCGGAACAGCAGTACCATGCCTGGCGATGTACTCATTTTATTTAGTAAAATGAACTTGGACCTTGAGCTTGTTTCCAAAAGACGATGCATCCTTGTCCAGTGAAGACATGCACTAGGAGGAGAATATTAGAAAGCCTACAGTACATGCTATTTTCTCCCTTAAGAACCAAACAAGCTTTATTTACTTACCAAAAAAAAAAAAAAATTGGAGGTATGGGAAGACTTTTACACAAAAGCGCTCCAAAGTTAAATCCCTTTGGTGAAAAGTGTAATAATGTCTTGTCCATCTGTTCATGGCTACTACATCTGAAGCCGCACGCTACTGTGGTACACAGAAGCAAGAACAGTCACGCTAGTACATCAAAACCGCTTTCTTTAGTAAGCAATTGACAGTATGTACAATACATTATTTACAAAAAAAGAAAGTGAAAATTGTGTGTGTGTGTGTGTGTGTGTGTGTGTGTGTGTGAGAGAGAGAGAGAGAGAGAGAGAGAGAGAGCGCCTAGTGCCTGGAGGATGGCACGAGGCTAGACAAGCGAAAAAGCAGGTACAAAATAGTTCCTAGTTCCGTGGGAGCCTAAAGGGACACCTGGCTTGAACTCTTGGCTGAGAACCAGAGGGGAGAGTAAAGGACAGACAGCAAGGATTCATCAGGAATCAAATCCACAAGATGATCAAACCCAAAGTCGAACTGCAGGTCCCAGATAAAATCTAATGAATGCTAGAGTAATGCAGGGGGGAACCAAATTCAGTTTTATTTTCCCTTTGGGGGGGAACAGAAGGGCAGTGACCCTCAGAGTTACAGTCTGAGCGCTCAGTCCTCCCCCAGCCTGAGGGTAGACTCATAGCCATCCAGGGGAGGTGCAGACAGTTTCCAGTTCCCTCCTCCAATCAGGCCCCAAGAGAGCCATCTCCGCTGTGCTGCTGAGTGAGCACATTACCTGTCCCTGTGCTCGCATGGACTTCCTGCCCCCCCCAGGGAGGGTTACGAACCAAAACCCCTTGGGGAAGGTTCTAGTTCCCATTTACAGAGTATAAAACTAGGTGTTTTTTTTGTTGTTGTTTGTTTTTTCCGGAGAAGGGGTGATGCATTTCAAAATAAATTATGAAGATACTAAAAACAATTCTCCCAAAATAACTACCAAGCTGCTATGATATGGTTGAACAAACAGGAACTTGAGGACCAGAAGGCCTGAGTTTGAATCCTGACTCTTCCAACGATGTGACTTTGGGCACGTTAAAAAACCTCTTTGAGAGACAGTTCTATCAACCGAAGATAGAGACAATTCCTATCTCACAGGGCGCATTACCTTGCGGGACATTTACTGAGCGCTTATGCAGTGCCTGGTGCTGTTCTAGACACTGGACGGAGGTATGAGGAACGTAGCAAGGCCCCTGCGTTCCTTCAAGGGGTTTATATTCTGGCTGGAGAGCTGGGCCAGGAACAAGGAAGCAAAAAATTGAACAAAGTCATTTCAGACAGTAATAAATACTGTATTGCCGTGGGTCTCAACTTTTTTATACGTGGGGACCAGTGAAAATAGGAGAATTATTTCGGGGACCGCTGAGGCAGAAATCACCCTGAGCATAAGCAAATTCGACTAAGCCCTGGGTCTATAATCTTCATACAACATCAGGTGGTTAACCCTTTCATGGACCAGCACAAAACTTCTGGCGGACTGGCAGCCATCCGTGGACCAGCAGTTGAAAACCACTGCTGTGTTAGTTTCTTTGGGCTGCTGCGACCAATTACCACAAATTTTGTGGCTTACAATTGTAAAAATGTATTTCTTCACAGTGCTGGAGCCCAGAAGGTTATCATTAAGATGTCAATGGGGCTGTGTTCCTTCTAGAGCTTTTAGAAAAGAATCCTCTTGCCTCCTCCAGGTTCTGGTGACTTTGGGCGTCCCGCGGCCTGTGGCAGCCTCCGTCCACCACTGCCCCCGTGTTCCTGTGGCCTCCTCTCTGTGTCTCTCTGAGTCCTCTCCTTCTTATAGGGACAATGTCTCAGGTCTGGAAGTGGGGGCTCAGCCTGCATCGAGGGTGATTTCATCTCAAGACCGTTAACTAACCCCATTTCCAAACCAGGTCAGAATCTGAGATTCCGCGTGGGCGTGAGTTCAGCCCATCCCTCGTTTTGTCCATGTGCTATGAAGAAATGGAGTGAGGAAGTGGGGGACAGTCTCAGGGGTGTAAAACTTGAGCCAGGACATCCAGGACCGGCAGCTCAGAGAAGGTAACTGCGGAACAAAGGGGTGCCTGCTACGGGTGAAATGTTCCAGGCCCTGAGACACGAGGAAGCTCAGAGGATGAACCCAAGAGTCCAAGTGAAGGTGTCACTGAGGAGGTGACTGAGGGGTGGAGGGGAACACACTCGAGGGAGGCCCGACCAGGACATGCCGGGGGCCAGGTCACGGGAGCTGGTGTGAGAACCGAATAGGGTAAAAGCTCTCAAGAACCAGTGTGCGTGGCCTCCTTCTCCAGGGCTCCCAGGGCTGAACTTGTAATCCACCCATCAAAGAGAGCGAGTGGTCCAGGCTCAGGAAGTCCCAAACCACAACGGGCCTCTGTTCTGAAAGCACATTCATTTAGAGGCCTCTCCCTCCCTCCCCCTCACAATGCAGGTGGTTTCCTGATGCAGGATATTAACTTTCCAGCAGCTGGAGGTCCCTAACCTCCACGCAGGCCTGAAAGGTTTCCTTAGGTTTGGCTAAGCCTCAGATAAGGAGCTGAACTTTAGTGGGCTTACAGCCCTGCACCTCCAATCCTTCCGAGACTCGCTCCTCACGGCCCTTAATCTGCCTCAAATAAAACCTGTGGTTTCCCACCATGGCTGTTTAACAAGGCGAAGGAACAGCTCTGTCTGTTGCGCAAAAGCCTCCTCTGTGTACACTCGGCCCACGGATTTCATTTCCGAGATTTACATTTTAATTCTGCGAGGTATTCAGGAGGTAAATGCATGGAGAGGCCTAGGGGTGAGGCACGGCCCTTCCCTGGAAGGCCCACCTGACTCGGGTTCTCGCCCGCGCCCTTGTTTCTTCCTCTTTCCGAATAGTAACCAATTTTCTTCTCCCCTCTCCTCAGGACTTCCTCCCTCTTTCAGCCCCTTCCTCTCTTTCCTGCCCCAGTCCTCCCATAATGCTCTCTCATTTGGGCCCCCGCAGATCGATTGGTCACTTGTCACGGTTCAAGTGTGTCCCCCCCTCCCCTAAATTCCTGTCCACCCGGAACCGCATCATGTGACCTCGCTTGGAAATAGGGACTCTGCAGATGTCATTAAGTTAAGATGAGTGCACACTGGAGTAGAGCAGGCCCTAAATCCAATGACTGGCGTCCTCAGATGAGGAGGGGACACAGAGACACAGAGGAAATGGCCGTGTGACGATGAAAGGGATTAGAGTGATCGAGCCTCAAGCCCAGGGGTGCCAAGGACTGCTGGAAGCCTCCTGAAGTTGGAAGAGGCCTGGAAGGGTCCTCCCTGGAACCTTCAGAGAGAAGGCAGCCCTGCCCGCACCTTGATTGCAGACCTCCCACCTCCAAAACGGCGAAAGCATCAGCGCCTGTTGCTTTAAGCCACCCAGTTTGTGGTACTTTGTGACCGCAGCCCCAGGACCCTAGCGGGGCATCCAGAGCCTTCCGTCCACCCACCTCTCACCTGCGGCCCCCTCCCCACCCGGAATCTTGCAGCCAAACCCCGGACCCGCCTCCTTTTCCACTGCTGTCCGACCACTGACCTCTGCATTCATGATTACGGTCTATGCGTGCTCACTGTAAATGCTTTCAACTTTGCTATATGTCTGAAATCTCCTGTAAAGTAAGCCTACTTAAGCTTTCTGGATCTATTTCAGTGTCTGAAAAATGGGGGTAAACATGGAGGTAAGCCTGACCGGGCGGTGGCGCAGTGGATAGAGCGTCGGACTGGGATGCAGAAGACCCAGGTTCGAGACCCTGAGGTCGCCAGCTTGAGCGTGGGCCCATCTGGCTTGAGCAAAAGCTCGCCAGCTTGGACCCAAGGTCGCTGGCTCCAGCAAGGGGTGGCTCGGTCTGCTGAAGGCCCACGGTCAAGGGACATGTGAGAAAGCAATCAATGAACAACTAAGGTGTTCCAACAAAAAACTGATGATTGATGCTTCTCACCTCTCTCCGTTCCTGTCTGTCTGTCCCTATCTACCCTCTCTCTGACTCTCTGTCCCTGTAAAACAAACAAACAAAAAACATGGAGGTAAATGAGTGTGCGAGCCTCAGTGGATTATTGTGGGGAAAGCTTGAGTTCATGCACGTACCTGGCACATTACTTATTTATACAAAGGACCCCAACTGGGATTTCTCCCCCTTCAACATTTTATTATGAAGATTTCAGGTATATAGCAAAGTTGAAAGGATTTACAATGAGCACCCATAGACCTACCACCTACATTAACTACTAACATTGTACAATTGTTGCTTTTTCACATATTTATCGATTTATCCATCCATCAATCCATTTTCATTGTTTGGATGCAGATATCAGTGCACTCGCCCCCAAACATTTCCATGTGCAGATCATTAACCAGAGTACAAAATTTGTTTATAGTTTTTTTTTAAGGTAAAATTTACAGAAGTGAAATACCCAACTCTTAAATGCACATTCTCTGAGTGTCAACAATCACATACACCTGTATAGGCCAAACCCGTGTCAGGACAGAGCATTACCATCGGCCAGAAAGTTCCCTCTTGCCTCTTCGAAGTCACTCTCCACTGCTCCACTGCCACGTCCCCAGAGGCAACCAACCCTCTGAGTTTTAGCCACCACAGGTTGGTTTTAAGAATTGTATAGAACTGGAATCATATAGGGGCCTCAGGAGCATAATATTTCTGAGGGCCGTCCATGTTGTCATGTGTACTGACATTCTGCCCCTTGTTATTTTCGGGTGGCATTCTATTCCGTGTGAACACTACCGTAGCTGGCCCTTTGTCCTATGGTCAGGCAACTGGGCTGTCTCCAGTGTTAGGCCACTGCCACTGAAGCTGCTATGAAGAACTGTACGTAAGCTTTCTGGCTGAATGCACGCTTCCACTTTTCTGGGCTTTGGCTGGGACCTCTTGCCTGATCCCGGCACAGTCTATCCTGACCCATTGGCGAGCCCACCTCAGTCTCCCAGTCTTCCCAAGACGACTAGTGTGATGCGGTCATTAAAAACTCAGACTAAGTCCAACTGCCTGGGTTTGAACTCAGACGTGATCCTTCACTAGGTGGGATACCTTCTGTAAAATAAGCCTACTTAAGCTTTCTGGATCTATTTCAGTGTCTGAAAAGCAGGGATAAACGTGGAGGTAAATGAGTGTGTGAGCCTCATAGGATTATTGTGGGGAAAGCGTGAGTTCATGCACATCCCTGGCACATGCCCGGTAAGTAGAAGCATATTTATCCTCTGCCACCCAATGTACAGCATAGCAATGCCTTTTCTCTGCTCCAAATGCTGTAATGGCTTTCTTAATCTTCTTAGAACAAGTCTAAACTTTGCTGCCTAGATTTTTAAATAATCAAGACAACCACTGCTCAAGCTATCTGAAGTATCAAGCTATTTTTTTTTTATGGACTGGAATTTCATCAACTTAGAGGCAGAACCTTCCTATGCTGATCAAGAATGCTGATTGGTTGACTGGTCACCCTTGAGTAGCACAAGGTGTAATAAAATGAGTAATAAGAACTGGGAAAACTCAAGAACCTATACTATTCATTTGGTAGATAAAATCTTTTCAATCATACTGGGAGTGTTGGGGGTCACAAGGGAGCAAAGAGTGTTCTGACCATCAACAGGTTGTGAGGGCTCCGTAACTGGCTCCATCTATTCCCAACCCTGTCGGGTTCACAGCCCTCCCAATGGCCCATAAGCACAACGTAATGCTTGTATTTGTCTCCACCTCCTTCCCCACTCACGCCCTCTGCTTCCTTCACAGCCACCTCTAGCAGCACGGTGCCTTTCCTTAGGACCCCTGTCCTCTGTGACTTCCTCCAGCTCTGGGAGAAGACAGCACCACTGGCCCAGAGATTGAGTAGCGTTGGGTCTCCAGTGGAACCATCAGCTCTTGAAAGGTAAGGACAGTGTCTGCCAGATCTCCCATGCTTCTGTCCATGCCTTGCACAAATCTGAGCAGGTAAATGTTCGTTGACTCATTCTAGGTCCAAACATTGTCCCCTCAAAAAAAAAAAAAAATGATGATGAAGGCACAGAATGGAAAAAGATTTTAGGATTCCAAGTTAGGAAATGATTTGGCTTGGTTATCAACATGCCCATCTATTACAGTGCCAGAATTCTGTCTCATCTTTGTTATGAAACTTACACTGTCAAACAGAAAAGCACGTGCATGTGTGTGCATGCACACACCCACACCAGCCACACACAAGAAAGATGTTGATTCTTCTGAGCCTTATTTCATTCCCACTTTCAGTCGTCGAACATCTATTGAGCACCTACTATGTACTAAGCACTGCATTTGGTGCTAGAGATTCAGAATAAAAGACAAGCTTCTTTCTCTATAGGAACTCAGGTGTGGTAAGACACGTGATTAAATAGATCACTGCAACACTCAGAGATGCAGAGAGAAATTAGGCTGAGTTTTGAAGAGTGGCACTTTCTCAATGATTTCCAGGTAAAATGGTGTCCCAATGGTTGTGAATATTGTAATAACGAGACATTAGAGGACCATGGGAAAATGGGAGTCTATGTTTCTCACACACACAGGAGATATCAGCACCAATCTGAGGACCCACAAGGCCCACCCTCCGGGCCAGCCACCGTGATGGCAGAACACGGATACTTTTCTGACTGTGGGGTACAGAACAGGACAAGGGTTGCTGAAAAGAGGAGAAAATGTTCCCAATAGAGTAATCCACAGCTCCAAAGGCACAGAAGTGTGGATGAGCATGTGGAAGACTAGGAATCAATCTGAGAGAGCCCATGGTAATGAAAGGGACAAGGTGGAGGAGGGGTGACAGGGATATGGGTGGGCCGGGCTTGAGAAGGTCTGGTCTGGTGTCCTCTAGAAGACACTGTTTGTCAACGACCACCACAGCCAGCTGCCAGCCTGGGAACACGCCGTCCAATTAATCCCCAAGTCTAAAGAACAAATTGCTATCAACTTGTAAAATGCTTCCTAAGAGATCACTTCATGTACGAACTAGAAATCTGAGTGATCAACTACAGTTGTCTGTGATGTTCCGTGGCTTCCAGCAAGCCAGGCTCCAAAAACAACAGGAGTGGGGCTCCCTGACACCACACAGCTCAAGAGCCCCACTCCCTGACTGCTGGCCTGGAGGGAGCCAGGTGCAGCAGAGGTACCAGAGGGCATTGGCACATGGGCCGGCTGATGAATGCAGCCATCACAGGCCTGCGTCCCAGTGAGAACATCCTCTCCGCCTGGAGGGAGCAGTGCACCAGCCCAGGCATCTGGGAAGGGATGTCAGAGAGAGGAAGCAGGCGGGGGAGGGGCGGCGGGGGGGGAGGAGAATTGGCTGATGGTGCCTCCCAAATAAATCAAAAGGCTCAGCCTCCCAAATATCCTCCTGCCCAAGCAGGAAATGCTCAACAGCTTCATAATCTGTCCCCAGGAAAAACTCAGCAACTTAAAGACTGGTTCTATCTTGGACCCCAATGAGCAGCAAGCAATCTAAGGAAGACGCAGGGGGCTTTCAGCGCTTAACAGCTGGAAGATTATAAACAGATCAGTGGTTGTGTCCCTGGCCTACCCAGGCTGTGGGAGAAAGTGCAAATGTTGTAGCTCAGAAACAAGGCACTATGCAGTCAGCTTCTGCACTAGCTAAACAAACCCGCTGAGGAGCTTGTGGAGCTAGAAGTGGTGGAGCAGTCACAAGAGTAAGCCTGGGTCTGGTGTGTATGCGGAGGGGCTCCGTGATGGACAGACGTACCATATGAAAGTAAGAGCAATGGTGGAGGAAACAGGGTGTGGCATATATGGGAATTCTCTGTGCAGTCTTCACAATGTTTTCTGAAAATCTAAAACTGTTCTATAGAATAAAGTCTCTCAACTTAAAGAAATCCTGGCTCTACCACTTACTAGTTGTATAACCATCACTCTGTGCCTCAGTTTTCTCCTCTGTGAAGTGGGGGTTTGGTTATAATAACTAGCTCATAAAATGCATGGGCAGATTCAATTAAAAAAAAGCGTGTAAAGTGCCCGTCCCAATGCCTGGAACACAGGAAGTATAAAAATGTTATCATCATCATCATCACCTTCATCCCAATCAAAAATAAAGTTGTAAAAGGACGAACTGCTCTTATTAACAGCCATCTCAGCAAAGGGATCTAAAAGTTTCCCACTTGACTGATGCAGTCATTTTGAAATTCAAGTTACTGGGAGGAGAGATCCTGAAGCCTCATCACAAAGGCATGTCCTAGGATCGCAGAGGGGACACAGTGGATCTGCTACAACAGGGAACCCACCCCAAGGTCACCTGGGAAGGAGCAGGCAGCCCCACACAGCCCACAGGAATGTGATAAAACAACGCAGAGAACGTGATTATTCAAATGTGGTTATCATCTTCCTCATACATCACACACGCACACAAAGTGAAGCTGAAATTAAATGGTAATGTCGTTCAGTTTGTGCTAAAAAAGATGGATGCGTTTTCCTTCAGGACTCAGAGTAGTCTACTGATTTCTGGACAAAAAGGGACATGACATACATACGCAGCAAATATTAGCATATAGGAAATATTAGCATATAGGGAATATTAGCATATAGGGAATATTAGCATATAGGAAATATTAGCATATAGGAAATATTAGCATATGGGAAATATTAGCATAGAGGTGACCAGGGAGCCCACCACTTGCCACCATAAAAATGTGAATGCATTTTTCTCATCTAGTTAAAAGCATATGACAACTTGGATTTCTTTTTTAACCTGGAAATGATAACAATAGATTTAATGTATTCCTGCAAATCCCACACTCAAGAAGAGAACAATATTTCATAATGTATAACGTTACCAGAGGGACCATAATTCATGGCTAGAGGGTCAGAGCCTTATAATCGATGGGTTTTCGGAAGTGGCCGGGACAAGCTGAGGTCCAGCCCCAGCAATTCAACCAGGAAGTGTGAAATATACGGAAGAGCTCAAGTCAAGCACGTTATGAATGGCACTGGTCCCTGTCACCACAAGCCCACCCCAATAATTAACAGGTTTGGCTGGGCTGCCAGAAACCAAACTATGATTGATTTTTCCGTTCAAATGAGTAAAAGAAGTGCCCTCCATTGCGAATGCCAACATTAATCCATGAGGGAAAGAGCTGGTGTTTTTTAAACGGCCGTGTGAGTAAGTTACACTTCTGAAATCACAATTCCCTTACCCTTAATACTCAGCCTCTTGGGAAGCCTGTCTTTCACCCAAGTTCTCTCGAGAACAGTCGAAACCTGTGGTGTAGGCGGTAGCTGACCTCTATGAAGGCACATCCGTAAGGCACAGCAGGAGCAGGAGGCCAAGCCACGGGGCAGGGCAACTGGTCCGAGTCTCCCACAAAGGCAGTAACTCTTCTGGGAGCCAAACTGAGGTCTCCCAAGGATGTTAACTTCATACGTGACATACACATGTGTGTATGTACTGGAGAAATCTAAAGACACATGTAGGAATATTTTAATGAGGCCCTCAATGAGCACTATTTGTCAGCCTTAAGGAGAGGAGGTGAGAGTCATGAGCACAGGTGACTCCCTATGGGCACTCAGCTGAGGCGAGCTGCTGTGGGCGGGCCTCCTGGTGGGTCCCACCGCCCAGGATGGCAGACACCCACTAAGGGAGCAATCAGGGCCCGTGGGCAGGGCGCCATCTCAGCCCAGCCGGAGCCTGCTCAGCACTCTGGTCCTGGTTTCATCTCTCACACACTCTTCTCTGCATCTGCGCTGCAGCAAGCTTGGGAATTTTTAGCATAAATAAGACCAGCCTCTATGCTGCTTGAAACCCACCACCAGCTTCCTTCCTCCGATCCCCAAACGGCCACTCCCGCTCCCCTCTGCTTGTTCCATCCCCACAGCTCTCTCCTTCCCTCACAAGCTCCAGCAACGTGGCTTCCTACGGATCCGGAACGTGGGCTGTTTCTGCCTAACTGGTTTCACCTCTGCAAGGCCCCCTCCAACAAGGGTTCCTTCTTGTCATTCTCTGGACACCCCCCCCCAAGTTGCCCTCCTAGCCACCAGCAGACCACCCTGGGATACTTTCCCCACTGCAGGCATCTCTAGAATTTCCTGGATCTCTATGGTTGGCAGCAGTGTCCCCAAGCTAGACCGTGAGTTCCATGAGAACAGGGACTTTGCTGTCGTGTCTACTCCGTTATCCTCAAGGCCTAGAAAGCGCCAGGCACAGTTGCCAGTTACAAAAGAAACAAGGGCACTAGGTTCCGGAAGTGTCAAATGTGACCTGGGCTGGGAGAAACATCTATCCAATAGCGAGATCCCAGCTCCGGGTGGGATCAGGGGAAGAGGAAAGGCTGCGTGTCTCCCCAGGGTCAGGCGCAGAGGAGAGAAATCAACTCAACAGCGAAATCCTTCTACTGGGCGCACTTATGCTTTCAAACACCCTGCCGACAGGGATCGCCTCATTTCCAGGCCACGTGCTCGGTTTCTCTGCGATTTCAGAGTCAAAGTTGAGCCAAATGCAAGAAGAGCATTCCAAAGGTGTTTCAGTAACTTCAAACGAGGCGTGTGCGTGGTCCTGACTTCGTTATTAAAGTACTGGTATAAAAGTGTTCTAAAACTCAAGATTCCACTTGTGAGTACACAAAGGACATTTTCACTTGCATTTGATACAGTAAAGAGCAAGTCGGGGGTACTTTGGAATTCCTGAGCTCACCCAATGACTGCGAGCTCTGTGGACCACAGGAAATGCGGGTCAAGAAAGGCTCCTAGAAAGTGTGGCCCTGGAGCCTATACATATGGAAGGCCAGCTGTGGGCCCGCTGTTCTTGCCAGTCCTCATGCCCTGGGTCTAACCGCCACAGCAAGTGGCATTTACAGATGAGAGAACCACGGAAAGCTGTGAAATGGCTCCCACGTGCACAGAGCACAGATGCCGCGGAGAAAGGCCCAGCAGTAGCTGCTGTACTGTCACCTACCATAACGAGACTGATCTGCAGTGAAATGAAAGGTAATGTAGTCCAGAGGCAATAACTCCGGCTTCCTCTGAGAACGTCTGATGTTGCCAACTCGCAAGCCGGCTTCCCCTCTCCTGCCCGCCGTGGTGCACAGCAGCCCAACAGGCACGGACGCCTTTGGGCTAAAAGGCCGCACGCACTCCCTGACAGAGGCACACACTTGCAAAACGACACCTCCCCCAGCCACCCAGGACCCCTCGGACAAGCCGGCGCAAGCAGGGCCCGGATCCCGGCCACGTGGTCAGGAGGCCAGAGCCACTCAGAGTTGCCCTGTGTGAATGGGCTTCAGAGATGACCCTGTGACTTCTGCTCATCTGAAGTCACACAGTTTTCTGATTATTTCTTAGCACACTGCATGGCCCCAAGGTTTCCATGAATGGCACAATCCTGGAACCGAGTTTCAACCACAGAAGGTGCCCTAGAATCGTGTCTTAGATTCTGTCTGTAAAACACAGGACCTTTTGTCTTGTTCCGATGCAACCGTCACTGGTACATTTCTACGATCACATTTTACTGAGCATGAATTCACAGGAAGAAAGGCCAGAAGCAAAGGGAAAGAGGGGGGTACCAGCTGGCAAGTTCTTCACCATCATTTCAGAGACCATCTCTCCATACGAAATGGTCCTCCAAAGCCGGTGCCATCTAAACAATTCCCAACAGCCAGCTCAGTTCTCTCCATTGGAAACTCTAGTGCAGGGGTCCCCAAACTTTTTACACAGGGGGCCAGTTCACTGTCCCTCAGACCATTGGAGGGCCGGACTATTAAAAAAAAACCATGAACAAATCCCTATGCACACTGCACATTTCTTATTTTAAAGTGAAAAAAAAATGGGAACAAATACAATATTTAAAATACAGAACAAGTTAAATTTAAATCAACAAACTGACCAGTATTTCAATGGGAACTATGGGTGCGGATGCGTCCTGTGCTCCTCTCACTGACCACCAATGAAAGAGGTGTCCCTTCCGGAAGTGCGGTGGGTGCCGTATAAATGGCCTCAGGGGGCCGCATGCGGCCCGCAGGCCGTAGGTTGGGGATCCCTGCCCTAGTGACATCTCACTGCCTCCCACCACCGTGCAGGGAGTCGGGGAGCTAGCAGCTTCTGCCTCTGGAAGATGCTATTACATCTCAATAGCCAGTGCTTTGCAGTTGATTATAACTTTTGCTCTGCGTCTCACTGTTACTGACAGGCAGGTGCCATCCATCAAATGGCATGACTGATTTAAAAAGAAGATAGACTTGACATGGGCGGTCCAATAGGCCATTTTTTATACGGAAGACAACAACCAGGGTCGCTCACACCTCCAGAAAGGCTTTTCCAAATTCAAACGTTTTGTGCCACAGAAGGAGAAATGGCGTTCCACATTGGCTTGTACTTGCAGTCTAGTACACAGAAAAGAAACCCATTCCCCTCCAAACGTATCCCACCAACCCCCCGATGTGTCCAGATAAAAAACCACTGCAGCCAGGGGCCCTGGTGGCAGCCCTGTCATTACGTGAACAGGCATGGTTCCTTCTCCATTCTCAGAGCATCTCTTAGTCTCTCGCCAAATGCAACTTACTACTTATAGCTTGTGGAGATTTATGAGTTATTTATAAAAGCAGGTCTTTGACTCCAGACTCTTCAAAGACAACACGCAGTCCCCTCACCGTTAACCACAACTGTGCTTTTATCTGGGAGAGCCCAAGGACGCTCTCCATAACGTGCTGCTTGTTGGGGGTGAAATAATAGTTGTGCAAATAGCCGGCCTTAAAGATGACTTGGAAGCTATTTATGGAATGCCTGGATGTATTTTTAAACCAGCCTCTTATTCTGAGCCAGACTTGGATTCAAGAAAGGCATCAGCAGACTGCACTACAAGCATATTTTCCAGCCTTACTACAAACGGTGATCCCCTGCCGCTTTGCCCACTGGCTTCGGACTGTGATTTTTTGAAAAAGGGAAAAAGTCTGTTCCCCTTTCATGTACATCTAGCAGGTTCAACAAGTCATGGCCACAGGTCTCCCAAAGTACGGTGGCTGTGCATCCGAACCGGGGACTCAGGCGCACTCTGCAAGACGCAAGGGGTCATGGGGGACACCTGGGTTGAAGGGCACAAAGTGACCAGCCAGCTATCATCCTACCCACACTTCCAGGACAGCAACATGTTTGTTTGGCCCAGAAGCACCCATGTGAGGGAGGAAGCTGGCATACAGAGCCCTGACCAAGCTTCAGCTGACCCTGATATAGGAACTCCGAGGGACAGGGCTCCACCTGACCCCTTCTGGAGACACCTGCTGTTCTGTCATCTCACAAGTCCTACGGCATCCTGGCCCCCTGACAGGGGCTCAGCCACGAAGTCCTCCCCAGTGTCCCTGCCCTAGCTGTCCTGTTCCCATTCTCCTCCAAACATGGCCCAAAGGAAGAACCCACGGCTAGGTGGCACTTCAGGACCCCTCAGGCCATTCATTATCCTTGTGATGCCTTTTAAAGCCCCCATGACATGTCCAGATAGAATGAGAGGCCCCTTGACCCTCTGCACACAGAATAGACCCTTGTTCCCAAAAGAGCACAGCCAATGGGGAAGCAAGCAGAAGGCAGTGAACTTACCTTGTTGGAAAACATCTGCCAGGAAGAAAAACAGGGGAGGAGGGCAAAGAGAGAGAGAAAGAGAAGAGAAAAGGTATTAATAATAATGTTGAACATGACAATGATGATAATCATAGCCAACCTATGCTGACTAAGCACCCGGCATGCGATGGCCCCTTTCACTCAGAGGCTGTGGTTAAGAGCTTGGGCTCTGTAATGAAGCCGCCTGGGCTTAAATCCTGGCTCGACACTTACGAACTCTGTGGCTGACATTCTCTAAACCACAAATAGATAGGAGTGTTGGGAAAATTAAACAAATTACAGCCCATGTCTTAAGGGCTTAGAATGCTGCCCGAGATGGGGTAAACACACAAAGTTTAGGGGTTAACATTACAAATACTCTTTTTTTTTTACAACAACTTTATAGAGTACATTGTGTGATTATTTTCATTCATTAGACGGGGAAACAGAGGTGCTGGAAGGTTGAGTAACTCATCCTAAACCACAGAGGAGCAAGTAATGGGTCAGGAGTGAACCGAAGGTCTGTTGGATTCCAAAAACCCATCTTCTTAGCCAATACAAAGCTGCCTGTCTAATTTATAAGTAACAACGAAAGCAGCACAGACACACAAGCAGAGGAAGGGCCCGGCAGGATCCCAACATTCTATCCTATACGCATATAAACAAAATCAGTGCAAGTTCTCCCTATCATAACTCAAAACTAATAACACCATCTCTTTGCATTAATTCTTAGGTCAAAGTCTGTTGAAAGGTGAAAAAAATTTTTTTTTGTTTCAACAAATATTTGTGAGGCTACTATATGCTAAGCATACATCGGGCACTGAGAACCACGTATCTAGCAGAAAACATAACAAACAAGCAGTTACTAACACCCCCCATGAGGGCAACCGCTAGCTTGACTTCTAACCTTACATTTGTTTTGGCTAGTTTTGAACTCTATATAGCTGAATACAGTATGAATTTTTCCGTCTGTCTTCTTTGCTCCGAAATGATTGTGGGTCTCCCAAGCTGTAGCATGTAGTGGATCACTCATGCTCACTGCTCTATAGTATTCCACTGTGTGATTAGATCATCACTTTTTAATTTTAAGGAAGCACTTCTGTATTATTCTATTTTTTAACAATGAATATGCCTTCCATTTATAATCTGAACTTTAAAACAAGTTCTTTTCATCTCCAAAACTAAATAAGGACTATATCAGCAGCATCTGCATTTGCTGTCATCAGCTAATACATCAGCTCCTACAAGGTCAAGAAGAGCCCAGGGTCCATGAATAGTGCGGCTGGAACAGGATCTGGTGGGTTAAACAGACCGCAAGGAGAGCATACCTGTGGGAGCTGTATTCGTCTCAATGGGGCACACACGTGACCCCCTATGAGGAACATCATTCACATTCAATACATGTGACCCCCTATGAGGAATGTCATTCACATTCAATACACGTGTCCCCAAGGGCACACACCCAGGCCACATTGCAGACTTTACCATCCCAGGAAGCTGGCTAAAACACCAGCCTTTCTTTCACACTCACAAAAGCCAACTGGGATGTTAATGGCCCAGATGGGTACCATCACAGAACAATTTTAATGCTGCTCTAATTTATATGTGCTATCCATCAGTCTCTAACCTCGGTAATTCATCATTAAACACAGCGGTGTGGGGAATGCCACTCAGCACCTATATCCTGACATTGTCCGGAGACTGGAAAGGACCGTGCATAGCTCCCTAAGTACACCACAGTCCCATGTGTTTGCTGCTTCGAACCCAGAGTCTGAACCACCCACTCTCTGACCGGCCTGCGCACCTGAAGGAGCCCTCTTCCCCAGCCTGCAAATGCCCCAGCCATTGTGCACTTTCTCAATGCCTATCCCCATAGAGAGGCAAGTCACTGTTTCTGCCTCTGCGCTGCTAGAGTAATCAGTGCACGCTGCAATGATAACTCCTATTATAATTAGTTACTTATGTGGACCCTGAGCTCCTGAGGACAAGAGCGGGGTGTCTTAATCACTTCTGTGGGTCCTAACAGCCTGGCGTGGTATGTTCCCACACAGGAGGAAAGAAAAGACGGCTGGTATGTCTTAACATCCACCTGGTCCAGCCTCTTCATTTTACAAATAGGGAAACTGAGTCCCAGAGATAGATGTAAAACATCCTCCCCAAGGTCACATATGGCATTAAAGGTGGAGTCAGGGCCACACGAGATTCATTTAACCTTAATGAAGCAGAGAAAGCTCATCCCTATTATTAGCAAAGTACAAATTAGAGATCTATCATTCTCCTCTAATGAATACAGACAAAAATTTTCCAACCTTGAAAACATCAGTGAAATAAGATTAGTCTTTCAAATACGGATCCAGTCTCGACATCCGTCCAGAATCCTCAACCTTCTCTCTATGGCTTTTGACAGGGAGCACTTCTTTCAAAATTCAGTACAGATTTGAATCACTGGAAAGTATCAGTGCAGGGGGAGGGAAGAAGGGAGGGGATTTAGTGACCTCATTCCTTCCAAACCCACTGTGTATTTCATGCAGTAGCAGACTAGTCTGCATAGAATACTATTCACATCTTCTCTTCCAAAAAAAAAAAATCTCTTGATTTTCATATAAGCTATTTAAGATTTTTAAAAGAACCCCTTTTTAGCTTCATTTACATATGCACCTTTTTATTCAAATGCAAATTTTAATAAACACTCGTATAACTATTGCAACAATTTTGCCCAGGAGTTATCTTGTAATTTGCACTCTAAATTTATATCTTTTGTAGTTGGTGGCATAAATCATTTTGTTCTTAGCATTATTTAGCTCTTTGCTCTGTATAATAATGGGTTGGGTACCTTCTTTAAAATTTTACTTTTCCAGACTGAACCAAGCATCCAGGCTTCGGGCTCAAATGATTCAAGGACAGAAAATAAGTGTGAGGACAGAAAATAAGGTAAATGTTGTGCTGTTAGGCTACATTCCGCACCACCACTACCACTATAGTGGACCTCACATGATAACAGCCACAAAATACTCTTACCATTGTCTACGCTGCTGTTCATGTCCACCACCCCTGTCTCCCAAACCGCAGGGACTAGTCCCTATAAAAAAAAATCAAGCAGCCTCAAATTTGAGTGTGATGCTCTTTTAGTCTTAACCAACCACTAAGAATTATCTGGGAGTCAATCCTACTCTCTGAGCTTGGGCTTCCCCCTTGATGACCTGGGTTTATTTTCATACCCACAACACCGGTGCCCGGGAGGTTAAGGTAGGTAATTTACACCAACACTCTCTCATCAGCTGGGATGAAGAATCACGCTGAGAGGAAGGCTCTGTGCCATCTTTTCTGCTCTCCCCGGAAACGGAAGTCACACAAGGACAGGGTTGGCCCACCCTGGCCGCTCACGGTCCAGTTGAGCCCAAAGGACTGCAGGGACACTTGTGCGGAGGAAATGAACTCCTTCAGACAAAGCTCTGCTCTTACTCACTTCCCAAGGGAGAAAACCTCAAACCCCAGCCCTTCCTGGGAACAAAGGGAGCCTGTTCCCCAGCCCCACCCCCAGCCCCTGGAGCCATTCTGTTCCTATAGACAGATGAAAGGCCATGTATAAGTTGGTGACTCAACTGTGGAAAGGAGAAAATAAGAAAGATAAGCCTCAATGTCCACTTTCTTCAGTGAGAAATGAACATCAAGGGTGCTTGCCCCCTCCCCTACAGCTACTGAGAAATACAGACCCCAGAAATCTTTAATGCACTGAGTCCTCCAGAGACAGGGGCCATAAAAAGACTAGATTATTTATTACTAATAATAAGTTATGGCAATTAGGCTCGGTGATTCCTAAACGTTGTTGATTAAAAACTTTCTGGAGTGCCACTCATCCACATAGCCAGTGTTTACCTCTATTAAAAATGATTTAACTACACTCTGGGTAAATCCCTCTCTTGCACCCGGGTTAATAATTAGTGCTCAGAGCCACACGGGTTAAGTGAGCTGGCTCCCCGTTATTTATCTCTTGCTTTGTTTTATGAGCAGAACTGGATGGCAGTCTTATTGCCCATTCAGTCTGCTAAGAATAATTTACAATTTCAAACCACAGTCCATAACTATGGCTAGAGAAACTCTCACTATTATTACAATATCACACTTCGCCCACACCCCACAACGTTAAAGATATGCCAAACAGCCCAAGTGTGCATGACGTCTACAAGGCTGAAGGAAGAAAAGCGACTAGTTCTCAAACAATGTAATCAAACTACTCTCTCAGTTTTGCTTTCTTTTCTAGGTTGAATTATATATGAGGGGAGTTTAGTTTCTTGAAAATGCATGCACTTAACTCCCATTTAAGATGTCTCACCTGGGGAGACAGCTGTCTTGTGAGTTCTCCTGTGGTTTGAGCTACAGAAAGAAAATTCTCTTTCAAGTTATGAGTGCTTTTACAGTAAAGCACTGTAAGTTTTCCTGGGACCCAACTAACCAGGGGCAAAGGGTGAGAGGTAGGGAGGAGCTGGAATGAATGCTGATTCCTAGAATGGGGTCAGGTTCATCATTAACCAAAGTCAACTTCAAAATGGGCTAGGAGGCCCCCTCACCCAATTTCAAAACCCAGTAAGCTCTGGACAGGGATATGAAGAGTACCAGAATTCAGTCTGTGGGTTTTGTGTCCTGCAAATCTCTGTGAATGAACTTAATTCTTCCTTTGCTATTTTGAAAAGCAGGTCCCTCCAATGCCTCCCCTCTTGCTGAACGCCAGCTCTCCAGAGTACATCTGCTTCAAACTGACGAAGCTTAGGTCCAAAAGCAGCAGGTAGCTTCCCAAGGAGGGCAGGGTTATCTCCTTCTTTCCAAATACAATGTAGTATCATGTCACCACATGATAATGGCCACTGCATCCCATAACGTAAGATTGGGTCCCAACTCCTTGTGAGATAGAAACCTGGGGTGGGGTATAAGACCTCTTCTATATGTTCTCATCTGTGAAGCGAGGGTAGTAGGGATAAGCTTCTTCCCACCACAGGGATATTATGAGGATCAAGGCTGATAATTTCATCAGCACAGAGCCGCCCAGGAACTTAAGAGTCCTAGGTTTTGATCCTTGCTAGCTCCCATCTAAGTCATGCTGGGCTAGCTATTTCAGCCCTCTGAGATTCTGTTTCCCATTTATGAAACGGAGTAATGAAACTTATCTTTCTAAGTTCACGAGGACAGCCAAGATGATAAATGCCAAGCTCTCATTTAGCACACGGTGGCCGGGGTGCGGTACATGCTCAAGAAGTGAAAGCTATCATAATAAGCAATAAAACAAGGCAGCAAAGAGCTCAAGGCTCAAGGTCAGAGCTGGCCCACATTTGCGTGTGAACTTAGGCAAATGACTGAGCCTCCCCAAACCTAGCTTTTCTCATCAGAAATAATATGGAGATAATAATACTAGCTAACTTTTGTGTTTCCTCATAAATCGCTACGGAGATGAAATGAGGGAATACATAGAGGAGCACACAGTAACCAGTACTCGGAAAGACTTCTATGAATTGTAGTGTTATTAATCAATAAACATTTATTGATTGCCTACTATTTTAAACACCTTTGCGACGTTCCATTAAGGTTGCAAAAGTTATCACAGGAAGAAGTTCACTAAAATAAAATAACCGTTTTCATTTCTTCTTGCATCATGCAGCCACGTGCCATTAAGGTACTCCAAAGCAACTCTCAAATATTATCTTATGAATGAATTATTTTTAATCTTTGAGATTAGGGGTCCAATGACCTCCTATCTTAAAACAATGATCTAAGTGGTTGTGGTTAGAAGTTCCAGAGACCCAGGGCCCAGCCTTTATTTTCGGCACCATTCCTTCCTGTGAGGTTGCCTGTCTCCTCCGGACCTGTTGTTATTTCTCATGGTCACCATGTAAGGGACTCACCCAACTCTGCCCCAGGCTTTGATCAGTGTTTCAAGCCATGCTCCCTGGAAGCCTGCTGTTCAATAGAGGTAGAGACCGCATGAGGCAGTGAAGTTCAAAACCTCTACTCAGTACAGTGGAGTTCTGTGAAGAATTGGTCTGAGACAAAGGTTCTGCTACTTTATGAAATAAATCAGTTCAATTTTGAGGACAACAACCACCTTAAGCAGAGCCCCTTCCTGTCCGGGTGCAGGTCTGTGCCCTCCTGGGGCCCAGCCAGAGTGCAAGGCTCCTCCAGAGTCCGTGGATGGTCTCGATGGCACCACATGAGGACGGCGATTAGTTCCCTGTGTCTCCAAAGCCAGACAGCTCAGGCAGCCGTGTGGCCACACCACCAGCCTCCACACCCTCCTGCTTCCTGAGCCACACTCAGGCGGCGCCAACCAAACGGAACCGGTGAGGCAGAACCGGTGAACAGAACTGGGTCAGGACTCCCGTCTCCAGCCCTCCATGCCAAAAACGAACACATTCTTTAATGCTTGTAGGCCTTGCACATCTCTGGGTTGTTTGGTTTTTTTCTTCTTCTCTGTCTCATTTTGGATACAGGCTGGGGTAAGTTCTATCATTTTCCCTGCTCCTGGCCTCCCCTCACCTTTTACCGTGTCAGAAATGAAGACCACTCCTTCGCCTATCATTGGCATACGTCTGAAGGCACATGGCATTCAGTATATGTCTTGTATTTGTGAATAAGAAAAAATGTATTTTTTTAAAGCCTTGAACTACCTTCCTGCTACATCTTCTAGGGAATGTAATCCCAACATCCATCTGAGGTCACGTGCCTATAACCCATCATCCCACACTGATCTAGGAGGGCAGTGCCGGGGTGCCAGCAAGAAAGTCCCTAACATTTTGATGACATTCCACCCCCAGTATATCTCATCCATTGCACAGAGGGAGAAGGCTCTTAACTGCTGGAAGAACATAAAAAAAAAATTGATTTAGGAATCATACTTTTTATGGCTGCATTCTGTATACTGTGAAAGTTATGTTCAAATATGCTAGTACTTTATGGAGCTGATAAAGTAGCACAGGATGGCTTCCCGGCTAACCGTGTTATTTTATATCCACTTAAAATGCTTTTTTCTCTTCAATTGAATTACTTTTTGAGTAATTATAATAAGACTAATCTGGGCTTAATGAATTCATGTACAAATACGTTAGACGGCATTATTAAAAAACTCTCTGATATGAAACCATATTAAACTCAATCCCTTTAGCAAGCTAGTGTTTTTCTTTGAAAAGAACAGCATACATGACTTTCTCTGAAGCCTTTTCAATGAGCTCATTGAGAAGTCATCAGGAGCCGCACGAGCGGCGCTAGCAAAAGGGTTGACAAATAATTTTGTTCTCATTTCTCTCCACCCCCGTACTTGAGTATTAACTAGGAGTCACAGAAAATATTTTTATTAAGCATCCACAATGTGCAGAGGGGCTGACGAGTTGGTCCATCTTCCAGAAGAAAAGAGAGTTGTGGCTCTGATTAGCCATGACATAAAACCACTCAGGTACTAAAAGCGAATCTGTGGATATTCAGCCTTATTTGCAACAAAGCCTCCGAACTCCACAGTCTGAATATGTGGGTTCGCACTGGCGCAATGGGCAAAGCCGCCCCTCATCTACACGGGATTCGGTTCCTCCATCTGAAAGCTGATCTGCGCTCCATTGCTCAGGTCCCTTCCAGTTCTAAACTATGATGGTTTCGAGTTTAAAATGACCCACATTATATCAAATGGGCTGTTATTGCATAGAGCTTATTTGTCATCATATCCACACTAAATTACATTCGCAGTAATAGTAATATATATATATATATTCATTCCCGGTAATTCACATGCATCCACAAGCACATCCATAATATGGCTGGTGATTTCAGGTTTATCCCAAGATAATACCTCGGTGGTAAAATATTTTTCCCATTACAAATAAATTATAAACCAGCTAAAACCTTTAAGGTGACAGGGCCTTCTTGAATCAGTTTTAATTGGCTCCCTCCCCGCCATCCACTCCCCCCCCCCAATAAAAACGATGCTCTGTCACCTCCATTTCCAAGTCAAATCATTAGTTTTATCACATATGTATTCTTCAGGCTGTTCTGTGAGACCCAGATTTTAACAGGACTGGTTCCTCAGTCTTTCAAATTCAAACTAGGTATTTACAAATGTCCAGCAGAATAAATCTCCATCTTTGCCAGGTGATCGTTACCAGGATGGACAACTTTAAAGCAAACAGAAGACAATGGTCATCATCATTATTCTGATGGTTTGGCACAAATTACTATCAGGAGAGCTTCCAGGAGCCAGAGACAATTAAAATCTGAGTCCGGAGAAGCTGCTCCCAACATCAAGCATCGCTGATTAGAATGATTTGGAAGTAAATATGTTTCAGCAAATTGGCCCATGTCTTCAAGAAGGAAGTGATCTGCTCTGGCCTAACCTGTTTTAGGAGGTCCAGTTCTGGTAGAACCCTGCCATACATCCCCTGAAAATACAAGGAGAACTCATTCAGGCATTCTGGGTTCCAGAGGTTGGACAGGAAAGTCTCCACAGTCCCTTCTGGTTCTGAGGATCCATCAGGAATCATTCACTCTGCGCTCCCAAGTTACGTGCCTATCTTTCAGGTGCGATAACCACCTACCATGTTCTCTCTCTCACTTTCTCTCCAGCTAAGCTGAAAGCATCACGATGCCAAGGATGTTTTGTCCACTACAGCCCCTAAATCCAGGGTAGACGAGATCACAGTAGGCACATTTACTATTCACAATAACTAATATGTTTCAGAGCTTTCCATAGATTGTGCACTATTTTAAGTACTTAATGCAGATGTCCACAATCTTCTTTATTACCCTAAAGCCGTAATGGCGAACCTATGACACGCGTGTCAGCACTGACCGTGTAGCCATTTTTGATGACACGCGGCCGCATACCAGAGAAGTATGGGGCCGCATGCCAAGAAGGACATTTCATCCTCTGCTCCTGCATGGCCAGGTGCAGTAGCCGAGGAGAAAGCATTTGCTGTAGTGTAGACACTCTGTGCCGGAGGTCTGGAGGCCAAAACAACAGAACTCCGGCACAGAGCGTCTAGTTCTGGGACTTCCGGTTAGGCTGTTTTTCTCCAAGTGACACACCACCCAAGTTATGCTTGGTGTTTTGGGGAATTTTGACACACCAAGCTCAAAAGATTGCCCATCACTGCCCTAAAATGTAGTCATGATTATTTTTACCCTAATTCTACAGATAAAGAAACAGAGGCTTAGAGAAGGTAACTAAAGTTACCTAAGGTCACAGAGCAGGTAATCCGGATTCAACCCGAGCAGCCTGGCTTCAGAGCCCCGATTCCTAACCACTGTACACCCTTTATCTCATGAACACCCCACTATTGGCCACGTGGAAGGATGAACAACCAAAAATGCACCGTTCCTCTCAAAACACCCCAAACGGCTAACTTGAACCACACCCGTAACATTTTTAATATCGTGATCACCGTATTTCCAGAACTCTGACCACACTTTTTTTGTACCTTTATTATCTGTGGACTTGGGGTCCAATAGCAGAAACTATCTGAATGTCTCTTCACGTTTTAAAATATTTGCAAATTCTCTTTAAAAAACACACAACGACAATCTCCGCAGGTTTATGGCAACAGCTGAGGTGTGGAAAGAAGTCAAGCCGCATCAAAAGACAGAAAGGAAGGACCACCCACGGGCACGTGACTTAGCTCCCAAGGTCCGGGCTGCTGTGTCTGACCCAGCTGTCCGCCCACTCAGATTCACGAAAAGGAGGGCATGCGAGGTGGGGGCGGGGCAGAACTGGGGGAAGAGGTTGTACGGTGCAGGCAACAGAACACGCAGGGTCTGGAATCAGAGCCCTTGCGTTTTTCATCCTGGCTCTTCCCCTGGGGAAGTTCCATACCCTCTCTACGACTCAGCATCGCCATCAGACACACTGGAGTTACCGAGGATTAAAGGAGATCAAATTCAAAGAGACATAAAGCAGTCCCTGACACACAGACGGCGCTTCCTGGGAGCCGGTCCTTTGGACAGAGACGGGAGGGAAGTTAAGTCTCAGGATATACTTAAGGTCAACAAAAGTCTTTGGCACCCTGGCAACTATGCGTGTTGTGATGAGTAAAATGTACTCGCACAGAGTGACACTGATTAGTGACATTACATAGGCTTCAGGTGTACAACTCTATACTACATCATGTATATATTGTACTGTGTGCTCACCACCCAAAGACAAGTCTTCTATAACCATTTATTCCCTCTTCACTCTCTCCCACCTCCCCCACCCCCTTCCCTCTGGTAGTCACCATACTGTTGTCTGTGTCTATCAGATTTCTTTTTCTTTGCTTAATCCCTTTACCCAGCCCTCCAAACCCCTTCCCTCTGACAGCTGTCCCTCTGTTCTCTGTATCTGAGTCTATTTCTATTTTGTTCGTTTATTTTGTTCATTAGATTCCACACATATGTAAAATCCTATTACTGTCACCCGAATAAATTCAACTAAATTTTTGTAAAATGTACCGTATTTTTTCGCTCCATAAGACGCACACCCCCCCCCCCCAAAGTGGAGGGGGAAATGCCTGTGTGTCTTATGGAGCGACAAATACGGTATTTTATTAAATATTTTAACACACCCTTTGGTTCAGAATATTTTATTCCTTATTTTCCTCCTTAAAACCTTAGGTGTGTCTTATGGTCAGGTGCTCTTATGGAGCGAAAAATACGGTATTTGCATGGAATCCAAAACTGAAACTCAGAGGGGTCCAGGAGAATATCCCGGAATCTACACCCCAGACCCTCCAGCCCCCAGCAGGAATTAGGATGATGAGGGAAAGGACGGGAGCAAACATCTCTAGCAATGGAGCCTCTGCTCTCTCCTAATCCTATCTGTCCCCTTGGGAGATCAGTGTTCATCGCATGAACAAACATTGAAGCCTATGAGCACTACCCCGCCCTCTGTATCACATAAGGACTAGTGTTTTTCAGAGGTGGTGGGAGCAAGAAATTAAACGTGAACTCTTGGCTCCTGCATGAATGTTTCAGTGCACAGGTCTTTCTTCTGGAAGGCGGTCCATTTTTTAAAGTCACCCATTCATAGGCTCAGTAGCTACTATGGCTCCTCACTCTCCATCTTCCCATGTGCACGGCAGGACTGGGCATGCTGGACTGTGCTCTTTCACAATGAAGCCAGGCATCTCAGAGGGGCAGAGTGCCGAGAGAGGGCAGACATCTTCCAAACCACCTCTGCAGCTGTAAATTTTCATCCTGGTGAAGAAGAGCCAACAAGCTGCAAATCTGGTTACCAGATCACATCTTACTGAGTACTCTTTCAGAAAAAGAAGGGGAAGTTTGTTGTGCCGTTTAAGATTCTTTTCAACCTATATAATGTTATGCAGTGACTCAACACAGTCATGAAATGTAAATGTCACTTTCGTGAAGGATTAGCGCAGCTGGCTTGCCCTGAAAAAGAGGATTCCAGCATCTTACAGAGCTGAAGGTATTTTAAGCATGATATATATATTTCCAAGCATCATGGCTATCATTCTTCAAGCCCAGAGACCTGGGTTCTACTTCTTCCTCTGCCCTAAGTTCTCTCTTGGGGTGCCTTAATTGCAGTTCAAGTCTGCCTTAACTAATTCTTCAAGGAACAAGACAAGATAGTGGATGTGCTCACACTCTGAAAAAATAAAATTGAAATTTCTGACACTTTGTTAATGTCCACTGGAGCCGATACACTATAATGAGTAATTAATGGACCTAAAGGAAGCCAGAATTCAGACCCTACAGTCAAAGAGCTTGTAACAAAAAGGAGAGTCAGGCACACTCAAGTCAAGACTGCTAAAGCTACATGGGAATAGAAACAGTACAATGAGGATGAGAAAAATTGGGGGGACGGGGATGGATAGAAAGGATAGATGAACAGATCAAAAGAATAGAATTGAGAATCTGGAAATAAACCCTCACATTTATGGTCAACTAAATTTTGATAAAACAATTCAATAGGAAAAACATAATCTTTTCAAGTAAGGGACAACTGAATAGCCACATGCAAAAGAATTAAAATGGACCCTTATATCACATACAAAATTAATTCAAAATGGATCAAAGAGCTAGAACTATAAGACTCTTAGAAGAAAACAAGGTACAAATCTTTGTGACTTTTGATTAGGCAATAGTTTCTTAAATATGACATCAAAAGTATAAGCAATGAAATAAAATAGATGAACTGGACACAATCAAAATAAAAACTTTTATACTTCAAAGGGTACCATCAAGAAAATGAGAATACAACTGCATAGAATCATATAAAATAACTGCAAACCATATGTCTGAAAAGGCACGTGAAACTGGACTATATAAAGAACTATTACAACTCAAAAAAATAGAAAGACACATACCAATTAAAAAGTGGGGAAAGAATTTGAATAGATATTTCTCAAAAAAAAATGTAAAAATGGCCAATAACCATATAAAAAACTCTCAACACATTAGGGATCAGGGAAATGCAAATCAAAACCACAATGAGATACCACTTCACACCCACTACGATGGTTATGATAAAAAAGACAGATAACTAACAAGTGTTGACAAAGGTCTGGAGAAATTGGAAACTTCGTACACTGCTGGGTGGAATGTAAAATGAGATAGCCACTTTGGAAAACAGTCTGGAACGTCCTCAAATGGTTAAATATAGAGTTTACCATCTAATCCAGTGATTCCACTCCTAGGCAGATACCCAAAGGATGGGGAAACATATATCCACACAAAAACTTGAACACAGAGGCATTACTCATACTAGCCAAAAAGTGGAAGCAATCTAAATGTCCATCAACTAGTAAATATATATATATATATATATATATATATATATATATATATATATATATATATTTTTATTCATTTAGAGAGGAGACACAGAGTGAGAGAAAGAGAGAGAGAGAGAGAGAGAGAAAGGGGGGAGGAGCTAGAAGCATCAACTCCCACATGTGCCTTGACCAGACCAGTCCAGGGTTTTGAACTGGCGACCTCAGTGTTCCCAGGTCGACGCTTTATCCACTGCGCCACCACAGGTCAGGCAGTAAATATATTTTTAAAATGTGCTATCTCCATACAATGGGATCTTATTTGGCAATAAAGAGAAATAAAGTACTAATAGATGCTACAATGTGGATGAACCTTTCAAACATTATCCCAAGTGAAAGAAGCTAGTCACAGGGAGCACGTACTGCATGGTTCCATTTATATGAAATCCCGTGAACAGGTAAATCTAGAAACTGAAAATAGACTAATAGTTGCCCAGGGCTGGAAGGGAAGAGAGGATGGAAGAGGCTAACAGCTGAGGGGTGCCGGGTTCCTTTTTGAAATAACAAAAATTTCATAAAATTGATTGTCTGATGGATGCACAACTCTATGAATATACTAAAAACCATTGAACTATACACTTTAAATGGGCGAGTTGTTGGTATGTGAATTATGTATCAATAAAACCATTCGAAGAAAGAAAAAAAAAAAAGAGTCCCGGTTGTGACTATATCTAACACCTAACTGTGCCTCTCTGGACCACAGCCGGGCAAGCCAATCTCTCACAGCTGTATCCAGCTCTTTATCCTTTGAGCACATCCTTTGAGAACCATGCACAGGTGCTGGCCACACGCTGAACCTGAGAAAGCTAAGTGCAGACAGTGCACAACGTCATCACTGCCTGGTGCTGCTGTCCTCACCCAGCCACCTGTGGCTACTGAGCACTTGAATGTGGTGAGTCTGAATTAAAGTGCAATTTAAGCCTAAAAGAGACCCCGGATTTCAAAGACTTGGTTGGTGAGAAAAGTAAACTATCTCGTCAGTGATTGTTTATATGGAGTTAGGTGCTGAGATGATGTTATGGATAAATTAAGTAAAATGAAAGGTTATTAAAATCAATTTTGCCTGAGCTTCGTAAACTTTTTTTTTGAACGTGGTACTAGAAAATCTTAATTAAATATGTAGCTCATGTTCTTATTTCTATTGAGTAGCACTGGTTTAAATTTTTAAATATTAAATAAATCATCAAAACTTCCCTGATCCCCAGTGTTTTTTTGGTGGGGGGGGGTATTTTATGCAGACTTCTAAATGGTAATTGACTTTGAAGTCCACTCAGCAGTTATAAAATGCCTGCTGCTTGGCAATTGTGAAGACACAAAAGCTTCCTTGTCTGCCACCCTGGGCCAATTGGTCTGTCGGACCAGAGTTAAAGATGCTTGGCGTGGCCTTTTAAATAATGGCGTGCCCGAGTCTTCACAAAACACAAATGTTTCCCAAATAAGGCAGCCCAGAACATTTTCTCTTCGCTCCTTAAGAATCGTGATCAAAAGGGCTGCCTTTGAGAAAGATCGAAGATCAGACTGAGACGACAGACCCCCGTTCACAGAATGAAAATGTCTCTCTCAAAGGGGTTTTACCTAGAATGGGGGTTGCATGGTCACTGTGAGAGTTTCCCCCTTCGCCCCCTCGCAGATGGACCCTGAACTGTTTGGGAAGGTTCTTGCTTCCCTTCTCTGGGTTTCCCTTTGATCCGTGGGTCCAGGGCAGGGAGAACAGGACTGTGAGGCACAAACTCTAACCGTTGGCTCTACTGAAACTTTATAAAACTACCCAGAGATGCCTCTGTGTGCCACCAGAGGAAGCCGAAATGGACCTGAGATGTGGCAGAATCTGGAGATGAAGATATCACCACAGAGCAGCAGAGCCAAGACCCCGACCAACACATGTGATTGCTCTTTCCTTACGTGGCCAGCACGTAAGGAAGAACTGAGGCAAGTGAGCCTTTGGTCCCCCTCTCTGGGGCGAAGAAAGCAGGTTTGGAGGTGAGGCAATGTGGCCAGCATGACAGTGCCGGTACCTGGTACAGCCACAGTTCCAATGCGGGTCCACTTCATTCAAAGCTAATGCTCTTCATGAACACTGAGTCATACTGTCACCTCTCCGTTCACGGCACTCCACAGGCTATGTGCGACGGAAACAGAGGTTAGGGTGTTGAAAAAAAAAAAAAAAAAAGATCTATGAACTAGAATCCTGCTTCCTCAATGGAGCGACTCTTAAATTCCTGGACCTTCTCGTGTTCTGGATCTCCTATAAATGAAAGAGTTCCATTGGCTTACTTCCTCTGTTTTGTGCATTATGGTGACAGAGACAATGTCTCTGGCTTTGTAGTTGCTGCTGAGCCTGCACTGGATGGAAGTGGGAGGCGTGGTACCCCATGGTGGGTCCTATCACACTCGAGCCTTTCTTTCTACACCAGGGGTCGGAAACCTATGGCTTGCGAGCCACATGTGGCTCTTTTGATGGCTGCATCTGGCTCGCAGACAAATCTTTAATAAAAAAATAATAACGTTAAAAATATAAAACATTCTCATGTACAGCTAGTGCTCGACTTACAACCAGGACTGGTTCCGACAGACCGATCGTTAGTTGAGTCGGCTCTATGTACAGTACTGTGAAATGGTGTTATGAAAATCTTTTAAGTCAAAGACAGTTTCCTCGTGGTAGACATCTTGGGAGGGGTTTGATGGAAAATATCCAAGACGCAAAACACAAATTGCTGTACCGCGTCTGGGATAACAGTTGGAATGGTGCACGCGGAGATGGTAGTGCTGCCGGAAGCTGGTCCGCACTGTCGTAGGCCCAGCTGGGCAACGTTTGCGCTGCCAGACGCGGAGCAGTCATGGCTGGCGATTGTGGTCGTAAAGCCGAATGGTCGTAAGTTGCATAGGTCGTAAATCGATCAATACCTGTATTACAATCCATTTATTTCCTACCACTCATGTTCATGGTTGCGGGTGGCTAGAGCCAATCACAGCTGTCCTCCAGGACAACACCAAATTTTTATTGGATAATACGTGATGTACACGGGTTGTTGTATGGCTCTCAAGAAATTACATTTTAAAATATGTGGTGTTCATGGTTCTCTCAGCCAAAAAGCTTCCCGACCCCTGTTCTACATGCTCACAAATGGGAGAGCACACCATGTCCCAGCCTGCTTCAGCACTGAGAGTGGGCTGAGCATCGTGTTCAGTACTGAGTGTGTCCAAAGACAATACACCACAATCTCTGCCTTCTGGAATGTTCCTGTCAGCTTATTTTAAAGCACCGGTATTTGGGGCAAAGGGTGCTGTCAAGAACAGAGCTCGTTCTGGGAGCTGGTTTGTGGCTTGAGACATCTTTAAATTATAGCAGTTGTTACAAAATGTAACTGACTTGGAGTTTCAAAGGAACAGGGCCGTAAGGTGGGCTATTTCTAGATGGGTTGTTTGTGGGCTGAGGTCATCAGAGGTGTCACTTTCCATTCGCCTCCCACCACTCACTTGCATTAGCTGCCAGGCCTGGTAGTTAGGAAGCACTTGGCCTCCGAGAAAGCCCTGGCTGGTGTGATTTGGAAAGTTAAAGGAATTATGATGGAAATGTCACTGCAAGCCACCAAATGTCTGGAGGCCACTGATGAAGAGATTTAAAAGTGCCTTAACCATCTCCTGGCTAGAGACTCCTAAAAAGCCAGGATGGCTCCAAAGGCTGACCAAGGGTACCACCCTTTCTGTCCTCAGCTATGGTGGGCACAATGATGGCCCCCAGAGATGTCCATATTCTAATCCCGGGAACCTGTGACTATGTTACCTTACACCCCAAGAGGGACTTTGCAGATGAAGTTAAATTAAGAATCTTGGAGTGGGGAAGCTTTTCTGCATTTTCCGGGCAGGCCGATTCTGACTACAGGAATCCCTAAAAGCGGAGAACCTTTCTCTAGATAGAAGTTCGAACAGAAGAAGGGTCAGAGTTCTGCTATTTTGATGACTTTGAAGATGGAGGAAGGAGGCCAGGAGCAAAAAAAAATGCAGTGGCCTCTAGAAGCTGGAAAAGGCATTATATGGATTGTTACTTAAGAGTGCACAGAAAGTCCACAGCACCGTGGACTCCCGAGTAAGACCCATACTGAACGCTGGAGCCATACAATGGTAAGATAACAAATGTGTGTGGGTGAAGACACTAAGTTTGGTGTAACTTGTTATAGCAGCAGTAGGGAACTAATACGCTGGTTTTACGCAAGCAAACAGTGGGAAGGTCGGGCAATCAGAACAAGCAACCAGGGCAGTGACTGCACAGTCAGAACGGACAGCTTAGGGGATTCCTGATACATCATGATGATTCTTACCACCCTTTCCTGAGTGCCCACTCTATTCCAAGTACTTCCCATGTATTTTCCAGTTTAGCCCTTACAACACCCCCGAGAGAGGAGTATTGTCTTCCCACTTTAGAGATGAGGAAACTGAGACTGACAACGTCCTCCAGGTCACAGTGACAGTCAATGAAGGCATTGGATTCAAAACCAGCATGCTGCCATGAGTTCTTACTCTGCTGCATGGCCACCCAAGATGGAAACTATCCCTCCCCACAAGTTTCCAGAAATGTGCTGCAGTGAATACACACATCTCTACACAAGGGCTGCTGTATGTCAATTCTCAGTCAAAATCCACCTTCCGCAGCTAGTTCAGGGAAGAAATCTTGATAATGTAACAAAACCTTCTTTCAACTTTAGAAACTGTTACTGAGGCAAAGGCCATCCACAGGAACAGAACTACTAAAGAAACACAGTATTCACACACTCATGTGCGCACGCACACTCAATTATAATGTAACACAGAAAATGGGAACTTCCTTTATATTATCAGCAAGGAAAGTGTTTCAAAAATAAGCAGCAGTTAACAGCAATTAAGTTGGGGAACTTCAGAGAGGAGACACACCCAAAGCAGACACAGAGGGCAATGTGGAGCACTCGCAGACATCTCTACATGAATGGGGCTCTCCGTGTTCTCAGAGGAAGCAGGAATAGGCCAGGGCTAGATTACAGACTGGGGACGACCATGAGTGTGCTGTTAAGGGATGTTTGGATTTTATTTCCAATTTTTTAAAAAATATTTTAAAATATGATTTAAATGCATTCAGTGGGGAGCCATGAAGACTGCTGAGCAGGAAAGTAAAATGTTCACAGCTGTGCTTTAAGGGAATTCCTGAAAGAGATCTGAGGATTAGCAATGGCTGATGGATCCCTGAAAAGGTGACCAGCCAGGCACAACACCTGTCCTGGTGGCTGTTCCCCGAGGAACTGTGATTGACTCTTGGCTGTTCCAAGAGTCATCAGAGTGATAATAGGAAGCCTCGGTTTCCAAGCCTCGGTTTCCAGCCCCAGCCCTTTCACTACTACCTGGCTCTGTGATAGCGGGGAGGTTGCTGAAACTTCCTGAACCTCAGCCCTACATATCTTCAATGATAAAGCTGAACTAAATAATTGCTAAAACCTCATCTACCTACCTCTAAAACAGTGGTTCTTAACCTTTTTTGAGGTACTGAACCCACCAGTTTCATATGTGCATTCACCGAACCCTTCTTTAGTGATAAATAAAATATGATTTTTTTTCCAAATTTAAGACATAGGTATATGTTTTTTTACTGGTGCACAAAATGAGCCGTGCATGAACATCACCTTGCTCAAAGAACAAAACCAACAAAGTGCATGAACTCACAACAAATTACGGTATTACTTTATTCTGGCCTCCGCGGCAGAGGCTTCTCCGAAACCCTGAGACCAACTCATCGAACCCCTAGGGTTCGATAGAACCCAGGTTAAGAACCACTGCTCTAAAATATTATGATTCACAGGTATAGCTTTTTGCACATCACAAGGAAGGAGCCTTTGTATTGCATAAAGCACCGAGATAACTAGTCCTAAGATCACTTAGATCTTCTGTGGGTTCAAAGGATAGAATTTACATCAAGTATTTTTTTTTTCAGTGCCTCTATGTTAGGTACATCCAAGTGCAGGCTTCTTGTTGTGAATGTTCCCTTGATTAAATAATTTGTTCCTTTCCCAGCTCTATTTTTTTATTGAATTTATTGGGGATGACACTGGTTAACAAAATTACACAGATTTCAGGTGCACAATTCTACAACACATTTTCTGTACACTGTATTGTGTGTCCACCCCCCCCAGTCAAGTCTTCACCCATCATCATTTATGCCCCTACACCCTCCTCCACGTCCCTGCTCCCGCAATCACCGCACCATTGTCCGTGTCCCTAAGCTTCTTCCCTCTTTTTGTCCTTTAGTGCTCAATCCCTCCCCCCACCAATCCCCCACACACAGCAAAGTACTCCCCCTTTTGAAATTCTAGACCTTTGTCTTAACTAAAAGCAGCTGCCAACCTTTTCCCATTTCACCTGCTTAGTGAAGAAAAATAATCTGTTGGAATATACCCATAAATTTAAATCCTAACTACAATATAAAAGGCAATGCTCTGTGACAGGCATTATTCACGTTTCCACAACACCTAAATCAAGGCCTGGGCACGCAAGCTTATTTAAAACAAATTCAACCACGTTGTGAATCAACTACGCTTCCTTCTGCAAAACAGGACCACAGCAGAAGGATTCCCTTAAAATGTGGCCATGCCCACAGGGGATGGGTAGACGTTATTGCTGGGGTCATATTGGGGACCTCCATATGGAGAGGAAAGTCCAAGGAGCAAAGAGGACAGCCCAAGGAGCGGAGAGGAGAAGGCACGCCTCTCTCTCTCTCCATCAAGGGCTCACTTTGTCTTCACACCAACAAATATCTGATCATTCAAACTGGCGGTTTCTCTTTTATGTCAAACTCTCGGAAACCTGCTGGTGGACTCTGGAAACTGTTAAAAGAAACAGGTTGAAAATGAAACAGACTCCATACGACTCAGAAATAACATGAGCAAACATCAGCAAGCCCATCCTCCTGGGGAGTATACATTACACAGTCTAATTTGGCAGCCCTCCAGGATCTTGTCTTAAAAGAGCTGTTGGGTGATTTAAAGAGATGAGTATTTTAGTGCCTTGACTTCTCTTTAAATATACACCATTTGAATGAATCCATTTGTTGTAAATATCAAGGCATTGTATTTAAAATTTCCTATCTTAAAAAAAAAAAATGTTCTCTGCCATTTTTCTTCAAACCTTTCAAGGTACTTAAATGATCCTTAATTTTTTTCAAAAAAAAATACTAATCCTGGTGTTTAATGATGATAAAGGACTTGTCTATTTTTGTAACAAATCACCAGAACAAAAAGCTATTATAGAGTAATTAAACACCACATTCACTGTACATACAGAGAAAGGCAGAATTGCAAATTACTTTTTACAGCTTGTTCTAAAGTTTTCTGAAGTGGAACGCATTTCATCATTAAACTCCTCAAAGGTGTTAAAAAAATAATCAGGAGAGGTTCTGGGACAGCCGTCAATTCTGGAGCCCCAAAGACTCAGGTATTCCCAGGGCCTCCAACTGCAGGTTGTCACGGTCTGAGCCCCCACATTTGATAAGCCCATTCAGAAGTAAGTGCCGGGAAGCCTACTTGTCATGTGTTTTCCTCTTCAGGAGTGGGGAGCAGGGCACAGAGATTTCTGATCTCTAATTAAATATAGCTGGCTCATGCTGGCCAAAGAACAACAACTTACAAAGTTCAGGCTGAAACCAGGATTCTAAAAAGCCAGCTTACGTTGGTTCTTGTTATTATTTAAAAGGCACATTATTTGTAATTGAGTTAGCTTTCAGAGTACACTTGGCAGTGTGTAAGCAGATTAAAATATAAGGGGTCCCTGCCTTAGGGAGTTCCCAGGATTCACTCCCAGCATCGCAGAGCGCCTAGCTGATGGGTTCCCCACACTGAGAGCCTGGGCAGATACTACCTTGTCCAGCCCCGATGGGCCTTGGTTTAAGTGCCCAGGGCTCTCCATCATCCTCTCTGATGACGTTCTCTCCACTCTGCCTCGTTAGACCCGAAGCTCCCTGGAAGCAGAGTGTGTTCCGCTTGGTCATGGGGTCCCTCTCACCATCTCTCCCAGAGCCACAAGCCACCAGGTGCTCCCAGTCTGTCAGCATCTTCCTCCTTCAGGGGCATGTATCCTGCCCAACTGGCTTCCTCTTTGAAAACAGAAGGATCTAGGTACTGTGTCTGGTTTCTTTTAACAAGCATACTTGATTTTTCATTTCCCCCCAGCATAAGTTATATAGAAAAGCCCACCATGCATAAAGGGGTGGGTGGGATTATTTTCCTCAGACCTCACTAACATGGGCTCAGGAAAATGTCTGTCATTGACTAGAACCAACGTTCCCTGCCACGGATGACGGGAATGGTCAGCTGTGGATCGATTCATTTGTGGATACGGCTTCTTATGTCTCTTTCCTCAAACCCTGGGTTGAGTGAGCGTTTTAAATCTCCCTGCTCTTTGTGAGTACAGGTGAACACATTTACAGCCCTGATGAACACAGGCTTTGTGTGCTAAACCAGAGCAGAGCTGATTATGTAATGGCTTTTTGGGGGTGCAGGGGGTATCACCATTCGAAGGAAATGCTTAACAACCAGGTTGACTCTGTTTCTCCTTCCAGTGACTCTGTTTCTCCTTCCAGTGAAACTTCCAGGAAGAACTTCTCGCCATGGGAACTCATTTAATTCTCACCTGGCCAGGGTCAAACCAGCTTTTAACTGAATATCATCTTGGGACCAGTGAAAAAAGAGTCAAGCTTAAAGAGTACGCCAGCTCTAACAGGTGTGGGGACATTAGGGCTGTAGTCCCAAAACAGAGCCAGCCTGTACACCTGGAATGCGTGTTTCTGAACCCTGCCACTGGCAAGCCATACAGTCCCGGGAAAAATTCCTCTTCAGCGGAGAAAGAAAGAGACCCGGGGTGGGACATTCTCCCTCCGATCCCCAAAAAGAAGGCTGCCTGCACCTTCTCAGACATAAAAGGAGAAAAATTCATACTGTTTCATATTTATGAAATTACCTAGTAAGGACACATCACTTTGAAGAAAACAAGCTAAACTAATACGGTTCCTGCCTTCCAGGAGGCAGGTGATCTGAGAAAAAACAGAGCCAGAGGAAAAAAATAAATGATTAAAAGCAGGCAACTGATGAAAACTACTAAGTAAGTCCCCACTCCATATACAAATGAAACACACACTAGGTGTATCCCATATGAGGGAAAGAGCAGCTGTTAGAATTAAATAACATTTATTTAATCAAGAAAGGAATCAAAAGGGGAAAGGGAAGATACAGTCTAGTTACCTCCTCTGTGAGGCTCTCTGTCTTCCAAAAAATTAAGGTGTTACTCTGTCTGCACTTCCAGGAAGTTTACCTTCCCTCGCCACCACATGGGCTAATGTCCTGAGGTTATCTGTCTTCTCTGCTAAACAGGAAAAGTTTACTTCTATGTAACTATGTTTCAACACTACCCCCTACGATAACATTGCTAATTAAAACCAAACTTCAGTGGTTATTTCCAGCCAGGCACTGGGATGAGAGATTGAAGTACATTATTTCATTTAATCATCGCAACAAACTTACAAAGCTGAACTACTGTTATTTTATAAGACATAATATATTTATACCCTTCAAACATATAAGACATTCAATGAGGCCTCCCTCCCGCTTCTGTCCAAATTCCCATACCCCTTTCCCAGGTAACTATTATTATTAGTGTCACATGTAGCCATTCCGAGTTTATGTATATATAAGCCTCATGTTTTATACAAAAGGTGGCATATTATACAAGTTGCTCTGTACTTTGAAATTTTTATTCATCTTGAAGATTTGTGGTTTTTTATAGCTATATTGTATTCCACGCTGGCTGCACCATAAAATATTTAACTACACCTTTATTGATGGGCACTCCTATTATTATATTTTATGGATGAGAAAACTGAGGCTTAGAGAAGTTAAGTGACTTTTCCAAAGTCACACAGCTAGCAGAGGAAGTACTCAAGCTGAAGCTGATGCAATTCAAGCCTAAAATTTACACAATCTCTTGTATTCAGTGCCTGGCACAACTCCTCATATATAGCAGGCACTCGTACATACCTGTTGAATAGATCAATGAACCAACAAACCAACAGTGAAAAAATTAAAAAGTAGCAAGGGAAGCAATCCTGCTCTCTCTTCCCTCCATCCTTCTCTATCACTGTTCTTCTTCCTTCTGTTCTCTCTTCCCTCCATCCTTCTCTGCTATCACTGTTCTTCCCCGCTCTGTAGATACCTGCATCCACACACATCCACTTCTGCATCATCAGAGGAGCAGCACAAAGAGGTTAACAGCCATTCCTGGGTCCTGCCTGGTTCCCACACATTATTTAATCCTATGCAAGCCCTGGACATCCTGGAATGGATCCAAGTGTCACCTCTGCCTGGCCAAAGGCGCAAAGGACCTATTCAATGAGGTCACAGAGAATGTGGAAACAAGTTCCTGGCGGCCAACAACATCTGTGCCGATCCTGGGGCATCTCATGGACACATCTGAGCGTCACTGCAGATTAGCTCGCCGACGTCCATGCCTCTCTCCAGGGCTTCCCAGCCAGTTCTCCTCCACAGTGCACACATCCTGACAACCTTCGACTCCTAAAAGCGCCCGAAAGCTGACACATGTAAACTCACTTTTACACTGTGTTTTACAAGCCGCTCAGCCGTCCAATAAATGTAACACCAGAATTGTATACAACATGAAGTGCATTCAAACACAGCTGATGTCTTCACAGGCTCTCTTGAGCCCAGCTGCTGGGAAGGTGCCGCATTTGACAGCAGAAAAGCTGTGTCTTTCAACGTTATGGGCCCTGGGGAATGCTGGCCTGAAAGGTAACCTCTCTGCGACCTCGCAGGGTCCCGGGATGGTTTACTTCTGCTGACATGTGTCAGAAGGACACTGCAAACTCTATCATCAGCATTTAGCTGTCCAGCCCTCAAAAGGTAGGAACGGCAAAAGGCCCAGGCTTAAATCTGCTCAGAACGGGATGTACACCACTCCCTGTCCCCTTTCTCTGGCTATACCCTGCATATCTGTGCAATTTCTCCAAAGTGCACACCCGTCTTTCCGCGGACACTTTGCTGTTATGTTTGATAACAAGAGATATTTATTTATTTATTTAATAAGAGATATTTATTTAACAAGAGCTCACAATTACAACTTAATTGATCGCAATCTACCCAAGGAAAGAATAACGTCCTCTATCATTCTTCTTGTCTAATCCATTTCAACTAAAATCTCCGGGATGTGACAGATTTTTTGGGGAAGGAATATTTAAAATATCTTTCTCGGCAATTTAATTAAACTATTGACGTGTAAAAGAAATGGACGTTCATTTCTTTTAAAGGCTGCAACACACAGAAAGGTCTAGATTTTTTGCCCATGTATTTGCTTGCTAGTTACAGGGTTAGCGTTCACAATTCCCCTGACGTAGGAAACTTTTACAGCTTACGCACCATTCATTTTCCTCAATGGGGCTTACACGTAAGCATGGGAGACAGAAACCTCAAAGCTGGAATACCATGAACTATGTCCAGCTCTGTTAGAAATAAATAGAAAAATCTATTTTATTTTACCAAGATACCTAGAAAGAAAGAGAGGGAGGGAGGGAGGGAGGGAGAGGGGCGGAGAGGTCAGCTAGCTGATCAAACAACAGACAAATTCATTTTCAATTGTAGGCTTCTATTAAAAATGTTTATATTTATGGTTCTTCCTAACACGCCATGTTAATAAGTTTGGTTCAAACAAAGCCCGTGTCTAAACCCTGTTATGCTTTGCACGCCTTGTGTTTCTCCAGTTTCACAAAATAGTCAAAATGCAGATCACGATGGAACAATTTCTTGTCGTTTTTGTTTTATAATTATTATTATCACAGTGCAATTCTAGTGGGGCTTTGCCGGATATAGATCAGAGGTGAAAATCTTTTTAAAGTAAACCGTTATAAAATCCCTTGCCTTTATACCATGCTGGAAGTGCAGCGTCGAAAGATCTTTTGGGAAAATAAATAATGGAAATTCTGTTATTGATCTCAAGCAGAGGCAGTGAATCTAATGAGTTATTGTTATTTTACCCACAGCAAATATTATGAGGTCCAAACTAATAACATTCAATTAAAGAAAGCAAGCCAGATAGGATGCAAGATAAAAAAAAAACATGACTTCACAATGAGTTTCTTTCCATACTTCCTAAATACCAATTTAGTCTGGCAAACATTCAGAATGAAATTCTTTTTTTAAAAGTTGTTTTCCATGCCGCAGCAATAACTAAAATCATTGTTTCTCTTGTAACAGACGAGTATCATCTTCAACAACAGGTTACAGGTCTTCATTAAAAGATAAGTTATCCTTGGGTTTCTTTTTAAAGCTAATAACCATAATAAAACCTGAAAGCTCACAGTCAAGTCTCCTAGGGTTTATCAAAAGTTTTGAAGATCTCAAAAAAAAAAAAAAAAGTTCTTAAGATCTCAAATTGAGCAAAACTATAAAAGCAGTTTTTCCAAGTGTTGCCCAGTGGAGACCTAGCAGCATGGCTCCTCATTACATGAGTTGAGGGTCATCAGACCGAAAGGTCACAATGTGTCTCTTAGAGCTTTGTTAGATCCAGGAAATCAGAGTCCTTCGGATAGAGAGAGACAAAGGCCATCTATGGCAGGTGTTCATCTGATTTCTCCCTGGTGTATTATAACAAACTGGAAGCCACTGCATTGTAAAATTATGTAACTAGTTTATGAAACCATAAAGACACTCCAGATGACTTTTGCATTTTTAGGAAGCAATTGCCATCATCCTAAGTCTTCAGGACAAATCTCCCGCTGTTTGGCCACTGGCTGACCTAAAGCACTTGCCCTGTATCCCAATTTTATGACCTAAGCGTTTGGCAGCTCGGTTCTTGCCAGATGGTGAGAGCCCCCACCTCCGGGCTTACTCACTCCACTTCACCCCTGCATCACCCTTCCCGTGCTCAGTTAACACCTCAGCCACCTCCCCAGGCAGCAAGAATTAGGACTGGAACCTTGGCACCCAATAGCTATTGTCATTCTCCTAAGAGTAACTAAACCACATGTACGAAGAGCTATTTTCTGGAGACGGATTTCTCTTCAAGGAGGTAAGCCCTACCATCTCTCAAAAATCAAAGCAACTAACAAGTGAATGACTCACTTTGAACTTCTGCCCTTCACAGCCACTGAACACAACAGCTGAGTGGGGTAGAAAAGCGGGCTCTCAACATAGGAACAAGTGCCTAGAAAGAATGTGTCTATCTACCCTCCACGCACCACAGAGTATCACAGTGGCTCTCACCATCTTTTCTAACCATCAGCCCCCACGCTGTGAGCTAAGAGAGATGAAACATGCATTTCTGCAACCTGGCCTCCTACACAAGAGTCTGCAGACCAGAATTATGATTAAGGAATAAATGAATGAATACCAGCCAGCAGAGAGAGTGCTCCCTCTGTGTCAGGGATGACACCAACCTGTTCATCTTTAAGACAATCCCATAGGTAGGTACAATTAAGATCGTCCCATTTTACAGATGATTAAACTAAGGCTTAAAGAGGTGAAGATTACCCAGCTATAAGACTTATGGAATTGGGATCTGACACCAAACCTTCTCCTCCAGACCTTGTGTTTTCAATCAGTATGATAAAGTGCTCAATAAATTAATAAATGGCTCTCAATCTTCCAAAGCAAATCCTGACTTATATGCCCCTATTTCCACATAATGGATAAACCTACTTTCCCACAATGGATAATTTATGATTTCATAACACATTGGATGTTCTAAAACATATGTGATTTTGCAAAACAACCCTCGTGGGTATTGAAGCCACAGAGTATCTTTTGCCAGAAGAACCTAAAGAACTTTTAAAACCAACAACAGGGGGATAAAACCAATTCACACATATCCAAGAACCTGTCACCGAGAGGTTCACGGTCTCCCTGCTTTCGTCCAACTATCCTGTGAGCATTTCAAATTGCCTGGAAGAGACTGAGAAAACAGAGAGGCCTTGGAGAACCAAATCTGTCAAAACAAATCTCAACCATGCTAATTTCTGGGTTCTTATAAGTGCGTTCATTCGGATGCAAAACTGCAGTCTCCGGAGGTCTCGGAAGCATCCCAACTGAGTGTCTGCATTGTTTCTCTTTACCCCGTTAGCATCCTCAGCTGATCCAAGCAGCAGCTCAATGGGCATTAATACGTATTGCCACATGGCGCAGATGAGCTTGGGAATGGAATTAAAATGCACTGGCTGAGTTTCTACGTTGGCAGTAAACAGAGGCTCAGCTGAAGCAGGTACCATCTGGAACTGCTACGATGGTCAAATTGGATATTTCTCTCAACATGGGAGTATTTACCATGCTATTTGTGATTGTTAGATACAGGTGAAGACTGAAGCTTTCTTTTTTTATTTTTACGTGCAGGATTTGATAGCACTGGCTAGACGACTGGGAGTTTTCTCAAGAGGCGAGCTAGAAAAACCCCTAGATTCAGAAAGAAGTTTCTTCAATGCTAGGATTAGCAAAAGCAACTTGCTACCTACCCAGCCACTTGTACTGAAAGGCAGCAAGGAATATCCAAGGATCTGAAAAGTGGGCTCAAGTACACAATCCTTGAGCAAGAGTTCTGATCTTGAAAAATGGCGACTTCCAAAATAGAAATTAAAAAAAAAAAGACAAAGCCGTCAATCATACAACAGCTGTGTTTATACCGACAAAGTAAAGTGAAAAACTGAGGCAATTATCCAGATAACTTCAATCATAACATCCCCTCAACTAAAATGTTCAGAAAAATGAAGTTATCATATGGGGGAATTCTTGATTTCTGGGGCTTGGATTATCTAGATAATCGCTTCATCTTTCCACTGTTCTTATTCAGACACTGTCTAAAACCCATCGTAAGCATGGACAGTTAAAAGCACGTACTTCAGAACACAAGTGTCTATGGTGACAATTATGGTGTAGATGTAACTCAGCATAGACCAGTCAAGTCTGAAGTGTGTAACACTATTTTGACAATTTGACTCTAAACATAAATCATTCCTTCTAAGCTCCACCCCCTATAATAAATCACTGAAGCAGGCAATGATAATTTGTCCCCCCAAAATGCCAATGCACATATAATAAACATGCCCTTAAAACTGCCCTGAAATGTGATCCTTTCGTTATTTGAAGACAGAAGACATCCATGAAAACAGTTTCTAATTGCCCCCTGTTCGCTTCAGAAATCACATTTGCATCAAATATATTTTCTGAAATCAAGTAGAAAGAAACTACCTCTCTTCTAAATATCACTTCTCCTTACCTTGAATTCTAAACACTCCATGTTATCCACCCCCTAAAAAATTTTCCGTCATTTCTTACATCACATTTAAAAATCTTTCTACATTTATGCCTCTCCAGATTTAACTTATTTTGAAATGTATGCTTCAACTGCAGAATAGATTCAAATATTTGGATCACAAAGGAGAAACAGAGAATGTCACTAACTCAAATTCGGCCCCTACCTATAAATTTGTTTAATTAAAGATAGGTGATAAGCACACACAACGAGAGAAATGAATGGGAAAGGGCGCCACAAGGGGAGTCATCTTCTGTAGAGAAATTAAAAATTGCAGGAAGAATTCAGGCAGGAAGAATTCAGTAGATTACGGTGGCCTCTTGAAATCTTCTGTTTGAATCCTTTTATCTGAGCACACTGGTTAAAATTTGGTGCTTCTCATTCCTGGTCAGTATGGTAACCTAAACTGACCCAGGTATACAACGATCCCCCCTTCCAAAAAAAGAAAAACAGAGAAAATACTAAATGTAATGTCAGTGATAATAAAGAAAAACATGAAAGAAAAAAAAACTGGTCACATGCCAATTAGGCAACAACGTTCAACTTTTGGGGCTGCACGTGGAGCATCAGCTGGGAGCTTTAAGAGCGTCTCAGGACCTAGGGTTCCCAGGGGCCGCCCGTGGGCAGCGCAGCCTGAGAACTGCTGCTGCCGCCGCGCTCACAGGCCCTTGTCCCGAAACTCGGAAACCTCGCTGCGTGAAACCAGCAGCCAAGAAGGGCCAGATCTTGCAAAGAAGCGCAGAGTCGACCACGTGGCCTAGAAAGCCTCGCAGGCGCCCGAGTTCTGGGCATTCGGATGGTGAGGCTCCCACGCTGAGAGTGCAAGCCTGCTCCTCCCGCCTGAGTCCTAACCAGCCTGAGACGACCCTCTAGTCTCGTGCCACGCTGGCCTTCTTCCTCGCCTGGCCCGTCATGTCACACACCTCTCCCTGCCTCTGCCTGGGACGCTGTCCCCACGTGGACAGTCTTTCCAATTACAGGCACCATCTGACTCTCCTAGATGGCCCCTCTTTTGTAAAATTTTTTTTCAACAGCGCTTTTCACACTTGAACTTTTCTATATACTTGGATCTCTCCCCCAAGACTATAAGCTCCATGAAAACAGGACCAATCTGACTTCATTCACCATTGTGAATAAGTACCTAGCCAGGTAGAGTGCACACGAGGCTAGGCGGTCTGCGAACGCTGAGGCCTTTTGGGGACTGGGAAGGAGGAGTGTGGCCGGGCAGGAAGGCATCACCCCGTTGACCCTGGAGGAGACACCCCAACACAAGGGGCGGAGCCAAGAGCTGGAAATCAAGAAATCATGCTGCGATGACTGAGCTAGAAGCTTCCTCTCACTCTGGATAGCGCACAAATCCCAAGAACTACCACTTCTCTTGATCATCAAAGCCTGTCAGAGGTGACTTTTCCGTTATTCATAAGACAGAAGAAGCATCTTAATGAGCGCCCTAGCTACTGGTTTTGTACACTCCTGTCCTATCTCACCGAAGTGCGAGGCACCACGTAAGTACCTAGCCGTTTGTGTTTGCCTATCTGCCTAACTCACCGCATACTCATCTATTCATTTATTTCATTCAACAAGTACTTGCTAAGTACCCATAGGGTTTTCTAGGATCCGGGGGCAGAGAAACAAGCGGGCCAGATGCGGTCCTTGCTTTAGGCAACTTAGTATTCTAGCAAGAGAAACGGCAAACCAGTAAATCCACAAGGTAATTTGGACAGTGTTAAGCCCTGTGCCGATAATGACGTAGTGAGATGTGAGAAAGAAGGAGGGAGGAGGGGGCATGGTTAGCTAGGTGGTCACGGAAGACCTCTGGGCTGAAAAGAACAAGGTGGCGATCAAAGAGGATGACCGAGAAGAACATTCCAGATAATGGGGGAAGCAAGGGTAAAGGTTCTGAGACAGAACAAGGCGATGCGTTTGAGGGGCAGAAAAATGGGAACGTGACTTAAGAGTCTGTGACCGTGTTAGGGGAGAACAGGACAAGGTGAGGCCAGAGGAAGGGGCAGGGACCAGATTGTTTAAGAATTCTCCTTCCGAGGGCAGTCCAGATGCCTTCAGGGACAAAGTCTTCACGCCTTTGCCTTTCCTCACCCTTCAGGCCTTCCTACTCGGACCTGCTGCATGGGTCCATTAAGGAGAGGAGACAGTGTGGGTCTCCTAGCAAGTCCCTTAACCAGAGCAGTCTTTAATTCTGTCATCCAGGTGTGTGACACCTGCAAAGATTGCCTCATGTCCCCAGGGCCAGCCCTCCAGTGGTTCAAACATCTCCACCAAGAGGACCCTTCTACTCCCAGAAGCTGGGGAGCAGGGAGGTCCACCCAAGCCAGCATCCCACAGCGTGAGGAGACTCGGGAGGTGGGGCAGGCCCACGGTCAGGGCTCACAGGGCGAAACACCAGAGTGGCTGGGTCAGGGCAGGTATGTGTGTCTGAAAGGAGGGCCCGGATGAAGGCTGACTGATAGAGAGGAAGGTACAAGAAAGGACAGGTCAACAGACACCACTGCTTTGTTATAAAAATGTCTTGTTATAAAAGGCACCACATAAGATATGGAAGACAGTGACAGTAGACTTTTTTAAATTTTATTTTTACAGTTATCAGGTATAAAACGCTGAGTGTTAACTTTTGTATTTTAGGGTATCTAAACAATGTGTAGCTTAGGGCGCGTGTCACCGCTAAGGTATGGTAACTCTCTGCAGGGTGCGTCTGGCTCACGTCGGGGTGGTTATCTTAAAGCTGTTTAGTTCTGCTCTAGACAGAGCTGGTCTCTGTTCGCCTCTGAACACCCACCCTGTGCATGAACCCGTGGGCACACCCCGCCCCTCACTCTCCAAGGTGCGCCCGCATGTGAGCAGCCCCAGGACCCAACAAGAGCCCTTTCTGGAAAGTCTATCTGTGTGGGTGGGCTGTGCTTCCTCGTAACGAAAGGCCAGGGATGGGAGAGCAGGTCAATGAGTGCCCCGCACTCAGGGTGCCGCGGCCTCAGCTCTGCCCAGCTGCAGGAGGGACTGTTCGGCAAATTGCAGGGACCGAGAGGCAGGACGCAGGTTGGAACACAAGAGCCACATGGCACCTCACCCGCGTGGTGTGGTCGCCCTGTTTGACCGGCGGACCAGGCCTTCAGTGTTGGTGCCACTCAAGGGGGCAACAGACGCACTAGGAGGTCTGCAGAGCAGCCACTAAGTAAGACAGAAAGCAAAGGACGGGCCCAGAGGCCACCACACCCTCTCTCAGTGCAGTGAAATGTCTGGAGGCCCAGGAGCAAGTTCTTGTTTTATTAAATAAGAACTATTGTTTTAAAAAATAACTAAAACTATACAGTGTGTTGTACCGTTCAACACGTGGTCTTACCACTCAGATCTGACCCTCACTATGGCCCTCCGAGATGTCATCCATGTTTTACAAAATCAGGAAAATGAGGCTACAAGCAGTTACATAAGTTGTCTTAGTTATGGAACAACGAAGTTAAGGTACAAACCCAGGTCAGACTCTACAGTCTTTCCACTACAGCACTAACCTCCCAAAAAAGATGAAAACATCTCCCCACTATTCTAACATTCCTTTCCCTGGATCCTCAGCCTGAAAAGAGAAGGTGAATTCAGTGTGGAACATGACTGAGTTATGGCCAAGTTATCTTGGTGGATCTATTCAGAAGGCCAATGACTGGCCAGATCTAAAAGGAGGAGTCCCAAACTGAGACTGCAGAGACCCTGGGGTCTTCTGAACCCCACAGAGGAAACACTGGTCCGAGCAAGGGGCTCAGCAGAAACCCCACAGGTGTGGCACAGCACACAAGTGGCAGCAGAGACCACGAGAGCTCCCATATCCTATGAGGGCTACAGTCATCCGGCCAACCAGGGCAGGCGCTCAAAAAACAAAACCAGGGTCCAGGGCAGGGAAGCTTGCAGGAAAACATCTGGCCAGGTCCACGGCCTCTTCCTAAGCCTGCTGAGTATTAAAAGATGGCACTGCTTCTTGTTAAAATACAAACAGTGCTTAGACCAGAGGGGGCAGAGAAACCATACTGCATTTGAGCTAATAATCAGAAAGACAGCGAGCAGAAGAGCACGAAGGGAACTAGGCCCTGGAATCGGGACAAACTTGGCTGGAATTCAGAATCTTGCGGCAAGTAGCTATGAGGCCTTAGGCTAGTCACTAGACCTCTCTGAGCTTTGGTGTCCTTTTATATAAAATGTGAGCAATGCCCCCAACCCTTGCACCCTTGCTCTGGGCAAAGACTCAGGGCTTTTGTGAAGATTAAATAAAATAACCTAAGAAAGCATCCCCCTGGCCGGTTGGCTCAGTAGTAGAGCACTGGCCCAGCATGTGGAAGTCATGGGTTCGATTCCCGGTCAGGGCCCACAGGAGAACTGACCATCTGCTTCTCCACTTTTTCCTCTCTCATTTCTCTCTGTTTCTCTCTTCCCCTCCCACAGCCAAGGCTCCATTGGAACAAAGTTGGCCCGGGCGCTGAGGATGGCTCCATGGCCTCTGCCTCAGGTGCTAGAATGGCTCTGGTTGCAACAGAGCCACACCCCAAGATGGTCAGAGCATTGCCCCCTGGTAGGCATACCAGGTGTATCCCGGTCGGGTGTACGTGGGAGTCTGTCTCTCTGCCTTCCCAATTCTCACTTCAAAAAAATAAAAAATAGATAAAAATTACAAAAAATAATAATAATAAAGAAGGTATCCCTTATCCTACTGCTGGTCACCCAGCAGGCATTCCACAATTAATGTTTTCACAGTTGTCCTCTGGAGATCACAGCCAGCTTTGACATTGACCTTGGAGCTGGGACTTGAGTTCCTATGGGCCATCACAGCTAAACCTTCAAGGCTGAAGAGGCCTTCCATGGCAATCTTGACCCTTAATGACTGTGCTTACTTTCCAAGGAGGAATCTTGTCCCAAGAACGATATTTCCAAGAGCCAGGCCTTCAGTAAATGGTACATATGACAAACCAGCCAGAATTCAAGAAGCAGTTTTCACCAAACCCAAAAGGACATCATTACCAGACACAACCCTTCTAAGAGAGGATTCTCAAGGACTCTGAAACCCAGACAAAGGGGACTGGGATGAATGGGGAGAGCTCAAGAATTCTGACCCTCACCTGACCCCATGCACAATCTAGTAGCAGTAAGTTCACTTTCTCTGCAGGGACATAGCCCCCAACAGCTGTGGCATGTCAAAACCAAGGCTGCTTGGGTCTAAAGTTACCCTACCTCCACCACAAAGGGAGAGAAAACACATTCCTGAATCTCTACTTCTTTATGTTTTACTTATGAGGAGCAAATGTCGACAAGATAGAGCATACTCCACTCTGTTTGCCACCGAAATGCACTGAGCATAATTTTACATGAAGCTACACCCGCTTAATTGTGATGCATTAAGTATTATGTTCATTGTTTCTGAAAGTGGGTAGAAATGAATAATTTATTTCAGACAAAGGAAACTCTTGAATATGAAATGCCTCATCTTTTAAAATTACAATTTGGAAGACCAGAATGAAAAAATACCCACAGTCAGTAAACCTTATACTGCTAATAGAAAACAATGCTCAACTGTTTCTACTTTGTTTGCGAACATTACTTTTATATTTCTTTTTTTTTTGTAAACAAGATTTAATACAACATTCTTGAGCATCATCAGGAAAGAAAAGCACTAGGTTTTCCCCCTGCTCACAGCTGCTCACCACAGGGCTAGTACATCCATTAACTTTCTGTGCTGGGTGAACATCCCTCACTTTCCCACCAGGGCTCCCGGGTTCACCTGGAATCTACTCCCATATCTCTGCACCCCAATCTCTGCCACCTCCTTCCAGCTCTTTCTTTCTACCAAGCCACGTCCCTCAGCCTCTCCTTCTCCTGCCCTCAGCCTTCTCCGGATCCTCCTTCATCTCCCAGCAGCTAGCACAATGCCAGGCACAGAGGACGTCCTCAGACACCATGGCTGCTGGTATTTTTAGAGAAGATAATTGATGTTCTGGACTGAACTGCACCAGAGATTGTCATTTCCTGCATCTGTTGGTCTCTTTCTCTCTGTCTCTCCCCCCCCCCTTTTTTTTTCTTAACAGCAGAAGAGACCTATATCCACTCAAATAATCTATTATTCCTATTTTATGCTAATAAGTTGGAAGAGGAGGAAGAAGGAAGTTCAAGGAGGAGACTGGCAGTCACTCAACTACCATTTACTGAGCATTTTCAAGTGCTCTTTCTGTTACCACCAGGAACCTTATGAATTGGATACCATTATTATTATCCCCATTTACTGGCAGAAGACCTTGAACAGAGTGACTAGTTAGCCATGGCTGCCCAGCTGGTAAGTGCTGGGATGGGGAACTGAAATCTGGGCGTGTTTAATCCAACGACCATTCTGTATTTCATCATCTCCTAGGCTCACTGGGACCTCATGCCCGGCCCCTCCCAGGCCCACCCCAAGCTCTGGAATGAATGCAGATGGTCTGCCAGGTGGCTCTTGATGTAGGAAAGTGTTGCCTTGCTCCGACTATGTTCCTGCCCAAGGCCAGCTGCACACGTACAGGGTAGCACCTCCTCCACCACCCCCACCCCCGCAATGTCACTAAAACAATGTCAAACACGCCCTGGACCCAAGAAAGGGCGCACAGAGAGGAGTCAGTCACTCCTCAAGAGCCAGCTCCGTGAGTTGCAGTAATTACTGGCCGAAGTCTCAAAGGCCTCCCGCCTCCTCCGTACCTCACCCATACGACCTGGGGTTAGAGGGCATCTCTTTCAATTAAGAACACTCCCTGCATTTAGAATCTTGGGAGGTTTTATTCAGACACTGTCTTGCGAAATGTTTTGAAGCAAGTTGAGGATTTGGTGGAGAAAACTGCCAAGGGAGACACAAAGTGGGGAGCCAGAAGAATTCAATAGAACACAGGAAATAAATGAAGAAATAAGCCCACTCATCGAGGCCCCTACTCATCAATGGTCCACAGAGAGGCTGGGGAAGGCCATCCCTCCCAGCCAGGAGGAATGGCCTGGCCTGGGGATCCACTCACTTGTCTGAGCCACTGTCCCCAAGCCCATCCTGAGTCCAGGATAGAGGGGCGTTGGGGTTGGGGCCCTGCAGAAAGGCAGGTGGGCAGACAAAAGTGTCCATATCCAGTGCCCGCAGAGGTGGCCTCCTGTCCCCAGCCAGGTCGCTCAGAGTCCAGGGGCCACACGGAGCACTGGTACCCTTCCTCCTACCACCAGCATTGAGACCCTTCACGGCTGGGCTCCAGGCCATCCTGCCTCCTGTGCTCATTCCAGCTGGCACCTCTCGGCTCTGCTGTCACCCACTTCCCACGTGCCCACCCACCTTCCCAGGGCCATCCTGCAAGCCTCAGGCTGCCTCTGGGACTCCTGCTCCTCGGCCCACTGCTGGCACCTCAGCAAGGGACTTCGTACACTAGTCTTGGCACCCTGAAGCCCTGAGCACCCCAGGAGAAGGTAAGTCCGGGAGAGAAGAACTTGAACTTGTCCTCCCCTTGCTCTAAGTCCACCAGGAGCTGAGGCAAAGGGTATGGTCCTCCTAGCCTCATTTTTATTTTCCCAGAAGGTTCTAGCTGCAGTGAGAAGTTACTCATCCACAAGAGGCCATCCCGGGTCTAGAAGCATGCAGGGTCCTTGTGTACACTCTGAGGGCACACAATTATATTAAGTTGAACCTCATAAAATTTCTGCTATCTACCCCGCTAACTTACAAAAATGGCAATTTCCTGTGATTCAACCAAAAAAATTCCAGCGATGCGGAGGTAAATGAATCCGCATTCTTTCCTGGTTCTGCTGAGACAAAGGCCAAGCCCTGGAGCGAGGCAAACCCGCTCTCCTCGGACTGCGCATGCCTAGTGCTCCGGCCGTAGCAAAGGGGCCTATTACTAGGACCTTGGACACTTGGTGCCTTTGCTCATGCTTTTGCCTCTGTCCGCCTGAAATGCCTTCCCCATCTCTTCTTACTAAACTCCCATCCATTCCTCAAAACCCAGCTCAGAGTTACGTTCAGCATGCCTTCTCTAACCCACAACTCCGTCTAGTCAGTTCTTCCCTCCTGGGGGCTCCATCTGAGCCCTGTGTGGAGTTCTACTCATGTCACCTGCCACTTTGCATCATAATTAGTTTTGTTTATTCCTATCCCTAAAGCACAAAGAGGATTCTCAGAAGGCGATGATAACATCCTATTTACCTCTGGGCTGCCCAAGTTTCGCACTGAACTCATAGCTCTCGGTAAACACCTGATGAGTGCATCTGGCAGAAATGTCATTCTGTCCTATGGAAACATGCTGGAAACCAATAGGGATCAGAGAAATTGACCAATTCTTTTTTCCATTTTAAAATACACATACCATCTATATTATATGCACTATGTACGTGGATATCACACACACACACATCACTCAGTAAAACGCTTACTAATCCAAGCAGTTTGTGCACTGCATGTTCATGGCCTGTTCTATCCATGGAAATGGTGCCCAGGATGGGTTCTGGACTTCCTGGATGAGAGTGTGCTCTTCCGATTCCCACCTGTGAGCCCTCAGATGAGTTTCTTACTTGGGCGTCAGTTTCCTTATCCATCAAGTGAGGCAGAGAGTATCTACTATCCAACAAGGCTGACATGGGTTATTACCAATGACACACCTAGCTCATTGCTTCTCACAGCTGTTCTGTGGCTTTTATTTCTCTTGATGTCTCAAAGAGAGGGCAGTCATTGCAGACAGAATATGTTTCAAGTTTCAGCCTGGTCACTCTTTTGCCCATTGAAAAGCCACTTGCCATTCATTCCTAGGCAGACAAGAAAACAATAGAATTCCACCGAGGGAGGACTCCCTGGAATTCACTCATCGCCTGTATCTTTTTCAAGAGTTTATCTGAAACTGATCATATAGTAGGGATCAATGAAACATTTCATAAACATGGGCTTTAAGAAACCTGCTGGTCTGTTCCTACAAGGAATGTAATCAATACTTATTTTCATTCATTATTAACTGTACACAAAACGACAGTGCGCAAAGGGCAACAGAATTAACTAGCGGTCGGCACGGCGCTCCTTCGACCATTCAGAGGGACGTGGAGAGAAGCAGGAGTGGCGGGGCGGAAGACAAATGAAGTCTATTAGGTCACCTTAAAGAGGAACTAAACCACTCTTCCTTTCTTTACCACTGTGTAATGCTATTAATATGACAACATGACCAAAAAAATGGCCCTAGGCATTTTGCTCTACTTTAGAAGTCTTCCATCTCTCACGGAAATATGAGAAGAAGAAAAAAAAGATCCAACCCAGAAATTGCTTCTTTGAATAATATTTCTGCAGTTCCACGGAACCGGCTTTAATAGTGTGCATGTTCTGGATTCCAGTTGTGAATTCAGGGCGCATCGAAATACAGGGATAAATATGAAAATAATAGATATTGGCGTGCATTTCAACTTCAAAGGCCCTATGTCAAACAGTGATCTAGCTGGATGCTACAGGACAAGAAACTGGGAATTAAGGAGGGAGGGAAGGGACTCGGTATTTCCTTCTTAATCAAAGAGCCAGGTCTGTGCTTGTTAACAGGCTTTACAGACACAGGGACAAGATGTGAATGTGAGCTCTTCCACTTACTGGCTGTGTGGCCCTGAGAAAGATACTCAACCTCTCTGAGCTCAGGTTTCCTCCTCAGAAATCAGAAGTAATTCCTAGCTTTTGGCCATGGCTAGGGACCAAAAGGAAACAATGCCCAGATCAGCTCAGGCTGCCCAGGGCAGGGCACGCAACAGGGGTTCCCAGAGATTTTCCTCTCCCTACACTTACCTACCCTTTAAAGAGAGAATAGGTTTGGAGATTACAGAGCTCTGGGACCAGGTAGACTGAGTCCCAGAGGGAATTGTGGTTTGACCAAAAATAGGCCATTTGACCAAATGATTAAAAGTCTGTCGTATGCTAATGGTTGGACGGGGTGGACCTTGGGCCAATTTAGTAGGAGTAAATTGCAATTGATTTTCGAAGAAATTGCTTGTTCTCTTGCCTTTCCTCAGCTGTGTCACACTCTCTCACACACAGCTGCCTTTGTCACAGCCAGAACCAACCGAAACACGTGACAAGGCAGATCTTTCTGAGGCACAATGTTGAATAGTACAGACATCCATGCTCACACACACATTATAAATACACGCACACGTGAGCAGGCAGATATACAAATATATCTATATCTGTGTGTGTATACATGTTTATACAGATGTTCAGAAGGCTCAACATTAAAAATAATTCTGCACCACAATATCCTTCTGTAGGGTTTGCAAATCCTTGTGCCTGGAAAACTATCCTGGGTCATTTTTGTGAATAAAGATCATTAAAAAAAACCACACCCTAAAATCATCCCATGCACCCCTTCCCAGCTCTAGCTATGAGTTCCTGGATATGAAGATGGTTAAAAGATCATAGGAGATAAAAACAATCATAAGAATGAAGGTGAACAATAGCTGCTTTCACCCCTAATTTCTGATACGGTGATAGGACCTCTTGGAACATTAATTAGAAGGGAAAGAGAGATGAAAGAAATTCGCAGGACACATAATGAATTAGCCCCTTATGCAAATCACCCACTCGTTTTCATCGTTGACCCAGCAAGTCGAGTCTCTAAATTACTGGAAGTGGTTAGCCTCCTTAACAAAAATTTCCAGATAAAAGATTATTATTATTATTATTATTATTATTATTAATCTGAGGGCTAAGGGATCTTAAAGCAACAAATAAGTTCTCAGTTTCCCTGGCAGCCAACTCTGAAAGGGGCCAGAAGATAAGAAAATTAACATTCCAGCCACTGGTTTCTGCTGCCAAACACAGACTTATTAATTAACCCTTAGATAGAAACAATTCCAAAACAATAAACAAGGACCCCATAACTGAAGTAATGGCTGTGGTTCTCACCCTCACTGTGTTAAAACAACGTGTGGCTTTGGGGGGGGGGGTAGAGGGGGTGGGACACAGACCTGAACAGGTAACAGGACAATTTAAAAGAAGTGGAATGATGCCAAGACATGGAGAGTTTCAGATATCTATTTGAAAACAAACGCACGCCTAATTTCACTTGTCATTACTATCCTAGACAATGTTCCACTGTCCTAGAAATTTATGAAACTCTCTTGTTTTCTTATCAATCAAATAAGGGCATTGGACTAGAACGACCTCCGAAAGTCCTACTACATCTACAGTCCAGTGGTTCCTTTTATCCCTCTGTCCACACGGCACTTCTGAACGTTTCAGTTGTCTAACTGAAATCGTAGGACGTGCATGTTGTCGACTCAGCTCGCTCCTGCCTTCGTTTTCTCATCCCTACTCTCATTTTTCCTTTGTCCCTGTTCTCCACTTCCTTCTTTCTGATTTTCTTATCTTCTTCCATGTATTCAAATGAGACGCTATAAATAAGTTCTGGTTCCCAGTAAAGTATACATTTAACAAAGCCTCCTTTATAAATGTTAGTAGCATGAAGACCATATATGACAAGATCACAAGTTTCTTGGGTATAAAGAAAGTGCTAGAAGAAAAATAGTGAGTCCCAGAATAATACAAGACTCAACAAGCAAGCCCTTAGAGGAGGGAGGAAAATATATTAGAGACAATTCTTGTCCACTGCCCTTTTTATAAAAGGATGCTCTCAGGAAAGACAGACACTTGCCCAAGGTCAGCGGGCTCGTTAGGGATAAAGCTGGAAACTTGACTCCTGGACCAGTGCTCTTTGGACCAAACAATCCTGATGCGTTACTTTCTCTTGAAAATTCAGTCCTGTATCCCAGAGTGGGGAAAAAAGGACATCCTTTGGAAAGAATCAGCTTCGACAGCAGAAAATTAATACATGGCAGGAAGAAATACTTCAGAGGACTAAGGAGAAGAAATGAGGACAGACATTGGCTATAAATAATCTTGCACCTTGTAACAATCTTTAGTTCATACAATTCCTTGGCACTCGCTGATGTTTTACCTCCTCCTCTCTTCTGGAATTGGGACCTACAGTCACTCTACGCAAACTATTTGGCAATCTCTACCTTCCCAGCCTTCATGGGGACATGGAGGCCTTCGCCAGCAGAACCCAGATACTGGGATGACCTGCTGCTCTCTCCATGAAACTTCTTGAGGTTGACAGTTAATCATCATGATAAAATTTGCCTTTAGGAAGTGGTCAGTGTCACAAGAAGACACAGATACCTCCAGTTGACAGATAGGTAATAAAATATGTGTAGACTATGACTCCAGTTTTGTATAAAATACACATGTTTGTATATATATGTACACACACATATGTATACACATTCATATATATAGAGAGAAAAATCCAAAAAGGCTCATACCAATATGTTTACACTATCTTTGGGAGCTGGCACTGTGGGTGATTTAAATTTGTTTTCCTTTTTGACATGTTTGTAATGTCTTATTGTTCTACAATAAAAATGGATTGCTGAGGGGCCGGAGTGGGAGAGACAAAGAGCCAAAAGTAGTGCCCTGTGGAAGGCAAATGTCAGTGTACTTAGCACAGCTGCCAGGAAGGAGGCATCTCCCTGCTCTACAGCACGCCCTCTCAGGGAGCAATAATTCCTCCTGCTATGAGGGGCATTGGAGAGATTTATGGGGAGAGCTCAGAAGAATGGGAGTCAGTCAAGCTGAGAAGGGAAGGCTTATCACAAGAATCCTTAAGCACAGGAAGAGCTCCCACCTCAGCGGCTGCAGCAAACTCACCTCTGACCAAAGAGCATAAGGACAGGGCCCCAGAGGAACTGGAAGGATTTGGAGCAAAAATAAGGAAGACCTTCCACCAAAAGGAGTCAAGACTCAAACTCGGTTATGAAGAGATAGGACTTTCCTCCACAGTTTGTTAGGGAGAGGATACATTTTTCATTTCTTGTCCCAGGTAGTTGATAAGTAGCCTTCCTAAAAGTTCGGGAGGGCTACCTTTTTCAGGACATAGAATCATTGTTCCAAGGTCAGGGAATCAGATTTGCTGAGAGAGTCCCAGTCTTGGAATCAGGAGCAAGTCAGCTAACATGGCCCGGGCAAAGAATTATAAATGACTGAGATTTATCGAGGACCAAAATATGTTTCACGCATTATGCCAGGCATTTAAAATATTGCATCTTTAATTCACAGGAACCTGTAAGGTAGGCATTACCACATCACATTTTACATCCAAGGACCCTGAGGCACAGTAAGTGCAAATGACCTGCTCAAACAAAACAAGCGGCAGAGCTAAGACGCGCCCAGGTTGACGGAACTCCAGAGCACGTGTTCTTCCTCTGGCATCAGCATGTACCGAAGCTGCCTAGAGCACAGCTGGGACAGCAGCTCACCCAGCTGGTTTGGACACAAGGTGGCTGGGTTGAGACAGAAGATCACTTAAGAGGGGAATCTAATGAGGAACACAGAAGCCAGGTCACCAAGGTGCTAAGGTAAGACCTGGCAATGAGGAGGCCAGGTGTGACAGGAAGAAACTAGGCAGTAAGAAGGCCAGTTCTAAGTTCAAGTGAGAAATAAGAAGGGAATGGAGAGGCCCTGGCTGATGGCTCAGTGGCAGAGCATCAACCCTGCATATAGAAGCCCTAGGGTCGATTCTCAGTCAAGGAACACAGAAGCAACCATCTGTTTCTTCGCCCCTCCACCTCCCCTTCTCTTTCAAACTCTCTCTCTCTCTCTCTCTCTTTTTCCTCTCCCACAGCTATGGCTCTATTGATTCAAGCACATTGGCACTGGGCACTAAGGATGCTCCAAGGGAGCCTCCACTCCAGGTACTAAAAATAGCTTGGTTGAGAGCATGGTCCCAGATGGGCAGAGCATTGGCCCAAGTGGATTCTGGTCGGGGAGCATGCGGGAGTCTGTCTCTCTATCTCCTGTCCTTTCACTTAAATAAATAAATAAACAAATAAATAAGAAGGGAATGGAGAGAGGACAGCAGTTCAAAAGGCAGCAGCTAATGTCAGTGTGACTTAGCAATGAGTCTGAAGGCGTGAGGCTGGAGGGAATGGAGATAGCCCCAAAGCTTACAACTTAGGCAGATAGATAATGCCATTATATAAGACAAGAGACTGGGGAAGAGAAGAGTGTAAGGAGAAAAGGGGAGAAATGATGGAATCCACTGTGGATGTGCTGACTTTGGAGTAACCGAGATACCTCCAGATGGAGTCACCCAGGACTGGGCTGGAACTACTAGTTTATAGAGAGGTTAGAATAGGAAGGAAGACTGAGTCATGGGTGTAAGTAGTAACGAGATTCTCAGAATGGATCAAGTCTGTCCAGAGAGTATGCAGAACAGAAAGAAGCCAGCACTAGCCTCCCCTACGGCGGCAGCACGTCCTGGCAAAATTCTTGGAGGCTACCCTCAAGCAGTGTGGTCCTGGCCAAATTGCTTCCCCTCTCTGAGCTTCACTTCTGTAAAAAAAAAAAAAAAGAGAGAGAGAGAGAGAGAGAGAGAGTCACACTAAATCTCTAAGGCCCTTCCTCCTGATATTCAGCCACCCACGGTTAATGGGATGCCTGCTAGGGGACAGGAAGGATGCTCCAAGCTGAGAAGACACCAGATATAATATGCCAGTCCTGGGCTTTCTAGTGGGAAAGACAGAGACATAAATAAGTGCTCTCCATATGCTGTGATTAACAACTATCATAAAGGCAAGAGCGAAATGCAGCCTGCAAGAGTCCTGAGTGGGAGTACCTGTCAGGAAGAATTGTAGCATGGCCCTCAGAGGTGAAATTCGATCTCGGTCTTGAAGAACTAACGGAGACTTCCCTAAGGGAGGCAAAGCCACATGCAGAGGTACAAGTTGGCCTGCTAGAGAGTTTACCGTATGCTAGAACAGAAAACAAGAAACAAAACGAGCGTTCTCAAATATGGGGACAACACAATTCGCTGTTTTAGAGAGAGCCACGTGGAAAGGACCACTAGACGCCTCAGTAGCAGCGAATATTTACAAACCTTTCTTTCTCAGCATGACTTCAAAGACATCAGCTGGCCTCATATGGCTCTTCCTCAACATGTTAACATTTTAAGAAAAGTTTTCTAGGGGTGACATAAATAGGATGGTACATCATAATAGAAATGCTAAGTATGGCTAATTATTCATAGCATCGCATCGTTCAGGGAAAAGGAAAAAAGAAAGGAGCCGGACTCAAAAGAGAGTTTAGAGACATCTCATCCTAGAGCAAACATTACTTGAGAGCCAATCTCAAGATGTGCAGGCTTCCTGGAAGGTCTAAGCCCCTCTGGAGGCTTGGAAGGAAATAGTCACAGGATTAGCGAACTGAAACCTGTCTTTCAGCAAGTCAGATCTCAGCTGTTCAGATCCTAACCTCACTCTTTCCCTGTCATCTATCTACTTGGTCCTTGTTTGCAATCCCAGCGCCTTCGATTATATGCTAAGAAGGTCTCTTGACTCTTCTCTACAAAATCCAGCCTCCCGATCAATACACTGTAAACCTCGGAGCTATCTTTTTCTCCTGCTGCCATGGGGGGGGGGGAGGGGCTCACAACCCCTCCCTCTGAATCTCCGTCCTCGGGCTTTTCTTGGCACCTACTCTACTTTCAAAGTCTCTCTCTGCTTTGTTCTCCGCCCCCAGAGTTCAAAACCATTGCCAACAAATTCGTCTTCCTTTCACATCACTATTTCCTTCTTGCTGCTTTGTTGAACTTTTGTGAAGAAGAAAAGATGAGGCAGCACAGAGGTTCAAGGGCGGAGAGCTGTGGCTGCCCAAGACGCAGGTGCGAAAACACCACATGGCGGCTCGATGCTCCGTGTCTCGGAGAACCCCCTCAGGGCCCCCGGACACTTTCTTGTGTTCTCTCCTCTGCTCCCTCATCCTCTTGCACTGGCTCAGTAGTCCTTTGTGCACTCCCGATGACTGCCTGGTTCTTCTTGTGTGACACCCCTCAAAGGTTTATCTCAGATAAACCAGTGGTATCTGAGAATGACCCAGCCACTTGGAGGGTAGAATAGAGGTAAAGATTGAAAATTCAGGGCCGGCCTTCCTGACCTCCTATGGCAGTTCCTGCCCGAGCCGGCTGCTCTGTTTCCCGGCTGCAGCGGGCTGCGGGACACTGGACAGTCTGTAGATCCGACCTCACTTTGACCTCACGACGGCCTTCCCACTGGCGAGCCAGTAAACACTGGCAAAGATGGCTGTGGGGTTTTGAGGAGTCGAAAGAAAATGGAAAGTGAAGAACATCAAACACGTCTCGTTCGGTGAAAGGATTCAGCTCCCACTTAATGTCTGTGGATAAACATTCTCTTCACATTGGGCCGAGAAAGCCAAATATGGAAACTCTGATTGCTGCCATATCTGTAAAAGGCAGAGGCCCCTGTTGTCCTGGTTTCTTCAGAGAGATTTTTCAGGACAGAGAAGATGTTCTAGAAACTCAGATTCAAACCATGAGAAGCAACATTTATCATCCTGAGCCTCTGTCCTTCCCCATCTTACAAATGCCAAACTGGATAGTATGCATTATTCAACGACTTAAAACCTCTCAGGGCTCCATTTGGCTTCCCTATATCCACTTAAGGCACAGAGTCCCTATCAGAAGTCAAAGCTCGTTAGTGCTGGAGCTCAAATTAAATGCCCTCAAGATATAAAATGTAGCCAGCTCTAGACAAGGCCTTCCCCGCTCTGATTAAACCACCGTGACTTCCGGGTTCTGACAGGTCACAGCTCACAAATTCAGGATCACATTTGCTCTGAAAAGACACCTGCTGAGGGAGGGATCCCCACAATGAGTGACTGAAACTTGGTCCAGACAGAAGAATTTCCAGTACGCATCAAAGACGTTCAGATAAACCAGTGGTAGGTATCTGAGAATGACCTGGCCACTTGGAGGGTAGAATAAAGGCAAAGAATGAAAATTCAATGCAAGAGCACAGTGGAGGCATTCTGGAGGTGACCTGGAGCTTCCCCCAGAATCATGCACTGTTAGGACTAGAGATTACTCACTCCAGTGGCCTCATTATATCAAGAGAAGGGAGATCCAGAGAGGGAAAATGAGTCTGTTAAAGTCCCATAGCGGTTCTGAAATTATAACCCAAATGGCCCTTCCTCCTTGCCCACTTCTTCTATGCCATTGTCCGTGGGAAGGTCCTTCCAGGCATCAAGTCAAAGACTGCGGAGTAACACAGCCATGGGGCAGGCAGCAGGCAAAAGGCCCTGCCCTTCAAAAGCACCCGGAAGGCCAAGTTCAATTCTGGTACCCATCTGCCACGCCCATCCTTGCTCACAGACCTGCTCCTGTGAGAGCAGATGGTAACATATACTTGTCCTGTCTGGGCCAAGGGGACAGACAGCATTAGTAGGGATTTGGAGTGGAAATTCTCAGCATTCTTCCGGATAATCAGATGGATGCCTGAATACTAAACTTGTACCACCATATCTTAACCCAACACACACACACATATTTTCCTCTGAACCAAAGGAAAGACAGAATAATGTAGAAGCGTGTTTCTCAAGTTTCATGAGCTTCTGAAGCAGCCAGCTCAGAGACCTTCTTGAAGTGCAAATTCAGACTCAGTAGGACTGGCCTGGAACCTGAGATGCCATACTACTAACCACCTCCCAGATGACTCTGTGCTGCTGTTCCCGGGGGGCCCACACTCTGAGCAGCCGGAGACAGATGTCACACAGTCCTGGAATCAAACAAATGTGGGCTTAAATTCTGGTTTCATTTTCACCCAGTCCCCCAGTCCCCATCTTCCCCTGTGGCGGCTGTCAGTCTGTTCTCCCTGTCTGTGAGTCTGTCCCTATTTTGTTTGTTAGTTTTTATTTTGTTCATTAGATTCCACATATAAGTGAAATGGCGGTGAGGATAGGGAAAGAAAGAAACCTTATAGATACAGACAACAATGGGGGCATTGCAGGAGGAAAACGGAATGGGGGAGGTGGACGAGGGGAGAAGGGCTAGATGGGGACAGAGGGAGACTTAACTTGGGGTGCTGAACACGCAATGCAATACACGGATGATGTATCATAGAACTGTGCACCTGAAACCTGTTTATTAACCAGTGTCACCCCAAAAAGTTTAATAAAAATTAAAGAAGAAAAATAAAGTAAAATAATAAAATAAAATAAAAGGTAAATTCTGGTCCGCCATTTAAGAGCTTTGTGATTCTTGGACGGGTTTCCTAACTTCACACTGCCTCAACTGCCTCATCTCTAAAATGGAAATAAGGACAGCTAAGGAGCACTCGCTGATGATTACATAAGTTAATGATGTGAAATCCTTAACACAGTGTCTGGCGGAGTATAATGAGGGCTTGATTAAGGTTAGTTGCTGGCTGCCTCTAAGAGTCACCAGGGTGCGGACATCTGTCTGGCTCAGTGCCAAAACCCCAATAGCTATGGCTAGGATGTAGTAGGTGCTCAATGGATGTTTGTGAACGCATAAATGTATCTGTGATACACCCATGCATAAGCGTAGTATTTACACGCTTCTTTGGTTCAATGGCTTTCTGCAGGAAAACATAAAACATTCAGAACACCAGAACATTCACCAATAGCAAACCATCATCTCACAGAATCAAATCCATTAACCACCACGTGGAACCACTGAGAAACATATTGTTTGTGATGGCTATACACACTTGAGATAATGTCTTCACGGTAAACAAATAAAGACAACATCCATCAGGAATCTACTGTACATCATTAAGAGAGATTACTGCCTTGCTCATTACTTATGGGGCTGTCTGAAAACGCAGATGGTATGTAGACAAACAATTCCAAAGCTAAGTTCACTTCCAAACCAAATGTAGAATTGCAAGGAGAGACAAAACAAACCATGGGAAGCGAGACTACTTTTTAAAGGACCAACGGGGCAGTAATACATTCTCTTATGTATGCACGCCCTTGCTCAGGAAAAATTGGAAACAAAATAACAGTTAACAAATGGTAGAGCTGAATCTTTTAAATCAAAGGCAGAGAAATAAGTAAACCCGCAACTCTTCGACACTCTCAGATCATCTTCCGACATCTCATCAAGTTGCATCATTGAAATAGATCCCATTTCAGGAAGGCACCGTGTATGGTCTGTAGCAGGAAGGGAATACGATTGCCACCTACAGGCAGAAGTGGCACTCCCTCTGCAAGTGCTAGCCAATCATATTTTAAATGTGGAGGGAAATATTCAACCAGGTCACCTCCCTCCAACCTCTTCCAAACCACCACACCACATTACTTCATTTAGAATTACTTTCAAGTCATACAATCATGTCTAGCGCTCTGCCTCTTCATTATCATCATCCTATTTCTAATTTCCCAGAAACACTGCGCCATTCAACTACCTACTTATATGCTATTTGAGAGCCAAAGAGAATACAAGCCAACGGATTTCAAGCAGGCAAGGATCCCAGAATGGAAGTATAAATCTGCTTACCTGGTATGAAGGGGACCACCCGGAATATATCAGACAGTCTGCTGTTGACTGGTTCGTACGGGGAATCTTCAAGCAGATCATTTCCTAAACACAACAAAAACTAGGCTCAGATCTGGAACACAGACATATTTCAGGCTGTTTTTGTTACTGAATCTGAATCCTAATTATGTTATGATTGTGTAACAAAAAGATGCGGAAACTTTCAAAGCTCTCAAATGCCTCTATTTGGCTACATAGAATTGTTTTTTTATTCCCTCTGCTTTTGTTGTCCTGGCTCTCCCCAGAGTGCCATGAAATCAGGGAAGAGCAACCCAGCCTGATCTTGCCAGAACACTCTCCCACTTTTGCAAAGGAATGAAATCAGAGAGGAAGAAGCCAGTAATATCACATGCCCAGCTTGCCTCCAGGAACCAATGGAATAAAGGTGACTCAAAAGAGGCCCCCGTTCCTTTGCTCCGGAAACTTGGCCTATGGTCAGAAAGCAGGTACCCTGGCTATTACACAGTCAGTCCTGGAAACAGGTTTTCATTAGTAGGTTCTGGAGAAAGTGGCAGCTGATAGGTCGGTTCTGTTTATTAAAGAATTTGGGTGTGAGGATCAGTGGAGAACGTATACACTGGATGTCTGTGTTAGATTTACAAGCACTAGCCACATCTGTTTCACAAGGACCAAGAAACTGCCGTGGGAATGGATGGCTGTGAAACACGGACTTGTCCCTTTCTGAGCCTCCTCTGTGTTAATCAAGATTGAACAGCAGCAGCTGGTTCGAGGCTCAGCTAAGCTAAGCTGACAAATGGTTTTCCCCACATCAGCCTTTGTTCAGGTTTGAGGGGAGTCAAGATAGACTAGATTCTACTGGACCTTTACTGTGTAATTCTTTATCTGATGTCAGAAAAGACGGAAGGACAGAACATAGAGGGAAAGTCCCAACAAGATGCAGTGCAAGTCTTTGTATTATTGTTCTGTGGAGACAGCTCTCCTTACAGAGACGTTGCAGTCCCTGGGGTGGCCTTTAACATTCCTACTCCTGCTCTGCCCGGGTTTCAGAGAGGGCAGCGAGTTCCGGGGTGTCCCCCTCACCCCTTGATGAGTTTTCCAACAACCAGGCCCCAACAGTGCTGCTGGGGAGGCAGCAAACACCAGCTGCTGCTGTCCCTGGGGGCCAATGAAAGGTCCTCATTCTGCAGCTGGGAAGAAGTGAGTGGAGGGTGAGGTCAGCCAGACTGGGGGCAGGGTGGGGTGGGGACGGGGGACAGGGGGGCCCGACGGTGGGCGCGTACCCTGCAGGCTCTGGTACATGCTCCAGTAGATGCGAAGGCAGTTCTTCTCCTTCTTCATACCCCGCTTGCAGCGGCAGTTGTAGAGCGACTTCTGTTTGAGAGCCTCCATGGCGCTGCGGCACTCGTCCTTGGCCTCCAGGCCGGACGTCAGGCTGAAGTTGGTCTCCTTGCCCGCCACGCACTGCCTCAGCGTGCGGTACTTGGTGCTGCAGCTCTGCTCCTTCAGGCACTGATCACTGGCTTTCACACAGTCCAGGCGGTCCCCGCCGCTCACCTCCGCCGAGAGGAGCACGTCTGCGGGTGGAGGGAGGGAGCGTCAGCGCGCTTGGGAAGGGGCCCGATGTGCCGCCCCACGAAAGGGCTCCTGCCTGCTCGGGGACCCTGCCGCCCCCACTACACCCGGGAGTCCATTTTCCCGCCCTGGGTCCTCCTGCTGCCTTGGTCTCCCCTTACCCCAGCTTCCCAAACCCCTGGGGCTTTGCGGACTTTTAAGGGTTCCCAGAGAACCGCAGCTACCCACTGCGCGTGCCAGCCCCTCAGCTCCGGGCAGACGTGCCAGACCCTCGGTTCCAGCCGCCGGCTTGGCCCGGCTCACGTGAAGCCCAGGGGGTTCCAGAAAAGGACAGCGGCGGCCGGCTGGGCGCTGGGCGCACGGCAGGCGAACCCTGGTCCGCGGCCCGCCGGGTGGGGAACACCGGGATGCTACTCGGGGGGAAAAAAGTTTTCCCTTCGAAGTTTGTCTCTTGGCCCAGTGCTCGCCCACACCCCACCTGCCTACCGCACGTCCACAAGGTCCCACAGACTCTCACGAGGCACCGGGGTTGGCGCCGGAGGGCTCGCACCCCTTTATTCCCACCAGGCTAGGTCATTAAAAGCCACAGAAAATAAAAATCCAGCACGGAAAGCCGCGGGCAACTGCGCGTGGACACCGCCTCCCCAGCCTGAGGCGCTGGAAATTCATGATCGCCCTCCCCAAAATGAAACTTCGCCTTCTCTCACCCAGCGCACCCCGCGCCGCGAGGACTCCTCGGAAAGGCTAAGCGAGTAAGAAATCCAGCGGCAGCCTCGACTTACCTAGAAGCGGCAGCACGAAGTACAGAGTCGCCAGGAACATGGTGCCGGCGCGCAGCTGGTCCCCACCCCCCAAAAAATCCCGAGCCGCTGCTGGGTCTCGCCCAGGGAGCTCAGCATGCAGCGATCCCTGGACCGTCGCGCTGCTCTGCTCGCCTGAAGTTCAGCTCCATCCAGCGCGAGAGCAAACTCCTGGGTCCGTCTGCCGCCACAGCCGCGGGCGACTCAGCTCCAAGCAGGCGGCTGGTGGGGGCGGGAGGTGGATCCGCTTTTAGGGGTTCAGGTCCTACCCAACCTGGAAGGGAGAGCGCTCTTTGAAATGAGAGCCGAGAGCGCTGGAGTCTGCCCCCCGCCCCTCTGCCCTCCACTGCTCCCGCCTTGGAGGACTTTCTAGAGCCCGGGCAAGGGCCCACCCCTACCCGTGTCTGGGCGCGGGGAGGGGTCGCGGGCGTGGGGGGGGGGGTGCGTGTGCGTGTATGCCCGGGCAGCGGCCCGCAACCACAGAGGGGGGCTGGAGAGGTCGCACGCAGTCTCCCAAAGTCCTAGGGGGTGTCAACCGGGTCCAACCAGAGAGGCTGAACGCAAACAAATAAATAACGTTACTTTCCGAGTGCCGCGAGTGGAGACGGCCGCTGCCTAGAGTCGAGTCGAAGCACTGGGCGACAGCGGCTCTCTCGCCAGCCCTGGCGCGGGAAGAGCCCCTTCTCCTGGGAAGTTCGCCACCCCCTCCTCGAGCCAGCCCTCCCCACGCAAACCACCAATCGCTGCCCCCCATTGCCGTATCCCCTCCTCCCCGGCTCGCCTTCTTTCTGAGGCAGCCAGGCGGAGGGGAAGCCACGTCCGGATTTGAGCTGAAACCCGGCTGATGCACCCCTACCCGCGGCGTGCCCTGGGTTCCCTCCACCGCATCTGCGCCGCGCACACACTAGCCCAGAGCCCTAGACTCAGGAGCATCAGTGCCATTAGACTAGGTGAGCGCACCAGCCCGCCGCCCCAGAACGCCAGAGCAGGTGCAGCCCGGCGCGCGCCCCCGGGTCCCAAAGTTGAAGGGTGTTTGCAAGAGAGATATGGGGGAGTGGTGATAGATTCCCAAATAGAATGAAAAAACTCTCTCCAAATGCCACCAACCTGAACTCACCCGACCGTGTCCAGCTGCAGCGAGGAACCAGTTTATTTATTTATTTTAGGGGGTGTCCCCGCCCTCTCCTTCCCTTTCCGGGCTCACTTCTCTGCGCTAAGGAGAAAGATGCGGTAATCTTACAAAGCTAAGAGGATCTAGTTGGGCCAGGACGTAGGGTTCAGATGCCCATTAGGGATATTAGCGGTTACTGGTTGCTGCGTGGAGGTTAGCGGGCTCGGTGGCCACATTTCTTTGCCAGGGGACCCTCGGCTTGTTCCTGCTCCCTCCGGACCGCAACACAGTCAGCCCCCTCCGATACTCTCCCGCAGGGACGCCTCAGATGAACGCACTCGCCTGCGGTGGAACCCGGGGAGGGACCTAGCTGGCGCGCACAGGGCACGCGGCGCTATGCAGCCGGCCACCAGCTCTGCCAGTCTCTCTTTCTTTCTCTCTCCCTCTCTCGTTCGCTCGCTCTCCCTTTCTCTCTCTGACACAAAAGGACACCGTGCACGAGGACTCTTGCGCCCTAGTGCATCAAACCAGACCCTTCTTCCGAACACAAAGTTTTTCCCCACGTCACTCGTGGCTGTGACTCAAGACTTAGCGTGTTAAAGACACTCAGAGCCAGGCCCTCCGAGCCGGGATCGCAGATGGTCATCCACGCCAACGCGCACACACTCACGCTTACAAATGCACACACAGTCTCTAACGCTGTCCTCGAGCTTGGACAGGAGACAAAAGCAGAACCCAGTGCATTTAAACCGCGTCAGACCTGGCTTTAGACAATTTATAAGCGGACCTCCATTTTGGCTGTTTCAAGAGTAAATTTTAAAATAGTACATTTAAAAGCCCAACGTATATACACAGTCCTTCAACCCTATCCCTGGAACTACTCGTTCTTAGCCCAGCTGCTGAGCGCCCCCTACTTCGCCTGGAACGCGAGCTCCGCTCCCGGCACGCCTGTGGGCGCCCAGGGCACCGAAGTCTTCATCAGGTCTATAGAGGGCTGTAGGGAACCGCCAGCAGTGGCGGATGGCGGTCATGTCGCTCCGGGCATGTATTCGGGATCCTTGCCGATGTGCAAGTTCGTATCTCTGGGAAATCGAGTTTGAATCAAGTCTGCGTGAGCCCAGCTGTCAAATCTGCAAACCCATCACACCAGACAATGGGCTGCGGAGGAGAGCAAAGAAAAGCTCATTTCCATTGGGGGGGGGGCATTAATTGAAAAGGGCATGGGCTTTGGTTGAAGTTTGAGGCCGGGGTGTAAGGGCGGGGAGAAGAGGAGGAGGAAAGAGAAGGGGTGGGTAGCTCTCCATTCAACTACACATCAGCCAGGCGCGCCCCTCAGCTGCAGCGGGGCTCCAATGCGTGCAGTGAGTGCATTGTTCGCAATGTGCCTGTGCCTCGGTGCGTGCGTGCCCCCAGACCCTAGGGGACGTCCTGAGGATCTGGGCTCTTCTGCACGCCCTGGGGGCAGGAATGAGGAGATTGATTCCCTCATCACGCACCCTGCCAGCGCGCGCGCGCGCGCGCACACACACACACACACACACGCACACGAGCGCGCGCACACACATGCACGCAGGCACGCACACAGTTGTACCATACATGGCTTTTCCCTTCAGTGTATCAGTTTACACTTGGTTGTTGAGTAAACAGAGGAAACATATGCCACAGTTTCTGGACAGATGGTTCAAACCAAAGGCTACTTAAGTTCTCTTTCTCTTGCAGCGGTCTTTCTATCAGTTTCTTCACCTTAAAATAAGTTTATTCTCAAATTTTCAGACACAAACTAGAGAATTCCTAGGAAAGTGGTTTTAGTAAAAGAGGTGACCAATTAGGGTTTTATCTGAAAACTGTATTTCTTCCTAGACACCCGGACATGTCATTGCATTTTATAAACAGGGGTGATTACCTCCTCTCGGGAAACTCAGCTTTCAGTGTGTAGACTAGTGCCTGTCATTGCTGAGGACATGATTTAATGTAATAAGATTTTGTTTAAGGACATCCCTCGCGTCTTCTTTAAGTGTTCTTTGTTAAGAAGTGACTCTATATTACCATAATATTCCACAAGCATCTTTTAAATCAAAATTTAACAGGGTGGGGGGAAGGGTGGAATAAAAGATCTCCAAATGTAAAATACGGGACTTCTTTTAAAATATTTACAGATTTAAGGATATTTCAGAACCATTCACACACACTGGTCCTCATTAAGTTCTTACAGATGATGAAAACAGAGCTTTATATTTTAAATAAACCAACAACAACTATAACAGCGTTGTCCAATACAATAGTCACTAGCCTGTGACGATGTTCGTGAAAGCTAATTCAAATTGAGGAAAAGAAAAATTCAGCTCCTCAGTAGCACTCATTACATTTCAAACGCTCAATAGCTACCTGTGGATAGTGGCTATCATACTGAGTAACACAATTATACTACTCACCAGAATTAGGGAATATTTCAAAATGAATATGAAGTGATAAAAAAAGAAGCATTTGATTTTTTTTTATTAAACAAGAACATCAGAAAAACAAATGACAAGCCAAAGAAAGTTGTCTGATTATGCAAATGGATGCAAAACCAACTTTTATTTCACTGGTGAAAATGCACTATCCAAAAGGCTGATAGTACTGGAGTATGTGCACAGTCCCTGATCCTCTAATTTTTGTGAACAGATAAAACATTTCTATCATCAAAGAAGTTTATATCTTCTGAGGAGAGCTGTGTACAAAGAAAAAAAATGTGGCCAGTACTCTATCCTAAGATTTCTTATTGTTAAGAGCTAAAAACAAACAAACAGAAAACAAAACAAAAACTTCTTTATAACTATATCCACAATCTTTTTTTTTTTTTAAGATTTATTCATTTTAGAAAGGGGAGAGAGGGAGAAAAGACGGCGAGGAACAGGAAACATGAACTCTCATATGTGCCTTGATCAGGCAAGCCCAGGGTTTCCAACTGGTGACTTCAGCATTCCAGATCAACGCTTATTCACTGCACCACCACAGGTCAGGTAATATAACCAACATCTTCTAAAGGTAGAGGAAACACATGGATGAAAGCCCTTGAAATATGGAAAATGGAAATGCAGTGACTAAGTGTATTAATATTATCTCTGTTTCCTTGAAGCTTATCTGTTCCCATGTGGACGGGATTGATCTCAGGATAAAAAGTGATTTCAAAATATCAAATATTATTAATAATTATAAAAATTCATGCCACCTTCTATGACATGTTTGCTCAGTACAAAATTGGTTTTAATGCTACAGAATTAGGTTCGATGTACCATAAGCATATGAAGTGAGCAGTTTTCTTGCACTTCGTGATGTAAGTGTATTTTCATAAGTTAACAGATGAATCATGGTGAGAATGACAGTTTTATACCCCGTAATATTTTGTCTCCTCCTCTCATTCATTGCCTTGGCCCTATAGACTGTAATGGAAAATGCATTCATTTTGTACAATTATACTAATCAAAAGTCATTTAAGTTTCTTTAATTCAAACTAGTTCATCAGAGTATTTGTCATTAGGCAGGTTGACAAGCTTACCTCTATGGCTATACAAAACCACTCACTATTACCTAAAAGTGTTGTTTGTTTTTTTCTTGCTGCTACTTCTTTGCTCATGCTGTTCCATCTACCTGATAGGCACTTCATCCTGATTTTTGAATAACCAGCTGAGTGCTAATGAGCCACCAACGATAGCAAAGACTCCTTCGGTCAGAAAGAACAGTACTCTGTATTAGACTCTTATGAGCCCATTAGAATCTTCATTAGAGGTGTTGTAACACTGCGTTGTAACTACTTGCAATATCTGTCTCTTCAACTGGAACGTGAGTTCCTTGAATGCAAGGAATGTCTTTTCTTCCTCCTCCTCTTCTTCTCCTTTTCCTTCTCCTTCTCCTTCTCCTTCTCTTCTCCTTCTCCTTCTCCTTCTCCTCCTCCTCCTCTTCCTCCTCCTCCTCCTCCTCCTGCTTCTCCTTCTCCTTCTCCTCCTCCTCCTCCTCCTCCTTTTCTTTCTCCTCCTCCTCCTCCTCCTCTTCTTCTTCTTTTTCTTCTTCTTCTTCTTCTTCTTCTTCTTCTTCTTCTTCTTCTTCTTCTCCTTCTCCTTCTCCTCCTCCTCCTCTTCTTCCTCCTCCTCCTCCTCCTGCTTCTCCTTTTCCTTCCCCTTCTCCTCCTCCTTCTCCTCCTCCTCCTCCTCCTCCTTCTTCTTCCTCTTCCTCCTCCTCCTCCTCCTCTGCCTCTTCTCCTTCTTCTTCTTCTTCATCTCCTTCTCCTCCTTCTCTTCTCCTTCATCTTATTCTTCTCCTCCTCTTCCTCCTTCTTCTTTTTGCATCCTCAGCATTTAGACTAATGGCTGATGCACAATCACCCCAATAAATACATATTGATTGCCTGAATGATGAGTGATGATGTTTCTCATTTGCCTCTGACAAAATAATTCTACTGAAAGGTTTACATAATATCTCTTTGCTGTATGAACAATACTAAATATAAGTACCTCATACAATTACTGGTATTGCTGTTCTAATCGTACTATCAAATACGTATTATTCCTTTGGGGATTTGACATTTACATTTTTTTAAACAAAATCCATTATTGTAATAGATTGCTCTTTTTCTGGTTCACTTTAATAGTAACATATGACATATTTCACTTCTGGGAAGTGATAGCTTGCCTTAGGTCATATTTTAAGGCATAAAGCCAAATGCAGAGTAACATTCCCACCTGAGCTTGTTCTCTAGTCATCCAGAAATGTGCCTCTCTCTGGGAGAAAATGATTTAAAAGGACCAGATTCCAACCACCCTGGAGCCATCGTCCTTGAAGGAAAAAATTTAAAAGCCCAATATGACTCAAGAATGTTAAAAATCACCCAAACTCAGCTAGTGTCAGGGTCTATGTGCCCACACAGATCTTGCCTCCCAACATTGTACAGGTATTGATCCACTTACGACCTATGCAACTTACGAGCATTTGGCTTTACGACCACAATCGCTAGCCTCGACTGCTCGCATCTGGAGCAGTTTTTGTATGCTCCTGTATTTTGTCATTTTGTATGTTTTGCAAATATTAAACCAGTTGTACTGGTAATGCAGTGTTTTACTTAACCCTGACGAATGTAAAAATAAGAAACAAAATGGTGTGGAGATGATACAAATGGCATAAAATGAACAAAGAAAATTATGATATATAACAGTAATGAAAGAAAATTATGATAAAATATGACTTAAAGATTTTTATAACATCATTTCATAGTACTGTACATATAGCCTGCTCAACTTACGACCAAATTGTGTTACGACCGGTCTGTCGGAACCAATCATGGTCGTAAGTCGAGCACTAACTGTACTCAAAACATTTGCCCTTTGGCGATCCAGGAAAAGCCACCTGCTCTCAGATTTCAGAGCCCCATCCAAGGTGACTATATTAAGATGGGTCTTTTGAACATTATTTGCAAATGGCAGCTTCTTATTGGCTCTCAAGATGCCTGACCCCTAGGAACCTATCTTAGGAAACCTCTCTTCCTCCTTAGTTTTTAAGTAATTCTCATTGCTTAGAACTAAGATGCCAGTGCAAGTATTTTAATGCATTCGTGAAAGACTATTGCATTCCGTGAACATTAAAGTCATTTGTACTTTGGCCTTATGCCACAAAATGCATTCAAGGTGTGCAGTCCTGATGAAATAAAGTGCTTGTCACGTCTTATTGCTTGGATATATAGCAAAAGATACCCTGTCTTCAGGGGACTTACGAGGCATTCTCTGTGATTGCCAAAGACACTGGATTAAAAACCCTGTGTGTTTCAGCCCTCTTTATCCAGAAAGGCTGGGGAACGGCTTCGTTAAGAAAACACCTTTTCTCTCCACCACTCTCCTAATAAGCCCCAAACCCTGATCTGGAGAGACTGTTTCTTCATAATGGCAAGAGGGAAGGAAGCTTAATCCCTAGCTTTGGCCAGTAATTAGCTTCTTTCTCTCCTCTCTCTCTCTCTCTCTCTGGAGGCTGCAAACACAGATGCTAGTCAGATGAGCTTTGGGACACAGAATGAAAACAAGACAGAAAACACTGACTCATTTCTTCAGAAGCCTTTTAGCAGCCTTTAAGAAAGCAAAATCTTCTGATTCCTATTGATGTTCATTAGGTCCAAAGTGGTGGGATGAGGCCTCTCCCAGCAGAGACTAAGCAGGACAGAGCAAAGGCAATCATGAGTGGGAGTGAGCAGCACAGAGAGCCTGGCTACAACATGGCCAGGCTTTGAGATGCATGTCCTTGTAGTCAACGCCATGGCAATGCACCCACGCCAAATCTCAGGAAGCGCTATAGTATGAGCCCACTAACACAATTAGCTTATGGTTAATGAGGATGTCCCCACCAGAACTAATTAAGCCAACAGGGCTTGTAGCACAAAGGATCTCGGGCTGGTTTTGAAGCATTTATTGTGGCATTATTTAAAAGTCATTTCAAACACATCCAAGACTGTCACTCTGAAAACAAATGTGGTGTAATGTTCTTAGAGTTGTTGGGTTTATTTTCCCCTGTCAAAAATCTGACAAAAGTCAGTTGAAATTGTCAGGGGGGAAAAAAAACCAAAACATCACACAATATGAGGTTTTCCTCAAATTTGAAGTAGAGACGGAATGACAAATCTCTTATATAGCTTGCTCTAGCACAAAAGTGAATTAGAATAGCTTAGGCGGAGATACACTATCAGACTGAATATATGAGGTTGTCCTTGACACAGTTCATAAATTTGAGGCCATGCCAAAGATTTAAAGCGAGATCAATTTGCTTTTGATCTAAATTATCTGTTAAGCTTAAAATACAGTAGGCTCCATAGGATGGATATTAATATGATACACAATCATATTAAGAGACAAAAATAATTTTTTCTTTTCTCATCGCTAGGGTATCTCTGGTAGAAAGATTTCACTAGCCTTCAATATGTGTCTCAAGTACCAGTAGAGATTCACCTGTATTCTCTAACATTTCGTTGACAGCTTCATTGATTCATGGACAGGTTGCTTTGGCTGATTGATTGATTGATTGCTTGCTTGATTGATTGATTGATTTTTGCACCTCTCCAGTAGCTAGTACTGTGATATATAGAACAAAGAATATAGTATAGGTCAGTGGTCTTGTGTAAGGTAAGACCTGCATACTTCCTTCTCAAGAGTGGACACTCTTCATTATCCCTTGGATTTTTCTCTCTTACTTCTATCATAGTGTCTTTCAAACTGGAGATCATGGTCCATTCATTAGACATAAACAACATTTATTTTATAAAATATTTTAAAACCAGGAAAATGTATTATGTAAAGTATTGTTTTTTATTAAAAAAAAAAGAAATAAAAACCTTTCCATTTCTCTATGCATATGGAACCTGTATTGGATTGTCACACAAAATGTCTTTCTTATTGTGACTCACGGTTAAAATCTTTGAAAACCACTGCTTTATAGTAATATTACTCTGATTTTTATTTAGACACCCAAAATAAAAACTAAACTTCCCAGCTTTCATTAAATCCAATTGTGGCCATGCGGCCAGGACCTGATGAACGAGATGTCAGAGGAACAATGTGAAAAATCTCTGATGGGAGCCCTTATTCTGTACTTTTCCTGTGTCTTCCATCCCGTGCTGCATTTGACCAGGCAGGTGCAAATGACAACTGGAGATGGCAGAGTGCCAAGATAAGAGGGGCCTGAGTCCCGAGATGACCTCTTGGAGCAAAGCTGTCTGCCCACCTTGGACCTTCCACCTTCATTCTATTATACGAGAGACAAATCAACCTGCCTTATTGAAGCACTGTTATACTGGCTCTCCAATCCATGCTGCTGATCTCGGGGAACTAGTATGTCCAACTTCTAATAAAAGAAGAGAAAGAAAGGAAATAAATGCAATTCAACAATTATTTTTTTCCTTTTTTATATATATAATTCTTTTTTTTAAGACTATTCAATTTTCAGAGAGGAGAGAGAGACAGAGAGAGAGAGAGAGAGAGAGCAAGAGGGGGGAGAGAGAAGAAAGAGAGAGAGAGAAGGGGGAGGAGCAGGAAGCATCAAGTCCCATATGTGCCTTGACTAGGCAAGCCCAGGGTTTCGAACCGGCAACCTCAGTGTTCCAGGTTGACGCTTTATCCCACTGCGCCACCACAGGTCAGGCCAATTCAACAATTATTGACTAAAATTCTATCATGGACCAGCCCGTCTGCAAGGTCACTGAAGGAAACAGAGAAGATTGTTGGCTCTGAGGAAGAGTGTAATCTGTGATGAGTGCTCTAGTTGACGTAATCAAATAATATTGTAAGGAAGTGTAAAATGAACTGGCAACATGAATGGAAATAAGAACAAGTCTTTACAGAGTCAGAAGAGACACGTGGAAAGGTAGGGAATGAATAGATCCATAGAACTGAGAGAATGGGGAAGGAGAAAGTAATAAGATAGCAGGAACACTCCTGAGATATTTTCAATGACTCTGATGGTCTCGAATGGAATAAAGGACACCAAATGGAAGTGGTATGTCTCTTTATCTTAGGTCTCCACATTCCAGCTCTGAATAACATTCAACCAAGGCTATCAGCAGCGGTCCCACTATGGCCAAGTACCTCATCTACAGACTTGCTCCTTTCTAGACACAGTCTTGGTTTCATTTGTCAAATACCCTCATTTTATTAGCACTGTGCCAGACCAAAGGCTGTAGTCTCCTTTGTTGGAACCTCATGCTGAGCAGGATGGTATCCTTGCAAGAAGACATCCTGGATTTGGTGAAAATGGCTCTCTTATGGGGTGACAGCCCTCCCACGCAAACATACCTCCACTTGAAGATGCATTGGTCCCTGCCCTATTCTACAAGATTTTGATGAGGCTTCTTATATTTCTCTGGGTGATTGGCACTGCTAACAATGTGGATATTGTGGATGTCTGTTTTCTGCATACCAGTGCAAAGCCAATTACTGTTCTGGCCTCCCTACTTGGAAGATGCATGAGTTGAGACGCCTTACTGGCAAGGCAGGGGCATGTGAAAGGGAGAAGCATTATTTCGGCCCAGTCACCACAGTGACGCAGACAATGACAATAACTGCTCCCCATAATGGGTCTGAGTTATGGCCATCATTTATTAAACATGCAGATTTTCTTAAATGCAGTCTCTTTCACTTATTTTTTTAAGCGTCCCTGTGTGCACGCACACAGCCTCCAGCCCCCATTCGTTTGTAGCTTACCAACCTCTCCCAAGTGAACTCGATTACATGATTTGATCGTTATACCTAGTCTGTGATGAAGGAAAGAAGTTATTTTCTCCAATGAGCAGATGAGGAAGCTGAAGCCCAGAGCTGTCTAGTGACTTGCCAGAGGCTACCCACCTTCTTAGTCAGGGGACCAAGTTCTAAGTCTAGTGTTCCTTCCCACGTGCCACACAGGTTATTCAAGATTCCTAATATTCTTAAGGGCAAAACCCTGATTTTTATATTCTTCATCCCCTAGCACGTGGGCTCGACAAGTTGTAAGTACTAATTTATCTTTTTTAAACAATCGGTGAATTTTCTAATTGCTCCATTTATAAAATGCAAAGGTAATAACCTCATAGGGATTGATCAAGACCAAACCCAGTCTGGATAAATAGGAATTTGGATAATTTGGAGAGTCACCCCAGGCCCCATCCCCTACGTGCCTCTTCAAAATATTAGGGGGCAGTTGGCATAACCTGAGTTATTCTCACTGTAATTACTGTGACAACTAAGAAATGGTTAAGAATGTCAAGTCAACTCGGCCTTTTGATGAACAAACTGAGACTTTTGTTCAATGCTATCGATTCCACAGTGAGTGGAATGCCAATTCAGGGGCTACGGGACAGCTCCCTGTCCTAGCAAAATGATTTCCTACCTTGTTGTGGGTATCTGTGGGCCCATCTTTAAACTGTGAGGTAATTTGTGACCCTTGTTAAAACATCAACATCCTTGGGAGGGTTGACTCAGATGTGTTTTTGGTCAAATTCACTTTAATGGGACTCAGTTTGTGGTTCCCGGGTTGGAAAAAGAAAGGTTTTCTTGAATCCCTGACATGGATTCCTGGAGGAAATTATCACTGAGCTCTTCAAATGGGTCTCATTTCTGAAAACTGGTCAGCTTTGAGTTTGATGTGCACGGGAGGACTTCAACCATGTCTAACAGCACCCAAACGCTTAAATGTAAAGCTTGTTTATTTATTTATTTGTATTTTTTTGAAGTGAGAAGCAGGGCAGCAGAAAGACAGACTCCCACATGCACCTGACTGGGATCTTCCCAGCATGCCCACTAGGGGGCGATGCTCTCCCCATCTGGGGCGTTGCTTTGTTGCAACTGGAGCCATTCTCGTGCCTGAGGTGGAAGCCATGAAGCCAATCTCAGCACCCTGGCTAACTTTGCTCCTATGGGACCTTGGCTGCAGGGGCTGCAGGAGGGGAAGAGAGAGATAGAGAGAAAGGAGAGAGGGAATGGGAGAAAAGCAGATAGGTGCTTCTGTGTGCCCTGGCTGGGAATTGAACCCGGACTTCCACATACTGGGCCGACTACCACTGAGCCAACTGGCCAGGGCCAAATGTAAAGCTTCTTTAAAAAGGTTTGCTAAACTCTCACTGTTATGTCACACCTAAACAAGTTGTAAAAGAGACAGAAGTTGTCTTTACCAGATGGCTAAGACTGTGTGCCATCTCTGAAGGGCTTTAGAGGCATCCTCTTAAATTGTTGGACAAGAGAAATCTGAATCCATGGACAAGTGAGTCCGCCCAGCACGAGTTGGAGAGAATGTTCAGGGAAACCAATCTGTGCTTGAGTTCACTATTCCCTGTTAGTGTAAACACTTCGCAGCAAAATCTAATGAGTTGTAGAAAACACATCTTTGCAACTGTGCAGAAATGAGTCAACGCAGCAGGTCTGAGACTGTTATCTTTGGAAGAGTCTACTTACAAGGTTGGCCCCGGCTAGAGTGTGGGAACTTGGATTTTAGGAGGTTCCCATCATTTCCTAATAAGAATGGTTCGCTTTGCCTAAACGGTTTATGGAAGTAATACGGTTTCTGTTAAACACTCACTTTTCTTCTGGGAGTCTAGAATTTGGGTTCATGCTAGGAAGAGGGTGACGATATGACCAGCCCCCAGTAGAAACCTTGGGTACTGAGTCTCTAACGAACTTCCCTGGTAGACAACATTTCACATGTTGTCACAACTCCTCGCTGGAGGTCCTATGTGACTCGTCTGGGAGGGGACTCTCAGAAGCTCACCCCTGACTTCCTCTGGACTTTGTGCTGTGTGCCTTCCCCCTTTCTCATCTTGCTCTGTCCCCTTTGATTGTAATGACTCATGGCTATGAACACAACTAGATACGGAATCCTGCACTGAGTGTGGGGGTGGCCTTGGGCACCTGCAACACAACATTCTAAATGTATTCTAAATGTAATTCGTGAAATGAGCAGACAACGGTATAACATTGTAAAGGGTTATGCTGCATGGGGCAGGCAAGGGTGGCTTCAGGAGTGTGAGATTTGTGCAGTCATCTGGGCCCCGTGCTTAAAAGGGCTCCAGGCTTGGTTTAATGCTCTGCCACTCTTTTGAAATTCTGAATAATTTATGAACAAAGGATCCCGAATTTTCATTTTGCATTGGGCCCAGCAAATTATAAAATTGGTCCTGTGTCAAGGTGATACTTAGAAACAAAGATTACAAGATCTTGTCACCTCAAAAGCTTACTCTCTCAACACTGACAGTTTTTCAGCCAACTTCCCACGGGCCCCAAATCTCTGTGATTGCAGATTCACCTTGTGGAGCAGGGTGTCCCAGGAACGTTAAATAGCTGCCTGTTTCAACTTGAGATGACTTGTTTCCTCATTCACTCACTGCATAGCCTCCTCCTTAAGGCTAAATTCAAAGTGCAAGGTCAGCATTTCCCAAAATGTGTTCTTCAGACTGTTGATCCCCATGGAATACACTGGGGAGAAAAGGTTTTGTTGTTGAATAAGTGTGTGATACTCTGCTCCTTGGAGAATTGAGGCATATATTAGCATATTAAAAATCCTGAAACTCTTGCACTGAAATAAGCTGTTTAATTTTATAATAGTTTCGCCCTGGCTGGGTAGCTCAGTGGACTAGAGCGGTGTCCCTGATACGCCAAGGTTGTGGGTTTGATCCTTAGTCATGTCACAGCAAACAACCAATGAATGCATGACTAAGTGGAACAACAAGTTGATGTTTCTTCCTTTGGTTCTCTCTTTCTCTCTCTCAAAATCAATAAAGGAAAAACAAAATTTCCTAGGCTGTGTCCACAGCGCCACAACCTGGGTGAGTTTAACAACAGATATTTATTGAGTTTTTAGCAGGATTGGTTCCTTCTGAGGCTGTGAGGGGTAATCTATTCCATGCTTCTCTCCTTCTTCTAAGGTTTGTAGCCCCCCTTGGGCATTCCTGGGCTGTTAGCTACATCACTCCAATCTCTGCCTTCGTATTCACATAGCCTTCTCTGTGTGTGTGTGTCTCTGTGTCCGTATTTTCCTTTTTATAAAGACACTAATCATATTGGATTAGGGCCTGCCCTAATGACCTCATTTTAACCTGATTACCTCATGAAGAACATATTTTCAAGTAAGACCGTATTCTGAGAGACTGGGGATTTGGACTTCAACACGTGAATTTGGAAGAAGATGATTCAACCCATAACAAACTCGATCACCTTTTCCCAACCTATTTAATGATCTGAGGGCCTGAGTCCTATTGACATCCCATGGAACCAGTGTTTCCCGGCACAGATTGGGAGGTGCTCTATTTCCTAGGGAGGAAAGAAAGGTTGTGTGGCCAGGGGACAACGGTGCAGGGAGCCGGAGGCGGGGCGTGAGGATGGAATGGCAGGCAGGCAGGCCAATGAGATAGATGGAGTCAGAAACATCTCTTTCCTTCTAGACTCTAAGCTCCCCGAGGGCAGGAAGCATGTCTGCTGAGTTCTGGCTGTACACAGGAACTAGCACAAGGCCTGGCACTGTAAATATAAGCTGGCCCAATGAACGAGTCACTCTATAAAAAGAATTTGAAGTGATGAAATAAAGAAATGATAAAGAAATAAACAGATGAGGAATAGATGATGTGGCAGTTGAGAAATCAGTTTGGAATGCTTCCTTACCAAAATGTCTTTTAAATATGAGGTCAAAGTCAAATCGTAAAGGGTTTATATTAATTTATTCTTACCCAAAGAAGCTTCTTTCTTATGAAAAAAAAAGGAGGGATAGCAAAATTTATTTTGAAAAGCTTCATACACATCAAATCGCTTTCATAAAGAAGAGGGTGAAAAAAACCCCAGCCCTTCAGGTGAATGTATTTGAGCAGAAATGGCAGGAAACGTGTTAGTTGCATTTCCCTTCAGCTCTCCCAGGTTTGCAAATTGGAAAAACGGTTCTGGAATAAAATGCATATTTTATTTTTCTGAAGTCAGTATATTTGGGAACAGCGATGTTTGAGATATTCAGGATGCTTAAAATATGTGTGGGTACTTGTTTAAGTCCTGTTATTACCAGTACTACATTAAAGTGGCTGATAAGAAAGAGGAAGTGGGCATTTAGCATCTGAAAAGAACCAATTCAAAAAAGATACATATATTTTTTCTATGTAGCTTCCATATAAGAGAAATCTCCCTCTGCCCCTTGACCACAATCAATATTTTTAGGGAAATGAAGGCAGGAGGAAAGGTTTATTCAGGCTTCTGCATGCAACTGAGCTGTGGAAACAGGATGGAGATTTGGCTAAATCTGTCCATTAAGTGCCTCTAAGTGCTTTTAAAACATGTCTCAGAGCAGAATGGAGGCCACAAGAAAGAGAAACTGGAAATTAAGGCTAAATTATTACATTTAAGTGTCTCGATAGTGGAAATGTCAGAAAAAAATAGCAGGAATGATGAGCAAATGAAAGTTTGGATGCTCCACTTAACTCTTTTGTTCAGTGTCCCTAAAAGCTGACAAGTTGCTTGGGTACTAAAGTGGTGAAATTATATAATTTTTGTGGAGTGAGCACTCATTTTCCTTACATATCGGAATCGATACACAGCTCTTTTCTAGATGTGCTAGATAAGAATTGAATTAAAATATAACAGATTAAATGCTTAAGATGATTACTAAGCATTTCAACAATTGGTCACATTGATAGAACTTTACTTTCTAATTTACATCATTTGAAGAACATTTTCAACATAAAATCAACAAGCTTCATGACATAAAGAAAAATAACTTAATGCGAGGAAGAAATAAGGGAAAAAATAATTTTTGACAAAAACTATTAGTAACTTTGCATATGGAGTACATGATGTTTAGATGACATTAATCGAGTGATATTTAGAGATGACAATAAAGAGTCATCCATTTTTAAATATCAAGCTGTTAAAGCAAATCTATTGTGTCTTAAAGGTGGACTGCTAGAGCCCTCTAGCTGTTGGAAATAATTCTGCTTTCCTAGGTGTAGATAAATAACCTAAGTGCATAGGCAGCAAGAAGTTCGCCAGCAAACCTACTGGAAAACAATTAGATAACTACATACACCATGATCTCCACTATTGCTTTGGCATTTGGGTTGGTAGAAATGTCAATACTGTTGTGAGCATCCATGAACATTTATCCTAGCCCTCTACACCCCTGAACTTCTGGACAGGTCAATTATAGAAACATTGTCACCACCCTTTCCCTATTTGTTTTGATTGGTTTAAACTGGTTGGTCTCCCAAATCCAGAATTAAACTTCACTGGATCAAGATGGATGATTCCCATTCTCTTTCCAGGAAATGGATGGTCTGTCTTAGGGACCTGGTACACTCTGGGCTTTGAGATGACTCAGGGGATATAAACACACACCCCAATAGACCAGTGGTTCTTAACCTGGGTTCTATTGAACCCTAGGGGTTCGATGAGTCCATCTCAGGGGTTCGGAGAAGCCTCTGCCACGGAGGCCAGAATAAAGTAATACCGTAATTTGTTGTGAGTTCATGCACTTTGTTGGTTTTGTTCTTTGAGCGAGGTGATGTTCATGCACGGCTCATTTTGAGCACCAGTAAGAAAACATATACCTATGTCTTGAATTTGGAAAAAAAAATCATATTTTATTTATCACTAAAGAAGGGTTCGGTGAATGCGCATATGAAACTGGTGGGTTTGGTACCTTAAAAAAGGTTAAGAACCACTGCAATAGACAAATGTGATTTGTTTGCTTTGCACAGAACTTCTAAAACCTTTAAATAACTAAGTGACGTTTAAAAATTGGGAAATTTCAGGTGAAAATCCACTATGTTCATCTTCTCATGAAAATCAAAGATCTTGTAGCTCTGGGCCTGGGTACTCATATGGTACCAACGGGCAAGAGCTAAGTAGTGGTAGCCTGCTTTATTTGGAATATACAAGTTCATTCCACCAAAGTTCCCATCACTTCCTACTGGATAATACAAAACCGGCATGCTGAATGCAATAATTTGACCCGCTTAGAACCTGCAGCCAACTGAGTCTGTAACTCCTGGTCTAAACCCCAAATAACTATATTCTTCTTCTTTCTCCTAAAAACAACAACCACAACAATAACAATGCAGCTTCTTGTGATTGAACAATTACTATGAATCAAACATGGTAAGAGTTTCTTTATCTCAAACCTCCATGTTGACCACTCAAGATAATCATTCTACTTCTTTTACAAGCCAGGAATATGAGACTTATGTTCAAATAAAGTAGTTCCGTTAACACATGAGTGCCAAGTGTATTAAATGCTGGTCACGCAACACCTAATAAGATAGCATAGTCCCTGCCCTCATACGTTTATGGTCAAATTACAAGCATGATCCCAGAGTGAAACATGGAGGCTGCTATAGCACGATGAAGCAAGGGGGAATTCATGTGGTTCCGTTGTCTTAATTTTTTTCGATCAGAGTCACCTGGACAGCTAGCAAGTTCTTACCACATCCTTTTGTCTTCCTCTCAATTTTCTGATTTAATAGGCCAGGGTTGAAACCAGGAATCTGCCCTCATTTTTGTTGTTGTTGTTCACTTTGTTTTTATTTCGTTGTAAAGTATAAATAACAAAATATTTACAATTTTAATATTTAACATTTTTAAGTGTATGGTAGAATGGCATTAATACATTCCCATTGCTGTACAACAGTCAGCATCTTTTCTCTCCAGAATACAGGGGTATGAGGTTCTGTTTGCTCAGGACTCTGTACTTTGACCAAGAAACCAGGTAAATCTAACCCAGGCGAGTTATGAGCCAGACTTTGAAATACACTGATCTAGGAACAGGGAGAGCCTCTCTTGAGAAGTGGACATTAAAACTGAATCTTTTTTTTTTTTTTTTACAGAGACAGAGAGAGAGTCAGAGAGAAGGATAGATAGGGACAGACAGACAGGAACGGAGAGAGATGAGAAGCATCAATCATCAGTTTTTTGTTGTAACACCTTAGTTGTTCATTGATTGCTTTCTCACATGTGCCTTGACTGTGGGCCTTCAGCAGACTGAGTGACCCCTTGCTGGAGCCAGCGACCTTGGGTCCAAGCTGGTGAGAGGGTCCAAGCTTTCTGCTCAAACCAGATAAGCTCATGCTCAAGCTGGCGACCTCAGGGTCTTGAACCTGGGTCCTCCGCATCCCAGTCTGATGCTCTATCTACTGCATCTCCACCTGGTCAAGCCAAACTGAATCTTGAAGCATGAGTAGGAGTTGACCAGGTGAAGAAGCGGTAACAGCAATGACCCTGTTAACTTTGGAGTGTGAACTCTCATCTTCACTTGAAATACCGAGACCCTAGAATTTTCCCCAGAACATTCACCAGCACTGAGGGCTGTGATTGGGTCAGTATCTAAGACAAGAATCATTAATCAATCATTCCTTTAACAAATATTTTCTAAGTGCCTTCTGTATGCCAGGCACCTTGTTAGATGCAAGAAATATCATGTGGTCATTCATCTGTTCACTTACAGTGAGCCAGGCACTGTGCTAGGTGCTAGAAAATTGCAGGAAATAGTTGCTGTCTATAATTTTGTTAATTTATTCACAAAATCCATACGTGTTACTTATCAGTAAGTTTCTTCCATGATGATCCTGGGGGATGTCAGAGAATTATTTAATACTTAAATACCTACTTATAGGCATCTGAGCTGATGACACTATTATTTTTTTTTCTTTTTATTTTATTCATTTTAGAGAGGAGACACAGAGTGAGAGAAGGAGAGAGAGAGAGAAAGGGGGGAGGAGCTGGAAGCATCAACTCCCATATGTGCCTTGACCGAACCAGTGCAGGGTTTTGAACTGGCGACCTCAGTGTTCCCAGGTCGACGCTTTATCCACTGCGCCACCACAGGTCAGGCCAACACTATTATTTTTATTTAACCATAAAAAAGTTCTCACTGCTGATGATCTCTGAGTTTTTGAGACAATATTTATTTCAATAATTAATCCACCCTTTTGTTATTGATGAAACAGTGGCATTGATTTCTTGGTGTCTACATTTCAGAATGATGCTCACATTTACCAGACTTCACCAACATTACATCTTGACGCATTGATTAAAACACCGTGGCCCTTTGAGAGGGAAAATAAAGTCTTTCATGATCAATGACTTTTAAAAAGATTTGACATTATAGAAAATTTGACCAGTGGGATCTAATTTATTTTTTCTGAAGAGATAAGCAGAGGGAGGCAGACAGACAGACTCCTACATGTGCCCAACCAGGATCCACCTGGCAAGTTCACTAGGGGGTGATGCTCTGCCCCTCTGGGGTGATTCTCTGCCCCTCTGGGGTGTTGCTCAGCTGCAATGGAGCCATTCTAACGCCTGAGGCAGAGGCCATGGAGCCATCCTCAGCACCCAGGCCAAACTTTGCTCCCATGGAGCCTTGGAGGGGAAGAGAGAGATAGAGAGAAAGGAGAGGAGAAAGGGGGGAGAAGCAGATGGCACTTCTGTGTGCCCTGGCCGGGAATTGAACCTGAGACCTGACACACCAGTCTGACACCCTACCGCTGAGCCCACCGGCCAGGGCCGAATGTAATTATTTTTTATGCTTGAGTCAGAGATAAAAAAAATTTAAGCTGTAAGAGTATCAAAGAAACTCAGGAAAATTTCTTTTCTGAATATTTAAATCCCTTAATTTGGATAAGATTTATTACCATCTACTCTGTATTATAGGTTATTGTGTGCATTTATGATTTTTTCCTTACCAGATTGTAAGTTTCTTGAAGGTAGGAACTATTTCTTAATCACCTTTGAACAGCTCTCAGCTACAGTACTGAATAACTCATAGCACTACGTAATCACAGTGTATTATGTGCTGGAAGCTTCCTTAATAAAACAGAGATCCAATACAAATTCAGTGAATGAACACATCGGTGAATAGGATTTACAGAGTAGCAACCGGGAAAGAAGCATAAATGGGTTGCGATTCTCGTTAAATGAACACATTTGTGTGTTACGGAAGGTAGACAGCAAAACAATTATGAAACAAAATGTTGCAAATAGGTTTCCCCTTAAAACAAAAAGAAGAGTGGTACCTCAAGAAACCTGTGGCTTATCTTTCAAAAAAGCACCCTTCTCAGAAATGGGAGTATACAGGCGTCCCCAAACTTTTTACACAGGGGGGCGGGGCAGTTCACTGTCCCTCAGACCGCTGGAGGGCCGGACTATAGAAAAAACTATGAACAAATCCCTATGCACACTGCACATGTCTTATTTTAAAGTAAAAAAACAAAACGGGAACAAATACAATATTTTAGATAAAGAACAAGTAAATTTAAATGAACAAACTGACCAGTATTTCAATGGGAACTATGGGTGCGGATGCAGCCTGTTCTCCTCTCACTGACCACCAATGAAAGAGGTGCCCCTTCCGGAAGTGCAGCAGGGGGTGGATAAATGGCCTCAGGGGGTCGCATGCAGCCCACGGCTGTAGTTTGGGGACCCCTGGAGAAGGACAAACTTGACAAAGCATCAGGCCAGGAGAAGTTGAGGATCCCATTGTCCCTGGAATAAAGAGGCTGCTCAGAGTGAGTTATAGAATATGAGAGAGCAAATGTGCACATTCTGCTGCCTCTGCATCGAAGGATCGAGCAACTCAGACTGACACGTGACCAGCGCTTTAGTCAAGGAAAGGGTCATGGGGGCAGTAAGGGAAAGAGGACAAGTAGCACAGAGAAAAGGAAAGAGAGAAAGCTTTAACTTTGAGCTTGAAAGACTGCTCTATTCCAGAGAGAGAAAGAAACTTAAATAAAGCAATCTTATATGATGAAATATTATTCAGTCTTTAAAAAGGAGGAAACCTTGTCATTTACAACAAAATGGATGGACCTGGAAAACATTATGTTAAGTGATGTAAGTAAGCCAGGTACTGGAAGGCAAATACTGCATGATGTCACTCACTTACATGTGGGATCTTAAAAACCCAGGTTCGTAGAGGAGCAGAACAGTGGTTACCAGGGCCTGGAGGGAGAGGGAGATGCAGAGATACCAGTCAGAGGTATAAAGTTTCAGTCATGCAGATGAATAAGTTCTGGAGATCTAACAAACACCATGGTGAGACTACAGTTATCAATATTGAATTTTATACTTGAAATTTGCTAAGGGAGTAAATCTTAAATGTTCTCACACAAGAAGAGGGAATATTATAAATAATAAAGAAGTCAAAGAAAGACTGAGCTTCAAAATAATATTTTAAGTGATATCAAAACATCTTCTGAAATCACCTTTTCCAAAGAATACTTTCCTATTTGGCCATTTTCAGGGGGAACATTTCTTGCAATCAAGGTTGTTTAAGTTGAAACTTACATCTACCTGCTTATCTCCCATCTGCTACTTCTAAGAGTTCATCAGGACCCTGTTACTGCCTCACTGGTTTTAATGGAAGTTCAAAAAACATCTTGAATCTGTTTATTTCACAGATCCTTGGTAACTGGTTTCTGAGGCATTTCAGTCTACTGCCTGATGATTCTGGTTTTTTTGGCTCACATGTAACCAGAACCCTTACTTTTAAGTAAACTATAGTTGAAGCCAAACTTTTTGTAAAGGCGAGGAGGCTGAATTAGCAAAATGTGGGGAAGAAGTCACGATAGGAATCAAAGAGTGGATTTGGAAAGCCAGAGGGAAGAGCTTGCAAAGCCCTCCAATTCTTCCCAAATGCACAAATGAGCAGGTCATGAGGGCTGACAAACTGTAACTGAAACCATATTGTTTCTGGAGAGTAAAATGCTTATACATTTTTAAATCCTGTCTTCTCCTGGGGATGACTTGGGGAGTCTGAGCAGAAAGGGTTCACAGTGTATGTCAGCAAATCAAAATCAAGTGTGTAAGCTTCCCCCAGCTTGTTCTGGGCTGTATCTTATGGAACTGGGAATAAAGCCGGAAATGCAGCAACTTCCTCTGTCGTCTGACCCCACCTCATAGATCATTCCTGATAACTTCACTGGCTCTGCAAAGACAAGTTAATGCTTTTTCTTTTTTCTTTTAAATCTGCGAATTGACAACATAGGAAAATGACCATGTGCAGCAATTACAGTAATTTCTAGCTTCTCAAAGGACACAGTCTGGAGCAAACCTGCATCACGGCAGGTTTCCTTGTCTTTAGTCATCTGTCACTACCTGGTACGCTGGAGAAGCTCCAGAAATGTTTGTGGAATGCAGCGGAATGACTGTAATGATACTGTGCGGATCATTGCAAAGCATATAATTAGGGAGAGCTTTCTAATTCAGAAAGCAAGCAGTTGTCCATGTGAAGCGATTACCCAATATAACAATTGTTAATTACTCAGCCCTTTGGATAAAATCAATGTAGCCAACAATATACTGTTTTTTATGAGATCGAACCATACGCAAATGCAAACACTTGCACATTTCTGATGTCCCGAGTATTTTAATGTGGTTCAAGCTAATATTCTAATTATCATAGTAATAATAGTCGTAGTAGGTTAAACCATGTGAGATGGCTGTATTTCTCTGTAAGTCAAACACTGTCGGCTACCAACAATTGCAAAGTTTAACTATAATAATAACATCTATCTATTTAGATATTATATAATTTTTTGTCATTAAATACCAGTAACAGCTACTGTCACCTACTGAGAATCTACCATGTCCACACACTTCGCTAAGTACTCAAGTTTATATACATGATTTCATTTAATCTTACAAGGTAGGTTCTAATATCATCCTTCAAGTTATGCAAATACTCCAGGAAGTCGTAAGACATTAAGCTGTTAGTCACTTTTGCCTCAGGAGATCAGTTTAATCTTTGGTCCTCATGGTGTGTTTACAGGGACAGAAGGATCAAAGGTTGAGACTACAACCTTACAGGGTAACAATTTCAGTGAGGCAGGGGCTTGGGGCTCAGCTTCCAATTCCAGGTGACCTTTAGTGGAACACACCTGAATTTCCTGTACGGTTTCCACTTGGCCCTGAGGTCAGAGCTATGAGGAAGGTAGTGTCTATACAGGTGGGAGATGAGACACTACACCCCATACACACACACATGCAAACACACACCCTTACAAATACAGAGTGTCTCTTCAGATGGGGGACAGTAACGGGGACCATATGTCCCACTGGGCCCAGGACAACACTGATTTTTAGCTGCCGTCTCCACATAATTATTAAAAGTCCCCCATATCACCCTTAACAGCAGAGCCAGAATTAGGGGATGAGGCGAGTGAGGTATTTGCCTAGGGGGCAAAATTTCAGGGGTGCCGAAAACTCAGTAATCAAGATAAATCACGCTGTAAGGCAATATTTGGAAAAATCCGAATTAATACAAAAATAGCAAACTTTTAAATAAAAGAAGCATCAGTATTGGCGATGCTCTCTTTTGCCTCAGGCTGTGCATGGCACAGCTCTAAAGCATCTCAGTTGGAACAATAAATTATATGTTGACCCTAATTTAGAGTACTTCATCAAATAATAGCGAATACTTGCTTAGCAATTCTTAGAGGCCGAGTACTATTCTAAGTGGTCTACATATGTTAGTTATGACACAAATATTGTCATCACCCCATTTACAACAAGGACACCGAGGCTTAGAACGTTGTAGCCATTTGTTTAAAGTCACACAACTGAGAAGTGGAGAGGCCAAGTTTGGAATCCAGGCAGTCTGGCTCCAAAGTCCCTAGAGACGACGAGATAGATACCACGTCTTCAAGAAAGAGCCTAATGAATGTTGCTACTATGCACGTTATTATAAATAATAAAGAAACGGAGGGTCATCTGGGAAAGGTAGGTGGAAGGAAAGAGAGACAAGCTTTACCTGCTTCTCACTTTGGACTCAGTACAGCCCAGAATATAGCTGTTAGCCGGCTGTAATTTAACCTTCTTGAGCCTCTGCTTCCTGTCAAATGGGAAGGTTGAACCAACTGATCTCTGAGGTCTCTTTCATTTCCAAATAATGGCCGCTTATTCTGTCGCTCCTCATCACTATCTATCATTTTTCCAGCAAGTACCAGTTATCGAATGTGCTTCTTCCCTCCGTGTCAGTTCTCTCTGTGTGCATCCCCGACCCTCGCTCCATATGGTTTTTTGCTTGGTGATCTCATCCATCGGCTTCACCTCTCATCTCTCTGTGGCCGACTCCCAAATCTGTATCTAACTTCTCTCTCGCCACATTTCCAGCTGCCTCCTGGGTTCTCCTCCTAAATCTCACCGGAAACTTGAAGTCAGTGCATCTGAAATGGAAATCTATGCCTCTCACCCTCCTCCCCTTTCCCAGGCTCAACATCCCCTTACCGCCCCCCCCCTTTCACCCAGACTCAGGCAGTTGCTGAGACCTGACAACCAGCCCTCACCGCCTTCCTCCTCGATGTCTTCCTCCAGTCTGCCACAATCCGCATGCGCAAGAAGAATGGCATTCCCTAGACTCTAACCAGGATCCTGGCTCTCCTACCTCCGAACATTTAGGGACCTTCCGGTGTCTGCGGAGGGAAGTCTGTCTTTGTCATTTAACACCTGTCCTGCCAAAGTTTGGCTTCAATCTGTTTCTCTTCCACTTTTCCACTCTGTGTCTTTTATATTCCTTCCACACTGGACAATGTTTCCTGAACGTGTTGTCTATTTCTCTGCCTTGTGCCCGTATGACTCCCTTTGCCTTAAGTTCTTCCCTCCATCTCTCTCTACCCATCCGTCAATATTCAACCCAAATGCCCCCTCTTTTATACAGTCTTCTCAAATTCCCCAGGGCAGAGTCCTTCCCTCTTGGAAATATTTATAGCACATTATCTATACATCTCTGCCAGCTCTTACCTCCTCCTACATTGTCTTAGAGTTCCATATATTTCCTTTTTGATGCCACCAAAATAAAGATCTCTTAGCAACAAGGGTCACGTCTTTCAGGTCCCCCTATCTCCACACCCCCCCCCATAACACCTGTCACATCATTCCACCGGAGGTACTTGATCAAAATGCAAGTTTTACATCACTTGTAGTCACTTTTTAATTATCGTGCCCATAAGATACCGTGACTGACCTAAAGTTTGAGTGAATAAAAGGACAGAATCTAGTTTCACTGTTTCTCCCAGAAGGTAATTATCCTCCTTGATGAGCTCTCCTGTCTCTCTGGCAACAGTCCTTCGTATAGGGACAAGCCTGCCTGCCCAAGCCTAAATTCTGGAGCCCTTTTAACAGCTGAAGAGCATCTCATCCCTTGTGAGGAGTCCCAAATCTTCCTTCCTCTTTCCGAAGATGCTCCCAGGGTTCTTGGGTGGCAGTTCTTTGACATCTCTTCTTCCCAGGTGTGCTCAGCTCCAGCATTCCCTGTAAGGGTCATGACTCAGCTAGTCCCAACCCCAATCCTGTCCCTGTGTGATGTGCATGGGGTGGTGTATTCAGGGACTGCAGGGAATGATTTTGAGATGGCCTGCTCTTATGATTACTAACTGACCACACTGATCACACTTAGAAATGGCTAATGACAACTCTCCATGCTACATTTATATTTGGGTTACGATCAAACAGAACAAATAAGTTCCTAAGATGAGTAAAGAGAGCTCACCACCAAAGGTCATTCATTCTTAATCTAACAGGTAAGAGGCAACATTAAAAAATATATATACTTTCGCCTGACCTGTGGTGGCGCAGTGGATAAAGTGATGAGCTGGGAACACTGAGGTCGCCAGTTCAAAACCCTGCACTGGTCTGGTCAAGGCACATATGGGAGTTGATGCTTCCAGCTCCTCCCCCCTTTCTCTCTCTCTCTCTCACTCTGTGTATCCTCTCTAAAATGAATAAAATAAAAAGAAATTTAAAAATATATATATATATATATATATATATATATATATATATATATATATATATACTTTCTGCTCAAGTTTGTTCTTGAACTAACATCTGAGTATAGCATTTTAATTTAATATTACAGCATATGTTGTCTTCCTGAATTTAAAAATCCATGACTTGACTCCAAAATGTTTTCAAGTTCTGAAGAGGAATATTCTCACCAAAATAAGGTCTTCAGTGACAGGAAGTATTTATAATAAATTTACAATTTCTGAAAAACTGGAATCAATATATACAATTAATATTGCAAATAAACGTCAAAATGATATACTTCCCACCATATAAATGAACCTTGTTTCACACATAAATGTGCTCTGTGGCAATGGTTCAAAATCCTTTTTCTTCAACAGTAAGCAGATTGAATGGAATAAAAAATGATGTGCCAGAACTTAAAGGTACAAATGGTACAAATTTCAAATTATTGATTGCTGACTGCGCTTACAGACATCAAACAATACTTTTTCAGGCAGCTATAATAGTCCGCTTCAATGGCGACATGATATATTACAGGAAAATTGAAAATGTGTGGACTATTTGACTGGTCAATGGTCATTTTAAATGATTAAGGTTTGGGATTTTGTTTAGCTTTTAGGTTATAGGGAGAAAAAAGAACAACAATGCAAACTAGAAAACAATCTCATTAACGTCACACCTTGCGTACCAGCTCCTTTATGATCGTTTGAAAAGTACCGAGATGTCCAGTTAGAATATAAACTCTCCCCATCTTAGAAGAAGTGCACATTTGGGCAGAATCCATAGGCAGTGACAGCCCTTAATGGAAACTCTAGCAGACCCAAGCAATCACTCTTGAGGAACCCAGAATGGATTTATATAAGCAGGCAAGAAATTTTATCAAGAACGAACTTCTGATGTATGGGTGAGATGTGCTCTCTTAGAGTCTGAATCTGAACTCACTCAACCTGCTCACTTCTTTAAAATCATCATTAGCAAACATCTTCCCAGAAGTAGCTAAGAAATCAAGTCCACGGCCCCGCGTCCCTGCACTCTAAGTGCTCTTGCTCTTTCTATAACCTGGTAATGGGAAGCAGAGTTGTGTATTGGAAAACTCAGTTCGTCAGAACCCTTTCAGTTGCAAAGGACAGAAACCAAACTCCAGCTAGCTACGGCCAAAAAGGTAATTTATTGTCCTGTGTTATTAGAGTCCAAGTGAGGCTGGATCCAGGGGTTTCAGATGATGTCATCGGGAGGATGTCTGTTTCTCTCCATCTCGCAGGCCTGCTTCCTCTGTAGTGGAGTCATTCCCATGCTGGCTATAACCACATGGAGGGCATGACAGTCAAGGCGCCTGAGAGCTGGTGTAGCCTGGAGGACATGTTTTTTTAGATGCTTAAACCTTGGTAAAGTGGTTACAAATCTTTACAGCGCTTTTTTTTTTTTTTTAATTTACTCATTTTAGAGAGGAGAGTGAGAAAGAGAGAGAGAGAGAAAGGGGGGAGGAGCAGGAAGCATCAACTCCCATATGTGCCTTGACCAGACCAGTGCAGGGTTTTGAACTGGGGACCTCAGTGTTCCAGGTCGACGCTTTATCCACTGCGCCACCACAGGTCAGGTTTTACAGTGCTTTTTAATAGATCAGCGCACTGAAGCCCAGAACAGCCTTCCAGACCTCTTACCCTGTAACACTGTATTCTCATTCCCCCTCAGCACATAATGCCCCACGCTGCCCCCTCTCATTCTCTAGCTCATGGGCATCCATGATAATTTCACAAGGCAAGAGCCTTTATCTGTCTCTATCTTGCTCTTTCATTCTCTTTCTTCTCTCACCATTCCTTGATCCCTCCCAATCCATATTAAATTTAGAACCAGCATACCAACTGTCACTGCTAAAGGTACACACACACCCCAACTCTGGCCAATCACGGTGCCCAGTGGGATGAGTATTCCAATAGACCTAGGGCATGCCTCTCCCATTGATGGACAGCCCACCAATTACTGTACCTGCACAATCCAAGTAAAGGAAGCAGTCCTCCAAAGGAAGTGTTCCACAGCACCAATGAGAAACAGACTCCACCTCAACTACTGAAATCACTGTGAAGAATCAGGGTTTGTTTCATGTGATTTTCATTCATCTCAGTTTTCTGGCTCAGTTGAGACCCAAAAAGCCAGCGGACATAATACCAATATGGAAATCTGTTAATGGTAGCTGAATGAAGACCGGAAGGCTTGTTTCTACCCTCTGCTGTTGCATTAGACCTATTCTCATCAAAGATATGTTACTCAAAACTTCTACACATTACCTAGGCTTCAACCATTGGGCATGCCGCCAGACCTTGAAGTAGTGAAGCTGGCGTTTACTGCAGGAAATGAGGGGAGGCATTGATGAGGGAGGGGGTATATGGTCTTCCCTTGGAAATATTGTTATTTCTAGTGAAAAGCTGGTCAAATAAAGATGTACTGTGTACTTCTTATATACCAGGCATTAAAGAAACTATTTTTCCATTGCCTAACTTCAGAAAATTCACATGTTTTAGGAGAAAAGAAAAGCAAATAACCAACTAACCTAACATGATTAGTGTTACGATAATGGTATAACATATGATAATGGTATGACAAAGTGCTTTAGGAGTGAAAGAGAAAGAGGTGATTAATTCTTCTGGGGATGGAGGGAGGGAGCAGTAATCAGCAAGGTGGGGAGAGAGGAATGTCAGGAAAGGTAGCCCAGGGGAGACGCCATCTGACCTGAAGAAGGAGAGGGAGTGTGACAACTTCAAAAGGAGGAGGAAAGCAGTTTAGGTGGAGGAAACAGCAAGAGGGAGGGCGGAAGCAACCCGACATCTCTAATAGTCGCTGGCCAAGTGTCCACGGCTTACACAAAGGGGAAGATTGAAGCCATTATTGAGAAAACGGTCTCAATCTTTCCTTTTCTCCTCGCTGTGGAAATTTGACCATGGAAACGCTTTTGTAAGAGAAAAAGTCTTGATTCCAGAGACCACACAATGTTAAGTGATGGCAAAATGATTTTTTTTTAGACAGAATAGAGAAAATCCAAAGTACCTGAATTCAACAGGGGAAAAACTTGACTTGATAATAAAGGAAAGTGAAAGCCTTTCTTCTCTGTCTCTCCACTTTTCTCTCTTCTTTCTTTCTGGGGGCGGGGGGGGGGGTGGGGTGGGGTGGGGGTGGGGGAGGGAGAGAAGTTGGGGGATGGAGAGAGGTTTGCTTCAGAGAGCAAATCCACTGAGCAGAAACCATCTGTCTATAGGTAATTGATGCCTTGTGAAAACTTAACCACTGGTGAGAGTAGGATGGTGATAATTATTCAAATAACTTTTCAAGAATTTACTAACATCAGAATCAAAATAAAGTACAATCCAGGAACTGATTCCCATGTCCTCTCCTCCATTTTTCCTCTTCAAATGCCTCGGTAGCTTATTAGTATTCAACAAGTCTTTGGAAGACTAAATAGCATTAAATTTTTGCCTCGCAAGAAAAGAGATTACAAATTTGTTTGAAAACACGTCTTTGGTAGAAAAGTGTGCAGAAATCTAAAGAGGGGAGAAATTCTGATTTAAAGTCCACAAAATACATTGGAAATGAACAGAAACTCATGGACCTCAGTTTGTATTTCAGCACCATGGTTTATTAACTATGTGACTTTACACAGGTTTCTGAACCTGTCTAAACTTCAGTTTTAAAATGGGAACAATGGCAATGTCTGAATTGTAGAGATATCTTGAGCATTAAAAGGGACGATCCATGAAAAAAATTTGCATAACACATGGCATACAATATTATCTTGATATCAATGGAATGATGGAATTACAAAAAATTGCTCCGGACGTGCTGATAACCATAGAAGCACACATTACATCAGGATCCTGATCTGGTACCATCTATGCCCTTTGTGTGTCTCTCATCAAGGTGTTAGTTAGAGTAACAAGACTTAGGAACTGTCATTATGACGTAATGACACCAGAAAACCAAGGGATGACCTTCAGTGCCTTTTACCCTCCTGTTATTTGCAAAGAGGAAAGAGAAGGAAATGGGACTCCCTCTGCTGAAAACCTTAGCCATTTGGTTGTGGGGAGAGAAGCAGACGGTCCAGTCCGAGGGTGATGTTAGGACTGGGCCCAATAAACCATGACACAAAGCCCTTCCCCTCCCCCACGGTAGAACTTCCTCTTGTTATCTGCATATATACTTCAAAAACAACATGTCACTTCCTGGGCATTAGAATTTGCTAAATGTTACCTTTGGCTTGAGATGTATATTCTCTTTATAAGACAGAAGAAAGAATAGGCTTCTAGCTGAAGTGCATTGTGGGTAACCATGAAATTGTCAATGGTTCAGAATGAACATGAATGCTCCCTTTCTGTTATACCTGAGAAGTAGGTATATAATTCAGTGCTGCATGTCTTTCTATTTACTTATTGGAGTCCTCACCTGAAATGTCATTTCTTTCAAAGGAGCTAAAATATGTATTTGTAGGAAAACAAGCCATGGCAAAATTTTCATTTGGCTGTATTTAAATAGACCTTTTTAAAAAAATCTTACCTTTATAGTTAATTGCTTTGAAACATTATAATTCATCCCGTTTAATACACAAGAAAGAAAATATGACTGATTGCATATATCAGATTGAAAAGAATCACGCAAAAGAGACTGCTGAGGGCTACACACTTGGTGGGTAGGTTTCTTTTTCATGACTTTATTCACACACCTGCCGCTCAATTTCACCTTTAGCTGGATATGTATACCAAAAGGGTGTGTCAGCTGTTTGTGATATATTAAACTAATTGAACAGTTGAAGAATATGGCTCCTGTGATCATCTACCATTCTGAATGATAATTAAAAAAAAAAGGGAGTTACAATTTAGAAAAATAAACATGAAGTTGGGGTAATAGGAATGGGCCACACCATGGTTTATATTCATAATGATATTCGAGAAAAAATATTAACAAAAAAATCATAATAGGTATGTTAGACTTTGCAAAAATCAAATAAACATGACTTTGCAGAATGGGTAAAATCATGATTCCTACTCATAGTTAAATATTGCCATCTTAGGTCAATTTATCAAGTGATGTTATAATGGTCTTTGACTATGTCTACAATGACATCCCACCTTCCTTAAAAAAATAAAGTTAAGAGAACTTTTGTAATTAAATAAAGAAGTGCTATACTTTAATGCTTCTCAATTCAGAAAACATTAACCAAATGCAGGGCTGTTTGAGCCTAGAACCAGGTTTGTTGCTTGTACATTTGAGCAAATCAGAACTCAGTTGCTTGATCTATAAATCAGAGAAGACGATAATAATTGTACTGCCTCCCCACAGAATTGTTGTGAGGATCAAATGGGATAATAGATGTAAGATGTTGTTATTAGTATCTGAAAATCAATTATTTAAAGAGAATTACTGCAACTATGTTTTCTTAAATAGCTTAGACATAGTCTTGTGTGAAAGCACTGTGACATAATACATTATTTCCAAAAGTAGCTATTGCCTTGGAAGTGAGGTATCATTGTGTTATTTATTCTGTAATCTTATTTCTATTCCCAGGCTGAGGGGACATACTTACGCATCTATGAATATTAGTGTGCACAGATAAACCCAACTATGCATTTGTAAAAACCAGTATATGTGTGTCTATTTGTGTGCACATGGTTTACAAGCAGGGATTCTGGAAGAGATGGATAAAATTTGAATTCTACGTACTTGCTTGTAACTCTGACTAGTACCTTAATCTCAATCTTGCTCTGTCTCAGTTTTCTTATCTGGAAAAGAAAAAATATACATACAGGTATGTCCATGTGGATTAAAGTACTAAGAATGGAGTCTTTACATGTTGTACGTATCCAGCAAATGTTTATTATTTCTATCCTCAAGAGGACCTATAGTTTAGCAGCAAAATAATCAGAGGAGATTTACTCTGTTCAAAACATATACTCATGGTCCTGGCCAGTTGACTCAGTGGTAGAGCGTTTACCTGGTATATGGAAGTCCCGGGTTCATTTCCTGGTCAGGGTACACAGGAGAGGCAACCATCTGCTTCTCCACCTCTCCCCTTTCCCCTTCTCCTCTCTCTTCTCCTCCCGCAGCCATGGCTTGATTGATTTGAGTACATGGGCCCTGAGCACTGAAGATGGTTCCTTGGAGCCTCTGCCTCAAGCACTAAAAATAATTCTGTTGCAAGCATGGCCCCAGATAAGCAAAGCATCAGCCCCAGATGGGGGTTGCTGAGTAGATCCTGGTCAGGGCCCCAGATCGGGGTTGCTGCGTGGATCCCAGTCAGGGCACATGCAGGATCTGTCTCTCTGTCTCCCCTACTTTTATTATAAAAAAAAAACAACAAAAACAACCACTCATGTCCTATCTCCCCGGTGAAGAACAGTTTACCCAAATGCTAGCCTAGACCAGGATTACAACTTTTTAAAAAAATTAATTTATTTATTTATTTTAGATTTACTCATTTTAGAGTGAGGGGACAGAGAGAGACACACACACACAGAGAGAAAGAAGAGGGGAGGAGCAGAAAGCATCAACTCCCATATGTACCTTGACCAGGGAAGCCCGGGGTTTCAAACCGGCAATCTCAGCATTCCAGGCTGACGCTTTACTCACGGCACCACCGCAGGTCAGGCAGAATTACAACTTTTAAAACTCCTGGCTAGACAGAAGCTGGGTAGCCTGCAACAGAAATTCATATTAGGCTTGGAACCACAAGTTGTAGATTGCAGAACATCATTGACCCTAACATGGTTAAGTACTCCTCCTGAGAAAGGGTCATGGCCAAATACATTTGGGGACATTTTGTTAAACTATATGAATCAGGGTTTCTTTACTGCAGGCTGTCTCAGAACCTTTAATCAACCAATGTGCATTATGAGTCTCCAGAGAAACCACAGAATGCAGCTTCCCAAATTATTTTCATATAGAATAATTGTTTTTTTGTTTGTTTGTTTTTTTAAAGAAAGCCTATGAAAATCTCCAGGAGTATTAGGAGTTCTTTAAGGCTTGAAAACACTGGCTTATTATATACTTTTTCTCCAGTTCAGATATTTTAGGCTGCTATAATTTTAATAACAGGATGGCAAAGAGCCAAAGGTTCAACAAAATGCTTTTTGGGGGGCCAAGGGACCTCATGGAGCCCTCCACTGGAACATCCTGGGGTTGATTTTGTTGCTAATGAGTTAATTATGGCTTGTCAATGGTTCTGAAGAGAAGAGCCCCAAGCCCTAGAGATTGCCGTGGAACACAGAAGAAGGTGCACCATAAAAACTGGACGAAAGTGTGATCTTTGAGGAATACATTTGCACAATTTAGAGATAATGAAAAAAATATTTTGTAGATGAAAACAATTTATTTTTAAGTGAGAGGAGGGGAGATAGTGAGACAGAGTCCTACATGCTCTGGGATCCACCTGGCAACCCCTGTTTGGGGCTGAAGCTCGAATCAACCAAGCTATCCTCAGCACCCAGGGCCAATGCTTGAAGCAATCAAGCCACTGGCTGTGAGAGTGAAGAAGAGAGAGAAGAGGAAGAGGGAGGGGAAGAGAAGCAGATGGTCACTTCTCATATATGCCCGGACCAGGGATCAAACCTGGGAAATCTGGGACATCCGCACACCAGGCTGACGTTCTATCCACTGAACCAAACTGCCAGCGCCGAAAACAAAATTCTTAACTGCAGAGCAGAAGTCAGATCAAACAGAAACACTGCTCCAGAGAATGAGCCGATGGTGATTTGTATTTTATGGGAGCTGAAGAGTTTGAGCTGCTTGTTAATGAGAGCAAGCACCATTACATACATTACTGGCATCCTCAGTAGCTGCAGATCTATTTTGAAATATCTTTATGCTACATTTGTTCAAAGAATTGTCTTTCTGTTAAAAGAATTCACCTGCACATTACATTTTCTCTGGAATATACTACTGATAGTTTAAAGAAATATTTCTGTGTATCTTATTGTCTGAATTTGGAAGCAATGTATTTTCTTTGAGTTCCATTTCGTGTGAAGATGAGTTGTTGACAAATACAACTGTCACAATGATTGTAGGACTGAATTACCCTGTTGATTTCCTAATTCGCTGCCTGAATTGTAATGACTCAAAATAACAGCATCCTCTCTAAAATATTTTGTCATCTTACACTGTTGGAAAGATAAATGGTCTTAAATAGAAATTCTTTGCTAGAATTGAGTTTTAACATCAAGGTCTGTATCTGATAGAATGGAGGTGGCAAAGACTGCTCTTTTTTGGGTAGGATTTTCTGATCCAAGCAGGGGAGTTCTATAGGATCAGGTCTGAAGTAAAAAAAGAGAAGATAAAGGAGATGGATTTCTAAGTGAAAAAGAGACCTGGAATGTATATTAAAAGAGTACATGGTTCAAGTCTAGATCTTTGTGAAGCCTTGAGTATATAAGACAACTAGACGGGTGTCTATTTTCATATTTATGAAATGAAAGGAACAAACATCAGTAATCGGTAAAGTACAACATTTTTTATTAGAGAGTTGGTATGGAAGGACAGAAGAAAAAGGTACTAACCACCTATAGAATTCTTTCCATATATGGGGAAAAGGCGTACTATTAAGACCCATAATTCTGTATTCTTTAGTTACTATTTCTCATGTAGATTAGCAATGGCTAATGCTTTGGGAGAGATAGCGTTTCCAAACCTGACTCAATTTTCTGCCTGGAATTTTGTATATTGTTGTATGCCTAGAATTTTTTTCTACTTCTTATTTGAAAAAGGCTTTCACTTACTATGCCTATAAGCGATGATATTAAGGCTTGATGCCAGGGAAGTTTCAGAAAAAGGAGTGAGAAATTTATTTAAAAGGACTACTTTTTTGATAATGGCAGTGTTTTGACAGTTTTTGACAGGCAATTTAAAATAATGCAACCTCCTGGATTTCAGCCACCCTCTGAAATGGGCTGTAATTTAGAATGATGGCAGCTTCTATGACCTCTATATTGGAGGTTACTGGAATTAAAAAAAAAAAATCTGCAAACAGTTTAGGTTGATATTGAAAATCTGGCTTAAATGTCCTGACATGTAGCCATTTTATTTAATGAAAGAACTTTAAGAACTTTCTTGTCCTATCGTGTGGTAAAATTCTTCTCCTTGGATTCCACTGCCAACCAGATTGTAAACATTCCAAAGAGCTGGTTGTGGGCATGGCTTCCCTTTTCTCCTTTGGATGAAAACGGTGAAATTAGACCCGCTCGGCCCTGGCAACTACATCCTGTTGTCATTCTATGCACGTTATAGCTTCAGACCTCCTCCCCTCGTTCAAATATGTTGTCTCCGGTTCAGGTTTGGTTCTCAAGGCCTCATTGAAAAACAGAGTCTAGTACTCCCTTAATTCTGCGAGTTAAATGCTTTTTAAAGAGTTGGGTAAGCTCAAAAGGAGCTGGGTGTGCAGTGGAGGATTTTGAATTGAACTGCAATTCTCCAAACATACCAATATATTCCAAAATTGCCAGTTGCAGGTCATAAAATATTTACATTCCCGAGTAAATAATGTATGTTTAGTAAGAAACGATGAAATATTTACCATTTATTCTAAAGATACTGTACGGGGTTTTTCCTCTTCCACAGCCGTTTTTCTTGAAGCAGGCCCAATGGGCCTCCTGGAGAGCGCTGAGGATAACATGGAAGCACCCAGGAAGGAAGAGAAGGTTCTGAGGCAATAAGTGGAAATGTCCCCACAAGGACAAGAATCAACAGCTGATCTCAGATATCAAAGTACATATTTCATCTAGTTAAAGGTCTAGGGTGGCATTAGCAAACAATTTTTGGTATTTTCACCATGAAATTGAAGGGTTGCTAGGCCCAGGTTACGTGACACAATCTTTTGCCAAGGCCATTCTGTGGGAGCCTTGGAGGATGGTCTGACTTTCCAAGCTCTGGAACCAAGACGTTTTTCAAACCTCTCCCGCACGCTTGCTGACCCTGAAGAACTCAATCAGTGTTGCTAAATCCTCATGGGCACGTGTTTGGGAAAAAAACCTTGTAGAAGCTCTTAACCGAAGTGTTCGACAGAACCACCTGAGAATCTTACCAAGAGATTTTCAGGCCTGCGCGCACTCTAAGAAATTCTAATGAGAGTACTCTACTGTAGGGCTTGGGAATCTTTATTTTTGAAAAGCTTCCCAGGTAATTCCGATGATCATCTGGATTTGTAAACTATGATAAACTGAATAATGGACCCCAAAGGAATCTAGGTCCTGATCCCTGGGACCTGTGAGTCTTACCTTATACAGCAAAACAGCGGTTACAGATGTAATTAAATTCTAAGTCTTGAGCTGGGGAGATTTGCCTGGATTATGTGGGTATGCTTCAGGTTCAGAGTTAGGCTCTCAAGGCCCCTTTGAAAAATGTAATCACCGGTGTCCTGATCATAGGGAGATGGATTATAGATGAAGAGAGCAAAGTGATGACAGATGTGAGATGGTAGGCTGCTTGCTGACTTTGAAGGTGGAGGAAAGGGCCCAAAGTCCATGGATGTAGCTGGGTGCTAGCCATGGGGAAAGGCGGAGAAAGAGATTCTCTCCCAGAGCCTCCAGCCGGAGCCAGCCCTATCAATACCTTGAGTTTAGCCCACTGAGAAAGATTTTGGACTTTGGACCTTTAGAATGGCAAAATAATAATTGTGTGTTGCTTCATAAGCTACTGTTTGTGACTATATGGTATAGTGGCAATAGGAGACAATATACATCTTACCATTGCTCTAAAGCACTTCAATTTTTTTGTGTGTGACAGAGACAGAGAGAGGCAGAGAGAGGGACAGATAGGGACAGACAGACAGGAAGGGAGAGAGATGAGAAGCATCACTTCTTCGTTGTGGCACCTTAGTTGTTCATTGATTGCTTTCTTATATGTGCCTTGACTGGAGGGCTACAGCAGACTGAGTGACCCTTTGCTCAAGCCAGCAACCCCACACTCGAGCTGGTCAGCTGTGCTCAAACCAGATGAGCCCGCACTCAAGCTGGCGACCTTGGGGTTTCAAACCTGGGTCCTCCGCCGCATCCCAGTCTGACGCTCTATCCACTATGCCACCACCTAGTCGGGCTAAAGCATCTCAATTTTAATAGCCCTAATAGTCCTTTGTTGCTAAACACATTCTTCAAGCCAGAGCTTCAGGGCCCTAGAATTTAATTCATTCCCAACTCTGGAGGGACACAACAGCGACCTTGCCTCTGGTAAATACCATTGTGCACCCCCTCTTTCCACCTTTGCTGGGCACCGTCCTCAAAGTCACACTTCCTTGTGGATGCCATCGATGCCCAAAACAGAAAAGGCAGCAATGTGGGACCATGGCCAATAACAGCATCCCTAAAGCTTGGACATCAAGCCACAAGAATTCATCATACCCGCCTGTCTGCTCAGCATTCTGCTAGCCACCGTGGGGAATTCAGGGAACTGGGAGAGGTCACTCCCCAGTCTCCTGCTGGATATAGAAACAGCAGAGTGATTACAATCACTTAGATTGCATTTTCCAAGATTCTCAAAGCTGAGTCTCTTCTGGGCACAAGAGATATTGTCTCACTTGGGGAATAGGGGAAATGCATCATTGTGGTTCAGAGAAAAGAGGAGAATGTCAAAGCATGGACTTCCCAGTTCTCCTCTGATTGGAAGACCTGGAAGTCAAGCCATTTCCATAGTTCTAGTCTCCCGGTAAGCCAAGGGACGTACTAACAAACTATCTGTACAACATTTGAAGTGTATTTTCCAAGGTGGGTGAGTGTATGTGGGAAAGGGGGGTCTCTATATTTTATCAATACTTGTTTCTATCAGAACTCCTCACAGTAAAGAGAAAATAAGATGGCAGCTGCATAGAGCTTGGATAGCATCTTGTTTCTATGACAACAATATCTGCTCTGCTCCCAAGCTCCATCTGGTATTTTCAGGCTTAACAGCCAGGTAGCATCTAAAAGCCTAGTGTAAAAGAAAAAAAAAGGCATCGATGGAGATTCGAGATTCTTCAGATCAGGCACAAATGAACAAAGCATCCCCACGCCCTTTCTAAGGAAAACAATGAATCACTTCACCAGCAATGGGGCGTTAGGAAGGCAGACCACTTAGTGTAGAGAATGCGCTGTATTTCATGGGCCAAGCCAGCACAACATGCACATAAGATGAAAGGAGCTGTGGGGGCTGATGGGGGTGGGGGTGGGGGCTTTGTCCTAAAGGCAATCTAAGGAGACTCCCATGGGGTGATTCTCTCCTTCCTTAACTGCTCTCTTTCCTGATCCTGCTTTGTGGAGCGGTGTGCGCTTTAGGTAATATGGACGCAGAGGCTCTTACCTGACCTTCCCTTCAGATTTTATCCTTGCTGATTACCAGCAGCTCTGCAGAATTTATGACAAGCTGCATCTCAGCCCTCCTCTGTGGGCACTGGCTCACAGAAAAGTATGCTTTCAAAACAGCACAATACGCACGGTCGGCTGTCACCTTCCCCTACCTCCTTTCTGAACACAATCTAGTCATAGCACTTCCTTTTTCATCCCTGATAACGCCAACATTGAGAATATAACATCTGTACAAAGGTACGATTTATCTAAAATATGATGCAGTGTGACCTTATAGCTAGGTTGTCATGCAATATTTGGGACAACACTCACGCTATACTAAACAATTATTCATTGTTTATCTGACATTTAGCTTTAACTGGGCAGCCTGTGTTTTTAGTTGCTAAATCTGGCAACCCTATTTATATACAGAAATACAGGCCTTTTCAATTTGATTGATCACTTAGACTTTGATACAGTATGCGAAAGGTTAGTACTTTGAATTGAGTATCGGTTTTTAGCATTTTCTGGGTATTAAGGAAAATTTACCTGTTCATTGTTTATATTAAAAAAATGGTTCTTTACGTCAAATCTTTACATACATTCATTTTTCCTTTCATTCAACACTGTTCCAGGAGCTGGTAATCCATGGTACACAAGACCACGAGGTGTCCCGTACGAAGACAACAATCTGTTGTGGCTCCTGGATTTTATTTCAGGACGTTTGTGTACAAGCACTGGAATAGACACAGACCCATTAGATATGGCCCTGCCCACTAAGAGCAAACACACTGTCCTTTACCCATCTTAAAATGTCCCCAAACCTCATTCAATCAGTCCCAAATAGTTTCATGGGTGTTAACTCAGAGAGGAAATCCAAATTGTCATTTTTCACTTCCTTTGTCCCTGACAATTGACCCTGAAAGAGTGGGACATTAGCTGGTGTCACCCTGCCGCCAGTTTCTGAAATTGCCCGATGCCCTCGCTGGACTCATGCACGTGAGGCTCCTTACTCTGTCCTCTTCCCCTCCTGAGCCCTCACTGGAGATTTGGACATGAGGGCTATGTACATTCTTTCTCTCTCCTCCTCTCTTTCTTTCGTATTGCCCCAATCCTTCTGTCCTTTTAACTATTTCATCTTTTTGATACTGACAACTTCCAAACCAGAGGAGAAAATTAAAGGTCTACAGAAAGTTCTTGAGAAATGGATCTATTTTAAATTCTTTCTATATGACTAAGATTTTTCCCCCTCACATGGCACTTTTTTGACTGTGACATGCTCGGTTTTTGTTTTTGTTTTTTTTATTAATTTTAATGGGGTGACACCAATAAATCAGGGTACATATGTACAACGAAAACATCTCCAGGTTATTTTATCATTCAATTATGTTGCATACCTAGGTTTTATTTTATGAGAATTCTAGGTACCTTATTATATATTTATATATATATATATATATATATATATATATATATATATATATATATATATACACACACACACACACACACACACACACACACACACTCTTGGGTATGATATTGCAACTATAGTACCACCGTGGCAGACAGAATAATGGTCCCCCAAATCTCTGCATCCTAACCCCTGATACCTGGACTATGTCATCTTACATGGTAAAGGGGACTTTGCAGATATGATTTAAACTAAGAATCTTAAAATGGTGATACCATCCTGATTTATCGAGGTGGGCCTAATATAATTACAAGGATCCTTACTAGAGAGCAACAAGGATATCAGAGGGGAGAGACTGGAGGATGCTGCATCGCTGGCTTGAAGATGGAGGACAGGACCAGAGCCAAGGGATACAGGTAACTTGTACAAGCTGCAAAAGACAAGGAAATGAATGATCTCCTAGCATCTCCAGCAGGACAGCTAAGTCTTTGTTTTTAGACCAGATTCCTTCTGGACTGCTGACCTCGAGAACTGTAAGGTAACAAATTTATATTGTTTTTAGCCACCCAGTTTGTGGTGATTTGCTCCAGTGGCAATAAGACAATGCACCTATAGGCCCAGGAAGTGGAAAATCAGAACGGACCCTGAGCAGGTATTAACCGTTAGTTGTCAGATTGGAGAAGATCTGCATAGTCAAGGAGTTGGAACAGCCCCGTGGTTGGCCCTGGAGGGCTGGAGTCAAGGTTATTTACCAGTCGCTGTGGGAGTAGTTCAATGTTTTTACAGTGGGTGTACCAGTGAAGTTCTGCTGTGTGCACACTTGTGTACAACTAAATCTAAAGGCTATAGAATGGATTCTGGTATCGATCTTGAATTTTTCTTCCCGAAGGCCCCAATATTGACCTATAACGTCATGGCCAATGCCATCAGTTTAGTAGATTTCTAGCTCTTTTATTATGTGTTCTACCTACATCAGGCTTCTCCAGAGTGTGAACTGGGGTGACTCCTTTTCCCTTAAGGGCTTTTATTACTGATTTTGTAGTTGTTTGTTTATTTCAATTTACTAACTGAACTTTTCATCAGTAAGTACTGAGTATTCTTGTTTTCCTATATCTTATTTTCTCCTTTATTTTACTGTGCTTCGCTTATCCTCATTTGAAAATAAGTAAAATATGAAGAAAAGAGAGTCAGCGACTTGTTCAAGGTCCCATAGCTAATTATCGACCAAACTGAGCCTTAGACCTGGGTCAGCACCCTCCATCTCAATCCAGGGATGTGGAGTCATTTCTCCACCAAGAAATCAGTGCTCGTGGTCATCGTATTATCCTTAAAATGCAATCCTCCCCCTACAGAACTGTCTTATGGCCTTCCGCTGCATTTGAATAAAATCTGAACTCCTTCCATTGCCTTCAAGGCCCGGCACGATTGGGCCCTGAACATTTCACCAACCCCATCTGTGCAGCAATCCCACTGGCTTCCTCTCCGTTCTTCAGATGTCAGATCCGCCCAGCCTGAGGGACTTTGTGGAAGCGTAAATGTGTCGTCCATGCTGCCCATGGCATGTCTCTGTCCCACACTGTTAGATCTCACCCCAACACTTATCCATGTGTACTGAATCAATGAGTGTGTTTGTTTCCTGTCCCCCTGTAGCCCTCATGAGTACAGAGGGCCTTCGTCTTGTTTATTTTTGTGGCAGAACCTGGTACACAGTAGTTCTTCATTGCACACTTAGTGGATGATGTTCACGGTCATTCCTCAGGACCTCCTCTTAAAGGCATATCACCATTGGCAAGGCCCAGAATTCCTACTTCATCCTGTAAACCACCAAGACAGGCAGCCAATCAGAGGCTGGGACTGAGTAATGGAAAGACAACTTGTCTGGTCTCTTATATAAAACAGCATCGCGGGAGAGTAGAGGGAGTAGAAACTAGCTTTCTGACCTCTGCGGTAATCAGCTTACACTGGGAAGCAGGAGATTTGAATCCCTTATCCACTTCTAGATGGGAGTATTATGTCTCATTTATCGTTACAGCCTTCAGGACTGAAATTTCATATTCTATGAAAAATAGCATCTGTAAGTAAGATAAAAGACATCACCGAAGAAAATGAAAGCATTTAAAATACAACAATCACCGAAATAAAATCACCTTTAACACATTCTTCTGACAAGTTCTCTTGGGTTTTATTAATTTCTTTCCTACGAATATCACCATGAATCTTTTTTACGAGTGTTTGGATCCCATGTGCACAATCCTTGCATTTGCTCCCTAGAGGCTAAGACACAATGAAGTGCAGGAGTTCGGCTGCCCCTGCTTTTTTCTGTGTTCACACCTTGAGAAAAAAAAGGCAAAGCTAGATTATCAAATGGTTGAGGAAGCCCTGCATGTACACATTTATTATAAGTAGAATGATGAGGTGTAATAGGCACAGAATGACAAGACTGACAAATTTCAAACGATGATATATACACGACTTTAGTCATTTTAATATTTTTGCTATATTTCCTTCTTTGTTTTCAGATGTTGAAATTCCTTGCACTCTCTTTACTCCCTTAAATTTCATTCCAAAATTGCTTACGATTGCCTATGGAATAATCAGCTTATTCTCTGTTTGAAATAGTCCTTGGTGAGCTCTTTTATTTAAATGCTAATTATTTTCTTTAACCATCTTATAGATTTTCCATATTCTATTATCAACACACCTGCAATGTCAAATAAAAGATAAAGTTTATGAGCCATGTAAACTATGATAAAACATTTTGAATTGTCTATGGCATTGTAAAGGGAAAATGATGGCACTGTCTGACTTTCATAATATAATACTATTGTCCTAAGACCACTAAAGTCATTTTAAACATTGGAAGCATCGAGTGGTTTTATCTTGATAAATGAGCAATTTTTTAGATTGTGGTAAGAATAAATAGGATTTATGATTCACTCTACCTATACACGTATTTGTACATATGCTCATAAAATTGTTTTCAAACTTTCCAGAGTCACTGTGACTCAGAGATACTAATACAAATATTGAAATTTATTCCAGATTTCCAAATAGTCACTATGAGTAATTTACTCAGACTAATAGAAATCTTCATAGAAATTTAGACAATTAATATATTAATATTAATTGATATTAATATTAATAAGTCAATATATTATCATATTTTCTGCTCCATAAGACGCACTCCCCCCCAAAAAAGGTGGAAAAGAAAATACCCGTGTGTCTTATAGAGCGAAAAATATGATATATTATTAAATATTTTAACACACCATTTGATTCAGAATATATTTTTTCTTATTTCCTCCTTAAAACCCTAGGTGCGTCTTATGGTCAAGTGCGTCTTATGGAACGAAAAATACGGTAACAGTTGGGTTTAAGTTTAGACTTCTTCAACAACTGAAGAATCATTTATTTACTAAGTAACCATGTACTTATTAGGTAGGCAAGAATACATTAATGACTAAAATAAGTAACTGGTAAGAAAAAAACCACCTTAAATTTCTCTTTTGATTCTTTCTGTCCTTCTAAACCATTTAAATTTATTCTCATGAAAATTACAACTTGACCGAACCAGATTTCAAGCCCCTTATTTTCTTCATCTTTGTAATCCCAAATTCTAATGGATTATAATACAAGGTGGAGAACAGTGGTTTTTAAGTTTTGTTTCCTTTTTGTTTCCTGGGAGGACAGGCTAATCTTTTAGGCAGAGCAGCTGGGCAGTCTTCCTGGCCTTAAGCAGGGCTCTGGGCTCCGACAGTGTGAAAATCCAAGCTCACCAAAGGCTACATCTTTCCTTCTTCCAAAGATTTTGAGGGTTTTTTTGGGGGGTGGGGGTGGGGGAATGATTTATTTTATTAATTACTTTCTAAGAAATGAACAATTCCCAGTTCCCATCATAGCCTCTATGAACATTAAAGGTGCAAAAGACTTGGAGCTTCCTTATAAATGTCTTGCTTTGTACATCTTTCAGGACATTTTATATTCTTTTTTTTATTATTAATTTTAATGGGGTGACATTGATAAATCAGGGCACATATGTTCCGAAAATATATTTCCAGGTTATTTTGACATTTGATTATATTGCGTACCCATCACCCAAAGTCAAATCATCCTCTGTCACCTTCTATCTGGTTTTATTTGTGCCCCTCCAGTCCCCCTAACCCCTCCCATTCCTCCCCCTCCCCCAGGTAGCCAGCACACTCTTGTCCATGTCTCCTGAGTCTCATTTTTATGTCCCATCTATGTATGGACTCATATAGTCCTTAGTTTTTTCTGATTTACTTACTTCACTCAGTATAATGTTATCAAGGTCCATCCATGTTGTTGTAAATGATCCGATGTCATCATTTCTTATGGCTGAATAGTATTCCATAGTATATATGTCCCAAAGCTTTTTAATCCACTCATCCTCTGACGGACACTTGGGCTGTTTCCAATGCTGCCACGAACATGGGGGTGCATTTCTTCTTTTCGAACAGTGCTATGGTGTTCTTAGGGTATATTCCTATAAGTGGGATAGCTGGGTCAAAAGGCAGTTTGATTTTTAATTTTTTGAGGAATCTCCAAACTGTTTTCCACAGTGGCTGCACCAGTCTGCATTCCCACCAGCAGTGCAGAAGGGTTCCCTTTTCTCCGCATCCTCGCCAGCACTTATTCTGTGTTGTTTTGCTGATGAGCGCCATTCTGACTGGTGTGAGGTGATATCTCATTGTGGTTTTAATTTGCATTTCTCTAATGATTAGTGATGTTGAGCATTTTTTCATATGCCTATTGGCCATCGGTATGTCCTCTTTGGAAAAATGTCTATTCATTTCTTTTGACCATTTTTTGACTGGATTGTTTGTCTTCCTGGTGTTGAGTTTTATAAGTTCTTTATAAATTTTCGTTATTAACCCCTTATCAGATGTATTGTTGAATATGTTCTCCCATTGTGTGGTCTGTCTTTTTATTCTGTTCTTATTGTCTTTAGCTGTGCAAAAACTTTTTAGTTTGATATAGTCCCATTTGTTTATTCTGCCTTTTATTTCATTTCCCCTTGGAGATAAATTGGCAAATATATTGCTGCGACAGATGTCGGAGAGCTTGCTGCCTATGTTTTCTTCTAAGATGCTTATGGTTTCACAGCTTACATTTAAGTCTTTTATCCATTTTGACTTTGTTTTTGTGAATGGTGTAAGTTGATGGTCTAGTTCATTATTTTGCAGGTAGATGTCCAATTTTCCCAACACCATTTGTTAAAAAGGCTGTCTTTACTCCATTGTATGTTCTTTCCTCCTTTGTCAAATATCAGTTGTTCATAAAGGTATGGGTTTATTTCTGGGTTCTCTGTTCTGTTCCATTGATCTATGTGCCTGTTCTTATGCCAGTGCCAGGCTGTCTTGAGTACAATGGCCTTGTAGTATAACTTGATATCCGGAAGAGTGATACCTTCTGCTTTATTTTTTTCTTTTTAAAATTGCTGAGGCTATTTGTGTTCTCTTTTGTTTCCATATAAATTTTTGGAATATGTGTTCTATATCTTTGAAGTATGTCATTGGTATTTTAATTGGTATTGCATTGAATTTATAAATTGCTTTGGGTAATATAGACATTTTAATGATGTTTATTCTTCCTAACCATGAGCATGGTATATGCTTCCACTTGTATGTATCTTCCTTAATTTCTTGTATCGATGTTTTATAATTTTCCAAGTATAAGTCCTTAACCTCCTTGGTTAAATTTACTCCTAGGTACTTTATTTTTTTGGTTGCGATAGTGAAGGGGATTGTTTCCTTAATTTCTTTTGCTGACAGTTCATTGCTGGTATATTAAAATGCCTCTGATTTCTGAGTATTAATTTTATATCCGGCCACCTTGCTGAATTCATTTATCAGGTCCAGTAGTTTTTTGACTGAGACTTTAGGGTTTTTTATATACAATATCATATCATCTGCAAATCATGACAATTTTACTTCTTCTTTTCCAATTTGATGCCTTTTAGTTCTTCTTGTCTGATTACTGTAGCTAGGACTTCCAGAACTATGTTGAATAAGAGTGATGAAAGGGGGCACTCCTGCCTGGTTCCTGATCTTAAGGGGATTGCGTTTAATTTTTGCCCATTTAGTATGATGTTTGCTGTGGGTTTGTCATAGATGGCCTTTATCATGTTAAGGAATGTTCCCTGTATTCCCACTTTACTGAGAGTTTTGATCATGAATGGGTGCTGGATTTTATCAAATTCTTTTTCTGCATCTATTGAAATTATCATGTGATTTTTGTCATTTATTTTGTTTATGTGATGAATCACATTGATTGATTTGCGAATATTGCACCAGCTTTGCCTCTCCAGAATAAATCCCACTTGATCATGGTGTATGATTTTTTTCATATATTGCTGGATCCAGTTGGCTAATATTTTGTTGAGAATTCTAGCATCTAAATTCATCAGGGATATTGGCCTATAATTTTCTTTCTTTGTGTTGTCTTTGCCTGGTTTCGTGTTCAGAATTATGCTCACCTCATAAAATGAGTTTGGAAGTCTTCCTTCCTCTTGAATTTTTTGACATAGCTTGAGGAGGATAGGAGTTAGTTCTTCTTTGAATTTTTGTTAGAATTTATTGGTGAAGCAATCAGGCCCAGGACTTTTCTTTGTTGGGAGTTTTTTAATAACTGTTTCGATCTCATTTGTTGTAATTGGTCTGTTTAGGTGTTCTGATTCTTCCAGATTGATTTTTGGAAGATTATATGATTCAAGAAATTTGTCCATTTCACCTAGGTTGCCTAATTTTTTGGCATAGAGTTCTTCATAGTATTTTCTTACAATGCTTTGTATTTCTGTTGTGTCAGTTGTTATTTCTCCACTGTCCTTTCTAATTTTATTTATTTGAGACCTCTCTCTTTTTTTCTTGGTGAGTCTAGTTAAAGGTTAATCGACCTTGTTTACCTTTTCAAAGAACCAGCTCCTGGTTTCATTGATCCTATGTATTGTTTCCTTAGCCTCTATGTCATTTATTTCTGCTCTGATCTTTATTATTTCCTTCCTTCTACTAGTCCTGGGCTTTTATTTGCTGTTGTTTTTTTAGTTCTTTTAGATGCAGGGTCAGGTTGCTTATTTGAGCTTTTTCTAGCTTCTCATGGTATGCCTGTAGTGCTATGAACTTCCTTCTCAGTACTGCTTTTGCTATGTCCCATAAATTTTGAGTTGATGTATGCTCATTATCATTTGTTTCTAGAAACTTTTTTATTTCTTCTTTGATCTCATTGTTAATCCATTTGTTATTTAATAACATGCTATTTAGTTTCCAACTGTTTGAGTATTTTTCAGTTTTCCTTTTGTGGTTAATTTCTAGTTTCATGGCATTGTGATCAGAGAAAATGCTTGATATGATTTCAATCTTCTTAAATTTGTTGAGATTACATTTGTGTCCTAATATGTAGTCTATCCTAGAGAATTACCATGAGCCCTTGAAAAGAATGTATATTCTACTGCTTTAGGGTGAAAAGTTCTGAAGATATCTATTAAATCGAGTTGATCTAGTGTATCCTTTAAGTCTGCTGTTTCTTTACTAATTTTCTTTCTTGAGGATCTATCCAGTGATGTTAGTGGGGTATTGAAATCCCCTACTATTATAGTATTGCTGTTAATCTCGCCCTTTATATCCATGAAAGTCTGCTTTATGTATGTCAGGACTTTTATGTTCAGTGCGTATATATTTATAATGGTTATATCTTTCTGTCAAATTGTTCCCTTTATCATTATGTAGTGTCCTTCTTTATCTCTTACTACAGCCTTTGTTTTAAAGTCCGTTTTGTCTGATATAAGTATTGCTACCCCGGCTTTTTTTTCATTTCCATTTGCATGAAATATTCTTTTCCATCCTTTTACCTTCAGTCTATGTGCATCTTTTGTTTTAAGGTGTGTCTCTTGCAGACAGCATATGTATGGGTCCTGTTTCTTTATTCATGCAGCTACCCTATATCTTTTGATTGGATAATTTAATCCATTTACATTTAAGGTTATTATTGATATGTAGTTGTTTATTGCCATTTTATTCTTTAAAGCTGTATTCTTCTTTTGCTATATTTTTCCCCCCTTTGAACTGGTCACAACAGGCCCCTTAGCATCTCTTGCAGAATTGGTTTGGTTTTAATGAATTGAGGGTTTTTTTGTCTGGGAAGCTCTTTATTTCTCCTTCAATTTTAAATTTTAGCCTTGCTGGATAGAGTAGTCTTGGTTGTAGGTTCTTTTTCTGCATTACTTTGAATATATCTTGCCATTCCCTTCTGGCCTCAAGTGTTTCTGTTGAGAAGTCGAATGTCATCCTTATGGGGGCTCGTTTGTAGGTGATAGCCTTTTTTTCTCTAGCAGCTTTAAAATTTTTCTCTTTATCCCTTCGCTTTGGTATTTTAACTATGATGTGTCTTGGTGTAGATTTCTTTGGGTTTCTCTTTAATGGATTTCTCTGTGCTTATTGAACGTGTGAAACATTTTTCAGTCTCAATTTAGGGAAGTTTTCAGCTATGTTTGATTGAACAAAGTTTCTATCCCTTGTTCTTTCTCTTCTTCTTCAGGAACCCCTTATGATGTGGGTGTTATTTCTCTTCATGTTGTCACAGAGCTCCCTTAGCGTTTCCTCACATTTTTTCAGTCTCTTTTCTTTTTTCTGCTCTGCTTCTGCGCCTTTGTTTATTTTGTCCTCTAACTCGCTGATTCAATCCTCAGCTTCATCCATCCTTTTTTAAATTCCTTCCATTGTGGTCTTCAGTTCTGATACTGTATTTGTCATTTCTGTCTGATTCTTTTTTATTATTTCAATTTCCTTTTTTATACTTGCTATCTCTTTATTTAGGTGTTTGTAATGACTATTCATTGTTGCTCTAAGCTTTTTGAACATCCTAACTATCATTATTTTAAACTCTGCATCAGGTAGTTTGGTTATATCTAGTTCATTCAGGTCCTTCTCTGGGGATTTCTCTTGATTCATTTGGGTTGCATTTCTCTGCCTGCCCATTTTGTCTTTGTGTAAGAAGGGTTAGGCTACTGGAGTCCAGTGGGTGTTACCTCTGTGTCCTCTAGGTGTGGTCTGTCTGCAGGCCCGCCACCCCTCCTGCCACTGCCTAGGGCAGTTGGGTATGGGTGTTGCCGGCGCCAGCTACTGTGGCTGCTGTTGCTGCGGTTTCTGCCTTGCCTCAACTGGAGGGTCTGTGATCTCGTGCCAGGCTCTATAAGCCTCAGCTGGTCTCAGCCTTTGCCCCTCTCTCATGGGTGGGATTGCGTGGGAGAGAGGCAAAGGCCTGGGCATCAAGGGCAAGGGTGGGCACCAAGGGCAAGGGTGAGCACTTTTGCTCAGCTGCGGGTCCTTGTCAGCCAGTTACTCTGGCCGGGCGGGGCTGCTGATGTGCGCTCAGCTGTTAGCCAGGCTTCTTCCCTGCCCCCACCAACCCAGCTGCTCGGCCAGGCTGCTGGTATGCGCTAAGCCGTGAGCCGGGCTTCCTCCCTGCCCCCGCCAACCTCGGCGGGGAGAGGCTGCTGCTATGGGCTCCCCCACTCCTCCGCAGGCAAAGCCAGTTTGTGCAGGGCTTCAAGCCTCAGAGGTCGGGTGAGGCTGCGTGCCCACTGCCCCTGCCCAGCAGCAGATCTCTGCCCATTCCAGGTTCCCGCTTTTCCCCCAAAGGTGGGGTCACAGGTGGGTCTGCAGCCGCCGGACCACTTTTCTGCATCACCTTCGCCTCCACTGGGCTAGACCGAGCTCACGCCAGCCGGCTTGGCCTTTGCCCCTGCTGACGGAACCATGCTTCTGTGTCCTGCCACCGCCCACCCTCCAGCAAACCCTCAGCAGTGTGTGTGGGGGCACTGCAGCTCAGACCCTAACACTCCATACTGTAGTCCTGAAAGCTCCCTCCTGCTAAGCGACTGTGCTCTAATTGCCACAGGAGAGCCTGTTTGGCTGGTGTCCTGCTTCCCCTTGCTGGTTCCAGGGGAAATATTGTTTCAGATTTGTGGAGTGACTCAGCCCAGGGTTTAGGGTGGCTGTCCCTCAAAGCTTTTCTCCCTGTGCCTTCCAGACCGCACTCTCTTCCCACTGCTCTGGTACTCTCCTCTCTTCCCATCTCCCTGTCTCCTGGAGTCCTGCGTGAGTGGTTGTGAGAGAGGTTTTCTGTGCCGTCCCTTTAAGAAGAATCCTGGGTCTGAGACAACTGTCTCTTTCTCACAAACAGTATCCTAACCTGTTTCCCAACTAAATACTGTCCATACGCCTCTTTCTAGGTTCTGTGGCTGCAGGCTGGGGGTTTGTTCCTAGGACCCAGGTCCCTACCCTTCCACTAGCCTCTCTTCCCACCACATGAGCCTCTCCAGGCTGCCTTTCACTCCAGGGAGTTGGGCAGCCCTTTCTGCGTTTTTCCTTTTCCTACCAGTCTCAATGTTGCTTCTTCAATGTTCTGGGAGTTAGAAATTGATATGTCCGCCTACTCCGTCGCCATCTTGCCCCTCCATATTTTGAGTTTTAATGACTTCTAATGTGTTAAAATTTTTTCGTGCGATATATCTCACAACTAAAAAAGTTTGGTTTCCTTGATACATAATTAAGAATTGCCAGTTTACTTAAATTTGTATTGTAGAAGTTTAAAAGTGAAAATTAAATGGATACTTTAGGCAGTTATATTTACATATGTATGACTTTATCATATATATGTGAATCTAGATATGTATATGTATATAGGTATGCATGTTTTCTCTTTATCTACACATCACTCTGTTTCTGTCTGTCTCTGTCTCTCTCTGTGTCTCTCTCCCTAATTTTATGTATGTATGTATGTATGTATGTATGTATTTATTTATTTACCTACCTATTATCTAGCCATGTAATTTCCTTAATGGAAAAGAACTCCTTCAGGTGAATTGCCCCAGGCCAGCTCAGTATCCTAGCTGTTATATTCATTCTTCAGAATCTTACTAGAGAATTCAATATAGTAAAAAGATAAAAGACTTTTCTTTTTGTGACAGAGATCGAGAAAGGGACAGACAGACAGGAAGGGAGAGAAATGAGAAGCATCAATTCTTCGCTGCGGTACCTTAGTTGTTCCTTGATTGCTTTTTCATATGTGCCTTGACCAAGGGGGCTACAGCAGACTGAGTGACCCCAGCAGACCGAGTGACCCCTTGGTTAAGCCAGCCACCTTGGGCTCAAGCTGGTGAGCCTTGCTCAAACCAGATGAGCTCGTGCTCAAGCTGGTGACCTTGGGGTTTCGAACCTGTGTCCTCTGCATCCCAGTCCAACGCTCTGTCCATTGCGCCACCACCTGGTCAGACAAGAGAAGTTGTTTTAACTGAAGTCATTGAAAGACAGTGGTAAACAAAAAAGATCATTCAGCAGGAATTAGGAGGGAATTCTAGACCTAGCCTGGCACTAATTGCCTGTGCAATGTTGGGGACAGCCATCAACCTCCACAGCCTCAGTGTTAACATCTGTAAAATAAAAAGATTGTCAAGATGTTTTGTCTAAAGTCCATTAAATGATTAAAAATACTTTGATTATAATAGAAATAAATCAGTCATTATTTTTTTTAAAATTCATAACTATTTCCTATAAGTTAACTTTTAAGGTTAACTTATGGGTCTGGTACATGGGTTGAATTATGTCTCCAAAAAGATATATAGAAGTCCTAACCCCCAAAGAGCTCATAATTTGACCTTATTTGGAAACGGGGTTGTTGCAAATGTAGTTAGTTAAGATAAGGTAATATCTTTCTCCCTTTGCCATGTTCACATAGCACAAGGGTAAGACTCTTACACACATCCCGCCTAGGAGTTACTTGGGCATGCCATGTTCCCTTTTGATTGATAGGTAATGACCTCCAGGAGAGCAGGGCCTGTACCATTCAATTTTGTATTCCCCACAGTACCTAAGAAAGATTTTACACTTAGCAGATTCTCAATAAATGGTTGTTAAACTTGATTGAACCCACATTTTTTTTCTTTTTGGCATGTGCCGTAAGAAAAACATATGATAAATGAATTACTTTTCTACTTTTCATTGCAATATATGTGCCCTTGGCTAGTGGGTATTTGCAAGCCTGGTTTAGAATTTAGGGAAGTCATCAATCTACAAAAGAAGAGGCAATGCATTTTAAATTACAAGAGCTATATAGCCTTATATAAGGCCTCCTAGCAAAGCAATTATCGATGGCTCAATAACCCAGGTGCTAGTGTTATTATGAACAAAAGTCTGAGGTTGAGAAACAATGAGTGATCTTAACTTTTATAGTCCATAGGTATGCAATTCAATGAAACACATACAGATGGAAAGCTTAGATCTGAGAATTATACGTGGATATCATAATGCAAATAATTGGCTTTCTTTCTAAAGAACATCTGTTGAAACATCTGAAAGCAGTTGTTTATACTGCTGCCAAAATGCTGAACAATATAATAATTCTCCAATGAGGTTAGAAATATCCAGGGGAAGAAAATGTATGTAGTTCTGTCTTTATTAAATCCTGTTGTTTCTCTAATACGGCTCATAGGAAATTTCCAATAATATTTGTTGAATGAGTAGCAGAGACTCATTAGACAGTTGTTGAATGAATCATTCCTTTACATTTTTTTTTAGATTTATAAGATACATTTTAGAAAATAGTATGTCCTAGTTTTACCATGTCATATATCATTTTTACCTGGCATCAATGAAAGTAATGCAACACTTAGTCTGATATGTATCTGTAAGAAAAAATATCTTAACCCTATAGAAAAATGTATGAATAAAGCTAGATATACAATAGCAACATTTTAATATCTTAATGGGTTACTTTTACTCATTATTATGAGACACTTTTAAAATTTTGAATTGTGGGCTTGCATAATCATGTTTGCTTTAATGAATAAAACAAACAAAAAAACCCCTGTTAATGTCTCTAGTTGTGGTTGCTCCAAAAAGACTCGAACTTAAGGTTTAAAAACACCAAAATATTCTTGGATTGGAAGAAGACAGCCAAAGATGAAGAAGCTATTTCTCCCCACAACCCTTTCCCAGATTTTCCCACAGCTCTCTTCCGTATTCCTGTGTGAATGAGGCTACTCGGCTCCCTAAACACTGTCCAACTTTCCCTCTGCCAACTCGCAGTACAGAAAGCGCATGTTAAATAATAAATGTGAGTTTGAGTGTCACTAATAAAATTAGAATGTTAAAGAGCAGCATGCTTTTGAAAATCAGCGTCCTTAGGAGGATCCTCCCTGTGCAAGTCCATGGGAAATAACTTTGAAAGGAGCGATATTAATTAGTAATACAATTTATCTTCGGGAAGCCTGATGCTTTGATGGCCGCCGTGGTATAGTTCATAAGCCTCTAAACGAAAATGGTTCAAACCACAATTTCAGCTTTGTTTTCCATCCTTGAACAGATAAAAGAGTCAAATTGATTTCAGTAGATCTAAATTTTACACAGGCATCTATGTGATGGAGGATTATGAAGTTGTAAAAAATGCATTTGTGAAAAGTTTTCAATGAAATGCTAAAATGCTTGTGATGTAACAAAGGGGAAAGGTGCAGAATACAAAATTAATTCATGGCCTCGGCTCTCAGCTTTCTTGGTGTCTGAGCTCGCTCTGTCATGTGCTAGATATGCAAATTTGGTAAGATACCTGTTCCCTGCCTCCTCTGTTTCCTCAACTATACCTTGAAGGCAATAGTAAAAATTATTGCAGGATAGAGAGTAGTCCAGAATAGTGCCTGGCAAACACTCCATAAAGAATAACAATTATTATTCCTTATTTTCTAGTTTGTAAAGGAAAAATGCAAGGTGAGGAAGATTACCTAGAAGGCAGTAACCCAAATGTTGTTACTGTTTGCTTCTGAATAATATGTTTGTGGCAATTCTTTCCTGCTTCATTACACTTTGCAATATGTATTCTTTCATAATAAAGTTTAAAAATTAAGTTTTGTGCATACATGGCTTGATGGAAATGAAGGTGGACATCTGAAATAGGTTAAAATTTATAACCAATTTTACTACTGCATTAATGAAATATTAATTAAGTCTATAATACAGATGGTGTGCCAGGAATTACATTTACCTTCTTTCACTTAATTCTAAATACGTTCTAACTAGAAATTACTTTTTCAAGTTTAGCCAATGTCAATTTAGCACTCTGGAAGAAAGTCAGATGTTTATTGTAATCTTACTATTTTGACCTACTAAAATTTAAAAATATTTTATTTTTTAATAAAATAAAAACCATGCGAAAGTCCCAAAGGTGCCTTTCGTTTTTAAGCTTTAATTAGCAACCACTTTGGTCTCTGACACACATTGTGCAGATATGGAAGTGTTAATAGCACGACCGCTTGATTACAAAAGGCAATGATTAATTTTATAGCAGACAAAAAGTGTATGCCCTGATTACAAAGGAATGATTAAGGCGGAATGTCAGACATTGCCCATTTATAGCAGTCTTTGTCATCCTCAAAGGATAAGACTTTGTAAAAGTTTATATTTAGAAACACGGATACTCTGTACTTGACACGGTTGGGAGTTTGTGCCGGGTGGATAGATCACCCCAAGTCCAGGGAAGGCCTGAGACCTTCGCGGGCCACGTGGTCATGGCCAAACACCCTAACGCAGAGTGGGCCTAAGGGGCCACCGTAGTTTCCATCCTCCTCTCCCTGCGAGTCGGAGAGCTTGGAGGGCCTCTTCTCTCTAAAGAAAGAGGTAAGAGCGGACGGGCACCGAGGGCGGGAAAGGGCAGTCTGGTGCCGTTGTCACCGTGCAGCGAGGGCGGCGGCGGGTGGCGGGAAGCGGGCGCGTGTCCTGGAGCAGGGGAGCAGGCGTCCAGGGCCGGGTGTCCGGAGCTAGAGGGTTAGCACCCCTCCGATCCTCCTCTTCCTCCTCCTCCGTCGCCTGCTCTCCAGGATCCTCAGACTCGGCGATAGACTATTCAAGGGCAAACTCTGGATCCGGGAGCCGGGGCGAGATGAGCCTAGAATCCCTGTTTGAGCACATCATCTTCTCCGAGCACCGGGCCGAGGAGGGCCGCCGCCTGATGCGAGAAGGTCCAGGGCCCCGGGGGCGGGCGTGGGGCCAGTGTCTTCTCTATCGGGGGTCGGGGGTCTCGGGGCAGGAGGAAGGCCCCAAAGCAGCGGTCCCAGCTGTTCGAGGAGGGAAGGACAGTTGAGAGGTGCCTCGCGGCACAGGCTGCAGAAATGGGGCCTGCAGAGAAGATGGGGATGTGCTGAACGATTCCATGTGTCTTACAGTCAGGTCGGAAATAAACAGATGTCGTGAGAAAATTAAGACAGCAACCGAGGAGCTGCATGAAGAGAAAACCAAGTTGGAATCTAAGGTACTGATAGAGCATGCGCATTATTACTTGAAAAGGTGTGTTAACTTGACTCTGAACGGGTTTTACCATTGAATTACTTGCCGAACCTTCAAGTAGGAAGCATGCTAGTAGGCTAGTTAGCTAGTTCCATGTTGTCTGGGGGATTTCAAGTCGTGAATCCAGTGACACCTTCCAGCCTCATATGAATCTGTCTTAAATAAAACCAGCTTAAGTAATAAAGACTATTGTTCATATTGTGTGGTTGTTAACGTTTTTCAAAGGGCATGGTGTCGCCTGACCTGTGGTGGCGCAGTGGATAAAGCGTCGACCTGGGAACACTGAGGTTGCCAGTTCAAAACCCTGCACTGGTCTGGTCAAGGCACATATGGGAGTTGATGCTTCCAGCTCCTCCCCCCTTTCTCTCTTGCTCTCTCTCTCTCTCACTCTGTGTGTCCTCTCTAAAATGAATAAATAAAAAAAGAATTTTTAAAAAAAGGGCATGGTGTCTTTGGAAAAAATAATTGTTCCATAAGTAATTGGGACAGCATATACATTTTGAATCATGAATAATTTAAGAAGTATACTATGTTGATGGAACAATTGAATGAAACTTTCAAACAAATCTCTGCCTTTTCGTTTTTCAATTCTTTACTACATTTTGGACATACCTTTCATCCAAAAATATGTTTTCCACTAGCCTTTCTCTCTTATCTGCAGTATTGGTAAAATTTGGTTGTGTTTTTTTGTTGTTGTTGTTATGCATATTTTTATTATAATTTTATTTAGACAATTAATTTTAATGAGTGACATTGATCAACTAGAGTACATAGTTTAAGTTTGGTTGTTTTAAATACAAGTGAGGAAATCTGATGGCTTCTTGAAGAGGATTTGGCAGGCTGGGTAGACTTTTGGAGAGGCAAAATAGCCGGAGAGAAGCATGGGGCCGGGCAGGGTCTAAACAAAAGGCATATTGAGAGAAAAATCTCCCAAAGCAGAGGGATGTCTGGGAGGCGGGAGGGGTGAACTGCACGGTGTTGATTGGGGAGCCGTGGTATTCAAGTCATTTTCAGAAGATGCCTCTGAGTTCTGGGAGGGTGGGAGCTAAGGATGTCATCAAGTGGATCACAATGAAAGCCTTGCTATGGGCAGGGGCAGATGGTCATGAAAAGTGTTTATTCAACTCCTGAAGATGCACTATGCAAGCATTGTGCAAGGGGAAATCTGTATGAGGAAGTCTTTTTCCTTAAAATACGTCTGTTTTAACTTAACGCTGTGAAGAATTCACAGTTCTTCTTTTGAATAAAGTAATCATAGACCCTTTTTCCACCTGGAAAGTTTGGGCTCTTCCTTCGAAGTCTTGCTCAAGCATCACCTCTGAAGCCCTCCCTTGGACACATTGGAAAAGGTTTTTTATAGCATTCAGTTCACCACCTTACAATTAAACAACGCATGCTTGTGGTTGTGTTTGTATCCTTCACTATTTTATGAATAATGTATCTGGAATTTTTTCTTACTTCATTTTTTATTCCCACAGCTTATATCCAGTGCGTCACACAGAAAACATGAGCGTTTTAAATGAATTAATGAGTACTGATAATGAGATCATAGGGAGAGTGGTGCTGTCTTTTAAAAATAGAATTTGGAACTATTATTTGGTGAACCCTTGGGTCCTGTCTTGTCTGTGAAGAGCAGATGAATGGACTAACAACAGTGGTAAAAGCTGATGGCATGCGCAAAGCATTAAGAATGTTATGATGGAGCTTGCTTTTTCTTTAAAAAGAATTATGATACTTTCAGGATTGGTAACTAGAAGCTATTAGAAGTAATAGGCAAAACATATACAATTAGGAAATGTATAGCTAACACTCACTGAGCACTTTCTGTATGCTGGGTACTGTTCTAAATGCTGCAACTGTTAACAGTAAAATCCTGTGATGGAGCACCATCAGTTTTTAAATTTTATTTTATTTATTTATTTTAAAGAGAAGAAGAGAGAGAGAGAGAAACAGTGATTTGTTGTTCTACTTATTTATGCATTCATTGGTCAATTCTTGTATGTGCCCTGACCAAGGATTGAACCCACAATCTTGGGATAACAGCACAGGGTGATGCTCTAACCTACTGAGCTACCTGGCACCATGATTAATTCCCTATCTAGGGAAAGAAACCAAGAGGTTAAATGACTTGTCTGCAGCATATAACTTAAAAATAAACTACCACAATGAAAGTACAACAACATATTTTATTAAAACAAGTTTTCTGAGCTCATCTTAAACATTTCTTTTCACATATAATAATGTATCTGAGGCTTTTGCATCTAGTTTAGGACAATGGTTTTAAAAGGTCACTTATGTAAGTTTTTGTACAAAATGTATTTTTCTTGGATTCATGAAGCTATTGACCTGATAGATAACAAATGTTAAAAACAAAATTACTCAGAATATTTCTTTGAAAAAAAACCTAGGCTTACTCCCTGTAATATTTTCTTTGTTAGCAGCTTGTTTCGCTGGAAAATGGAAATGTAATTTGTTGATAGTGTACACACACATAAAAAATGCTGACTCAAATATTTATACTTGAGATAAGAGAACAAATCCCTAATATCATTTAGAAATATTTGCTGAAATTACTAATTAATATAGTCTAACAAATGTGCATTGCTTTTTTGTGTGCGTGACTGAGACAGAGAGAGGGACAGATAGGGAGAGACAGGAAGGGAGAGAGATGAGAAGCATCAGTTCTTCGTTGCGGCACCTTAGTTGTTCATTGATTACTTTCTCATATGGATTACTTTCTCATATATGCCTTGATCGGGGGGCTACAAGTGATCCCTTGCTCGAGCCAGCGACCTTGGGCTCAAGCTGGTGAGCCTTGCTCAAACCAGATGAGCTTGCACTCAAGCTGGCGACCTGGGTTCTCTGCATCCCAATCTGACGCTCTATCTACTGCGCCACTGCCTGGTCAGGCGCTTTTTAATCAGCTCATATATGTGGGTAATAATACCATTGTATCTTACTAATAAAGTTAACATGCGAGGGTCACAGTTCATATAATGCTAATTTGTAATTGAAATAATTTGAATTTTAATATAGTGAAAATGGTGTGTGTAAGTGTATATATATATGTGTGTATAAAGGTTTTAAAAGTGGAACCACAATTATAATGTAAATGACAAATGGAAAGAACTGAAGAAGTAATCATAAATTGATTTCTTGTTTCTTTTATTCTCAGAGTTAATTATATGTCTGCCAATAACAACGAAAATATATTTGCTTGCATATTTGACTTGGCAGTTATTGGCCAATTTATCAAGTAGAAGCAGCACAAAAAGAAACTAGAACATCATTTGAATAGGCCAGTATTTGAGCTATTTGTACAGTGAAACATGCAGAAAATAGTCTGGGCATTTGTTTTAGAAGTTGCTTGTGGTCAAAGAAATGTATTTAGGAAGTACAGGATTCACTTTTCTTCTGTTCTGTAAAACCCAGGTAGCATGTAATTAGAACTTGAATAATAGCATTTGCCTTTCAGGGCTCGATGAGTTCTTTAAATACGTGGTTGCAAAAGTCTCAGATTATATAGTATGAGCCCGTTGTGAATTGGACAGCTATGGTATGCCTGGTTAGGTTTGGTAATGTGAAAACAGAAAGACAGGATCATGCCCTGGGTTTGCATTAATGCTTACGGATATACCTAAAGCTGCTGCGTGCCCACGAGAGGTTTTATCGTGTTGATGACAGCAAATCAAAATTAAGGACTCGCAGAATATTTGTAGTTTCTTTTAAGCACCTATAAGAGTTTTTTTTAGGTTTTAAAAAATAGTGTATGTCTAAAGCTGGGGCGTTTGTTCTTTCACAACACGTATGTAAAACCTAACATGGTGGCATGGTTCCTGAAGAGGAAGGAAGTGTGGGAAAGTCTGAGATGATCTGGGGAGTTTTTTCCTTCTCCCAGTTTTAACTAACTGCATAGATATCATAACAGTAATAAAGCCCTGGCTGGACAGGCTCAGTTGGCTGGAGCGCTGTCCCGGAGTGTGGACTTGCTGGTTTGATTCCCTGGTCAGGACACTTATAGGATCAGCTGGATGTTTCTGTCGCTCTCTCCCTGCCTCTCACAATAATAATAATAAATGTCATGAACTTTTAAAGTAAATTTATATTGGCTTCATGCAAGCAAGGTAATAACTGAGTCTGGAAAAGATCTTTGGTAATCATTCGTGCTGCTCATCACTAAAGAACGTGTCAGTAAGACAGCGGGTTAGGACGAGTAAGATGTGCCCTTCGCCCTTGCGGGACTTCGAGTCAAGCCAGAGCTATCACCCCTTCCTTCGAGGGGAGGCTCTATCAGATGCGGACCTAAAAAGGGGCTCTGTAATAAACCTAACCAAAAGTAACCTCACAGGGTGATCTGATGATAATAAACTCCTAACTGGGCAGGTCATGATGGGTAGTCACGCCACAGGCCTTTAATTTCCCTAGAAAGTAAGCCCCATCCATTGTTTTTATGCATTTAAATGAACACGCCTTTGAGATGTCTCTTTCTCAGATCCCTTGGGTAGATCATCACCTTCAAGGGAACACAGAGTCTTGTTAACGCCCTGTAGTGCAGTCCTGCTTTCCTGTAATCTTCCTTAATTTACTCCTTAATCCCAGATGCGGAAAAGAAGCTGGGAGACTGTCACTCTTGGGCACATTTAAAATCTCGCTTCCTAGCATGTCATCAGTTTGACTCAAATAAACTCATAAAAATTCTCCATGGGTTTGCATGTTTCTTATGTTGACACAGTTTAGAGTGTTTGTTCTTGGTTGCAAGTAACAGAAATTCAGTTCAAAATGACTCGGACAATATTAGGAAGCTATTGATTTATAAATTTGAAACTCAACAGTTGATTGATTCTCTTGGGTATTCCATCTAAGAGGAGAATTTCTAGGTCTTTATTTACAGTTCCCTAATGACATTTATGTTAAACATATTTTCAGGGTGCACATTGGCCATTTGGCACCTCTACTCTTGACAGAAGCTAATTAATGACTATGTACATGGGTACAGTTTTTTTAAGGGGGAGAGAGCTGGTTTCTGAGAAGTAGCAATCTTTCTTCATATTAATTGAATTGAAATGATCATATTTCTAAATGAAGTGAAAAATATTAAACGTAGCATTTATTAGAGTCCTTTCCCTCAACTTTGGTTTCACAGTCTTAAAATCTAAAGACTATTTCATGTAATAACAGTTTAGAGCAAACTCTGTAACAGGATGCCAGGTAGACTTTCTGTTTTTAAGTGCTTATAAATCACAAAAGTTGCATACTTGTTGGTTCGGCTCTATAAAGTGCAAAAGCTACTACCTACATTGTTTCCAGTTGTAAAATCCGTCTGTGCCTCTGTTTCTTTATTTCTTTTTTTTTTTAAAGAGCTTCTTTAAATAAATTGTCTAGCCTGAAATGTTAGGAATGTTTTGAGCAACAACAGAAACCCTTCTTTTCCAGGAACTGAGAGAATGGCCCTCTAATTAAAGAACATTATGTTTGTGGCACAGTATGTAGCAAGAACGAGGTTACAATTGCATTTGCTAGCCTGGTAAAACTATGTAGCACAAAAGAACGCCATGTAAGACGTTTATCTTTTGACAATTGATTTCTTGGAAAATCAATTAACTGTGTTCCTCCCATCTCCTAAATATTTACAATCACACATTGGAGAATTATTCATTCAACAAACATTTGCTGAACAACTTCTAAATTATCCTATGAATAATAGACAAAGCATGTAACAAATGTGTGGCTTAATTAGAGGATTGACATCAAGCAACTACTGTATATATTAACTATTAGCTCAAAATTCTTGGATGTTCTCATTTTGCAAAAATGTTTGTAATTTTAATTTTCTCTATGTAATTGTGTAAAGAAAACCTATCCCTTGTGTCATGAATAACTATCTAAAACATGGAAATAGAAGAGGTTGCCAGATGTCCACTGAGTGTAGCGCTGGGCATTTTCTAGTAGCCCACCTTCCTCGGGATACTCAGGTTTTCTAGGGGTCTGTACCTTTGTTTTGTTCTTGAGTAAACCAGCCATTCTCTGACCTCAGGGCTTTGTACTCCACTGCCTGAAATACTTTTTTTCTCAGCTACTAGTGTTTTATACACACTCACTTCTTTTGAGTCTCTCCTTGAAGGGTGACCAGCTGTTCTACTAGAACGTGAGACTTTCGGTTCTAACACAAGAGTCCCATGCAAATCTTGATGGTTGGTTACATTTGCCACTTTAGTGCTGTGGTTCTTAAAGTGAGATCTGTAGATGCATGGGTGTTCCCACACGGTTTCACTCTTTGCCCTTGATTAAAGTGCAAAAAATATAATTTTGAGGCTAACCATTGTTTTTGTTTGTTTTTAATATTGTGTGTGATGAACAGGGATGTTCTCACAATGTACTTCTGTTTTCCAAAGTACAATGATTGTGTCAAGGGAGAGTACTTGGGCAATTGAGTTGCATTATGAACTAGCTATTTTTCTGAAACACCATTTTTTCTTGAGTAATGACAGTCAAACTGTAGTTATGTAAACTTCAATACTTTGTAAAGTTTTCTCAAAAATAAGCTAAGTGAACCAGGTGTTGCAAGAAAACAACTTATTATTGTTGTTGTTGGTGTTATTTTACCAATGATAATATTCAACCTTTTCAACAAAAATTCAAATTTTGGGAAACTGAGATCTGTCACTGTTTTTTAGTGATATTAATGAATGTTATTTTTAGTATTATGAAATGTATCAACATTTGGAGGATCTGAATAATTCAGTGAAGCAAAATTTTTCAGATGACCAGTGATAATGATACAAATTGTGCTTGGATAAAAGACCCATTCAGATTCCACGCTGCAACTAACCTTTAAGGAACTACCACTTTTGAGAAGAATGCACACAATCATTCCAATTCCAACTACACATCTTTGAGAGGCTGAGTTTTCTTTCTTGACATCAACCAAAAAAACATATTGATTGCAAAATATGGAATAAAGAAGCAGATATGATAATCTAGCTGTCTTCTATTCAGACATTAAAGAGATTTGCAAAAACAAAATGTAAATGCAACTCAACTCTTCTGTTTTTTTGTTTGGGAAATTTTTTTTTCATAAAAATGTTTATTTTAATATGAAGTGAGTTTATTATTCTTAAATGAATTAAATGTTTAAAAAATGTTTTTAAAATTATCAGTTTTAATCTTTGACATAGAATATATTCATAGCTATAATCCACAAAAAAGTCAAACAAGTCAATAATTTTTTAAGACTATGAAGTCTTAAAGACTGAAAAAATTGAGAATGCCTACCTTAGGACTCTCCCTGACCTCCATATATAAAATAACATTATCTCATCCCATCTCTTTCTATCTCTGTTCTTTATTATGCTTTTTCTATGTAGCACTTAATGTGTCTTGATGTATTTTATATTGATCTGTTCATTATTTGTTGCCCCTAGTGGAATGTACATGTTACAAGGAATATAAATTCATCTATTTCTGTTACTACTATTATTTCCGGTATCTACAATAGTGGGTGTTAAATAAACATTGTTGAGCAAATAAATTAAATATCTTCTCATAGAATTCTCTATTTTCTGTTTTCCCCTTTAAATTTTGCTTATTTCATTTAATGATGTTCTTCCATGGTAGTGCATTTTCTTACATGCTTGGAAATCTTTTATTGTGGACTTATGTGTATTTTTAACCAGGGCTTTTCCTTGGATTCCTGCCTATCCCATTGATAGAAAGAAAAAGTCCCTGAAGAGCTGTTTCACCGCTGCTTTTTCTTGTCCGGGACCAGTTGTAGGTTAACTTCTGAGCTCAGGATTTCATCACATCCATGAGCTGTTCAAGCCTGGGGCGGGGGGGGGGGGGATTTCCTGGGTTGGTCTCCTCTCCCACTCATGGCTCAAAGGAGGCTAATCACTTGCATGTTGCATTTCTAAGCCAACAGATGGAGTTGTGTTCGTCCACTTGCATAGCTGCCACAGACACTTCTGGATTCTTGACTTTATCTAAGGAGCCCAGTTCCAGCTCCCTTTGGCCTTGACTTTTGGTCTTATGTGGGCATTTAAAGCCCTGCCCTCTGATGCCTCTATCTGACCTCAAAGATTCCCTCCCTGGGACTTAAATTGTAGCGTGATGATGTCTGGCATGATGATTTCTTTCTCTTCTTTTCAGTTTAGCTGTGTAAATGATATATATCTTAAGTTAGTTATATTTTATCCTGCATTTCTCTGTTTGACTAAAAAGTGGATCTTTTCCATATTTGCTTAGACTGCCATATTAACCAAAATTGTTCACTGTAAAATTCCTTAATGCTTGAACTGCCTCATTCTTGATTTCTTATTTTTATTTATCTTTTGCTGAGTCTATATAATTGTTCAAGTAATTTTTTCAGGAAGAATATGTACACGATGGATTTTTTCTAAGCCATTAACACTGCAATTTCTATCTTCATACTTGACTTAAAGCTTATCTGTACAAAGAATTCTTACCTCAAGCCTGCTTTTAAATAATTTTATAGATCTAGCACTATTAGCACTATTGCCTTCTAAAATTTATTAATGCAGAGGAGAATTATTAAAGTCAGCCTGGTGTTTAAAAAAATGTTTTAGGTAACCTATTTTGTTTTATTTTTCTCCCTTGGTTGCTTGTAGAAACTTTTTTATCCTTATAATTCCAAATTTGTGCATAATTGTGTCTATTAATTTTATCTCAAGTGAGGATGAGCCCCCCCCCCATTTTAACTCAACTATTATATTCTGGTTTCTTTTTCAAGTACTCTATTTCTTATAGTTTAGATCTTTGTTCCTCTTCTCTGAATCTATGTCTTGGACAACTTTTTCTACTTTCCATCACTGATTCCATCGTTGTCAGTACTGTTATTTAATACTTGACAAATTTAAATTCTGTGTTGCTGTCTTTTACATTTCTCTAATTTTCTGATTTCATTTTTAATCTCAAGCCGGTATATTTATCTCACTCTCATATGTCCTTCCTTACTCCTGTTTTTCAGTGGACATATCTTTATTTGCATGCTCTTGACGGCATCAAGTAGTTGATACACAATGTTTTCTGTACCCTAAAGTATAGAGATAACAATGCTCTTTCTCTGTAATCTTTCGTGTGATTCTCTTTTCCTCTTCTGTTAGTATGTTTTTGATAGGGTTTATGTTGTTATTCTGTGAGAACTGCTCAAACTTACAGTTTTCCAACAGATGTAATGTATAAATTGTTCTTTTTCTCATTCTTGTTTTCTTGAATTCTTGGAGAATGAACTGTCTTCTTAAAGCCAGAGCTGCTGGTTGACAAGTTGATGTGAATATCCCCAACACAATTTCTGGTGTTCTTGTAAAATACTTGACTGAGGTATGATCTTTTCTTGATTGTGTGCCAGATTTTCTTATTATAAGGGGGAAATGTGTATTTTAAGGACTCTGACATTTTATAGTTCTTCTAATAAAAGCAGTACATGAAAAATCACTACCGTGAGCATTCCGTTGTTTAATATCCTGACAGAACAGGAAGATGTAGTGACAGGCAAGGTCAGGTGCCACCTCCTGACATGTCAAGTAACACAGAAGTCACCTTATTTCAGAGTATCTCCCTAGTAGGAGAGATAAGACCTTTCGGCTTAAGGCATCTCATTACAAAATAATACTTCTGTTTTACCGATCTTCCCTCCATCAGCAGTTCTCTGGGAACGGGAGTTTTATTTGAGGAAACAGGAAGCATAGTTTTGGAGAATGAGAGTTATTTTGAGAAGGGTAGATTTAGGTTGGCAGTGGACTTTGGGATACCAGATGGGTTCAGAAAAGATAAATGAAAGAGGTCAAGGGCAATCTGGGTACTTCTGGCTGTGCCTGTGAACTTGATGCTGCTGGACAGACTTTCTCATATAGCCTTTTGTTTTTATGTGGTCTTATGAATTGTTATTGCCTGAATTAATATTTCAAGATAAGTTGAAAGACTTCCTGCCTCTGATTTTTTGATTCACACTAGTTACATGGCTTTAAATATAGTTTGTTTTCTTCTTTAATGATAGGAAATGTAAAGTTATGTGAGAAAGAAAACTCACATGTCAAGAGATAGGAATGATTTCTTTTTTTTCTTTTATTTTTCTTCTTTGCTAAGTGAGAGAGGGGAGATAATCTGAGAGACAGACTTCTGCATGTGCCCAACCAGGATTCATCCAGCAATCCCATCTGGGGCTGATGCTCTGTTCATCTGTTGCTGCTGCTCCCAACCAAGCTACTTTTAGCACCTGAGGCAGAGACTCCACTGAGCCATCCTCAGCACTCAGAGCCAGTGTGCTCAGACCAATCAAGCCATGGCTGCAGGAGAAGAAGAGAGAACATGAGAAAGAAGGGGAAGGTAGAGGGATAGGGAAGCATATGGCTACTTCTCCTGTGTGCCCTGGCTGGGAATCAAACCCAGGCCATCCACACACTGTGCCTATGCTCTACCACTGAGCCAACTGGCCAGGGCCAGGAATGATTTTATATTATCTTAAATTTGATTTAATATTCATAGCCATGAGAAAACAGAAAAGAGGAAGGAATAAGAGATGCATGATCACTATAGTAGGAAAATAGATCAGATTGTTACTCTAACATGGTCTTTTTCTCTTAATCATGAGCTCTTCTTTACCTCTTTTTCTTGTTGGTTTTGTTTTATTTATTTTGTGTTTGCTGCTGTGAGTGGCATCTTTTTCATGCTTTCTTTTCTGTATTTATTGTTGGTTACCAGAAAAGATATTTAGGATTTTTCTTGCTATTTATTTTGTTTCCAGCCTCTTTACTGAATTCTTTTTTATTTCTAACCGTGTCTCAGTAGAATTTCTTAGATTTATTAGGTAAAGAATATTAACATTTGGCCAAACCAACAAGAGAGAGAATTGTGTCAGCTTTGTGAATAATTGTATGTCTTATTCTTTTTTCTTGCCATATTGCATTAACAAGAACATGCAGAACAAACTTAAGCAGCAGTGGTCTTACTAGGCAACTGGATAACCTTCAAAGTAAAGGTGAAAGATGAGCAAAGACTTAATGTAAAGGAAGGAGCCATGAAGAGTCTGGGGAGAGAGATTTCCAGGCAGAGAGCGGCGGTGAAAGGGCCATAGGGGAAAGTATTCCCGGTGTGTTCCAGGAATAACAAGGAGGACAGCGTGGTGGAGAGGACTGATTGAGGAGACGGGCTGAAGATAAGGTTGGACAGGGAATAAGAAGTAAGGACTAACGTTTGCTAGTATTGAACTTCCCTTACTTACTATATTAGAATTACTGTGTCATAGTGAGTTATTCCTTAGGCTTTGCAGCTGTGGTGAAGAAATGTTTTAATAAAAAATGGATCTAATTTTTTGAAAAACTTTAATATCTTCTATTGATACAAAATTCATTTGTACTCGAGTGTTTAACATGTCTTTTATCATGGTCATTAAAAATCACATTTTTTCCCAACTGCTATGATCTTAGAAATGTGAACTCTTTTTCATAACTCTGTAAGTTTTCTTATGTGAGGTTACCAGTTAATACTATTGGGCAGAGCTTTTAATCAGTCAAGCATCAGTTTTCAAAAGCTGAGATTATTTTAAACAAGAGCAGCCACAACAAAGAGTAGCTTTATCCTTTGCTTACTTGGACCCAAGCATTAATTTAAAATCTTCAGTCGTTTTTTATTTCGAGTTTACCTGCTAGAAAAATACCTAATGGCACGCAGGCAGCAAAATAGTGAAGAGTCACAAATCATGGCAATACTGCAACTGACCTACTTGACCAGCTAGATATGTCAGCTCAGTGGGAAAACTGTAAGCTCCCGTGAAAAGTCAAATACCTCAAGAAGAATAAAATAGAGGAAGGAAAAAGAAAATCTTTATAGCTGAGAGAAGCAGAATTAACTAGAGTATTGGCACTGCTGTAAATGAAAATTTTCCACAACAGCAATATTTTCTGACAAAACTTGGCTATTTGATTCTAGAGTATAATTTTAATGCTGCATGCAGAAAAAATTTTTTTTTCATTTGTAGTCATAGAAACAAGAGATGAGAAAGACAAATTTGTATTACTGCTACTAGGAAACTTCCACTCTTTTTTATTGTTCGTAGCCCCTTGGGATCCCTGCGTAACTTAAGAAATAGAGTCAATAATTTCAAAAATATTTAAGTCATGATTTTACATCTCTTATACTGTCTTCCCAATTCTGATCCCCACCCATCACCATGCAACAAAAGAGAAGTGAGAGAGTATTCCGATGATATTTTACTCTATGATGTGACCTCACCTTGTGATCCTAACAATACATTCAAGAATATTTACCTAAATTTTACACATCGTTAAGTCTGGTTTTCAAACCCAAGAATGCGAAAAAAAATTTTAGGAATTGGTTGTGATAACAGAAAGAAGAGGAACAATGAGAAATGCATTCTGCAGATAGGTGGCCAGGGAAAGCTATTTTAGTTTGTAAGAGCTACTAACTTACACTTAGTAGGGAGGACCTGGGCATGTCCGAAAGTGTTTGACCCTTTAGTTGCACTGAGATACATAGGCTCTCTAGTAGTGATAGCAAACCCCACGTGGCTTCTGTTGCCCTATCCTACTGCGGCCCTCTGTATGTAAATCAGCTCATAGAAGGCACCTGTTCTCTCTTCTTCTTGTTGTTGTTAATTTTAATGGGTGACATTGATAAATCAGGGTGCATATGTTCAGAAAAAACATCTCCAGGTTATTTTGACATTTGATTATGTTGCATACCCATCACCCAAAGTCAAATTGTCTTCTGTCACCTTCTATCTGGTTTTCTTTGTGCCCCTCCCCTCCCCCACACCCTCCCTTTCCTCCCCCCCCCCAACCACCACCTCTTGTCTGTGTCTTTGAATCTCTTTTTTATGTCCCACCTATGTATGGAATTATAGTTCTTAGCTTTTTTCTGATTTACTTATTTCACTCAATATATTGTTATCAAGGTCCATCCATGTTGTAAATGATCCGATGTCATCATTTCTTATGGCTGAGTAGTATTCCATAGTATATATGTACCACATCTTCTTTATCCAGTCATCTATTGAAGGGCTTTTTGGTTGTTCCCATGTCTTGGCCACTGTGAACAATGCTGCAATGAACATGTTCTTTCTTGACATTGCCGACTTGAGCTTTCTCAGATTCCCACCTCATCCTCTATTGTGCTGTTTCCTCCCCTTGCTGATTCCTTTTTGTATTAAATGTGTTTATCACAGATCCTAAATAAATTTAAAATGGATGCTTCTAGAATTTTCCTGTGGTTATTGATTCTCTGGGGTTTTTCAGGTTGATTAAAAGAGGAAAGTGTGGAAGTAAAGGATGAAAACAAGAGTATAAGAAGGTAGGGATGAGGATAAGTAGACTGATAATAAAAGCAAAGAAACAGGAAAGACCTCGACATGCAGAGTTCACAGAGGGTTTTAGAGAAAGTGGAAATTGTAGATATAGCCTTCTCATAAATCCTTTGAACAGTCGTCTGCTTTTCGGTTTTGACTATATACTTTTCACTTGTCAGGTTATGATAAAATATTCTAATTCAATGCCAATATGCCTAATAGCTTTCTTTAATATTCTTTATTTTCCCTTTTTAGAAAGAGAATGTCAGCTCAGTGGTAATTTAGTTCTTAATTGGTGATAGCTGAAACAGAACACTTTAACTTCTAAATCCTTAGTAAGGCTTTTCTGAACTTGAATTAATACATTTACTTTAAAATTTCTTAGTTTGATAAGTAGTATTTTGTCAATTTGGGGGTTTCAATACAGGAGGGTATTTTTTGTTTGTTTTATTGTTTGTTTTCTTTTAGTGAGGGTGGGACACAGACAGGGACAGGAAGGGAGAGAGATGAGAAGCATCAACTTATAGTTGTGGCACCTTAGTTCATTGATTGCTTTCTCATATGTGCCTTGACTGGGGGTGGGGGGTTGGGGGATGGAAGGGGCTCCAGCAAAGCAAGTGACCCTTTGCTCAAGCCAGCGACCTTGGGGCACAATCTAGTGACCTTGGGCTGTAGCCAGTAATCTTGCGGTCATGTCTATTATCCCACGCTCAAGCCAGGGACCCCTCACTCAAACTGGTGATTTAGCACTCAAGCTGGATGAACCCATGCTCAAGCCGGCAACCTCAGGGTTTCACACCTGGGTCCTCAGTGTCCCATGTCAATGCTCTATCCACTGTACCACTGCCTGGTCAGGCAACACAGGTCTTTTTCAACAAATCAGTGGCAGAAACAGAATCAGAATTAAAAAATTTGGATTCTGAAAGACTTAATACATGGAATATTTTATCAGATTAACCTAAAATTATCCAGCCCAATATGTGGTCTCAAAGTATTTTTACAGCCGTTCATGGTTACTATTAATAATAGCAACTCTGAGAGTTTAGGCATATGCTGCCAACAACCTTCTCTTAATCTCTAATGGGTCTAGTATTTTATAATTATTTTTCTTAAACATATTTTTCAACTTACACTATTATCAGAGACTGAAGTTTCTTTGTAGCTCTAGAAGAATCTCTTTATTTCTTTGAAATAGTTCTAATATTCCCATGTTAACATCATGATTTACAAGAAAGGAAGTCAGAAGACCTGTATTTTAGTCTTGGGCTTACCTCTAATTATATAATCTTTGTTATATAACCTTTGTTAATTATATAACCTTTGTTAAGATATTTGACTTCTCAGGAACTTTATTCTCATTTATATAATATATACTAAATAGCTTGAAGTAATTTTTATTCTAAATGTGATACAATTCATGATCATACTCTTATTTGCTGTTGTTACCCATTTCCATTCAATTTTATAGACCTGGACATATGTTTTCTAGTGTCTGTTATTTTAACCCCAGTTTTGAAACAACTTTCTGAATCCCTTTGATCTTGTCAATTTCACCTGTCCAATCTCCCTCTCTTGATGCCTTTCTTAAGATAAAGAGTTGACAAGAACAGCACCAGCTGGTGAAGGTGTGGGCAGACATGCTATGGTTACTGATAAATGTGAGCTCATAGTTTGTTTTATTTAGGCTACATTTTTAAATGCCAAGATTTGTAGGACTTTTGAGCCATATCATTTCAAAATGTCTTTTAGACCAGTCGGTAGCCTCTGGACCAAACTATTTCTAAGCTCTCTTTACCATTCAATATCTTCTGAGACTGAGATCTCACGGCCTGTCTTCCCTTGAGGAAGTTCTTATAGCTAACATAAATCTTGCTTTCTGCAATTGAAGTTGAATTTGTTTCTCTTTTCTTTTCCCTGTGGAAGGGGAACAGCCCCTAACACGTAGCGATGCTTTCTTATGAGGGCCAGTACTGAACGTAGTCGGAAGGCTACTTCCGTCCAGTATTAGTTTGAGCTTTTATATATTACAGCTCTCTGGCTTTCATTGAATATTTGTGGTCACAAGAGATGCTATGTTTTACGACCCAAATGAAATAAGTTACTTATCTAACATTAGTGTTTACTATATCTTTTGCTAGTTAGAACCAAATGAGGTACTAAAATAAAAAAAGTCAGTTCTCAAAAGCCACTTGAGGGTTTTAGATTTGTGTTTTATTTAATATCACTATAGTCATGGGATTCACTTTTGGCTTACGATTTGTGGATTTTATCGCATTGTTTTATTAGTCGTATTGTGTACATGATTTATTCATCCCATTCTTCCTTATAAGTGATGAGAACAGAAACGTGTTCTTCCAAACAAGCTGTCTTGAAGCAGATCTCCACGTGTGTAGTCAGAGCCTCTGGTACTTAAGCGAAGAAATGTGATAGATATTGAGAAGGAAAAAGAAATTCTGTGCTTGAGGAGCCTGCAGTCTTATTAGGGGAAGAGATGATAAAAATTGTAATTATAAAGCACTTATAAACTATTATGAGAGTGCATATAAAGTAACATGTTTGTATGAATTTTGTTTTGCATTTTGAAGTAAATTCAGAACATGTTTTTTATTATATAGATCTGTCCTATTAACACTAAGCTACCCTACAATGTCTAATTGGTACATTCTGATTTCTGGGTTGCTTTTTTTTTTCAGGTTCAGCAGTTTTCTGAAAAATCCTTCCTCTTAGAGCTTCTGAAAACTCGTCAAAATGCCTTAGAAAGACAGTGCAGTGAAATTACAAACCAAAGAAATATGCTTCTTCAAACCTTTGTAAGCCTCCAGCCACTTAGAAAAATCTGTTTTACTAGCTGCATCTAAAGTATTTAAATACACTTAGGTGTACTTTAAAAAAATTATCCATATGCATATTGGCAGATAGTCCTGTTCAGATACAGAAGAGTATTAAGTGCTGTTTAAAAACAATTGGTAATGTAATGCCGTTTGAAAGAATTCTACTGGCAGGGATGCAATGTGGAAACCATTTGCAATTGTAATAAGCATAAAAGAAACAGTGAAACTGATTCGAATCGCTCAGGCTTCAGGACATTGGTTTTAAAGCTTTTGTAAAGCAGAGAGGTTTACACTATAGGCATGTTTATGGATGTGGGTGAAAAGATAGATTTTGTTTACCTTTTTATCATAAGTCAGAGCCAACAGACACAGCAGTTTTAAATGACAAGGGCAGTTTAAGAACATGACTTTTACTTAATTGACATTTCAAAGAAAATACATTTTGAAATATTAAAAATATATATCTAAAGTCAACAGAATCAACCACCCGTGGTTTTGTACATGACATGGCCAGTTTCCAAATATAGCTAGCTCATAATTAGTTGACATTTCTTAGAAAGAAATAGGAAAATGTAGTAATGTTTAGCTGCTAGCATTGTCAAAAATGTAGGTTCTAGCATTGTCCAAAGTTTTTGGAAATTCTCATTTCTACTGCGTGTTAATATTTCATAAAATATGAACTATTATTTAGAAGTGAATTTGCAGTGAATATATCGTTTTTCATTGATCATATACATTTTAAAAGATTTCCTTGTTTTTCTATTTTTATCTTTTTATAAATCAGTAATTCCATTCAGTGTAGATTTTTATTCTCAAGTTTGGTCATTTAATTATTTTACCACCAAATTTATACTGCAATGACAAAATGGCATGTATGGTTATAAGTTTAATACACAAACACATATATAATGATGAGGGGTAGAATTTTTGCATCAATAATTCTCCAAAGCATTAAGAATAAATCTTTCATGTGAAAATAATTGATTATTATATAATAATTTTAGTTTTTATGAATATTGCTGGAGGATTAAAGTATTTCTGTGACAATACCAGGAAGTATAATATTATATTTTGTTGTTAATAATTCCAAATGATTGCATTTTAAATCATGAAAGAAAATATTATGATTAATATCTGTATTTGATCTTTTATTTCTGTTTTTTAGGAAGCTATTAAGAAAAAAGTGACGGAAGAAGAGGAAAAATTTATTAAGGAAATTACAGACTTCAATAATGAGTATGAAATAACTAAGAAAAGAAAGCTTTTGATGAAAGAAAATGTCAAGATTGCCATATCTGACTTAGAAAACCAGGCAAACGTTTTAAAAAGGGGTATGAATACATAATGTCACTTCATTTATCTGGCATTAATGCAATTGAGTTTGGCTTCAGATATTTTTAGTTGGACATGTCTATGACATAAGTGGATGGAGAGAGATACCCAGGAGGCAGGTGGAAATTTGGTTGTGAGGCTGATAAGAGAGAGCTGAAATCCCTTTGATAATGTTTTCTTTAAGATTTTTGCACCGATATTTATAAGTGAGGTTAATCTTTTTGCGAGTGTTATGTTGAGTTCACTGGAAGAACATAAAAACGTCCTTTTCCCTCAGACTGGAAACAGGTAAATAATAACATTAGCCATCCCTCCAGGGTTTGGAATTATTCACCGGTGACACTGTGTCCGGCGCTGTTCTCTCCGCTCGTCACGTTTTTGGTATTAGAGCCAGTTTCTCCCCAGACCAGCTTTAATTTCCGTTCGTCCTCCCTCCTGTCGGGGCCACTCTTCCCTTCCCTGTCTGCCTCGTGCCCCCACATCTATTACATCGACACTTGATTCTTCTGTCTCTTCCTTCTTCCCTTGGCGTCCCCTCCTAACCTTTTCCATTGTGCGTTTAGCCAGTGACTAGGATTAGTCATCCGGTTCCACTGGGTTTTGAATATTCTTCATCTTCATCTTCAAAATTCATAGCTGTTTTATTATTTTCTACTACTTGGAGTGTTTTTTCATTCCCAGCCATCTTCTTTGATTTATATTTTTAACCCCAGAGCTAGATCCTGTTCTCCCTCCTTGAGAGTGCCAAGATAGTAATACCCACATATTTTAAAAAGAAATTACCAAATTTTTCACTCCATAAGATGCACTATTTTCTCCCAAAACGGGAGGGGGGAAATCCCCGTGCGTCTCATGTAGTGAAAAATATGGTATTTTATTAAATATTTTAACACACCATTTGGTTCAGAATATTTTTTTTTCTTATTTTCCTCCTTGAAACCCTAGGTGTGTCTTATGGTCAGGTGCGTCTTATGGAGCGAAAAATAATGGTATTACTGCTGGACTATTTTAATGAACCTCTTAATTTATTTATATTTTGCTCAAAAATACCATGATAAACATAACAAACGAAGTAGCTCAACTCATCTGGTTATCCCTGCACAACCTCTTGCACAAGCCTCAACCAATGACCTTCGCTTGTGCAGAAGGCACGCTGACCTCTGTTGTCCCCTAGACTGTGCTGTGCCTCCTCCAGCCTCGGGACCCACTGTCTGCTTTATGGGAATACTTATCTTATTCTTTACCTACTTAAGCCAGTCATTCTTCTGATCTCAGCTTGTTTTACTTCCAGAGAGGAAACCCTCTGTGACACATACCCCTCCATCCATATTAGGAGATTATATTCTCCTATGATTGATTCTCTCTACTATTTTCTTCAGAGTGTCGTAATGACTTACATATTTACTTGATTCATATCTATCTCCCCTACAAAGACGTAAACTTCTACAAAGACAAGAATTACATGTTTTACTTGCCACTGTATTTCTAAAACATGTCTAGTACATTGTATTCATTCAGTAATGACTTTTTTTTGTATGTTGTGTGTCAGGCACTGTTACGAGCATTGATGATATTGCAGTGAGCAAAAAGAAAAACAATTTTCTTCCCTCATGAAGTCTATACTCCTGTAAGGGAAGACAGACATTCGTGTTCCAACCTGTTGGAATAGAAAGATCTCACTAAACAGAACAGCCCTGCCTTGGTAGTAGACTTAAGTTAGCCTTAGGTTTAAGGCTATTCTAGACCCACTGTTAAAAACAATCTTAAAAACAAGGTTTGTACCTGATCCATAAGTTGTTTAACCACCTGTCAAATAACAGATACCAACATGCTTTAGGGGAAGATAGCAATATTCAAACATTTAACAGAATTGTAAACACTGTGTCTTATATCTAATCAAAATTCACTAGACATTTGAGGAAGCGGCAAACTATAACTCATAGCAATAGCAAAGAGGAAATTAGGCCAACTGAAACATGCACATAAATGACAGATATGATGCAGTTAGTAAAAAGGAACTTTAATCTTGCTCTTATAAATATTAGAAATATACTCTAAGACATAGATATAATCAAGAGACAAGTGAAAGACATACAAAAAATGTAATAGAAGACGCAGAAAAGCACCTGCCAAGATTCAAAACCTTTTTGTGATAAAAAAAAACATGAAAAAGTTTGTTGTGGGAATGAAGGGAGGAAGGTATTCTATGTAGAAGAAACAATATTAGCAATATTGTGGAAGCTTGTAGCCATGTAATGAATACTATGCAAGGTAACTTTAAATATGCTTTAGGTGGGAAGGATAGAGTTTTTCTTTCTGTCTCATTGATAAATTTGTTTTACTTAGTGATGTCACATTATTTTGAATTCTCTGTTGGTAGTCTAACCATCAACTGACATTCTTTTGTATCCAGTTGGTACTTAAACAAATCCTGGTCAGTTTATTAGAAACAATTTCTAGTTGGCCAAGGGAAGCCAATCCAGGCTTAAAATTGACTCTATGCTGCTTAAATTTTTACTGCACTAGAAAAAGTTAAGAAGTGCTGACATTTATGGCAAAGCCTACATAGCTAAAATAATGGTTTTTGTTTACTCCTAGAAATGAAGTCAATGGAATATAACAATGGCCAGTTAAATGAACTTCAGAAACAAAAGAGTGAGTTAATGGAAGAACTATGTACTCTCCAGAGAAAACTGAAAGGTATGACTTTTACATGTTCATTTGTTTCGCTCATGAGTATATTCCTATACATATGGTAGGGTCATATTATTCTTTCAAAAGAATAGCCCTATTGGGATATAGTGCTATTATTGGTATGTAAAAAAAAAATAGGTAAAACACCGAATTGATCAGTGATATACCTGACATTTTTAATGTCTCAAATTTTGTTGAAACCTTTTTTGTGCTTTTAATCACTATATTAAAGTAGAAAAATAAAAAATCACTAGTAAATACATTTATATTAAGCAGCGAAAATTAGAGGATTGTTCTTAGATATGAATAAAGATAAACTTTAATTTTTTAAAAAGTATAAGAATATTTTTAATTGTTTAGTTTTTGAAGATAAAAAGAATGAAGCCATTTGTACTACCAAATGCCTAGAGGCAGAAAAAATAAAAATCAATGAAAAGCCTCAAAAGGATGCTGAATGCTTAAGGTAAGAATTGCTATTACACTTTGGTTTGCAATCTGGTAATTTTTTAAGTTGTCGAATAGATTTCAGCATAAAGCTGAATGCATAGATTTTTTAAAAGTTTCGGATGAAGACGTTTCATTTTGTATGTATTCTGAGATGTCCTCATAAGCAGTCACTTCACTGCCTAGAAAGTGCTATCCATAGGTTTCATGATGCATTGGGTTGATAATGCTGGAATCAATTTTATCTTTTCTTATACCTTATGGACTGTGTTCTTCGCGTCCTAATAGCGTAAGACAAAGTGTTGGTCCCACAACTCTCCTTTCCTGACTTTTCTTTTGGAAAGGATTGAAATTATTTTTTATGTTTCTAGATTTCGGGGGAAAATACCCACAATCTGCTCTTTTGCTTGAAATTTGTAACTCTGGTTTTGTGCCTAAGAATTAAACTATTTTCTGTATGGAATAGCCAGGTGCTTTTGATGTATTTGGATAATGAGAGAATGGCTGATGTTTAAAATGAAATAGTCATATACACAAGGAGGAAAAAACCCGGTTTATTTATTTGACTGTATTAATAATTCAGCATTATATTGGCTGGCTTCATTTTAAAGAAGTTTCTATACTTTCTAGGCTTAACCAGGCTTAGTATACCCAAAGAAACCTCATTACGGAATCTGTGAAGAAGGAAATGAAGCCTTCTTTCAGATAAATCATAGAGGAAATATGGCCACTAGAGCTGAACAAATGCTTCATATTAACAGTGAATTGCCTCAGGCCATAATTTTAGTAGATTATGAGAAAATATTTGCAATTTAATTTTATGTTAAGTTTGGTAAGCATGAAATATCAATCTCTTGGGCGATATGTGTGATGCAGAATGAGTTTCTGTAATGACAGCCTGCTCATTGATTTTTTTCACACTTTTAAAACTGGCAATGCCCACTGGTATCATTATAGTTGGTAGTGTCAGGGCTTCTCATATGAACTCCAGTTCTGTGGGTTTATCACTCAGTCATAAAAATTTGCCCTGGGTTAAAATTAAACACACAAAGTCTGTTAGAGAGTGCTTTCCCCTTCCCTGTTGATGACAGAGGAAATCTGGATGGAAAGAAACATCAATCCATGTACCTAGTCCATTCTTTGGATTTTAGCAGCTGTTAAATGAAATGCCAATATTTTTCAGTTGCTATTTGAATTCTTTGATATGAGTTGCTTAGTTTCCCCACTGGTGTGTTCTATAAAAGTTATTTCAAGTATGAAGAATGAAGTCAAAGAACTGAGTTTAAAAATTTTAGGAAAGAGGGTCGTCCATCTTATAATTAGTGCAATAATAAGAAGCTAATGATGGCAAAAAATGATATGACATTTATTCAACTTTATCATGAAGGCCAAAGTAAAATTGGTTTTTATCCCTAAATTTTGGAATAGAATAAATAGTCTTTGTCATCTCTGTGTTCAGATGCATCCTGAATTTTGTAATAGTTGACTGTCCCTTAATTTCTCAGGTTTAGCTGCAACTGGTATGGATGTTCTTTTTATAGAAGGGATTCTCAAAGTTGGCAGTGCTGGCATTGGGGGCCAGGTTATTCTCTGTGATGGGGGCTGGCCTGTGCAGTGTAAGATGTCCAGCAGCATCCCTGAACTCTGCCTACTACATGCCAGTAGCATCCCCTTGCCCGCAGCTGTAACAACTGAAACGATGTCTCCAGGCATTACCAAGTATCCCCTGGGCACAGGAATATGGGGAACCATCCCCAGTTGACAGCCAGCTTTATTTTAAGGTTATTATAATTATACTTTTATTAAACTTTAGTAAGAAAGCAATTACAAAAAACGAATATTAGTTCATCTCTATGAGCTTATTGTTTCTACTTTTAATAATTAGGAAAAAAATGCCATCAATTTATGAGAAAGGAAGAGGGAAAGGGAAACAGAAAGAGAAGCACCAACTCATTGTTCCACTCAGTTCCATTTAGCTGTGCGCTTGTGGATGCTTCTCATATGTGCCCTGACCGAGGATCGAACCCACGACCTCTGAACACTGGGACTGGGACTACACTCTATCTACTGGGCAACCCGGCCAGGTCCATAAAAACAATTTCTCAACACCAGGAAGACAAACAATCCAATCAAAAAATGGGCAAAAGAACTGAATAGACAATTCTCCAAAGAGGACATACAGATGGCCAATAGGCAGATGAAAAAATGCTCAACATCACTAATCATCAGAGAAATGCAAATTAAAACAACAATGAGATATCACCTCACACCAGTCAGAATAGCGCTCATCAACAGAACAACACATTATAGGTGCTGGCGAGGATGTGGAGAAAAGGGAACCCTCCTGCACTGCTGGTGGGAATGCAGACTGGTGCATCCACTGTGCAAAACAGTATGGAAATTCCTCAAAAAATTAAAAATCAAACTGCCTTTTGACCCAGCCATCCCACTTTTAGGAATATACCCTAAGAACACCATAGCACTGTTTGAAAAGAAGAAATGTGCCCCCATGTTTGTGGCAGCATTGTTCACAATAGCGAAGATCTGGAAACAGCCCAAGTGTCCATTAGTGGACAAATGGATTAAAAAGCTTTGGTACAGCCTGACCTGTGGTGGCGCAGTGGATAAAGCGTCGACCTGGGAATACTGAGGTCGCCAGTTCAAAACCCTGCACTGGTCTGGTCAAGGCACATATGGGAGTTGATGCTTCTAGCTCCTCCCCCCTTTCTCTCTCTCTCTCTCTCTCTCTCTCTCTCTCTCTCTCTCTCTCAATCTGTCCCCTTTCTAAAATGAATAAAATAAAAAAAAAGCTTTGGTACATATATACTATGGAATACTACTCAGCCATAAGAAATGATGACATCGGAGCATTTACAACAACATGGATGGACCTTGATAACATTATACGGAGTGAAGTAAGTAAATCAGAAAAACTAAGAACTATATGATTCCATACATAGATGGGACATAAAAATGAGACTCAGAGACATAGACAAGTGTGTGCTGGGGAGGGGGAGGTGACGGAGGGAGAGGGGGGAGGGGAGGGGCACAAATAAAACGAGATAGAAGGTGATGAAGGACAATTTGACTCAGGGTGATGGGTATGCAGCATAATCAAATGTCAAAATAACCTGGAGATGTTTTCTCTGAACATATGTACCCTGATTTATCAATGTCACCCCATTAAAATTAAAGAAAAATTTCTGTGTATATTTTATTCTGTGTCTATTACTAAATTCTTTTATAACTTTTATGATTTTAAAGTTAATTTGCCATGCTTAGGTTATTTGTAGAACTCTCTCCTGGTGCCATCTGTTAAGGTAGAGGACGGTACTAGTAATCGCAACAGTTTAATGCTCTGCTTTAGGTGGTCTTTCCCTGTTTATAAATCCCAAGATGTCTGTTTAGTTAAAAGACTTTTATGTTGAGTATGTGGGTTTATTCTTTCACACATGTTAAGGCAGCTAATTTATAGAATATTGTTATGCTTGACACTTAAGCCAAGGCTGCGTTAATTCCTAAGGAGCCTCCCAAAGGCTTGCGCACTCTGACTGAGCTAGTCTCCCATGTAGTCTACGGGGCCAGAAGTGCTAGAACTCCGGGTCCCGAGAGGAAGTAAGCACACCTGCGGAATCCCAGCTCTGCTGTTTACTAGGTTAGCAGTTGTCTATGCCCAGTCTCCTCATTCCTCCTCTATAAAATGAAGTTAATAATTAGCACCTACCTCGCAAGATTATTGGTAAAAAAGAAAAATTACTTAATTTATACAAATCCCTTAGAGCAGTGCTTAGCACACAGTAGATGCTCTAGAATTACTAGATATAATTACACAATTACTTATGATTTCATTTTTATTTCATACTGGCCACGAGGACTGTATGCCTTGCATTCTCCTTTCTCATTTTTCCTCCTGCTTGCCCGTGAAACGCAGCGGCTCCCAGAAGGTTAGTTATTGACGGGTTGTGTTCCTCTTGGTACTCTCCGCGGACAGCCGCATCTGGTCTAGTGAGTTTAGTTATCATTTACAAGTGGATGTCCCTAATCCCTCTTTCCTAATCTCCAGTCTAAATTCCCAGCAGTATAATAGAAAAGGAGAAATATACTGCTCACAAACATTAGGGCATGTTTTATAGCTTCATATTCATTTTGAAATATCCCCTAATGTTTGTGAGCAGTATAGATCTAAAGTGATACTGCACTGTTGAAACAAACAAATAAACAAACAAGAACAAATTGTCCAAAGTTCAAGGGCCTTTATAACCATCCTGTCCTTTGTCTCCTTGGGTTCCTATCACATGCCTTCTGCCACTGGGCCATCCAGATACTATCTGTGGAATTCCGAATTGAATATGGGCCTCCACACCTCTTGTCCTCTCTCTCTTCTCCATCAGTTAGAACCCAACTCAGCCCTCCAGGCCCAGCTCACGTGTTGTATCAGCTGGCTTTGCTCAAAGGCCAGATATAGCAGGTGTTTCGGACATGTCTACAAGTCACATCATTCTCAGCCTACCCCAGTCCAGCACCATGGTTTCTTGCTTTTACTTCCCAAATACTTCTTGAGTCTCTCGGCTTCTCTGTCTCCATCGCTAACATCTTGGTTCCAGCCTCCCCCTCTCCTACCTGGATCACAGTGACAGCCTCTCTTCCACTTTCCCCTTGTTCACGCTTGTACCCTCCACTCCATTGTCAATGATGTCATCATCCCCCTTATTAAATTCATTCAGTGGCTTCACATGGACACCCACCATGAAACCTGAAGTCCTCAGTGTGGCTTCCATGACTTGTCACAATATGGCCTCTGACTACTTCCCTGATGTTATTTTCAACCATGGTCCCTTCTTACCCTGCTCCCTCAACCATTCCAAGCTTTCTTCAACCTCAGGACCTTTGTCCATGCCTTGCCTTCTCCTAAAATTATCTCTTCACCACTCTGCCTGCCTGTCTCTAACTGGTGGGGCGTGCCCCATCCTTTAGGCCTCAGTTGAAACATTTCTTCAGATAAGCCCTCTTACTCTGTGATATAAATTGTGGAACCTGTGATTTTTTTTCTAATAGCACTATATTTTTTTTAGAGCACAAATTCTATTTTGTAATTACGTAGTTAATTGCTTTATTATGTGAATATCTGTCTCCACCATATGCTCAGTAAGAGGAGGTATCTTGTACCATTATATACTAATGGTGTAATACTTGCGCACAGAGCTTGGCATATAGTAGGCATAGAATGGAGGAATAAATGAATGGACTGAATTATGAAGGCTCTCCTCGGCTGTTCCTGTCTCTGTGGTCATAGAGAATATGCTTGTAACTCTGCTACATCAATAATCATATTCAGTGACAGTGTGTGTGTCGCTCTATCCCACTAGACTGGGAACTCCCTCCATTGTTCTTGTTCTTGTTCTTGTTTTTTTTTTTTTTTTTTTTTTTAATCAGTGTCCTCTTTTAGCACAGTAAGGGCAAAATATTTGTTCCAGTGATTGAATCCACATATAATTTTATTTTCACTACAAGGAAGATAAAAGTTCATCTGTTTTCAATGCTGTGTTCATAAACATAGTGTATTCTAACCACTGGGTTAGCCTGAAGGACTCCCTTCTACTCCCGATATTTTTCTTCCACGTCGAAGATGCTTTCCTATTGGTTCATCCCTCCCAGCCTTCCCCCGTCCCAGCATCTCCCCCTTTCTTATTCTAAGGCAAGGATCAGTGGCTCAATCTGATTGGTGGGTTTGGAAGGGAACACTGGAGCCCAGTTTATCCACTCTGTTCCTCTGCTCCTTATGTTTTGCAGTGGTAGGTGTCCATGAGCAAAAGCTTGTAGTCTTTAGTGGTGTGCATTTTAGCCCAATTCTGGGGCGCAATGTTAGTAAGTCCTTTCCTTTCAGATATAAGCCACATTCTCCACTACCCACTATATTTGTAGTAAATGTGGTATTTGACCTCCCTTCTGCCTTATTTATTTATTTTTTGGACAGAATTCATGCAGAAAAGACAAATGTTATATATTGGACCCCCAGCATCTATTATTTTTATTATTATCCAACACCAATCACTAAAATATAGTTCTAGGTCAGGGCTTTTTATTTACTCCAAGTGTACTTCTCACAAACATTAGGGGATATTTCAAAATGAATACAAAGCTATAAAATACCCCCTAATTTTTTTTTTTTATTCATTTTAGAGAGGAGAAACAGAGTGAGAGAGAAAGAGAGAGAGAGAAAGGGGGGAGGAGCTGGAAGCTCAACTCCCATATGTGCCTTGACCAGACCAGTGCAGGGTTTTGAACTGGCGACCTCAGTGTTACCAGGTCGACGCTTTATCCACTGCGCCACCACAGGTCAGGCCTAAAATACCCCCTAATTTTTCTGAGCACTGTAGTAATTAATCATCCTGAATAGCTTGAAACATTCCAGGCATTTTCCTTACCCAGAGAACTTCTTTCTCGAATGGTTTTACAATATTTTATAACCAATATTTGTGATTATTTGATGCAACAGGAAGTTTGTTCCAGAAATGAAGTGGTCAAGTCAACAGCATGGGATTTTTCCTTCTGTGCATTTGAACACAGTATGGTCAAGTGACGGGCACATTTCCAATGAAAACTGCACAGAAGTGCAGGTATATCTGCTATTGAGAGACTCTAAATCATTTATATGAAGTAGTAAATCAGTGCTGCTACCTCTTCGGTGAAGAGTCACCCAGTTAAGTTGGTCGTGGAGGTCACATCAGCGGTCCTTCGATTTATAAGAAGCAGTAAACACATGCTAATACTCAGATACTTCCAACCTCCCTAAACGATATATAGATAAAAATGTATATTTACGCATAGATTTTTTTTATTTTACCAAATAGGTATAGATATTTTTCAGTTATGACAGTAGGTTATATTGATTGAAAAGATTTAAATGTTGCAAAACTATAAAATATTGATTGCCAGAGGGGCAAGATGGCGATGGAGTAAGCGGACGTACTAACCTCCAACTCCCAGAACCAAAGTGGATTATTACTTGATTTTAAAAACCATTATCTGGATAAACCAATGCTGAACTGGACTGAGAGGACTCTTCAACCAGGGAACACTGAAGAAGCAACAGTGAGACTGGTAGGAAAAGCGAAAACGCAAAAAGGGCTGTCCAGCTCCCCGGAGCGAAAGGCAGCCCAAAGAGACTCGTGTGGCGGGAAGAGAGGCTAGCGGAAGGGTAGGGACCTCGGTCCCAGGAACAAAGCCCCCGCCTACAGCCACAGAGCCTAGAAGAGGTGTATGGACAGTATTTAGCTGGGAAACAGGTTATGATACTGTTTGTAAGAAAAGACAGTGGTCTCAGACCCAGGATTCTTCTTAAAGGGACAGCACAGAAAACTTCTCTCACAACCACTCACCCGGAACTCCAGGAGACGGGGAGAGAGGAGAGGACCGGAGCAGCGGGAAGAGAGTGCGGTCTGGAAGGCATGGAGAAAAGCTTTGAGGGACAGCCACCCTAAACCCTGGGCTGAGTCACTACATAAATCTGAAACAATATTTCTCCTGGAACCAGCAAGGGGAAGCAGGACACCAGCCAAACAGGCTCTCCTGTGGCAATTAGAGCATAGTCTCTTACAAGGAAGGAGCTTTCAGGACTATAGTATGGAGTGTTAGGGTCTGAGCTGCAGTGCCCCCACCCACACTGCTGAGGGCTTGCTGGAGGGCGGGCAGCGACGGAACATGGAAGCGTGGTTCCGCCGGCAGGGGCAGAGGCCAAGCCGGCTGGCGTGAGCTCGGTCTAGCCCAGCAGGGGTGAAGGGGACATGAGAAAGTGGTCCAGTGGCTGCGGGCCCACCTGCCACACCACCTGTGGGGGAAAAGTGGAATCCTGGAATGGGCAGAGATCTGCTGCTGTGCAGGGGCAAGCAGGCTCACAGCTGCACCCTACCTCTGAGGCTTGAAGCCCTGCCCGAACCGGCTTTGCCCGCGGAAGTGGGGTGGAAGCCAGGCATGTGGCTGAGCGCATAGCACCAGCAGCCCGGCAAGGAGCCGAGCTTGGCGGGGGCTGGGCGGAAGCCAGGGTTAGCAGCTGAGCATGCACCAGAAGCTCCTCCCGGCTGGAGGAACAGGCTGACAGGGACCCGCAGCTAAGCAAAAGTGCTCACTCTTGCCCTTGGTGCCCAGGCTTATGGCCTGAGTGTGGTGAACGGTCCCACCTATGGGAGAGGGGCGAAGGCCTAGACCAGCTCAGGCTTACAGAGCCTGGCAGGAAAACACAGCCCCTCCTGCAAGGTGAGGCGGAGACTGCAGCAGCTGCGGCGAACAGAGCCGGCAACATCCACATGCAACTGCCCTAGGCAGCGGCACAGGGGGTGGCGGCCCTGTAGACAAACCCCACCTAGGGAACACAAAGGCAACACACATTGTACTCCAGTAGCCAAACTCTTCTTACACACAGACAAAATGGGCAGGCAGAGAAATGCAACCCACATGAATCAAGAGAAATCCCCAGAGAAGAACCAGAATGAATCAGATATAACCAAACTACCTGATGCAGAGTTTAAAATAATGAGTTAGGATGTTCAAAGAGCTTAGAACAACAATGGATAGTCATTAAAAACATCTAAGTAAAGAGATAGAAAGTATAAAAAAGGAAATTGAAATAATAAAAAGGAATCAGACAGAAATGACAAATATAGTATCAGAACTGAAGACCACAATGGAAGGAATTAAAATCAGGATGGATGAAGCTGAGGATAAAATCAGTGAGTTAGAGGACAAAATAAACAAAGGCAAAGAAGCAGAGTAGAAAAATGAAAGACTCAAAAAATGTGAGGAAAATCGAAGGGAGCTCTGTAACAACATGAAGAGAAATAACATCCGCATCATAGGGGTTCCTGAAGAAGAGGAGAAAGAACAAGGGATAGAAACTTTGTTCAATCAAATCATAGCTGAAAACTTCCCTAAATTAATACTGGAAAACGTTTCACATGTTCAAGAAGCACAGAGAACTCCATTAAAGAGAAACCCAAAGAAATCTACACCAAGACACATCATAGTTAAAATACCAAAGCTAAGTGATAAAGAGAAAATTTTAAAAGCTGCTAGAGAAAAAAAGACTATCACCTGCAAAGGAGCCCCCATAAGGATGACATTCGACTTCTCAACAGAAACACTTGAGGCCAGAAGGGAATGGCAAGATATATTCAAAGTAATGCAGAACAAGGACCTACAACCAAGACTACTCTATCCAGCAAGGCTAACGTTTAAAATTGAAGGAGAAATAAAGAATTTTCCAGACAAAATAAACATCAAGGAATTCATTAAAACCAAACAAATTCTGCAAGAGAGGCTAAGGGGCCTGTTGTGAACAGTTCAAAGGGGGAAGAGAATATAGCAAAAGAAGAATACAGCTTTAAAGAATAAAATGGTGTTGGGCAGATAAAATATATTATGCTCACTTTGTTAAAGATGGCGCTGCCCACATGGAAGTTCATTGATATTAATGTGTGTTCTGGAACAGGCTGTGGGCAGGCCGGGTTGTTGTAGCCTAAGGCTTAGTTTTAAGAGTAAGCTCTTCCCTACACCCTTGACTGATTGGATGATGTAGGGTGGTGCACTCTCCTGAGGAATCCCATTATGCCTCAGATGGGTGGCTTTGTATCAGAGACTTTCTTGTCTGTAGATTGGATTAAGGGTTTGGATTTTCTATGCTATAAACTGGGGCAGTCCGGGAGCTTGCTCTCTCTCTTGGTTCCTGAGTTCCTGAGGTTGGTATTAGAGAGGAGAGCAGAGTAAGGCCACGTGAAGGCCAGGAGAAGCAGCTGAGATGGCAGAGTGCTGAGAAAGAAGCCAGTTTGTTAAGAGTTTGTGCAGGAGGAGATGGGAAACAGAGGTGAATAAGTCTGGTGAGCTAGAAACCTTTGATTCTAGGAAACTTGGATAAGTCAGTAGCTTTGTGAGCACTGAATGTATGGGTTTTGGAGCCCAGTGTGTGTTTTTGCTTGCCCGCCGGGTGCAAGCTAGAATTAAAGCTGATGGCTCACCAGTTTGTGGCTCCTGTGTTTCATTACCGACTGTTCGAATCTAATGTGAACCTGCATGGGTCAGGCTGCTGTGATAGTGGCCTCGACTACTGGCTTTACAAATGGCAATAAACAACTACATATCAATAATAACCTTAAATGTAAATGGATTGAATGATCCAATCAAAAGACATAAGGTAGCTGTGTGGATAAAGAAACAGGACCCATACATATGCTGTCTGCAAGAGACAGACCTTAAAACAAAAGATGTACATAGACTGAAGGTAAAAGGATGGAAAAGAATATTTCATGCAAATGCAAATGAAAAAAAGCCGGGGTAGCAATACTTATATCTGACGAAATGGATTTTAAAACAAAGGCTGTAGTAAGAGATAAAGAAGGACACTACATAATGATAAAGGGAACAATTCAACAGGAAGATATAACCATTATAAATATCTACGCACCAAATATAGGAGCCCCGACATACATAAAGCAGACTTTGATGGATTAAAGGGCGAGATTAACAGCAATACTATAATAGTAGGGGATTTCAATACCCCACTAACATCACTGCATATATCCTCAAGAAAGAAAATTAACAAAGAAACAGCAGACTTAAAGGATACACTAGATCAACTCAATTTAATAGATATCTTCAGAATTTTTCACCCTAAAGCAGTAGAATATACATTCTTTTCAAGCGCTCATGGAACGTTCTCTAGGATAGACCACGTGTTAGGACACAAAAGTGGTCTCAACAAATTTAAGAAGATTGAAATCATATCAAGCATTTTCTCTGATCACAATGCCATGAAACTAGATATTAACCACAAAAGAAAAACTGAAAAATACTCAAACACATGGAAACTAAATAGCATGTTATAAATAACAAATGTATTAATGAGATCAAAAAAGAAATTAAAAAGTTTCTAGAAACCAATGATAATGAACATACATCAACTCAAAATTTATGGGACACAGCAAAAGCAGTACTGAGAGGGAAGTTCATAGCACTACAGGCATGCCATGAGAAGCTAGAAAAAGCTCAAATAAGCAACCTGACCGTGCATCTAAAAGAACTAGAAAAACAACAGCAAATAAAGCCCAAGACTAGTAGAAGGAAGGAAATAATAAATATCAGAGCAGAAATAAATGAAATAGAAGCTAAGGAAACAATACAGAGGATCAATGAAACCAGGAGCTGGTTCTTTGAAAAGGTAAACAAGATCGATGAAACTTTAACTAGACTCACCAAGAAAAAAAGAGAGAGGATTCAAATAAATAAAATTAGAAATGAGAGTGGAGAAATAACAACTGACACAACAGAAATACAAATTATTGTAAGAAAACACTATGAAGAACTCTATGCCAAAAAATTAGGCAACCTAGGTGAAATAGACAAATTTCTTGAATCATATAATCTTCTAAAAATCAATCCAGAAGAATCAGAACACCAAAACAGACCAATTACAACAAATGATATAGAAACAGTTATCAAAATACTCCTGCCTGACCTGTGGTGGCACAGTGGATAAAGCCTTGACTTGGGAACACTGAGGTCGCCAGTTCAAAACCCTGCACTGGTCTGGTCAAGGCTCACATGGGAGTTGATGCTTCCAGCTTCTCCCCCCTTTCTCTCTCTCTCTCTCTCTCTCTCTCTTCCTCTCTCTCTCTCTCCCTCCCTGTGTCTCCTCTCTAAAATGAATAAAATAAAAACAAAATTAAAAAAAAACACAAAACTCCCAACAAAGAAAATTCCTGGGCCTGATTGCTTCACAAGTGAATTCTACCAAAAATTCAAAGAACTAACTCCTATCCTCCTTCAGCTATTTCAAAAAATCCAAGAGGAAGGAAGACTTCCAAACTCATTTCATGAGGTGAGCATAATTCTGAACCTGAAACCAGGCAAAGAAAACACAAAGAAAGAAAATTATAGGCCAATATTTCTGATGAATTTAGATGCTAGAATTCTCAACAAAATATTAGCCAACCGGATCCAGCAATATATGAAAAAAATCATACACCATGATCAAGTGGGATTTATTCTGGAGAGGCAAGGCTGGTTCAATATTTGCAAATCAATCAATGTGATTCATCACATAAACAAAAGGAAGGACAAATATCACATGAAAATTTCCATAGATGCAGAAAAAGCATTTGATAAAATCCAGCACCCATTCATCCTCAAAACTCTCAGTAAAGTGGGAATACAGGGAACATTCCTTAACATGATAAAAGGCATCTATGACAAACCCACAGCAAACATCATACTAAATGGGCAAAATTTAAAAGCAATTCCCTTAAGATCAGGAACCAGGCAGGGGTGCCCCCTTTCACCACTCTTACTCAACATAATTCTGGAAGTCCTAGCTACAGCAATCAGACAAGAAGAAGAATTAAAAGGCATCCAAATTGGAAAAGAAGAAGTAAAACTGTCCTTATTTGCAGATGATATGATATTGTATATAGAAAACCCTAAAGTCTCAGTCAAAAAACTACTGGACCTGATAAATGAATTCAGCAAGGTGGCAGAATATAAAATTAATACTCAGAAATCAGAGGCATTTCTATATACCAACAATGAACTGTCAGCAAAAGAAATTAAGGAAACAATCCCCTTCACTGTTGCATAAAATAAAGTACCTAGGAGTAAATTTAACCAAGGAAACAATCCCCTTCACTGTTGCATAAAATAAAGTACCTAGGAGTAAATTTAACCAAGGAGGTTAAGGACTTGTACTCGGAAAATTATAAAACATTGATAAAAGAAATCAGGGAAGATACAAACAAGTGGAAGCATATACCGTGCTCATGGTTAGGAGGAATAAACATCATTAAAATGTCTATATTACCCAAAGCAATTTATAAATTCAATGCTATGCCAATTAAAATACCAATGACATACTTCAAAGATATAGAACACATATTCCAAAAATTTATGTGGAACCAAAAAAGAACATGAATAGCTTCAGCAATCTTAAAAAGAAATAATAAAGCAGGAGGTATTACTCTTCCGGATATCAACGTATACTGCAAGGCCATTGTACACAAGACAGCCTGGCACTGGCATAAGAACAGGCACATAGATCAATGGAACAGAACAGAGAACCCAGAAATAAACCCACACCTTTATGGACAACTGATATTTGACAAAGGAGGAAAGAGCATACAATGGAGTAAAGACAGCCTCTTTAACAAATGGTGTTGGGAAAATTGGACATCTACCTGCAAAATAATGAAATTAGTCCATCAACTTACACCATTCACAAAAACAAACTTAAAATGGATAAAAGACTTATATGTAAGCCGTGAAACCATAAACATCTTAGAGGAAAACATAGGCAGCAAGCTCTCTGACATCTGTAGCAGCAATATATTTGCCGATTTATCGCCACGGGCAAATGAAATAAAAGGCAGAATAAACAAATGGGACTATATCAAACTAAAAAGTTTTTGCACAGCTAAAGACAATAAGAACAGAATAAAAAGACAGACCACACAATGGGAGAACATATTCAATAATACGTCTGATAAGGGGTTAATAACCAATATTATAAAGAACTTACAAAAGTCAACACCAGGAAGACAAACAATCCAATAAAAAAATGGGCAAAAGAAATGAATAGAAATTTCTCCAAAGAGGACATACAGATGGCCAATAGGCATATGAAAAAATGCTCAACATCACTAATCATTAGAGAAATGCAAATTAAAACCACAATGAGATATCACCTCACACCAGTCAGAATGGCACTCATCTGCAAAACAACACAGAACAAGTGCTGGTGAGAATGTGGAGAAAAGGGAACCCTCCTGCACTGCTGGTGGGAATGCAGACTGGTGCATCCATTGTGGAAAACAGTATGGAAATTTCTCAAAAAATTAAAAATCAAACTGCCTTTTGACCCAGCTATCCCATTCTTAGGAATATACCCTAAGAACACCATAGCACTGTTCAAAAAGAAGAAATGTGCCCCCCATGTTCGTGGCAGCATTGTTCACAATAGCGAAGATCTGGAAACAGCCCAAGTGTCCATTAGTGGACAAGTGGATTAAAAAGCTTTGGTACATATATACTATGGAACACTATTCAGACATAAGAAATGATGACATCGGATCATTTACAACAAAATGAATGGACCTTGATAACATTATACGGAGTAAAATAAGTAAAACAAAAAAACTGAGAACAGCATGATTTCATACATAGTTGGGACATAAAAACGAGACTATGAGACATGGACAAGAGTGTTGTGGTTACGTGGTGGTGGGAGGGAGGAGAAGGAGGGAGAAGGTACAAAGAAAACCAGATAGAAGGTGACAGAGGACAATTTGACTTTGGGTGATGGGTATGCAACACAATTGAATGATAAGATAACTTGGACATGTTTTCTTTGAACATATGCACCCTGATTTATTAATGTCGCCCCATTAAAATTAATAAAAAAATAAAATATTGATTGCCCCATTCCACAAACCCTCAGCATAACCATTATTAAAAGTGTGGCATGCATGCTTCCGGAGTTTATGTATCTGTGTGCGTATGTGGGCGGGTGCAAATGCAAAAAGAAAGGGTAACACTTACTGGTCTGTAATTTGCTTGTTTACTTAGCCCTTCCCCTTGTTAGTTTGTATTGATAACTTCATTCTTCTTTTTTTAAAGATTTTATGTATTGATTTTTATGAGGGTTGGGGGGTGGAGAACAAGAAGTATCAACTCATAGTTGCTTTACTTTAGCTGTTCATTGATTGCTTATGGTATGTGACTTGGCCGAGCCAGCCCAGGGTTTTACATCAGCGACCTGAGCATTCCAGGTCAGTGCTTTATCCCTGTGCCACCACAGGTCAGGCAACTTCATTCTTTTTAACGCCAGTGAATGGAAATGCCATACTTATGTTACTTTTTCCCCGTTGATGGATATACAAGAGCTTCTAATATTCGTAATTAGACACATTTTTATAAGTGTATCCTTAAATACATGGGGGAGTGTTTCTGTAACATTATCTAGAATAAGCATCATTTAGCTGTGCAGTAGGAATTATTATACAAGCTACATTGAAAAAACAATGTACAGTGACTTGGCAGTATCTGTGTAATTGACAGTGAACTCAAAGTGGACAGCTGTAACAAGATCTCAGTTTTAAAATTTCTGGAAAACACAAGTCAAAAAAATTATGTATCTGTATCTGACCCATATCATCTCTTTTTTAATATGAAAACTCCCCTTTAATTCAATGTTCATTCTTAGTTACGTATTTTGTTCAATATTTCTGTGGACTCTGCATCTTTTCTTATAAAACTTCATTATTTATTCACTAACAGAAGTGTCTCTACAGCATTGATTATGTAGCCCTCAAGCTAACAGAGATCCCCTATTTTGTGAATTCTTGGTACGTACTATAGTTATTAAAGCTTCTGTGTAAATACAAGGGAGACGTTGATGGCAGAACCAATTGATTATTTGAACATTTTTATTCTGATGTCAATGTGCCTAGTTGTATATATCCCTAAACTTTGAAATTATTTTGCTTGGTGTATGAGCCATATATTATATTAATCATTTTTAGAATGTATTGGTATCTTTGATATAATAAGATTAAAAGTTTGCAAAAAGTATAGAGAACTACTTAACAAACATCTGGTGTGACTAAGAAAACCAAAAGGGATAAAGTTAACAGACAGCTTATAAGATTTAAAATCCCATCTGTCAAAAAAGTCATCAAATCGGGGTGATAAACTGGGAGAAATTCATACTAAATATGACAAACAAGGGATAACAGTTTATCAAATAACTAATAAAAATAACAAGAAAGCACTAAAATCAATAGTTTTTTATAGCCCTGGCCGGTTGGCTCAGTGATAGAGCCTCAGCCCAGTGTGTGGATGTCCCAGGTTTGATTTCTGGTCAGGGCACACAGGAGAAACAACTATCTGCTTCTCCACCTCTCCTCCTATCTTCCCCCTTCTCTCTCTCTCTTCTCCTCTTCCAGCCATGGCTCAGTTGGTTCGAGCACATTGGCCCCATGTGCTGAGGATAGCTCTATGGAACCTCTTCCTTAGGCACTAAATATAGCTCAGTTGCAAGCATGACCCCAGATGGGCAGAGCATCAGCCCTAGACGGGGGTTGCTGGGTGGATCCCGGTTGGGTTGTATGCAGGAGTCTGTCTCTATTTCCCCTCTTCTCAAACTGGAAAAGAAGGAAATAAAGTTTTTTATTCATGTATTTATCCAAAAACCATGTATTAAATGCCCACTTTGTATCATGCACTATGCAAGTTACTAGGAATAACAAGACAGTTTTGTTAAACTGCTTATCATTAATTCAGTGTGAATTAAAGCCACTGAATATAATTTTTCCATCAAAATCTGAAAGACATTCTTAAATGACCATAATCAAAATCAGCAAGATTATGGTACAGGCAAATGAAAATATTTTAAAATAAGTATGAGCATAGAGAATTCCTTGAGCACAGACTTCATTACAAAAATTTATACATCATTGTGGCAGTATATATTGTATATGTTTGGAATGCAATTTGAAGTGTATAAATTATTATAAGAATCTTAAAAATGTTTATGCCATTTGACCCAGTAATTCCACTTATGAGCTCTCTTATAAGGAAAATAATTCTAAGTGCAGAGGAAATTTTATACATGGAAGTGTTCGCATAAATGTTATTTACGGTAGAAAGGAAAGGAACAATTTAACTGTGGTGTAGCCATTTTGACTACTATGTATTTATCTTTAGCGGTATTAATTGGAATGCTTAATTAACTGGAGGAAATGTATATGATAAGCATTAAGCAAAGGCCAGGAGGCAGTATTACATAATCACTGGTAGGATAGAGACAAAAGATGGAAATGAAATATACTTAAATCTTCATAGGATTTGTGCTTTTATATTAGAACTGTGGGTGAATTTTTCCTTCTATTTAAATAGTACTTTTGTCCAGTTCTAAAGCTAAAGAGAATATTCTTCCATTTAAGGCTTTTCTCTGACACTTAAAAAAATTTATATGACACTGAAAAAAATTGGAAGACTACAGAAAACCATAAAAATATATGGAACGTAAGTTTTGCCAAACTAACTAGCAGTGTTGGCCATTCTCATCATGAATTGATGATTCAGAGAAAGGTGGCAATAACCAATGCCAACCGCCCTTAGCTGTTGTGCAGTAGGGGAAGGAAGTCCTTTCTGACTCCTGTAGGCAATCAGTCTATGCACTGAAGCATGAGATCGGCTTCCCATTATATAGTGTTGGCTAGCTGCAGGCGTATTAATATTCATGCCATTATCATCAGCCTCTTTTAAAGCTGGCAACAGCAACCTTTTCTTTAAGTGCCAATCTAAATTCTACAGCTTGATTATACATGTGAATAGTGAAATACTTCCTATAATTTGCTCTAAATGCCCTCCTTAATTTCAGTAGTCTCTCCTTCTTACTGTTAGCTAACTAAAAGCCAAAGTGGTCACCACCCAATTCCGATGGTCATGAAAGATCTTACAGAACATGTGGGCCATTTGCACTGAAAAGGGGGAAGGGCAGGTCTTGGTGACATGGTGGGAAGAAAGAGCCCCACCATTTTATTTGAAAAGATATATTAAAATGAAGCCTTAAGTACATCATATAGCAGTGCTAGAGAAGGCAATTAGAGAGTTAACAAAAGAAGAGGGAACAAATGTAACAGCCACCCTGGACAGGAACTGGCATTGTCCTGTCAAATGGAGCAAAACATTCTTCCTGGAGTGGACGAGGCAGAAAAGACAGCTTCACACCCACAGTGGGGAGGGGAACCGGCAGTGTCCTGCTGGATTGGTGGGAGGGGGTAGAAAACAGCAAGGGAATTCCTTTTACTGAGTGCAGCACAGGATCCAAAGTGATGACCCTAAAAGGAGGTAGGGCACAAGCCTGGTACAGATCAGGTTGGGGCCCTGGCCGCGCAGCTCCACTGGTAACATTGTCCTTCTGATGCATCCAGGTTGCCGGTTCCATCCTCAGAGCACATATAAGAATCAACTAATGAGTGCATATTTAATACTAGAATCAACTAATGAATGCATAAATAAGTAGAACAGCAAATTGATTTCTCTCTCTCTCTCTCTCTCTCTCTTTCTCCCCCTACCCTTTCCTCTCTCTCTAAAATCAATTAAAAAAAAAAATCAGATAGGAGAACGACCCCAGCCCTGGGAAATCCAGGAAAGAGATTTGACAGGGGAAGGGCACAGACAGACACAAATCTGGGAAAAGCAAAGAGGAGGTTGGGTAGTTTGGAAGAAAGCCTGCTCTCCCCCACTGCCCCCAAGGAAATAGAAAGAAACCCAGCAAAGAACCCAGCACATGCCTTTCCCTCTTTGGGCACATGCTGTACTTTTTGCTTTCTTTTTCCTAAACTCTAAGGGTCCCCCTGACACTTGCTGGGGAGCAGTGAGCAGGGGCAGAATACTCTCCTTTTGCCTCTGTAACCTCCTTCCCTGACTCCACATCGCAAAAAAAGCAAACATCTTTACATATTATATTCAATCCTCAGAAAAACACAATAGAGAATCATGAAGGAAGGCAGAAAAAGAGACATAAAGACACAATACATACAAAGGAATAAAGATAAAAACTACAGTAGACTTATCAGAAATCATGCAGAACAGAGAAGACAAAGGAACGAGTCTTTAAATATTAGAACTGAGAGCCATCAGCTCAGAATTCTCAATGAAAATATATTTTATATATAAAGGCAAATTAGGATATTTTAAAATAAGTATGAGCGTAGAGAATTCCTTGAGCACAGACTTCATTACAAAAAAGGGTATAGAAAGTTTTAAGGGAAGAAAGAATATGATACCGGATAGAAACTCGGAACCACGCCAAGAAATTGATGCTCCAGAAATGGTTAAAATGAAGGTAAATACAAGCCTGTTTCAATTTTAATTGCTCTAACAGATAAATTACTTATTAATACTAGCAATGTATTTTATGTTTATAGTAAATGTACAAAAAGAATATGTGGTAACAACAAGGACAAGATATAGGAGGGAGTAATTGGAAACATACTGTTGTTACAGCTTTTATGCTGTAAGTATGGATGTGTGATATTATGTGGTAGTGCACGGTAATAAACTGAAGATATCTATTATGAACCCAGTGCAAGCATAAAGTTTTTTTTAAATGTGTATATAAGAAAGTCAACTAGTATATAAAATACAATCAAAGAATCCATCAATCTAAAGCAGGAAGAAAGGCAGGAAAAAAGGGACAAAGAGCAGAGTAAACAAATGGAAAACAACATTTTTAATACAGCCAAATAAGTAATTATATTAAATGTCAATGATCTAAACATACCAACTCAAAACAGAGATGATCACATTAGATAAAAGAGAAACAACTATACAGTTTCTACAAGAAAATCACTTTAAAAATGAAGACATAGATATGTTAAAAGTAAAAGAATGGGAAATTATATCCTAGGCCCGTGATGGCGAACCTATGACACGCGTGTCAGCACTGACATGCGTAGCCATTTTCGATGACACAATGCGGCCACATACCCGAGAAATATGGGGCCACATGCCGAGAAGGACGTTTCATCCTCGGCTCCTGCCGAGGTGCAGTAACCAAGGATAAAACATTTGCTGTAGTATAGACACTCTGTGCCGGAGGTCTGTAGGCCAAAACAACAGAACGGCACAGAGCGTCTAGTTCTGGGACTTCCGGTTAGGCTGTTTTTCTCCAAGTGACACACCACCAGAGTTATGCTCGGTTTTTTGGCGAATTTTGACACACCAAGCTCAAAAGATTGCCCATCACTGTCCTAGGCCAACACTGTCTGAGAATTCTAGTTTCTTCATATCTTTGTTGATACTTAGTATTGCCTGTTTTTCATTTTTGCTATTCCGGTGGGTGTGTAGTGGCATTACATTATACTTTTCTTTTGAACTTTCTTGATGACCAATAAAGTTGAGCACCTTTTCAGATTTTCTTAGCCATTGGATATCTTCTTTTGTGAATAATCTGGTGAAATTGTGTGTGTGTGTGCATGCAGTCATTGGCCATTGTGCTATTTTTTTATTGACTTGTATTCATATCTGTTGTCTGTTTTCTCTCATGACCTTTACTTATAGCAGCTTGCCTTCTTGGGGACGTGGTGATCTCTGTAAGCTTGTTATTTGCTCTTAATCTGTGGGAAGCCTGTGAGCCTAAATAATCTTAAACTTTCCTTTAGAGAGGGTTTTCTTTTCCTTCTGTATCACGGAGTGTCACTGGCCTAGGACTCCTGCATTCTTCCCTAAGGACAGGACTCAGCAAAGGTTCCAGCTGATCTATGCTTTTCAACTGTGGCTGGCCCGACTGGGTTAGGTTTGGGAGAGCAATGTTGCTCTTAGGATCTGTTCTCAGGGCAGCCTTACCCTGCATGCTAACTAGCTCATGGCTTTTGCTTATTTTGTTTGATTGGTTTTTGGAAAGAGTGTAAGTCATAATGTTAAAAATAGAAGACTGTTTTATCCCAATTTTTCACATGAAATATGGGCATAAAATAATTTTTTAAAGAGTAATTTCAGAATACTCAGAATTAAAGACTTAATTGGGGAAAAGAAACATCAGTATTACTTTTTCATTCTCAAAACATTTTAATGATATATATGTATTATCAAGTTCATGCTTCATTTTAGAGCAAGAGGAAATCTCAAAGATCATTTATTTTTCTGTACTTAAAATTCTCAGGTGAGTTTCAGAGAGGCTGAATGATTTAGCCAGTTATTCTGCTTATTATTAGCCAGCACTGAAATGGAGGTCTTAAGATAATACTATAGATTCCCCAGTAAACCATGTTACTTTTTTAATTACCCTAACATTATTAAGTATTTAATATTATTCAGTCTACCTTATTTTATTTATGGGAGTATTTTACCCAAAATTTTATGTAGTCCTTACAGAGTTATAGAGAATTAAATATTCTTTGCAATTTTTTTAGCATTAACTTGATATTCTGATGCTAGAGCTGCAAACCCACCCCATTTATGTAATTAAAAAAATATTATACAAGTTAATTGCTTAACTAATAAGGTGAATTTTTCATTCCAAACAGACTTAAGAGAGAATTAGAACTGTATAAGGAAGATGACATGCAAAGTGTTTATGACGCTCTTCAAACAGAAATAGAGTATTTGGAGTTGGTAAGCTGTCACCGATTCTTTCACTTCTAATTACCATTACTTACTTACTGGTAAGAATGGTTTGAATGGTATACATGTCATTAGACTGGTGTTTTGCTGTTCACATGGATTTGTACTAGATACAAAAAACAAAGTAGCAGCAACGGAAAAACTAAGGTCAAGGTATAAATCTGTGAAGTGTTCTGAGTTCCTGGGAAGTTAGGTGCCGCATAAGATAAGGCAAGTTATATCCAGAGAGAGTATGTCCAGTTTCAAGCTAAGCAAAAAAAGAATTCAAACCTGATCACACAACATTCCCTTGACTGAAACTGTTATTAGAGGATCAATGCACTAAAGGAATTTAACTATCATAACTAAAAGCTTTTTGTTTCTGATAGGTATAAATTATACTTTTATTATATTTGATTCTAATACTTTCTTATTACAGATTTTTATGATTGCAAGAACTTTGGATTCAATTATTGGAAACTTATTTTCAGATTGTGTGGGAGCACTCCAAATTGCTTTTAACCTCCTGCTTTGGTTGTTTATAAAATGAACACAATATTTGCCATGCTCTATTTTTATTGGAGACATGTATAGCCAGCCTTAAAGGATGTTAACCGTATAGGTTTAATTTAATAGGTTACATTTTGTTTCATGTTTATTTCCTGTGAACAGTTTTTTGGTTACAAATGCTCCAATAGGTTATGATAGGATTTATATATTTTATTAAAACTTTTTAAAATAATTAGAAATGCCCAAAGTTGTGTTACATTTACATACATTTTATGTAATGCCTTTATTAAGAATTTCACTTTCCTTATGAATAATTATTACGTTTTCCTTTCAGACATTGGCACAGAAAGACCTTCAGAAAAACAAATAACTTGTGGAGATTCAACAGCTACCTGAGATTTGATCCAAGCATCTTAGAATCACATCTTTGTGATAGATACACGAATGATACCATTATAGTAGATTCTTGTGAAAAATGTGAGGTCCAGAATGTTCAAAGTTGTTGACACCTAGAACTGTTTCATTAGCATTTTTTAAAAAGTAACTCTTTTGTGTTATTACTTGCTGGGACTTTAGTGGTTCTTGTGCGTTTGCATTTGTTTTGAAAGGAAGTAAAAGGAATAGTAGATAATTGTGCTCTCAGGCACCTTGTATCCCCCCACCCCACCCTAAAGCAGATCCATATTTTCTGATGTTGTTCATTCTTTGTTGCTGCTTACCTTGTGTGAAATCAAACACACGGAGGAAGAAACACTTGGGTTGTTGGTGCCATTTGCACCACCACGGTGCTCACCTCCATTTTAATCCTTCTCTGATCATAAGGTGCCTGTTGACAGAGGTCCTCTGGTGTCTTTGATCTGTGAAAGTCAGTTTTCTCCACTCTTCCCCAACTGTGCCTGTGGAGTTACATTGGGGCACTTGCAGCTCTTCTCCAGTGCTCTGTGCCTGCTGGTGTTCTTCCTAAGGCCAGTTTTGGTTAGAACGAAATAAGTCTTCCACTTGGGCGTCCGTGGTCTCCTCACGGCCATCGGGACTCCTTTTTCGCTGGGGGCTTGACACATTGCAGCTGAACACAGTGTACTTACATTTGGATCCGTGGCTTGGTATTGCCACCAAATTTCTAGCATCACATAGATGTACTTCTGCTGTTAGCAATCCTGACTAGGAAGAAAGGTCTATTTTCAGTAGTTTCTTAAAAAGTGTATTGAAACTATTCACTAGGGCCCTAGACTACAGTGGCTGGGGAAGCAGAACAGACCTACTTGGGGGTATATTTCAAAGTCCTGAGTGCAAATACAGGAATGATGGGGTTTTTTGTGTTTGTAGTTGAATTGGTTTAAGAGCAAATGTGAGATGTTTACAAATGCTTTCTATCTACTGCTGTTAACTTAGAATACTTAGGTGTCGTTTCAAAGCAAGTCCTACTCTGGTGTAGTGTTTTGTGTATGTTGTTTTACACCCTTATTTTTATTTTTTATTGTTTACACCCTTATTTTCTTATAAATTAGCAAAGCTAAAACTCTCCTTTGAGACATGTAGCAATTGCCATCTGTTTAAATAATTTGCATTTTCAGAATTGATTTCTATTTTCTTTCAATATTTAATAGTAAATTATTTTTGTTTAGGGAGGAAAAAAATGAAAGATACCAAGGAATCGCAACCTATTTCATATGCAAATATAGAGTGGGAAGTGGTTATTGGGATTAGCTATGACTTCAGTTCTGTCTTATTTTAATCCATTTATTTACCCACGGTCTAAGTTCTAAGTCTTGTGAATATTATTAAGTATATTTTATATTAATAATATGTAGATTGAGTTTACGCATAGCTGTTTTCACTTAATAATAATTTCTTTATTACAGGTTTTATCACTAAACACTAATATGAACTAGAGGGCTTCCACTTATTTGTATAACTACCACACAATGGCATATATGCAGAATAAACTTACTGATAATATCAACTGTCTTTTCATTGGTGTGTTATGTAGAGTATCTAAGTTAAATATTCAAGAATGGAAAAAAATATATTCAATAATGGAATTAGGATTAGTATGAACTGAATTGAAGAAAAAACAGGCGGTTCAGTATTTACATTATTGCAAAATGCTGAAAAGGCATATTTTAAGATTTAGACTAATTTTCAAGGTCAAAGAACAACTATTTCACAACCTCACAGCAGAGTAATACAAATCACTACCAATGAAAGTAACGGGCTGCTGGCATTGGGCAGCCAGTGGGACCAGCTCACTGAGTACAGGAAACACAGCAGTCAGTGGAAATCACAGTGTTTCAAGCTAAACTGCACTGCCAGTGTCAATATCAGCAGTAGAGTAAGCCCATTTTTAGTTTGTTTAAGAATTAGTAATTCATAGAACTCTTAAGTAGGAAAATAACGGAAATTATCTGGGTACAAATGTGTCTCAGACTGACCTCAGTTCTGGGAGTAGTCTTTGGCTATACAGAAATGCAGTTCTTCGGTAAATGCTCATTCATTCAGTAAATTCACTGAAATTTCCCTCTCGTTAGTTGTAACTGAAGTTCACACTAGCGCAGAGTAATCCTGACCCTGTGCCGAGGTTCTTGGCAGGCTATTGTAGTTCTTGACTGTAACAAGTTCTTTCAGAAGCAACTTTCTAATTCTCGGTTCTCTGTTGGGGATAATGTCAGGATGTATAGATGGCTTGCTGCATATTTCTTCTTGCTGATTAATGGAGCTATTTGGCCAAGGGAAAAACAGCAACAAAATTATAGGTTACAGAGCATGACCACTGGACTAGAAATCCCTTCCTTCTTTCCCTGGCCTAATTATTGAGAGGGGAGGAAAAAGGAAAGCTTTCAGGTATGGACAGTCACAAATATTTCTATGCTATTCATTGTCTTGTCAGTAGTGGTGTTTTCTTCCATCAAAGAAACCAAAATCAAGGTGTATTTTGTGTGCTTGTCCTTTTTTCCCCCCTTAAAACTTGAAAAACCATGCTGAGGTTCCCATAAGTCCAAATTAAGGTTGAAGTCATTGTATTGTATCAAATTGGACTCTAGAAGAAGCGTCTTAAAACAGTGTCAGTTGGGATTGGTAATTTCTCAGAGAGTGGACATTATGCTGTGAGAAGGCTGTTGAATCTCCGGCCAGAAGGGCACTCAGTAATTCAGTGGGCTGGCCGCAGATGGACAAGCCTCCCGCACTGGGCAGGCCTTGTTGTAAGCTTATGCTGGAGACAAAGTCCCTTTCTATTTCATACCAATCAATCACACATAACTGTGTCACATTATTATGAATCAGTCGTTTATCTGAAGTCCAGAAAATAGTAGCAGTTCAGTGACGTGATTAGAAATAAATATGGTACGATTTTTAATCCTGGGCATAACAGGGTAAGGTGTTCTGTCATTCAAGAATTGATTAATAGGATTAAGTTTGAAATGTGAAGTGGTCCGATGTACTAAAAAGTATTTTAACGTTGGAACTGATAAACATATTTTAGGTCAACTTGTATGTCTGTTCTTGACTCCTCTACTCTGTCATCCAGAAAAACTTAAAGGAAGCCAGAGCATTTACCTTTTAGAGCCTTGTTCAGAACATTTTCTGTCAAGGGAGTTTACTTTTCAGGATGTGAACTAAAAATGAAAAATATTTTTTGTCATTAGCCTGAAGCAGGGATTAAGTCTTGGAGTTTTGTGGCCCTTTTATCTTAAGACAACAGAATTTTTTTTTTTTTTCTGATGAAAGAGCAGGAAGGATGGAGCTATCTTTGAAAATGTTGAAGGTGAGAATGCGTATTTTGTAGCATTTGTGCTTTCTAAACATTGTATTTTCAAGTTATGTGAGATTTTGCTTGGGCTGCTGATCAGATCAGCAGACCAGTGAGGGAGCTTGATTTTCTTATTTACTTTACTGACATTTGACAGAAGAGTAACATTGAGGTAGCAGTGACTAATATATGAAGGAAATAATGTAGTAACTCTCCCTGTTCTAGAAGGGAGAATCGGGTTCATCTGTTGCCCACTGTACTGAGAGTCACATTCTCTGAACGTGAGGAAACATTTGGGGAAGGCTGGTTGTGAGAACATGTTTACTTACGTTGGAGAGAAGCAAGAAACCATAGAAAAGAAAGTCATGACTGAGGGTTAAAATGCTCTCCTAGCTGCTGCTCTGAAAAGTATCAAGAGCAAAAAACTGTCAGAACCAAACGCTTATTTAAACAACTGCTTTTGATACACAGCGAATTTATCTTTAAAAGGCCTTCATGAAATTGACAGGACCAGAATTCAGGTGTCTGGGAAAATAAACAGTCAGTAAAAATCTGAAATTAAAAACAATGGCAGAGCCAAGTAGCAGTACAAAATGGGGCCCAGAGAAAGGGAGGAAATAGTGTGTCGTTTTCTTCTTACAACCAGAGTGCTGTACTAATGTATAACGCTAAGTTAATTATTTTCATACTTGTAATACATTGTCATTCTAATTAGTTGGCAAATAAAATCTTGTTAAAATAAAATCCTCTTAATCAACATTTAATGGATGCAAATACAATTGCTAATGAATATTTCTGGATGTGGCTTTGTGATTGCTGAGGGAGTGTTTGTGAATTCCAACCACCGTTAAATAATTTGGTTGTTGAGTTTTTGTTGACTTTAGACAAAGAAGTTTCTGGTTGGGAATGGGGGGGCATGGGAGTCATCATAAGATCAGTGTAAGGTCAGCTCTAAAATCTGCTGCCAATTAAAATTTGTAAAATACCATGGTTATATTTATAAAAATATTTGTATCCAATATAATCAACTCTTTATTGAGATCCTAGTTGGAGATGAGCATAGATCCCAGTTTGTGCTGGAGGAACGGAGATTTTGATTGACTATGTGACTTGTGGGAAGTCACAGGGGAGCGTGGGCCTCTTCATTTGTATTTTAATTGTGTGGGCTTCACTTCGAACAACCTTAAAAATATATTCCTTCTGAATATTGGTTTATAATAAAATCTTACACAACAGATAAATATTGGAAGATAAGAGAAATTTGAGAATCATTTAAATCACCCTTTTGGTCATCAAAATCAGGGAATGTGACTATTTAATAAACTAAGAATATCTTTTCTACTCCTGAGGCAAAAGGGCCAAATCAATACCAAACTGACTTAAATCAAATACTGTTGAAAATTTGCCTTCTGGGTAGCTCTTGAAATTAACACCTATTCATCCCACTTTATTATACCTCCTACAGATGTACTTTTTTTTCAGGGCTACCCTGTGGTTATTGACAATTTAAGGTGATAACCCAAGGGATGGCACATTCTTAAAATATCAAAGAATAAGAGTTCTATTCATTTTTCAGGACTTACGAAGGCAGGGATGTGGACTAATAGAATCCAGAAAGATCACCATATAAAAAAAGAAAATCTCCTATTAACCTGAAATTAGCACTCTTGTTTGTTTCTTTATTTTTCCCTTCTAATATTTTTTCCATCCATCCATCCTGGCTCCCTGATCTCACGTCATACCTTTCTGTTCCTTGCACATTCCTGTCGGGCCACACTGGCCTTTCTGCTTTCCAAGTAGACCCTCCTGGCTCTGGCCTTTGGTTTGTTTCTGGAGCTGTGTCCCCTCTGCCTGGGATGCTGCTCCTTCTGGCCTTCAGGTGGCTGTCTGCTTCTGTCATTCTGAGATGTCACTTCCTTGGAGACACCTTCCTTTAAACAGTCAGTCTAAGTAGTCATGTGGTCATATCACTCCTCTGCTTTAACTCATTCATTCTTCATACTGCTTCTAATTTCTGATATCTTTCTTGTTTATTTTTCTTTCCTGTTTATCAGCACTAACACCTAAGTTCTGTGAGAGCAGGGATGCTGTCTGTCTTAAGCACCACCTTTTTCTCAGAGCCCAGAACAGCGTCGGTACAGGAAGTGCCCAATATGTGTCTGTTGAAATACGGGCAAATTGTTCATTTAGTCCATATTTATTAATTGAGGATTTAAGCATACATTTTCAATTCTCTAGTTAAAGAAACTGACTTTGTTTATTGGTTGATTCTCTTTCTTGATTGAATTAGCCTGTCTTCTCATTTCTTCCTCTTTCTGAGCCTGTATTTATGTCGTTGAAAAATGTTAGTAATAAAGTTTGCTGGTTCGAAGACCTGTCTGTGTAGAACAGCCAATAAAAGCATTGGAAAAAAAAAGAATAAGCTAGAATTAAATAATGATCCATATCCATAATGGGGAAAGTTTGTGGGTCTTCCAGCGGTCACTGACAGCCTTTTATTATCCAGCTGTTGATTGGCATGGCAGGTAATGGTTATGAATACTTACCTTCCACCAGCTGCTAGACTAGGAAGTGAAAATTGTAAGCTGCTTACAGCTATGAATGTGCATGAGCATCGCTTAAAAGCACTATTTCTTCATGGTAATAGAAAATTTTTAAATGCCTTTGCTTCTGACTATGATTTATTCAGTCTTTCTGGTCTGAAATACAAAGTGTAGGCAATCCTGTTTTTATTCAGCATTGTATTTAGAAAAATGTCTGAGTGCCATCTGCTGGCTCTCTGCTACCAGCTTGAACAAGACGATAAAACAAAATGGGGAAGTTTGGGAATGGCAAACTATTATAAAAGAGTGACCCACCCTTCCTTCCCTTCTTTCTTTCCTTCCCTCCCTCCCTACCTCCTGCCACTGCCCCCCTCCCTCCCTTCTTCCTTTCTTCCTTCCTTCCTTCTTTCCTTCCTTGCACCCTTCCACCATTTTTCCTTCATCCTTTCCTTCCTCATTTATGTGGATGTAAATTTTAAATCTCAGTATTCAAAATTTTCAATTCAATATCGTGTCATGAGTTAAGTGGTTGAAGTATTCTCTAGCACAGGTCTGTTGATGAAGGGAAATTAGACTGACTCTCTGTTGACTCGAAGAATATCCTAGTTGTTGAATATCTGATAGTCCTTCATGTGTCCAATTAGCTGATCTTTTTATTTTTTATTTTCAAAATATGTGCAGAATCTAGAACTCTTCATCATAGTATGACAGCTGCCCTGGGGCAAGCCCCCACCCCAACACTTCCCGTCTTTTCTGCCCTATCTGCCTCTTAGCACTTACCTTGTACATTTTAGTCATGTGTACATTTCATTCTGTTCACTGTATCTTTCAGACTCGACTGTAACCCTCGTGAAGACAGGGATTTTTGTCTCTTGTTCACTGCTCTCTCCCCAGTGCCTAGACAGTGCCTGACACATCATATATACTCACACAGCTTATTTCTTAAATGAATGAGTCTGTTTTGAGTAATTCTCCTCTTTCTCAAATCTTTTATAAATTCTATTAGTAGGAACATATTCTTGGTACTTCTGTCAACTCTAAATTATAATGTTCAAATAAGTGTAATCTTTTTCATTATATACATGTGTTCAATTTGATCTATAGCACTACATTTAGAAGATAAAATAATCACCTACTAAACAGAATGTCATGATAATTGCAGTAAAGGACCAGAGGTGACCAGCACCGGACCTTGTGCTTAGGGAACGCGTACAGGTATGCTTCCTTCTTCCTGAGGATTGCTCAGGGGTTGTTGTGAAATGACAAAATCAATTCAGATTCAGAGCTTTTAGATTTATTTTTCAGTGAAATAAGAGGTGGGTTTGGTTTTGTTGCATTTTTCTTTATTTTCCTGAAGAGCATCAGTTAAACTTGGCAGTGATTCGCTGGGAGGTCTATTTCCTGATCCACACACGCTTGACTTGCTTGTGCATATTTGGTGTTAAGAGAGTCTGAATTCAGAATTTCACCCTTGATCTCTCATGCTAGGTGCTTTACATAAATCATCTCTAATCTTCACTGTTATCCTAAAAAGTGGGAATATTGATTATTGTTTTTCAGCTAAGGAAGTGGAGGCTGCGATGCTAAGCCAATTACCAAGATAATGCAGTGACAGTTTCAAATCAGATTTGAACCCAGGATGACCTGAATTCGGCTCTCTGATATTTCCTAGTTCAGAGTAGCTGGGGACTGATTAATCTGGGTTTAGAAATGTAACAACGAGCCATTTCTTTTGTAAGGGCAGAGAGCAGTTTACTAAGTACCAGGCTCTTCCCCAAAGCAAGCACTGTGCCCTCCTGCCTAGCAAGGGGGGAGGGAACTGGAATAAGAGTATTCAGGTACAGCACGGTGTTTCCTCCTCTGCCAAGTGTCCCCATGTCCCAGCAGGCAAATGTAGCTTGCCCTTTGTGTCTCCACAGAACTTTTTCTGACTGTGCATTATATTATTATGTAGCAGTGCTGTGTGTACGTATGTATGTGTTTTTAAATTTATTTTGTGTGAGAGAGAGATAGGCAGGGAGAAAGATTAGTTGTTCATTGATTGCTTTCTTATATGTGCCTTGACAGGGGGGCTCCAGCCAAGCCAGTGACCCTTTGCTCAAGCCAGTGACCTTGGGCTTTAAGCCAGCGACTTTTGGGCTCAAGCCAGCGACCATGTGGTCATTTCTACGATCCCATGCTCAAGCCAGCGATCCTGTGCTCAAGCTGGTGAGCCCATGAGCCTGCACTCAAGGCTGGCAACCTGGGTCTTCAGCGTCCCAGGCTGGTACTCTGTTCACTGTGCCACCACCTGGTCAGGCAGCATGGTATAATTCTGATTCTCCTCTGGACTGTGACCCATCTGAGGCCAAGAACTTCATTCATTTATCTTTGCATGTCGAATCCATACCGAAGCACCTTGCATGTAGAAGATACCCAGTAGGTGTGGACGTCTTCATGCATATGACTAACATATTTCACATACTTACTGAGTTGACCAGGTTTTATAGACTGACCTGTACCTAATCATTTTAAGATTCTAAGTAAGAGAACCTAGCTTTATTTCTTTCTTTCTCAAATTCTTGTTTTGGTGATTCGCCCCACCCTCGGCAGACTTAGTATATCACCTGCCGTCTACCGTTTGTGGCAGTGCCCGGGCAGTGTGAAAGGGACGTCGGGAACCCTCATTAGTATTGGAACATTGTGTGTGTGCATATGTGTGACAGAGACAGAGAGAGGGACAGACAGACAGGAAGGAGATGAGAAGGCATCAATCCTTTATTGTGGCACCTTAGCCGTTCATTGATTGCTTTCTCATGTGTGCCTTGACCAGGGGGCTACAGCAGACCGAGTGACCCCTTGCTCAAACCTGCGACCTTGGGCTCAAGCCGGTGAGCTGTGCTCAAATCAGATGAGCGGCAAGCCGGCAACCTCGGGGTTTTGAGCCAGGGTTATCCGCGTCCCAGTCCGATGCTCTATCCACTGCGCCACCACCTGGTCAGGCAGCACCAGAACATTTTTAAAGGAAGGGAGGAGGCATTTTGACAGAATAGCCAAGGACAGACTGCCATAAAGAATTAGCATATGCATACTGACTTGTGGAAGAAGTTCTCCTTAGGAAAGGATCTCTTTGGTTACCTCCATTTCACAAGTGTAAAGAGGCAGACTTGGCCGCACGGCAACAGTGTTATGCGCTAAGTGCGCTACGTACACATGTTTAATTCAGCTCTGGTTTCCGTTTCCATCAAACCTCACTAAGTTTAGCAGGGACAATCCTTATTTGAAAACTGAGTCAGCGTTGTTCTAACATAAAACGTGACAGTTTTTATTTTCACTTCGCACGTTAAGTTAAATGCACGTCTATTGGCTTGTTTCAGAGAGTAAGGTAAGACCAACTAGTTTGCGTGCGTTGGCTAGAAAATTGTATTAATTTCCTATCACTGCTGTGACAAATCACCACAGACTGGTGGCTTAAAACAGCACACACTGTCCTCTGACAGTTTTGGGTGGTGGAATTTGGATGAGGGTCTCGTGGACTGACATGGCGGGTCTTGATCTCCCCAGAGACTGAAGACTCAGCACACTCCAGCCCAGCGGCAGCCTCATTCCCGTTGCCATGTGACCTAACTTATCCTATCCTAGGCTGGGGAGATTAGGATGGCGACATCTCCGAAGGGATTCATTATTTTGCCGCCACCCCTCCCATCCCCCACCCCCACCCCCCCGTGAACCATTTGTGTTCTTTAAAACAGGTTAAACTGTCTAATAAATAGTGCAACGCGGCTTGTGATAGTTTTCTTAGCGAGTCTTTTTGAACTGAGTGAAAACTTGACTCTTAGTTCATGACATTCTACTTCTTACGATTCTGAGGCCCACCGCTTGGCCTATGGGAAAGTTTAAGCATGATGTAGCCGAGTAATTTTTGGTTCTCTCCCAAGGAAACGGGGCCCTGGAGTTCTGTAAGAAAGACATCTCACGGGAAGCTTTAAGTGAGCACTCTGCTCTTTCTCTCCCCTTCCTCCTGATTGTGATGGTCTCTCCCCAGCTATTCCTTTCTGAGCTTCTCCCGGACGCATTTGTAATATCTTCCCTCTTATTTTTCACCTCTTGTGTTTGGCCCGCACTTATTTACCTATTTTACTGGGTTACTCCCACTCTTGAGTAATTAAGTGAAGCTGTGCTCCTTTGCTCTTTAGATGTTAGAACTAGCCGAATCTCCCTTTTCTGACAAAAAAAAAAAAAAAATACACCTTCATTCAGAAATCTCTCTACAAATATAAAGACTCAGCATGTGACCTATATAAACTAAAGAAGAACATTTACCCTCAAAGTAGCCTTTGGGAATACCACGTCGTTGAGTCAAATGTTTAGAATCTATTTGTCTTTAAAAAGACAGAAGATATTTCAAAGTAATGTTAAATAACAAGGCCAGCATGTCTCTGAAGGTTGATTTCCTTGGTAGAGATCTGTCTAGTGTCTTATCATTGTATCTGTAATAATCTCGAGTGAATGTGTTCTTGAGCATTACTCACAGAGCTGTTAAATATAACAGACTTCAACTGAGTGAGTATTTCTTGAAGTTTTCCTCTGGAAAGTGCTGTATGGGTCAAACACACACACACACACACACACACACACACACACACACACACACACACACACACTATGGTCCAAATCTATATAAAACAAATAAACAAACACACTTAAATTCCAGTATGCTGTGTTGCATTACTAAATCAGCTTGGGTTTTGTGTTCAAGATAAGTATTTTTATTTGCTTTTAAGTCACCTTATTTCAAAATGCTTATGCGGCGGCTTTAGAATAAGGCAGACCTGCAACCCTGTTCTGGCTCTGCCCTTCCTGTATGGACTTGAGCTAGTTACTTAACTCTTCTGGGTTTCAGTTTCTTCATTGGCAATTAAAGAATAAAATAATGCCCATTTTGTCAGGTTGTTGTAAAGAGTCTATGAGACAGAGTATATAAAGGAACTAGTGTAATTCTAACATTGGGTATATGCGCAATGAATCATGGTCATTTTAATTATTGTTTGGCAGAAGACAGTATGGAACAGATAGGAAGTACCTTAGTATGGGCTTAATGATTTAAGCATTGCTCTTTATTCACAAAGATGAGCTTTCTGGTTTATACGCTATGATATCTTACGCCGAGTCACCAGAACTTCCTATGTGTGGCTTATATCTCAGATTGGTGACACACTTGATTTGCCCCTACAGACTTCTGAAAACACCTGGAAATTGGCAGTACTAGGCTCTCCTGGAAGTGGGGGTCAAGGTGGGCTGAAAGCAAAGAGATCGAGATCGGTAGATGTGTTTAAGGAACACTGAGCTCCTTAGGTCCTCTTCGCAGTCCCCCTTGGGGAACAGCTCCGCCCCAACCCCAGCAGAAGACGAAGTTTATTTTCCAGTGAATGTAAAACAGAGGGCCTCTGGACGGAGGAGACCAGGCACTGTCGAGGATAGAGTAGAATTACTGACAATAAAGGGATTAAGAAAAGTTTACATTCTTAATGTTATAACCTCAATCCTTTACTCTCACTCAGGTTTCATTGGGAGTAATCAAATGTATATCCTCCCGGCCTGCCCATGTTCTCAAAGTACAGTCCCAGGACTCTCAGTGTCAGCATCATCTCAAAACTAGTCAGAAATGCACATTTCAGGGCTCTATCACAGACCTAAGGAATCACATGCCCTCTGGGTAGGCCCAGCAATCCATGTGTTGACAGCTTCTCTAGGCGATCCAGAAGCACGGACAAGTTTAAGAACCACACCATCCCAAGCCAAAAAAAAAAAAAAAAGGCTATCCTTCTCTAAGAAATTTCACAAGGTCAGTAGAAAAAACTTGAGAAAACAAAATTTTCAATGAAACAGCCTAGCCAGACCGTCACTAGAACAAAGCCTATAGCTGACAAGCTTTACTCAGATGTCCAGAGCTTTCAATTAAACTTGAACAGCCTCACTCTTAAGTAGGTACAGTTGATATTCACAAGACATGCCTTTCACGTAATGGGGGGGAAAGCCACTTGGAAGATTACTCAGAAAGATGAAAACATTTAAAAATTTGTTGATATTGTCAGAGAGAAAAGAGAATAGAATTGCCATTATAGGGTCCAAATAAATAAAATTTAAAATATGTTAAAGAACTTTAAAACAAAGTAAAAGAGAAGATGAAGGTGAGGAGAGCTCCCACAAAGTAGAGCAAGAAGACAGAAAGAGGAAAAATGGTAGAGAGGGAGAAAGTGAAAAAATCAGTTCATTTTGTCCAATGTCTGAACAGTAAGAATTTAGAGAGAGCAGAAAAGACAGAAATTTTTCAAGAATTAAAGGGTGTGAGTTTTTATATTGAAAGAGGCAGATAAAATATATTATGCTCACTTTGTTAAAGATGGCACTGCCCACGTGGAAGCCCATCGCCCAGGTGATTGCTTGGGATGGGCGTGATTATATTAATGTGTGTGAGGGACAGGCTCTAAGCAGGCAGAGTCGTTATAGCCCAAGGCTTAGTTTTAAGACTAGGCCAGTGGTTCTTAACCTGGGTTCTATCGAACCCTAGGGGTTCGATGAGTCGGTCTCAGGGGTTCGAAGAAACCTTTGCCGCAGAGGCCAGAATAAAGTAATACCGTAATTTGTTGTGAGTTCATGCACTTTGTTGGTTTTGTTCTTTGAGCAAGGTGATGTTCATGCACGGCTCATTTTGTGCACCAGTAAGAAAACATATACCTATGTCTTGAATTTGGAAAAAGATCATATTTTATTTATCACTAAAGAAGGGTTCGGTGAATGCGCATATGAAACTGGTGGGTTCAGTACCTCAAAAAAGGTTAAGAACCACTAGACTAAGCCTTTCCCACCCATTCTGATGAGGGGTGGTACACTCTCATGAGGAATCCCATTATGCCTCAGATAAGTGACTTTGTATCAGAGACTTCCTTGTTTGTATATTGGATTAAAGGATTTGAATCTACACTATAAAGTGGGGCAGACAGGGAGCTTGCTCTCTCTTGGTTCCTGAGATTAGCATTAGAGAGCAGAGCAGAGAAAGGCCACGTGGAGGAGGCCAGGAGAAGCAGCCAAAATGGTGGAGTGCTGAGGGAGAAGCCAGTTTGTACAGAGAGAAGGAGATGGGGAACAGAGGTGAATAAGTCTGGTGAGCTAGAAGGCTTTGATGCTAGGAAACTCGGATAAGTCAGTAGCTTTGCGAGCACTGAATGAGTGGGTTTTGGAGCCCAGTGTGTGTTTTTTCTTGCCTGCCGGGTGCAAGCTAGGATTAAAGATGATGGCCCACCAGTTCTTGGCTCCATTGTTTCATTACCATCTGTCCAAATCTAATGCGAACCTGCATGGGCCAGGCGGCTGTGATGGTGGCCTTGGCTACTGGCTTTACAGAGCCCATTAAGGGCCCAGTGCAATCAACTTATTAGACTTGATGCCCAAGTGACATTATCACAAAATTTCAGAATATGGAGGATAAAGATAAGATCCTATCAATTTCCAAAGTGAAATATGATCACCTTGAAAAGATCAGGAATCAGAATGCTTTGGACTCCCTACCAGCAACCCGTGGATGACCAAGCCAATAGTTGGGTGCAGTTTATAGGAAATATGTGAAAAATTTCATGGATGAGTGAAAGATAAGTCCCAGGACCATAGCTCTGAACAAATAATTCAAATGAGAGCCTCCAGAGAGGTGTTTCCAAGAAGATGAAAGTGTTAGAATATTGATATGTTGAAACTATTGAGAGGAATTTTAAGCAATTGCGATAGAGTTTTGGCATAACTCAGTGATAAGTACACAGAAAACTAAGCAAATAAAAAAATCCCACAAGAATATCACTAACTCCAGAGAAAACAAAAAGTTGTGCAAGGAAGGAAAAGCAGTATGACTCAAAAACTGAGCTGTGGATGTTTTCATAATCATATTTGTATAAACATTTAATATTGAGCTAACAAAGTATAACACAACGTTGGAAGGGTGGGTGGTGAGCAGTGTATTTGTGATGATGGCAGATGTTTTAGGAGAAAGAAGACTAAGTTCATGTCTTCCATTGTGGGAAATCAGTAGACAGTGCCAAACCTGAAAAAGAAGTAAGTAGCAGCATGGGCATGTTACTTAGTGGCATGAAGGCAAATTCAAAATTAAACAGCCAAAAGGGCTGAAATTATTGTTTGGGAGCATGGGGGGATGGGAAGAAGATGCAAAGCAGGAAAAGGAATAGAACTACATTTTGGGAAGTTTGCTTTGTTTCTTTCTTTTTTTTTTTACAGGAACAGAGTCAGAGAGAGGGACAGACAGACAGGAATGGGGACAGATGAGAAGCATCAATCATTAGTTTTTCGTTGCCGTTGCGACACCTTAGTTGTTCATTGATTGCTTTCTCACATGTGCCTTGACCGCGGGCCTTCAGCAGACTGAGCACCCCCTTGCTGGAGGCAGCAACCTTGGGTCCAAGCTGGCGAGCTTTTGCTCAAGCCAGATGCACCCCACGCTCAAGCCGGTGACCTCGGGGTCCTGAACCTGCGTCTTCCTCATCCCAGTCTGACGCTCTATCCACTGCGCCACCGCCTGGTCAGGCTGCTTTCTTTCTTGACCATAACTGTAAGCATGACAGGCAAAGCAGGTCCTTATTCTAATGCAGATCATAAATGTCAGGGAGACCTTAGGCGGGGGTCGGGTGGGGCAGTGGGTGCTGATTTGCCGATTTGTATTGTGCTGTAAAGACGTCTACCATGGCCGAGTTCAAGCTAACAACAGTTTAACAGCTGGCTTGCAAAGGTCCCAAGATGTAACCATCAGTTCTCACAAGGAAGTGTAAATCAGCTTGTACTGACTTCAATCAAATTATATACATTCTTTAAAGTAAAAAAGAAGTCCTCTCTGGCTTGCATAGAAAGCTCAATATTGCTATGTGAAACGTGGTTCTAAATTTTCCCGTGCTTTTTAAAATGCAAATCCATTTTTGAGATGTGATTTACATACAATAAGAGGCACAGACTTTTAAGTGGACAGTTTGATGAGTTTTGACCAAGTCATGTAGCCATTACCCAAACCAAAGGACAGAGTGATTTTATCACTCCAGAAAGTTTCCCACGTCGCCTTGAAGTCATGCCCTACGCCACCCCTGCCCCTGCCTAATATAGCCACTATTTTATTTTTCCTTGAAGATCAATTTTGCCTGTATTTGAACTTTATATAAATGAAATGTTCGATATGTACTCCTTTGAGTCGGGCTTCACACACCTGTGCGATGCGCCTGTGTTGTTGCGTGTACCAGCAGTGTGTTCTTTCTGCGTACCAAGCACTTTATCATGTGTCCACACCTCAGTGTTTGGAAGGTTGTCCTGGCCATTGGGGATGCTGTGTTGTAACGAATTTGGATTGTGACGACATCATCCTTTAAAGAATGTTTTGCTTTGTCCTGACAGATATTTAGATTGCTGGGGAACTCTTTTGATCCTCATAGTCTTGGTTTTATTATTTCTTTGGGCGGTTCTGTTTATATTCTAAACTTAGCCTTAGGGCAGGCCCTTTACTTAGTCTAGGATGTGGTTTCCGGGCTAAGAAGTGATCCTGACCACACCCCCAGCCCCGGTTCTCCCTCCGCCCGCATCCAGGCCCCTTTGCTCCCGCTCTGACCACCTGTTTAGGTACAGCCTTGTCTGCAGTGCCCTGCCTCTCCGATGCCCACTGCTGCTCACTGCAGAAGCTGCCTGGTACCCCGGGCCTGTGCCCTCTCAGCTCAGGAAGACTCCTGTCTTACCTGTTTCTGCGTGAGGCTCACCTGTCTGCGTCAGGAGCAGAGTTGCCCGAGCTTACCTCCTGTGGCTCCTGTCTCAGGCATCCCCTACCTTCCCTGTTGCTTTGTGGATTTGTTGTCTCGTGGAAACCCATTTTCTCCTGGTTTTCAGTGGAAGAGTAACCCCTTGTCCATGCCTTTCTCGTGACTGGAAGTGGAAGTGTATATGTGGAAGGAGTAGATGTGGGTAAAACTAGAAACTGAAAAGAAAAACCTCAGTGTTTCCCCCTTTACACTGCCTATTTTGAGAAGAGCCTTCGCATGGGAACCGAGCTCTACAGGAAGAGAGGGCACTGTATCCATGTTGTACTCGAGGGGCCGGCTCTGGCCCCAGCTTCATCAGCTGTCAATAAAAGATTATATACGTGAAAGATGGACAAGTGACTGACTGAGCAAATATCCTAAAAGCTCTGAAAAATATTAAAGCCTGATCTGTAAATTGTTTCTCTCCTCTCCCTTCCTCTACTGCACAGGATGAAGATAAAGAGGAATGGAGTCCAGCTTCTCCGGGCACTCAGTGTAACTGGCGGCAGGGGGTGAGGAGGCTAGTTTAAGGCTCATATCCATGTTAGAACAAGGAATGGTGGCTTTTTTGTTCCTCCCAGTGTGCGAGGATTTTAGAAAAAGTCTTTGCTAAGCCAGCAGTTACCAGCACTGGCTCCGGAAGCTTTGGCTTGTGTTTGACCTCTGTAAGCAACCAAAAAATAAAATAATTTTTTAAAAGATGTCGTTTCTTAGTCAAGAAAGGTGAGTGTGCCAGATAAGTCTCCTTGAAGGGTCATGTCATTAATGCAGTCTCATACCTGTGCTCCTGGAGAGAGGCGAGGTAGTGAAGATCTTGTCTGCAAGGGCAGACCTGCAGAGGTGCCCTTTGGGGTAGCCTGGCAGAGGTCTTGGGTCCCTTTGGCGGTGAGGCACATGGCAGCTGAGAGGCTGCTGACAGAGGCGCTGAACAGACCATGTGAGCCAAATCTGTAAGGGCAAAGTACTGGCAGTCATAGACTAGATGGAGCCGGTCATTTGGATAATATTGGGTATTGGGTATGGCGCCTAATGGATGGAACTGTAACATTAAAGGTGTGGTAATCCACGTGGATGCCCTTTATTTCCACCACCACTCCCCCAGCAAAATTTTAAAAGCAGGCAAAATTAAGCTATTAAATGGAGAAGCAATGGAGATGATCAACTCTTTATTAATTAGGTCTTATATAGTAAGTTTTTTATCCTGGGAGGCTCTGCTTATTTTACATTGGGCCATATGACCTATTTTAACTGAGAGTCCTTAAGATCTCATTTATCAAGGCAATTTATAAGTTCCAAAAAGTTAATTCAGTTTTTATTATTTACTGTGTTAGAGTATCTGTACCCAATATGGGTTATTTTAGGGCAATGGGTATTATGCCTATGAGAAATTTAGGCAAGGATACAGTTAAAACGAGGCATAGCTATTTCCCCTTCGTACTTAGTCACCTTCTTAAGATAATAGGGGGCATAATGTTTAAATTTAGTGGGATCCTCAGGTATAACTAAAATTTGAGCACTAGTTTAAGTCTTTGAATCTTTGTCAATTAGTGCATTTTAGCAAATGTTGTTGATTTAGAACCCAGCTTGTAAAGGTACAAAAGCCAATTGGTGCTCTTTTTATACTTTTGTTATATAAATTCTTTAGGATTTCTAAGTCAATAAAAAAGAAAGATGTGCACTCTGAATTATGCTAAGAAACAGAAATGAGGTTTTGTGTGTATAGAAAAGTTGCAACATCAAAATTACAGAAGGCACGTTGTAAATACCTATCTGTATAGGTGTGCAATTTGATAATGCAGGTAAGGTGGTAAAATTCATGTCATCATGAGTGGGCAATGCTCTAGTCATTATGCCGGCTGTTTGAATAAGGCACCGGTTATGCAAATCTATTGGTTATAAATTAAGAATAGGAATTGTTTCCTGGTGCTTGTCAGGAACAATGACATCATAATGGTTAGTTAATGGAATGATTCTAATAGCTTAATATAGTATAGATATGATAAATGGATTCTGTAATGTTGCCTTGAATCTTTTTGTTCAGAACATGAACAAAATATATAGCCCTCCTTGAACAAAACAGGACAAATCATTCTTCTATAATGTACCATGATTCTTGGATATGACAATTTGAGAGACGAAGGAGGAACCTTTAGACAGGTGCCTTAGGAGACATCAGAAACCTTACATTTGTGGACTGCTGAGAGCGTAATATCTATCCTTCATTTGTAAGAAAGGTTAAATTAACTTGTCTAGAACTTAATTTTCTCCATTGCTTATGCTGTTCATGCCTTTGGCCTTGAACATTGGCTCATATTTTCTACCTGTTAACTTTGTATATATTTTAATAGATATTGAGCACTGAATAAGTTGGGACACTTTCACTTGCAAAAGACCAGGTATCCAACTCAAATTAGCTCAAGGACACAGAAAAGGAGTGTGCTGTCTTAGTTAAATAGGAAGTCCCAGAGTGCATTTTGACCTTAGGCACGGCTCGATCCAAGTGCTTAAAGTAAGTAGACCAATCTCTCTCCCTGCCCCACGTCCATTTCTCAGTCTTTCAGCTTCATCTTCAGGCCAATTCTGCTCACGCTGGTGTGGTGACAGAGATGGCTACCGACAACTTCAGGCTTTTATTATCAGTGCTGCCATCCCTAGGTCTAGAGGGCGCCTTTCTTCAACAGTTATAGCAAGTGTCTGAATGGGCCATCATTGCTCTGACAGAGGAATCAGACGTGACTTTGAGGTTTCTAGCTGGAGCACTAGGTTGCCTGTTTATTGAGATAGAGCATCATGGGGCAGTGGCCGGGTGAAGGGAGGGGAAGGGGGAAATGATGGGTACCAGGGTAATTATGATGAATGTGAGGTATCTGCAAGATATTTAAGTGGAAAAGTCCAGAGACAAGTAGGTATATGATCTGTCACTCAAGAGAGAGATCTGGGTTGGAAATAAAGGTTCGTTGTCAACATATAAACAATAATTGAAGATGTGCAGATGGAGAAATGGCTAGGAGAGAGTGAATAGACTTAGAATAATGAAACTTAGCAGGCTCTGGAAGAACTACCAAAATGTAAGAGTCCAGTAAAAGAAGGATTGCTCTAAGGGGAGGAGAAAAAACATGTGAGTGTGATCCTGAGGAAGCCTAGGAACAGAGCTTTACAGAAGGAAGTGTAAGGAACGGCATCTGTTCCAAATGCTGTCAAGAGACGTAAGGATTTAAACAAATCCATACGGCCCAGCACCTGGTTCCATTCATTCATCCCCTCATTCATTCATTTACCAAATAAATGTTTATTATACTTCACTTATACCAGGCTCAGTGCTAGGTACTAAGAATACAAGAGTGGGTAAAACTCTTAGTAAGTGGTTAATAGGTATTTGTTGAATCAATGAGTAATTGAGAGTGATTTTTGTTAACAGTTTAAATGAGGCTGCCTGAAGATGGGATAAAAATGTATGATATGCATCATTGTAATGCTGATATTTACCCAACTTTCTACTTCTCCCAGTGGTTGAATTTTCTCAGTGACAGAAAATTGGCTTGGGCCTAAGGAAGGTGTCTGTGGTAGGTATAGGACTTGTTAGTAGAGCATCCCAGAGTAGTTAGAGCCTCTCACTTCAGATACCTTATTTATAAATGTAGTTAGCGATCAGATCCCACACTCTCTCCTGATTTCTCATGGAAACTCGACCAGTTTTTTAATCTACGTCCACATGGAGGCTGTGATTCTTTTTCAAAAGTGCCCATCTTATCTAAACAACACCTGCAAAAACTGTTTATACCATTGAAGCCTCTTGGATCAAGCCAAACAAGATAGTCCAGCAAAATATCTTCCTGCAGCAGAAGGAGCACAGGGGATACAGTGAATTATATCAATAGTCTTAATGTCTTGTCCATTACATTATTTCTCATCCAGGGGCCAGGAGACAGTGACGACAAGGCTGACCGACACCTGTTACACCTGTGTTCCACTGTCTGAGGAGGTTTTGTTCTCAAGGATGAGTCATAAGAATTTAAATTATTTTCTGATGCTTGTCATGAAAAATGGTATCAGTGTTTTAGTGTGAGCTGGATTATATTAATTAAAACTCAATTTCCTGTTGAAGGTTTAAATGTAGCTGATTTGTTAGCAAAATGCGGGAATCAGAAAGCAGTAGTGCTTCATGACTGGTGTGGAGGAGTGGGAGGCTCTCACGTAGTCAGAAGCACAGAGGAAATGAAGCAATTAGCTTCCTAAAGGACTTTAGTAGAACAGGCAGACAAGGTAGGCTCATAACCTCAACCATTCATAGGAGAGAATTAATAACAATAGTTCCATGAATTGAATCCCTAGTATACACTGTGCCAGACACTTCATAAACATTCATCTAATTCTGATACTTAAAACAGAAGACATTCAACACACACACGCACACACACACACACACACACACACACACCCTGGAAAATATATTTGCAGCAGATGATAAGTGAGGGATTAACATGAATAGTATGTAGATAACTTCAAAAAAAATAATAAAAAAAAAACAATAGAAAAATAGGCAAGGGATATCAATAATTAACAGAAAAAGATACAAAGGCTAATATATAAAATGATGTTTGAACTCTTATAATTAAAGAAATGCAGCTAAAAACAGGATAAAAATTTCCTATAAACTGGCAAAAATTTTAAAAAAATATTATGCCAATATTGGTAAAATTTGGGGTGAAAACATGCCTTTACATGATAATATTTGTGGAGAATCAATCAACATTTCCATTTCGTAATTTGTAACCTAGCAGGTACTACTAGGTACCAGCATGGGTGGTATAAATGTTTTTGAACAAGAATACAATATTATTTGTTGTTTTAAAAATTTTGGAAATGGTCTAAATATGGAATCAAGGGCATATTATGCATACTATTAAAAATTGAAGATATGTATTATATCAATTTTAGACAATGTACATGATACACTTTTAAACAAAACAATCAATTTAGAAAATTTAGAACAATAACATTTAAAAACTTGTTATGTGAAACTTGCATATGTGCATTCAGATATAGATGGATGAGTAGGTAGTGATATATTTTGTTAGTTTCCTACTGTTTTTGTGACAAATTATCACAAACTTAGTGGCTTAAAACAACATATATTTATTATTTTACAGTTCTGGGGAACAGAAATAAAAAATAATGGCTCTTGCTGGAGTGAGATTGGAAATAAGGCAGGAATTTTACTCTTATCATTTGTATTCAGCAATGTATTAGAGGTTCTTCCTAGCGCATTAAGGCAAGAAAAAGAAACAAAAGACATCTGAATTGAAGAAAATTTGTAAAATTCTCATTATTCACAGATGACATCAATGAATATATAAAAATAATTCTATGGAATTGTCCAAAAGTCTGGTAAAACTAAAAAGTGAATTTTAGCAAGATTACAAGGTACACAGGCAATATTCGAAAATCAATTTTATTTCTATACATGAGCAATGGACAATTATAAAATTAAATTTAAAATATACTAAGGCACCAAATATAATAACCTTCAAACACTTTAGCAAATACCTTACAAATGTCTTATAAAACATGTACAAGTCTTCTACATTGGAAAGTATAGAATGTTAGAGAAATTACAGAACTCCTAAATAAATGAAGAGAGATATCATGTTCATGAATAGAGAGCAAAGTATCATCTGGCTGTCAGTTCTCTCCAAATAAGCCTATACACTCAAGGAAATCCCTGTTAAAATACCAGGAGCATTTTGTGGAGAAATACACAAGCTGACTCTAAAGTTTACATTGAAATACAAAAGAATCAGAATAGCCAAAACAATCTTGCAAAACAAGCCTAGGTGGTAGAATTTCACTGCCTGATCCTTAGAGCTTAAATCAAGATGGTGTGGTATTGGCATAAAAATAAACATATAGATCAACGGAATGGAATAGAAATAGTCTTACATATGTATGATCAATCTGACTTTTGACCAAGGTACTCCAATGAGAGAAACAAAAGTCTTTTTAAACAAATGTTACTGGAAAACTTGGGTATCCACATGGAAAAAGTAAACTTACATCCCTATCTCACTACATGTACAAGACTTAACCTGAACTGGATCCTAGACCTAAGTGTAAAACCCCAACCCTTTTAAAAAGAAAACATAAGAGAACATCTTAGCAATTGTGGAGAAAGCAGAGGGTTTTTTTCTTTTTTTCTTTTTTTTTTTTTTTGGCCAGAACACAGAAACTGCTAACCATTAAAAAAAAAAGGTAAACTGGTTTTATTAAAAATTTCTGCTCATCAGAAGATACTAAGAATGAAAGACAAGCTATAGACTGGAAAAATATTCATAGCTCATAATTCTGACATAGGACTTGTATCCAGAACAAGAAGAATTCCTATAAATTAAATAGTTTAAAAATTGAAGCTGGACTTCACTGAAATTAAAACCGTCTGCTCTGTGCAAAACAATGTCAAATGAATGAAAAGCCAAAGACTGGGAGAAAACATTTGCAAAAGTAACATCTGTTCAAGGACTGCTGTATGAAATATACAGAGAACTCTTAAAACTCAACAGGAAGAAAACAAACAATGCGCTTATAAAAATGGGCCAGTGATCTTAACAGACGCCTCACAAAAGAAGACATACAGGTGGCAAAGAGGCACCTGAAAAGATGCTCCACGTCATCTTACATAGTGTTTAATGGGCCCAGAGTTTCATTTGGTGAATATTCAGAAGTTCTGAGGATGGGCGGTGGTCACACACGCACAGTGGGAACATACTCAAAGCCACTGAACTGTACACTTAAAAATTATTAAAATGGTCAATTTCACATTATCTCTGCTTTGCCACAATAAAAAATACTCCTCGATAGCAACCCTGAAGATCTGTATTTTATTGGATGGCAAAGATGCCTCAATTGAAAACATGTTTTAAGAAAGGGGGAAAGAATGCTGACCACACGAAACAAAACAGCAAACAAAAATCGATGCCGAGCCTTTAAAGTGCCCCGAGTAATTCAGTGAAACTGTATTCAACTAAAGCTGAGAAATTCTGTAACGGTTCTGGTATTAGGGAGGTCCTTGGCAAAGACGCTCTCCCAGTTGGGCGTTCCGGAGCTGGTGGCCCATCTGCACGCCATACTGTGTATTTCCTCAGAACCTGTAGCAGAAAACAACCCTGCTAGCTTCACAGTTGTTTCCCAAAGAGTGAGTGAAGAGCTGAGAGAAGCAGAGCAGCATCTAGGGTTGTCTTGTGAGTTCCTGGAGTTTGCTCGGAGACAGCTCAGGCCAGGTGAGGCCAACCACCTCGTCTTCACTGGACAGACTCCAGTTTTTAATATGGGACATGTGAGCCTGGATGAGAAACCCAGCGGGCCTTCATGGCAGTCTTTGATCTGATGAGCATCTTTCTTTTCTGTGTCATCTTTCTCCTGGACCATTGGCTGGAGGTAGCCAGGAGGGCAATTCCAATAACCTTTTCGTTGACAGATTGGCTAATATCAACCAAGACAGACGGATTCATTCATTCAGGCTCAGCCTCAGAAACTGTCCTGTGTAGTCATCTGTCAGTTGCCAAGTAAATACAATGCAGCTGTAATTATGTCAGAAAAGGCTGGTTTGCTGTTGGTGGCTCAGAGCCAAAAATAATTTTGTTTTTCCCACCTTCGGATTGCACTCCTCTGTAGGCTATTGTGAAAATTGGAGAAGTATCTCTTATACTGATGTACTGCTGTCAGCTGGCATGTTTATTTTTATTTTATAAATCTCTAGTGCTTGGTTCTCTTGTATCATACTTCTTAGTCTACTTTCTACTGGGGGCAGGGGGTGGTGTTACTGTCCTGGCCACCAAGGAACATATGCCTGAATCTAGACGTTCTCTTCTGGATACCTCTTCTCTGTCAAGGCACTGACACCTGACTCCATGTCAATAAGGCTAGGATTCTCCTTGTTATTTTTATCAGGAAGTTCAAGTCCTATGTATCCAGTGACCCATTGTCTACTCCCACCAGTTCTCACTGTTCACACTGAGCCTCTCCTCATGGCTTCTCTGTGGCCACAATTCTCGGACATTTGTACCTCCCTTGTAGCCCAGAAAGCAGCTGTAAGCAAGGTAAATGATGCAGACATCATTGTTGGCGTAATTCAAGAACTTCCCTACTTTAAGATGGGATCAAGTGCTTTTTCTTTGTGTAGTTCCATTTTGTAGATGACATTGTCCTTGAAGAGAGAGCATTTGCTCCCTCAGCACGATCTGACTCCTCCTGCGGTTTGTGTTTATAATGTTCTGGCACAAATTCAGGCCTCTGAACCTGCTTGATATTCCAGAAAGCAGCTCCGTGCTGGTGGTTTAATATCATGGAACAGCATTATTCTGGTAGGCTAGGAAATAATTCAGCAGTATCCCACATTTATCAAACAAAAATATGGTAAAAACGGAGTAGCACTAAATATGGGTGCTTAGGTTCTTATTTGATGGTTGACTGGTGGCCTCTCAGCGTGTTCCTGCAGCTTTAGTTTGGGGACCTTTTGGGTGGGACACGGTGTAGCCACAGGGATTGGCCTACTAGTCTGAGCCCTTTTTACATTAACTCAACTGGTTCTCAGCTTCTTCCCCTTAGAACAAGAGACACACATGTTAGTTTTTAAGTAAATTGGTTTCATGTCTGAATCCAGATGGCATTACACAGGTTTCTTTTTACAAGCTCCCAGATCTCCCAGATTATGTTTTGGGAAATTTGTCACCAACTTGGTGAGACCATATTATCAGTTTACTGTACCTCATTCTTCATGGTGTGACAGGCACATTTCTAAGCTGTGGGTTGCTGTTGCCTTTCTCTGTACTGTTTCTAACCATTAGATATGGTCCTATCAGTGCAACAGACCATGTGAGGAAGGATTCCCTGTTGATTGACTCCCAGGGACTGCAGTAGACATTGTCAAGTCATGGCCATCTCTGAGGGCCAGTGTGCATGCCTCCCTGCCCTGAGGTCTATGTCCTAGGGAAGACTCTCTGGCTAAGACATTTTTATAGTCAAGATCACATGAATATTTACATCCAGTCATGAGCTTTGTTATAATATTGCTAGGTCTTCATTGTAAAGGCCGCTGCACTCAAAGTGGCACTTCTGAGAAAATATATATCCTGTACCCTTGAATTACTAGAGAAAGCTTTAGATATGGCACAGTCAAAGCTAGATTGGCCTGTCTCCTTGAATTCAAACACATGCGTGCCTGCCTTCTGCTGACTCTGTGAAAAACAGCTTTCTGCCCATGCAATATGGGTGGCATTAGTGTTAGGAAATGTTTCTTTAGTTATTGTGATGCTTGGTTCTGTGGTCTCATTGGTTGGGGGTTTTACCCAGGATGAGTTCAGTCAGAAAGTACCTTGGGAAGGTTTTGTTGATACCTCCACATTAGATTTTGTTCTATGTTATCTAAGAAATGCAAAAAAATGAAGTGTTGAAGTGGATCTACTGTCTTCAACAAAAGCAACAGAGTTCTTGGCTCCATTTTTTGAAGGGAACAAATGTGACCAATTTCATTAAGCAGGCTGAATCACATTTCTTCTACACAGCAATCTTCGGGAAAATGCCTAACATCTTTGCTAAAAATGAGCTAATTTTTTTAGGAATTTTAAAAATCCAGCACACAAAATTGATGTTAAATAAAAGATAATGATTAAGTATAGTAAATTACAGTGGAGAAAATGTAGGTCAAACAACTCAGACGTAATGGGTAATGTTAGTTATTTATACTAGAAAGAGAGAGAGTCAGGACTCTGCTTGTCACAGAAAACCACCCTGCCCCTGCCTGGCCCCAAAAGAGAATATATCGGTTTACGTAATTCTGGGTTCAGAACTTGCTGGATTTAGCAGTTCAAATCACATTATGACCAATTAGTCTCTTTCACTTTTTGACTCTGGTATCTTCCCCTGTTGGCCTCATTTGAGATAGACTCCTCTTTTACGGTCATTTTGTGGTGACAATTCTAGACCTACTTGTACCTTCAAGTCATGAACCCCAAGAAAAGTGAGTCTCTCAGTTGTTTAAACAAAAACCTGGTGCGGATGCTGACTGGCTTGGCTTGAGTCATGTGCCTGTCCATAAATCTCAGAACTGAGGCTAGGCTATGTCACATGTCAGCTCCTCTCTGGCGTGGGTGCAGGGCCATGCGACTGCCATCCCTACCAGTAGGGAGAACTTATTGGAATCACAAAAATAAGAAATTCACTCTATACACTTATACCTATAAAATTTTCTGCAAATATTTGAGCTGTTGGGGGATTTACAGCATTTTACTCACAGTAGTTGAGATAGTCTTAAAAAAGTTAAATTCTATAAAAGTATTTAACACTTTAACACAGAGATTGCCTGCTGATTGCAAATGGGGCTAATCTAGCTTGCTGACCTCTTCTGTCTGGCCTGTTGACCTGTAGAGGTTTTATTGTTGTTGTTTTAATTAAGCCAATGATTTTCAGCTTATTTTTTAAAATAATTTTGACAGTACTAGATCTGCATTTCTCCCTGAAAATAATCAACCACATTTTTTTATATGGAGCAATAGCAACTATGCCCTTAGATGGAGCATTTGCTCTTTCTTTAGCCACAAGCACCACCACTCCCTATTGTCTCGCTATCATGGAAGCTGATCTCAGTTGCCACTTGCACATTTTTCTCCTAGAATAGATCATTGCTTCTCTATACCCCTGTCTCCACCGAGTGTGGGGAAAAGGTGCTTGATTCAGACACAATGGAAGAGATTATCTTTCTCTGATGAAGTGAAGAATAATCTTTCGTGTGTAATATGCAAACAAAAGATGTTCATGTTCAAAGATCCACAACTTAGGAGGTTGTAAAATCTGAAATAAGTCATATGAAACCACTACAAAATAAACTCTAATAAGATCTATGACTGGTATATAAAGAATATAAGAAATGAAAAACAACATAAAAATAGGACTAAAATGTCAACAAAAAATTGGTCTTGAATGTGAATAACACATCTAATACTACTAAAAATGAGGTTATATAGTAAGTGAAAAAATGCACAGATAGCAAAAGCTTTTATAGATGGCGAGTTTATAAAAGAGCATCATAGAATACAGCAGAAAGTATGTGTTCTACACAGAGGCAAGCATTTGTAAATTTGTCTTCCTAGAAATCCTGATGACCAGCATCTTGAAGTCCTGTCTGAGCACTTACAGAAAACTTGTATAAAAATCTTAAAAAGGTTGTAGCATTTTCTGTGGCAGATGATGAGAGCGTAGTTATAAATATCACATAGCTACAGTGAATTGATGATATTGACAAGCATTTTTATGTGTCAGAAGAAAAGGCTGTGCTTGGACCTCAGCAAATGACTTTTCTTTGACTGTAAAAGAATTACAATATGTTGTGCCATTGGTCAAAATCAGTCAGTGTGGCCTGACCAGGTGGTGGCGCAGTGGATAGAGCATCGGACTGGGATGCGGAAGACCCAGGTTCAAGACCCCGAGCTCGCCAGCTTGAGCGAGGGCCCAACTGGCTTGAGCAAAAGCTTGTCAGCTTGGACCCAAGGTCGCTGGCTCCAGCAAGGGGTGGCTCAGTCTGCTGAAGGCCCACGGTCAAGGCACATGTGAGAAAGCAATCAATGAACAACTATGGTGTTGCGACAGCAATGAAAAACTGATGATTGATGCTTCTCATCTCTCTCCATTCCTATCTGTCTGTCCCTATCTATCCCTCTCTCTGACTCTCTCTCTGTCCCTGTTAAAAAAAAAAAAAAAAATCAGTCAGCGTGATTCAGCTTCCACAATGAACAATGTTAATGTGAAAACTTAAAGAAAGGAACATTTTTCCGAGAAACATAGAATTTAAGTGTTCCTATTACATCATTTTGCCAGGAATTGCTTTGTGCCAGAGAATTTAAAATGTAATAAACCATGACTGTGCAGTATGAACACTGTGAACTAGATAAAAATCCCACAGTGTGAAATCCAGATATTCCAGGGCTTCTTCCAGGTTACTATGGTAACCTGCTGCAGTGTGTGGACTTCTGTGACTGAGTGCAGAGAGGTAGGTTGGGACACTTTAATGACACTCGAGAAAAGATTCCCACTCGGTCTCTTTATAGTGAGGAGTGGATCAGCATCTTGGCCTTTCTGGTTGATGTTAGAACCTATCTACTGTGAACAGTTCTCTCCAAAGGCCTTCACAAACAGCCGCACCATTGTGTGCGACTCATTTCGATCACTTGGAAGTTGTGTCTTTTAGAAACTAAGTTGTCAAGGAATCATCTGGGTTCGTTATCCTACACTGGGCTGTTTTCCCGACATGAAGGTCGGGGCTTGAGCTACTTTACTAAAGATGTAGAGTTGAAAATAAGATTTCCAAAAGGTTCTCTGATTTTAAACTTTATGAAAGTAGACTAACATCAAAACATTAGAAAGCTTACCTGTACAATTCGATGTTGATGAAATGAAACAGAAAAAAAAGAGCTACCAGTTGAAGTTACTGAACTTGCAAAGCAGTTGAGTAACTGAAATCTAAGTTACAGGTACCATTAATATAAGCTATGACACATCAGACCTGAATCCGTGTCTCCAGATAATAACCGTTGTAGAAACGGGGTGTCTCCAAGTGAAGCCGCACCAGGCTTTGTAAACTCCATTTTTCGTACATGAAACTGAGTACGTCAAATTACGGCATGCAGTTGAAGGATTTGTGGTCTAGCTCGGCATGGCACAATGGTGGCATCTTCTGTCAGTTTCAATGCCAAGTTGGGGAGTAACGAGTTATGAAAGAAAACATCAGTAGTGAAATATTTGTGTCCTTTTTTTCATCTCGGGTTTTCTTTTAAATCTTCAAATAATCTCTAAAAAATATCATACATACCTGTTTGTACTATATTCAGTAAAACAAAATAAATTTGGTTGTTTCTCAGACATTTCCTTTCTCTCACATCTCATCTGCCTTACTTATTTCTGTGACTAGCTGGTCCTGGTAGGTATTTGAATGAGTAACCCCCACCTGGACCTTAGCCTTTATGTGATGCTTAATCACCCTTTGATGAAAGACTATATTAAGGAGAATGGCCTGTATGGTCTATAAACACAGATTCCAAAGAGCAAGAATTTGTCAGAGTGTCCCCAACACTGTCGAGAGGAAAAAGGTACCCAACCAGTTGCCTCAAGGATGTTGTTACTGTGGAGATAGATGCTTTGGTCTTTTCCTGGATGGGTATCAGTGGCCATAAATACTATTCAATAAGCTATCCTTGATCAGAGGCTATGCTCACCAAACATCAGGAACATTATGGATGTGCCTTGGGGAAGAGGCCATAATTACCAGACAGCAGAGTATCTTTTTTCCTGACACATTAATAAATTTGCTTTCCAGTTTACACAGCAGCCCCTGGTCAGTTTGGGTAGCTAAGTCAGTTACTCAGCCTTACCACTCTTGGGCGTAAGAGCAGAGGAAGTATCTTGACCTGTACACAATGCAGGAGACCCCGCTACTTATTTCTTTACAATTCATTATTCTAATGTAGGAGTATTTAGGAACAATAGTGAGAGGCTCCCTCAGCACAATAACTTAGAAATGAAATGACTCTTTGAAAGCCCACATAAAATGGGTGAGCTTAGGCATTGTTGACGACTGGAGAAATTTGAGAACTATTTAAAGTGCTAATCAAAGTTGCTAGGAAAAGATGTTTCTACTAGCGTTTAAAATATTTTTTAAATCAAATCCATTGGTTTTACATTTGAAAAATTTCCCAGTAGGCTAGTGAACATGAATGTACTGTTAACAGAAGTCACATTAAGAAAGCCTGTGGCTGCTAGAACTTACTATATTAGGCAAAGGCAAAATAGTTAATGGTCCTAATAGGCTTTTCCACAATAAATTAATTAATGTGAGCTTACATTCTTCTCAGAGGCGAATTGACATTCTCTGACAGGTACTCATTAATATAAGCTATGAGACAAAGTATTTTAATTATATATTGTGCCACATAAGACGTTATAAACTTGTACCAAGTCTGTCAATATCAAAGTCAATGAAAATTGAGTGACTGTGAAATAAGATTCTGAACAATTAATCTTAAAACTAAAATAGTATGAAGAGAGAATAGAAATTATAAAAGTATGTAAGCTTATTATATTAGTCCTATTTTTCTGGTTTGTATTATATAAAATAATTAACTTTTCCTTTAAAAAATTCATTATATTGAAAAAAAATCTTTGCATTTGCCTTTTAGAAATAGTTTTAAATATGCTCGACTGGCTGTTTCTAACTGATTGAATTCTCAGACATGTTTTAAGGAAATTAATTAAGAATATTTGTCCTAAGAACTAATGTTAGAACATGATGGTATATAATAGAGATGTGAGTGGGACAGAAAAATCAGACAGTGCTGTCTTTTATAAAAATCCTTACTACAGTGACAGTTTTAATAAAATCACGAAGTATTTGTTGGAAAGAATCTTGAAGGTCATGTAGTTTCACTTCTTACTGGATTTATAAATCTCTCTTACGTCACTGCAAATAGTCATACAGCTTCTCCTTGAAAGTTGCCAACTGACATTGGATATATTACATTTCTGCTCAGTTCATAAATTTAACCCTCTATCTGGTTTTGGAATTCTTTATGTATATGTTACATGACTTCTACTAGACTGTAGTTTTCTTGAGTACCAATTCAATATTTAAATCCCTAATATCCGGTTTACAACAAGTGTAATTAGGTTTTCAAATATATATATAAAATTATTGAAATAATCAGTGAATTCTGATTTGGGGACAATTTACTTATTAGAAGATTCCTCCTTAAACTAAGCTATTCCTCTTCTGTTAAAGGGTCTTATTCTTTTCTTAGAAGTCTCCCAGCCCAAGGGTGGGCTTTATCCTTAAGGTGGAGTTTAAAAGGTGTTTAGTGCCTTGTTACTGTTTCCTTGTTAACCCCTTCCACCATAGGAATAAAGCTGATCACTGTTTCTGTTCTCTTAAAATAAGAGTGGTATTCGTTTTTCTCATGCCATCGCAGGGTTTGAATTTGACTGGACCTAAATCATTCCCTTTCTTTTTCAACACACACTGATTCTCTGGGGGTTTTCTCTGCTTGGTTGGTTATTGGGTTTTGGTCTTTTGGGGTTTTTTTGTTTTATTGTTTGTTTTGATTAATTACAATCTAAGTCATTCTCCATTTTTAGAATTATGTAATAATATCCTGCTCCAAGAAAGGTGCTTTTTTCTGGGTGGTACCCAGAGTTACCACCTGACCACCTGACTGAGAAACCCTGAGTCGGCATCGATGACAAGAAATAATCACACTTTAGGGTGGGTTTATGGTTTCAGCACCAGCATTATTGTGAGGGAGGGAGCCAAATTGATCAAGTTTATTTTTTTTTCCTCAGAAGAGCATATTCAAATATTTATTACTGTGATCCTTCAAATTCAAAGTCCAGACTGTTTATAAACCACACACACACACAAAAACCTTCTATCACCATATTCAATTTCCTCATTTATGTAAACAAAGGAGGTAAACCCAGAAGGACTATCGTCCGAGGTCATAGCAGCTAGCGGCAGTATCAGAAGAAGAGGCCAAGACCTTTTATTTCTATCGATCTCCTGACACAGAGAGCCTTTGCATACACCTCTCTCTGATGTTAAATTGGGTTGTCTTTTCTGTATTATGTGTTGTCATGTAAAATTTATATTAGTCAGCCAGAGGGTGCAAAGCTTTGGTGAAAATGTGTTTTGTGATTTACCATGTATGGAAGTTCAGGATATGTATTCAATAAATGTCAAATAGTAGCATCTTATTCTGTCTCTATCAGCCCAAACACTGGCTCTCCTGCGAAAAGATAAAACCCAATTGTCTTCAAGTTACCCCCAAATCATCTTTTCCACAGAAAATTTAAATCCATTAAGGTGACAACTACATATTTTAGAAATATGGAAGCATAAATAAATAATATTGAACTAGTTAATGAAATAATCCAATATTTATCCAGATTAGAAGTATTGAATTCCTGACATTATTTTCTGGGGGAATATATGTTTTGTTATAAGGGGATACATAAATCTATTTTATTATACCAAAGAGAACAGTATGTAATGGTGATCCTTGGACTCCAGAGAATGGGAGCCAGGCCTGAAGATAATTTTTCGTTAAGTAGTTACATATACTTGGAAATATGAAGAATGAAATGGATCAACTTGTAGAATTGCTTCTTGTTGAAGGTTATAATTATAGAAATTTGGATCACAGATAAGAATTTTTATGTTTAATACTTATTTAGATTCCTTCCTTCCTTCCTTCCTTCCTTCCTCCCTCCCTCCCTCCTTCCCTCCCTTCCTTCCTCCCTCCCTCCCTCCTTCCCTCCCTTCCTTCCTCCCTCCTCCCCCTCCCTCCCTCCCTTCCTTCCTCCCTCCTCCCCCTCCCTCCCTCCCTTCCTTCCTCCCTCCTCCCCCTCCCTCCTTCCCTTCCTTCCTTCCTTTTTTCCTCCCTCCTTCCCTTCCTTCCTTCCTTTTTTCCTTCCTCCTTTCTTCCTTCCTTCCTTTCTTCCTCCCTCCCTTTCTCCCTCCCTGCCTTCCTCCCTCCCTCCTTCCCTCCGTCCCTCCCTCTCTTCCTTCCTTCCTCCTTCCTTCCTTCCTTCCTTCCATCCATCCATCCATCCATCCATCCATCCTTGTTTCTTTCTCTTTTGCTCATTCATTTATGTGTCCAAGTACCTGTTTAAGAAACACCGAGGGCCCCCTCCTAACAGGCTCCCTACCTGGTTTGGGGGAACAAAATATAACTAGGAGGCATTGATTTCTTTACTCTAGGGAGGCAGTCAGATGGGGCAGTCTAACAGTGACTAAGTTTAATGTAATAACACCAGTGTTAGAGCTATGTAATGTAAAAGGTGTGAGGAGCTCAGCGTAAGTGATCATTTCCATCTAGGGGTAGGGCCGGCTTCACAGAGTAGCTAATACTTGAGCTGGATGTGGGTGGAGGGTTAGGATTTACTCGGTAGGGGAGGGGTAGGGAATGGTACTGCAGAACTGGCACAGATGAAAGCAGGGAGGCGTGGGCACAGCCTCCCTGAAGACAAGGCTCTGCCCGATGGGCGCTGAGAGGGGGGAGGGGTGGGAGGAGCACGTGGGCCGTGTGAGGAAGGCTGTGCATCACATGCTGCCGAGTTCGGACTTCATCCCACAGACAAGGCAGGGAAGTGAAATGATCGGGCCATGTTTTAGGAAAATACCACACTAATGAGCTATCACAACAAGCATACAAATATATACCCTTGGTCTTCAGGGTTACAATTCAGTAAAAGAGATGAAGAAGGAAGTAATGTGACATTTTAAAAGTTATAAGAAGGATAAAAAATAATCATTTGCATTTTTTACAATGGAATATCATAAAATATTGCATAACATAATGGAATACGGTTCAGCTATAAAAGGAGAATGAAATCTTGCCATTTGTGACAACGTGGATGGCCCGAAGGGCATGATGCTAAGTGAAATAGGTCAAGGAGGGCAAACATCGTGGAATCTCACCCAGACGTGCAGTCTGAAAACAAGCCCGCGGACCAAGCTCGTGGATACAGAGGGCAAATTGGTCATCGCCTGAAGTGTGCGTGGGTGGTGGGAGAACTAGATAAAGCGGGTTAATGCGAAAAAGAAAAAGAAAGCAAGAATAAAAAAAGAAAGCACACTGGAAAGTCTACATATAGTATTAAAAATGGAATGATTTGCTATAAGAAGGATACAAATAATACACAATACAGTGCGTGTTCAGAAACTAGAGAAATCTTACAAGATTGAGGGGACTCAGGAAAAAATAGTCATGAAAGAAACCGTCACCTTTTAGATGGGTTTTGAACTGTTTTTGTTGTTGTTGTTTGTTTTTTGCAAATGTTACCAAAAAAGGGACTGGCAGGTCTCTCTGGGAGCCAGGGACCTTGAGTGTCAAAGATAATTTGGTAGCTTTCAGCTCATGACTCAAAGAATAGTTCCTATAACAGCAGCGGAGAAGGTGTGAGAGGAGTTCTTTGGAGAGAAAAGAGTGTCTCAGAACTTGAATAGGATGAATTCAGGAAAGGTCCAGAGACAATTGGCAACACTGGGTCAAAAGCTTGAGAGAAAAAATGGAGAGAAGTTTCTCTTACAAAGAGACAGGATCAATAAAGTCATAGGAGAAAATGATCTTCCCACCCGTGAAAATACCTAGGAATCTACAAAGTGTGGAGAAAAGAGAAGAATCTTGTGGCATAATTATATTTGAAAAATAATATAAAAAGGAAAGAAAGAAAGAAAATCGAAAAAGCCACGATCAATGGAGCCCTAGAAACCGATAGGAAAACAAGTTATTTCAGAGACCCTAAAGATAAGCAAGTGTGTTTCAAGAATCAGGAAAAGAAAATACAACAGAGGTCAGGAAGGACCAATAACTTGAGGGGCCATTGCAAGACATTGCTATGTTGACAGTGTATACCGGATCCTAAGTCAGTGTTTATAATTATCTTGGGGATTATATCCTTAACATCCATAACTTCACCTTCCTTATCTGAATAAAAATTGGGATAAAATATCAACCTTGTAAGGCAATTGGGAGAACAAAATGAGGTAAGGTATATGTAATATCTAACACAGTACCTGGTAAGTAGAGGTGCTTAATGACCTTTAGTTACCTTCCTTACTTCCTCAATTTCACTAATGACCTGTAGTGCAATCACACACATTTAATTTACCATGTAAAAATTAATAACATATAATAAATAAATAGGCAACACCTAATTAGCTGGCTCACTCCCTTGTTACTGAATTTTTTGTTGTAACTGCTAACATTCCCTCTGCACATTGATTAGTAATAAGTATATAATTTCATTAACTTGCCTGCACTAATTTTATTTTGAATATTGGTAGGTTTGCCTTTATTCCTGGTCCCAACAATTCAACTTTTCCCAGAATTATCGACATATAATTGACAAATAAAGTTATATGTATTTAAAGTATACAACATGATGAATTGATATATGTATACATTATGAAATGATCACCAAAATCAAGTTATCACATCCATCACCTTTTGTGTGTGTATGGCTTAAGATATACTCTTAGCAAATTTCAAGTATGCAATCCAGAATTAGTAACTATAGTCACTATGCTATACATTAGATCTCCGAAGGTATTGATCTTATAACTAAAAGTTTGTACCCTTTGACCATCAACTATTCAACTCTTTTTCCCTTAAGTTAACACTTCTTCCCTCAAACCTATATTTAGATCATATAACATAGCTACCAGAAATTTAAGACAGCCACAGGTAACCTGACCCTCTCATTTGGAGATGAGGAAGCTTATCCTGTACAGATTAGGGAATGTGTCCAAGCTCACAAGGCCAGGACTAGAATCTAGGCTCTTTCCACTCTACTGCACATCCTCTCTGTTTAGTGTCAAGTATGATAGAAATATTCATCCCCAACTGGACCAGTGCCTTTCTCTTCTCTATCTAACATGCTTCTGTTGTTGCTCTGTGTTTCATTGGCAAGTATTGTTTTTATTCTATAAAATAAGGGTTGAGCTATGTATAAATCCAGACTCCCCCAAGATCCTAGGGTATAGCTCTCATCGTCATGGTCCAAGATGACTTTCTGGAGGTCTAGCTGTTATATCCATGACCCATGAAATAAAATAAAAGGAAAGAAAAAGTAGATGGGTCCCTTCCCTGTAAAAGGCTTATAAGAATTCTCATATAGGGCCTGACCTGTGGTGGCGCAGTGGATAAAGCGTCGACCTGGGAATACTGAGGTCGCCAGTTTAAAACCCTGCACTGGTCTGGTCAAGGCACATATGGGAGTTGATGCTTCCAGCTCCTCCCCCCTTTCTCTCTTTCTCTATCTCTCTCACTCTGTGTCTCCTCTCTAAAATGAATAAATAAATAAATTTTTAAAAAAAGAATTCTCATATAAAATTTCTCCTGCCACTTAAAAGCCAGCACTTAGTCCCATGGCTACATGTAGCTGCAAGGGAGGCTGGAAGATGAGTCTTTACTCTGAGGAAGCATGAAAAATGAACACCAGTTTGTATTACTAGCAAAGATGAGGCGAATTGGCATTAGAAGGTAATTAGCATCCTCTGCCACACTGCCTCTTGGGGCTAGTGTGATGGTGAAAGAAGGTAATTTTCCTAAATCTTTTAGTCCAGGATTGATACATAGAAAGAGTCTAGTATGTGTTGGCTGTTACTATCCTAGTATCATCTGCCTCATTAATATATCACCACCTCTGTTTTCTAATAGAGTGGTTTAATTTGGTGGTTCTCAGAAGAAACACACTTCAGTTCTGGTAACTGCTCCCTATCAAATGTAAACAATGAGCCGATGTTTCATGACAAGAAATGAGGACATGAGTACAATACTCTTGGTGCCTTTAGAGTTGGGAAACTACCAACTGGCTTGAAAGCAGTGAAGGGTTGTTTCAAGGATGCTGACTCCTGCAAATTTTGCAATAAAAATCCAGGCAATGAATTCATCAAAAGCATTAAAAGTTCTTGACCCAGTAATTTCACTTCTGGGAATCAATCAGAAGGAAATAATTTCAATATATCAAACAACTTTATGCATAGAGATGTCCTCTGCCAGGCTATTTATAATATGCAAAAAATGGGAAATATCTTAAGTACCCAACAATACAGAAATGGTTAGGCAAATAGTGGTACTATTATGTAACCACTAAAATGGTATTTATAAAAAATAGATGCTATAATGTTCAATAATAAAATGCAGTACAAAATTATACAGGAATAGGCAAAGTAGGTTCACAACTGTGAGTACACAAAACAGAGTTCATTCTTATATCATTATTTATTATTACATTATTTGCCATATGAATAACTGTAAGCCTATTTTTCCCAACCCTGTATATAAAGTATTAACCTAATTATAAAAATGCACCTAGAAAATAATTTTGTAGAAAACATGTCAAAAAAAATTGGGGGATAGGAATGATGACTAGTCCCATCCTTGGGACTATGGATTTTTTAAATTATGTTGAGATTTTCATACTACAGTATTTTTAGAATGTCATGTAAACATTCTCTTTGGTACAGGTGTTTAACTTTTTGAAGAGAAATACAGATCCTTAGTGTATATGGAATTGAGATGTCTAACTCAAAATGTATTTATTTTACCTACATTTTGATAAGCAGCTCTCGGAAAAAGGGTTCTGATTTGCAGAATGGAATGCACATGCAGGTGTTTATAGTTATGCTCATTTGTTTTTATAAACAAAACATTTGATTTTAGAATAACATTAGTTTTCAGGAAAGTTGCAAAGGTAGTATAGAAAGTCCCCAAATGCTCCCATATGTTCCATCTCCCCAGTTTCTCCTGTTGTTAACATCTTACATTATGGTGATACATTTACCACAACTAATGAACTAATACTGATACATTATTATACACTAAACTCCATACTTTATTCAGATTTACTTACTTTTTCTGATATCTTTTTTCTGTCCTGTGACACCGTCTAAAATACCACATTACATTTATTACATTTAGTCGCCATGTTTTCTTAGGCTACTCTTTAGGGTGACAGTTTCTCAGACCTCCCTTGCTTTGATGACCTTGTCTTTGAGGAGTTCTGAGATATTTTGTAGCATATGCCTCATTTTGCACCGGCATATTTTTCTCATGGGTATACAGGATTTATGAGTATTTAGGAGGAAAACCACAGAGGCTGAGTACCATTCTTACCATAGCAAGATTATGTATTAAAAAGCAAAGCCGCCTGACCGGGTGGTGGCGCAATGGATAGAGCGTTGGACTGGGATGCGGAGGACCCAGGTTCAAGACCCCGAGGTCGCCAACTTGAGCACAGGCTCATCTGGTTTGAGCAAAAAGCTCACCAGCTTGGACCCAAGGTCGCTGGCTTGAGCAAGGGGTTACTTGGTCTGCTGTAGCCCCACGGTCAAGGCACATGTGAGAAGGCAATGAACAACTAAAGTGCCACAGCGAAAAACTGATGATTAATGCTTCTCATCTCTCTTCATTCCTGTCTGACTCTCTGTCTCTGTTAAAAAAAAAAACCTATTGCCATGTTTTTTAAAAGCGTGTATTATGAACATGTGTCACATTGACAATGGGAACTAAAATTTTATTTGAAAGAAGAAAAGAAATGAGGAGGAGAAAGATGAATTTAAAGGCAAAGAAGTGACAAACATTGAGGTCAGGTGCCAACAGGACATCTTGACTGGCATTGTATTTTTCCCTTTGACCACTCCCCCCATCAACATTGTAAAATTATGAGTTAAGTAAACAGTAGCATAGGTTTGAAGGGAATGTTCCTTGGTTGTATTTTGGTTGGTGGCAGCTGAGACATGCACATGCTGGGTGTGATCTTGGTCCAGTAGAGTAGTGTGGACAGCAGGAATTTGAAAATCACTATTGATGCGTAAGAGTGCTTTGTTTATAGAAAATGATCGTATTATAAATATATCACCATTCAGATAAGCACATGGGAAGTCCCATAGCTGTAGGACTTTCTTTGTGATTACACAACCTCAAATCTGAAAGTACTCAGATATGATGGGGAATGTTTAAAATAAGTCACAAAAATTATGATTTCAAAAGCTTGCAAATGCCAAAAACATTACAAAATCTAGAATGTGATATTTTTACCAATTTGATTGTCATGCTTTTCTAATATTCTTTTTCGTTCATTGTTGGTTACATGCTCTTTGATGCCTCTTCATATGATAAAATTTTTATAATACCTTTCTTTTTTAGAAAGAAAATATAAAGCTCACTCAGCTTTTTCTCCAATAAGGTATATTTTTAGGATAACTGTCAAATTCCGGCAAGTCACCCTCATTGAAGTTTATTTTGTATGCAAGCTCTAAGATCTCAGAGCACCTCAAGTCTTCCTGTAAAGTTACTAATTTTAAATGTTCTTTATATTGGTGACACTCAATAACCAATGTAATGGCTACTGTCTTCTTCGTGGTGGCATGAGGTCTCTGTCATCTTTGTGGAAATCAGTGTTAATGTCAAATTATTAAGAAATTTAAACACTAATACTTTCATAAATTCTATTTCATACAGTTCTTATTTTAAAAAATATGGTGCAAGTAAACTTGTGTGTGCTGTGCTGCTGCTTCCACTTGAGAACTTTCAGTGACAGCTGAGTTCTCCAAGGACAGTCGGCACATCAGATGATTGAAATTTTCATAGAGAATTATAATTTCCATAGATAAATATAAATCCTCCGGCTTTATACATTTCAAACCTTATTTCTCCGTCACCTTTGACTGCCCGTTCCTGCTGGGCATGTTTTTATATTGGTGAGACTGCTGGCCTGCTGGCACCTTTGTGACGTAAAATGATTAGTCAGCATGGTATTATTGGAAGCCATCCCTACCCCTGGGTGACTAACAATAGTATAACTCTACCTGGAAGTAACTTCAAACTCTGAATATATCCGACTAATCCTGTTGCTGGTCATGCCCCTAACATGCTCAGAGTCTTGAGCAAGACTCTAAGTGGAGGCTTACCATTCATATGTAAAATATTTAAAAGTTATAAATCAAGCAATAATAAAGTTAAATAAAACATATTATATCATCCTAGCTTAACACATAAACCTTCATAACAACAACATTTTTAAAATACAGATAAAACCATGGCTTTTATATGACAGAGTCAACAAGATATCAAAGACAACTGAATTTAATTATTATTGCATGTGTCTTGGTGTTCTTTCTGTTAATGCACTGGGTAATGTTTGTATAAATAATCAAATTACATATATACAATTCATACATTCTTATAGATGTGTTCTACATCATTTATTTATCTGGTCTTCTGCAGAATTACAATTAAGATATCATAATAAATATTTTTTACAGTATGTGTGTAATTTCTTTTTTTATTCATTAAGAAGGAGAGGAGGCAGAGACAGAGTCCCACATGCACCCCAACTGGGATCCACCTTCCAAGCCCACTAGGGGGCGATCCTCTGCCCATCCGAGACATTGTTCCTCCCCTACCATGTACAACTTTTGTGAAACTGTGCTACTTTATGACTGCCTCTGAAATTTCATGTAGAAGAGTAAATGAAACCAAAAAATCGGTATGAATCATTACTAAGAAATGATGCTTAGTTATACAAAAATCTATACTGCTCACAAAAAATTAGGGGATATTTCAAAATGAATATGAAGCTATAAAATATCCCCTAATTTTTGTGAGCAGTATATTTACCCAAGAAGTAAGATTTTTCCCGTACATTATCTTTAAAAAACAAAATCTAAGAGTTTCCACCACTCAAACCTTTTCATACCCCAAAGCAGTAGACCTCTCTGACATCTCTAATGACACAACCTACAGAGATTCATAGCACCCAGACTGAGTCACTTTTAATTTTGAGGACACGGGGCAATAAATGGGAAGTGTTTACCTGGGTCTGAACAGGGCTGGGCACGAGTAGATGTTTGGATGCACCCACTGGCGCCCCGGCACTGAGCACAGCTCCTGAGCAACAGGGCCCCTCCTGGAGACATCAGCGAGCGGATGGGTGTGCCGTGTGCTTGTTTACAGCCTTGTCAAGCCCAGCACCCAGGAATGGGGATCCTCAGACCTGCGCCCCAGCATGTTTCTTTTAGAACCGAAACTGAATGTGGTCTGATCATCTTGAATAGACAGGAGGGTCCTCTACCCACAATTTGGTTTGGGCATACACATCAGAGGACATAAAAGGTTTCCATTTATATTCTGAATCCGTCTGGGGAGAGCGGGTCAGACTACCATGCTGGTCCAAAACTGATTGGAGAGCAGAGAGGAAGGGCACTGGATTAGGGTGTCCATGTGGCTAGGGTGTGCAGTTGGAGCGAGGCTCCCCCACGTTTAGGCAGGGGCTTGCATGGTTTGAACTTCCCTTCTGTGCCAGAGAAGCTTTCTTTTCGGCTTGCCCAGGTGTGGGGCAGAAAGGAAAGAGGTAAGGATAAGGCTTGAAAACTGTCAGTAATCAAACATCAGAAAAACGGAGTCCGATTCTTTACTACAAAATGTTTCCCTAGCTCTGGTCAGTTGGCTCAGCAGTAGAGAGTCGGCCCGCTGTATGGAAGATTCTGGTTCGATTCTCAATCAGGGCACACAGGAGAAGCGACCATCTGCTTCTCCACCCCTTCCTTTCTCCCCACTCTCTCTTTTCCTCTACCACAGCCATGGCTCAAATGGTTCGAGCAAGTAGGCCCTGGGCACTGAGGATGGCTCCATGGCCTTGCCTCAGGCACAAAAATAGCTCAGTTGCTGAGCAATGGAGCAGCAGCCCCAGATGGGCAAAACATCCCCCAGTAGGGGCTTGCCGGGTGGACCCCAGTCAGAGTGCATGTGGGAGTCTGTCTCACTGCCTCCCCAATAAAAAAAAGAAGTTTCCCTACATCTTCCTTAACTGGATCCCAGAAATAGCAACCGCTGCTCTAACCCCACCCACTCAAGGGGGCGGACGATGCATGGGAAGCCCGAGTGCAGAGATGGAAGAGTCTTAGCAACTGCAGTCCTAATACCTTAGCAAAGTGAAACATTACCAAGGCCCCTTCTAGGGCCCTGGCAGGGTCTGCACTAGGGAGTAGCCTCAAAACTCGTGCCCAATCTTTTTATGAAGGAGCAGTCGAGTTGTTTTAAAATGTGTCTGGCTGGATTTACTCTATTCAGGCTCAGACTTTCCTTGCAATGAGTGGAAGTGGATGACAGAACTTCTAGCCCAGGCGAGGAACGCTGTTGGCCACGAAACAAGAACCTCATAGGAACAAGTTGTATCTACACTGAAACGAGTCAGCTCTCCTCCGTGAGTCACTTTCTGCTTCCCTGTCCCTGGGCAGACTTTTCTTCTTCCTCTTCCTGAAACCCATACCCAGCAATCATCCCTTTCCTCACCTATATATAACTGATTACTCATGCTTCCTAATGGGCTTGTTTTCTATGGCTCTCTCTCCCTGGTCTTCATGTCTACTGGGTGCACCATTCCCTCGTAATTACACAGCTGTTCTCCTGCACACTTGCCTGTTGTCACTGCTCTCCCATGGAACACTTACCCGTTGATGACGCCAGCTTCCAGTCCTGCCTTTCTCCTGGGTTTGTTGGGACAAGTAGCCCGACCTCCCTCTATGACATTCATTGAGTCCCAGTCCACATGTAACAGGAGATTGGGTTGGATCTAAGGAAATAATGGTAATGATTAGACCTCCCACTTATGAGATGTTTGCAGTACACCTCATTTTGGGCAAAGCTCTTCATGAACATGATCTCGTTTCACCTTCACATCATAATCTCAGTATCACAGATGAGGAACCTGAGGCTCAGAGATGTTGAGTAAGTGGCTGAGGATCACACAGCTAAAAAGATCCTGCCTGGCTCTGAGCCCAAATCCCATTCTGAAATTCAGTCTCCAAATCACCATACTATATTCTTTCCACAAGAGCCTGCTTCTAGAATTTAGTCCTTTTCAAGTTGTGTTGACCATCCAACATGATTTGCCAATTCTAGATACTCCCAATCTCTCCTTTCCTTGCAATTGCCTCTTGGGTGGTGAGATTTTTCTCTCTTTTCTGTCATTCAGATTTCTTTGCTAAATGTAGAAAATTTTAAATTAATTTTTCAAAGAGTAATGTTCATATACCCCATTCTAGTGTAGTCTATTACTATTGTGAAAAGCGTGCTACTTGGAAACTTCAAGTAGTCTTGGTAACTTGTAATCATAATGAATTGCATTGCAGCGATGTATGTCTTTATTGTGTATAATTTAAAAAGTATGTGATGACTATCTAATTATAGTCTGCAGTTCACAGAGTAATACCTTACAACACTGTTAGCTCGGTAGATATTTCATCGGTTTCTGGGATCAGAAATGCAGGGGGCATGGTCATTCCCAGGGCTTTCCAGATTATACTGTTGACAATATAGGATTGCCACTTACTCAGCATTCCTGAGACGTACCATTGCATTTCCCCGCCAAGCTGATTGCCTCTTTCTTTCCTCATTTTCCCTTTCTGGCGGGTCTGACAACATTTTAAGTGCATTCACTCTATACCACGAGGTTCAGGGGATGCTATTGAATGTAAAGATGACAGCACAGAATCCCATTCTCCTTTGTCATCCCAGGGCCTGGACCTGTGGTTCTCTCTCTCTCTCTCTCTCTCTCTCTCTCTCTTTCTCTGTCACCTAGACCCTTCCCTGGGTCCATCTGTCATTGAGCCTCTGTGACACACTATTTTCTAAAGTGCAGACTTTTTGGGATTCCCCCAGAGCATGGAATCTCCACATGCCAGACAGTTTGCAAAGGAAGCCTCTGAAATAATTCCTTCAGGCCAATCTCAATCCATTCCTCAGGAGGAGGAATCAGACCAGCTGTTACTACTAAGGGCTTCTTCTGGTTTCTGCAAGTATCTCTAAGAGATATGCTTTTATCTGTACTGAGTTCACAAGAAAACACCACAAGCTGGTGTTGTCACCTTCATATACTCACGAGGAAAACAGCCAGAGAGGGTAGATAATACCACTAAGTTCCATTTGACTTACATCATAAGAATTATTCATGAGAGAAAAATCTATTCAAGAATAAAGCAGAAAAAAAAAGTGAGTCACTTGTTCTACTTGTGCAAAATGCACCGAGGACTCCCCCATGTCATTGCATTCTTCAGTGCTCAGTTAAAGAAGAGATGACAAAGGAGCCCTGTTGACTCTGTCTTCAAACTGTGTCTTGAATCTTAGCACCTCCACTGCCACCCACTTGGTCCAAACTCCCGTCATCTCCCACCTGGGTCACTACAGTGGCCTCCTAACTGGTCTTCATGAGTCCACCCTTGTTCTACTTCCGTTTATTGGCAACAGAGTAGCCAGAACAACCCTGTTATACCCAAAGACAAACCAGGATCCTTCTCTGATCAGATCCCTCCAATGGCTCCTGTTTCTCTGGAAGGAAAAGCTGAAGTTGTCACAGTGACCAGTTCCTGACCCACTGTGGCCCCCAGGTGCTGCTGTGACCTCATCCTCTACACTGCTCCTGCTCTCTCTCCATCTGGTTCCACTACGCTGGCCTTTTTTGCATTTCCTCAAAGACATGAGACACACTCCTGACTCAGGGCCTGCGCTCATGTGTCCCTCTGCCTGGACAGTCACTTTGTTGCCTCTCTTACCTCCTTTGAGTCCTTACTCAAATGTCACCTACTCAACAAGGCCTCCTCAGGTCACCCAAATCAATAGCAACCCTTTTCTCCAATCAAATCCCCAATTTCCTAATCTCCTTTACTCTCTTTGCTTTTCTACCATCACCCTTAAACCACCTTTCACAGACTAGATTCACTTGTCTACTGTGTTTATTGGCTGCTTCCTCCCATTGTAATATCCAAGAGGGTGGGGTCTTCACTGTCTCCTTTGTTCACTGATGTATGGCTAGAAACTGGAATAGTGCCTGGCGTGGGGTAGCCACTCATACTTGGTGAATAAATGAATGAGCGAGTGCCAAGATTGCTCAAGTGTTTCTCTTTGCATTGCACTCTTTCTTCGCTTCCCCTACATTATCATTGTGGATCTTTATATGCCTTTTTATTTCAAAATATTTATGAAGTGCCCACTAAGTTTCAGGCGTGGTGCTTGTCCTTTAAGATGCAGTCTTCTCAGAGGTGCTACTGATGATTGTGTTATTCATGCTGACCCTACATATGTGGTTGTAATCATTGATTCTTGAAATGCCACTTGGATAAAATGACCATTTGTCACCGGTGAAGCTTCCAGAACACACCTTTTCCATGGCACGGTTACTGCTGGACACTGAGCGGGACAAGCCCCAAGCTCGGTGCTGCTGATCGGTGTATTCTCCAATCACTGCACAGTCACACACCAGGTGGGCTGGTGGCTGTGAGTTCCGGGAAATATTTCAGCCAAATCACCCAAGACATGTCCCTACTCTTGTTCACAATCTCTTCTTTGATACCTGCATAATGTAACAAGGTTTGTATGAAAAGGATGAATGCCTCATAAATGCATGAAAATTTTAATGTTTCTATGGTGAGAGCAAAATATTAAGAAAAAAAACAAGAAATACCTTCAGCCATCTTTTAGGAACATTTAAAAATGGAGAACCGGACTAAGGATTTTGGGGATTGACTTTCTCATTGCTTTAAGTAACTCAGTGGCTAAAAAAGTAAGTTTGCTTTACAACAAAGTGTATTACGAAGTGTATGTACAATGATGTCATGGTGTATTTAGCTGTATGTGAACATAAATGTGGTCTTATAACCATTAGCATAGTTGAAAAAGAACAGTGATAAAATTAACACCAAATAGAATACTTAGTAGAATAAGTCATTCAACCACCTAAATGACCCTATGAGTTAGGAACTATGATTATCCCCAGTTTACAGGGAAAGAAAGGCTCAGCTAGGCTTACGAGCCCAAAGTCACCGCTACGAAATGGCAGAACCAGAATTAGGACCCGGGTGATCAGGCTCTAGAGTAGGGGACAGCAACTTCTATGTTATATTAACACACAGGTAAGACAGACAGCTTAGCCATGTTCATCATTTAACTCACAACATCTTTAGCAGGATCTGTTTGTATTAAGTGGATGCCTGCACTCTGAAATGAGTTGGGAGGGGAGGGGGAATGCTCAATGTGTATAATTCTGGTTTGAAAAAGTTTTACCTTTTATTTTATTTATTCACTTATTTATTTATTTATTATCTTTTTGTGACAGAGACAGAGAGAGGGTCCGATAGGGACAGACAGACAGAAAGGGAGAGGTGAGAAGCATCAGTTCTTTGTTGCAGCTCCTTAGTTATTCATTGATTGCTTTCTCATATGTACCTTGATCAGGGGGGCTACAGCAGAGCAAATAACCCCTTGCTCAAGCCAGCGACCTTGAACTCAAGCTAGTGAGCCTTGCTCAAACCAGATGAGCCTTGAACTCAAGCTAGTGAGCCTTGCTTAAACCAGATGAGCCCGCGCTCAAGCTGGCGACCTCGGGGTCTTGAACCTAGGTCCTCTGCATCCCAGTCTGATGCTCTATCTGCTGCGCCACTGCCTGGTTAGGCTGAAAAAGTTTTACCTTAAAAATGTTTGTTATCCAGCATCCCAAAGCCTTAAAATTAACTTTGGAGAGTGACTTGGTCTGTGCTTAGCTGAGATACTACTAATGATGAAACGGGGAAACCTCCAGTTTTCCTTACCAGTCACACAATGCAAGACACACCCCACTAATTAGCTCTCTTAATGGGAAGCTAGGTGTCTGGCTCCGGCACGTTCACTTTGCTGTGCATCGGCACGGTTAGCTCTGTGCTCTTCTGCAGCCGGAACTTAAAAGTGAGTGGTGTCATTCAGAAGAAAACTGTTGAATATTTTATAGTGAGGTGATTGTACAAGTAAAAAATCTTCAAGATTTTATGTGATTTAAAAGAAATCAACTTAGATGTTTGGGATTTGGATTGCTACACTCTTAATCTTTGGCATATCAACAGGTAAGACTCATAATGGATTCCTTTAAAATAATGGGTATATTATGCATCCAAAATGTAATTGACATGAACTTTGAACTATGGTTTCTGTTTATATCTTGATTTATTTGTTGTAAAATTATCTAAGGGCAATGCATCAATTTTGTAATACTGACTTGATCTTAAGAGCAATTGTAAAGCATCAATTTCCAATAATATAAAAGTCACGGATAGTCTTTATTTGGCTCCCAGATCTGACATTTACTAGCCTTATGGCCTTAGTGAAGTAACTTATCCATTGATGTCTCAATTTCTTCAAAGATGGCTATATAACAGTAAATGAGAAAATACATGTTTCCAGTTTCAGTACTGAACTCACAGTAGATGTTCAATAAATGTTTGAATGAATGAATGACATGATTAATGCTGATCAGAACATCCACATTGATTTTTTTCATTGTGTCATGATTTTGAGACAAAATATTGGTCTGTGGACATTTCTTATACATTAACTCAGTATTCATCAATTGTGCCCTTTATACTGTGGGCTTGCTTATGCATTTACTATGTAGTAGTTATTGGTTTTGTCTGTTTTTATCATTCTAGTCCAACATTGTATTTATCCTTTGTTAACTGGCCATTGAAGTTATTGGTCCAATTTCAATTTGTTAATTATAGCAAATATGTTATTTTTTTCCTAAGTGGCTTTAGTGCTTATGATGTTGATCAGTCTATTCCATCACATCTAGTTTCTACTAACTTTATGCCCTCTTTAGGGTATTTCCTTATGGAGAAAAAAAGTCATGGTGACCAATAACCCTGGTAAGTTGCAAACATAGAAAATATGCAACATTTACACCAATCTTCATTTTGAAATCCACGCTGTCTTCCATAGTCTGGATAGTGGAGTTGAGAACTTGGGGGTAAAGCGATGGAATGCAAAAAATAAGAACAGCTGAGCATTCTCGAAAACACAGAAGGCTGTATCAGAAAGGCAAAGTCCAAATGTGAAATCATTGCTTCAAATTAGAACTGAATACACGTGTACTTCGAGGAGAAAATCAGAGTGGATTTTGGGCAGGAGATATGGAAGAAGGCACGTGCGTTCACACTTCCAACGGGGAAAAACAAAGACAACCGGAGAAACCAGGAAAACAAAAATGGCACAAGAAAGGCCCGACTCAAGTGTGGAGCAAACCACAATGACACCAATCTTGAGCAATTGGTATACAAGAAAAGAGAATTCATTTAGTACTCTCTGAAGGAAGGTCCAAAGTAGGAAGCGTAATTACAGTACGCTGGCTGACTGTGGAAGGCAATATATATCTATCTAGTCATAATCATATAAATTCAGTTTATTGATTTTTTTTTTATTTTTTGGAGTCAGCCTACAGACAACACACAGAAGAAGAGTTCATTGTGATCACAGAACGGAGGCTGAATGTTCTCACTGTTGACAGTGTGAGGGCAGAACTGCAGCTGGCACACCTGGGAAGGCGGAAGGGAGGGCAAGGGGAGGGGGAGCCCCGCTTCCAAGTTTATGTTGCAAAGGTGGGGACTCAGGTTAGAAGGGATATGAAGCACGGATCACAGAATAGACTACTATGTAAGTTTACAGCGGAAGCCAATAAATGCGCTGAAAAGAGTGTTATTGACTGTCTGGGAGGAGGAGGTGAGACGAGGTGGACAGCAGGACAGGCTGGTTATGGGGCTGACCCCTGCTCTGTCCACACTGGAACACAGCAGTCATTTCAGCCATGCCCTGAGAGACATTGTCAGTAAGGACCCCAGGGGGATGCTGCTTCTCCCAGCGGGAGGAGAGCAGTGTCTCTTCCTGTTTACTCCTGGTTTCTGTCTGTTTGGTTTTTTTTTCCAGAAAAGAAATTTGCTATGAAAGGGTGGGGTGCTTTAGAGATGGCTTACCATGGACGGGGACGTGGTCAAGGCAGCTGGCCGGATTACCCTCGTCCCCAGAGGAAATAAGCACTCGCTTCCTGCTCTACACTAGACACAACCCCAAAGCCCATCAGATAAGCTAACTCGCTGCCTTCACAACAGATTGTTAAATAGAAGCCGTAGTGAGAGGCAGAGAAGACGTCGATGGGGTAACCTCTTCTGCCAGACACTGTTGGTTTCAAGGCAAGTATTTCAGTTTATGATCGTGAGCCAGATTTTTTCCTCCTATTATTTATCCTAGTATTTAAATATATAAATTGCTCTGCAGATGGTGTTTTACATGAGGTAAATGTAGTATTTTGTCCAGTTAATATATTAATTGAGAGGCTTCCACATGTAAGTAAGACTATAGTCAAGCCACAGTATCTGTTATGTATTAAATTGAATAAGAAAGACAATGTCAAAAGTGTATTATATTAGGGGAAACGAGGTTTATAAATAAATACCCTTATTGCAACACAAATTATGATCTGTGATCTAAGCTCTGGGAATGCGGTGAGGAAGGGCTTACCTCCCCCTTAGGGGCGAGGTGGTAACCAGGAAAGGCTTTGAGGAGGACACACATTTGAGTTGTGCCCTGAGAACAGGTAGGGTTTTTACAAAAAGAGGCGGACAGGGAAATGACAAAGGAAGTGACATGGACAAGGGTTAGACTGGGGACAGAAAGGAAGTCCTCAAATGTAGAGTTAGTTAGACAACTAGATTAGAAACAAATCGCGTAACTACTTCCTATGGAGTTGGGATTTCACCTCGAAGCCCTGAGGCCCCACTGAGAGTTTTTAGAGAGATTTTAGGCCGTGTACTCTGGCTGAAATGCACCTTCTCGCCTGGCGCTCGGGAGACCTGGAGGTGACACCAGACCACTTAGCTCCGTGCTGTCCAGCACAGTAGCCACTAGCTACCTGCGGTAATTACAATTAAATTAAAATTCAGGACATTAGCTATACCAATCACATTGTAGGTCTTTAATAACTACACACGGCTAGTGGTGACCATACTGGACAGTCCACATATATTTCCACGGTCACAGAAAGTCCTATCCGAGTGCACTGAATGGAATGCTACTGTGCTGTTGGGTCGGACGGGGAACTAGCCTAGACCAGAGTGTGAATATGGTAATAGACCTTCAACACAATAAATGTCATAAATGGTCCTGGCCTTTCACACGTGAGGGATTAGAAGTGATTGTCATAATCATTCAGAGTGAAAGAGAATGAGTTCAGTTTTGGCCAGGTGAGATTTGGGAAGGCTTTGGCAGCTGTAGTCCTACAGCGTAGGGGGCAGTCCAGTGCCAGAGGAAGGGATTCAAAAGTCTTTCACCCAGAGGTGAAAGTTGACGCCCAAAGAAAGCATGCAATCTCACGGGCAGAGACAAAAGCATGAGACTTGACCCAGTGAGGCATCTGTATTTAGGGAGCAGACGGGAAAGGGGGTTGGAGAAGGAGGAAGGAGCATCCCTCATGGTATCATTTTCAGTCCTTATGCATCTATAACCTTTCAGCCTATAACCTCGAGGCTGGCTTTCCATCAGACCCATCACACAGAGGGTTGGCCTCACCGGCCAAGACAGCCTTCTGCTCTGACCTCACATCATATAAACATAATCTGCTTTGTAGCTGTCTACATACCAGGCACACATGTGCCTATGAAGTAGGCCGTCTTCTCTAAGGGGTGACAGCTCTATCTAGAACAAAGGAGAAAAGTCCTTATTGTGAGTATAGAGAAACTTACAAAGTTTTATCCAAAGTTTAATGTTTAGGTATTACTCAGTTTTAAGAAGAAAGGAAATTCTGAGAGACGCTACAACATGGATGAACCTTGCAAACCTTTTGCTAAATCAAGTAAGCCAGACACAAAAGGACAAATATTGTATGAATCCAGTGAGATGAGGGACCGAGAATAATCGAATTCAGAGAGACAGAAAGTAGAATAATAATTACAAGGGTCTGAGGGGCAGGGAGTCGTGGGGAGTTATTGTTTAATGAGCACAGGATTTCAGTTTGGGATGATGAAAAGTCTCAGGAGAGAGATGGTGGTCACTGTCAGAGGCAGGTTTAATGGCAGGTACCAGGCACACGCCCTGGGCCCCGACTTCTGAAGGGCCCCGCGAAACCCCAACTTGACAATTTTTCCTAATGTAAGGGGCCCGATATTTTCTTCTGTGCCCAGGACCTCAGCCAACCTTAATCTGCCTCTAGTCATGGTTGCACACAGTGAGACTGGCTTCATGCTACTGAATTGTGCTTGTGAAAGTGGTTGAAATGGTAACTGCTATGTAATGTGCATTTTTACCATGATTTTTTAAATGTAAAGAGAATCTATGTTGAATACAAACGCTTGGGGCGCCTCTGTCGGTTTAGGAGTTTCAGGATATACGTGCCCATACATGACTGACTGTTTCTCCTGGTCTTCCTAGGACTCATTGGCCCTTCATTCGGCACAATGGCCATACACTTGAACCGTGTAGAACACGCACTAAAACAGAAGCCGACAAAGACCAGTCTTAAGGCGAGGCTGGGCCCTAAAGACGATGAAGAGAACATCAGAAACCAAGTACTTTCCTAATAAAGGGACCATAAAAACCACGTTCCTCTGGTCTTCTCCGCTCTCTGCCATTTGGAAAGAACCATGTGTGACAAACTAGATCTGTCCTAAATTCTGCAATGGATAGAAGCCCGAGGGTTTGTTGTTACAGTGTTTTGTACCAACATCTAGGACATAGGATGAGTCAAGGTGTTATAATGACTAAAGAAATAGGAGGATTGTCCTGGGCTTGACCCAAATGCTACACAGTAGGAATCGGACTGCCTTTTTCTATGAGAAGGTAGACGTGAACTATGCAAAGGTCTAGCACACTCTTTTCCCAGAGGGAGGAATGGTCAAAGGGAAACACGGTGCAATGAACTTGGTCTTCTAAGAGTCATTGGTCTTTTTAGCTGCCTTTCTGCAAGAATCAAATGACCCACTTCGGCCACAAACGCGTGACTCCTTAACCTAGAGTGGCTCATGCAGATGCTAGGGGTGAAGCAAAGTTTGCACTATTACGGCAGTTTCTGTGCCCGCAGCCACTGTCAAGACTGGAACATCCCTAAGTGCTGACTATTTTTGACATACTGGAAATGAGATCACCTGTGAGCAGTTGTAGAATGGGGTGATCTCGTACCCACGAGGTTCCATGACTCCTCAAAGATGAGCATGTTAAGAGAAGAGGCCCTCGAGCACCCCACTAAACATCGATACCTGAATGCGCCCCTCTTCTGGGTAACCTGTTCTGCTCTGACACCCTTCCCATTTCTCTCCGTGTGGCAGCAGCATCCCAGATGCCTTCTGTTGGTCCCATGAGGTTTGGCGTTTCCCATTTTCCAGGTTAGTGTGCCATTTTCCAGGCGTGTGCCAGATGGAATGGAAAATGAACAGATGTTTTTTCTGCCTTATCTACTTCATTAAATTCCTCAGTGGCTCTTGGGACAACAGAGGGATGGATACTCAGACCCCACAAGACTTGTCCGACTGCCACTGTGAGACTTGCTCAGGGTCCCCCTTCTTTAAACTATTCTCTAGATGAGGGAAGACTAGACAAACATTTTCTACTAAATTCCTCCCTAAAAATAGTTGCTTTGGGTGTAGAAACAGAAGTTGGAATTAGCACCTGGGGTATTTTAGATGCATAGACGGACAAGTGTTTTGCCCTTGGATTTCATTACTTAGCAGGTAAGTGCTTCTTCCAACAAAGCCTGAATACAACTGATTTTATTACCTGCCTCGGCAAATCCCACATCCGGTCTGGGCCCTATCAGTAGAGAACACTGTGATCAGATGACAACTTGAGAGCCCAGTGGTTAAGCACATGACTTCAGAGACAGACCATGTGGCTTTGAACTTGTACTCAGGACTCATTAGCTACAGTACTTTTGGACAAGTGACTTGACACCTATCGTTGTGCCCCTTCCTGGTTTGTAAAATCGGTACCTACCTCACTGTGTTGTGAGGTTGAATGAGCCACTCTATCAAGTACTTAGAATGATTCCTGACACAGACAGGTTTGAGTGTCAGCACTATTGTAATTACCAGTAAACCGACTTCCGATTCTCGTAATTGTTTGTTTACAGTCAAGGAGATACGTTAGCCTACAAGTTGTAAGATTAATGCCATAGCCCTACTAATACAGGCAGCTGGTCATAGACTCTTTGTTTAAATTTCATAAGTATCTAAATGTGTGGTTTTCTAATTATAGGATTCACTATTGTTAGACTTGCTGTTTGCTGATTATTCATTTTTGTCTTAATAAAATTGCTATACTTGTGCCTTTTAATCCTTCTAATAATAAAATCACTGAAATTCATAGTATTCTGAAGTCTTTGAAAGTTTCATCATAAAACCAATGCAACAAAATATAAGAAATACAAGAAGAATATTTAATATAACCACATGAAATTATCTTTGCTATGCTGTTGTCTTTCACGTGGTGAGATTCTAACCTTTCTTCCTCACTCATCAAGTGGGGTGGATAAATCTATTTGCCACCCTCATGTTTCTAAAACTCAAATCAGACAACTCCCATGAATCACACTGACAGGTAAGAAGTACTATCCAAAAGCAAGGCTTACTGAAATTCTGATTGAAACGGACACAACCTTGTCTCACAAACATTGTCTTAAAAGCAAACAATTTTATTTTCTTCCCTCATGATTAAATTGCCATACTGCATTTCAGAATGCGTGAATCATTTCTTGGTTCTTTTGCAATATGTATCGGTAAGTATTTCTTTGGTAAAAAATGTATTCCAGGAGGTTGTTAAAAATTAAATTTAATGGGAGGCTTCTGAGCAGATTTAGAGTCATTCTACTAAATATTAAATCATTTTGAATTACTAGTTCACCTTCATCTCTGTTCATTTGAAACAGGAGGTCAGTGCCGTTAATTATCAAACCCTCCAAGCCTCACACTTCAGAACAGACAAGATGACCCATATCACCATACCTGGATGGAAATCAGACAGGAAATGGCAGCGAGACATGTGTAATGTATGATGTGGACAATCCCTTCTCCAGTAAGAAAGTTCCTGTGTAACGTGAATGAACTTAGCATAGTGCTAATGCATATTCATTTCCTGCCCTGGGCTATGCATACTGTCCATGTTCCGTGGCCTGAAGTGAATTCTCCATTTCCCAATTATTTCCACTTACTCTGAATGGCATATATTAGAATGGGAGCATATTTTTTAAACTATTCTTTGGTAAATCCTCACCTTACACACACACATAAAAATTGAGTGGTATGATCAATTTCTTCTTTAATGTAAGAGATCAAAACTTCTAAGTTCACTTCAAGAAATTAATTTTCGTCCCCGATACTCAAGGTGCGTACACTACTAACATGGCAAGCAATGAATTGTTTGTAAGGCCCTGCAGTGTGGCAGAAGCAGGCTGTCTGAATTCATGTCATGCTTCTACTTATGGGCCCTGGGATCATGGGCAAGTTAATCTGCCTTACCTGTGCCTCAGTTTCCTTAGCTGTAAATGAGGATGAAATAAGTTCACACTTTGGTTTTCCTTCATTTTTCTTTCTTGACTACTCATACTGAATCTCCGCACCAGGGGTTGTTAAGAGTGGAAGATGTGAACTGCATTAACGTAGACTGGGTTAACGGGTCCCGGGAGTACATCCACGCCGTAAACAACCTCCGCGTGGTCGGAGCCGAGGTGGCTTATTTTATTGATGTTCTCGTGGTAAGGAGAGTTGTTATTTTTAAATTATACTGAATTGGCGTTGCATTATCCCACTAAGAATTCGGGGCAATTTTATGTTCTATTTATTAGCTCGCACAAGTACTGAACAGGTGAAATAGCCAGCATTCGATTCGTGCGCAGCAGTCAGGAAGGGGAAGGGACTTCTTGGGAAAGTGTCTGTGGTTATACAAAGCGCCACTTGGTGGCAGTGTTCCTTCACGGGCTCCTCACCCAAGGCCTCCCGACCTTCCTCCAAGTCAAGGTCACTGCCTTGATCTACCTGTAGGACCATGGCTGTTAGCTTTCATCGCACTGTAAATCTATCCTAAATAATTACTCTATTAACCATTTCCATCTTCTGAGTGTTATTTGTTTAGAACGTGAAGTGTATTTTCTTACAGAAGTTGGGTTCTACGGCAGTGAACTAGGTCTGTAGGCCAGTCCAGGCACAATTCTTTCACCTGCACGTCTTCTGAAAGAATAAACTAGACTTTGCTATGTATAAGGGAGGTGCCCAGAGACACTTACAAATCTTCAAACGTTCTAACCGTTATAGAAAATAATTTCCTACCATAAAAGGCTGTGAAGTAACGTCTGAAGATTTAGACCCTTTCAGAGGCCTGAGGACTCTGATTTCCCAACACTCATTTACCCAACAAATACGTTACTTTGCACTTGCTGTGAGTGGGCACCATTCTGGGCACTGAAGGCACAGGGTGAGCGAGACAGAGTGTCTGCTCTGACAGAGTGTAGGCACGGTGCTGTGAGGGAACCCCAGAGACAGAGAGTGACATGATCGGCAGCCAGCTTGGTTGGGCAGCCAGGGAGGGTGACTTCAGAACGCTGAGCACAGTTTGGAAACAGCCCGAAGAGGAACAAGGGAGCGCAGCACTCACCTCTGCCCTGTATTTCCCCCTGGGCTCCACCACTTCTCCTTCTGCCCCCCCCCATTCTCCCTCCACTCCATTCTCTACCAGGAAGAGTAAATCTTAGAGAGGCACTTAGACTGGGTCTCTACATAAAAAGAATGAAACCAGAGCTCTGGGCTGCTCTAGGTCCCATGTCAGCCCAGACATTTCCTCTTAGACTTGCCTTAAACTAAGGTGACCAGATTTTAAAATTGGTAAAGCGGGACACCATTGATGGGGGTGGGGGTGGGGGCGGTTCTTGATTAAACATTTGGTCTATATGGAGCAAAAAATATTTTCATAGAATGTAAAAATAGTATTGTAATATATTTTTTAAATTTCAACATAAGTACAATTTACAAATATAATACATTAAAAATTATGTGTAGTATTATTTTATTATTTGGCATATTTCTCATTTGAGTGAATTTTTTTTAGTAGATTGCTGTCGTTTAAAAGGTCATGAAATTTTCCACAAGAATTTGTTAAATTATATTTCACACATAAAATGGCTTTCAAAGTTTCAACACTTAATTGTGATTTTTCTGATGTCCACACTTTATTTACAGTAGAAAAAAACATGTTCAGTCACAGCATTAATTCCTGGTAAAGACAGCATATATTCCACAATTTTTAGTGCATAATTGTATGGAACATGGTTTGTTTCAAAATGATGAAATATTTCTAACCATTTGTTGCCTATTGTGATTTTTGCTGATGCCCAAGATTTAACCTTTTCCTTATCAATATATATTTTTAATAATGATACCTCATTAAAAATATCATTTTCAGAAATATTACTATATGGGAAATTTTGAGTGAGTCAGAGGGATTGGGTTACACGGTCCTGAAACCGATGCCGGAGCTGCACGAGCGGGCGGGAGCAGGCAGGGCAGTGCCACTGGTGCGGTCACACACGAGCGGTCACACACACTCCCCGCCTGGACTCGTCCTTGTGGCGGCAGCGCTCCCCGCGTTCAGCCCCGCTACCCACTGGAGACCGAGCAGCTTGCGCCTAGGGGAGCCAGAGCCGCAGGCCGGCTCCAGGACACGGCCTATGGGTAGTTAGGGGACTTGACAGCCGCCCCAGCAGGTACGTCCCGCCGGAAGTTCTTTGTTTTGGGGCCCCGTTTGGGGCAGCCAGCTCTTGGGCAGTGCGGGCGCTTCCAGATCCAGGTGGGGTCTCCCCGCCGAAAACCGTATATTCCCTTCCCCTTCTCCTGCCGTTCCCTAGCTTTTCGTGCATTCTTTCCAAAAATCGGGACTTTTTTAAAACATGCGGGACAAATTGCTAAAAATTGGGACTGTCCCCCCAAAAGCAAGACGTCTGGTCACCTTACCTTAAACGGAAGGGACAGACACAGGTGGGAGAGTGGATAGCAGCTTGGGCAGGAGCTGACTCTGACCTGTGTTGGGTCATATCAGCAGGGTCGAGTCTCAGAAAGGATGGGCATGGCCTGGAAACCCCAGACATCGCCCCTGGGCTGTTCTCCTGTATCCAAGGACCATGAGGTCCCTTAGCACAGCCGGAGGGGCTCTGACACAAGGCACGCCCCCAGGCCTGCCTGATACACTCTCAGCCAGATGGGAATAGGGGGACAAGGGGGTCACCTGTCAGTCTGCCAGTCCCCATCCTGTATGTGGGAGGGAGAAACATGCCATTTCCTTTCTTATTTCAAGCATATTTAAGCCATTCTACCTGCTCTTTTATAAATATATATATGTATATATATGTGTGTGTGTGTGTGTGTGTGTTGTTATCCTTTTAAAAATCCCCTCAGAAACAATTTGGATACTCCCCTTCTAAAGTACACCTGATTGGCCACAGCTTGGGAGCTCACCTGGCCAGGGAAGCAGGGTCAAGGACGCCAGGCCTCAGAAGGATCACTGGTAAGCCTGCCCTGGAGCTGGGCCTTGAAATTCCTTACTTTTTAATATTTGATTTATTTATTTATTTATTTTACACACTAAATTAAGTACCAGAAGCAAATATAAAATAATGAGGAACTGTGACTCACCTTAACTGAGACTCGGAAGTGCTTCCAAAGTAGGAGTGGGCGGGCCCACGTTCAAGGACGTTCGCTGTAGCGTCACCCACGGTGGCAAAATAATGGAAACCAGGTGACCAGCCACCTGGTGGGGCTGGTTGAAAGAATTAGGACATGTCCCAGACTTGGAGATGTCATACCTGCTAACACAAAGTGTGAGTCAGAACCCCACCGATGGTCCTGGAAGAGTGTCCGTGACCCATCTGGACTCGGTATACTCCGGCAGTATGGAACTGGTTTGTTCAAGGCTAATTCCCATGCTGTTTCTGTCACTAAAATGTTTAATATGACCCCTGGATATGCTGTTAAGTCTGACTGACTTGTAAAGTATATACTTTGAATTAGGCTTTTGAGGATGATGACCAATCATAACCCTTCCCTGCACTCTGACTTCCAAGCCCTTGAGTCAGATGGATGGAGATCTGTATATCCGCCCCATCGTGGACCAGCTGGGCTGGCTTCTCCCTCCGCTGCACCCCCCACCGACAGTCCGTCAGCAAGTCCCATGTCTCCTTCGCTGCTCGTGCCTCTCCAGGCCCTGGCGCCTGTCCCAAGCCCTCTGTGTCTCTGGCCTGGACTTTGGCCACCGGGACTGGGGCCCCAGCAGTCTTCACAAGAACTGCCAGCGTCATCGTCTTTCTGCACGCGGGCTGGGTCCCTCGGCTGCTGAGACTTTTCATTGCCGAAGGGACATTTCACGTGTCCTCGTATTTTGTCATATTTCTGTGCTTTTGCACGTGTTCTCCTCTCTCGCCCTAAGCATCCACTGTTTGTCCTTCAAGTTCAACGCAAAGGTGTCTTCCTCAGGCATAGTTCATTCTCAGTGCCTCCCACTCTTTGAAATACGCCTCAATTACATTTGAAAATACAAATATTGTATCACATGGTCTGGTCATTTTCATATGACTGTTATTTTCCATGGACTAGAAACGACTTAGAGAGCCTCCCTTATCTGACCCTCAGCCCAAGCCTAGCACGTAGTAGGTACACATTTTCTGTTGATTGAAACGATAAGCTGCAATATTGTGTACACACACACACACACACACACACACACACACATGCTTTAAATTCAAACTTCACTTAAAACTACAGTGTGTCCGTAAAGTCATGGTGCACTTTTGACCGGTCACACGGTCAAAAGTACACCATGACTTTACAGACACACTGTATAGAATTCCACATTGGGTTTAAAGTCGTTTGCCTCTGCAATCTCTTGGTGTAACAGGCTTTCCTGCTGAAGTCTTCCTCCTCCTCCCAGCTCTCTGGTTCCAACTCCAACCCAGCTCACCACCGTCATTCTCATGTAGGTTAATAAAACTGTACTTTCATTCTGAAGTCATTGGGTGGCAAAAGTCACCCTTTGCTCTAAGTTTTCAAGTCCAGGGGAAGTTTGTGATGATGGGCCCCCAGGGGGCCTACACGGCTGGTAGGGCATTTCAACCATAAATTAAAGGGACAAGTATTGCCAGGCACGTCTTAGAAATTCACCACGGGCCACAGTAAGTTCACGAAGAGTTGTTTCCCTTAATTCTTATTTCAATAATCAGATACTCTAGAACTCCAGTTTCTTTCTGCCAAGTGAATTATCCTGTAGAGTAAATAGAAAACAATAAAATTTTAAACACTCTGAACATCCAAAGAGTTTGTATAATTTAGAAGTTGCAATCTATATTTCTTCTCAGTGGTTCCTTTGTGAAAAAAAAATCATATTCCTTTAGTAATCAAAGGACTGAGACCCCAAGAAAGATTTTAACTTTATTATATAATTAATTTAAAACAAAATTAATGATTGATTTGAAGACATGCCTAAGTTTCTATGTCTACAGTAAGTATCTGTAACTGGCAGGAAGTGATGATGACTGTGAATGACTATAGCATGGGATTACTCAGGTGATTCAAGTTGTTGTTGTTGTTTTGTTATTTTTTAAATCTGTGAAGAGCATTGTGCTTTTCCTATTTGAAAAGAAATTACTGCCTCTACACACACACACACACACACACTCATCCATACACACTAATAAACTCAGCTCCCGATGATTAAGCTCTATCTAGTTGCTGACACATAGTAAATGCTTCAAAAATAACTGCTGAGTCATATGTAAATGAGTGAATATGTGATGGTCATAGCATTTTAGAGACTCCTCGACATCTTACCTTTATTTTACTAGACACCTGCACAAGAGACAATGGCTGAGAGTTGGGACACATGGACTCTCAGTTCGTTTTGCCTCTAACACTTGGCGACCTTGTCAAATCATCGCACTTCGCTGAGCTTCAGGCTTTTTATTTCTCTTATAACAAAGTGGAATGAAGGGACCCTCAGCTGAGGACTAAGCCTCTATCATTTTAACGATGCTTCTTGGTGGATTCAGCTTTGCATTCTGAAGAGCTCCTATATTTGTTTGTTTTTGCATACAGATACTGCTTGTAAGATCATCTCAGTCCATAACCTTAATTGTTTACGTGGCATTCCTTGAACAGACTTAGAAAAGCCACCCTGACTTCCTGACTTTGTTGGCTGTGGGGCATTTTCTAGGCACAGCTGCTTACTTGTGTGTAGGAATCTGACGTTGCAATACGGACGGACCCTGCATTTATGTACTCAGTTTATGTATCTGTATTTGTCCAGGGGTGTGTGTGACCTATCTAAAGCATATGGAAAAGAATGCCTTGCCTTCACACCTGTCTTTCCAAAATAGCTACACTACCCATGTACTCTTGAATGGAACATGACTCGGTTTAATATATGTTTTTTTCCCAGGGTTGGACCCAGCTGGGCCATATTTCCACAACACTCCAAATGAAGTCCGGCTGGACCCCTCGGATGCCAACTTTGTCGATGTTATTCATACCAATGCAGTTCACTTCCTTTTTGAGTTTGGTAAGTTTTTAACACAAACGGAAACTACACTGAAGCAAAGAGGAGAATTTCAGAAGCATTCATCCAGCTATTGGCTATTTCAGGAGCCGGGACCATTAATGCATGTGGACACCTTGACTTTTACCCAAATGGAGGGAAACATATGCCAGGATGTGGAGAGTTAATTACACCTTTATTTCAATTTAATTTCAGTGCTTACAAAGAAGGTAAACGTTTCGTAAAATCTGAAGGCTGCTATTACACATTCACTCAGCTCCCTCCTTGGACAGGATCCACGTCCTTTTGTATGTAATAGACTATTAAATCTATTTTAGCCCAAAATATAGTCAGATGTAGGAAGCTCTGCAAGGTCAGCGTTCATGTCTTAGCTGCATTTGTATCCTCGGTGCCTAACAGCATGTCTGCCATATTGAAGTCAGTATAACAAGGGGGCTTCATTCATTCCATAAATATGCTTTGAGTTCTTGCTATGTGCCTGGCACTATTCTAGGAACAGCAGGTCTAAGAATGAACACAAAAATCTCTTTCTGATGAAGCTAGTGTTCTAATTTGCTAGAAAAACAATAATAGACTAAGTTCCAAGGAAACAAAATAAAATGTGGATAGGAGTATGTGTTGATGTCAGTAGGGGAGAGGTGGGGAAGTGAGATTTTTGATAGGGTGGTCGGGGAGTCCTTACTGAAAAGGTTACCTAAAGGAATTTGCCGTATGGCTTCCTGGGGAAAAAGCATTCCAGGCTGAGGGGTATAGGTAGCAAGTGCAAAGGTCCTGAGGCAGGAGCGTGCCTGGGAGGTTGGTGGCAATGAGGAGCCTATTGTGGCTGGAGTTAAGTGAAAGAGAAGAGAATAATAAGGCCTGAGGTTAGAGAAGGGGCAAGGCAGAGGGAGATTGTACAGGGCCTTGTGGCTTCAGCTTTTAGTCTAGTGAGATGGGTAGGATGGGAGGATTTTGAGCAGAAGAGAAATGTGGTTTGACTTACTTTGTAACAGAATCACTCTGGCTCACAGATTAATGATAAATTAAACAAATAGCATTTAAATTTTTATAATAGCTTCCAATAATAATAATAACAACAACAACATCTATAGGCCACTTAGTTACAAGGCACCAACAAATTATTATTTGGGAATTCCATTCCTCCCCATCTCTACATGTCATCATCATGTAAATAATGAAACCTACCATATGTAATGTATAAAGATACATAATAAAATAATATACAATGATATGAAAATAAGTACCTGGAGGATTCTAAATATCTCACCACCTAATCCCATGTGGTCAGAATACCTAGATGATGTAATTATTTAATCTTCTATTTGGCTCATGTAGAGGAAGGACACACAGACCATGACATAAAGAAGAGCTCGGATTTCTTCTTCACTAGAGATAAATGATAAAATCTGTTCTAAAATGGTAAATGTAGTTAAAATATCTGTTTGCAGTGACTGCTTTTTAAAAAGGGGTTGAACTTACAGATACTCAAAATGAGAATTAAAGCCAACTCCATTTAGTACAGATAAGCAACATTCATTCATAAAAGGCCTATGTAGAACCTATCCCTCTTATTTTCCATAGTGTGATTTTAAATCTTTCCTATAAGGGTAAAATATAAGACTCCTTTATAGAGCTTATACATTTATACAGTGTCATACATTTATAGCATTATAAGAGCATTTGAAACTCTGTAAAGAATTAACTCGAGTTTGCATTTGTCCTAAGCTATCATTTTAAGACAGAAAGTTCCCTACAACTTGCTTGGATTAAATGCACATTTATCAATCATGTGGAGTATTTAGGTGAGTTTCAAGACTTCAAGGGATTCTATACTACAGTATATTTATTATTAAGAAACCACTACTTTTAAAATTCATAGTTCCCTTTATTCCAGTGAACCATTTTGTGTAAATCACAATTAATTTTGAATATACATCTGTATATACAGAGATCTGAGGTGAGAGATAGCCTCAGTGTTTTTTTAAAAAAAGAAAGAACATGCCAATTATTGCACTTAGGAAGTCATGCTGTCTCAGTTACCTATTGCATAACAAACTATAATACTTAAAAGAACAGTGGTTCTTTTGTTTTATGCCCAGGGTTCTGAGGCTGAAGATTCCGGTGGAGTTCTCAATGTGTCCCCCGGGGTAACTCATAGGATTGCATTGGCTGGGGGCTGGGCTGGGCTGGGCTGGGCTGGGCTAAGTGGGAAAATCCAAGATGGCCTCCCCTGTCTGGGGTCTTGGTAGCTGTTCTCGTCGTCTTCAAGTGGTCTGTTATCCTTTGGGCCTTTCTCCCCAGCTGGTTAAACTGGGTTTCTTTACATGGAGGCTGGGTTCCAAGAGAGCTGGTGTGGACACGGGAAGGTCTCCGTAGACCAAGGTCCTAGAATGCACAGTGTCAGTTCCTCCACATTCTACCGGTCAGATCAAGTCACAAGACTAACCTGTAACCCACGAGGGGGAAAAACATAGGCTCCATATCTTGAAGGGAGGAATGGTAACATGCTATTCAAAAGGCTGAGGACCTAGAAAAAAGTGATTCGTTGGAGGCTACGGTTAGAGATGAATGAGTTACCACATATGCTAAAACCAAAATCTAGTTTCTGAAAGATCAGCCAAGCCGTGTAGGTCATTGGAATAATGGCTCATGCCACATAGGAAAAGTGTGGAGTAAGACAAGAGAGCACAAAGGACTAGGATGCTATGACAACTTCAAAGTGCGCGAATGTATTTAAATCTCTTATCGATGATCGCAATAATCCTAAATATTGGTGGCCACAATGTTATGTCTGACAATGACAAAACTGATTTGTCTTTAGCGTCCTTTATAACCCCTCCCACCTGCCACACCTTGAGGCTCCGCTGGCGGTGTGCAGTGGTTAGCGTTGCTGGCTGTATTGTGTCTGAGTAGGGGGGCGTTCAGTCCTTCCCACAGAGACCAGGAGACCAATTAATTGGTCTTAAGAAATGCTGGGTGCACAGGGATACTCAGAGCTCTAAGTGCTTATGTCAGAGATCCGGGAAGTTGGGAGGATATTAATGTCAGAGCACAAAGTCACCCACATACCCGTTTGTTTATTTATTCTGCTCAAAGTCACACAAAGAATTCTTTGGTGCAAAGAAAATGCTATATGATATTAATAAATGTTGTGCACTATCCAAGTGTGCTCACAAGGTCTAACCGTCCAGACCCTCGTCAAGAAACTCATTTAAAGTTACTTTAAGAAATAGTTCCTACTCTCCGTAATCGGTTGATCTGTCCGTTACTGTCTGACAACTGGAAGTTGTTTTCACAGAAATGACTTCCTGCTTTGATTGCAACCATGGCCGTAGTCAGCGCTTTTGTTTGGAAAGTATTCTCGATCCTGATGCATTTATTGCTTATCCTTGTAGATCCTACGAATCTTTTAAAGCGGTAAGTCAAGCATTTTGCAGTGGGATTTAATTAGCAAGTCTTTTTTTTTTTTTTTTTTTTTTTTAGCATGATTAGCCAAGTAAAAATTAGGGCTTTGAGTTTGTGGTTAAAAAACTGTATGTGCCATTTTGGAAAACAGTAGTCTTTCTGTGTGGAGTGCAGCACAAGCAACCAAGGTTGCTGATGGGCTGAAGTCAGTAAACCGACGACTTGTATTCTGGTGGTTTCAGCTCTTTTGAACATAATATCCAGTGTTGCTTTTTTTGGCCGTTTGTTTTGCAGTAATTAGATGCTCCTGTAGAACTGGAATGAGTCCCGGGTACACTTTTTTCCGTGTATTTATTTTCAATGTCATCTTCGAAGATACCTCCCAGAAAGCTGGACCAATCAATAGCTACAACTAAACATGTTACTATTCACTTGGAACAGGAAGATTATTTTATTAAAATTTAATTATTTATACAGAGCAGAACCAAGGCATAGATCGCTCACAGGAACTCCACACAGATCAATATGTGACAAAAAACTAAATTTGATTTTGCTTGAGTCGTGAAGCACATAGTGACAGATCTGAGCCGGCCACATTCTTCATTTGGTTATCCCGGTGAAAAGGAGAAAGAAAATCTATTTTGTAGTAGGAAGTGGAAAAGATTTTCCCTCTTGTGTTTAGAGACCACTGTTTGATCAGGGTAGAAAAACATCGCGGGGGTTCCATCTGATGCTTCTTGTAAGTAATAGCACTTTGTGAGGAAGTACAGAGGAGGGACTGAAATAATTATCTCCCTCTTGTCACAGAGCAAGGCGAGGGAGTGGATGTCCTCAGGCCGTCTTTGCAGTTCCCTGAGCCAGTTGTCCTCACTCTGAATGTGGTCTGGTCAGCTCAGGAAGCTTGACAGCCACACACTGGGATTCCCCATAACTTCCTTTTCCTCCGCCTGGCCCTTCTACCGGCCGGGATGCTGGTCTGAGCGGCTCCAGGGTCCGGGCAGTTGTCACCCAGGTGGAAGCAGACCTGCAGCTCACGGGCTGGTCAGAGACAATGGGGTTCAACCTGCCAGATTGGAGAACCTTAGACTCCCGTCCCACGTGGATGCAAGCTATGGTCACAGACTTGGAGAACATCGAGTCACTTTCCTCAGCATGTTTTAACTTTTACCCAAATAGTCATAAATATAAAATAAAGAGGTCATAGAAATAAAATAAAGAGGGGTTCTAGCATCAGGATGGCCTGGTTCATATTCTTGTTTCATCATTTACCAGAGAAGTTGTTTAACTTCTCTGCACCTCAGTTTCCACATCTGTAAAGAAGGGAGTCTGGCAGCATGACAGGAACAAGGGACTCTGAGAGAATCAGCTGAGTTAAATGCGCATGAATCATCAGAACAGGGTCTGGCACATGGTAAGCACTCAGGAAATGGCAGCCAGTATTATTTTAGTTAGAATTTTCCTTGACTAAAAATGAACTTTTACATGGGATGTTTTACTGTAGTCCTAGCCCATGTAGTCCATGGCTTATAAATCTAAAACTTCAAAATCTAGAATAGCAAATCCACCAACGCTTCTCCCCAAGGATTTTTAAAGTTAAAGTCTTGTCCATTTTGCTTTAGAGCAGAATGTGCAGTGACTCAGATATATATTGAGTAAATAGCCATCATACTACATATAAGTATCTTTCTGGATTTGCTTTGTTTGTTAAATTTTATACATTTGCAATCTACACTGATGTATACACATCTAGATGTTGATTTTGTGGGAATCAGTCACAATTTACTCATTCATTCCCCCAGTAACATGCTAACATGCGTTTTGGTGGTTTCCACCTTTTGTTATTAAAAGCAATTAGACAGTAAACACCTCTGCATGTCTCCTTATGTACTTGGGTGCAAGTTTCCTGATGGTATGCGATAGAGATGAGACATCAGAGTGAATGTGCATTTCCGTCTTTATTAGACATTACCAAATTGCTGTCTGCAATGTCCTGTGAATTTATAGTCTTATCAGAAGCAAATGAGAACCCCCCACTCAATGTCTTCACCAGTACTTGGATTTGCCAGTTGCTTTCATTTTTGAAAATCTGCTGAGTATGGAATCGCATGTTGTTCTAATAATTAGCACATCCCTGACAACTAGTAAGATTGAGTATCCTTTTACATAGTTACCAACTATTTTGAGTTTCCTCTTCTGTGGATTGTCTGTTCACATTGTTTACCCATTTTTCTAAAAGGCCATTTTTCTTTTTTCCTTCCATTGTTTCTGTCTTATTTTGTTTTGTTTTTGAAAACAGGAGGAACAGCCTGTAAAGCAACTTAGTCATTTTTTTTTTTTCAGGGACAGAGAGAGAGTCAGAGAGAGGGATAGATAGGGACAGACAGACAGGAACAGAGAGAGGTGAGAAGCATCAATCATTAGTTTTTCGTTGCCATTATGACACATTAGTTTTTCATTGATTGTTTTCTCACATGTGCCTTGACCGCGGGCCTTCAGCAGACCAAGCACCCCCTTGCTGGAGCCAGCGACCTTGGGTACAAGCTGGCGAGCTTTTGCTCAAGCCAGATGGACCTGCGCTCAAGCTGGCAAGCTTGGGATCTCGAACCTGGGTCTTCCACATCCCAGTTCGATGCTCTATCTACTGCGCCACTGCCTGGTCAGCAGTCATTTTTAAGTGCATATACTTTATTTAAATTCCAAAAATTTTTTATTACTTAATAATACATCATTAGTTTATCGAAGGACAACAATTCTAATTACATTTCTTATTATCTCTTGTTTTCTGTCACCAGGGAAATTGCTTCCATTGTCCCAAAGAAGGCTGCCCAACGATGGGTCATTTTGCTGATAGATTTCACCTCAAAAATAAGAAGCCCAATAGATCATATTATTTTTTAAATACTGGGGCTTTTTCCCCATTTGCCCGTAAGTATTCTAGCTAAGTTTTATTGGAATGCTTTAAGGTAGTTATCTTTTACGTTTTGACATTTTTATCAGAGTGTACGCAATAAGTGGGCATCGGGCCAGACTCTGGGATGCTTTGAGAGACTAGGGTGAGTTTAGGCTAACGGGGAAGACAGCACGAGGAAAGAAAGAAATCTCAGTGTTAATAAACCTTGTCTTAGGAGACAGACAAAGGAGGAACAGCCACGACCAGGTCAGAGGACCCTTCCGAGGGACGGGAGTTCTAAACTGTCTCCAGAGAGCCAGAGAAGGAAGCAAGGATGTGGTTGGCAGAGGGACCTGCATGGGGGTCAGAGGGAGCCCGTGCTGAAAGACCCCTCTAGAATGCAGGGATTGCAGAGGTCCGGAGGAGAGTAATATGAGATGCGGCTAGAGAGACAAAGGGGCCAAAACTGGAATTTGTGCGCCACACAGGGAGTCGGGGCCTTGTCTTTGGGCTCATGGGAAACCATGGAAAGGTACTAGGATTATCAGATTGTTTCTTTTCAGAAAAATCACCCGAGTTAGTCGCTGCGTTGGTTGGGAGAGGGACACAGTGGAGGCAGAGTGACATGTTAAGACAGTGTTGTCTCATCACGATGTGAGGTGATGCATGTGTTAACCCGCTTTATTGGGGTAATCATTTCACACTCTGTAGTGTATCAAACCATCGCGTTATACGCGTAGAAACGCCACAATGTTACCTATAAATTTTATCTCAACAAAGCTGGGAGGGAAAAAGGAAAAGAACAGTTGTTGCCACAATCCAGGCGGAAAGGTGGAGAGACGTGGCGACAATGCAGAGACGGTTAGGAGGTGGGGACAACCGGAAACCGAGCGAGTAGGTTCGAGGGGTGCAGGGAATGTGGAAGCCACCTGGCTCTGGCTGTGCGGGCGGCGTGCCGTTTCCAGAACTTGGGAACATCAGAAAAGAGGCTGGTTTGGAGTAACCTGACAGTCGGGTCTGACATGCCTTTGGGACTTGCCCACTGGACAGTGAGGGCTGCGGGTCTCAGTCCCCGGGAAAGGCTGTGGTCTACGGATAGAGATTTGAGAGTGACCTGCGTTCAGGCGGCAGTCAAGAGTGGTGGAAGGCGATGATGTGATCACCCAGGAGAAGTGTCTCCAATTGAGGAGAAAGAGCAGAGAAAGAGGTCCCTGCAGAAGAGGCTGAGGAATGGGCAGAGAGGGAGAAGGAGAGTCAGTGTGGGCAGGAGTCCAAAGGAGCCAAGGAAAGAAAGACCATGAGGGAGGGAGGCCGCGCGCCCTGCACCAAATACTCCGAAAGGTCGAAGGAGAGAGGGGCCCAACAGGGCTCGTGGGATGCAGCACCATTTCATCGCTGGTGAGCTTGGGGGATAGCGGTGTCACTGGAGAAGTGACAGTGGGGGCCTTATCGCCATGGGGTGGGCTGAGGAGGGAAAGAGAACTCTGGCAACGATCAACTCATGGATTGAAATTTTTCTCTAGTACGATGTCCCCCACTCTCAGATGCTTTCCAGACAACGTTTATAAAGAGTTGCATTTTTTCATTGTGTTCCTAAGCATGCAGCAACTACAGAATTCAGAATGAAAAATCTGTTCAGCTTTACGTTTTTTAAAGTGACACTTGACCTTTTGCAAGGGGTTTGTCCTATCGGCAGGAGTGCGCTGCCCCAGACCTGTACCAAAGGGTACACATCCCTGCAAGAGGGGAAGCCACAATTCACTTCACCCCTAAAGGAATCATAACAGCGCAGACCTTCTCGTCCAATGGGTTTTCTAGATGTTTTTCTGGATTAGTTGGCAAACTATGGCATGCAGCAAACAAGGCTGTGGGAAGTCACACGTGCCCCAGAATAGAAAGGAAATGGGCAGAAAGCGTGCAACTCCCATTCTACACTGCTCACAAAAATGAGGCATATTTTATAGCTTCATCTTCATTTTGAAATATCCCCATTTTTGTGAGCAGTATAGAAAGTCTTAAGAAGGCCCAAGAAATTGGAGAATTTTCTTTCTAAAATATCATTAAACTGTTTACTTGTGGAAAGTTGAAATGTGAGCATTTATCTGTATTTTTCAATGTAGTTTTTCACCAAATGGACTCACACTAAAGTTAAATTTCTTTTTTGTGAACGTGAACAGCCCGGTTCCACTTTCACCCTGAAAGTTACCAAGGGGCATTTACATGAAAATGCCCAGGTTGTCAAGCTTGTCCTATAGTTTTAACCCTTGACTCTCCCTCTCTCTCTCCTCTCTTTCGAGGTTGGAGGCACAAACTGTCTGTCAGACTCCATGGAGACAACATCACCCGAGGGAGCATTTCCTCCGTGTCGGTGGCATGACTAGGAAGACGGAGGAGTGCGGGGTGGCCAGGTGGGTGAGGACCTGGCAGGGGGAGGTCCCGGGAGCAGGTGCCCGGGCGAACTGGCTCAGTGAGCAACCCCAGCGGGTCTTCTTCTGTAGTGCCACAGGCTGTCCTGTTATATTTGACCTTTTTACTTCACGTTTCCCAGCTAGCAAATAGAGAGCATAACAAATATTGTCTCCGCAGCTCACGCTACAAACAGTTACATGAAAGTATAGCTCTAGATAAGAAAGCAACAGGGAAAATGTGACGGGAGATATGTAGTCTTCCTGTCAGCCAGTCCTTTTAATAGCATACAGATCTGGCCTCTATTTTTATTTGTGTCGGTTTCAAATGACTTAGCAAACAGAACGTGCGTATTGATGGCCAGATCTCTCGTTAGCTGCCTCAGTGGCTCCCAGAGATATGTGACATGTGCCGGATCAGTCGAGGTGCAAACAATTCAGTGGGGACATTCACTGTACCTGGGGCTACAGTGCAGATGCCTTTTATCTCGAGTTTTCCTTAATCTGTTCTTTGACCAGGACTCGAGTGTCACATATTTCACTCTCATTGTTTTATTCTGTAATAATTTAAAATTTGTTCACTAGACCAGACCCTTTCGCAAACTGATGAATGGATGCAATGTTTTGCTGCTTTGATGTTCATCACGTTCAAATATTGGGCAGAGAGGCATGAAAAGCAGAGATGTTGTGGTTATTTTGTCACTTGAAGGAGACATTGGGTTCATCACTGTGGCAGAGTTCGTCCACGTTGTCTTGCCTTGGCACGGCTGCCCGTCAATGCGGGTCCGGCCAGCGAAGGTCTGTGTCCGTCTTAGTACCCAGGTCCCCACCTGTCTAGCCAGGTCTCCAAGGTATGGCTGACTTCCTCTTCAGCTCGTCCAGGTTTCCCTGACTGTACCTCCCAGCTCTGCATAGACCCCACCCTTTCCTCCCATCCCCATCTTCACCCGTGCTGTTCCTTTGTTCTAATACCCTTCCCTGTCTCAGTGTCTCATTCCTGTCCATTCTTCATGGGAGCCCTTCTGCACAGCTGTGCGCCTGTGACTCCGAGGCTCACAACACAGCGCCCGAAGCTACCCAAAGGCACCAGACCTGGGGCAGGGGGGGATGAACATGCAGTTCCTGCCCCTCTTAGGGTCTGTGAGCATGCTTTGACATTCCTGTACTTCTAATGGGTAAAGAAGCTGCTTGTCATGTTGTGTAGTTGCCCCATCCTGCTTTAGGGATGATTAAGCATCTCTGGTTCACACTAGATGTCTCATCTTCAAATGAAGTCATCTCAATGAATTAGTATGCTGGCCTATGCCTCATCAGCAGTCAAGCTTCAAGTCTGGCTTCATCATAGGTTCTATATGTTTTAATTATTTGAGCTTCCAGTGGCGATGTCACGAAGGGCTGCCCCGTGTGTGCCGAGGAAAGGCAGCTCAGGGAGCAACAGGGACGTTACCCATAGGAACTTGGAAGGGAAGTTGCCTTCTGGTAATTAAATCAGTTAGTTCTACATCTAATGCAATAAAACAGGCTCTTGGAATAGCAACATCGTTCATTCATTCAACAAACATTTAAATGCCTACTATGTACCAGAAATCATTCTAATTGCCAGGGATATAGACACAGGTCCTACTTGCATGGAGCTCATCCCTAGTTAGAGGTAACAGACAACAAATTAACAAAGAAATAGGGAAATAGCAGGAGTAAGGAAATCGCTAATGTTGGCTTGGATAAAACGTGCCGTATGCATCAGATAATCCTCTCTGCTCCATTCTAGTGCCAGTCCCACCAAAACAGCTTGTGATTACCCAATTCTTCTTTTAAAAATTAATTTTAGTGGGGTGACATTAATAAATCAGGGTACATATGTTCAAAGAAAACATCTCCAGGTTATCTTATCATTCAATTATGTTGCATACCCATCACCCAAAGTCAAATTGTCCTCTGTCACCTTCCATCTGGTTTTCCCTGTGCTCCTTCCCTCCCCCCTCTCCCTCCCTCTCCTCCCTCCCCCCACCCCGTAACCACCACACTCTTGTCCATGTCTCATAGTCTCACTTTTATGTCCCACCTATGTATGGAATCATGCTGTTCTCAGCTTTTTTCTGATTTACTTATTTTACTCCGTATAATATTATTAAGGTCCATCCATTTTGTTGTAAATGATCCGATGTCATCATTTCTTATGGCTGAGTAGTATTCCATAGTATATATGTACCAAAGCTTTTTAATCCACTCGTCCTCTGACGGACACTTGGGCTGTTTCCAGATCTTCGCTATTGTGAACAATGCTGCTACGAACATGGGGGCACATTTCTTCTTTTCGAACAGTGCTATGGTGTTCTTAGGGTATATTCCTAAAAGTGGGATAGCTGGGTCAAAAGGGAGTTCAATTTTTAATTTTCTGAGGAATCTCCAAACTGTTTTCCACAGTGGCTGCACCAGTCTGCATTCCCACCAGCAGTGCAGGTGGGTTCCCTTTTCTCCGCATCCTCGCCAGCACTTGTTCTGTGTTGTTTTGCTGATGAGCGCCATTCTGACTGGTGTGAGGTGATATCTCATTGTGGTTTTTATCTGCATTTCTCTAATGATTAGTGATGTTGAGCATTTTTTTATATGCCTATTGGCCATCTATATGTCCTCTTTGGAGAAATTTCTATTCATTTCTTTTGCCCATTTTTTGATTGGATTGTTTGTCTTCCTGGTGTTGAGTTTTATAAGTTCTTTATAAATTTTGGTTATTAACCCCTTATCCGACGTGCTGTCGAATATGTTCTCCCATTGTGTGGTCTGTCTTTTTATTCTGTTCTTATTGTCTTTAGCTGTGCAAAAATTTTTTAGTTTGATATAGTTCCATTTGTTTATCTTGCCTTTTATTTCATTTGCCCGTGGAGATAAATCGGCAAATATATTGCTGCTATAGATGTCGGAGAGCTTACTGACAAAAAAGACACCAGGGAAAGAATAGGAGAATATTCTGGTTAATAAAAGGAGGCATTTCCCCATTGTGAACTGATCAACAGTCTTCTAGTTTATAAATCAGTTTAGGGTGAATTAGTCAATCATTGACAGAATCATCATTTCCTGGTGCCAATAAAATCTGGTTTCTGATATGACAAAGCCAAGACCCGATCAATGAAACTCATCAAGATGATGCCTCTCTAGGCATCCCCCCAAAATCAACGAGTCAAACTGCCCATTTACCTCACCCTTCTCTCAAGCTTCAGAACCGTGCTATTCTGAGAACGCTGACCAATAGGAATAGAGAGAATAAATATCCTACAAGCAGATGCCGCAGCAAATGCAACTTTCTCTCCCACACCACACAGGTATATGCCTTTCCCTTCAGCATGGTGAATGTCCAGTGCAAGATTCTGAGTCTCATTTTTCTGTTTACAGTGGAACACTTAAGCCAGGCATGACTTATACAAAATTAGTTGATGCAGAAGTTAATGTTGGCAACATTACAAGTATTGAGTTTATTTGGAAGGCACATTCATTTGGATGTTCTCAGAATAAGCTGGGAGCAGAAATGGTGGTAGACAGTTCTGGAAAATACGAATATGAGTAAGTATGACCTTTCCCTTTGCATTTTCAAACATAGTTTACATTTTTGTAAATGATATTTAAAACCTGCATAGAATTTAAAATTTGCAACTAGTACAAAAATTTGTACATCTTGAAGTTTTGCAATGAAAAAATAAAACATTATTTAAGAAATCAATATTGTATTTGCAAAAGTGTTTACAAAATAACAATTACTCATTTATTAAATGCTCTAAAAGTGTCCCCCCCCATTGGACATTTAACATCCTTTTTTCCCCCTTTAAATTTTTCAGACCTACCTTCTGTAGCCAGGACATTAAGGGACCTAATATTGCCCAGATCCTGACACCATGCTAACCCCTGATACAGTCTTGATGGATTTATTTAATGGAATGTGAAAAATATCTCCTTTTGATTGGTAATCGGACTAAACATGGCCTTTGTAAATGAGCTAGGAAAGCATAATTGTTGTTATTTTTCTGTATAAAATGTTTTTCTCATTGATAAGCTTGTATATGTGCCTCAAAAACAGACTGACTCCTAGGACAGAGTGTAGAGCCGTCACCAGGAGGAACCTGGAGATCCATGACAAAGCAGAGCTGTGCCGGAATTTCCCTGACTGAGAGGAGGTAATGCGACAGGGTGGTGGCTCGAGTTGAGTGATGTTATGTGTTGAGTATTTCCAGGTAGAATAATCATTGTTCTAAAATGATTTACAGAATATTTATTTATTATGTTGTTAATCCTTGCTAAGACATATTATGGCTATTGTTCATGGCATATAGATTATAACCCTGTGGGTTGATGTGTCTGTCTAGTAACAATGAAAAAACTGATGGGAGTCCATTAGAATTTCCAGGGTTTTCCATGGTCTTCACGGTATGTGTGAGATTTTAGAGAGAGATTTTGGGATTTATCTACATTGTGTGCATCACTTAGCAATGGGTCCTGAGGATCTTCTGCCCCTGCTTCTAGAACGCTCCTGATACAAGAACAGTATTCAATTCCTTAGGCTTGGAAGGCCCTAATACAAATTATTTAGCCTGAAGGCAGCATTTCATTTGTAAAGCACTTGACTAACCCTTTGTGTTTGCAATAACAATATTGTCATATTTAAATGTGTCAACTGTGTTTTTCCTTTTGTTTTGCTTCCATTTCTTCTAATTCGGTTTGTCCTTCTCCAGAGGGAATGGAAGATGAATGTTTTCATTACTCTGCTTTCTGTCACTGGCCTCAGTGTTCGCTCACCGCGCTGTGCCGTAAACATTGCTGGAAATAAATAGTGACAGATACTCTGCAGCGGGTTTCTCGAGTCTCCTTGGTGCCTCGCTGCCAACGGAACCTTCAGAAGAGACCTGTGGGTAGACATAAACTTGAGTAATGGCAGAAGGTAGAGGCCAAAGTGGGTGGCTCTCTACCATTGTGCAAGTAGGAGATAGAAGACTGATTGGTGGAAGGAGGGAAGGAGGTGGGACATATTTGGTGTGACCTGGCTGAACGTCCTTCCCTAATGGGCCTATTAATGGCAGGTCTAGTTCAGCCAACGAGCAGGGTGGGCATGAGCCTGCCCAGTGGGAGGGGTGGGTCCTACTGTGTTGCAGCCCCTGCATTCTATAGAAAGCTGGTCAGGGAATTGGCTTCCAGGTTCCTAAGGGCTGGGGAGGAGGGAGGTGAGGGGAGCCTTCCTGTGTGAGCCGCCGTCCTGAGCCTGCACTGCTCTCTGCCTGGCCTGTCTTTCTTTTGGGAAGGAATCACCCAGCAGGAGAAAGAGCTATGAGTCAGGACGTGGCATTAGGCTCCGTGAGTCCTGGCCAGCCTTCTCGCCCAGGAAGTCTCTTGGCCAACTCTTTCTAAGCTTGAAAAGACAAATGGGAGTTAATTTCTGAGAACTTTATTTTAATAAAATATAGGCTTTCTGCCCCATGGTTCTTAATATCTGTCCCTTCTTTTTTCATCGTGAAGATGACATGGTCCTCTAGGCAAAGGGACTCTGAGAGTTCAAGGAGGCAACTTTATCATCTGTGTGTGCTGTGGCTCAGGAAAGCTCTAAACCAGTGATTCTTAACCTGGGTTCTATTGAACCCTAGGGTTCGATGAGTTGGTTGGTCTCAGGGGTTCGGAGAAGCCTTTGCCACGGAGGCCAGAATAAAGTAATACCGTAATTTGTTGTGAGTTCATGCACTTTGTTGGTTTTGTTCTTTGAGCAAGGTGATGTTCATGCACGGCTCATTTTGTGCACCAGTAAAAAACATATACCTATGTCTTGAATTTGGAAAAAAAATCATATTTTATTTATCACTAAAGAAAGGTTCGGTGAATGCGCATATGAAACTGGTGGGTTCGGTACCTCAAAAAGGTTAAGAACCATTGGTCTAAACAAATGCTTTTTTTCTCTCTGCCTGCCCTAGGATTATTGTAGCCTGGGACTGGGGCCTGCAGATGTCTGGGAGAATCAGCTTGGAAGTTCTTCTGCTTCTTGAATGAACTGCCATTCATGCTGAAAAGTGACTTCCAATCCAACCAGCTGCTTACTCCCTCTTTCCCCCACTGTCATTCATTCACATTCCTACCTTGACTTTAGTTTTTATACACCTCCCATCCTGAATCTCCTACTTTATTCAGAAAACGGTAGTCATCAAGAGAGTAAATCTCTCCTCATTTTGATCCAAACATACCAAGTACCTACCTCCGCATCTGCCCGACCTATTTTCCCTCTGCTACAGCCACCCCTTCTTCTGTCCAAGGCCACTGCCTTTCTGCCTGCTTGCCTGACCGTGGCCTCTCACCTTCTCCTCCTTTCTTGGAACACTTATCCTATTGGTCACATTTCTTTCCTTTGTATATTCAAGTTCTCATTGCATCTGATTTTTAAAAGTCTAAGTCTCTCCCATTGGGGAAAAAAAGTCAATGTCAATCCTAAATTCACCTCTCCTCCCATCTGACCTCAGAACAACTCTCACTAGGATTTCCTGTGACTACCCATCACTAAGCTGAATGGGAGGTTTTACTCATTGATTTCATCCCAGAGCAAAATTCAACACTGTCAAGTTTCTCCTGCTCTTCATTTTAAAATTAAAAAAAAAATTTTTTTTAATTAAGAAATATTTTCTTTCTACTTTTCTCCCTTCTTTTTCAAGTGAGAGGAGGGGAAATAGTGAGACAGACTCCTGCAGGTGCCCCAACTGGGATCCACCTGGCAACTCCCACTGGGTCCATTGCTCTGCTCATCTGGGGCCATTCTTGCAACTGAGCTATTTTTAGCACCTGAGGCAGAGGCTCCACAATGCCATCCTCAGTGCCCAGGGCTGATGTGCTCAAAACAATTGAGCCACTGGCTAGTTGTGGAAGGGAAAGAGAGAGAAGGAGGAGGAGGAGGGTTGGAAAAACATATGGTCACTTGTCCTGTGTGCCCTGACCAGGAATCGAACATGGGGCATCCATATGCAGGGCTGCTGCTCTACCACTAAGCCAACTGGCCAGGGCCTTTTTCTACTTTTTATAGTAGAAATTTTCAAATATTCTCAAGAGCAGGAAAATTGGTTAAAAATAACCCCCAAGGACCTGTCAGCCAGTTTAACAATGTTCATATTTTGCCAGTTCTATCTGATGAGTGTCTATACCGGGGTCCCCAAAGTTTTTACACAGGGTACCAGTTCACTGTCCCTCTGACCGTTGGAGGGCTGCCACATACAGTACTCCATACACTGACCACCAATGAAAGAGGTGCCCCTTCCGGAAGTGCGGCGGGGGCCAGATAAATGGCCTCTGGGGGCCGTAATTTGGCCCGCGGGCCGTAGTTGGGGGACCTCTGGTCTATACAAACACACACTCCTGTTTTGTTGTGTCTGTTCGTTTTCAGTAGAGTATTTCACAGAAAATCCTAGACATTATTTCTTCTCCCATTTACACTTTAGTGTGTATCTCTGAACCACAAATGTGTCTAACATAACAAAATATCCATTGATAAAAATTAACAATAATAATGTTTAAATAAATTCAAGGTTAACTTCAAAAGTTAGCAACAATTCCTACATATCACCTTCTGTTCAGATTGCAATTCCATTTCCCAGATCGTCTGACAATGCCTTTTTGCAGTGAGTTTGTTTAACTTGGGATCCGAGCATGACCCACACATGTATGTCTTTGAGGGACTTTTCTCTAAGTCTCTTTTCACTTATAACAGTTCCCCTCCCCCTTCTTCCACACTAAATTGTGGAATAAAGCAGGTTACTTGTCCTGTAAAATTTCTCACATTGAACTGGTGGGATCCCCTGGTATCATTTAGTGTTTTTCTCTCTCCTGTATGTTTCCTGTACACCAATTCTTAGGTGGAGGGATTTGATGAGATCCAGGGTCCTCTCCGCTGGGCACTGGGGAATGACCATCTACCAGCTGGCCTCAGGATGGGCAATTTCTACACCAACCTTACGGCTCTCTAGTTAACCGCTCACATTATTTTTAAATTTAAAGGATTATGTATGTAGTCAGCAGTTTATAAATCTGAAAGGACAGTACCAATTAGAGCTGTAGGTAAACTAGACTATAGGATGGCTTGGAGTCTAGTTGTTAAATGGCAGGTGGAGAGGAGAAAGGTGCCTAGAAGAAGATTTAAAAGGGTCTGCGTTCTGGGGGGACTGAAGGGTGGGGGAGAGGGCTTGTTAAAGATCCAGTTACAGACAAGGCATTGGACTCTGTGCCGTGCCTTTGGCTGGAGGTGGTGGATAATACCCAGAGGCGGATTAAGGACAGTTGAAGCCCCGGGCGCAGAAGAAAATATTTGGTCCCTTAGTATTTTGAGAGAGAGGGAAAATAAAAATACATGTTAACCATATTTTTAATTAAAGAAAATATTATGTACGATTAATGTTAAAATTGCACATATGAAACCAAACTTGGTGTTATTAGAAACAAAGTGTGAAGTTGGGGTTTTGCGGGACCCTTCAGAAGTCGGGGCCCAGGGTGCATGCCGGGTGCGCCCACTGTTAAACCCGCCTCTGATAATACCTGCTCCAGTGGGAGCTCAGGGCAATGCAGGAGCCTGGGTGAACTGGGTGACTGTTTCCCCCGGCTCTTCAGATCAGAGTAAATAATAGAAATTACCCTGCTTCATAAAGCCCTCAGCTTTTGTTGACTCTGCAACTCTCTGGACCAAGCAGAGAGCCTCAGGAACAGAAATAATTTATGCCAAGTTATTGTTTCCCAGCCTTTCCCAACCTAAGCTCACGTTAGAGAAGCAGAAAAATTGCATGTCTCCCCTGGGTTCTGCTCCCTCACTTGGGAAAAATCAATCTTTTGTATATATCCTCTAGCCCAAAAGATTTTGTAAATCTTTACTTTCTGTAGATCGTGGTAATAAAAATGATAGGTGTGCTTTGTGTTTTGTTTTGGTTTTTTTCCCTCCAAATGCACACTGATGTTGTAATACCAGATGGGCTTTTAAATTTTTTTACGCATGCCTCTCCAGGAGTCCCGCTTGGAATGATTTAAGTCTTCCCCCTGGAAGAGTGGAGTCTCTCAGCGGGCTCTGATTCCACCGGAAGGCGAATGTGTCCGTAGATTGAGCCGAAGAGTTCGGGCAAATGTTTTCTTCCTTACATAGCCGATTTTCTACATTTGCGTTTTGCAAACATTTAGCCTTTACATAGGCGTCTATTTCTCTTTCCTTTTCATAGGCTTTTGCATTCATTCAACAATCGTTGACTGAGCTCTGCCTAGGTATCAGGCCTTGTGCTAAATCAGGAGAAACCAGGCCTGGAGAGAGTCGCTGCTCTTGAGGTATGCACAGCACGGAGGAGAATGGGGGAAAGGAAATCGTTGATTATAACATGTCATGACAAGACAGGCAGTAGAAGCAGGCTCAGGGGTGACAGCAGCAGAGGAAGACACCAGTTTATATGACTACTACTTTTCCTACCTTCATCCTCTGCTCAACGACCTCCTGTAGAAGCAAGAAAGGCAGAGGGAGAACCCATTAGGCTTTCGTTTCTGAACTCTGTGGTTACCACATCTATTGCTGTAAGTGCTCCTGTTTGGGAACTCGGTGTTCTTTATTCTCCAGTAGCTGTGGTCCTGGTGGAACAGAACTGAGATTGCACTCACCTGTACACACAGATGTCTATCCATCAAAATCCCCTGACTACCAACAGTGGCCAGAGCAGCAGTAATCACCTTGAGGGCCCCAGGAATTGGGCAAAGACCATGCCCACTAGATTTAGGATGATGCCAGCCAGAGCCTGACTCATTCACTCATCTTGGGATGTCCCTGGCACAGTCCGGTGGTCTTAACTGAGTCCACTACAGAACAACGCCCGTTGATCTTGAAGACAGATGCAGTTACCAAACTTGAACTCATTGTTTAGGAATCACCACACCAGTGACTGTTAAAGCAACTTAGGCTGGAGATGTGGGCAAGCACGTGGAGGAACGTGAGAGTGCCACTGATGAGTGAAGAAAACCGTGGGCAGCAGGCGAAGCCGCTGGACGCTGTTCCTTTCTAGGCGACCACGCTCTCAAACTCTTAGTGTAAATAAGAACTCGAGGCAAATCGCAATACCACATGTACGTGTCAGAAAAGGGAAATGTGAGTGATTTCCTCTGGCTCAGAAATGAAAAGACAGGTGGATTTATGGCTTCCGGAGAGCGGAAAAGAATTCCAGTCTCATTCCCACAGCCAAACGTGCTTAAGTCAGCCAAAGAGAACGGGACCTTTTACAGGATGAGGGTTACTCTCACAGGCTGTTACATCAATCTCACACCCAGGTGTTTTGCTAACGTTTTTATTATGCACAAGGCCATTTGCTTTTTCTCGGAAGCTGCAGGGGAAAGGCAAGATATTTTTCTGACTTATTTATAGAGATTTCTTTCACCAGCACTGACAAAGGCCCATGGATTTCCTTTGCTTTTTTTTATTTATTTTTTTACCTTTTTAGTCTTTTGTTGAATTTATTGGGGTGACATTGGTTAATACAATTGTATAGGTTTTAAGTGTGCAATTCTATAGTATATCGTCTGTATATTGTATTGTGTTCAACACCCAAAGTCGAGTCTCCTTCTGTAACCTCTTCTACGTCCCCCACCACCTCCCCTCTGTAATCACCATACTGTTGTCTCTAAGATTGTTTTTTTTTGCTTAATCTCTTCACCTTTTTCACCCAGCCCTCCATCCCTAGTCCCCTCTGACAGCTGTCAGTCTGTTCTCTATCTATGAGTCTGTTTCTATTTTGTTTGCTTATTTATTTTGTTCATTAGATCCCACATAAAAATAAAATCATATGGTATTTGTCTTCCTCTGACTGGCTTATTTCACTTAGTATAACACTCTCCAGGGATTTTCAAAGCCAGAAACTATAATCCCAATGGTTTGTCCAAAACACACAACTTGGACAAAGCAATATGCAGAGGACAAATGGGAGATACATACAGAGACATTTTCTGAAATCTCAGGAACCGAAGTTTCTTAATTTCTACACTATTTTAAACTGAAGGTAGTAAAAGAGCATGTAACTGTGAATTTGAGGATCTGAGGTCTGGCCCTGATTCAGAATCAATTAATGGAGTGGCCTTGGGCAAGTAATTCATCCCCTTTGAACTTCAATGTGTTCACTTATAAAACAAAGATAATATTTACAACTTCTGGGGTGGCTTTCCCATTCTTAAATCTTCTGGCTTATCAGGTGAGGATATATGTACATGAATGTGTGGATACATGTGTAAATCAATCAATAAGAAACAAAATTTGGATTTTCTTGTGTGGTAATAATTCTCCCCAACTATTTAAAGCTACAGTTAGGTATTTATATGTTTGTATGATGGACACTGATTGTACCTAATCGGTTTACGTTCCCTGAAGTTTGATTTGTCTTTTTACTGTGGAAAGCCTGATTACTTGAGTTTAAAATATGGGGTGGCATAAAAGTAGGTTTATCATTGTGAGTGTGCAAAACACAGAGTTTATTCTGGTATTTTTTATTAATTATTGTATTATTTTTCATTCAGACAATTGTAAACCTACTTTTGCTCAAGCAAGTATTTATTAAGGCTCCCTCTAGTGGAAGAATGAGCATATTGTGTTGTTCTTGGTGAGAATAATGAACAAGCCACAGTACAGCATCATCTGCATCTTTACTGAATCAAACCCCGAGGCTACGTGCAGTGAAGTTTTTAGTTCTCAGGATCTCAAGATCTCACTCTGGCAGAAAATTCTGGTTGGAAACCAGTGTTGAAATTTAGTAATAACAACACGTATAAAGGTGGAAAACCATTTTTTAAAAACCTCTCCTGAAAAGTGATTGTTGCTCTTGGAGTCCCAGTGCACACTGGGCTGAGTAAAACACATAGCACATTTTACTGTGTTCATCAAATGCCTGAATTGCAATCAGTATAGAAAGAGAAAGTCCTGGGGCCCTGGACAAGGTGCTGGCTCATGGTGTATTTCCCCAGCACCTGGTTCAGGCGCAGGGACTGGACCTGCAGAACAGGGAAGGCGAGCTCTCATACGGATGCTCTGGCCTCACAGAGTATCTAGGGCAGTGGTTCTTAACCTGGGTTCTATCGAACCCTAGGGGTTCGATGAGTAGGTCTCAGGGGTTCGGAGGCCAGAATAAAGTAATACCGTAATTTGTTGTGAGTTCATGCACTTTGTTGGTTTTGTTCTTTGAGCAAGGTGATGTTCATGCACGGCTCATTTTGTGCACCAGTAAAAAAACATATACCTATGTCTTGAATTTGGAAAAAAAATCATATTTTATTTATCACTAAAGAAGGGTTCGGTGAATGCGCATATGAAACTGGTGGGTTCAGTACCTCAAAAAAGGTTAAGAACCACTGATCTAGGGCATGGGAGCAGGCAGGACAGACATTGGATTCTCTTGCAGTATCTGTCATCAGGTTATATAAGAATACAGGTCTCACTGACTATGTCTCTTTCGATGTAAATGCTATTGGCGTTGTAATCAATAAAGATATTTCTCTCCAGAAATCAAACTCTCCTCTTGGTTGAACAGCAACCGACAGCGTGTGAGGAAACATTTCAGCTATGTCTACAAACCAATTGAATACAATTAACTGGTCCATTTTGTTTTTAAAAACCGACAAAAGCATTTTAGTCAAGCAACGAAGTTGTGTTTTTTTTTAAAAGAGAATTTCACCAGTTATTGATTTTAACCTGAATATATCAATACACCAAAGCACCCAAAATATCACATTGGTTGTCCAAAGAGTGTTATGAGTAAACAAAAAGCTAGAAAGAGATGTGTAACTTGAATGCCATGGGGTTAAATGATTACCTTGATTAGTATTTTATAGCGCTACAGGTGATGTAAGTTTCTGTGACAAGTCTTCCTATTAAATTTCGACCGCTCCTCACAGCCAAGGACTATAGATAATTCTGTGACAGCTGATTTAACAGTCAGATGCATTTCCAGCCTTATATAACTACAGGAGAGATCGCATGACTGACGAATCTTGGGAGGCACTGAGACTTCCTGTAGGACTGGGGCAAAGCCGAACCGTTCCCTCCTAGTTCCGGTCATTAGAGTGACCTCTGTTTGCAGAGGTTTCTACATCTCCAATCCTGACACTTGATGTCCTCTCCTTTTGTTCACAATATGGACAACAGGTTGGGCTCCCTCCCACACAGCTGGGAATGTCAGAAGGGGGATCAATGGGACTAGTGGGTGAATCACAGGTTGGTAAAGAGAGTGAGAGCCAGAAATCCACACCAAATGTACACGAGTAACCCAGACAGCCATCTGGAGAGGAAGCCCCTAGGACAATGGCTGCCCCAGTTCACTTTCATTTCACTCTTTTTTTTTTTTTTTTTTTTTTTGTATTTTTCTGAAGTGAGAAGCAGGGAAGTAGACAGACAGACTCCAGCATGCACCTGACCGGGATCCACCCAACATGCCCACTAGGGGGCGATGCTCTGTGCATCTGGGGCATTGCTCCATTGCAACCGGAGCCATTCTAGCACCTGAAGTGGAGGTGATGGAGTTATCCTCAGTGCCTGGGCCAACTTTGTTCCAATGGAGCCTTGGCTGCGGAAAGGGAAGAGAGAGACAGAAAGAAAGGAGAGGGGGAAGGGTGGAGAAGCAGATGGGCGCTTCTCCTGTGTGCTCTTGCCGGAGATCAAACCCAGAACTTCCACATGCAGGGCCAACACTCTACCGCTGAGCCAACCAACCAGGGCTCGTTTCACTTCTTTTTATGAAAGTATAACGTGCATACAAGAAAGAGCACACATAAGTGCAGCTCAATCTGTTGTTTGCAAAGTAAACACACCCATGTTAATTTAAAGAAAGAATCTTAGTGGCATCACATAAATCTGCTTTGTGGCCCCTCTGCTCACTCAAAGGTAACCACTCTTCTGATTGCTTTTACCATAGGTTTGTGTTGCTTGTTTTTTTCAAAACTGGACATAAATGGAATCATATCATATTTATTTGTTCTTAGTTTGCCCAACATTATGTCTCTAAGATTGTTGCAAAAAAGTAAGAGTTTGATCATTTTGATTGCTGTATATAATTCTTTTGCATGACAACTTATTTATCCATTTTAGAGTAGATAGGCACTTAGGTTTTTCTAGTCCTCTTGATAGAAACATTCCAGCTAATGTATGAAAGGGGAATGATACGGTTAGCATACTATTATTTTCATGCCCTAACACATTAAAAGTATCGAAGCAATGCTTGTCAATGGCTGCTGAAATAATAAAAAAAGAGGCAACCAGATGTCTGGAAACCAGAGTCCAGGACACACTAAGTGGCATTGCTCTGTGGAATACCCAGGCAGCAGCTTTGACAAATAGCTTCTAGACATTCTACTGGGGAGGACTCAGAATCCCCCCAGAAGATTTTTATCACTGTTCCCAAAATTTGTGTGTACATCTATGTCATCATAGGATGTTTTTTTAAAAACCAAACCTTAAATATTGTCCCTGAGTACATGATCCAAAATATCTTGGTTGAACACTTAATTTTATAAAGTTCCATAGCTGTTTCTGATATTAAGTCAGGCACGACACTGATTTGGGTCACTTAAAAGTCCCCAAAGCCTTACTCAGTCTCCTGCATAGAGCAGGCTGTAGGCAGGTGAAGCCTTGAGGTTTTCGGAGAACCCTCCAAAAGGCTAATGTCAAGCATTGCTCCACCTCATGCTGGCACCTTAAATTCCACCATCAGCACTTACAGCATTCAGCTTTTACTGTCTACTCAACCGACTACAGATGGAAATGGAAAATACATGGCCGGTGGGTAGCCATTTTTCACTCCCGACCCATAAGCCCGACTACGAATTCATCACCATCCTCTTTCCCGGTGAGATCAGAGGTGGCCTCAGACTCCTTCACACTCTGATACTCCAGGAAGTCACTCCCGGTTAATTATTGTTGACACACAAATCAAAAGCGAGTTGTCGTCTTTGGCTCAAGGCGTGACTCTTATCCCCTGTGCACTTTGAGTAGCCAGAAAAATACCCCGTGTTTGCATCTGCTTAACACGCACGAGGGGATGAGGGAGAAGATGACAAAGTGGGAGAAGTCATGGGCACGTCACGTGTCCAAGGCTGGGAGTGGTGACACAGGTGACGTGCTCATTGCTGCACCAAGAATCTACAGAAGTGACCAGATCCAAGTCCCAGGCTGGGTGGCAGGCTTCAAAAGGCGGAAGTGCAAAGGGGCAGTGGCTAGAGGGAAAGGGGGGTGGGGGGGCGAAGGGGGCAGGGGGCAATGGGGCGGAAGGGGACTTTACCTGGGGCGATGGGGGGCACAATGCGGTATGTAGAGGTTGTCATATCGAGTGGGACAACTGAAACCATGTCAACACAATAAATGTTTTGTAAAAATTAAAATAAAATAGAACTCCAGACGTGGTCCTCTCCCCCGGCGTTCCCTGCCCCACTCTGCCAGAGGGTTCTGTCGGGGGTATGGATACGGCTTGGCAGTCTCGGAGGGATGAGCGAGGACACCATTCTGTTCACATACATCGGACAAATATGAAAGGTAACATTCGCTATGATTTCCACTGAGCTCTTACTTTCTTCTTAATGATTCTAGCATGTGCAGCGAGGGTGGGACGAATCCTTTGGTCTCAACAAGCATTGAACCTCACAGGAGCGAGTCTGTGCTGAAACACGGCTTGGTCTCCAAGCTTATAATTTTTTCCGTCACTCCACAATTCTCCCTCCACCCGCTCTGCTCCCCACACCTGCACCGAATAGGCACGTTATTTTAGAGGAGAGAAGAAACCTCCTTTGCATTCTCTGCTTAACATGTTAAGAATGGCTGGATTCTCAGACATTCTTTCTTCTCTCTGTCAAACATACCAACTGATGTGTACACACAGCGCTTCCATGTGTCCCTGTACTTCTGGGTGTCCGTGAAGATACTTGCCAACTGTCCTAGTTTCTATAGGTAGGCAATGCGATTGAGCACTATGCCATTATCATTATACGTGATTATACCATTTCATTCTGATGCGTTATATGAAAGTACACACCAGAACCCCTTGGTGAGGTATAAAAACCCCAACATGTCGGCCTCCCTCCAGCCCAGTGACCTCATTTTCCCAGGGAGTGGGTCCCAGACATCAGTATTCTCTGTAAAGATCTCCAGGTGATTCCCATGTGTAGCCAAGGTTGAGAGACAAAGGTTGATCACAAATGTATCTTAGGGAACAAAAGAATGAATCCGGCACAAATTATTGGCTTAGATGTTGTTTTTGGTTTGTTTGTTTGTTTGTTTGTTTGTTTTATCACAGCTGACAACAATTGAGCTACCTTCACTGGTTCAGAGGAATTTTACTGCTTTTTTTTTTTTATGCCTTTACAAAGTACTAGAGGCCTTTGGAAAGTCTTGTGATTACCATTCTGAGGCTCTAGAATGGAGCCTCGTTTTATGTAACTGCAGCTGGTCTTAGAGATATTGGGCAGGACGGCCCCTTTCTTCTGCCTGCTCCTCCCCGGAAGTCCTGAACACGAATGTATATTCGGACACCTTAATTGCCCGCTACACAAACAAAGAATACTTAAAAGATGAGAAGAAACTAGCACAGGAATTCTGGGCTGCAGGAGAGTCTCAAAGGGCAACGTTTTGTGCCCAGGAGGGAATTCCCAGGCAGACATCCACTTAATGTCCAGATAGGGAACTTGGGGATCCCAGCAGCACTGGGTAGATCTACCCTGGGATTTGGGGTTGCCCTTGACCTCAGGCTGCCTGGGAATCACGATTCCCATCGGCATGATAAGTCACAACTGTTATATTTGAGTGCTCTACCAAATCATAAATTTTAAGTAATTTAGGAAAAACAAATGTAAAGAGATTATTTCCCTTTCATAGAAGAGCTCCTTTTAAAATATTAGGGCTAGATATAAATATTATTTCTTCAGAAATATTCTTAAGTACCACCCAAACCATTAGGGATGTTCATAACCCCGTAGATGTTTTTTTGTTTGTTTGTTTTTACTTTAACTTTTAATGGACTTGAGGGGGAATCAGTGAATAACAAAATACTGAAATACTCTAAACTACATTTCTACTGGGAAATAAACAGCACTCTGGAGGCCTGAATAAATCATTAGAGCTAATAAAGTTTCCTGATATTGCCTCCAGTGAGTTTGCACCAGGAAGATTGAATTTGTACAGATTTACACAGTCAAATAAGGTCAGTCTATATAAAAGAATGCGATTTATCCAGCATTTTGTCAACATAGATTTAGACTATTCATTATGTAACCACATCTGCAGTGGGCGCCTTTGGGGGGCTTTCCTATGAGACTGGAGAATAAATAGAAAGTTTTTGTTGCCAGTAATACTTATTACTGCCCGGAACTCAGGGCACGGCAGGAGTCATCCCCGGCTGTCTGACTCAGAAGTCTGGGCCTCCAGGATTGGCAAGCTTTTGTTTTTATCTTGTCAAAATGATATCTCATTTTAATGGGCATTATTATTATTATTATATTTTATTATTACATTTTACACACATTTCTATATATGACTTTCACTTTTGATTATTATATATTTTGTATTTTTTGATTGATTGATTTTAGAGAGACAGAGAGAGGAAGAGGGAGAAAGAAAAGGAGACAGAGGAGAAGCATTCATTTATTGTTCCACTTAGTTGTACACTCATTGGTTGCTTCCCATATGTGCTCTGACTGTGATTCAAACCCACAACCATGGTGTTCTGAGACAAAGCTCTAATCAACTGAGCTAACCAACCAGGGCCTTCATTATTACATTCTATATGTGATTTTAATTTATGACTATACTGTTTGTGTACCTTGCCTGTAATATCTATCTGGCTTGTCTCTTTGTTATTGATTTGTTTTAAACTCTTTGTATATAGGGATATTAATTCTTTTGTCTGCCATATATATTGCAAATATTTTCCCCAGGTTGTGGTTTGTATTTTGCCTTTTTTTTTTTTAATGCTGTGGAGATGTTTTTAGTTTTTAGGCACTGTCAGATTGGGTGTAAAAAGAAAAGGAGGCGTGATGACATTTACCTCGGATTATATTTCTGTGGCATTTAGGTTTTACACTCTATTCTCTGTTCTATCTATGTGTCTCTTTTAGTTTCTCAACCTTGGCACTACTGACATTTCTGAGTCAAGTTATTGTTAAGTGGGGGCCCGATTATTGTCGGGGTTGGGAGCAGGAGGCTGTTGTGTGCCCAGTGAGATGATAAGGGGATCCCTGACCTCTAGCCCGCTGGTGTCAGAGCACTCCACCCCTTAGCAACAATCATAAAAGTCTCCAGACATTGCCAAATGTCTCTGGGCAAGATGCCAAGTGGAGAACCTGGCCTATTTCATTCCCAGCACCTCATTATTTGAGTGACTATGGCTTTATGGTATATTTTACCATCCGCTAGGACAAGTTACCCTCCTTTTAAATGAATTGACATCCTTTATGATAACACTGCTGTCCTCTTCAAAACTTATCTGTGTTGAGCTGGGTGTTAGCATGAATCCATTAGCCAAGCACTATAGTTTTCTTTGTGAAGACGGGGTGGCAGTGTTGCTTGGTGGTTAAGGTCACAGCCTTTGGTCCAAATTCTGACTCTGCTATGTTCCGTGAATGACCTCGCAGAGCTGCTGAACTTTTCAGAAGCTCACGGTTTCAATTACAAAATGTTTACAGTAATAACAATACCTCCCCATATTTTGTTTTGAGGATTGAGTGATAGTGTAAAAAAAAAAAAAAAATCTCTCACTTTTAACAAGTATTTATTATCAGTTACTATGGGATTCCTAGATACTTTGTGTCATGTTGGTTTCTTTGTTTCTATTTTTCTTTTTTTTTTTAATTTTTTGACAGAAATAGAGAGTCAGAGAGAGGGATAGATAGGGACAGACAGACCAGAAGGGAGAATGATGAGAAGCATCAATTCTTCATTGTGGCACCTTCGTTGTTCATTGATTGCTTTCTCATATGTGCCTTGACTGGGGAGCTCCAGCAGAGTGAGTAACCCCTTGCTCAAGCCAGTGACCTTGGGCTCAAGCCAGTAACCATGGGGTCATGTCTATGATATCATGCTCAAGCCAGTGACCCCTCACTTAAATTGGATGAGTCTGTGCTCAAGCCGGTGACCTCAAAGTTTTGAACTTGGGTCCTCTGTGTCCCAGTCTAACACTCTATCCACTGTGCCACTGCCTGGTCAGGCTTGCTTTTTCTTTAAGATGGCATTTTAATAGTAAGTGAATGTAAAATGACTCATTGTGTTTTACTGTTTTATGGTATAATTGCCTATACATTGTTTAAAATGCAAACACGTAAACTGTTTCAAACATGCAAAGTGTAACGGAAAGCAGGGAGATGATGAGATTCATGGCCACCTCTGATGGGGAGGGAGGAGGGTGACTGGAAGATGGTCACACAGGGGTCAGTCTTACTCCTTCAGCTGGGTGATAGGTGCAAGTTTGGTTGCTCATCCATGCATTCAAGAAATATTCATTTAGAGCCCTCCGTGTGCCTGGGAGATGGTAGTGAACAGAGCAGACATTCACTCTCTGGAGCTGACTTCTAGTGCTTAGAAATAGACAAAGACATGGCTAATTAACTGTTTATTATAGTGATAAATGCCAAAGACCTCACAAGTGCAGCACGGAGACAAGGAAGGCTTCACACAGAAATAACAGTCACTTTATCATAATTCTTTGTACCATGCACATATTCTCTATGTATTCTTTTGTGACAGTTCAATATTACTTTTTTGAGAAGCTATTTAAAGACTAAAGTCAGTCCCTCTCTCTGCTTTTTCCCCTATGGATTTACTAGAAGGGAAACAGGTGATCATACAATTCAAGTGTTTCCATCAGTAATTAAGGCTGGAACACGATTATAAACAGCGAAGGCTCTGTCGTTAGGGACTCGATGTTGCCTTTTCTAAATTGTGGCCAGGACGTACTGGGCGGGACTCACCTTCGTGACAAGCCCAGGCTTAGTCTTTGGCTGTGACTGAAAGATTGGCTTGACGATCACATGCCCAAATACCTTGAAGAATTAGGGTTTCGGTTCTTAGAAGTTTCTGTTCTCTGATGTTTTAACCCAGCTTTGAGATAATGAGTGCTCATTAAAATGCCAGGGCAAGAAGGCACAGGCAGCTGGTGTGACGAGGCCCATTGTTCAAGATCATTTACTCTTCCTCTCTCCATAAGTAGCTGGTTTTATCAGCACTAGTTCTTTGCTTCCTGCTCTTGCATTACAAACAGATCACTCACCCAACCTTTTGATCATTCATTCTGCACAAAGGTCTCTGCCCTTTTATTTGTCTTGTTTTCTTTTTTTCCTCCACCTGCTGTCTTAACTGGACGCTGAATCATCTTCCTTTTAGGGACACATATACAGGACTCAATGGCACTGGCTGCTTCTTTGTAATGTATCCCGATGTCCTGCTCCTGCCCTCACAGAGCATATGAGCTGGTAGACCAGACAGACACTGAATAATACATACTCCCCAATTCTCCTCTCAAGATCTTTTCTGATGCTTTTTCTCCCTGGATTGAATTTTCCAAGTTGAATCTCAGCCTTCTCTCTCATCATTTCAGCCAGTAGCCTAGAACCTGCTCTTCCTTCCTTCATTCACCACAGCTCCTTGGGTTAGCTCGCCTTCCCTTCTGCTTTCTTTGTGAAGAGAGGTAAACTGGCCAGGTGTTCGTGATTCTAAATCAAAACAACACCCGTTTTTCTAGGATGATTGAATTATCTTGTTGGGCTAGCAAGTGAAGAATTATTTTTAACTCTGTGTTTCCAAATTTATTGTGGGTTACACAAGCTGTTCAGAGAAAAAAGGATGTGGATGGGTAATTCTAAGTGTTTGGCAGGCTTCCCTAAGAGGCTCTGTGGCAATGAGGCCCTTTCAACCACAAGCACGTATCTACTCAGAAGTGGAGTCAAACAGAGCGACTCTAGCAGTGACTCATTTATGCATCGATTACCCAGATTTAGAGATAAATGTTATGTGCGCATTTCAGACCTTCCCTCAATTTTAATTGATAAAAAGCTTTTCAATAATTAAAACTGGAAACCTATTCTTGGAAACTTCTCTTTTCTTGACTTTTCTTTTAAGGGAACTACAGGCAAAAGGAAACATTTACCTACAAAAGGTATATAGCCACCTGGAACTGCCTGGTGAGTGGGAGAATGTGCCCTATTTAATTAAATATTACAAATGATTTTTTAAGTTTAAAATTGTTCATACCTACCCATGTATATTTAAGTTAAATTTAAATATATGGTAGCTCTGAGTTATCAGGATACAATTGCAGCATCATAATTTTTAAAAAAGCATTGCAAGTTTGACTTTATTTTAATTAGATAAAATATATAGGCATTAAGGTATTAAATACAAAAACATTAAGTAGTCTTATTTGAAAGGTGCTCTTGTTACCATCAGAGGAACAGGTGTTAATGTCTTCCTCAGAGGGGAGATGTTTCCAGAATCACCGTTGATGAAAATGATGTGGAAAGCATTCCGGAAAGAGCTTTGTGTCTATCCAGAAGGGAATTTGAGGACCTCTCTCTGCCCAAGGGTTCATGATGTTAAAGTAAAGTTTGCTTCTACATCTTGGCTGTTGTGAATAACGCTGCAATGAAAAGGAGACTGTTAATATCTCTTTGAGATCCTGATTTCAATTCTTTTGGATAATATCCAGAAATGGAATTACTGAATCATATGGTTGTTCTCCGATTAATTTTTTGAGGACCCTCTGTCTTGTTTTCCACAGCATCTTCATCGTTTTGCATTTCCACCAACATTCAGAAACAGAAAAAATTTCTTCCTAAGTGGTCATTACATTCCTACCAGCAGTGTGTTTTCTGGTTTCTCTACATCCTTGTCAGCATTTGGTATTGTCAGCCTCTTAAATTTTAGCCGATCTAATGGGTGTAGTTATATCTTATTGTGATCTTAATTTGCATTTCTCTGATTATGCTTATACATTCAAGAGAATAAAGGAAATTATGTAACAATGAATAAACACAGAGAAAATCTTGACACAGAAATAATAAAGATTATTATTATTATTATTTTAACAGGGACAGAGAGAGAGTCAGAGAGAGGGATAGATAGGGATAGGCAGACAGGAACGGAGAGAGGTGAGAAGCATCAATCATTAGTTTTTTGTTGTGACACCGTAGTTGTTCATTGATTGCTTTCTCACATGTGCCTTGACTGCGGGCCTTCAGCGGACCAAGCAACCCCTTGCTGGAGCCAGCGACCTTGGGTCCAAGCTGGCGAGCTTTTGTTCAAGCCAGATGGGCCCATGCTCAAGATGGCAACCTCGGGCTCTCGAACCTGGGTCTTCCGCATCCCAATTCAATGCTCTATCCACTGCGCCATCGCCTGGTCAGGCTCAGAAATAACAAAGATTAAAAAGAAGCAATTGGAAATTCTATCATGAAAACATAAACTATATAAAATTTTAAACTCCATAGGTGGGCTTAATAGAAGAGTGATGATGAGAGAAGAATTTAAAGGTAGATCAATAGAAATATCCAATCTTAAAAACAGAAAAAAAATACTTGAAAAAGTAGAAAGAATAAAACCTCAGGAACAATATCAAAAAGTCTAAACAGATGGCCTGACTGGGTGGTGGCACAGTGGATAGAGCGTCAAACTGGAATGCGGAGGACTCAAGTTCGAGACCCCAAGATCACCAGCTTGAGCGCAGGCTTATCTGGTTTGAGCAGGACTCACCAGCTTGGACCCAGGATCGCTGGCTTGAGCAAGGGGTTACTCGGTCTGCTGAAGGCCCGCAGTCAAGGCACATATGAGAAAGCAATCAATGAACAACTAGGGTGTCACAACAAGAAACTGATGATTAATGCTTCTCATTTCTCTCTGTTCCTGTTTGTCCCTATCTCTCCCTCTCTCTGACTCTCTGTCTCTGTTAAAAAAAAAAAAAGTCTAACAGATGTACATACTTTGAGTCTTAGAAGAAAAGGAGAGAGATGGTGCAGAACGAATACTTGAAGAAATTGTGACTGAAAGTTTTTCAAATTTTTTGAGGACCCTCCATATTGTTTTCTATAGTGACTTCATCATTTTGCATTTCTACCAGCATTCAGAAACTTAACATTTTTCTCCCCTAAGTAGTTGTTACATTCCTGCCAGCACTGTATTTTTCGTTTTTCCCACATCCTTGTTAGCACTTTGTATTGTCAGTCTCTTAAATTTTAGTCAATCTAATGACTGAGTGAGCTGAGCAATTCATAGGAAGGATAAAGGCAAAGAAAACTACACCTGGACACAATGTAATCAAATTGCTGAAAGCCAAAGGTCAAGAGAAACTCTTGAAAGCAGCCAGAGAAGAACAATATGTTCTTTATGATTTAAGTGACTGCTTACTTCTCATCAAAAACCACATAGGCCAGAGGAAAATAGAATGTCTTTAAAGTGCTGGAAACAGATAACTACTTCCAGCAAAATATCCTTCAAGAATGAAGTAAAAATAAAATAGAAATACTAACTCAAAAAGATAGGGGCATCCATGTTTATTGCAGCATTAGTTATAATAGCCAAGGTATGAAAACAAAGTATCCATCAATGAATGAATGGATAAAGAAATACAATATATAAACGAATACTAATCCGCTATAAAAAATAATACAATTATGCTACTTGCAAGAACATGAACGGACCTTGAGGGCAGTATGCTAAGTGATATAAGTGAGACAGAGAAAGACAAATACCATATGAACACTTATATGTGAAATCTAAAACAAATAAAAACCACCTCCACCACAGCAAAATCAAAGCTCATAGACACGAAAAATAAATTAGTGGTTGCCAGAGGCGGGTGGAGGATGGGTGAAATGGGTTCACCCTTAGGATTCAAGAACTACAAACTTCCAGCTATAAGACAGGTTACGTGGATACAATTTACAGCAAGATGACTCTCATTAATAATAATATAGTATTGCATATTTGAAAGTTGCTAAAGAGAGTAGATCGTAAAAGTCCTCATCACAAGGAAAACACTTTTAGTTATGCATAGGGACAGATGTGGATTAGACTTAGTGTGATGATCATTTTGCAATATATACAAATATCGAATCATTAGGTGGTACACCTGAAACTAATATAATGCCATATGTAAACAATATCTCAATTAAAAAAAAAAAGATAAAGAAAAAGCTGAAAGAATTTGGAAGCCCTTTCTAAGAAGAATAATGCAAAATTATAAGTGTAAAACCAGGCCCAGAATCTTGGAAGAAACCAGGCCTGTAAGGGGCCCTGTAACTTGAGCTCCGTTGTAAATCTGGTTTGGGGTGATTCCTGCTGTTATTCTCAATGCAGGAAATTTGCAGTTTCTCTTATTTTCTAAGACACAATACCAGTCCTTAAAGTGTAAGTCCTCTACCATGACTAAGGTTTAATAACCATATTTCTGTTCTTCATTCTGTTTCTGTTCCTAATTGCTATTTCTCAATTTGCGTTAACCTGAGCTGCGAGATTATTGAAGTCTCCTGAGTAATTCCTTTACAACATAGAAGTCCTCTGCTCCCAACAATAACTCCCCTAGTCTGAATGTTGTTGTACACATGGATTTAGACAAAAAAAGCTATCTTCACTCTGAACTTTTTTTTTTAATCTAGAAGATTCTTTTATCTTAATCCAGCGCACTTTCCTTTGCAGGCTAGATGGACTCTCTCTTGCTCAGAGTCTGCCTTCTTTTCTGGTCATCCCGGCACCAGGCACTGGTTGCTTTTCCGAGTTTTGCTAGCGAATCGCTTTCTGCTCCTGCTCATAAAGAACTGGCGTGGTAGAAAGACTTCAGAATTCTCAGCCAGAGGCTCTGGATTTCAGTCCTGACTTCCTACTTACTAACCTTGTCGTCTTGAGTAAGTCACTTGGTACTCTGGCCTCATGAACTTGTAACGGACATGGGGATCATGTTATTGCGAGAGGAAGTTGTATGAAAAGGCATGTTGTCAAATACAAGGATACTTTATTTTCAAAAAGAATAAAAGGAAATCAATCCACTTTAGATCAGAGAAAGCAAAGAGCATGTGTGCCCACACTTCTGCACTACGAGATGTGCTGAAGGCTGTGGCCAACGAGTCCAGAGGGAAACTTGAAACGAAGCGCATTGGACATGGTAAATATATGCGCAAATTTTTTTTTTATTAACTTTAATGGGGTGACACCAATAAATCATGGTACATATGTACAATGATCATTTACAACAAAATGGATGTACCTTGATAACATTACGTGCAAATTTTAAAAAATTATTTTTTATTCTTAATTTTATAAAACTGTGACTTGATTTTACCATTGTCTTGTGGGTTGTGGGATGTTAAATAGAAGTAACAGATATGCCTACTATAGCATGAAGGATGGTGAGGGGTAGGAAATGGCCTGCACAGTTGCCAAGTTCTTACCGTTTTATGTGGAGCGGTACAATATTAACGCTAAGTAGACTGTGAAAAGTTAAATATACCTATACATATACATACACTCCGTAGAGCAGCCACTAAAATCATAATGCACAGAGGTATAGTTAGAAACCAACAGAGGAATTAAGATAGAATACTACGGATTATCGTCAATGAATGTACATAATCAGAAGTAGCCATAGCAGGCCCCAGCCGGGTGGCTCAGTGGATAAAGTATCGATCTGACGCTCCAGAGGATGTAGGTTTGAGCCCGGTTAGGGCAGGTACAAGGAGCAACCAATGAGTGCACAGCTGAATGGAACAACCAACTAGAACGACGAGTTGATGCTTCTCTCTCTCTCTCTCTCTCTCAAATCAATGAAAAAATGAAAAATAAAATAGCCACAGCAAAAGCCAAAGTGGAGCATAGAACATGATTTAAGGCAGGAGGCAGTTGGAGCCCAGTTCCACGTATGGGGACACAAACAGCGATGTTACCTGACGCTCCGACCAAAAGTCAGGAGGTATGGGGACTTCCCAGGACCTGGGAATCAGGAAGATCATTCCCTAGACTAGTCAGATAGAACAGTACAGATAGATGTTGATAGAGAAAGGAAACATTATTACGCTAGAGATTATGGGGGAAAGCAGGGCCAGGGGGTCTGCGGTCCCGTCCCGGGTGCTCTAACTGGGCTCGGCCCCGCGCAAATCATTCCTCCTCTTTGAGCCTTGTTTCTCTAATTTCAGTAAAATATTAAATGTTGTTTCTAAAACTTCTTCTTTAAAAAATATCTGGACTGATATGGGGCCATTTCTAATTTATTTATTTATTTAAGTTTCCTTCCGATGCTAATTCTGTCAGATTCTATTTTTTATTTTGCTTGAGACATTCTCCTTCGATCATAGATTCCGCACCTTAGAAGGCTCTAGGTGAATATATGTATGTTTTCATGTGAAATAACTTTTTATTGAGATACAGTAATGGTACAGATTCAAAAGCCTTTTGAGTTTTTTTCTTTAATGCTCTTTTTATCATAAAAAAGAACCAAACCTTTTTTGACTTTTGTCCAATAAATTTAGTTGAGGCGACCTCTAGTGGAAGAATCTGCACATAGCACCACAACAGTTAAACTGCTTACAGATTTGATAACCCATGATACTAGATTTTATTCACTAAAAAAAAAAAAAAAAACTATATATCTATATCTATATATCTATATCTATATCTATATATATATATATTGAGATAATGTTGTGAAGATTCAAATTCTCACTCAGGTTAAACTTCTAGTTGGGATTTAATATTAAAATACATAATATCACATATATAGGATTATAACATTAAATTTTTTCTATCCCAAGTATTTGTTACAATTAGGTTCATTACCCATGTGCATAAGATGTATAAAAAAGAGAAAATTTTATTCCAAGAATGTATTAAATTATACGGCATTTGTGTCCTGAATGATTTCCCTGTTTCCTAGATAATTCTTGCTTTTTTTTTTTTCCAGGCGAATGGAGTGAACACATCTGCGTGGACATGAGAGAAAATATACCAAAGTCAGGTCCCACCTGTGGCATGGGAGCTGAAGTAGCATCTTTTATTGGTGTTCCTCGGGTAACTGCAGGTTTCACAGGAGCTCAGCGGCTCTGCTGTCTGCAGTCAGTGCTAAAGCAAATTTGTTAAGTGTGATAATTAATAAGGGCACTTCCCTCCTGAGTATTGTTTTATTTACCCTTAACTGAACAAAATAGTGCTCTGAATAGCAACTATTTTTAAGCTCCATTCAAAAGCCAGTTTGACCTCATTTGCTAGTTAGTTCTACTTTTTAAAAATAAATTATTCTAAGGTAAGTTAATTAAGCAATTAATCTGGTCTTTTAATTTTATCCAGTGTAAGTTTAAGCTTTTAATAAATTCGTGTGATTCATCCAAAACATCAAATTGGTTGTGTTAAGGGGACCCCCCTGGAGCAAAAAGAGAGCTAGATTCACTTAGCAGAAAGGGGTTGTGAAAATCACCTCGGACTTGAAGTACTTTCATAATTAGTTTGTAAAGCAATTCTTTCTAATAGGAAGTTTCTAAAATGACTCATCATTGAATTGAACTTCTGTATGTGCTCCTGAGAGAGGCAGGGAGAGAGAGAGACCGAAACACTGAACTGTATTCACTGTGACCAGAGAATCAAACCGACAACCTCTGCTCCAGGATGATGCCCCAACCAACCGAGCTATCCAGCCAGGGCTTTTTTTTTTTTTTTTTTTTAGACAGAGAGAGAAGGGAGGGAAGGAAAGCATTCATTTGTGGTTTCACTCGGTCACGTACTCATTAGTTGCTTCAGGTGTGTGCCCGGACTGGGGACTGAACCCGCGACCTTGTCATTTGGGGACACTGCTCTTAACTGACTGACCTAACCAGCAGGACCACATCAGTATTTTTTAAACCTGAATGTGCACGTACATCTGCAGATTCTGATAAAATGCAGGTTCTGACTTAGCAGGTGGCCTTTTCAAATGAGGTTCACTCCCAGATGCTGCTGAAGCTGCTAGTCCATGGGCCACACTTTGGGCCCAGGAACCTAGATTCCTCCCAAATGGAAGAAAAGAAATACCATAGGTAAACAGAATTCTTACCCTTTGGAGACGGTCACTGAGTCTGGGACCGCAAAACTGTTATGTGTATAGAGAGACTTCCTTGTGAAATGTTATGTTTTACCACATTTGCTAAATGTTCAATATCACCTAGTTCTTTTTTTTTAATGCAACAGAAGTTCAGATATTATTCCAAAGACCTCCAGTGGTCTGAGAGGATGCTACTGGGATGAGGGAAGATAAAACTATTGGAGAAATTGACATCGAGCCAATCCAGATTATTCAATAATGAGTTAGACTCATCTAAAGGAAATCAATTGTTTTCTAGATTTTTTTATATCCTTTTCTATGATCTAACTATTTGCAAAAGCTCTTGGGAACTAAAAGAATGAATCATAAGGCATGAATTATACTTCATGACTTTAATGTCAAAGTGATTCTGATCCAATTGACAGTAGCTTACCCCATGGTTATATCCTAAGCAGGAGACTAACTAGAATAAATAACTGTCACCAATGTGTGATCGAGTCTGATTTCATAAGAGACTTTATGGTGTGCAAACACTTAAGAAGTGGTTATTCTAGTAGCATTCTCAACCCTGACACCTTCGCAGGGTCTCCCTGCCCTTTCTGTAAGGTTTAATCAAGAACGGCATTTGTCATTATACGGCGGTGACTAGGGAATGATATCACTTATAAAAAATGCAACATTATTTCCGGTAACTTTCATGACTCACAATTTTCTCATACATTTAAGAAATACTTCACATAACGGCTTATCCAGGGAAAGATATTTTAGGAAAAATGTAATTTAATTTAACTTCAAACTGCATTTAATTATACTTCAATTATCCAAATGACTGCCTCATCTGAAATATTTACTTTTCATCTATATGTTTAGTATTCTCCAGACAAAGTTATAGTCATCATATAAATGAAAAAAATGTAAGTGGCTTAATTGTCTGGTGTTCTGTTAACTGTGAGTTTTCCTTCTGTGCTCTTAATCACTTGTCAGTTACTTCTTATAATCAAGTTTTCAATGTATATATTAAACTCAGACTCAATGATATGTATCATTGCAAAATTAAAATATCAAATTATGTGTTAAACGTGTGGATTAATCACAGACAAAATCTATTGGTGTAAAGGAGAGAAAGTACTAAGCTAATTACAAGAAATAAAATAGACGGTTAATAAATCCTGCAAAGCTTTATGGGAACTGAAATGAAACAGAAAACATTCATCAGAATAACAATAACATTTATCAAGTGCCTACTATGTGCCAGGCTCTATTATACAAGCTTTCCCCTGTCCTGTCTCCTCCATTCCCCGCAGGCTCCCGACAAGGTCGGTTCTGTAATGTGCCCATTTCACAGATGAGGAAACTGAGATACAATGAACTTAGGCAAAACATCTAAGGTCACATCAGCCCAGAGTGGAGTCAGAATTCACACCCAAGCATTTCACACAGGATTTGAGCAAACATGTCTGAGGCTTCATGAAAATGGACTGCACGTTGCCTAAGACTAGCAATGGGCCTCACCTTACAACATGCGAGTGTAACCAGAAACAGCACGTATGGATGTTTCTGGCCCGCTAATCAAGACGCCAGAGGTGCCATCACGTTGTCCATAAGTTCCTGCATACGTTCTCAAATGACTGTATTCTCTGTAATGATGAAAGAGATCCTCTATGGTATCATGTTTCTACTCCAAAGCATGACCGTCGAAAGGGTAGGTGAATGTATTTTCACATTTGTTTTACATTTGCATTTTACATCATTCCTGTTCTGTTGAGCTATAGCCTAGTTTCACATGCACACAAATAAGCATCGGTGGCTTAAAAGTCGTTCACGGAAGCGAAAAGACCATTTTATTCTATCGACTCTAGGTGAACACAGCCTAGGAGAACGAGGCCATCTGTGGATTCACACCAACAAGTCATCTGGGACTGGTGGAAAGAATTTGCCCTTCCACAATGAGCTCTGCTGCTTACCAATCATCTGTCCTTGGGCTGGTAGCTTAAACCCACTGAGAAAAATCACCAAAACTTCCACAGAACCTGTGGCAGAGAAAATATATAAACGATGAAAGCGTGTAAAGCTAAAGAATGAATCCTCTAAAATGTTAAGTACGCTTGTTATTCTAGTGCACAAAGTAAACCATCTTCACGCACAACGCCGGGTGGCTGACTATGTTTTCACTCCCTGAGTCCGGGTGAACTGGAGCCCCTCACTTTTGGCAGCCTGGTCACTCTGGAAGGTGTGAGATAACAGTAACCCCAGATCATCGCCATCTTTTGTTCAGGGAAGTTTGGCATCCCAAGCGAGCATGTTCTCCCTCCCCCTGAAGGTCCTGGCTGCGACCAAACTGGCTGGAGGACCTCTGAGGGTCAAGTAAATAAACCCTTGTTTGGTGTACATGCCGGTTATCTGGCTACACAGGTGTCCCGGGCCTTTCTTTCCCTTACCTGGAGTTGAGTATCACAGATTGACAGAATCAGAGCCTAAACTTATGTCAATATTTAACTCTTCTGCAAACATAGAGACTGGATTAGAAACTTCCAAGTCTTGTATTTCTATTTTTAAATGGCCAAGGTTTCAGGGTCAAAGCTGAGTCAATGTTATGTAATGCACTGCTCAAGCCAGGAATTATTTTTCAATGAGCGCCCACTTTCAAGGCCATGAGCTACCTGGGGAAGGTCTGCCCTGGTTCTATCACCTTTTATAGGACCCACCTTTTAGCCCGCAATCCCGAGATGTGAGGAGTAACAAAGGCTGGTGGGGAGCAGAGTTTGGTGGGAGCTCAGTGCACTTCCCTGTGGTATTTGAGTTCCCCGTGTATCCAGTACACTGATCTGCTCCAATCACTCACAGATTGCACCTGGGGGCCAGGCAATGCTGGGTAAATTGTCACTAAACCCTGAAGTATCATATGGCCTCAGACTGTTTGTGAAATAATAGTCACTATCAGTACTGAGCTGGAAAATGCCCATGAAAATTAAAATTCTACAAATATGGAATGAAGAAGTGAGCAGTTAATTTTTATAATTGAGAAGGTGGCAGAAAAGGAAAATTTTAAAGCCAAGAATTAGAAAAAGATATGTCAAAATAACAATGGCATGCATAAGTGTCATCCAGATCTATAATAAATTTACAGCCCAGGGTTCAATGTTTGGTACCTGCACTGTTCTTGGAAGTAGGAGATATCATTGTACAATACAATAATCTCCATTGGTTAAGGCAATGCCGGTTGCTATAACCCTGAAATATCAATGACTTAAAACAATGGGAATTTATTTCTTGCTCATACAAAATTCAAAATGAAGTCTTAATGATTGATGGCTCGCTTTCCTCTAAGCAGGGAACCCAGGCTGCTTCCATCTTGTGGCTCTGCCAGATTCAACATTATAACCTTCCAAGTCCCCGTACTTCTCTGCATCAAACCATGGAAGGGAAGGCATGTGAAGATCATGTGTGGGTTTTTATGAATAGGATTAGGAGCTGTGCACTCACAGCTCATTGGTCAGAAGTGGATCATGTGGTCCATCTCCCTGGAAGGGAGTTTGGGTAATAGGTTCTAGTTCTATTTTGTATAAGAAGAGGCCACCAACCTCTGCCACTCATTCTATAAACAGACTGTCCGACATAGCTCATTAGTGGTCTGAAAGAAACAATAGGGTGGATAAAATTTTGCAATCCAACTAAAAGGTTCAGCAAGATTGAATCTAGGAGAAGTCATTCATCCAGAGCTCACCTGATAGACTGCTTTGCTTTGATAACAATTTGGGAAATTGAGTCTTCCCAAAACATTCTAAAATTTGAAGCCATTTCAACTGACAAAATAATTCCCCAGAAACACTAGGCTCTGTCTCAGAATTTGGTCGCTTTGGGTCCTAATTCTACAGCCTCTATAGAGCAAGTGACCCAAATTATGGATCAAATGTTATACTATCTAAAATGCCAACTTAGAAATTTTGTATAAATTATTTGATAATTCACACAGGATACATTTTACTTCACAGTAAACCTTAAAGTGAACATTGGCTAGCTTTTGGGGGTTTATTTTTTTGTTTTGTTTTCTTGTTTTGAGTAAAAAGGACTTCAGAAAACTCAGTTCTTTACTGTGATATTGTATAAGCAGTTCTTACTGTAGGAATTATGCAAATATAAATTGCTTTTATTTTCGTTCTCTCGTTTGTTTGTTCACTCATGACACAGGGATACATTCAGGGTCTGCTGGGTGCCATCCATGAAATTCTTTCTTGTGCCTTCAGTCCTGATTTTACTGTCTGCCTTATCCCACATTCTTGAACTTTCCTCATTCACAAATAATTTTATTGATTTCTTTCGGTGCCTATAAACTTTGTCAGGGAACTGAATTATTTGACCATTTTTGACCTACAAATGTGGCAACTTCAAGTGATCCAATCTCTGGTTGTGATGCTGTCAGGATAAATAGCAAATCTCTTAAAATGATGGTATCCCATTACCATTTTTTAAAGGTTTACTGAAGCAATCTATCACCAACTGAAAATATCCCAGTTGTTTTTTTCTATAAAACACTTCCTTCAGATTATTTTTCCCCAAGCTTTTTCCATTTTATTTTTCTTTCTTATTCACAATTTCGTGGGGTGGTGGGGATCACTGACTTCACCTCTATACTCTTAGAAGTACTTTCCATTCCTTTTGTCAGTTTATTTATTCTTTTTTCCATGCTATTGTTGAGAAATGAACTAGTTCTATGGACTATTAAATAAAATATCAAGTGCTTCCACACAAATAATAGGCTCTCCTAAATAATTGCCTCTATTTTTCTGTTTCTGAGGGTCAGGTAAGGTTATACAAGAACTGCCGGAGCTGGTAAGCTTTTAGGGTTTGTTTTCAAGAATGCTGCTACCAAATCTATGAAAAGCATTTAGTTTCACGCATTCCCACAGACCTTCACAGGCAGCCGTGCATTCAAAACGAGGCAGCCTAGAACGTTTAGCATGATAGAATTATAGTGATTCTGAGCATTATGTAACGAGGTTGGAAGATAACTGTTCCTACCTACCCTTTTCTCATCTTTCCACAAGCACTGTGGGAAACTTTACCTACTCTATCAATTTCGGTTTATTTATGATTAAAAGTAGAAACACATCCTTGGCACCTCCTGTCTTCGCATGTCGCTTTTCCTTGGAACCGCTCGGAAAGATAAGGTTGGCTTATAAAAAGGAACTTTGGGTGCCACCAGGTTGTGTACGGGACCGGACGGGGCTGTCACGGTGAGTCAGGGACAGGTTTTCCAAGCCTATTTTATTAGTATTTGCCTGTTTTGACCCAGAGGTCTAAGTGAATTTGAATTAGGCCAATCCTTTAAAAACTAATGTAGCCAGATTCATTCATATTTTTAACTTTGTTTAGATGCTTCTAATCTGGACACTTTCACTGCTGCTGGGAACAGTAGTAGGTAAGTAAATATATTTCCAGAGTGCTCGATACTTTCAGGATGGGCTATGGAGGCTGAATTCTAACCAGAGTGATGAGGAGCAAAGACAGGTCTGTGATGACGAGCCCAAGCTCTTGGAGACAGGTTTCCAGGTAAAAGCTAAGACATCCAGTTAAATCTGAATTGCAGATCAACAATAATTATGGGATAGTTTCCTCTTCAAAAATTCATCTGATACTCTAACTTGTATTTTCATCGGCTAAATTTAGCAACCCTAGCTTGGTGTCCTGTGGAATTTGAACCCTGGTTCCACCAGCCACAAAAGTATTCCCCTGAGCACAATTCTGCACCTCTCTGTCCTCTCTTCTGAACCTCTCTCTATTGTCCTCTGTGAAATAAGCATAGACCACCACCCCTCCCGCAGGATCGCTGTGAGATGTAGGTAACATAAGTCACGTCAATCACCTTGCCCAGGTAGATTTTGAGAATACAGCCCCCACCACAGTACTACTCCTAGTCCTCTTCATCTAGACTTTGTCCTCTTCAAGAACACTTATTTTGTGTTATCCTTTTACGGGGTGACATTTAAGCCTAGAGTCGATCAAACAATGGATTTGCTATTTGATTATTTGTGAGTTCCCTGGGTCCAGGATGCCCCTGTAGCCTCGCTTAGAGACCTCAATACTAGCCATCTAGAGATATAAAGCTTTGGCCTTGGCATGAAATGAGCCGGAAGATGGCTACAAGGAGTTGAGAGTCTCACCTTCTCTACCGAGGCTTGGGGACACGAGGCTTCTTCTTTCTTGGGCACCAATGACTCAGGGAAGGCAACAGAGCTGAGAGGCTAAATGAGACCCGCACAGGACTGCACAGAGAGATGAAGGACTGAGGTGGTCCTACAAGGTAGAAATGAGACACAACAGACTCCCTTTAGCTTGGACATTGTCCGGTGATGCTGTTTTGTGAACGTGTTGTTAGGAAGGCGTTTGGGGACGAGGAGGAAGAAAAGATGCCACAAAATAAAATTTAGCTTAGTTTTCGCCAGAGAGACCATTAAGAAGAGCATTCTGGTTAAACTAATAACCTTAAAACCTTCCTGCGTGATTGCAGGGAAAGAAATCTGCTTCCAAAGACTTGGCTGCTTCAGTGATAATGCCCCATGGGCAGGAATTGTGGAAAGACCCCTGAAGATATTGCCGTGGGGCCCCAAGGATGTCAACACCCGCTTCCTCCTCTACACCAATGAGAACCCGAACACCTTCCAAGTAAGGGGGCTCATCGTTTTCAGAACTAAGTTTCATCTGTTTTATGTGATAAGAATAATGAATTATAAGTCTTCTAAAGAGAGTAAGTCAGTGGAATTTACATCTCTGTAGACTTTAGGACTGTGGCTTAAGTATTATTTTCCGTAACTTTGTATATAAAAGGTCCATCACCTTGATATTATTCTTCTCCTACCTCTATGATACCGTTTAATAAATAATTTAAGTATGGATATGTGTGTGTGTGTGTGTGTGTGTGTGTGTGTGTGTGTGTGTGTGTGTATCAATGTTATATATAATCTTCCAACATATTTTATGTTTATAGAATATGCACAGAGAAACCCTTCCATTGCATGGAGATGAGACTCCTACCAGCAATGTTATAGGAAATAGATTATCCCAAGTAGAACAATTATAAAAATGTTGTGATATTTGGAAAGCAGTGACGGCAGATAGTTGGGTTGAGATGGGAGAACCCTCACTCCCAAAGCTCCCGAGCCCGGGCAGTCTTCTCTTACCATGAGCAAACAGGTCCACTGGAGTCTGTAATAAACTTGACATGGGACACTTTTCTCCCCCAAATAGGAACTCGTTGCAGAGCCATCAACTATTGAGTCCTCCAATTTCAAAACAGATAGAAAAACCCGCTTCATTATTCACGGATTCATAGACAAAGGAGAAGAAAGCTGGCTGGCCAACATGTGCAAGGTGAGACGTGGTCATGTCTTAAGAGCGGACTGATTCTGGAGTGATAATTAACCATGGGGAAGGCACAGGCCCCGACCAGTCAGGGCAAATGCTGGCCGTGGTGACACTGGAGGAGCTTTGAACTCTGCCTGGCCGAGGTTCCCAGGGGGAGGTCCAGCAGGCAGAAGGACAGACAGGGCCTGGCACCATCAGGGCAGCCAGGTTGGCAGGCATTTGGAGGCTCTGGGTAGTAGCGCTTCAGTAAAGAATACAGAGGTACTTCAAATTATAGCAACACGTTACCGTGCTGATGCAACATGAGTTGCATTTTCAACAGCTTTTCGGTTTTTTTAATAGGTTTTCATTTTTAGATGAAGAGCTAATGTATCTCATTTTTGCTCAAAAGAATGATTTTCCTTTGGTTTTCCCTTGCTGCTCTGTGATCTTCCTGTGGCAGCAATTTCTAGGAAAGCTAGGTAGGTTTTCATTTCCGGCGTCTGTTGTTTCCACAGTAGTAGTGGTGATCCTATTTCCTTTCCTTTGTCTTTGGCCATGTGCCCTGTGACAATTAAGAATAAAAACAAAGACAGAGGCCCTGGCCCGGTAGCTCAGTTGGTAAGAGCACCATCCTGACATGCAAGGTTGTGGGTTCAATCCCCAGTTAGGGCACATATAAGAATCAACCAGTGAACACATGAATAAGGGGAACAACAATAGTGTTTCTCTCTTGTCTTTCTGTCTCTCTCTCTCTCTCTTCCTTCCTCAGTCTCTAAGAATCAATCGATAAAAATATTTTTAAAAGACAGAAAATCAAACAGAACCAACTTTCCTATTAACTGCTAGGTAACTGCTCAAACATGATCATTGATGCATTTATTCACAAAGCTTCTGTGGCCAGCTGTGGCACAAAGGAGCAGTCATTCCTCCAGAGCATCTCAAGAGAAAGACACTGATAATCCTATTTATTTCCAGACCTGTCTATGACTCAAGGGAAAGGCTAACTGGTGACGACTCCAGAGAGTTTCTGCTGACCCGAGAATGAGCGGGCTAATTCTCTCCCCACGTTTAGGAATAATCAGTCAAACCATGACTTATCTTCTAAAATAATTTAAAGTTGATGGTTATTGGGGGACGGTAATAAATTTCTCCACAACCGCAAAGAAAAAATGAAGTGTTTCTCAGCTCTTTAGGAATGTAGACCTTTAGATACATATAGACAATTTATTTCTGAGATCTCAAAAGCAGATATGTGCTTTCTTTGCATTTGCTTTGGCTTTGACACCGTATCTGCACTCCGATGCAGAAGAGTGGATGGAATTCAAAGGTTAAAGGTCCTAGATTCTAGTCTCACTCTGTCCGGGACATGGGCACATTGTTTCCCCTTTTTGAATTTTTCTCTCAGTAAAATGAATGAGTAGGAGGTGATTTCTAAGATTGCTTCATTCTGCTCGAATTCTTCTTGGAAAAACAATGGGAATATGTGTAAACACACACTCAAACAAACAACATTCCTGCCAGATCTGATGATATTCATGAAACTATCACTGACGCCCACCAAATAAAGCTTCCAGTAGATTATACTTTTATGCAAAATAACTTTTTAGTAATAGATAATAAAACGTGTTGGTCTGAAAACCTTGATTAGTTTATTCATTATGGAAAAGCTTACTCATTTACCTTTAGCATATTTATTTAAGGGGGTCCCAACATAGTCTTTCATTTATTCATTTATTTATTCATTCAATAAATATTGATTGAGCACAAAGTATGCACCAGGAACTGAACTGATCACAGCACTGAAGATAAAACAGTGAACAAGACAGGTAATGTCCTGGGGTATATTCTAGTAAGGGATGATGTAGTCTTATGACCTTATAAAGCTCTAATGAGACAAACCACTGTATGAGATGTTATATCTTTGGCCCCCTGAAATGGTGTTTATGCAACTGTTGCAGTAGAAATCCCAAGAATTCAGTCCCCATTATGGCCGAACCTCCAGAGTGGAGTCAATGTTCAACTTTAAAAGGGGATCCATATCTATAACAGGCTAGAAGTTTTGTTCTTTGTTTTGAGGTTTAAAGCAAACATGACATTATAAATCCTAATCCTTAAGTGTATTAATTGGAAATTAATGAAGATGCCAAAACGTTTACCTATTCTATTGTGCCTCTTCCGCCAGAACCTGTTTCACGTGGAAAGCGTCAACTGCATTTGCGTGGATTGGAAAAAAGGCTCCCGGACAGGGTACACGCAGGCCGCACAGAACATTCGCATCGTGGGGGCGGAAGTGGCATATTTCATTGACGTCCTTCAGGTACCTTTTGTTTTCAAAAGCGCATGCGCATTGCTTTCTGGGCTCTCTTCCAAAGAACAATTGCTGTAGGTACAGTAATTGCTAAAGACATTTCTCTACTGAGATTGGCTTTTCCCCTTGGTTGAAAAAAATGCAAATGAAATCCCGATTTGGGCTTCATCAACATGCCTGTTAAGGTCAATAAACTAGTTTTTCTTAAATATGGTATTATCAGGCAACCACATAGGCTGTTTCAACTGAATCCGCCCCTCCACCCCCCCCATATTTCTTTTAATTTCACCAGTAATTAAACCAGCTGCTCATGATCTTGTCAGCCTCAAGAGTAAACTAGATTTGTTTTTGTTGTTGCTGTTTTTTTTTTTTTTTACAGGTACAGAGAGAGAGTCAGAGAGAGGAATAGATAGGGACAGACAGACAGGAACAGAGAGAAATGAGAAGCATCAATCATTAGTTTTTCATTGCCGTTGTGACACCATAGTTGTTCATTGATTGCTTTCTCACATGTGCTTTCTCACATGTGCCTTGACTGCTGGCCTTCAGCAGACTGAGCCACCCCTTGCTGGAGCCAAGACCTTGGGTCCAAGCTGACGAGCTTTTGCTCAAGCCAGATGGGCCTCGCGCTCAAGCTGGCGAGCTCAGGGTCTTGAACCTGGGTCTTCCACATCCCAGTCCGACGCTCTATCCACTGCACCACCGCCTGGTCAGGCTAGATTTGGTTTTGTTTCTAAATTTTTAAGAGAAGCACAATGATAACAAGCTAACTTGATGTATCAACTAAAAACAAAGAAAATGTTAAACTTGAGGGTGCCTAAATATTTGCTTTCATTGTTATTTTCTTGTCCAAATTCTTGCTTTATTACCGCCACGTAACAATTCTTCATAGTCGTTGAAAGGTGTCTCTACAAAGTCAAACAGCAAAAGGGAGCCTGACCTCTACCAGTTTAAATGCGAACCCATCACCATTTTCTATGTTAACTGAAAAGTAGTATGAAAAGTAATTGCTTAGACAGCGGAGTGTGCCTTCTTAAGACTCGAGTTTTCAGAGGTTCCCCTTCTGTATCCAACTTGAATTTTGCAGTATTTGAAAACATCCTGAAGAAGTGCTTTTTTTTTTTTACCAGTCGGCATTTGGGTACTCACCTTCCAATGTCCACATCATTGGCCACAGCCTGGGTTCCCATGCTGCTGGGGAAGCTGGAAGGAGGACCAATGGGACCGTTGGACGGATCACAGGTTGGTCAAAAGAGTAAAAGCTACAAAATTAGACTGAATGGAGCCCATGTGGAAAGGATGGAAATTCAGTGCAGCCCTGCTTTTTATCTAAGAAGACAGGTTTTCCCATTTTCTAAACTGGGCCACGTGATCACAAATCCATGTGTGTGGAGGCCCTGTGAATTTTTTTATTGATATCAGTCTTCAGTCCACAGAGCCCTGTTTAACATATATAAATATTGCATATGAGTAAAATGTGAATTAAAAACATCCAGAGGTCTTAACCATACCTATTTTCCCTTTTTCAAGCATTCACAAAGGACAAGTTTCACGAATAGGGTAAACAGCATAAAAATATAATAAATAACAAATAGTTCTGCATGCTGCTAATTAGATAAAATATATTATTTTACAAACCTTGGATGACTTGTATTTGGCCAGTGGGGGTCACGTGTTGGCTACGCAGGCCCTAAAACAACCCCAGAAGTTGGTAAGAAAGACTTCGCTATCCTGCATCTGAGAGATGACTTTTTCAGGAAACGGTCACTGTCCTCTTCTATACTCCCACTCTGATTTTCTTTTTTATACACTAGATAGATTGGTTACGTGTGACTGGGCGGAGGCATCTGGAATGTCTGTCATTCACTTGCTGGAGAGAACGGTCACTCTCGTCCGTAAATGTTTATGAGAGCCTCGTCAGCCAGGCACTGTGCGAAGCTGTGGTCCTGGTGACCGTGAAAACCAGGGTCCTACCCTCAAGGGAGCTTGGAGAACAGTGGGGACTCTTTTAACTTGAACAGCTTTTTAGACAGTTCAGTGTCTCCCGGAATCTGGACTTTCCTGACAACTGCCGCTAGTGATCAGGATTGCCCCGGTGACTTAAGTATCCATAAGTAAGTCGAAATTCCACGGTTTGAGGAAAATTCCCTTTAATGCAGATAGTAAATTAGACGCAGAGTTCCCTTCAGAAAATGGGAAAGTGGGAAAGAATCAGCCAAACTCTTTCGTGCATAACTCAGGAGGACCGCCCCTGCTTGCACTCGGGTCTGTCGCTGACAAAGACGGGAAAGTGAGCAGGTACACCCATAGATGTTAACGTGGCACCTCTGTTTCCTTAGGGTTGGACCCCGCTGAACCTTGCTTTGAAGGGACACCCGAGTTAGTCCGACTGGACGCCAGCGATGCCCAGTTTGTGGATGTAATTCACACAGACGCCGCCCCCATCATCCCCAACATGGGTGAGCTCCCCGATTTGTCCTCGGAGAGTGCGCTCTGCACGCATACACTGGGGTGCTGTAGAGGGTGTTCGGTCTGTACAGTCACATCGTCTTTCCCATATTTTGACATTCTTCAGGGTTTGGAATGAGCCAAACCGTGGGACACCTGGATTTCTATCCAAATGGAGGAAAAGACATGCCCGGATGTCAGAAGAACATTCTCTCCCAGATTGTGGACATAGAGGGTATCTGGGAAGGTAAAACCACTGTGTGCATGAGAGTTCTTCTGGGGGAAGTATTTGCATTTTGCTTTGCTAAATACAGGCCTTACATTTTCTATGACAACGAGCTTTTAATTGTACCCCCAAGATACGGGGTTTTCAATAGGAACAGTGGGCGTGAGGCAGTTGTAAGGAAGTCGTGTTTTGTAGTCAACTTTTCAAGGGCCAAATTCAGGAAATGCATTGCTAACTTTTATCTCCAGGGACCAGTCATTTACTTCTAAAGTTTCTTTCCGTTAAGAAAAAAAAATAGCTAGTTTTTTATTTCTAAAAATGCTATTTTTCATTAGCTATCACATAACTATTGTCATCTTAAACGGTACTCAACTTCTAATTCCATCGCGAATCATAAACCTAGTTTATAAATGAGTTTTGTTCTGTGACCACCGTGAGTTCACACTAATTAGAGAACCTATTCAATAATTTAACTATATTCTGATCATAACGTTAGCTTGGAAAAAGAAAATCTGTCATTAATGAGGAATCCTGTCTGATTTCAAAGGCTCTCGTGACTTTTTCGCCTGCAATCACCTGAGAAGCTACAAGTACTACACTGATAGCATCCTCCACCCTGACGGCTATACTGGGTTCCCCTGTGCCTCTTACAGCGACTTCACTAAAGTGAGTAGACTCTGCCTTGCACCTAAAGAATGTCGTGACCATCATTCCTCCTGGCTGGTGTGACTCAGTGTCCTTGACACGCATTCAGTGGGTGTTACTATATGACTGCCACAAGATGTATACTATTATTTTTTATTTAATTTTTTGTTTTTACATAGATTCTAGTGTCTTCCCGAATGCATCCCTCCCCCATATTCCCCTCAACATCTCCCTTACCCCCTCCCAACCGCTCCCTCCCCCCCTTCCCTTCAGGTTTAATTTCGTTCCTCAGTTCACATTGTTCCTTGGATTCCTCAAATGAGTGAGGTCATATGATACTTTCCTTTCTCTGCCTGGCTTATTTCACTCAACATAATAGTTTCCAGGTCTCTCCATGTTGTTGCAAAAGGTAATATTTCCTTCTTTTTCATGACCCCATAGTTTTCCATTGTATATATGTACCAAAGCTTTTTAATCCACTCGTCCACTGATGGACACTTGGGCTGTTTCCAGATCTTCGCTATTGTCAACAATGTTGCCATAACATGGGGGTGCATTTCTTTTTTTGAATCAGTGATATAGTTTTCTTGGGATATCTTCCTAAAAGTGGGATGGCTGGGTCAAAAGGCAGTTGTAAAACTCAACACCAGGAAGACAAACAATCCAATCAAGAAATGGGCAAAAGAAATAAATAGACACTTCTCCAAAGAGGACATACAGATGGCCAATAGGCAGATGAAAAAATGTCCAACATCACTAATCATTAGAGAAATGCAAATTAAAACCACAATGAGATATCACCTCACAGCAGTCAGAATGGCGCTTACAGCAAAACAACACAGAATAGGTGCTGGTGAGGATGTGGAGAAAAGGGAACCCTTCTGCACTGCTGGTGGGAATGCAGACTGGTGCAGCCACTGTGGAAAACAGTATGGAGATTCCCCAAAAAGCTAAAAATAGAACTTGTTTTTGACCCAAGATGTATATTTTTAGTCACACAGATTTATTTTAATAGCAATAAGGTACTGGAGAACTTTAGAGAAATGGCCTTGTCTACAGAAATGTCTCACGTCTGCCTTGTTCTCTCCTTTCTTCATGTGAGAGGAAAATGTTCAATCTTGTTTTGGAAATAATTCTAAGTAAAAAAAAAAAAAAGTCTGGAAATCTGAGCTGTGGGTACAGGATGCTAATGAACACGGAACACTTGTCTTAATTGCTGACCTCATAAAATGATACAATAATGAACCTGTGAATGTTTTTGCGTAATCTCATAATTGCCAAAAATGTTTTGCAAGTTTTCACCTTGCTTGGTATTCTTTAGGTATCTAGGTTAAGATCTTCAAATGTGATTCTGAATATGACCTATCTGTTGCCTGTTTATTTTTAGTTGCTTCTCCTTTCTCTATAATATTTTCAAATAAAAAATGTATGAGCTATGTCACCTAATAAATAAAAGATCGAGTAATATGCCAGGTGAAGTCACAATTACCAAGGAGGTATACGTTAGTGATGAGGAGAGCGAATATGCATCCAGGTTTCACCATTAAAATGATGAATAATTGGGGGCAAAATATTTAACTTCTCTAAGACAATTTCTTCATTTCTAAATATAAATAATAGTGGTAGACTTCATAGATTTGATGGGAAGATTTAATGAGTTGACATATGTTAACTACCCAGAGCCTAAAGTATAATAATAGTATAATAATTACCATTCAACAACTGTGGGCCATTATGTGTGTGATTGGGGGAGGTGTGTGTATATTTTATTCACAGTACAGATTATATATACAACCAGAACACTCCCCTTTCTTTGATCTAACTTTATCTTTCTCTTAAATCTGTGTTCTCTAAGTAATAGGGAAAACAAACAGAAAAGCTTTAGGTTTCATTCAGTTGAAACCTAATCTGGCTGACTCGATAATATAAACAGTCCTTTTAGGTGATGCTCAGACACTTTTATAAGAAAAATTCTCACTCTTGCAGATCTCTCAGCATTTCTCTCCAAGTCGGTACTGGGCCAGGTGATCATGGTGATGGTGGTCAGTGTATATTGGGCAGAGGAAGAACTTGGGGGTCTGCTTTATTAATGGGCCCATGGCCCATTGTCTGCTGATGAATTCTGGGAATATCTACTCTTCTGGCTCAGGCAATGTCTGTCCTCTGAGAGCTCTGGCCATTCTTCCCGGCTGGCTCAGTCTCCCGTTAGCTTTTGTTGAATGCAGACCTTGTACTTGGCCCAGTCCCCATCTGGTCCATCCATCCAGGAATGGAGCAGCCCTGTCCTTCCATAGTGGAAACTGCTACCTTTGCCCTTCCCACTCTGGCTCCTCCCTCTCACTGTCTTCCTCCCACAATTCCTTGGCCCACAGTTCCTGTGTAATGTCCATCTTTTCTAGACCCCAACCATCTATCTGTCCTTAACAACCTACAGAAGCATTTTCTCTCCTGAGGTTTTCTGAGATCTATATTCTTTAGCTTTTCATATGCTAATTGCGAGCTAAAGCAATTGAGAAAAACCTGACTTTTGAGCCTATTGTCCTCTTCCTGGGTCTTATTTTGTGAATCAAAAGGTGATTATCACTTTCTGCTCTGTCTCTTCCAAACTTTATACAATAAATTCTAACCACCTGTTGGGGCAACTGAGACAGAAAAGAGAAGATTAAAATATGTAGATATAAATATATCCATAAATTCCCTTTTGTGTAATTTTTCTATTTTTGTTAGGATCGTGTTATTTAACAGCGAGATTGCTAATTCACCTTTGTAAACGGGATACATTTTTAACCTTCGCCGAGACACTGTAAACGACCTCTCTTATCATCAGAACAGAATTGCCTTCAGAATGTTTGACTTGTAACAACATGAAAAAAAGATGAGGCACTATTATGAGGAAGAGCACCCTCATCCATCACTTGTTTATTTTCCCTAGAACAAGTGCTTCCCCTGTCCGAGTGAAGGCTGCCCACAGATGGGTCATTATGCTGACAGATACGCTGAGAAAACAAAGGGCATGGGCCAGACGTTTTACCTAAACACTGGTGATGCCAGCAGTTTTGCCCGTAAGTCTTGATTTAATTCGCCTTAACTTCTTAATGGTACGTATTTTATCATGCCCCGTGAAAATGCACGAAATTGCTTTCCTTTACAAAAGTTTTAAGCACCCCTCCGCAACATGGAAAGATACACAAATGCTGTGCTCAGCGAATCTGCAGGGTAGAACGGAGAATGGGGACTGGGCTATGAATGAAAACAAAAATAAATGTCTTCATATTTGATGCTGGTGCTGAATTCTGGAGGCTCTTCCCCTACAGCCTCTTCATACTCGGTCCAAAAGTTTCACTGAGCAAAATTCTGAGATTCTGCACAGACGGGAGAGTAATCCGGGAGAGTAATCCGGGAGAGAGATGGTAGAAGGTATAGGCATGGGAAGGAATTGATGGAGAGAAGAGACACGTGGGACAGCAGACTCTGAGGGTGCTGGGAATTAGAGGGTGTGTGTGTTGGGGGGCGGGGGCGGAGCATGGGACGACTCCAGGTTTCCCTTCCAGCTAATAGAGGAAGAAAACTATTCAGTTGGGAACCAATAAGGTTTGCTACATTGTTAAAACCAAAGCCAAATTTTATCCCCTTCCCCAAGAGCCCAGGCTAGCTCAAAATGGTAAAAACTGGTAGTTTACTATTGGCAAGTACCATACATTGATTACCACGCATCAGTACATTTCCAATGGCAATGGAAAGTTGAATTGTAGAATTTTTAAAATAAATGTAGACTACTTAGACAAAAAGATGACACTACTCTAAAATGTGGTGATGTGTGAAAATGAAGTAAACTGATGGAAATGTCATAGCCCGCTATTTTCTACTATGTTTTAACAACGTTATTTTAACATTTAAGAATAAGTTGTTAATATAATAAAATCAAAAGCAAAATATATTACTTTTTCCCTTGGCTTGAAATCTATTGACTCTGGATAGAGTGTGTGCTCTTCCTCCTCCCCCAACATGTGGTCTCTAGACTTTTAGATCAAGCAGTGATTTTTCAACCGGTGTGCTGCAAGAATTTTTAAAACATGCAACACCTGGCTATTTAGTGAGGGGCACTGACCTCTTTTCCTTGAAATTACTAAATTAAAAAAATGACAACAGCAAAAACTGAGAACAGCATGATTACATACATAGGTGGGACATAAAAGTGAGAATATGAGACATGGACAAGAGAGTGGTGGTTATGGGATGGGGGGAGGGAGGGAAGACTGGGATAGGGAGGAGGGGAGGGACACAGGGAAAACCAGATTGAAGGTGACAGAGGACAATTTGACTTTTGGTGATGGGTATGCAACACAATTGAATGATAAGATATCCTGGAGATGTTTTCATTGTACATATGTACCCTGATTTATTGGTGTCACCCCATTAGAATTAATAATAACAAAATATATATATTAATAAAAAAATGACAACAGCAAATACAATAATGGGCGTCCAGTGTGAATGAATCAAAATTATACCTATATTTTTGTCACATCAGCAAAAAATATAATTTTTTTTTTTTGGTGTGCTGCAGTGTTTTCTCATCCTTGATTTTTTTTATTTATTCATTTTAGAGAGGAGAGAGAGAAAGAGAGAGAGAGAGGGAGAGAGAGAGAGAAGGGGGAGGAGCAGGAAGCATCACCTCTTATATGTGCCTTGACTGGGCAAGCCTAGGGTTTTGAACCGGTGACCTCAGTGTTCTAGGGCAGTGCTTTATCCACTGAGCCACCACAGGTCAGGCATTGTGCCACAGTTTTAGTAATTAGTTCATGTGTGCCATGGGATGAAAACAATTGAAAATTGGTGGAATAAAGGAATGTTCATGACTGTTAGAAGAACTACCAATATTCAGATTGTGTGTGTGTGTGTGTGTATAAAATTCAGAATTCAGCAGATGTGGAATTCAAGTTTATCCTGTTTTCACTGTTTATTTTCTGCAAGCTGACATTTTACAAATTCTCCCCTACCCTTTATGCAGGTTGGAGGTATAAGGTCACTGTTACTCTATCTGGAAAGAAGGTTAAAGGACACGTGCTAGTATCTTTGTTTGGAGATAAAGGAAACTCTAAGCAGTATGAAATTTTCAAGTGAGTAACATATAACTCTAAGCTTCTTACATGTTGGAATACCTCACACATGCAATGGTACTGCCACATATCATGAAAAGGTAGAGACTATCTCACCCTTGGACCTTAATATATTTCAGAATTTTGTTTTCAAACTTCTTTCTCTGCTATTTTCTGGGAAAACTCCTGATGTTTCCTTTGATGGGTGGCATCTGATTTATAACCAGTACGTAATTATTCTGTCCACCAAACAACTGAGAAAAGATAATATAATGATGTCATCATTTACTAAATGGTGGGAGGATAATGACTAGAATATGTCTGAGTTATTGATGGCAAACTACCACTGAGTTAGCCTACGTGTCTGCACTTATATAATACATTAGAATGACAAATGTACTATTAATTGTCATACTACAGATGCATTATAAGATGGTTTTAGAAATATATATATACACTTATATGTATATTTATGTATGTTCATGTGTATTTTTATTAACCATTTAACTCCCAAGGGGCGCTCTCCGACCAGAGGGTATTCATTCCAATGAATTTGACGCAGATGTGGATGTTGGAAATTTGCAAATGGTTAAATTTGTTTGGTATAATAATGTAATCAACCCAACTCTACCCAAAGTGGGAGCATCCAAGATCATAGTGGAGAGGAGTGATGGACAAGTGTAAGTAATAAAAATCCAAAGAGATTTAAAGTATTGAATCAAATTTATAGTTCTATTCTCACTGAAAGTTTACTTTAAGTTATAGCTCCTATAATGGTTCTCCTACATCCCAACCACAGCTGTTTCCTAATCCCTTTTGTTTCTTTAGGAGAAAGTCTAGAACTTTAGGGAAACCACTTTGATAAATTTGTGGATGAGTGTTGTGTTATCTAATACAAGTTGTGTTACAATGAGAACCTGGTTTCATGACCGAAGGCAAGAAGAATGATTTTATTTAGCAGCTGTGCCTTGTGCTGTGTGTGTGCTTAATATGTGTATCTTCCCCAAATGTCCTGGGTTCACCAAATTGCCACTTAAGTGATCAGGAAAACACTTAACTTACCAAGGAATACAAATGAGCTATTTTGGATCATTGGCCCTCTTAGTAAAAACAAAGGTCAACTTTGGTTCTAAACAAGACTAAAGTGTGTGTGAGTCTAAAGATATTAACTATGGTGAACCACCAGAAAAAGTGAGATGATGATGATAAGCATAATCATAACAAAACCAGTATTACCCAGTATTTTGAATATGAAGCCAAATTCTTAGGCACACACTTTATTCTTCTTTTGTCATCCTGTCATTCAGTCCCCATAAAAGTAGGCTTACAGTTGTGAGTATGTGAAATGCGGTTTATTCTTGTATTATTTACTAATCATTGTATTCTATTCCACACAAAAAACTGTAAACTTACTTTTGTCTCACCTTGTACACTGGATGCTATTAACAGCAGATTAGACATTGCAGAAGAAAGATTGGTGAACCTGAAAACAGAATGTAAACTATCCAAAATAAACATACAGAGGAAAATATTTTTTAAATGGAAAGAATATCAGTGAGCAGTGAAATAACTTCAAGAAGTGTATTATACTTCTCATTAAAGACCCTAAAAGAGGAGACAGAAAAATATATTTGAGGAAATAATGGCTCCAAAACTTTCAATCTTGGCTAAGGCTATAAACCAACAGATCCAAATGATACAACAAGAAATATGAAGAAAACTAACCAACAAACATCAAAATCAAACTACTCAAAATTAGTTATAAATAGAAAATCTTAAATGTAGCCAGAGGAAAAATGCACTTTATGTACAGAGAAATATGGAAAATAATTACAGCAAATTTCTCGTCAGAAACAATGCAAGTGAAAAAACAGTAAAACATCTTTAAAGTACTGAAAAAAAACTGTTAACCTACAATTCTATACCCACAAAAATATTCAAAGATGAAGATGAAATACTTTTCAGGTATACCAAAGGTGAAAGAATTTATCACCATCAGGTCAATGTAAGGAAGGTCATCAGGGGAGGGAAATTATACCAGTTGGAAAAGAATCTACAAAAAGAAACTAAGAGACTAGGAAATAGTAACTACATTGGAAAATACACAAGGTCTTTAAATATTAATATATGTCTTTAATAATTGACTATTTTAAGATGATGGTCATATTTGAAAGGGTTATAATACATCTATGTGCAAAATATGTGATAACAGTACCATAAAGGGTAGGAAGGAAGAAATGAAAATACCCTATTGTATTTATATAAAATATAAATGACACGTCACTTGAAAGTAAGAAAACCACCACAAAAATAATAAAACAAAGAACACTACCTAATAAGCCCACAAAGGAGATAAATGGGATATTTTTAAAAAAATAAGGGCATATAAAGAGGAACAGAAGACAAAGAATATAGGTGACAAATAGCAAAATAATAGACTTAAATCTAGCCATATCAATAATCACATTAAATGAAAATGGTCTAACTACAAAAATTAGAAGATAGAGATTGTCAAATTGGATTTTTTTAAAAATTAACAGTCAATTGTGTGCTTCCTACATGAAATGCTCTTTAAATATAAAAACACAAACTTAACCAGGTGGTGGCGCAGTGGATAGAGCGTCGGACTGGGATGCGGAAGACCCAGGTTCGAGACCCCGAGCTTGCCAGCTTGAGCGCGGGCCCATCTGGCTTGAGCAAAAGCTTGCCAGCTTGGACCCAAGGTCGCTGGCTCCAGCAAGGGGTGCTCGGTCTGCTGAAGGCCTGCGGTCAAGGCACATGTGAGAAAGCAATCAATGAACAACTAAGGTGTCGCAATGAAAAACTGATGATTGATGCTTCTCATCTCTCTCCATTCCATTCCTGTCTGTCTGTCTCTATCTATCCCTCTTTCTGACTCTTTCTCTCTGTCTCTGTAATAATAAAAAATAAAAATAAAATAAAAACACAAATAGGTTAAAGGTGAAAGGACCAAAAGAGATATAGGAAATACAAATTAGTTATTAGGGAAATGCAAATTCAAATCACAATGATATATCACCATACGGTTATTTAACTGGCTAAAATTAAAAAGATGGACAATACCATCTTTTTGAGATGGTGAGAATGTGAGATGGTATTGGTGAGAATGTGAAGAGTCTTAAACTCCCATACACTTTGATGGGAATATAAAGTCATACAGTCATTCTGAAAAACAGTTTTGTAGTTTCTTAAAAAGCCAAACATAACACCTACCTCTGATTCAGACATTCCCCTGTTAAGTATTTACCCAAGAGAAAAGAAAACGTGTTTATACAAAGATGCGTACATGAATATACGTAGCAGCTCTTATTGCAGTCGTCAAAGACTGAAAATAGCTCACCACCTATCAACAGAAGAATAGGTAAACAAATTGAAATACTACTCAGCAGTGAAAAGGGGTGAGCTAGTGATACATGTACCAAAAGGGACGAATCTCGAAATAATTACACTGAACAAAATTATACCAAATACAAGAAGTTAGACAGAAGAGTGCATCCACCTTTGATTTCAATTCATATAAAATTCTATACAACTCAAATGAGTCCAGAGGGACAGCACATCAGCGGTCGCCTGGGGAGGGGGAAAGATGGGAAGGACAGAAAGGAAAGATGACAAAGGCGCTGAAAAATAATGTAAGGGTGACAAATATGTTGACTCTTTGACTGTGGTGATGGGAGGTAGGTACTATTATGATCTCCATTTTACAGATAATTAAATAAAAGTTGAGTGCCAAAATTTATATGGAGGAAATTCGACTCCAGCAAATTCTTAATGACCACAAAACAAATTCGGTTCACCTTTATTCATGTGTAGCTATTGTGTGCCCTTCATTTCCTGTGGCCCTTATCAATAGTAGTTTTTAACCTTTAATTTGCTTTTTGTGAGTTGCCAGCCATCAAAGCCACAAGAAAGGAAATGAAGAGAAAGGAGCATTTTCTGAGGACTTTTATATGCCAGGAAATTTACATACACTTCCATATTAAAGAAAATTAGCCCCCAAACACCCTAAGTATTGTTCAGGCTTAATGAGTACAGTTAGTCATTTCACTTCTGTTACTGAATTAAAATCAGAATGTCTAGCCAATGTGACACCAGGGCCCCGGAATTTTTACTTTAGCTGATTTCTTTGGGGAGGGAGAACACAGTCCTTTACACAGAAGAGAGGTCCACTCTCTGCCAACGTCTGGTCTCAGGCACAGGGCGCGGTCCTCGCTCAGATGCGGGAAGAGCAGAGCCCGAGTGTGTGCTCAACGCTCTGAAATCAGCCAGGAGTTGATTTTTCCTTGTTTTCTCTCCCAGGTTCAACTTCTGCAGTCAATCAACCGTGCGGGAAGACGTTCTGCTCGCTCTCACTCCATGTTAAAAGCCAGCTGACACGTGACCACTGAATCTTATTGCTAATAAAATCTATTGGGAAAGCAGTGCATTCTTTTCTTCGTCATCATTCGTCCAGTTTTTCCCCGTGAAACTTTTGGATGCAGTGATTAAAATCCAAATTTGGGGGTTAGTATAAACCACAAATGACTGTGGCTTTGAACTTAGGACTGATGTCAGTTTGCTGACTTAAGACAGGTGTCCCGGTCCAAAAAGACCCCTTCTTAGTGGGCACACATCACAGATACCCACCTGCGCTGCTTGTTCTACCGTCTACTCCTACTCTGACATCTCAGGGGGCTGACACATAAGGGGCTGAGGACTAGGCACTTCCGAAGCTTCCTAGCTGCTCCCAGGGGGCTCCCTCAGACCTCCCCTTCTTCTCTGCAGCTTCTTTGAGTTTTCTAAAGCACAAATCAAAGATCCTCCCAATAGTCCCCAAGATAGAACCCACTTTCCAAACTGAGCCTTGCAAGGACCTTATTGGTCTTGCTTTCACCCAGGACCCCAGCATCATATCACCTCATTCCGGCACCGTCCCCTTAAAGGGCCTTTACCTGGGATGCTGCTGGACCTTTGTGCAAACTCTTTCTCTCCCTAGGATGTCTTGTCCCCTGTTTTTCTGTCTATTTAACTCCTAGTGATTGACTTCCTTCTGTGTAGACATCTCTTTTTCCAGGAAGATTGTTTCCATTACCCATACCCCTTAAGACTGGGTTACAGGCCCCCCGACATTCCCACTGGAGCCAGGACTTCCTCCATCTCAGCACTTTTCTCTCCATGCCATAGTTGCTGGTTCACTTGCATGTATATCCCATATGTAAATTCCTCAAGGGGCTTGCATGTTATATGTGCCCAGTTCAACTGAACGCAGATGAGTGCCTAGGCTCTGGGAAAGATTTAGAAAACAGTCTTCTCAGAATAAACACTTCTCGGAATCTAGGGGTTCTGACAACCCACCTTGAGCCAACCCTAACTCTTCCCCCAGAATTCATAAGATAGTTTGCTATTGAGATGACAAGGTATCTGAACATTCTGAGCTTGAAGTTGGAGGAAAATACAAAAACGGAGCTGACTGGCTGGAGGAAAGCAGTGATTCATCTCCATCCAGATGGGTAGACATGGCAGGGGATAGCTGGAGATCTCAACTTTATCTCTGTGACTTTTAAGGAGTCATACAGGTGAATACAGAAGAGCTGTCCAGTGGACAAGAAATCAAGATTTCAAGAGATCCACAAGTTTGTGTGAATACAAATCCTGCCTTAAATTTCTGAAGCTGAGTGTGATATAAGTTCATTCAAACTATATTATTTGTTACTGTCTGAAAGCCTCACCTAGAAATCTCTATCTGGTATGGAATGAACTCATTGGTCTAGGAGGCTCTAAAGGAGATAAAGTTTAGATCCCAGTCTTGCTACGGGCTTAGTCCAATGATATCCCCCAGGGCATTAAACAAGAGCCATTGTGTTAGAGCACAGCACATATGGATGAAATGTGGGTCTTAGGAAGAAATACACACTTAACTGATGCTGTGCCCAAGAATGATTTCAGTAAGTGCAATGCCAGCTGCTGTCTCACTAAGCTGGATTTCTGTATTGGTTAGCTACTGCTGAATAACAAGCCACCACCAAACTCAGTGGTATTAAACAGTAAACATCTATTAGTAATCTCTGGGTTAGTTGGGTGCTTCTTCTGGGCTAAGATAAATTCACTCATGTGGTCAGAGCATGTTTAGTCAGCAGTGCTGTTCATCTTGCCTGGGTCTCCCACATACTCAGGGTCAGTGGCTTTGAGCTGGTTCAAGTGGTTACCATACACATTTAGCCAAATCAAGTCAACCATCTAGCCAAAGGATGAAAGGAACTGCAAGGTCACATTGCCAAGGGTATGGATATTTGGGGGAGGAGTGTGGAGGACTGTGACCATTTTTATAATCTATCTATCACCATCTCTACCCTGTCTCTCCATTCTGAGAAAGCCTGGGTGGGACTGGGGAAGGAACAGGTCAGGTGTCAGATGGGTTTTCATGGTGATGGGTCAGCCCAGGCTCTAGTCGCTGGTCTCCCTCTACTGCCTTTTCCTCACTGCCATCATCAGAAGCTAGGGCGCCTTTTTGGTTCACTCAGTCTTGACTTAGTCCGTGACCGCATGCCTCTTGTCAAACAGCTAACGCCGATGAATGGAGAGTTGCTTCTTCTTATCTTAAAATGACATAACAGTCCTGATCAGATATGCTGATCAGGAAATCTAGTCTCCACAGTCATCATACACTCTTATAAGTATTTTAATTAAATTTATTGGGGTGACATTGGTTAATAAAATTATACGTTTCAAGTATACAATTCTATGATATACCATCTGCATATTGCATTATGTGTTCACCACCCAAAGTCATGTCTCCTTACACCACCATAATTTGACCCCCTTTGCCCTCTTCTACCCCCCCCCTTCACCCTTCTTTTCCTCTGGTCACCACCATACTGTTGTCTATGTCTGTGAGTTTTTGTTCGTCTTGTTTGTTCATTTCTTTATTTATTTGTTTGTTTATTTATTTTTGTATTTTTCCGAAGGTAGAAGCGGGGAGGCAAACAGACTCCCGCATACACCCGTCCAGGATCCTCCTGGCATGTCCACCAGGGGGTGATGCTTGGCCCCTCTGGGGCGTTGCTCTGTTGCTGCCAGAGCTATTCTGGCACCTGAGGCAGAGGCCATGGAGCTGTCCTCAACGCTCAGGTCAACTTTGCTCCAATAGAGCCTTGGTTGTGGGAGGGGAAGAGAGAGGTAGAGCGGAAGGAGAGGGGGGAAGGGTGGAGAAGCTGATGGGTGCTTCTCCTGTGTGCCCTGACTGGTAATTGAACCTGGGACTTCCACAGCCGGGCTGACGCTCTACCGCTGAGCTAACTGGCCAGGGTTGTTTGTTCATTTACTCTTTGCAGTTTTATATCTTGCATATGAGTGAAAGCATACAGTTCTTGACTGTTTCCATCTGACTGATTTCACTTAGCTTGATATTCTCTATTTCATTCATTCTTAATAACTCATGCAAATCATCTCTCCATTATTTCAAGGTATGATAAACGCAATACTTTTAAAGAAATCCCCTCTCCACCAGCACTGAGCCACCTGCTGTGCACTTTGGTACAAATTTAGCAAAGTCGGTTCATTTAGAATTGCTTTTTGTTTTTACTGTGGAACCACATACCTCTTGCAGCACTACCCACCTCACAACTTCAGCTCCATCTTTGGGTGCACAGAGGTGGTTCCCCTCGGCCTGCCCTGCCCAATAAGAGCCACTCCCCATTGCTAACTAATTCAAGGACAGTTCCTGACCTGATCGGGCCAATCATCTGCTAATTAAGAATTCTGAGCTGAGATGCACAAAGCCCGGGAGTCCAGGCAGCAGAATCAGGTCCAGGGCAGAAGGGATCTGAGGACAGCTGAGGGCTCCAGGATGTCCCCATTTGGGGGGACCTCCCTGGGTCTCATGGTTCAACAATTTCATGGGTTCTATGAGATGACCCAATATTCTTTCAAGAAATTTCTCTTCTTTTGTTTTTAATTTAGCTAAACAGAATTTATTTCTGTTGCTTGCAGCGAATAGAACCATTATATTCCTCTAAAAACTGACCTGTTTATATAACTAATGGTCTTTATTTTATTGTTGTTGCATTGACTGAGTGTGGGGCGAATAGTCAATATACATAGACACATTAAATGTACAGATCTTTTGTCCCTGAAATTCAACTTTAGGAGCTTATCCCACAGATGTATCATCCCTGTGGACAGTGACAAATGTATAAGCATATTTACTGAGGCACTGTATTTAATAGTAAAATATTGGAAACAACCAAATGTTCAGCAATAGAAGGCACATAAGCCCTGATCACTTTAGGTGTTTTCAACCCCTGAACCCTCCAGGTAGTGACCTTTCCCCTGGAGTGGGCATGGAGCCCACAGTTGAGCTTGTCGGTAAAGTGAGTTAACAGAGAAAAAGGCACAGGGGTCTTACCCCTGGGCAAACTCTGACAGATCATATATAATAATTTCTTCTAAATCTGATCAGACATTCCTATTCTCCATGCTTGTCTAAAGAAAACATCTCTTCCTCCCTCCCCCATCTTAAAACGGTGCCCACAGCCCTTTCTCAACCCTGAAATTCACTGAGAGTAAGGGTAAAATACCCATGAACTCCATTCATGGTACATTTGTTCTTTCATTAATCCATAACCACGTCAGCGCCAGGCACAGTTCCAGCAGCTGGGGGACAGCAGACGGAGACCAAAACGGGTGAGGTCTCCGTCCTCCTGGAGTCGCATTCTAGGGGGAGAAGCTTGACTGCACATAGATGAACAGGTAAATAAGACATATAATCATAGGAGATCTGGAGAAAACAAGCAAGGTGCTAAGGAGTGGTGCATGGGTCAAGTAGGGAGTGGCGGCCTGGGGTCAAGTGGAGAGGGTGGACAGATTTCAGAGGTAGTCAGAGGTGACCTCACTGAAAAAGAGGTGACATTAAAGCTAATTGTTGAATGGCAAGAAGTAGCCAGCCTGATGTAGGTCTAGGGAAGAGACTTTCAGGCCATGGGAACAGTATATACAAAGGCCCCGAGGTAGGAAAGGACCAAACATTTGGATGGAACTCAGTGTGGCCATATATGGAGGGCAGAATAGAAAGCAGAAAGAAAAGAGATCCAAGAGGCAGTCAGGGCCAGCTGGCACCTCTTACTGACCCATTTACCTATTTCCTCACTGCTAGATGACCCAAATCAGCTTCTGGGTCAGCACCAGCCTGACTACAGTGCTCCAGCACCTTCCTAGACCACCTAAGCAGACTTCCAAAGCTTAACTACTTGATCGCTTAGATCAACCAGATGGCTCAAGTCTGGCAATTTAACAGGAAGTTTATTTTCTGTTTCAGCTGATTCTATGTAAACAATTTCCCTATTCTATGTGTTTTATACTCAGAAACTCTCGTTGATACCTTGCTCAAAATAACTAAATATTCAACAACTCCTTACCTCACTCCATACAGGCTGGATTCCAATCCCATCTCCTCACTCATTATCTGTGTGACTTTTGGAGACAGTTTCCTCAGTCTCCCTGTGCCTCAGTTTCCACATTTGCAAACGGCACCTACTTCACGGGGTTGTTATAAGACCTAAATTCTGTAATATGTGTGAATTTCTTGACTGCCTGCTCTAAGTCTTAATAACTGTTGGTGATTAATTTTTGTTATTCCGGGGGGAGTCCTTTCTGTTTTCTTGACAGGGGAGCTCCTCGAACTGTCCCCCGGTATTTTGGTTACTCTGAAAGAGTGTGAACTTTGACAGTGAAGCATATTTAACTTGGGGGTGCTGTAGGGCACTGAGGGTGTTTGCCCCACGAAGGCTTATCTGCCTGCCGTGTGAACCAGCCGGGCTGCCCACAGATGCGTGTCTGTGGGTAACGCATGGCAGCGTCACAGGGGCCAAATCTGGCAGGACAGGTGCACAGATTTCAGAGGACCTGGGGAAACTCAGCAGATGTGACACTGTCTGGTGACTTGGGCTTGTAAAGGCTCCTGAACCCAGCTGTTCAAAATTACTGAGTGATAATAGAATGATGGCTGTCGTTTCACACCATGATGCTTTGAGTCGGTTCATTGCAAAGCTGTAGATAACTGGAACAGGTAGTTAATGGGGGCTTGTGGTCAGAGGCCATTGTGGGCGCTGTTGACTCTGTCTCCAGAGCTCATGTGCTTGTGTATTGTTAGACTGCCCGAGGCAGAGACAGAAAGAGGAGGCTTTTCTTAATCAGACACTTCCCATTGCTTTTGTTGACATGGGGGCATTTCCATCCATTCTAAGTGGGAAACACTACCCTCCACTCTTATGGCTTGCTGCTGTGACCCTATCAGAACTTGCATGCTGCTTGGTGATGAAATAGAAAATCAGAAAGCGGGGTCCACTTGGCTCACAATTCCATGCTCAGGTACACAGATACAAAGTTAGGGGGTTGTTACCCCTTTTAATCAAGCATTCTTTCATCTTCCCGGGCTTATGGGAAGATTGGACCCCTACCATTAATCTCGTTCTGTGTATTTGTGCAGATTAAAATCGTAAGTGCACACAGCGTGTTTACCCTCACCTGCTATTTCCTGGAAGCAGCGGCCCAGTGATAAAGTTGGGGTATAAAACAGCCTGGGTGCTGGGTCCGGGGGGAGAGAGCACCTGGACCATCCAGCAGGGTAAGTCACCTTTGCCGTCGTGCCACCGGCGGTGAAGGAGAGGCCAGGCGATAGTCTTGAACCCCTGAGAGTTGCTTATTGCTCTGGTGATGCTTGGTGAGGCTGAAAACGTCTGCATTTATTGCAGATGCTGAGCATCTGGACAGTCGCGCTTTTCCTGCTGGGAGCAGCCAAAGGTGAGACACACAGCACGCCTGCCCCTTGGGAAGGACTGAAACCCCGCATCTCAGCACTGGCCAGAGAAACGCTTAGATATGACCAGGGCTTCTGGTGGTTCTGGACTATGATGACGCTTCCAGAGAGAGGCTGGTGGGGTTGACACGCCGCCTGGGAGAGGGGCCCGTTTGAGGGGGACCTGCTTCACGGCGTCTCCCCAACATCCGGCCTCCGTGCCCGGGGTGCCCCTAAGGCCAGATTTTTCTCGGAAAAGCATTAAACACCTGCCTGAGTTAACATATAGACTCATCAGTGCCCATCATCACGTTAGTCAAATAAATCTATCTGAAGAGCTGGGGTGGGACACAGAACTTGAAGTTTTGATGGTGGTGTCTCTAGGGGACTCAATGGGACTGGTCCTGGACCAGAAGGTGGGCATTGGGGGCAAGAAAATATGGATGGAGCAGAGGTGGCTGTGAGCACGGTCTTCAGACTGTCCCCGTGCAGGGAAGTGGCCAGGCCGGAGCAGCAGGGTTGTCCCAGATCCGCGCTCAAGAGTGAATCCTTGAGCTGGTCATCCTTTCTCTATAGGAAAAGAAATTTGCTATGGTTCGCTCGGCTGCTTTTCGGACTCTGAGCCCTGGGGCGGGACTGTCATCAGGCCCCTGAAAGTCCTGCCCTGGAGCCCCGAGAAGATCGGCACCCGCTTCCTGCTCTACACCAACGAGAACCCGAACACCTTTCAGGTGAGCCCTCGCGTGTCATCATCACTGTGACTCGGGGAGGGGCTGTGCCCGCAGACCAGTGTGTCTCTTCTCCGTACCCGTAAACTCCACGTACTCGGCCCCCGCCCGGCTGCACCCCAGGGTTTGGACAGCCTAGGTCTTCAGTAAAACGTTGGCTTGAATGAATGAAGGGCTCGCATTTGCCAGAGCCTCCAGCTGGTTATGCAGTTGTGGTTTGGGGCAACGAGCTAACCAAAGAACCCTATGAAAGGTAAGACCCTGAGCCGCCATCCAGACCCGGTAGATGCTGTGATTCCTGACATGGCAAGATGGGGCAGGAGAAGGGAGGTCAGGTTGGGCTTCATGGAAGAGGTGGCTTCTGTGCTAAGTTTTGGAAGGCTGTAGCATTGCGATGAGTAGGAAAATGGAAGAGCGAGGCAGTGAAGCAGTCCTTGAATGGCTGGGCTATAAAAACATGCAACCCCTGCGTTTGTCACAGAATCTCCTTCTGTCTGATCCATCAACGATCGAGGCATCGAATTTTCAAACAGACAGGAAGACCCGGTTCATCATCCACGGCTATATAGACAAGGGCGATGAAAGCTGGGTGCTGGACATGTGCAAGGTAGGGGCGGGCTCTGATCCCTGTGGCTGCCCTGCCGGCCGCTGCCACTGCGCTCGCTAATGTCCCCGCCTCCCTTTGAGGCAAGTGCAGTAATGAGCTCCAAATGCAATTAAACGGCTCCCTTTGCAAAAGGAAAAATACCTCTCCCCCTTTCTGGTCTGCATCTGTAGCCTGAAACAACGACATTTGCTAAATGAGCAAACACTTCCTCCTGTCTGGTTAAATCAAGGTTAAATGTTGCCTGCTTCCATTTTCAGTGTGGGGACTTGGTATTCCTGCAAAGGAGGAATTATGTTCTTTTTGTTCAAATCTTGCACTCATTCCCGAGGGTCAGAGATGTTTTGCTATGACTGTTTATGTGAGAATGGAGAACCAAGATCAACTGGGTGACTAAAAAGGCAGCATAGACCATGCAGAATTGTGTGTAATATAGCACTTGTTGCTCAGAAGAACGAACAACAGATGAACACACGCATGTTCACATACATACACATGCAAACACAGACACACGTGTACACATGTGCACAGGAACACACATAAATACATGCAGAATATACCACTCTCCTTTCTTCCCATATATACACTGGTTCAATCCATTTTTCTGACATCGAAAAATTAACCCCGGCACACATATTAATAACTCTGACCCGTAATGTCCACAGGAAAAGTTACAAACCCAGAAAATTAAAGGCATTCTGTGGGTGGCCTTGGTTTACCAGGCATTTAACTATTGGCACCCTGAGGAAATACCTCTTGGTATCCCTGCATGTGTGATAACACATATGAGTGTCATATACATGGATTTCACATTAGTCGTACCATTTTCAATTCAAGCTGCCCCTGTGTACCACCTGGAAGGATTTCTAAGGATATATTAGTTTCTTTAACATCGAAGAAGTTTTCCTTTCAGAATCCTTTGATCTCTTTTAAATAAGTGCAGTTCTATTTTTCAAATATGCATAGTATGTTTTTTCTCCATGAAATTCTAGCTTTCCTTGACTTTAAAAAGAGGAATACTTTTCTCTACCTTAAAATTCTGCTGATGCCCGGCAGGCAGGGCTGAAGGCAAGCCCGGTCACCGGCAGCAGCATTGCCAAGAGGCTGAAATGACCCCTAGATCAAATCCACAAGGTCAGTTAGACGCTGGCCCCCAGAGATTGCACTTGAGGCTGTAATGACGTAATTGTTTCCCCAAGTAATCAACCTTATTTGGTTGGAGGAAACCAGAGAGTGGTCAGTTTTTAGTTCATCTCCCCGCTAGGAAGGGAGTCTGTCCGCATTCCGTAACTGATGACGGGAGTCCCTAAAGTCTCGTGAGCATTCCTGAGCCCCAGCTGGGTGCGCTTTCATGGGCCCCCGTGGTAACACCTGGCGTCTTCCCAACTCCAGAACATGTTTGAGGTGGAGGAAGTGAACTGCATCTGCGTGGACTGGAAGAAAGGCTCCCAAACCACCTACACGCAGGCGGCCAACAACGTGCGTGTGGTGGGCGCCCAGGTGGCCCAGATGCTCAGCCTGCTCTCGGTGAGTGGCCGGAGGGGCTGCCGAGGAGGGGGCGGGCCCCCGCTCTCTGTTGGGTGAAGATACCTCTGGGATTACTTATTTAAAGAAGATTTACACAATTCAAGGAGAATGATCTCTAAAACTCTGAAACTCGCCTTAGTAATGGCTCACCAGTGGAAGAGGTAACACTTAGGAGGTAGGGTCTTTTATTATCGTCTTTGATTGACAGGTGAGAAAACTGAGGCCCAGAAAGCTTACCTAGTTTGCCTCCCCCACAAAAAAATCATACAGCGGGTGATGTAAGAGCTGTCTTTTGGGCCCCAAAGCATCTAGTTCCACAGGTCCCCACTGTACCGGGTGGGTTCTGTTTGGGGGAGACACATAGCAGCTCCAGGAAAAGCCAATGGAGCCAAAGGACAGTATGTACAGTTGGCAAATACCACCTCCCCTGGCCTGTTATGTGGGTCCTGTCGATGTTCGGCAGATCAATTCAGTGATTTCTTCCTGCTTTGGTCTTCCTTGTGGCTAATTCTTTAAGTCTTTAATTTTTTTCAGTTAAGTCACTAATTTTTGGTGACGGTTTTCTCCACCAGATAAAGGTCCCCGCCGTTACTGTCTTATATTTAAAGGGTGGTATGAAAGAATCAATTGGTTCTAACTACTTCTGCACCCCTGCAGAGATCCGAACCCAGGGTGTTTGTGCTAGGGGCACTGTAGGCCAATAAAGGAGTGCATTTGGGGAAACATCGGTGAGACCAACGTGTGCAAACACCCCCTTTGTCTATGTTATTTGTTTGTTCATCCAGTATTTGGGGGGCACAGTGTCAGGAGCTGTACTGGGAGGTGGAGAGGATGGGCGAGGCCCAGACCTTGGAGGAGTTTATGGGAAAGACTTACAACACAGCGCGGTCAGGGTTCAGGCAGGGAGAGTGCAGCGCTTTATAAAAGCATGCGGTGGGTGGGCGGAGCCCAATGGGGCGGGGCGGGGCTGATGTGAGCTGTGTTGACGTGTGGGGAGATCAACAACCACAGGAAGACAATTCCACACCAGGCCCAGACATCAGAGAATATGACATTCATACTTCAGGGCTTCAGAGATCCACACAGGGCTTGCTCCAGAGGAGTCTAGAAAAATACATGTTGAGTCAGGAAAGCTCTGAGGCCCTGGTAATAACTTGAACTTGATCCTAAGGGGAGTGGGAGCCACAGGAAGTCTCAGCAGAGGAGTGACAGTATTGGGTTTGCACATCACAAAAACTATATATAACACAGCAATGTCCTAAAAATGCCATCTTCCCTGTCCAGACAAACTACAACTACCCACTTTCCCAAGTTCAACTCATCGGCCACAGCCTGGGTGCCCACGTGGCTGGGGAGGCAGGAAGCAGGACTCCAGGCCTGGGCAGAATTACAGGTAAGACCCAACAGGTAGGGTGCCAGGTTTTGTCCCCAGTAACCACACAACCTGGTACATGACTGCAGCCCTGCTCAGAACTGGCCTGAAGGAGACTACCTCTGTTGGCCAGCGCAGAGGTGGTTTGAGCCTGCACAGAGCACTTCAGGAAGCCCCCAAGAAGCTCTCTCAGTGGCAGGGGCTCGTGGCTTTATTCCTCTTGGCCACTTCCTCTTGTTTCTCCCATCTCTGTTGCTGTCCCTTCTCTTTAGACCCAAGTTTTCTGGTAGTGTGAGTTGCTCACCAGGACTGGGCACCCAGAACAATGCAGAGTAAAGCTGCTCTGAACATGAGCAAAGAAAGATCCCTAATTGTCATTCTTTTAACCCCTGTTCTGTGAAATTAAGGGCAGAATAGAACGTGAAAAGTATGCTTTCGTTGTCTCTCTGCTGGTAGAAAGGACCCAGACACCATCATGGCCCAAAGCATCCTTTTAGCCCCAGCAAAGCCTTTACATTGTAACAATAGCAACAAAATACATCTGTATAATATAATAATAATAATAACAACAACATTAACATAATGCTAAAATGGTTGTTACAGGAAGCATAGTTGCAGTGCCTAATTATCCCAAGTACTACACCAAGTGTTTTACATTTTCTCGTTCCGTCCTTAGAATCAAAGACTCAGGAAATGAGGAGCTTGTTCAAGGTCATATGACTCGTTAGTGGTGGAACTGAGACTCAAACCCACTCTGTTGTCATTTGGCTCAAACAGGTCTCTGAGTTCATAGGAACTCTCCCTTTTATGTTCAGCAGACAAGTATATTCATGCCTTTCTGGATGCTCTGACCAAACCTTCAAAGAACTATTGACAGATCCAAGAGCCCTTCCAAAAAAGGACATATAGTCAGGAGGAAAGAATAATAATTAATATTTTATTTATACACCCACGATGATGTGCCAGGCACCGTGCTAAACGCTACATGCATTTACTCATTTAATCTTATAACGACTGTATGCAACAGATGCCTTATTACTCCCATTTTATAAATAGGGAAACTGAGGCACAATAAATTTGAGTGATTCACCCAAGATCATGCTATTTTCCCAAGAAGTGGCTCCTTGGGGACTTGGAGCCTTATTTCCAATGCCATACTGCTTTGTCCCTTTCCTCTTCAAATTTGGGAAGCGAAAGAGGATGTTGAAGAAGAAAGATACATTAAGTAAATGAGAGCGTCTGGTGTGGAAAAAATCCTAGCTCCTAAAAATATCTAAATTTCTTTTTCATCAGCCTTTTCTTTATTCACACCACTTAGAGCCCTGTTGTCACGAGCAACATTAAGCCCTATGTCCCCACATTCAATACCCAGAGTCATGGCGCCGGGCACCGCCAGGTTATGGCACCCCTTCAGTTAGACAGTTAGGCAACTAACTGTACACTTCCAGCCTGCTGACACCCACAGCTAAGCTGCGGTCTGCAGCACTGACCATTTCTTGTAGGGCTGGATCCCATGGAAGCGAGTTTCCAGGGAACTTCTGAAGAAGTTCGTCTCGATCCCTCCGATGCCAACTTTGTGGATGTGATTCACACGGACTCGGCTCCTCTGATCCCATCCATGGGTGAGGCCAGTGAGGCGCCAGCCTTGAGCACGCATACCTGGGTTTCTCACCCAGGAGAGCCCTGGACTACAGAGAGCTCATTGTTGTTCCAAACATTGCAGACTTTGGAATGAACCAACTGGTGGGTCACCTTGACTTCTTCCCCAATGGAGGAGAAGATATGCCGGGTTGCAAGAAGAATATTCTGTCACAGATCGTGGACCTAGACGGCATCTGGTCAGGTAAGGCCAGAGCTCTGGTCAGGAAAAGCCAGAGCAGAGTGGGACATCACCTTCCTGGGGTGAGCAGTGGCTTTCCCATAGCAAATCTTAAACAAAAAAACCCTGCTCTTTAAAAATACACAAAGCCCCCTTCTATACCTTATTTCTGAAACTATAGCTACATATCATTTGTTATAGCTAAGCTCTACTGCTTTTTGTACTTCCTTAAAACATTGTGTGGGTATTCTGGAGTGTTCAAGCAACAGAGAATTACAAAATCGTCACTTGAAGCTATAACTTCAACAATAAGTTGATAGATTCACATAACAAAGTAAGGTAAAACCATAAAAGTCAACATCCTGACACTATGAGAATTTGTCTGCCAATTTCTTCCTTGGGAGTCAGTGACATGCTTCAGACTTATGAAACTGGCTTCATTTCAGTTGCCAAAATGAGACTATTCCCACTCATTTCTATAGCAAAGCCACTGGCACAGTGAGAGTCACCATTCCTCAATGTTGGGTCAAGAATGAGAAGCCCTCACGCATAGGGGAGGTCAGAGTGGAGATTGTGCTGTCTGAGGTAGTTAGTCTTTACCATCGATCAAGTGCACTTAGGGTCAAGGGCATCCGTCAGACACAGCTCTGACTCTGTACTTAATAATGTTAAAAGTACAATGGGTAAGTGAAAATTTCAGCCACACTCACCATTTGGCACCCACAGGTCTGACCAAATCTAATAAGTAAAGATTTTTGTTGAATTCAGTCAAAATGACTTAGCAAATATGAATGCTATCAAAGCAGATATTAAGACCAAGACTTACATGTTTGTCTTCTGAGGGTCTGCGTGGTTAAGGTAGCCTAAACTCTCCATCAGTAATGGCCAAGCAAGTTCAGCCCAGGCCTGTAAGGAGTGAATCTTGCTGGAGTTACGGAAGCCAAGGAACACTATAAGGAGTGAGATGCTCAGATAAAGCTGCCTAAAGCTACTCAACCATCCTTTTTATTTGCATGAAAGTGTTGTCACCCTGGTTTTATCATGTCTAGGAGGTCAGTGTCGCATCTGGTTTGTGTCTTCAATGACCTCCAGCTTTGTAACTGGGACACAGGATGGCAGAGGATAGAGGCATGGACTCACACACCAGATGGCCTTGGGTTCAATTCCCAGCTCTGCCATTTAGTATCTGTAACCTGAAATCTGAGTCTGTAACCTATAGCTCTTTCTGTGATCATGAATGATATGGTATCCACCTTGTAGGAAAGGTGAGGATGTCATGGAAATACACGAACAGTTCTCAGAACATTGCCCAACGCACAGAAAACACCCTCTGTAGGTTAACTGTGTTAATGTGGCTGGAATTTGGACTTACTTCACCTCTCTGAAAATATGATCCCACTTCCCGCTTTGGAACCATCCCACTGGGAGAGGCAGAGAGGTGGCCACAGCTCCCTGACCACCTGCATAGATTTCTTCATTTGTTTTCCCAGGAACCAGAGACTTCGTGGCTTGCAATCACCTAAGAAGCTACAAGTATTACTCGGCCAGCATCCTCAATCCTGATGGGTTCACTGGATACCCCTGTGCTTCCTACAAGGACTTTAAGTCCGTAAGCTACTGTCCTACTGTGGGATTGTGGTCCCCCTGAGTGTGGAATTTACAGTACCTGCTCACCCGTTTCTGACAACCCCCCTACTTGTTATGCATTGCCCCTTCGAGTTCTTGGTCCTGCGGAGTGGAGGAAAACTAGACTTTAAGCAGGCAGTGGCTAGAATTCTAGCTGAGTCATGTGGGCGTGGAAGACGCGGGGAAATCAGAGTAAAGAACAGTCTGCTCAATGATCTAGAAAAGCTTCCTAGAGCAGGCAACGTGAGAATCTGGCTTATGAAATTGTCGAGTTTCCAAGGAAGAGAAGGGGTGCAGGTGCCTGGCTGGGGCAGAGCAAGAATAGAAAAATCTATGAGAGATGAACTCACATGCCAGAGATAAAGAAGGGTGGATGCTGGGGTTCACATGCCAGGCTGGGACTTTGTGCCTCTGTAGCCTGGCAACACGGGGAGGAGGGGGTGACATTCTGGAGCCTGCATGTTCTGGCTCATGAGAGCCAGTGGGAGCAACCTTTTCCCAAGTCCACGTTCAGTGACTTCATGTTGGTAGCCTGAAAATGGCCACTGTCAGAGTATTTACACTATGGAAATCAGTGAAACTACAATTGGAGGAGTTGGCTGTTCATCAGTCACCGGCACATCACTAATTAGGAGGTATAATTGATCTAACCTGGGTCCCAGTATTTTTCTTAAATATAGGAATCAGTATTTCTGAAAGCTCCCCAAGCAATTAGAATGGGATGTGTATCAGGCTTGGGAAGGTAATTTGAAGAACATCTGTTCCAATCCCCTTCCAGTTACAAATGAGAGAGCTCAGACTGTAGGAAATTTGCTCCCCCGGATATAAGGATCTTACAAAGACAAATTCACTTCTTACAGCCTGATCTATCTCCTCCCATTAGAACAAGTGCTTCCCCTGTCCAGACGAAGGGTGCCCGCAGATGGGCCACTATGCGGACAAATTCGCCGGCCGGGCCAGTGGACAGCAGCAGTTCTTCCTGAACACAGGCGACTCCAACCGTTTTCCCCGTAAGCTGCACTTAGACACCCCCTTACGGGGAAAGAAAGTGTCATTTCTGGTATCGATGAAGGGCTTGTACCTGGCTCTTTTAATCATCGTCAGAAAAGGACACGTCCAGCCAAACAATCCCATTTAAGGGTCAGCTGGGGATTTAGAAAGAGCCTGCATTTCTTCCACATTATTCCTATAGCAGGAAATGAGTAGAAACAAATAGTATAACTTAATGGCATAATAGAAATTTACATGTCTCTGCGGCCCTCTGCCCTGAATTTTTATTGGTCCACACAGTTCATGGTCCCTTTTTATTCTTATTTTTTTAATTAAATTTATTGGGGGTGATATTGGTTTATAAGATTTTATAGGTTTCAAGTGTACAAGTGAACAGTTCTGTGACATGTCATCTGCATATTGCATTGTGTGCCCACCATCCCAAGGCAAAGCTCATTCCATCACCTTATATTTGAACTCTTTATCCCTATGACGGTGTCACATGCACCTGTTTTTCTAGTCACTCAGCAAACATTTATTTGGTGCTAGCTCTTTCCTAGGCTGGGCGCCTTAAGAAGCCCAACTCTAATCTCTCCCTTCCCCTCCCTATCCTTCATCCACGTGCCCCTGGTGCCCAGGGGTTGCCCCTCTGGTGGAGAGCGGGCAGGAATCAGGAAGGGGTGACTTCTCTCAAAAACCTACCAGGTAGACTAAGTCAGAGGGTAAAAACAAGGTATGTTTGGGTCACTTTGTGGCCACCCTGCCCATAGTGGTCCCCTAAGATGTCTCACTGTAAAAAAAAAGAAACTATTATATGAATACATGAATATAATACCTGCCTTATATAGTCAAGTTAGGTTTATTCAGACAAAAATTTTTATACTGTGAAATTCACCCATTTCAGTGGATAAGTTCTATGAGTTTTGACAAATGAATAATCATATAACCACCTCCACAATCAAGATATAGAAATTTCTATCACTCTATAATTTTTTTTGAAGACATTGCTTAATCAATCCTTCCACTGAGGTAATGATGCATGAAATACTTGCCCACATTTAGCAACAAATTACACATTCAAAAGTCATATATTAATTCCTTAACCAACATTCACTTTTGGAGCCCAGGCTATGCTAGCCGCCAGGGTGTGGGATACAAGCACACCATACATGCAACTTACAATACAGCAGAGAAGACAGAAACCAAGCCAGCAGCTGTAGGTGTACTGGTCTTGGTGGGCTGCTACTATGGCACTGTGGGGCAGAGGACCTGGCCCTGACCAGAGGGAGGGACAAGGACAGCATGTCTGAGGATGTGAAGAATGGGTAGGAAGTAAGAAAAGGATGTGTGTGTGTGTGTGTGTGTGTGTGTGTGTGCATGTTTATACATACATCTGTGTATACAAAGATAGTGAAGTGTGTGTACATATGTGTGTATGCATGTGTGTGTATGTATGTGTGTGTGTGTATGTGTGTTCATGGGCACTGAGACAGCAGTCCAGGTATAAATCTGGGTGACAACAGAGCCCCATTCTATGCTGGACACCACCTGGTCCTGGGGATGCAGAGATAAGACAGACCCTGCCCACAAGGGGCTCACAGGACTGCTCTCCTGAGCTAGAGTTCCAGATGCGGAAACCAGCCCCTCTTCTTCCTCTTTTCACCTGAAATCGTGGTACCGTCATTCCACAATGGAAGTGTCCCAAAGAACATTCCGCAATGATAGAAATGTCTGTGTTGTCCAAAACAGTCAGTACTCATAAACTCCATGTGGCAATTTCGCACTCCCAATGTGGCTAGTGAAACTGCAGAACTGAAATTTTAATTGTATTCAATTGGGATTTAAATTTAATCAGCCCCATGTGGCTCGTGGCCCCTTTAGAGGGCAGTGCAGATCTGAAGGGGGGCCCTGTTAAATACGAATTTCCTCTCGTGGACTAGTGTGAGTTGTAGATGAACATGTAGAGCGTCTTATACTTTGATGCCCCGATGTAAGGGACAGGGACAGGAACCTCAGATGGGTCAAGTATTTTGTGCATGAATAAATGAACTGTCTCCCACCCCTCTGCAGGCTGGAGATATGGGGTTTCCGTCACACTGTCTGGGAGACTCATCACTGGTGAGGTCAAAGTTGCTTTGTTTGGAGATAAGGGAAACACTCGCCAATATGACGTCTTCAGGTAAAGTTTCTTATTTTTACGCCACGTCTCATTTGATGACATACATGGACGGCTTTTAGATCGATTAAGTGCATGCACTTAAATGCTTGTCATCTACTTATCTATCAGTGGATTTTCAATTCTTTCTATTATGTGAAGTGGATTTCAGACTTCAGCTAACTACTCTCCTTTTCTCTAGTATAAATCCAGGCGCTTAGTTCTTTCTTACTCAATAGATTTGGTTTCTAAAAATTAAATCTAATTATTATCCCAGCTAGCATGTTTTCTAACTTTCATAGTGACGTGTGCTAGTTATGTTAAACCAGGTGGATAACTTGTTATTAGATAAATAATTCTTCCAGAAAAACATAATATGAAGAGACTATGTAATTTTCTATAGGGGTCGGAAACTTTTTGGCTGAGAGAGCCATGAACGCCACATATTTTAAAATGTAATTTCATGAGAGCCATACAATGACCCATGTATGTTATGCATTATCCAATAAAAATTTGGTGTTGTCCCTGAGGACAGCTGTGATTGGCTCCAGCCACCCGCAACCATGAACATGAGTGGTAGGAAATGGATGGATTGTAATACATGAGAATGTTTTATGTTTTTAACGTTATTATTTCTTTATTAAAGAGAGCCAAATGCAGCCATCAAAGAGCCACATCTGGCTCATGAGCCATAGGTTCCCGACTCCTGTTCTATAAGAAAGTTCTAAAGAAAAATTAACCTAAGTTTGAGTAACCAATATTTAAATTATAGTTTGATTTCTGGCTTTTCCATTTCTCCAACCTTTATTTGGGAATTAATTTGGAAAAAATCGTCTCATTAATTCAGTATAGAAAAGTGTTGTGACCTTATACAGTCATTGGAAGTTGTTTCTATGAATGAAAATGTTCTTATTTTTGTTTCAAGGGGTGTCATCACACCAGGCTCTACCCATTCCACTGAGTTTGATGCAGAGCTGGACGTTGGAACAATTCAGAAAGTCAAGTTCCTTTGGAATAACCACGTGGTAAACCCAACTTTCCCTAAAGTGGGTGCTTCCAAGATCACCGTGCAAAAAGGAGAGGAGAGGACAGTGTATGTATCTTTGCTGGCTTGTCCCTAAGGGGGGTTGCAAAACTTCCTGTTCGTGAGGAAAACTCACCCCAGAATGTCAAGTTACAGTTCAGCCAGAAAAGCCAAGAAAATCTCCCATCTGGTGCTCTTTCTTGCCAGGCCAACAAACAGTTGACAGGGAGCCCAAATAGCTGTGCCGGGTACAGTGTACTGAGTATTCTAGCACTATCCCTGGGAGTACAGAGGATATGGTCCCCTTCCCACCTCCAGCCTGCATGGGGTTCCCCACCGCCTCCTTCATCCCCCCACCCCCGTTTGTCACTGTTATGTTCTAGCTGAGAGGGACTTCCTGCTGTCCTGACCACCTGGCTGACCCCTCTGTCCTCCCTGGCTCACAGGGATACTTTGGGGAGTAATAGAGCTGAGTCCGTCAAGTTATCCAAATAATTTGCTGTTATAAAAACAGCCAGAAGCTTTACCAGGCGGTGGCACAATGGATAGAGCATTGGACTAGGACGCAGAAGACCCAGGTTCGAGACCTTGAGGTCGCCAGCTTGAGCATGGGCTCATCTGGTTTGAGCAAAGCTTGCCAGCTTGAAGCCCAAGGTCACTGGCTTGAGCAAGGGGTCACTCGGTCTGCTGTAGCCCCCCGGTCAAGGCACATATGAGAAAGCAATTAATGAACAACTAAGGAGCCACAGTGAAGAACTGATGCTTCTCATCTCTCTCCCTTCCTGTCTATCTGTCCCTATTTGTCCCTCTCTCTCACTCTCTGTCTCTGTCATAAAACAAATAAACAAACAACAACAAAAAAACAGCCAGTAAGTAAAAATTTTTAAAAAGTCATCCTCATTAAGAGGCTAAAGGAAATCACATTTTGTTCCAACCTTTATTCAGAGCCCCCTCAGATTATTTTAGTCACCTCATTGGGGGTTCAAGTTCTACTGAGGAACAGGCTGACAGGCTCCCTGCAGGGACAAGACATTAGGAGAAATGTGGCTCTCCCACCCTATCCACCCCCTTCCTTCCTCTCCGCCTTTATTAAGACCTAGTGGATGCCTAGCAAACAGCTGGCTATTTGGAAAAAATAGCCTGCAAAGACCGTGTCTGCTCACAAGGAGTTCACCATGTAGCTGTCGAGAAAAATTAGACTGTGGTTCACGTGAAAGTCAAATGACAGAAAAAAATGTCCCAGGAGGGGATCAAAGAGAGTGCTGAGGAGGAGGCAAAGGGCCCGAGTAGGTGGTCATGGAGGGGAGGGGGCCACCGGGCACCTCTCGGGCTGAGGGGTTTTGGGTACCAGCATGAACCAGGGACAAAGGACTCAGTGTGTGAGGGGCAGGAGAGGACAGCCTGCTCACAGTGGGACTCAACAAGGTGCAGAGAACCGGGGAACACGACTGGAGGTTAGAGTTACATTTTCAAGGAAAGGCAATTGCAATGCAAAGGGCAAAGTGTTGAAGGCCAGGGAAGAGAGAAGAAACTGGACAAAGCTTCGAGGCTGAAGGATGATGAGCGAGGCCCCAGAGAAGCCCGTGGTCCTTGGAAGACCCATAATAACAACCACTTAGGTCTGCGTTGTCATTATTACTTGTAAAGGATTTTTTAGATTTATTGCCGTGAGCTGTTGCATTACTGACATGGATTCTCAACAATCATGGGAGAGAGCGATGTTCTCTTCTATAAATATAAAGAGCAATCGGTCAAAGCGACAACCCTAATGCTCCCCTCATTGCTTCTGAATTGGAAATCAGCGAATTCCTCTGCTAACAACTCCAGTCACCAAGTAAGGCCGTGCGCCGCTCACGAGGGTTCATTTCTCTCCACAGGCACAGCTTCTGTAGCACGGACACCGTGAGGGAGGACGTGCTGCTCACTCTCACGCCCTGTTAAACGGCAGGCACAATTTCACATCGCTGTGTTCACATGAATAAAACCCACTGATGCATCTACCTCCTCACAGTCTGTCTCTGACGTCAGCTGCCCCCTGCAGGCACTTTAGGGAACTGAACATTTTGAAATGTCCTAATGTCCAGAGCTTTTCCATATATTTGGGTTTCTTGCTGCTGACTTCTGATCACACACTCTTTTGTTCCCCCAACTTCCTTGGTCCTCACTGTTTCCTCCTCAGCTGAGGGGCTGGCAACTACGGCGGGACTGGAGGGTGGGTGATCGGGCCTCAGCAGAGCCTTCTGTCGCACAGGTGAGGAAAGTGAGGCTCAGATTGGGAGGTTTGCCATTCAAGCACACAGGGTGAATCAGTGTCCTGTCGGGACTGAGGGTCGGGCCCCTGGCTCCAATGCCAGGCTCCTCCCTGATTCTGCCCTCACCGTGAAGAATCGTGGAAAAACCGTGCTATGACGTGGCCTCCTTGTGGTGGTGAATGCTGTGGTGATGGGACCACGTGGTGGCCCGGCTCTGGGTGAGGTATGGGGTGCTGCAGCATCCGGAGACCGTGGTGGGCACATCTCCAGAGAGCGGACGGTTCCCAGCTCCCGCTTACCACGAGCTGGGGCTGCTTCAGGACCCTCTCTGTGCCAGCCCGGCTGGCGACATCCAGGGCAGAGCTCAGCACTGAGGAAGAATGGTTTCTAAGGGAAAGAAAGATGTTTCTGTCCCTCTGTGGTCTGAAGCCACCGAGGGGCCCTCAGTCAGACCCCCCACCCCTGTACAGGTGTCTTTCACCTGGGAGGGGAGGGTGCTCTTTAAGGTGACTCAGTCTGTCCCATGATCATGCCTGGGGGACCGTGCAGGTCTGGGAAGATCACCCCCTTCCTCAAAGTATCCCCTCTTGGCTACCAGGCCTCGCATCACACAGGGCAGTTTCAGGGCCCCCGCCTCTGTGCCCCGCCCCGGTTAGCTGGGCATGCCTCCTGACCATGGCAGCTGTTTACTAAGCTTCAAACTTGAGTGCGAGCTACAGACTGCTCCTGAACACAGATGGTGTCAGGATTAAAGGAGTGACTAGTAAGGGCCTCACGTGACAGGCATGAGGTGAGTCTTCGTGAACAAGGGTAATGACAGGGGGAGGTGGCACAGGACAGGAGTGAACGGAGCCCAGGGCAGAGGCCTCTTGGTCACACTTCTGTCCGGCACTGGCCGTGAATCCACACCCTGGGCAAGGCAGCACCGTGTTGGCAGAAGAGCTCAATGGAAGGTAGATTTGCCAGCGCTGCCAAACACCAGCCCAGTGTTGGCTCTGGAGTGAGAGGAGAGGAGGAGCTCCTGTGTCACAGCAGGAGGGAGCCCAGCCATGAACGAGCCCTGCCATGCTGCCTGGTCAGTGCAAACAGCAAGGTATGTCCCATGTCCCAGGTCAGGGTGGCCCAGGAAGGGAGGAGAAAGACGGGGAAGGCTCTGTGAAGCCATTGGTTCTTGGCCAAGGCTTGCAAGAAGACTGCAGGCTGGGAGGGCGTCAGTGCAGAGGAGGAGAGAGGGCTATGCAGGACTAGCGTGGACAAGACTGCAGGCTGGGAGGGCATCTATGTGGAAGAGACCCCTGCAGGCGTGCGGGTGGGAGGAGAGAGGGCTATGCAGGACTAGCGTGGACGATACTGCAGGCTGGGAGGGCATCTATGTGGAGGAGGCCCCTGCAGGCGTGCGGGTGGGAGGAGAGAGGGCTATGCAGGACTACAGTGGACGAGACTGCAGGCTGGGAGGGCATCTATGTGGAGGAGGCCCCTGCGGGCGTGCGGGTGGGAGGAGAGACAGCTATGCAGGACTAGCGTGGAGAGACTGCAGGCTGGGAGGGCATCTATGTGGAGGAGGCCCCTGCAGGCGTGCGGGTGGGAGGAGAGACAGCTATGCAGGACTACAGTGGACGAGGCGGGAATGGTTGGCCACAGGGAGAGCCCCTCTCCCCATTTGAGGACAGCCTGTCCCACCGACTCCCCAGACTGTCAGATATGGCCCATGACTTGGGGGAAACGGTTTTAAAACAAAGAGGAAACTAGGAGGAGTGTGCAGTACAGGGGAAGGAAGCCCCAAGGCTGTGGCAAACACCACAAGCACTCAGTGAAGCACTGCCCTGGGCTTTGGGAGACCTGGGTGACCTGGTTCTTGACTGCACATGGTTACAGGGGTGGTCATATGCCCTAGGGCAGGGGAGGTGGCTAATGGAGTCGGAGCTGGAATGGGCGGGGCCAGGCTCTGTTCCCTCCTCCCACCATGACCCGGCACTCCAATGACATCCTGCTATCAGCTGTGCAACTGGAGTGGCGGCCTGGAAGACAGAGACCAGCAGCTTCAAGACCACTGCATGGACCTCGGCTGCTTACCAGCGTGACCGGGGAGCCCCACTCCCCAACACCACCGGAGAGTCCAAGCTCGGCCCCAAACAGCCAGACCCTAACACACCACCCTGGGAAACGGACAGTTGGGGCTCTCTGTGATCACTCAGGGGTGCACTCGCAGTGTCAATGTGTCTTTAGCCAAATCTGGTCAAATTTCCAGATTTCAGGGGCTACATGGGGCCAGTTTGATTGGGCTTTGTTTTTGTTTTTAAGTAACAAAAGGTGGCACATTATCAAGAATACACAGGGATACAGCCTTTGGAGCAAAGAAAATACTCCATATTCATATTCAGTTTATTAATATAAAGCTTAGAGGGACATTTGATTTCATTGGAAGCAATCTGAAAAGGCACCGAGCTGGCCTTCAGGATGCTGGTCAACCCAGGGACCTCGGGCAAAGGGTTGCTACCTCTCTGGGTTTCAGCTTGCTCATCTGTGGAATGGGCACAACAGCCCAGCCTGGTATTGTTGTCTTAAGGCTCTAACAAAGGAATCAACAGCACGATGGGAACAGAAGGCTCTATCCTTAAGCCAGTTTGCTGTAAGAGGAGCGAGGCAACCTTGCGGGTGGGGCCACAGTCTGGCCCCGGACCCAAAGCTACAGGAAGGCTGTCGGCATGCAGAACATTGGGTCCCTGGCCTCAACACCATGCATGTTAAGGTGGGCTTAGTGCCCACCCAACCCAGGACCTGCAAACTCACTGCAAGGTGCGTGGGCTGGCCCTGCCCTCTGGGACATCCAAACACTCAGGGACTATCAGAAGCAAGCACCATCCTGACTGAATCACCTGAAGTTTAAATGGGGGCAATCCCAGGCCCTGCCCTGACCCATTCAAGAACAATGCAGGGCACAGGGCTTTTTAAAGAGCCCTCAGGTGATTCCCATGGGGAACCCTGCTGTGATAGTATTTCATCCTTCCTCCAACACAGTCCAGTTCCCTGGGCTCCGGGTGGACGCTTCCCTGAGAATTAATTTTGTGTTTTAGTTTTAATGACACTCCACATATTCACCAAGGGTAAAGATACAGTTTTCTCTTTGCCGTGGTCACTTGCCTCAAGACTCTGTTTCCCGAGTGGCTGTGCGGTAAAATGAGGTCGATGAGCCTGTCCCGGGGCGGCAAGGCTGTTCAGCATCAGTGGCTTCCCTGTATTCACTCAGGTTCGAGGCACCTTGGGGAGTAGGATCTGGGACCGAGACTGTGGAAGTCACGCCCAGTGTCACCGGCTTTGGGAGCAGAGAGTTGGCTCTGGGACCTGCCATGGAGGAACAAATGTGGAAAAGAGGGAGAGACGGAGGGGGACCGAGCCTGGCGGGTGGATGGGGACCCAGGAGGGGGACTTCAGGGCAGGTCCCAGGGGAGGATGGACAGGCAGCCGACTCCCTGGCAGGGGCAACCACAGGGGCAAAGGCTCAGAGGAGAGAAAGGGCAGGATCACTCCAGAACAGTGTGTCCTCCGGTTAGGGGATGTCAGATCGGGGAGTGGCAGGAATGACTGGAGCAGAGGCCACAGGGTGGCCTCGTTAGTCAGCGCAGACTGTCATCACCAAGTATCACGGACGGGATGACTCAGGCAATAAAAATGGATTCTCTGACAGTTCTGGAGGCTGTGAAGTCCAAGACGAAGGGTGAGCAGGCCTGGACCCTCCTGAGGCTATGAGGAGGACCCGGTTCACGCCTCTTTCTTTTCCATGGCATCTTGGCCCCTTCTTGGGTTGGGGAAGCATCACCCAGCTCTCTGCCTTCACATTCACATGGGCTTGTCCCTGTGTGCGTGTCTCTGCATCCACATGTCCCTTTTTTATAAGGATACCGGTCATATAGGATTAGGACCTACACTTATGACTTCATTTTTCCGTATAAAGATGCTATCTCTAAATAAGCTTATATCCTGAGGTTGGGGGGTGGAGGGGATTAGAACTCCGAACATAGCTTTCTGGAGGGAACATAATTCAACCTGTAACAGTGAGCAACTTTGTATGCCTGGTTTAGGAGCTTGGATTCCACCTAAATCTGGACCCATGTCTACCTACTACCCCTAAGTTATTCTCTTTAAAGCCCAAGTGCTGTAACCAGGGCTCAAGCCCTCCTCCGTGTAATCTTTCTTCATTGGCAATTATGCATTTATTTGTAGGCAATTGGTGTGTGCACCCCGTGGGACCATCCGCCGCGTGGGGCTGGGGAGGGAGGGTGTTCTGCTTACTGTCATACCCTCAAGGTTGGAAGAGCATCCTGCACATTGTATCCACATAGAAATAGACATGAGTGAGCAAACAAATACAGGAGGCATGCATCTGAGGGCATCAGGGGCCGCCCACAGAATTAAGGCTGGAGGAAGCCCTGGGGACGGGTAACATGGAGCGGGAGAAGCAGTGACCTAGTGAAAGGTGATGCCAGCTTCTCAAGGGCCAGGACAGGGGATACATGAAAGAGATGTTAAAGGAGAGAAACAAACTGTCAACAGGTCTCAGGGTGCAGGCGGAGGACCCAAGCTACCTCTACCCCCTGGGCAGCTGCTGTGCCAACTGGCAGGGCTTCCCCAGGCCCCGACCTTGCCCCCTGCCAACACGTGGTAGTGAATGACTTTTCCCACCAGTGCTGACCTTCGCTTTCTTCCCAGGACAGCCAGCTGGCAGAATCTCAGAAGCAAAATTACGTAGAAAGGGGAGGGGAGCTGAGCTGGCCCTGACCTGGGAAGGCAGATGGGAGACAGACTGGGGCCCCACTGGTCTGCTCTGGGCCACCCTGCAGGACTACTGGGGACTGGGGACCGTGGCAGGGGTGTCCAGTCATCCTTTGGGGAGCAACTTGGTGCAGGACAATGCTCCTAAATCAGAAGACTAGATTCTACCCATTTCACAGACCATCAAACTGAGACCTACAGGAGAGGAGAGCAGGGGCACCACAGTAGAAGGCAAAGCCCCAAGATCAAGCTCTACTCTTTCCTTTGCCCTTAAACTAAACCCCTTAACCTTTCAGGACCTTGGCTGTCTTGGCTGTCAAATGGGAATAAATGAGGAACTCTATCCCTTGAGCACGTTACAGCTCTAAGAGCTACGACTAGATCAGCGCCCTTTACTCCCAGAACGCCTTTAGACCACCACCACCTTCCTCTCTGCTGCTGCTCAGCTCTCTCTCACGGCCGCCACCTGTCCTTGACATTACACTCCCCAGATGCGCTTGCTCGGCTTATTTCTCAGGACCTTGGGTGACCTCTTACCCTCTTTGACATGGAGGTTAGGATGGTGTGCTCCTTTGGGGTGACTCTTGTTTGAATCGAAAGGTGGAGTCTTTTCTCTAGGTTTCAGTTTCCAAAATTTCTTGTAGAATCCCAGATTTGAAAAGGTCCTTAAAAGTAGATCACCTGAGCAACCCTCACCTGATGCTTGGCTTCCGTCCACCTCGGCTCAAGTTGTGATGTCATCCACGTGAGGAAGGGGTCACTCGCCACCAGCAAAGCCCTAGAGTATTTTCCAGTGCTTCTAACATTTGGGAAGTTTTTCCTTGCATTGAACCAATCTGCTTCAGTGAGTCCCTCAAGGACAGGGGTGACCACAATCTGCCCTTGGCAACCAAGTCACAGAGTGGATTGGCTGTTACTAGTGCGGGGTGCAAAACCAAAAGAGCCACACAAGCCAAAACCATTTCCTCATAAGGAGAGAAATCCTCACTAGGAATGTGGAGTCAGAAGGGGAAGTGGCCAAAGCCTAGCTAATCCCCGCCCCACGGCCCCACCCTCCACAGACCACAGGCCTCTGAACCATATCCTCTCTCAGGGGGAGTCTGATGGCCAGTTGCACCAGTCAGAGGTCCCAGTGGCAAAGAGATGGTCCACTCAAAGGGCATATCAAAGGAACTAGCTACAGAGGTTAAGGGACCCAGCAGGGGTCCTGACTCACCCAGGGATTAGCGCAGCTACAAGCTCTGACACCCCTGTGCCCTGAAGCCTAGAGGGAGGGAGCAGTCATAAGAATCACAAAGGAGCTGGGTCCATGGGAGAGAGCTGCTTGGGAGGAGCAGCTGTCATCAGGAGCTGGTGGAGACAGTGCCCACTATGACACAGAAGGGAGGGAGGCTGGGCAGAGATACTCTAACCTCCCTCTTCTCCCCTCTGATCTGATCTCCCGGAGGTGCCTGCCATTGGCTGAACCCAACTGGAAGGCCAAGGGCAAGTAGTGCAGGGAGGCTACAGAAGCAAGAAGGGAATTTCTCATGTCCCCTAGGGCACAGGGCAGGGAGGAGAAGGTAGGAGAGATCTGGAAGTGATCCAGCTCACCAATCCCATGAGTCATTAGCTTCCAAGGTCCCATCCTTTCCTCTGGCAGTGTTTGAGCCAACAGTGATCACCTAGTACCTGCCATGTGCTGTGACAGGCTCTGACGACACAGGAGTGACTATACAAACCTTGACCCTGCCCCCAAGGCAAGGTCTAAACAAGTAATCACTGAGATATAATTACCAACTGGGATACATTCCATAGGGAAAAACAGGAGTAGGATAAGACTGTATCGGAAAACCTGGTCCCACTCCTGGGATGTGACATCTAAGCTGAGTCTTGGGGGAGAACTCTGACTTAACTAGGGAAAGAGAAGGGGTAGGATATCTCGGGAAGGGGAAACAATATGCAGAGACCCCAAGATGGGAACTGCTAAGAGTTCACAAGGCAGCCCAGCCAGTGTGCCTGGAGTTTGAGGAGCAAGGGGAAGGGGGAAGGAGGCAAGGTCCAGGAGACATGGCGCCCTAAGGACCATGGGAAGGAGCTGGGGCTTTCCCAAGAGCAGCGGGCAGCCATTGGCCCCGTGTCATGGGTCTGGGGCTCCCATTCAGCCCAATGTTACCATCCCAGCCTCCTCAGTGGGGTCCTTTATGAGCCTTCGACACGATCCCCTTCCCAGCCGCTGGACACCTCCAGGGACAGCAGGGTGACAACATTAGGCTATGGGTATTCAGAGATAAGTGACCCCATTCAGGCCTCCTCGTCCCTTGCCCAGTTTCACAAACCTTGAAGAAGCCATTTTTCTACACTTGAACCCCTCGGGAAATTGCTGGCCACCTGAGTGTTGCTGGGATTGATCAAAGGGCAGGGCTGGAATGGTGAGCTCAGGGGCCCCCGCCCAACTGCCAGTGGGAGTTGATGCAGGTGCGGCCCCTTGGGAAGAGTGTTTGGCAGCTTCTCCTACAGCTAAGCAGGCACAGACCCCAGGACCCACGCAGTTCTACTCCTGGAGATAACCCTGCACCAAGTGTCCACCAACCAGCATGTGCTGGATCAGAATGTTCCTTCCGCCAACCAGCGTGTATTGGATTAGACTGTTCCTTCCACCAACCAGCGTGTGCTGGATTAGAACGTTCCTTCCACCAGCCAGCGTGTGCTGGATTAGAATGTTCCTTCCACCAGCCAGCGTGTGCTGGATTAGAATGTTCCTTCCACCAGCCAGCGTGTGCTGGATTAGACTGTTCCTTCCACCAACCAGCGTGTGCTGGATTAGAACGTTCCTTCCACCAACCAGCGTGTGCTGGATTAGACTGTTCCTTCCACCAGCCAGCGTGTGCTGGATTAGACTGTTCCTTCCACCAGCCAGCGTGTGCTGGATTAGACTGTTCCTTCCACCAACCAGCGTGTGCTGGATTAGAACGTTCCTTCCACCAGCCAGCGTGTGCTGGATTAGAACGTTCCTTCCACCAGCCAGCGTGTGCTGGATTAGAATGTTCCTTCCACCAGCCAGCGTGTGCTGGATTAGAATGTTCCTTCCACCAGCCAGCGTGTGCTGGATTAGACTGTTCCTTCCACCAACCAGCGTGTGCTGGATTAGAACGTTCCTTCCACCAACCAACGTGTGCTGGATTAGACTGTTCCTTCCACCAACCAGCGTGTGCTGGATTAGAACGTTCCTTCCACCAACCAGCGTGTGCTGGATTAGAATGTTCCTTCCACCAACCAGCGTGTGCTGGATTAGAACGTTCCTTCCACCAACCAGCGTGTGCTGGATTAGAACGTTCCTTCCACCAACCAGCGTGTGCTGGATTAGAACGTTCCTTCCACCAACCAGCGTGTGCTGGATTAGAACGCTCCTTCCACCAACCAGCGTGTGCTGGATTAGAACGCTCCTTCCACCAACCAGCGTGTGCTAGATTAGAACGTTCCTTCCACCAACCAGCGTGTACTGGATTAGAACGTTCCTTCCACCAACCAGCGTGTACTGGATTAGACTGTTTCTTCCACCAACCAGCGTGTGCTGGATTAGACTGTTCCTTCCACCAACCAGCGTGTGCTGGATTAGAACGTTCCTTCCACCAACCAGCATGTGCTGGATTAGACTGTTCCTTCCACCAACCAGCGTGTACTGGATCAGAACGTTCCTTCCACCAACCAGCGTGTGCTGGATCAGACTGTTCCTTCCACCAACCAGCGTGTACTGGATTAGACTGTTTCTTCCACCAACCAGCGTGTGCTGGATTAGACGGTTCCTTCCACCAACCAGCGTGTGCTGGATTAGAACATTCCTTCCACCAACCAGCGTGTGCTGGATTAGAACGTTCCTTCCACCAACCAGCGTGTGCTGGATTAGACTGTTCCTTCCACCAACCAGCGTGTGCTGGATTAGACTGTTCCTTCCACCAACCAGCGTGTGCTGGATTAGACTGTTCCTTCCACCAACCAGCGTGTGCTGGATTAGACTGTTCCTTCCACCAACCAGCGTGTGCTGGATTAGACTGTTTCTTCCACCAACCTGCGTGTACTGGATTAGGCGGTTCCTGGCGGCATGCTTCTTACTAGTCCCAAACTAAACAGAACCTACGTGTCCCACCCACGCAGAATGAGAAAACCTACTGGGATACATCCATACAAAGATGGATCAACACGGCACGGGAATGAAAAGTGGCCTGTTACTGAGATGCGTAAGAAGGTGGGTGAATCTCTAAAACCTGCTGCATGATTCTGTTTATATATCATTGATTCTAGAACAGACCAGATTCATCCACGGTGAGTGATATCAGAGCATTGTCATGGGGGCTGGAGGGAGCAGGAGGGTAGAGGGGCCATGAAAGAAATTTCCGGCTCCTGGAATGTTTCATAACTTGATCTGGTGCTTATCCATAGAAGTATACACTTGTCACCGCTCATTAAACCGTGCCAAAGTTTAAATTTAAGATTTATGCACCTTGGCGTATGGACGTATCTGTTGACTTAAAAACAGCAGAGCGGCAGCTAGCTACACACCAGGACCTCCTCTCTGCAGCGAAGGAAAGAAAACACCTCCACCTGCTTATCTCCAGGTCAAGGTACAGCCGACGCGGCTCAGACATGCTTTGCAAACAGACTACACTTCTTCTGAACGAAACTATTTTTAAACAGTGTTTGTTTTATTCTTTCTGGGTCAACAGGGTTGCCTTTGATTTTATTTTCTGTCCCAGTTCTTTGGAGGGCTGCTCTCACCGACCTCACCCCCAAGGCAGATAAGGCATGTCTTCCTAAGCAGGTGCTTCCCGGGAACAGCCAGTCTCAGATGTCCCGTTCCTGCAGGTAACTCCGGCTCCACAGACGGGCTTGGGTTCACCTGTCTGAAGGGGTTTTGAACAGGAGGCTTGATGTCTCCCTGTTATCACTTGGGGAACACAATCTTTTGGCACCTGACCCTGTAAATTCACATCAGCTGGGTCCTTTCTTGTCCCCAAAGTCAGTTTTTCTTCCCTAGAATCTCACTTTATAAATAGCCCTGCTCCCAGTATGTGTTTATGATAACCTAGGTTCAAAGCACACATCTCTATCTTTCCTGTCCTCTCCTCTAAGGAGTCCAAAGGATAAAGCCTGGTTATAAAAGGCCACGACCAAGCTGTGGGCCAAGTAGAGCACTGGTGTCACACAGTAAGTCTGGCTCTGCGCAGGCAGGGAGCTTGGCAGGGCAGGGGCTGCCCGAGGGACGTGACCCAGAGGCGGGGGAAGCCACTGCATTGGGGAGACCGTGATTCTGGGATTCTACAGAGGTGCTGCCCTCCTCCCCGTATGTAGGGAGGTCTCAGCCTCAGGGTCCCTGCCTTGAGGGGCAGCCTGATGGGGCCCAGGCCCTGGACTTCTGTTTTACTCATTGTCCCTGGTACGCTCCAGGCGCCTGCCCTGTCTGGGTTCAGTGACTGTCCACATGGTCTGTGTCTGTGTTTTCATCCGTGTAGATGCTGCCCTCTTGGACCATCGGCCTTCTCCTGCTGGCCACAGTCAGAGGTGAGGAGGCTGTCACTAGCCCTTTGGGGAGAAAGCAACCCTGCCTGGGCTGGCCTTTTGGGGTGGGGCAGTTAAAGGCATCACCATCGTTATTATAATCATTATCAATAGCATCATTATTTCAAGCAAAAGCATTTGCCACCATTCAGGGAGTGTTGACGCTGGCAGACATGGGGCAACGTGCTGGACACAGGTGACCCCGGGGATCCATCGGCCCTGTTCCCCCTGCAACGGCTCTAGTTGCTGTGGGGGTGTGGAGGAGGTGGCAGGCTGCTGGGCCAGGTGGAGCATGGGCGCCTTAGACAGCCCCCAACACCTTCCGTCCCTTGAGTGGACAAGCGCCTATCTGTAGATTAAAGCCACATGGGCGTGTCCCCCAGAGAACTGCTGCCCTGCCAGACCTGTCACTTGGGTCCACTCCCTGCCCATACCCCCTCAATCATTCCTCTCACTTACCCTCTCTGTCTCTCCAGCTCCAATCCAATCTCTCCAGCTTCTGCTGGGCTTTCTTCTGCACGACGGTCCCTCCCTCTTGTCCCCCCGCTTGTCCCCAGCCCACTCTTGGCCTTGCTTCCATCTTGGCTGTGAAGCAAGACCTGGCTCCTGAGAGCAGGGCCCAAATCGGTCCGGCCGCTCCTTGGCCTCTCTGACGCCTCTTGGCCTCCTCTGTCTGTCTCCTGTGCCCTCCTGCCCTCAGTGTGGGCACCCTCTCACTCTTCTTTTCCCCGGGGCTTCCCCTCTGCTCAGCCTCTGCCCCCTCCCATTTCCGGCGGCGTCCCGGGCCTGCCCCATGCCTCAGACTCATCTGCCCAGGCACGGTACCACCCCGACCCCCGCCCCTCACCTTCCCCTTCATTTCCGCTGTCTCCAGGAGGAGAAAGCCTGCTACCTCCCAGGCCCACCCTGCATGTCCCCACGCCACCCCACCTCTCACGGGCTCTCTGGCCTCTGTGCCACCAACACTGGCTCCCTGAAACCCTTCTACAGAGCCCCAGCCCCCACCCCACTCACCAGCTCGACACCCTCCAGCCTTCCTCACTATCCACCCAACAGCCCACCGTCTGAACCCCGCCTTCAAATCCCCGCATTTACTACCCAAAGCAAGAGCAGCCTTAGCTTCCAGCTGCCCTTCCTCCAGGACTGGTCCCTCTTCCAGGAAGGACATCAAGGCCGTATTGTTGCTTTCCCTGTTAGAGTTCATGTCATTGAGGGCAGGGTTTGTACCTGATTTGTCTTCGTGACTCCTCAGCACCTAGCTTTATTCCCAATTAATCTTTCCCGGTTCAGATCGTAACTCCACCACTGGCTGTGTGACCTTGGGCAGCATACTTTGGTTTCTCTGTACCTTAGTTTTCCTGTCTGTAAAATGGGAGTGATTCCTTACTCATGGGCAGTTTTGAAGGGCTAATGTGGGTAAAGCTCTATTGTGGTGTCAGGTACATAGTAAACAATCAGTGTTAACTATTATTAGTTTTTGAGTGGATGGCCACATTTGTCACCATCCGTTCAGGAGTTGGGGACACCTAAGAGTGAAGACCCCACTGAACCCCGCCCACAAATTTGGTCACGTCACTCTCAGCGAGCACTTTCTGTGCAAACATTTATGCTGCGGACTAGAGAAAGGACCTTCAGATTTAGAGGTGGTTATGTGGGTCATCATTGTGTGTCTTGAACCCTTACGATATACAAAATGATGCAAAATTAGATCATCTTTTTGCTGTTGTCAAAAAGCAACAGGGAAAATCTGTAACGGCAGAGGATAATTTGGGGGGAAAGTGCGTGTAATAGACGGATGACATGAGGACATGTCGGCTGGACAAACAGGCATGAGGGGCCGCTGTGTGTGCGGTCTGCGCTGGGGGTGACCCAGACGTCAGGACAAATCAAGCATGGTCTCTGTGCTCCAGAATTCGCGGGCACTTGATAAGCACCTGATGCTGGATGAGTACATAGGAAGGGCCACCTGGGGCGTCCTGGAAGAGGTAGTTTTAAGGCCGAAGGTCCCCAGGAATTCTCAGCCACCCCCCACTAGCCTGCTGACAAGGGTTAAAACAGCATTCAACATGTAGTTTCCATTGCTCCCCACCCCGACTTTAAGTCAAAATCTCCAACGAGGGATAGGAATGGGTAGATACGACACACACATTCATCATCCCCAGCCCCCAGGTGACTTTTGTCCCCTTGGGAGTTGGGGAGCACTGACAGCAAGGTGGAGACCAACCCTGGCCTGGGCCAGCCCTGGGCTGCACCCTGAAGAGTCCCCCTGTGGCTGAGAGGACATCGCTCCTTTCCAGAACGTCACCCGTGTCTGTTTGTTGTTCTCCCTGCCCCAGGGAGGGAGATCTGCTATGGACCTTTCGGCTGCTTCTCTGACGATAAACCCTGGGGCGGGATCTTCCAGCGGCCCTCCAAGTTATTTCCCTGGGCCCCCGAGGACATCGACACACGCTTTCTTCTATACACGAATGAGAATCCGAACAACTACCAAGTAAGCGCGGGCACGAGATGACACCCTGGCGGTGGGTCTGGGCGCCCACTCTGGAACCGTCACGCAGTCATCCAAGGAAAACGTACTGCTGCGGAATGTTCCGGGTGGTGCTCCCTCCTAACGTTAGCCACCTTAACCCTCAGGATTGGAGCCCCTGATGAGGTCTACAGAGGCCCAACCCAGAAACTTACACATTCCACGCACTTGCGCACAGAGCTTCGTGGCATTAGCACCCTCGTCCTGGGAGGAAGGGGGTGTGAGCCACATTTATGTAGAAATCCAGGCCTGGTGGGTCTGTCTTCTGCCTTGGGCGGTGGAAGGAGGAAAGCCCCTCAGGGACTAAGGGTGGCAGGGTGTAAAGCCCTCCTGAGGGGCCAGAAGACAGGTGGGAAAAGGGGGACATTCAGTCACAAAGGTGAAAAGGTAAGGACCCTGGGAGCTACCTTTAGTTTCCAGAAGACCTGCCAGGTTCGGGCAGGACAGGTTCTCCCAGGTGCTTAGACAGGACCAGGAAGGACAGGCTCAGGACTCACAGCTCCATCCCTGGGAATTTAGGGAGCCTGGTGACTGTCTATAGACCCCTGAGGTCAGCTGCTGTGGCATTCCAGGTGACAAACTGCCCATTCAGAGTCCAAGCTGGGAGTCTGCTTGGACATGGTGGTTGGGCTATTTTTATCTTGTGATCCTTCTTGGGGCACGGTGACCATGGGGCTGGTGAAGGGGCCTGCACAAGCCCTGGCATGCAGGAGTCAGTTCTCAAGCCTCCTACACTTGAGCTGCCCTCCACGACCCCACTAAGCGGCACCCCCCTCATGCCTGGAGCTTCCGGTCAAGGGGTCCTTCATCTTTTCTGTTCCAGGGAACTCTTCCACCATCTGGGCAAGTTAAGGGCCCCTTCTCAAGACTATGTGCTTACATACACAAAATAAAACACATTGGATTATAAAGGAAAGCCATTATATCAAAAAACAGTTATCGGAACATTAAAAATATATGTATGTGATATAGTAATATATGTGCTGCTTTATTATTATATCACCAAATAACAAAATCTAGGAGTTGATCTAATAACTACTGTCACTTAAAATAGTAACGAGAAGAAATGATTTCTAAGACATCTGCAACAACTGTAATGTGACATGAAAATATCTGTGACTTCCATTGGTGACAGAGTGTTGCTATGACGACTGTGGCTTGTCACCCAATTTCATAATTAGCAGAAATGCTAGAAAGTCCATGAACTGAATTCCATCCTTAAACCCCAGGTCAGGAACTCCTGTTCTAGCCTGACCCAACCTTATGAGCGCTGAACCTATGACCTCAGTCTTGCTAGAACTGGCTCTAATTAGAAAGGCCAACATCCAAATTCATCTTCTCTACTTCAACCAGCGAATCTCTGCCACGGACCTCGCCACCGTCGAGGCTTCAAACTTCCAAATGGGCCGCAAGACGCGCTTCATCATCCATGGCTTCATAGATAAGGGGGAGGAGAGCTGGCTGACCGACATGTGCAAGGTAGGGGCCCGCCTGCCTCCCTCACTGGGTCACTCCCTGGTGAGACCAGCACCCCGCACACAGATTCAAACACTGCAGATCCCTGCCCCTGCGACTGGGAAAGCAGGCAGTCTAGGGACAGATGGTGCCTTTCTAAAAACAACCATTGTCAGTTTCTCCCGACCCACCGACTTCTCGCCAGCCATCTCCTCTTGAAGCTGAAGAGACCCAGCGTCCAATCAGAAAGTCCCCTAAGTGGAGACTGACTCACATTACCTGGCTTTTATCTCTGATGGTTTATACCAAACCCTTATGTGACACTGAAAAATATATCAACAACTTAAACTTTACCCTTGAAAGCTCTGCTATCCAATAGAACTTCCCGTGGACGGTGTGGATGTTTTATAGCTGCACTGTCCACTAACCACCTCTGCTTACTGAGCACTTGAAATGTGGGGAGTGTGACCAAAGGATTAAAATTTAAATTTAATTAACTTTAATTCATTATAACTAGCCACATGTGGCTAGTGGCCACAATACAGCTCAGTGCAGTTCTAAAGCTATTGTGAATATGAGTAATGAATTATCATTTGTAATGTCCATGTTTTGAGTACTTACTATGAGCCTGACACTGTGCTGACCTTTCACGGTCTTTGTCTCCCTTAATCCCCCAGCAATTTTGTGAGGAAGGTATAGTTATTGTTCCCAGTTTATAGAAGAAGAAATCAAGGCACAGAAAGTTCAATACTTGCGCAGAGTTAAATCCAGAGGTAGAAGGCAAAACCAGGTCTTCTGTCCATAAGATACCCCCACCTGTGTCCACAGATTCCATCTGCAGCACGTACCCATGGGCATGGCTTTTAGCCTTGTCTGCACTGGGGTACACCCCAAGCAGCTTCCTCCCAACGGTATCTGCTCCTCTGAGGTTAGGGTGCTCACATGTGCCCGCAAGTCCCAGAAGGAGGCTGTGTGACCCTGGAGCTGGGAAGGTCAGGGGGACGTGGTCCATCACGATGCCCTGGCCTCCAGCCAACTTCTCGCCACCTCAATCCAAGGTACAGTCCAGGGCACCCCCAAATGAACACAAGATATAGAGTGGCCCTTTCTGACATTTATATATTTGGCGCCCCTCAGGGGCCAGTACCGGCACTTGGACACCATGTGTTACCTCCCTCCTGGAGGTGACAATACACCATAGTCATGCCACACAATATAAAAGATGCATATATCTGGGAGAGTTGGAGCCTACCTCCATCAAAACCTTCTATCTCCCAATCATGCGTTATTGGAAACACAAAATCAGCTCCCCATGGCTCCAAACACAGCAGACTTCCTATAAAAGACCAGGTAGTAAATATTTCAGCACTTGCAGGTCCTATGGTTTCAAGCCAACTCCTCCAGAGCTCAGAAGCAGAGAGAGAGAATATGTGAACAGGTGGATGTGGCTGTGTTCTAATAAAACTTTGTTTACAAGAACAAGTGGATTTGGCCTTCCAGTAATAGTTGGCTAAGTCCTGATCTAGTAAGTGATCTTTTTGACCTGGCCGTGTCAGTAATCATCTGGGAGACCTTGTGCAAGTCACTGCATCCCAGGCCTCAGTGTCCGCATCTGTTAAGTGGGGACAAGATACCTGGTACCTAGCGACGTGGAGAGGATTAGGGCAGGTGGGGGAAATATTAAAGCTCTGACAGAAAGTAGGTGCTTGGGGGGTGTGAATTCCTACATGTGGAGCATGTCGCCTGCACCTGGTAATACCCTGGTTTCTCCCTCATGTTTCTCCCCCCAGAACATGTTCAAAGTGGAGGAGGTGAACTGCATCTGTGTGGACTGGAGGCGTGGGGCCAAGACGGACTACAACCAGGCTGTCCACAACATTCGAGTCGTGGGAGCAGAGCTGGCTTTCTTAATACAGGGGCTGTCGGTAAAACCCTGCCTGGGCCTCATCCCATGGGAAGGGGGCAGAGGCAAGGGACATCTGGGGACTGGGGCTAGGCCCGGAAACCTGGAAGCACAGAGGGGCTTTTCCTGAAATGAAGCTGCAACCTTCCTCCCTTCTGGAGTGTCCTGCAGATAGATCCCCAGCTGCGGTGCCTGGAGCAAACCAACCCCGCTGAGACTCCGTTTACCCTCTCGAAATAAGTTTTCCTTGCAGGCTGTTGTGGGAATTCCAGAGCCAGCTGGGCGGCCCAACAGTTCTCAGCCCAGCTGATGGGTCTTCATTCTCAGAGAAGGGAGAGCCCTTTCAGCCTTCTGGAAGGTCTATTCCGGAGCACCCAGAGCTGGGCCCACTGCCCACGCTCTCGCAGCCGGGCGCAAACCCTACCAGGGACCGGAGGGAGGCCCGTGGCGTGGGTGGATGGAAGCACGCAGCGCCCGTCCGGGCTGCGCCAAGGCGGCCTGCAGTTGACACGGTGGCCACTAGTCAGCACTGTTGGCCCGCGCACCTGCCGGCCCGCAGGGCTCGGAGACTGCGGTGGCCCGGGGCCGGGTCCTGGAGCCCAGGGTCGTTCCTCCCGAGACCCTGGTCCCCGAGCCGGCGCGTCCCCGTTCCGGGCCCGGGCGACCTGACGCGCCATCCTTCCGCAGAATGAACGGGGCTACGACCTGCAGAACGTGCACCTCATCGGTCACAGCCTGGGCGCGCATGCGGCCGCGGAGGCGGGCAGACGGCTAGGGGGCCACGTGGGCAGGATCACAGGTACCGGGCGCCGGGTCCCACTCGGGGCGGGCGGTGGAAGCCCAGCCACGTGCACTTTCCGAGGCCAAGGGTGCCCCTACTGGTCCTCCGGGAACTTATTCTAAGTGGAAGCTGCCCCACTTAGAATAAGAAATAATTGCCCATTTATTTTCATGTGAATTACAAAGTATATGATTGCAAATAAAAACACATTTATAAATATATATATCACTATATATATTAATGTGTTATATATATAACACATTAAACCCATACCTTCAGGATAATAATAATTGCTAGAGTAGGGCAGATTTTTAACAAGTGAAATAATTTTTTAATGTTACTTCATCGGTTCTACAAATGCTTATTGTCTTTGCTGTGCCAGGCAGAGGCAGAAAATAAAAGAGGCTAGCTGAGACCTGCCCCAGGAGTTGCTCAGTAACTACTGAGAATGAATGAATGAATGAATGAATGAATGAACGAAGGAACAAAGGAACAAATCACTAGGCAAGATGAGGAAACACAGACATAGACATAGACCCCTAGGCAGCCAGGTTTGTGTGTAATTTACAGTTTAACGAATGTCTCTTTTGCTCAGAGTGTGGGCTAGTTAATAGGTGAAGGGGGCTCCCCAAGTCCTGTATGCCACCTTCTGCTTCTCTTTGGAGATGAGCTGGGCAGACCCTGCTCCAGGCAGATATCCCCAGGGAACTTGTGGGTACAGGGGATACTACCTGGTGCATCTTAGAATATGACCTCACTGTCCACCTCCCCCTGTCAGGACTGGACCCGGCAGAGCCATGCTTCCAGGGCACACCCGAGGAGATCCGGCTGGACCCATCTGACGCCATGTTTGTGGATGTGATTCACACAGATGCTGCACCCATCGTCCCCTCCCTAGGTGAGTCCCTCACTCCACCTCTTGGTGTTCAGGCTGTAACTGGGGAGAGTAGGACCAGGTACCCCCCCCCACCACCACCACCACCACATATGTTGCCGGGGGTGGTGTTCAATACAGTTAACTACGGGAATAACTAGGACACCAGCCGGGTGCCAGCTACAGATAAACAGCCAGGACAGTTCCAGTGCCATCTGCCTGTGGCCCGGGTAGGACGAAAAACACTCCCTGGCTTGTGAAAGGCTGTTGCTCAGTCTTCAAACCCTTCCCTAACCTGCCACTATCCAGAGAGGCAAATGTATGTATTATAGATGCTTGATCTATACTTATAGAATGCAAAGTTAATTTTTGAATTTTTTGCTCTACATTTTTTGTGAAACTTTGGTTATAGTTTGTGTTATTAGAGATTAAATATATTCCTTTATTTCTTCTAAAATCAAATGGGTGAAGGTTTTTTTTATTTTCAATAAATTAAAATGCTAAAATATGTAAAAGATAAATAGTAAATGAAAACAATGTTCTTTTTTAAATATTTTCTTACATAACCACTCACAAAACATGCCCATAAAAGGGTATGTTCTTAATAACGATGTGCTGCCCTGAACACTTTGTACACATTAGTTCATTAATCATAGTAACAACCCTAAAAAGGTGGGCTTTATTTTTACTGTTTCATAGCTGAGCAAACTGAGGCTCCGAGAGCTTTGGTGATTACCCAAGATCACAGAGTATATAAATAGGACCAAGATAGGATCACATGTCTGTGTGCTTAAAAAATTGAAGTGTCCCATCAGTATGCTGGGCTCTCAATCTAATAATAATACAATGTTATGTGGCCTCACTATAACAATATAACATAGAAGTCAACATATCAAAATGAATAAAGTAATAGAAATTGCAGCAACCCGGATATGTGTCTACTGATGCATAATGGTGTCAGGATATATCCTTCCTATTCAGGGCCTGCCCAAGACAGAAACAGAGACACACACAAGTACACATATATGCACGCTCACTTCCTCTGCTCTCTCCTCCCTCGTCTTGCCAAGGGCTCTTTGAGATTTTTTTGCAAAGCCAGACCAGTGGCCACGCTGAGGGAGAATATGCCAAGAAGATTCTCAGTCTGGTTGGAAGGAGCCGGACATGCTCTGTGGCCCTGACCTCGCCTTGAGAGCCCTTCCCTCCCTGACAACCTCTGCTTCCAATGTTTCAGGTTTTGGAATGAGCCAAAAGGTGGGGCATCTGGATTTCTATCCCAACGGAGGCAAACAAATGCCTGGGTGTCAGAAAAATATCCTTTCAACCATCATTGATATCAACGGACTGTGGGAAGGTAGGTAAATTAGCAAAGCAAGTCAACGGCCACTGGGCTTGGGGAGAAAGCAGGAGACATACTGATGCCACCACTTACGGTGTGCGCGTTCTGTCCCCTGCTTTGCACAGTGTCATGAGGTTGTGACTCTGCTCATCTGCATTTTAAAGATGAAGAAACTAGATCAAGGTACCCAAGCCCACCTTATAGGGAAGCCCAATTTCTGGCTGCAAAACCCCGAACTCCACCCCAGCCTTTGTCGCCTTCCCCTTTCTGAGGATGTGAGACATGAACTGGACACATTGGCACATACCCAGGTCTGGCTTTGCCTCCTCACCCCCCTACCCCCCCCCCCACGTTCACCGCTTACTCCTTGGAGGGCACACACAAAGATTTGGAGGGCTCTGACTTTCTTGCCCTTTGCTATTGCCAGCTGCTGGCACTGGAGAGGGACTGAGCTGACAAGAAGACACGTGGGTCGTGCTCTGTGGGTTTAGGGAGTGTGTGCGCAGAAGGGGAGGCCTGGAGGTCCAGGGGGACAAGCCTTTGTGTGTGTTGACTTCAGAAACATCCAAACCTGGAGAGAATTTTTATGAGTTTGTTTGAGCCAAACTGATGACAATTGCCCAGAAGCAAAACCTCAACAGACTGAGAAAATGCTCCAGAGGGTGGCAGTTTTGCAGCTTATTTCATACATTAGAATAAAGGAGGAGATGGGAGGAAGGTTACAGGAAACCCATTGGTGGTAGATTGGGCGGGGGGGGGGGGGGGGGGAGAAAGCAAAGTGGGGAAATCTCTGAGATTAGATAAAAATAAAACAGAAACACTTCTCTTACAAAGGAGGGTACAGGATAGTAAACGGTCAACGTTTACAGCACATAGATACGCTATCTGGGGAACAAGACAATGGGCTCTGTGGTCTGGTGCTAAGATTACTCTGACATGTCAAAGGTACGTTATCTTTGATGCAAAAAGAAAATAGATTCACTTAAGCTAAAGACTGGCCTTCGACAAGGAAGCTGCAGGCCTGGATGGGACTACCCACCATAATAACTTGCTTGGAGTTAGGAATTTTTATGTTCAGACCATCCTGTGTGCTTACTTTTGGTATTTGAGTTTGTAAGTCCCCATGCAGGCCTCCCCTGAGCTTGTCAGGTTTCGTATGTGACCTCTCTTTTGTCTGCACGTGTGTCTCCATTTACCTGAGAGAGTGGGCTTGGTCCTCCTGATATTAGGTGACTTCGAGCAGCATCTCCATTACGTGCCCTTGTCTGGCCTTTGCCCTGTGCCTGCGGCCTCTCCCTTGAGACCAGGCTCCATCTCCTCCCCAAAAGTGGAGGCACTGAGTCTGTGATCATTTCATTTTAGTGTTTATTTTTCTGAGCTGGGGGTTTCCCAAGTCCGGGGACTGTGTCTGGGACATCTCAGACTCCCCTGGTACCCTGCTCAGGGCCAGACCCAAAGCAGGTGCTCAATACAGTTCATTCAATTGAGCTGAGCAGGCTTCGGTAGCATTTTAATATCCCACGTGCTTAATGGGAAAGAACAGAGTTGATAAAGCAACAGCCAACATCCACCGGCAGTAAACAGAGCCTTTGACCTCTTCTTGCTCAGCACCACGTAACTCCGTAACTCCGGGGAAGACGTGGCTGTTCCGCTCCCCGAAGGAACCCCAGAGTCACAATGAGGGCTGCCCCTCCCAAAAGGAACGAGGAGGGCACACATAATAGAAAGGAGCCTAGGTTTAATTAAAGAGGCAATTTAGAGCGAACAAGCCCATGCACACTGGAGTGCGCTTCTATTGTGTGGGCCTCCGAGCACCCAGGGGCTGGGCACCGAGCAACAATTAAATCCACTCTGTCCTCTCTTATGGGATCCCTGGGCAGCGATTTTGGATGAAAGGAACAATTAAGTTTGAAACAGGTTGTGTTGTCCGGTAATGAGCGTTGGTGTGGGGCACAAACCGGCTTGGCTGGAAGTCGCTGGGTCCTGGGGCAGGCAGAGCTGCGGGCTGTGTGGAGCTAATCCCCCCAGCACAAAGGGGATGGTCTTTTCTCCATGGGTGGTGGAAAAAGCCCACCGGAACCCCCAGAAGTGGTTCCCAGGTATGCCTTGGATCACTGTGGATTATGCCATGGGAAGTTTTGTACCATGTCGCTAGAGAAATGAAAAAACAGTTTTGCAAACAAGAGGACTTGGGTTCAAAGAAAAACCTGGTAAATAAAATGCAGCGACAGAGTGACCAGCGGGCCATAGTGACCCTGATCTTCACCGCTTTCACTGTGTGCCTGGAATCGGAAGGAGGAGGAATTTCTCTGCCTGAGGCCATGACACCGAAAAGCTTGTTTCTTGTAAAAGGACTGTCCCGTGTGGTCCTCTCCAACTGTGGCCCTCCGGCGACCAGCCACCCACAGCAGCACGTGGCTGGCCTTCACAGTGACGGGTTTTAAAATGGGAGCATACTGCTATCATTTAAGCATGGAAACATTTCCATGTAAAAGTCAAGACGCTGGATTCTCGTGAAATTAGATGAACAAACCATCTGGGCTTAACATTCAACAACTGGCTGGCCAGTATAAGAGTCCTTGTAAAAGCTATTGCTATTCCCTCTCTCTCTCTCCCCCTCCCCCTTTGAATATGTTTTTTCTCACTGCCCCTAAAGCCCCACCAGCACTCATCATTCATTAATGACAGGCGCCTGGCCCCTGGTGGTTGGACAAACGTGCTGGTTCGAACATGTCACTCCCCAGCACCGGGCTAGCCCTGGGTAAGCCCTCCTCAGCAAATGGACAGAGGTGGGGAGAGGAGAGCAACTCTAACTTTAGCCAAACACCATTACTGAACAAGTCCCCGAATTTCCTACTTGCCCCAAAGAATGTCAAAGTCAATGAGAGAAACTTTGAATTGCGACTAAGGCATTCAGGGATGCCAATGCCCGTCTGTGAAGCATGGAGTTGATTCCTTACTCAGAATGGTTTGAGTTTCCAAAATGAAATGCTCCCATGAGCTCCTGTGGCTTTTGCTTTTCCAGGAACCCGAGATTTTGTAGCTTGCAATCACCTGAGAAGCTACAAGTATTACTCAAGCAGCATCCTCAATCCCGACGGCTTCCTGGGCTACCCATGTGCCTCCTATGATGAATTTCAGGAGGTAGGTCACCCCAGGGGCCTGGGGAAGATGTGGGTGACTCTGTTTTGTTGGTTTTGTCCCTGTGGCTTGGAGGAGAGTGGAAATATGACCCCACGACTAATAAGAGGAGGCCGTGGTAATGCTGAGCCTCGCAGAGCCTTCTGCCCTCCGGGAGCAGAGTGAGCAGGGGGTGGGTGGCACAGACCTGACTGTGCTGGGCCTTCCCTAGATCCCCAACTTTTCATTATGAAAAATTCTCAAGAAATGTGTGGATGGCATGGGTATGATGCATGCATGCATGTGTTAATCAATAGATTGAGGGTAGATGAATGGAAAGATGGTTAGGTAGATGAGAGGATAGGTGAGGGATGGATGGGTGGGTGCATGGATGGATGGATGGATGGATGGATGGATGGATGGATGGATGCACCAATGGGTGGGTAGGTGGATGGATGGATGGATGGATGGATGCATGGGTGGGTGGGTGGATGGATGGATGTATGGATGGGTGGAAGAATGGGCGGATGAATGAGTGGATGGATGAGAAGATGAATTGGTCCTTTGAGTGAGTGAATGAGTGAGTCAAAGGCCTACAACTCACAAATTCTTTTATTTCTCACTAGAATAACTGTTTCCCTTGTCCAGCTGGAGGATGCCCCAAAATGGGCCACTATGCTGATCAGTTTCAGGGGAAAACCAGTGCTGTGGGACAAACGTTTTTCCTGAACACAGGAGAGAGCGGTAACTTTACTCGTAAGTTTCCATTTTTACCCACTTAAAAGTTGCAAGTAATTTCAAAAGGTGTATCAACCTCATTAGTTAGGATGACAGAAACTCAGCTCCAACCAGCAAGAGCTATAATGGAAGGACAGTAGATGGCATTTGTCTTGTGTCTCACATTCACCCCTTTAACCAGTGATCCTGATCAGTGGAGTAAGTACAATGAATGTCCCAAGCTGGGTCACATCCCCACCCTACCCTGTGATAGGAAGGATAGATCCATTAATAGAAGAATGCAAACTCATTGTAACTCAGAAAGTCACCCATGATTATCCCCCTGTATACACACATAAGCATGCTATGTTTTCATTGTTATTTTGCCCAGTTTCTCATTGAAAAAGTAGAAGATGGTGAAATCATCAAGATCCATTTGTTATAAGTCGTATTACATGGTGGCTGAATTGAAAAACAGTTGTTTTCCAAAGGAGTTTTTAATTTAAAAAAATGTACATAGCACTTTACAAAACACTTTTTACACACCGTATTTCATGTCATCCTCATAATACTTCTTAAGATAACAGTTTGGCAGTATCTATAAAGTCTTACCTGCATATTCCTTTAACCCAGAACGTGCCCTAGGAAAATGCTTGCACTTGTACAGAAAAAGCTATGCTCAAGGATGGTCACTACAGCATTGTTCTTTTTTATTTTTTTAATTATTATTTTTTAGGTGAGAGGAAGGGAGATAGATTTCCACATGCAAGCCCCAACCAGGATCCACCAACCAAGCCCACTCCTAGGCCAATGTTTGAGTACCGAGCTATTTTTAGCACCTGAGGCTATAACACTCCAATGGAGCTATCCTCAGTGCCCAGGGCCACGGCTCAAACCAATCCAGCCACTGGCTAAAGGAGGGAAAAAGGGAGAGAAGAGGGAGAGTGGGAGAAGCAGATGGTCGCTTCTCCTGTGTTTTCTGACCAGGAATCAAATCCAGACCATCCATACACCAGGCCAACACTCTATCCACTGAGCCACCAACCATGGCCAGCATTGTTCTTAATACCAAAAGATTACAGGGATTTTTACCTAGATTGTTAAACCTAGATTGTCACCAATTGTTAAACAACAAAGTACTCTATATAACCATTAAAAGGAGGAGATAGAGAACTTCTAAGACATATTAAATGAAAAGCAAATAGCAAAACAACATGAAATATATCATGTACCAGTCAGGGTCCCTCCAGGAAATAGAACCCATCCAAGTAGTTCAAATGAGGGGGCCCATTGAAGGGCCTGCTTCTGAAGGCATGGACAGGGTTTAAAGAATAAACTGGGAATGCTGAGGTGCCCAGAATCTAGTTACTGCGGGGTTCCCAGAATGGAGTGTCATCACAGAGGAAGTGAGTTAATCCCAGACACTGCTACAAGAGCTTGGGGTGGGAGTGGGGGGGCGCAGGAGATACCTCCATCTCCCCCTCCTGCCTTCGGACCTCCTGTGCAAGCCTCTTATGAGCTGAACCCAACAGAAAGCCAGCGGCAAGGGTCCGTGGTGAGATCCACTTTCTGGATCACAGGACAGGACACAGAAGGGTGGTGAATCAGTCTGGCATGGGGATGGGTAGAGAGAATGGAGAGGAGCTGTGTACACTATTTACGGGAGGAGGAAAAGCCTATGTTTTTTTATGTATTCATATGTGTATGTAATTGCTTAGAAAGCTCTAGATCAGGGCATCCCAACCTCAGCTTTGTTGACATTGGCAATTGGATAATTTGTTATTGTTGGGGAGCAGCTGTCCTGTGCTTTGCCATATAGTTAGCAGATCCGTGGCCTCTACCCGATAGATACCAGTGGCCCGCTACCCACCCATCCACTCCGTTCCCTGGTGTGACAATCAGTAACGTCTCCAGACAGTGCCGGATATCCTTGAGAAGCAAAATCACCCCCTGGGCTTGATTAAGTATAGAGACCAAACTGGTTACTTCAGGGAAGAACCTGAGATGGAGGGCAGGTAGAAGGGGTGCCCATGAAAGGTTGATTTTATTCCTTAAATTTTACCTGGGGCCAACTCTTCATTGAATATATGTCCATTGCATGGGGAAAAGAACAAAAATTTAAAAAGGGAGCAGTAAGTGATTTGTTTAAAGATTGGAGACACAGACCTCTCCCTCTCCCTGTGACCTTTCTAGTGTGATGGAGTCCATCCATCAGGACACATACACGACTGAATTGGCATGAGATTGTGCTGAATTATAATAGTCACTTCTCCTCTGAGTCTTCACCAGAATCTGAATTCCTGGTACCCCAACTTCATTGAAGGAAACCCTGAGTCACTCTCCCCCTTACCTCACACTCTTGGGGGATTCAGAGCTTGAAACCAGAAGGCTTCCATGGGGTCACATTTTTTAACACAATGAGTTCATTGAACTGATTGTATTTCTTTCTTTGCACAGGTTGGAGATACAGGGTGTCAGTCACACTGGCTGGGAAGAAGAAAGTGAGTGGGTACATCAGGATTGCTTTATATGGAAGTAATGGAAACTCAAAACAATATCAAATTTTCAAGTAAGTTTGATAGAAAAGTGAAAATGCCATACTTCCCATAATAGAGTATTTGTAAAAGATTGGGTATAAACTGCTTTATAAATCTAGCCATCTGGTATACAGAACCATTGAAACCTAGAATGTCAGAGGCAGACGAAGTTTTAGCATCTAGTTGAATCATCCCAATGTGAGAAGAACGAAGCCCAGGGAGAAAGAACTGTTTTAAATGGAGAATCCTTTTGGATTGGCAATCATTGCTTCCTCCCTGCTTTGGTTTGATAAATAGCACTTTCTCCTTGGTTACGGCACATTAATATGGCAACTCCTTCCTGTCCAATACAAACGCGCCATCCCCCATACACGTGCAGCCTGAGGCCAGCTTCTTGTTGCTGTGGTAACCTCAGCACCTAGCACTGGCTGGGCGTATGAGGTGCTCAGTAAAAATGTGTTGGATGAATGCAGAACTGTGCTGTAAAATTAGATTCTAATTTTAGTGTTTTTGCACTAAATTTACATAATAATTTTCATGTTAAGTTTAAGTTCTTTGGCAATTTCTTATGCCAAAATTTGTGCCCACAAATGACCTCTGCTGAACCACGTATGTCTTCAAACTTAAGACATCAAGAGTCCTGCAGTGAACTTAGAGTTAATATGCCACCCCAAATATTTGACTTTCCTCTAGGAACAAATTAAGCCAGTGGAAATCTAGAGTCTAGTGTTTTTTAAAGGTGTGTTCTTCACAAGTACATCTGTGTTGTAGCAGTCCCCGGATAAGTATGGAGTCCTTCAAGATAACTACAGAAAGCCAACCACTGCAGCTGTTGTTTGGAGAAACAGTAGATTGCTATCATCCTAGCTATTCCTATATCCAGCTGATAATCATCTTGTATGTCTGTGTTTACAGAGGCTCCCTCAAGCCGAATGTAAGTCACATGCGTGACATTGACATGGACCTCAATGTGGGAAAAATCCAGAAGGTCAAGTTCCTCTGGAACAACCACGTGATAAATCTCCTCCCGGCCAAGCTGGGGGCTTCCCAGATCACGGTGCAAAGTGGTGAAGATGGAACTGAGTGCGTAACTTTTATTCCACCTAAGTCTTGTTTCTGTATTTACCTATCATTCGATCTCTGCACACGCACATGCACACATCCAATCTCCCACCCATCTGTGTATCCATCTACCCATCTATTCCTCCCTTTCTGCCCATCCACTTACCCACCTACCTATCCACTTACCCATCTAGCCATTCACCCACCCAGTCATTCATCTTAACTCTCCATCTCTCTGTCTGATTTACTTTGAAAAATCAAACGTCATTTTCCTTAAGCCAAATTCAACTTGGCAGGAGCAAGATTCGAGAAAGAGGCAAAACTGAGACTTTCATTTCAAACTATAAGAAAAAAAAACCTGGGCAGTAGTTGTAGTAAATCTCTGAGTTCATTTCAGTTGGGGTGCATTTATTAATACAAATTGCTTTGCACGAAGACGATGGTATGGAAGGGATGCGGACTGTGTTGGGATCTAGCTCACAGTGGCAAGCCCTTCTCCTGCTGAGGGGAGAGAACCTTACTTGGAGATTGGAGAGAGTTGGGAGAGAACATAGCAGAAGCAGTGTAAGAAGAACCCTCCAGGATCTTAGCTCTAAAGTCCCCTCTGGGCAAGCTGGGCGCCCCTGTCCCCTGAATTCATTGAGGGATCCAAAACTGTAGGCTCACTGGAGGCCCCACCCCTTTTATTTAAGTCCTTGGTCTGACACAGCTGATTCACTATCAGCTGGTTAAAAGGCTACAGAAGGGTAGGATGGTCTTAAAGTGGGTTTTCCTTAATAAGAATCAGCTGGCCTCCGCCTGGTGTAGCGGAGTCTTCCAGTCAAAATGATCTGAATCCCAGGGAGGGGCTAAATGCTGAGGTCACATTTGCGCAAGCTCATGAGCCTCACGCTGAATGTGTCTTGCTCCGCAGGTATCGTTTCTGTAGCAGTGACACCGTGAAAGAAGACATCTTACAATCTCTTTACCCTTGTTAAAGATGTGCTCCCGTGTATCCTCATGCTAATAAAATGTTAATGTCCTTGGATTGACGTTGAGGTGTTACTTTGACCTTCTCCATGTTCTGGGGTCACATTCTGGAAATGGTTTTTGGGACTGGAGCCCAGTTGGCTACAGGGAATGCCTGAAACCTTGCACCGGCCGTCCTTTGCCACCATCTCTCTCGGGGCACTTTGTGTGTCTAATGTAGACAGTGAAGTCTGCCCTACTTGCAAAGCTCATCACGACTTCCATGTGTTGCCCACACAGCTTTTAACATCCCAGGGTAGCGCGCTGACCCCATGGGGGTGCAGCCGGTGTGGCATGAGTAATCTGAACCTACGTTATTTACGTTAAGCCAGCCTGCCTGCGCCATGGAGGGAGAGGGGCTAAAAAAAAAAAAAAAAAAAAAAAGAAGTTAATACATGCACATGGCACAAAATGCAAATGATCCAGAAAAGTATTCCTCCATGAGATGTGTTTTCCTCCATCCTTGCCCCCAAGTCTCTCAGCACCTCTCCTAAGGATAACTGGAGGTTTCTCCAGAAATATTCTACATACACATATGTGGGTACCTATCCCACACACCTCAATCCCACACCTGCCCCTTTAAAAAATGGTAGCCCACAGCACACAGCGTTCTAACCTTGCTTTTTACACTATCAATAAATTGGATATTATTCTCCAGTATTCCCGAAAGAGCTTCTTCATTCTTCATTGGGCTTCGCGGATTCCATTTAGGGGTGAACATGGTGCGCTTGTCCCTGCTGACAGTCACATACATGGTCTCCACATTTTTCCCGATTGCAAATATGTTTGCATCTCATGTCCTTTTATGATATGTATGAAGTGTGGGCCTTCCAGCCTGGCCTCCACCCAAGCATGCCCACCCACTATCCTGCCCTCACCCCCGCTGACCTGCCCACTGGTTTCAGGGATCCAGTGAATAAATAGGCTGCCAGGTAGAGGGTGTCACTTTCAGGGCCCGGGGATGGTGAAGTAGGTTTGCCTATTAGGGAGAAGTGGGAGCATTTACTGCTTAATTCCTAGAATTCACAAATGGTGTCATTTAGCACTTCCGTGATGGGTGTCCTGGTGACAGCTGTGACTGATGCTTGAAGAGACCGGAGGTGATTCGCCCAGCGCGACTCCGAGAACGAGGGTCGAAGGAGCTCTCCCTCCTCTTTCCGGGGACGCCCCTAATTTCTAGCGGAATGAAGAGCTGGAGCTCAGTGCCTCGGGGTTGTTTTTCCTTTCTTTGTGTTTTCTAAAATTCTTTTCCCTGAAGCGCTTCACAGCATTTCAAACCTTGTCCTGGTGCATGAAATAGGTCCTTGTCTGAGACCTTGCAGACTTCCTAGATCTCGATAAAACCGCCAATTAGAACAGAGGTTCTCAGTCCTAGCTGCGCCATAGAATTGCCGGGGGAGCGTTCAAAGAAAACCCCACGGCCAGGCAATAGCCTGGACCAATTGGAATTTCTGGGGTGGGGCCCAGCCCCCCAGCATTTTTTAAAAATCCGTGGAAAATGTACAAGGAGGGTTGAGAACCACCATGTCTGTTTCCTTCTAAGAGTTTAAATAACACTTTCCAATCCTAACTCTTCTAATTCCCATAGTGTGATATAGGGCTGCACAGGGGCGGAGCTAGCCTTGAATCCCAGCTGTCTGCCTTTCTGCCTGTACCACCTGGGCTGGCTTTTTCACTTCTCCAACCTCAGCACTGTCCCCAAATAACAGTGGCCTGCTGCACAGGGTGGCTGTGCTGATTCCATGAGATAAAGCATGAGAAGCAACGGCCAATAAATGAAGAGGAAAGATGGGCAGGTCAGCATTATTTTTTAAGAGTAACAAAGTCACCAACGACCAAGATGAAAGAGAAGTGCAGCCTCAGAGAAGGTACTTGAAGTGGACTTAAAGGATTAGTATTCAGAATACATAAAAGAAAGAATACCCAATAGAAAAAAAATGGACAAAGGCACACAAGCAGGGAAGGCACAAAGAGAAAACAAGAATAAATGTTTGAGATTCACCTTCAGTAGTAACAAAGGGAATATAAACAAAAACAACAACATGACATTCACACCCATTAGACCAGGGGTCCCAAACTTTTTACACAGGGGGCCAGTTCACTGTCCCTCAGACCGTTGGAGGGCCGGACTATAAAAAAAACTATGAACAAATCCCTATGCACACTGCACATATCTTATTTTAAAGTAAAAAAACAAAATGGGAACAAATACAAATAAAATAAAGAACAAGTCAATTTAAATCAACAAACTGACCAGTATTTCAATGGGAACTATGGGTGCGGATGCATCCTGTGCTCCTCTCACTGACCACCAATGAAAGAGGTGCCCCTTCCAGAAGTGCGCCGGGAGCGGATAAATGACCTCAGGGGGTTGCATGCGGCCGATTTGGGGACCCCTGCATTAGACTGTCCAAAATATAACTTCAGTGATGAAAAATATAAACTAGTCCATATGTATCAACATGGGCAGATCCCCCAAATACCCTGTTCGGAACAAAAGCCAGTATCTGGAAGATACCATTTAGATACAGAAAATACCACTAAAGTATGGAAAACTACAATTCACTGCGTATGTGGTACAATATACCAAAATATAGACGTATACAGTCCTTCTTTATCAGAAATGTTATTTTTTCATTACTAAAGGATTTGGAACAAATATGACAAAAAGTTCATCTTTGCTAATTTAAAGTGGTGGATACAGTGCTGTTTGTTAACATTATTTTTACGTAAAGTTTTAGTTTTTTTATCCAAATTTAAGAGGAAAAGGAGGGAGAAAGAGGTTCACAATGCTTTGGAGTTAGGACGTGGGGTTGGTAGGAAGAGTTGCTGGTGGGAGGTGGCTGAGTGCGTTTCTATAACCCCAAGATGCTCTCATGTCTGCATTTGGATTCAAATCTGATGTACCTGCCACTGTTCCTGTGACACGCCGCAAGAAACTGTACCCTCTTGGGGACCTGTGTCTGTGACACCAAAAACCTTTATCTTCAGTCTCTGACAGTCATGCCCTGTACCAGATGGCACTATTCATGAGGACCAAACCCAGGACCTGGGTAGCACCCTGCTGGAGTCAGCTGAGCCCACTGTTGTGTGGACAGTGTTGTGTCTTAGCATTAACGTGCCCATGCACAAACCACACAACTCCGCAATATCTCACCGAGTCGAGACATTAGCAGGTGACCCAGGTGTGAGCCAAAGCCCTCAGTGTAAAAACCGGGTATCTCTACCCTCTGCCTTCTGAGTCTCCCATAGGGGAGAAATAATAACTACTTTGCAAACCTATTTCATAAAGCACTATGCTAAATGAACAACAAATTACTTTTTCTTTTAGTAGCTCTAAATGCTAATAGTGCCACTTATTCCTGACCTTCAGGAATATGAGCTATTTTAAATGACAACATGCAAAGAGGTCTTGTTTGAAAACGCAGGCTACTTTGGGCTGCATATTATTACGTGTAAGTATAGCGTGTGCTAGCCTCACTCACATGGGCCTCCCATTTATATCTAACCGGTATATAGTTCAGTTGACAGCTATTGTTCTCCGGCATACGTGTCAAATTCCTTAATGATGACGCTGACAGAGGTGTAGGGTTCAGTATACATAAATTCCATTTGCTACCATATAATCAGTGTTTATCTATTAGAATGCTATTTGTGACAAATCGTGTTCAAAATAAAAGTCGAATTGATTTTTCTGTGATTTTAATATGGGCCCGCTCACAGCAAGCCTTTGATTGCACCTTAAACACTTTAATGGTCTATTTGTGTTTGAGGCAGGTCAGAAATGGAATTTGCACTCTTCGCAAAGCTAAAACAATTTGTAAAAATAACAAAATCAAATTTCAAAGAGCATCTTTATTTCGAGGCCGAGGGAATGAATTCGGTAAAGGGATCGTCGCAGGGAACAGTGCGTAAGGACGTAAGGACGAGAGCCTCACGCACAACATACATTTCATTTCCATGCAGCCATTTTCATTTAAATTAGATTTTAACTTTAATGCAGGGTATGAAAAGCCTCTACCGGGCCTTTGTTTTTGCCTTTTATCTCCAGCAATTGCAGGCTTCATCTCAGCTAATCTGAGCTCCACATCTCCCTTGTCCCTCGCTCTTGGCAGTGGGTTGGGGCTACATGCTCCGTGTTCTGGGCACATGGGGGCGCTAGTTCACAGATCCTCCAAAGGGGACTCTCTGGAGAAGGCACCTGCTTGGCCCATATTGCTTATAAAATAAATCATGACCAGATCGTAGCTGGCATCATCCCCTTGGGTTAATTTGTGGTTTGGAGCAGGAGTTGGTGAATTAGGGTCCACGGAACACCTGTTTTTGTACAGCCCTCCATCTAAGAATGGTTTCCACATTTTAAATGGTTTTGTAAAAATTCAAAACTATATTTTGTAAGATGTAACACTCCTTAATATGCATGCATCCAGTCAGGGAGCACCGAAATATGTAACTACTAACAGAGCTATTGAGAAAAACAGACAAACACATATAGTTGGGAACCTTTATAGCCATTGAGAGCTCTAGATAGATCATCCAAACAAAAATTTAATAAAGAAATATTGGCCTTAAATGATACATTTGACCAAATAACCATGATTGGCATTTACAGAGCCTTTCTTCCCAGAACATCTGATTGTACACTGTTTTCCAGTGTACATGGAGCATTCTCAAAGGGGGACCATATGTTTAGCCACAAAACTAGCCTCAACAAGTTTAAGAAGACGGAAATCATACCATTTCTGTTCTCTGCACATTCTCTGACCACGATGCTTTGAAATTAGAAATCAACTGCAAAAAAAAAGAAGAAATCCACAAATATATGGAGATTAAACAACATACTACTCAAATAATGAAATACTCAAAAAAGAAATAAAAGGTGAGATCAATAGATATACATAGAGACAAATGAGAATGAATATACGACATCAAAAGTTCTGGGATACAGAGAAAGAACTAATAAGAGGGACGTTTATATCATTACAAGCCTATCAAAAAAAAAAAAAAAGACAAATCCCAAGTAAACACCTAACCTATTTCGTCTTAAGTAGAAAAAGAACAAAAGCAATCCAAAGTCAACAAAAGAAAAGCTAATTAAATAACCTATTCCAGGTGAAGGGCTTAGGCTAGAAACAGACACGACAAGCTCATTAGAGGTTGCTGATTTTATTATTCACTAATCATACCTGTTCTGCCTGCCTCCCAGGCTGGAATCCTTGAAAGAAAGGTCCAACAGTGGAAAGAGCACTTTATTAAGGGGCCAAGAGCCCTGGGTCTGAACCCGTGTCTGTTAACAGTTCCTATCCTCAACCCGGATCAGCTGTGGCAGCTTTCCCAGGTCCCTTTACCCCAGTGGTAATTCATAGCAACAGACTCTACTGAGCTTGTGGGGGCTAGATTTACCTGCCCGATCTCTTGATCTTCCTACCCACGCCACTGCGTAGGCTTTTTTCTCATCTTCTTTTAACAAACTAGGAACTTGAGACTCAGAGAGGTTAAGAAAAGCGCCTAGAGCCACACAGACACACAAAAGCAGAGTTGAGACCTGAACTCAGGGAGTCCGACTCCTGGCCACTTGCTTCACAGATAGTGCTGGAGGAAAGTTAGAGCCACATCTGAGAGCCTGTTTAGAACAACCAGCTGGTCACCACTCCTGGATGGGGGAACAAGAACAGGAAATCTCTGGTTCTCCTGGCCACATTCAGCCTCCAGGGGAGCTGCTAATTCTCACACAAAAAGAAAGAAGTGACCCTAAAGGAGCATTTTAACTGCCGTGAAAGTCAAACTGTCCTGGCGAGAGGCCCTGATATCAAACAAAAACATCCAAGTCCACACTCTCCGATTCTTCGGGCCTTCCAGGCCCAGGGCATTTTTGTCTGATCAGGTAATGGAATTGTTTTCAGCGGCAAGAATGAGCTCATTAAGGATGCAGCTTGTGCTAATAATGATAATTTGCTGTGCAGTAAAACCCCCTCTCTACCTCCCCCGACAGATGATGCTCTAGAAATTATAGACTAGAGAGAAACCAAAAGGAATAAGATTAAGAACTGGGGTGCAGAACGGCTACAACAAAAGGAGTTACAGATGAGCACATTGAACCTGGTGATCTTCATCTGGAAGTTGTAGAAGAAGAAGATGCTATTAAACAATTTTTTAAATTGCCTTTTTTCAATTGTGTTACCTCCGTCATTGGGTGGCTGTTTTTTGTTCGTGCTTTACCGTTCAAGCCACTCTTGAAAGGTTGGTGCCAAATGAATTAGCGACTTAAATTTTGATGCGTGATGTGATCTTGTGGGTGAGGTGAAGGTGAGGGCAGTTTTGAAGAGCCATTAAGGTCCTGGCTTCCCTTAATTTCACAGGCAAAAGTCTTGGTAACCTAGAGCCCAGAGCAGTCTTCCGCAAACTCTGTGGTTTGGGAGGGAGACCAGCCCCCCTGTGGTTCATTCCTGAGGGCCAGTGGAGATGCAATGGGGTGGACCATTCCTATCCTGGTGCATGAGGGATCTATCTCCTGGTTTCCTTTCTGGGACTTTGTGGGGTCATTCTCCCAGGGCTTCATGAAAACTGGAAAAAATTCCAACTATTCACTGAGCTTTGCCCCACCCTTTCAAGAAAATGCCGCTACTGTGTTTTGAGATGGAACTCTGTTTCTTCAAACATCTCTAAAAGATTAAAATGTCTTCTAAATCAACTCAAATGAGATTCTAAAATAACATCTCTTCCTGATTATGTTAACAGGAGCTGTTGGCTGTAGAAAATTGGGGTAAAAATGCATAAACAAGAAAATAAAAATGACCAGTATCCTGAACATCTAACCACTGTTAGCATTAGAACTTAGCTCCCTCTACCCACCCCTTTCTAAAAACAAAACAAAAGGATTATAGTGTGTGTGTGTGTGTGTGTACACGTGGGTTTGCTGTTATTATGCCTGTTGTTTGCATGTACCTTATCATAAATATTTTTCTAAAACAGCGTTCTTCTACCATATCATTTTTTAATAATCAGACTGAAATCCCAGGTCCCATGGGGTTCAGGTTTTGCTCAGGTTTCTATGACACTCACTCTTTACACACATCTTTGGTTGTTTCCTTGGGCAAGTGTTCTTAACCATTTCTGTGCCAGGGACCCTTGGCTGGTTGGTGAAACCTATGGACCTCTTTTCAAAATTGTTTTTTTTTTAAGATTTTATTTATGATTTTTAGGAAGAAGAAAGAAAGAGAGAAGGGGGGTGGGGCAGGAGGAGAAAGAAGCAGCAAATCATAGTCGTTGCTTCGAGTATGTGCCTTGACCAGGCAAGCCCAGGGTTTCAAACCTACAACCTCAGCATTCCAAGTTGACATTTTATCCACTGTGCCTCGCCACAGGTCAGGCTCAAAACCATCTTTTTAAGTAAAATACAGCCTCCCGTACAGCTTCCTATATTGCACAGGAAACTAATTATATTGAAGTAGTATCCAAATATTAAAAAGAATTTGTGAAATGACATGTTTCTTTATACATGTATTATATAACAATATGTTAGGGAATATTAGCGGCTCTAATAACTACAATAATTACAAAGTAGTAATCAACAGGAACCTTATTTCCACTGTTTCTAACAAATCTCATAAGATGTGGTAAGATCCGTGTTTCTTTTGGGCTAAGGTGACATGTACGGGTGTGGTGTGTTGCTTACGTGCATACGTGAAGGCAATAAATGCTAAGTTTTGTGTGGAGGTTAATGAAAACAGAGATGTAACCCTTTTTTCCTCATCAAAGTTCTTTTTTCTCATCAAAATAACAAGTCTGACTCCTGATTTCTACCCACAGAACCCTGGAAGTCCAGGGAACCCAGGGGAAACTTCCTGCCTGGGAAGACCCCCGGAGCAGCCACTACATCTTTCAGCTCAGCACATTTTTACGTCTTCATATGTCAATGGACCTCCTGCTAGAGCAGCGGCTTTGATTTCTTCTGAATGCCGGACTCCAGAGTGAGGTTGGAGAAAGTACCTGTCAGGGGCAGGAGGAAGTTAGCCTACCCGATATTATAGGTTGAATCGTGTCCCCCAAAGAGTTTATGTTGAAGTCCTAATCCCGTGATGGTGAACCTATGACATGCGTGTCAGCACTGACACGCATAGCCATTTTTGATGACACGCGGCCACATACCAGAGAAGTATGGGGCCGCATGCTGAGAAGGACATTTCATCCTCGGCTTGGGCACAGCCAGGTGCAGGAGCCGAGGATAAAACGTTTGCTGTAGTGTAGACACTCTGTGCCGGAGGTCTGTAGGCCAAAACAACAGAACTCCGGCACTGAGCGTCTAGTTCTGGGACTTCCGGTTAAGCCATTTTTCTTGAAGTGACACACCACCTGAGTCAGGCTCAGGTTTTTGGAGAATTTTGACACACCAAGCTCAAAAGATCGCCCATCACTGTCCTAATCCTGGTGCCTCCGAATGTGACTTATTTGGAAACAGGTGGCCAGGCAGACTCACACTTGAATGTGGGCAGACAGTAGAGGAACTGCGGAGCCGGAAAGCGTCCGGCCATTCCGTTTATTGGAGGCTCCTAGAGACGTGGGTGAGTGAACTGGCAAAGGAAAGCCACTTTGCACAGTGGAGGGCAAGGGACCAGGAACACCACCACTCACAGTGGTGGCGGAGAGAATTAGGGAAAAAATTGCCCCTCGCAGGGGTGGGAGGGCGATCTGGGAGAATCACCACTGAGGGAAAAGCACCCAGAGCCTTTTCTAGAATACACACACACACACACACACACACACACACACACACACACACACACACGGCTGGCTTTCTGTCACATGCTAACACACACTAATCGTGCAAAGTGCTTGCAGCCACGAAACTAGCAATCAAGCCTAACCCCCTTACACGAGGTCATGCATGGCAGGTGTAAGTAGCTAAGTTTAGAAGAGGTCATACTGGAGAAGGGTGCATCTTAATCTGTGACCAGTGTCCTTATAAGACGACAGCCATGTGAAGACACAAAGACACAGGGGGATGCCACGTGATGACAAAGACAGAGGCTGCAGTTACACACCCAGGAACACCAAGGATTGCTGGCAAACCGTCAGGAGCTGGAAAGAGGCAAGGAATGAGTCTGCCCTAAGGTTTCTGAGGGAGCACGGCCCTGCTAACTCCTTGAGATTGGAGGCTTCCAGAAACTTCTATTGTCTTACGCCACCCAGCTTGTGTTCCTCTGCTACCGCAACCCTGGAAAACTAACACAGCTGGTGTCTGCCAGCTGGGCTCTCCTGGGGACTGGAATTCTGAAAAACCAGGGTCAGAGAGTGGGTGTGGCATCTGTGACCGTCTTGGGACTACCCTGTCAACACCCTAGATGGCTGATGGGGACTGCCAGGTTAGAGGGCTGGTCTCAGTTTCAGTCATAGTCCGGTCCAGGTGCTCAATGTTAACCGCAGGGTTAGGAAGAGATGCGCCCCACCCTGGTTCTTCTCGAGGTCATCATAATCTGGGAAAACCCCACAGAAGCCCTTAGCATGCTGGGAAGTAGCCTCTTTATTCTCACATGACAATAAAAGGTCTACCATTCGTGACATGCTACTGCCAACCAGTCAGGGAGGGTGTAGGCAGCAGTGAAAAGGGTTCTCCTGTTAGAAAATTTCCCTAGTGCCTGTTGGGGTGCGGGTGAGGGGCTGATACCCTGTGAGAATGGCGAGCTTTTGAGTGCCTCCTAGAGTTCAGCTCTCTGCATACTTGGCTGAGACAGTGGCTCCAGATAAATCTTCCCGTTGCCGGACATAGTTTGTCTCTGGGCACAGGCACACGACACGACCGGAGGTCTGGGTTCTTCTATCAGGGGTCTTCCAAGGGCCGGACAGCTACCATCTAGGAGAGGAACCACCCTCATGAGCTGCAGGCAGGGTTTTAGAAATAGTAGGACAGGAGGAGAGAGCCCACCTTACCTGGAAGAGAAAAGTCTGGGTATTTGGGCAGCAGCCCTTCGTGCAGCAAAACTTTCGGACAAGGAGCGGGAGGAGGTTGCGTGGACTTAACTCCATATATTCTAAAAGTAAGAACGAAAGTCAGAGAGTTGTTCCTTTCATTAATAATAAAAACAAGACTGAAAAGTACATTTGCTGCAAAATGTATTTGCAAAATGGCTACCTTATTGGAGACAGAGGGAGAAATATATATATATATATTTAAGAAATTAAAAAGAAAATACATAAGAATAAATATAGGCTATGCAAGCCCTGAGCGAGCATGGCATGTTTTGTTTCTCACTCTTTCCATTTATTCTAAAGGTAAGGATTATCATTTCCACTTTACAGAAGGGAAATCGGAGGCCATACGAGTCACCCTGTGCAGTGCCCTGCCTTCTCCATCCCTTGGCACCTGTGGGCCCTAGGTTACTGCCAGGACAGTGGCCCTGTTGGATTTTGTTCCCAGCCTCTCTCTGTAAACCAGCAAAGACCACAGGCAGGACTCCTGGAGAATGCTGGGCACAAGGAGAACTGAGGGTGGCTGACTACTAGCAAGACCCTACAATACACGAACGAGGTCTCGTGTAAAAGAAATGAGGCACAAAAGGAGTCCTGGTGCTGGGATGGGGGCGCCTGGGAACCCCTGGCCCAGATCTGCTCTTCCCCTTGTGTCTGTGTGACACCCCAGCCAGACTTACTCCTCATATGGCTTCAGGTGTGCTCTCTTGGCCTGCTCCACGATATCCAGGAAGTCCCTGTAGCAGTTTCTGGCCATGATGCTGTACCGCGTGGCACAGCCTAGTTCAGTCACCCTGGCTCTTGGCAGGTAGCCCGCCCAGCCGGGGATGGGGGGCTCCTGGAGAGGTTTCTTGATGTGTTTGCACTCTGCAAAGAGACAGCATGCTTCCTGAGGGCATGGAGAAGCCACACCACGGGCAGTGCTCCCAAGTTAGCCCCGGTGAACCCCTAGGCCTGCACATGTCCGTAGGGCAGCTACCACGGGCGGCTCATCCCGGAGCCAAGCGCCTTGGTAGGGGCTCTATGCATAGCCTCTCATGTCACTTCTCCCAAACCCTAAGGAGCTGGTGCTATTACTGCCTCCACTTTGTGGACGAGGAGACTGAGAGGTAAAGCGAGACTTGGCCAAGGTCACAGAGCAAGAAAATGGTGGGGCCGAGATTCAAACCCACGTTCCTCTGATTCCCAAGTCCTTGCTCTGAAACAGACCCTGCTGCCTTCTCAGGTTAAAAGTTTCAGACATTGCTCTTTGTTTGACAGTTTACGGAAGGGAACCAAGAGAAGTATCTAGGCCGGGAGAAAGCACATTCAGACTCAGCACCAGGAACCTGCTTGCAGGTCATGAGTGACTTTGGCTGGGTGGCTAGCTGGCTGACTAGGGCAATGTCACATTTGTGAAATGAAAGATTACTGCCCCACCTGCCTTTTCCAGTTGCTATAAAAATTGAATTAGGCCACTCAGTCCCATAACCTCAGAGCTGGAAGGCACCCTCGGGAGCATCTAGCCCGTCTTTCCCTGCGCTGGAGGAAGGAACTGGAGCACAGAGAGGGAAAGCAACCTGCCCTAGGTCACACAGCAAGTGGTCGTGGAGCTGGGCTAAATCCCAAACTCTCAGGCAAATGTTCTTTGCAAAGGCTGGGAAAATTTTAAAGCACAAGAAACGTGTTCTTGAAAGTCCCCCAACAATTACAGTTAATAATAATAAAGGCAATCAGCCCATTACTTTTCCTATAAGCCTTTAGTCCTGAAAAATGATCGAGGGTATATCACTGTTGTGATTATTAACATTGCACAATTAGGTTGTCTGTTGTTTCTGTGGTTGTCATCCAGTGCAAAACCCAACCCCACCCCACCCGGCTGGTAGCTGGAGGGGGCTGGGTTCACAGCCAGCTCTGAGCTCAGACAAAGGGACAGTCCGCCTTTAACCTCACAGGGTCGTTGTCAGTGATTATGGAAGTAACAGTGCCTGGCACAGAGACAGTGGCTGTCTGAACGTTTGTGGTGATATGCCCCAGGGCTTAGTTCCCCGCACCCTGTCCCCTGACCCATGTCCCTCTCCCCCTGGACGTGTTTGTTTCTCCTTTGAAGAAACCGAGCCTTTCCGTCTTCACTGTCGCCCAGGGATTTGGAACAGTGCTGGGGCCTGAGCTCTCTGAGGGGGGCTCCGCGGGCCTGCTGGGCCCTGCCCTTGGGCCTGGGGGTGAAGGGGGCTGCATTCGGGGAGCAGTACCCAGACTCAAGGGGTGGTACTGCCGGTCATACTGGTGCAGCGCCCGCAGGACGCGCTCCTCGGAACAGATGGGCTTCAGTCTCGGGGCAGTGGCCACCGAGCGCCGCAATGCCTCCAGCTGGTCTTTGTATTGCTGGGTTTTCTCCCGGAAGAGTCGCAGGCACTGGGACATGTTGTCCTCGCTGGAGGTCCCCTCGCAGCTCAGGTACGGGATGAAGCCTGTGAGAGCCCAGGGTATTGCAGCCGTCAGCAAGGATCAGGACCTGCCCGCACGCCCCAGGCTCTCCGCCCATAACTTGTCATTCCTTCCTTGGCCAACAACACAGCATTTTTCCAAAGTCCATCAATACAGGCAGGGCTGTCGTTTCCGCTGTGGTTGGGCCCTCCCAAGGCCACACACAGAAATAATGACCTTGGAGCTGGGAGGAAAGGCCATGACAACAGAGGCGATGACAGTAATATACTTTGATAGCAAAGCCCCCGATGTCAGCCTGCACGGTAAATGGGCAAAAATGATAGTCTGAGCAGAAACGGAAGGGATTCGTCTCTTTAGAGAGAAAGCTTATTTTCTTTCACACTTCACAAATGCCACTAGGGATCTTTCTTGTCAGACCATCGGGCAACCGCGGGCTTATTAAAAGCAGAGACCTATTATTACACCAGAAGGTAAATTCATTATCTGAGCAACCCAACCCCTAGGACAATTTTTCACCATTTCCCACAAAACAACCGATAATCATTACAATTAGTACGTGTAAAACACAATTATTTATTTAAAGTAGATGCTGAAATCCTCAGTACTCTAATATTGCCACAATGAAACCACTTAAAAAAAAAAAAACTGGTTAGGAATGTAGTTTTAAACTGTAAAATGAATGAAGTAACTCTCATGACTGGAGCCCAACGTTTTTGCCTTTGTCCCTAGGTAAGGAAAACCTGGCTTCAGAGTTGAAGGCGATAACCCCCACCCCTGCACCTCGCGGGAAGCCCCCTCGAGGAAGAATCTCATTACTAGACTGATCTGGAAGTGTTCCACCCACCGTCCATTCTCCCCAGCTGCTGGGCAATTAAAAGGTCTCCCCCTGAGGTCATGGGGGAGACCAGAGAAAGCCAGGGGCCTTGTCACAGTGGTTTCTCCTCCAGCGGGGCCGACTCTGATCAGCGTAGACTTGAGAGAATTCTGCAGATGCACACACACACAATACAAGCTACCTCTACTGAGTCTCGCTAAGGGTCAAGGCATTCCAAGTAGGTTGTGTATGCTGGCTCCATTGATCCTCACAACAATCTTATTTTTAAAATGCCATTATTACCCTATGCAGTTGGTTGAACTGTGTCCCCCAAATACATTTATTACAAGATCTAACCCCTGGTATCTGTGCATGTAACTTTATCTGGATATAAGGTCTTTGCTGATGTTATTAAGGATCTGGTAATAAGATCATCCTGGATTTAGGGTAGGTAGACCCTAAATCCAATGTCTGTTGTCCTTATAAGAAGAAAGGACAGAGTTGATAGTCACAGACACAGGGCAGACGGCCACATGAAGAGTCATGTGAAGATGGAGGCAGAGACTGGAACGATGCTGCCACAAACCAGAAAAATGCCAGGGCCAAGAGAAGCTGGGAGAGGCGAGGAAGGGTCCTCCCCTTGAGCCTTCAGAGGGAGTGTGACCTACAGACACCTTGATGTCAGACTTTCAGCTTCCAGAAGTGTGAGATAACAGCCAGCTCTTGTTTTAAACAACAGCCCTAGGAAAGTACTACACCCATTTTATAGAAAATTTTACTTACCATAAAGAAGTCACTTACTTACAATCACATAGACAATGGCCAAGCAGAAACTGGAACCTCAATTTGTTAGAACCCAAAGCCTGTTCTCTTAATCAACCAGTAGGACCAGGGTGAGACTGGGCCACCTTGTAAAATGCCCTCTGCATCTCCCTCCTAAGAACACCTGTATGTGAGAGCTGAGTGCCTATAAGAATCACTGGGATTGTCAGAGATGTAAGTCCGGTGAGCTCTCAGCAGCCCAGAGATCTGTAGGTAGGGTAACCAACTGTCCAAGTTCCAAGGACGAAGGCATTTCCTGTGTTTTGTGCGAAAACCAGGACCATTCCGGGCAAACCAGTGCAGTTGGTCACCCTGCCTCTAGGGGTCACAAGAAATGGGACCATAAGCACAGTTCTATCGTAAAACTTGAGAAAGTCCAACTGGGGAAGAAGGGCAGGCCATCAGCTATCCCAATAGCATTGGTCCAAATGCATTTGATGGACATTAATTCAGTGCTTCCTGCAGACCAGGTCGTGTCCTGGAAGATTCAGCCTAAGTTATGTCTCTTCATTTATCAGAACCCACTCATCAGCCGACGGGGTGCTCTTAACAAGATTCTTAAAAGCTGACACACCTGTACTGGCCTAGTCGGCCAGACAGACATGGACAGTGGGCCAGAGCAGGGGCAGTAACCAGGACGATGGTCCTTGTGTCAAGCACACCCTTGCAGGGCACGTCACCGCTTACCACTGTAGCCTGGTGTGATCGGCAGCTGTCTCATGAAGGGCTTGGAAGACTCCATGATTGTGCTCTGTGCTAATAAAGGGAAAAAGAAACGAAAGGCTCATCAAATGCCCCTGCTTTAATTTAAGAACTCACTTCAGGTGAGCTTCAGCCCTTGGGAGCAGTGACCCTGCCAGGGGGTTGGGAAGGAGAGGCAGCGCCACCATCTTACACAAGCCCAGCGGATGTCGCTGGCTTTAGGTATAAAACCGAGGGGCCTTCACCTCTTACATGAGCTTAGACAACAGGAGAGCAGATCACCGCCTACCAGTCTCCCCTGCACAGGGGGCCTCCCAACCACCTCCCCCCACAACCCCACCAACCAACCGACCATCTCCTCCATCTGACAACTGTGAACTGTCCCACACTACGGCCACCGACTGTGATAGAGGTTAGGCATGAAAAGATGAGCAAGACCCAGAATTCCCCATGGAAGACTCCAGAACCCCCGGGGGGGGGGGGGAAGGAATGTTTAGAAGCCTCACCCCAGAGCCTTTCTCTACCCAGGGGAATCAGGTCGCAGTGCTGATGCTGCCTCCCTCCCCAGGACATCTGGCAGTGTCTGGAAACATTTGGGGTTGCCGCGACTAGGGGGATGGGGGGGCTACACTGGTATCTTGTGAGTAAAGGTCAGGTATGCTGTTGTTCATCCTGCAAAGCACAGGATGCCCCCACAGCAGAGAATCAGAGTAAGTTCTGGGTGAAGGGATGGGAAGTCTCAAAAGGCTGGCACAGTCCCCAGTGGGAGAGCAGACTGCTGGGGGTGGGAGAGGACCACGTAGCATCAGTTGATGTGGATGCTGTCTCCAGAGCCAGACCCCTCTCCTTCCCTCTGCAGGGATGGCCTCTGGTCCCTCCTCCAGGTGGGCCAGGTGCAGCATCTCACAGTGATGCTGTGCCAGGTCCTGCCTGGCCAAGCCAGATCATCTCTTAAAAGCGAGGCCCCCTGGCTTTTACCAAGGCGTGAGGGGAGGGGCCACAGTCAAGTTTAGTCTGCAATGATGAAAAATTTTTAAAAAGTTCAGACATTTATAGACCATTTGCTAGGGGACATGGCTGAATGTGGGACTGCGTTCTTGTTAAATCCTAACAGCCACCTTGATGGTTAGTTCCTATTTGGGTCCCCATTTTACAGAGACGGGGAAAGGCTCAGAAAGGTTAAGTAATTGAGTGTTGTTGCCTCCAAAGAAGTAAGAACAGACTACCTCGAAACTGCGGGGGAAGGGCAGGATTTTGTTGCCACAAATGAACTGATGGGAGGAGGGTGGGCAGCAGTGGAGCCCGCCCCAAGGCCTGCCTGGAGGCGGTGGAAGGGAGGAGCTTGGAGAGCAGATGTGCTAGGGATTCGGGGGCCAAGCAATGAGGTTAGAAAGCAGGGATCCAGGTGCCCACCTCTTCTTCCCGACCCCCTCCCGAGTTGCTCACCTGGGTGGGCCTGGATCCAGGCACAGAAGGGTCCCTCCCCAGGCCTGGTCTCCGCCCACCTCCCCAGGCCATTGTGTGCTCACCTCGCCAAGAAGGGGGAGGGGGAGGGGAAAAGGGAGAGGAGTGGGTCAGCCTTCCCAGCCTCCTCACCCTTACACACACCCCACCTGGGAACCTTGGTGAATTTGGGGGTGCTTCCTGCGCCCTGCTCAGGAGTAGCACCACAGATATTTGGTCCTGAAGGTAATCCTTGCTCCAGCTCCCCTCCAGCTGGGCCCTCCAGGTTTTGGAATTGCTGGGAAGGGCAAGCGAAGGGATCTAGGTCAAACGACCTTTTAACCTTATAGTGATGTGGCCACCCGGACCTCGGATGGGCCAGGCTGGGTCCGTAGGTCCTCGGGGAAGGAAGAGGGTTGGTGGGAACGGGTCTCCATCGGGCCCTGGCAGGGAGTGGCCGGTGCAGGAGCATCACAGGCTTGGGCGAGGAGGCCCAAGTCTGCGGTGGCCTTTAAATACGGGTGCTTCCCCTGGGCTTCTCCTGCTGGCCCCAGCCTTTTGTCTAGTAAGAGGATTTTCAGATGGCCAGGACAGGTAACAGGGCAGTAAGGGGCAATGCGCCAAGATGAAGGGATGTCCCAGGAAGAGGTGCCATAGCCCTTTTTAACCATCCTCATCTTATGGGCACTAAGGGGGGGCCTGAGTCCACCTCCTTGGAGTGACACTGAGAAGCCCACTGTGTGATGCAGAGGGGATGCGTGACCCTTACCCAGTCGCTCCCTGCAGAGATGGAAGTGGTGACCCGACTGCCGGTGACACTATTTTCCAATACTCGTTTATTCGTGTTTACTGTACTGCCCAGCCTACCTGACCTTACACTGTCCAAAAGCTTCTAGGATCAACTCTGGAGGGTGACCCAGACATAGAGTCTGGAACAAAGCAAGGCTGTAGATGCAGCAGCCAGTGTGGCGTGCCTGGCAGGATGCCAGAGGGCCAGGCACCAGTCCCTGACCTTGTGCCAATTCTTTTAACAACCCTCCTTTGGGTGCGGTGGAGTTGTACATGGCCATCCTGGCTTACCTGACTTCTCTCGGGCTGGGCCACTTTCATCCAACTTGGGAGAAAAAGAGGCTCGCAGACATTCCATGGAGCCTTCCCTCCCAGCGAACAAAGGGGAGAGTCTTGTTGGAATGAAAATTAATAAAGCTTGCAACACCCAGGAAAGGACGTGAAAACTCTCTATCTCCACTCGAGATGCGGAGGGGAAGGAGGTCGGTAATGATGTATCTAAAATCCGATGTACACATTCAGGGTTTCAAATAAATAAATAAACAAACAAACAAATAAAAAGCCTGGGCCAGATGAGATCCCGAGTTTTGTTTTATTAGACATCTGTGAAGACAAGAGTTTGCAGATACAACCTTGTCAGGTCATGAGTTGCTGCAGACTTCTGTGAAGTTTGAAAAAGACCCATTTTAGAATATAGTTCCTTATTCCAAGCAGATGAGAGGTGTAACATTATGGCCAACAACTCTTATACTAGTCATCCAGTGAAGCCATTTCCCGGCATAAATATGCAGCTTAATCGCAGCTAGTTCGTCTCTACAAGAGGTTCTGTCGTCAACTAATAATGCATTTTTGACTCCTGTTTATATTGGTGCATGCGATTCTTTGCCACCCTGGCAATTAACCAGACCTGAACTCTAATAGCTAAACTTGATCTAAATATCATTCTAGGGGTAGGGCAGGCTCTCTAATCTGGACGCATCTTGGCTGTCACTAGGCAAAAATGCTTGTCTGTCTCTTCTTTCTTATCTCGTCTGTCACTTGTCTGTCATTCAGCCTTTATTAATGCCTGCTGGGTCTACAAAGGAAATCCTTGGACAGTTCTGCTTCCAAGAAAGGTGGACATCATATAATAAACCAGGGACGGTTGAGTACTGTGTGAAGACAAAAAGGCCTTTTAGGAATTTTCTAAGGTGAGAAAATGTGTCCAAGTGAACTTACCCAGTGCTCTTACTCTAGAATATTTCCAAGGGGGCACAGAGGAGGGGAAATGGATTTGAGGATTTTCTTTAAGGAGTTCCACTATTGGGGCTGCATTTCTGGAACCAGAAGAAAGTCCAGTACAATTACCCCCTCTCCATCCTCTATTTGCTAACATTATAGTGTTGGCGAGATTTCAACCAGCTCATTTTAAGAGAAACAGTAGACAAGGAGACATCCTTAATGCAAGGTGGGAGAGGCCTTCCATTAGCCAAGTAAAAGAGGGACTTCACTCTATTACCCACACTCACACTTAATCCAGGGACAAAGCTCATTTGCACCCCACCTGATGCTTCCTCTATCCCAGGTGTATGGAAAACATCACACACGGTGGCCCACGCTTTGCCCTCAGAGTGACTGCTTTGCCCATAAGGAGAGGTTGACAAGCCTGCAGGGAAGCCAAGGGTTTCTATAGGTTTTTGTTTTTTTTTTCTGTATAGTTAGCTGGCTTACAGAGCCAAAATGTTCAGCTCTCAAAGACTGGACAGGAGAATCGATACATTATTACGCTCCTTTAAATATGAACTGTGACCCTCTGGGAAGGATGTGTGTGTGTAGAAGGGTCTGATGAAGCTGTTGACCCACATGGCCCATTTGTTCAGAGTCCTGTGACCTGAGGCACCTTGGTCTATTGCTCAGTCTTGTGTACATAGTCCATCGCTTCGCATCGGCACAAATCCGTGAGAAGTAAGCGCAGTTAAGAAAACCATGGAAAATGAAAGGCAGCAATCTCATCAACCAAATTCAAAGAGCGTTCTCCCTTTTCTTTGTTCAACAAGAAAAGCACATTGTAGAAATAATCTGTACAATATTCTAATACTGTATGTACACAAAAATTATATTACTCATAACGAAATTGAAAAGTCTCATTTGTAGAGTATGGCTGGCAACACCAGAGACCCAGAGCATGTAGTTTTTGAAGCAGGGCAGGCAGCAAGGAAACCCTGGCGAGCACACCTCTGTGCCCGGATGAGAGTGCGTGACGGGCATTCCCTAGTTCTGTGGTTCGTTGTGTTTCGCGCTCTGGCAGGGAATTCTGCAGCAGGCAAGGTGGAAAAGAAGACATGTTAAAATGACATGAAGAAGGCTATTTCGCACCTGCGTACGGGCTGTGATGATGGGCTTGTAAATCCAGGATTCATCTGAAGTCAGTTCGCTTGTCCTTCCTTCGTTTTTAGGCAGGCCCCCAGTGATTTAAATTGGAGTGAACTCTAGCAGGTGGAAGAGACAGCTTTGAACAGATCAGATGGGCCATGAGTCAGATTCCTGGTTCTTTTTTCTCAGTGGGGTTTCTGAATGTTGGAGAAGACTGGCTTGGCCAATGGGGGAACGAAGGAGAGAACACGGAGCCCACCCGCTGGTCCCTCAGTTGGCCCCTTGGGTTAGGGCGCTATTCTTCCCATCTTCTTCCTCCCCTGGCCCTTCCTGTAAGGGTTCAAAGTGCCCATCTCAAGCCAGATGGGACCCCAGCCCCACTCACAAGAGGGCAAGTGTGGGATCGCTGGTCTTCTTGTAACCCCCTCCTCCTGCGGGAGCCCAGCGGGAAGCCCGGAGGCTGCAGGCTCTGCTTTGCCCTCAGCTTCCGACAAAATCCTGAAGTGAGGTGTTCTCAAGCTTCAGCCAGACCACAGTCACTTGCAGTGTCTACTACAGATCACAGGTGCTGGTCCCCTTCTCCAAGACCTGACTTCAGTTTGTAAAAGGAGTAGGAGCCAGGAACCTGTTTTGTTGGTGGTGGTGGCGTTTAAGTGTAGGTGGCATACAATATTATATTAGTTATAACAGCTTCAGGTGGACAATATAGTGAGATATCCTTTCCAGTACCCTCATGCGAGTAGCCCACAGATCTGCTTTGGAAACAACTTGGCATAATTCAAAAAGCATAGATCTATGAGTTCCTTCTGAACAGACTTTAAAAACTGACATTTTCTTTTCCTTTTCTCTTTTTAGGTTGAGAGGAAGGGAGATAGTGAGGCAGACTCCCACATGCGCCCCAACTGGGTACCAACTGGCAACCCCGTCTGGGGCCAATGCTCAAGTACCAATCTATTTTTAGTGCCTGAGGCTGATGCACTCAGACCATCCAAGCCATCCTCATTGTCCAGGGCCATACTTAAACCAATTGAGCCACTGGCTGCAGGAGAGAAGGCATGGAGGGTGACGCAGATTTTTGCTTCTCCTGTGTGCTGTGACCAGAAATCCATATGTCCATACGCTGGGCTGACGCTCTATCCACTGAGCCACTGGCCAGGGCAAAACTGACAATTTTAATAAACCATTTCATGGAACAGATTCGCTGCCTGTATACCACTGAATCTAGTCCTTTGAAAATGTAGAAATAAATGGCCAAAACTTTTAGGGAGATGAGGGTAAGCTGGGAGGAGGGAGTTAATTTAAAATATGCCTGTTTAGCAAGGTGAAGGGTTATTCCCGACTCCTGGGCACGGTAATGTGAGCAAGGCAAACTGCATCTCCTCTTCTTACACAAACGTCCTACTGAGGTTACCTAGAATTACTTACATGAACTCAGAACCAGGAGTTGGCATTCGGATTACACTGCGTACAACTTGGGATATGTCAGAAGCTCTTTAAAGCCCATTTCCATCGAAACAAGTTTTTACCTGCCGAAAGGTTGAGGTATCGGCTCTCCCACTCACACAAATCCTAGTGGATTAGTCATGGCTACAGTTATTCTTCACCGAACCTCTTTGGAATTTAAATGATGAGAACCGAAAATAGTGCCAAGTGTGGGCAGTCTTCTCCCACCAGCGAAGAACGCTCCAACTTCCCAATGAATCTCCACTTTTAATCACATGACGAGGAGCAGCAATTGACTGCAGATGGGTGGCACTTTATACTGAGTGCCATCCAAAAAGAAAAAAAAAAATAGAAAAAGAAAGCCTCGGAAAGATAGGAGAATCTCTCCTCCTGGCTCAAAGATCTCATTTGGAATCTAGAAGGACAGCAATAGAGCATCCTAAGTTCTACTCGGTGGAGAGGTGTTCAAAGCGAGCTCAGTCGCTGTGCTGAAAGGGACAGATCCCCTCGCCGGGTGGGTGTCGCACCACTGGGACCGATGAGAACCAGCCTCTCTCCGAGGATCCCTGGATTTCTTCTTCTCAACCTCAATCGTAATTTCCGGACAGTCCTTCTGACTCCAGCGTGCCCTCAAAAGTCCCTAATTATTCCTAGCCCTGGGCTCATCTTCCCTGCTGAGATTCAGGTGGGCGCTGTCAAGGGTCAAGGGTCAAGGGTCAAGGACAGAGAAAGGACAGTCAGGGCTGAGGTCAGCAGATGCAGGTGGGCTGAGTCCAAGAGGACAGGCGACGGGGAGGTACCAGTTAGTAATTTAAGAAGTCGATCCCAACCTTGACACTCTTCATGGTGGCGATATCGATGGCTGTGGCCTTGATCTCGGTGTCCCCGAACTGCATGAGGGTCTGGATCTCCCTCCGCGCGGGCACCGCGGTGCCGCCGGTCCCCGTGAGATCCAGGCGGAGCGTGCCACACTTCTTCACCCCGGGATCGGTGATGAAGCTCACGCTGTCGCACTCAGAGCTGTAGATGTTGATGACGATGACGAGCTGGGAGGGCTTGGCAGGAGTATAGCTGCGCTTGACCAGCTCCCCCAGGGCCACGGACTGTTCGGCGGAGATGAACTTGTCGAAGACGTCGGTGCACCAGCGGGTGCCATCCTTGACCAGCAGCTTCTCGGGCGGGTGCTTGCCCTCCACATAGCGGTTCAGCACGCCCACCCCGTAGGTGAGCGGCGACCGGCGCACCTTGATGACGGCGGGGTCCAGGCCAAAGAGGACGGCGCCCTTGAGGATGGTGAGACCCACGTCCTGGGGGATGATGATGCGGCACTTGTCCCCGAAGGCGGCCTGCACCGCCTGCTGCAGAAGGGGGGCCTCCGCAAAGCCGCCCACCAGAAAGAGGAACTTGACAGTGGACACCTCGGGCTTCTGAAACAGGTCCCCTGAAAGGCAAGAAGGAGGGACAATGTCCTGTCACCAAAGCCAGCAGCCGGGGGGTGGCCTGAGCAGGTGGGGAAAGGACACAGCCACGTGGGTCAGCTGGAGGACAGGCTTGGTCTGAGCTGCTTGAACAGAACTTCTGTAGACCTGCTCTTCTAAAGAAAGGGGGTTTGCACACCAACATCCTCAGGACTCAAACCAGAGCGACTGCTAAGCAGAAACCCATTTTAACAGATGAGTGGTGATCATGTTAAACAGTAATTTGTTAGGGATGAAGGAGAGCTCCTAACACTTGCAAACCTGTGGTTCTGTTAAGTCAAGGCGGGCTGTTACAAATACTACGCTTTAGTTTTCATAAAAACCCCATCCCACCCCTAAGGGTTGGAATGGTAGGTGGGGGTGGGAGGTGGATGGGGGATCTGGATACTGGAAAAGGTCCCTGGTGTCTACTGTGTGTCTCTGGGTGAGGCAAGCAGGCAGAAGACAGCATCCCAGCCAGACTCTGTCTCCTACCCCATGGGGGGACCTTTCTTTGGTTCATACCACAGTTCCTTCTCCCTAGCAAGGGTTCTGGTTCCTAAGTCCTCCACATCCAGCAAAGACTGTACAGTCCGTAGGGCCTGTTGCTAGAGGATAATATTGCAATGGAGCTCCCAGCTCTCTGACTAGTGAAGCCAAAGGGAAAGCCCAGGAGAGGCCTGGCTCTCGGCCCCTTTAAGGACCTGAGGGTTGGTATCTGGAGCCTGTGCCCAGCAATGGCTCATGTACATGCCAGGCCCTGTCCACTCTGCCAGGGCCTTGGCCTGTGGCTCCCAGCCCCGGGCTTTGCCAACCTGACTTCACAGGCATGGTTGGTGATGCTGGAGAAGGCAGTCCCTGTTCTTGGCTCCACCCCCAAGCAGCTCAGCCCTGGCTGATACGTACGGAGATGCTCAATGATGCTGTCGATGGTTGGCTTAAAAAGGGCATTCATGGCATCCGGGCTCATCCTCAGCATTCCCTGTGAGGACCACTTCACAAAATCCACACTGTGGGACACAGCACAGAGAGAAACAAGCTGAGTAGATAAACGCTACCCATACACGCAGACAGGCATAGACCTGGGCCCTGGCGGAAGAGCTGTCACATCCAAGGGGCAGAATGGGGTTTCAAAGTCCTTGGAAATACTCTACACTGCCAGGACTTGCCCCCTAGCAGCTCAAAGCTAAGACACAGCCTCTTCTATTTCTCTCTGCCTCCCCTGGGACGTGGAAGACAACGTCTAGCGCAAAAGACAAGCAGACAAAGGGACCTCTCTCTTTTGGGTGATTGCATTTTGATTCAACAACAGTTGGATGCAAGTCCATTAAAGGCTCATAGGATGTGTCCACCGTGCTGACCTGCATGCTCTGGTATAGCCCTGCAAGCACCTGTCCCACGGCAGTGAGAAGCCTACCCCTACCAGTGCCCTTCACTGTCTCTGTCAAAGGAGCAGCATGTCCGAAGCAGTGTCATGGAGCAGACAGAGCACTGGACAGGGAGTCGAGGCTGCTGGCTCCAGTCTGGCCGCCACTACTTAGCAACTACAGGACTACGGGCAAGCATTTTCTCTGAGCCCCGGGCTTTGCTTTTCTTTTAAGATTTTATTTATTCATTTTAGACAGAGGGGAGAGAGAGAGAAGGGAGAGAGAAGGGGGGGGAAGCAGGAAGCATCAACTCCCATATGTGTGTGCTTTGACCAGGCAAGCCCAGGAGTTTGAACCAGCGACCTCAGCATTCCAGGTCGACACTTTATTTTAGATTTTACTTATTCATTTTTAGAGAGAAAGGAGAGAGAGTGAGAGAAAGAGAGAGAGAGAGAGAGAGAAGGGGGAGGAGCAGGAAGCATCAACTCCCATATGAGCCTTGACCAGGCAAGCCCAGGGCTTTGAACTGGCGACCTCAGTGTTCCAGGTCGACACTTTATCCACTGTGCCACCACAGGTCAGGCTGAGCCCCAGGCTTTTCATCTGCAAATCAAGGATAATACCACTTGCCTGACCTCCTTCACAGGGATGGCTGTAAAGATTTGAGTTGAATACCGTGTCTGTGAAAACACTTTGGAAAGTATCTCGTACTAAAGGACTAGCAGGGACTGCTGAGTGCAGGGTGTACCCTGCCTATTCCCAGGTTCAAGGGGGCCAAGTAAATGGTGTCTCTGTTCCTGAAGCAGAGCACATACCAGCTGCCACCCAGCACCACGTTCTAGGTGCTGCCGTGTCTCAGACCAGGAACCCTTTCCATGGCCCAGGCCACGGCGTGGCCTGCCCCCACTGGCTGGTTGTGGCCCGTCGCCCAGGGAGGGCTGGCAGGCCCCAGAACCATGCAGGCAGGACTTGGAAGTCAAACAGAAGGAGGCGCTTCTGCAGGGGACCAGGGACAGAGGGAACATCAGCCTGGTCAGAGTCTGGCAGGGACCCTGCTCCAAGGGCACAACGACCTGGAGTCAAATCTACTTTGATTCCCACCGAAAGGAGCCAGAGCTTCTTAGAGCAACAGCCAAGTGCAGGTGCGGCAGGGAACGCCCCAAACGGGCCGGGCCCATCTTCCCCGACCACAGTGGGATTCAAGAGGCAACACGAAGAGGCTCCCACCGGCCAGGATGGGACAATTGGAAGATCACTAAGGATGTAGCTGACGGGGTTTCAAACACATCAAATATACCCAAACCCATGAATTCTGAACGAGACCCGGCTTGTGCTCCCACAAAAGAAGAAAAATTCATTTGCCACTAAAGAAATCAACATTTTTTAAAGACAAACATCTAACAGATAGAAAGAGTCCGGCATTTGTCTTGTGTCTTCTACTGAACTACACTTCAGGGCAACCAAACCATCGAGAAGTTTCTCTCCCCACGCCCCGCGAGCGTCCTGAGCCGGAGGCAGGCGCCACTCACTTGCTCTTCCTCAAGGCGTGCTCCACGCTGTGCCCACGGAACTTCTTGTAGTAGTCGATGAAGGAGAAGGGCAGGGTGATGTTCAGAGGGTTTGTTCGGTCCGGGGCGGCCGCCCTCTTGCGAGACTCAAACGCAATCATTAGGTCCACCCAGGCCGCGGGACGCTTGATTTTGAATTGTTCGATGAAATCCTCTCCAAATATTTTACACAGAAGTTTCTCAAATTCATAATCTACTCCTAAGGATCCGTAGGGTCCGCCTGAGTCGAGGACAAGATGGAGTCCGCCATGTTAAAACTGGTGAGAAACTGAGCCCCTACTCAGAGCCAGCCCACCCTGCTCTTCCCTGAAACACAAAGTCACACAAACGTGCCCCCCCACCCCGAGCATAGAGAAACTAACTTTCCTCTAGAAATCACTCATCAACCTGTTTAAAAGCAATTACATTATAAATAAAATGAATACATTTAAGTAACTAGGAGTAGCATGGTTTAGGACATCCTACCCACGACATCCAAGACCAGGAGTTGGAAAACAAGCAGGTGTTGCTTAGTCCCCGTGGGCTACTAACAGCTTATCATTGCCACCCCCCTGACCAAGGGAAAGACTCTGTCCTTTGGTTTGGCAATCTTGATCCAAGACTACGTGTCCTGGGACCTTCTTAGAAAGCTTATCCACAACACTAAGTCATAAGTGACATCAGGTTTTGGTCACCTTCTTCCTCAACTTTCAGAAGCAAACCTTCTTGACCAGGATATAAAACAGGCTTATTTTATGCCCAAACCCAAATTATGGTGGTTTGTATTTCAAAAATATTTAACCTCATTTTGCTTTCTAACTGTAAATAAACCTCAGCCCTCGTTGGGTAGCTCAGTGAGCTAGAGCATCACCCCGATATGCCAAGGTTGCAGGTTCGGTCCCCAGTCAGGGAACATACGAGAATAAATCAATAAGTGCATAAATAAGCAGAACAACATCTCTTTCTCAAATCAATCAATAAAAGTAATTTTAATAAAAAGAGAAAAACATAAATATGCCTCAGGACGTTCCCCTGCCTATGATCCCACACGCTGGTGGCATGAAGACAAAATGCAGAGAGAAATCTGAAGTGAGTGAGCTGGCTCAGGGAGGAGGAAATCAGCCATGCAGGGGCTCACCTGTTGCTTTATACAATTCTTTAAGGTGTCCCTCCGGTAACCGTATCTGATGGACTGTCAGGTCTACGGTGCCGCCACCACTGTCCACAACCACATACTTGTCACCTGGTAATAAAACAAGCAAAACACAACCATTCTGTACATAAACCACTTGTCAGCCCATCCTGAAACAAGCTGGTGAGTGATGGTTGGTATACCCAACACTTCTCATTAGTGCACGGGGCTCGCTAATTAGCCACACAGAGTTATCATGACTAAAGAAAAGGAGGTAATGTCTGCTAGGAGGGACGGTTAGCATGGATTGATAAAGAACCCAGATGTGTGAATCTTTAAGACAAAAGCATTCAGGTCACACGCTGCTGCACACGTGGTTTGGCCAAGTTGGATAACTTCCTGCGGAGTCCATAGCACCTTAAAATGACCTGCTGTTTAACAGAAAACTTATTCTGAAACTGGTGAGTTCCAACCCCTACCTGTCTTCTGAAGAGTCTATAAGATTTTAAAACATGCAAAAATCATAGCTCCAAAAAGAGCTCTTCCTGCGTGGGTAGTCTTTAAAACCAACTGATTTTGAACATTTTTCCAAAAGTGCGAAAGGAACAGATAAGAACACATTTTTGCCAGCTGCGCACGCATGAACACACACACACACACACACACACACACACACACACACACACACACACATCCAGCAAGGGCAAAGGACGCTACCTTCCTCCAGCTCGGACCAGATCTCTCCTATGACATTCTCCACCAAAAAGGTCCGACTCTGTCGATTACGCCGTATGTGTTCCTTAGCTAGTGGCCAACAGAAAGAGAATGGTGACGAGTAAGAAAGCATGAACAAGCAGGCAATCATCTACTGTCAGTGGGCACGACGGCACGAGAAGGTTTAGGGACAGAACGTTTAGTAAAACAGTGACATATATACAACATTGAGAATTACAAAGCTAGTTCTTCCAGAGCGAGGAGCTATTGCCACCGGCCACCATCTGTTCACCTGTGGGGCAGCTTTAGCCTGGACCCTGCTGAAAAGCTCACCTGGATGAGAGCCCCTTCCTCCAGTGACATGGGTGTGGGGTGGATTAATAAAGTCAGGGAACTCTGATACAAGGGAAGTGGGCATGTTTTCCTAATCTGGATCCCGGATAAATTGGACGGGAGCTGTTTTTGACATTGTTGAAGCTAATACGGTCTTCAGTCACAAGGTGGCACAGCTGAAACTAGCCAAGGCTAGCACCCTACATACATCATTTTCTTGAGCGCTGAGGGACAACCTGGCTGTGGCTTAGGGTACTTGGGGACTGTGACACCATGCCTGGATGATTTCATCTCACACTGGCCTCCCAACAGCCCTGGGAGGCGGACAGGACACAAATCAAGGTCCTGTGTTAAGATGACAACCAGGTCAGGGAGGTTAAGGGACTTGCAGTTCCCACACTCTTGTCTCGCAGCCTGAAAGCAACCCTACAACCAGGGATCCCTGTGCCTCTGAGACCGAACGATTTACAGTGAAGTCTGAAAAAGCAGAAGACGAACATGAAGAGGTGGGGAAGATACTGTGAAAGCATCCCCGGGAGGCAGCAGGGCACAGCCAAGGTGCAAATTTGGGCAATTCAACTTCCCTCGGTCTCAGTTTTTCTCATCCATAGAACGGGGATCATAATACTTGGTCTATGTTCCTCACAGGCAGAGCAGGGACTGGCTCTCTGATGTGTCCTAAGCAGCCAGTGTGGCACCTGGCTCCCAGCAGGTGATCAGGAAGGTAAAGCACCAGGGCTGAGGCCTGGTGCCCAACAAGTGACCACGACCACGCTCGGTCTAGAGCAGCCTCCTATTTTACACATCCGGGCTCTGTCCGCAGTTCTGCTGCCCCAACCCACACTTTGCCTGCACCCATTTCTGTAGCCCCTAAGCGGGTGCTGCAGACCTTGAATCTGAACTACAAACCTGTCTGTTGCTGTTTATCTAATAAGGAACCCTTGACTCTCTAGCCTTTCAGCAAGGAGCAGTATTTGCAAAACAGCATCTCCTCTGGGGAATTAGGATGGGAAACACCGGGCCAGCTCTAAGCTCCAGCTCCAAGCTCCCCGGGCCCTGGGTTACATGGCTGTCCCCTGATTAAAGAGCTCCTGCCGGCCTGGAGGAATCCCCAACCTCAGGGCTTCTCTCTTGTTCCCCACACCGGCTCCAGGTGAATTTCCCTTGCAGATCTTGCAGTGGGCATACGGCTTCCTAAAACAATCTAGATGACTAATAAGATGGCATCCATAAAAAATGGCCAAGCGAGGCTAACAAAACATGTTCTGAGCTCTAAAAAAAATTGTCTCATTTTTCAGGCAAATTAAGCCCATTTTGTGAAAAATGTATCCTTTACTGATCTTGTTAAATCCTCCTGGAGTAACAGAAATGCCCACAGCAGACCCTGTGGTGAGGGGGGAGGGACAGAGTGTTAGAGTCGTTCTCCTCTGCAGTATCCAGTCAGCATCCACCATGAAAGAGCCTCCAGGAAGGGGACAGCCCGGGGGAGGGTCTCAGGGCCCCAACGCCACCCCAGGGACCCCTCACGAAGTGCTCCAAGCCTCCTCAGACAGTACACTGTCTGTCCTTCTGGGAGAGAGGCTCCCACTGCAACCCAAGGCTGAGACCAACCTTGCCCCCTGCCCCGCGGAGGGGCACTGGCCGACAATTTGGGAATTCAAAAAATTTCTAAGGACCCTCTAAGCACATAAGACAACAGCAAAGCCCACAAGGCACAGGACACAGGCACGGAGCAGCGGGGTAGACAGGACGTGTGAAGAATGGACAGGAAACCAAAAACAGCTCTCAGGGAAGGCAGGCACTCAAAGAGTTTTCCCCGCACACATGTGGTCTAGTCAGGAAGCGGTAAGGAGAGCGGCTCTAGAACTAGCTAATGCTGGTGAATTTCTTTCGAAGGGCAACTAAACACCAGCAAGTAAGATGAAAAGCCCAGCCATTCCTTTCTTTTTTTTTTTTTCTTTCCAGTTAAAACAACCAAGGTAGAAATTTAAATACATATGTCACCCTGGGTCTTTAAAACAGGGCAGGTGCTTTTGTTCACAGGCAGGCTAGCCTGGGCCTGGGTGGGGGCCCGGCACGGCTGGGGAAGGGTAAGTCCAATCCTCAGGGTTAAAGGGGAGCCTGTTCCCACGCACTGGGGGTAAAGCAGATCTGAGGTGCGAATGATTAGCCCTGAGGCAGCAGCTTGGTACCAGGACTCTGTGCCACCGTCTTAGGACTGAGGTTCCCAGATTCCCTGATCTTGGGTGACAATGCATAGCGGTGGCCCCTGTGAGGAGGTAGAGGAGAGGCCTGGAGGAGATGGCCCAGAACCTTCCAGGCAGGAATGTGCACCTGCTAAAGGTGAGCCTGGGTCCCAGAGCCTTGGCTGGGGAGACAAGGGCAAACTTGGGAACAAGGCTGCAAGGCTGCAGGGGAGATAGCCTGCGACCGTCCTGGCTAATGTCAGCCCTGTCCTCCTGGGCCTGGCCTTCTAAAGTGGGCGATGGGTGGATTTTGTCCTTGCGGCCCTCACCTGGGGACAGAGCTCAGAGCCGTGCACCACCCCCACCGCACTCTGATTAGCTTGTAAACTCACTCCCAGTGGTGGCTTTGACCCTGACCTAAGGTGTCTGCAGACTCTGTGGCCCTCAACAGACCCACAGAGCCCTGGATGCCAGGGAAAACAGTTCTGGGGACCAAAGTTGTGACCAACTTGCATACAGGTAAATATGAAAGAGAAAAGCACCCTAAGATCCCCCTGTAAATCCTGAGTCTCCTTACGCAGGTGACCTTTCCCGCAGCCGCATGAGTATCAGCCAGGTCAGGAAAAGTCAGCCCTTCTCATCTGTACTTTACACTCTCGCCAGGGTGATGACTAAGACACGTAATGAGCTCATCACACACCAAGCAGCCCCGATGAGTGAGTCAGCAATAAACCAACAGTCTTAATGGAAGAATTAATAACAGGCAAATGAGATTAGAATCAGTTAACGGACAGGAAAGATTAAGAGCTTAGTAAAGTACAAGGCCAAGGACTGCTCTCAGGCCCCTCTTCAAGTTTTTGGAGGGAAGTGCCCGGCCTCCTCCTAGGGCATATGGGCAGGTGATGAACCAGGGTACCCTCTGCCAAGTTTATGGGGGTCTCTTGGAGGGATCAGGTAAGGGGGGTTAGCAGACAGGTGCTTAACGCCAACTTTTCTGGGAGCTCCTGATTCTTCACTACAGCACCAAACGCACTTATGTAAGAGGCCCTGAGCCATGCAGGGGCGGCAGGAGAGAGCGCAGGGAGGGGGAGAGAGAGCAGAGGTACCCTGTGCAAACCCAGCTGCTACTGTGTCTCTGGAGCTGTACCCATTGACCGCCGCCTTGCTGCTCAGCTCGATCATCTGGTGCAGCCGCAGCTTCCGGCAGTAGATGGAGGCCGCCTCGGGCTCCAAGGCGATGATGAGCTGCTCCGAGTTCTCGGGCGATGCCAGGCCTGCCTGCAGGACAAAAGCATAGGCTGGGACCCGGGCTCCCTGGGCAGGGCTGCTCCCAAGCACACCCACACCTGGGGCTGACATCCCCAAGGAAGGACCATTTACGCTCTGCTGGTTTGAGAAATTCCCACCATAGGCTTCTGCAGAGCTGAAGATCAGGGGGTAATCGGGTGCTGGGCCCTAAGCCAGATAGATACCCAAACACCACAGAGGGACCAGAGAAAATGTCCAGTCATCCTTGGGAAACGCCAGAGCCTCTGGGCACAGGGCGTCTTGCATCTGGGGCTTGCTTAGCCCAGAACCAAGGAGCATGAAGGAGAATGGCCCCTCAATTTTGGAAACTGTGAGAGGAGGAAAGGCAGGTGGTCTGTTTTTAGTTATAAAAGGCCAAACCGTTGGACAAGTCAGAGCAAGCCCTGACCTTCAGTGGCCTAGCGTCTGGTTTTGCTGCATGGGAATCTGACCGGGAGTCACCAGGGCTCTAGGCCCCTCCTGGAATTGTCACAGTCCCCACGTTCCTAGGGTGTAGGTGGAAAGCCAGCTGGCGGCTCTCCTGCTCACAGCCCTTGTCCTCTTAATAGCAGAAAGACTTCTGCTCTGCGACATCTGGCTTGTCCCAGCCACGTCCCTCCAGACCTTCGAGGGCCAGTCCAGGAGGCCCAGGGATCCCCCTTCTGAAGGTGCTCAGAGAACGAGCCCTGTGTGGCCCCTACCAGGTCCCCGCCCGTCTCTCGTAGCCTTGAGGCCTGCGGGGCACCCCCGGCTGCCGGCACGATGGAAAACAGAGGCTAGCTTTGTTCCTGTCACCGCAGTGTTTGTTGTCTTTGCTTCCGTTTCCCAGGGAACCTCAGGATGCTGTCCTGGTGCCGCACCCACAGGGTCAAAGGCCTCCAGATCTACACCAGCTCATGAGGTCCAGTGGCCTCATCCCGTAGGCCCGGGGTGGCAGGTCTGCCTAGTGTCACACATGCATAGTGACCTCTCACCAGGAGGAGCCTCCTAGTCACCGGTGGGAGAAGCTTAGGAGGTAGAATTTCTGGGCGGGGCGAGGGGGGAGGTCCCAGCTTATAATGTAAGAAATGCAAAGGACCTTTAGGGCCTTCCTCCAGCTCCTTCGCTTTACGCAGAAAGGAACCAAGGCAAGGTGACCAACTGTCCCAGGTTTCAAGTCATGGGCCTTCCAGTCTCTTAAGCACACCTGTAAGTGGAGAGCGAGCCCAGGCCCAGGTCTCACACCCTGCAAGCCAGCTTGGTCTGAGTGACTCCAGTTACTGGGTGAGGCCCAGGCCTTCGGGAGGACTGAAGGACTTAAAGGTGCAATCTCTACCCATTTACTCTGGGATGGCACCTGAAGGTGCCCTGCCTACACTTGAGTATACTGTACCCCAAATGAACTGATGAATCACGTCTTCTTGAGATAGCACCAGTGGGCAGGTGACTGAACATCTCCACTTTGCCAGGACCGAAGGCCTCTGGGAGACTGACTTCACAAAACCAGACGGAAGCACACACATGTCCTGCCCCATCCACAGAAAACCTGTCTCCTTGTTGCCTCGTGGCCTCGGCTGTGGCCAGTCATATGGGCAGCACCTATGCCCATCGGCTTGTCCCTGGATCAAAGAGGCGGGGTCTGCCCTTCGCTGACATGGTTCAACGGGCCACAGACACAGAAGTGTGACCAGATTTCCCACTACCCCCTATTCAAGTATTAAAGTCCCCTGCCCCTGGCCTCACTTTCTCACAGGTCATATTAGACACCCTTGGTACAAAGATAGCTGAGGTTAGAGTACCCAGTGAAAGAGGACAGGGGTTACACACCTGAAACGCCACCACGAATGGTGAGACCTCTGAGCCTATATTCCCAGGATCCCAGAAGAAACCCATAATGAAACCAAGAGGAGCCCCTTCCAAAGGACAACCCTAGAGGGATCACTTGACCATCTTCGTGGGTTTGTCAAGTCAAGGATCTCCCAGAAGAGAAGCGACCAGGCCTGGCTTGCTCAATACCAGCGACAGAGGAATGACTGGGACTGACTGTATCAGACTCTCCTCCGAGTTCAGAATGGAGAGTAAACTTGGGGGACAGTCGAGGCCAGCAGAGAGCCGGAGTGGCACCCAGGGACTCATAGTGAAGGAGGAAAGGAAAAGGCCCTGTCCGCTCAAAGGGCACCTCACTGTCATCATGTCCCACAGGGATGTCAGCCTGCCAGGTGGTACCCATGTGGCCAGGAAGAACCCCAATAGGTGGCACCCACTGTGGCCTGGGCCTGCAGTGGGGAACGGATGGGAGAAAGGAGAGCAGAACTTAAACGTCATTCCTCCCTGAAATTCCAAGCAGGAACTTGGATTTAGATGTGAAATATTTACACCAAAAAATCAAATCAAGACCAGGGGAATGAAGAGTTTGGGGTGAAATTACACAGCTCAACGTGTCCGAGTGTACCTGGTGTGTGACTGGGACAATACCCCACAAGGATGCTCCCACATCCTGAAGACGGAAAAGACCCCAAACAGGATGGCTGCACCCTTCCGGGGAAGCCTTTCATCTGTCCCCCCGAGCAGGGCTGGCTGCAGCTCCCCATCAAAGCTTTGACCCATTTCCACAGAGGCTTCCCAAGGTCCCCAGGAGAGGATGAGACGGAAGATGGGGGAGAAGAGGACCCCAAGCCAGAGGGGGAAAAGGCTCCATCAGGGAGGTGGTCCTGGGAGACCCCGGACAAAGTAATCACACCCGTTTGTTTGCACCAGCCCATCATGCTGCCCAGTGAGTCAGGGGCCGTGCCCCCACCAACAGCTCCCGTGGTGGCCACAGTGAAAAGCCGAGGGACAGGCAACAGGAAGCAGCTGGCTCTGGGCAGAGCCCACCTCTCCAGGAGGGGTCCCGGGGCTGCCTGTGAACTCCAAGAAAAGGGAGACACACAGAATCCACCAGACTCACAAACCCAACTGTCTTTACCTCTGGGCCGGAGGGTCTCGTGCCTGCAAGTATGAGCTTTGCTTTCGCATAAACACTTGAGGTCTTCTCAGCAGGAGCCCTCTGGCCCGACAGCTGTCAGGAGACCTGGGGCTCTATCTGCCTGGGAGCAGGCCAGGGTCACCCAAAGCAGAAGAACGCTCTCTGCTTTTGCTAACCCTGCCGCTGGAGCTGGGATCTCATGGCCACTGTGCTGCTGTGAGCTCTCCCTCCGCTGGGGCCCGTGTGGACATGTCTGACCTCCCCTGCACGATGGGACATCTTCTGAGGGCAGCAGCCAAGTCTTCTTGCCCCATAGCACACAGAAGGGACCCAGAGGGTAGCTGTTAAATGAATGACTTGAGCATCCCTCCAGCCAGAATAAAGTTCTGTAATTTTCCGGTGCTCGTCTCTGCAAATCTGAACGAGAGCAAGCATTTTGCGGATGTGACCTGGGGACTCTGCAAACAGCAAGCGTCTAAACCCAGGGCGCGCAACCCCATCTGACCCCTCCCCGAATCTGGGGCAGCAGGAGCCCCATCGCAGTAGCTTTCGAGAGCGCTGCTTCCTGGTCAGCAGCCCCAGTGGGGAGAAGCAGCAGGTGGGTGACACCAGGGAGGCTGGGGGCGTGGACGGCTACACTCATTCCACTGCTCCCCTGCCCTGCAGTCAGCTAGAAAAATCCGCCAGGGATGGTGTTTACAGCTGAGAAACATGACCAGATGGTGAGTGCTCTGCTGGCCTGGTGTCAAGTTGCAAAGGATTACAGCTGCACAGATCTGGGTGCCACGGGGTTGTTGTTCTTGCTTTTTTTGTTTTCTCCTGGTATGATTACTTTTCATTGCAATTTGTTCAGAAAGGGAGGCAAATGCCAGCTGCAACTCCATGTTAGATGAACTCATCACATCATTTATTTAACGGGTTTCTGGAACCTACGAGAACTACACATTTTAGGCAAAACGCCTCTAAAAATAAACTGGACGGTGTCCTCCACGAAGCCCTTGAGACTCTGTGGAAGTAACCCCCCCCTTCTACATCTTTTCTGAAGGCCTCACCGGAAGGACTTGTTGTTCTTTCTGCTACCACGTTTTCTCCACATTTCAAGGGTCTAAAGGTGCCCGGAGGCTGTGAATTATGAAAGATAGAGATTTAACCTACTTTTCCACCATGCACTTGACACAAATGCAGATCCTGGAGTTTCGAAGATGAAACTGGATTTTGTCAAGTGCTCTGTGGCCCTCACCGGCAGTGAATCCCAGACCCCCCAGCCAAGCCCCGGCACCGTCCGCTCCAGGCCTGCTTCTCCGGCGGGAGGCCCTGCCCAGGGTCTCGGCAGCCAGACCTCTTCCCCTCCGCCAGGCCGGTGGACGGAGAAGCTCAGACCACCTGGGACTGTGCCATGGGCTCAGGGAACCGCTGACAGGTCTGGAAGGCAGGGCTTCATTTTTACATATGAGCAGCTGGGACGTGACCAGCTTCCCAGCTGACCTGACCATCCTACCTCTCCTTCCGGTTCATCCACCTGAAGCCAGGCTGATGGGCAGCACTTTGGGTGGAAGGGCTGATGGGCACTCTTGGATCTCAGGAGCCGGCTGGGCCAAGAACTGTTTTTTTCACTCAGGTTCTATATTAGGTTTCTCCTGAGAAACCAAACCAGCAGGAGGCATGTGTGTGTGTGCACGTATATGGCATACACACACACACACACACATACACACACACACACATATACAGAAAAAGATTTATGATAAGGAATTGGCTCCCACAATAATGGAGACTGACAAGTTTGGAAACCTGCAGTCAGTAAGGTGGAGGACCAGGAGAGCCAATAATGGTATACTTTCCAGTTTCCTTGCCAGGAGGCTCAAGACCCAGAAAGAGCAGATGTTTCACTTCAAGTCCAAAGGCAAAAAAAAAAGAAAGAGAGAGAGACCCACAATGTCCCAGTTTGAAGGCCAGCAAGCAGGAAAACTTTCATCTTATTCTAGGGAGGTTCGGCCTTTTGTTCTCCTCCAGCCTTCACCTAATTGGATGAGGCCCACCCACCTGAGGGAGGGCAATCTGCCTTCTTCACAGGCAATTAATCGATTTAACACGCTTAACAGCAACATTCAGAATGACTTTTGATCAAATATCTGGGTATCCCTTGGCTCAGTCAACTTTACACCTATAATTACCATCATAGAAACACGTCTTTCTTATTCTATTTAATAAAAGGGGGGGGGTGAAGAGGGAGAATGAGAGAGATGCCAATTTTGGCCATAGAATAGGAAGCTTCATTCCCATTTTGTCATGGGAACCCTTCCAGAAAACAGGCTGAAGAGACTGCAGAGAAGTCAGCAAGGCCAACTGTGACCCTAAGCTGCCCCTGCTCCCTCCCGGGAGTAGGAAAGGTTTCAATGAACCACTGGGTGGCAAGCAACGTGGGAGCAGGGCCAGTCTCAGTCACACAGGGTGTGAACCCAGTGCCCACCCCAGTCCTGGCACAGAGGACACCCTCAGCGTAGGTTTGTTCAATGAATAAACAAATGAGTGAACAAGCAGCGACTGAGTGGTCCCAGCCCTCACGAAATCCATTCGGTGACTGTAAACTGAACACAAGTATCAAATCAGAAGGGCAGAGGGTCAGAAATTAAGCTGCACAATCACGGCCCCAGACAAAAGGTACCCAGTATTGAGGACACAGGCCTGTTGACAGAAAGCAAATTTCCCGCGTCCATTAACACTCATCACAGCTGCCCTGCTCAGAACCTGCTGACCCTTCTGCTGTCTGAAGTGCCAGTTCTATTCGGCCCAACCCCAGAGGATGCCAAGCTCCCCCTGACTGGTTTCCCTTCCTTCCTCAGCAGCGCAGCGGCCCCACCATTCAGGGGCCGCCCCCCCCCCAAGCCCTGCCCCCACTGTTTCAGAGCAGCTGTCCTTGGAAGAGCCAGCCAGGAGCTCCAACAGCAGCCCTGACAAATCTATGGGTCACTGCACCTCTTTCTTTTTCAAGCTAAAAATAAGAACTGACCCTTTTCCGGGTCACACATTTGTGGCTGAAGTCTTCCTGTGGCTGGAAAATGAGAGTCAAAACCATGACCCTTGAGTGTCCATCCTGGGGAAAACTCAGACTCTGGGCCGTGTCTTCCCAGACTGTTGTTCCCGGGGTCCTGTCCACCTGAAGGCTAAGGCCACGGAAAAGTCCCGGGTGCCGGGGATCCTGTGGACAGCCAAAGTGCGTTTGTGTTTCTTTCTTTTGAAAGAAGTTGCCTCTTTTTGGAACTTCCACCCTAGACCTTCATCCCTATGAAAACAAATCTATTTTTGGCAGAGACAGAGACAGAGCCAGATTCTCACGCTGAACAGAGGAAGAGGAGAGACAGCCTGGGGCAGGGGAGGGAAGAAAGCAGCTTGGAGGGGACGGGAGAGGACACTGACTCTCCTTGAACTCCGCTGTCACCTAGAGTAAAGCCCCACGTGTTCAGCACAATTCACAACACCAAAGTGCCCGTTTTACTACATTCCTGAACTCAAAGTGGACTCGGCAGGTGTTTTGAAAGGAAAGGTTCATACGTGTGGCTATAAACTCAATGTCAGAGGTGTGTCCCCTGGGAAAGGTGGCCACTTCCTGAGGGGTATGGCGGTGGGCAAAGGATCTCTAGTATCTTAATGACTTTCTTCCACCCAGCTCAGGTTGGTGGTTCTGAAAACGAACTTTTGGAGCACATAGAGTAGACCCAAGCCCCAGGGTGGGCTTTCAGTCACCCAAGGAAATAAGTCAGTGACAATGGAGCCAGCTCTATGCTGGGATCAGAACAGCAGGGCAGGAAAAGCAGCCATCTTCCAGGAAGTCAGATGCCCATGGAAGAAGGCCCATTGTGGGACAGTTCTCTGCAGACAGTGTCAGGGCTGGAGGCCCCCCGTGAGGTTCTGCAGCACCAGCGGAGCCCCCAGATGCCCACGAGGGATGGGCTGGCCTTCAGCCCTGGGATGCTCTGTCTCCGTGGCGCTGTGTTGACTGGTATACTCCTTAACCATGGCCCTGCCCTCACCCAGGTGTGTGCCCCCAGGCTGGTGTGGCAGGTGAAAAAGGCAGAGGAAAATTGGATTGCCTTTATTTCCCGCCTGCCATCTACAGCTTTCAGCCTTAGCACCAAGCTGGTCTGCCTGGTTCACACCCTAGGCCATGTCTGTGTTCCTTGTCCAAATGTTCTTGTTTCCCGAGACTTTCACTTGAAATTCTCAATCCCATTCATGCATGCAAAAATGTCTCCGAAGCCAGTTTGATATCCTATCCCCGGGGATGCGACAGCGGCCACGTGCCCAGGAAGAAACCGGGGCCGGCCCTCGCTCGTCCAGCATGAGTTCCGTCCCTCTCCTGGCAGGAAGCTGAGGACCGGGAAGGCTCCTGGTCCCCCTGCCCGTGGGAAACCCCTCGCTGCCTCCCAAGGAAGCCGTGCACGCTGGCAGACACCTGAGTGGGGTGACAGTCACCACCGTGGGCATACTGGGCCCCCGACCACTTCACCCCCACACTCACCTGGTAGGCAGCCTGTCTCATGAACTGCTTGGCGGGCTGCTTCCAGATGGCAGGCACTGTGATGACCCATCTGACATCAGAGTTCTCAAAGTCTGAACCCGCCTGGTCGCTCAGCTCCTAAAGCCAAGGAAAATGCAGCAGGTCAAGTGGCCGTAGCGGGTTCTCCTGCTGCTTTGCTGAGACTCCAGGCTTCCTGGCTGTGAACTTAACTCCCACAGTTCTCTAGCACATGCCAGCGTCAGGGAGCAAGCATCTGGTTTTTGACTACACAGCAAGCAGGGAGCCCCAGCTCCTTCCCTCACTGAATGTGACCGCAGGCAAGAGGCAGGCAGATTACAGGTCTGGGGCCACTCCCTAGCCATGTGACTTAGGGCAAGTGACAACTCCCAGGCCTTAGTTTCCTTATCTGTACAATGTAGATAATAATACCTAGCTCATAGGGGTTTGGAGGGGTTGGCAATTTCCTGAGTGCTACATTCACTGAGAGTGTACTCCGTGTCAAACTTGTTTAGTACTTTCTTTGCATACCACATCTCCATTAATCCATCCAAGACTCCTGATAGGAAGGGGTTCTGACTGTGACCCTTTTCCACAGATGGCAAATGAAGGCCTCAATATATTGTTTTTTGATGATTATACAGCTAGAAAGTGGCAGAACCAAAATCTGGACTCCGGTCTATCTTGACTTTAAAGGCCAACGTCTTAACTAAATTGTGACACGTGGTCTCGAATCTAGAACAGTGTCTGACCCACCATGATGCTGGTGGAAGCTGTCAGAGGTGTCACTGCCCAGCACATCAGGGGAGTTCTCCTAGCAGGACAGGAAGGATATAAATGACATGACCCAAGCAAGAATCATGCTCCCCTTAATTGTGGGTGAAGGTTAAACCATGTGGATAAATGGGATGGGATGGGTAGAAGCCTCAGAGGTTCTGCTCATTCCATGTAGACAAAGTATGTCTCTAGCACAGTTCGGACTCAGTATTTCTATCTGTCAAATAAAACGACCCCACGGCATTAGCAGCAACACCACGTGAGAACACACGAGGAACACCTGGCCCAGAGGAGACCCCTGATGAATGCTGCCTCCTTCGGTCCCCTGCCTTCCTGTTGCCACAGCTGCCTGAAGTCAGACCTGAGCACACCCGGACACACTGCTGCACCACAGTCGGCTCTGGGGACGCGGGTCAGATTAACAGGCTGGGGATATTCTTGTTGTTGTTCTGATGGGTGTCACATTTTCCCTATTGTTTCAAACAGTTATCTAGGGACCGACCCACCCTCTCACTTCCTCTTTGATCAGTAAACCTTTTCTTCTTGCCTTAAAATTTTTTTCATTTCTATTTGTGACAAAATACATATAACATAAAATTTGCTATAGTTCAGTAGTGTTAAGTATATTCAGTAAACTTTTTTAAACACGTTTTTTTAAAAAAATCTGTACTTTGCCTGACCAGGCGGTGGCGCAATGGATAGAGCATCGGACTGGGATGTGGAGGACCCAGGTTTGAGACCCCGAGGTCGCCAGCTTGAGCGCGGGCCCATCTGGCTTGAGCAAAAGCTCATCAGCTTGGACCCAAGGTCGCTGGCTCCAGCAAAGGGTTGCTCAGTCTGCTGAAGACCCGCGGTCAAGGCACATGTGAGAAAGCAATCAATGAACAACTAAGGTGTCGCAACGGCAACGAAAAACTAATGAGTGATGCTTCTCACCTCTCTCCGTTCCTGTCTGTCTGTCCCTATCTATCCCTCTCTCTGACTCTCTCTCTGTCCCTGTAGGAAAAAAAATCTGTACTTTGTGCCAACATAAAACAGTCAGTTTTTTGTTTTGTTTTGGTTTGGTTTCTGTTTTATTTATTTTTTATCATGTGTTATTTCCTCGCAGGTTTGCGCTGGGCTTTACAAGCAGGTGAATATGTGATGTGTGTCGGGAAGAATTCTAAGCACACCTATTGCCATCCAGACTGTTTTAAACTCTAAACAGGAAGAGGCTCAAAGCCCAAGTGATGGGCTTCCAGGGATACAGGCAAAGTTGTGTAGACGAGCTGTTCACCAGGCATGGAGACCAGCCCAGAGGAAAGGAACCCAACATTAATGGGGCATCTAGTGTTCAGGCATTCCGCTTGCTTTCCTTCCTGAATGGGACGACGTCCTGCCCGGGATTTCTGAGATCTTCTACTTGAGCTGATTCTGGTCCAACATGCAATAGTCCCTTCGGAATCCACCTGTCCCTCAGGTATCAGCCAGCCTCTTGTGAAGGGTGTGGTTCTGTCACTCTCCCTCAAACAGCTTCTCTCTATGGAGTTTCTTCATGTGTCCCCTGCTGAGAGAAGGTGCCAGCCAGTCCCGGAACCAGAGGCTGAGCTGCTGAGCAGACATTCACACCCACCCACCACCCGGGCCCTGCTTGACCTTCTGTTTCCTCCTCTTCTGAGATAGGCTGTTCGTTCCTTTCCTCTTGGCCAATGTGAAGCCCGCCCCAGTGTCATGGACTTGCTCACGTCCTAAGTTCCTCCCAAGTCTCCAGGTTCCTCCTTGTAACCCAGGGCCCCCGAGGGCTCTGCCTCCCTCTGCTCCTTCTGTTTTCTCGGACTTGCCACCTGGGGTCAGGCAGATGGGTCCTCACATGGTCACCTGGGCCACCGGGCGCTGAGCCCATTCCCCGGGATCCGTGCTCTTCATGCTGACACCGTGTGCCTCTTGCCCTGCCCGGCTGCCGTCAGGAACAATGGCGCTCTCTTTTCTCAGGGTCCCAGCCACCTCACGACGCCCCTACCTTCCCGTCTCCCTCCCATGCCCTTCCTTTCGGTCTCTCGCCTCTCCCTTTCTGGTAGGATTTTCCCCAGGGCCCACCTCTTCCCTTCCCCTGACCCACTTTGTCTCCTTGGCTTTCACGTTCTCCATGAGTCCCCACGATTCTCCGAGTCTCAGAGACAACCTCGGCTCCCAGACAACCCTGCTGCAGGGTCTGCATCAACTGCGACCACAGGGCTCTCTTGCACCCTGCAGGCCTTGGGACCACTGTGGTCTCCGGCCATGGCATTCATTCCCCTCCTAGAACTCCTTGATGGCTCCCCATTACCAAGTAGAAGCTCCTTGACTTGGCACTCGAGTCTCTGCATGATCTCGTCCTGAGTTTATTCACGCCCCACTCTATCCCCAGTCAGGCCCTTCTCCACCCCCAAACTACCCGCTTCCTATGGCTGTTTGCTGCATTTTCTTTTCCCTGAAGTGTTACGTGCCCTTCCACCAGCTTGAAACACCTGCCCTTCTAGCTGTGCCTAGGAGAGGCCCCCAATCCACCTCCTCCAGGGAGTCTTCCCTGCTACTCCCAACACTGAACACCCAAAGTTACCCCTCACCACAACAACCCACTGACTGCATACTGTGTTTATTTCTTTACTGTCAGAACTTGTATAGGATCTGGCACATCAAATGTACTAAAAAAAAAAAAAAAAAAAAAGTACTCAAATGCATGAAGCAGTACTATGTTCTTTGTCTCACCCTAGCCCTATTTCTAGAATTCTACTCTGTATCTATTCTGTTCTGTTCCATTCCATCCTATGCTATCCTATTTCATTCCATTCTATTTCCAGATTCTTTCTATTTCTATTCTATTCTATTCTACCCTACTCTGCTCTACTCTACTCCATTCTACTCTATCCTGTTCTATCCTACCCGATCCTATCCTATTCCATTCCATTCTACTGTTCTATCTCTAGAGCTGACTAAATTTATTCTAGTGATCGTATAATACCAAATGTTTCTGAAGTTTCCAATCATTTTCGCATAAAGCTCAATGCACGAGGCTCTTTAATCACTTGATTAACACCCACTCACCTTGCCCATGGGCAGGGACACAGAGTGGACAGCAATATTCCACTTAGAAACCAGCCACTTTCTGCATTCTGGCCATCACTGCACAAGACCTTTGCAAGGGCAATCCCAGGAGATCATTCACAGTTGGGTTCATCCATGGGTATGGGGACAGGGATGGGGACACGGCCAGGGCCAGGGCCAGGGCCGGGGATGGGGACAGGGACAAGGACAGGGATGGGGATGAGGACAGGAATAAGGACAGGGATGGGGGACGGGGACAGGGACAAGGACAGGGATGGGGGACGGGGACAGGGACGAGGATGGAAGATGGGGACAGGGACGAGGACAGGGATGGGGGCAGAGATGGGGACAGGGATGGGGGATAGGGACAGGGACAAGGAGAGGGATGGGGGATGGGGACAGGGACAAGGACAGGGATGGGGGATGTGGACAGGGACAAGGACAGGGATGGGGACGGGGACAGGGACAAGGACAGGGATGGAAGATGGGGACAGGGACGAGGACAGGGATGGGGGACGGGGACAGGGACAAGGACAGGGATGGGGGATGGGGACAGGGACAAGGACAGGGATGGAAGACGGAGACAGGGACAAGGACAGGGATGGGGGACGGGGACAGGGACAAGGACAGGGATGGGGACGGGAACAGGAACAGGGGCGGGGGACAGGCTAGGGGACAGGAAGCAGGGAGTGGAGGAGCAGAAGAAGGAGGGACGCAGCAACCACCTACCAAGTGTTTACTTTGTGCCAGGCCCCGAGGAAAGCATCTCATGTCTATTATCTCTTTTACTATCAAATGACCCATGAAGTAGTTTCCTGCCTCCCTCTTTGGGTTAGGACCGTGGGTGTTGGAAAGACTGAGCACCTCGCCCAATATCACACAGGTGCTACATGAGTCTTTCGCCTTTCTTTTCATTTATTCATTTTTTTACTGAGCTAAATAGTTCACATACCATAAAAATTCACCTTTTTAAAGGATACGACTCAGTGGGTTTTGGTATATTCACAAGGTCTGAGCAAACATCACACTGTCCAATTTCATCCCCCCACCCTTGCAGGACTCATCCCCACTCTCCCCGGCCTCTGGCAACCACAGGTCTATTCTCTGTCTCCATGGAATTGTCCATTCTGGACATCTGATGTAAACGGGATCATACAACAGGAGGCCCTTCGTGTCTGGCTCCTTTCACTTTGCACAGTGATTTCCAGGTTCACCACAAGGCGGCACGGCTCAGTACTTCCTTCCTCTTTATGACAGAACACCGTTCCATTGGACAGAGAGACCCCGTTCAGTCCCCGGTTCATCCGCTGATGGACACGTGGGTGTTTTCTGCTTTTTCGTTACTGGGAACAGTGCTGCACTAAACATTCATGCACACGTGTTTGTGTGAATGAGTGTCTTCGTTTCTCTTGGGTATTCACCTACGAGTGGAACTGTGGCTCATCTGATACCTCTGTCTGAGGACCTGCCAGACCGATTTCCATGGCAGCCACACCATTTTCCGAGCCTTCCCCACCCACCGCCAGCCGTTAGGAGGGTGTGCCCCGCCTTCTGAGTGCAGAGCCCACACTCTGTCCCTCTAGGCACCCCTGGGTGGCAGGCGTACCCCCACCGCCCGCACTGCCACGTGGCCTACCTTCAGCGCCTGCTCCTTAAAGTACTGCAGGGCATACGCGAAGATTTCTAGGGCTTTGATTTTCTTGCCGTTCGCTGCTGTCAGGTCTGTGTCCAAGGTGAGGTCCTGGCAGCAAGAGAGGAATGAAACAATAAGACGAGGGAGAAGACAAAGGAGAGTCTGGCTCTGGCAATGGCTGCAGTTCTGTCAGGGGAAGCTGGCGTGTTTCCCGATGTCTGAGGAGCAGACTAGGACCGCGGGTCCCCCAAAACAGGCCTCGGGCTGCGTGTCAGATCTACCTCCACTTGTCCCTCCCTCCCCCTCCCTCTTTCTCTCTCTGCCCCGGATCCTGAGAGCCAGGCTTCAGGGCAGCGACAGAGCCCAGGCAGAGAGAAAGGCAGCCGGCCCCGCTGCCCGTGTAATTTACACACTATCTCCACTCATGGACACAGATGGGCCCCTCGGGGCCCCCCAGTGGAGGCCTGCATAATCGTGCCAACTCGCTGACATGCGTGATGCTGAACAGGAGTGAAGCTTTCATTCCCCAATGAGCTGCCAACCAAGTCACCAAAATAGAAGGGCTCCTATTTTAAGGGTTTTGCTGCGCGATCTGCTGGGAGCCCAGCGTCACTGCCTCCCTTCCTCCGCCGGGAGCCAGAGCGGGTGCTGAGAGCAGTCCTCGGGAGGGCGGTGCTCTGAGGCGCCGCGTGGACTGAGGTCATTAAAATGTGTCAACAAACATCTCTGCAGAGCAGGGATGGCAGAGAAAGCCCTGAAGCATCCCAGAACCAACAGGCTCATTACTGCCAGGGAAAATAAAAAGCGATGGGACCTCGGGATGGAGCCAGGCTCGGTAATTAGTCTTTGCCTTTGGAGTGTGAAGGGCCATCAGGCAGCAAAATCAGCCTTGGGAAGCCTGTCAGTCATCCTGGCCGATCTGCACACGCTCCCTCCTCCTGGCCAGCCACTGCCCGCCCCTGACGCTCAGCAAAGCCATCCCAGCTTTCGGGCTGCAGCTCCCAGGCTCAGAAACATGGCTGAGCCCCGGGAAGCCATGGGTTCAGCATTTTAAAAATCCAAACTGAATAAAACAATTCCTCTGCATCCATTTGTGCAAACTGAAATTCAACACTATGTCCCGTCGGGGGCACTGGGAAGGAGGCGTGTCTAGCAGAAGCCGGGCTGCTTCACAGAGAGGCGGTCATTCCTTGAGCATAGAGCCTTGGAAAGTCGGGTGCTGGGTTTCCCACTCGTAGCTGCTTTGTCATCTGCATCCGCGTAACAGTGACAAATGAAAGCAACAGTAATAGGAGCTAGCAGTTGACTAGAGCTTACAAAGTGCCAGCATGGCTCTTTTATCCTTACAAAATCCCCGTGAAGGATGCGCTCTCAGTGTCTCCATTTCACAGATGAGGTAAAACAAGGCACGGGGAGGCGAGGGACTTGGATTAAGTATCAGGAAGGTGGCAGAGGCAGGATTTAAATTCAGGTTGTCCTTCCCTAGAGTCCCAGTCTGAAACACTATCACCATCCTGAATCTCTAAGGATTACTGAGAATTAAGGAACATGTATGGAATAATAATACGTTTAAACTGAAAATATTCTATCCTCTGGCCCAGGCTTTTCCTTGGAGCTTGACCTGGGAGAGGCCCTCATTGACCCGGACATCGCACAGGACTGGGGCATGCTGGGAGCAGACTTGACGTGGGCGGGTGGGCCTGGGTTATTGGGCACTGGATGTCCTGATCTTCCCCCTTCCCTGAGTAGGGGGTTAATGGGTCGTTATTCTGAATTGCTTAGTAAAGAGCCGCTGCCCTCATCCCCCCGCAAGTGTCCCCAAGTATAATCTCCCAATAATCCAGCCATGGAAGGGGTCACCCCTGGCATGGGATCCCCAGCCCCCTAGGCCAGCATCCACTCTGACTGGTCAGTTTCCAAGGCAAGCGAGTCATTAACTATTCTGAACGCCTCCCCGTCCACATGTACATCAGAAAGCACTGTGTATTCCACAAAAGTGTGGGGCGCTCCAGGTTATTTCTAAAACCAAGGTAAATGGCTGTGAATTTCTGCCGGGAGAAACCTGAGTGCCCCTGGGTTGGGAAGACCCCACGCTCACCAGACGGGAGGAGCCCTGGCTCTCCGACGCGGAGGACGCGGGGGCCGGGGGAGGCTCGCTTACCCCCGTGGTGTGCAGCTTCATCTTGAACCTCTCCAGGTACAGCCACTGCTTGGCCTCGTTGGGATCCAGGTCATGGTAGAAGTCCCTGGCAGCGTACCCGAAGCTGTGGAACTTCCGCTCGGGAGTCAGCAAAATGGTGGTTGGAGTCTTCTGGTTGGACACCCCAGGGTCCCCACCTTCCCAGCGCCTGCCCCCGAGGAAAAGCAGAGGTCACGGCACCATCTTGCAGAATCACAGGGAAATGCCCCAGGGTCGGAGGGAGCAGAAGGGGAAGGCGGGATGGCGGGGAGGGGGGGATTGCAGGAGAGACTTTGAGGGGTGACTGACGACTGGACCTTGCAGGAGGAAAGGACACCACAGGCTGCTCAGAGGTGACAGGCATGGCGCACGAGGGAGTGGGCTAGAGAACAAGGGTGTAAATGAGAAGAGCGCCTGTATAAATGGGGAGTGTGAGAAACGAGTTTGGGAAAGTGGTTGGAACCAGGCCGGAGAGAGCCTGAGGGATTGGAGATTTGATCAGTGAGGAATGGCAAGCCACTGAAGGTTTCAGAGCAGGGGCATGATGGAATCAGAGCTGCAGCGGACCAGAGCAACAGGCTAATAGGAGGGAGACGGGAAGCTAGGAGGCCGAGGAGACGGCTCAGGCCTCATCTGGGAACAGAGGTCAGAAGGCTCAAACAAGGGCAAAAAGCCAAGGAAGAGACGGAGTGGGGGGTGGAGGTGGAGAGAAAATTGTCCAGAGTGAGAACCGAGACAAACGGACACTGGTGAGCAGGAGCCAAAGCAACCCACAGGTTTCGAGCTTGGGCACCTAGAGGAGAAAGGGCCCTTTACAGAAGGAAAGGGCCCTGGACAAGGACAGGGAGGACAAGAGGAGGCTGCAGCTCCCACTGAACGTGCTGGCGTTGAACTCCTGGGGAGGAGAGTTGCAGATGTGATCCTGGAGTTCACGGAAGAGATCCAGGCAGGAGACAGACCTGGGACCCTCTATACTGGGGTGACAGCCCCGGTCACAAGGTGGGTCAGGCAATGAAGGGAACAGGGAACAGGGAAGGGACTAGATCCTACAGGGCTGCGTGCTGAAGAGGAGCCAGAAGAGGGACGAGGTGGGGACAGACAGACACACAGGCAGACGTGATGGGATTATACCCTGGGGCTCGTGGAGGGGTGATGGATGGGGCAGTGGGCGGCTGAGCCCCAGAGGTGCTTCCTTCTTTCACATAGAAACAGGCAGAAAGGGAAGGCAGTGGAGGGGGCAGGTGACACGATGCTTCTCCCTCCTCTAGGGCCATGGCCGAGAAGCCACAGCAGCTAAGAGGCCGAGATGCTCTCTCCTTCACCAGCCCTGCCTCCTCGGCTGGTTCCCATCCTGCCATTAGCCATGAGACCCCTACAAGCAGTCATGAGGTGAAGCACACCTCTCTCCTGGACCCACCCGGGAAGGCGGCTGCTCTCTGGCTGAGCTCACACCTGCTCCCGACAAGGCATCGTTAAGCTGCAGTGCGACCCTCACTGGCCAGATGGAGAGCCAACCTCCAACTGGATCTGCCACCAGAAGGGTCTGGAACCAGCCCTGGCCGGTTTCCCAGTCAAGCTCCATCCGGGGCTAAGTCCCCATGGCAACCCCACTGAGACACAGGCAGGTCACCACCCGAGGCTGACAATGGGTGCCCGGGACAGGAGAGCACTCCACACACAGCCTTTCTCGCCAGCGACCTCCCATTACTGTGAGCACTTACGTTTATGTCAGCAAGGACCTGTGTGTTTCCCTTCAATTCTGTATTCCTTTGTTTCTACTTACACACAAAAACATTCAACTTTCTCTTTCATAACTTTGTCAGTCTGGACCATGGTTTTGTTCCTGTGTTCTGAGTGAAGTAAAACCCAGGAAAGACCGCGTTCCAAAATCGCTACAATGACTAAGATGACGTCTCCCGTCTCTGAGGCGCTGAATGCCACAATGTTTGGTGATGGTTCCTCCCAAGCGAGTTCGAAGTTATTTCTGTCCTCCCCCCAACCCCCATTTTCACTGCATGACTATCCCTTGGGAATCATATTTCTTAAAACAACTATGATGACACAAAAACATTGATCCCAGGTTTTAATAGGGTGGTCTTTTCCATTGGAGGTTTCTAACTCAGAGGATGGCCGAGCAGACAGACCCTCATAACATCTGTGTGGCTAACTGGGAGCAGAATCCCGGTTTAGTCCAGCTGGCCCCCGAGGGGTGTGCTGTCTCAGGGTCTCTGCCATCTCAGTATTTTCTGAGATGACACCACGCACGCACAGGTCTCTGGAGTCTCTTAGTACAGGGACCTTGCCTAAGACACACCTTGTTCTCCAGAAGAAAGGCGGGCCTAAACCAAGATCAGGTGGGGATTACTTTTATTACAACTTGTGTTCTAAACAACACTTTTTTAAAAAGTTGCCTAAAATCTTACTCTGGGAGCGATAACTAAATTCCACCAGTTCAAGGAACTGCCAATCACAACGTATCTTCAGAACCATCCATGGGTTTAGAAAATCAGGGTAAAAAATCCCGGGCTCCCAAAGCTTGGAGAGGCCGAGGACCCTGAAGGAAGGCCACAGCCCAACTGGGGAGCCGGTATTGGTGCTGGATGGACCAGAATCTTCCCAGACAGTCGGTCACGTGTAGACAGGGCGGAAGAGAGCAGGTGCTGGGCTGCTGTGTGTACAGGGCTGGGGGCAGGAGGTGTCCTGAGCACGAGGCACACCCCAGAAGACCCAGGGCAACTTCAGGGTGACCCCTTAGGTTCACTGGGCTGAAGTTCACCCGAACACTGCCTTGTGCTCTGGTCACTGTCACCCGTGCCTTGTGCTCTGGTCACTGTCACCCGTGCCTTGTGCTCTGGTCACTGTCACCCGTGCCTTGGGCTCTGGTGACTGTCACCCGTGACTGCTGTTCAGTGGAGGAACTGGCACCTTTCCTGCATACATTTCTCCCATGCTAAGCACTTGACAGGCCATCTCGTTTCATTTACACACACACCCTGCAAGCAGGTATTATCATTATCCCCGCTTCACAGGGGAAGAAACTGAGGTTTAGAAGGTTGAGTCATGGCCTAGGTTACACAGTAAGTGTCCACCACAGACAGCCTATAAGTGGGTGCCTCTCCCCCAGGCTGCACGCTGGAATCACCCATGACTGGTTTCAAACATCCCACCCACGCCCTTCCCCAGACCAATGAAGTCAGAATTAATCCAACACTTTCAACAGACCATGAACCTGGCGCCCAGAGATCAGAGCCTATGAAGTGCCATTCGCCTGCTCACTGAACGAATCCCTCTCTCCTCCCCCAGGACCCTCCCCCAAGTCCCCACGGGTGCAGTGGCGGGCACCAGGGCATGCCCCTCCCTGCCCGTGGCACTTACCTCATCACGTGAATGCACTCTGGCTCCTTGGTGAAGCTGTAGGCGTAGCCACTAGACGTGGTCCCAAAGTCAATGGCCACCACCACGAGAAACGTCTGCTGCTCTGAGACATTTGAATTGGCCTCATTCTGCAGATATACCGAGTAAGGCGTGGGGGTTGGGGGGTGGCCGCACCTGGCTTTCAGAAAGATACCCCCAGTGGTTCCACCCTGCCCAGCTTACACCCACTGCAAAGGATAGTCCACATTTCCGGCTCAAGCCCTGGGGAGAGGGCAGGCCAGCTCAGCTCAGGGCAGTGAAGGGCTGAGGCCCCTGCAAAGGGCACCTGCCTACCGCTGGCCACCACTCCCTTTATCAACTGCACCTGACTGCAGCTAATTACGGAAACTACCATCAGAGCCAGGAGCCCAATGGTTGCCTGAGTGACATGTTCTTCCTCCCGCTGTTCTCCCCGAGTCCCTGTGCAGAGGGCGTCACCCGCTGTGCCCTATGCACCTCCCAGGTGACCAGTTCATCTGCGTGGCTGTGTCATGTCTGGGAGCAGGGCTCGACACCCCAGGGACCCTGCCTGGTCCTGTCATAACCACACGTGACCCCAGTGAGTCCTGTCCCTCTGGGCCCTGAGCCTCTCTTCCATCTGCTGAGTGAGTAGGTCAGACCATTCCAGGTTTCCAACCGTTTTTGTAAAAAAAAAAGAACTTTTTGTAACACTCACAGAAATAAAAATGATAAAACCAATCCATTTTGGATTTGGAGTACACTGGTTAGAGCAGGGGTGGGAACCCCAGCCACCTGGCCTCTCCTCCCTCTACCCCCATGCCACGGCCAAGGTGGCCGTGCAGCTCTTACAGGGAGCGTTCAGGGGGCACAGGACCTGGCTGTAGGTGACTGAGCCTCTCGGTTTGCCCGGGACTGAGGGAGTCCCAGGATGCAGGACTTGCCATGTAAAACCCAGAAAGTTCTGGGACAGCCGGGACGAGCTGGTGCCCCTACCCAGTGGCCGCTCCTAAGTTCTTCTCAGAGAGATCGTCCTGGGTCCGAACAGCTCGTGCAAAGCTGGCCTTTCCTCCTGGCACGTTTGTCTGGCTGCTACATGTAAGTCCCCTGAACGGCTGCCCACATGCCCACCCTTTCCATGCTGGGTAGGGTGGGAGCCACAGCTCAGCCTCCGGCCCCTCTCATTGCAAGCACATGCCTGTCCAGGTCCCCTCTCCCGGGCTAGCTGCCGTACAAGCGATTACACAGCCACAGGCTTCCAAACATGGCAGCGTACTGCAGTCAACAAAGCCGCTGCCTCTCGCTGACTCTCCAGCCTGTTGTGGCGGCTTCCTTCCGAGGTGTCCTCACACTCAGTGCCCTGCGTCTCTAAGGGCTGCCCCCACCTGCTGCCCACCCAGGCCCATGGCCCCTGAAGCACTGGCCCCGCCAGGCGTGAAGTAGGGAAGGGCTCGGCAGGACTGTTACCCTCCCCCATGAACGTGAGGGGCTGCACAGCAGCCTCGTGGGAACAGACCCAGAAGGCCGAGGTGGTCAGCACACACTCCCACACGCAGGTACACATTTACCACGATATGGGAAGGGGACAGAGGCGTGATTCCTGTGTCCCCAAGACTCCGGGCTGGAGATGAATATGCAGACGTGGGAGCCGTTTCTGGAAAAGAAAGACAAATTACGCTCCTCAGAGGTGGGAGGGGCTGCCCAGGAGCAAGGACAGGGCTGCGTGGCTTTGCTCCTAAGGGCACTGTCGCCTCTAGAAGGCCAGCCAACATGGTGGGCAAGGCTGACTCCAGCCACAGAACCAAGGGGTCAGCACCACCTTACATTTCATATTTCAAACGTGACCAAATGAGACAGTCCTTTCCTCCCAGGGACCAGCCAACCCCTCACTATGTGCCCCCACCTCCCACTTAGCTGAGACGCTGCCCAGTGCCCAGATGGCCTCAGCTCCTGACTCCTGCCCTCTCTAGAGGCAGTTCTTAACCCAGCCTCACTACGGACGAGGGCAACCTGTAGCCCCGAGACCATGTGCAAATGGTATAGAAGAGTGCCCATACCGCTCGGGCTCCCAGTGTGGTATGGGACCCGACCCCCGAAATTAACAAGCCTCTGGTAGGAGTATAGGACTTGAGTGCACCTCCCAGAAATAACTCCCTGGCTTGGTGGATACATCACCCCGCCGGAACACGGAGGCTTCATCTCTCTCCAGTGATACTGAGGGTTTCTGACATTCAATAAGGAAATCCACAGCAGAAAGACGGGACAATTAGCATTTCTGGACCCCGAAGACAGGGCCCCGCAACAGATTCGAAGTTAAACCGGAGAAGAGTCAACAGCTAAGCAGCCCAAAGCTCATCCTGTCGACTGCCCTGCTGCTCCTGCTATTTATTATTCAGGTACAGACATTTGTCCTGAAGCCTTGGCACGGCCCAGTGGCTCTCCTGCACTGGGAGAAGTCACACTGTCCCCGGTTAGTTCTGAAGGCTCCACAATGCTGTCCCTGCCCACTGCCCAGGACTGGCAGAGCAGCGGATCGAGAACAGTGGGCTCTCACTTGGAGACTATGCCAGACGCTGGGCATCTACACATGCCAGGCGCCATCCAGGGTGCTTGGCGAATACTGCTCTACCCAGTACATGGGCTACTTACTACCTGGGAGGGGAAAAAATGGGCCATTTACTAAAACAAAACTTGTGGTCAAGGAAACTGTGAGGGCGTGACGTATCTGAGAAAGGCCTGTCCCCTGCTCGAGGAGCAGGGAAGTGGCTCCCTCGGCCGCGCTGTCAATTACACGGGTTAATCCCACGCGCTTGCTGATTCTTTCCTCCTGTTCAGTGAGACCTCAAAGCATCGCGACAGTGGGTGCCAAACGGGCGGAGAGAATGAAATGAATCACGAAAGAGTGACTGGGAAGCTTCAAATGTGCACGGCCGCCTCCCCTCTCTGCAGGCGGATGGGCCCTCCTGAGGAAGCTCAGCTCCAACCTCGGGGAGACAGGCGCAGAGGCAAAAAATCAACTTGCTTGGCAAAGAACTTAAACAGACATTTCTCCAAAGAAGATACACAAACGGCCAACAAGCACGTGGAAAGATGTTTAACATTGGTAGTCGCAAGAGAAGAGCACATCAGAACCACAGTGAGATGCCGTTTCACACGCACTGGGATGGCTATCATGGAAAAGGAATAGAAACGATGAACGCTGGCGAGAATGTGGACACATCGGAGCCCTCACACATATCCGCTGGGAATGCAAAGTGGCACCGCCGCTGGCGAAGAGTTTGGCGGTTCCTCAGAGAGTCAAATACGGAATTACCATATAACCCCGCAGTTCCACTCCTAGGTATCTACCCAAAAACATTGAAAATGGGGATTCAAACAGATACTTATATGCAAATGTCACTGCATTCACAATAACCAAGAAGTAGAAACAACCCAGGTATCTACCAATAGATGTGTGGATAAACAAAATGTGGTACAGTGTGTGTGTGTGTGTGTGTGTGTGTGTGTGTGTGTGTGTGTATCTCCATACAGTGGAACATTATTCAGCTATGAAAAGGAATAAAAGACTCATCCATGTCATAGCATGGATGAATCTAGAACACATTATGCTAAGTGAAATAAGCTAGACACAAAAGGACAAGTATTATATAATGCCACTCCTGTGAAATATCTAGACTAGGCAAACTCATAGACACAGAAAGTAGATTAGAGGCTACGGAGGGCTGGGGGCGGGAGGGGCGGGGTGTGCAGTCTCCGTTCTGGGTGATGAAAAAGCTTTGGGCACAGGCAGTGGTGATGGTTACACAATACTGACTGCAATCCATTCCACTGATTTGTACACTTAAAATTGTTTAATGGCACGTTTTATATTTTTATATATAGTATATATGTATATTTTTTTACTTTACCACAATAAGTATTTTTTATTTTAAAAAATCACCTTACAGATCTGAGAGGGGAAGCACTTCTCGATTCCTATTAGCAGCCACAGCTCAGTGCTCTTGAACGAGGCCGCAGATACAAGCCGGGCCCCTGGAACAGCCTGCCAACCTCCTCCTTCTTTGTTAATCTCCTAGCACAAGGGCACTCACTTCCACAAAAGCACGGGGGGTTCGGCCTCTCCACGAGGAGGCCCAGGCAGATGGCCTTTTCCCCCTGTTGGCGACGAGTCTGCCCTGCCCGTGTCCCCTTGGGCAGCCAGTAGAGAGATGCCATCCGGCACAGGGAGCCACCCTCTCTCCACCTGCTACCTGGAAAGCCTACGGCCATGTGTCCACATTTGCACAGAAGGTCTTGAAAGAAACCAAATGTCTAATTGCCCAGAAAATCTGGTGTTGGCAATTAGCAAACAAGCTATTATCCACAGACATACCATCCGTCCCGCGGTCTGCTTGGTTCTAATTATCCCATCACTCAGCCCTTTCAGGGCATGGCCCACTGACTTGCAAAACAGTATGTGTTGGGCCACACATGCCTCGGGCCCCAGAGGACTCCAGGATATGTGAGGGCAAGAACCAAGGATCTTTTGGTCCCTCCTGTTCTTCCCTCCCCCTCTGTCACTGTTCAGTAAGAAATAAATCATCTGCCTTGCTGATCACTCAACTAGGCCTTCAGTCAATTGAACCCTGTGCAGAGTCCATCAGAAATTAAAATGCAGCTATGCTGTGCGATGATTTAAAATGGATCCACAAAGAAAGAAAGAATGGACACATGAATCTCATGCACACCCACATCTGTAGCTCTGCATATCCCAAACCAAAGATAAGTCACCATTTAATGTGCACCAGTCCAGTACAAGAATATGCAAGGTCTATAGTGACAGTTTTTGTTCTCAAGCTAATGCTTCTTTATTTAAGATGTCAAAGTAGCGCTCAAAGATTCTCCGGGGAAAGAATATGGAAAAGCCTACTTTAACCCGAGGGGTATGGAAAGTTTCCGGTGTGTGGATAGCTCCAAGCCAGCTTGACAGCTTCTGTTCATAAGTCAGTGATTAGCAATAAACGCAATGGGGTTAATGGAATATTATCTATTGATTGAAGGATACTTGACAGATCTATGCTAACAGACAACAGGAGAGAGTTGATACATGAAGTGTCTATATGTACAAAGCCATGTTGTGAGTCCCGGTTACCAATTATACACAGGCCATTATCCACTGGAAGAAATTCTGTCATTAGCTGGTTATGCTTCTCTGTGAAGCCAGTACAATAACATTGGCCCCGTGACTGCTCCCACTATGGGCTCTTCCAGTTCAGTACACACATGGTGACTTGGGCACGTCAGGAAGAGAAGAGAAAGGCAACGTTAAAAGCCGGACAGGAATGAAGGTTTTTAGAATGCAGGCTGGGAGGAGAGGAAGTCATGCGATGAAGAGAAGATGAAACCCATCTGTGGAGGTAGGGAGAGGAGACGGGGAATTGAGAGATGAAAGGAAAATGCTAGACCAGGGCGCGTCATCAAGGGCAAAGCCAAAATATCTGGGAGTTTAAGGAAATACCTACTCCACTGTTCCAACTCAAAGCATCACACCTTTCGAGCACGGAGTCACCCTGAAAGGCAGGAACATAGAGGGATTTGATGATTTCACATAAAAAAATCGGAACAACACTGACCATTTCAAGAATGCAAACTGTGAGCCACACAAGCACAGTTAAGTGGAGAAGGGAGAGGCCCTGACGCTTTCTGGTAAAGTGACAGATAATAATTGTCAGGTCTCCTGCTAGTAATTTTCACTAACTTAACGTCACTTCTATCTTCTATATTTACTTTGCAATCTCTTCTAGTTTAGTGCATATAAAAGTGAGTTGATTTGGCTGTTTGTAGGTTCCCTCCTACTCTGGGACCCAGCCACCCCCTAACACATCACTTTTAAAATAATTTTTGCGGCAAAGGGGGTATATAGAGAAATGAAAATATTGTTGCAGCAAAGCAGAGGATATAAATCAGTCAAAGTCTGACTCGACCACGTCTCCTACCACAGGATTATTTCAGAAGCCTGCACCAGGTAGCTGAGGAGGAACTAGTTCAACCTGTTAACGCTCATTGCTTGCCTTCATGGTGTGAGAATTAAGAGGCAGGTTTCAGTGGGGTTCCTGCGCTAAAATGCAAGACGTGTATAAACCTCAGACACATTTTATTTGCTCCGGGCTCTCATGGCTTTAATCAGAGCAGATATTCTTAAAATAAAAGAATTTTAAAAAAATAGTCTCGATAAGGGGGTGTGTGTCAAAGTCAGCCATAATTCAGGAACTGGCTAGTTGCTGTTCTTGGCTGAAGACATTAGTCAGCTAATCGTGGACTTTCTGAGATACATAAAATCGATCTGGCTCTGTAAATACAACATTTTTTAGGAGGAAGACAGAACCACTGGCTTGCCTTTATTCTACAAGGCTCGTGTGAGATGACAGGTGGTCTCAACGATGGTGACTCCGTGGCTTTTCCAAATAGGCCTTCTTGCTAGCTTTCAGATGTATGTATCTATTAAATAAGCGCGTAATTTTAAAAAGCTTTTCTAAGGTCTGGTCCTTAGGCTTTAAAAAATGCAATATATATTTTCATTCCTTTTTTCCTTCTGGCTCTGAGATGACAGGTATTTGCTGACAATTTGCCTAAAATCAGGCTATTTGAAAAGAGCTCTCCATTTCTCTCTGCTTCCATGCCCTCCCCACAGTGTCATTTCTGAAAATTGATCAGCTCAAGGTCATGTGTAGGTTATTGGCAAATACCCTTTAAACAGGAAAAAAAATGTATTGCCCTATAACTGGCTTCATGGCTAGCCGAACTAATGCATTATTACCGTAAGCTGAACTTCCATTTCAGTAAATAATTTATGGGGTTTTTTTAATCATCGCAGTTGATGTCCAGAGTAAATGGAAATTTTATTGCATGAACTGGGAGACCTTCCTGGCTGCAAAGAATACCAAGTGTGAAATAGCTGCTCTCCAAATGATAAATAATAATTATGGAAATGAGCATTTGCAGCGGTAGAAACCACAGTACTAGGCACAGGTCCAGAGTGGGGGGCTGTGCCTGGCCCATCCTGACCCTGGTCAGTATCTTCCAGTTGCCCCTCTCCCCAGATGGTTCTCTAAGAGATGAGATGCCCCAATAAGAGAGAACTGGGGTATCTGGGATTCCCCAGAGACAGTGAGATCCCCAAGCCCCTCCAATCCCAGATGGTGATCCGGGCAGGTCATAGACACTGTGTTAACCACAGGTGCACACGTGCACGTATGTCCAGGTAATTGTTGGGGGAAGTGAGGAAATAATTTCTAAAGGTCTTCCTATCAAGAATGCTATCATGGATGGCCAGCACTCACTGAATGAGAATTTCATGCCAAGCTAAAAGCCTTACAGGCGTAGCTCCATGAAACCCAGCTGTGTTAGGGGGCTGGGAGGCACGGTCATTATTCCCGCTGTTAAGAGCCTCCAAGGTTAAGAAAGAAGCCCACACTGTTGGGGTGCCACCCAGCTGCAGTCACCGCTCTCCAACTCTAAGCCTGCACCCCTACAATAGACCCGACAGCAGGTCTCACCCAGGTATCTTTCTCTTGAAAGATGAGCCTACCAAGAGATGTTAAGGTAAATCTCCACTTCACAGTTGAGCAAACAGTAGAAGGAAGTCAGGAGTTCACAATCACAGGGTTCTTCTCCCAAGCCCTGGCTGGCAGTCTCTGCCCACAGGCTCAAAAGATTATGTGCCTCCTCGTTTCCTTGGGCTCTAAAGCCAAACAGGGCTCTCCATTTTGAATGCCAACATTCTTCAAAGCCAAAGATCAAGGGATGGGAGGAGCTACCGATAACAGAGGTTCAGAGTCAGGAAAGCCTGGGCTCAAACCAGAGCATGGCCACTTCCCAGACGCGGGTCGTGGGTGAGCTACTCAACCTCACAGAGCCTGTTTTCTCACCTGGAAAATGGGGGTGGGGGTATCATGATGATGGTGATATACTTTATAAAATTACTAGAAGATAATACACAAATAAATGATATCTATAAAACCTGGTACATTTCCCTGGCCAGTTAGCTTGGTTGATTAGAACATTGTCCTGAGACACAAAGGTTGTGGTTCGATCCCCAATCAGGGCACATACAGGAACAGATGGACGTTTCTGTCTCTCACTCTCTTTCCTTGCCCCTCTCTAAAGTCATTAAGTAAAATTTTTTAAAATAAAATGCCTGGCCTGTGGTGGCACAGTGAATAAAGCATTGACCTAGAATGTTGAGCTTGTCAGTTTGAAACCCTGGGGTTGGTCGGTCTAGGCCCGTGATGGCAAACCTATGACATGCATGTCAGCACCGACACTGACACGTGTAGTCATTTTCGATGACACACGGCTGCATCAGAGAAGTATGGGGCCACATGCCAAAAAGGACGTTTCATCCTCGGCTCCTGCATGGCCAGGTGCAGTAGCAGAGCATAAAACATTTGCTGTAGTGTAGACACTCTGTGCCGGAGGTCTGGAGGCCAAAACAACAGAACGGCACAGAGCGTCTAGTTCTGGGACTTCCAGTCAGGCCGTTTTTCTCCAAGTGACACACCACCTGAGTTATGCTCCGTTTTCTGGCGAATTTTGATACACTAAGCTCAAAAGATTGCCCATCACTGGTCCAGGCACATACAAGAAACAACTAACTTTGGTTAATGCTTCCTGCTCCTCCTTCCTGCCTTTCTTTCTCGCTCTCTCCTCTCTCTAAAATAAATAAATAAAAAATAAAATAAGATAAACCCCAGTGCATGCTGAGCACTCCATAAATTACAGATGCCATTTATTATCACTACCAGCACCATCATCATCATCAAACTGGTCCAGCTGCTGTTGAGAAAAGAGCCACGTGCTTAATTTAACATGAAACCAAGGCAGAGAGAGGGTAAGCATCTTCCTGAAGTCACACTCCATGTGCCAGTCCGCAGTGCCCAAGGCCCTCCCCTCTGCCACATCCCAGCCCTGCGGTTAGGACTCTGTGCCTGGCCTGTGTCTGTCCCATTGGCAACATGCAGCACAGAGCAGCGACAAACCAGCGCTCAGAGGGAGAGAGACGGACCGGAGTGACGGCTCATGGGTGTGAGGTTTGTCCTCAGGGGGATGAAAACGTTCTGGAATTTGACGGTGGTGAGGGTTGCACAACCTGGGGAACATACAAAACACCACTGAATCGCATATTTCAAAATGGTGAGTTTTATATGTGAATTATATCTCAATTAAAAAATATATCAAAAGGCTGCAGCAAACCACCTTGTAAGGAAAATGTTTCTTGTCCCACCTGCCCTAAGGACCCTTGGTCACTCCTATCCCCACCCATGGCTCCCCACCCTCCCTCCCTCTGGCAGAGGCTAACCTCTCCACCTGGCACTTTGCAGCAGGTCCCGGGGACTGGCTGCCAACCCCAGACCATCTCCCTGGGCCAAGGGCAGCAGCTGGCACTGGCCTCTCCCCAGACACCCTTCTCTGTGACAACACGAGAACGCAGGCACAGAGCAGGGACAGGGCCCAGTCACCAGCTGTATTTTCACCTTCCCCCTAGATGCTCTGAAGCCACCAGCTGGCCTGCGCCGAGTGCCAGGCTCCCTGCTGAAGGAGCACCACGACGGTTCCCCCCTGCCCCCCACCCCGCCGCAGATGAGCAATGAGAAGCTGCAAGGCATTCCATGCAAAATGCTGGGAGATGCCCAATACGCTGCAGCCACCACAAGCCCTGGGTGGGGGGCTCACAGCCCCACCTTGTCAGGAGGGCAAACCACACAGGCATTGAGACACTCTTCTGCGTAACTGCATGTGAGGTGCAGCTGAGCCAGGGTCCTGGGGCAGGGAGGTGTTCAGGAACCTGCCTGAGAACCTGCTGCTTCCAGAAGATCAAAGAAAAGAGAAAGCAAATGCCACAAGAGGCTCAAAAGAGCCCCTGTGGAGGCCAAGCATGGATTCTTCCCCTGCAGCCTGTAGGGGGAGCTGCTCAGGAGCCCGGTCTCCCCTGGGAACCGAATGTCTTCTCTGCCGGGTGGCCCCAGCACCTGTGCCCAGAACATCCCTCCCATGCTGGCAAGGACTTCCCTGTGAGCGGGAAGGAAAGCCCCTTCAGAGCCTTTAAGTCTTCATGAGTTTAAGATCCCATTCTTACTTTTTTTTCCTACAAAACCTTCAGCGAGGGACTGATATTCTTATAAAGCAAGCATCAGTTAAGTAGGTTAAAATATTAACTTCAGACTTTGCTAAGTATGTCTGGCAAAATTTGAAGAGTAACTACCCTTGAAAGGGGCTGAAGTAGAGTCCTACTTCCAGAACAGTAAAGAGAGAGAAAAATAAAGAAAGAAATAAAGCCAAGGAACAACTTCCCTGAGGACCAAATCTGCTCTGTCTTTTCCCAAGAAGTATTAATGGACTTTCTGGGGAATGTGTTACTTCCTCAGGCTACTCCACAGAGCAGGGAGGGACACTCCAAGCCAGAGGACCCACAGGGTCTCCAGAGTGTCTGTCCCCTGGCTCACCTAAGGCTGTGCAGTGTGATGAGGCCAGCAGAGACTCCCCAGTGAGGACACCATATAAATCCCAGGAAATAATACGCAGTCTATGTTTAGGAACCACGGAGAGGCCCCACGAATGGTCCCAACTGCCAGTATATTCAGACCTGTTATGGGGATACATGCATGGGTATTGTTCATGAGTAGGCTTCTGTACACTCGGCTCCAGGACCCCTGTTCCAGTCCCTGCAGTTCCAGGGTAGGCAAGAACCGAGGTCCAGGGCATGGGACATTGCACCTTCGCCACCACCCACAGACAGCCAGTTGCGCAAGGCTGGACTTTGCACAGATATCTGGGCATCCATAAGCCAAGGTGGTCTGCCTGTGGCTTTTCATCACTGCTGTCCCTGGGGCCTGTCCCTCCCAGGGCGCAGGTCCGCCCACTTCATTAAAGCCTGACATGTGCAGGGACAATTCTCTGACTTCATTGTTATCTTTCGCAGCTCCATCTGGAACCCAGTTAATCAGTGGCCATCGCCTCTGCGGAGCAGAAAGCTCTGGACACGGAGTCACAGCCCTACTGAGCCTGGAATGTCAAGAGTGCAGGGTGGTGACCTCCCCTCCCGGAGGTGACCTCTGGGAGGTGTCCACAGGAATGTCTCAGATTGAAAGAAGTGGGAGCCGGTCACAGGGACACCTGTACAGGCCTGTCCTCCCCGCCCTCGTCTCCCTGCCTCTCTGTCCCCATGGATCTGGGAAGGTCCTGGTGGTGTGCACACAGCTCCAGGGCATTCTGGGGTAGGGAACAAGAACTTCAGGGAAACACACGGTGGGGAGCAGGGCGGTCCACTTCAGCACTACCTGGAAAGTTCATCAGCAGGAAGGACTGGGGCCCATGTGACCCCCATCCCCCGCTACCTGCCATGTGTCTGGCCGTGCCCTCCTCTGAGCCATCCCCATCCAGCTGCCATCAGTCTGTGCAGTGGACACACACTACATGTGTATTTAATTCCTGAGAATCTGACTATGAGTTCTCAGGCCAAAGCAGAGCAAGTGGTTTCAATTTAAATACTGTAATTAAGAACACTGTGAAATTCTATTCTGCACTCTTTATTAGACTCCATTGGTTAAGTGACATGGGGGGCGGGGGGGGGGTTAGGGGTGGGGGAGGCACTGCCAGGGTGGAAATGCTTGACTGGCATCTTGAAGGGCAAGTTGGCTGAGTAAACAGACAGGGAGGGAACAGCATGAGCAAAGGCAAGGCAGTGTGGCTAGCTTCTCAGAAGACCTTGTACCTGCCTCGAGGCTGCCACTCTGGGTCAAATCACAACCACCAAGTTCATCAGCTTATTCTCAGCCTCAAGCACCCACTGTGGTTCTCTATTGCCTTCATATCAGATCCAATTCTTTAACCATAATCAGATACCTCCATTAGCCCCTCACCACTGCACCCCACATCATTACTGCCCCCAAACCACTGGCTGCACCAGCTGGGCCGTGTTCTCTGCCATCTGGAAAGCCATCTGCCACCCCCTAGGCCTGTCTCGTGCACCAGCCTGCAGGGAGAAGAGGCCCCCTGTCCTTCCCGTGGGAGGAGCTGACCTTCATGGCTGCCCTCAGACCAGGGATAGCCCTGCGCTACTCTTCCAGGGGTGGGGGATGGGGTCGAGGACCCAGAGTCTGCTGGGCTCCAGAGGGCACACCCGGTTCCACCCTCACCAGCTCTGCCACAGACACAGCTCTGTCCCCGGCCCGTGTCCACACTGCAAGCTGCACTAACAACTGTCCCTTCACAGGGCTGCATGGAGACAAAAGAGAAGAGCTGAAGGAAACCCCCAGTACTGAGCTGGGAACAGGGGGCATGTTAGAGAAGCGAGAGCCCGCCCGCTGATTTGAGACCCGCAGTGCACACGTGCTGAGCTTTCCCCTCTGAATCTCCACCCGAGGGTCACTCAGCCCACTGTCCCGGCCCAGAAATGGCCCCCCACTGTCACGTGTGCACCGCAGAAACCACGGTGGGCATGTGGTGGCCGTCATCCCGCAGTCCCTGAGGCTGACCAGGCTGCCTTGTGCTCACACCTCCCGGCCCGTGTTTCTTCTACCCAAGCTCAGCAGACGCGACACTATGGCCCAGTGACGTCACTCTGAGGATTCTGCCCAAGAGAAATAAGCTTACTAGTCCACAAAAAAATTTGTTCTGAAGCGTTTCAGCAGAAACGCTTTTTATAATCACCAAAAACTAGAAACAACCCAATGCCCATCAACAGGAGAATGGAGAAATAAAGTGAGGTACGGATGCGCCACGACACACGGCTCAGCAATACAAGGCGGACAAGGCACCAATACCGCCTACAATGTGGATGAGCCTCGGGAGCCCTGTGTTGAGTAAAAGACCCTGGACCTGGAAGCGTGAGCACTCTGATTCCGCTTACATGAAGTTTAAGACACATCTAAGAACCGTGGCTACCTGACCGGGTGAGTAGATTTAGATGGAGAAGGGGCACAAGAGAACTTTCTGGAGTGATGACAATGTCCTGCCTCTTGCCAGGAGAGGTGGTCACACAGTGCATCAGCTTCCTATTGCTGCTGCAACGAAGTCTTACAAACTCAGTGACAAGGTATTAGGGATTTAAAACCGGAAACATTATGTAGCTCTAGGGTCGGCAGAGCTGGGCTCCTTCGGGGGGGCGGGGGGCATTTCCTTGGCTTTTCTGGCTTGTAGAGGACACCTGCAGCCCTTGGTGCATGTCACCTTCCTCCTCCTTCAAAGCCAGCAGCATAGCATCTTCTGGTCTGTCCCCAATTCTGACCCTCCTGCCTCCCTTTCTCACCTACAAGGACCCTAGGAATTACACTGGGCCATGGACATCTTTGGGGGGCCATTCCTCAGCCTCCCACATGCAGGTGTGTATGCACATACATAAACCCCACCGGGCTGTGCACATAACGTTCCTATCCTTTACTGCAGGTAAGTCACACCAGTAACGATAAGAAGGGACTCCTATAATCTGGGTCATGGATGTCACACCCCAGGGATGGCTTTGCTGGCACCCACCCATTCAATTCGCATTCCCACCCTGCACCCATGGTCCAATTTTACAGAAACAATCTCTCTCACAGCCGGCAAGAAGCAAAGCTAATTTCAATCCAAACCTGACTCCCAAGCCAGTGTTCTGCCAGACCCCCATCATCACCAAAGACCCCTGAAACCCGTGTCAGGAAGGCGCGCAGAGGAGAGGGGGTTTCCTTGGATGCCCCAGCTTTGTCTGCTCTAAGAAAAACAGTGGTATGGTTAGGATGAGGAAAGTAAAGGCGGGGACGGCAGGAGTGACGAAGACTGTGCCAACCAGAGACCCCACGCACCGTTTGGGGGGCCGCGGTCCTCTGGCTCTGACGGGGCAGTCAGAAATCCAGACTTTCATGCGACCACTCTCATTCGTTTTAATTACAGGCAATGTGTTCAAATGCATAGGCAAGCATTTGTCCCCAGGCCCCCAGCTTGCCACCTCATGCCCCCACGTTCCCCCTCCCTCCCATCCTACCATGCCCGCCAGCAAGCAGCAGCCTCGCCCAGCAGAACCCTGGTCTGCTCTCTGCAGGGCATGGGACACGGGTGGTGAATCTGCTAGAAGGAAGCCAAGCTGCTCCTGTGAGAAGTGGCCCGACACCTCCTACGGGGAGGCCACCGAGCTCTGTAATGAGCCCTCCTGTCTGCTGTGAGCACACATTCCAGATGGTTCCAGAGGCCCTGCTCCTTAGATCCCAGCTGCTCCCGCCACCAGGGCACCTCCCAAGGGAAGGCTGAGGCTTCCTGGCTCATCTGCATTTTGCCCGATGCCCACCTGAGGCCCCCAACACACCCCAGTAGCTGAGGTCCCCTGTGTCCAGGTGCAGCAGAGCCCTGCTGAGCCACCACAGGGGGGGGCCTGGAGCCTGCTGAAGGGATAGCCTTATTCCCAAGTCTCCCCCTACCCCCCCCCACCCCCGCCTGCACCAAGCCCTGCACTGGGGGAGGGCCCAACCCACCTTGCTCCCTTGATGTTTGGTGTCAGGGAATCAGGGGTCTTGGGGAGTCACTTTCTCATGGCTGGGCACGGTGTGTGAAGGGGTGTTACAGCAATTATCCAGGACAATGACGTTTAAAGAAGACACACTCAGAAACCATCATGTTCAACACCCAGTCTTTCCCCACAAACCGTAACTTTTTAAGCCTCTGTGTCCTTGTCTCTAAAAGGAAGATAAAGCCCCCTAACCCTCGGTGCTGGGTCTTAGGAAAGCCCATCCATCAGCCTTGTGTCGTGGGGCCGGGCAAGTCCGGAAGGCTGAACACCACGGTTACCGGGGGCTGCCTCTGGGCGGGGTCCTCGCTGTTTCCTCCTTTTTCCTTTGGATTGTATTTTCCATGATGAACATGCAATGCTTTTGTCATGAGAACCAGTTATCTTTGCTTTTAACCCATTCCTACCCTGGTCAGTGTGAGGGCAGAGGAGATGGCTGGGTTGGGTGAGGTGAGGGTGTGAGGCTGGCTTTCACCTGTTACCTCCTCGGCTTCAACTGGATGCCCTGCTGCCTGGGCACAGTGCTGGTCCTGCCCAAGGTCCCTGCCTGCACAAGGACCCCCAGCCTCCATCGGGCCCCAGGGATCACAGGGTTTCCACACTCTGGGGTCAACTCTGCCCAGCAAGTCTCCCCAAGTGACCCCAGGGACTTTATTTCTTAGCTCCATCCTCCAAATGAGTAGATAGAAGCTCAGAGAAGTTTCCAAGGCCTCACAGCAAGCACACCATGGAACTGAGATGCAGACACAGCCCCTGAGCTCCCCACACAATACCACGCTGCCTCCCAGATAGTGCAGCCTGGAAGGGGCCTCGGCCTCTCAGCCTCCCCCACGCCCAAGGGAGGAGCTACACTTTCTGGGTGTTGCTTCTGGCTTTAATACTCAACCCCCCAAATGTCTCCAGATGTCCCCTGCCTGAGGTAGGCCATCTTCAGTACGGAAACAGAAATCCTGCGTACCTGCAGGGTGGGGGCCACTTGGCCTCGGTCCCAGGCCTCACCCTGGGCTCCAACCTTTCAACCAGGGTTGCTCAATACGTCAATTGCGAAGGAAGTGTGGGTAGATCGCATGACATTAAAAAGACATTTGTTTTTTGATTGGCACACAGGGTAGCCAATCTGACGTCTGAACTTTTGACACCCTACGCATGCGCGTTAAACCGCGCTAATTTGTTCAGTTACATTGCTGCGTAGTTAGCCTTCAATTTAAACTAAATACAACAAAGAGTATAAAAATGAGTGCCGTAGCTGGTCCAAGTAAGAAGCCTAAAACCTACCACTTTCATACAGAATGGGAGGGGATTTTTTCACTATGTCATATTCTAAGTGCGTTTGCCTCATCTGTCTGTGTGCCATTGCTATTCCAAAGAAGGGAAGTGTGGAGCGGCTTTTTCGGACTGTTCATAAAAACTATGACGTTGACTTTCCTCCGAAAAGAGAGCTGAGGAGGAGAAAGGTGAAAGAAGAATACACAATATTAAATAGTAATAATAGTAACTTAAATAATGATAATATAGAAGAAATAAATTTATGTTTTGCATTTTTATTGTAGGTAGGTCATTTTGACTTGGTCATCTTATAAGTAGCTCGCAAGCTGAAAAAGTGTGGGCACCCCTGCTTTAAACCAACCGGCAGGGCCCTGGCGTTAATCATTTACACCGGGTCAGAGCCTGTTGTTCAGTCGCCTAATTTGGGAACAGCCTGGAGCTGGCAGTATGCTGACCATATGGCCCCCAACAGGCTGTGGCCCTCAGGGCTCCGGGGAGGTGGCCTTGAGGGCCAGGGAGGGTCACCTTGAGGGTAAGCATATTCACAGATGCAGACCAATTTGCCAATTCTCGGGGCAGAAACCAGTTGTGTGTACAGGGCGGGAGAGGTGGGGGAGGGGTGCTGGCATGAGGAGGTGAGGGCTGCTATCTCGGGACACGGAAATCCCTGACAACTCCTCTGTGAGTCACAGGATGAGCCAGCCACCCCCCTGCCACGGTCATCACATTCTTGGCTTCTGTGTTTGTGATTCGCAGCTTATTTTGGGCTCGATGCTAATGTGTCATTAGAAAGAGGCCCCGCCCTCCGCCGTGCCCACCACACACTGGGATTTCTTCACAGGACCCCCCCACACACACACACACCATCACATGTTCACAGTCTATCTTCTCCCCGTGCAGGAATGCGTGCCCATTTGATAACGGAGCTTGGTGAGAGTCCGCTTTTCCATACGCAAGTCTGTGTTTCATTTAACACACAAGGCTGAGATATAAAAAACTAAGTAGGACAAAGTGCAATCTGACATTCCTCCAGCTCCCTGATAAATCCCATCCTGCTGCCCCGTCTTCCTTCCCGAGAACCCCACATCCCAGCCCCCAGCACGTGGCGCTGCGGGAGGTCACTAGCCAACGTTCAGGGGAGGACCAAGGGGCGCAATGCTGGGGCAGAAGCAATGTCAGCAACCAGCCAAGTCCTTGTGGGTTCACGTCTGAGCCCCAAGGGAAGACCTACCAGAAGCGTTGAACATCTCTCAGTCTCTCCCTCCCTCTGTCAGTCTCTGTCTCCTTCCCTCTTCATCTCTGTTGCTTCCTCTGGCTCTCTCCACACGTGTGCATGCGCACAAGTACTTATGTGTACACGTGTGTGTGTGTGCATACACACATGTACACACCCAACAGCCCCTTTGAAGACGGATCTGGCGGGACCGGGCAAGCAAGCCGCAGCAGTGTCAGGTCTTTGCTGGGTCTCAGGCACCTCTCCTCACCACTCTGCTTGTGAGTGTCCCCCAAAAGCTTGGCGCTCTAGGACAGACAATCCCTGCTTCCCCAGTTCCCTCCAGGGGTGCCCCTGAGACCACCCAGGCCGGGTGCCGCACTCCACCGTGCTGTCCTCAGCCTCCCCATCCAGTGTCCCAACCAGACAGGCAGGGTCTTAGCTTGCTCGGAGAGACAGCGTGACCCTGTTCTGCCATTGTGCTCCTAGGGTCGCTGCCACTTTCTACAAGCCTGTTCCTTCATCAGACTGGCTCACAGAACGCTGCAAGTCCCCACTTTCACCCTCCAGCTTCCACCATTTCTCATCTGACCATCAAAGTCACAAGATGCCACACTAAGTGCTAGTGGCTGATGAAGTCCCAAATCTGCCCAGCAACCCCTACCTCAGATCTCCACGAGGCCGTGGTTCCACGGTGGCTCCATTTACCAAGCAGTAAAGTCCCCCACAAACAGTGGGCCTGACACAGTGTTGACATGTTTTTATTTTGCCAGGGATAGACACTTGAACATTTTTATTAAATCTGTCATCTATTATATTCAATTCAGTAATGAAAGGAAAATAGGACTGTATCAGTTATCTGTTGCTATTAAGAAAAAAAATTTTTTTAACTCCAAGAGTTAGCAACCAACACAACCACCAGTTGTTTGCACAAAACTGTACAATTTGGGCATTTCCCACCTGGGTCAACACAAGCAGTGACCGTCAGGTGAAGACTCACCTGGGTTGGGTGGGCCAAGACAGCCTCTCTCACCGGGCTGATGCTCACCTGGGTTGGGTGGGCCAAGACAGCCTCTCTCACCGGGCTGATGCTCACCTGGGTTGGGTGGGCCAAGACAGCCTCTCTCATCGGGCTGGTGCTCACCTGGGTTGCGTGGGCCAAGACAGCCTCTCTCACTGGGCTGATGCTCACCTGGGATGCTGGTCGGGGAGCCTCAGGTCCCCTCCTATGTGGCGCTCAGCAGGAAGAAGAGACTGGGGGCGGGGAGCGCTGCAGAAAGGGCTCCAGGCTCCAGGCTTTCCCTCCTAGACCCAGCAGCAGGCCTTAGTTCTAGAAGCCAACTCAGGGTCCTCACTCTAAAATCTCCTTTGGGCTTTTCTTTAGCTAGAAAAGGTTTGATACCCCGCAACCAAAAGTCCTACTTCACACTCTTTGAAAACAAGCATCCGCCAAGGGCCAGGGCCCAAAAGAGGAGCAGCCACCGATGTCAACTGAAGGAATAGCAAGAAAGGAGGGAAAGGTTGTGCCTAGGCTTCCTGTTAAGGACTCTCTCCTCGCGGCAGTGAGACTTGGCTTCTCGTTCCCTTGCGTCAAGTGTTACTCTTCAAACACTCTTTTAAAATGTAACTCCTGCAGGGAAGGATGAGTCACTCATTTATTAATGGCAAAGAGGCTTATAGCTGCATGCCCCCCTGCCTGATTCCCAGTGGCTGGCTGGAGCGCTGTGTGGAGAAGGATTCTGAGGCTACGACCAGGCCCAGCAGGGAAGCCGGTGGAGGGAGTCCCCTAACCTGGATCCTCTTCCTGGCTTTGCCACGTGTTGGGAGCAGTCTCTTCCCTCCCCTGACCTCACCTTGCCCACCTGTACAGTGAGAAGGCAGGCCCAGCCTGGACCTTTGACAGCACAGGTACCAGGTGGCTGCAGGTGCCACCTATGAGCTGTTTCCCCAACAGCTCTCATCTCCTCTCTGGGAGTGGGTCTCCTGACGTTCGTGCTGGAAAGCGCTTCCTATCACAGCCCGCAGGAAAGGCCCCTCAAGGGCAGCGAGAAAAGGACAAGAAAGGAAGGAAGTGACCAGAGGAATTTAGCCTTTAGCCCACGGAAACCTGGGAGACAAAGCGAGACCAGTCTGGGGCCTACAAGTCAGCAGACTCAGGTCCCAACACCTACATCATGTGTCCCCAACAGGAACCAGGAGTCTGGGGACAGCAACTACTGCTTCCAGTCACAGAGACACCAACAGGACCACAGGGTCTGATTTATAAAAGACAGAAGGAGCAAAGGAGGCCACTTCTTTTGCTCGTTTATGGGAAACAGAGGACACTAGCAAAACCCACTTCCCTCTGAGATTTGGGGGACTCAGGGGACCCACAGAGCAGGAGCTCGCTGCCACAGAATTTACGACCTTCCCAGAGCCTCTGTAAAATTAGGATGCAATCGGCAAAAACTACCCCCCAAAACATGCTAAAACAGCTGGATAGCAAAACAGTCTCAAAAGTTCCGTAAATGCAACCAGAAACTGAGGTGAAGGTACATGACCAGATGCTCTTGCTGGTGGCTGTCACTTGAGGCCCCGAGCTGTAACAGCACCAGTATTTTTAAATGGACACTCATCCTGCAGCAAATAGAAGCACAAGCTACAACACGGTATACTTTCCTGAAAATCTTCACATGCTGCAAAATCACAAACTAAAACTAACAGGGGTCATGGGGAAAACAGTGCTGGTGCGTATCATTCTGCAGCTCCAGAATGAACACAATGATAATGATCAATTCTAGCTACTAACTGAGCACCCTCTGTGCACCAGGCTCACACTGAGCACCTGACATGTATTCTCACATTTAATTCACACTGCCGCCCCCCCCCCAGTGGAGCAGGATTATAAATCATCCCTGTTTACAGCAGAAGAAATCGAGGTACAGCGATGTTACACCCGTAGGTTAAACACATCTGAACCCAGAAGTGTCTGAGCCCAAAGCCCAGGCTTACCCACACACCCAACTGCCTTCCTCAACTCATAGCAGGTGCCGATGGCTGAGAAGACAGGGGTAAGTAGCACAACCACATAATTTATCCTCCAAACTGGGATACTTAGCAAGTGAAAGTACTCCCTATCAATAACTTCACTGAGACAAGAGTCATAAACCACAACTGTCTGGGCAAACCAGGGCGCGTAGCCACCCTAAATATAAGGGGACTGAAACTGAGGCCCATACTCTGCAGTTCAGGGCTCCCCAGAGAGGTAATGTGCAGCAGCCAGGAGCCACACCTGACCTCATAGCTGCCAGGTCATGGTCAAGGCTGGAAGAGGAGGGGCGGTCCTGGCAGAGGTCAGAGCAGCATCTGCAAAGCTCCAAATCTGGGGTCTCAGCACAGTGGGCGGAGCCTGTCCAAGGGTGGGCTGGAAACCAATTCTGAGGGCAACAAGCTGAAGACCCTGGATATAGTTCAGAGCTACAAAGAGACCTTGAGTCCCAACGGTGCCCCAATCAGGAAATCCAGTGGGGGCTCAGAGCCTTGGCAAAGGGCCAATGGGGAGTCAAGTGGGGCCAAGAGCCTGAGACACCAAGCTTTCCTCCGAAGTTCTGGGCCTGGAGGACAAGAAGCCACGTGGCCTGAGGCTCAGGCTGAGGTCTGGTTTTTCTTTGCTGTGAGATCTCGGGCCAGCCCGTCTCCCCTCTGAGTCTCCTGGACAAAAGGCAACTGCTGATAACTGCCCTACTTCCCTTCACTGGGTTCAAAACAGTGCATAAGAATGGCAGATAACAGCACACGAGCTGGGAAGTATACTCAGCCCTTAGCAGGGGGTAGAGGAGTAAATCAAATCCACTCTGAAATGGGTACTGTGTGTATCCCCACTTTACAGATGAGGAAACTGAGGTAAGGGGGACTAAGCAACTTATGCAGAACGTCCCATGGCCAGTAAGTGGTAAAACCAGGACTGGAATCCATGCTGACTGCCCCTGTGAGATCCCACTGGAACATTCTCCTTCCCCACCTAGCAGTCCTACAACAGCACTTCCTGGCCAGCTCGTTGGCTCACCTCGCTCTCCTGCGATGCCCAGAACCAACGCTGGGTGAGAGGCGCCTGCTCCCTGCCACTTGCTATTCATTCATCAAGGCCCTGGTTCTTCCTTGCAAGTCAGGTTATGCACGGAGATGATAATGACGCTTTCTCCCTCACCAAACAGGCCTATTTATGCCGCGAGAGAGCATTTCGCCCCCACAAGATTGAGTCATCACTCAAAGCCTTGTTGGAATCAGAGCCAGATCTCTTCAGAGACTGATTGAGCCCTGCCCGCACCCCCCACCATCACCTGCTTCCTCCCACTCCTGAGCATCCATGCTTGTAGAAGCACCACCCCACTGTGGAGTGGGCAGGATGTGGACGCATTCCCCAGTGCTGTGTTCCCTCGTGGCTTGCTGACTGATAGTCAGTCAACACACCGTAGAATATTTATTGAGCACCTACTATGTGGCTTTACTAGGAGTATGGCCATGAAAGACACAGCCTCTGCCCTTGTTGGGAGAAAAGGGATTGAGAGAAAGAGCAGAAGGTTTAGGCTCCATGACTGATTCACATACCAAGTCCAGCATTCATTGGCTGGGTGGTTTGACTCTTTGGCTGAGCAAGTTAGCAAATTTCTCAAAGGCCTCCCTCCTCTGCCTTGTCAGGACAGTGGGGTAATCACACCAACCTCATAGGGCTGTTGGAGGTGTCGATGGGATTTACACACATAGAACTGAAACATCGTGTACTCAATGAACACTAGTTGGGATGACCGCTTTGGGACCCACAGGGGTGAGAGTTCACCCAGATGGATGAGTCCAAGAAGGCTTCCTGAGAAGTGCTATCTGAACTGGGTTTTGAAGTATAAGTAGGAGTTTACCAGAAAAACAGAGGATGTTCCTGGCAGGGAGAACTATAAGAGGGCCAAAGGAGACCCCAGGGCACTAGGAAACACGAGGCCCTGTGTGGGAAGCATGTACGGGGGCCACGGGAACCCCAGTGGCGGGAGGACATAGCTGCAGAGGCAGGTATAGTATGCACTTGAGGTGGGTCCCATGGCCAGAGCCCCAACCCGTGATAGCCAGAGCATCACTCTGACTTCTTCCTGGCCAGCTTGGAAGTCACATCTGGCACTCATCCACTTCCACATGGAATATGGTGAACACAGTAAAGTCGGGCAGCCACATTCTCTGTTAGCCATGAACTCATTCATTCGGACATTCAGTAAAACCCTCTGGGGGCCTCCGGCATGCCAGGCATGTGCTAGGAGAGGCCTGACCACCTCCTAAGCCTCATCCAGCCTACCTCCAGTTATGCCACACTGGCCTGGCAGCTGTCTTCTTGGTGAAATGGGCCCCGCTCATAGAGTCTTTCATTCATTAACGAATGTGGTCAGGGCTGAATGAGTGATTCAATTCTCAGACTTGAGCATAAATGAAGTCCTCAATAAACATCAATGTTTAAAATGCTTGTTTTTATTATGATTAACTGCCAGGATGGTAAGAATTCAAGCTCCAAAGCCCAAAGCAAAGCTTACAGAGGCACCCCCGACCCAGGCCAACCCCCCTGCCTCCTGCTCCTCACCTTACCCCCACCTGGACCAAATGCCCAGGTTCCCACTGCCCATCCCTAGCCCTGACTCATCACCTTAGCAGCCAGCCAACCTGAACCAGCCCTCTCCCTACATCATCCAGCCTTCTAGGGCTCTGTGTTGTCAACCAGCCCAGGTCTTGGTGGGCGCAGGACTGAAGGTCATAACAGCCTTTGCTGTTCAAATCTCCAGAGATGAAAAAGTAGCCTTTCTGATTTTGCAAATTAACTAATTTACACATTCCATTAAGAAAAATATATAAGTATATACAAAACAATGGAATAGTGGCGAACTGCCTTGTCCAGATCTCCCAGCTTCAACAACTACCAGGATGCCACCATTCTTGTTTCGTGGGCACCTCCACCTCTCCCCATCTCCGCTCACTTCATTTCTTGAATAAATTTTTATGACCAGTCTTTCTGGCACACCCCAGCACTCAGGGCTCCCCCTGCTCACAGGTCCAAACACAATACTTGTGGCTCTCGTCCTTTGGCACCAAGAACACCCTTGAAATGATACCAGGACAAAAAAGCATTTTTAGGCCCTTAATAGAATGGTAATCAGTGGCCACAGCCGTGGGGTTATACAGGATGGTGGTGAAGGACTAGAGCCCTGGAATCAATACTTCCTAGACATGTGACCTTGAATAGGCCATTTGACCCATGTTTGGATTTCTTACCCAGTAAAAGAGGAATGCTGCTAAACAGTTTGTTGTGAGGCTTTAAAATATATATATCACATGTTCACTTGTCCACACAGAATATGCCATGAGGAAACCTTAGAAATAGATGTAGTAGGCAGCGAGTGAGCAGGCTCTGCTCTGATGAGAGACTAGTAATATCTCCCAACTTTATATATAGACGTAGGGATAGAAGCGCAAAGAGAAGCCAGGGAGAGCCTACTCCGTGTCCCAAGTCCACGTGCTGAGAATTCTCACTGGCTGCCTTGAGCAGCAAATCGTTGGAAGGGAGGAAACTCCCTGGAATAGACACAGGCAAGTGGTGGCAGGTGGCCCAGCACACACCCAGCATGTGTATCCTGGGTGTGTATCCATGTGGACGGCAAGTTCTTCCAGCCCTGAGGACAACCACTCAGCCGAGTGCCTCAGTGTGTGTTTGTGTGTGCGCGTGCACATGTATGTGTGTGTGGATGTAGAACAGGGGTGCTGAATTCCATTTTACAAGACAAAACGGTGTGAGAGGGTGCACATCCTGCTCACTCTTCTGATTTGACAAATCCTATGGCCGACCTTGCACTGGATACAGCCACTCGCTATTTATCCCAGCATGAGGAGCAAGAAGCTGGTTTACTAACTTAAGCTTTAGCAATACTTGGCAATTCAGAAGCCTCTCTCTATCACTCTAATTTTTTTTTTTTTCCAATTTAAAGAAAAAGGATGGGGAGAAAAATGAATCAATCCAGTTGCTGAGTGATGTTCAGACAAAGACATCCTCCAGCCCTCCTCCGTGTTCACCAGCTGGGGGACCCGCAGGGAGGGGGCACATTTGGGATGTATGTTAAAGCACAGCCTGGGGTCTTGGCTTGGGTTCTCCCAGGTTCCTCCCAGGAGGGAATCAAGTCAGGACCTCCCCCTCCCCCCACCACTGCAGTACGGTGTAGGCACCTCCCAGATCCGCAGGAACAATGGGATGGGGAGGGGGCAGGTACCTCTGGAGCCAGCAAAGGGCAGGACGCGACCACAGACAGCAACACTGTGATCACCCTGCCCATGTTGGCTGTGCTGCCACCTGACTCAGTTTCCCAGCTTTGGGGTCCCTGCAGAGCTGGGCACTCCTTTCCTGGATGAATTTCCCTTACGTCCGGGTTCATCCTCGCTAGGCGGCTTGTCCTGTTGCTCCGGGGAAGCCTCCGGGCCACTCTCCGCTCCAGCGGCTGAGCCTGCCACAGCCCTGAAGGTCAGGGGACACGGTGCCTCCATGTACCCAACTTTCCCCACTTGTACCCACAATCCTGGCCGGCCCGTCCGCTCTGCTGGCGAAGCCATGATTTATAGACCGGGCTCCAAGGGCTGCTCCTCTTTCTCCGCTCCCAGGTCCTCTCTCGCTCCTTACCTCTTCCGCGCCGCATCTGAGCCCTGGCCATGCTCCCCAAAGAAAGCGGCGCCGGCAAATCTGCAGAATGCAAGCGACTGTCCTGTGCACTGGGGGGCTGCCCTCCTCCCCACCCCCGCCAGGACAAAGAGGGAACAGTCGAGCCCCCTCTGATGCGACCTTCCTCAGCCCAGAGATTCCTGCGAATGGGTGGGGACGGGCGTGGGATGCAGTTGGGACCAGAGCTGCAGCCCCTACTCCGGGAGCTTTGGATCGATCCCGGAGTGGTGAGGGAGGGGACAGGTCCGAACCTTCGATTTCCCACAGGCTCCCACCACCGCCCCGCCGAGTCACGGAAACGAGCCTCCAGGGATACGGGACAACCCGCGGCCAGCCCTTTACCCGACAAGCGCAGGCGTCCCCGCACGGCGTGCAGGGGATGGACACGGCGGGCAGTTCAGACCCGGACTTGCACCGGGCCCAGCAGGAGGCGCCACCCCGTGGCAAGGACCGTCAGGGTGCCCGGGCGGGGGCTGCGGTCCCCGCCGCAGTGTCCGCATCCTAGCCCGGAGCGGAGCACGTGACCGGTGGGCCGCCTTGGGCCCCCTTAGCCCGCCGCCCCGCTGTGAGCTGACCCCGGCCCCACCTCTTGAGCAGCATGAGGCGGGGGCTCCCATTCTCCCGCAGCCCGCGAGGAAGCTGATGGGTGCCAGGCCGAACGCGCCTCATCCTGCCCGGTTCCCCCCGCCGCCGCTGCAGGACCTGCGCTCTGCACTCACCTCGAGGCCCCGTGTCGCCGCGGACAGCCTCCTTGTCCGCCATGGTCGCGCAGCCCCGGTCGGCGAGAGGAGCCCCCGGCGCAGCGCCCGAGCGCTGCAGGTCTCCGTCCGCGTCCTCGGCGGCTCCCGGGCCGGGTGTGAGCCGCCAGCTGCTAGAGCATTGCTCTGACGCGGCGGCCGCCGCAGCCCCGGCTCCTCCCCGTGCTCCTCCCGGGCCCGCCCCGCGCCCCGCCCCGCCCCGCCGAGCGGGGCCGGGCGGGCTGGGCAAGGCCGGAGAAGGCTGGGGAAGGCAGGCGATCGTAGGGCCGGAGGGTCCCGAGTCCGCTCGCCCGCTCTAACCCGGCCCGCCGAAACCCGGCCCCTACACTCCCGGGCTCACCGCTGAGCGGCCGCGGCGAGGCTGATGGCGCGGACCCGGGTCCCCGGCTCGCCGGCCGGATGCAGGCGCACGCAGCGCGCACGGTTCAGAGAGCAGTGGGGCTCGATTTCAGGCCCCCTCGGCCCCGCTACGCGTCCGCTCTTTGCAATCACAGGCCACTGAAGCTCTGCAGCAGGCATCGCATGCACACCCCACTGGAGCGGACCCTGAGGAAGTCCGCTCCAGTCCCCACCAGTATATTTCTCTTCCTCCATCTCCATGCAAGGGTCCAAAAGGAACGGCCAAGGGCCCCAGCAACAGCGGAACCTGGCACTGCCAGTTGTGAGGCCGCAGACGCAGGACCTGCGCGGGAGCGGTGCGCTGGCCACCGTCGCGGGCATCCGCCTTCAGGCCGCCTCCTGGACTCCATGGCAACTCGGGAGCCGAGAGGCTCTTGCGGCGGCGGCTGCCTCGTGCCTTCCATATTTGGGCTTCCACCCAGCCCATCCTTATAGAGTTTGAGAATAGAGACATTAGTAATGCAGAGTTTTGGTGGTCAATGACCCATGCTCCCTGACCTATGGCTCCGCCCCGCACACGCACCCCGGCGACCTATCTGGGCCTGACCAAGTGGCTTCTGGGTCACCTGTGCAACGACTAGGCAAGGAGGGCAGTGGAAAGAATCTGGACAGTCACTGGGTCCTCCCAGCGTCCCTGGCACGGTGCTAAGTGCTCAAGAGCCTCATCTCATTTTCTCTGCATAATTGAGAACTGAGAACTAGTGATCCCCATTTCGCAGTTAAGAAATCGGAGGCTTGAGGGAGATAAATGATAATCCCTAGAACACCCACAGCAAGCTGGGATCCCCATCCAGGTCATAACCACCCTCATGAGCATCCTCAGATGGGCCACAGCTCCCAAAGCATACCTAGGGGAGGCTCCATTGCGGCAGGATATGAGGGAGGGGTTGGGCAGAGGGCTGTAGGGAAAGCCCAGAGACCAATCTCTACTCAGGAAGTGTTATATGGAGATAAGTTAATAGGACAAACTTGTCTTCTATCTGCCGGCATTAAAAATCCCGTGTACAGTCTGTAACCATGGACACATTACTTAGCCTCTCTGAGCCTCGGCATCCTCACCTGCGAAATGGGTGTCGCTGAAGAGGATTAGATGAGAGGGTGCATGTAACATGCTTTGCTTGGGGCCTGGCACATGGTAGTCAATCCATAACGTATTCGATATGATTAAGTCATAGACACCTTTTTAATGGTGGCCAATGGCCAGTTGTGTAGGGTAGTGCGGGCATATGGTGGGGGCACTCCCAGAGTTGAGAACAATACTGTCCCACAGAATGCCCTCCCCTAAGGCTGCTTGCTTGCTGGAACAACACCACACCATCTCAGAGACAGATCCAAGAGAAAGCCTGGTGGCCAGGAGCATGTGGCGCTTGAGTGTAGGCAGGAGAAGAGTTAAGGCAGTTGTCCAGGTGACAGCCTGACTGAGCAGGCTCAGGATGGAGGCGGGAAATGCCGAACCAGGCCCGGTACCAACCCTAGAGCTGCCTGCCCAGTTCTGTTCTGATCTCTCCATGCAGTTAAGTTGGCCAGGCCAAGGCTGAATGGATTGGAACATGAGAAGGCATGGAGGCCAAAAAAGAGCTTTCTAATGCATGCAACTCTGATGGAGTTCCTCTTGTGAATAAAGCCATGCCAGGTATCCCTACCCTGAGGAAGGGAAAGAGTCCTAACTCTTTAGTGCGACTTTCAGCACTTTTGACAAGAGGGAGTCCCATCCTTTCTCTCTGTGGTCTGTCCCCCAAGAAGCCTTCCCTCCACCAGCCTTCCTCGGCCACAGTTATAAGCTCCCCGACTCCATGTTTGGCACCCCCTTTACTTCCCTCCTCTACCTGCCCACACCCAGCATCCTTTAGGACCCAGTCCAAGGCCACCAGCTCCAGGAGACCGAGGACACTGCCCCCACACCACACTTCCATGGTACTCGATACACCCACACAGCTCTCTTCCTCCCCACCCCCCACCCCCGCTCCCCTGTCTGTCACCCAAGTGGCTTCCTCTGTTTATCTGCAGGGACGCCTCGTCCCCAAAGAAAGGTGTCCACTGGGAACCCGTTCTCCACTTTTTGCCAGGTAAGCTCCCACCTCCAGGTGTCAGCTTAGATGATGTCACTTCCTGCAGGAAACCGCCCTGCTCTCCAAGACTGCGTTAGGGTCCTCCCCTGTCCCCTGTGCCTGACTCATGCACTCCGATTACAGCACTCACCACCACAACAGTATTATCATTATTACAACAGTACGTCTTATTATTAACCCATTACACAGAGGAGAAAATCGAGAGCCAGAAAGGTCATCAGGGTATGAAGCTGGAGAACTGAGACTAGAACACAGGTCTTTCCAATTCAGTTTACCCGTCCCCGCCTCTAGCTGCCAGGGGTCGGCTGTGCCCACAGCTGTTGCTGGTAGCTGTTGGCGGAGAGCCTGGCACAGGTAGTTAAGTATGAAGGAAAACGGCCCCTCAGCTACAGGCTCTCACTTATCATCTCTAGGGTCCTCGTCACCCACCAGCCTCAGGCACCCACCTGCCAGCAGCCTTCCTCATTGTTCTTCAGACCCCAGACCGACACACCTACCCTCCTCCCTTCAATATCAACTCGTGCAAAGAGATGCTGGAGCCTGGAGGCCAACACTGCCAAGTACTCTGCCATGCAGCCAGGACACCCTGACACACTCACCAACCGCCAACTGTGGAAAGGGCAGGACACACGGGACAGGGTGACCAGTGGAGGGGGCAGGGGAGAGTCCTCCAGCCCCCAGTGCAGGTGAAACTGCAGAACACTTGCTGATGGGTCAGCTGCTGAGGACACTGATCCTGGGGGCACATGGGGACCAGGACAGGCTAAGTACACCAGCAGAAAGCAGAGAGGAGGAGAACATCACGTCACATGGAATAGACCAGACCAGGGCTCAAGTCTGAGCTAAGCCACTCCCTGCCACTTCAGGTGACCTGGGCACACACTTCTCTGGGTCTGCCCTTCACCTGTGAAAGGGTTCAATGATGGTAGGCAGGATAATGATGGGAGGTAATATGTATAAAGCATTGAGCATAGGACCAGGCTACCTACACTGCAGGAAATAGAATTTCTTATTTAATTTGCAAATTTGCCTATTTAATTTGCTACAAAAATGCCAATTTCTTGTGTATTATAAATTACAGAATGCATCTAGGCAAAATTTTCTTGGCTGGCGAAGAAACATAAAAGATAGACAGGGGTAAGCGACTTTTTTTCTTTCATGTTTATCTAAAAAAAAAAAAAATTTAAGTTTGAGAACTACTGACACACATCCAAATCTGAGCTTTTACGTCCAAAGCTTCCAGTAAAAGCTACTATGAACTTTACGATATGCCATCAGAATTTGGTCTATAAACCGAACACCATGCAAGTGCCTCCTTTATAACAGAACCAAGATTCAGAGGAGCTAAGACAAACACTGGAAAAGTCCAGGCATGAGTCACAGTCCTTGACCTCTGATCTCGACGACATTTAAAAAAATCTAGCCTCAGAGCCAAACCGTGGTGTCTAGTTTAGACATCCTTTTCCAACGTCTTTCCGCCCCATCTGGTGTGAATCAGCCTCTCCATTAACATTCCAAAATGCACTTTGCATATACAACATGAGCTGCAGCCTGAAATTCAAGGGGGAAACTTGAAGGGCCGGAGGAAATTACTTCTCAGAATATCACAATCACTCAGGCCTGCAAGGTAAACTTTAGAAATACCTGCTCAGGTAATGACAAGTTATCCAAATATTTTTGTATGGATTTCAAACAGCAGAGCAAACGTGTGGTCATTCTCTCGGCACCGTTCTCAGAACGGCTCGACCCGTGGCCCTGCAAGCTCCTGGTACAGAATAAGATGGACCGTTCTCAAAGACACATGTCCAAGAGGACAGTGCAAAGCGAGAGAGACTCAAAGACGAAACACGGAATGAGCACATTGCCCAGAGAGCTTCCATATGGGCTGCAGCGAACGGTATGCTATCCGAGCCCAGAGGTTTCATGTTGCGGAGAAAAGCCACTTCCCTCCTTTCCAGCTCACAGCCCAGGGCCTGGCTCACAGCAGGCGCACAGTGTAGATTTGTTGAAGAAATGAATGAATGTTCAAGTAAATAAATAATGGAGTGGAAGGAAACTGGAGCTTAGAGAAGACAAATCTCTTGTCAAAGCCACACAATCAATGACAGAGCTGGGGCCAAACTCCAGCCCCCTGCCTCCCAGCTCAGTCCAGTCGTGTCCCCCCGTCTGCAAAAGGTCCAGGGGAGATGGCTCGTGCTAGCTGCGATTGATTGGGGATGACCGGGACATGGGAGAGAAGGCAGGCACTGGCCCATGTCTAGCTCTGGGGAAATGGGTAAGTGCGGGGATGATTAGCAATGTCTGTCCCCTGGAGGGAGTGTGGCATCCATGTTATGATACCTTGACTTCCAGAACCCCTCCTCTCTAACTTTCTAAACTTCAATAAGGGGCAGAGGGAGCATTCTGCACTGTGCAAAGAGGAACCTAGTGGACCTAGCCACCTGCAGCTTCTAATGCCAGCAGAAGTCCTCAAAAACTCAAATGTCCCCAACCATGGTGCTGCCTCGTTACCTGCGGTCCTAATGTGTGTTCGTCCTAGACAGAGGCAGCTGCTATGCCCCCTGGTCGGCACAGCTGTGTGTTTGCTTTCTGGTGGCAGGCCCATCATCACAGTATTTGCCTGGAGAAGAAACACAAGCAGCATTCGGGTCACCAGGTTCTGAGCTCAGCCCTGGGAGCTTGTCTCTGGGCCTCGGTTTTGCCACCTGTAAAATGGACCGGTTACCTTAGGGGAACCTTAAGTCCTTCCTAAGAGTCCATGAAAAGATGTCCTTTGGTTATGGAAGAAATCCAGAAAAAATAACTGGATAAGGCCCTTAATCATGAGATTCATTTATTCCCTCTGCAGAAACTTACTGAGGTTTTACTATGTACAAGGCTCTGCTCTAAGCCTGTAAGAAACAAAACAGCCAAAATGTATCTAACCACTTGGGAGCAAGACACTAACTTTACTTGAGGGGCAAGAGGTGTCATAAACCCTTCTGGGGAACAGAACTGTGACTCTTCTCCCCAGAACCATGCTCAAAATTACATTTCCCCGGCACGTACCAGGATCTCGGCATGCTGAAGCCCAGCCGAGGACCCTCAGACCCCAAATTAAGAACCAAACTCTAAAGCCATTGAACAAAATGGGCTTTTCTAGCAGGTGCACTGGGCTGAGGCCGTGGCAGGGTCAGGGGTGACCGTGGACCCCTGAGCCCTTGCCTCTCCCTGTAAAATAGGGATAGTGATGTCACCCACCACACAGGGGAGCTGGGAGATCAACCCCCAGATCCATATGCTCGAGAAGGATCTGCACCCTGGACAGTGATGCTCCGGGCCATCTAGGAATCACCGGCCTCTTGAACGAAGTGAGGAGACGGAGAAGTGGAAGGTCTTGGAGGACATTTAGGAATCAGGAAAAGGAAGTGCCTGTGGCCATGAAATATCTTCCAGGTCCTGTCGTCTCATCCACATCCCCCTTTGGTTTTTACCTCCCTTGGCCTGTTCCCTTATAAACGGGTGAGTGGTGAGCATGGCTTCTCTGCACGGGTACCCACACCACAGCTCCCGGCTCCTCTCTGACCTTGCAGTGGCTACTCTGGCGCCCCCTTCAGTCCAAGTCCTGACCCAGCAGGAGGTGTGGCTGGGAAGTGTGCGAGATCCACTTCTCCTCTGTCCACCTCCTCCCCCAACACTTCCCATGGAATTACAGTCAAACCCACACCTGTCCCGGGAGCCCAAGAGGTCCTGCAGGATGTGGCCCCATCCACCCTGCTGGTCTCATCCCGGTCACACCCCTGTCCCACCCACCCACACACCCACCCATTTCCAGGCCTCCATAGCTCATAGGACACATTTACAATTAGAACAAGGAGTCTCTTTCTCCGGACACTTCACTTCAAACTTTTGGAAAACCAGCATAATGTCCTGAAATAGCACACTTATTTCATCTGCCAGGAAGTGGAAGTAAAAAAATTATGCAGGTATCTAATGTCTAAAATACCCCCCAGGGCTGAGCGGTTCACAACCTGACCCCTGTACCCAGTACCCTCAGCTACCTGCCTTGTCTGGTTCCTCTGCAGGCCGGGCTCCTCCCACCTCCCACTCTGTGGACCTGAACGTCGGCCCCACCTCCGCCAGGCCTTACATCATCGGACTGAGTCACCCTAAAGGTCAGCTCCTCAGAGAGGCCCTCTCTGGCCCCACCTGTTGTTTTGTGTCACATCACGTCACTCCACTGATCCAGACCGATACTTTCCATTCCTCTCACTTGTTTATTGCGAGCGTCCCCCATTAGGCTGTAGCCTCCCTGGGGGCAGTAGTAATAATGAGCCTTTATTAAGCACGAGCTCTGTGCCAGACATGGCTCTGAGCACCTTACATCAATTGTCCCATTCGATCTTCACAGCCATGCAGGAGGAACTATATTATTATTGTTCCTATTTTACAGACAAGGAGACTGAGGCCGGCCATGCTTGCACAGAAGTAAGTGGCAGAGTCAGATTTTGCGCCTGGGCAGTCTGACCTCAGTGGAGCACCCGGGTCTGTCTTGCTCCCCTCCCCCATGGTGAGCTGTGCAGGAATGTGTCCCAGTGCCTAGACCGACACGTGGCACATAGCTGGACGTCAAGAAACGTGTAGAATGAATGAAAAGAATCATCTAATGGGAAGGTAGAATTAAAGTTTACAAAGCATCCTCACCTTTCTGCTCTCACTTGAATCATAAACCACGAGAAGGAAAGTGTCGCTATTTCTGACTTTTTTAAAATGAAGAAATTGAAGGGCTGGTGAGATCATGTGCACCTTGGCCTGAGGTTGTGATTTTATGGGCCTGTGTTAAACCAGTGGTTCTTTCAAAGCTTGTGTTTTATTTTAAAATTGCATACACACTTTGCATCCTCGCCTATGATATAGCTGCAGGGTTTTTCCTAAACAAAATTAACACCTTAAATTTCTATGACTTGTTTTAAAATATCTTGTTGTGGAACACTTTAAGCATCTACAAAACTAAAGGGAACAATGTAACAAACCCTTGGGTACCCAACACCCAAGTTACTTAATTTTTAAAAAAAATAAACTCTTTCAGTGACATGGACTCTCCCAGGAAAAAATCACAGTTAACTGTCATTTACACTTTATTTATGCATATAATTGTCACATCCTTCCCTCTAAGAAGTACAAACTAATATTGGGCTACATTTCAGGTATGGACATAAAGAGGGGGTGATGTCCAGTCAGCCGCTAGAAGTCTTGGAGGTGGAAGGGGAAGAACCAGGAGCTACTGAGGGCTGGCAGTATTACCCCACCCTGAAGGTAAAGTTCACACTCAATGAAACGAGTCAAGGAAATGGGTCACTTTCTTTTATACCTAAAAGTTTGCATTGAAGTTGCACCCTACTCCAGGTCAGCCAAGACACATGGTCATCCATTCATCCTCCCCTTCCTTCCTTCTCATTCATTCTCTTTTTTCACAGACACGTGCACACCTCTCACTGTGCTGGGACACAAAGTCTAGCCAGATGTGGACCAGCCCTCACAAAGCCCCAGCCTCAATAGAAAGGAGAGAAACAGATAGCCATAGCCATAATTCAAAGCAGAACGTGATCTAGACTCAGGCCTACAAAATTTATAGGGAGGGTGCTCTGGGCCTCACCTACCTCTGCCTCCTCCATCAGGAAGCAAGGCCTGGAGGGCAGGGAGCAGAGGGGGTAAAGGGTGTGGATGTGGAAACTGGATGATGTTAGGGTTTGAATCCCAGCTCCCCCTCTTCCTAGCTGTGTGGTCTAAAGGGAGCCAGTCACCTCCAATTCACTTGTAAAAGTGGGTTGAAAAAATCCACAGAGCAGAGCCCTTGAAGCATTACATCAGTGGATGCTTAACCCGGTTTCTTCAACAGAGGAAGCTCTCCCTCAATGCTGGCCATTACAATGGGCCGTTACTCATAACCAACGCTCGGAAATAAGTCCCAGCATGCAGGCAGAAGCTTTGCAAAGGAGTGTCTGCATTTCTCAGTAGGATGTTTTTCTTAACCAGCCTCTCCTTGGAAAGTCTGAAAATATGGGAAATAAATAAAATAAAAAATAAAATTTCTCAGCCTTGCCCACTCAGCTGGCCAAGAGGTGTCAGCCATGTGAGAGAAGAGCAATCTGGTGGCCAGTGGCATGAGGACAAAGATGCCCCGTTGTTCCCAGCCGTGTGCTGGCATGGTGGCAGCATTCTATGACCCTGCAGGCAAACCCACAGGCCGTGAGTAGGAGTTCCAGACTCAGGGAACCCTGGGCCTGTCCACCTTCTCCCCGGGATCTCTTCCTAGATTGTTAAGGACCAGGAAGGTCCGAGGAGGACCCCTGGCACAAGGTGTGCACTTTGTTAACAGTGGTTATCGTATCATTGTGTCAGTAGTGGGACAAGCACCAGACTGGTGTTAGGAACCCTGGATCAAAGACCAGCTTGGTCACATATTGCTGTGTGGCCTTGGGCAGGTCACCGAGCCTCTCTGAATCCCAATCTCTCCATTTGTACAATGTCAATAAAAATCATATTTATTCCTCTTGCGGCCTGTCACAGTTCTGGAGCGGAATCCCAGCTTTGACACTTCTTAATTTGTCATCTTACTTACTCGGAGTCTTATTCTCCTCATCTGTGCAATGGGAATAATTACTGCACCTGCCTCCCAGTGCTACCATGAAGATGAAATGAGGCAACATGTGTAGAATGCTTGGCTCAGGGGCCGGCACGTAGGACAGGCTCAGTGAGAGAGAACGGGTGCTCCAAGGTGAAGAGTGACCGTCAGAGTGAGATCCTTCACCACCACCACCATCATCATCATCAGTTCTTTCTGTGTTTGCTCATTTTATGCTGAACAATAAGCCAATCTCTCAACTTAGGGAGTTCATTTCTCCTTCCCAGGAGAGCAGGCCTCCTGGACAACACCGTGGGTCCACGAGCCAGGCTCTGCGGGCCCCACCCTGACCAGGGTCTGCTACTTGCAGTTCAGTCACCAATGGCTGCACAGGAAGGTGACGGCCCCCCATGCTCCGCAGAGGCCCCCCCATGCTGCAGGGCGGTGGGGGGAAGAGGAGGAGGAGCAGGCTCCCCCCAGAATAAGCCTGCACCTGGACAGTCCTGCCGGTGAGACGGGGACCAAACACACCGCCAGAGCCCCTGGCTCACCACGGGGACGGGAAGTGCAAAGATCTGGGCGAAGCTAAGAGGGTGCTATTTATCTTACCCCCCAAAAAAGGTTTGCAATTTTCTTCATTTCCTATTTTGTCTATATCCTCGTAAAGTTCTAAAGTTGAAGCAAGAGGAGACAGTTTTTTTAAAAACCATAATATTGAACTTTAAAACGTTAAGTTTCTGTGTGTGTTTTTAAAATATATATAATTAAAGCAAAGTGATGATGAGAAGGAACACAGAAGAGAAAATCGGTGGCATGACGCACTGTAACGGGCGGCACAGGGGCGTGTGCGCATGCGCACGTACTGCGTGCTCTGCAGGGTCCGGAGCTACGTAGGCAAGAGCCACAAGGAAATGATCACCAAGCAGAAACTACACAGTTACACAAGCATACAAACAAGCATGGCTCTCTCCAGTAACTCACATATGCACCTATACAATTAAACACTACTTAAACGTGGTAAGTTATAAAACAATGAAACAATACTCTCTGAAGATGATCTGATTGTGTTAAAATCTCTACTTTCATACATACCTAGACAGTGCCATCAGAAACTAAATACATAGTTTCACACCCTGGAAAATCATCCACTCTGATCAATGAATCCTTTTCTTAGGAACTATTCTACGTCAAAGGAAAGTAACTATCTACGTGTTTTTGAATATTATTTCATACAAGGAGTACCACTGAAAGAAATTACAAATACACACATGAAGGTGGTGTAGCAACATGGGAAGTGTCACTGTATAATATTAAGTGAAAAGAAACAGAAAGGGTGTGTATACATAACGAGTGTGACCACTGACACAACACCTGCACATAAACAGACACTGAAAGAGGAAAATGTAAGTTGTGTTCAGTGAAAGGAAAATGAGGGAGGCTTTGTCCTTTCCAGATTCCCCGTAAGGCTGTATCGTGTTGTTGTTTTTCTGTCTCACTCTTTCTTTAAACTCTGCCGGGAGACGTTCCCTCACCTCCCGGGAAGGGTGGGGAGTTGCGTCCTGCCTGCCCCACTACTTCGACTCACCACTTGATTTGGTCCCGACATTGTGTTGCTGTTGCTGAAACATCAGCCCTGGGCACAAACCGCCCTGTGTGCGTGAGAGCCAGCAAATACTTCATTAGGGCGAACGCAGCCAGCCCTGCGCCGTGGCCAAGGAATTCCACATACGGGCACGAAATGTCAGGCCCCACAAAGGGCCCTCTGAGGAGCCGAGACTGAGCTTAGAATGCTGCCCTTCTCTGGCAGGGCTCCCTGTCCCCCTGTCCCAAGGCCTGTGGCCACCTCTCAGCCTGTCTTGAGTCACAGGCCCCTTTGGGAATCTGATAGATGATCAGAATTTGCAAACCACTTTGAGGAGTCCGTCGATCTAGGTGGTGGGAGTTCATACATTCATTCACTCACTTATGCAGACACTAAAACAAGCATGTATTAAGGCAGGGACGGGCAATCTTTTGAGCTTAGTGTATCAAAATTCGCCAAAAAACCGAGCATAACTCAGGCGGTGTGTCACTTGGAGAAAAACGGCCTAACCGGAAGTCCCAGAACTAGACGCTCTGTGCCGGAGTTCTGCTGTTTTGGCCTACAGACCTCCGGCACAGAGTGTCTACACTACAGCAAATGTTTTATCCTCGGCTACTGCACCTGGCCGTGCCCGAGCGGAGGATGAAACGTCCTTCTCGGCATGTGGCCCCAGACTCCTCTGGTATGCGGCCGCGTGTCAGTGCTGACACACGTGTCATAGGTTCACCATCATGGTTTTAGGGCATAATTACATACCAGGCCGGGAAGATAAATACAACGGTGGGTAAACATGGTCCCTGCCCCGAAGGAGATCACAGTCTCGGCGGGTAGACAGAAAACAAGAGAATAAATGCAGCTTCCAGCGACTTGTGGTTGGGCTGGTCCTGGTAGAAAGTGCTAATATCAAAAGCTAATATTTACTGAGCACTTAACTAGATGCCAGACATATTTCTAAGCCCTCTCTGTGGAGCATATAGTAACTCATTATGGATTGTCGTGAGTGAGGTGTAATTCACTTAACCTCCCAACATCCTTAGAGGAAAGTACTAGTATTGTCTTATTATAGAGGAGGAAATTGAGGGACAGAAAATATTTGATAACCTTTTCAACGCTGGTCAGCAAAAAAGATGGAGACCTGGGACCCCATACCAGCGCTCAGGCCAGAAACCACACAGTGCCTGCCAATTGTGCGGCTCACCCCGAGGCAGAAGGGGCAGGGAGCAACTGGGAGGAGGCCCACACGTCTCCCCGTCCGGGTTCTGGCTTCTGCCTGTGTTCCCTGAGCTGAGCTGATAGTGGGAGTCTCCCAGGGAGACGCAGCCCTCCTGGAGGCTGACCCTTCTAGGTTTTCAGTGACAGGGCAGGGGATCATGCCCCAGATGGGGAACTGCTCACTTGGGACCACAGGGAGCACGCCTGTGCAGTCAGCCAGGGGCCCTTCCTGCTGGATCACCTGGCCTCCCCAAAGGCCCCTTCCATTCCACAGCAAAGGGTGTCCGGAGGCCACTGGAGTTAGACTCACCAAGCGCACGCCCGAGGCATGAGACTCCGCGTAGGAAGAAAGGAAGGCGGTTCACAGAGGTCCCAGTTAGAGGGCGGGCCCAGGTTGGCTACCTTGCTGTGTGACTTTGGCACTTTGTGGTGCCTCTGTTTCTACGACATCCATGGAGACACAGGATAAAACATGGGAGTGTATTCACTCACAAACCAGGGAAGCTGGGGGTCGCTGATGGATGTGGGAAAGAGAACTACAATCCTCCCCCCAGTTAGAAAAAAGAAAAGTAAAGGGGGGGGGGAGTAGGGTTAATCTAAAAGGTGAAGGTGGAAGGTAAAAAGAAGAGGTGCTAAGGAGACACTGTGGTCTGAAAAGGGAGGAGAGGGACGTCGCATTGGGGGGTGGCTGTCCCCAACTTTGTAACCACGAGAAGATGAGAGGGGTGGGGAGGCAGGCAAGGACCAAGGACGGGAGAAAAGGGATATTTGCACGCTTCGCTGGCAATATGTTATTAATGCTTCCCTTTGTGTTTTCCTGAGAGACAGCAGGGAAGTTTTTATTTGCGTTCAGTTACTTTGGGATGTTGCACTGATGTTTCTCTGAGCACCACCCAGGGCGAAGACTGGCCTATGTGACACGTGGCCTTTGATGGCTTACGTACGTCTTCACCAAGCTCGTCACCTGTGCTGGACCTGTGTGAGGCTCTGAATGCCCCTGGCTCCTGCCCTCACAAAGCCTGCTGTGTGGCACAAGCAGCTTGTCCTGTCCCCGCCCCGTTCTCCCATCCTGCTGGCTTCCAGACCCCACGTCCTTCCAGAATCACTCCTCTTTAGACCCACCAGCCCCTCTTCAGAGCGGGGCTTCAGCATCTCTGCCCAGACTACCCTGGTCAGCTGACCTCCCTGCCTCTAGTCCCAAAGCTTCACCCCCATCCATTTTCTCCACCCGCCAAATGTTTTCTTCTCAAGTGCAAATCCAAGCATGGCTCGCCCCTGCTGTCAATACTGACTTCCTCCTCACCCCTTACAGGAAGAAGTCGTATGGCCCACGCTCTCAGACAAGGCTTTCGGGACCGGGGACTGACCTAACCCATGACCTCCTCTATCCCAGGTTCCTGCATTGTCACGTAGCCTGGAAAACCCATCATGGGTCTCTTTTCCATCTGAAAGAGTCCTCTTGCTCTTTCCAACTCGGCTGGCCATTACTCCCCTGGAAGCCTTCCCTGAGAGCAGCTCATCCTGCCCCCAGCTCGGACAGGGCTGGTCCTTTCCTCCCTGGGCCGTTTGTCTCCTGCTCAGCAGTGGCTTGTGTGCGTCTGCCCCCACCACTCCGTGCCACCATCTTAGGAACAGCAATGCGTCACACTCACCTCTAGCACAGCTCCAGGCACAAGGGTAGATGCACAAAGAACTTTTGTTGTCAAAAGTGACAGAGAGGACAGGGGACCCAACGCTACATCCTGCTCTTGGGCGGGGGTGACGTTACCAACTTGGTAATTCCACTTGCATTTATGCATGGTGGAAACTGAAGGATTTTGAATGGATCTATTTTTTTCTCTCTCATGGTGCATGTGAGCCAGCAGAAGTCAGTGACCTTTTAGCTAATATTTTAAAATAAAATATTTTCAAATGAGGCCGATGAAACATGATTGTTTGCTATTAACAACAACAAAATAACAATAAGCTTAAAAAGAAAACAAAATTAAGCTAAAGTCTTCTGGGAACACACCGCCCAGAGATAAGTACTTCTGACAGTGGTCACTGCAGAACTCTCCTACGCAGAGATTATAACATCTGTCTGTACACTGTGACAGAATTCAGTCTCTCCAAGTCCACAGGCCCTGGGATCAGGGAGAAATTGCCCCCAGTGGGGTGGAGCCAGGGGACACTCCAGCTAGGGTTTTGGCCCTGGGCAAAGACACAGCTGGCCCCAGTGCCAATTTGGGGCCACCTCCAGGCAGACACAAAGGGGTCATTTTTCTCTCCCGCATGTACAAAGTGCGCTCGGGACCGGGAGTTTTTCTGCATTATGAGATTCAACTCAATTGGAAAAGATCATCTGAGGTTTCCCAAGAAAGTCAGATTTGAAGACTGCACAGACTGAAGCTTTATTTTAGTCCGAAATAATCATGAATTATGAAAGCTGGGGGAACAGCAGGCTTTTGTGGAGAAAAAAAAAAAGCATGGGTAAGATCTAGATGCTGACATGGGGGTTGAAAAGACTTGGAGAGGGCCACTGAGTGATGGGAGGGGCTCAGCAAGGAGCCCGTGTCCTCAGGTGGGGCACTCCTGGTGGGTGATCTGTGACTGCGGGAGAGAGGTGGGTTAAGGTTAGGATTGGCCTCGTGTCCGGGCTGTGGTCCACAGGGCCCACCAGAGGTCCTCCGTTACAGCTGCCGGGGAACCAACGTTACAACCCATTTGGGAGAAAGTCCACCAGTTGGCACTACCCTATGGAAGCCATCACTGCATATGGGTTTACACTGTGACCCAGCAATCCCACATCTAGGTATCTACCTGCAAGTATGAAGTAACACTGCAAAAGGTGGGATTGTTTATAATTGCGAAATGCTGGAAGAGAACTCAAATCATCATTCAGAGACCACTTGAAGAGAAACGATGGTGTGCATCTAGTCAAGAAAATTCTACGCAGCCATAGAATGCAGAAAATCCCTATGAACTGACATGAAACAATTTCCAGGATGTGTATTATTAAGTATGATATATAGATGCTTAGTTTTGCCAAAAGAAATACAGGAGCAATAAACTAGAAGCTGATAAAAATGGGGTCCCATGGTGAAGAGGATGGCAGTGAGACATCTGTGAATTTCCCTTTCTACATAGTTCTGATTTGGAGTGTTTTATACATCCAAAAATTAAATTAAATCCAAAGGGCTTTTTAAAAGCAAACCCTAAGTTTGACATAGAAGCAAATAAACCTTTTTGTGTATCCTATGAGTGGTAGGTATGACATAATCACACAAAGAAAATCATTAATTTACGTAATTTTGAACATCTTCAATATGACATTTTTTAATGATAAAAAGAACTATAAAAACACTTGGAACTCAATGTAGTAGGTTTGCCGTTGGGAGGGGTTTTGGCGGTATAATTCTGAAACTATTATGTGTGTGTGTGTGTGTGTGTGTGTGTGTGTGTGTGTGTGTGTGTATTGAAGGGTAGAACGAATGAGTAAATGTCTAAAGTTGTGGAAACCAGGGTTTTGACTGTAAAGTGAGGAGATACAGAATTAATTGGGGAAAGTGAAGACAAACTTATTAGACTTGAATTAGATATGTCAGTGTATACTCATGATTTTAAAAAGATATAGTTCCTAGTTCTTTTCACTGCAAATGTCTAGAAGCAATGACACTCCAGTAACAATGAGCCACCTAGAGCCCAGATCTTGGTTTCTAAATACCAGTCTCCACTAAAGCAACCAGGGCTCCTTGGAGGTAAAGAGCTAATTCTCAGACTGAGACAGGAAAAGTACAGGCTGAGCCTGAAACCTCATCTCACGGCAGAAAGTAGACACATGTTCAAAGACCAAAGAGGTAAGTCAAAAGGACATGGGAGCCAGGATGAAGGAGTTCTCACTGGCCAAATATGGGACAATTTGAGCAAATTTTAAAAAAACAAAACAATGGTAATTCGTTAACCCTGGCCATTTGGCTCAGCAGTAGAGCATCGGCCTGGCGTGTGGAAGTCCTGGGTTCAATTCCCAGCCAGGGCACACAGGAGAAGTGCCCATCTGCTTCTTCACCCTTTTCCCTCTCCTTTCTCTCTATCTCTCTTTCCCTTCCGCAGCCAAAACTCCATTGGAGCAAAGTTGGCCTAATACTGAGGATGGCTCCATGGCCTCTGTCTCAGGCGCTAGAATGGCTCCAGTTGCAATGGAGCAACACCCCAGGTGGGCCGAGCATCATCCCCTGGTGAGCATGCCAGGTGGATTCCTGTCGGGCGTATGTGGGAGTCTGTCAGCCTCCCCCTTCTCACTTCAGAAAAATACAAATACAAAACAACAACAAAATGATGGTAATTTGTTACAATACATAAAAATTTAAAAATAGCTCTAAGAATACATAATACTTTAAAAAAGTAAATGATGTTAATAGAAAAAGAAAAGGAGGGGAAAGAAAGACATTAAAGGTATTTACCACTGTTTATTGCATTATTCTTGTAGTTTATCTGTAAGGTTTAAAATTTTCAAGATTAAAAGTTGAAAAGATTACTACAAGAATATATAAATGTCTGGCGATGAATGACAATTGTGGTAATCACTTTGCAATACATACATATATCAAATCATCACATTGTACTCCTTAAACTTACCCGGTGTTTGTCAATTATATCTTAATAAAGTTATAGGGGCGAAGTAAGATATTTATATTTCTAAAAGTTGAAGGGAACAAGAAATGTGAGCTCAGGGAAGGCTATCCCCTTGAGATGCTGAGAAGTGGGTCCACAGAGCCCGGGAGCCAGCCGTTCCTAATGGGGTGATGGCGCCCCCTGGGGAGCATTTACAAGGTGCCGGCTCCCAGTTCTCTGCAGTCGGGATTATCTCCTGTTGCAGGAACCAGCTCCTTCCACTTTGCCTGGGACTGTCCTGGCTTATGAAGTAAAAGGGTTGCATCCCAAGAAATCCCTCTGTTCTGGGCAAACCGGGAGGGTTGGTCGCTCCACCTGGCAGCACACTGTGCTCCAGGGTTAGACATTACTCCTCTACCCACCCCACCCTGCGCCCCAAAAGCTCCTTCCTTTAGTGGCCTCTGCCCAGACCCCAGCATCTGCCAGCCTCTGAGTGGGAGCACTTCCTGCCCCCCACCCTCAGGCCCTCACCACGGCCGCCTGGTCCCCACAGAGGGTTTGAATGCCTGGAAATGGCATAACACATGACCTCAGACGGTCACTTCCTCCCCACGATTCAACCCGCTTGGCCTGGCCCAGGGGAACCCGCTTGTTTTAATCATGTGTCTCTCCCAAACCGCTCTTGCTAGGAGCGAGGGATGCCGTTCACGAGTCTTCAGTTCAGACGGTCTCTCACCTAGTCTGTCCTTGTCGTTTCGTCTGCTAACCATGTTATTGAGACTGCCTTTAAATAATGTGCCAGCGTCTTTAAAAGAAAAAAAGCTAACATTGGCACACGTGGGGACCCAGGGAAACGCTGGATTCGTTCATATCCACAAGTCATCCCCAGAAAGATACGTCAGAGTGACAGCCAACCCTGTCCTGGTGGGGGAGGGGGGGGCTGCAGAGCCCTGGGGGCTGGAGGAGGGGACGCCTGACCCCGAGATGAACTAGGGTGGGGAGTGGAGGACTGGGGCCTCTGAGGCTGGGGGCAGGGCAGCACAGCGGGTCCTAGAGAATCCTAGCGAGTCTGCTCCACAGCGTCCTCTCTCCTGCTCAACCTGGAGTCCAAACCAGCCTGGGAGGCACAGGCTCTGGAAAGAGGCAGCAAGAAGCAAGCCGAGGACAGGGGCCTGGGACCGGGCGGCCACACAGGCAGGAGGGGCAAGAGGGTGCATGCTCAGACCCCTCCCCCCTTGGTTCCAGACCACCTTCCCCACCTTGTACCCCTCCAGACCAGGTGTCGGGAGATTGTGGTAGGGGAGATTGGGAGCCCTGCTTGGGCAGAGCTCTGTCCCCAAGGCTTGTCCCACCACCTCTGTCCCAGCCTGGGCTCCAGGCTGTGAATAAAGGAGCTCTTGGCCAGCCCTGGGCTGTTCCTGCCCTGGGGCAGGCAGCCTCCCTTGGCTGTATTTTCCGTAACTGTACCCTCTTTCCAAAGGGGGCAGCTACATCTTGAAAGCTTTTGTACCCCTAAGAGTTCACATTCAGGGTTACAGAAGGCACCTGTGGAAACAGTTCGTCAGTGCCTCAAAAAGTTCAACAGAATTATCAGATGGCCCAGCGATACCGCTCCGAGGTGAGAAAACTGAAAAACTACCTTCACACAATAACAAGCACACAGGTGTTCAGAGCAGCACTGTGCACAATAGCCAGAAGGTGGACACAGCCCAAAAGTCCACCAACTGATGACGGAACGACCAGGATGGAGCTTATCCGTACCATGGAGTGTCTGTCGTTCAGCAATAAAAAGGGAGTTCTTTCTGACACGTGCCCCCCGGATGAACTTGGAGACCACCCTAAATGCACGAGGCCGGACCCTAAAGGACAAATGCTGCGTGGTTTCACTTTTACAGGAACTGTCCGGAGGAGGCACATCCGTAGAGACAGAAAGCAGACGAGGGGCTGCAGGGGCTGGGGAGAGGGAGAACAGGGTGACTGCTGCTGGCTGTGAGGTTTCCTCCCGGGGTGATGGAAATGTCCTGAATTAGACGGGGTGATGGCTGCACAACAGAGTATACTACAACCCCGCTGAACTGCACGCTTTAAATTGGTGAATTTTATGTTTCCTGTGTCTATATATTTTTTTAAAACAGTCCGCTGGGGTCACCCTGACTTTGACCCCAGCCCATCTCATTCCTGGCAAGCTCGCTCTTCTAAATGAACTCTAAAGTCCCTGTGCTGTCATCCGCTTCCCACGGCCACTCTCATCTGCACAGGCCTGGCCTCCAGGGCCTGCTGGATCCCTCCGCGTCCCCAATACCCTCCGCTTACCATGGGGCAAATTTCCAGGACATATTTGGAATGAATGAGGGGGTGGTACCCAGCGTAGCACAACAAGAATGAGGCCATTCAGCGTCTCTGTTCTTGGATATCTCTTGGCCCAGCGACCAGCAGGGTCTCCTCTCTGACCGACAGTCGCCTGGCCTCTGCCTTTCTCCAGCCACCAGCACTCCTGCTGGGCAGACCCCTCCATGCTGGGCCTTTGAGCCTCCTCTTCAGAATCAAAGGGCCTCAGTGTGGCCCCAGTGGTCACATCTTACAGAAGGTGTGTTCCCTACCATTATCCCAGCCCTTTGCTCCAATGAGGGAGATGGAGGCTTAGAGGAAGGCAAGTCACCCAGCTACCAAGAGGGGTACTGGGGTCTCCAACAGACTCTTCTGGTTTCCCATTTGGAGGGCTAGGGCTTGGGGTGAATGGTTCCCATTATAAGGGCTGGGGCTTAAGGCGATCAAAGCACCAGGAACTTGCCCTGAGAGCCATGTCTGCCTGTCTGGCTGTTACTTTTCCTTGGACTGACGCTGTAGGAAGATTGTACGCCTTGTCCCTCCAACCACCCGACTTGTGCAGCTCAGGGCAGCTGTGCAGTCAACCCTGCTGTCTGGGCCCAGGACTCAGAAGCTCTTTGCGGCTCTGAAACATGCTAATTAGGTTCAGGCAATCGAGCTCAATAAATTAGAGCCAAACAGCTATTGATTCAGTTATCAACGTTCTCGGAGACGCACAAAGCAGCTCTCCGAAGACGACAGGGAGAAAATTAAACAAAACACCCCAGAGGCCCACTGACTTTTCAAAGGTTGTGTTTTCATAGTAATTTTTCTTTCTAAGAATATGCTGGCTCAGAGGCGACATCTTAACAAGTGCAGGCCTCAGCTCCTGTCCTTACTGCAAACTCGGATGTTCTGAGTTTTGGCCTCTCAAAGCACTGGGCACACGACTGTCTGCCCTGTCATTCCTGCTCCCCTCCCTCCGGGGTCTGGGGTCACCCAACCCCCCAGATGGCTTGCTACCACTAACCCTCCCCCAACTCAACACAGTTTCTCCTTCACCCACCAGCCACTCTGCCCAACCATCCCTCTTCTTTGGGGACCCCAGCATTCCCTGCTCCCTCCCGCCCACTCTGTGGCATGAGTGGCCCTGCAGATTCACCCTTCATTAGTGTCTTTCCAAAACCCTGGCATGGGTCCCCCGAAGGCGCTGGGACAGAAGCCAAGAGCAGTAATTCCTGTCATCAGCAGCATCACCAGTATGGGCAAGAATGTGCGCATCTTTGACATCAGTCTCTCCATGGCCCTCAAGCTTGCACAGGGGCATTAGGACCCCATTTTACAGATGAGTAAACTGAGGCTCAGGAAGGGAAGTGACATGCCCAGGGCCACACAGGGTCACACAGCTGGCAAGAAAGGGCCTGAGATTTGGACTCCTGCCTGTCTCACTCTGGGAGGGAGTCTCTATGGCTATAACGACCAGCACCTCTTCCAGAAACAGAAACTCTAACATTGGCTGTGACGTCCCTTCCTGTCTGTTCCGTATCAGTTCACCCCTTTCGCAAACCCCCAGGATTGTTCTGCTCCTCCCAACAGCTTTGTGACGCTGGTCCTTTGAGTGCCCGACAAGACGTGACAGGAGGAGGACGCCCCTTCTCTCCCGACCTCAGCCATCCCAGGGACCCAGGGCTGCTGGGCCAGCCCCCCACTCGCTCGTGCTGGCACTGGCTGGGCCGTGTCATTTGATCGCTCAGGGAAAGTCTGAGCCCAGAATGCCCACTGGCCTTTGAGTGCCCCAGCTGCACTTGGGGACAACTGGGGTTCTGCAAATGAGAAAGGGGCCACATACTGAACCCGACAAGCTCAGGGGAGGCCTGCAGAGGGGCCTTACAAACTCAGAGACCCACAGTAACCGCACAGGCTGGTCTGAACGGCATACCTAACTGAAAGTGAGTCAGGGCAGGTCGCCCTGTCCTAGGCCTGTAGGTCCACCTTGACCTCAAGCGAGCCTGTCTGTCATCTATGGTCCATTGCGTCTGAGACCACATACCTCTGAAATGTCAGGGTGACCGCCTTCCCCAGACCCCTTGGGGTACAGCCGCAGCAGCGGAGCACAAGGCCCCTCATGTTCTCTTTCTCCCCAAATACCATCTCGGGGTGCATGAATGTTAACTGTCCTGTACCCGCCAACGTCTCTTCGTTTTACTCTTTATCTGATCCCGGAATCACCCGCTTTGCTCTCTCCCCCTCCCTGATCCACCACCATGGACTTCCTGTAATCCTCCTTCCATCTCCTCCTTTCATTCAAACGTATAAAATCAGCTGCAAAACTGCCACTCTTGGGAGCGTCTTCTCAGTCCACTGAGATGTTGCTTCCCAGCAATTGTCGTCAGTTTGGCCCAAATATACTCATAAAAATTCTCTACAGGTTTGGACGTTTCTGATGCCAACAGTTCAGAGACTTCCAGCCCTTCCCCAACCCCTTACTGCGGAAGGCCCTGGCCTGGCCGGCCCTGCGGCCCCCATGGCCTCTCTGTCCGCGGCATCCTGGGTTCGTTACCTTCTCAAAACGGAGAGCCCTCCACACTGCACGGGGTCTCCTGGGGTGCGTGACTGTGCCTTCCACTGCAGTATCCTCACAAGGCCCACAACCAAGCCAGGCCTGGGACACACCAAGGACCAGATTGGAGGCCATAAGGAAAATGAAAGTGGCCCTAGGGTGGCACAGGGGAGGGGCTTTGGGTGTACTTGCTGTCCTTTGGGTCCTGTCTGGCCTCCGGTTAAGTGTCCCATTCCGCATGTCTCTGCCCTGCTGAGGCCACTGTCCCCAGACCCACTCTCCTTTGAGTGCCCCAGCTGCCCTCAGCTGCCAACCTCAGACTCTGCCATAGCTTCTGGTTCCCAGGCATCAGTCCTCTCAGCGTCTCTGTCCCTTGGCAGACACCACCAACTCTCGGGCCTCCTGAGGGCACCACCCCAAAACCATCCGCTTGGACTCCCCTCAGCCTCTGGTGTCCCCCAGAGCTTCTGTGGTCTTGCTGCTACTCCCCAGCCCGCCTGGGCCCTGGGCACATCCTCTGCTGGTCCCATCAGCAAACCTCCCCCAGGCAGGATGGGATACTTTCTCCTTCATCTTCCTGCCCCCTGGGCACTTGGCTTCTATCAAAAACACCCTAAATTCTTTCTTTTTATGGCTTAAAGTAAAACCCTATCATCAAAGTCAGAGGTACTGACACTTCCTAGTTAGAGAGGGAAGCTTTGGAATTTAGAAAACTTTTTTCTCTCTTAACAAAGCCTGGCTTTCAAGGCCTTTGTATTGCCAAGGAGATAAAATAAAAAATCTAATTTGACTGTCAAAGCTGAGTAATGAATTTATTATCGCAACAGAAACCTACCCATCCCTGAAGCACTTAAACCCATTGATCCAATGGATGCCACAGAGTATCAGGAAATCGGGGCAATTAAAAATACATTCGTTTTATTTTTTTAGAATTATCTCCATCTAGGATGCTTGAAACTCTCCAAGCTGGTCCAACACAGATTTAATGTAACCTATTAGGCAGAATTATAAACAGTATTTGGGCATATATATATATATATATATATATATATATATATATATATATATATATATATATATATGTTAAAAACAGGTGTCTTTAAAAGTATGACACAAGTATAACAGCTTAGGGAGGCAATGCATCACGTAAATGGCTTCATGACTGTGACAGGAACCTGGACTGGGCTCAGCAACGGAAGGTATGGAAAACTTGGACTCGGTTCAAGTTTGCTTTTAATTTGATTTACTCCTACAGCATCCAAGAAGCAACGCACAGAAGCAAGGCCAGGAGAGTGTCTGGGTGGACGGAGACTCCATGTAGCCCTCCTAGGCACTCTGACCTCCTAGTGGTGCAGGACGCCCACCAAGGTGGAGGGCAGGGGCTCAGCGCTGCAGACACGCCCCTTTTAGCCCCACCCCCGCGCCCCCGCCCCGCCCCGCTGCGAAAACCCAGCTCTGTGGCTCCGGCCACTCTCCCACACTGGGCCCGCACTGCGGTCTTCTCCATTTCTGCCCTCTCAGGAACTTTCCAGAGCAGCTCGGGAATGGCCTGCCACCCTGACAAGTGGCCAAAATCATCTAAGTAATGATAAAAGAAATAATTGAAATAACTTGTTTCAGACTAATGCTGGCCTTCTCTTCTAAACTCGCGCGCGCGCGCAGACATGGGAAGCAGCCGGCCCCTTCCTCCTCCTCCTGTCCCCATCTTGACATCCCCGGCGCGAGGTTGCAGAGACGTATGTCATTATATATAGCATTTCCATTCCACAGACACAATGGATGCGAATCCCCTCAAGCACAGATAACAGTAAAATAACTCAAAAGGGCTGAGTCTTTGTCATTACCTTTGCTTTCAATAAGATTTATTCTATTGTAATAGTCTACCATTTAATTTTTAATAGCGGCTGTGTTTCACAGCTAGCTCACAAAGCTCCTGACAATGGAACAGCTCCCAGGAGCTGCTACAAGCCTGCGGGGTCTCTCCGCAGGGCACGCCTTGGTGGCCACAGCAGGTTGGAAAGGGGAAGGGCGTACCAGGTGTTCCCTGATATTTCCAAACAATAAAGCCTTCACTATGGACCTGATTTCACAGACGGTAGGTTCCCCTACACACAAGCACACCTGAGCACAGTCTGGAGCGATGCCCTAACTCACGGAAGGATGACTGGGCATGGACGGTCCCACTGAAGCCTGCAGGGAGAGCTCTAACAGCACTGTAGAAGGCGCGGACAGGAGCCCGTTTTCCAAAGCCTGCCCCATACCCTGGAGAAACCGACTTAAGCTCTGTGTTGTCCTGTCCACACGTGGGTGAGAGAGCATCCCTTCCTGCCCAGCCTGGCTTCATCTGTCCCTCCCGAGTGGAAGGGCCCGCCTGCTCTTGGTTCACAAAGGCGCTGAATGCTGATGTTCACTCCTTTCAACGTGGGCAATAAAACCCTCTGCTCCCACCTCCGCGCTTCGTTGGTGGCTTTGGAGCCATCCCACGGCCTTCATCAGCGGTTGCTTCTCTTTGAACTATTCCAGTGACCAAGTCCCGGGTGAACTTGGCCCGGGGCTAACTCACAGCTCTAACGGGAATCTGCCAACACCCGGGGTCCAGCACGTTTAGACACGGAGCACGTCTGGGGGCCCAAAGCACACGGAAGAGGACGGGCGGGCAGGACAGGCTCCCTCTGAGGGGAGCAGGGCAAGGCCGGGCCACAGCGGCTCGGGCGCGGGAGAGAATATCTCCGGCAGGAGTGGGATGGGGGCCACCTAGGGCTGGGGTCCCCCCCTCAGGAGGAATTGCACGCCTGCTGTCCTGAACTTGGGTGTGGCCGTGTGACTCGCTGTGTCAGAGAGATGTGAGGAGGGGTGATACTCAATGCCAGGCACCATGTCCTTGCTCCCCTGCCAAGAGGCTGGGAAGGCAGAGAGACTGCTCTGTCAGCCGTGGTCCCCAAATGAGGACAACCAGGGGCAGAGCCACACCCCACGGAATCGGGAGCGCTTGTCCCCAACATTTTACTTAGTCTACCTTGATTGACACATGGGCAGCAGGGAGAAGGTAAGCAATGTTTCAGAAATTAGGTTGAGCACGGCAGGTGTGGGACCTGCACAGAGTCCAGCGTGGACGGGGACAGGTGGTGGGTGCGCGGCCTGGGAGAGGTGACAGAAGGAAGCAGAGGCGTGCCAGGAAGATGGGGCAGCCGCAGACTCTCTGGGGGGCTTTGAGCAGGGCGCTCTCCTAGCCCCCCTGCCCCGTTCACACACGCCCACTTAGGTGACTGCCACAGCTTGCCCTCAAGGAGCTTAGCGTCTATGGGGAGGAGACAGACCAGCATTTAGGGAAGGGCAGGAACCAGACAAACTGGGCACCACCTCATTCTCACGGCAGGGGCCGCCCAGCATGGGGCGGCCAGGCAGAGAGAAATTCCTGGGGTATCTGTGGAATGCTATCACAGCCTCCCCCACGTGCAGCGTGTCTGAGAACACATGGTGCAGCAGCTTCCCCAGGGGGTGAGGGGGGAGGCTTCCCTCCAGTCCCATTCTCAGTCCTCCCTGTTTCATGGACCCTTTCGTCATCTGGGGAAACCTGTGGACCCCTCCTCAGAATGACGTTCTTAAATGCATAAAGTAAACCACATGGGATTACAAAGGAACCCAGTATCTGTCAGTATGATTACCAAGTACTTTTAAAAAGCGTGACATAGTCATATATGTGCTTCTTCATTAACATATTAAATACCAAAGATCTAGTAGACATTTATAACTGTCATTTTAAAGTAGCTATTTCAAAATTATCTACCAAAAACAAACAAACAAAAAAGGCAGTGTGATGTAAAAATATCTGTGACTTGTATGGGTGACAAGTCAAAGGTATTGCTAACACTGATTTGTTGTCTACTTTTATAATGGAAGGAAATGCAAGACTTCAACAAGAGGCTGGCGAAAATGAGGACATAAATTTCTTCCGATCCAAGCTCACTGACCCCCAGCTCCTAACCCCATGAAGCGGTCCTGCTCTGGGCTGCCCTGCGGCTCACTGTGTCACTACCCAGTAGGTGCCTCAGTGTCCCCATCAATTATTATTATGAATGCTGCTCCGTCAGCGCCGAGTGAGCTCACCCGCGCATGCTCAGATGCTCTGCCTCCCTACGGTTACTCTTCCCGGGGAGCAGATGCTTGTTGCTATGAAATGTCTCCATAAAGGCTGGGCGGCAGCAGAAACCACGTGGCTGGGGGACCAAGGTGAGGCCAAGGGCACCTCTCCTGCAGCCTGTGTCTTGTTCTCAGACAGTCCCTTCCTCTGCCGGTCTGTGGCAGTTGCTTAATTGTCACTAAAAGGATCAGATTCAAAGCACTTAGCCTCTCTCCTGTCTTTCTCTCTCGCCTCAACCAGGTTTTAATCAATTTCCCAGCTGTCAGCTGCACCGAGAGCCCGCGGGGCTGTACTGGGCTCTGCCCCTCCAGGGACCCGTCAGTTCTCTGTGCCAGGCCTGTGCACGGGCCCGTAGGTCCTGCCATCAAATCCAACTCCACACAGAAACGATTTCTTTAAACAAGTCTCCCAATGTACCACCCATACATGAATTTTAATATTCTGCTACATTAAAACTAAGAACATAATGTCCATCAAAAGCTGGAAAAGTGAAGTGTCAGAATGGAAGCTGATGTTTGTCACACCCGTAACTGAGAGAGTCCTGGAATCCCTAATAAATAAAAATGCCTACAAATCCATTTTAAAGAGACGATGCATTTTTTTTTAATGGAGACTCACAGTGACCGGGCACTTCTCAGATGAGGCCACACAAAGTGCGGGGAGACCTGTGCTCAGTCGCAACCAGGAAAAATGCGAAGGGCGCCATACTAAGACTCAGTGCTGTACCCATCAGACGAGCCACTGCCGGGGTTGGGGACGACGGGGCAAGTGCTGGGAGCCTTTGTGCAGAACTGGGAAGAGGTCCCCTGGTCCAGCCACTCTGAGAAGTCTGGCAATCCGGGAAATGCTGAGCCGTGGGAACGGTGACAGTGCAGCTCCCCCTCAGCCTGTCCCAGCACCTGAGCACAGGGCTCCACTACCCAGAAGCCCGACAGCGGCACTGCTCCTAACAGCCCCCATCCAGAAAGAATCAAGAGGTCCTTTGAGGGTGGCATCTGTTGTGGTCCATTGTGCCCTACTGCCCTAACACCCCAAGTCAGACCTTCCCCTCCCCTCCCCTCCCACCACCACGGACCAGCTCACCCCAGCTCCCTCCCAGACCCCGCAGACCACCTGCTCTGACAGCATGTTGTCCCCTGCTGGAACCCCTGTGCCCAGCTCTCACTTCTCTCCCCACCCTCAGTCCAGGCCGCAAACTCGGGCAGCTCCCTGAGGTGGCCATGCTCCTTTGTCTGCACTTCCTGGCTTCTACCTCCTCAGCGGGTGACAGGCTCCCCAACTGGGCACCTCCAGCTCCTGCTCACCTCCTGAGGCTCAGCTCAGGTCTGCCCCGAGAAGGTTCCTGCCCTCACCCCTCGGTCTGTGTCCCCATCTGAGTTAACTGTACCCACTCTGCTCTGTGTCACCGCCAGACCTGCAGCGCCCGTCCCAGGGCACCAGGATCGTCCGCTGGCTGTGAGCTCTCTGAGGGTGGGCCTCACGTGCTGTGGGACCCTGAAGCCCAAGGTCTGGCTCAGAGGTGGCATCAGGGAAGCCCCACTCAGGGACCCAGGTTACCCTGCAGTGGACAGAGGGGATTCCGGCAGGGCCTGTGGCAGATCTGAGCATGAGGGTCAGTCCCAGGCAGGGCCTCAGGAAGCATGTCCAGGCGTGGATGCAGCAGAGGAGGCTGGGAAAGTCCTTGAAGAACAGTTCTGGGCCTGGTCCTTAACCCGGGGCTCAGGGTGAGTTGGGGCCAGAGGACACATGTGGGGGAGGGGGTCTGTGACCAGCTGAATTGATGCCAACATGTCCACACATGTTTCTGAATAGGAGATCCAGTGCTTTTGTCAGAGAAATCACTGTTCTCAAAGAAAAATGTTCATCTTCATTCATAATTAAAGAAATGTACATTTAAATCAATGAGGTATTTTTCACCTATCATAGTGCTTTTCATCCTGGTCTGCCCATTAGAATATCCCAGGGGAAATTTATCTTTTGAGGCTCAATACCCAGCCCAATCTCAACAAAAGTCTGACTGCGATTGAATGGCTCTAGGAAATGGAATATAGGACATGGGACATGGGACATGGGATACGGGACATGAGATACGGGACATGGGACATGGAATACGTGACACAGGACATGGGACATGGGACATGGGATACGGGACAAGGGACATGGGACACGGGACATGGGATATGGGACAGATATGGGACATGGGATATGAGACATGGGACATGGCACATGGGATATGGGACATGGGACACGGGATATGGGATATGGGACACGGGACACGGGATATGGGATAGAATACGGGACACGGGACACGGGATATGGGATATGGGACACGGGACATGGGATATGGGACATGGGACATGGGACATGGGATATGGAACATGGGATATGGGATCTGGGATACGGGACACGGGACATGGGATACGGGACATGGGACACGGGATACGGGATACGGGACACGGGATATGGGACACGGGACATGGGACACGGGATACGGGATATGGGACACGGGATATGGGATACGGGACATGGGATACGGGACACGGGACACGGGATACAGGACACGGGACATGGGATATGGGACATGGGACACGGGATACGGGACACGGGACATGGGATACGGGACATGGGACACGGGATACGGGACACGGGACACGGGACACGGGATATGGGACACGGAACACGAGACACGGGACACGGGACACGGGATATGGGACACGGGACATGAGACACGGGATACGGGACATGGGATATGGGACACGGGATATGGGACACGGGACACGGGATATGGGACACGGGACATGGGACACGGGACACGGGATACAGGACACGGGACATGGGATATGGGATAGAATACGGGACATGGGACACGGGATACGGGATACGGGACACGGGACATGGGATATGGGACACGGGATACGGGACACGGGATATGGGACACGGGATATGGGACAAGGGACACGGGATATGGGACACGGGACATGGGATATGGGACACGGGACACGGGATACAGGACACGGGACATGGGATATGGAACACGGGACACGGGATACAGGACACGGGACATGGGACACGGGATATGGGATACGGGACACGGGACATGGGACATGGGACATGGGACACGGGATACGGGATACGGGACACGGGACACGGGATATGGGACACGGGACACGAGACACGGGATACGGGACATGGGATATGGGACACGGGATATGGGACACGGGACACGGGATATGGGACACGGGACATGGGATATGGGACACGGGACACGGGATACAGGACACGGGACATGGGATATGGGACACGGGACACGGGATACAGGACACGGGGCATGGGATATGGGACATGGGACACGGGACACGGGACATGGAATATGGAACATGGGACACAGGATACGGGACATGGGACACGGGATATGGGATACGGGACACGGGATACGGGACACGGGACACGGGATATGGGATACGGGACACGGGACATGGGATATGGGACAGATATGGGACATGGGATATGAGACATGGGACATGGGACATGGGATATGGGACATGGGACATGGGACATGGGATATGGGACATGGGATACGGGACATGGGACATGGGATACGGTACATGGGACATGGAATATAGGACATGGGACATGGGACATCGGGTATGGGACATGGGATATGGGACATGGAATATAGGACATGGGACATGGGACATGGGATATGGGACATGGGATGTGGGACACGGGACACGGGACACGGGACACGGAATATGGAACATGGGACACAGGATACGGGACATGGGACACGGGATACGGGACACGGGATATGGGACATGGGACACGGGACATGGGATATGGGACACGGGACATGGGATACGGGACATGGGACATGGGATACGGGACATGGGACACGGGACACGGGACATGGGACACGGGACATGGGATATAGGACATGGGACACAGGGTACGGGACACGGGACACGGGATACGGGACATGGGACACGGGATACGGGACACAGGATACGGGACATGGGACATGGGACATGGGATACGGGACATGGGACATGGGATACGGGACATGGGACACGGGACATGGGATATAGGACATGGGACATGGGATACGGGACATGGGATACGGGACATGGGATACGGGACATGGGATATGGGACATGGAATATAGGACATGGGACATGGGACATGGGATATGGGACATGGGACATGGGATACGGGACATGGGACATGGGACATGGGACATGGAATATGGGACATGGGATATGGGACATGGAATATAGGACATGGGACATGGGACATGGGACATGGGATATGGGACATGGAATATAGGACATGGGACATGGGACATGGGGTATGGGACATGGGATATGGGATATGGAACATGGGACACGGGATACAGGACATGGGACACGGGACATGGGACATGGGATACAGGACATGGGACATGGGATACAGGACATGGGATATGGGACATGGGATATGGGTCATGGAATATAGGACATGGGACATGGGACATGGGATATGGCGCTGGCATTGGCATTTGTGGAAAGCTCCGCAGCTAATTCTGACCTATGTCAAGACTGAGAAGCAGTGACCTGTCACGCTGGCAAAGGGCAGCCCTGCTGGGACCCTATCTCACGCCTTGGCCGGGAGTGCAGCCCAGTCCACAGGCCACTGGAGAGCAGTGGGCAACGGAAGTGAACCTGAAAGCGTCTGCACCCTGGACCGGCCATTCTGCTGCTGAGAATCTAGTCTACAGGCGGTCCTGCGCTGTGCTCAAAGCTGTGCACACAGAATCGTCACTGTCCTCTGCTCTGCTCCTGAGCACGCAGGGTTGGACAGAGCCACAATGTCCCCCCAGTGGGGATGGTTACATTGAGCACAGTGCACCCACGTGACACAATACTCCGTAGCCAGGGAAAAGCGGCCAGGTGCTCTGAGCTGATGAGGAAGGGTGTCCACCACCTCGGTAAATGCAGACCAGGCGCCAGGGGAGGCTGTGATTGTGGAACATACCCTGGCACAGGAGTCCCCAAACTATGGCCCACTGAGGCCATTTATCCGGCCCCGCCGCACTTCTGGAAGGGGCACCTCTTTCATTGGTGGTCAGTGAGAGGAGCACAGGATGCATCCGCACCCATAGCTCCCATTGAGATACTGGTCAGTTTGTTGATTTAAATTTACTTGTTCTGTATTTTAAATTTTGTATTTGTTCCCGTTTTGTTTTTTTACTTTAAAATAAGATATGTGCAGTGTGCGTAGGGATTTGTTCATAGTTTATTTTATAGTCGGGCCCTCCAACGGTCTGAGGGACAGTGAACTGGCCCCCTGTGTAAAAAGTTTGGGACCCCTGCCCTAGCACATCTGTATATGTGTCTGTGTGGCACCATGAGGCTCTGGCAGGATCCATACTGCTAACTTCTTAGCAGTGAGTGCCTTTGGGAAGAAAATGGGGAAGCTAGCTAGCATGGCGGGGAGGGGAGACTCGGTTTTCATTTGCTTCCCCGTTTGTATTGTTTGCATTATTCTCATGAATATGGTATCGCTTTTACCCAAAAAGTGAAGTAGGTGAAAGGGAGAAGAAGGGAGGAGAAGGAGGGAAGAGAAGACCAGGCAGCGTTTCAGCCTGAGGACAGAGACTTGAAGGGCTCAGGTCAGAATGTGGGTGGGAGGGGCCAAATTAGCTCCAGTGTCTAGAGAGGGTGTGGAGGGACATTCTAAATCCTCACCACCCACCCATGGAGGCACAAATCAGAGCCATGGAGGCACAAATCGGCTGGGCCTAGGGTGGATGCCCCCCCACCTAGCCTGAAGGGGTGGGAGGGCTGTGAGGGCAGCTGGGAAGGGGACAGAGGGTGGCACTTCGGGCAGATCCCTCCCTCCATGCCACCTCCATTCAACACCTCTAAAGGGGAAAAAAAGAACGTGTCACGGTGCAAACTGGAAGCCACCGGACATACATCCCATCTCTGCTCCACAAGGAGGACATGCTGCAAAATTCTAGACCCTGGCGAGCAGCAGGAGGTTGTGAGCTCAATGTCCTGCAGACACCGCCCTCTGGTGGTGCAGCTCATGAACTGCACTCAGGTCCACAATCGTGCTGCTGACACTCTGGGAACCAGGGGAGGAAAATGTACATTTTAATTCTTAAGTATTCAAGAAGCAATCCAAAAGAAATGCTCAAATTAGATCCACCTGTGCCTGTATCCAAGGAGAAAATAAAACGTTGCTTAAAGGATCCTCAAGAAACTCTCTTTGAAAATATGAATGGGCCTGACCAGGCAGTGGCGCTGTGGATAGAGCGTCAGACTGGGATGCAGAAGACCCAGGTTCGAGACCCCGAGGTCGCCAGCTTGAGCGCGGGCCCATCTGGCTTGAGCAAAAGCTCACCAGCTTGAACCCAAGGTCGCTGGCTCAAGCAAGGGGTTACTCAGTCTGCTGAAGGCCCACGGTCAAGGCACATGTGAGAAAGCAATCAATGAACAACTAAGGTGTCGCAACGGCAACAAAAAAAACTAATGATTGATGCTTCTCATCTCTCTCCATTCCTGTCTGTCTCTGACTCTCTCCCTGTCTCTGTAAAAAAAAGAAAAGAAAAGAAAGAAAATATGACTGGGACAACAAACCATCAGTGCACTTTTACCCTTCATATTTTTCTCTTCTGTATTATATGATTTTTAAAAGATGATCATTCTGAGGCTATTATTCTGAAGCCTGAATGTAATAAGACTTATTTAATTAATCCCCTACTGATGACAATTTAGATTGTTGACAGTTTTCCCGCTGGGAACCACCCTGCACATGAATGATTTGTTGTGCACTGGTCTTATCTCTCTGGGTAGATTCCTGGGCGTGGAATTGCGGGCTCAGTCTTTAAATGAGCACTATCTGTGATATTGACTATCACCAGATGGCAGAGTGAATTTGCCCTGACTGCCCCGCCCAGTTGGGTTTTGAAGTGCCTGGGGTCTGTTTCTAGGTGGGGAGGGCATGGCCTCCGCCCATGCTTTGTACCGCTGGAGGCTCCATTTTGCCAGAATATGGGTCAGAGTCACCGGATCTTTCATGCCCAGATGTCTCTCCTCACGTCTTGATACCATTTAGCACCACCTCTAACCTCTATGTTTTTTGTCATCACTTCTCCCCTCAGTCTGTTCTCCCCACAGCAGCCAGGGTGAGCCTCTGCTACCATAACCCGCTCACACCCTGCCACTGACTGCATGCCACACTGGAAATCAACCCAAAGTCCTCACCAAGGCCCCCGAGACACTGCATGTATGGCCATCGTGACCTTTCCAACATCGTGTCTTCCTTCTCTTCCTTCCCTTACTTAGAATGAGCCACACTGGCCAGTCTGCTATCACTGACCCTCCAAGCCAACACCAACCCCAGGGCCTTTGCACTTGCTATTCCCTCTGCCTAGAGTACTGATCTTCTAAATAGCTACAGGCCTTTTTCCCTCTCGCTTCACCAATGTCTCAGCTCAAATGCTGCCTCCCAGAGAAGCCTACTGAACCACCTTGCCTTAAAAGGTTCCTCTCACGTCCCAGGCACTGTTTTCTTACCAACGTTCCTTTTTCGTCCTCACCCTGAGATTGTTCTAGCCTCACATGTTCATCCGCCCTTGGTGTTGTTCCTCCCTCACTAAGATGTAAGCTCCGAGACGGCAAGCTGTCTTGCTCGGGCTGTGTCCCAAGCACCCTTCACCCGTAGCCTTCAGTAAGGACGTGTTGCCTGAAATGAATGAGAAGCCGGGACCACGTGGATGTTCGAAGCCTGAAGAGCCTATAGACAGCTGCTTCTCTCTCCTGTTCCAGAATGGGGTCACCTTCTGTTAGGTTTGAGTTATCTTCTCCATTTCTGTGGACCCTGATTCGGCAAAATCTGACAGAATATTTTCGGTGCAACAGTTTTGGAGAAATACTGCAAATGGGTGATTATTCAGAAAAAATACCTTTCCTCCAAACCAGAGCAGCACATCTGCCACCAGTACTTGCTCCTTAGGAGAAAAACAGAAAGGTTAATGCGGCCCCGTCAGAGGAAAGGGGCCAATTAGCACAACTGCCAGGAAGGAGAAGAATAGAGGTTAATTGCTTGGAGCCCACGTCTCAAATGCCTAATGCTATATCATTATTTTTTTTAGCTACATATTATTCATTTCCTACACTTAAGTAGTCTACCTTATTTCTAATTAGTAATTCCTTATCCTTAAATTTTACCCAATTCAGGCTGTCATCATAGGGCCCTCCTCAGTCTCCTGCCCCCAGCCCCCTATTTTCCCCAAGATGTAACAGAATTTAGGAGGAAAGGTTGGCACCTCCTGTTCACGACCTCCTATGTCCAAGCCCCGCCAGTGTCTGCCGGGGTCGCCTCTCCTCTTCCTGGGCGTGGTTTCTCTGCCCTCGGACCGCACCCCCACCCCCATGCTGCTCAGTGTCTCCCGCATCCCATGGAACTGTTCTAAGCTTATTAGTGGAGCGAAAGATGCAAATTTTTCCTGCTCAGGGGACCCTGTTCTTCTGGAAAGACCCATAACTTGGCACCTTGGCCATGTTCACTTAACAGGTCCATGTTTCCCGAGAGTGTAATAAAAATAGAAACAATCGCAAAGATGACGGCTGTAAAAACTTTCTGAATATCCTTACGTTTCAGGCACCGTGCGGACGAATTTCACATGCCTGATTTTAATTCATGTGAAGCCACGTGAGTCATCTAAACATATGAATGGACCAATGCCAGCCCAGCTCCGACAGCCTGGGGGCCCCATGGGAAGTCATTCTCTCTTTCAGTGGGTTGTTAAACGCTCTGCCCGCCGGCTCCCTGTCCCCTCTTGAGTGGCTCCCAGGTGCCCGCGGAGCACCAGTCTCCCTTTGGGCTGGTCTGTCTGGGATTAAAACACAACTGTGATAACATCTGTGGGCTTAAAGAAAACCAATAGAATGAAAAGGCACCACAGCCATGTCATGCAAATCAGGAGAAAGAGAATGAAATTAGAGTGTTCTGAAATCCTTTATGTGAGGGAAGTAAAGGTATTCGTTACCTTCAGATTTTGATAAATTAAGTGTGCATATTTTGTAAGAGCTAGGGAATCACTGAATAATGAAAACAGTATATAACCTCCAACCTAACAGAAGGAAAAAATTAACATGAGAGAAACAGTTGACCCAAAACAAGAAGAGAAAGAAAACAGAAAGCATAAAACGAGATAGCCGGCACTAATTCTACTATATCAATGATCACAATAAATGTAAAGGGCCAAATGCTCCTGGTGAAAGGCTATTAGATAAGTCTTTAAAATCCAGCTCCTTTCTGTTTACATGAATCACAACAGTATGGAAAGGCGAGGAGTAAAGAGTGGGAAATACAGGTAAACAACAGAACATTAACAAAAATGACGATATCCTGGGCCATAACGCAAATCCTAACAAATTTCAAAGGATTGAAAACATACAGGTCACATTCTCTAATCACAAGTCATGAACTAGAAATCAATACGGAAAGCAGAATTGTATTTTAAATCCACATCGTTGGAATTAGGAGACATACTTTTAAATAACCCTTAGGTCAAAGAAGAAATGATAACCAGAATTAAGAAAATATCGAGCCTGACCAGGTGGTGGCACAGTGGATATAGTGTCGGACTGGGATGTGGAAGACCCAGGTTCGAGACCCCGAGCTCACCAGCTTGAGCGTGGTCCCATCTGGCTTGAGCAAAAGCTTGCCAGCTTGGACCCAAGGTCGCTGGCTCCAGCAAGGGGTGGCTCGGTCTGCTGAAGGCCCGTGGTCAAGGCACATGTGAGAAAGCAATCAATGAACAACTATGGTGTCGCAATGGCAACGAAAAACTAATGATTAATGCTTCTCACCTCTCTCCGTTCCTGTCTGTCTGTCCCTATCTATCCCTCTCTCTGACTGTCTCTCTGTCCCTGTAAAAAATAAATTAATTAAGAACAGGGGTCCCCAAACTGCGGGCCACATGCGGCCCCCTGAGGCCATTTATCCGGCCCCGCCGCACCTCTGGAAGGAGCACCTCTTTCATTGGTGGTCAGTGAGAGGAGCACAGGCTGCATCCACACCCATAGTTCCCATTGAAATACTGGTCAGTTTGTTGATTTAAATTGACTTGTTCTTTATTTTAAATATTGTATCTGTTCCCGTTTTGTTTTTTTACTTTAAAATAAGATATGGGTAGTGTGCACAGGGATTTGTTCATAGTTCTTTTTTATAGTCCGGCCCTCCAACAGTCTGAGGGACAGTGAACTGGCCCCCTGTGTAAAATGTTTGGGGACCCCTACTAAAGAAAATACCCCGTATCAAAACTTATTGGATATAACTAGAGCAGTAGAGAGAAATGTATAGCCTTGATTGCTTATATTTAAAAATAAATAAGAAGGGCTAAAGATTAATGAGCTAAGCACCCATCTTAAAAGCTGGAAAAAGAACAAAATAAATCCAAACATACTTAAAGCATGCATCTATGGAGCACAGTTCACCCTCAACTCAAAAAATGAAAAATGGCCTTTGTCTACCTGCAGGGCTCCCCCTACTCATTCCGGGTCTCGCCTATTTCTAAGGTAGCATTTTCCCCAAACATGCGATGCTGCCTGCTGGTGGTAGAGAGGATGATTTTTACTGTACCCAGGCACATAGTTATTTCAATAGACTTTAAAAATACTTTTCTCCTACTTCACACAGGAGGTTTCTATTTTTTTCTTCTTCTTTTCCAAGTGAGGGGAGGGGAGATAGAGAGACAGACTCCTGCATGTGCCCTGACTGGGATCCACCCAGAAACCCCGCCTGGGGCTGATGCTCTGACTATTTGGGGCCGTGCTCACAACCAAGCTATTTTTAGTACCTGAGGTGGAGGCTCCATGGAGCCATCCTCAGCACCCAGGGCCGATGTTCTTAAGCCAATGAGCCATGGTTGCAGGAGGGGAAGAGAGAGAGATAGAGAAGGAGGAAAGGGAGAGCTGGAGAAGCAGATGGGTGCTTCTCCTGTGTGTGCTGACCAGGAATCAAACCTGGAACATTCATACGCCAGGCCGACACTCTACCACTGAGCCAAACAGCCAGGGTGATGTTTCTTTTAAAAATACACTTCTTCAGTAAGTGGATGAAATTTAAAAAAATATTAAATACATAATAGAATAGTATTATTTGGTAAAAATAAATTCTTATTGCTAAAATGGGAACAACAGTACTTGTCTTACAGCATTGTTAAGAGGATTAAATATGTTATACACCATCTAAAATAATAATTCATGAATTAAAATATCACTTGTAAGGCGTTCCTGCTGTCCCTGGTGCTTAGTAAGAACTCAGTCAATGCTAGTTATTATCATCATAATTATTATTACTTGAATGATTAATATTAGAGTAATTCAACCAAGGCTCCAAGAGTAAATCTGAGAGCAATGACACACCGCACAGGGCAGAAGCCAGTTAGAGAAGGCTGGCCTTGGCAACATCCCCCACCCTCCATACTTTCTCTCTCCTGTAGGGGTTGCTCTGGGGACTCGAGCCACAGCGGGCCCTGGCCCGGGTTCTGCGCCTGCTCCCCTCTCTGCATCCTTATCAATACCCAGTGGGTCCCCAACACGGGCATTCATACCTCGGAGCCCATTTAAAAGGGTGAAAGCCTTCAACACTGAAGTTGAAATCCCCAGGTGTGGGTTTTGCAACTGAGGCACAGGACAGAAAGGGGAGCTCCCCAGTCCCAGGGCATTGCCCAGAGAGAACACCTTCGGTCTAGCCGACCCTCTGCTGGGGGTGGAGAACAGGGTCCTGGAGCCGAGGGTAACTGGCCTTCGTGAGATCTGACAAGAGTGGTATCTTTGGGTGCTTGCGGGCTTTTCACACCCAGAAAGCTTCCAATCTGTCAGGTTCAAACTATCATTTCCTCCCTCTTCAAAGATGATTAGCAGACTTACTTGGGAGCTTCTCTACTGCAGTGATTTTATTTACCCTGAATGAGTGTCCCTACTCCTTGGGGCCTGTTCTTGAGGCCCTGGAAGGAGACCCCACCCAAGTGAAACCCATCAGGATGACAAGCAAGTCCCATTTCCCACGCACAGGCAGCTGGCTGACATCACTGACCTTCCTCAGCCACCAGGGGGAGCTCCAGCTTTCTCTTTGGAGCCCCCAAACTCTGCCTGGTGTTCCTTGTCATTTGATAAGCAGAGTGGCCCCTTAGACACTGACAAACGCTGATGGGACATGTCTGTGTAAATCCTAGCTACTTCTCGGCTGGTGCACAGGAGCGGCTTCCTTATTTGGGCGCTGTGGTTGTGGTCATAGGCCCTGACCATAAGAGACTCAGAGTCTGACCGGGGCTGGTGGAAGGACCCACAGACCAGATGTCAGCCATGTGGGTTCTACAGGACCATTTGTCATATGTGTGTCGTGACCGAACCATTTGTAATGTATGCAATGGTAGGTGTAATGGGGACACACACGCCACACAGGAGAGGTGCAAAGGCGGGACAATCCATCAGCTCCCTCTGAGGACTGACCCGGGAATGCTCCCCAGAGGACCAGAGTAGAGAGCCGGCTCTAGCCATTTTCTCCGGCCTGAGCTATGAGCAGGGGCAGGGAGTGCGGCAGACAAGACCAGCAGGAGGGGCGCCCACTCGCTGCTGGCCCTCACTGAGCCTCACGCTGCTTTGGGGGGCCTGGCTGCCCCTTCCCACAGCCTGGCCAGGGGCTCCCACCTTCTACCCGAGCTCTGCCTCTGCCCACCCTCACCCCGCCCCACTGCATCTGGGGTGCTTCACTGTCCCAGGTTGCTGGCATAGTCCACTCCTGGCCATGGACTTAAGCGGCCTTGCCCTGGCCCTCAGCCCCAGGCCACGGTCGGTCCTTCTCTGAGCCTCCACCCATCTTCACTGCCCTGCAGGAAGCCGGTGGCACAGTTCCCAGCACGGTCTGCTGCTCCCCCTGGTAACCTTTGCACTGGCGTGGCTTTTCCTTGAAACCGGGGCTTCTGTCACCTCCTCTACTAGACAGCGTCTCCGAGACCCAGCCTGCAGATCGAACACAGCACGTGGAGGCAGGTGTGAGTTCAGATTCTAGCTCAGCATGCGATGCTGGGTGACCTGAGTGGACACACACAGGGGGGTTTCCCTCTGTTCTCACAAGGCCCATCCCAATGGAAAGGGGACTCATAGAGAACATTTTGAACCTCTTAGCTTTCAGAAACCTCAGCTTGTGCTGCCCTGGCCTCCGGAGGCAGCCCCACTGCGCCCATATTGCACGGCAGCGAGCTATGTGCCTGTCTGTCGTTCCTGGATGGCACATGCCACCAGGGCAAGGCTGACTTTTCACCTCTGCCCCCCAGAGCCCAGCGCGGAGGAAGTGCTCAGCATGTGTTTAATGAATGACTCACTCAGAAATATTTAGTGAGAAGTTATCATGGGCCAGGCACTGTTCCAGGTGCCAGAAGTACAGCAGCGAACAGAACAGACTAAAATGTCTCCCTCCATCGTGCCTGTTGGTCTCGTGGGCAAATGGGAAAGTGGGAGGGTGAAGGTTGTCGGTTGCTGAGGTTTTGTGGGATTGTTTTCTCCAGGGTATCTGTTAGAAAACCCGCTTCCTCCTACACTAATTCCGCCCCTTCTTCCTAATACCCGCAGTGGAACAGGATGAAATAGAAACCCACTTCCCCCAGAAAATGAAAAATGAGGGAGCAGATACCCACGGAGGGCTGGATTTTTGCTAATAGAGGGCTCCCGGGTAGTGCTATGTGGGCGACTGTCCCAGAACTGGCCAGGTACATCCCTGAGCCACAAGTTGGCTTTGAGGGGAGACAAAAGCTTTCTATGGAAGCCCTGCCCTCCCACCCACCCTGTGGGACCCCCCCTCCCAGGCCTGCTCCACCATGGGGCAGCTCGTAAACACTTGTGAGGGTAGAGGGTGCCACCCAGTTACAAGCTTCCATCTCGAAAGGGTAAGACTGGGTTATGTTCTACGGTCCTGTCCAGCTCCAAGGTCCAACTGTGCTGGTTCAGCATGAAACCCGGCACTCACACGTGGGGACCGAGGTGAGTTTTTAGGGAAGAGGGAGTTACAAACTTCTCAGCACTGCCCAGCTTTGTAACAACCCTGCTGCCCCCAGTGCATTTCTCCTTCTGTGCTCTTCTTGTGTGAACGCCAGCGATACTAGGAAACTCAAAGGTGTCTGGCATCTACCTCCGGACCTGATTTCTTAGCTGGACACGACGGGGTGATTTACAGGGGTAACTCATGTGGCTCACAGCCAGTCACCCCGCTGCCCAGGCCAACCTGGGCTAAGTGGTGTCCATGGCCTGCATAGGCCTCGTCCCTGTAGCACGGCTTTCTGCATTCGAATGGAAACCCCACGAAGAACCATCTGAATGCACAAAGCAAGCGTGCCATCAGAACACGCAGCCTTGAAAAACCTTCTGTCCTCTCTTCACGCTCCTGGACCGCCCCAGTAGGGGCCGGGGACTGGGGTGGGAGGCGTGACAGAGCAGAGGTGGGGGACGGGGGTGCCCGGGAAACCCCCCACCTGCAATTGGCTCTGACCCTTGTCTTTTCTTCTGTTTCAGAGAAATAGGAATCATAGTTAAAGTCTACCAAATAAACAAGCTATGTTTGAAAGTTCTATAAAATCTACAGTTTCAGAGAGGCTGGACGTGGCTGACACCGAAGTGATTTCAACACATCCTGCTTGCTGTCTAATGCCGGGTTCCTTTTATCAGGAGCAAACATGCTCACGACGGCTTCTTCTTAAGCGACTGGACTTGGTATAAATACATATATATTGTAAGAAGCACGGGCACTGACAGGAATTTTCATCCTTGTTTAACTAAATCAGATGGCGTGTTCTGCTTCTCAAAAACTCATTTCCCGTGAAGTTTTCATGCATACTCTCAGGTTTTCAGGTCTGAACAATCACCACACAAACTGAAAACCCACTTCGGGACTTTCATTACAACAAGCTGCAGAGGCCCAATGCCTGCCGCAGGCCATGGGCATCCGAGGTGTTAGAACCCCTGTCCCCAGCGTGCTAGAAGGAATGCTGAAAAAGGTGAAATTTTAGCAACTGGTTATCTCACAATGGGAACCAGACAACCTGCCTCGTATTGAGTGTAAATTCAAACATTTCCACCATCGGAGTAACTCAGAAGGGCGCAACAAACAACCACAAAAATAAACTACCCAGAGAAAAAGGGTTATGTCTTATAAATATACCTAACATGTATCTGTTTTGAAGGTTTGTGGCCAATTTCTACATGCGATAAAATTTCATAGAACTATTTACCAAAAGAAAAAAGAAGAGTGCGTGTAAAACTTGGTGAAGTCCAAAGAAGGCCCGGTTCATGGTACTGTACCAAGGTGCAGTTCTTGGTTTTGATAACCGTACTGAGGTGATGAAAGAGGCTGCCGGTGGGGAAGTGGAGGGAAGGGCACACCGATTACACCACCTTTGTGTACCCAGTATGTACAGCCAGTGGTGTACTACTTTGCAATTTCTAAGTGAGTCTAAAATTATTTCAAAATGTAAAGCTAAAAAGAAAAAAGAAAAAAAAAACCACATTGGAGGGCCAGGTCATGGAAACACACGCAGCCACACTGGTGACGGTAAAAACTGGCGCAGTCATTGGAGAGAACAATCGGGCAGCACCCATCAACGTGCAAAACGCACCAGCCAGGCAGGCAATTCTACTTGGAGGAGTCCAGCTTACCAGCTACGTGCCCACGTGCTGACACAGTGTTCTTTGCAGCACTGTGACACAGGAAAGGTGGACACAACTAAATCTCCACGAGTAGGAAAACATGTCGATGTGAAATGTCTGTGCCGTGGAACGCGGTGCGAGCAGGGAAAGAGCGAGGCGTTCAACACCAAGGTCTCCGTGATGCACTGCTCGGTCCAGAACAAGGTCACAGGACAGTGTGCACACGGACAGGGTGATCCCATCTCCCTAAAACCTCATTTGTGTGCAGACACCTTTCGTGGTTGTGCGAGCATGGGAATACCTGAGATGACACGCCCTGAGCACTTCGTAGTGATTGCTTCCTGGATGGAAAATCTTAGTAGGGGTGGTCAGTCACTTTCACCTTGTTTGAAATACATTAGAGTGAACACTGTGTGGCTTTTAGAATTAGAACAATAGAAATATAAATGGGAGGGAGGGAGGGAGGGAAAGAGGGAGGAAAAGGGGCAAGGTAGAAGACATTGGAAGAATGTAAAAACCTGAGTTGGAATCCAGGAGAGGCTGAATGACCAAGCCACAAGAAGGTGGTGGCTTAGCCAGAGTGGCCCCGGGCAATGGAGGTCGGCTGCCTCCATCACCAATCACTAGTCCCCTCCCTGTGAGATATGAACATCCCACCTGTCATCAAGGGCTATGTAGGGTCTTCCTATGGGAGGAATATCCTTCCCTGTTTCACGCTTAGGCGTGGCCATGTGACTTGCTTCAGCCAATAGTATGTGATCAGGGAAGCTGTGCGGCGTCGGAGCAGAAGTGTTCAGAGCCTGGTGAGTCTCCACCAGCTCTGTGGCTCCTCTGCCTTTGTGGGTCCTGGCAGCAGCCGCTCCTTTAGTCTGGATCTCAGAATGAAAAAGACACACAGCCAGCTGGCACCCAACATGGAACCGGGGTGAGGAATAAACAGTGTGCCATTAGCCACTGAAATGGGGGGATGCTTGCGCCACAGCCTTACTTCATGGAAGCTAATATGTGAGCAAAGAGGCACCAGGGGGAGAAGCGAGGGGACTGATCATGAGCTGGTGAGCATTTAGTGAGGACGGGTCACGTGAAGAACCTAGACCTGAGGCTGGGGCAAAGGGGCGGGCACAGAGAATGTGAGGAGCATGCACCCTGTAGCAGATCAAAACACGCCACCCCAAAATATGCCCCTTTGGCATAAGGATCACTTTGAGCTGGAGGCAAGTGAGAATCGACAGATGCTGAAAGATGCCTTCCCAGCCCCCTTTATCGGAGTAATGGCAGAAACTTCTGAAGAGCGGGGGCTGTAACCCATCCGCTCTCCCAGGGAAGATGGGTGGCCACAAAAGGATGGGGGATCAGCAGCGACAAGTACCTGCACAAGCAGACCTCACTCTGCTGGCGTCTCCCACATTTCCCTTCACACAGGTTGCTGCCCGCGGAAGCCCTAGACTGCTCTCCTTTATTTCCTTCTCTGAAAACACACTGTTCTTTGCCAAGATGCTAGAGAAGCCCGAGTTCTAACCGCTCCTTTGAGTTACTCATCACTGCATTTCTCCCACGGGATAAAACCTGCATGCATTAATAAACTGTTTTTGTCTTGATAACCTCTCTTGTTGATCTAACTTAACAGGGCCCCAGTCTGGGAATCTACCAGAGTAGAAAGATGAAAGAAAAAACATCCTTTCCTCCCCCACAATAGCATCCACTTGGGGACGTAACACTCATACACACCTATGCACACTCGGAGTTCCTGGGGCAGTGCAGTGTCGTGAGAAGAGCCTGAGGTGGGAATGGGAAGTACACTGGGAAGGGGGGCCATTCTAAACACTGAGGCTCAGGTACAGCGTCAGTATCTAACGCCACGCGCCCTTACCCAGCCGAGTCAGGCCTTCCTAACAAGGCACAAAAACCATCAACGGTTTAATCACCCTCCCCTTTAAATCAAAGATTCCAGGAAAATGCCCACTGTCTAGGGATTCTGTGGGGCGCCTTCTGTTCCTGGGGTACGCACCCTCTGTGCTACAGAAGAGCATTCTTAGATGATACGTCCTATGTCTCTTGGAAATGATGGGATGTGGGCTGTATTTCTGGAAACCAGCTGTTTCCCTTTTGAATGAGGCATGCCTTGGTGCAAAAATACATTCTCTTAAAGGAGACAAAGGGATGTGAGCTAGATGGCGGGTGCAAATGCCGAGTTTGCCCCTGGCCCCTTCCTCCCTTGTGTCACCATGGTTCATTCATAACCTGCTTCATACAGACAGGCTACGTGTCATTTTCTCCTCCAAATCTGGACATTTCTGTTCAGAATCTTCCCCTAACACTTTCTGAAAAGGACACAAGTAAGCCATTACTAGGTCCCCTGGTAAAAGACTCACACCGGTAAGAATACGATGCACAATGTGGACGCCCCTTCTCTCCTCTTCCCTCCGGAAATGGGAAGAGTGCATTTTCCTTTAAACCACTCACTATTCTTGCTTTCTCCTAGCCATTTCTAGGACCGGTTTCTGAAGGTTTGAATTTATTGGCTTGCGCGTTTTGTTGCTTTTGGCGACGAGGGATACTAAGCTCCTACAACGCCCGCTGCGTTGAGCGCTGCCAGGGGTACCAACGGTAAGGAGGACTACCACTGGGCTTGCAGGATGTTATTCAAGTCGGCCTTGGGCAAAGGTGGCTCCAACCACCTCAGCCCTGTGACTTGAGGGATTGGACCGTGGGGGAGCCAAGCTCGGGGTGTCCTGCAGGTGCCATGTTTCCAGCAGGGGCTGGAAAGCAGCGCAGCCTTCACCCTGCACTGAAGTTGCCCTCCCTGAGTCTCTGGGATTCTCAGCCACCTTCACTGTGGTCTCAGTACCATCACCCGGCCCCAGCCTCCCCTTCCCTTCCCGCACCCCCAGGCCCTCCTCCGGCCCCGTCGGTCCCGGTCCGTCCCCGCCCAGGCCCAGGCCACAGCAAGATCCCTCACCTGAGGCATCTCGCGCATGCGCAGGAAGAAATGTTCCCGTGGGTTTGTTCCTACGCAACAAAATCAAGTGCATGTGTAGGTGTTCCGTGTTTTACAAACTCTCCTCCCTGGTTGTTATAAGATTAAAACAATTTTCTCCCCCAGTAAATGCTTCCCTTCAAAACCACTAGAAGCACATAATTCGCTGGCCCATTTGTGCTTCCTATTTTCTCAGGCCTGGAGGAAATCGTGATTGTGGGGCCTGTTTCCTTCAGAGGCCAGAGCTGAGTCAGTGACAGGCAAGAAGTGATGTTTCAGTGACGGCCCTGATCAATGTTTAATTTACTGTGAAGTTCCAAAAAGATAGGTGAGCATCGTAGGTTTTCGGGAAGGCCAGGAGAGCGTGTTTCACGGTAAATTACTCCTTTATCCTCAGTAAATTTAATGGACACTCTCATCAAAACGGCAGGGAATTTTAAGGTAGTTCAACTCCTATTTTTCTTTTTTTTTTTTAAAAAAAACAACTACAATTGACGAGTTCTTATTTAATGCCTGCATCGTTTTTGCTGCTGAGATATCGAAGCCCTGCAGAGACGTGGCCCACTTTATTTTGCTGAACCATGTTGGGAAATTCACGCACACCCGAGGACACAGAAACATTATTTAAAATCACAACGGATTTCAAGGAAAATGTACACAAGGGGAGAAAATGAAAAAGCTGGCCCGGCTGATGTCAGGCGGGGGGGTGCCAACTTGCATTTGTCCTTGAAGAAAAATAATAAACTCACCTGTCACTGATCAACGACGCCTGCTTGCTACCTTGCGACAGGAAAAGGCATTCCTGCTGACTGCACGCAGCTCCATTTATGTGACTGTTTACATAATTATACAGCAAAACATCGCAATCTTCGGGATTTAATACATGTTTTAACAAGCCCTTTAACTACAGTGCGGGCTTCTATAATCAAATCTAGACTGTTCAGTTAAAACACAATTAGAAAAGGTGTCACGGTGTCACTGTTAGACTCTGCTGTGTGAAGAGAGGCAAGAATCACTGGGCTGGAAATCTGAGCTCTCCCAAGACTCCTGAACTTAGACGCCACGTCAGACCCCCAGGGACCGTGCCCAGGCTGTGGGCCCTGGGTCCTACGTGAGAGATGCAGACCTCTGTCCTGGGGTCCCCACTTTGTGTCTGACCGAAGGCAGCAGATGAAAACCCAGGGTAGCCCAGACAGCTTGACAATGTCTGTGGCTCTGACCTTGACTCCACAGTGGCCAGCAAGTGTGTCACGGGCCAGAAGTGGTGGGCCCGTGGTTACCAGAGAGCCATCTGCCTCGCCCTGGCATTAGTTACAGTATGATGGATGCCTAATCTCACTGCTTCATTTTAGAGTTGTAAAACAGGGGCTCACAGAAGTTATAGGATCTGCTGAAGGCCATAATGTTAATCATTTTGTCAAACAAAGCAAAATGTGCACCCTTCTCTACCACCCTCTCCTTAAAGATCACTATCTAGTCAGAGAAGATTTCAAAGGGGTGCTAGCCCACAGAGCTAAGGGTGGCCTGCAGGAGAGATGGTTCTGAGCCATCGGAACACATGTTTTTCTGCCACGTGAGGAGACGGTGAGCAGAGGGCCGTTTGCAACCCAGAAGGGAATTCTTACCAAAACTTGGCCAGGCCGATCTCTGACTGCCAGTCACCAGAACTGTGAAAATAGGTTTCTGCTGCTGGTAAGCCACTCAGTTTATGGTTATAGCAGCCACAGCTAAGCTAGAGGCTGGCAAACACACTCCATCAGTGGGCAATTCATAATAACAAACATTCACTGAGCATTCACTGTGTGCCATGCACTGTGCTGAGCTCTTGACGTGTATTTTCTCCATCGAGCCTCTTAAGCAGCCTCTCAGGATGTTTACAAATGAGGAAGCGGAGGCTTAGAGAAGTTAAATAATAGGATGTTGATCAGAGTTAGTCAGTGGCATATCCAAACCTGGCTGCACGGCCCTCACGCCCAGCACCACTGGTTGCCCTGCCTGGAATCCCCGGAGCCCCGCCCAGCTTCAATCATCTATTCTTGCTGAGACATGGTACCATCCTGCCCCCGACAGAGGAAAGGCTGACTGTACAAACCCCCAAAACCATCGTCCTCCCTGTTTGGCTGGCATCTCCAGGAGTATGGGACACCTGTCCCCGGTGACAGGCAGCACCACCCACCGAGCAGAGAATGCTGGCCATGTGCCAGGCCAAATGATGCTGCAAATCATAGTCTGATCTAGGCACTCTCAACCTTTTCTCAGAAGCCCTGGACTTTTCGCTAGCACCCCACCCCCGACTTCACATCACCCAAGACATCTCACTGAAGGAGCCAGCATAAAAGGTGCCCACCTTGCCCGCATGGGACGGATCTGAAGTTTCATTCAAATGGCCTGTGTGGCTGCGGGCTCCAGGAAAACTGGCCACTCGCAGGTAATGGGGCTCTCCCCTTTTCAGAGAAATTACATCTTTCTAATGAGAAGTACCATGTTTCTGGTTCTCGAATCATCGAGATTTTGGTACATGGGTCACAAGACTCCTTTTCATTTCGAAGGTTACAAATTGCTTCCAACTAAGCATTTGCTTGGCTATTTTATTGTGACTGCGCTTCTGTTTCTGATGAGAAAAAATAGTTCTTGGACTGGTTTAAGGCAATTCCCCAACTGGTGGATGTTGGGAGGGGTACAAGGAATCCAGTCACCTAGAGAGAGCTGAATTGAAATACTGTGTCAGCAATTCAAGTCATGACCTCCATGTTCAATGGCACTCCTCCCCGATACCCATCAGCTGTGCTGCCGGTGGCTGAAAATGAAACCGGCAGCTCGTAGGGGTCATCTGGACTGATAACCGGATACGGCTGAACTGGACTCCAGGGTCAGGCAGGAATGCACAGGTAGAGGAGGCCGTTCCCCTTTCCCCATCCACATTTGTTTATTTCATATTTAATTGTTATTTTTCATTAATAAAGAGAGAAACCCCACCTGCCTTTTTTTTTTTTTTTTTTTTTTGCCTGGGGGTCTAGAATTGAAATGTGCACTGCGGATGGCCTGTGGTTTTCCACAGCTCTCTAGAAGCTTCTGAGCTCTCGCTTTTTTTCGAACAGAGGCTTTGTCTGTCATGAATGAAGCCTGGCTACAAAGTCGACTGACCGGCTTGCTTAAAACAATGGAGCTTCAGAGACAACAGGAGAGAAGGTGCCCGGCGCGGACCCCACCACAGCCACCTGCAGTCCTCTTAGGCGAGCCACTCCTGACGCTGTCAAGTTCAGGGACAGGCTGGTCTTCTATTCACTCCTCCCCTGGCTCTGGCGGAGGAAATCCAGTGGGGGGTGGGGGTGGGGTTGCAGCATCCTCATATCTACACGAACAATTCTGCTAGGGTTCACTGGGTTCCACCATCCCTAGAGATCTACCAGGCTGCTGGTGGAAGGAAGAGAAGGGGAGAATCAAGACCATTGTTCGAATATTTCAGGCTCATTCCCCCCTCCCTCAAAAATACCTCTGTCTCCGAGATGGGGGTCATTCAAGCTAATCTGCCGAACAGGAAGATGATATAAGGTCCCCTCGCTGCTCTCCGAGGATGGGGCTGGAGTTGGGGACCTGTGCAGAGGACAGTCACTGGGGTCACCTGGAGAGGAGTGGGGTTGCGCCCAGCCTGTGAGAGGACTCGAGTGATACCTGGTGCCTGCCTGTTGTTTCTGCCACTCCTGTGGCCACAAAGGCCACAAATACATGTGACTTCTTGGTCTACATCAGACATGGCCCATTAGCATCACCTGACATAGCAGACTACCCCTCTTCCTGGAAATACTGTCTTCATTCGACTTTAAAGACAGTTGGTTTCCTCTTCCTTCAATGACACAGCATCCCAGACTCCTTCCATGGCGGTTCCTCATCCCCGTGAGCTCAAAAAGTGGGGGCGTTCCTGCTGTAGTCTGCAGACCTCTCTTTCCCACTGGCGCTCTCTCCTTCAGGAATCCCTCCATTCCTTGGCTTTCAACACCATGTGTGTGGTATGACACCCACTCTGGCATTTCTAGTCTGAGCTCACTCACCACTACTCACCTAATAGGTAACCAACAGGCCCCAAATGCAATGCCTGACCTCCTCCTCCCCAGGCCTCCCCGTCCCCTGGCCATCTGCGCCTCAGGAATTGGTGGCTCCATTCTTCCTTTTGCTCAGACCAAAAATGCCAACATCATTGGGCACCATTCTTACTCTTCTCTCTTTTTCACACCTACATCCAGTTGCCAGAAATCATGGGGCCCTCCCCTCCCAATATGTTACCCTAATCCAAACCAGTTCCCATAGCTTTCTAACAGGTCTTCCTGCCTCTCCTTGGCTGACCCCACTACTCACCAAACTCCTCTCAACATGACCACTGAGGTCCTTTAAAAGTTGAAGTCAGATCATGCCATGCCTCCGCTCAAGAGCCTGGCTTCCCAACTCAGAGGAGAAGCTGGAACCCTCACCACAGCCTCCCAGGCCCACCTGGCACCCAAGGCAACTCCCACCTCGGGAGCCTGGCACTAGGTGTGCCTCTACCCAGGATGCCCCTGCTCAGATAGCCACATGGCTCAACCACTCGCCTTCCTCAGGCTGCTGCTCACATGGCACCTTCTCAGCAAGGCCTCCTTGGGCTCCCTATTTTAAATGCTAATCCCATTCCCACCCCATATCCCTCATTCGTCTTTATGTTTTTCTATATCATTTATCACTCGACATATTTGTTACAAGTGGTACACGCACATACTAGAATGTAGAGTGAGGACAGGATTTTTTTTTTTTTTTAGACAGAGTCAGAGAGAAGGACAGACAGACAGAAAGGGAGAGAGATGAGAAGCATCAACTCTTCGTTACGGCATCTTAGTTGCTCAATGATTGCTTTCTCATATGTGCCTTGACCGGGGGGCTACAGTAGAGCTACTGACCCCTTGGGTTCAAGCTAGCGACCTTGGGCTTCAAGCCAGCAACCTTTGGGCTCAAGGCAGTGACCCTGTGCTCAAGCCGGACGAGCCCGCGCTCAAGCTGGTGACCTCGGGGTTTCAAACCTGGGTCCTCCACATCTCAGTCCGATGTTCTATCCACTGCACCACTGCCTAGTCAGGCAGGAATTTCCATGTTTTATTTACTGCTGTATCCATAACTGGCAGGTGGGCATCCTGCTGCTGTTCCTTGCTAGTCCAATTCTTTTAAAGACCACATTCCAAAAGGGATATAAAATGAACAATCCAAAATTGAAATTGAGAAAACAAGTTCATTTACGATAGCACCAAAAATAATAAAATATTTAGAAATGGACAGAAGACGTGTAATACTGATACTCTGAAAACTACAAAATATTACTGAAAGAAATTAAAGAAGTCCGAACAAAAGGCATTCCAGGTTCATGAGCCAGAACACTTAGTACTGGTGACACAGCAGTACTCCCCAAAGTAATCTACAGATTCAAAACCATCTTTATAAAAATCCCAGTTGGCTTCTTTGCAGAAACTGACAAGCGGACCCTAAATTCATATGGATATGCAAGCGATCCAGAACAACCAAAACAATCTCGAAAAACAAGAACAGAGTTGGAAGACACATCTCACTTTGCAATTTCAAAACTTACTACAGAGCCTCAATCATCAAGACAGCGTGGTAGTGGATAAGGATAGACAGATAAACAAAATTAACGTGAGAGTTCCAAAATAGCCTTCAGAGTTCACATGTTTAGTCAACTGATTTTTGACAAGGGTGGTAAGACACGTAGTAGGAGAAGAATAGTCTTTTCAGTACACGGTACTTGGACAACTAACTAAACATCATAAAAAAAAAATGAAGCTGGACTTCCTACCTCATACCGTATAGAAAGATGGGTTCAGAATGGGTTAAAGACCTAAATAGAAGAACCAATACCATAAAACTTTTATTAGAAGAAAAACTTAGACATAAATCTTTGTGACTTTACATTAGGTAATGATTTTTAAAATAAGACATCAAAAGCACAAGTAAAAAGAAAAATAAATAAATAAATTGGGCTTAAAAATTTTAAACTTTTGTGCTTCGAAGAACACTATTAAAGAAACTAAAAAGACAACCCACAGAATGGGAGAGGTTATTTGCAAATCATATATCTGATAAGGGGTTTGCATGTAGAATATATAAAGAACTCTTACAAATCAGTAAGTTAGAGACATAACTCAACTGAAAAATGGGCAAAGGATCTGAATAGACATTTCTCCAAAGAAAGTATACAAATGGCCAATAAGCCCATGAGAAGGCATCAGTGAAAAGCAAATCAAATGAGATGTTACTTCACACCCACAAGGATGACTATAATAAAAAGGACGGATAATAATAAGTGTTGGCGAGGATGTGAAGAAATTGAAACCCTCATACACTGCTGGCTGGAATGTAAAATGGTGCCGTGGCCTTGGAAAACAGCCTGGCAGGTCCTCAAAAGTTTAAACACAGAGTTACCATATGACCCAGCAATTTCACTCCTAGGTATGTACTCAAGAGAAGTGAACATATGTATCTACACAGAAACCTGTACATAAATAAGTGGGAACAACCCACATGTCTATCAGCTGGCTAATGAATTCACAAAATGTTCCGTATCCATCCAGTAGAATAGTCTTTAGCAATAAGAAGTGAAACACTGATGCATGCTACAGTACGGGTGAACCTTGAACGCATCATGCTAAATGGCAGAAGCGGTCTAAAAAGACCACATACTGTATGATTCCATTTACATGAAATGCCCAGAACAGGCAACTCTATAGCTACAAAAGCAATTAGTGGTTTCCCAGAGCTGGGGCTTTGGGGGAAAGTACAGAGTGGTTGTTAATAGGGAGAAGAGTTTCCTTTCAGGGTGATGAACGTTGTTCTAAAATTGATTTGGCGATGGTTGCAGAGCCCAGGGAGGGGCTAGTACTGAAACCAGAAGTGAATCAAGTCCCAGGATAACAACAGCATCAGAAAAAAATAAAAATAAAAAAAGGAGGAGGTCACTGAAGAAGAAAAGGAGCATTAAAGGGAGAGACAAAATTGCAAAGTGCATCTTTTGGGGGAATTTAAACACAAAGGAGGTCCCTGGAGGAAAAGTTAGAGACAGGTAGCTGAACCTTTTGAATATGGGTAGATTTATCTGCTCACTTATCATTCATGAGGTCAGCCTATTATTAGTCAATTCTATTAATTCTCTTTGTTCATAAACATCCCGGTATTGAGAAAATAACTTGACACCACAGAACAGCACGTGCTAGTGCTCCCCAACGAGAAAGGACTCGGGACAGCAGGAAGGAAATTCACTGCTACCGAGCACCTGGTATGTACCAGCCATTGGCCCAGGTGTGCCTGTATATGTTGTCTCTAACTTAATCTTCACAACACTCCTTTGATCGAATCAACGGACACAGTCTGTCCCCTGATTCCATTGCCCCATATTCGAGAAAGCAAAGGCAGCAGATGGGGAAGGGGTCACTGGGTAAGAAAAATAAAGCTAAAAACGTAGTTTCAGACACCCATCACCGTGCTCTCCTGCCTCCTTTTCAGAGCTGTCATCTTTTGGGCCTGGTCCTAGATTTTTCACCAACAAACATTGCTTTTTTCAGGCTGCTTTTCCCTTTAACACAGCACTGCCCCCAAATGCTCATATATTAATCCCTGCCATTCCTTGTCCTCCAGACCCACTTCCGCACTCAGTACGTGTATGTGTGTTTGTGTGTTCAAGTGCTGGTGTATTTGAGTCAGGCACAAAGAAGGAGTGCCGTCTTCCCTGCGGGATCGCCCAGAACATCAAATCCAAATTCTGGACACGGATGTCACTGCCATAGGAGTGCCTCTTTGCACCGTGCTTCTTCAAGGCTGCTGAGCAACAGTGGCGGTTTGCTTGTTTTAAGTTGTTAAAAAACAAAAACAAAAAAGTAGGAGAGGAGAAAAAACAAAAATAAGCTAATCATAGCAACCCATCATGTGGTACTCAAACTTAGCATGTGTTTTATGGTCAACTGAGAAATTCAAAGAGCATTGTAGAAACACTTAAAGCAAGCATGAAAAGTAGCAGGATTGCTATCAATCACTCTTTGTTTCTCAAGCAACATTTTTTTTTTGTCCTGAAAAATCAAATCAAACAATAAATTATTTATTGAGCACCTACTATGTGACAGGTGCTTTAATGCCAATTGAATGCGATGGGGTTTTTTATTATTGCCTTTTCTTCTTTAAAACATTGAAGGCATTGATCAGGATGCTTTAGCTGTTTTCTCTTCAAGCAATTTTATAATCATAAATGTCTATGCAGAATTTTTTATTTTCTTTTGTTTTCTTCTTACTATTGTTGGGGTTGTTTTGTTATTTTTTTCGCCTAAAATTTTCTTTTCTTTTCCTACTCTCTGATTTTTAGGGAGAAAAAAAAAATCTAGCATCTGGGTCTGAGACCACTTGAAATGTCTGGGCTGGGGATTGCTAATGACCTCCCAGAGATAACCCAAATTGCTGATTTAGCAAAGCCCATTCTTGACCTTGACACAAGACAAGACAGGCAAAGAGGAAGGACTTGGCAGGGAGCAGTGAAAGAAAAAGGATCATAGAGGAGCTCAGATCTCCCCAGTCCCCACCCCCATTCAGCAAACACCTGGCTGAGTTGGAAAACATGACCGGTCCAACCTTCCTATTGGCACCAATTGAAGCTGTCAGCTCTAGGCTTGTCACCAGTTGCACTGGGAGGCCCTGGGCAGCCACAAGAGCCCTAATTAGGCAGAAATGACACTTCTACAACTGACCTGCCAGGACCTTTGGCAAACCATTTAACATCATTAGTTAACATTTTTTAAAAAGTGTGAATGTAAATGAACAGCCAGGGCTTTCAATGGAGTTTGTCGTGGCATCTCCCACCCCCAAACCCCCACCTCCCTGCTCACCCTTTCTCTTTTTACATGAATAGTCCGCTTGTTTTCTCCAGAATTGGAGGGAGGCGCTGGGGAATAAGGGAGAAGAGGACCAGTCCTCCAAGAGGAAAGACATGTTAAAGCACAAACAAGCTCAGAGGAGGGAGAGACCACCCCTTCCTGCCTCACTATGCGCCCAAACAGAGTGGAGCAGGGGACAAGGGTGTGCTCAGCAGGCTAGACCCGTGCCAGCTCTGCTCCACGAGCCACAGACAGCAACCGTTCCAGGCTTCTGGTCAATGGGAAACGATTTCATTTCCTGGCCCCAGTAGTGCCTCCGAAATACCCTTCCGCTCACCCCTCCACCCACTTGGCATTCTGAACAAGCCGATGTTTTGCCACCGGTTAGCCAATGTCTTATGTCTGCTTATGTCTCCATGGACCCGCGGCCCAGGTATCTAGTCCCTCTCCAAAGGAACGGAGTTCTAGGGTAACCGTTTCGGGCGCCGCTTTGATACTTACAGACATTAGTTCGTTTCCTACCTGAGGCGGCTGCTTCCCACCTTGAGTCACACTTCATTTTGCTCTTCGCTGTGCACCCGCAGAATCCGTACACGCCAACACTCTCCATCTGTGGGAGGGGAAAAGAGTTTCGCCGTGAAAATGTCACTGTGTTTCTGTTTCCATACTGCAGTCCAGTGGTGCATCCGTGCTGGCTGACGGAGGAAGAGGCAGCTCGGGCAGGAGACAGGTTTTAGGTGGGCAGCAGAGGGGCCCTTTCCTGCCAGCCTTTGCACTCACCACTACCTAACCCTCTGTGTGGCCCTGGGCAGGGCGGTTGGCTGCTCTCATAACATAATGCCTTACAACTTCAAGTGAGAGAAGAATAGACAGAAGCATCGTGACAACCGGAAAGCTTGTAAAGGTGTGTGGGGTTGTGGACCAAGAAGAGCTGCCAAAATTGAGAAGCTATGCCTGGTTCTCATCTAGCATGTATATAGGAGAGGAGAAATGGAGACTCTGTCCCCTGTTCCCCAAGGCCCCTGAACCACCAGCACGTCTCAGTCCCCTGTCTCCCCCACCCCCTGCTTATTCTCAAAAGGACTGTGAATTCTACAAAGAGAAGTGCAGGGTGCAAAGCAAATTCCTAAAACCCGCGGTTATAGGAGCTATTTAGCCTCTCTATTTACCCTAAACAGCACGAGAGGCACCCTGTTTTGTGAGCCTCCGGATTTCTAGAAGCCTGGAGAACAGTGGCCCGTGCACAGTAGATGCACAATAAACGTTTACTGAGCTGAAATGCGGTGCTGCTTGCAGACCTGTGCTGGGCGCAGTCGGGATGTGTGTGCTTTGGGCAGGTTGCACCCATCCTGAACTTGGAGAGTTTTAACTTGTCTCTGAATTAAAGACAAGTAAAATCAAGCAGGCGGGGTGTGGTTAGAGGGGCCTGTAAGTAGTTGTGAGGGAGAAGGAAAAGAAAGCAATCTTAGTTTGGGGCAGAAAGCGAGAGAAAATACTGGAAAACGTCCTTAATAACAGTAAATGGGGAAGAGAGAGAGAGCAGCTCATCGTGATGGAGCATTTAGTGCTTTTAAGCTAAATACCACAGCATATTAAGCAAATAGAGAAAAAGCCAGCTAGAAGATGTCAGCCAATTGAAGCGAACAGTGCTCAGAAAGCCGATAGGAGGTGCCCGGCTTTGACCCCTTTCCCCATCACATGCCTAGTCCGCGCCTGCTTGTTTAGTGCGCCTCTCCTCTCCAGCTGCGGAGCTTATTGAAAAGCTCTTGCTCCCTGCCTGGTTTTGGCACATTTTCTGCAGGTGCCTCCTACTGCGGCCACAATGGGCTGCTAGGGAGGTTCAGACCTGTCAACAGCTACAGGGGAGGGGGTGGCGGTGGTGGCGCGAGCGCAGCCCTTTGTCTTAAAGGGCCAGTGACATGGTTCGCCTCCGCGGAGCCGGCAGCACCGGCACCTGCTAATGAGATGAATCCTTTCTCCCGCTCACTCTTTCTCTCTTTAATGATTTAACTTGATCGCTTTGGTTCCTTTCTGGAAGGGGAATTGCTCCATTGATCATATAAAGTAATTGCCTGTAAAACATTGCCCTGGGACGACAACGACTACTTCCCTGGCTGAAAATGTCACAGCAATTGAAAAGCTCTTAGCCCAGTTCAAGAACGAGGTGGCTGGGGAGAACAGCCTTTGTATACGTCCCCAAGTGCTTGCGTGTTCAGAGTTATAAGTTTTGGGTGTGACTGATGGGATTTCAAGACAAAATTTCCCTTCAGGTAGCAAAGAATGATTTTGTGTGAGGTTGTGGGAAATGGACCAAACTGAACTCTAAACTACCTCCACCCTAAAATAGTCAGGGAAAAGGCATTATTTTCTTAATCACCCAAGCCATTCTTTCTTCGGAAGCCATGAATGCGGAGGGATGCCCGCATGGGTCAAATGTGATTTAGGAGAGCGTATTCCTTCCCCTCGCACAGGATGACAGCGTCTTTGTCTAGGAGGTAGCAAGAGTCTTGGTCTAGGAAAGGAATGACCTCTAACTGGGTAAGAGTTGCTGATTCTTCAGACTTGTCGCTTGGCGGCAGCAGTGACACATTGTAGGAACAGGGACTACACACTTCAGTTTTCATAAATACTTTATTAGTCGTGGCCACACCAACGTGAGGGTAATTCACCTGGGGAAAATCACCTTGTTGTAGGCATGAACCAGCCAGCAAAGTAAACAGCTGTTGGGGATGGTTTCATTCTCCTCTGACAGGTGAAAGCCTGTATTTGTATCTGAAGGAAAGAGACGCTTTTCTTCTTCTTTTTTTATTTTCAATTTAATTGGTGGGAAGCAGCAGTTACTAAGTGAGATGTGAACAGGTTACTAACATTACTAATTTGGGAATGACGTTTCAGGTGAATCACCTTCTAACAGAATGAACCACGATTCTTTTCTTTTCTTTTTTTTTGTAGCTGACGAAGAAAGCCGTAATCATACTTATTACTGTACTTTTTTAAAAGGGCAAAAACATCTGCCTGCTTGACACATAAGAGAGCATATGGGGTATTCAGTAAAAAGACCATTTAAAATGATAAATCTGAAGAAAGCTGTAAAACTTTTTACATCTAAACCACTAAAAGGCCATGGTAGTAGTTTCATAACTTGTAAGTAGATGCCACAGGGTTTTATTTTTCCTTAGAATTTAGAAATTTTGGATTTTAGTTTAAATCTTGTAATATTGTCAGAATACACAGATATCCAGTTACGTGTACATATATTCCACAAAAATATGACGTATATAATAAAAGATATTTTTCCTTTACCTATCCACATAAAGAAGAGAATATTTTAAATTATTTAAATTTAAACACATTAAATAAATTGATTCCCGAACAGGAAGAATTACATTGGCGGCCTTGCGTAAACTGCTGGAGATTTATTTATGGGAAGAGGAGGCTTCTATAGCTTGTATGAGAAGTTTGTTGTTGTTGTTGCTGTTGTTTTCGTCTGTAAAATAAGGATGTGGAATTAAATGACCCCAAAGTTCGGCCTGGCTGTATGATTTCCTCATCTACCAAAATGATTTCTTCACTGGCCAATGGAAGAGCGGTTAATAGAACCACAGCTGTGTCTAGCAGCTTTACCTATGAGATAGGCAGTCGAGACAGGATAAAAGTGGGTTGAGTAAAGCCCCTGCGGCCAAGATAGGAAGTCTGGACTCCCTGGGAAGCAGGAGGCACAGGGAAGGTGGTGTTCATTGGCAGTGGGAGGCACCGGGGTAGCTGGCCTGCACCCTCAGGCCCCGTGTCTTCTGCGTGAACTCCCAGAGTGAGTGTGAGTGGATGGTGTTAACACCATTCATCCTATTTCTGGATGGGAGTAAAGAGAGCATTTGAAGAGGAAGAAACAAACCAAACAAGCACATTGTCAGTGGAATGAATGTCAGTCCGACAGGAGCCGCAGGACTGGTCTTCTCTTTGGTTTCTTTGCACACGATGCAAAAGGTCTGAACAGAACTCCAGAGTTCAGAGACAGCAAAATGGAGTGTCTCAGAGTCTTACTCCTTGCGGGTCTCTGCAACACATTTTAAACCAACTGATTGCACAAGGTAGAAATTCACCTTGACTTACCTTTGTTCGAACTTCATACTAAATAGGGTTGGTCAAGATGTTGGGCGTGCGTTTGAAAGGCAAAGAGTATATTTTTAAATGCTGCATCATTCCTACATCCAAGCACACCTAACTGATGAGATGTGCGCAGAGTGATGAGAATTATATCCTGGGCTACGATGTGATTGTTCTGAAGGGAAGAGCTAACACTTCATAATTGTAAATTTACTTATGGCATGAGAGCCACCAACATTTCAACCTGGCCCTTTATTTATTTACTTAGTGTTTACTCTTGTTACCAATATGTATCTCAGCCACTAAAAGTTAAGACTTTTATATTTTATATTTAAGTATTAAAAAGACTTTTTATATTTAAATAAAAAGTTAACATCAGGCTGATGGATAACAGTACCTGTTGAAAAGTCTGTATTCCCTATATAAGATGTCCTTACTTTCCAGTTAGAAAAGGATGTCAATCTGAACTTTGCTTTGTGGCTCCTGAATTGATACAGAATTACTATTCATATTGATATAGCGAAGGGAAGAAAAGGATCTTCTATTTTATGCCTTGGTAGGTAGGACGCGGGGACCGTTCTAAATGAGTATCTCAGCTGCAGTTCACACGACTAAGTCAGACGTGACGGAAGCAGTACAAGTACAGCCCTCGTTTTCTCCCCCATGAAGAGCCTGGTTCGACTGTTTTGTTTCTTACAAGTTTTTAGAATCATGTGCTGCAAAGTTTCCTTTCTTTCAAAAGTCAGAAAGCACTAAAAAGCCAAAGGAGTGTTTCTATATTCTGCCTTTTCTCCAGTTTGTCTGACAGGATCAAAAATCCCTTTTCTCCACACATATCTTTCTGGAATTATAGCTTATTTTAAAATACCCAACTGAAAGAGACGCACTTTAGTAAGAGCACATGTATGCCTGGTCCAAAAAACTAGTCTTAGATGCCCACCATAAAAAACCCTAAAACTTTACCTATATATTTTGTCAAAAATAGATGAGACAGGATAGCATGAAGTCTAATTCTAAAACCTGATTTTGGAAGCTGAGTCTCTCATAAATACAGTAATTGTATGGGCTGATAGTATGTAAAAGCCAAGTCTTAACCCTGGAGGGTACAGGCGTGTGTGTGACATTCTCTGTCTGATCAACCAGCCAGGGTCTAGTTTTGTGCCAAGCAGGATGGATAGTGCTTTTTTCTTAGCATTAAAACTTGAAAAAAGAGTGTGGAAAGTTCAAGGCATGCCCCTGGTGAATTAGAGTCAAACCCAGACAACATACACAAGGGAAGGTAAAAACAGTTATCTTTAGTTAAAAAAAACACCATACATGGTGATTCCTTTTGTTCTCACATAACAAAACTAGGAGATAAAATCTATTGCAAATATAAATTCAAAAAGATCTTATAATTTTGAATTCTTCATTTTGCTTGCATTTCCTGCTTTTGCAGATTTGTAATTATATAAAAAAAAAGACATTTCTCCAATAATAGGTTTATGAGAAATATAGAGGAAAATTATTAATTGAACAGATAGTATTTTTCTTGCAATGGTCTTAGTTAAGAATTCAAATTGATTGTATTTTCAATAAAGTAATAATTCTTAGGACAATATTCATTCTGAAGCTTATAAATTGATAAACATACATTTTACTAATTCAAATACCATACTTTACACATTATGCTTTTTGTTCTTACTCTACAAAACATAGTTTTTTATTTTGTATTCTCAACATGAGTGCAGCCATTTATTTTCCCCTTACATGCAGTCAGCCCAGCTGTAAAGAAAAGCAAGCATCTATGATTAGGAACCAAAGCTGAGGTCGGATCCACAATTAATAAGAATCCCAACAAGTGTTGACATGGAATAATTTTACATCAAAAATAAATCTGGTACCGGATCTCTCAGATTAGTAGTCTAAGTTTTAAAATTTAAAGGTACAAAAATTCTTCAGCAAGTACGGCTATCTAAGATTACCTGAGCCATCTCTTCTCTGTGAAGTGCCCTGCCTCATGACTTCGGTTCATAATTTTCTCTATTTTCAAATCCCCATAAAGTTTCTAAGAATGGAGTGCAAATATTTGGCCATGAACTTTGGGCAAAATGGTTACCTAGAATAGCTCAGGGATATTTCAAATCGCTCGGTTGCTTAGAAATCAATTCAAATTTTTACGACAGTCTAACAGCAACTGTTGAACAAGACGAGCTCCTTCAGGGAGCTTTGCGAGTTCCGACCAGGGCAGGGGAACTGAGTGGGCCCTGGATCCCTCACGTGGCTTCCTTGGGCCCTATTTCCACGTACACAAAAGAAACAGAGATCAGGACAAGCACACAGACACTTCTGTTCCAAACCTCACTTCTACCTCAATTATTTATTTCCAGTGAAAGTGCCATCACACAAAATCATCCTAATATACAGGGGCTGGCCAAAGTAGGTTTACAACTGTACGTATGAAAGTAATACAATAATTAATAAATAATAATGCAAGAAAAGAAAACTGTGTTTTGTTTATCCATGACTGTAAATCTACTTTCGCCCACCCCTGTACATCGATCATTTCTGAGTCTTAGTGTGCTAGATTCTCCTGCTCTGTCCTTTTCCTTCCTATCCCCAGACTGTAACACAAAAAATATGGTGTGCACACTACAGCCCAGGCCGAAGACAGGCATCTTTAACCACATGTTACAATTATTTCCACATTAGAAATAACATTTTAGTCTTTCATCCTTACTGAGTCTCTTTCCAGTTTTAGTGGAAACATTATTTGTGTTTCTGACTTTTATTTCTATAATGCGCACCTCAGGTGTTGAATGCATAATCACAAAATATAATAATTGTATTATTTCATTAAAAACAGGATCCATTATCCCTTGTTAATATACAATTCTCTGTATTTTTTTAACTGGGCAGAAATTTAATCTAACACATTAGCCTGGTGACAGAGATTCATCCACAAGTGTCAGCTTAAATAAGTTTGGAAGTCCACAGGGCTCCTATTATAATTTTATATGACTGTCACATATGAAAGAGATACAGTAAAATCAAATCAATATTGAGGAATTGGTATGAAATTATTTTATTTGCTAAAAATTCCTGGAAATTTACTCCCCCCAAATCACAATTCTTCAGGAAATAATCCTCACCTGAGTCTGTGACTAGCATTTTAAAAAACTATTCAAGTAACGAAAATCCTCCAAATTCTTAAAACAGGACTGAAAAAAAACCCACATGCAAATCAAGGAAGAAAAAGAGAAAAATAACAACATAAGACAACCCTATACTTTGCCAATAACAAATGTAAAGAGTCGAGACCTACACATTTGTGACAAGAAAATTTTTTAAATCCCACAAATAAGTATGTGAAGGTTACCGTTTTGGAGATTAACATTACCACAAGATTCACAGCCAGGCCAATAGACGTCATCAGTTATAAAAGCTGAAGGTACCTTGTCATTTTGCTAATAAGAAAGATAATTCCTCTTAAGCAGATTAACTTAAAGTACATTTTCAGGGAAGCTAAAATCCCCTTCAACCAGGGTCTTAAGTTTAATTACAAAAGTCGAACAATTTATTAGCTCTCATTTAAGTGCAGCAAAATAAGTGGGCACACAACTCTCAGGGGCCAGGAGACAAACCTAATCAATATTTGCCTTAGTAACAGAGAAAACATTTTTAGCCGTAACTTGATAAAACATCTACCTGGTTCACTTAGCTGGGACTCTTCCCCTCTTTCTTCTTTGCTGCCCCTATGTGGAAAAAAATGGTTAACCTTTTCTTCATTTACAATAAACGCAGTGACTGTTTTTAGTTTGCTACTGCTATATTTAAAAAAAGAAGTACGGATTAGAAAACCTGGCTTTTGTAGGATATATTATAGGTATTTGCTTTATTAGCCTCATAATTATGTCACAAAATACTCCTAAATTGTATCTGCTTCTATAAACTTAAAAAATTATCCATTTAAAAATGGCAAAACAGCTTGCTTAAAGGATTTATTTTGCCTGATGTCTTCCCTTTCTCTTTACTGTCTGAACTCACTGGATAATGGTCCTTCTTCCAATTTCATTCTGCGTATATAGAACTGTGTGTCTATACACTGAAAAATACCAATTAAACTGCCAGTGGTAGCATCTCCGACAGTATCTTTTGGTCTTCAGTGTCAAAGCTCTTTGAACAAATGACCGGAAGGCTAACGCTAAAACAGCCTTTGACAGGAATGCCAGCTTTGTGCACTCCCTTTAGGACTATAGCTCTAGCTCTCTGCTTTATTTGGGAAGAAAGGGAGAAATAACCCATCAACTTTATAATGTGCACAAATGGTAAAGGTTAAAGTGAAAGTGAAAGATTACCAGAAGTTTTGATCACTTCAAAAGGTCACTAACACTGTTTTTAAAGGGAGGGAGAAGTTCCCCTTATCATTTAATTCAATTCCCTCCAAACTTCTGTGCAGAGCTAAATAAAACGTTTCAGATAAGTAATGCAAAACTGATAAAAATGCTGTATATTCCTCTTCCTCCCATTTCTTTGATAAGAATGACATCATTTACTATGTGTTGGACACAGTGGGAAGAAGTTCATAGGATTTTTAAATTTAATATCATAGAAATCCTATGAAATTGAAAATATTAGCAACAGAGAAATGGGCTCAGAGAGATTTAGTAACTTGTAGAAGGTCACACAGCTGGGAACGCAAAGAACTAGGACTTGAACTCGAGGGGTCTGATTTCAAGACCCACTACTTCTAGGCCATCATGGCTGTATCCATTATCAAACCATTCCTGGGTGAAGCCTTAGTCATTCTCTTTCTGACATGATGCATGAAGAAATCTTTTCGAGTTCTGGCTTCAACTTCAACTGCACATTAACATCACATATTAAAAAATACTTATGCTTGGGCCCCACCCTTAGAGATTCCAATTTCATAGGTCACTACTACAGCAGTGAATAAAATAGAAAATCCTTCTCTTCATGACGCTTAAATTCTAAAGGTGCTTAGATTCTAGAAGAATCTAGTAGAATCCCCAGGTGATTTTAATGTGCAACCCAGAGTGAAAACCAGTGATCAACTGGATAATATCACTTATCCAGGCCTCTTATACCAAACCCTCAAAGTAGGCAACTCAACTGACAGAGAACGGGCCAGAGTCCAACAATAAACAGCTGGCATGAAACAGCAGGATCTAACTTAGTGCTAGATTTGAGAAGCAGAACAGCCCAATGGGATACGCATGGGCACTGGAGTCAGCTGGACCTGGGTTTACACTCCACCTCCACTGTGTAACCTTGGGGCAATCGCTTGTCTTTGGTGGTCGTTAAGAAGATTCAATGGAAAGATGCACAGAAAGCCCCAGGCACATAAAAGTGCTCCATCAATGGTAGTTGCTATCGCAGTCTTGTTATTACTACAGTGGTAATGACTACTGCCAGAAGGCATTAGGAATGAAAAAACCAAATTACAAAAAAACCCCACATTTTTATTAGTCAAGTAATTCCTACTTTTATTACTTAGCATTTAATTTGCAGCTATTTATATTGCAATTAACTTGGCAATCATATTTTCATTCATGACAACTGGGTAAGGGTAACGTTATTAGTCCCTTTTTCTAGATGAGGAAAAGAACATTTCCATCTATTCTGTCTCCAGTTTCTATGATTCTATGATTAAAAGACACCTGCAATCATGTTCATTAGTTCCCTATGAAAAATGATATTCAACACACAGATGGCAAACGCAGGAAAGGAGAATTAACAAGCACTTGGTAGCAACCCCAAAATAACATCTAACTAATCACTTCTGAACATTAAAGTCATGGCAAACAAGTTCCAATTTATACAAAGATGTCAGAAAGAATTAAGGAGAAATGAACAAATACATTTTTCTTTATCCTCATTCATTTAGAAAATGTCTGACATGGCTTAGATATTCTAGTTGAAATACAGACAGAAGAATGGTTAATTTCTTCTATGAAGGGTTCCATTAGCAGATAGGAATACACTAATAATGCCTTGATATTTTATCTTAAGTCAGAGCTACAAAGTAGATGAGATCTAAGATGGAGAGACACAATTCCTTGGTTCTCAATCAAGATCTCCAAGAAGCCTGTGGACCCTGAACAGGAGTCCCATTACTTCAGACATACACCTAACACATTCTCAACACTGAAGAATGGCTTGCCTGTAAATAGCACCTTTGTCATATGTACAAAGTGTCCATGAATGAAATACAAATGCTCTAGACATACTACTGAATTCATAGCCACTATATGTAACCACTATTACATGGGGAGGGGAGTCCTCAATTTTTTGTTGTTAAAAAGGAGTCTTCAGGCGTGCTCTTTCTCTTTCCGGAGCATGTCCTTGCCTTTCCTAGCTCTCTCATCTCTCAAGGCATGGTTCTCTCTCTCTCTCCCTCTCCCTCCCTCCGTCATAAGTTCCAGGGTCCATTTTTGCCTCTGTAACTCATTTCCTGAGCCCAATTCTTCTACAGCTTGCTTCTACCTCTGTGACTTTCTAAATAAACTTTCTCTTATAGTTTGAAAAAAAAAAAAGGAGTCTTCCTCAAAAAGGTTTGAAAACACCGATCTAGTAGAACCCCCTCGTTTCACTGAATAGGTCCTAGGAGATCTTCGGGACAGCTGGGATTCCTATCTGGGTTTCCTAATTCCCAAGCGGTCTGGTCTTTGTCCCACATCATACATCCCTTCCAATGAGAAGTTAACAGTCATGGCTGTGTCCTCTTTCTAATATCCCTTCTCTTTCTAAAAGGGGAGAATATAGTCCTACCCTCTTCTCCCTGGGTATGTTCCAGAATTTTCTATAAATCCTGAACCTTTCTTTTCTCTTTCCTTCTCTTCCTTTCCCTCGCCTCCTCAAATCCCGTTTATACCTTCCGAGTTGGCAGTATTCCACTCCACCTGTTTCAAGCTTTGATGCTCTGGAAGTGCCCTTGGAATTGAGCCTTACTATGAAGGGACTAAATAAGGAATGTGTTACGTATGTATTAAATATGCATATGTGTGAATGTATTTTACAGCTAAAACCCCAGAATTTCTGTATCTATGGAAAATAAGAAAATTGATATATTCATAAATAATCATTTTCTTTTCTCTGACTCTGTCAGCACTAACAGGTTCTTAAACCCCCAGCATACCAACTTTTCAAAATGCTTTCACATCTTTTATTCCAACTTATTTTCCCAATTGGTCACTAAAATGTAAGTGCCACTGTAGTTCAATTAGAATTTCAGTGCCAGGCCTGACTGGTGGTGGCGCAGTGGATAGTGTTGACCTTGCACACAGAGGTCCCAAGTTCCAAACCCTGAGCTCTGACTTGAGCACGGTTCATCCAACTTGAGCTCAGGCTCACCAGCTTGAGTGCAGGGTCACCAGCTGGAGTGCGGGATCATAGACATGATCCCAAGGCCATTGGCTTAAGCCCAAAGATCTCTGATTTGAGGCCCAAGGTCACTGTCTCAGCTGGAGCCTCCCGTCAAGGCACATATGAGAAGCAATCAATGAACAACTAAAGTGCTGCAACTACAAGTTGATACTTCTCATCTCTCTCCCTTCCTGTCTCTTTCCGTCTCTTTATAAATATGAAAAAGAACTTAAGTGCCAGGATGAGAAGAAATGTTATTTTTATTCTCAGCTTTCCCCCACAACATCTAAAAATAGTGCCTGGTACATGGGTGCATTCAATTAATGTTGATTCAGTGATATAAGTAACCAGGAATGCAGAGTTACTTATTTATTATTTAGCCTACACACGATTTTATTTTTGAGGAGAAAATGATCTCCAAGGAAGAACCGAGTCCCTCATAATCTTTTCAGTCTTCAATTCTCCTATAACATTTGACTTAACATCATTCCCTCAAATACTTTTAATGTAATTCTTCAAAATTATACAAGTAATGCATTCATTTTAGGCAAATTGGATACTACCAATATATAAAGAAAATAAAAGGCCCTATGATCCCTTCGCCCAAGGATGATACAGTTAACATGCTCATGATCCTTTCAGACTTCATTCTGTCCATATGTACACACACACATCTGACATGTTCCCAAAACCATCTGCCCTAGACTCCAGGATGTGAAGTTTCTTCTTTTATCCCTAAGCCCTTTTTGTTTATCTCCTGCAATAGCTCCTTACCCTCTTCTACGTCTTAAATATATCCCTTTCCCAATATTTAGATCCTTAGTTCAAGAGGATTTTTTCCCTTTTCTTTCCAGAAGATTCTTCTATTCTCACTCCACTTTAAATTCGTTGTATCTGTATTTTCAGTCTTCCCTTTCCTCAGGGAGGCCAGTGCCCTACAGGTCTAATCAAATGCATCCTGTTCCAACCAAACCAAATCACTCTCTCATTTGCCCCATTTCTGTCAACTGCAACAAAATTCTACAAGTTATCCTTAACGGTGTCATCCTTGGTTCCCCAACCTCGCTCAAAGTGATTTTCACCCTCCCTTTTTATTATCTTTCTCCTTTCTCTTCCCATTGCTACTAAAATTACTTAGGCCCTTATATCTATATTATTTTCTGCCTCAGTCTCCCGTGTTTTGTATAACCAAGCAGCCATCAGGGTTACCCACTGCTGCCACTTAACTCCCATCTTGCCTATCCTATATTCAGAAATGTGGGATGGCTTCCCACTCTTACAGAATGCTACTCTAGCTCCTTCACAATCTCACCTCAGACTATTTTTACATCCTATTTCTCACTGTTCTTAAAAATAAACTTTTTGCTCCAGCCAGATTGGTGTACTCAGTACTCACCCAACTCCAAAACATTTGATTGTGAGTTAGGTATTTACTAAGCATCTATTATGTGCAAAATCCATTCGTTCATTCAAGAAATATGTTCTGAGCATCTATTCTATCAGCTGATTCAGCTGGGGATGAAAAGACACATCAAGTCCCCGTCCTCATGGAGACTCAAAGACATGGTGGTCCCAGCTCAGGATACTGCCAGTGTTCTGTTAAAATGTTAAATGAGTCAAGGAATCCCTGCAGACTGAACTTTGTGGCCCAAGCTGCCAGTGGGGAAGGATTCAGAATAAAGGAAGGGCTAAGTGAGAAGAGCTGAAGTGTGAGAAAGGCTTCTTTGATGTAGGACTTAACTGGGCATTGAAGGAAAGGCAGAGCAGAGAACAGCGCTCTCCACCCAGGGGGCCGTGAGGACAGGCTCCAAGGTGGACGGCACAGCGGCAGCAATGGCGCAGGCTTATTCTGCACAAAGGTTCTGTTCAACACGATCCCACAGAGCACATGCTCTGTTCCTGCGGGGGGGGGGGGCAGGCTCTGCAGTGCATGAGGATGACTCAGACTTGGATTCTACCATGGAGGGATGTTCCTCTAGCAAGAATAAGGCAGGTCTGTGATGATTTAGTACACCCCCCCCCAGAAAGTGAGACGTTCCATTAGAGCTTCGGAAAAAACATGGAGGAAGTTCAGAAACAGGTGCATGTCGGGGTCCCTATTACAGTATTTCTAGCATCAAACGTTTTTATAGATGTACGTGCATCTATTGTAAATAACTATCTTGTTTCAAAGTGTTTTCTCACTCTTTCTCGTTTCATCCTAAGTGCCCAGTGAATCAGGCCGGGTAGGTAAGGTGTGTTTTCCAGATGAGCAAAGTGCGGCATAGCCAGTCTAAGTGATCTGCTTAGGTCAGAAACACAAACACGCAAGAGTAGCCCACCCGGTGCATCTCGGCCTATTCTTGCAGCAAAAGTATTGGGCAGAGGGCGCACATCAGAAGTTCTATAATTATATAAGACACCTGGCCGGTGCCATGAAGCCAAGCAGGCAGCTTGCATTTAAAAGAGCAGGACGCAAGCAGCCTGTGACGGTCCTGGAGAAGAACTAGAACCCAGTGACAGTCTTCCATTCCCCCTTCTCAAGTCTTGCCTGTAACACCCCCTCCCTTTAGCCTGTCCGAACCACAACCACCCCTTAAGGTTCACCCCACATACCTTCAGGGCACTGTTTTTTTCTACCACTGACTTCACCCCACTAATCCACAGAACGCCCAGCGAGTCCACTGCTCGACTCAGGACAGGTAGTTAAATACGGGCCGAATGAACGAACTCCCGGGACCTGCGCAGCTTAGTGAGCGAACTCCCTCCCCAGGACAGCAGGCCGGCGGGCGCCCTCGCCACCCAGCGGAGCTCACGGGGAACCAGGGGCTAGGTGGCGAAGGCCGATGCCCGAGTGCCGGGGTCACGGGAACCCGCGCGCCACTCCAGGCTCAAGTCGCCAGCCAGAAGCTGAGGTTAACGCCCTCACCCTTCCAAAAGACTCCCCCAAACCCTGAGATCGTTAACTATTTCCCCATCTGGATAACGTCGGGGAAAGAGGTGGAAAACGACGCTAGAATAGCGCTAGTCGAGGGGTTCGTAAGGGAGGAGGGAAGTGGGAGGAGGAACCATTCCTGGGTCCAGCCGCGGGAAGAACCCGGGACTGGAAGCCTCGCGAGATCTGGGGTCGGCCTTTCGCTACGTTGCGTTGCCTAGCGACGGAGCGGACGCTCACGGGCCCCCAGGCTAACCCCCGCTGTAGCCTTAAATCTCCTACCATGGGGGAAGAAGGCGGCGGTCGCAGCCGTGGGACCACTAGGGAGCTGCAGAAGTTGAAGCAGCAGGCTCTGGAGTACTACCGGGAGAACGACGTTCCGCGCAGGCTGGAAGAGCTGCTCAACTCCACCTTCTACCTCCAGCCTGCCGACGTCTACGGGCACCTGGTAGGGACCTGGGACAGCACCCTCTCTTCCTCAGTCCCTCTCCCTGCGGCCCCGCGCTGCGGCAACGCCGTGCGCCTGCGCCGCAGAGTCGCGCACGCGCGCTGCTGCCGCGGGACGGGCGACCGTGGTCGCGGGGAGACGGTCCTGAAGCGGAGAAGCAGAGGGGAAACGTGGGGTGAAGGAATCTGGAGAAAGCTAGAGGATAGCGGGCTCTAGGCGAGTTTGTAGCTACAGCGACAACGCGGGGTCTGACCCCTTCCTCGCTACCTCGGGGCAGGCCTGCCCCCGGTGCCAGTTCATTTCAAACACAGACCTTAACACTGCGTGGGTCAGTTTACCAACCTTGTGCTGCCTCCTCTCAACCACGGGACAGACGCCTTGGCATTCGCTACAACTTGGCCTCGACCAACCCCGGGGCCTCGTACCCAACCCACTCCCATCGCTTCCAAGTGTCACTCAGATCAAGCCCTGCGCCTGCCTGGATGCCTGTCCCCACCTGACCTGCTCCTACCTAAACTTCCAATTCAACTAAGTTTTGACCGCTGCGCACAGCCTTGTCCTTCATTGTTCCTAGTTCCCATAGCATTTTCTGCATGCATTTGAGCAGGAGGCCTTTCCATACCACCCTTTCTAGTTATGATTCCCCTTTTACAAATAAAGAAACAGCAGTGAGCTTAAATGATTTTCCCAAGGGGCACAGTGAACAACAGTGAGAAATCAAACCGGGTCTGTATCCCTAATACTTTATTCCTCCATTGTACAACTCACAAGCAAAAGAGTTTGGGGCTGGGAATCAGGCAGATCTGGATTTGGTGCTTCGCCCTGCCGTTCAACAGCTGTGATAGACTGTTACAGCAATGGTCCCCAATGAACCATACCACCAGTGTCAGCGGACTTATGCAAGTCCCTCCTGCATTGACTCGGGACTTGGCCTTGTGACTTGCTATTATCAACAGCACTTTGGCAAGCATGATGCAAGGGTTTGGTAAGTGCTGCATATGGAGGCCTGCAGTTTGGGAACACACCCTCTTAGAATCTAGCCATCATGTTGCTGAGCACAAGGACATCCAATTACCCTGCTGGAGGGAGAAGGGTCCCGTAGACCCTGGCAGTTGAGACCTCTAGGATATCCTTTGAGAAAGACAGATGCCCAACTAGTCCTTAGATGTGCCAACCATCCTGGCTGAGATACTGGACATAAGAGTGAAACCATCTTGGGTACTCTGGACCCAGTCAAGCCTCCGGATGATTGAATCTACATTGGAGACCCTAGGAAGGACCAGTGAAGAATTCATTGTCCTGCTGGGCCCAGCCCAGATTGCAGAATCATGAGGCTGGTGTATTTATGAAAGAGCCCAATACCATCTGGTGATAAAGAAGATAAGGAGGGTGGACCTTCACTTTTCTTTCTTCTCTCTTAGCTCCTGGGTAGAACTACCATCTTGAATCTTTTTATCCAGGCTCCTTGCATGGGCTTTTTAGCTCGACTTCATTCTTTCTTCTGTCTCTGGATCATTTTCAAATGGCTTCTGCTTTTCCCCATCAGTGAAGCTAGCTGCTATTACTAAGGTTTCAACAGTCTTCTTTGAACACGTAATTCTGTGCATGAACGGATGGTCAGTGCTCCATTAACCATCGTTGACTCACCGTTAAAATATCAGATGCCTTTCTGGTAGGAATAAAAACTGGATCACTTAAGGTTTCTTAAGTATTAATCCATCAGTGTTCTAGAGACTAATTGACTTCAATATAGTGGCCAGAATGATAGGTGAGGGCCAAATAAGGAGTTACATGGGGCCTTTAAATTAAGAAATGCACATAAGTTTCCGCTGAGAGTTTAAAAGACTACAAATCACCCCACCCTCCAGAGACTTGGCATCAGGCTACATCCAAATCTCAGTGAGTGAGGGCAGGGCAGTTCCCACATTGCTGTTAGACTAATGATGGCACAAGGAGGAACTCAGAGGGAAGTTTAGTAGAAACTAGAATAAATGCAAATGCCCTTTTATAGGTAAATTTGGTGTAATGTTCTGAATTTTATTTTTCTGTGTTGAAGGCAAACTGCTTTTCTAAACTTGCAAAGCCTCCCACCATATGCAAAGTGGTGGGAAAGAAAGTGCTGGATGGAATGGGACTTCCCACCTTACAAGTGGAAATCTTCTGCACCATTCAAAATTTTCCCAAGGTACGAGGCAGCTTCACTGTGTTCTTCACTGTGTCCTGGCCCACTGCATTAATGTCTACATTATGGAAAATGAATGTTTTGAAGTGCAGTGTTTGTGAAATACACACACACACACACACATAATTTGTAGGTAGACATATGTATAAGCGTGAACCATACAACCAACCATGTTGGCTTTATTATATGTAAGTCATACAGACATGACACTAACTTGAAGATGATCTAAAATGGAGGAAGGAAATGGGACAAAAATTGTTTTAAAACACTGACATTAACATGATGAGTTCTGTAAATCTACATATAGGTTTATAGATTGATATATTTATATCTAGATTCACATAGATTTAGAGATACGTAGACCGAATTACATAAAGAAGAGTACATTTTCATAATTTTAGTAATTCATTTTAATTGCTACATATTTGTTAGAAGTAATTTTGCTACAGTCTCTGGGAGGATAATAATTATGGTTAAATCTGTATCCTTTTAGATATTTATTGGAGAGACAGTGATTAAAAAAAAAGAATTTCAATGTAAGGTTTTTCGAAGGGAATTTTAACAAGGCAAATAATTTTAAATGTTCCCCGAAATTGGATTTCATAGTGTCTCAATAGCTATAAAAACACCTCAAGGAAAACTATATATTCTCACTTTCCATTTGAAATTAGTGATAAAATGCCATGCACGTTAAAAGCCGGACTCATTTGACTTCCCATTTTCTGCAAGAATAAAGAAAAGGTAGAACCCTGTGTGTTATTTTCAGAACATATGCTCTGTGGTGGTTGCCACTCACTTCGATGTCCAGGAGAACGCGTCACCTGAGCTGGTTGAGGCGGAGGAAGCCGACAGGCTAGAGGCGGTCAGCATGGCTGTGCAGTGGATCAACGAAGCCATCACCCAGGAGCTCTGGGGCATGGCGCCCTCCGACCAGGCTGCGGTAGATCAGGTGCTCAGGTAAGCCTTCCACTCAGAAATTTAAGTGTCGGACATAAATCTCTATCTGCTTTCTTTCCATTTCACCTGCCAAAGAACAGGCCTGTTGTAGTCATAGGCTACAGTTGGTTTGTCAGTTAAGAAGCATGTGCTAAAGCAGCAAAATTTAGTAGAAAACGTTGTTTTTCTTCTGAAAACCATTAACATTTTATAGTGTAGGGCTACATAAGGACTTTCAACTTCTAAAATGTGCAAACCAAAGCACTGTTTACTGGGGTCTTGTGAGAATTGTTCAATGCCCAGCTAAGTAGAGGTCAGCGTTAGTTTTCCTTTTGTGCAGGTCCAATGCCACAGCCCTCTTGGTCAGATAAAGGTTGACTGGATTCTCTTTAAGCTTTATCACTTGATGTGCATAACAACCTATTTTAGTTTGCTTCAGAGTTGGATCATAACCTTTGTAAAAAAAAAAACAACAACCATTTTTATTTAATACGTTTTGGTTTTTGAATGCTAATGGCACTTATTCCTTTTTTTGTATCTTTTCTGCTATTATCATATCCTCAGCTTTTTCCCCCAAGATCTCAGCCATACCTTCCATTCTATATGTTTCTTTCTTTCTGGAGCTCTCCCTCCCCAAACTTCCCATGTGAACTGGTTCCTCTCTAGACCTGCTGCAGGGGTAGGTACCATAAAACATCACTTCCTCTTTCTCCTGTTGCTTGCATCCCATATAGTCCTCTTTCTGGATTACATCCTTTAAAAGTAAGAACAACAAAGGTTTGTAAAGTTTTTGAGTTCTTATATGTGTTAAAATGTCAACACTTTGCTCTCATGGTTGACAGTTTAGCTGAGTATAAAATTCCCATTTAAAGCCAATTTCTCTCAGTACTTTAACGTCGCTGCCCTGCCAGCATCTGGATTAGTAATAAATCTAATGCAAATAGAATTCCCATGTCTTTGTTGGATTGTTTGTTTGTTTGTTTTGTTGATTAATTTTTGTTTTACTTTTCTTTCTTTATCTAAGGAACCTTTTAGCCTCTTTCTATTCTGTGTGACTGAAATTTTATGTAGATTTACCTAAGTGAAATTTCTTGAAAGTTCTTTTAACTATTCATTTTAAGCCCCACCCTCCAAAAAAAGAAAAATAAAAAGGAAGTCCTGCACATAGTACTATATATTTCATTGTCTTTCTTGACTAATTTTCTTCTGATGGTCATTTACTGAAAAAGAAAATCCAGTAGCCCTAAACTAAATTGTACCTTCAAATTTAACTTTACAGATAAAAACAAAGCTTAAATGATTAAAAACAAACAAACAAATGAGCACCTGACATATTTAAACATTTATTCCCAGGCAAAAATTAGTTTTAGTTCTTGAACACAGAGTCATAACAGCATCGTTATATTTTGGCCTTGGAAATTGAAGCTGATTGTTCCTCAGGTAGCTATAAAGCAGAGCTAATGATTAAAACATATTGGAGTTGACACTAAAACATGATCAAAATTACGAGTGGTATTCCTAAATATGCCACTGTACAGCCATCTTTTCTTGCCGTGCAGGGCATTCTTTCAAAATAAAGTGCAAGAAGACAAGGAGAGACAAGACCTGGAAAAGAGCCTGGAAGACGCAGCAGCGCCCATACCTCTAATACCACCAGCACCACCACCTCCTCCACCTCCAGCAAAAAAGAGAGGACAGAAGCAAGGTCGGTGGCTTGTCACCTTGCAGAGCTTTCAGTAACAAACGTCGTGAGGGAAAAAGGCTGAATCTCAGACTGCCTTTTTGCTTAGAGGCTCTTGGCTCTAGGAAACCGAGGTTGGGCTCCCAGCGGGTGCCATCCATCCTCCAGCCACTTCCTTGCTGGAAGCTTCTCTGCTGGGCTGTCAGGGTTTTCTCCCCATCCCACACTCTATTTTTTATAAGATAAAAATATTTCTTCCCCAGAAGTGAGCAGCTTACTAAACAAACAGAGTGCACTGAACGGTGGCAATGCTGGAGACGGGAGGTGAGGGCGGCACAGGCACCTTTTAACTGCTCTTCAGAACTTCTGTTATTAGTTCATCAAGAGGCCACTCACTATTTTAATAATAACCAACATTTTCTCAGATCTGTGTGACATATCAATGGAACATTTCTTTGGAAAACTTTGCTCTTTTAAAGCAAATAGTCGAAGTTATCATGGCCCTTTGCCTCATGTCTTCCAACAGATTGCTAACCTCAGTCCCTCCAGTATGTTCATTCTGGAACTGCTGCTAATGTCGTAACAGGGTTTCGTATGTCTGTCTGACTAGAACACGCTCCTGCAGGGCGTGAATCATGCCTTGTTCCATTCACCACCGCCAGTGCCTAGCATGGTGCAAACTAAACACCCCCTAAATGTGGGTTCCATTGAATAAGCAAGCACTTATTTCACAGATTCCGAGGCTGAGGCCTAGCATGGGGGGGAGAGTTGCCTAAGACGAAGGAATTATGTTAGACCAATCTCTCGGGCGGGTGAGGACAGCACTACTGACTTAACATGTAGAGACCACCCACAGATATTTATTTCACAGTTGCTTTGACTGGTAGAACTTAGAACTCCAAGGAAGAAGTCAGAGGGGAACAATAATTGCTAAACACTTACTATGTGCAACATGTTTACGTCTTATTCCACTTATCTGACCTACTTGACTCAGGCCAGCAGCTGCGGGAAAGAGGACAGGAGGGACTAGCGACTGAGGATGGACGGTGGTACCTGGTCAGACTGGGTGGCTGAGAAGATCTGAAGGGACAGAAAGGATGCAGGCTGGAGGGGTGGATCTGGAAGGCATTGCTAAAAGAAAAAGGCATTGGTTGGGGACTGGCAAAGAGAGAGCTAGTTAGATATATGCATGAAGCAATGTTCAACGTCAGGTTGGCCACGCAAGAGCTGTGGTGGAACAGAGAAAAACGAAGGACTTGGAATTCAAAGACTCTCCAAATCCTCTTTTTATTCAACTTTAGATAGACATTGGGCAAATCTTAAACTTCTCTAAGGCCTAGTTTAGTTATATGTGAACGTGCGAAAACAGTATCTGCCCATATGATCAAAGGAGTTAATAGTGAACATTCTAAAAATTTCTTAGAGACGCAAAATCCATGCCTAAGGATTGTCTGAGACTTGGGGGTGGTGGTAAATGAAATCAAACAGAAAACGTGTTGGGGGTTGAGGCAGAGAATATGTCCTTCCCAACCTCAGTTTTCAACTGTTCTTTATGCTGGGCTGTCATATCTGTAAATAAAGTATTAAAAAATACAGTTTTCTTAGAGTCAAGCTTCCTAGAAAGGAATCCGTTATCAATATTTTTCCTTCTAGGTGTGAAGGACTCCTTTATAGAGAAACCTGTTTTGCCTCCAGAACCAGCTGAACCTGTCCTCTGCGGCAGCATGGCCATAGGGGCTGTGTCACTAGCCGTTGCCAAGACCAGCGCCATGCTGAGCGACCGTCCCCTGTACTTGACTATCGCGTCGCTGAAGCACCCTCAGGTCAGTGTCTGTCCTACTCCGTCTCAGGGACCCGTGAGTGTTTCAGGATGAGTGAACCACGTGTCCCCTTTCCTTTGCTCTCTCCCCCCCATTCCAGGAACAGCCGACAAAGTTCACTCTACCTTTGCTAATGGTATCGATGGTCAGCTGTGGGAAATCATCGCCTGGGAAGCTGAATTTAATGAAAGAAGTGATTTGTATACCCCATCCTGGATTAACAGCTAAACAAGTACCTTACATGATCTAAAATGACTTTTTCTAAAAAATAGGTTCTCCATCATGAGTTTTTAGTGTAGACCCCCAAGGCTTATGACACAAGAGAGAGGGGATTAACAATAAAATGAGAAAAAAATAATGTAGAGAATCAGGGAAATGGGAGGAAAACAAGACCCCAAACAAAAGGGAACACATTTAGATCACCTTAGATCTCCGGTTCATTCCAGCACTGACTCATGCTAGTGACTCACAGAGAAGCCACATTTGAGCAACCCTGTAGGCCTTGAGACTGCTGGGAGTGTACCTGGGGGAGCGGGGGTGGGCAGGGGCGGGGGGGGGGGGGAGATAGCTTTACTTCCTGATCCATGCACCACGGCAGCAACGCGAGGACGCTGGCACTTTCCCAGTTGCCCATTCTGTAAAAGTAGAACCCTCCGGCCTGGAGGTGGCAGATTGCGACTGCCCGGCTCCTAAGAGAGGGTTAGTGCCTGTTTATGGAGTATAGAACGAAGGAGCCGCAAGGTGCATTGTCTCTACTTAGTGATGTGCTAGCGTCTGTATTGTTCTTCGTGTCCTGAAAGAGTCAGTATACTTCTTGCAATCCTCATGAAGCGTCCTACCAATTAGGTGTTGGGGAGAACTCAGTGCTCATGTTCTATAGATGTTTTCAGAGAAAGTACAGGAAGCTCCATCCCTTCTGGTAATACACTTGAGTGCGCCAGGGAAAGTCATTATTGTTTAAATCTCAAGTCGATTTGTAATAAAGAATTCCCTTTTAAAAGAGAATAGCCATGACCTCCCACTTTGTCAGTTGGGGAGGACCAGCATTTGTATCTGGCTCACATGGCTCACCGTCTTGTCAGACCAAGTTCAGATCCTGGCGCCAGGATTTTACCTGCCGTGAAGATTTGGTGGGCTGTGTGGGAACCAGAGCATTGGGCATGCCATTCCTTATGTCTTCAGATGCATGTCCCACCATCATCAGAATACCTTTTTGCTTAAGTGGCAGTGGGTTTATACTAATTGAAGAGTCCCTTCATGACCTATGACATGTACTGCAAGAAAGTCCTCCCAAAAGACCATGAAATACACTGCTCACAAAAATTAGGGGATATTTCAAAATGAATATGAAGCGATATAAAAAAGAAGCATTTGATTTTTTAAAAATTAAACAAGAACATCAGAAAAGCAAATGACAAGTCAAAGAAAGTTGTGCGATTATGCAAATGAGATAGATGCAAACCCAACTTTTATTTCATTGGTGAAAATGCACTATCCATAAGGCTGGAAGTACTGGAGTATCTGTGCGTTCCCAGATCCCCTAATTTTTGTAAGCAGTGTAGAATGAAGTTGACTTGACCCAACCAACTAAACCATCGATTCTGAACAAAGAAGAGCCTCTTGTTCATGTTCAACCAAATGAAAACTGAGGGCTGAAGGTTAACGTTTCATCTTTTGATTTTGTAGACCTTGTCCAGGGGCCATTATTCTGAGTTAGAAATAGCCATGTGTGAGGTAAGTTTTTATATTTAAAATCTCTAGGCTGCAGTTGTGGAAGATCATGTTTATTCTTACAGGGTGTGGAGATGCTTATGGAAATTCAGAAACAAATTAACAAAACATTCGAAGTGGTATGTAAAATAAATCTATGGTATCTGATTACTGATGCTTACACAACCTCTAGTGCAGTGGTTCTTAACCTGGGTTCTATCGAACCCTAGGGGTTCCACGAGTTGGTCTCAGGGGTTCGGAGAAGCCTCTACCGCGGAGGCCAGAATAAAGTAATACCGTCATTTGTTGTGAGCTCATGCACTTTGTTGGTTTTGTTCTTTGAGCAAGGTGATGTTCATGCACGGTTCATTTTGTGCACCAGTAAGAAAACATATACCTATGTCTTGAGTTTGGAAAAAAAAATTATATTTTATTTATCACTAAAGAAGGGTTCGGTGAATGCGCACATGAACCTGGTGGGTTCGGTACTTCAAAAAAGGTTAAGAACCACTGGCCTAGTGCCCAAATTACAGTTGGTTAGGAATTAAATCAACAGTGTTACCGATACGGAAAGTGTGTTCGTTTGCTTTCGGTTTCCCCTATGAGCCAAGCTCATACATTCCCTCCGGGCTTTGGCTCCGGCCAGTAACAGTACTTCGTGGTCTCGTTTTGATTTCTGAGGCAGCTGGCTCTGTGCTGAGACCATCCCTTAGGATTCATAGAGAGAGGGTTTGGCCCCTCCCATGGGAGAGGCAGTTCTGTGTAATGGTTAAGGCACAGACTCTTGTGTCTGCTTAGAATTCCAGTGTTGGAGACACTAGTCACCATGGCCAGGCAGCCCTTGAGGGGTACATCAGAGGCAGGATGACAGGCAGCTGTCCCGTCGTATTCTAACTGAGGCAGTGCACAGTGATGTGGCCGGGCTGGGGCCAGGAGAGAGACCCACTCCTTGTCTCTGGTGCTTAAATATATATATATATATATGGAAATTATATATCTATATATATAAATGGAGTTGAGAAAGTCAATATATATTGCCCACTTGGTGCTTAATGTGTGTGTGTGTGTATATATATATATACACACACATGGAGTTGAGAAAGCCTATATATATATATATATATATATATATATATATATATATATATATATATATATATATATATATATATGTATATTGCCCACAGACATGTATAAAAATTCTAAGTGAGACGTCTCTGTCTTCTATCTCACAGCCCCCTCCTCCCAAAGCAGAGCTGAAGAAAGGGCATAATGGAAGCAAAAGAGGTCACGTAAGTATATGAATCTGTGCCCTGCCCGCTTGTCTCTCCTGTAGTCACTCTGCCCAGGAGCGGGACTCACGCCAGCAGGGATTGGGATTCTGTCCCGAGAGCCCTGAGCCAGGTCATCTAGAGAGCAGGATTGTCGTTATGCCCCGGCCCCCTGGGCCAGCAGTTGTATGTCCCACTGAAATGTCAGAGGCGGGGAGGAGCATTCATGACTAACAGGATTGCATTTGAAACCATATAGGTAAAGTGTTGGGAAAGTTGACTCTTCTCATTAGATGAAAGGCACATAGGATGCTTTAGATTTTCATTCTACGGCTACCAAAGGGAAAGCAAAGGCACAGAAAGAAAGCCGCATTACATCTGGCCCCCGGAGGCACTGAGGCGCCATTTCTGATGCAACGCTGCCAGGTCTCAGATCTTGCCAAGAGAGTCGGCATGCGTTCTTGTGAAAACTGGCCATGAGGGCTATGAGGGCTGCGAGGGCCTTGGGAGACAAGCTGGACTTGACCAAGCTGTCACTTTGGTGACTGTGGGTGCTCTGAACACAAACATTTCCCTCAGCTATTCCTTTGCTGAATAGAAGGTTCCTCTCATTAACCTTAAAAATGTTGGATGGTTCTTATATTTACCTAGCGCTTTTGCCAGTACAAAGGGGATATTTATACCTAGGTTCATGTTTGCTGTTGAGTTTGATATACCTACACACACACCCTTAAGCCCTCAGAATTACTGATACTGCTTCAACTTATGTTATTACTGCATAGTGGCAATTGATGACAAAGGCACATCCAGGCTGGCCTTGCAGGAGAAGTGTATGGCTGCCTTTCCCAGGGGTCATTTCCATCCTCAGTGCTGTGTCCTTTTACCTGAAGTCTGCATCTTTTTTTTTTTTTTTAATAAAACTTTCACTGAAGGAGGGTTGCATTTTTAACACTTGGAGTCTACTGAAGGGAAAGAGCAGGTTCGGAGGAAGAGGACAGAGCTAGGGGCAGCCTGGAGATTCCCCAGCCTGGTGGGCACAATGGCCGAGCCCATAAAGAATAACATGGTGCCCTGAAGACGGAGAAGTGTGTTCTCCAGGCCAAGCGTGAAAACCTTGGCAAGTACAATAAAGGGAGAAAATTCCTCCCAGACGCCGCAGGGCGATCCTGTGCCCCCAGAGGTCACACAGATGAGTGGGACTGAGATGCAGGATGAATGGAGAGTCGGGGGCACACCTCTGGGGAGCTGTGTCTGGTTATAAGAGGTGCCCACGACAGAAGCACCCAGGACACTAACGTGCTGCGTTTACACTCACCATCCTCCCTTGATCTTGCAGCAGCCCATCACTGGCAAGATGTCCCACCTTGGCTGCTTGACCATTACTTACGACACCATAGAGCAGCCCCTGCTCCTCATACAAGGGATCTGTGCCAACCTGGGGCTAGAGATGGGAACAAATCTGCACCTGGCCATCAACTGTGCTGCGCACGAGCTGATGGATTACGTAAGTCTGTACTCCGCGACACTTACTTGTGTTGAAGTCCCGTTATTGTTAAATTAGAACTCAGAAGAGCTTATCTGTATACTTTCCAAACAGATTCTATTTTTTTGTTTGGGGGGGGGGGTGTCCAAATATAAATGGAGTTGAGAAAGCCAAGCTAGCTAATGACCAGAGACTAATACAACCATATTAAAAGTTGACAGAAAACATCCCAAGTATATATAGAAATTCTATAATAAAAATGATGTAGAATGGGTTGCTTGCATTACAGCCATGAGAGTTATTGAAAAGTAATTGCGCAGACTGGCATGTGTTGCTGAGTACAATCATTTAGGTGGTGAATGCTGAGTTTGTCAAGCACGAAAAGTGGATCAGCTTTAACTGTGACTAGATACACCCGTCCAGACACATGGTTCTTGGAGTGTGTGTTGCAACTCACTTTTTCAATATAATAATATTTCCAAGTCATTGAAATTGATGGAGAACACACCCAGGTAAGCCCGCTGTAGTGTTTATCCGTTCTGGGTTCGAAGAGAGCTTTAGTGAGCAAACTTCACCCAGGGGCCACACCACATGGAGGAAGTTATTTTAAAAAGAAAGAGAATGGAAAACAGCTTTTATTAAAAAATGGTGTGGCCCTCACTTCCTCAGGGTATTGCATTAGCAGTCAACCTTTAAACGTGGGAAATCTTTACGTTAGGAAACCTGTTACATGTCGTCTGTCTTATACACACACATACTTCCATTTGTAAATACATAAATGCTGAATCTGGCTTTTACTTCCATTTGTAAATACATAAATGCTGAATCTGGCTTTTATAAAATGCCCAGAATATTGATACGCATTTATGGTGAGTTGGTAATGCATGTCAAATTCAGGGGATAGGACCAAATAGAATTTTGCTTTGATTTACCATTCTAACTTTTAACTACAAAGGAACATTTGAAGAATATGAACCCTAAGTTTCAGCTGATTTCTAAAAGTTCTTTTACTTTTCTAAAGAAATTAAGCACATAAAGGAATGTTTACTGTAATTTCCTGTTCTTCACATAATGACTGGTTCCTGGGTATGACATTAAGGAAAATGATTGCATGTTTCCATCAGCAGTGTATACCAGGAACTATGAATACACTGACTGCCAGTGCTCACGTTGAATGGGTATTTATTGTTTATATGCAATAAAATATATTAGCTTGATATCAGATCATTCTTACTGGAATGTTGGTTCAAGTTCATTAGCATTTCTTTACTGACAAGATAGGATTTTAAGGCCTAGCAGTATAGAAACTAAAAGTTCTTGATGCCATTTATTGTGAAAAATGTATGAAATTCTTTCAATTATGGATTTCTTAAGAACCTGCTTAATTCCCCTGAAATCCATCCAATCAAAAGGAGCAGCAACAGGAAGTCATTAGCAAACCAAACAGCTGGCCGGTTCCCTTCCAGCTCCCGCCCAGTTCTCAACACCCCAGGTGCCTTCCCTGAACACGGACCGGGAAGGAAGGGCACTCTGTTTTGCAGAGACAGCGCTAGACCCTCCAGCCCGGCTTCCTTCTGGACGTGGTCCCTTGGGGGCTTGCCAGACTTCACGTGATGGGGTTGCACTAGAACTCGACTTTCCAAACAGTCTGGCTACTCCTAGAACAGGCCTGCCAGCTGCGGGAGCTCCCTCCCATATATCACTTTACCTTTTGTATTATCTCAAAAGCATACTCCTGCTTTCAGATTTTAGGACATGCACAGAGGAAGAGACAAGCTCTTTGCTCATTTTGTGAATCAACAGACGGCTGGGTTCTAGCAAGAGGGCGGGTTTGCCTTGCTGCTGTGTATGAACTTGCTAGTGCCCATCTGCAAGCAGCCCGGTGTCTGGCACCACATCATAACGTGAGGAACTTATTCCCCTCCCACTCTGTGCTCAGTTTTCTTGGGCAGGCAGCTTCATCCAGAGTCGAAGTCGGGGGGAAGAGCTTCATGGCACTTCCAAGGGAACGGTGACTCGATCTCCCCAGGTTAATATCATAGTTGATGGTGACAGTAAAGTGCCCAGATTTCTTATGTGACTATGGCCCGAAGAGAATCTGTTTACAGCCTCTTGATGAAATGAACGCACATGAATTAGAATCACAGTTCTAACATTTGAGGAATTCACCCCCGCCCTCCGCTCTCTCCCTCGCGCTTGCGCTTACCAGAGTAAAGGGAAGTACGAGGTGATGACGGGAGTGCACAAGAGTGCCGCCGAGATGGTCGACCTGTACGCGGACCTGGCCACCAGGTTCCCGTCAGTCATCGCCTTCATCGATCCCTTCAGGAAAGAGGTAACAGGGAGCACCGGGAGCTTTCTAATAACACGTAGAGTAAAAACCCCATTCTTTTGGATCGGCCACTGGGAATGCCTTGTAATTTGGGCCGGGCTGAGCTGGTTTCCTTCGGCATTGGTGAGAAAAGGCACACACAAAGCAGAGTAGCAGCAACACAATTACCTGGGAGCGTGCCTGTCTGCAGAACGACACACTGTGCCCAAGCCCTTCGGGGGCATCTGCATGTTTACAAGCAACTTAGCCGTCGGAGGCCAAGCCCACTGTGCCAGCTGGTGCTCCAATAGGTTAATCATATGTCATTTTCAAGTGCTCATGGAGACGGGGCTTCCACCAGGCCAAGTGTTTTCTAACCTAAATCCAGTTGCCACGTATGCAGAAAAGTAACAAAGCCGTATTTTTTAAAGGGTTGAGATATTGAGGTTTTGGTTTTCTTTTAATCAAATGAATGCCTCTCACAGGACTGTTTACAAGCCACAGAAGATCATCTCTCATCCTATCCCACATAAACAGCAGAATTTAAATTCTCGATTTTATGAATTCAAGAACCATGATATGCTAACCGGGTACCTTCTCCGAGATAATGATTTAAATTTGGGGACAAGAAGAGTGTTAGGGTCTGGTTGGGAGCCTCAGGCCTCTCGGCCCCGTGGTCCCTTTCACAGCCTGGGCTCCATCCCGGTCCTCGCAGGAGACACAGACGAGCTCGGGTCTGGAATCTCCCCAGCCTGGTGCTTGTCCTGGGGCTCCGGCCACAGCTCCTCTCCTGTGAGACAGCTCATCTGTTCTAATGAGATAGCTTGAAATCTGGTACAGTGGCTGGGAACACTTTGAATGCTGTTTTATTTTTTAATAGCAAGCATTTCAGTTCATCTAGTGCAGTGGTTATTAACCTTTTTTGAGGTACCGAACCCACCAGTTTCATATGCGCATTCACCGAACCCTTCTTTAGTGATAAATAAAATATAATTCTTTTTTCCAAATTCAAGACATAGGTATATGTTTTTTTACTGGTGCACAAAATGAGCCGTGCATGAATATCACCTTGCTCAAAGAACAAAACCAACAAAGTGCATGAACTCACAACAAATTACGGTATTACTTTATTCTGGCCTCTGCGGCAGAGGCTTCTCCGAACCCCTGAGACCGACTCATCGAACCCCTAGGGTTCGATAGACCCAGATTAAGAACCACTGCTCTAGTGGTCTCACCAATACAAAAAAAAAATAAGGGTGTTGAGAAAGAGGGCTGAGAGCTTGTACAGGCGCCTTTCTTATAGTTTGTTCCCAGAAATACCAGTCAAATCTTCTCACCAGGCAGTCTTTACGGGACAGGCTGAGTTCAGCGCAGATGCAAAAGGGAACTGCTTTGTGTTATCTCAGAAAGGCGTATCATTTTGATTATGTGCTATATGATTCCTGCTGCTTTGTGACTGTGTCCAATACATTATAATGACCGACTCTTAAATATTTACCCAGGACTGCGAACAGTGGGACAGCCTCAGTAATGCTCTTGGTTCCAGGTGTTACATCATTGCAGCGAGCGCCTCCAAAAGCATTTCTAGACTTCTGGAGGATGGGGCCAGCAGCACTCCCAAGTCCCGTGGGCTGATCCTAAAACACACCAATCAAACTACGATGTCTGACTTGGTGGAAGTAACCAATCTCCTCGACAGTGAGTACAAGTAGACATCTGAGAGGCTCACAGTAAACTTGGTTATTATACAAGAAGCCCACAATATGCAGCTCATTGGTTAATGAAAAGCACGGACTAATTCTCGGAAGAGCAAGAATCCCACCCCCTATGAGCGAAGCAAGGCTGGAGAACAATATGCAGCTCCCTTACTTCACAGTGGTCCAGTCTCTGGCCCAGCGGGGAGGCCATCTCCTGCGGCTAGGGCTACCACGAGTGGTGGCTCAGGCCACGCCCCATCAGGTTCACAGAACATGGCTGTGATGCCACTCGCCCACACTCCTTTCAGTTCCTCAAAAGTTCCAAACTCTTTTCCATCTTGAGGTCTTTCAACATGCTGTTCCTTCAGACAAGAATGCTTTGCCCTGTGCTGTTTACTTGGCTAACTTACTCCTGATGCTTCAGGTCTCCTTGCCTTAAATGAAGCCTCTTTAGATAGACAGGGCAAAAGTAGGTTTACAGTCGTGAATAAGGGAAACACAGAGTTTATTCTTGTATTGTTTATTACTTATTGTATTATTTTCCATACAAACAACTGTAAATCCACTTTTGTCCCACCCTGCATAGGCCTTCCCTGACTTCCTCCACCCTACCGGTTACTCTGAGCCTTTTCCAGAGGCTTAGATTTTTCTCTCCATAGTACAGCCCACAATGACTCATACAGTTATCTAATGCCCAGTATCTCCCATGACTTCATGGGCGTCTGCTTCACGTAGACACAGGGCCTGGACCATGCACACAAGAACAAGGCTGAAGGCCAGTCTCAGACCTGGTGCAGGACTCAGAGTGGGACTGGCAGCCAGAGCCCTGGGCAGGTGCCCGAGGATGCAATGTCCCCTGGCCTGCGGGCTTTCCCTGGCTGGGGACCGCACTCAGCAGTCATTCTGTCTTGTACTTCAGATTGCTGCTGGAGCTCCTGCTTCCAGATCACAGACCCTGTCACTACAGGAAGAGCTTGGGCTCACACTGTGTAGACTTCGATAAATTACAAGGGGTCTGAGGCCCCTCAATGATTAACCAACCATCAATGCAGGTCTCCTAATAAGTAAACTTTGACTAAAGTTCTACACAGTGAATTGCGAAACCCGTGACTTAGGCATGTCCGCTCCTCATGCCATGCACCTGTACTCACCGTCTACTGATTCAAAGGCGCATTGTTCTACATTGAACACGGACAGAACTGACTCATGTCTTCCAGCTCTGGTCTCAGAAATGTATCGATCTCATTTGAGCATTTTCCCCCTTTAGTAGTAACAGTGCTGAACCTTCCGATTTATAGTACCTTAATTTGATTAAATGTAGCATTCATTTAGTATTTAGCATCTAAGCTACTGAGAAGGGGTAAACAGATACAACCAGGGTAATAAAAAATGCAAGTAATTGGGTTAGAATTCATAGGTGGTCAAATAATTGACTCCTTACTGGATAGTTTTAAGTCTCTGGAAACTTTACAATTTGGACCTCAGAGGCCTATACATGGCCCGTTGTTTCTGCACGGTGGGAAGCTGAACACCCCCCCCCCCCCCCGCCCCGCCTGCAGGTAAGAAGCACATCGCCGTCTTGGGAAGCCCAGACGCTGAGTCATCCGATGAGAGCCTGGTCGATTTGGTAAGTGCTGCCGGCCGGTCAACTGCAGAATGCCCTAAACACTGCTTTTATCGTAAACCGGCATTTCCGAGAAATGCAATCTTTGGCGAAGAAAGTCATGTAACCTTTTATGAAATAGACTTGCTTCCTCCCAGACAGCTCCCTTTTACGAAGAACTAATCTTTGAATTTTTTAAAAAAAAAAAGAAAAAGGAAAACTAAAGTCCTTGGGGCAATGATGAGCACACTTAAATGACTGGCGTACTGCACCTGCAATCTCACCTCCTAAAACGAAGTGAGAAAGGCCAGAAGGTCCTTAGATAAAACCAGCATGCCTACATGACCAGTAAAGCGTCTGCTGTAGAGTCACACCATTTCTCCCCTGCTCGACACCCTCAGCTTTAAGCAGGACACTTGACAAAACTAAGTCCTAAAAGAAACCAGCCCAAAGGCACACACAGTGACCGTGTCCTATTAGCAAAATGGGACCCCTCCATTCAAAATAATTTGTTCCTTCCCCCTCTTCAGGCCGTTGGGCTGGGTGTCCGGTTTATCAAGCTGGGAGGTCTGTCTCGTGGTGAACGGGTGACCAAGTACAACCGCGTTTTCTCTATAGAGGACGAGCTGGCCCAGAACAGAGCGCTGGGTACGTGCTGCCTCTCCCTTTGTTCTTGCTGGGCCATGAATAAAGACAAAGGGTGCGAGGGGGTGGAGACGAGGCCCTCAGCAGGAGGGCAGGGGACTCCAAAGATGATAAATACAGTGCTGACAAACTAGGATGGCATTTGCCACAGTGCATATTGTTTTCTTAATGGATTATCTATTTACCTGAATGTTTAAAACCCTGGCTGTTCTTCTGGATAAAGAGGCCATGTGAGGCTTTTCAATAGAATTAATTGATTGGGATCTCCAAGCGTAGCTTTTGTTACGGTCCAAATTATAGTCGAGGTTTCTCTGCACAGCCCATGAAAGTTAAAGGCAGATTTTTCTTGATGGTTCATTTTACTTAAGACAAATAGGCAGCATGTTAATTTAGTTGTTGTACTTTGGGAAGACTGTGGTCTCCAGAGAAATGAAGCAATCACTTATGACATCAAACCTCTTTAAATTTGCATGGGACGAATCACCTTGCCTACTGGCTAACTAAAAACACCCTGAATATGCGATTTTAGTTTTTTATATTACTGATGGTGATGACCAAAAGTAGTTGTGTAACATGCAGAGACATTAAAAGAAACCAAGTTTTTTGTCTTTGTAATTCTATAAGCTATTTTGTATTTTAAGATAGACTAAATGAATTGCTCTACTGAAAACCTGTATGTAATTTAAGTATTGCTGACAACTAAAACATGAAACTCTCTTGGATGCTATAAAGAATCTAAGAGATAGGTGTGTTATAGAACGTATTGTGGAGCACACATGAAAGCAAGGACTCGGTCCTACTTAATGACTCAGTATGTGCACTGAAGAGGAGAGAAAAAAGAAACCAATAGGAATTGTGATTAAAATTTGTCGCTTCACATATGTAATGATGTTGAAATGCACCCTACTTTCACAGAAAGTAGAACTATGACTAGGAGACCGTTTCTGTGCCACATCACATGAGGGGAGTCAAAGTTACTCTGTGTTGTTCAGTGTGTGACACAGGCTTGCTTTCCAAACAGGGAAGATTATATTCTTTCTACCTATCGCCTGATTATTTTTTCTATGTCATACTGGCTCGTGGAAGCCGTAGTCATGATAAGTCATCCCTTAAATGACTCATCATATTTCCAACCAGACTCACCATGAGGGAAACACCTGCTTCAGGGCATCATAAAGGACTCTAGTGACGGGACACCAGCCCCTCCCCGGTGACAGTGCAGGCCCCTGGGCATTCTGGAACGGATTAACAGATTACTGAGAATTGCTGTGACTGTGTAGTAGTCAAGAAATGTTAAGGGGACCAAAGCCAAATCTCTCCACCGAGGGGCTGAACAGGAAATCGTGGCAAAAACTCAGCTAGTCCAGTGTCACTGCCTCCACGAACCGGCTGGACCCGTGGAAGTCTGCAGTCATTTACTTGCCTTGGGGGTAGGTTGGCAATGGTTTGTGTTAGAGTGCTGTTCTTTCCTCTCTTTCAAAGTCCACTGCACATCCATGTCCCAGAAGGCCGTGTGAGGGTACAGACAGGGCAAACTGAAAAAGACCCATGCACTGCACAGTTAATGAGTAACCGGAACAGGCCCACTGTTAAATGGTTCTAGAGCCCTTTCTGATGGTGATAGGGCACCTCTGGATGGTTTTGAGGGTGATCTCCTTTACATCAAATAACATCAAAACTGGCACCATCGGATCAGACAGTAAACAAGATTGTCGTTTTGAAATAGGTTTCAATGAAGAACTCACGTTTTCTGACTTGAACGAGGAGGACGGAAAGGTTGCCGAGGCCACGGAGCCCCTCTGCCCCGCAGAGCCCCTCTCCCCGGTGGAAGCTGGAGAGGAACCTGCCGAAGCGTGAGCCTCCCCCGCACAGGGCTGTGCGCTCCGGCAGCGGCCCCACCTAGACGGGCGAGTCTGCCCCGTGTCTGCTTCACACGGGCGCTGCTCTGAAACCGCACTGGCTCCTGTGCTCTTTATCCTCTTTCCCCAGTTGATCAAATACGTATAGTATTTCTGCCTAAAAGGATCGCCGCGCATCCTGTCCTATAGCCATCCCAATGCGTGGAAATTCTGTCGGTGCACCTGCGCCCCGCTCGGCTCAGACACCACCCACTTCCCAAACCCAAACCCAAACGTCTCTGTGAACACACAGATTCGCCCCCCCCCCCCCCCCCCCCCCCGAGCTCTCTGCACCTGTGTTTGGCGCACCTGGCCTGGAGAGCGCAGACGGGGCTAGCTGCACCTGTGTTTGGCGCACCTGGCCTGGAGAGCGCAGACGGGGCTAGCTGCACCCGTGTTTGTCTGGCGCACGTGGGCTGGAGAAAGCAGACGGCTCCTGAGCAGGAGCCAGGTTCAGGCAGAAGCACGGGAGCGTCTCTGCTCTCTGTGGCAGCCAGACCGCCTGCTCCACCTTCCCTGCCCTCATACCCTCCGCTCGGATTCCCTCCTCTTACTTCGTTTTGCTTGTACTGTTTGCATCCTTGTGAGTCTCCTTCAATCCTCTGGAACAAGAATGAGCATAGTGAATAAAGACGCGTGGATGAATAAATATTCTTGAGAGTTAAACGTACAGTTTTTTCTATTACAGGACTTGACAGGTGATGACAGACAGGGCGACATCCAGGGTGACTGGGCCACCTCTGTTGTAAGCCAGCGCTGGGCCGACAGCAGGGAAGGGACGGAAATAAACCCACTCAGTCACATCCCTGTGGACCTGACAGTCATGCCCAACTGCTTTGTGCGGTTTAGACACTGGGGAAAGTTATCATTTGCTTTTCCCCAAAATTATATCAATGCTGTACTGACCTGCGGGAGAGTTGGCCGAGTTTAGATTTCTGACATATTCTACACGTTTTTACTGAACACACTGCAGACCTCTCCTTCTGCAGAGTACTTACAGGGAAACTTAATGGTCTGTGGTAGAGCCCCGGCCTCACCCTGGAAGCAGTGGCTGGCAGCTGGCTCAGGGCGGATTCTCGGAGCACAGGGCCGGGGAGCGGGCCGCCTCACCCCTCGCTGGGAAAGGTGCCCATTGTGGGCTTCTGCCTCATTGGAAGCTTAGAGCAAACTGTGGGGTGTGAGAAACTGATTGGGAAGTTCCTTTCAAAGGCAGGAGGAGGAGCCTGGGTGTTCACACAGCGTTTGCACGTATATACACACACACATTCATACGCACACGCCACGTGGGAAATCATTCAGAGGATGCCCTGGGACTGTGACACAAATTATAACTAAATGAGTGAAGTCAGACAAAAACTGGGCAACTAAGTGACTAGGTCCATTCAGTTAACCAGAGGTGATGTGTGACCCCAACCAGATCAGCACTCCTTCACCTCACTTGAGGACCGGGGTCACCAATGAGTAGGTAGCCTTGTAGTTTAAAATGGTTTAATTGATAAGCACGATTTCTGTTTTCTCTCTGTCTCCACGTGTCATGTAATGTGTAAGATATCGTCTGTAAAAGAGTTGAAAGAAACTAGCCAGGTCCCATTTTAAGAGGTGACAGTGGGACTGGGAAGTGTCACTGCTCTGAAGAAACTCCATCCAATCCTGAAGTAAGGACAGCTCAGTGACCCTTTAGGGTCAGTTGTGACGATGGATGGCTGCCCACTCTCCACAGCTTATTTCCATAGCAGCTAAAGCTGCCCCATGATGAAAGTGATTAAACATGTATCGTGTACATTTAGAAAATCATCCAGACTTGATTAGATTTTGTGATATGGACTGTCATTTACCTGACAAACAACCTAAATATGGTCTGGAATGATAATTAACCACGATTGTTACCTGTACAAAGACGGGGAGGAAGGAGGAGTTACTGGTGGACACCACAGCCCAAATGTCAGTCCTGTTTACCCAGACCCGATAGGGCGGGTGGTTCAAGCCCTGGGGATCCTTACTAACCAGAATCTCTATAGGACAGATCAACTGCGGAAGCTACTGTGGGGGAGGGTTTGAGACTAGCTCAGACACAAACATGCTAGAATTTTCATTAAATTCTTGTTTCTTCTTTTCCAAGTGAGAGGAGGGGAGATAGACAGATTCCCGCACGCTTTCTGACCAGGATCCACCAGGTAAGCCCCCTCTGAGGCTGATGATCTGCCCAGCTAGGGCCATGCTCACAACTAAACTATTTTTAGGGCCTGAGGCAGAGACTCCACGGAGCTATCCTCAGTACCCAGGGCCGACGCTCAAACCAGTCGAGCCATGGCTGTGGGAAGAGGAGAGAGAGAGAAGGGGGAGGGGGAGGGATGGAGAAGCAGATGGTTTCTTCTCCTGTGTGCCATGACCGGGAATCAAATCCGGGACACTGGGTTTGATGCTGAGCAGACACTCTACCACTGAGTCAACCAGCTGGGGCCAAATTTTTATTAAATTTTTATTCTTTGGAAGAAAGGAGATATTTTCTTCTTTAATAGTGAGAACACAAATACCCCTTAGACTCACTCTGGCTATAAAAATGCATCACCATGAATTACAGAACTCTGTGGCTGATGAAAAATAATTCATATGTCTAAAACATAAGGAAACACTTTTTTATAGAGAAAATACAAAGAAAAAGATGGCAGTCCCTTCCAACTGTAAAATGGCCTAAGTCGGATGCCTATAATTTTTTTAAAAACATTTTATTTTTTCCAGGGACAGAGAGAGAGTCAGAGAGAGGGATACATAGGGACAGACAGACAGGAACGGAAAGAGGTGAGAAGCATCAATCATTAGTTTTTCGTTGCCATTGCGATACCATAGTTGTTCATTGATTGCTTTCTCACATGTGCCTTGACTGCGGGCCTTCAGCAGACCGAGCAACCCCTTGCTGGAGCCAGCGACCTTGGGTCCAAGCTGGCGAGCTTATGCTCAAGCCAGATGGGCCCACGCTCAAGCTGGCGAGCTCGGGGTCTCGAACCTGGGTCTTCTGCATCCCAGTCCGACGCCCTATCCACTGCGCCACCGCCTGGTCAGGCTGGATGCCTATAATTTTTTTATGCGAAGAGTAAAGAACGTACCTTGAAGGTACAAGGAGTAGTCTTCCTAGGTCTCCCCATCCCGGTCTAGATGCTTGTTGACTACGACCCCCCAGCAAGGGCAGAACTTCCTAAAAACTGATGTGGAAAAACTGTAGGTAGAAAAAAGATAAGTAACATCCTACATCAGACACACCTTGATATCAACTTAATTTTAAATGACTGTGATCATGATGAAAGAAAGCAAACAGCTCAGAAAAGGCAAGAACGCTCAAAATACCGGTTCCTACCCATCGCCCGGCCTAGCCCACACGGCTTCCCAGGTGGCCAGGTTCTCACCTGGGAAACGAGGGGCTTTCCTAACGGCACTATTCCGTGTGTGAGATGAAACGGAACAAGAAGTCACATCCTTATGTTCCTAAATGTGGACGGCATCCCAGGGGGCTGATGACAGGCCCAGGAAGGAGGAGAGGTTGGACAAACAGAGAATAAAACCCAAACCACCTTGTGGATTCTTAAAAATGACTAAAACAATCAACGCTTATACCATTTTCTTTTTTAAAGAATGTCAAATTTGGGGACCCAGACCCAAAATGTCAATAAGCACAAATGACCTGTAATGTGATACTATTGGTGCTTTTTAATAAGTGTGGTGAGGAGAAGTCTGATCACAGCATAACAGAACTTGTTTAAGTACATTAACGCAGTTTGTCGTTAGGATATCATACAGCAGTATTATTATTCAGTGAGGGAAAATTACAGATGAAAGCATGACATTTTCATTTCCCAGGAGAAAACTGATAAGTAACTGTAAAACCGTCACCAGAAGAACATGAGAACAGTTGAGCATAACAAACCTACAGAAAGATAATTATTTCCAAATTTAGGAAGTACATTCACCTGCCCACCCACCTCATCAAGCCTATGCTTAGCACGCGTGCAAAAGTAAAGTACAATACAACTACTGCAATTATTACTATCGTTTTCTTTGCCCTTCGGTGAGAAACACCTGACAGCTACATGCTGAGCTATGCTAACAACTGAACCTCTCACTTTCTTTAATAGTAAAATTACCATTACTGAATCGTTGTCATTAAAAAAAAAATGCATTCAAGTGCATGACCACTTACTTTCAATAAACATCAATTTTGAAACAATCAACTTTGAAAAGCTGTGTAAGTTTCTTTAAAAAAGAAAAAGGCCCCTGATTACATTTCTATTTATTCACTGTGGTAGACTGAATCATTGTATTTTTAAAGAATAACTACCACTTAATTTCTTACAAAATAAGACAACAAAACAACAAACCTGTGTGACGTAGAGCAGTAAAGCAAGAAAATTGTCTGCTTGTCACTTATCTCCACTGTACACAAGAACTGTGATAAAATGTCCTCGTGCCACATCGGTTTGTGAGGAACCACAGTTAACTCAGAGCACGGAGCACATGGCTGGCCACAGCGATACTCTATTAAATTCAAAGATTGGACTTGCACCTTAATTCTGTATTCGGGCCACCAGAGCATTCCCACCAAAGTCCTTGGGAGGCTTTGGACACAATCAATAATAGTACCCACTTTTTATCCCACAGGTAACAATGTGTGTAATTAACACTGACTATGGGGCTGCTGGTTTGATGCCAGCTCCTGAATTTTAAGTTTATGTCAGCATAGCCTAGAAAGTAACTAGTGTGCCACAGTGTCTTACAATTTCCTGCTGCCGCAGTTCCTCCGATCGAACAGGACTAAGATCCAAAAAAGCAGCTTATGTGGGGGCTTTTTATCTACTTGTTTATCAATTATCCACAGCGCTGCAAACTTCCAGCGTTATACTTGTACATTTGAAGAGTGGTCTGCACATGAACTAAAAAAAGACAGTGACATCTGAATTTTTTGTAACCTTCTAAAAGAAGTAACACTTAATACAGTCATTAGAAAAAAAGAAAGAAAGAAAACCTTATTCCTATAAATATAAAAAAGAAAACCCCTACCTAGCTTGTGTGTTGTGTCAAACAGCTTACTTCTATGTATAGGTGACCTACTTACAAAAGTGACATCAGAGAAGAACCTGTGTTCTGAATAGTGACGAGGACAGAAGAACGTCGATAGCCCCTGCCAATACAACAAAAGCAACCACGTGCTCATTGAGAAGGGCTTCCCGGACGTGTCAGGCTCCGGTTTACGGATCAGCAGCTGGAGCTGTCCGCGTCGCTTGTTTTGTCAGCGCTGTCTTCTTTGCGTTCTGGTTTAACCTCGCCTTCATCATCCCTGTGTTGAGTTGGATCTTGTTCAGCAACCTGGTCTTTGGTTTGGGGTTCATGTGTGGAAACAGGATCTAAAACTACAACTGGTTTTGCCTGCCATTCGCAGCCAAGGTACTGTCTCCTCCGTCCAGCGCTACTGGGAGGCCTAGGGGATGAACAGTTAAACAAACAAACAAAAAATTAAAAGCAGAGAGAGAAAATGTTTGTCTTTCCTAGCCCTGGATTCAGGCAAACAAAACAAAACCCGGAGCGTTCTAAGTTTAATGAACATGCACACAGTGGTCTTAGAGGTGCCAGCCATTTAAAGAAACGAAGCTATTAGATTACGCATTAGGAACACAAGGCCAGGAGAAAGAAGGTGGGAAAAAGTCAGAGCAATTAAGTACAGAAGTGTCAAAAAGCCAAATGCACCTACCTGCTTAATTACATGCTCTCCTCAGGAAGTGCAAAGCTCACAGACACGTGCAGACCTCCCCACTGCCTGAGCCCAGACTCCCGGCCTGCCCTCGCTTAGCTGGAAGGAGCCCGCTAGCCACTGCCTCACATCCCTGGGCACATCTGGCTGCAGATCAGCTATGAGGAGACCACAGACGAGGGAAGTACTACATTGCCCCCATCACTAACGGACAGCTGGGACACGGGGAGGAATGTGGGCAGAAATGGGGGTGACGGGAGGAACAGAGACACATGGGGGAACACAGGGAATAAGCTGAAATGCTATGTTACCATAAACTTTTGCTAAAAAGGAGCATCATATCTCTTGAGAAATCTCCTATTGCATTTCACATGCCGTTTCTTTTCCCACAGAGGCTTTCCTGTCTCTTCTTCGGACATGGAAAGCCACTGTTTATCAAGCTGAATGGGCAAGTTTCCTCGTGAAAGGCATGTCCTGAAACACTCTTGCCAGGGAATTAGACAGTCGGCACCTCTTACAAGTCATGGTCAGAAGCCACCTCCTGCAGGTACTGGGGCTGCTGACCCCGTGTCTGAAGGTTGAGGGGTGTGTAGTAGGCAGGGCAGGGGCTATTCTAGACTTATCTGTCTTGTTGGCAAATGCTAGGATGTTAACCATGAGCCAGCACCCGCCTGTCCCACCTCCGCATGTCAGGACGTGGGCTGCACTGCTGGCCGGGCTCTGCCCACTGCTCTACCAGCCCCTTACCTGGAGTGGATTTTTACTATACCGAGTCCTGCGCAGGTCACTCAAGACTCTCCTACTGTTGGACTCACCATGGTTATAATTAGATACTGTGCAATTAATTATTTAACGTCTGTCTCTTCAAACACAGTGAGAGCATCCCCAAAACACACTGTTCAGCTCTGTGCACAGCTAGCTAGCACCTCGTGCAGACCTGTTTGTGGGGTAAGCGAATGAGCAAATACTAATGAACTGTGTGTGAAATGCTCACGATGAATGAATAGACGGAAACCGAGGCTTTGGTGTGAGCAAGTCTGGAGGTCTCCCTTACACGACAGAAACAACGGAACAAATGATCAACTCTTGAGAGAAATGACCTGCACGGTCCAGCCACAGGTGCAGAAAAACCCTCAAACCCAATGACCACAGTTTTATCACTCTCTGACCAACGCCATGAGATTTAGCCACATCTTGAAAACCACTCCATCTGGCTAACTGGTTAAAGTGTGGGACGTGCTGGTCATTGTTAAGTGATTAATGCAGAACTGTGTCTTCCTTGGAGGCCGTTAAAGCAAACAGGTGACCAGCAGACTGAGAAGAGAGCTAGCCCATCATGAGGACAGACTCCTTTATTTCTGCCTCGATCTGGCAATGTCGAGACACGGTTCATCTACTTTGGCCAAGGATCCACTTCTCAAGATTTCTGTTGCTGTACTTTGGGAATCAGAATGGGCTGTCGTTTCCCCAGTGGTGCCAGGTGGGGCTCTCTCTGAGCCAGGCAACACTCCTGGGGTACAGTCAGAGAAGCACAACCACGATGAGTGACCCGGGACTTATTTGGGGAGTCAGACCTCAGGCAACAGAGGGAGCTCCTTAGGCAGTCCGTGCGGCCTCTGCATCGGCTGCCGGGAGTGAAGTCAGCCGTCCTGGCAGCTGGGAGGGGAGACGGGTGAAACACGGGAAGGGGCCGAAGACAAAGCAGCGCGTCTCCCCCTCCCAATCTCCAATCCTGGGGGAGCAGACCACCTGCGGGATAAGCGGGGCTCTTCCTGCGGAAACGTACATGCACCTGGCCCAGGACTGCAGAAGCTGGAGGAGGAGGTGGCGAAGGCTGGAGAAACGGAGGGCCAGCTGCTGCCACATGCCAAGTAGTTGACAACATGCATGAACTATAACAGCGTGAACCTTCAGAATGTTAAAAAAAAAAAATGACTAAGTCACTTCTGCCTTCTTAATTTCATGCAAATTTCTCCTGTGGCCTCTCTCATCTAGAAGCAAATGGGCAAGGGAATTCTACAGTCAAAGCCTCAAAGCCTGCAGCCCCAACGACCCGTCTGGCTCCACCGTCTTGGGTGTGAGCTCACTGTATACAGTGTGTCCGTAAAGTCATGGTGCACTTTTGGCCGGTCACAGGAAAGCAAGTCCACCATGACTTTACGGACACGCTTGTATAAGCCAGCCAACCTGCTCTAAGCATGCAAAGGAGTAAGTACCACCTCATTCTCAGTGAGCAAATTCCATCAACCCATACTGACCTTCACCACTTCTGTAGAACTAGTGTGGTTGTTGTCATGCCCATGTGTGTCTGCAGGTGAAGGGGTGGTGAGCGCGTCCTGGGAAGCTTTCTTCATCAGCTGGAGTCCCAACACTTCCAGCAAGTGCTCACTGGGCTCCACAACAGCAACACATGGTGCTGATGGAACCGAGACTCGGAAGCCTCGTCCTGTCAGGCAGAAATTGTCCTGCAAGTCTCCGTCCAAAGAATTGTTCCTCTTTCTTGAAATAAGCTTCTCAACTGCAGGTTAATGCATTATTAAATCGCCTGTAGGCTGCACTTTGAGAACTCCTTTATTGGTTCTCACTGAACTTGGCACCGTGGGTGATTTCCCTGAATCTATAGCACCGAGATCAGAATGACACGTTTCCCAAGGTGGATGAGCACTGACTTGGAATCCCAATGGATTAAGACTAAAAGGCACTATGGTGATCACCTCGTCCAACCTGTCTTTTTACAGATGAGGACAAGGCAGTTCAGAGGGGAAGAGCCTAAAGCCCTGCAGCTGAGCAGCAGCAGAACCAGACCAAGAATCAAGAGCTCTAGCTCCACTTTCCTGCTTTTCCCACATCCGTTTCCCCAAGGCATCTTCTCCTAGAAAAACAATGTTGCCACAGGCTATAACATTCATGTTTATCGATTTCTTTCTGAATCCCTTTTCAGCAGCATCTTTCAGAAATGTAAATTTCCATGCCTTCAAGCTATCCTTGTTTGTTCCTTTGTTTGTTTATCCTTTTTTGACTTGTAGTTTCTCCTGCATTGACATCAGGTCCATTCCTGGTTCCCCTGGGGAGCGAGCCACCCAGGGCTCCTTCTAGAAAGGTTGGTGGGGCTTCCTCCTAGGCTTCATTCCAAATCCATTCCCTTCTTATGGGACAAGCAAGAGGGTCCCCTCAGTGAGGGCACCAAGAATTCAGGCTCTTGCTCTAGGAAACCCTAGTGGCAGCTTTTAAAAGGTCAGCACTGAAGCCTCTTTCCCAAGGTAAAAATCCCAGGCACTCAAATGCAACAGTGTAATCGGCATTGCAGTACACTATGGTTGTGTTCAATTTTTCTACTTTAATTCTTCAGCTAAGGGCAACAGCCACAATAAGGAAGGAAAGTTCAGCACTCATGAAAAGCATGGCAGACCTCCTGTATCCTGCAAAATCTCCCAAGTAAACCTAAATTTTAGAGGTGAGAGAACGTAAGACTAAAATCAAAGGATGTTCAAGCTACAGGAATCACTAACCCCTTTTCATTTGTCAAATGAAGACAACAAAGAAGTCAGTTACATGATTTGTCCAAGGGCATAACACTTGTTCATAGCAGAGAGCAGGACTAAAATTGTGGAATATATATATTAAACCACAACATATAAGTAGTCATTTATGATCCAGACAGATATTTTCACGGGTCATTTTAGATCATTTGCTCAAGGACTATTTCAAGACAAAAAGAAAAAGCAAAAAAGCAAAATAAAAGCTTGGAGATACGCCACTCTACGAAGCCTGACGCCTAAGCACATTTCAGGTGCCCTTTTAAAAAGCAGCTATGTTTCTTCAACTGCTAGAGAGCCAGAGGGTGGTGCTTGGACAGGTGGGGCCACTTGCTGATAAAAGGAAGGACCGACTCCAAACTGTACTGGTACCAGAAGAGTCAGAACAATGGCTACCGGTGCCGTGGAAGCTGAACTTCACGCAGGACTCCGTGATTTCTCAGACTGCGTGGTAGGCGATGAAAATGCAGCATTCTAATTTTTAAAAAGCACATCATTGTTTGCATTCAATGAAATTCCTTTCAAAATCAAATTTCCACGTTCCAATTATGTTCAAAACATTCTAGCTAACATTTCGGCTACAATTCAAATTAACTAATGCCCCAAAGAGCCCTAATCGAGGCAGCTCTGAGCTCAATTGAATGCAATCAAAGCTCATGAAATGAAGGGGGAAATGCTTATTTCATGCAAATTCTACATATCACTCAAGCTTAATTTTACTGATAATATAAAGGTGGGACATTTGGAACAGTACAGTGAATGAAACTTTTAAAGCTGTGAGAGTTATTTTATAAAACACTACCTCTGAAAAGCTGATTGCCCAACAGTATAAAAATGGTTTGAGGCATAAATGCCAAGTTCATTTCTATTTCACTTCGGAGGTAACTATCTTTCAAATCGCAACAGCTGGACTATTTAACACAATCTGGTGAATCAAAGTATAGTTCTTCTCTGGTCTCACAGTGGGACGTCTGCATTAGTCTGTGGCAGCCATCCAACAAATGACGTGCCGCCGGACGGTCTGAACTCTGTTTCATTTACAATAAAAATGGATAAAGCCACAATCGTATTTACCACCTTCAAGGACAGAAAACGAAAAGATTTAAATTTGTCTTTATAAAGTAGTTTCCTGGGAAAACTCCCAAGAGGAAGTCAGCTTTATATTTTCCCCATGCAAAAATAAGACATCTTACTTTTTTTCCTGTTACAATCGCAGCAAACAGCAGTGGAATGACCACAAGGGTAGTTTTTGTTGTTTTTCTCAGACACCCTGATTTTCAGGAAATTTTAATACACTTGTCCAAAATTTCCCCAAATAGACCTTCAAACATGAAATGACACTTTCTATATTATTACCAAGTTTAATACTTTAAAATATAATGCAGGTAGAACAAAGCTCATTCCTTTTGGCTTTGTCTACTTTTTTAAAACTACATTTTAGCTCAAAGAAAAAATCAGTTTGTCAATTTGGGTCAGCTCTGATATGAGGGGGTAAAATCTATGTAATTTTAAATGATCAAAATATAAGTGTTAAACAACAGAATCCTGCCATGGTTAAAAACCCAACATCAGCTTCTGGATGGGGATTTGCCCTCAGGATAAATGAGAATTCCTTTCTAACAGGGGTGGTAACGGCCGGGCACAGACCTCCATGCCCACTCTGTGCAGTAACTGCAGCCCGGGCATCTCTGTGCACGGTTACAGTGCAGACCACCCAGCATGTGACAAAGCCTTGTCCCAGGTCTTTATTCCTTTAGTGGAAGTTGGACTGTGGACATTGACAGATTCCAAAGTACACTGGCCCCCAAGGCTCAGGAAATTGGACCATTCTCGCCAGCAAACTCATCGCTGAGAAAGCATAAACTAAGATTAATTCTCCATCAAGCAAAGATTCTGAAATGTCTTATACTTTATGAGGGGACTACTTTCAAAGCTTTTGGTAATTCTGCACAACTTTAAGTCACCATGAAAAATCCATTCAGATCCCAATTATCAAAAGGGAATGTTACTTCAAAGAGAAATATGTGAAGGGATATTAAGTCTTCTATAAAATTGCCACCTATAACACTGGCTTCCCAAGAAAGAGCCCATGCACTAAATGCTCGCTGTTTCATTCTAACTTTTCAGAACAATGTTTTTAACTTTCTCAAGATTTTGCTTTAAATTTACTGTATTATAAACTCCCTTCTAAAATGGGAAGTCAAAAAGAATTCATCATGCCACTTTTCATATAGTTGTGACAAAGTTTCAACTATTTCACCTGAAATGTATTTATCAGGATTCTGAAATTAGGTCAATCTGTCCTTAAATCTGAAATTTCATTTAAGTTTTAACATACTCGTCCAAAATTTCACCAAGTAGACTTTCAAACATAAAGTGACACATTCTATGTTATTGTCAAGTTTGATTATTTAATATGATTATTATAGTAATAATATTCTATATTATTTTTAGTTGGCTGCTTCTATTTGAATAAATATTCCACTATACACAAATAGAAGGAAACACAAACACTGCAGAGACTATAGACAGATGTTTTTAAAAAATTTACAAAGCACCCAAAGCAATTTGGTTCCCTGTGCAGAAGTGGATATATTTTAGGCTACGTCCCTTAATATCACAGGTATTTGCAACTGGAGGCAAATGTTAGAAAGGCAATTAATTCTTTGAGAGCACTGAGAATTACTCAGCAGCACCTGAACAGTCATTTTGAGATTTACTCAACAGCATGTTAACACAAGGTGTAACACGGCCTCCACAGCTAATCTGGAAGAAGCTGCTGTCAAAACACGTGTAAGACAAAACTGCCCAGAGGATCTTCCGGGGCAGTCTACAGGATAACTCCTTGGGGGGTAGGGAAAAAAAGAATAAGGGAGGGGAATCTCAACTTCCAGAACATCCAGTTGTCTGCTAATTCTGTTGTTGAAACTTAATGGTCCGTGTGCAGACGCACAGGGCGGCGCTTTGTGGCCGTGCTTTGCCGAGCAGGCCGTTTCCTGCAGCCGCAGCCCACCATTCAGCAGCGCTAAGATTACAGTTGAGAGCAGACAAAATCCTTTAATTGTGTAAGAGCATCAGATTAAGCAGTCACCTCCATGCAGTGCATTCCGCTCTCCAGTCGTCTCCTCTCGGAACAAATGTCTGCAAAGTGCAGGGAAGGTGCCCTCCATTCTTCCCTCCACTCCATGAGTACACACGCACGCACACGCACACATACACAAAAGGGGAGGAAGGGGGAGAGGCGGAGAGGAGGCCATGGTGCAGGTGGAAGCAGAGAAAGAGAGTGCACCCCTTACAGCACGGGGAACTGAAAGAACTCTTGTTCTTCATTTGTTGAACCAAACTCCTCTTAAGGAGCAGTTGTTGCATGACCAAGCAAATTAACTTCTAGCCACCATCAATATTTGAGAGAATAATTTAAGCCAAGTCTCCCTAAAAGTTACTTACGAATCTGAATTGCTACTTGGTAACAGTTCAAAGGCTCAGATTTTCTAGCTCTGATCCCAAAGGACCAGTGCTCTTCCATTTTGTTTTTCTACATTAGTTTCACACTGGAGATGAGGAAACGAAACGAAAGCAGCCAGTTAGAGGTCAATGATTAAACTCAACCTTACTTTTAATTCAAAACCCTTTGAAAGGCCATTCCATTTTTTCCCTCCGCAGAAATGTGCGACTGAATACACTAAGAGACACCTAAAATTTATCTTTTATCAACTACCCATTGGTAGTCAGTTAATGGGTCACACAGGATGAACTCTTACAAAAATAAATCAGTGTGGGGCCAAAAGTCTCATGTATTTAGAGATACCCTAGCTAGAAATTAAAAGCAAATTACAATAAAAGGGGTTTTATTGGAAGCAGACATTTTTTCTATTGAAACTGAATTCCTGTAATTATTACATGGGTTTCTGTTTGTTAAATTCTTCCAAAGCACAGGGTGACCTGTCTTGGCCTGGCAAACAAAGGCGAGCTAGCTGCCTATCGGGTGGTTAAAAAAGAGCTTGATAGAGCTTAGAGCTCTGGGGAGAACTGCCCTGGAAGGGAAGCATGGTGAGTTAGAGAAGTGTTAACTGGAAGAGCCTCTGGCAAGTGTGGCTGAAAAAGCATCTTTGGGAATGGCCCAGAGGGGAGGGCACAGCTCTGAAATCACTGCAAACCACACCAATTACAATGGGAACCCGAGTTCCCTTTCAAATGGACTCTCCCCTTTAGGGCAAAGTTTTTTTAAAAAGTGCTTTGCAGTGGATAGAGCGTTGGACTGGGATGCAGATGACCCAGGTTCGAGACCCTGAGGTCGCCAGCTTGAGCACAGGCTCATCTGGCTCGAGCTAAAGCTCGTTAGCTCGGACCCAAGGTTGCTGGCTCCAGCAAGGGGTTGCTAGGTCTGCTGAAGGCCCGCGGTCAGGGCACATGTGAGAAAGCAATCAATGAACAACTATGGTGTTGCAACGGCAACGAAAAACTAATGATTGATGCTTCTCATCTCTCTCCGTTCCTGTCTGTCTGTCCCTATCTATCCCTCTCTCTGACTCTCTCTCTATCCCTGTTAAAAAAAAAAAGAAAGAAAGTACCGTGACTACACAGATGAAGTGAAAACCCATCTTTGAGGGTGACTGCTTTATTTAGTTGTAACTATTGGGAGGATACTCACCTTCCTGCATGTAATCAACAAAAGTGAACTGGGAGGAAGACAGCTCACTGGGGACAAGTAGGGCCACAGTGATGTTCAGAGACGAAACAGCAACATGGCAAGAATATAAGATACTGTTGGGCCTCTGCCTGATTGGGATGTAGAACTCCGTTACAATTTCACCTCTTCCTCCACACTGAAGGCCCACTGGTCCTGCCTCTCTGTTTATACTAGCGATATCCAAAGACATGATGACCAATGGACACTAAGCACACGCTCAAGGAGCTAGCTGGTAATTGACCAGAGATGGAGCTATCTCAAAGAGGTTCAGCACAATAAGACCTATTTTGTCTACAGAAAGTATGAACTGGATTCACAGTGATTCACCATTATGTTATCATAGTCTATCATCCAATGATTAGAGTCATATACTTTCAAGGTGCTTGGCTTCTGTGAATAAACTATTCTTCAGTATGTTTGAAACGCCATTAAATTAAAAAATGTGTAAATGAAATTTATGCCAAAGACTGAAGTAGCTCAGGCTGATATTCTGATACAGTAATTTCCGAAGTTTTTTTGGTGCAGCATTTCCCCTTTACTGGACATTTGACATCAAAAACATGAAAATAATTTCTTTCCAACTGCTCTAGTCTTTTTGTTAATTTGGATGAGCTCTTCTTCCCAGAATTCTTTGTTTTACTAGGTAACATTTCCTTCCCTTGGCAATTGATGTTGTAAGTGCTTAAGTTGGCCTTAAGAAGAGGGAAAGAGGAAGAAAATGACAGTACCTATGAGTATGTAGGGTCGGAGGAGCAGGATACGAGTGTCACAGGGTTAATGGAGTGATTTAATTGTGGGATCACTGCTTTCTATAGAAGAAACCTTATGGTCACTTTATTCCCTCCATTCTTAAGTTTTAATATACTCAATACAGTATGCAAAGCATGGGCTTTGGAGATAGAATGAAAAAGGTTCAAATAAAATCTGATCCCATTATTAATTAGAAATAAAATTTTGGGCAAATTGTTTGCCTCACTGAGTCTCCATTTTCTCATCCTTAAAATGGAGATAATGTCCACTGCGTACATTTTGGAAGAATTAAAATAATCTATGAAAGTACCTGGCTTGAAGAAATGTTAGTGAAATACAGTAACAACACCAAAACATTACAGAAGCAAGTTCCAAAATCCTGAATGTCTGAACTGGAAACTGGTGCCATGCCCCAGGGCCTCCATCAACAGCTACAACCTGCCTACTGCAACCAAGGCACATTTCTTCTTGGATGGATAGTATTTTAATATGTATATGCATTAATAAATATTGATGAAGAGTAATAGAATGTTAACTTAAAAAGGAGGAAGAACAGATTTAATAAAATGTTGTAGGCTTTTATCCTCAAAATGTTTTCCCAATTTACTCCACCTGTATCAGGAACACAAGATTTCTGCATTCTGTTGATAACAGAACTAAGCATGTTTCATAAGATTAAAATGGAATATGACTTTATCCAGAACTAGGTATACTGCATTTTTACTTACTGTGTGTTTCTGAAATATTAATTTCCTAGTTGCCCACTAATCAATGCCCCACAACATGTAAATCTGAAACTAGTCAAACCTAAGGAGAAAGGCTAGGCACCAGCCAGCCCTGGCTTCACTGGACTTCACGGAGCTTTTCTGTCCATGTGCTTGGGAGGCATGTCAAGTGTCCACGTCACATTTAAAAATATGTCTATCTGCAATAGGTGGTGAAGCTCATCGCTAGTTCCAAAAACTAAGTCCACTTTTAAAAGCCACTATCATTGGAAAACATTTGTTGAATAAATAGTAGTGATTAAAATAAGCCGTATCAGTTTTTGAGCAAAATAAGTACTGACCCTAGTTCTCAGAATGATAAGACCAGCAGGTTGGCTTGAAAGCACTTGATGTTCCCCCTACTTTCTCCACCCCAAGGTCAAGAGGAATAATCATTCAATTGATACCACCTGTGATCAGGTACCTCTAATCCAAATGGGGCTAAAAGCTTTTGGGGCGATAGTGACAGGGTTGGAGTGAGTATCCCGACCACTGAGAGAGAACAATCATTTTGATTTTGGACTTCTAAATTCTGATGGTGTCATTTAGAAATGAATTATTTTACATTTCTAGGTTTGTGTGTATGTTCTGTGTTGAGAGACATGTAGGTAAAACATACAGACTTAATCCTGGCTCCTTATCCAAACTGTGAACATCTTTACCGAAAAACACATTTGTGATGAATTATTGGGCGGCTAGAGCTGAAAGGGACTCTGGAGAGCATCTAATCTACATGCCTGAGTTTTAGATTAGAAAAGAAAACACCATAAAAAGAAAACAAAACAGAGAGGTGACATGACTTCCCCAAGAAAACCTGCTCCAGTCAATAATAACCCAGGTGTGCAGTACCCAAGCTTTCCAACTTTAACTTTCGTCCCCGGTCATCCAGTAATGGCTCGACATTATAATTTTAACATAAGGTAGAAAAAGATGTGATTGAAAAACATTTCAGATATTGTCTAATTTCCAGGACAACCCTACAAGGTAGACGTTCTTACCCTCATTTTACAGATTAGGAAACAAGAGTCACAGATTAAGCAACTTCCTCAAGGTCATGAAGAAAACCAATAGCAACTCCAAGGTCAGAACCCTACCTAGTCTACCCAAGGGCAGAGCCGTGGCTCGGAAGCTACCCCCTCGGCTTGCCAGCCCGGGCACAGATGAAACGCAGAGTTCAGAAGACAGATCACACTGCACACACACTTGTTTCTGCCCTTTCCGGTCTACAGGCTTTCACTGCCAAAAATACAAGTCTCTCTCGGTTTTCTGGCCTGTGAAACATTCCCAGATACTGTAGCTGTCTGAAAGTAATACAATAGTTGCCTTTAAAAAAATTCTCTAATTGGGGTGTTCTTCTCTATTTTATGTTCAGCTCCCCACCTCTTGAGAGTGGCTTGAATCAGTAAAGTCTTACCATATCTTAACCGTCTGATTACTGGTGATCAGCAGGAAAGAGCGTGAAAGCAAAGGTCAGGCCCTCCTGTTGACTCTGGGCTGCATCTCACCCCGCACAGCAGGAAGGGAGACTCCGCATAATTCCCATCCCCATCAGAACTCATTAAAATGAATGACATTCCCATTTTATGTCAGATTTAAGAAACTGTTACCAAATAGTATAACTTGTTAGAAATAAGTAACCGGACACCACTATATACTTCTAACGTTGTTAATAAAATAGAAACAATTAGGCTTCTCCAAGCCCTGATTATCTTTTCCTTATTTTGGGCTTCTTCTTCTTAAAAAAACAAAACAAAACAAAAAAACATCTTGCTCTGCTTAAGATGGTAACAAAAATGTTACCAGTGATTTTAATTAGTCCCTATAATTAAGTATCAGTGGTGTCTCTTGCCTTCTCATAAGTCCCTAGGAAATAAAACCATATCCTGTACGGATGTCTGGCTCTATAATTTTTTTTACCAGACAGGAGCTACTCAATTATTTGGAATACACATATATGTTGGTTTTAGGAATTTATTTTTAAAAAATTTCAGGAATAGCTTGATGTTATTTAATTTTCTGGTGAAGCAAATAGCTTCTGCAGAAAACATCTTTGTATCTACTCACTTTAAAAGCTTTCTTAGTGGATTAGCAAACTTCCCTGTCTACCTGAGGTCAATCAAGTGAGCATACCTGAATCTTTTTTCTAGAGCTGGGGACACCTTTACCTCATGTAGGTACAAAGATGTAGAAGATATGCAAGCAGGAGCTGGATGTAAAGGACTCCTGACCATTTAAAAAAATGTTTAAAAAGTCAGATAAGCCAACCAAACAACAAACAAAAATCTCGAATACTAGGCTTCCGTAGATGTGTAGCTGTTGAATAGTGACGGAATGGGGGTTAACTGAGTATTTTAATTAACTGACATTGTGCTGTTTTGTTGATACTCAAGTGCGCTTGCTCGTTATTCAACACTGACTGGGAGTCTACCAGAAGGCAGGAATTCTCCAGGTGTGTGAGATACAGCTGGGAACAAACTGGACAGAAAGACTCCTCCCTCATGCAGCTTATGTTCCAGCAAAGGAAGAGAAAACACGCATTCCATATGATAAATAAAGCATCGAGTATATCAGAAATAACTGCTGTGGGGGAAATGGAACAGGTTAAGGAGAAATCAGTTTAGGGGAAGATGAGTTACACTTTTAAATAGGACCAGTCTCATTAAAAAAGATGACAATGACGGAGCTGAGATAGTAGGTCATGTAGCTAGGGGCATCTGGGCGGAGGGGACAGCGAAAGCAAAGGGCAAGAATGGCTCAGTACCTGGCCAGAGAGGTCAGAGGGGAGCGAGGCAGGGGCGTGAGAGCGGAAGGGACTGGTGTGTGTGTGTGATAATGTAAGTACGAGACGCTACTGTAATTAGTGTCTTCCCAGGACCTTGATGTTCTGTCTAGAGCTGACAGTGCCACTCACCCAAAACACTATGGGGTTCTCTCCACACATCAATATAAAGATGCAATTACTAGAGTGCAAAGACAGTTTTAAAAAGCAAAGGAGCCTGACCAGGCAGTGGCACAGTGGGTAGAGCATCAGCCTGGGACACTAAGCACCCAGCTTCAAAACCCTGGGGTCGCCGGCTTGAGTGCAGGGGTGCTGGTTAGAATGCGGGCTCAGAGACATGACTCCATGGTCGCTGGTTTGAAGCCCAAGGTCGCTGGCTTGAGCCCAAGGTCACAGGCTTTAGCAAGGGGTCACTGGCTCAGTTGGAGCCCCCCACCCCCCATCATGGTACATATGAGAAGCAATCAATAAACAACTTAAGTGCTGCAACTATGAGTTCATGCTTTTCATCTCTCTCCCTTCCCATCTGTCTTTCTCTCTCCTGCTTAAAAATAAATAAATACACACATAAAAGCAGAGAAAACATTTCACTTTTAACTCGTGACCTGACTTGCAAGTGCTTTGCCAATTCAGGTCGATGAGATAAGACAACAGTCCACCTCTCCCTTACGATTTGTAGACCAGAGCAAGCCTACTGGTTAGCAGTGGCCAGGAACGGTCCTAAACATGACCCTTCTCATTCCCTGCAGTGAGACTGGCTTCAGGGAATCCCGATACATCACATGAATGTTTATATTTAAAGCTTACATGGCACTACACTAAGTTAAACTTCTTTCCCTCCTTAAGAAGCTGGGTTTCAACATGAACAAAGCACGCCTGTCTGAGTAGTGAATAGTTGCCAGATACGTACACAGCGTACCTGGGATCATTCGTCTAGTCTAATCGGACTACAACAGATTTTTCAGGAAGGCACTCCTCTTTGCTAAATGATTTCCTTCTAGGAAAAGACATGGCATTGGTTATTTCAGCTAAAGAATGTCAAGAACTGAATAATCAAGCATTAGGTTACAAAGTTGAAAAGTTAATACAGCAGCACGGAGTATTTGTATTAGCGCTTTAAGTAGATAAATTAAATTGAAAATGTGTCTCTTAAGCAGTCATTGAACAAGCACGATGAGAAATAAATGGAGCTTCGCACTGGCCTTTATGGTGCCTAACAACCGTGCCTGTCAACACATGGATCCTTTTCACAGTCAATTCAACACATTTTGCAGACCTTGGGCCTGCAATTATTTCATTTCCTTTCTTGGGAATGTAATTTCCACTTACTTTTGGAGAATAAAAGGCAGACAAAAGGAAGAAGGAATTGCAGTATTTTCTGATTAAGATTATCTCTATAAAATGGTAAAGGGAAAAAAAATCTATACACACACACACACACACACACACATACTGAAGTCTTTCTCAGAAACTAACTTGTCTCAGCCAAATTGCTTTTATGTCTAGATATTGTTCCAATGTAGCCAGATTGCTGATGTCAAATTAGGTGTGAAATAAATTTAACAGGAAAGATGAAGAATGAATACAGATAATTATTCTGCTAGAACTGTCCCAATGACTGTAGTCAGAGGAAAGGGGACACATGACTACAGGGGAAACTGTGTTATTAAACACAGTGAAATTAGATAAAACTGTAAATCGGCAAAGAAGGCCATTCATCCCAAAAGAGGGGGTAGGGGGAGTTAATAGTACCAAAGGGAAATGCAAGAATGGAAGAAAATACCAGTTGGCAAAACTAGATCTAAATTGAATTTGAACTTCATTTGTCCAGGCTTCACCTTTTGAATGAAGACAGGTAGAGGTACTAAAAAGGGCCTTTCTCTCCTGATAGAGCAGGAAATCAGAGGTTTAATTAACCGCGATTACAATTACAATCGGCTGATCTGATTTGTCTCACCTCTTCCTTTTCTTCAAGTGACAACCCCCCCGACATCCTGGCAAGGGAACTAAAGCAAAACCAGACTAATTGCAGAAAGGGCTTGCCATTGTTATAAAACAACCCCTCCTCCACCAGAGCTGTCGGAAACACATTCAACAGCAGGATCAACCGTGACAAAGTGGTCACTTTCAAGCAAGTCGATACAGATAACTCTTTCCAAGACATGGTTCCATTCTCAGGATAGACAAATATTACGGCATATTCTCTAAGTGAGGACCAGAAAGTGAGGTTGTAATAAGGTACCCTTCAAAGTACGTCTGAAGAACTGGTTCTTCCAAAAGATCTAGTACCTTCTTCAGCTCCTCATGAACCATTAAAAGGGATAATATAAGCAATTTAATCTTGAAAGGACGATTAAATAGAGTTTTCTGACACTGAACGATGATCACCCAGGTCAATATTTTGTGCAGAGGAAGAGCCCAATTACCAAGCCAGTTCAGGGACAAGAATTCTCTCTACACACATTTGCTTTGGATGGGAGGGAATAAGACCTCTGAGCCAGCAGCCTAGAATCAAAAGTTGGTTCATCAAACGAAGGAAGAAGAGTATTCACTGGGTAACCAAATCAAAAGCTCTCCCAAGAGAAAGAAAGCCAAGCAACACATGAGTTAGTTATCACAGATTGTTCCACGCACTACTTAGTAAAGAGCATCATTACTTACTGAAATGTAACCTTGGGACTTCTGCTTCCTTCCAGTTTACACGGCCCTTCACCTGGCTCAGGTGTCGGGCGGGGCGGGCTGTTGAATTCTGCCTCCAGAGTTTTCTTGTTCAAGGCTGTTTTTGTTACACTGGATACAGAACCCAACACAGGCATGGATTTGGACTCTGAGGTGGCTAATATCCCGGTTGGACCTTAAAACCAAACATATACCTCAAGTTTAATAATTCTGTGCGATGCTGATTAATCTGGCACTGAAAAACAGATTAGCTGAAAATCCCTCAGGAAGTGGAAAGGCCAAGTTTTGCTAAAATTTCAAGAGCACGCTGAAGAAATGTTCCTATTCGAAATCTGCTCCACTTGGGTGGTACTACTCAATGCTCCAGGACCATGCTGAGAAATTGTGTACAGACCTTAAGAAGCCACAAAACCCCAGGCCATGGTCCCCTCACTGGACCAGAGTCCTTAAAAATACTGGAATTGTGAAAACTCTTTTCTTCTCACCGGGTATGGCTTTCTGACAGCACTACTTCAACCACGGGGCCTCCCAAGAGTTACCTCCTCCCCAAATCAGCTCCGCATCTTAAACACAAAATGGAACGATGTCAAAAGGCTCTTTTTAAAAGGCTCATAAAGGCTTCTTGAGCAATTCAACAGCTGTCATGAACATTTTCATTTTAATGTGATTGAGAAGTCAGTGGATTTATTTCCTGTTAATATACAGATACAGGATTATAAAAATTAAATAGCAAAGAGTTTGGCTGTTTCCCTTTTAGACTTTTCTGCTCTTTGGGACAGGATTAAACACAACAGCAGGGCTTGTTACTGAAATAAACGGCATATCAATCCAAAAATTCTGGGCATTGAAGCTAATCTTCATTATGACTTATTGTCTGTCTTTAGTTGGAAAGGTACTATATTAATTGCTTTTTTTTTCAAAGCAAGATTCTAGTATGTTTTTCTTGAAACTTTGAAAGGAATCATTTTCAAACAAAGAGATTTATGAAGTAAGTCACAAATGTACAAATACAATTAGAACTTCAGAAATGTCAGACCATCTCCTAAAAAGGAAACTGATAGAAAGTCTGGGTGCAATCCAAAAAAGCTAGCTAGTCCCTCATGATTGGTATGAAGCTCTGGAATTTTATTTTTTCATTTGTATATGAGTGTGTCTGATTATTACAACAGTATAACATATTAACTTTAAAAACAAAGTTCTAATTTTAAAAAACCTGACCCTGGCCAGATGGCTTAGTAGTAGAGCATCAGCCTGGCGTGCAGATGTCCTAAGTTCAACTCCTGGTCAAGACACACAGGAGAAGCGCCTATCTGCTTCTCTACCCCTCCCCCTCTCACTTTTCTTTCTCTCTCCCTCTTCCCCTCCTGCAGTCATGGCTCAATCTGAGCGAGGTGGCCCCAGGTGCTGCAGATAGCTCCATGGCCTCTGCCTCAGGTTCTAAGAAGAGCTTGGTTACTGGGCAACAGAGCGACGCCCCAGATTGGGAGAGCATTGCCCCCTAGCAGGCTTGCCAGATGGATTCTGGTCATGGGGCATGCAGGAGTCTGTCTCTGCCTCCCCTCCTCTCACTGAATAATCAATCAATCAATCAATTCTTTCTGTGAGGCTCTGGATAATTACTCTGCCATTCTGTTGTGGTGCCTCCCTAAATCTCACTCCATGCAGGAGATACAGACCCGCTCTAGTCTAGTGGAAAACGTCAGCTCACAAAGCATTGGCCTGTCTTCCTCGTTTATTTCATCTAGACCATCTGGGCAAACAACGTGGGCACGCTGAACATTCTGGTTAAGAAGGCCTCTCTCTCCATCCTACATTAAGCCTGCTGTTGCATGGGGGTGTGGGAGTAAAGGGAGGAAGGCAGAAAGATCAAGAAAGAAAGTTCCTAAGAATATGAATAAGAAGTTGAATTAAAGAACAGCTCTGTTTTTTGCCCTTGGATAATTGTTGACTACAACGCTAGACAGCTTTAAACAATCTGCCCTTGTAGGAAAGCAAGATCTGTTTCTGAATGCACCAATGCCTGCTGCTTGTTCTGCAATGAAGTCAATTAAAAAGGAGGGAGAGTGGGTGAGCTGAGCCACAGCTCTTATTTTTCCTACATACAAAAAGAAAGAAAGAAAAAGGCATAATGTGTATGATTATTAGTACTGCATCCAGTTTCAGCTGCCCAGTGTGCTCCAAGAGGCACAGGCGCTCTCTGAAACATCAGGGTGCTAGCCCTAAGTCTAGGTAAAACAAGGGAGTGTCAGTTAGGTCTGTTAAGAAAAATTCGAAAGAAAAATGCGCTTCACTGGCCCCTGAGGGAGATACCAACTAGCCTGAGAGCTGAGTTCTGCAAACTTCAGGCTGCCTCTCCTTCTCTTGTGATGCCTCCTTTCTCCACGCTGTGAACTCACATTCAGCTTTCCCATAAGCCCCGGAGATTCCAGGGTACCCAAGGCAAACCAACCAAACTCACCTCTGCCATTTGCTCCTACCATGCGGCCGGGCTGCTTTTGTTTCCTAACCTGCCCCTTCTATCCCAAAATTTTCACTTTGTCATTCCTTTATTAAAAGATTTACATGGTAGCCTGGTCTATGGTGGTGCAGTGGATAAAGTGTCAACCTGGAATGGTGATGTCACTAGTTCAAAACCCTGGGCTTACCTGGTCAAGGCGCAGTCAACAAACAACTAAAGTGAAGTAACAATGAGTTGATGCTCCTCTCTCCTCCCTCCCCACCTCTGTCCTCTCTCTGTAAAATCAATAAGGAAAACCTTTAAAAAAAAAGATGGTAAATATTTCTTCCAGCTTGATGCTAGAAAAACATCTGTACTATCTTTTTAAGAAACAAGAGTAATTCTTTTAGTAGATTATAGAGGTTGTTGGTTTGTTCTCTTCCCTTTTTTTTTCTTCCTTTGGCTACTAAGGAGCTCAAAAGAAAATTTCTGCTCAATTACAATCTACTCCCCTCAGTATGTGTATCCTCTTTTTCCATCAATTACACAGTTCTTATCTTTATTTTTTCTTTTTTGTGTGAAAGAGACAGAGACAGAGAGAGGGACAGATAGAGAGAGACAGGCAGGAAGAGAGAGAGATGAGAAGTATCAATTCTTCGTTGCGGCTCCTTAGTCTCCTTAGTTATTCGTTGATTGCTTCTCATATGTGCCTTGACCGGAGGCTCCAGCTGAGCCAGTGGCCCCTTGCTCAAGCCAGTGACCTTGGGCGTTAAGCCAGCGACCTTTGGGCTCAAGCCAGGGACCACGGGATCATGTCTATGATCCCACACTCAAGCCAGCAACCCAGTGCTTAGCCAGGTGAGCCTCCACTCAAGCTGGCAACCTCGGGGCTTTGAACCAGGGTCCTCTGCATCCCAGTCCAATGCTCTATCCACTGCACCACCGCCTGGTCAGGCCACAGTTCTTATCTTTCTATCTAAATATTGATTCCACTGAATATACATCTTATTCTAACTTCCCTCAAATGATACACTGAATATTTGTATATTACTAGAATAGAACCAATGAAAGATTCTCACCATGCCTATCAAACAGATTCCTACCTTTCTCCATACTTTGAAATATTCAAATTTCCATATTGACTGAAATTGTTTCCTGGTTTCTCCCACTGCAAAGTAACTGAAATAGCAAGTGCTTCATGTCTGACCAAGTTCGTGAGCGAGGTGAGAAGGTTTGTGGAGGAACAGAGAGGTCAGTGGAGAACATTCAATGTAAGTGGCAGAGCGCTAAAATAGCATCCACAAAGTCCTAAAAATCAATGATGCTACGTGAGGACTTTAAGGATGAGATGATGGGCCAGTCACAGCACAGAGCAAGTCCCAAGATGGATAATGATTCATTATGGTAGATGCTGATTGCTTGTAGACCAATCCTAAGGGGGAAAAACACTCTTATGGCATCCCTTAATGTTCCTGAGACGGGGCCGTTTTGCAGGGAGGGGTTATGGGATAGTAACAGCACAATTTCCCGACCAAACTAAAAACTGGTTATTTTTTTAAAAAAAGGAAACAAAAGCTTCATCTTCTCATAATAAAGGTTTGGCTGGTATTATGCTGCTTCCAGTTAAAAGAAACAGTTTATTCAATTTTTTAAGTCCCTATGTGGAAACTCGACCCTGATCATAAAAAACCCAAATCCTTAATATTCTAGCAACTTAAACTTGACGTAAGCAGGACGGCAATGCAAATTAAACTGAGTCTAAATGATTCAGCCTAGTTCCTATAGTTGCTGATTAATTTTACTTTAATTTTTCAAAGTCAGACTCTTGGCCACAAGAAAAAAAAAATCAAAAAGGTTTCTGCTAATTCCCATGATCAAATTGATGGGGAAAAAAATTAAGACACACAAAGTTAGTTTGGGAACAAATTTTGATGTTCAATACATGTGCCATCATGATACATATGCAAATTGTGACTGTCTCAGATGGTCATAGTTGGTGGCAGAGCTGGAATGTCTCATTCACTTGGCTCACAGGCAGAGACACTAAACTACATGGATATGAAGAACAAAGACGATTTCTCTGCATTTGTAACTGACGTGTAATTACTACTATTACTACTGATTATTGCCTGTGGATTTTCTGCCAGGCACAGTGCTAACTAAAGCACTTTTCATATACTAATTGACTTAATCCTCAGAATAATCCCATGAGGTAGTGCTTTTATTGTCCTTAGTTTATAGATAGAGAAACTGAGGCACAGAGAGGTGGGATCATTTGTGTAAGAGCAAGCAGAGAATAAATGGCAGAGCTAGGATTCGAACTCCCCCTGTCTGGTTCCAGAGCCTGTATTTGAGGCTATGTTGGTTTAGCAAACCAGATCTATAAAAGCCCGATTACCTACACATAAGTAAGTAAACATACCAATAAAAGAAATGACACAATTCACTCTTACAAAATATGCATAAGTACCTTTGACCATCCAAGACTTCTCACTCACATTAAAACATTTTAATAACAATTTTAAAGAGAGAATTTCATGGTAGAAAGGGACCCAGAGGAAGAAGAGAGCTGCGGAGAAGGGAACCAGCTTACTACTGCTATCTGCTTCTGCCGTCACCTTTCTGCGACGCAAAATCCTCTCTAACTCAGTTTCACTGTGCTCGGGGTCAAGGGATTTTAAGCTTCTTGAGCTAGTGGATTTGTTAAGTGTCTCCTAAAGTGAAAACAAAACAAAAACAAAAAGGTTAATAATGGCTTAATACAACAGACAAAAGACTATAAAAATCACACCACCAAAACATTACCAGAATTTGAATGGAATTAGAAAATAAAATAAAACTTTACATACATACATATATATATATATTTGTTGGTTTGTTGTTAATGTACATATCTTCAACAACACAGAGTGTTGGATCGTTTAAGATGCTACTGATGATGTAAGATGTTAGCTCTCATGTCGGAAGAGCAGCCCATGAACGCTCCTTAATGAGCTCGCTACATGAAATCCGGTGGCCGTCTGATGGGTGTCAATCAGTCACGTGGAGAAGACGGCGGACATATTGAACTCACCTTAGAAGGTTATGTTGACATGGCAGCCACAAGCTATAGAACCAAGATCCATGTGGCACTGAAAAATGGGTGGCTGATCCTTCAGAGGGAATGACCTTGACCAACTTGTGACAATGATCTCAATGTCACCCAAGGAGGCTCAGAATGCCCTCCAGTGCCCTACGCAAAGACGGGCTGCCCTGAGCACATTGTGGCCCCATTGTGAAAGAGGGAAGGTTAGACTCCTGTGGGGAGGCAAGGAAGAGCCCAGCATCGCAACTCCAGAGTCCTAACAGAAGGTAACAGTGGATGTGTTATTCAGGGCCCAGAAGATACTGAAGGGAACAAGAGATACTACACAGCAGTGCTCCTGCTGAAACTGGTACTGACCTTCAAGATGACAGAGAACAGCCCGCAGGGGTTCCCCACCCTGAGGCAGGTGTTCCCTGCCCTGGCTGCCCAGGGAGTACTGTATGGAGGGAGAGCTATGGCTTCCCATGTCCACTGTCAGTCTCGTGTTTGCACAGAACACTAGCTACCGATGCACTTCTACGTAAGGATTTAGCAAATGGTCTGTTTTCCTTCATGAGAAATGCCCACCATTGCTTTGAATATAGTCCCCCTCACCTGTGCCACTGACTTGGGGAGAAAAAAAAGGAGGAGGGGAACCACAATATTTTGATGAGAGCGAATCAGAACCTCAAATCTGGTCAGACCTGCCTGACTTCGTGCCAGCGTCAGAAGGCAGCTTTGTCCACCACACCTGACAACCAGGCCCGCCTTTGTCCTCTCTGCGCTCACTATGAGCTGGCCCTAATCCTGCTCTTGGCTCCCTGCTAACGTCCTGAGGACTCGAAGAATTCTACTGGCTCGAAAATGGTAACTCATGTTTCTTCTTTAGCCTATAAAACAAAAAGGAATCCATTCGTAAAATCAGGTAATTAAAATCTCATATGACATTACGTTGTGTTGTTTGGAAAGGTATGTTTCCCCCTACCATACCAGCCTAGTTATAAAAAAGCAGCCTGTTGTCAGGAAGGAACCTGGCTAACAAGATTAGGAGATTGTATATTTGCTGCTATCAGATGCCTAACCAAAACCGATGTGTAATGTACTTAGTTAGATAAGGCTCATATTTTAATCAAGCATATAACTGATATTCCCCCAAACCCTGAGGTACATCTTTCTGCTTTTTATTCATTGTAAATATTTGTAAACATATGGTCAAAGGAAAACCACATTACATGTAACACTATAACAGCCCGCATTCTAATTTAAAATTTATTTGGTTTATTTAACAGTGAACAAGCAGCTCTATATCTACCATCAAAGAGTTGTATCATAAAGTAGGCTAAACACCGCTAAGGTAAAGAAGACAGAACCAAAGCCAATTTAGATGAATTTTTAAAAATGTACTAGAAAAACTATTTTGCCGTGGCCAGTTGGCTCAGCTGTAGAGTGTTGGCTAGGCATGTGAAAGTCCCGGATTCGATTCCCAGTCAGGGTACAAAGAAGAAGTGCCCATCTGCTTCTCTATCCTTCCCCCTCTTCTCCCTCTCTCTCTCCTTTCTCTCTTTTTCTTCCCCTCCTGCAGTCATGATTTGGGTTCAAGCACGCTGGCCCCAGGCACTGGGGATGGCTCCATGGCCTGGTTATAGGCACTAAAATAGTTGAGTTGCCGAGCAACGGAGCAGCAGCCCCAGATGGGCCTGCTGGGTGGATCCCAGTTGGGGCACATGCAGGAATCTATCTCTCTGCTTCCCCGCCTCTCACTTGATTTTTTAAAAAAAGAAAAAGAAAGAAAGACTATTTCCAAATAATTTTTCTATATTTTTTACAACTTACCAGTTATATCATATGTAAACAGTTTTTTAAAAGGTATGGCCCTTATTATTAAACAACTCTAAAACTACTTTGTTTGCATGTCAAGGACATTCTGTGTGATTTTCCCAATGGCTGGAGTTAATGGATTTATTTCTTTTATTGAAGAATTCCTCTTTCATGATTGTCTCTATTTTTCATTTAGACAACAGTATTATTTCCCCCAAATTCCTGACTGCAGTGATGACCCTCTCTTCACACCTGTTACTGAAGGAATCCATTCTCCAAGTTCAAATCCTTGAATCCCATACATTTTCTCCACTCACTGATTGATATGGTTGATTCAACTAATGTACATGTAAACTTTACATATGAAGGCAATTATGCACAAAAGGTTTCTGCATGACTCTCAACTGAAACGATAAAGGAGCTCAGCTAGTCAAGTACCAAGGTCATCTTAATTATCTGTTTATATTATAATCATAGACTTTTAGAATCAGAAATTACCTTAGGAACCATGTGGTATTATACAATTCCTTCGCTTTACAGAGAAGAGAGCGTTGGGGCTTGGGCCAGGTCCCATGAGACCCTGAACTTGGCCCTTCTAATTCCCAAATCTATTCCTACTTCAAAGCAATTTGATCATTTAACACTCTTAGTCCCCACGTTAGTTAAAAGTTCATAATGTTGAGTCATCTAATTGTCATGTAGCAAAATAACTATTCAACAATTTCCGGCTGCCTTGAAAACTGAAGATGTCCAAGAAGGACCTGTAAGACAATATTTTCAAATGCTGTTTTGGTTCCTTTGATTTAGGGGAGACCGAGTTTGAAAAGAGACTTTTAGAATAATGTGCATTGACCGAGACATCAGAGTTGCCATTTCCAATCTGAGTGACTTTTAAATGACAAGGGAGACTCATGAGGTTTCTATTATAGTACTGCAAAACCTTAATGGGACTACAATGAATGAACTACAAATATTTCAATCTATAATACACACAGTTTAAAAAAATAAAGCATAAACAGGCTTGGAAAATTGAGTTCAGTCAACATGGAGACTAAAAATTGGCTTAAAAACCGTACAACTCAAAATCAAGTGAGATTTTTTCAAACCAGAGACTTATCTTCCACCCATGTGCTAACTTTCAGCGACAGGCAGATCTCTAAGGCATGGAGGTCCCTTACCACTGAGGTCCCATTTCATTCATTTCAGCAAACACTCCACACAGAGTTCACTCCTGGTTTCTGTTCTACAATAGCACTGACCCGGCTGCTTCGTGTCTTCTCGCGCTCATTTCCACCTCAGGGTATATATAATGTGTAGGCTTTTCGTGTTTTGTTTGTTTCTCACATGTCACCGCTGTGAGTTGGTGTCACGTGCTTTGCTGGGCACTACATTGGATAATAGTCTGAACTCCCGCAAAAGCTCGAACACAGCCCATCTGAGAGGGGCTTCCTTTTTCTCTCCCTTACAGGAAGTTGTATGGTTCTTGGTGCTGGTGACTGGGAGTGACCAGTACCACCTTCACCTCTCAGAGGGACTGTGGGGGTAACAGAGAGTTGCCATTAGACAAAAGAAGAAGAAGAAGAAGAAGTAGGGGAGGACACTATGAGTTCCACTTAAATAAAATAGCTTAATGCAAAGAAATTATATGTCAGAATAATAGCGACGGTGATCTGCTGGTGCCAGATAAGGTAGAGAAATCTAATGGTAAACCAGGACAAGGAGGATAGAGGGAATTTGCGGGGCGGGGGGAAAGGGCTTTTGACAATTTTTATAATTTGTAAATTATTTCACAGAATTTTACTTCAAAACATTCCCCTCCTTGTGGCGGCACAGCATGACAGTGAGTGGGAATGGACAGGACCACGACCATCAAGAGCCACGCTGCCATCAGAACACTTGCCACCATCTCAGGGAGCAGCATCGCCGGTCACATTTTACATGTGTCTCATAAAGACGTCTGATGTTTCAGGTAGAACTAATTTTGAAAAAGTCACACTCAGTATCATTTACTCTTTCACTGATGATCAGAACTATACTCTAGAATCTCGCAGTGCCTCTACGGACATTTTCTCGAACAGGAATTAACATTATAACGTAGAGACAACAAAAGGGACTCTCATCCAGAGTTCTCCTTAATGGAACACTGGATAACAAAATGCTTTCATCAAAGAATCCATTAGATAATAGCCACATACTTGGTCCACTGTTTCCACACTTCACTCTGTAGGCAGACCTGCAATGTTTGCCACCACTAGACCTCTTCCTAGTCCTAATTCCACTGACCTGAAACTAAAGCTAACTAATTAAGCCATTCTGAGTTAAGCCTACTGTTCCGTGCTTGACGAAAACAATTCTGTTTACCATGACTATGGGGATGCTTGCGTGCAATGCATAATCAGCAGTCACAACAAGCACGGGGGACATCGGTCCCGCACCTCCACCCCCATGTTTGTTGACTTCCTGTGCCCAGTGACTGGTGTTGAGACTGTTCACAGGATCTGACAACAGAGCTCTTGGTATCTGAAACATTTCCTAAGTGACAGCCACTGTGGGACAGGGCAGTACCCATTTATTCCGTTGGCAAAAGCTCATGCTCTGGAAAGGAGAACTGTAATTAGAGGTGGACAGTGAAGTGTGTTCTCCAGTGGATATGAATTACTTTTACAAAATGAAATCAGTAACATAAAGAGAAGAGCTTTTACTTTACTCTCCAATGTATCATCAAATAATTTTCTAGACCAAGAAAAAGCAGACTGTGCCCCTGATACTAACGTATTTAGGTAGGGGCTCAGATTTGCCATTAGGGACCAAGAATTCCACTTCCGCGCCCCAAAGGTAAGCACCGTCCCTGTAAGAGCCTCGACTGTATTCTGTCATTAAGAACATGTGCCAATCCTCACTTCTGGCCAGAGGGTTCCTCTTTGAGCTGCAGTACAAGGATTGGAGGGCAAGAACAAGAGCGATGACTTTGGTGGCAGTGGAATCAATTCCTTTAGAGCTGACACAGCCGAGTATTGCCATGGTTAACAACACACCTGAGGGAGGACTCGGTAACACAATCCAGCCAACCCTCGAAACAAAGGAGGCTGTTGTAGGTGGAAATAGAACATATCAAACCAATCATTCATAAAAATCCATTTCAAAAACGTTCTCCTTTCATTTTCCCATTAATAGAATAATAAACCGAGCTCTGGTCTTACCAGTATTCCTTTTAGTTCATTCACTGCGCTTTCCGAGCCTTTTGAAGATTCTGGCTACAATTAAAAAAAAAAAATTACTGAGTAATTCCTTTTTTAAAGTACTAAACAAATATTTTACATGGCAGAGCCACTGGTAGCTTATATTCACTATTTTTCATCACCAGGTCTACGTCTTACTGCTAGGAAAAAATGTTAGGCAGGTTAGTGCTTCCAAGAGGCAGTTAAGTAGAAAATAAGAAGCAGCATTCAAAGCAAAAGGACTCAGGCCACCATATTCCAAATACCATTCTGTTACTTGTTCATCATCCTACATAGAGAAAAACTGATCAGCACCAGATAGCAAAGACATAGTTTCAAATTATTCCAAATTTTTTTTACAATAAACTTTTCCACTTGCATTGCGGGACTTCCACCAGTGGGTGAGGACGAGGAAGGCTGCAGAGCCGGAGGGAACCGGCAGGCAGGAAAACCCCTCTGGGCTCCGTTAGCTCCCCGTGAAGGCCAGGGACAGAGGACTGGCACATCTTGTGTCATTCATTTCAGAGCCAGGAGTGGGGACCCGCACGGAACCTGGCTTGCTGGAGAACGTTAGCATCCCTGGCTGTCGACACAGTAAAAGACCTCAGAGGGTGTGCCGTCCAGTCATTTCATCTCACGCAGGAGGGAAGTGACACTTTGGGGAAGGCTGTGAATGAGTCAGCATCTTGAATACAGGCCCAGTTCTCTTCTGGCTACACCATGAATGAAGCAATTTGAATTGAAGTTCTGGGTAATATTTACTGGCCCCATCAAACCTGACAGTCTAATCTAGTGGAGGGAAAATTTAGCAGGAGGACCTCATGAAAAAGATCAAAGAAGACCTCTGACCCCCCCCCCATACTACTTCCTTTCATAAAGGGTAGAGATGAGGAGAAACCCCCCAAGACAGTGAAAGGACCCCCAAGGCCTCTCATTCCTGGAAAAGAGCGAAGGCTAATGTCTCTCCCATCAAGAAATGGAAGGTGGCCTGACCAGGCGGTGGCGCAGTGGATAGAGCGTCAGACTGGGATGTGGAAGACCCAGGTTCGAGACCCCGAGCTCGCCAGCTTGAGCGCGGGCCCATCTGGCTTGAGCAAAAGCTCGTCAGCTTGGACCCAAGGTTGCTGGCACCAGCAAGGAGTTGCTCAGTCTGCTGACGGCCCGCGGTCAAGGCACGTGTGAGAAAGCAATCAATGAACAACTATGGTGTTGCAACAAAAAACTGATGATTGATGCTTCTCACCTCTCTCCGTTCCTGTCTGTCTGTCCCTATCTATCCCTCTCTCTGACTCTCTCTCTCTGTCCCTGTAAAAAAAAAAAGAAGAAAAAAAGAAACAGAAGGTGATTCACAGCAAACGATCACCCCTTTCTTTCACAAAATACTTCACAAGAACAAGATGCCTTTCCAATTTTAAAAATTGGGGACAATCACAGAAAAGGGAGTAAGAGGGAAGGGAGGGACAGAGAGAGATAGGGAAGGGGAGGGAGAGAGAGAGAAAGGGAAGGGGAAAGAGAGAGAGAGAGAGAGAGAGAAGGGGAGGGAGGTATGCTGCTCATGTGCAAGTTGGACTAAGGCATGCAACTTCCTGAGCTAGGCTTTCTGCGAAATACACATGCTGTCCGTGCCAGCCATTGGTGCCAGCCACACGGGTAGGTCCAAAGCTGTGATACACATTCAACCTGACCACACCAGCATTGCCAACGACATCAAGAAATGGAGCAAACACGCCGTGAAATTAGTCTCTAGGCAGGCTTGACTTCTGCAGGTGACAAGCTGTGACTTTTGAACAAGCGCCCTGGTTAAAGGTCTACTCAAGTGTCGACATGCCACTTAAGCTGCCTCTGGCTGCATAAGCCTATGAAGCCTGGGCTGCATACTCGCACACCTGTGACACTCAGGAAAGCCCCGATGTGACTGCAAGAAGAGGTCTGTCCTCAGGTGCTGCAGCGACCCTTTGTCTGACAGGCCACTGACCAGGTCACTCGTCTCTACACCTACATCGGTTAACGATGGCCAGCGCCAAACCCACTCGTCCACTGTTCCTTGTCCAGTTGTCTCCCAGAATTTGAAGTGACATTAAATAATGTGGAACTGTCGGAAGAGTACATACAGAACATTGATTATTTATGGTTTTTTATTTTAATGATTTGAGTTGTTTTCAACATTTTCCTTTCTAAATTAATTTTGCTTCTTTACAATACTGCTTTTTTTTTTCCTCTAGCCAGAGCTTGGCTGTGCTTATTTTCTTTCCAAAACAGTTGTGACGTGAGAGTTTGTAAGAACGTATTCTTTTCAAAGGTTCCACTTGGACCCTGCACTTTCAAGTGTTTTCACATTTTATTCCATTTGATCATGACAATGACCCGGTGAGTCAAGTAGAGCAGGCGCTCCTCCCACTTTGGGAGAACACAGTCGGGGCAGCGGGGACAGTGTATGAAGGTCCCAAGTCCAACAGCAGTGCTCTGCGCTTGCCACCAGACACCAGCCCTGAGCAGCTGCGCCAGCCTGTCCACACGCTCAGCCCCTCTTCCTGCACTACCTCCGTCCCTGACTTAGGACATCGCTTTATGACGCTACGTGGTCACCTGAAGCTTCCATTTCACACACTGTCAATCTGCTCTGGGCGCTGAGTCTTCTTTTCACCCTCCCAACCCCTCTTCCATGGGAAGGCAGCCCATGCCACAGCCATTCCTGCCAGGTTTGGCTATCTTGCCTGCCAGTGACAAAGTGGCAACTTTCAAAGCCCAGCGGAATTTATCATGAACCGGTGTTGACACTTGGGGACATTGAGGCAGCGAAAGAGGGCCATCTCTGAGGGTGACAAAGAACAGTGAAGCTTGTTTGAAAAGTAGAAGAAAGAGGACCCATCCGCTGATGCCTTACTAAAGTGAACAAAAGAAAAAAACATTTTTCAAGAAAAATGTCAAAAACTATTATTGGGTCTGCTGGAATGGGACAGATATACAAAGGGAAGGGAGAAGACTGACTGGACCCTAAGTGCTTTGGTAGATCCTGGCACACGCCGTGGTCTAAAAGTTTACTAGACAGCTGATGACCTATATACAGTACAGAAGCTCTTCCCCTTGAAGTGGCCTGGAGTAGTTTTCTGAAATTGGTGAAAACAATCATATAAATCTCACTAGTTGGCAAAAGTTGTCTTAGATATCTGTCCTGACATTATCCTGTGACCCCTATCCCCAGTTCCCACGCCTCCCACCACCCCCACAACACACACAAATAGAAACCTCAGGAAGGCAAGAATTTTTGTCCCTCCTGTCGACTGTTTTAGCCTCAGTGCCTAAAATAGTACCTGGTACAATGGTAGACACTCAACAAATAGTTTTTAAATTATACAAAACAACCAGGAATTAAAGAAAAGCAGTGTCATAATTGCTATTTGTCTGGTATAGCAGTTCCTATCAGTGTGCCTCCCAAGTTGAGGACAGCACCCTACAATAGCGGGACTTAGTTTCCATGGTGATTTAGGTCTACCATGGGTTAGAGAGAGAGTCCTCCTGAAACACGCGTATGGAAATAAAGGCTTTTATGACACATTAGCCTTATCCTAAGACTTAACCGTCAGTCCGGCTACAGCTTGCATTACGTTTTGAAATTTCACATTTAAAAATAGAAACATTAAGGGGGAGAAAAAGCACTTAGTCATTCCATACCTGTGCCTTCGGTCTAGTTGTCTGATTAACAGGTCTAAGATGAACTCCCTTTTTAATTCTATCCATCATCTCTTCAACTGCTTGCCTCTTCAGATCTGTGACTTCTTCAGCTATTCAAAGAACACACACATATAAATCACCTTCTATTACAAGAAAACAGCTACTTCTTACTTTTGGCGACTTGGAAAGATTGCACTACATAATTGACCACAGTCATATTTTAGACAGTGTCACAAAATACCAACAACTTAAGGTTCACAGCTACCAGGTAGCAACATAATTTTCATTAAAATCTTTTAATAATCTGCTTTAAAAAATAAGAGTTATAAATTTTAAGTTTTAATTTGTAGCGTGGAAATCACACAGGAGAAGTGACCATCTGCTTCTCCACCCTTCCCCTTCTCCCTTCTCTCTATCTCTCTCTTCTCCTCCTGCAGCCATGGCTCCATTGTAGCAAGTTGGCCCTGGGAGCTGATGATTGCCCCATGGCCTCAGGTCAGGAACTAAAGTAGCTCGGTTATGGAGCAATGGAGTAATAGCCCCATATGGGCACAGCATCAACCTATGGGGCGGGGAGCTTGCTGGGTGGATCCTGGTTGGGGCACATGTGGGAGTCTGTCTCTCTGTCTCCCCAACTCTCAATTTAAAAAAATAAAGAAATCAATACCCACTCATCTATGTTAAACAATTAAAGTAGATTTTGTTCCCTTTGTCAGCATAAAGACAGACGCGAATTTCTACAGGTATTTAAAAACCCACCTTTGTAACTAACCCCAAATAATCATTCATCTTTGTCTCAAATATATTTTTACAAGTTATAGTACATTATATGTCATAGAAATCAGTCCAAAGAAGGAATAACTATTAAAAATCCCATTTGAAAATAAAAGCTCAAAAGATTCTTTTACTTACTGAAAGAAATTTAGTCAAAAGATGAGCAGCAGATAGGTAAAATCTATCTTTAAATTGCCATCTTTTGTTTAGAAATCCCATGGGAAGGAAACATTTAAGCAAACCCTTTTTCAAGTCTTTTAAAATTGTCAATGTTAAAAGAAAACATACATCTAGAAATGACTGTAATTAAGTAATTAAGTTTGACTTAAAAATTTCAACTGTCTATTGTCTAACCTTTGCACTATTTTTTGCTGCAGAAACAATAAAGCTGTTGAAATATGTATCAATTAGATGAATGCAATTGTGATGAGCTTCAACCTGTTGATCAGAATACAGAAACGTGTCTCTTTTGCAGACTACCTTGACCAAAAGCACTGGGTCATTTCTGGAACACTTACCTCTGTTAATGCAGTTCTAGATCTTGTGCTTACCTCCATCAAACTCACTCCAGCCAAAACACTGAAGTTTAGATATCTCATAAAGACCTTCCGATTAGCATCTTTAATAAGATTCCACATGGTCGGGTGGAGAGCGGGCACTCAACAAGTTATCTATTTACTGACTGACTTGTAAAGTTTTGGCTTAAGTGGCTATTCATATTTTTATTATTTGAGCAGAAATAACAAAGCCCAAAAGGATGGCATCTACATGAAGTCAAGTACAACTACAGCCCCAAGCTAATTAAGAGCTGTGGCAGGCTCTGCCCTAAGAAGGCCTAAATCATGGCTGCTTTTGCTGCTACATGGCCAAAATTCGCCATTCCTAGATATGTGTTCTACTTAAGTACATGCCTAGGGGAGCAACTCAGAGAGTCCAGAAGGTTCCACTATCCTAAACTCTGCACACATCATAGGGATGGTATCACTGCTACAGGCACTGTATAGCCTAGGTTTTCCAACATAGTCATGACTTCAAATACTGTTCTGTCAGCCTCATAAGCCATTGAAATGCTGGGGATTAAAATATCCAGATGGAATTTGTCATATCCAGAAATTTTAAAGAAAGAGTATCTTTTGCCAGGCAATGTGAGGAAAATGGCACCAAAGTCAGAACTCATCCACCAGAAAATGAAAAGGACAAAACTGTGGGTTGATCAACGATGTGCCCTTAAGTAGCATTTTCCTGGGCAGCTTCTGCTGATGGCTCACAATCATCAACAAGGGGACAGATAAGAAAATGACTATGGACGGAAATTCATTCATTCACCCATTCACTTATTCACTCACTCATTCAATACCTAAAAACCTAAATAATGCATTACATAGTGCTTTTTGCTGACCCTGTTCAAAAACAAAGGAGATAAAACCCAGATCTGTCATTCAAGCATCTGAGATGGGTACAGAATTTCTTCCTGGGAATTTAAAAAAATCTTAGGGAAAGAAAAGAAAACATTGGATGCTCTAAAAGCCTGCCATTTTGAGTGAGACTTGGGAAGATCTGCCCAGCAACAGGAATGGGGCCCACAGAGTAGCGCTCTGTAAGGAATGACTGAGCCCCAATTAAACGCACCAGGCAAAACTCCTCAAGGCGGACAGATGGAGAATTATGATCAACACCACTCCAATCTGCTGTAGCACCTACCATAGCAGGAATTTAAAGTAGTTTCTTATTTTGACTTGCCAAAATCATAGTGAAAATTCAGAGAAGCGCCACTATCTATACTGTGCACAGATTATAAAGCAGGATTTAATTTCTCAGTCTTTTTGAATGTAAAGGCTTAATTGGTCTGAAGGAAAAGAAATCACTCTTATGAGATCCCCTACTCGGGCACAACATGAGGGCAATACTAGGTTAGTGACACACGCTTCCTTTCTCGCTGACCCTGTTTGTGCGCCAGTAAAAAGCAATCTATATGAACTTCTGATCTATTAAGTAGTTCTAACAAATCGGCAAGAATCACCTACGGAGAGCTCAGGGTATGTTTCGTAATTCTTTCTGCAATCATGCAATTGGTGATTGTCTCACAAAAGCATGTAATCAGGGGGACAATGGAAATATGCAGGATACTGGAGATTAAGGAAAAGGACAAATGAAGAGAACAGGTCTAAGGTTATTGAACTGCCACAGAAAAATAAAATCAAATGTTCTTTGAGTTAGTGCTTCAAGGTCAGTCTTGGATCAGAAAGCTACATGTAATTAATTGAGGCTTACATTTTAAGACCCACTTGAAAATAAGTTAATTCCTAAAAAAAAAAAAAAGAAAGAAAGGAAAAAGAAAAAAACCCACAGACAAAACCATCACCTTGTTGCTCAATAAAACCTTTTGTTATTACCTAGAAGAAACTAAAATGAATGTTTAATGCCACAGGATTACTTTTCTCTTTTACTAACATTTCTAAAAAGGCATTAAAGGCCCTGGCTGGGTTGCTCAATGGAAAATAGCGTTGACCTGGTGTGCCAGAGGTCGCGGGTTTGGTCCCCGGTCAAGAGACATATGAGAGGCAATCAATGAGAACACAACTAAACGGAACTAATAAAGCAACAAGTTGATGCTTCTCTCTCTCTCTCTCTCTCTCTTTCCCTTTCCCTATTTCTTTCTTTTCTCTCAAATCAATGAAAAAAATTTTTAAAGGCAATAAGAAAATCTATGCCACCATGATGTACACAATTTCTAAAGAATGCATCATGGATGAATAAGTCTGAATTTGACCTGAAGTCCAAAAGTTGAGGAAATTTTGTTAACTACAATGATCACAAGAGCCTGCCAAATGAGGGCTCCTGCCACTCAAAGGGTGGTTAGGACCTCGTCCGGTTCTTTTTTAACCTAACATTTTGGGTATTTTTTATGTGCTAAGTCCTACTGTGGATGCTTTCCATGCTACTCATTAATCTCACAACAGCTGTATGAAATAGGAACTACTACTGTCCTCATTCCACAGATTACTAAACTGAGTTAGGAAAATATCAACAAATTAATGACCTAAATATGAAATCTCAGAACGTGTCTAATAACTGCATTCTTACCAAAATTAGTTACTAACTTCAAAGTCTGTAATAATTTCGTATAGTATTTAAATCTTAGAACTACTATATTCTACAGACCTTCCCTACAATAGAGGTTTTTTAAGAACCATAACGTACAAACAAAAGTTTCTCTATCCCTAAGCTCGGAAAGGTGTAGTAACTGAATAGCATGGCCACCATAAGATGTTAACTTAAGAAAATGCGGTGATAGCAAGACTGCCTTCTTTTTTTTTTAAGGGAGAGTAGGGGAAATAGACAGACTCCCACATTTGCCCCGATTGGAATCTACCCGGCAACCCCCTTCTGGGGCTGATGCTCTGTCCATCTGGAGCCGCTGGCAACCAAGCTATTTTTAGCACCTGAGGTGGAGGCTCAATGGAGCCCAGGGCCAATGTTCTCAAATCAATCAAGCAATGGCTGCGGGAGGAGAAAAGAGAGAGAGAGGGAAGGGCAGAAGCAGATGGTCACCTCTCCTGTGTGCCCTGGCTAGGAATTGAACCTGGGACTTCCACAGGCTGGGTCAACACTCTACGGCTGAGCCAACCAGCCAGGGCCAAGGCTAAGGCTGCCTTCATAAAAAAAATCTCTCCCTCTCTCTCTCTCTCTATATATATATATATATGTATATATATATATATACATATATATATACATATATATATTTATCTTAAAAAGAGAGGAAGGGGGGAAGAGAGAAAGAGCAACATTAATCTATTTTTCTCCATATTTATGTATTCATTGGTTGATTCTTTTATGTGCCCTGAGCAGGGATCAAACCCATAACCTTGGCGTACTGGGATGACACTCTTAACTAAGCTACCTGGCCAAGGCTGGTCCTCTCATTTTTTTTTAAAGACTTTATTTATACATTTTTAGAGGATAGAAAGAGAGAAAGGAGAAGGAACAGGAAGCCTCAACTCCCATATGTGCCGTGACCAGGCAAGCCCAGGAATTCTAACCAGCAACCTCAGCGTTCCAGGTCAACACTTTATCCACTGTGCCACCACAGGTCAAGGCGGCTGGTTCTGTCATTTTAAATGCAAACTCCAAAGTGTTACAGATTAGTCCAATGTTTGATGCTCTATATTCGTTCATAATGCATTTAGTCACTGTTGATGTATTCATTCCACAATTACTTTTTAGGGCGAACTAGTAGCAAAGCACAATAAATAACTACCTCGCCAGACCAAGGTTTTGGCTATGGTATATATCATTTAAGGCAGCATGATTTTAGAGAGGCTCCAGTTTAAAATCTCATGAGCAACTTCTATGTCAGTAACTTTACTTAGATTCCCAAAGTGTAATGCAAGAATAGCTCACGGAAACGGAGAAAATATCACTACATTTCATGAATCGTAAAATGAAACATCCTTCTCATAAGGAAAAATACCAGTATGCTTTCTAACATTGGGGGGTTAATAAATTCTAGATTTTATTTTTCAATTTAAAGGTACTATTCAGGTTGACAAGCTAATCATGTAATTTACTTAGAGGAGGAAATCATTTTTTTCTGACAGTCCTCCTGAACCTCAGACAGACTATCCCAAAACAACATTGAAACAAACGAAATGTTAATTCCAGTGTAAGGGAAAGTATACAGCCAGGACCCCACCAGCAGGGCTGTTCTGGAAATCGTCAAAGGCAGGACTTCTCTGAGTCCCACCGGCCCGGGCAGAGCAGAATTTGCCTGTCGGCTGCATTGCTGTGCAGAGGCCTAGCCTCCAAAGCCCCGCAGCAAACAGGTACAGGAAGTCCCTTTGCACGCATGCAACCAATCAGCTTTGGTTTGCCGTGGTTGCGAGGTGCTTGCCCAGAAAGAAAAGACCCTCTCTAAACTTGGATTCATTCAATATGCATGAAGACGGCGGGAGGCTGCAGAGAGGAGTAAACCCTCTATGACTTTGCAACCTGTTCAGGGGAGAGACATGGAAATCACTCAAACACCAGGGCGGAGGCCGGGGCAGGTGGAGGGTGCGGAGCACATGAAATTTTTACAGTGACAAAGTTCAAAGGCAACCGCTATAGCCACATACTCTGATGAGCCATTCACTTTGAATTATCAATAGGAACACTAGTAAATAAAAAGAAGAGGAGGAGAGCGCCTGAGGGCCATTCTGGGCGGAGGAAAGGCAGGAGCCTCCGCACAGAGCACCGTGGCTTGGTGGAAATGGTCCAGCCACAGGAGGGACAGGTGCAGTGAGGAATGAGGCTGCAGTAAAAGCAGAGAACCATCCAGAGGCAGACTGTGACAGAGTTCGGGTTCCAGTCTGATGCCGTGGGAAGCACAGAACGCGGGGCAACGGGGTAAGACTGGTAACCCGAGGATGCTCCCCTGCCAATGGTATGAAAATGCCTGGACTGGAGGCGACAAAACCTGCAGGCAGGAAAAGGGGACCATGACGTTTACTCCCATCTGGGCCTGACCTAGGCAACGCTGCCATGCTTCGCACCTGACCGGGTGCTCGGCAAACATTGCTAAGCTTAATCTGGGTTCCACAGCTCTCGGGCACAGAGGCCCGAGATCAGGTCCCAGCATGAAGGCCCTGCCCTCCCCGGGCCACACACCCACCTGCCCGCGGTGCTGTGCACTGACTGCGCCAGCGCCCCCGCTCAACGGGAATGCCCTTCACCGTCCATTTCCCCCTCTCGTGTCGTCCTCGGCATCCCCCTCTCCAGCAAGCCACAGACTCTCCGGGGACAGATGTGCACCTCTCCACTTCCTTCCACCGCTATTGCTGCCGCCCTGATCTAAGCCGCGCCAACATTCACCTGAATGACTGCCACGGTCGCCCCTCACCCACTCATCCCTTGACAGCCTGTTCTCTTTTCTCTCTCTACAGCAGGTGTGATTTTTTTTTTTTTAAAGATAAATCTCATCAAGTTACACCCCTCCTTACAACTTCTACTGCCCTTAGGATAAACTCCAAAATCTTGAGCGCCGCCCCTGGAATCAAGCTCCGCCCTACCTATCAGACCTCCTCCCTCGTACCCGGTGTTTTCGTAATATCAACTTTCCTCCAGTTTCTTAATCGGCGGATTAAGTTTGGACCTTCAAATCTGCTTCCCCTTTATGTGAACTACTTTTACCCTAAATACCTTCGCCCTGACTTTCTAAATCCACAATTACTCAGTTTAAACATCCCTGACACCAGCTGCCTACCTCCACACTTTCTCAGAAATGTGTTCTCCTCCACAGTACTGCAAATAATTATATATTTAATTGGAAAATTACTTGTTTTCTTCCTGTGTCCCCACTCCCATGTAACTCTGTATCTTAGATCTCCAGTGCACAGCACTGAGTAGAACACAGCAGGTGTCCGATAAAGTCGCGGTCCACCTGCTGTCAAGTCTACACAGCCTTTCTCCAAATCCCTCATTTGGAATTACCGCCTCTCTCTGCTTTATAAGCCAAAACACCTCGTACCTTAATCACACGTCCCAGCATGCCTCACCTTATATATAGTGGTGCTGTGTGCACGTTAACCTGCTCTAGGCAGTAAGACAGAAGAAGGCAATGACTGCCATCTGGTTCATACTCACAGGCAGCAAGCTCACATTTCTGTCCCGACAATCTGCTCATGGTCAAAGCCCTCAACAAAAGTGTGTACAGTTAAGGAATTGCACACCATCAACCACTGAAAGTAAAGCAAGGGAGGGGGCGCATCAAGACAAATAAAACAAGAATTACTTGTTTCTGGCTGAGCTGCCTTTTCTTTCTTAGCACCGCTGCCGCTGGGGTGGGACCGCTTCCGGATCATGGACATGAGGGAGCTTTGGGGGAGAAAGAAAAATTGACAGGAAATTGATTACTGGGGGCTTATGATGCAAGAAATAACACATATAGATTCTAAGGACTCTGTAAATACCCAACTCTTCTCATCAGTGCATGAATGCACAAGTATGATTTAAGTTGCCTGCTTTCCACTTTTAATAAATTAGCAAACTTTTCATCACTTCAAGAAAAAGAAAGGTGTCCCATCCCTTTCTGTGCGAAACCAAATTAATTACTGAAAAACGAGGGCCACTGTAATTACTAATAGGATGCATAGACATTTGCAAAGTAAAAGAGCTACAGAAAAAGTTTCAATAGACATATCTAAAATTCAGAAAAGCTCTCTACATAATACATTTGAGGGAGAGGAAGGATAAAAGAATTATGAGATGTCTTTAGTAAATATTTGTTTGTGAAATATACGCAGAGACTAGCCTGGATCTGTGTGACACAGGCCAGGTACTTTAGAGAGAAAATATATTTAGAGCGTTGTCTCTCTAGTTCATGTTTTTAAAGTCTGCATAAAATTCAAATCATGATAAATTTGGCATTAAAACTGTAAAACCTCTATATTAAAAGACATCATAAAGAAAAAAAAGAAACTCTACAAATCAATGAAAGCAAAAATAAAAGCAAAACGGGCAAAACTGTTGAAACTCCATAAAAGACAATATCCAAATTTCCCACAGACATACCAAAAAGGTACTGGGCTTCATTAGAAAACACAAATGAAACCATCACAGAGATATTATTGCACACTCATCAAAGGTAAGGAACTCGGAGTCTGATAATAGCAAGTGTTGGTGAGTTTGGGGAATCCCAGCCATTCTCAAACTGAAGGGGGTGTGTAAATGGACAGAACCCTTTGGAAAACTGGCGTGATCTAGTGGAGCTGAGGATACACAAATATTTCAAGCCAAAGATTCCATTTCTCATGGAAACGTGAGCACTGGCGCACCCAGCTACATGCACATGAATGTCCATGAAGAATTGCCATCATTTCCCTGCACTGGTCATTTGGGAACATTCATAAAATGGATTATGTATCAATAGATATGAATGAACTTCAGTTACACAAAATAGCATGGATGAATCATATGCAGGTATCTGTAGGTATATATTCATACACACACACACACACACACACACACACACACACACCTGTAGTTTAGAGATATACATGCAGATAAAAATTTAAAAAAACTCTTTTACCCATTCCCCATGAGCCACACCTTCCCAGAACCTATCCTAATTTCACTGCCACCATTATAAAATGACCAAAGTATGCCTTCTTTGTCTCTTTCCTCTCCCCCTCCTGTCCCCTCAGCCAAAGGGCCAAATGAGCAGGAAGACAAGGGAAAAGCAATAAAGCCACTTAAAGTCATCACAGGCCCTAGTCTTTTTCTCCCCACTTTCATTTCTACCCATGATTTACAACAGGGTTAAAGCAAATGGCTTAGGAACAAAGTTGGAAAACCTTGATCAGTGAATTCAAAGTTCACTGAAATTTAATACATATGCAAATATATTTCTTTGACAAGAATATTCTCCTCACACACAAAAAAAATCTTTCCACTGAGAAATTATGTCTTACACTATTTAAGTTCATCTTAAAATAAAAATCATTCATGTTATTCAATGAATTTTCTTTAAAGAACCTTATAAAAGAATTCATGCTTTAGACATAGTCTGAATCCTACATTCATTTCTCAATTTAACTGTAAGGTGCTTTTGGAAAAATATTCTATTTAGGTTATATTTTTAATTAGAAGGGCTCTCGAGATTTCTGCGACTAACAATTAAAGACTAACAGCAAGGCTATAATCGCTTTTTAATAGTTTTCCTTCCTCATAGACAGAAGTGACCTTTCTTATCAGCTCAAAACTCCAGACTGTAGAGTAAGATCAAAGTGATGACTTTCCCATTTTAAATGTCAAATTCAGAACATACCCATCTCCTACAGATTTAGCAACCCAGGAGAGAAAGAACTTAAAATGCCTAAAATTCTTTCAATTGACTCTAGGATCGATCACGTGTAAAAATTATTTTGCTTTAACTACCCCAACGGCTTAAAGTAGATTGTCTGACCCTACTCAGTAAGGAAAACTAATGAGATTTTTTTCTAAAGGCAAAGTCCTTTTTATAGCTGGCTGGGAGGAACGTGGTACAGGTTCCATTCAGATGGGTCGGCAAAGGTGCAAAGTTCGAATAAATGGCTTCTCTGTGTGAAAGGATTAAACAAATCACATGAGTTAATGAAAGGGAAAAACCTAGCAAATTTTTAAATTCCATTTGTTCGATAATAAATTACACAGAAGCCGCTCACCTCACGACAAGAGGAGGTAAGTGGTCCCCATAGCAGGTGTGGTCTTACGTGACTCTGCATGGTGGCCCAGAGAACCATAAAGCTGGCAAACCTGGCTCTAGCTCTCCTGGGGTGCCCTGTGCTTAGTTCAGATCCTCAATGCCACCCGGTCACCTCATGTTTCAGGAAAAGTGACTTCTGGTCTACATTGATGCGCTCCCGTCACAAGAATTTAAACGTCACTTCTTCTCACAAAAGGTGCCTCTCTCAGCATTGTTAAAGGTTTAAATGTGAGGTCAGGAATTAAAAAATAATAATAATTAGTACTGATAGTTTACTCGCTCATAACAATTATTAGTCCTGTTCAGTTTTCACTTAGTACTTTCATTTTTAAAATAAGTGAACAAACCAGAGCTTTTCAAATTCAAATTAGCGAGAGAAAAAGATGAGACCAGTCCGGAGAAGCTCAAAATGCCTCTGTCTTCGAGTTCACAGGAAATCCTGAAGGCATCAGCTGCGAGTTTAAAACTGCAGTATTATCCAAACCACCGGCCTAAATGTCTAGCTAGCTCCTCGCACTTTGGGACATCCACGTGGAATGTGAACATCTGCAACAGAACACCGTCACCTCAAGAATGTTTTTGCCACTTAAGGCCCTTTCTATCTACAGTGGTCCTCTGGTTACAACTGTCTCAACATACGACGTTTCAAGTTTACAATGCTCACTCCCATAACAGTAAAAAAATTGAGACATGAGTGTTTCAACTTATGCCACTAGCATTGTACTTATTTTTAACCCTCACTTTTTGTCATTTTTTTCTGTTCCCACAGTCCAGTGTACTGTACAGTAGTGTATTTATGTCCTTTTCCTTTTTCTGTGGCTGAGTTGTGTTTTTCTGTTCTAGATTATGACTTTACAACTGTGTTAGGATATATAAGTGACTTAGGCGAGGGTGTGTTCAACTTACACCAAAATTCAGGTGACATCACTGTCGTAGGAACAGAACTTTGTGGTAACCCGAGGACGCCACCCCGTATAGTACAAGAAGGGAATGATACACTGGTCTTTAGAAGATTCTCTGAGCAGATATCTTTCATACTTATTACCATCCCTCTAATGGTATCATCTAAGCCAGTATTTTTTTTTTTTTAAAGCAGTTGACATAAACTTCAGGCTGTCTGACGAGAAATGACCTTTGACGCAAAGTGTCTCCTGGATGCACTCACCGGATAGGATTGGGAGGAGGGGGCGGGAGCGGAGGGGGCGGTGGTGGCGGAGGCGGTACCGAATTCTCCGACTGGTTCACGCGTTTCTGGAGCTCATCCACTGCGCAGAGAGCACACACGGTCAGAGAAGAGCAGAAATAAGCCACTTAACGCCTTCCGGACGTGTCAACGAAGAAACATGGAACCTCTCGCAAAACCCAGTTCCTTCTTTACTAAGGCAAAGTGAGACATTTCAGTATGAAACTAGAATCTTTCAAACGTTTTACAATCCAGTCCACGGCCGCTAATGCAAGAGGCCTCACCTACGGGACGAGAAAACGTTGCCATCTATTCGCTGCACACAACAGGACGGAAAAGAAAAAAGTTCAAGGCAACGGCTGGACGGGTGGGAAGTAAGGATTGAGTAGGTTGAGGAAATATTTGTTAACAATGAGATATACTACTCAAACACTAAGAAATTGTTAATCCTTGACTTTTAAAGTGTATGGGCCAAGAACTCATTTTAAAGATGACATTTAGTCCTGAATTATAATTGCATGCTTTTCTCCTCCACTCCATTTCCTTCAAAAATGGCAAATCTTAGTGTTCTTGGTAGTAGCCAAACTCAAGGCTTTCACTACAGGCTGCTCTGATATTCACTAAAAAGAATGGAATAGTTCTTAATTTTACATCAATTTTAAAAAACAAACTATAATTACTTTTCATTGTGGATTACAAAGCGTTGTGTATTTTTTTTTAAAGGAAGAAAGCCAACTTGATTCTTCTGTACGGATTTCCAAATGCCAGTATAAAATTAACCAGAAATATCTGAAGTGAATATTGAAGCTGTTATAAAGAGAACGGACCTGCCTCCCTGAATTACCTACCTCCCTGCAGAAACTTATTACTTAGCCCTGTGTGGTGATCCAGCTCACACATTCCTGCTAAGCTTTCTGGAAGTGAATGAATAAATCCTTTGATTTAAGTATCCCCTGGTGTTTTAAAAGTTTTCCATTTAATATATATATTGTTGCCATTTTATTGTTAGGTATGATATTGTATGTAGTATTTCAGATGTATAATTAGACACCAAAGATGGAGGTGGTATGAATCTAAAAAGTTTCATTCTTTCTAAAAATGTGCCCTAAAGTGAAGAAAATAAGTACTTGATGAACACTCATAGGTGACCCTGAGAAATGCCGGGGTTTCTGTCTTTGTACATCAACGATACCTTTGTGATGCTCACGGAGGCTCTGAGTTTGAAAAAGAAGTCTAAATATTTGTGAATCATCTAATTACAAAGTCCATTTTACCAGGGAGTTGCAATAATCAGAAAGGAAGGAATTTTAAAATACATCTTGGTAACTTTCTAGAGCATTCAGTTCTGGGCTGACTCTATGCCGGGTTTTGTATTGGGCATGAGAAAGTCACAGATTATTAACAATAAGAAAGACAGAGTAGCCTACTCCATGCTTTTACCGGAATGCTTTAAATTTTTGGCTTTCTCTTCAGAATTCTGATACTTCGATTCCAATTCCTTTTTATCTTCTTCTAGAAGCTCCAGCTGCTGTCTGAGGTTGTGTATCTCTTTGTGGAGTGTTTCATTTTCTAGTTGTTCTACTAATTCTTTGACCTGTAAGTTACAAACAGACTTTTATGGAGTGATAAGAGTTTCTCGTATGTCAGGGAAAATAAAGGAAAAAAATAACTGTATCCATTTACTTAGTACTTCATAGCAAAGGAGACTCCCATCCATCTTTTTTATTTTTTCCCAGTCCATCTTAAAACCTGTAATTCTGGGATACAGATAATACTTCAAATCATTATCAGCTATTTGATTCAATATAAATTTACTGGAGACCTATATCCCAGATAATTTAATTTTTAATGTGAGTCAAAAAAGTGAAACCATACCTAAAAAATTCATTTAAAACAAACGAATACTTTCACAGCCCTATTCAAGAGAAACATTCAGGTAACATTAAAAAGACCCCGGGGGGAGGGGGGTATATCTTTGGTAACAGCCATCAAAAAACTTTAAAAAAAAAAACAAGAAGGAAAGGCCCTTTGATTCAGTAATACTACCTTTATAATTTGTTTTAACAAGATAATAAAACACATGTTCAAATATATTCACTAAAGAATTCTTTGTAACAGGGAAAAATTGGAAATAACCTAAATGTCTGCCAATATTTCTGATTTAATATATTCTGATGTGGTCATTAAATGACATACTATGCGACCATTTAAAATCACATAGCTCACTATACACCGACTAGAGGAGATAGTTACTGCTTTTAGAAATCAGGTTGCAGAACAGAATGCAAGGTATGATTCCACTTAAACTGTACTCAGAAAAGTATATATTTGCATAAAGTTTAGATAAGCTCCAAAATATGAACTTCTTGGGTAATCTTCATTTTCTTCTTAGAACTTTTTCCATATTTTCAAAATTTGTTTATTAGAAGGAACATGTTAGCTTTATAATTATAAAAAAAGAAATACACCTGTGTTTAAAAATTGCTGAATCTACAAGCAGATTTCCAGGAAGGCTAAATACATTTTTTAACCCACACATATGAAACAATGTCCAAAGGAACTGAATCGTATAATATGACAATCAGAAGTAACGACTGTTCTAATTTCATTCATAACTTTTCTCATTTCAGTACCTCTCCCCTACCCCAACAAGGTACATATACAATAATAGTTCAGTCCCACACCTCAGTGCAAGTCGATCGATTCTAGGTTTGTATTATTTACTAAATGAGTTAACTGCAAGTGGCTGGACTGTCAGAACCAAGAAATTCTAGGATAAACTAAATAAAAATAGCATTCTTTTATTCTCTGTGGTAATACTCCATATGGGGACAAGAACAACAACAAACAGAACGAAAATCCTTTCCCTTTCATCCTCTGTGTATATACCAGCATTTCTTATTGGGGGGAAAAATCAACTCTCCCTCATGACCAACTTTGTGAAAACTTTCAGAAGCCCCCAAGGATTAGATGTCAATGCTGTTCCTTAGATAAGGAGACTTGGACCAATGATAATGAATAGCAGCTAACAGCCTCTCCTTCACAACCAGGCACACTGTAAGTAGTATAAATGTTGATGTCATTTGCCTTCAGTGGCTTCTTGAACTCAAAAGCCTTGGTTCTAGCTCTCCTTTCCCTCCTGCCCACCCCTCCCACCTCCCACGGGGACTATCCATCTTTTCTGCCCAGAGTGCCTAAGAAGGTTGTGTCAGCTGGAATCCTCTACTCAAACAAACAGAAATCACCACTCAGGAAGCCTTTAAACAGGCACATTTGTGCAAGTTTACCAAATCAGAAATTTGCTCTAAGCAAACAATTAATAACAACGTTGACGTTTCCCCCTCTTTGTATCAAACCTGCGCCCTCCCGCAAGCTCTTCGAGACTAACGCTCGCCTCGTGCACACAGTCTCCCCAAAATGCAATCCACTCGGGTTTCCAAATGGTGCACTGAATGCATTAGCCAAGCTCCGCTTCAGCTGTGTCTCTTTTCCTCCCTTCCTCTGTCCTTCGGGACAGTTTCAAGTCTACAAAAATGCACTACAAAATTTTAGTTGAACTTAACTTTTAAATTAAGTTCATTTGATAGTCACTTTTCTTCTAAAAAGGGAAAAGACAGACTTGGTAACTTAGTGAGACGAAATGTAGAACTCTAAGTAACTGAACTAACTTCTCATTTCAGTGCGTGTGTTAAGACTCCAGAAGAAAATCTGTTACCTTTTGCTGATGCTGAATCCTCTCTTCCTCGAGGAGCTGGGTGAGTTTTGCATTTTCGTCTAGAGCTTTCAAAAGCTGTTGGTCAGGAGCAGAACTCTGCAGCAGAAGGTGGCTTTGTCTCTTTAGCTTGTTTTGTTCAATGAACATCTGCAACAGGTAAATTATGAAAATGTATAGAGCAGTCATATCTCAACTGACACTTGAGCAAAAGGAAAGTATATGGAGTTTTCACCAAAAAGTTAACGGCAACTTCTGAACTCTACTGTATAATGGTTTTAGAAGTAATACTTGCTGTACCCCAGCAAGGTATAACAACTGAGGCCTATACTTCAGTTTTTAATATTATATTACGGCTTTACAATCCACTAATACTAATAGTAGTAGCTAACACTTATCAAGAGCTTGTCTTACACCAGATACTAGACTAAATATTTCATCTTAATCACTATTTTAATTTAAATATTTTATTTTAATCATAATTTTTATTTAAGCATTATTTTAATCCTTATATTAATCCTATGAGTAAAATGTTTCTACTAGGAATAGCTAAAATTTACTACACACCATGTGATATGGTAGTAATAATTTTAGATGTCTTATATCATCTAATTTTTAAAACAATACTGCCAAGTAGATACTATTATTATCCCGTTTTTACTAATAAGGTAAATAAAGCTCAAAGGGGTTAGGCACTTTTCCCAAGAACACAACTATGTGGTCAAAACCAGGATTTAAATCCAGGTCCATCTGATTCACAAGCTCTTAACCACCTGGTTATTCTCATCTGCTATTTGCTAGACCTCACGTTTGCTTTAAAACAATTAGTTTTTCCCCAGTAAGTGAGGTAGTTAACAGTAGGAGAGTAAAGAAGAGAAGGGGAAAGGTATAGTAATATTTATTGAGTACTTAATTAAGCAATTTGCATATATCATTCATTTCATCTTCACAACTTCACATGATTAAAAACATTATTTTCTATAATGGCTTTTTTTAAAAGAGCATGTCTAATAAAGCTGGGGACAGTGAAGCCAGGAAGGGCTCAGGGCAGAAGTAACGAGAGCCTACGCAGGGCTGCTTTGGCTCTCTAGATCAGGGGTTCCCAAACTACGGCCGGCGGGCCACATGCGGCCCCCTGAGGCCATTTATCCGGCCCCCGCTGCACTTCCAGAAAGGGGCACCTCTTTCCTTGGTGGTCAGTGAGAGGAGCACAGGATGCATCCGCACCCATAGTTCCCATTGAAATACTGGTCAGTTTGTTGATTTAAATTTACTTGTTCTGTATTTTAAATATTGTATTTGTTCCCGTTTTGTTTTTTTACTTTATAATAAGATATGTGCAGTGTGCATAGGGATTTGTTCATCGTTTTTTTTTTATAGTCCGGCCCTCCAACAGTCTGAGGGACAGTGAACTGGCGCCCTGTGTAAAAAGTTTGGGGACCCCTGCTCTAGAATAACATCATAGGAAGGAAATGAGCCCAGGCGGGGCTGCTCTGGCTGCCTGGGAAGTCAGAGAAAGGGGGCCTTGGACACAGGTTCAGGGGGTGAGCCTGGGATGAGCTACTGCCGCCCGCTGCTCCCCGGGTTGCAGGTCTCCAGGGAACTCAGGTCAGGAGATGCACAACTGAGAGAAGAAAGGTGGGGGTGTGCTCCTGGGAGGGAGAGCACGCCCTGGGTCCTTGTTTTGAGGGTTTTAAAGACTAGGATTTTAGGGGGGTTCTTAGGGAAGGATCTCAATAGGAGAGGATATTCATCAGCATTATGCTCATGTACCAAAGTGAAATTTATGTCCTTTGGGTGTGGCTGGCAGAAATAGCACTAATTGGATTTCTGCTATCTCTCTTCCTGGGTAGGCTGATTTAAGCTATTTACCCTCTGGTGGGGGAGGAGAAGTGTAAACTATTTACTCTTAAGTGTCCTTGGTTATGGAAGATAGGATTTTGTGATTTACTAGATGGCGATAAACTGCTTAGCTATTTAACTATCTCAGTTTCCCTATTCTACTTGTCCTGTCTTACTAAACTGTCTCATTCCCCCTCAGAGACTTCCATCCCTGAAATCTTTTAGGGGTGAAGAGGTGGGGTGGTCAGACTTCAGTAACTGCCTCCTGCTGACAAGGGCCCTGGGCCCTGCATATACTGGGTCTCTCCCTGTCTGATCTAAGCGAAACAGGGGACTGGGATCCGAGACTGGAACAGAGGCTATTAGCTGATTCTTCCAAAGTCGGGCTGGGCTGGAATCTCAGAGGCATTGTCACCTTGAGACATCTAGATACGGAATTGTCTATCCAGAATGGGTGATCACCTTTTTGCTTTTTAAATGGACAAGCAGGAGAAGGAATGGGGAAGAGGCTCTTGTTGTGTTTTTTTTTTCCACTTTATGCATTTGAGAATGGTTTGTATTTTTACAAGGCATATATACTCCTTTATTAAATAAACATATAAAGTAAATTGACTTTAAAATTCATTTCTAAGTCTCTAGACAGTAAGTTCCAAAGAGCAGAGATCGTATCTGCCTTCTTCACCATTATATTCTTCATCACTGCCAGCGACGTCTGGTTTCATAACAGGTTTGCTGAATGCACGAAGGAACAAAACCCAAAAACATGTGGTACGTCTCTGGATAAACTAAGTCATGCACCTGTTAGCAGCAGTTATCTGTTGAAAACCTGAGAATCTGTAGACGTCGCGAAAGGGAAGTTATACTGGTTCTAACCTAGCTTTATCTTAAAAAATCGTTTCCTCTCACTACCGTGCAGATCGAATCCAAACCCTTAAAATGACTGAGCGCCGCTGCAGGTGTTTATTCTACGGGGGACAGGAGAGTCACAGCTCTCGGTCTCCCTCCTCAAACGTCTATCACCTCATTCCGCAGCGGCAGAAGATCACTCATTTTCATGTGCTTAGTGGAATCTTCCTTCTCCCAGCCATGTTTGCTACTTGTGCGGCCTTCACTTTTCCTTTGAGTTGCTTTGTATTCTAGCATCCCTCAACAAACAGCAGACGGGAAGCTGAAAGTGTCTGTCAAGGTAAGACCCTGGCATTCGGGTCGCAATCAGCCAACCTTCACGACTCTGCAGTGGAGGCGTCTTCCCGTCTCCCCTCCCCTCCCTGCTCCTCGGCTGTTTCTTTAGTTCCATTATTTATTCTGCGGCAGCTCTTTCCAAAGGACCCTGACACACTCCAATTCTTTTCTCGTCCTTCCATGTAATAAGAGGACACTATTTACTCACCTTTCAGTAAACTCTCTGAATAAAATGAATCATAATGATTCACATCAGATCTCCTTGGGCTACACCTTTCTTCGAGTCCATTGCTAGCACAGCGACATTCAAGCACAGAAAGACTCCTGCATGAAACTATCGTCTTATTTTCAAACGTCATTCGGATGGCCCCATACTTTGTCTCCTTCCCACACTGTGGATACTAAGGGTGTTCTCCATTTCCTTGGTTACCTTCCTTCAAGCTACCGTGTGTTCACAGATGCAGAACATTTGTGCCTGAGGGGACGCTCATGCAGGTCAGCCCCCCGCCATAAGCTGTCTGAGTTCAGCCAGCTGGCACGCTTCATCATTTCCCTGGAAACCCGTCGCAGAGCCACGCGACACCCAATGACTACATGTCAACAGAGGTAGGCCGGAACACGAGAAGCTCCAAGCTTATCTCTAACCTGAGAACAAAATCATTACTCTGGTGAAAGGCTGAGATAATGGATGTACAACGTGGCAATGTTCCACAGCAAGGGGGAGAACCAGCTCACATAACGAGGGCACTGGAGGGCAGCGAAGAGAAATACCGATGCCATGATACGGTTACCCGAGAAGGTATAGGGAGAGAGAATCTAGGTTCGTAAGGCTATCTGAAACATGCAAAAGTCCTATGTCCATGCTGGGCTGCCCATCACAAGCTATAGGAATCCTGAAATATAATTTCTGTACCCTATGTAGCATTTTAGAGTTTGCAAAATACCTTTGCAAAATCATGCCACTTGAATTTAAAACCCACTTGGTTACATGGGTGTCGGCGCCCATTTTACAGATGGTAAAAGTGAAGCCTTAAGAGGACAAGGGACTGCGCGAAGGCCCTACACCTGGTAACTAACAGGCCAAAATCTGAACCCAGATCTTCTGATACCAAGTTCAGTGAACTTGATATTCTTCCATAGCTGCCTCCCTAAATCAACTAACCCTTCATTCAAAGTGATGAGTTCTTATTCAACCTAAGAATAAAATATTCTGATGTGTCATCGGCAAAGTTCTTTAAGAAATAAACATTGAAAGCTACAACTTGACAAGGTGCTTACCTCTTGGGCAAATGACTCCGCTTTCTTTCGAAGGTCCTTCTCCAGTTCCAGGTTGACCTGCATTTCTTCATACTCTTCTACTGCTAGCATGGATACTGAAGGAAACAAGACCGGTAAAATAAGCCAGATGGTCTAACAGAAGAGGGTCAGGAAGGTCTAATACACACAAGAAATTATTCCACTATCCAAAGTGTATTATAGAAGCCTAGTCATTGAATGGAAAGACAGTACTAATATTTCCCATGAGTTCATTTTGGTTTTTGAAGAGCCACATGGTAAACCCACCGACAAGGCATGTTACAAAAGAGGAAACATGTAAAAAACCCACACACATGCAGGGCAATACTCGTCTTCATTAGTAACCAGGGAAATGCAAGGTACAAGGACAGATGCCTAAACGCTCACCCAAGAGGCAGCGGGAAAAAATTAAAAGCACACAGCAAGTCTGGAGATGACAGAAAACGGGAACAAACACATGGCAAACAGGAGTGTGAACTTACAGATCTATACTTTTGACCGTGTGACTAGTCAAAAGTGCACCATGACTTTACGGACACACTGCACTTAAAGAGGAATATGGCAGCAAGTAGTAAACTAAAGATAAGATTTTACATTTGTCAAATATCTTACTTAGAGATGCTCTTGGACATGTGCAAGGAGACATGGATAAGAACTTACATAACAGCATGACTTAGGATAGCAAAGCAGCTGGGGAAAAACTCAAACACCCACCACTAGCAGACTGGATAAATGAATGTTGACACAAACACTGAATGAGATATGACACAGGGTGAACATAAACACACCACACCAGAGACCTCCCACATGGATGAACCGCACAGAGAGAGTTGAACAGGTACATATGCAAAATCAAACCGTCTTATAAAGTATAAAAACATGCGAAGTTAGACAGTATACTGTCTAGGGATGTATACATATTTGGTAAAACTCTAAATAAATGATAAAAATTCAAGAGAGGGGTATGAGTGGACAGGGACGGACATTCAAGGTCTTGCAGGGTATGAACAGGTAAAGGGAGATTCTTTCTGGTGGCATTTTCTTTGTCTTCCATATATGTTATAAACATAGTGAACAAACAATTTGATGGAGATATAGGCTTTTTAAGATTGGGAAAATACACAATAAAGTGTGAATAGTGCTTATCTCCGGACTGAAAGATTGAGGTTTTTCTCCCCATTTTCTGTATGAATTTATTATTTCCCACCAGAAAAAGAAAAAAGGAAAGTATATTAGCTAAGTAAAAAGATAAAAGTTCACAAAGAAGAGAAACAGCAGCGGATCCATTCAGGCCCAGTGTCAGAGCTTTGAATTAGAGAGTAAATGTGGGACAGAAATCTTCAAAGGCAAGGTCCTGTCAGATAAGAGCAACACCAAATAACACTCTGACATTTGTGGTTTGTTTTGTACAACAGCGATACAGACAACACCGAGAAAGGATGACACCATTAGAAATGAGGCACCACCTGGGAAAATACCACCCTAGTCTAGCCATCTGCCTCTGGTGGAGGCACTTTCCATCCTGAGCTGAGTCATATCAAGAAAATCTTTTAAAAGACTCCCTTAATGGCTGCTTTCAGACAGTGTTCCGCCAGGGGCACATCCGCCCTAACTGACTAAGGACTGGTTTGCTGTGCAATGACACAGAACTTCAAACTCTATCTCTATAAATCTCCTGTTCATTCACAGGAAAGACTAATAGTCTTACCTGAGTAAAGCAATAAAAGTGGTGGTTTGCGATGTGAATTATAGGTCCTTGAAAGCTAAATTATTTTCAAACCTATTTACAAAGAAATTTCATGAAGATTGCTTCTTGGCCTTTTGGCTAAGATCAAGTGAAATTTCGTGAAGAAAACATGACTATTCTATGCCTATCTGAAGCCCTGGGCAGAATAATGGACTCTCTTTTCTATGTCCAGAAAACTAAAATATAAAGTGAATTTTCATATATCCCTGGTCCTAGTCATGTGTTTATTTATGGTATGTCTCTCTTTTCCTAGATAGGGGGCTCTCTGAAGGCAAGAACCACCAGATTAACCTTTGTAGAAACTTCTGTTTCTAGCACAGTCCCTCAAGACTGAAAAGTCTTCTACACCATTTCTTTCTTTTATTATTAATATTATTGTTAATTTTTAGAGAAAGAGAGAGAGATAGGAACATCAATCTGTTCCTATCTGTGCCCTGATCAGGGATCGAACCCGCAACCTCTAAGCTTCAGGATGAAGAAGCTCTAACCAACTGAGCTACACAGCCAGGCCCCATTTCTATTTTCCTAAAGGTAGAAAGAGATGAGGAAATGTTCCAATCTAGAGCATCACATCACTCCCACACTTAACTACAAGGTTCTTTGTCTGTTCAAAAATCTCAAGTCATGAGTGAAGCAAAGATGGAGAACTACCATCAACAGCAGGGAAGACCCTGGGTTTAAAATTTCCTTTTAGTGTTGTAGCTTCTGAACTCAGAGAGAAGAGAATGAAGAGAACAAACTACAGTGAGCTCCCCGTTAGAATTATGTTTGCAGAACTGTACTTTGGCATCAGACTCTTGTCCTAAAGCAGAGGACACAAAAAACAGCCCCATGAGACTTGATGCTGTGTTTTACGACAAGGATGAGAAGCTCAAACTACAGGTTTTCTCTATAAGCAGCCTTCAGAGCAATTTCCCTCTCACCAGGAGACCAGGTCTGCTTCTCTGGGGCAGTAGGTTCATTTTGATGTGGCTCATATCCATGGTCATGGGCTTGTGTGATGATCATAGCATCGCACTGGCCCCTTGGTAGCTCAGAGCCAGATTTCAGGGACTCAGGCGGGAAATATGTAAGACCTCAGAGCTAGGACGCATTCTGTATATCAATATATACTCTCCCCACCTTCCCTGTGTCCCGTTTGACATACCCTCTCAATTTAAAATATTTCCATAGCATGTCACATGTATTATTATGTAGATATTCTAACCTTTTCCGGATTGAAGGGAGAATTGCTAAATAAACCTGCCAAATATATAAATAATGAGGGGACAACCAATATGACCATGGTTCCAGGCTATATGTAGAACAGATCAACATTGAGGTTTGGAGTTTCAAAATGAGTGGGTCATGACTTTCCTTTTTCTTTTCTTTTTTTTTACAAAGACAGAGAGAGGGATAGATAGGGACAGACAGACAAGAACAGAGAGAGATGAGAAGCATCAATTATCAGTTTTTTGTTGCCATTGTGACATCTTAGTTGTTCATTGATTGCTTTCTCACATGTGCCTTGACTGTGGCCCTTCAGCAGACCGAGCCACCCCTTGCTGGAGCCAGCGACCTTGGGTCCAAGCTGACGAGCTTTTGCTCAAATCAGATGGGCCTGCACTCAAGCTGGCGACCTCGGGGTCTCGAACCTGGGTCTTCCGCATCCCAGTCCGACGCTCTATCCACTGCGCCACTGCCTGGTCAGGCGGGTCATGACTTACTTAAGTAAAAACATTTGTAAATGTCCCAAGACTCTCAGGTGGTTGATAAAACAGAAATGAAAGAGACTCATTGCTGTAAGTTAGAAAAACACAACACAGGAGAAGATTATTGCTGCGAGAATCCGTAGGCACAAAGCATATGCATGCAGAGTCGATTACACATGCACATACTTGAGAAAAAAGACTGGGAACACGTACCTCGGTTGCATTTTTCTAAGACTTTCCTCTGTTCGAGAACTTCTGAATTTAAAACATCTTTCTCTTGCTTAACTTTATTTACCTAAAAATGTCAGATTTTGAGGGGAGAAAACATCCAAAATTGTAAGACATGACATACGGTGATGTGTGATACTCACACTGCTGTTCAACTTTTAACAAGAAATGAACGGTTTCAATTAGCATTAGGCTTTATGGCCTTCTTAAAGCTTCAATTTAAGTTAGGATGTACAATTGGTAGATAATTTATTTATATATTCGAAATGGCATTGGCATTGGTCCCTAAACATGGTAGTATTCATCAGTGTCAATGATGGATATTTTTAATGCAAATATCCAACTAGACAGCACACAGAAAACGCATGAATCATTTAGAGATGCAATACTCAATTAGGTATTTACTTTAAACTTTGATGATATTTGGCTTAAGTAAAACATACATGAATTTTTAAAACAAAAAAATATTTCACTTGGATAACTTCCGGCTTCAATAAAGTATGTATGATAATACACTCCCAAACTTAAATTTCTGAAATAAGTTCTGGCATCTATCAAAAGAAGAGAATATGATAGACAGTTTTTAGAAAGAACACAGAGCTATATGTATTGAAGCAGATAAATCTCAAATGTATTATATGGAATAATAAAAAAAGCGGGTATGTCTATATAGTTTAAAAACACTCAAGATGCTAAGCATTGTAAGTGCAGATGTAAATACAGGCATTGCAATAATAAAACCTAAGTTCAGAATAAGGGTTGTTTAGGGAGATGCAATTGAGGATAGAAAGACGCCAGGGTTTCTATACCACCTTAATGTTTTATGTATTAGCTTATAGTAGGCATATACATGGTCATTATTTTGTTTTTTATTTTTCTCAGACGTCTGAAACAGCCATAATAAAAATAACTTCTGGAATGGCTTCCAATTGAGGGAGAAACTCAATACATAATCATAACCGAGAAACAGAGTGTATCAAAATGTTTCCGATCACTCCCCTATGGTCACACTCAAGAAACAAATTTAAGATAATGATTCTGAAAAGGACTCTGAATCCAACAGCACTTTGGATAGTCTCCGAACTGAATTCTTTTAGGATAAGCTATCTCGTTGTTTTTGGTTTCAAATAGTAACCGGTATAAAATGTCCAACAGGAACGCCACTTCCAAAATATCATCATCCTTCTTCCCATTCATTAGGATGTTTTACCACAATAAGTAAAAGCAACTGGGGCTGCTGGGAGGTGGGCGGGCTCTGCTTCCCAACCTCCTGAGCGCTACGGCACCTAAGAAAGTGAGAATATGTGTAAGGGAACTGAGGTCACACGGGGAGGCTGCTCGCTGAAGGGAGCAATGCCTTGGCATCTTTTAAGCCACTGAGGGATGGCGAGGTGTGACAGCACATGGATTGGGAAGCTCGGGGCTAAAGAATCTGAGCGCCACCGACACAAGTTAAGTTGTGATTGCAAAGGTAGATCCTTGAAGCCTTGTGCAAAGAAAGGCAATTATGTACTCCTGCTTTTACAGCCAATGCAAAAGGAGAAAGAAAAGAAGATTTTCCCAATACCTCTTCGAACCCATTCTACCATCTGTCATATATGCCTGAGTCGCAGGTAAAAGGGGAATAGACTGTCTTTGCCAACTGAGCCACTGGAGAAGCAGAACACGCCTGTACCAGCAGCAGTCAAGTGTATGACTTCAATTCAAGATACCACTCTGACAAATGTCCTCGCCTCATGAGTGAAGAGGGGGCTGTAGGGAAGACTTCAGTGCTGCTTTAGTGTTTTATCTGCTGAGCTAGGTAGTGGGTATGTGAATGTTCATGATATTATTGTCTAGAGCTCTTTGTGTGTTCAAAAGAGTGGGGAGAAGACTCAGACTGGCCCTTGGTTTACAGATCAGACACTGGCTTCCAACGACAAGTTTTTAAGTGGGCCAGTCCCCAAACACCTTGGGAACTCCAAAGGGCTTGCCTTTCCGGCCTAAGATACATACTTCTTCAATTACTTCTACAAGTTTGCTCTTGAGATTTTCCAGTTCAGTGGCTAATATCTTCTTCTCCTCTTGAACAGACACAATTTGATCTCGAAGTTCTACATTTTTAAAGAAAAAAAAAAAATAAGAGAAAAAATACAAATAAATATGTGGGTTTTTTTCCCTCAAATAAATGTGTTTTTAAAAGAAAAAATCAATCTTGGCAAAAGCATTGAAAATGCCAGCCTATATGCAGCTCACGGTCAAGGTTATTTAACAATTAAAAGGAAAATGAAGAAGTAGACGACAATGGAAACCTTACTTTCGTGACCCCCCAACACAGACATGGTTATTAATAAGTTTATATCAGGCGAACTCACTATGTTAAATGTACCAGATCATGTTTTATTTGCATTCTATCAAACCCACGTTCAAGAAAACTATCTGGCATTTTAAAAGCAAAATTGGTTAAGCTTTCAGCAAAGAAAAAGAAGGCATTGTAGTAATTTCTTTTTTTATGTTATAATGGCCATGGACTCTTGTCACAATACAGTATAAACAATTGGGCAGTTAATAATTTGGAGATTTTGATTTGAAGGAAAAAATCCTGATTTCTGCCAATTCATAGCCCATAAACATTATTTAAACTATCTCAAAATACAGCCTATTTGAAAAAGGGTTAATTCCAGTAATTTTCTCTCCAGAGTTGTGGGTGTTTTGTTTCTTAATTTATTTCATATTTCTTATTACTGGGATTTAATGAAAACTGTGTTACCAGAATGAAAATATTAGCAACTCTAAGTGCAAAAGCTTCTAGTATGAGATTGCAGTTACTTTCACCACTCAGATGTTAAAAAAATACACATGGATTAGCACTGAGTACTCCAATTTATACCCAGGCTTATGGCTTTGCCACTTAGTTTTTAACTGCTCTTAATTTCTAACTCTTCTGCAAGGACAATAAGAAACCTGCTATGTGGTTATTTATAAATTAAATCAAGCTTTTTACACAAATTCAGCTTAACGGAGTTCTCAGAGACTTATTTCAAAATCACTTTCTCAATCGGCTGGCCACTCCTGAAGGCAGAACAAGAGACCATACTGTTCAAGACCTAAGAGGGGAGAATTATGAACAAAAGAAAATGCTTTAAACTTCCTCTCTCTCCTCACCAACATAAATATTATTTTGTCCTAGGTTAAGGGAGCGGAGAGTCGGTTAGAGATGGCTTTCTCTAGACAGCCATTGCTTGGCATGTGTGAGAATAAGTTCCAGGACCGCCTCAGACAGCAAATTCTACAAATGCTCAAGTCCCTTATATAAATGGCACAGTATTTGCATATAAAGCTAAGCATATCCTCCTGTATACATTAAATAATCTTTAGACATAATATCTAATACAATGTAAATGCTATGTAAATAGTTCTTTATTATATTGTTTAGGGGGGGAAATACCCTCTGTACATGTTCAGGACAGAATCAACCATCTTAAGTCAAACTATTTAGTACATGTCAGCAACAACATAACATTTTCCCCCCAAATATTTTCTATCTGCCATTGGTTGAATCCATGGACGTGGATCCCAGTGATATGGAGAGTTGACTACCAATTGAAGCTTTGTCTACTAAGCTAACTAACAAGTGTTGCTTTTGACATGTGCACTAAGTAAAAATACCTCAATAGTTATTGAACCAAAATCTGCTTTCCTACATCTTTGATATACAATGTGTGTGTGTGTATTTATTAATTAAATGAATGCGTATTTCATAGATGAATCATGTGATCTTGCCTAACAGCTCTTTGGGCTAATCAACACAGCTACTTAATAGTGCATATTGCTTATAGCTCATTGCCAGAATCAGATGAGAAGTTCTTTGAGGACAGAGACTAAGCAATTTGGGGAGAAATCTTCCCCAAAGATTCCAACAGAGAACCCCAACCAGGAACTGTTGACTAAATATATGTTTATTCAACCCAATCAAAAAATAGGCAAAAGAAATGAATAGAAATTTTTCCAAAGAGGACATACAGATGGCCAATAGGCATATGAAAAAATGTTCAACATCACTAATCATTAGAGAAATGCAAATTAAAACCACAATGAGATATCACCTCACACCAGTCAGAATGGCACTTATCAGCAAAACAACACAGAATAAGTGCTGGCGAGGATGTGGAGAAAAGGGAACCCTTCTGCACTGCTGGTGGGAATGCAGACTGGTGCAGCCACTGTGGAAAACAGTTTGGAGATTCCTCAGAAAATTAAAAATCGAACTGCCTTTTGACCCAGCTATCCCACTTTTAGGAATATACCCTAAGAACACCATAGCACTGTTCGAAAAGAAGAAATGCGCCCCCATGTTCGTGGCAGCATTGTTCACAATAGGGAAGATCTGGAAACAGCCCAAGTGTCCGTCAGAAGACAAGTGGATTAAAAAGCTTTGGTACATATATACTATGGAATACTACTCAGCCATAAGAAACGATGACATCGGATCATTTATAACAAAATGGATGTACCTTGATAACATTATACGGAGTGAAATAAGTAAATCAGAAAAAAAGAAAAACTGAGAACAGCACGATTACATATATAGGTGGGACATGAAAATGAGGGTATGAGACATGGACAAGAGAGTGGTGGTTATGGGATGGGGGGAGGGAGGGAAGAGTGGGATAGGGAGGAGGGGAGGGACGCAGGGAAAACCAGATTGAAGGTGACAGAGGACAATTTGACTTTTGGTGATGGGTATGCAACACAATTGAAGGATAAGATAACCTGGAGATGTTTTCATTGTACATATGTACCCTGATTTATTGATGTCACCCCATTAGAATTAATAATAATAAAATATATATATAAAAAATAAAAAAATAAAAAATAAAAATAAAAAAAAAATTTTGCATCTGTTAGTAAAAAAATTTTCACCATGATAAACCTCAAACAGGACTAAGGTCAAGCCTGACCTGTGGTGGCACAGTGGATAAAGCATCGACCTGGAATGCTGAATTCACTGGTTGGAAACCCTGGGCTTGACTAGGCAAAGCACAAATGAGAAGCAACTACTACAAGTTGATGCTTCTCGTTCCTCCCCACTTCTCTCTTTCTTTCTCTCCTCTTTCTAAAATCCATAAATAAAATAGTAAAAAAAAAATATATATATATATATGTTTATTTATTCTTTCTTATTTTACCCAAAATATCTTAACATATAGTTCATAGTCTTAAAAGAAGTTTTACAGCCTAACTGTCTATTTTTCAAGACAATGCTCTCCAAAGTGCTTCGTCCAAGACAAGAAAGAACTTGAGAAGCACAAATGTTATACTCTATCATGACTCTCTCTCTACCGGGCTACTTAGGACATTTGAATCAGAATTTTTCATCAGTATTTTTTAAAGTTCTCATGTGATTCCAATATGTAAACAGCGTTGAGAAACGTCATCAAAAATAAGCTCCGTGATGAAGTCAGAAGTCCCACCTCTGATTTGCTTCTGACACTGCACTGAGACACAGGTCTCAGCAGGAGCCTCCGGGTCCGTAGTCGAGTCCTCATCGTCGATGTTTATTTCTTCAGTTATCACATCTGGCCCCAGCTTGGCCATGTATAACATGCTGATTCTTTTCAGTGTCTTGTTTTCTTTATTTAGCTTAGGCAAAATATAAAAACAGTTATTTTAACAGCAGTCAAGTGAGTATCTTGGATTGTTAAACAATAGATGAATTAAGTGTATTTTTGTCTTACATATTCATCAACACTCACAGCATGAAATAACAATTAAAGGATTCATTAAATAAGGTTCTATTTACATGTTTCAGTATTAAAGTTAGTACTTTAAGTAAGACCTGATGTCTGGATTACAGCCAGCAGCATGCAAGGATCCTAGTTATAACTGATAAGAAATATAAGAAGAATTAAGATCAAACAGCAGCATGGATTAAACCAAACATCACTTTGATTGTTTTAATTAATGCACTTTAACTCCAGCAAAGGTTTTCCCTCTTGCTGTGCTGTGAACACCTGCGAAAGATCTGTTTACCCAGCATTCCCTCTTTTCTGGACACCGCCACTCCTCTTCATTGTTCCACGTGATTCTTATGGGATGTTCCCCCAAAACACACCCTTACCCTTCAGCCATAGCCACATGATCCAACCCTGGTCAAGGGGATCCCTGCTCTGGAAGTCTGGAGGCCAGAACAGAGAGAGGAGTGTTTTTCATATGTCTGGATGTACAGAAGCTGTTGGCAATCACATCCCAATACTGGATGGAGGAGGAAAGGGAAGCAGTCTGGACATAGCGAAGCCGGAATGGAGCTGATGTGCAGAGAGGCAGAGGAAATCAATGGAGACAGGGCTTCCAACATGGCTCCAGTCTATTCCTGGACCGCTTCTAACTCACAGAGTTGGTGGGTTTCGCCAGTCCTCCGGAACCAATCCCTACTTTTTAATATGTTTTCTCTTGCGTAAGCTAAACGTATTTCTGTCTCCACAGAGACTGAATGATACACAATAAAAGTTCAAGATCTGTTTCCATTATCGCTATAAAAAGAGTTTGAATTCATAGCAGAATAAAGGAATCCTAATTCATTAACATATTTGTTATTCGTTAATGTAGACATAATATTGGTTTTCAGTTTTAGTTGCTCGACTATCTCTACCTTCATTAGCTCGTGTGTTTATGTACATATATGTGTTAGCACAAAGCACACACACAAAGACTAAATGTGGTCTGAAGTCCACAGAATGAAAACAGCATTGCTGATATTTTCTCTTCTAAAGACGAAAAAAATAAAAAGTTTTATCTTATTTGAATACGTGAAAGTATTTAAAAGATTGCTTTTTCTAGTATAAAATGAAAGATACCGAAATGCAAATGTATTTCCTTTACTAAGGGCCAAGGAGTATCTAAACAAGCCCTGAGTTTAATAACTGACAATGAAAATAAATATAAACCGAAACATAATTCTTGGGCAAGCTAACTGCCCTTCCCTAATGTCAACCTTACACCAGAATAAGATGTTCAATCTGGTACTTGAATAGCTTTGGCCCTTTGTTTTGTTTGTGATCATAATGAGCATCCCTCGGGGATCCTCTCAGGGAAAGCCCAGCCCATTTCAGTCTGGGAGATTTAATTCTCACCCAATAATACTAAATCGAAATATACCTCAAGTAGGCTGCTCTAGAGCACAAGAGATGCCTCCTCTCTGGGGAATCTGGGAACCAGGGAAATCAGGAGGATCTCCTAGAAACGGCTCTGAATCCTCCATGGATTCTGCCTGGGAAGCCCAGTGAGCTATTTTTAGGGAAGCAGAAACAGCTCCCCCCCCCCGCCCCCAGCCCCAGCTGCTAGCTCCCCAGGTTACATTAGAGGGTCAGGGATCAGATAGATACAGGCCCCTGTTTTCCTAACCACTCTTCCTTGAGACAGGGAGACAAGTCGACACTGTTGTGGAGGAGGCGTTTAGAACCATGACTGGGGGAACAGAGAAGGGACACTAGAGGCTCAGAGAGCGCCACCAGTTCTCAAGCAATGCCATTTCCCCCCCGAACGTTCGAAGAAAAATAACAATGTTAGAAAAAAATAACGAAAAAGTGAAAGAACTCAAGACTTAGTTTGTAATTCTGCAGCCTAAGGATCAGACTGATGGCTCCAAACTCTGCACATCAGAATGTCTGCAGAGCTCTCTAAGAATCACAATGCACAGGCCTTCACCAGACCCAAATCTCTGGCGGTGTGGCCCAGCACAGGGCATTGTCGGAGCTTCCCGGGTGACTCCAATGCGCAACAATGCGAAGCATCACTGAGGTAGACTAGTGCTTTAGTATACATTTCTATAAATCACTATAGCTAAGTTAAGAACCTGTTCTACAATCAAACTGTCTCTGTATCTAGAATAACCTAATATTTCAGTGTCAGCTTTCTCATCAGCAAACTAAGGATAAAAATAGTCTCTATCGCATACTACGAAGATGAGATATGAACTATTTACACATAAAGTAGTTAATATAGCGACTGACATAGTAAAAATACAGTAAGTATTAGCTATTAAAAGTAGCAAGAGATTTAATTTGTGCATCTGACTTTCCTTTGGAAATCTTTTGTCAGCTAGTTTTCTCCAACCCAGGTGTGTGTCTGTACGCCCTCCAGGATTGTCATGAAAATACTAAGTTTTGCCGATTGGTGCTTTAAATAATATTTAATAACATGATCATTAAAAGCTCTGTCCTCAATAAAGTTTAATACCTCTATTAAACTGAGCACCAAACCCACCAGCGAGTTTCTGGCTATATAATACAACTACTCTATTTAACAAAGTTACTAACTCAAAAAGAAAAATAAACAAAAGAAAGCCACACAAAAGTTTTCAAAAGTCTTCTCTAAAATACTATTTTAACATTTTGAAAGAAGGAATAGACCCCGGCCAGTTGACTCAGAGGTAGAGTGTTGACCCAGCATGTGGATATCCCATGTTTGATTCCCAGTCAGGGCACACAGGAGAAGCAACCATCTGCTTCTCAATCTTTCTCCCTCTCCCTTCCCGCTCTCCCTTCTCTCTCTCTCTTCACCTCCTGCATGCTGAGGATGGCTCTGTGGAGCCTCCATCTCAGGTGCTAGAAATAGCTCAGTTGTGAGCATGGCCCCAGATTGGCAGAGCATCAGCCCCAGATGGCGTTTGCCAGGTGGATCCCAGTCAGGGCGCATGCAAGAGTCTGTCTATCTCCTCTCCTCTCACTTGGACAAGAAAAGGGAAAAAAATAAAATAAAAAAAGAAAGAAGGACTATAAAACCTTACGACTATACTAACAGAACACTTTCGAAAACTGAATTCACCAATTTTGGCTAAGCTATTTCATTATTCATCAAGTTATATAGATGAAAAGCACGCTGCTTTTTTTGGAGCCATCCTAAATCACAAGGTAGAAATAAAGCTTTTACAACCCTACAGTAACAGGATCTTCTATAATTCAGATTTAAATGGAGTTTTTATACTGTACCAGTTTTAAAAATATCTAAAAATACAAAATAACAAGTTAAACAGATTCGGCCCATTTTGTTTAAATAGCTGGTCTACCTTTATCAGTTTAACCTACACATTTTGGCAAAGTATCCATACTTGCTTTTAAGAAAATTATGCAGTCAAACTGCATCAATAAGAATTAAGCATCCCATTTGTCATTAGTTTGAAAGCAAAGACATGGAAAAATAAGAAATAACTTACAGAAACTTTGCTGTTTAGAAAATGGAATCTATTTTCAAAATGACAAGAATACTTAAATCAGGATTATTTTCATATATGGATAGTACATAACGAAGCTTCTAAATTTTGCATTCAAAGCTATTGTATCAGTCACATTCAACCGGAACATCTATCATGTTTGACTGAATAGGTCTTTTGGGGGTGTTTTCATTCCAATCCCCATGAGTTCATAGTGAATCCTCCAAAACAAACTATTTGTCCATTTTCAAAAAGGCTTCTTACAGAATAGACAATAAGTTAAGGATCCTATTGTCAAAACAACTGTAAACATGACCTTACAGATTAGTAATACAGTGGTTTAACCCTGATAGTCACCCAGGATGAGTATAACAGTCACCTGATTGCTTTCGACACACACATGCCTGGGCCACACTCCTAGAGGCAGTGGCTACGGGAGAGTCTTAAGAAATCAACCCTGGTCTAACCTGACACTTAGGACGAAACAATTATAGCTCAGAGAGGTGAATTTTCTTGTTCAAAGTACCCTGTTAACTTTCAAAAGGGGAGGGGAAATGAAATCACTTTTAAAATTAGTATATGGATCAATGATTAAAGTGCATAATGAAAAACTAAAAGCCCTCCCCCCATTCTCATTCTAGTACTAACTCTGGTCTATCCTGTCATTTAAGATGAGACAGCAGTATGGGGGACATAGCTAACTAATCCAAAGTCACATACGCCTAAAATGACATACCCAGGAATTAAAACTGTCTCTACTGCCTCCGGAACCACTGAATTTCATAAACTCTGCCAGTCCTGAGAGGCAGTCAGTGTTCTCCCCTGGGATGTGCTATCACAACAGGAACACGTTAGTAAGTAGAGAAAATACAGAGACCACCCTTAGACACTACCAGATTGAGGGCGCGTAGGATGCTCGCAGTATTATGGACCAGTGATATGCGCAGAGTGGAGATGATGAGCACCCGTATTACCACTGTTTTTAAAGCTATGGTCTGTATTGCTGTGTATTCTTTAGACAAAAGCAGAAGAGAAGCTTAGTTAGGTTCTGACTGTCTATCTTATGAATTCTAATGCAGTGTCATTACGCAAACAATTAAGCACATACTTCTAGCATGCATACTATTAATGCATATAGATAGAAAGACAGATAGACAGACTGATTTACAGAATCTCAGTCACATGAAAAGAGAAAACCACTTTAAAGGTCGGTGATGGAGGAAAAGAGAAAGAAACACAACCAGCATTACTAATGAAATTTGGGTGAAAATTGCTGTAATCCATTTTCTGATGAAAAGGTTCAGATGCATTTTACCCAACCCAAAATACATAAGACAGAGACAAAAACATTCTTTAATAATAATGTACTTCTGATGAGACAGAATATAGACAATTACACACTTGGTAAATTCATCAGCTAGCAGCAATCAGCAGAGCACCAGAGGTCACCCTGAGCACGCCCTCACTTTGCTTCCACAAATAATCACCTGAAATGGAAGGCTGACTTTTTCATCTGACTCAAACATCAAGCACTCACTGCTCTTTTCTGTCACACTAGTTTAGTCTGAAATTTGATTTAGATTTAAAGCAAATGCAAAGACATTTGGAAAGTCTAGTTCAACAGATTACTCTGGGACTAGTTTTCATAGGCAAAAAAAGCACAAATGATGAAACACACACACACACACATAATCCTTTTACAATAAAAATAACCTTTGCATTAAGATAGATATTTATACAATCATATTCCACGATTCTGAGACATTCTAACACTTTCCTCATCATCAGAGTAGATTAGAGAACTAAAACAGCAAAAAGTAAAAAATAAAAAAGGGCTAGAGTTAACTGTGCAGCAAAGCAAGCAGAAATTTAAAAGCGCAGGTAGAATTCATTGAATTTGAAGAGTCTTACCTTTGTTGCCAAAGCTTCAGCACTTTCTCGACAAGTCTTCTCTATTTCGAGATGGTTCTGCATAACATTAACTTCCTCTATGACCATGTGAGAAACTGAGAATGAGGGAAAAAAAAGTCTCAGCATGCAAAGATTAGTCAGCTATTCCAGAAGCCCACACATCTTATCCCATGATGAAGAATACTTCAATTCTTTAGCTAGCCAGACCTTCAGTGATCATGAAATAAAATGTTTAAGATGTTGCCCTGATTAAATTGTAGTTAATATTTGAATGTAGAAAGACAAAAAGAATACAACAAAGGACTTTGCTTACTGTTATACATGTTTTAAGAAAGCTATTTAGGATCATTTTTAAGTGTCTATTTTCTATGTAGCTGGATACCACTAATTTAAACAAAAGAACCTCTCACAAATAAAAAGTAACAAACATTTGCTTGTCTTAGCAGAATGTAACAGATGAATCTAATAAGGAAAATTAGCTAAAAGGAAACTTAATAAAACTACATCTTGTGTTGATCTCATAGCTGTAATAACAATGCGGCCAGCTGCTTGGCTGAGGTGAGTTTTGCAATCTTAACCTTCATTAGTTACAAAGTAGAGTTTACTATTATTTAATAAACTCCAGGGTAGAAAAATAGAGCAACAAAAATTTTGTACTATGTTATGATGAAAATAGAGGTTACTAAGTTGCATCCCAGACTGTCAGGAAGATTAGGGGAAAAAAAACCCAAAAAACATTTTACTTGCTATTTTACCAATGCTTGAAAAATAGTAATCTTCAGATATTTTTCAGTAGCTGGTTTATACAAACTGAGATGTAAAGATACATACAAATTAATGTAGAACTTAAATTCTACTTTGAAGATCAAGTAAGAAAAATGCCAACTCCTTTCACCCACATTTCTAGTTAAAATACTCAATGTCTCCAACTTACTTAACTATAGACATGTATACTTACATTTGTTTTGCTTAAAAAAAAAAAAGAAAAATTAAGGATACTAAGTGTGAAACCCAACAAAGTTAGGCAGAAAGCACAGGGCTCCCCTAACACAAAGAGGAATTACTTTTGCTTCATTTAAGCTTAATTAACCTGCAATTATGATTAAACTCAGGGGAAAAAATTTCTCTCCAAATTAAACACAAAAAAATGTATTACTTCCTAAGTCTGTTCAAAGTTCTTATTATGGCAATATTCAAATTCATAAAGCAGCACTAAATGGCCAGAAACATCTCTAACCTTGACATTTTTTCAGGGGTAATAATAATCTGCGGCAAATGCAGGCCAACCAAAAGCCACTTAACTAATTAGTAGTTGCAGTCACCGAGAAAAACATGAATCAACACTGTTATTACAAGTGGCACATTTGAGTGGCATCTAATTATGACTTGATGAGCACGATACTTGCATTATCAACATTACTACTGCATCCCATCAGGGCCTAAAAGCTGCTGATGGCATTGACTTCGAGAAACTCCCCCTCAATGGTGCCGCAGCACCCAACAATCGGCTTGGCAGGGGCCCCCCTCACTAAATGACACGTTAAGCGTAATTACTGGTAGACATTGTAAATAAACAGGATTGGAAGTGAAAATTGTACCAAGTGCATAAGACACAATCTGACACATTGGAAGTGGCAGCCCTAATTGAGAGTTTCTTTGACTGCTCAAGATCATTTCAACTGCATTTCTCAGACGACAGTGATTATAACTGTGGAGACAGACGGCATAATGGTATCAGCGCTGCTGACAGAGCAGTGAATTAAATTGTATCTGCTGTTGTGTGAAAGCTTTGATGAGAGGTACAGATGCCTTAGTGGTCTTATCATTATAACACAATGGTCATGTTGTCATCAACCTTTCTGGCTCCAATTGAAAAGAAATGATTGTGTGTTGGAGCTCTCCCCCTCCCCCTTCCATCTCACCCCTCCTTCTCTTCTTCTATCTCTTGTGCTGAATAGAACCAATTTTCAGAGAGCTATGAAATCACGCAATAGGTCCTAAAATGCAGCTGCTTGGCATACAAACGGGTCCCCATTAAACTGGAATCACACACAATATGTGTTTATGCCAGAAGAACAAATAGAAGCTGAACACAGACCAAGTTTATTCACACACACAAAGCCCATGTAGCTCTTCATCAATATAATTGCCTTTTATATTGTAGTTTAAATAATGGGCTCTATTATTTCCTTAAAATCCTAATATTCCTGGCACTTTACCACTATATTTACAAGGTAGGTTCTTCAAAAATGTGAAGGAAAAAGAACAGAAACCTATACAATTTTTACAACAGCAAATATTACTTTGAATTTTTAGCCTTAACTACTTGACATCTTTTGCCACAATCTGGTATTCCCAATATCATAACAAAAACATAAACACTCTGCATTTTTCAGAGGAATTTGACTTTTTATGCAATAACATTCTTGCTCATGGGAGAGTAAGAAAAAATTATTCCACAGTGGTAAGGCTTAGGGCTGGAAAAAAGAAAAATAAAACACATCTTTTCTAAACATTTTGTAAAAAGCTTCTCTGTAATTTTGATAAACTTAAAACATTTTTAAGACTTTATTCATTTTAGAGAGAAGAGAGAGAGAGAGAAGTGGGGGAGGAGCAGGAAGCATCAAGTCCCACATGTGCCTTCACCAGGCAAGCCCAGTGTTTCGAACCAGTGACCTCAGCGTGCTGGGTTGATGCTCTTTCCACTGTGCCACCGCAGGTTGACTTGATACACTTAGCTAGGTAGCTCTAGCTCGCCCACATTTTCTCTGATTCTAATATGGAGTACTCCATCAGGAAGGGTTTTAGTTTCTTCCTCTAAGAGGGAGCAGTAAAAATTAAAAATCATGCTTTAATTTTTTGTTTTAAAAAAAATTACCCCAATGCTAAATTGGTATCATAGAACCCTACTTCTTAACTTTCTAGAGCCGTGATGGCGAACCTATGACACGCGTGTCAGCACTGACACACGTAGCCATTTTCGATGACACGTGGACGCATGAGGCCGCATACCAGAGAAGGATGCGGCCACATGCCGAGAAGGACATTCCATCCTCGGCTCCTGCATGGCCAGGTGCAGTAGCTGGGGATAAAACATTTGCTGTAGTGTAGACACTCTGTGCCGGAGGTCCGTAGGCCAAAACAACAGAACTCCAGCACAGAGCGTCTAGTTCTGGGACTTCCGGTTAGGCCGTTTTTCTCCAAGTGACACACCACCCAAGTTATGCTCGGTTTTTTGGTAAATTTTGACATACCAAACTCAAAAGATTGCCTATCTCTGTTCTAGAGTCAAAAGGGAAGAACATATTTCAAAGGGCATTTATACCTTTCAAAAGCATGACCCCATTTTCAACACCAAAAGTCAGGTCACATGACACAAACAGAATTGTTTTTAAGGTATAAATTTATTTGCACCTCTCAAAGGATAAACATTTTTAAAAACCTTTAAACAATTTGTCTATGGTCCTAAATTCAGGCTTGTATCACGATATCCACCGTGCATGCCCACCATACCAAAAACACCTATAATTTGAATGACATGAAGGTTTAAAAAGGGAGAAGCTTTAAACAAAATGACCCTAATACTGAAGTTATGTTTTAAAAATCCTAGTATTTTAGAGCTACACACTGAAATAGTTACAGATAAAATAATATGATGACTAGAACTAGTTTCAAAATAATCTGAGGTTGGTGAGAGAGGATGTAGATATACAGAGGAAAGAAGAGAAGACTGGCCATGAGTTGGTAACTGTTCAAGCTGTGTGATTTGGTACATGGTGGTTCATTATACTATATTCTCACTTCTGTATAAGCTTGAAAGTGAGCGTAGCATTCACCTACTCTGCAGACATCTTGGAATCGTCCCATGATAAAAGTCTTTTAATGACTCTGAGAACTCAGAAGTGTGATCTAAAAATACATCAATTATTGCTTCTATTGGTTGAGTTGAATTAGCAAAATTTGTCTCTCCTCTTCAATGACCCCAAAATGCTCTTATACAATTGCCATCTTAGAATACATCGATCACATTGTAGGGTAACTGGGTTTTTGTGCATTCTTTTTAAACTTGTTTTTGTCTTCAACTAACAGTGAGTGTTAGACCAGAGTTGGTTTCACTCGTGTCTGAATCTCTTGCACTTAGCGCACTGCTCTAGAGGAAGCAGGTCATCACGTTTGTGTTTGAATGACTGGGAAGGTATAGCAGGCCTCAATTCATCTGTGAACACCCTTTGACAAGAATGTCCTCTGCCATGTAGAATCACTTAGGCAACAGCCACCATCACCATCTTTCGAGTCAATGATGTATCCTACCTTGTGCTCAACCCTTACATGTGTTCCGTCATAAATCCTCACAAATACCCTCTGGGGTAGGTATTTTCACAGCAATGCTATATTTGGGGGCACTGAGGCCCAGAGAAGTAACATATTCCAAATGATAGAGTTCCAACTGGCAAAGCTCAGCCAAACCTATTCCCAGATGCCTCCAATTTTCTGTTCCCTTCTAATTTGTCACATTTAAAGGTGACACCACCAATGATGTTGCTTCCTGAGCAAAATACCTCTCCCTCCAGCCAACTCTCAGTGATATTTAGGTGCTAGGATGGCTGTATATTGCACATGGTGAATAGATAGTGAATTCTTCTGCAACCTCGGAATACACAGAAAGGTTCTCACTATAGTATGAACACTGGCAGGTAAAGGAGTTGGGGTGCCCTACACCAGAGCAAAGGGTCTAACGTTGTGGCCTGAAGACACGGAAGGCCTTTATTTGCTTCTACTTTCACAGGAATCTGTCTTTCTGGGGAACATGGCCCTGCTAGGTGGTGGTGTTTTTTTGTGCCAAAATACAGGGAAAAGGCTCAGGAAAAGCTGGCGGAGGCCCAAGAATGGCATGAAAGTACGGGGTAGGCAAAAGTAGGTTTACAGTTGTGAGCAACATTCTTCTGAGTCAATAAAACTGTCATAATAATCATAATGTTCATGTCTCTTTCCATACGAGCAACTGGAAACCTACTTCTGTCCTGCCCCGTGTGGACAAAACCAGCTGGGAAAGCACGCTAGGCCAGGGAGAGTAGAGCCCATGCCCAGCCTAACTGAGCTCTTCCCGAGCCCCAGTCCGCTGCTCTTCCCACACTCAAGAACGAGGCCTTGCAGGTAAACATTGCACGGGGGTCATTGTCAGCTCAGCATCAAAGATACCTTCCCTGAGAGCTGTCCAAGTGTGGACAATGCAGTCCAGAAACTAAGGCACAAAAGGCAAATGACATGAACTCAATGCTAAGGGCAGGCAAGCCCTGGATGTTGCAGGAAATGGGACGGTGGGAGCAACCAGTATCCACTGAGCCCCCACTCCAATGCCAGGTGCCGTGTTCAGCTCCCGTCACATGGACTCTCTCACTAATCCTTGCACAGCCTATGAAACAGGGTCACTTACCCCAATTTTACTAATGTAGGTATTGCTCGGGGCTGCACAGATACCCATCAAAGGATGCTTATTTCTGGTGATAACTGCCTCACTCCTTACCAAATCGAAAATTCTACCCCATGTCCAAAAGGCATCAATCAGAGATACAATTGTTTTAAAAAACATTTAGAATGTTCTTAGTCCCCTCTCAGAAAGTTCCAGTTGAACTAGTCCCACTGCAGATAGTATGCCAATCCACAGTCAATAATTAATTCAGCACATTAATTGGTCACAATGTCAATGGTATAACCCTTTCAGATGTGGCTCGGTGCCAGCACAAGTGTAAGAACATCCTATTAATACTGCATTAGGGAAGGAGAAATTTTCTCGCAACTGTCTTTCATACATTCATAACTAGGAGATATTTCCATCACAGCGTGTTGGTCTCCAAAGACAGGTAATATCAACAATATTCCCATTAGATTCTCTTTGTTATAGCCAGACACTTGAAATAAACTGGCTATTGAAATTTAACTATAATGCTACACTTTTATAGCTGTTTTACCTTCAACGAGAATATAATGTTTTGTTATGTAGTTACCAAGTGAACACTTCATGATACAATCAAATAGCAGCAGAGAAAGGCATTCTCTCAAGGGGAGGGCCACTTTCCCTGCTCGGGTCTGGCCCTTTCCCGTGGCATATTTCCCTGTGATCCTTCTGACTGTCACCAGATATGCTCTACCTTAGGGGGTGAAGTACTAACAAATTTATATCACCTAAAAGAAATAACAGCAAAAGTTTAGAAAAAATATTACAACTTGTATGAGAAAATAACTTTCCTTGGTGAGAGAGCTATTTCAAACACGCCAACTCTTAAAAATGTGTTTGTCCTGTGAACTTAGAATTCCATTTTTATAACCTAAGGAACTAACCAGACCGATGTAAAGGTGTATGTTTAAGAATACCTGCCATGGCATTATGTATAATAACTAAAAACCAGAGATAATCCATCTCTGAGGAACTGAAGAAACAGTTAAATAAAAGATGGTACAACCATACAACAGAATACTGTGCACAACCATTAAAACTAATATACATCTCCACTGGCACGTAAAGATGACCATAATATACTGTTTACCACAAAAGGCAAGCTGCAAAGCAAAATGCCAAGTATGACTGTATTTTTTTGCAGATACACATATCACACAGATAAAAGACCAGGAAAGAAAGACGACAAAATACCAACGTTGGTTTGTCTCAAAAAAAAAAAAAAAAATCAAGATAACAAGTAATTTCTGTTCTCCTTTAACTGCTCTGCATAGTAAAATTTGCTATAACAATTACAAACTGCCTTTTATAATAACACACTCATAAAATAACGTTCATTCCATTTCTTTAAAAATCACAGTAATGCCGGGGCATCTGGGTGGCAAATGGGAAGACAATTCTTGCTTTCTTGGATGCCCAATGCACCAGTAACTAAACCCAGGGGACATGCCTACCCACACAGTCCCAACACACAGCTTCGTGTGTTATAATAATTCCAGTGAAATGCTTACGTACTTTTCTGAAATTCCTCCAGTTTTCTAACAGCTTCATCTCGTTCTTGCCTAATTTTGTCACACTGAAATGAGAAAAAAAGAAAGAAAATACTGAATCTGCATCAGAAGTTTAGAAAGACAAGGAAGGGCAAACTTACAAATGACAGCAATTATTTTATGAAAAGCAAACAAAAATTAAAAAACCTTAAAGAAAGCATTAACGGTCACATAGTATTGGTACCGCTCAACCAGCCTGGTATTTGTACCATTGTCTCCGGCCAATTTTCTGGGACTTTCTAAGATAATGGGTCACCTTACTGCTCATTATCACCTCAGTCACAGACCAATTTAATATCCTTAAGTTAAAATATATTCATTCCTTAAGAGAATATGTGTGCTTCTTTGTTAAGTAGGTATTTTGCAAATACAGGGAACAAACAGCCCACTCATCCACAGGTCAAATCCCCAGACTGGAGTTTCAAATATCCAGAAGATCCAGGCACAACTGGAAATGACCACTTCATGAAGACCACCTACTGCCGCATACCCGGGCACTCTTACTCAAGGGGAAAGCCATCTTTGTATCCTCCGAATTCTAAATGGAAAAAGGTAGCAAGTTAAAAGGGAAGAAAATAAAATATTCTGCAATAAGCATATACCATGTATAGAAATGGGTTTTTCATTTTAAAAGATGAGAGGACTCACTGAAAATACTTTAGGAGGTAAGACCATGAAAGGCAAAAAAAAAAAAAATTTTTTTTTTAAAGACAATGATTAAAGCATGAGGATCTTTTAGGATATCTGGTTTAGAAACAAGTATTTAGTGCTTTAACAAGCCCTGAAGGTATCAACGAATTTTTTTAAAAAGTCTAATGTTCATTATGAGGATTGAATCCAACTTACCCTAAATTTCACAAAACAAGAAAGTATAACACTTGTAGAAAGATTTTCATCCAAAATGTCTAAAACTTTAAAAAGCGATTTTAGCTATTAGTGTGATTGTTAAAATTTAAATTTTGTGGAATACTATATAATAAGAGGACCATTAGACTAAAACACAACTTTAAATAATATTTTAATCCTACCATGCAAGATAAATGTATTGGGATTTCATGCCTTTGGATAGCTTCACATTTCTATGGCTATAAAATAAGGATGCCACTGATACCGTATTTCCCCACGTATAAGACACTCCCATGTATAAGACGTACCTTCATTTTGGGGCCGGAAATTTGAAAAGAAAAAGTATTACATAAAGTTATTGAACTCAAGTTTTATTCATCATAAAATTCATACAGCTCCTTATCACTGTCTAAACTCCCATCCATTAGCTTGTCCTCATCTGTGTCTGATGACCAATCACTGTCTTCAACAATGAGCGCAAAAACAGGCACGAAAAAGCAGGAAATGCAAGTAAAAAAATCTACAACCACTGTATAAAACGCACCCAGGTTTTAGACCCCAAATTTTTCAAAAATGGTTGCGTCTTACACATGGAGAAATACAGTAATTTAAAAAACTCAAATTAAAAATAGTGAGATGGTCTCATCTATTGGTAAGAACTTAAAAAGTCGGATATCAGGAGTTGGAAACACCTACCACTGTGGCAAGTGCCAGCGGGCACAACGACTTTGGAAATACACCACCTAAATTGAAAATGTGCAAACCCTATGTATGACTCAGCTGTTCTACTTCAGGATTCTATACTAGAATCTCTAGTAATGTGTACAAGATGATCTATACAGACACGTTTGGCATTTACAACAACCATAAATCATGGTCTATTCATATACTACCCTGTGTATCAACATAAACCTCAAAAAACAGAAAGCTGGGTAAAAGGAGTTGTAGGAGATATACCAAATGATACCTTAATACACAAACGCTTTCTCTAATTATATTGTATATGTATATTTCATAATAGACCTAGCATAATATAAAAACATGAAATAGAAGGATATATATACAAAACTTATGACAAAATATAGGGAGGGGCAGTGGACTATGGCTGGGCACCATAGGCACACCCACATTGGAGTTATGGATTATCAAATAAGCTTTATTAAATCTCCCAGTATACGGGACACTGTTTGATCCTTAATCAACTAGCCCAGTGGTCGACAAACTCATTAGTCAGCAGAGCCAAACATCAACAGTACAACGATTGAAATTTCTTCTGAGATCCAAATTTTTTAAACTGAAACTACATAGGTAGGTACATTCCTTATCGAGGTAGCGCCCGCACGTGGTATTTTGTGGAAGAGCCATGCTCCAGAGGCCAAAGAGCTGCATGTGGCTTGCGAGCCACGGTTTGCCGACCACTGACCTACTAGCCAGTCGTCTTGGTACCATTCCTCTTGTTTTCTAGAACATGGCTTCTGTTTGTCCCGTATTTCCCCGCCACACCGCCAATCTGCCCACCCCATCTCTAACAATGCACCGTAGAGTCTAAAAGCACAGAAAGAAACATAATTTCTGATTAGACTCCTGGGTTATGGAACATATCTGGTGCTTTCAAATTTAAGTTCATGTCTCTAATATCTGGCATTTCTGAAGGTATAACACAGCCTATGGAAAACTGTCTTTCTCTAAGAGCTGGTGTTTGGGAGTGCTGCTCCTGGCTTAATGCCACCTGGACTCTTCTACATACCTCTCAGAGCTTCACCTGAAAGAATGAGAGATTGATTTCATTCTAGCTTAAATCAAATAGCTAAAGTTTTCACAGAGACTTTGTATAACAAAGATATCAAATGAGCCTTCTTTTTAAAAATTTTTATTTATTGATTTTAGAGAGAGAGAGGAAGGGAAAGAGAGAGAGAGAGAAGCATCATTTGTTACTCCAACCATCCATGCATTTATTAGTTGACTCCTGTATGTTCCCTGACTGGGGATCAAACCCACCACCTTGGCACTTCCAGATGATGCTGGCATGGACATTCTGAAACAGGATGGTACTGTATTCAGATCTGAAAGGGGCCACCAAGTGATTTCACACACAAACCACCAACGTAGCTACATTTACCGGTCATTAACAGCACGTGACAGTTTTAGGTAGGCTTATACCAATACCCTAAAAGTAAGATTTGATGCCCACACTTTGTGTTCATAAAGTGCAGGGAGACAGGCTTTGGTTAGTAACAGGTCTCAACATCACAGTCTTATTCTAACGTGCAAGTAACGGGTTTCTACAGTCTAGCATTTGCCTTTACACTCGGCCCGGAGTCACCGCCGGCGGACCCAGAAGCTGCCTCCCAGCCCCAGCTGTGTTCTGTCAGGGGTCTTCACGTTGCCTGGCTTTCTATTTTCTGCAACCACATTATGACAGAACTGGCAGCCCCAGACTTCACCATCTGCTCCGATTACTGAAAGGGGTGTGTGCCGGGGGAGGGGGCCGCACAGGCTGCACATGCGGCTTATTCTCACCCAGAGCTGAACAAAATGGAAGGGCCAGACCCATTCACTAAGCAGAAATCCAAACATCTACTTCTTTCATTGTTTTAGGTGAACCCACAAAAATATCCTGCAAGCCTTCTCTCATTCCCCACCCCTACCCCCCCGAGGGAAGTCAGCAAGGGGTCCGGACCTTTTAGTCTTTATGTCCCCCGAAGCCCCTCACCCACCCTACCCCTTCCCCTAACCCTGCTCACGCAGCTGCACTATTTGTAGAAATGGCTTCTTTTTGTCTGAGAGTTGCTCATGAAGACTCTGCAATAGCAACAGATGTTCGTGGGCCCACATCACTTAATTATGATGCCCCGTGAGTCTCTGTAGCTCAAGGCTGGGGTAGAACCCAGCGGCACAAGCACAGGACTGAGCACGCTGGACAGCATTATGTCTATCCTAGAGTCTCTATTCTGGCTCTTGATGAAGTGCTGAATTGACCAGAGGTTGGCCTTGCTGGTTTTGAAAGCCCTTTAATATCAAAAGACTTGGCTGTTTTCCAGATTGCTCCCTTGAGCCTCATCCAGGCCAATACCTGGCTTCTGAGACTGACGCGGCACTGGGAGGCACTGGCAGGCTGCTATTCAGAGAAAAACCTTTCTATCGTGCGCTGGCATGACCCCCTCCCCAACCCAAACCAACAGCTCTGCTCTTTCTCCCATGCGTCTCACCCAGCTTACTGTTTATACTAAACTGTGTGCTTACCGGGGCTCAGCAGAAGCGCAGATAGCTGAGGTTGTGCGTGTAGTTTATGCCAGAAAACCCCCAGTATTCTGAATGGTACCTAACTTCTACCAACCTCAGCGCTCGTGTTATCTCCGTGGCACACTAATGCAGCGGAGGGTCACCAGCCTATAGAGAGGTCTATGTGAGGACCAAGAGGTGTGCACACGTATTGCACAAGCATACACACCAACAGAGCAGACACTCGGTACACAGGTTAAGCGCCTTCCACTTGGCGAAATTAGACTTCTAAGCAGATCTCTACTCTAATCACCAAATGCCTCTAGTCCCTTCCTCATGCACTGAACACACCATTTATCCAGCACCAACACATGCCAGGTACTGGGGTAAGCACGGGGAAAATACAGCGGGCAACATAACAGATAATGTGCTCTCACAAGACAGGTGATCGACCAAGAAAGACCAACAATGAAAGAAACAGTTGATCAGAATACTTTCTACAAGGAGAGAAAATACTGCCCGGTAGAAACATACAACAGAGGCGATCACTCCAAGTCTGAAGAGGACTCAACCCCACACCGTTTTTACTTCTCCTTCTCGAAGTTCATTCTTGTTCTGTCCAGTCACAACATTTACAAACGTATGCGTGCAAAGCATCGGAGTGGCGCGTATCCACCCGATTCAGAATCTTTGGCGGTATAGTTAGGGGAGCAGCAAATAATTTTTAACAAAGATCCACAATCTACTGTTCCACCTATGGAAGTCCGGCTAGAACTCGACTGTGCTTATCCTTAAAGAACACAATACATTAAACCATTCCCACTAGGATGGAATTCCTTCCACTCTCTTCCCCTCTTGGTCGTGTTCTTTCTTCCAATTCAAAGTTCCTTCCCTCCGATTTTCACAGGCACTAAAGTGGTAGCTGCCCCCAAAGCTGTCGCGCAGCATTCTCCAAATTCTAGGTATTGTGTGTCAGAGGGAAACACATGTCATCGGAACAGAGATCCCTGCTCTTTGTTTCTGGATAGATTGCTGTTAATAAGAGACTCATTTTCACTTTCAAACTGCTAAGTAATTACTTTTTCTCTGGCACAACCATTTGCCACTCTGTTCTAAAGAAACTGCATGTATGTGGATGTATTATGCATGAACAGTTAGCATAATGGATGCATATCTTACTCTTGAAAGTGGCTTCTTTATTGTTTGGTTTGTTTGTTTGTTTTAATAAAATACTTGGGGACCTTCACCTCTGAAATGGACACAAGAGGAAGAAATTGTAACAATAGACAACTGAGCCAAGAAGCAAACGGTATCATATACCAAGTTGCTTCTTGAAACATTAAGTCTTGGGAAGTGTCTGCCTCGTTCCCATTCCATTCATTGTTCCTGGCAAGCTGACAGTGCGCCCTGATGCGCTGCGACAGTAGCTCCCCCACTCCACTTCTAATCAGCCACTCAAACATTTCTTCATTTCCAGACTGGATGGCAGCTCATAACATTAGACACAAATGCATACTGTTTAAAGGCAGACATTCGTCTGTTGCATGGACTTCCTTCTCTTTCTGCACGCTCCAGACACACACACCCCAGCCACAGAAAGTTGGAAGCTATTCCATTCAAAGCTCAGTGAGATGTTGCCCCCCACATATAGGAAAGAAAAGAAATCAAGCAATGATGACAAAGATCCTGAATGAGTCATAAGAGAATGCCCTTCAATTGTAGAAGCATGACTAACATTGGAATATCGTGACTGCTTCACAAAGTAAAACATTGTATTTGGTTGATTATAAAATAAATAGTCCTCTGTTTGTCCATACCCCCCCCCCAAGAAAACAGGCTTGGAAGGGTTGCTTACTTCAATGGGATAGGTGTTCTTACTTTTGAACATACTGCTGAGAGTGTTGCTTAGAAACTAGGCAAAAAATAACAAGAAGCACTCCTTTCATAATCTTCACTTATCTTGATGTTAAAAAAAATAAAAACCTGAAGTTTTCACATTTTAATCTAAACCATACAACTTGTACCCAATATATTTTAATAATGAACTTTTGTTGATAAAATGTGATCAGCGCATAAACAATATACATGTGTTTTATTCCAAAGAAGCAAACAATTAATTCTGCTAGTGAGAGAAGTAGAGAAGGCTTTGAAAACAGTAAGTGACATGGAAGCCAAGCATTAAGAGCTCCTAAGAGTTTGTCACCTGGAATTGAGTAGGAACTTTGTTCTTTCATCCTTTTCCCATCCTACCTCCAAACTCTAGGTATTTACTTACATCAGCACAATTTTAGTTATTTGTCAAACTGCCTGTGTCCCTCATTAGGGTAGTTTTACTCAAGAGTGGGACCTCCATATGTATTTTTTATACTCCAGAACTCAGAAGACATTCAACAAAGTATTCCCTGAAAAAAGCTTTCCTAATAAATTTTAAAATATTCTGATTCCACCGTCAAAGACTTTGATAAAAACTACAAAATGATCATTACATTTTTCTTAAAAAGGAAAAATGACAAAGAAAAAGATCAGCCCTGGCTGTTTGGCTCAGTGGTAGAGCATTGGCCCTGCCTGTGGATGCCCCGGGTTCAATTCCCGGCCAGGGCACACAGGAGAAGCACCCATCTGCTTCTCCACCCCTCCCCCTCTCCTTTCTTTCTACCTCTCTTTTCCCCTTCCGCAGCCAAGGCTCCACTGGAGCAAAGCTGGCCAGGGCACTGAGGATGGCTCCATGGTCTCCTCCTCAGGCACTAGAGTGGCTCCAGTTACAACAGAGCAATGGCCCAGATGGGCAGAGCATCGCCCCCTGGTGGGCATGCCGGGTAGACCCCGGTCAGGTGCATGTGAGAGTCTGCCGCCCCTCTCTTCTCACTTCAGAAAAATACAAAAAGAAAGGAAAAGACCATGAAAACTTTGACCTGCCTTCCCAAATCTCCAACTCTTATCCTTGGAATGCAGTATGTCATACGTGCATTTTACTGACATCCAATGGATCTATAATTCAACTTTCAGTTTTTCAATACAAACTGATGAATAGGGAAGACAGACGATCCAGAAAAGTAGTAATTTAATTTATGGAATTAAATTCACGTGGAAAATTTCATGAGCTAACAATAAAGAATCATGAATAAAACCAAGACCTCTGTGGAAAAAGAGTTAATGAGCTCGTGTAAGTTTACCTCCTTCCAAGAGAACATTTGTGGTTAGAAGCCCCTTGTTCCGATCTAGAGTCTGTTAAACCCTGAGGTCCTGTTCTCTGTGCAATGGAGCTGGCCCAGGGCTGTTTGAATCATCAGGAGATAAGTGAATGCACATGACCCATAGTAACTTCTTAATAAACTCTCAGCCTTTGAAGCACAGCTGGCTTTTGAAGAGATCCATGTCCTCCCACTTCTCTCAACACAGGAGAGCCCAAACGGGGCATAAAAAGACCTTTCCCAGAGGAATCACACCCACTGTCTCTTCCCACTCATAAGGTTTATGAGCTGGCAAAAAAGATCGTCAGACTCCATGTAGACTCTATGTAGGCTGAAATAATGTATGAGTTATTTTCTCGGTCCCTTCCACCTGGGCAAAATCCCCCCCCCCATCAAATTAACGACGGCAAATGGGGTCTTACTTTAGATGTCTATCCTTGATTGACTGAAGTGAACTCTGGTCTGGGGCCATGAGGCAGGAATGGGCACGTCTACCTGCCGGCGTGGCGTAGACAAAGCTCACCCAGCCAGGCACAAGGCAGTGCTTTGCCAGAGCAAATGGTGTTCCCCGTTTACCACCTCTGGAACTCAAGCTGCTTTTCCTCATTCTGTGCCGTATAAAAGGCTTTTATTATATGTTGCCCTCCTTTGTAATACAGCCCCGCTTTCGGGGGGAAATCTGCAGTAATAAGCCGGCTAGTCTTTTAACAGAAGATAAATAGGGTGCGATGGGCTTAAAACCACTCTATTTTGTTTTATCCAGACAGTCTTCCGTGTCGCTTTCATTTCCTTTCTCCCATTTCTGTTCATAGTTATTTTTAAAGAATTAAAACAGAAACAGGTCTGTAATGTAGACAGATGTTACAAAAGTACGAGGCCGTACTCTGTGCAGAAAACCACGTAAACAGTTCATAGGCTAAGATCCTTCATAGATCTTCTTTTACCAAAGGCATTGTACCTATAATTCCACTTGTGTAACAGACGGTTCACTTAAAACCTCACTGAAGAAAGTGGCTCTTGGTTAGACAACCGTCATCGCCACCCACAACAGATGTTGATAGAATATCTACTACTTTTAGGGCAGTGCTAGGTCTACAAGTGAGCTAGCATTAAAGAAGAAGAAAAGAGAAAACAAAATGTTTCCTCTTCTTCCTCGTATGCTATTAATCATTTCCTTCTATCTCCTTCCTTTGCGATCATACGAAGACACTTGTTTGCTTTCGCTCCTCATACCTTCTAGGTTTAATAAGAAGTTCTCCTGAATTAATCCTTCCCACTGGTGGTGCTCTTCCCCGCTTGGGTCAGGTACATCTAAGGAAGAGATTGAATAGCCTGATGACTTCTGGGCCTTTTCACTTAGAGCTGGAAGGTAGTTGAATATCTTAGAAAAAGAGGCTCAAGCTACCTGCCCTAAGCATCACCTTAGCTTCCCTTTGAAACTGTAGGATACCGGGGACCCAGGATCAAAGCACAAACCTACCCACCCACCCACCCACCCCCCGCCGCTGGCATCCTCAGGATATCCAGGATTTGGGGTATTTATGGTGCCAGAATTCGAAATTTTGTCACACTGTTTCCTGTGACCTTCTTACCATATTAGAGACGTATACTCAGGCCACATTCATCCCCCCACTTACCATGTCCTGCATCGCTGGATGAAAGGAAGAAAAGAAATGTAAGATTCCGCAGAACACCAAGGAGTTATTTACAAATGAGCAAAGGAACCTCAAAGCTGGGTGGAAAATAATGATCCAAGAATCCATTATAATCTGCTTTGAACGAAAGTACTGATCATAAACATAACCAAGCTACTATAGCTGTAGAGGCAACAAATTAATAGGACTGAAAAAGCTAAATATGATTCCCGAGGGCCCAGTAAATACCCCCAAATACGCCACAAATTTTACAAATATTTAGCTCACTACCAATTTTCATTAGGGTTCTTAAAGATGAGGTTTCATAACGTACAGCAATGAGGACCACCTTCTTTTATCATCACGAAGGACCCGTTTTACTAATTTTCCACCTGGGATATTATGTTTGGAAATATTTGTCCTATCAAACAAGGTAATATTCTAAAAGTAAATTTCATTTATGTCCACAAACAATAATGTATAGCTCTGCTGTCTCTCCTACTTTTCATTTTCTATTCAGTCCCTCTACATTTTTTTCTAAAGATATTTTTTTTGATTGATTGATTTCAGAGAGAGGAGAGAGAGAAGGAAAGGCAGAGGGGAGGAGTGGGAAGCATCAACCCATAGTTGCTTCTTGTGTGTGCCTTGACCAGGCAAGCCCAGGGTTTCGAACTGGTGACCATAGCATTTCAAGTCGATGTTTTATCCACTGTACCACCACAGGTCAGGACAGTCACTCTACTTCTTTAACTTTGCCTTCCCTCCCATTTGTCCCCTCTCTAAATTTACAGGGAATACAGAAATACACACACACACACACACACACACACACACATTCATGAATCTTAAATATACATGTTCAGAGCCAAGAAGGTGAGTAGTTTGTAAATGTAAGTACAATTCAATTATTTAACAGTTTAAAAATAAAACTTCCAGGGTCCCTGCAAACATTCCCCAGGCTTCCCATCTTCACACTGGGCATTTCTCAATTCCAGTACTTCAGTCATATACTTCGAGAAAGTCAACATACGTAAGGTTTACAGAGACATTTGGGCTAAGCACCAAGGATTCAGTTCAAACAGTTCTCTCCAGAATTTAGTACACAGAACCCCAAAAGGAAATGCCTCAGGTCTTCCATCCCATCCCTAGCACCCCAATTTAGACTGTTGGGGGAAAGCACCATCCTCGGAGGCCTCGCTGCACACTTAGCCGTGTGGCTCGCCTCCCCAAGCCATTCCCACTGTGGCACGCCCGCTATTCTCTACCATCTGGAGCCTGTATTTGATATAAGCTCGAACCACACATGCAGGAGAAAAGAAAAAAAAAAAACAAACCAACTCTCATTCGCATTTAACTGAAGTTGGTAGTAGAACAATGCACCATGTCATCCAGGCTTTCTGTACGTGTGAGACAGGAAAGAAAGGGTAAATACAAACCTTCTCCTTTGTTTCCTGGTTCTCCGCTCTAAGGTCTTCATATTCGCCTATTGCTAAAAGAGAGAGAGAAAACAACGTTATAACGCTATCAAAAGTTTACTGTAGAAATGCCTGGGAATCCAACTCAGCCCAATTGATATTTACTGGGTTTGGGGTAGGGTGCAGAAGAGACCACAGAAGGACTTCTGCTTTCAAGAGGAAGGAATAAGAAGAAACCATACCAGCTATGAGCCCACCATGCTGAATTTCAGTTCTCTTCAGGTTATTAGGAAGACCTATGAGACATAAGTGACCTATGACAAGTCACTTCATTTTGATACTCAGAACTTGGTCCTGGCAGGTGGGTGTTCCCTGAAGTTCCTTATAGCACTATTAGCCTGTGGTTCCGGAATCAGAGGTTTATTTTTAAAATAAGCCTGCCAGGAAATAAAGTAGGCTTACGCATTCAACTCACTGTCATGCCGCTGCTCTGTCCACATGGCAGAAAGTTCATGCTATGACCCTTCGGCTAAGAATAACTATTCCCAGGCATTGCAAGATCATCGGTCACCAAGCCATGCCCAGACACCAGCCAGATTCATTTCGCTAGGTTGCAAAAATATGTGAATTATTAGGAAATACTTCCAACTATATGGTGAGAAAAAGCAGTTTTCAACTTAAAACCCTTTACTGACAGAACAAGACAGTCTGAACCCCTACATTCATTTTTCAGCCAAAGCACTGTTGTTAGATAACCTTACAGCTGCGAATATTACATTTGGCGAGCATGATGGGAAGAAGGAGAATGATCTGGCACTGCTGATGGGACAGTGTCTGGGGGCGGGCCTCGCAGAGCTGCCGCCTGCTCCCAGCCCACGGCCTTGACCGCTACCAGACACCAGGGAGCCGGCCAATTGAAATTTTATACTTTTTACTTTCGAAAAATTTAATTGGGTTTATGTACAAAAAGTTTTCCCTAAAGAACAAATGACAAACAGAACTTCCCATTTCTGTGAATAACCTTCAAGGTAGAAATAATCTGAAACCAGAGGCTTCAAGAACATCCAGATACCTGGTCAAAAATTCTAGAAGTGCATGATTCTAACCACTGGATCAGACAGCACCCCACAGACGGACAAGCCACATGGTAAAGTACGTGTTTTCTTTCCTCCAATCATGAACTGAAGGATTCAGAATAGCTACTGTGATGGTAGGACCCACATGTTAAAATCCGATTGAAATGAACAAATATTGATGAGATTATACCACCAAGGCAGAGAAGTTTTATTAGCGCTCCAACACCACCTCAATCAGAATTTATGGACAGTTTCATTGAAGCCACACTCAAAAAGAATCCCTAAAAATCACCCCTTAAAACTCAGCTGAGAACACATATTCCAAAAATTTATATGGAACCAAAAAAGAACACGAATAGCCTCAGCAATCTTAGAAAGAAAAAATAAAGCAGGAGGTATCACTCTTCCTGATATCAAGGTTTACTATAAGGCCATTATACTCAAGACAGCCTGGTACTGGCATAAGAACAGGCACATAGATCAATGGAACAGAACAGAGAACCCAGAAATAAACCAACAGCTTTATGGACAACTGATATTTGACAAAGGAGGAAAGAACATACAATGGAGTAAAGACAGCCTCTTTAACAAATGGTGTTGGGAAAATTGGACATCTACCTGCAAAATAATGAAACTAGTCCATCAACTTACACCATTCACAAAAACAAACTCAAAATGGATAAAAGACTTAAATGTAAGCCGTGAAACCATAAACATCTTAGAGGAAAACATAGGCAGCAAGCTCTCCGACATCTGTAGCAGCGGTATATTTGCCGATTTATCTCCACGGGCAACTGAAATAAAAGGCAAGATAAACAAATGGGACTATATCAAACTAAAAAGTTTTTGCACAGCTAAAGACAATAGGAACAGAATAAAAAGACAAACCACACAATGGGAGAACATATTCAACAACACATCTGATAAGGGGTTAATAACTAAAATTTATAAAGAACTTATAAAATGCAACACCAGGAAGACAAACAACCCAATCAAAAAATGGGCAAAAGAAATGAATAGAAATTTCTCCAAAGAGGACATACAGATGGCCAATAGGCATATGAAAAAATGCTCAACATCACTAATCATTAGAGAAATGCAAATTAAAACCACAATGAGATATCACCTCACACCAGTCAGAATGGCACTCATCAGCAAAACAACACAGAATAAGTGCTGGCGAGGATGTGGAGAAAAGGGAACCCTTCTGCACTGCTGGTGGGAATGCAGACTGGTGCAGCCACTGTGGAAAACAGTTTGGAGATTCCTCAGAAAATTAAAAATCGAACTGCCTTTTGACCCAGCTATCCCACTTTTAGGAATATACCCTAAGAACACCATAGCACTGTTCGAAAAGAAGAAATGCGCCCCCATGTTTGTGGCAGCATTGTTCACAATAGCGAAGATCTGGAACCAGCCCAAGTGTCCGTCAGAAGACGAGTGGATTAAAAAGCTATGGTACATATATACTATGGAATACTACTCAGCCATAAGAAACGATGACATCGGATCATTTATAACAAAATGGATGTACCTTGATAACATTATACGGAGTGAAATAAGTAAATCAGAAAAAAAGAAAAACTGAGAACAGCACGATTACATACATAGGTGGGACATGAAAGTGAGGGTATGAGACATGGACAAGAGAGTGGTGGTTATGGGATGGGGGGAGGGAGGGAAGAGTGGGATAGGGAGGAGGGGAGGGACGCAGGGAAAACCAGATTGAAGGTGACAGAGGACAATTTGACTTTTGGTGATGGGTATGCAACACAATTGAATGATAAGATAACCTGGAGATGTTTTCATTGTACATATGTACCCTGATTTATTGGTGTCACCCCATTAGAATTAATAATAATAAAATATATATATTAAAAAAAAACTTAGCTGAATGTGTATACATAAAGAGACTACCCTTTTAAAAAGAATTACATTTTAACAAAGAAGATCTGATTAACCACAAGAACACAGCTCTCTCCCACCAGCTCCTCAGCCTTCCACCCCACGATGCTAGCCAATGAGTACAAACTAAATTGCTCTTGGCTCTGAAAAAAAATCTATTAACAAGTCTCCCTCCTTTTCTACAAGAAAGAAATAATTACTAAGAGATGTCAAAAATATGCATTTACGCCATTGGGTAATCTATGCTCATAATCCCAAATATTATTACTCTATCTAATACTGCTTTGAAAAATAAATACATACTTGATAGGGAGACCTTGCATTAATTTACCCAACATTTGAAAGTACGTACAGATGAAGTTGAAAACCACAACTGATTTACCACTCTATTCTTATTGACCCATTTACAGACGTACAAAATGAACAATAAAAGTTTATAAAACCATGATCTCATATGGACATTAAGAAAATATTCTTTGTACTTAAAGCATCAGATAATGGCTTTGAAGGCTTTTTTAAAATGCCAATACTATTCTTCCATTATATTGCCAATAGAATCCAGATGAATCCTTCTAGACTCTCAATTACTGGGTCTTTGTGAAAAGGGCTCATTAAGAACTCTTCACCTGTCATATCTTAATGGAAATCACAGAAAATAGGCTTCACTGTGATGACGTGAGAGTTAAAAAATAATAATAAAGCCAGGTACAGGGAATGGAAATAAAAAGTGTGGGTAAAATTCAACTAGTTGGTAGAAAAACGGGACCACTTAGGGGACAGAGTATAAAAAAAATTATTAAAATTTTTATTTCTTTGAAGTTAGAAAACCAAGCTCACTGGTCTAAATAATATCTGCACACACACACCATAATGAATACATATGTAACCATCCTCAGCAAAAGTGGCAGAAAAAACTGTGAAGTGACCCACATTATTTAGCTACTTCTTTTTTGGCAACAGTAACGGGTTACAGAGAAAGCCTTCTGATTGTTCCAAAACTAGTTCACAGTTTGTACATTTTAAGTCGGTTGCACAGCTCAGGTGCAATTTGATGAGAGACCCTCCAAATCTTGGACTCACCAATACAAAAGCAAAGATGAATTTCACCTATTAACTGCCGCAAGAAAAATATCCACAGCTTGGGAAGACGTCGTCTCTCAGTTTCCTGGGTCTAGTTCACTTCATAAAGTCTTAAAGCACAATAATTAAAAGGTGCAGCCTAATCCCAGTTCGAGCCCACAATAACCAGGGAATCTTGGGCAAATTGGTTATTCTGAGGCATCTCATATTCCTCATTTGGAAACAAAGAGTAATAATTATACATGTCTCACACTGTTGTTACTAAGTGTGAGTGAGTTACCATGTAAGATATGAGCGCTAAGGCATGTTGAATGTTTAGTACACATTAGCCATGGGTATTCTTACTGGTACAGCAAAGCACGTCAGCTCTTGTGTGCATGCAAGAGATTTGGCTGCTTTTTAACGGCCTTAGTCTGGGGCTTACTTTTGTCACATATGGTCTGAAAGAAGGCACAGCAGAAAATCTCTGAAACCCTAGGTACTACTCTCCTCCAGCAAATATGAGGAGAAAGGGGCCTGACCAGGCAGTGGCGCCATGGAAAGAGCATCAGACTGGGACACAGAGGACCCCAGTTTGAAACACCGAGGTTGTGGCTTGAGAGGGGTTGCTGGCATGAGTGTGGAATCATAGACTCAGTGACACCATGGTTGCTGGCTTGTGCCCAAAGGTCACTGGCTTGAAGCCCAAGGTCTCCGGATTGAGCACGGGCTCACCAACTTGAGCACGGGGTAACTGGCTTGAGTGTGGGATCACAGACATGACCCATGGTCGCTGGCTTGAGCCCATGGTTGCTGACTTGAGCTCAAAGGTCACTGGCTTGAGCCCAAGGTCGCTGGCTTGAGCAAAGGTTCCCTCATTGTGCTGTAGCCCCCCAGTCAAGGCACATATGAAAAAGCAATCAATGAACAACTAAGGAGCTACAATGAAGAATTGATGCTTCTCATCTCTCTCCCTTCTGTTTGTCTGTCCCTCTCTCTGACTCTCTCTCTGTTCTTGTCAAAGAGAGAGAGAGAGAGAGAGAGAGAGAGAGAGAGAGAGAGAGAAAGGGGGCTAAAGATCACTGGTACTTCGACAAAGAAGAAGATGCATGTCCAAGAGCTGTACCTTTCAATCCTGGCTGCAAGTTAGAACCACCTGGGAAGCTTTTAAATCATACAGATGTCTAGCCCCTCTGCACCCATCCCTACCCAAGATTCTGGTTTAACTGGTCTAGGGTAGACCTTGGGCATCCATATTTTTCTAGAAGTGAGCACCTCAGGTGACTGTAATGTGCAGTGAAGGAGGGTTATCACCACCTAAGAGTGCAGAATGGAAGAAAAAGGAAGGTGTGGAGAAAACGATAATATCAAACAGAGCACGTGTTTCAAGAATCACACTGGTTTTCTATTTTCTAACTCCCTAAATTCCAAGAAAGGGAGTTTTCCTTCTAAGCTGCAAATCATGGTATAATCAGCCCAGGAAACAGCATTGCTAACTCCCGATAACATCTCTGTCTAGGAGGGAAAATGATTATTTCACCTGGGGCCTTCCCTGTTTTAGCCCTGAAGAGTCCAGGGTCCTCGGGAACTCTCAGTCCCAGGGAGGTTAATCACCCTGTCTCTTGCATTAGCTCCAGATCAGTATTTCCAACCAATATTTTCTAGACTGACACTGTCAACTAGGGTAGCCGCTAGCCTCATGGGGCTACCTACATTTAAATTATTTAAAATTAAATAAAATTCCAAATTCAGTCCTTCAGCAGCATCAGCCAAATTTCAAATGCTCAACAGCTACAAGTGCCTAACGGCTCCCACAGTGGACGGTGGACACAGAACATTCTGTCACAGAAGAAAGTTCTACTGGACAGGACCAGTCCGGGCATCTCTGTCCTCAAACTCGGCACCCTGGAGAGTGAACCCACTGACTCGCACGCTCACGAGTGCAGGATTGCCCTTCACTGGTGTCATCAGCCACCCAGTCCTCGAGCTGGCACCTCAGGACCACCCTTGAGTCGCCACTTTTTCCCACCTCCCACGGATCATCACTCTGCTCAGATCTCTTAAAATGACTCTCCCATCTGCCCTTCTTCTACAGCCAGTACTTCTGCCAGGATTCCGCCCCTCAATTGTGGCAAAACGCCTTCATCTAGCTCTACCCAACCTCTATCCTAAGTTCAGTCTGTACAAGATAAATAGCATAGTAACAAAGAAACCTGGTCATTTCACTCTCTGATGGAAAAGCCCCCAAGTATGTTAGAACTCCAATCTCCCTCTCTTCCTACTCCCCTACTCGCCATTCAGCCTGAGACCACAACTTACTCCATCACCCCCAAAGTCCCAATGTTTCCCTGAGCCCGCTAAGACGTTTAATATCCAGGTGTCTTTAAAATGTTTTTCCCTCTGCCTTCATGGTCTTCCCTCCCTATCTACCCTACCCCCTCATCTCCATTGTAATTCAACTGTCATTTCTTCTAAAAAAATTAAAAATTAAAAAAACCCTCCCATTTACCTAAAGCAAAAATCAGTACTTCTATTTCTACTATATGACCAGTGTACGCTGTTTATATGTCTCTACTGGATGAAGCATCTATATACATACATTACAAATGATCTGAGCACAGGTCTAGTTTCTTGTCTTGTCTCCCACTTGATTCATTGCTTATACCCAGCAGAATACCAAGCACAGAGTTGGTGCCCATATTGAACGAATGGCTGGTTTATTTCAATCTGTGATGTAGAGCAATTAAGCCAAATATTAACATCCTCATTTTAAAGATGAAGACGCAAATGCATTAAGAAGTCAAATCTGCCTGACCAGGCAGCGATGCTGTGGACAGAGCATCGGACTGGAATGGAGAGGACCCAGGTTCGAAATCCCGAGGTCGCCAGCTTGAGCATGGGCTCATCTGGTTTGAGCAAGGCTCATCAGCTTGAGGTCGAGGTCGCTGGCTTGAGCAAGGGGTCACTTGGTCTGCTGTAGCCCCCCCGGGTCAAGACACATATGAGAAAGCAATCAATGAACAACTAGGTGCTGCAATGAAGAACTGATGCTTCTCGTCTCTCTTCCTGTCTGTCTGTCCCTATCTGTTCCTCTCTGTCTCTGTCACACACACACACACACACACACACACACACACACACAGACGTCAAATCCACAGTAAGAAATGGTAGAGGCAGAACCAGTCTACGCATTCCCAGTCACTCATGTAAAACACATTACTGAGCATTACTGTGGACAATGTACCTCTGAGCACCAGATCAGAAACTGTCTTTGAGGGTGAGGCCTGCGTTTTCATGCATCCAGATGCCACAATCTAGCGTGATGCCTGGCATACAGGGGGCACCTAATAAATGTGTGCTAAATTAAGGAAAAAGGAAGAATGGGTCTAAGTCTTCACATGAACCAACCGTGAAAGAGCCCATAATCTCCTCTCTCTGACGTCATATGTTACAACTTATGACGGGTACTTAATAAAAATGAAACTTTAAATAGCCATCAAATTTATCCAGAAGACATCGCCTCGTGAGCCCTTCTAATGGAGATTCTTGCCCGTTGAGCCCTCATCTCTGAGGTCCATGGGACCTTGAAACACCTCTTACTAATGGAGAATGAGGCATGAGTCATAACAGCTAATGTGCAATTAGGGTATTACTCCCTTCTGCACACATCCCGATGGGGCCGCCCTTAATGCCAGAGAAGAAAAGAGATGTCATGTATACCTCACTTGTTAATTAAAGCATTAGAAAAGTCAGGGAAAACACTACTGGAAAAACTGATCAGAAAAACAAAAGGTGACAGATTTCACATCTGAAAAGAAATCACACCAAACCTGAAACTTACTCATCACGTGGCAGAACACACAGCTTAGTGTCAATGAATTAATGAAGCTTAAGAAGCACCCACAACAAACTATATTCAGGATTTAACATTAACCAACAGAAAAGAAAGAAATTGAGTAATTTTAAAATACAAGTATAAGTCTGGTTTCTAGTCCAGTATGTAAGAAACTTGTAAACTGACACTCCCATCCTCGCAACAAAAAAAAAAAGGCCGAACAAACCGAAAATCAACAACTCCTCTTAGATCTTTCAGAGAACTGAGGTCACAGGGCAAATTGCCACTCCAAAAATTGGAGAGGCAATTGAGCAGATGCAGAGGGTCACACCTTTCATCAGAGCAGAAGTCAAGGAGTAGAACCTGCTCGCTAATCACGACAGGGCAGCCGATGCTGTGATCGACAAATGATTGGCAAATGGCTGGACGCTCAGTACTCATATGAGGAATCCAATGGACAATGTGAACTACGGAGCTGAAAAGAGACAGAGGCGGTGTCAAAGGGACCAGAGGGAAAGGGGAAGAGGGATGGGATCAGAGAGGGGAAAGAGATTAGTGGAATTATGTGCACATAACACAGAGACAGAGCAGGACAGCACATCCTGAAGGGAAGGGGGAGGGCGTTGGGGGGAGGGGGCAACGAGGGTATCAAAGGGAACATGGGGGTGGGGGGACAGGGAGATATATTCGATGGGACACTTGAATCTATGTAAACACAATAAATTGAAAAAGAAAACAAAAACACCTCAGGGGATGGCCCCCCACATGTGAGTTTTACCTCTGGGAGTGCTAAAAGGTCCTCCCAGGAAGCATCAGAGAAAATATCCCTACTGCTTCTGGCCAGGAAGGGGGGAGAAGTAGCCATTTTCAAACCACTCAGAGTATTCTGTTCTCCTTAACAGGCCTGCCCTCCAGAGAAATTACTTTGCGGGAGCCCCACAGACTTACGGGAAGGGAATGACCCAACCCCGGTGCCCTCTAGCATTCCTGTCGCAGCTAAGGAGGAAAAACAAAACTGAGAAGCACTTTTGACAAGTCACAGCCCAGGGACATCGGCTCCCTAAAAGACTAAGTAAGGCCTTATCACAGGTGACACACTTCTCTTCCCCATACCTTACCACCACGTGAATGTTTATAGCACTTTTAGTCATAATTGCCAAAGCTTCGAAGCTACCCCAGTGTTCACCAATGAGCGAATGGATGGATGGACAAACTAGGGTACCCCCATACCAGCGATTTTCAACTGGAGCACGGCAGTGGACACACTGGTGCGCCGCAAGAATCTTTATAAAAACACACAATACCTGACCGTTTAGTCAGGGGCACTGACCTCTTTTCCCTGAGATTGTCAGATAAAAAACTGACAACAGCCAACACAGTAATAGCCATTTGGTATGAATGAGTCAAAATTATACCAATTTTTTGTCAGATTGGCAAAAAGTATATTTTTGGGGGTGCGCAGAATTTCAGTAGTTTACGTATGCCATGAGATGAAAATGGTTGAAAATTGCTGATCCACGCAATGGGATATTACCCAGTGATAAAGAGAAATAAATGAGCTAGCAAGCTGGGAAAAGACATGAAGGAACATTAAGTGCAAATAATTAAGTGAAAGGAGTCCATCTAAAAAGGCTATCTACTGTACAATTCCACTCTGTGACATTCTGCAAAACCATGGAGCTAGTCAAAGGAACAGGGGTTGCCAGGGGTTCAGAGGTAGAGAGGGAGCCATGATCATTTAAAGCAGAGGAGATTTTTGGAGCAGCGAAATTATTTGTCATAACTATGTAATAGTGGGGACAGATCAAGAAGTTGCCAAAAACATAGAATGTACATGTATAATATGTCAGTGTTGGTCAATTAATTGCAATGTACCATACTAATCTAGGATGTTGATAATAGTGGAAACTGGGTGCATGGAAACTCTGTACTATCTTTGCAATTTTGCTGCAAAGAATGAACCCTAATGTAAACTATGGACTTCAATAGTTAATAATGAGGTATCAATATTGGTTCATCAATTCTAACAAACGTATCACACTAATACAGGACGCTAATAGGGGAAATTAGGAGGGAGAGAGGAGGAGCTATGTAGTAATTCTCTATGCTTTCTGTTCAACTCTTCTGCAATCCTAAAAGGGCTCCCAAAATGTCTTATCAGAATCATATACTGATTTGTGCTGCAGAGGATTTTAACTAAAAGGATCCTAATATATTACTGTTCATTGTATTATACAAAAACTTTCAGAACTCATAGGTTTTAGTTGTTGTTTTTGTTTTTAAATGAGAGTAGAGGAGATAATGAGACAGACTCTTGAATGTGCCCTGACTGGGATCCACCCAGCAACCCCATCTAGGGCCGATGTTTGAATCAACTGAGCTATCCTCAGCACCTGAGGCCAACACTCAGACCAATCGAGCCACTAGCTGCAGGAGGGGAAGAGAGGAAGAAGGGGGAGGGGGAGGGGGAGGGGGGAGAAACAGATTGCTGCTTCTCATGTGTGCTCTGACCGGGCATTGAACCCGGGACAACCACATGCCAGTCTGACACTCTATCCACTGAGCAAACCGGCCAGGGCCAAGAACTCATGCTTTAATGTTTAAAATGCTTAGCCAGTATGGTAAGCAGAGAAAAAACAAAAGCCACATTCCTTCTACACTTTAAAACAAAGCCTGGCTGTGTTACAGATTTATAGAATAAAATCTACAGCACAACAAAGTTTAAAATACACATACATTTTAAATCCAACAATTTGGCTTTTGAGAATTTTTCCTACAGCTGCATTTACAGATACATGTGTACAAGAATGTAAGTAGCACTATTATTTTCAATACATTTTCATTTATAAGCTTTAGATCTGCAGCAAAATTGCAAAGATAGCACAGAGTTTCCATACACCCAGTTTCCACTATTATAACATCCTATATCAGTATGGTACATTACAATTAATTGACAAACACTGACATGTTATTATGAATGAAAGCCCATACTTCATTCATAATTTCTTAGTTTTTACCTAATGTTCTATTTTTTGTTCCAGGATCTCACTCAGATACTGCATTGCGTTTAGTTGTCATGCCTCCTTAGACACCTCTTGGCTGTGACAGTTTCTCAGACTTTCCCTGTTTTTGATGACTTTGACAGTTTTGAGGAGTACTGGTCAGGTATTTTGTAGAATGTCCTCAATTGGGATTTGTCTGATGTTGTTTTCCTCGGGATTAGACTGGAGCTATGGGTTTTTAAGGGAAGACACAGAGGTCAAGTGCCGTTTTCATCACCTCTTATGAAGGTACATACTATCCTCAACGAGGCTGGACCAAAAGAAAGATCAAGTGTCGCAGAAACGGAAAGGTACCTATTATCCATGGGGTGTAAATCACCAGTGCAGGTGACCTTGATCGCCTTGCTGAGGTAATGTCCGTTGTTCTCCACTGTCACGTTACTCTTTCTCCCCCTCCCATACTGTCCTCTTTGGAAGGAAGCCACCATGCCCACACTGAAGGACCAGGGCATATGCTCCCCCTCTTTGGGCAGGAGTCTCTGTATACATTACTTGGAATTGTTTGTATAGAAGCTTTGTTTCTTCTCCCTATTTATTCAATCATATATTCTTATCAATATGGACTCATGGATATCTGTTTTACACTTTGGGTGATAATCTAATATTTTGTTGCTCATATTGTTCCACCTTTGGCTACTAGGAGTCCTTTTGGTGGGTTCTTGAATCTCTTTCACACATCCCCATTATTGTGGGCTTGTTTGAGCACTTCCTCAGTTTGTATCATTTCTAGCACCGGGCATCCCAGTCCCAGAATCAGCCATTTCTCCCAGGAGTTTTGTTCCTTTAACTAGAAGATGATACAAGAAGCCATGTTCTGCAGCTAGATGGGTTCACTGCTGCTAGTACACCCAGGCTCCCAGCTGGTAGAGCAAGGATATATGTGTGTGTATACTAACCCAATGTATATATACATAGCTATATATATTTTTATGTATAACCAACTGTATCTATATCAAGCTAAACATGAGCTCATACTGATGTCTCCAACTCTTATCTATTGTTAGAAGTATTACTATTATTTTAAATTTTTAGTGAGAGAGACAGAGAGACAAAGAGAAGGACAGATAGGGACAGACAGATAGGCAGGGAGAAAGAGGAGAAGTATCGATTCTTCATTGCGTCACTTTAGTTATTCATTGACTGCTTTCTCATATGTGCCTTGATGACAGGGGACAGGGAGGCCCCAGTTAAGCCAGTGACCCCTTGCTCAAACCAGTAATCTTGGGCTTCAAACCACTGACCTTTGGGCTCATGCCAGCTACCATGGGGTCATGTCTTTGATCCCATGCTCAAGCTGGTGAGCCCACACTCACGCTGGTGACCTCAGGGTTTCGAACCTGTCTCCTCTGCATCCTAGGTCAATGCTCTATCCACTGTGCTGCAGCCTGGTCAGGTGAAAGCATTATTTTTAATCTCAAATAAAAACAGGTGAAAGCATTATTTTTAATCTTAAATAAACACAGAGACACGGAAGTGTCCATTCAGAAGATGTTAACTACTTTGTGGGAAATCCATACACTGGAAAACTAGCCAATTAATTTTTAAAGATTTAACTCTTTATGTACTGGTATGAATTCTTTTTAAAATATATTTATTGATTTTCAGAGAGAGAGGAAGGGAGAGGAAGGGAGAAAATAGAGGGGGGAGAAAGAGAGAAAGAGAAACACTGATTTGTTGTTCCACCCATCCATGCATCCATTGGTTGTTCTTGTACATGTCCTGACCCAGGATCAAACCCGCAACCTTGGAGTTATGAAGACAATGCTCTAACCATCTGAGCTACCCAACCAGGGCTGTACTGATATGAATTCTAATCCTTATATATTAAGCGATAAATAATATGTGCATATAAAGCACACAGTTTCTGGAAAGAAATACAACAAAAGGTTAACAGTAGACAACTTTGAGGAATGGAAATGGGTTAGAGCATGCATTATCAACGGGGTGATAATGCTCTCAAAGAGGAAACTATTCCTACATTTTACAATCGTTTGTAGCCCTCCAAAGGGTCACTGTACCTGAAAGGATGTACTGTACAGTTTATCTGTGGGATTAAACTGTTACAGGGAGGAGGACCCGTTAGGGGAGAAATCTACAAAAGACTCCTTGGGAAAATACAATGAAATAAATATGGGGAAACAATGAGTTAGATGGACTATGGAATAGGTCATTGTACTTTTCACATTATATGCTTATGTCTTCTACAAAAGTTTGTTCACAATTTTATCTACGTAATGGAAGTGTTAACCGAACAATGAAATTCTGACTCGAAGATGTAGTTCCTCAGCCCACGCTGAGTTGCCATCTCATGAAGGGTTGCCCAAATGATGTCTTTTCAGCGGTGGCTAACCAACTTTAAGAGGAAATTGCATTTTTAATAGGTATGCTGGTTGGCAACACAAGCCATATGGACCACAAGTCCTAACATACTTACCTAGTCACTTACAGGAAAAGTCCGCTACCTTTATATGGATCCAACATTAGCAATGCTTCAGCTTTTTCAGACGGACATGGTCATTGTAGCAGGCAACAGTTTGAGTCCCTTCTGCTAAAATAATGTTCTAGTACTTTCTAACCTAGAGCCCAGGGAATACTGGATGCCTCTTTTAATCACTAACTCAGCTCTAAGAATAAACTTGACTAAATTTCCATCTGAATTTTAAGTGCTATCTCAATAATCTTGAGGAAAATAATAGTAACTAAAGACGAAAGGAGATTACCTTGCTTTAAAACCAATTGTCATACTATAGGAGATCCATTTTAAGTAGTGTTAGCTGAAGAACAGCCCATAACTTGGGTTGTTTGTTGTTTTGGTATGATGTTAGAACGTCCTTATGGTTAAGTGACAATCACTCTCCTCCAAACTTCCTCAACAAGTTTCAAATGACACAACATTATTATGTTGACCAGTCACTGTTTGTGTCTGCCCAGTCTGCATCCCCCCTTCTGGTAGTGGCACACCATTCTATTTTGGACAACTGTCCTAATCCATCAGTCTTTGTGGAGGCTGCCAAGAATGGTGCTTTGCCCTTCCCTGGCCAAAGGATTTAAATACATAAGCCAAACTAGGTCAATTAGACACTCTTCTGGAATCTACATGCCTACCACCATCTCGAGGCAGGAATTCCTCGCCAGCAGGGACAAGGATTTATTCATCTCTGTATCTCTGATGCCTAGCACAGTGCCTGGCTATGAATATTCAATGCACAGGGGTTGAATAAATTACAAAGAAAAGCATGTACCTTAAACAAATGCTAAGCTAAGTCTATCATTTCCCAACATAATTCTGGAGGGGGAGCAAATTGTATGATGTTTTGTAAGGGAAATGTCCACTTTAGTAGCTAGGGAATATGCATTGGAAACAGTATCCCAAGTTGCCATTTCTCAGCGCATTAGAGATGTCAATCAGTCCAATAAAATAAAGCCCCCCAAAAGACAAAAGGAGAATTACCTCATTACCTCAACATCTGCTTGAACATAAGCAATCTCACACTGGCTAATTTTTTTTAAAGGGACATAATATAACTTTCTACAAAGACATAATATAGCTAATTATACCATTCACTGGAAGGGAACATACAATGTTTTGAAGTAATTCAGAAGTGGGTGTGATTTATAAGACATGGAGCCGAGGGAATGGTAGGTATAAATTAGAGATTGTTCTTATTATGACAGACTCCGTCATTACATTTCACAACTTTTGTCAAAAGCAACCTTATTCACCATACCACTGAAGGCTCCACATTAGGGAAGGCTGCTGTCAGCTCTGCCTTTCAGCACCCATAGGAACCTTCTTTCTGAACTCCCTTCTGGGAAATGGGTTCAAATTTCAGACTTCAAACTTACTAAGGAAGGAACAATACGATGAAACCTCACTGGTCAATAGACATATGAAAAAGATTTCAAACCTCACTAATAATCAGGTATACAAATTTTTTAAAGGTACCACTTTTGTTCATCAGATTGGCAAAATTAAGAAACGTCAGGTTGTCAAAACTAATAAAGACCGCTATTGGTCAGTGTTGACCAGTGTCAACATTGTCGTTTCCTGGGCACTACAACAGGATATTTGAACTGGACCAGCCATTGCGGGGGGCACTTTTGCAATGTCTAGCAAAATTTTATGTGCACATGCCCTCTAATGCAACAATTCCATTTCTAAAAATGTAGCCTAGAAAAATATCTAGAATTGTAGAAATTTATTTGCATGATTATTTTACCAGTGACTGTCTACCAGATAAGAAACTTGGTACAAGCAAAGACTGGTTCACCATCTCAACCCCCAGTGACCAGCACATGGGCTTAACATGTACAGTAGGTACCTGGTAAGCATTGGTTAGAAGAATAAATGAACATGTTTACTCAGCATTAAAAGAAAGTATTAGATGAATATTAATTCTTGTTCACATTAAATAGTGGTGCTGAAGTTATTAAAATATTATTAACAGTTAGTAAAAAGTATTGTCTACTTTCAAAAATAAATGATACATTCCATCAGCTTACAAAATTGGTCATAATATTGGTAAGAGCCCAAACACCTTGGTGACTGTTTTTCCACCTCAAATCCCTATCTACCCAGTTTGTTCCATTGGTCAAACAGCAATTAAATATTCTCGAATTTGGGAGCACAGTCTATGATCCAATGACAGACAAATGCCCTGGTTCTGAGATGTAGAAATGTTATACTATGGGCTAAAAAAAATTCCAAACCTGTGTAACCAGACTCAATATCCTTTTTAAAAAAGTATGCCTTTTAAGAAACAGAAATGTCAAACTCTATCTGGTCTATTGCATTGGCTATGTCATTATCAAGGAAATACATCCTATACAAATACCATTGACATGGCTTTGTTTCTTTTATGATACAATAAGAGAAAGTATCATAAATTTAAGAATCCTTCCTTTTTCTCAGCTCTCAAATCCAACAAATAAAGACAGACACTATATTCCAAAATGAAATATAAACAATTTGTGGGTTATCTGTATTGTTAATCTACCCTTGAAATTATATACAGAATGAAAAGTGGAATATTTTTTATTAGAAGTGGAATTATTATTTGAAAATGGACCGTCCATCAAAAGATCCTGTATCCATCGACAGATATTACCAATAATGAAATCTCCAACGTCTAGAATATGAATTTATTCTCTTTAGGGATGAGTGAAAATGGTGAAGGGGAACAAGAGGTACAAACTTCCAGTTATAAAATAAATAGGTCATGGGAATGTAATGGAGAGCCCAAGGAATACAGCCAATAATATAAGAACTTTGTAGAATGGCAGATGGTTACTGGACTTATCTATGTGATTACATCATGAGGTACTATATAAATGTCAAATCACCATGTTGTATACCTGAAACTAATATAATATTATATGTCAACTATATTTGAATAAAAAAGGCTTTAAGCTATGGGGGAGGGGGTTTACTAGAAATTTTAAAAATACTAATAGATCCCAGCCCTTCATTAATACACTTGAGAAATTCCAGATAAAGGCATTTTATCCACTCAATAGATTCACTGATGCTGGTGGCTTCATGACCTTGAGCTAACCTGCAACGAGAGTTGAAAGTACTGGGAAGGCAAATTCCATTAACATTATCCAACACCTTCTAGATGCTAGATACCACAGAGGAATGTGTTCTGACCATCTTAGTGAGGTTAAAGAATTTCCTCAAGGTCATCCAGTAAACAGTCAAGAAGCTCACAAAGTAAATAGAAAACAAATTTGTTTCCAGGAAGGACCACACACAGGTCGCAAATGGTATGCTGCTGGTTTTAAGGCGCAACAAGTCATGATACTAGACAGGACCCAGGGTCCCCTTACTTAGCCCTTGCCTTTAGTCAGGTAAGGCTTAGTTAACCACAAGACCCCTCCCTGTAAGGGATACCGGACTCTTCCCAGTTCACAGAATTGGTGACTGGGCACAGAGAAGTGAAAGATCTGGGACCAGACACCAACGACAAGCCACAGAGAAGGGGCCTGTGCGCCCCCTGCGCAGAGCCGCCATGTCAGCAAGTTAGAAAACTAGTGTTCACAGCTGTTTACTTCCTACATTTGTATGGTTCCTCTCCTTCTTGATCCATAGTCTCAGGTCATCTCTGACCAGGGCAATAATAATTTTAAGTCTAAGAAGTGTGAGGTTAGCATTCATTTGGCATTGTTCAGTAGTGCATAAGTAATGGACATGATTGATCAAAACAATTCTTTACGAAGGGATAATCTCCAGTTACCAGGCAGTGTAGAAATGCATGCACATGACCTGGCTTCCCAGTGGAGGAAGCCCCACACAGGCTGCGTGTGGACTCACTGACTAATAAATTGGTAAAAATGAGAAGTGATAACACACTTCGTGGCCTAAAAATCCTAGCTGGGTAAAGAAAGGGGAACTAGATAGAGCAAACCAGAATGAAAGCTGGGAAGGCTGGAGCGCAGCGCTGCAGGCCTCCCGCGCCAAAGGGCAAGGGTGGGGCCGAGGCTGGAGAGCAAAGCCAGCCTAGCTGCCCACTTCAACCCCTCCCAAGATGTCCAGCCCCACACGCGCTAATCCCACGTGAAAAGTGGTACCGTGAGGGCAGGTTCGCGCCGAATCCCTGTCCCTTCCCCCATCACCCCAGATCGTCAGCTAAGACAACCAGCGGGTGGCATTTCCCGCACTGCCGGGCACCCGCACTTTACCCTCGGGCCTGGGCTCTCCAATGCGCGCGGTGCGCAAAGGATGCCGCCCCACGGGTAACGGAGCTACTGGGGTGACCACGCGACCGCGACACCTGCTGCCGAGCGTCCACGAGCCCGAAGCCCAGCGCCCGGGAAACGTCCCCGCCCACGGGCCGCGGCCGCCCGCACCTGGCCGCTGCGCGCCCGCCGCCTACCTTGCTCCTTGAGGCTGGTGATGAGCTGCAACTGCTTCTCCTCGTCCGAGCTGTTCATTTTGGCAGGTGGGGTCGGGAATAAAAGGCAAGGAGGGACAGGGACAGGCGAGGACTACGACGGGGGAGGGGGAAGGAAAAGCAAGATGCCGATGGCGTGCGGCTTCGCTACCCGGAAGTTGGACTGGCTCCCGCTCCTCCTCCTCCTCCTGGCGCGGAGCGCGCGAGTGAGATCATCCCCACGCACCTACAGCCGCCCCGCTGCACCTGCGGGCGGCGGGCGTGGAGCGACGGGGCGGGGCGGGGCGCACCCGCGGCCGGGAGCCGGAGCTGGGCTGGGCTGGGGGCGGGACCGCGGCGGCACCCGGGCCGCAGCCCTAGCCCTAGCCGGCGCTGGCTGCTGCTGCTCGGCTTTCTCCGCGGAGGCCGGCGCCGCGGGTTGCGCTGGCAGGAGGGCGTGCGGGCCCGGGGCCTGCGTGGGTCGCCCCAGCTCGCTTTTGCACACCTTTCTCTGCCTACCCCACTCCTTACCCCCCAGGGAATCCAAGAAGTGGATCCAAGACAGAACTCGCCTTGGATCTGCAGCGTCTGTGGGAACCGCACTTGGAACGCTGAGCGAAGGCCGGTTCCCGCGAGCCACCCAAATAGAGGGGGCGCGCCGGCTTCCTTTCCGATTCTCACACGGCGGGCAGGGACTGAAACAGGCAGGCCCGTTAGCACACAGCGAGCACGGAGGGCGTGGTAGTGAGTTAAAAGTTCCCGTGTCCAGCGATGGCTTTCTCCAACCTCAATGGGGTCCTGCAGCACGTGGGTCGCAGGTGCTCCCGGGTCACCTGGTTCGCGATGGCAGGACCTTGTCTTTAGCGAGGCTGCCACTGCAGTCCGAATGTCCAAGGCCACACAGCTGCCTGGCAACGTAGCCTGACGGAGTGAAGCCCAGCATACGCCCCATTTCAGGGCCCTCTGCGCTGTTCAAACCCAGCTCTGGGTTAGACCCTGACCAGAACAGAGGCCGCAGGCCCTCCCGATTTCAAAATGGCTCTCTCCAGCCCCCAACTGCTGGTTGTTAGCCTTTGGTCAGTCTACTGACCTCTCTCAACTTTATCTAAAAATAGGAATAATACCTACTCTACAGGAGGAGTTGTTAAGATTGAACAGGGAGAGGAAGAAATGCAAACCTCAAATCCAGAATTTGACACACAATAGGTGGTTGTTGGTTGTTTTTTTAAGGTTACAGGTGTGTGAAAAAGGGGTTGTAGATGCTAATTATGAGCTAAAATAGGCACAGTCCTTTTACACTGATCATTAACATCCAGAATAAATCCAATGAAATTAGACTTACTGAACACCTCAGACTCAAAACTCGTAGTGAGGAACCTACATCAGCTAGTACTTCTGCTCATTCCTCATTCACCATGTAATGCAAGTGCGTCATTTACTGAGTGGGTCTCTTCCCCGTCGATGGGGCAGGGGGCTGAAATATGGATAAATGTTGTAACTAGTATCTATCTGATACTCCTATTAAACTCGAACTCCAGCAGGCTTGAGAAAACGATAGCACTCGTTTCTCCTAAAAGGGTGACATCATAGTTTAGCATGGGTGATTCAATAGTAGAGTGACCTAAAAGGGCAGCATAGTATTTTTGAGTGAGCTAAAATTTTGAAACTTGAAAAATAAATTCAGTAAGGAGTCTTATTGTTCAGTTCTTTCTCTAATTTTTCGCAAGATAGTTTAAGACAGTTGCGGATCAGCCGTCATGAGGATCCCTGGGTGGTAAGCAAATGGCCTTGACTCTGAGAATACACTTTAACCCTCAGAGTTAAAAAAAAAAAAAAGGCCCAGGAGACGTGAGACAATTCTGACTCAACTACATGAAAATGGGAATATGTGCTACCACCAGCTATTTTGAATAAAGAGAAATAATTTCTTTCTAAACAAAAATCAAGAGATTTGGGAAACAAATCGTGGCTACCTGGGTTTGGCCCACCGGCAGGAAACCGGTTAAACCTGATCAGTCACCCTGACTGTTGGGCAATGACCAGAGGCCTCCTCCAAACCTAAAAAATCACAGATAGTTTCTCATACTCAACCCCGTATGAGCAGAGTACCTGTTAAACATTTGGGTTAGTTCACAAAGTTTCATTTTGAAATGGCTGATTTAATTGTCTACTTCAATTATGTGGTAATTTAGGTAGCACTTTGGAAGTTTAAGAACAAGTTAATGGTTTATCAAATCTACAATCAAACTGAGTGCTTTGGTCCCATACTGAATCCACAGCCCCTTGAAATGAATCCTGTTTACCTTCCTTGAAATTAAAATAGCCTCCTGAAATACAATATGGTATTATCTTGAGGGCATGGAATGAGTTATTAGGATGGCTATTAGAGTCAATTATTGGGATTCAGCTCTCCCATTACACTATGGTTTATTTATATGATGTGAATATTGATGGACAGGATAGTAGTGATATAATTAGTTTTTGTTCTGTTTAATAATGCACACAGGGACTTATGTTGCAGGCATCATATTGGATTTATAAGTCTCCAAATAACATGTAATTAAAAACCATTAAAGATGTATGTATCCATATATATATATATATATATATATATATATATATATATATATATATATGGAGAGAGAGAGACATGGAGGGAGAATGAGAGATTTTTAAAAAATGAATTGGAAGGATATGTACCAAACTTAGGAGACTAGGGATAAAAAGCAGATGAACAGGCCAGTGGGTAAGGAGTGGAGTTGGAAAGAGCAGTAATAAGAAGGATTTTCTTTTTCATATTTGTTTTTGTTTTCAGAAAATTAAAACCATACTATTTATATAATCTTTTGAGATATATAGATTAATAAAATCAAAACACAATGGGAAAAAAATTCATTTCCTTTGATCTCATAATATTAATTTCACACTGGAAAAATCTATCCTAAAAGGCTTTATACACAGAGCTATTTATTATAATGTTATTATAATTTTAATTATGTAAAAAAGATAACATTAGAATATCATTTAACAATAAAAAGAAGTAAGGTATTAATACATGCAACATGAATGAACTTTGAAAACATTATACTAAGTGAAAAAAAAGGCCAGTCAGAAAAATACCAAATATTGTATGATTCCATTTTTATAGAATGCTCAGAATAGGCAAATCCATGAAGAGAAGAAATTAATTAGTGGTTGATTATCTAGGACTGTGGGCAGTGGGGAAAATCAGGAGTAGCTGCTAATAGGTGTGAGGTTTCTCATTGGGGTGATAGATTTTTCGAAAATTGATTGGAATAGTGCTTTGCACAACTCTATGAATATATTCAAAACCAGAGAATTGTACACTTTAGGGGTATACCTTGCATATGAGAAGTTTATAGAATGTTACTTGTATCTCAATAAAGCTGTATTGAGCCTGACCAGGTGGTGGCACAGTGGATTGAGTGTCAGACTGGGATGTGGAGGACCCAGGTCCAAAACCCTTAGGTTGCCAGCTTGAGTGCAGGCTTACCAGCTTGAGCACGGGGTTACTGGCTTGAATGTGGGATCATAGACATGACCCCGTTCATGCTTGCTGACTTGAGCCAAAGGTCTCTGGCTTGAGCCCAGGATTACTGGCTTGAGCAAGGGGTCACTCACTCTGATATAGCTCCTCAGTCAAGGTACATATGAGAAAGCAATCAATGAGCAACTAAGGTGCCACAACAAAGAATTGATGCTACTCATTTCTCTCCCTTCCTTCCTGTCTGTCTGTCCCTCTCTTTGACTCTCTGTCTCTGTCAATAAAAAGCTATATTGAAAAACAGATTTTCAGAAGAAGAAAACTTTTATCTTAATATACTGCGTACATAACTTAAATGTATAAGTTTCTAATACAATTTTTTTAGTTTTCAAATATTTTTATAGTTAATTGTTCTCTTACAAAACATTATTTCATATACATTTTATCTTATACCAACATAATCTACATATTCATTCAATGCCATTTGATTATATTGATCAATACTCAGCCATTCTGAAATTCTTGGGTATCTTGAGTTGTTAACTAATATTTGTCTCTTTATAAGTAATGCAGCTGGAATACAAGGACCATATATAGGCATATCATAGTCAAACTGTTAAAAACCAAACATAACATTCAACTCTTAAAAGCAACCAAAGAGAAATATATATTATATGCAGAAGAACAACAATAAAAGTGATGACAGACTTCTTATTTAATGTTATAGTAAAGGATTACAACACAATTCTACATTCAACAATGTAAAATTCACAATATCCAGTATTCAAAAATTACAATAAGCAAAGAAGCAGAAAAATATGACCCAAAATCAGGAGAAAAACCAGTTAATAAAAACAGGAAATGACAGGGATAAGGAAAATAACAGACTAAAACTTTATAAGCAACATTATAAGGCTTATAAATATCATCAAAGGTATATATAAAATATGTAAATGAGCTTAGAAACAGAAATTATAAAAAATACTCCAATGGAACTATAAGAGATAATACAATATCAGAAATGCAAAAAAGAAAAAAGCCCTCCCCCACAGGTATAGGATTTAAAGTAAATTAGACAATATAGAAAAAAAATAGTGCTCTAGAAGCACAGCAATAGAACAATCTAAAAAGAAACACAGAGGAAAAAAAATCTTTTGAAAAATTAACCATCACAGATCTACAATACAATACTGGGCAGTTTAACAGACATGAAATTGGTGGCGCAGAAAGAGACAAAGAAATGGTAAATTAAGTGACAAAAATAATGGCTAAAAAGATCCCAAATTTGATTAAAGATGAAGTTACACATTCAAGTTCAGCAATACATTCCTACAAGGATTCTCAATAAGATTAACAGCACATTTCTTATCAGAAACCATGAGGCAATAGAATGGTACATTTAAAGTTTTAAAAGTTAAAAATTGTCAACCAACAATTTTATTTCCAGCAAAACTGTCCTTTAAAGATGATAGAGATATTAAGACATTTCCAAATAAAAGTTGAAGGAGATTATTACCACTAGACCTGCCCTCTAAGAAGTGCTAAGGGAATCCTTCGGATTTAAATCAAAAGACACTAGACAATATCTCAAACCTATTTGAAGAAATAAGTATCTGTGGTAAAGGGAAAATATAAAAGTCAGCATACAGATGATCTTAGCCTTGGTCTCTAATGACATATTTTCACTCTTAATGATCTTTCCTAATGTCACTGGTAATTGGGGTAATGCAAATCAAAACCACAGTGAGACGTCACTTCACCCCCACTAAGATGGCTACCATCAATAAGATAGACATGAAAAGTTCTGGAGAAAATATGGAAAAGTTGAAACCCTTACACATTGCCAGTAGGAGTGTAAAATGGTATAGTCATTTGGAAAAACAATTTGGCATCTCCTCAAAAAGTTAAACATAGAATTACCATATTACCCAGAAATTCCACTCATACATATATACTCAAGATAAGTGAAAACGTATGTTCACACAAAATTCTAACATGAATGTTCATAGCAGCATTATTCATATTGTGAAAAAAGTAAACAACCCAATGTCCATCAATTGGTAAATAAATTAAAGTATGATATATACAAATAATGGAATAGTTATTTAGACTATAGATACATACCACATTATGCGAAGAAGCCACATATTGTATGATTTCCTGTATATGACATGTTTATAAATGGTAAATTAGATTAGTGGTTACCTAGAGCTGAAGGGAGGAAGAAATGAGGAGTAAGTATAAGGTGTGTGTTTTGTTGGGGGGGGGGTGATAAAAATGCTTAGAAATTAGATAGTGATGACATTTGTACAACTTTTTGAATATATTATAAACCACCAAATTCAGAGTGAATTTAGGCTATGTAAATTATATCTCAAAGAATATTTTTCAAAAATGAGATTTTATGGGAAGTCAAAGGAATGGTGCTATTAAAGCTTCCCCTGGCCTCTCCCCTTGAAGTTACAACAATTTGAACAGCTATAGTTCAACAAAGGGTTCCTGCTCAACCCACAAACACATCTAAGAGATCACACAGTGAAACATCTGAAGGTGGACAAGTCAAGGGGAGTTGGGGAGGAGAGGAGAGAAGAGCAGAGTCAGGTGCCACAGACACAGCCGGGGTCAGAGGCTTACTGTGTGTCTCGGGAGAGGGGAAGAATCAGGTTGCCACCTGCACTCCCTGCAGCCTGGAGGAGCAAAGAGATACAGTGAGTATTTTTGCCTGAATGGTCAGTTTATGCTGTGGCTGAACCCAGTGACCTGGGCAGAAATGAAATGCAGAGGTGCGGTCACAGTTATCTGGGGGCCATCATTGCCAGACAGAAAAACAAAGCCACAGAGCCTGGCTACCTCCCCTCACCCTTCCAGAACTTATCTTCCATCACCCTCCCAGAGATAGCAAGAGGCCCCAGAGGAAACTACAGCAGGTGCTTCCTGTGACAGGTGTCACAGGTGACAGAACACCTTATCTGCAGCCCTGAGAACTGGAGAGACAGAAGCATTTTTCCGTATGTGGCAGGTGCATGCTGCATCTAATGCCAGTGACAGGGATGGAAATACAGAGGTGAGGCAGCTGAGGCCTGGCAGTCACCATTACTGGGAGGAGAACAAAGCCACAATGCACCAGCCAGCCTCTCCCAACTCACCACACCCCACCCATGGTGGCTGAACTGCAGGCAGTGTCTGCTTGCAGGGACAGCACTGGCATACCATGAGCTCAGGACCCCATCACCCACCATATTTCCCCATGGAAGTGGTACCCTGAGACCGAGGTGACCTGGTCATAGAGGAGATGCTCACCTCCCCAGGGAACACAGGGCATTTCCCACCACCCCTCAGAAAAACTTAAAAACTTGCACTTCAGTGACACCTACTGGAAAAAGAGAAAGAAAAGACTTCTTAACCTACTAAATAGACAAGTGCCACTCTTTTTTTAAAAAAAAAAGCAGATTTCATTCCCATATATGTCTAAGTAGAGAAGTAATTCATCAAATGTCATAAATAACCAAGTTAGAAGGCAGCTCAGAAACAAAATGAAAAATCCCCAGAAAATAAACTTAAAGACATGTAAATATGTGATTTAAATGGCAGAAGATTCAAGGTTGCAGTTCTAAAAAAAAAAAAAAAAACTCAACAAGATATAAGAAAACACAGATAAGTAGTTTAATGAACTCATAAATAAAAGCAACAAACAATGGAGTACTTTACCAAAAAGATTAAAATTTAAAAGAAATACAAATTCTGGAGATAAAAGACTCAATAAGATGAAGAATCAACTAGTGAGCTTAGAATACAGAAGTGACCAGATGGAGGAAAGAATTCATGACATTGAAGTTAGAACTCTAGAAATGGTCCAGATGAAAGAAGGGAGAGACTTGAAAGTAAAAAGGGGAGAGAATAAAGGAAGAACTCTAGGAGAACTATGTGATTCCATCAGAAAGAGAAATATAAGACTAATGGGTATATCAGAAGAACAAGAGAGCGAGAAAGAAACCGGTCTGTTAATGAAAGTAAATCTATAAAAGAGAATAGCGATACAGTATGATAGGGCTGGGATGGTATTAATATGCAGATACAGCAATGAGATAAAGGGAGCAGGGATTAACTCTCTTTAATAGAATTATTGTCTGCTTCCTTCCTTGAGGAGTGGAATTTCAAGCCAGATCTTGGAGGATGAATAGTAGTTTGCAGGGGATATACGGAGAAAGCAAACTCCAGACACTGAAAAAGCGTATGCAAGTACACAAAGGCAAAATAAAGTCATTAAAAGTCAGCTCAATAGTCGAATCTTAACCAATTCTGGGAATCCAAACTGAGTGCCTTGCTTGAATTAGAGGTCATCACATTAGTGTGCACAAACTACTGCAAATCAGGTTTTTATGAGTAGAGATGCCTTTTGCAGCTTTAAAAGGGGCATCTTCCAGTGAAAGAGAGGGTTACCCATACAATCACCCATGTATAAACAAACCCTAATAGTAAACACCATAAATAAGTGCACGACAGTAACTCTTGGAGTATATAATTAACATTAGGAATAAGATTAAGTGGATCTCTGTGCTGAGATCATGTAAATATTCCCATCAACTCAATCAGGCCCAAATAATGAGACTAGCATAACTTATCTGGGTAAATAAAAGCTTTTATTGTTTTCATATTCTGACAACTAACTAATCAACTCTCATTCACAAAGAGAACATAGCTGTGATTAAATATGAATTCTAGATAGAAAAGATTCATTTTACAACTTTCCCTGTTGATTAGACACATCAGTGCAATCTGGTTACCTACCCCCTTCTCTGAGGCGGACTTCATCAATCTGGAAAATGAAGGCAGACCACTGATTGGAAGGCAAACCTGAAAAGGATTAAACACTTAGAATGGCATTCTAAAATACTGTAATTACAGTGCAATTAACCATACTGCATATTAAACGTGTAACTCTGAAATGTGTTCAGACTCCCCAATTATAACTAGTTATTCTTCAAAGAATTTTGCCGCCCACATTGAATTACTCTGGTGCTTCTTTGTTATAATTCAGGTGTGACAGTCACTAATATAACTGAAAGGACAGTTAATAAAAAGTAGGCATTCTTTACTATTAACCTAACACATGCATGCCAGGTAATACCCAGCCATTACCATTAATAATCATGTTCCAGACAGGCAGATCTATTATACAATTGGACTTTGCCCTCTTTAAAACATATTTAATGGTCAGCTACGAAAAGGCAAGAGTCAAAGCCTCACTGGAAGTCCAGAAACTTGTCTGTGTTTTTTATTTTCTCAACTAGGCAGGTCTCTCAGACTCTCTGAGTCTTGGTAGCCTCATCTGTCAGCTGAGGCTTATATCTGCCCAGGATTTTGATGAGGATCAAAGGGTTTAGCTGACAGGAGAACTCTTAACAAGTTTATTATTCCACCCAAATCTAAGCATTTCTTAGATAGGACACCAAAAGCGCGCACACACACACACACACACACACAAAAAAAAAAAAAAAAAAAAAAACACAAACAAACAAACAAAAAAAACAGAAGAAAACAAGGATAAACTGGACTAAACCAAAATAAAAACCTTTAGTGCTTCAAATGACACTGTCAAATGTTACTGCCTGACCAGGGGTGGTGCAGTGGATAGAGTGTCAATCTGGGATGCTGTGGTCCCAGGTTAGAAACCCTAAGGTTGCCAGCTTGAGCATAGGCTCACCAGTTTGAGCACAGGGTTGCCGGCTAGAGTGTGGGATCATCAACATAATCCATGGTCGGTGGCTTGAGCTCAAGGTCGCTGGCTTGAGCAAGGGATCACTGGTTCAGCTGGAGACCCCTGTCAAGGCACGTATGAGAAGCAATCAACAAACAACTAAAGTGCCACAACTACAAGTTGATTCTTCTCATCTCTCTCCCTTCCTGTCTCTCTTTCTCTTTCTCAAAAAAAAAAAAAAAAAAGATGGAGAAGATGATCACAGAATGTAGGTAAATATTTATAAATCATATCTGATAAGGGCCTAGTCCCTAGAATATATGAAATTCTTAAAACTAAACAGCAAAAGGACAAATAGCCCACTTTTAAAATGGTCTAAGGACTTGAATAGGTATTTCTCTAAAGAAAGCATACAGATGCACGACATCAAATTCAAATTAAAACCACAATGAAATATCACTTTAAACCCACTAGGATGGCTTTTTTTTTTTAACTGGAAAATAACAATTGTTGGCAACAATTTGGAGAGATTGAAACTCCCATGCATTGATGGCAGGAATGTACAATGGTGCCAATGCTATGAAATAGTTTGGCGGTTCCTCAAAAAGTTAAACATAGAATCACCACATGACCCAGCAACTCCATTCCTAAATATATAAGAAAGTGAACGGCCCTGGCCAGTTGGCTCAGTGGTAGAGCATTGGCCCGGCATGTGGAAGTCCCAGGTTTGATTCCCAGCCAGGGCACACAGGAGAAGTGCCCATCTGCTTCTTCACCCTTCCCCCTCTCCTTCCTCTCTATCGCTCTCTTTCCCTCCCGCAGTCAAGGCTCCATCGGAGCAAAGTTGGCCCAGGCACTGAGGATGGCTGTATGGACTCTGCCTCAGGCACTAGAATGGCTCCAGTTGCAATGGAGCAACAGCCCAGATGGACAGAGCATCACAGCAGCAATATTCAAGATAGTCAAAAGGTGAAAATAGCCCAACACCCACCAAGAGATAATGAGTAAATAAAATGTGATGTATATACATGCAATGGAATATTATTCAGCCATAGCAAATAATGGAGTATGATATATGCTAGTGATTTTCAACCTTTTTATGCTTGGAGACCAGTGAAAATAGGAGAATTATTTAGGGTACCGCTAAGGCAGAAATCACCCTGAGAATAATCGAATTTGACTGAGATCATTGGGTCTATAATCTCCTACAACATCAAGGTGGTTAACTCTTTTGCAGACTGGCATGAGATTTTTGACAGACCAGCCCCAGTTTGTGGCCCGGCAGTTGAAAAACACTGGTATATGCTATAACATGGATGAAACTTGGAAAGGTTATGCTGAGAAAATGAAGTCTGACACAAAAGGCCATATAGTGTATTATTCCATTTATATGAAATATCCAGAACAGGAAAATTCATAGAGACAGAAAGCAGATTAGTGGTTTTTCAGGGTCTAAGTGGAGGGAGGGAGAACTATGCATGATGGCTAGGGGGTTCCATTTTGGGGCGATCGAAGTGTTCCTGAACTAAGTGTTGGTGATGAATGTACAACGCTGTCAATGTCCTAAATGCCACTGAATTGTATACGTAACATGATTTCAATGGTTTTATATTATATGTATTTGACCATAATAATAAAGAGACAATAAATAAATACTGTGAACATCTTTATGTTCATAAATTCGACGACTTAGATGAAATAGATCAATTCCTCAAATACCACAAGGTACTAAAATTCAATTATGACAAAATAGACAATCTGAATAGTCCTATAACCATCAAAGAAATTAAATTAGAAGTTGAAAAGTCTTGAAAAAGAAATCTCCAGGCTGAGATCATTTCACTGATTGATCCTACCAAACATATAAAGAAGAATTAATACAAATCAATACAATATCTTCCAGAAGGTAGAAAAGGAAAAAACACCAACTTATTTTATGAGGCTAGTATTACTTTGATACCAAAACCAGACAAAGACCATACAAAATAAAAACATTGCCTACTAATATCTCTTATGAACATAGATGCAAAAATCCTCAACTATATTTGGCAAATTTAATCAAGCATTATACAAAAAAGATTTATACACCATGACCAAGTGGAATTTATTCTAAGTATGCAAGACTGGTTCAACATTCTAAAATCAATTAATGTAATGGTCTCCCCTACTAACAAGTAAAAGAAAAAAATGTATATGATTATGTCAGTGGATGTGAAAAAATGCACTTTAAGAAAAGCCAACACCGGCCCTGGCGGGTTGGCTCAGTAGTAGAGCCCTGGCCCAGCGTGTGGAAGTCCTGGCTTTGATTCCCTGGCCAGGGCACACAGGAGAAGTGCCCATCTGCTTCTCCACCCTTCCCCTCTCCTTCCTCTCTATCTCTCTCTTCCCCTCCCACAGCCAAGGCTCCATTGGAGCAAAGTTGGCCAGAGCACTGAGGACAGCTCCTTGGCCTCCACCTCAGGCACTAGAATGGCTCCAGCCAAAACAGAGCAATGCCCCAGATGGGCAGAGTATCGCCCCCTGGTGGGCATGCTGGGTGGATCCCAGTCGGATGCATGCGGGAGTCTGTCTGTCTCCCGGCTTCTCACTTCGGAAATATACTTAATTAATTAATTAATTAAAAAGCCAACACCCGAGGGACAAATATACAGTGACAAAAAATGATTTGACTGTGTGTGATGGGTATACAACATAATCAACAGTTCAAATACCATAGAAATGTTCACCTGAAACCTATGTATTCTTGTTGATAAATGTCACCCAGCCCCCATAGGATCCTTGTGTGGATTAAATGAGGTCTTGTAATGTGCTATAATGTAGCAGGTATTCAACAAATGATATTTAACCAGTGTTTCACTTTTACTTAGCTTGTTGTTAAGAATACAAAGTTTATTTAAGAGGTAGACCAATGTGAAATGTTATGCAGATAATTTGATGAGACCACAGAGACTGAAAGGGAAAAGAGTTCTTCTTGGAGGAAGAACTGAAATTCCTTATTAGTAGCTCTCTGACCCTTTTTTGAGGCTAGTAGCAATGCAAAAGCTAAATAGTGATTGGAGATCATTTAAATCTGAAGAAAGCCCATGAGATGCCATTATACACTTCCTGCACTTCCGTCGAGAGAGAGAAACACAGTGCCCACATTGGTAGAGAGTACTATTTTTTTTAATTTATTCATTTTAGAGAGGAGACACAGAGTGAGAGAGAGAGAGAGAAAGAGAGAGAGAGAAAGGGGGGTGGAGCTGGAAGCATCAACTCCCATATGTGCCTTGACCAGGCCAGTGCAGGGTTTTGAACTGGCGACCTCAGTGTTCCCAGGTTGACGCTCTATCCACTGCGCCACCACAGGTCAGGCGGTAGAGAGTACTATTTTAAAATAGAGCCTGAGCTGTGTTTTGCAGAAGTATGAGCCAATTGGTTGCTAGTGATTGTTAGCAATACTTCTCAGAAGCATTAGGCAGAGTGATTTGCCCTTTCTGTACAAAACCTATTGAAAAGGTAACAGTAATCTAGACATATACCAAAGTTGCAAGCAATATAACAGATTTCATCTTGAATATATATAATAATGGCGTATTAACAGAATATGAACAATGCCAGCAGACCTTGACCATTTTGCTTAAAAATGTATTGTTTCTCTCAAATTGGATTCCTATGCTAGTTTAGTACTAGTTCTTCTTCTTTTTTAAAACTTGAAGCCAAGGTCTTTAATGGCATTATCCACGCACAGATGCTCTGTTCTAGGCACTGTAGCACATTAGGGTTCTATTAGAGTTGCTACCATTTCTAAGACTCCTTTCCTCTTCTCATACCATAAACAGTTTAAAACACTACAAGCTTTCCACAACATTAATTCTTAAAAGGCCTATTAGGCTATGAAACAAACTTCAAGGCAGTAGAGTCATCATGAAAATAGTATTGTCTGGTTGAAATTTGTGACCTTTTGTATTCCATGTTATCTGCTTAAGGTAAAGTTCTTGTGTATTGTCCAAACTTCTGGCATGTTGCCTTGGTTGACTTTCTGTAGGCAGCTGCTATACAGATAATGAAGGTTGGAAAGACCTTGCAAACCGATTGCTCTCTGTTCTTAAGTTTTTGACGTCACCCATATCCAAGTTAACGTCACCATTCCTGCTTTGCCATGAATGGAGAGCAGAGCAGGGGAGCAGCTCTCAAACTCCTCAGACCAAAGACCCCACTTAAAAAAAAAGATTGAGCCTGACCAGGCGGTGGCGCAGTGGATAGAGCATCGGACTGGGATGCAGAAGACCCAGGTTCAAGACCCCGAGGTCGCCAGCTTGAGCGCGGGCCCATCTGGCTTGAGCAAAAGCTCGCCAGCTTGGACCCAAGGTCGCTGGCTCCAGCAAGGGGTGGCTCAGTCTGCTGAAGGCCCGTGGTCAAGGCACATGTGAGAAAGCAATCAATGAACAACTATGGTGTCGCAACGGCAACAAAAAACTAATGATTGATGCTTCTCACCTCTCTTCATTCCTGTCTGCCTGTCCCTATCTATCCCTCTCTCTGACTCCTGTCCCTGTAAAAAAAAAAAAAGATTGAGGCCTGGGCGGTGGCGCAGTGGATAGAGCATCGGACTGGGACGCAGCGGACCCAGGTTTGAAACCCCAAAGTTGCCAGCTTGAGCGCGAGCTCATCTGGTTTGAGCAAGGCTCACCAGCTTGAGCCTAAGGTCAATGGCTCAAGCAAGGGGTCACTTGGTCACGAGAAATCAACCAATGAACAACTAAGGAACCACAACGAAGAATTGATGTTTCTCATCTCTCTCCCTTCCTGTCTGTCTGCCTCTCACTGTCTCTCTCTGGCTCTGTCACACACACAAAAAAGAAGTGATTGAAGATCACAAAAAGCTGTTCTTTAGGTGGGCTATCTATCAACATTTGCTCTATTAGAAATTAAAACTGAAATTTTAAAATATTTAGTTTATTTTATAAAAAATACAATAATAAACCCACTCCATGTTAACATGACTAACTTTTTTTTTTTTACAGGGACAGAGAGAGAGTCAGAGAAAGGGATAGATAGGGACAGACAGATAGGAACGGAGAGAGGTGAGAAGCATCAATCATTAGTTTTTTGTTTTGACACCACTGTTGTTCACTGATTGCTTTCTCACATGTGCCTTGACTGCGGGCCTTCAGCAGACCGAGCAATCCCTTGCTGGAGCCAGCGACCTTGGGTCCAAGCTGGCGAGCTTTTGCTCAAGCCAGATGGGCCTGCGCTTGAGCTGGTGAGCTTGGGGTCTCGAACCTGGGTCTTCCACATCCCAGTCTGACGCTCTATCCACTGCAACACCGCCTGGTCAGGCAACATGACTAACATTTTTAAATGAAAAATAACAATATAGTTACCCACAGTAAGAAAAAAAAAACAAAAATGTTTCCTGACCATACATTTTAAGTATTGTTAGTAAAAAGGTCCCAGACACGAGGTCTCCAGTGCTGTGTCTCCTGCCCAACCAGTATAGAATTCCCACTGGGAATCCTCTCACAAGTCAGGGAGAATTAACTTCCAGCTTACATTTAGAGGTTCAGAGTGAGCGGCTCCTCCCAAATTCTAGGCTAGACACTGTGCTATGATGGAAGGGGTACATGATTTGGGGCAGAAAGCCCTAGTTCAAACATCGTCACTGACATGTATTAGCTTAACTCCCTCCTTCTCAGTCACCTTTACTGTAAAATGGACATACCACTAGTACCCAGTTTATAGGGTGATTGTAAGGATTAAATGAGACATTATAATGTATGATGAACATAGCAGGTACTCAACAAATTATATATATATATATATATATATATATATATATATATATGATCAGATCTTTTCTATAACTCACAGGTACCGATTGGAAAGAGAACGTAAGATCAACAGGCTTTAATAAGCTACTGGGGAATTCACTAGATAATACTACCTACCCGGTAAGGGAGCTGGCTTGCTGAACCCTGGGGGAGGGTGATTGTCACTACCATGGGATCAATCCTTCTGCAGCTCAGAGATTCTTACCTCTTCTCTCAATGAAAACTTTTCTGACTCATATTCTGTTATTGTCTCTAACCCACCATTTTCTACTCCCTTCCACACCCACCCTTTTCTGCTCTGCATCAGTGACTAGGAATCTGTGAATTACATCTTCCGATGAACTTTAAAAAAAAAAGGAGGCATTGGCAAGACAGAAAGCAGAGGAAAGAGAAAAGTATCCTTTCTGTCTCCCTCCCGCACACCTCTCTCTACTTTCGACAGCAACTTGATAGGTAGCTCTGTCCTTTGGTGATCCTAGCTCCTACACCAAGACCCTATTCCATCCTACTCCACAGTCCCACATGTCCCACAAGAGTCCCTTTGGGACCTGCTGGGTTGTACTGACACCAGCGGTCCTATGGGGTAGAAACTGCTAACTGCAGGAATAGTATCAGGTTACCTGAGTGGACACCCACGCTCCATCACCTCTGCCGTACACGTGTAACCAATTTCTGGTACTAAATGTGTAGAGAGGTTTCAGTAAAAGTCCAAAACCCAAGATTTGGCCTCAAGATCCTATACAGTCTTGTCCATACCCACCCCCCAAGCCTCACCTAGTGACCCTCTTTCCGTGACTCTCCGGGACCTTTTCTTTTCCTCAAATACTACAGCCTCCATCTTGCTTCACTGTCTTCACACATACGGTTCCTTCTTCCAAAAACATTATTCCTTACACCCTTCACTTACTTAGGCAATGTTGATTCATCCTTCAGATCGTGACTTAAACACCACTTTCTCAAAGGAGCCTTTCTCGAGATGCCCAAATCAAGTTTCATTCTACCTTCTCAAAGCACTCCTATTTTTCCTTCATAACACTTATCGTGCTGGTATCTACACAATCTTTTGTGTACTTATTCGCTGCTCAGTCTTCGTCTTCCCGTACTCAGCTTCAAGGCACACAAGAACAGAGAGCATGTCTGTTCTCGGCTCCATCCTCGGTATGCATAAAATAAAGTAAATGTTCAATAAGTATTTCTTATATAATACTAAGCATCCTTTACTTGTACTTAGAAAATGGTAAACAAAACACTTTCATGGCATTATCTCCTTTGATTTTTATAATAGCTTTGTGAAGTAAATCAGGCAGGTGTGAGAAAAAGATGAGCTCAGGTTGCCAGAAGATAGAAGCCAATGTGTGTAGCTCACCAGCGTGCAATGACCCATATCAGCTCTGACCACATTGGGGCAGACAGAGCTGTGGTATACTCCAGAGTGAAATAAACATAAAGATCACAGAGAGAGAGAGAGAGAGGGTGGGGGAGAGGAAGGAAAGAAAGAAAAAGAAAGTCTGTTTACTCAATACTGAGAATCTAAGATGAAGTGGTAGCAACTGCCTTTGCCTACTCCTCTGTTCTTCTGCCTCGGGCCCAGGGAGACACTCCCATGAACCTAGGACTGTTTGCAGCTGGCTGTAGGGGGCGCACTCTTAGTGACTCAGACCTTCTCTCACCCATGGCCTAGCTTCTGAGCTCTGCCTTAGGCCCCTTTGGGAAAGAACCAGAAAGGTGGGCACAGACCAGAGGCACTGTGGGGCCAGGATGCCTGTAGAGGCAGCCATAGCAACCCTGGGCTTAGTCCCAAGATTGGGCCTTTCATGACAGGAAGGATCTTGAAAACAGAGCTCACTTTTGTGGCTTCCACTGTGTTTCTATTGTTCAGCATTCTGCTAAAAAGGCTTAGAAGCTTAGATATGGCACAACAGGAAGTGCTACAAGAATTCAGAAAGGAATGACCAATGGTATGAGATCCCTGGAGACGGTAAGTTCCTGGGAGAGATGTCAGGTCTTTCTCAAAGAGTTCCACATCCTCCTCTGGTCCCTTCGATGCTGGTCTTCACCTGGGGTCTACCCTGAGAAATCTCTTGTATCTATCCCAGACCCCTGAGCCCTCTGTAAGCAACCCTGACACCTCAATCTAACACGTTTTAAATGAAACTCGCCGTCCTGCTCCCTGACCTCCTCCACTGAGCGCTGGCATTAAGGAACCATGACACTAGCAGGTGGAGAGTCATGCATTCTGATTGAGTTTTCAGTGAGCTACCAAAGACAAATGTTTTGGTTCAAGGCTGGCCTCATGAGGACATGCTCCATCCCTGAGGTGACTGTGGTTACCAAATGGGCGCTGTGATAGCGAGACCGCCTTTGGATTATATTTGGATTGTATTCTCAAGGGTTAGAAAGAACCCATAAACGTATTATACTCCAACTCTTCATACCTACTCTCCAAGCCACAGCTCTATCTTGCCTCTGAAGGTAGAGCTTCTGTCCCCTCATTAGCAATGTATTTTTAGGCATCCCACTGTTTCTCCAACCAAACCTCCATGCCCCTCCTCTCTGCCCCTCCCCCACCTCCCCCTCCCCCTCCCCCTCCTTCCACCATTATTGCCCAAAGTCTCATGCAACTGTCAGGATTAAACCAGGGATCTAAACCGAACCTTACTGGTTGCTCTTTGGGCTAAAACAGTTAGCCTAATAATGGTCCGCTGAAAGAGGTTTTCTGAAGCCAAAATACGGTGTGTCTGTAAAAGTCATGGTGCACTTTTGACCGGTCACAGGAAAGCAACAAAAGATGATAGAAATGTGAAATCTGCACCAAATAAAAGGAAAATTCTCCCAGTTTCATACTATTCAGTGCAGTTTCATGTGGGCTCCATTGGTTGCCCTACACACATCCAAACGATAGTGAAGTTCTTGCCACACACGGGTAAGGCGTCTGGTGTAACAGAGTGAATAACATCTGTGATTCTCTGTTTTAAGTGATTAATGTCATTGATACATTCAATGTACACATGTTGCTTCACATAACCCCAAAAGTAAAAGTCTAAGGGCGTCAGATCCGGGGATTGTGGTGGCCATGGCTTGACAGAACCCCTGCCTATCCACCGCCAGGAGAATGTTCTATCCAGAAACTCACAATGGTGGTGTAGTGTGGAGGAGCACCGTCCTGTTGAAAGATGACACCTTCTGGAAACTGTGGCCTCTACAGACTTGTCACTGACTGATGACCTACCAGAATGGGGTTTCTCCACCAAACTGCCACGGAGTAATGTTATTCCTGTGTGGTAGCGCTTCATTATAAATGCGCCAATATTCACGTTGCACTTTGGTCACGGATTTGAATTTAGTGAGCCACAGAACACACTGAACTTTCCTCTGTACCGTTCACATCTCGACTGGCATGGCCATGGGCTGCTCTACTGTATACACGGTGTTACGTCATCATCTGCGCATGCACACATGCTGCCACATCATCCTACAGAAACTGGGAAGGTTTTCCTTTTATTTTGGTGCAGATTTCACATTTCTATTGTTTTTTGTTGCTTTCCTGTGACCAGTCAAAAGTGCACCATGACTTTACGGACACATTGTATACAAACTGTTGCCTCTTCCTCTTTTTCTTCATGGGTTTCTTTCAGCAAGTACCTTAATCACTGTTCTTACTCATTTACACCTCTCCCAGAGCTTGCTCCTCTTTTGATTCTGCTTATATCAGCACATGCTTATCACCTCATTTAAGCAAGGTGGTCCAATGGAGTGTCCATCAAATAGCTCTCCAGATACTCTCAAGAAAAATTAGAAAGAAAAAAAGGTACAAGATAAAAGAAAAAGGGTACACACAAGATCACACATGTGATTAGTAACAGGACCTACAGAGGGTTTGTTACTTTTGAAAAACACTACCCCTTGGGAAATAAGCTTGTCATTTTACCTTATTGGTCCTATGAGTGTATCACCTAAAACATCTATCAGTCATTCACTCATTTGTTTCTCCATTAATTCATCAAATGTTTATAGGGTACCTACCACACAGCAATGAACAGGCTAGCAAGGTCCTTTGTCCCCCTTGCGCAGAGGGACAGGGACATAAGAACAACAAAGACACAGCAAGGCGTACTATACAGAGAATTAAAACTGGGTAAGTGATGACGACCCTGAGATCATATTAGACTGTGTGATCAGGAAGTGCCTTTCTGAGGGGGTGACATTTACACTTAAATCTAAATGGAAAGGAACTATCTAGGTGAAGACGGGGGAGGGGGGACATATTCCAAGGAGGCTGAGCAGTGAGTTCGTTAGTTCGCAGGCCCTAACACAGAAACAAGCTTACAAACTTTACCTACACTATCTCCTTTCCACGTTTCAACTATTTTTTGAAAATTCAGTGGAAATTTCTAAGGCCAGGATGCCGGAGAAATGACTATAGGTTGATGACTGTTTTGTGGTGTGTTTTCTTTTTAACTATTTGAGATGTTTTCAAATATAAGCAAAACTAGAAATAATATATACCAGTGTGTCCGTAAAGTCATGGTGCACTTTTGACCTGTGACCGGTCAAAAGTGCACCATGACTTTACGGACACACTGTATATAGCTTAATTAATTAACGTCGATGAACCCATCGCTGAGCTGCAACAATGACTAATGTTTGCACTTCTTGTCATTGCGCTTGTAAATACTTCAATGTACGTTGTAAAAGGGTGTTTCAAAATCGCACCACACCTACAACACTAATAAACAGTGGTGAGCTGAGGATATAGTGACTGATCATTGCCTAAGAACAGACCCTGTTTTTGACACTTAGACTACAACCATAAATAAGACAAGAGAACATCACATAAGCAGTCGCAAATCTGTGGAATAAGTATTGCAACCTATAGAGAAACAGCGAGACTCTAGGATGAGAATAAAGGAAGAAAAAGCCACGGCAGTGCGTGGGGGCTGGAATTCTGAGGAATCTCATTATTTAAGAAAAAAGCCCAGGAGGAGAAGTCGCTGAAGAGACCGGAAGACTGCTGGGGAGGAAGGAGAAAATCCAAAGAGAGTATGTGCCAAAAGCCAAGGGAAGAATCGTAATAATGGAAGGAATAGCCAATACTTTCAGCAGGACAGAGAACTCAGGGCAAAGGAGGCTGGGAAGGATTCACTGCACTCAGCAACCCGAAGGTTTGCCATGACCTTCACCGAGAATGTCCAGCCCAGTAGCCGATGCCAACTTTGAGTTTCAGTGAGCTGAAGAATGAATGGGATGTCAGGAAGTGGGAAGGGGCTACAGATCACTCTCAGGTGGCTTGGCCTTGAAGGAGAAGAAGAGAAGGTTGTCGTTAAAAGGGAATGTGGACTGAGAAAGGGATGTGGAGGTCTTGGGATACAACAGTCTTGACCCGATTGAAAGAAAGAAGGGGTGAATTCAGTGACTCAATAGTCATGAGCCTTTGTAAGTCACTTGCAAAATGGGATCACAATTAAGACTGGACAATCTTTCAGGATTCAAACAAGATAATATAAGTGAAGGTGTTTGGTAAACTGTCAAGCATTATATATGCTACTGTTTAATAACAATAGGCAAATGATCACTATTAAATTTATAAAGTCCAAGCAGCCTTACCATTATGCTGGTTTCCTCTCCACAGCCAAAGAGCTTTATATGCTCGTGCGTGTGGAGGAAAAGAGAGAGATCAGAGTACACCAGCTAGTGGGGGATAACCAGGAGATAATACATGTCATTCTTCTGCTGGGCACGAACAAGGTTAGTGATTTATTCTGCGAAGCAAATGAACCCACAACCTTTTTTTATTAACAGTAAACAGGAAAAATATTTAAAGCACAGCAATATGTAGCCAACAGATTGTATACATATTACAAAGGCAAATGTCATAATAAAGGATGTATAGGGTTCTATAAAAATTAAATAATGAAAATGGCATTCAGAAACCCATTAGCAAGGAATGATGATGCTAAAAAAAGTAGCATATGCAATGTAAGTAAAGACCTCCGCTTTTAAAATCCTTAATAAAGATGAGTAAAAAAAAGCCAAGGGAAAGTCTTGAAAATCAAACTGTCAAAAAAATAAAAATAAAAATGCCCAGGCTGATGTGTTGATGTCCATAATGGACCCTGAAGTCAATACCAACGATGCTAGTTAAATGGCTGCAAACCACGACTAAGTGGATGGGTGAGGTACATTTTTTATACCTGGCCTGGTGTGTGTGTGTGTGTGTGTGTGTGTGTGTGTGTGTGTGTGTGTGTGTGTGTTTAAATCAAAGCCTATTGCTAGATCTACAGAATTCCAAAACTTCAGATTCTGGTTTAGAACCACAGCCTGTAGAGAATCCCTTCTGAGCTCCCTACTGACTCTTGCTCTATGCATTCCTCCTCCTCCACCACCTTCCTCTCCATCCTCCATACTCTTTTCCCCCACATTCTGTATCCCCAGCAATGCTACTGTCGAGAATTTAACTAATTTCAGTCACTTAATTTTTTTTCATGAGTTTTAGTTGCTTCTCCAAAAGGCATTTGTATTTTCCTTTTTTAATTAAATTTATTGAGGTGACACTGATGAATAAAATTCTAAAGGTTTCAAGTGTACAATTCTATGATACGCATCTGTATATCGATCGCATTGACTGCTTACCACCCAACGTCAAGTCTCCTACCATACCATATATTTGACGAGCGTTACCCTTTTCTATTTCCCCAGGTCCCTCTCCCTCTAAAAACAAACAATCCATTTAAAAAATGGGCCAAAGACCTGAACAGACACTTCTCTCAAGAAGATATACAAGTAGCCAACAGATATATGAAAAAATGCTCGACCTCACTAGCTATTAGAGAAATGCAAATCAGAACTATACCTGTTTGAGATGCCACCTCACATCCGTTAGAATGGCTGTTCTCAAGACGCGGAATGACAGGTGTTGGAGTGGTTTTGGAGAAAAAGGAACCCTCATTCACTGCTGGTGGGAATGTAAACTGGTACAGTCACAATGGGAAACAGTATGGCATTTCCTCAAAAACTTAAGAACAGAGGTGCCATATGGCCCAGCAATCTCTCTTCTGGATATCTACCCCCAAAACTTGAAAACATTTATTCACAAAGATACTTGCACCCCTATATTCATTGCAGCATTATCCATCATGGTCAAGACAATAAAACACTCAAAGTGTCCCTCAATAGAGGACTGGAGAAAGAAGATGTGGTACATATCTACAATGGAATACTACTCAGCCATAAGAAAAAGATGTAATACTGCCGTTTCTAACAACATGGAGGGCCTTTGAGAATATCATGCTAAGAGAAATGAGTCAAGAACTATATGCTTTCACTCATATACGGGACATATAACTTAAATCAACAAATGAGTAAACAAACAAAAACTCAAAGACACAGGAATTTGTACTTGCAAAGCAACTTCTAACAGGACAAAGGAAGTCCTGGGTGAGGAACAGGTGCCTCGGGCCCTTAACATCACCCCTGGTGATGTTAACACCACCCGGAGTGGATGCTGAGATAAATCTGAATGGAACATGTCCCTCTTGGCTCTCAACTCACTGTCCCAGATTTACTGGATTGAGCATCAGATTCCTTCTTGCCCTTTTCTGAAGAGCAGGCTTTTAGTGATCATGAGGTGGCGGAGGATGCTATTCAGGGGACATTAAGCCCAGGAGAGAAGAATTTGCAGCCTTTACTATAACCCATGGACAAAGGGTCCAGAAGCATTTCCATAGATGTTGGTTTAGTAAGAATACCCAATAGACTTGGGGATATCTATTTTTCTAAAAATAAAAAACGGTTTAGAGAAATCAGAACTAAAGGATAATTTTGTTCTATTTTATTTAAAAATATTTCATTTATATGTTTCTATGTTTTTGAACAATGAAACAGCAATTGCATTTTACAAAAATGTAAGCAAAGCCTGACCAGGCGGTGGCGCAGTGGATAGAGCGTGGGACTGGGATTTGGAGGACCCAGGTTCCAGACCCCGAACTCGCCAGCTTGAGCGTGGGCTCATCTGGTTTGAGCAAAAACTCACCAGCTTGGACCCAAAGTTGCTGGCTCCAGCAAGGGGTGGCTCGGTCTGCTGAAGGCCCGCGGTCAAGGCACATGTGAGAAAGCAATCAATGAACAACTAAGGTGTCAAAACAAAAAACTGGTGATTGATGCTTCTCACCTCTCTCCGTTCCTGTCTGTCTGTCCCTATCTATCCCTCTCCCTGACTCTCTCTGTCCCTGAAAAAAAAATGTAAGCAAAATGAATGTTCGAATTATTTTTTAAAAGTAATTTGCTATGTTCTCCTGCTACCGATTATAATGAAGTCTCTTCTTGCTTGACACTTAGCATTGGTGACATACTTTATTAATCAGGCTTGAAAGTGAGTGTTCAGTGCTTCCTGTAGATCGACACTGTCAAAACAAGCTTAAAGCAGGAGCTGCTGCTTCGTGGCGCTCTACATGGTAGTTAGATCACGACGGGAGTGAAGTTTACTGTATAGCAGGGACGGTGCAGGTCCTCTAACAGAGTTACTCAGTAATCCACGTCAGTGGTTCTCACTATCTCTTCACACAGATGCGGGAGCTGGAGTGAAGGAACTGGTCCAAGATCGCAAAGCTAGTAAGTGAGAGGGGTGGGGTTGATCCCTGTTCTGTCCGTCTCTAAAGTCCGCGATCCTTCCGCCTGTGTTGAGGAGCTGGAGAAGTGATTTAAATCATGAGGTTGTGGGTTCCTGGTCAGCTATTGGAGCTAGGCTTTGGGGACTTCCAACAATATAATATATATGGGCCACCACTTACTTTGCTTATCATAAGGGTCCTCTAGCTTCAGAAAACGATTAGAGTGGTCTTGAGATCTGAAATCCTGTTGTACGTCCTACTGCCGTCCGTGTCCCTGCAAGTACATTTCAACCAGCGCAGAGCATCTGACGGTACATACATTCAAATCCCTTGGGGCTTTTCGTGTGAAAGGCAATACTTCGTTAGCTTAAATAAGATGCAGAGCCTTTCTAAGAAATGTAATTCTGTGAATTTAACATTTCAGACCTTTTTCCTGGTAGGAAGTTTACAATTTATACTTAACTGTGAATATCAAGCCAGTAATTCCTACGCTGAGGCAATCATGACTGCGATAAATGAAGAAAGCTTTAGTTCAAATACACAGATGACTTTACCTAACCAGACAGGACCTACGAACCAAGATAGGACCCCAATCAACGATCCTGTTGTGCAACTCCTAATAATCATAAATTAATAACGTACACGTTAAAACAGGTACAAACTCTGTGATTGGGTGCATATTTTGGAAACTTGTTTCATTTTTAATAACAAATTCATAGGTGTGAGCACGTGTTATACGTGGCATCTCCCAGCACCCAAATCTTGGAATTTAGGGGAGTTCTTCAGTAAACATATTCCAGCAGAGACCCTCAACCTTTAGTTCATGAATGCTCTGAAACTGTGCAAAATTGAGAATGGGTATGTGCATCTTTCTGGGAAAAAGAAACCCTTTCATCTGAGTCTCAAAAATCCACAACTCCCAAAAAGTTAAAAATTTACTGCATTTCAGTGATACCATCACAACTTGTAGTCACCCTTTTATTCAATTTTGATATGTGTACATTTATTTCTGTATTGTTTTGGAGAACTCCCAGGATTTCACTTTCGGTAATTTGCGCCATTTCTATCAGGGATAATGAGAATAGGGAACTGAGACTGGGAACAGGAAATGCAGCAGTTGGCAGGGCAGGAATAGAAGTTTCGATGACACATTGGGAGAGATAAAAAAGTCCAACAAAAATAAACCTGCTTTTGCACTGCCTACCCGTGTCTGCAGGATGGGCAGACAGCACTACTACAGCTTGGAGTCATTCTGGTCAAAGCTAAGACTTTCAACAGAGGAATTAAGAAATACAGAAGTTGGCCCTGGCCAGTTGACTCAGCAGTAGGGCATCAATCTGGCATGTGGATGTCCCCGGTTCAATTCCTAATCAGAGCACACAGCAGAAGCGACCATCTTGTTTCTCCACCTTTCCCCTACCCTCTTCTATCTCTCTCTCTCTTTTCCTTCTCCTGCAGCCATGGCTTGAGCAAGTTGGCCCTGGGCCCTGAGGGTGGCTCTATGGCCTTGCCTCAGGCGCTAAAATTGCTTAGTTGCCAAGCAATGGAGCAGCGGCCCCAGATGGGCAGAGCATCGCCAGGTAGGGGGCTTGCCAGGTGGATTCCAGTTTGGGCGCATGTGGGAGTCTGTCTCTCTGCCTCCCTGCCTCTCACTTAATTAAAAAAAAAAAGAAAAGAAAGAAAGAAATATTGAAGTCTTCCATGGGTTCAGTTCCTCAACACATCCAGGAAATTGGGGTTAAAAAAAAAAGAAAAAGGCTCTTTTGTATTTTCTTAAATAAAATTTAGACATAATTAACTAAATTTTACAGATCTGAAAGTAGCAGAATTGGAAACTGTTCCACTATTTTCCACTTACCTTTTTCCTGATGGGCAGAAATGTTCTAGGATCTCCTTTCCTCAGAGTTTCAACACAATATTTAAAAATCTGCTTTGCTTCGCTGCAGACACCCTGCATCCTGAAAGGCACTATTTCTCAGGCCATATTGAGGTTCCCTCAGCTTCAGATTCAATGAGTCAGGGCTTTCTGTTTCTGCCCTGAATTCCATCTCCTGGGACTTACAGAGGTCCCAGTACAAACCGCAGGATAACTTGTGCATTTAGGGTGGTGAAGGCTCTGGATCAGTCTGTCACATAAATCACAGCTCCTTCACTCATTCAATTATTTAGCAAATAAATTCTGGGCACCTTCCTCATGCCCAGCGTTTTGCTAGGCATTGGGAATGCAGTAGTAACCAATACGAACACGCCTAAGTCCCCATAAAAGTTTCAATCTAGTAGGGGCACAGACTAATAATTAAAGGCAATCATCACACCTTGCCATATACATTGTGATGAGAGTGTCCTAGGGAAGGCACATGGAAAGAGAAACTTAACTGAACTTGGTGGCGGACCGCCCCGACTGAAGGAAGAGAAACCAGTTACAAGAGGAAATGGTGGCTAATTTGGGAAAGGGACAGCAGGGAGAGAAAAAAGTGAATTAATTTGTGATATCGTTTTATCTTTACAGCCATCCATCAGAGTGCTGACCTGTGGCTCAGGCTTTCTTTCCTTTAACTTTCTTTCGCTTTCCTAGGGGTTTATGGGAAAGACCTCCTGTCTCCTCCATCATCTGCCTACATCTCTATTCCATTCTCAAACCCGCAATCTAAGAATGCCAGCAGAAGATAAATACACTGAGACTTTCTTCAGTTAACCTTTGTGGGTGTGACATGTACTTCCTGCTGGGTAAGCACCTCTACCCTGTTTTAGCAATGACAATGGAATCGTTCCTGGAGATGAACATATATCCCTATCCAGAGGACAGATGCACAACTACAGTATGGATTTCCTAACTACTATTTAATGTATTAAACTGTGCTACTGTTTTTATGTGCCTCTGACATAGTTTTTGAACATCCTAAACCTATTTCTCACATAATCTCTGTGGTTTTTTAAGTTGGGTGATTTGGCCTAGCATGGTGACATAGGACATAAGTGTTTATGTTCCAGGAGAACTGACGATAGGTGCATAATGGAATCACTTGTATGTGAGCAATATAATTCTAAATTGGCATAATCACTTTGAAAATAATTTGACAGTAGCTTGCAAAGCTGAACATTGACATACCTCATAATTCAACCATTCTGCTCCTGCATGCACAATGAAAACAAAGTACTGAGCATATCCGTGTTCAGAAGACATAGTCAACAATATCCATAGCATCGATATATGTGATAACAAAAATTTGGAACAGCACAAATGACCATGGACAGGATAAGAGATAAAATACACACACACACACACACACACACACACACACACACACACACACACACGGGGTGGGCAAAAGTAGGTTGACAGTTGTAATACAAATAAACAATACAATAATGAATAAATAATATGCAAGAATAAAATGTATTTTATGTACTCACAACTGTCAACCTACTTTTGCCCACCCCGTGTTTGTTTGTTTGTTTGTTTTGTGTGTGTGCGTGTTTGTGTGTGATGTGACTTAAAAGTGAGGTAATGATAAAAACAAAATTTAGGATAATAGTTACCTCTGGAAAAAAAGGCAGAAAAATGGGATAAAGAATAACACACAGGCCTGCCCTGTGGTGGCGCAGTGGATAAAGTATCAGCCTGGAACACTGAGATCACAGGGTCAAAACCCTGGGCTCACCCAGTCAAGGCACATACGGGAGTTGATGCTTCCTGCTCCTCCCCTCTTCTCTCTCTCTAAAATGAATTAAAAAAAAGAATAACACATAGACAATGATAATTATGTTACTAGTAATTTCTAGCTCGAGCTAATTTCATAGATATTAATTATATTATTAATCTAATTTTGTTTACTTATGATCTAAATATAAAATTTTAGAAAAAACATTTTACTTGATAAGGGAAACATAGCATGTTTTAATATATTCCAACCTAATTAATATTTGTGTTTTGTTTAACAATTATGGATAAAAGTACTTAAGAATAAAAAGTGTCCTTTATTATAGCAACATGGTAGCACTTATTCACAACTGATTAAGGTTTAGAAGTGTTCCATTAGAAGGCATTGACTAAATCTCAATATTGAAAAAGTTGCTTCACATAAAAGCCACTTTTCAAATTACACTTTCTAACTTCTCTATTTTCATTTTCATTGAATTTAGTTAGGTGACATTGGTCAAAAATCATATAGGTTTCAGGGACACAGTTCTATACTACATCATCTGTACCTTATGTTGTGTGCTCACCACCCAAGTCAAGGCTCCTTCCATCACCATGTACCCCCTTTCCCCTCTCTCACCTCCCCCCCCTCTTTTTCCCTGGTGATCACCATACTGTAATTTGTCTATGAGGTGTTTGTTTTGCTTTTATTTTTTTAAGGAAATTGCCAGTAGGTCACAGGTTAAAAATAAGCACGTGCACGCGCGCTCGCGCACACACACACACAAATCACTGTATCCATTGGAGAAAGGATCTGAAATTATAGCATGAAGGAAAGAAGGAGCCCAGTCACCCACCAGAGAATGAAGAACGACAAGCTTTCAGAGATGCAATTTCCTCCACCACCACCATCACCACCCCACCCCTACCCCCGCCCCTAATTTGTCAATTTCACAGTCACCCATTACCACGTCAAAATGTCCTCCTCAGCAAGTCCTCAATACAGGTGTGCAGATGGCAGCACCTGTAATATGTAGCCTGCTCATAAGAATTCTGTCCTTGGCACTGCTGCTTGTGCCTCTGGAAAGAGTCTTTGATCGAATTCCATCAGGTGCTGACACGCCTTAGGTGTCATTAAAACACTGACGCCTACGGTCCACTTTTTAGGCTCGTTTCCTGGATCACACATACATGAGGGACCTGCGGAGAAATTGAAACCCTTGAGCACTGTTAAAGGGAATGTAAAAGGTGCAACAAATGTGGACTCACAGTATAGTATTTCCTCAAAAATTAAAAATAGAATTACTATGGGATCCAGAAATTCCAATTTGGGATATTTACTCAAAATAATTGAAAACAGGGTCTTGAAGAGATATTTGTGCAACCATGTTAATAGTAGCGTTATTCCCAGGAGCCAAAAGGTGAAAGCGACCCAAATGGTTATCAAAGAAAGAATGGATGGATAAACAAGATGTGGTATATAGACACAATGGAATATTACTCGGTCTTAAAAAGGAAGAAAATCCTGACAACACGCTACAACATGGATGAGCTTTGAGAACATTATGCTAACTAAAATACGACAGTCACAAAAAGACAAATATTGTATGATTTCACTCACGTGCAGTTACTAGACTAGTCAAATTCATTCAAACAGAAAATAATTGCCAGTGGCAGGGTGAAGGGGATGGAGTGCTCTCGTTTATATAGTTTCAGTTTGGCAAGATGAAACGTTCTGGAGGTTGGAGGCACAACAATAGGAACAGTCTTCACATTACTGAACTGTACACTTCAAATGGTTAAGACTGTAAATTTTATGTTCTGTATATTTTACCACAATGAAAAATAAAACAAAACAGCCCCCACTGAGTGGGCTCAGATGGAAGAGTTCAGAAGGGGATATGATTGTACAAGTTGTCTTGCACAAGGGCACCCAGCCTTAGTTTTGAAATCCAGCCCACACTTCTTCAAGTCAAGCAACCTAATTTGTAAAGAAGGGTAAAGGGGAGGAGAAAGAAGGAGAAAGAGAGAAGGACAGAAAGAAGGAAAGAAGGAAGGAGGGAAGGAGGGAGGGAGGGAGGGAGGGAGGGAGGGAAGGAAGGAAGGAAGGAAGGAAGGAAGGAAGGAAGGAAGGAAGGAAGGAAGGAAGGAAGGAAGGAAGGAAGGAAGGAAAGAAGGGAGGGCAACCAGTAGAGCCAGGAGGAGAGGGAGGGTGAAGGAGAGGAAGAAGGACAGAAAGGTTGTCCCTATGCCTAGCGGGATAAGTTTGTTCTCGGGCCACAACATGTAAACTTTAGGTGTACAACATTGTAATCCAATATTTGTATATACATACTGCAGTGATCAGCACCATAGGTCTAATTACCCTCTGCCACCACACAGTTGGGCCCCTCACCCATTTCGCTCAACCTCCTTCTCCTCTGGCAACCACCACTCTGTTCTTTGTACTCAGGTGTTTGTTATTTGTTTGTTTATTGGGTTTTTATTTTTTTTAGATTCTACATACAAGTGAAATTATACAGTATTTGTCTTCCTCTGTCTGACCTATTTCACCCAGCATAATGCCCTCAGGTCTATCTATGTTGTCACAATGGCAAGATTTCTTCTTGCCATGTTATATAGATGCCACATATTCTTGATCTATTCAACTATCAACGGATACTTGGGTTGCTTCCATAGCTTGGTTATTGTAAATACTGCTGCAATGAACACAGGTGTTCACTTATCTTTTCAAATTAATGTTTTCTATCCTTTGGACAAATACCCAGAAGTAGAATAGCTGATCATATGGTAGTTCTATTTTTAATTTTTTGAGGGATCTCAAAAATTTTTCTATTTATTGTTTTCTATGGTGTTTTCCATAGTGGCTGCACCAATGTACAGCCCCACCAACAATGAATGAGGGTTCGCTTTTCTCCACATGCTCTCCAACACTTATTCCTTGTCTTTTTGAGAACAGCCATGCCGACAAGGGTGAGGTGGCAGCCCATGGTGGTTTAGATATGCCCTTCCCTGCTGATTAGTGGTGCTGAGCGTCGTTGAGAGAGGACAGCACGGAGTGGCTCAGCAATGCTAGTCAGGAACCCCGCCTCCCTTGCAGACCGCAGTGTGTGCAGTCGCACTCAGTTTTCTTCTAGAAGATAAGATGGAAAGAACCAGGCCACCTTTTTCTAATTCTCTCCCTGATCTCTGCCTCCAAATAGCAAATGGCATCATGCTGGAAAATTCTGCCATTTCTCTCCATTCAAAGCTGCCTTCTCCTGAATGGAAGTGTTCTGGGAGTGGGTCACACATCAACATGAACACGTACTGAGCTTTCTCTTTGCGCCACAGACTATTCCAAGCCCTTACACACATCCTATCGCTTAATCCTGAAATATCCCGCATGAGGTAAATACTATTATTATCCAAATTTTTAATCTTATAGAGGAAGGATCTGAGACACAAGTTAAGTAATAGTACATGGTTACACAGTTCATAAGGGAAGCTCTGGAAACCCATGTCTGACTCTTTCTTAAATGACAGACATGACCTTTCCCCATAAATAACCTTTTCTTTCAAAACGGAAGTTAAACAAATGAAATAAGGGCTGGCATTCTTTGGAGCACGTAGCTCTCTAAAGGAGGCTGGAGGCTGCTAGGGCAGCCCGAGGGCAGGGATACTAAGGGAAGGCTGTGCTAGCCAGGCCGCTTCCAAGCCTCTCTTACAGGTTAAGTCCAACCCAAGGACCCTGCGTCGCTAAGAACACTGAATTTCTTGCACTTTCTGGCGTAGGCTATGTTTTCTCCGCTGTACAATTGCGCATGCTGTCCCTTCCCCTGAAAGAACACAGCTCCTACCTAGCCCTACTTTCCCTAGACGACTCTGCCTCGCCCATCAAGGCTAAAGCCAAAGACTGCCCTGTCCCGAAGCGTGCCCTCAGCTGCCTCCTTGCCACCGTGCCAGAGGGAGCCTAGCACACTTACCACTTCACATGGAAGTTACCTCTTTTTGGTGTCTCTCCCCTCCAATGAAGGAAGAGACCGTGTCTTAGTAATGACTACCATTTATTGAGTGGTCACTGCTTTCCATACATTATCTCGTTTAATCCTAAATACTCCTATGACACTGATATTCTCTTTCGCAAATGAGGACAAAGTCTTAGAGCAGGTATCTTCTCCAAGCTAACGGGGAATAGAGAAAAGATTTAACCTAGGCGTGGTATCAAAGCCGGCACACGTGACCACTAGGCTGCACAGCACTTCCTGCTTCAGATTTGCGTCCCCTGCATGCGGTACAGTAAGCTTACAAGTAACTGACATTGAGGAAATGTTCTCTGAACTGATCTGAAGCTATCAGCTTCAATGCTAAATAAGTAAACCAAATGAAGGCACAGTATTTAAAAGTTGTGAATTTTATCCGCTTCGGTGGCAAACTAAATCAAAAAGGGGGATGGGGAGATAAGAGGGCATTTTTCTAGGCACCAGGATCAACCCATCGTGAAGCGACAGCGCCCAGCTGGCTTGGGTCATTGAGAGAAAAGCTTCCTGTGGACAGTGATACGCCGGAATAAATCAAGATCTGCAAATACCATGTTCTGGAGTAGCCTGCACTCATTTCACACTGTTGCCGTGTGTAGAAAAGAAAATGGTTTAAAAAGCGAGGGGGAGATAAAGAAGAGACCGGGGCAAAAGTGTTGAAAGGGAAGAGGGAGGGGTTCATGGGTACTGTTTTCTCAACCTCGCAGATAAGAAACGCCTGGCAGAGGAACGATCTCTCCAGGGTCCCCTAAACGACATGGGGAGACTAGCAGAGCTGAAACTCAACATCTCTGAGGGCTTCACAAGAAACAGAACTATGGCAGCTAATATTTATAAAGTGTTTCGAGTGTTCTAGACTCTCTGCAGTGTGCATTAAAAGAGATGGTGTGCATCTTTAACCTGCCCCCCCACAAGGGAAAAAAAGCAAACCCAACTTAGCTCAGTGCCAGGCACTAAGCTTCCTTCAATAAATGTCAGTAGTAGTCCACATGTCTATGTCATTGACACTAAGACCATCCGATCACTTATTCCTTACAATGACACCCTCAGGTACATGCTATTATCACCCCCCTGTTACATATAAGGAACTATGCTTAGACTGGTTAGGTAACAAGCTCAGGGACACAGTTAGTGAATGGGGGTAGCAGAGCCCAAGCCCGACAAGCCCTACCTGGCATGCAGAAGGTGCTGGTGTAGTCATGACGGGAGCCACCGTTTTATTTAGAGAATGGGTGTGAGGTGGTCCTATGCTGAGCACTTCACACCCATTCTTTTTAAATCTTACACCAACCCCGCAAGGCATCACTACCCCTTTCAAATACAGTATGAAGAAATTGAAGTTAGACAGCTCAGGTCCAGAGTCTCACAGCTGGTCAGTCACTCAGATCTGCCTGACCTCAAAGGCTTGGCACTTTTCCATGACAACGCATCAGAAGCTGTGCAGTGACGCACCCCCTATAAAAACACTGTGGACACGGGTGGGGCCCCCACGTCCTGGGCGTCTACTACGTGGACTGCACTTTGTAGGTGTTGCTGTCAAGAACATGCAGGGAGCCAGACACTCGGTGATACAATCTTCTATGCGCGACTCCAAGGTCAAAAACTGTTTCCTGTCAACGGTGGTTGTGTACTCAAGTAACAAACCTGGATAATAAGAGGTTCCGATGAAAACGTGGGGCTTCCCTGGAAGAAGGATTTGGGGGGGTGGACTACTTTTTCTAAGAGATCATTTTGGGGAAGCAAGTTTGATACATGTTTAACTCAATGGGGAAGTTAGGATATGCGGGTTTCCCTGACTCAAAAGCTTCGCAGACAATAAACCAATCACAGAGTACCTCTTTGGGAAAAAGGCACTCACTGCCCAGAAAAGACCTATAAAATATCAAAAGGCGCACACACTACAGTATCTGCCTTAATGTACGTTGGGGTTACAGATGTTGCTACAGAGGGTCAACTGTATGATAATATTGGCTGATTACAATGGCAACGAATACACTTCAGTTTGGATTGATGTAGGAAACTGCAGGCCTTACCTTGCAAAAAGCTGTTTAATTTCAGTCCAATCTGTCCGTTCTTCCTAGGGGGTTTCACCTTCCCCAGTTTTCTCCTCCCCAGGAAGAAATCTTTTAAACCATTTCGTAAATAAAAATAGGTTTGGAGTTTCCCAGGGGTCATGCTGTAATTCTGTTGTGCTTCTTGGCTATGACCACGTGTTTCTTTAGAACACTGGGGTCGGCTGTGTAATTTGAAAAGCACCGCTGACATCCCAAAGTGTGTGTTCTAATTATCGCTTAACACATTCATCAGAAGCTTTCCAGAAGGTAAGTAAACTTTCCTGATCGTTTCCCTGGTTGAAACTCAAAACGTTGTAAATACATATTATCATGAAACGCGTTGTGATTTTAATTACTGAAAAATGTTATTAACCCTGATAAGGGCTATTCCAAAGGTAATAAGATAAAAGCTGTCAAAATTAATTAAAGCACACATTCATTCAACCCAAGGTAGATTCAGTGTCTTTATTGCACAGATAACAATTAACACTTAATCTGAATCTCGGTAAGTTACATAATCATGTGACTCGCCATAAAGGGAGGATACAACCTTGGCCTTCTCTGTCTTACACGGGAAAACATTAATGACGCTGACATCGGAGACAATTAGACAGTGTCAGCCAATTGTTTTTAGCTAGCTTTCTCTCACATCTGTGGTGTCTACAAGCAAGAAGGCCCATTGTTTCCCCAAGCCTCCTTTGGGCCTTGGCTTTTTGTGTAAACCGTCAATCTTTTGGCGAATATCAAAGCCGTGAGGAAATGAGAACAGACCAGCTCGGCTGGCCCGCACTAAAGCTTAGCAGGGTGCATCCACTATGCTACTAATTAGGCACTGACCAACAAAATAACCTGTCAATGTCCGCTAGCCATTTCCCACACACCTGCATTTCATACCCTAATAAGCATACAGCCAGGGGGGAAAGGGGACAACTGCTGAAGTGTGAAAAATGGACAAAATATAACAATGTTTCCATCCCCGGCTCTACTTCTGGCAATTTCCAGTTAGCATTAGGGGACTCAACGTGTCTGAAGACTCACAATACAGTATCTGAAACTAAAACCCAGGGGGGAAGCCACACATTGAGACTGTATTAAGGTTTGCTTCGAAAATATCACACTAAGAAGAATCCGGAGTTATGTATAAAACCCAGGAAACTGAAAATGACCATAATTTAGATTAGGGACCAAAAGGCTGACTTTTAAAAAACAAAATTTATTTATTTTTTCCATTTGAGCCACTGAAAGAGAAACACATACTCTTCTTATCTCTTTCCTCGTCGAAGGAAAAAAAATATATCACAAAACAGAGTTCTGAGTTCTCACGTTCTTCCTCACACTTTCCACACTAATCCAGTAAATTTGTGGGCACCGTCATTCTTTGACCTACCATATATTAATTAATTTCTTTTTCAGGTCTCTCTTTTTCTCACGGGTTCCCACTGTAAATTCTGAAAGCAGCGTTTTATTTTCTAGTACTTTCAATCACGGTGAAAGCTACATGCCTTGCTGTTGGAAAGCTAGAAAGGTACAATAAGAAAAGGATTGTAAACACTCCTTCCTTGCCCTTGAGCTTTAATTTGTGTTTGAAAACTCTTATCATCTAAGTGTATAAAAAGCTCCCTTTACATCTTCAACAACTTTATTCTTAATAGATTCCAACTGATTCTCTATTTAAGACTCTTCCCAATTACCTGGGTAATAAAATTTCTTTAACGCGAATATCTTTATTGATTCTAGCATTTCTGAACTGAAAAATATGCATACTACCTCAAAAAATATATATATAAATTATGAAAATCAGATTCCCACTCTGTTCAACTGCCCAGATTCCACTAGAATATTGTGTTATTTGGTGGAAGTATAGTATCTACCTCAATGACCCCATTAAGATTTATATGACAACTCACAGTTTCTAGTTTCAATATATATATGTAATCGTCAAAAAAGTGTAACCTTTTGGTTATTATGATTAAAATGAAAACAAAAATAACCGGACCACTCTCAAATCAAAGGGTTAAGAAACAAGCAAACTTTGCACAATGCCTCTCTCCACTTTCTTTGACCCTAACCAAGATCTTGTGGCACAGGTAACCATCCGATAGATTCCTTATGAAAGGGCTACTGCCCTTTAAGACCATATATCCTTCGCAGCAGCAGCAGCGGCTCCATATTGTGCTTAGGGATCCAGCTGAACTTTTTCTAAACAGAGAACAAGAGAAATGTAAGGACAAAATTGGTATGTGGAGAAACATCGCTTCACCTCAATATGTGCAGAGGAACAGGCGACATTGTGAGAGCATCCTTGATAGAATCTCATACAATATAGACCAACATTCAAACGGCATTTGTTCGATACTTCTGAACACTACTTTTCTTTTCATGAGACTTTATCCAAAACCAGCATTTTCAATTACAAATAAAAACTTTCTCCACCTCTTCCTACTTGAACTCAAGTACAGAAGGCCCCTATTTAAAATGCAGCTCCGGAGCGGCCACCAGGCTGCCTGTTCAGCTGCCAGGGGCTTTTGTGTACAAAGATGTTAATTGGTCCTAATCCCCTCCTAGAAGCTGTTTTGGTAGCCTGACCTGGCACCCTGAAGAAGGACACCTTGGTGTGAAAAACTAAAGCGTCCATTGAGGAGGGAGTGAAAGGCAGCCAAGCATTCCAACACATTTTAATTTCAGGAATTAAAAAAGAGGAACATCATCGTGGAGGTGCTAGAGAAATCATACAAAGCCTCGGTAACAGTGAAGTAAGTCCTACAAACACCCAAGCTACACACACACACACACACACACACACACACCACGGAAGGAAGGAAGGAAGCCCCAGAGGGAAGGCAAAGAAAAATTCAGATTCTCCAATTCTCCATTTTATTCCCTCAGGTTATAAACTGGTTCTCTGACATTCAAAGACTGAACTTGACAAATTGAGACATTTCTTTCCCTCTCTCTAATTTGCCAAACAAATTGGCTTATGAAAATCAGATTCCCATTCTGTTCAACTGCCCAGATTCCACTAGAATATTGTGTTATTTGGTGGTAGTATAGTATCTACCTCAATGACCCCATTAAGATTTATATGACAACTCACAGTTTCCAGCAGAATAAGTGAAGAGAAAAGGAGTAGTAATTCTTACGGCAAACTTTCAATGAGCTCTGCTACGCATCATATAAGCGGCCCTTTCCTAACACACTGTAAAATACTATATATACTCTGTACCAATTTGGAGAATATACATTTACACCCTGGGTGGCAAATTATGCTAATGGCATGCGTGATCCACTACTATGGGGTTTTGAATTTTTTTGACAGAATTCACAGATCAACTTCATGGGTCAAAGGAGTTTGTTTGCCTTTCATCTGATAAAAGCCGAAACATATGAAAATTATGGATCACTAAAATGGCACCAAATGCCAAATTTTCAACAATGACCTAGTTGACACTTTACTCTCCCAAACTGAGGAGTTTTGAATGTTTTATTTCATTAGCATATCAGACACAGATAAGGGCAAGAGAGTCAGAGGGCGGCCTCCAGTGAGAAAATTTGCAAAGGGCATCGTGTAAAATGGAGTAGAACGTCCTCGAAGCGGCTGCAGAGGCAAAGAGAGAAAATGGAAAGTGTGTCTGGTAGTGAATGGGCATTCTAGGAGTAGAAGAAGTTGTTCCATGTGCTTTTGAAAGTCTGAAATGTGAGATGACCTAGCCTCAAGTGGAATAAGAGATCCGAAACATCAAGACAGTGCATGCAATGTCCTCAGATACTAAAGATGCCCTCAAAGTAACCACAGCCCGTTTGGACCATAAAACATCCTTCCTACAAACCACTTCACTCTTTCCATGCCATCTTTTCTAAAGGTCGGTCATCAACCAGGATAAACCCTCACCCTGCCGAAGTCCACTCTGAGTCTGAGTATCAGACGTGATCGGGATGGAGACCTTGCAAGTCCCTCTTCTCCATGATTCCTTTGTCACTTAGCAAATAAAGGAGAAAGAATGCAGGACTTGAAAAGTCACCCACTTTCAGACTCAGTATTTAGGTTTCCTGAATCTCCTCCAAATGCTTCTTCCTGCTGGAAGAGAGAACCAGGTGACACCCCAGCACATGAGCCAGTTTCTTAGAGACAGACCGGCCCTGGACAAGACAAAAAATGCCTACCTCCTTCACACCTCCAATTTCAAAAAGAGTTTTAAAACGTACATGCCTACTACAGAAAAGTTCCAATAGTATAAATAAAACGTACAGTGTCCCTTCCAATAAATGTCAATTCAAAAGTATTCAATGGATGTCTACCATCAACCCATATCACTCCACTTGTTTTTGGTCTCAGTATATTTAGGCCAGAACTTAAATAAACTTACCCAGCTTCACAGAGGTGTGAGATTAAATTTGAGCCCTGAACCCAAGACTCATTCTCCTTTCATCACACCATAATGCCTCCCCAAGAAGTCTTACAGTCTTCCTAGGTGATCAGAGAGAAATGAAATATAAAGATGCTAGCCTTTCTAAATGTCTAGCACTACTACAATCATGGTAGGTGCTCAATAAATATCTGTTGAATTAAACTTTATTGACCATTTCCTTTCTCTTATCTTTGAAGCCCAAGTCCGAATCCTGTTTCTCTCCCAGACTAAGCTGAGTGGCTCTAGGCAAGTTACTTCACCTCTCTAAGACTGTAGGATGGATAACCAACTGCCTATCGGATCGCCATGAAGAGTAAATGTATGCGAGGCATGTGGCACACACTAGGCCAGGGCCTGGGAAGCAATGACCAGCAGTCCCACACCACCTATTTTTGTAACTTAAGTTATATGGAGCATGGCCACGCTCATTTGTTTATGTGTTTATGTGCTGCTATCTATGGTTGCTTTCAGGCAATAAGAACAGAGCTGAATCAAACCACGACAGTATGGTCCACTAAGCCTAAATATTTACTCTCTGGCCCTAAAAAAAAAAAAAGTTTGCCAAATATGAAATAGGTCCTTGATAAATATATGTTTCCTTACTCTTCCTTTGCTTTACTGAGTTTGGTTACTTTAAGATGAGGAAACTATATTTTTAAAAATGTTTTTAAGACCCAGGTACCATACTGTTAGGACCTATTTCTCCATCTCCAGCCTGCCTATGACAGGACCTGCGTGGAATATGTACCATCTGGTGGAAACAGCCACAAGCAGAGGTTGGGCACACCTTAAAAGCACAGGTGGGTATGATATTGTATATAGAAAACCCTAAAGTCTCAGTCAAAAAACTACTGGACCTTATAAATGAATTCAGCAAGGTGGCAGGATATAAAATTAATACGCAGAAATTAGAGGCATTTCTGTATACAAACAATGAACTGTCAGCAAAAGAACTTAAGGAAACAATCCCCTTCACTATTGCAGCCAAAAAAATAAAATACCTAGGAGTAAATTTAACCAAGGAGGTTAAGGACTTGTACTCAGAAAATTATAAAACACTGATAAAGGAAATCAAGGAAGATACAAACAAGTGGAAGCATATACCGTGCTCATGGCTAGGAAGAATAAACATCATTAAAATGTCTATACTACCCAAAGCAATTTATAAATTCAATGCAATACCAATTAAAATACCAATGACATACTTCAAAGATATAGAAAACATATTCCAAAAATTTATATGGAACCAAAAAAAGAACACGAATAGCCTCAGCAATCCTAAAAAGAAAAAATAAAGCAGGAGGTATCACTCTTCCGGATATCAAGGTCTACTACAAGGCCATTATACTCAAGACAGCTTGGTACTGGCATAAGAACAGGCACATTGATCAATGGAACAGAACAGAGAACCCAGAAATAAACCCGCCGCTATATGGACAACTGATATTTGACAAAGGAAGAAAGAACATACAATGGAGTAAAGACAGCCTCTTTAACAAATGGTGTTGGGAAAATTGGACATCTACCTGCAAAAAAATGAAACTAGACCATCAACTTACACCATTCACAAAAACAAATTCAAAATGGATAAAAGACTTAAACATAAGCCGTGAAACTATAAGCATCTTAGAAGAAAACATAGGCAGCAAGCTTTCCGACATCTGTAGCAGCAATATATTTGCTGATTTATCTCCATCGGCAAATGAAATAAAAGGCAAGATAAACAAATGGGACTATATCAAACTAAAAAGTTTTTGCACAGCTAAAGACAATAAGAACAGAATAAAAAGACAAACCACACAATGGGAGAACATATTCGACAGCACGTCGGATAAGGGGTTAATAACCAAAATTTATAAAGAACTTATAAAACTCAACACCAGGAAGACAAACAATCCAATCAAAAAATGGGCAAAAGAAATGAATAGAAATTTCTCCAAAGAAGACATACAGATGGCCAATAGGCATATGAAAAAATGCTCAACATCACTAATCATTAGAGAAATGCAAACTAAAACCACAATGAGGTATCACTTCACACCAGTCAGAATGGCACTCATCAGCAAAACAACACAGAATAAGTGCTGGCGAGGATGTGGAGAAAAGGGAACCCTCCTGCACTGCTGGTGGGAATGCAGTCTGGTACAGCCACTGTGGAAAACAGTTTGGAGATTCCTCAAAAAATTAAAAATCAAAATGCCTTTTGACCCGGCTACCCCACTTTTAGGAATATACCCTAAGAACATCATAACACTGTTTGAAAAGAAGAAATGCGCCCCCATGTTTGTGGCAGCATTGTTCACAATAGCGAAGATCTGGAAACAGCCCAAGTGTCCCTCAGAAGACGAGTGGATTAAAAAGCTATGGTACATATATACTATGGAATACTACCTGGCCATAAGAAATGATGACATCGGATCATTTACAACAAAATGGTGTTACCTTGATAACATTATATGAAGTGAAATAAGTAAATCAGAAAAAAGAAAAACCTAAGAACAGCATGAATTCATACATAGGTGGGACATAAAAGTGAGACTATGAGACATGGACAAGAGAGTGGCGGTTACGGGGTGGGGGGAGGGAAGGGAGGGTGGGATAGGGAGAAGGGTAGGGGCACAAGGAAAACCAGATAGAAGGTGACAGAGGACAATTTGACTTTGGGTGATGGGTATGCAACACAATTGAATGATAAGATAATTTGGAGATGTTTTCATTGTACATATGTACCCTGATTTATTGGTGTCACCACATTAAAGTTAATAAAAAAAAAAAAAGCACAGGTGGGAAGACTGGGTGATGCCTATCTCCGCCCATGGCACTCGATGTGGCGGCCATTCATCTAGCGAGGGCTTTTCTTCTGGGGTTACAAAAGAGCTTCCTGAAGAAATGCTATTTGAGCTGAAATCTAGGGAATAAGGGTTAGTTAGGCAAAGATTGAGGGGGTGAGCATTTGAAGAAGTTGAAACAGCTTATGCAAAGACTCTGAGGTAGGGCAGATCTTGCAGAATGACCAGTGTGGCTGAACACTTAGTGGTCTAACATTCAGTCTTCTGAGCAGCGTAGAAAAAAGTAGAAATGAGGCTAGAGAGGTAGTCAGCATGGAGTCACACTAGAAGACCTTTTTGGTCTCAGTAAAGATTTTAAATTTTAGGGTAAGACCCAAGTGGGCTGAAGGATTTTCAGTGATATAATCCAATTTATATTTTAAGATCACTTTGGCTGTTAAAAAATGATGAAATGAGCAGATGATAAAGAGTTCAAATGGGGAGCCACTATGACGGAGGAGACCCAGGTCTCCTAATTCTCAGTTCATTTTCTTTTTGCTACATGAGGCTGTTTTGGAGAAAACAGCTCACATAACACTACGTCTGGGTCTTCTCCAAGCTCTGATTGGTTCATTTGAAAGGAACTCTAAGAATAGGCAGCTACGTGGACCAGCAATCTGGGTACAAAGATTTAAAGGACAGGTCATCTGTCACAACTGTTAGGAAATAAGCCAACTTAGGAAACTGGGGTTCCGCTGTCCCAGGAATAAGAGATTAGCTGGACAAGGACTAGTCAGAAACCTGGCCTAAGAAATATGAGTACAAATAAGATGAGAAGGGCAGGCCAATAAAATGTCTCAGTTCTTGATTCTGAAAAACAGGGGAGGATTTTTAAGTGGCAGAGAAAGCTAACTTGTTTTCTGTGGTCCCAAGAGGATAGAACATGGCCACTGGGTGAAAAAATTAAACACGGTCAAAAAGGGTAAGCGAAAACTAGTAGAAGTCATATATAAAATATTATATAATTTTACAATATACATATATAATTTTTTTGTGACAGAGAGAGGGACAGATAGGGACATACAGACAAGAAGGGAGAGAGATGAGAAGCATCAATTCTTCGTAGCAGCACCTTAGTTGTTCATTGATTGCTTTCTCATATGTGCCTTGATCAGGGGGCTCCAGCAGAGCGAGTGACACCCTGCTCAAGCCAGTGACCTTGAATTTAAGCCAGCAACCTTGGGTTTCAACCAGCGACTATGGGGTCATGTCTATGATCCCATGTTCAAGCCAGTGACCCTGCGCTCAAGCTGGTGAACCTGTGCTCAAGCCAGCGACCTTAGGGTTTCGAACCTGGATTCTCTGTGTCCCAGTACAACGCTCTATCCACTGCACCACTAACTGGTCAGGCTAGAAGTCATATTTTATTGACCATGAGCCAGAACTCTCCAACACAAAATTGTCCAAAGGGAGAACAGCCTGCTTCTGACAAGGTGATTCTAATCACTTCCTTACCTGTATTCCAGAGGCCACGCTATGTGCTAGAGTAAGCTCCCTATCACTGACTGCTTTTGGACGAGTTAGCGAAATTTGTGACTATTGAAGTCCCTACCTACATGAGATTGGATAGTTGCCACAAAATCTGAATGTGTCTGTGTATTGAAATATACCTTTCTTCAGCCAAAAAGTAAAGTAGAAGTAACGCCATCAGGAAAGCTAAACCTTTGTCCCTTTGCACTGTGAAAACCTTTTCTGAAAATGACCTGTCTACACAGGCAAGACTAGGACACTGACGTCCCCATGTCCAGCCAAGGAACAGGCACAGCTAATACCTAAGGATGTGCGCAGGCTCAGATCAGAGCACCTAGTGTGACCGAGGATCACCCCTAGGGACTTATATTTCTAATGGGACGCTCGTACAGCTGTCCTGTACATTCCTGTCACCCAGATGGCAGATACCAGGGCATTTCAAATACTTTATCAAGCCTCAGGGAGAGGCCAAGATTAATTCTGTATTGGGTTCCACAAAGACGTGGGCATTGCTACTCAAATCTTCCACCCTAAAATTAATTCAGTCAAAACACTCAGGGACTTCCTTCCCTCTCACTTCAAATATCTGAGGGACTGGGGGCGATGGTGTGTGTGTGTGTGTGTGTGTGTGTGTGTGTGTGTGTGTGTGTGTGAAAATCCCTGCATTGTTAGAAAACCGAATGGCAACTCGCTTCCTGGGCACCTGAAAATTAGCAGGAGCACACCCTTCAGCTTCCTGTCCTAGTGTTTTCTGGCTTTCTTTTCCTCCCTCAAACAAGCAGATCTAGTTACATTTGTTTCACCTCTCGGATATTTTGGCAATTTTCCTTTTTTGAACAGAAGAATTCAGTTCCTTTCTTAAGAGTCCAAGCAGGAAAGGCAGGTGAAAAAGTTAACTGAAAAAACGAACAGTGCCAGTACCATAATTACCCGGGGCATATAAAGCTCTATTCTCTCGGTGATGACAAAGGGGACTTACACTGTAACTTCCATTAACATTAATGGGACTTACCTACATAAATCCCTTCCGCGTCAATGGGAAGAATGGACTGGGCATAACTACTGGCCGCCACCTTTCACTTTCAGTCATTTCAATTATTTGACTGAAAGGCCCAGTGAAGAGACGGATGATTTGTACACCAGAACCAGGTGAAGCTCCCCACCCCTGAATTGATTGTCACCTGACTCTCTGCAATCATTTTGGCAGCGTGATGATAAAAACAGAAGCCTTTATTTCATTTGCTTTCCTTGTTCCTGTTTTCATTGATGGAAACAGAAGCTAATAGACCACATGGGTTTTCTTACATGACCTTTTCCTTGGGGGGGAGGGGCAGTGGGTTTGGGGATCCCATGTCTGCCCTAGAATGCAATTATCAGCAAAATCTTCATTGAGAAACCATGCCTCGCCTTCCATAGTGCTAAGGAACAGCCTCAGGGGGAAGACACTCTTGTACCCAAATAATTAAAGACTCAGTGCAGAAAGTGGGAGTGTGGTTGTACAAGTAGAAACTAAAATGCTGAGATAGAAAAAGAAATTCGTACTGGGCGTGAAGGGAAGATAAGTATGAAAGAGGAGGTATTTATACTGGGCCTTAGGGGACAAGTAAAATATAGCTAATGCAACGTTAGGACCAGAGACAAACACAGGAAACACTTAAAGAACAAGTGAAGAGGCACAAAATAATGGTAAAGACGATGTGTTTGATGCCAGATAAACCCGGGTTTAACTCCTGGTTCCAACAAGCGATGTGACATTGAGCTTTGGTTTCTGTGTCAATAAGGCGGGACTAAGAACACTTATTTCACTAGGCTGTTGGGGAAAGTCAGTGAGGCAGCTGTGAAATTTACTGGAAGTCTCAGCACTAAGTCTTGAATTATTAGTTGACCATTAATTTGTTACTCTTATTATTAAAATTATTTGTCTTGAGTAGCCTCCAAATTGTTTAGCATTGAATAGCTTCCATAGTAAAAGTCTGATATGTCTGATCTCCCTGGGAATCACGTGAATTGGAGTAGATTCCAGCCAGCCCAGCCCCTTTCCATCAACACGCGCTCTTACAAACTCACATCATTCTGCTTACTTCAGATGTGCAGCCCTCTTCACAGCCAGTTCTCCCCATCCCTCTCAGCCCAGAGCCATATCCTCCTGCCCAGAAAGCTAGCATATCTTAAACCACCAGAACCAACGATGATCTCCAAAACCATAAACTTATCTGATGAAATCCTATTAGGTAAGTAGATTAAGAATTCTTTTTTATAGATTGAATAACCAAGGTCCAGAAAGAGCAAATGGTTTGCCCACAGTCACATGGCTAGTATTTGGCAGTGCCAACACTAGAATTCTGGTCTTTCGTTTCCTAGTTCCATTTTTTCATAAGCACAGGACCTTAGTCTAACTTAGTTCAGTGATAAACCAACTCTTATTAGAATATAATTGTTTTTCTTCTTTTCCAAGTGAAAACAGGGGAGATAAGGAGACAGATTCAACTCCCACATGTACTCCGACTGGAATCCACCAGGCAACCCCTGTCTGGGGTCAATGTTCTGCCAATCTGGGGCCATGTTAGCAACCAAGCTATTTTTAGCATCTGAGGTGGAGGTTCCATGGAACCATCCTCAGCACTCAGGGCCATGTACTCAAACCAACTGAGCCATGGCTGCAGGAGGGAAAGTGAGAGACAGACAAAGAGAGAGAGAGAGAGAAGGAAGAGGGGTGGAGAAGGAGATGGCCATTTCTCCTGTGTGCCCTGACTGGGAATTGAACCCAGGACATCCACACGTGGGCTGACACTCTACCACTGAGCCAAGCGGCCAGGGCAGAGTATAATTTTTAAACAAGGTAAAAACATTTGTGCATGGAATTGTTTTTCAGTCTTTTGGGCTTGGACTATTTACTATGTTCTAGGAACTAGGATGAGCATTGCACAAACATTTACAGAATGGGACTGGATTAGAGTATTACTTCTCAAATTTAGAATGCATCCAAATCGTCAGGAGGGCTTGTTACAAACATAGATTATTAAACTTCAGCCCCAGGGTTCCTGATTCAGCAGTGGGGGTAAGACCCAAGGACCTGCATTTCTAACAAGTCTCCTGGTGATTCTAAAGCTACAACTCAGCCACATTTTGAGTCGCACTAGATTAGATCATCCATAGGGTACTTTATAAATCTGATACGCTGTGTGAACTCAAACCCCAATTCTTATCCTATGGCCCCACACTGAGACTTAGAACTGAACCCTGAAATTTCTCAATGTCCTCGTCTCAATCCCCCATGACCTTCACTTGGTCCAAATGAGAGGTTTCTTTTTAAATGTGAACCCAACAAAATCAATACAGCTGTACCCGACACATCTCCGGTGACGCCTTGCAGTGGGGAAGGCACAAACCAAGTCCCAGCTCCCCAAGCACATTGCACTTTTCTTAATGATAAACTCCTGGTCATCAGAAGTAGGGCCACCAGTCAATCACAGACCCAGTCAACAAAACACCCTAGCCCTTCACTAATGTCTGTCTTTTCACACGACACGAAGGCTGATACTGCACGTTAAACCCTTTTCTTCCCATCACCGACAGAGGGCCTGGCCTGCCCTGCCCTTGGTAAGAAAAGTAAGCACAATAGTAAACGTATTAGGACCTTAGAGTATTTTAAAATTTACAAAGCATTATCACACCCCTAGTTTCATTCAAGGCTCATGACAATACTCTGAGGTAGGTATTGTTATTATTATTGTTTTATAGCTGAGGAAAACAAAGGTCAGATAGGCTTAGCTCATGAGAAACAGAACTGGGACTCGAACCCACCCAGTTCTCCTGCATCCCAGCCTACGCATACTCCCACTGCCTCTAGATACAAATCAGGGAAAAGATCAGACTGAATTTCTCTCCCTGACTCCCTTCATTCTCAGTGTAAAAGCAAGGATGAGTCATTATGGGTAACTAGACGAAGAGCTCTAATTGCAGGTCTCTGAAAATGGAGAAGTTTAATTACATATTACACATGTGATCTATCAACCAGTTTTGATCTTTGACAATCGTCTTTAAGGAACTCTTTTCCTTTAAAAATTAAAATAATACAGTTTTTCATCTGTCCCCAATGCTTTGTTTTCATTCAAATAAAGAGATGACTATTCCTTGTAAGAGTCGTGGTCTCTGGACAACTGGCCCAATGTCAGGCATTGGTTCCTGGTAGGTTTATCATGCTTAGATCTGAAACTACAGTGGCTTTATCTAGAAACAATAAGGATTTTCTGGACAAGGCTAAGTAACAGAAACTTGTTTGAACTGCAAGTGGCCATTCTCTAAGAAACCCTGAACCCCCCATTTCTAACTCTCTTGGGGCAGAAAATCTCCTTCAAATACCACTCATCTTGAATGATGCTGGCACGAATTTGGGGTTGCCTCAGAAAGAGCACAGCGGAAAGGCCATCATGTCAAAAGAGCAAAAGAATGCCTGACCAGGTGGTGGCACAGCGGATAGAGCCTCGGCCTGGGATGCAGAGGACCCAGGTTCCAAACCCAGAGGTCGCCGGCCTAAGCGTGGACTCATCTGGCTTAAGCACGGGCTCACCATCTTGAGCGCAGAGTCGTTGGCTTGAGCATGGGATCATAGACATGACCCCATAGTTTCTGGCTTGAGCCCAAAGGTCACTGGCTTGAGCAAGGGGTCACTGGCTCAACAGGAGCCCACTCCCCACCCCCAGTCAGGGCACATATGAGAAAGCAATCAATGAACAACCAAAGTGCCACAACTATGAGTTGATGCCTCTCATCTCTCTTTCTTCCTGTCTGTCTGTCCCTGTCTGTCTGGTTGGCTGTCTTTCTTTCTGTCTCTGTCTCAAATAAATAAATAAATAAACAAACAAACAAATAAATAAATAGCAAAAAATGTCAAAGTTCCCCAGTGTTACTGGGACAGGCCAAGAATGAGGAACGAACCAGGTGTTCGCAAAAGCAAGGCCAGGGTTTTGAATTGAGATTGGACCTCAGGGACTGTGACCAGCCTCGGAAGCAGGCTGGATAAACTGCCCATCTGCCTCTCAGTGCCCCAAGAGGGTCTGGTCCCCCGCTACCCTCTTCCAGGTCTCCAGGGGGCCTTTCCTGACCATCACTGAGGTTCCCTCTTGTTTCCACTTCGCTAGGTTAACCATAAGCATTATTGCTCAGGAGGGAGGTTAACTTACTTGTTAGAATAACACAGCTTTTAAGTGATAGAATCAAGATGTAAACCCAAGTAGAATCTCACTCACTTATTTAGTAAATAAATACTAATTCAAAGCTGTCTACGTGGCAGGCACTGAGCTGGGTGGAAGGTAGACTAAAATGAGCCTTAGAAGTGTGGAGAGGGAGTGGAAAAGAGGTCGTGGCTTCAGGCTAAGAAGCAGGTGGGACGGCCTGCAAGGCTTCCCAGGATCGCACTTCTCTGTGAGAGCCGCTCCTGCACGCGGACCAACTTTCTGCTGGTGCAAAAAAGCAGCTTGTTCTGCCTTTCCCCCTCCCACGAGGCTCTCCTCAAACGCGGTCTGATGTGCTGTAGCCCCGGCCGGGTTCCCCGCCCAGGGAGAAACCTATGCACTGGGCAAGAAGCAGGCTCTTGGATAGCTGGGTTGTTCTCCACAGTCCAGAGCTCACTTTAGAGCAGTTACTTACTAATGGTCGCAATTTACCAATCGGGACTGAATAAGAACCTGGTCCTGGAAGAGTTAACGCACCTGCCTCCAGAGGTACATAGGTGACTCCTTGCCAAGACAGTGTATGAGGAGCTCTGGTCCAGTGCTGTGGTCCTTCCAGGCTGCTCAGGGCTCTGCTGCCCTCACGTAAGTTAGCAGATGAGGAGATCCAGGGGCCTGAAAGACGGGGGGGGGGGGGGGGGGGGCAGGGATCCAGCTGGCTTTGCCACTTGAGTCACTCAGAAACAAATTGTTTATCCTTCCGGCAACACAGTTTGCCCAACTTTGAAATGAGGGGACTTTGATTTCTAAGGATCTCTCCAGCTCTGACAATCGAAGACAACTGTTGGGCTCTTTGGGGGCCAGAAATTCCTTCGAGAATCTGCTAAATAGCCATCTCTCCACAAAACGGTGCCTATAGTTTCAGAAGAATACATGAACTTCCTGCAGTTTAAACTAATATTCTTTAATGCAGTATGGCTCAACATCAGACAGGTCCAGGGTTGAACCCTGGAGATCTCTCTCCCCACCCCATGGGCAAGTCTCTGACCTTTGAACCTCATGCAGAAAAGCCGCTCCAATACCACCTACCTTGCAATATCTCTGTGAGAATGAGAAATAAGTATACACTAGTATATACACCCACCAGTATATACAAATTCTGCCTTCACACCTAAATTTAGCCTCCTTCTCCTAAGTGCTGAGACATTTACTCCTCAAAGGCAGAGACTGGGCTATCTAGCTGATTAATGTACTTCTGGCACCTAGCAGTGCCTACAGCATCTAACCTCAGGGTTTATAGAAGCATCTCTGTCCAACAAAATCAAAATATCTGTTAAATTAAATTATAGTTCCATTCAGCCGCTCATTTGGCTCTTGTTATTCATTGCCTTAAAGTGTCAATTACCTTTCTTTATATATTTCAGCAGTCAACAAATATTCATAGAACATCAATCATGTGCCAGCCATTACGTTAAACATTGGTGTGTTTTTGTTTTGAGTCTCCTACTTTATCTAACATAGTACATGCTGCCAGTTAGCTCGATAGCTGTGTTTTTCCATTTACGATGATCATAAAATGGAACAACACTCTTCTCCTCCTCAGCCCACGTGAGAAGGCAGCCGCAATAAAGCATCACTTACGAAGTACGCTAGTCAAAGATGTTTAGTTTCCAGCACGCTGGAAATATGAGGGATGGAGAAACAAGTTCAATGATATCATGAGGGAACAACCAGACAAACCCACAATGCAGTTCAGTCTACAAAATAGCTGGTCAAAAGTTGGTATCTCGAAAGAAAAAACAAAAATCAGACAACTGCTCCAGATTAAAAGAAGCAAAAGTGACATAATAAAAAACGTAATACATAAACTCATATTTAACCCTAGATTTTAAAAAAAGAAGCATTGTCAGACATTGCTGGGGCAAATCGAAAAATTTTAATACATAGTGGATATTAGAAAATGATTAACTTTCTTAGATGGGTTCATGATATTGTAGTTGTGTAGGAGAATGTCCTTAGGGTATACATTCTGAAATGTATAGGGGAAAACCGTCATGATGTCTGTAACATATTCTCAAATGGTTCCAGGAAAGGCAGATAGATAGTGAAACAGAGAAAGTAAGAGCAATAACACATGTAAGAAAATATATATATTTTTTAAGGTGAGGGGATTAATCAAAGGAAAATAAACCTCATAGACACAGACAATAGCGTAATGATTAGCACAGAGAAAGGGGAGTTGGGGAGGTAGGAGAGGTTTAGTGGGATAAAGGATGATGGAGGGGGACTTGACTTTGGGAGGTGAGCACAATACAATATACAGATGGTATATTATAGAATTGAAACCTGAAACATGATTTTATCAACCGACAAATTCAATTAAAAGGTTTTTAGAGATGACTTAGGAAATCAAAGGACTCAAATACGCCACTCTGTTAATGAACTAATTGTGTGATAGCAGTCAGTCAATAAATGTTAAGGTGTCTACTATGTATCAGACCTGAAAATAGCAATCCAAACAGTTAAATTCAAAGAGCAATGAGAACTCTCAATCTTTCTGTATACTGTTAAATTTAAGGACAAGCATAATTAAAGCAATTTCTGTTTTTTAAAGGCAGTTCAGCCAATGTTTCTATTAACTTAGGAAAGTGTTGGGAGAGGTGATTGTTTCTTGACCTCTCAAAACTCAAGAGCTGCCTGACCTGTGGTGGCGCCGTGGATAAAGCATAGACCTGGAATGCTGAGGTCGCCAGTTTGATACCCCAAGCTAGCTCAGTCAAGGCACAAAGGACAAACAACAACTATGACTTGATGATGCCAGCTCCTCCCTCTCTTTTCTCTTTTTCTCTCTCTCCTCTCTCTAAAATCAATACATAAAATCTTTTAAAAATATAACTCAAGCCAGACTAGGTGGTGGCACAGTGGATAGAGCGTCGGACTGAGATGCAGAGGACCCAGGTTCAAGACCCCGTGGTTGCCAGCTTGAGCGCAGCGGGCTCATCTGGTTTGAGCAAACACTCACCAGCTTGGGCCCAAGGTCGCTGGCTCCAGCAAGGGGTTACTCGGCGTGCTAAAGGCCCGCGGTCAAGGCACATATGAAAAAGCAATCAATGAACAACTAAGGTGTCGCAACAAAAAACTGATGATTGATGCTTCTCATCACTCTCTATTCCTGTCTGTCTGTCCCTATCTATCCCTCTCTCTGACTCTCTCTCTGTCTCTGTAATATATATATATATATATATATATATATATATATATATATATATATATATATATATATATGACTCAAGAGCAAAGTAAGAAATTAATCCGAGCTGTGAGCACTAACATCCATGGGACCACTGTGTTAAGTGCCTTAAAAAGTGGGGGTACTATCCCTTTCTAACTTTATCTTCTTTTCTCTGCCCATGCCTGGATTGATCAATTCAACTCCGGGTGTGAAACAGAAGACTACCTTGGGAGTCACTTGATGCCACTTAAATTTAGAACCCCATATGGCACCTTGTGCAGCTGACTCAAACAAGGAGGGAAGCGTCATGAGCTATTAGTATGTCATAACCTCCAATAATGGCATAAATGACTTCTGAGTGTGGGGGGGCATTCAGTATCTTCCGGCATCTCGAATTATCTCTACCTAATTCTTTGGGTCTGACTGCTGTTCGGGACGGACCAGCAGCGTCCTGACTTAAAAGAATTGCTAAGCTTCAAATGCAGCTGTTATGGTCCAGGCCCCAACCTGGGGCAGGGGGTGTTGACAGGCCTTAGGCAATGAAAGAAAAGGACCCCAGGTCAGGGAGGAAGCTTGAGGGTAGAGCACATTTGACAATGAAGCAAAATTCAAGAGTTAAACATGATATTCCAAGTAGAACTCCAGGACTCAGAAGGATAAAGTTTCCCTTACAGGCCTTTCACTGACACACTGATTCTCCACGCCTCTAGTTCTGCATCTTTCAAATGGTCTGCACTTTGTCTTTTCCTTGTTAACTTTGGTCTTTTTTCCTCCTATATACACACAGATAGTTAGACAAACGGGACGTAGAGCAGAGTCACACAGGACTGAGTTAATAGTGAAACATGTGCTAAACATAAGCTTGTACATAATCTGAACAATTTTTTCAAGTCCGGTGAGATTGAACCATAAAGTATAAAGGAACAGGAGCAGTGAGAAAAGGCAAAGTCTGGCCATGAATGACCTTGTTAGCCATACTAAGGAAACCGGATTTGATGCTAGAGTCAAATTCACCAAAACCACTTAAGAGCTTGAAGTGGCAGCGTAACTTGGAGTAGACCTGCATTTGAGAAACATCACTGTGGCTGCCCTATGGAGAACAGGTTGTAGGAAAAGAAAAACTAGAGATAAATTAAGAGACATACAGTAGAACAGACACTGAGACAGTCGTGGCCTGGACTAGAGTGAAAATAATGGAAACAGAAGGTGAATATTCTCTGCTAAGAGATGTAGAAGGTAAATTGAATAAAGCCCACTCTTGTCCAGTTTTCACTGAGTTCTGCGCATTTTCTTGAATGAGGTCAGGGAAATGCTCCTTTATATAATAAGCCTTGAAATTTTAACTTTTTAATCACTTTTAAAATAAATCTGTTTAATTTTAAAGGCAGTCTTAAACTATCTCAAGAATAATAATCCAGAAAAGAGAAAGAACAAACTGTGACCCTGGCTGGTTTGCTCAGTGGTAGAGCTTCAGACTGGCATATGGATGTCCTGGGTTCGATTCCCGTTCAGGGCACACAGGAGAAGCACCCATCTGCTCTCCATCCCTCCCCCTCTCACTTCTTTCTCTCTCTCTTACCCCCCTGCAGCCATGGTTTGATTGGAGTGAGTCAGCCCTAGTGGGCTTGCCGGGTGGATCCCGGTCAAGGAGCATGCGGGAATCTGTCTCTGCCTCCCCTCCTCTCACTGAATTAAAAAATAAATAAAAGAACAAACTATGTTTTCGTAGTAACTTCAGGAGATTGGTATTGTATGCATTTTCAACACTATTTAGTTGACAAGGTAGCATTTAGAAGAGCCTCCAGGAACAGACATCAAATGACCCAGCCCAACTTTCAAAAACTGTGAGTGGGAATATAAATTAATTCCAACTTTGGCAGAATCCAGTAAAATTAAACATACATATATTGGTTGAAGCAGAAATTCCACCTTTAGGAATATGAGTCTAGGTACAGAAAAGCACAAGCATGTTCTCAGAAATATATTTGCAAAGGCAAAAAAAAAAAGAAGGAATTTGAATTTTCATCAATAAGTGTAAGGCTATAAATAAAGTATGATACATCCATACTATGAAATATACACTACTCACAAAAATTAGGGGATATTTCAAAATGAATATGAAGTGATAAAAAAGAAGCGTTTAATTTCTTTTATTAAACAAGAACATCAGAAAAGCAAACAAGTCAAAGTTGTTCAATTATGCAAATGAGATGCAAAACCACCTGTTATTTCATGGGTGAAAATGCACCACACACAAGGCTGAGAGTCCTGGAGTATCTGCCCGTACCCTGGTCCCCTCATTTCTGTGAACAGTGTGTATAGCAATATAGGTAGACCCATGAGCAGGGACACAATAGCCTCTCCAAAATACATTGTTAAATTGAAAAGAGTCACAAAACAATATGTATAAGATTAACCTACTTATAAGAAGAAAATACAAGAACCTCAACAAAATGTATGAGCATGTGCGTGTATAAACACACAAAAACGCTCCGGAGACGGAACTGGCGAAAGTGCGTCTTCTTCATTCTCCCAATTAGCAAAGAGGGCCCTCTCTTCCTATTCTATGTCTGTACTCCACGTCTAGCACCTGAATGTATCCACAACAACGTTGCAGTTATATAATTTTGCCCAGGTATAAACCTAGACAGAAGTTGACACTTAGGGCTCCAAATGGCAAGGGCATTAACATTTGGTGAGTTCCTAGTTGGGCACGATGTTAAGCGCTTTACACCTCTGCTGAAAAAGCAGTAGTTCTATTTTACAGAGGACGGTTCTAATGGAGAGCGCTCAAGTCACTTGTCTAAGGTCACATGGCTAACAAAAGGCAGAGACAGAATCCAAAGCCGGAGTTCTTCTACTGTATGGTAGGGCCTGCGTGCTGGCTGAGGTCCCTGTTGCAGGAGATTTGTGCTGAGCCCCTCCGAGAAACAGCCCCCTACTCTGCCTGGCGCGACCTTTCCCGGCTAAGAAAATCCACTGAGCCACAACTGGACCCAGCTCCTTACTCAGAAACTAAAGAAGCGGCTTGACCACAAACACCTGTAGTTGCCTCAGAATGGCAAAAAAAAAAAAAAAAAAAGCCCCCTCTACATACAGAATAAAGACCTTCAGCTTGGTATCCAAGATCTTCCTGACCTTTCTGGCGTCACCTTCCCCCTCCTCTCAGTGTGCACCGCCCATCTGCTGTCACTCCACCCCCTTTTCTCTCCCTCTCCTCTCTCCTTACTCCCGGGCTGCCTTGGCTCAGGCCTGAAACACCTACCTGGTGGTCTCAGAGTCCGCAGTCCTTCTGAACCGGTTCTCTGCCAGCCCCGCCAGGAGCGCATCTCACCCCCTGTGCTTGCTCTCCACAGCCTCCACTGGCGTCCGGGACAGAAAAGTAAACTTGCATCTAGCATCATGATTAAATGTTGGGACGGGGATTTGGAAGAATATGCTTGCATGCTGAGCCCCCTATCAGATGGCAGTCTTACCTAACAAGTGGGAAGAAGCTCACTGCCGGGTATCCTGAGCAAACCCACCTCCCTCCCAGCCCTGTTGGTATGGGGCCCAGAGCTCCAGCCTGGCCCGTGCACTGTCCAGGAGAGGGGGTGCTGGCCTACCTGTCCCTCCTTTTCCATGAGCTGAGTGACAGGCTGGGGTGGGGTGAGAGGCCACAAGGGGACTAGGGGTGGTGGCCGCACCTTCTGAGGTGGCTCTGGCTGCTCCACGACCCTGGGTAACTGCAGGCCTCATCACAGCCCAACCTTCTCTCCTGGAGGGCATTTCCAACCTCTGGTACTGAGCACCAGGGCACCATGGCGGCGCTCAGTTTAAGTCAAGGCTGGGCCTCGAACCCGGGTCATTGTTTTGTTTTCCCAGTGAGGGTCTCAGCAGCCGCCTCAGGTGAGTAAGGTGGGAAGGCAGGTGTGGGCAGAGTCCGTCCTTGAGAGCCCTGTTGCTGCCAGAGCCAAACTCCCCAAGCCCTTCAATCCTTCCAGCAGCAGGGGAGGGACAGCTAAGGTGCATGCTCCAGATTTTACCTGCTTGGGGCCTTTTGATTCACACCGGAACTCACGGCAGCCTAAATACCACCTCCCCACCCCCACACACACACCATCCCGTCTTGAGCTCAGGCTCCACATCCCATTCCGTCTCTGTCTCAAGCAAAATGTTTCAAAGCTCCACTTAGACCCAGTCTTGAAAACCAGTGCCAACACCAGTTGCCCCCAGTTTGTTACTGAGATATGTGTATTTTATCTCAGAAAAATGTCTTGGACCCATTCTTTCTTCTTCACTTCTGCTGCCACTGCACCAACTGCCACCCGCCACCACTATCATCCCCTCTTGTCCCTACTGTGGTGAGCTCACCAGCCGGTCTCTGTCTCAGATTCCTTGTGCTCCTACCCCCACACCACCTCCCAGGAAAGTCTCCCCAAACCACCAGAGATGTTTTTTCCAAATCAGCCCTGTGAGGATTCCCTGATCTCCTTGGGGAGAACCTGTCAGTGACTCCCTGTCACTTTGATGGTCAAGTCCAAAGGTCCATAACATGGTATGACAGATGACAGGTGCTCCCTACATTCTTGCCTCTTCTCCTACCATTTGTTCTCAGTCATTGGGTGCCCCGGCAGCTCCATTTCTACCATTTAGTACGTGCTCTTTCCCGTAACATCTGATGCACGGGCTTTCCTAAGAGCAGGGAAATTAGCATGGAGAAGGTTTATGAGGGAACGATCCAAGGTCAACAGCTGTGGAGAAGAAAGGAAAGAAGCAGCGCTGGACAGAAGGAGAAGTCGGCTGCATTGGAGTGTGGACAACTCCCGCCAACATTTCAGAGAGTTGGGGAGATGGCATGGCCCTTCCAAGCTATCCAAGGTGGGGGTGCAAGGATCAGGCTAATCCCCCTGTCTTGTCAGTCATTGGAAGTCACCCTGGGAAATTGGGCATGACCTTGGGCAAGGTGGCTCTCTTTAGCTGAGGCAGTTCCTAAAGGAGACTGACAGTTGAGGGCTGTCTGACATCCAACAGCTGTAGGCTGTCTGTCGAGTCGTTAAAATAATACTTTATTATTAATAACAATCATCATTTGTGATAAAAATTCTGTGCTTCCTGGTGATCATGGTACCTAGTCTAAAGGCAGAGAGAATAAATTCCCTTGTGACTGACTCAACCACAATTCCAAGTCCTTAAGGACTTTAGGCCATCCCTCTCACTCTACAGACAGGGAAACTGAGGCCCAGAGAAAGTCTCAAGTCATCAGCTACCACAGTGACACAGTCTTAGAATAAGTAACTAACATTTCAGTGTTTATACTAGGTTGTACTAGATGCTTTATGGGCCTTACCTAATTAATGACTTATAAAAATTCAATGTGGTAGCTGCCATTATTACCTTCGTGTCAGATAAATGGAAACAGGCTTAGAGCAGTCAGCTGAGTAATTTGTCTGACATTACCCAGCCGTGAAGTGGTGGACCTAGGATTTGAATCCATGGCACTCTGACTCTAGGCCCTATAACTAGTAACACTAATATGAATCACTTTTTCATAGTGAAGCATACCATCATCTGGGGCCTTGTGAGCTTTGTGTGCGTGTGTGTGTGTGTGTTGCTATTATTTCTAAGAACAGGAACAACATTAGCACATGAAGCACAACATTTATTTTCTGTTTCCATGGTAAGATGATAAGCAAATGTGCTTCCAGGTAGGAAACAGGTTTCATATCAACTATCAATCAGAGACTACTGAAGTAATTCTCAGCTCCCATGTCCATTCCACGCGTTTCTCTGGACCTGGTGGCCTCGCTCCTTCCGCAGCTCTGGTGTTTCCTCAACAGTGGCATTCAGTTCCAACCTGGAAAGCTGTGTCGCTGAGTGGTTTCCAGCAAATCTGTAGAATTCTCCTTCTGCCTTCACCAAACCCCCAGACCTGAAGGGGAGCAGCAAGGTGGTCCCAGTGGGGTTTATAAAAGTCCCTCCTAACGCCTGAGAAACCACTAACATCTATTCACTTTCCTCTCCTGCTTCATTGACATACAACCTATTCGAGTCAAAAGACTCTGAAATGTAAAGATTTCTCAAAGTAGAAATGGTGTTAAATTACAAGACTATGATGTGATCCAAGAAACTCTAAACTGTGTCAGAAAACGTGGATTAATGTGTTTAACAAACATTAATTGTATCCTACCCAGCGCCAGGCCCTGAGCCAGATGCTGAGGTGGCAGTGTTTGGGGGAGTTGGCCCTTTAGTGGAGTAGTTTTCAAGTGTTCGCCTGGACAAGCACCCCTTGGGCAACTTGCTAATAAATAAGGTACATTCCTAACCCCACCCCCCACCCCCGCCCAGAGTTTCTGATTCATCAGGTGGAGCTGAGGTTTAGGAATCTGCTTTGTAACCAGTCCCCAGATGATTCTGAAGCAGGTGGTCGTCAGTTGTGTCTTAAAAAACCCTGACTTAGTAGATTTTAAGTTCTGATGAGCTTAAGTTTCTTAAACGCAGAACCACGGGGCTTTGGAAGAGATACTTTGATTTCTAATGGATTCAAGGAGCCTTGGAAAGACTTCTTAGAAAGCGTTTCTGTGTAACAATAACACACCAATATGACACCATTTCTTTCAAACAGGAGAAAGCCATTGTGTCATCATATGGCGTAAGGTGAAGAGTTTAAGGTGTTTCACTGGAACAATTCAAAAAGCGTGTGTGTGTGTGTGTGTGTGTGTGTGTGTGTGTGTGTGTAAAAACACATCAGTTGTATACTTAAGCTTTCGCACCTTACTGTATAGATGTTTACCATATGAACGTTATGCCTCAGTAAAAGCAATGAAGGAAGTATAAGGCAAAGAGGGTATGAGGTTTAAAGATGTCCTTCTAGAGGGGAGGAGGAGGTAGGAGTTGGGTTCCAGCAGGAAAGAAAAGAGGAAAAGGGAAGAAATGCAGACCTCCTGACGAGGCATCAAGGAAATCCTCAGCTGCTGGTGCAGTAGAAAGAGGGCAAGAAATGGGAGTGTGCTGATGTGGGTGCCAAGAGGCTAACGGGCTCGGGTACCAGGAGTCAGACACTTTGAGCACAAATGGAAGGAAAGGAGGAAAGGGGAAGAAAGAAAAGAGGGAAGGAAGGAAAGAGGAAGAGGAAGGAGAGGAGAAAGAAACAGAAGGAAAGGGGCCCTGGCCTGAGAGGGGGCTTACAGTCCTGGGGCTGGCTAGCCACGTGACCTTCACCTAGCCACCTGATGGCTTCAAGCCTGCATCTGTCTCTAAAATGACGCTGGACCTCTGAAAGCAGAGCGAGGAATAATGGAGATGGTGCGTGTGAAAGGCTATTTGTAAACTCTACAGCGCTGTTAAGTGCTATTTATTATGCATATCAGCTCAGACTTAGGCCAAATGCCCATGTAGATATGAGCATGTGACCCAGCGCAGCTCCACAGTGACTTTTCACATGTTCCCTACACCTGACCACCAAACTCACAGGAGCCTGGGAAAAAGTTTTCTTGCCTTCTTTTCCTCTTCTGCTCTGAGCAAACTTGGATGTTGCTTTGTGCAGGCCTGAGCATGAGATTCCTTCCAGCCCCCCACAACCCCCTCCAGCTGTTCTCCTTGACCCCCAGCAGCCCCTTCCACCTTCTCCCAGGCAGGCAGGGCCAGCTGTTGTCATGGAGGCCACCTGCCTCCTCCCTGGCCTGAAGCACTAGTTGGAATCCAGAGGCCTCGCTAGAGGCCTCCAGGGACCAAGGCAGTTTGCTGGAGGCCCTTAGGGAAGGGGGAAAATAAGAAAAGCACTAAAATTAGATGAATCGTCTGTAAATGTTTTTTAATTAAAATTGTGATTCTTTTCTCTGCAGAAGAGTCTCTTTAAGAACAATCGCGCTCTCTGAGTGGCAGGCGAAGAGCTCAGCAGCTCTTTCCAAAGCCAGGGAGGGAAGAGGTGGGAGCAGAGGAAAGGAGATGGAGTAACTGGTTCTTTTCTCTCTTCCCAATAAGAAAGCAAACCCCAAACCCGAGGAAGGGGCGAAGGGGGGGGCTATTACGGGATCAGCCTGGTGAGTCCCCAGGTTGAGGCTCCCAGAGGAAGGGACTAAGCTTGTTGGGACCCTGAAGCTGGGATTTTGTTTTTCTTTTGTTCCATAAAATTATGCCACCTTCTCACTCCCTTCTCCCCCTGCTGGCCCCAACCACCTGCCCTGAAATGCAGCTGAGCCACCCACGCCTCGGCTTCGGGGCCACCCGGGTAGGCAGAGGAATCCAAAGGGAGAGAGAGAGAATAGGAGAGAGCAGAGGGAGAGATTGGGGCGAAGCCCCAGACAAGGGGAGAGATGGGGTGGGAGAGCCCACCAGGGGAGAGAGATCCTTAGAAGGAGCCCAGGGGTCCGAGGGACAGAAGAGAAGACAGGGGTAAAAGAGTAAGGGGAGGACAGCAAGGGGACAATCGAGAGGAAATGAAACTGAGGGGTGTGCAGCGACTTTGAGAAACAAAAGTAAACTATCTGGGGGCTGCTCCCAGCAAACGCTGAGTTTATAGCGAGGGTCCTACACCCAGTAGATCCCCAACCCACACCCAGCTCAGGGACTCCCTCTGCCCACACTGATGCTGAAAACCTGTGCAGTACATGCGTGGGGGGTCCAGAGGCCTGGCTTGCGCAGGTTCCCCAAGGAAACTGTGGGTCCCACATCACCAGGTGTGGGGGCCACCAAGACCGGCCCCCTCCGCTGTGCCCACTGCGCTGCCCGGCCTGCCGCCCAAGCTTAAGGACAGTGTGTCCTGGAGAACTCTCCCCAGCCCTCTTAGCTCCCCAAGATCTCTGTTTGCCTCTGGCCACATCCGTCACCACCGCCTGTGTACTGGGCTGGGGGGAGAGGTCTCTGGTGAGATTAATATCTACCTAATTCTCTTGCTCCTTCAAAGTTTCTCTTGGACAGCAGAAAGACTTATTGTGAGTCAGAAGAAAGGAATGGCACAAAATCCAAAATCCTGCCCATCTGCAGATGTGACTGGAAAACCCTAAAAACGTAGAACCTTAGGAGGCAGGAATTTAGGGACAAGTTTCTAAATGAACCAAGAAACATGAAGTGGAAGGTCAAGGGAGGAAAGCCTAAGGGTCGACACCATTGGGACAAATGGAATGGAGAGTGGACACTCAAGCAAGTGAAAGATCATGGCTGTCTCTCCGGACCGACCCCTCCAAAACCTCATTCCTGGGGCCCACGGTACCCCCTCACTGCTGAAGCTGTCATCCTCTGCCCCAAGAGTCCCCACGCTGAGACTCATCATTTGCTAGGCCCTTCTTTTTTCTTTTCTCCTTCAAATACAAGACAGAAATACACATCATTTATCATCATAGATATATATATATTTCACTCTCACCACATAAATACAAAACATCCAAATATTCAAAACATTCAGAACAAAGTTAGTAGTCAGGATTCAGTGACACCTACCCGCGTTTAAATCATTCGTTATTTTCTTCACTAAAAAATAATTTGCCTAAAAAAGAAAAAGGAAAAAAGCTTCCGACGTAAATAATTTACAATAAAATTACTATTTTTAAAATGCTCTACGCTCTCTTCGGATGGAGGAATACATTCTAGACACTGCGGCACTTCGCCGTCTGGGTCTGTGGTTTTGGTTAAAATGCGGGTAGCCGTGGCTGTGGAAACAGTCCTTGTCGCGCCAATAAGGTCCAGGTTTCTGACTTGGGACCATAGAAACCCTGGGGCTTTTCAGGGGAGGGATGCTTTACTATCCACGCAGGGAGGTGATCTGGCTGCGTATACTAGCAATGGGGGGAATCGGGCTCGCTGCTGTCCCAGCAGCGTCCCTGCCTCCCGGTCCGCAAAATACTGCTCTGAGATCCAGGCGTTTCCTCCGTGCAGGAAGGGTTTTGTGAATCCGGGAGTGGGGGACAGGAGAGGCACTAGGCACCGATTTGCTTCCAAGCCCTGCGATTCTGCCTGGAGCCACGCGTCAGGGAGAAGGTGGGGCGGAGCGCCGGCTTCCGGAGCTGCCCGCGGGAGCCACAGCGCTCTCTCTCCTGGAGCACGAAGCTGTAGGCCACCACCCCGAACAGCCACGGAGAAGCTTCTGAATTTTCTTTCATCCGCTGCGTTGGCTTTTGTTTGCTGTTCTCTTTTAAATTCTGCTTAAAACGATAAAACCCAGAACTTGAATGTTTGCATTGCTTGTGGCGCATTCTCTATGCTGAAATTTTCTTAGACTTTCCAAACTCCATTGTTACGACGAGTACTTTTCAAACTGGTTCCACTTCATCTGGTTTGATGGGACGGTTATCACTCTTGGCGTATTGCTGATTAGGTCGAACTTATTACCACCGTTGCCTACCGTGATATTTGGTTTATTGTCTCCTGGGGTCAATAAGCCCAGGAGGTGGCTGTGATTGGAGTTTCTCTAAAGAGAAGAAAACTCAGCAGGATTTGTCCAGCCAGGAAGCCAAATGTGCACCGGCTCTCCCGGGAGGTCTTCGCGAAGTGGGGACCGGGGCTCCCCCAAACCCTGGTTTCTCTGGCAATGGAAGGAACGTATTCCTATTTGGTCTAAGGAAACCTGTCAGGTTTTTCAGTACCTGGGATGTGCATGCAGCTTTCCTCTTTCAAATATTCGTAAGACTAAGCAGCAGCGGCGGCGGCGGCGGCGGCGGCCGGGTTTAGAGCAGGCGTCCGAGCTCTGGCCTTGGAACCGGTTTCTCCCTCCAGGGCCCAGCACTGGTTGGGGCATCAGGTGGGCTACCTCGGGCGTTTCCCCCAATTCTTTGGATTCCCCGGGATTCAAAGGCAGTTTGGGGTGGGGGTGGGGGCAAGGAGAACACATAGGAAAGGTAGAAAAAATTGCCCAAATGAGATCACATTGGTACAGAGCCTGGTGAGGAAGGAGAGCTGTCAGCGGCCTCCTGGGAGCCGAGAGTCCAGCGTCGGAGCCCCGGCACCTTACGCGCGAGTCCATAAATATCACCACAATAGATACTATAAATATAAATACAGGGAAACACTTAAAATCAGTCCAGCGCTTTTTTCTCGGCTCCTTCTTTGTTGTTGGTCCTGGAGTAAGGCTCGAAGGCCGAGGAGCTCAGGTATCGGGCGGAGAGTTCTTGCAAATTTCCAGCCAGAGAACCAGCCATTGTCAACGGGGCGGAGGAGAGGCGGCCGGCGACAGAGCCGAGCAGCGAGGGCACCGGAAGGCTGAAGAGGCTGTGTCCGGCAGCCGGGGCGCCCGTGTGCAGTCCCCCTGGCCCGGCCGGCCCGGGCCCCGGAGCACCGCCTACGGCTGGCGGGTGCGGGGACGCGGCGCTGGCGGGTCCGGGGGCAGTGGCAGCGGCGGCGGCAGCCGAGCCCGCCGCGGCGCCCGCGCCCAGGGCCGGTAGGCTGGGCCCGCGTAGAGCGGAGCCGAGCGCTCCGGTGGCGCAAGGCGGCAGCAGCGCGGGCAGGCCGGGAGGCGACAGCAGGCGGCCCTGCTCCAGCAGCCGAAGCACGCTGCACGTGGCCGCGGTCTCCGACACCACCGAGCGCAGCTCCGAATCCTTGCCCTGGTCCTTCTTCTGTTTCGTGCGCCGGTTCTGGAACCAGACCTTCACCTGTGTACCAGGCACGAGAAGGGTGGGGAAGAGGGGCAGGGGAAGAAGGGCGTCAAGGGAGGCAGGCTCGGGGGTGTCAGGGCTCCAGGACCCTCCGGCAACCCCAGTCCACCTGCGGTGGGAGAGGTCTGTCACCAGAGCTGACAGGGGGAGCCAGGACCACACAGGTGTGCTAGGCTGCACTTCCAGGTCATGAAAGTAGGCCAAGATTAGAAATCACGTAATAAAAATGTCCACGACCTTAACTCAGGAAAAGACCAGGAGGTATTTCACTGGGTGGTCGCACTACCTGAAGCTCTACGGTGGAACTGTGGGGGCTGAGGATGCTGTGCAGGAAGTGGGAAATGGGAGGAAGTGGGCGGAAGTGGGGAAGAGCGTTCCCCTGCCTTTCTGGACCTAGGCCCCGGGGCCAAACAGGCTCGAATTTAGCCCCAGCAGTAACTACTGTTGAAGGCTACAAGCAGCTGCTTCTTGCTTGTTAGGATGAGACTTGACCATCAACTAGCAGCGAGCAGGGAATGTGCCTGTAGAAGGCACAATTTGTGCCAGATGGACTTGATAGGCCACCTCCTCTCACCACCAGCTAGATTGGCGGGTCTGAGTGATACTCAACCACTCTGCTGCTCTCCGCCATGAACTCTGGAATTGCAGGAGAAAGTCCTCTCCACCATCCTCCCCTCTCACTTTCTCTTCTCCCTCTGTCCCTCCTCAGGCCTGCCTGGTGGCCCAGAATGGAGTACAGCAGCTACAGGGAAAGTTATCCTGTCTAGATTCTGCAAACTATACTCAGAGGGTGGTAGCAGAGAGACTAAGGAAAAGCTACCATGCCAACTCAGACTCAGAAAGAACATCCAATCAGTTCTGTCCCAGCTTCTCAGCTTTCTGCCCAGATTCTATCCTACAATGCTCCCCACCTGCTTCAAGGCTAGGTGTAGGGAAAAGGATTTATCCTCAGAAAGAAAGGGGAAAAAAAGTGTCTGCCTCACCGAGGCCAAAGGGCCTCCGGCAGGCAAACCTCTCAGGTCCTAAAGTGTCTCTGGCTGAGTCCACAGAGCCAGCACCATAGCACCATATGGATTTCATGGAAAGCAAATAACCTAAGGCACAGCTGGCAGTGTTGGCTCCCAGGGCCCCAGATCTGTCCCCCCCCCCCACCTCACACATCACTGGCACAGAAGACAGGGCCTCCTAGGTGTCTGGAGTGGGTGCTCGGGGCTGATAGTGGGGCTGGGTAGCACAGGGCCAAGGGAAGCCTTAAGGGTCAGAGCAGTTTTCTAATCTTAGTTGTCATCTATAGCACTGTAGCAGGGGGGTTGGGCTCTAGGCTTTTGACCCACTGCAGAATGGGGCTGGGTGTTGTGTAAGACTGGGTTCCCCAAAGGGGGTGATGCCTAGAAATCTGGCCAAAACGAGGTGGCCAAAGTTGGGTGAACACCAGTTCTTCGTAAAGACAAGCAAGGAATTCTCAAGATGAGAGTCCAAAAAGAATTCCAAAAGGACAGGATTTGGGGCCTCCTGGGTTAGGCCAAGTGATCAGAGCATGGGCGCTGGGATACTGGAGGGTGCAGGAGGAAACGGATGGCTTAGGGAAAGGAAGAAAGGGAAAGCCTAAGACCTTTCTTCCCTATCCTCCCTTGCGCCTCCACCTCCCCTGGGAGACTTTGTCCCGAGCCAGACTGGGTGGTGAGGAAGAGCTGGCTGGGGGTGGTGGGGAAGGAGGCTGGTTCAGAGCAGGGAGCAGCCTGGCCGCCGAGTACCTGGGTCTCCGAGAGGTTGAGCTGCCGCGCGAGCTCGGTCCTCTCGCGGCCCACCACGTATTGGCAGCGCTGGAACTCCATCTCCAGCCGGTAGAGCTGCTCCGCGGTGAACGACGTGCGCGTCCTCTTGGGCCGGTCCAGGTCCAGGCCCTTGGGCAGGATGATCTCTCGGATGGACCCCTTGGCATCTGGGGAAGGGGAAATACCAGCTGCCAGAGCCCTCTTGTCTCTCTCCACCTCCCTGGCCGGAGCTGGCTTCGGGAACTGTCCCCACCAGCTTTAAGTTCAGAGGTGGAGGGGGAGAGGGGGAGCAGCCATAGCCCGGAAGCGAAGACTGTGTGTTTGGGGGGCGAGAGGACTATCACCACCCGCTCACGGGAGGGAGAACCAGACTTCACTTTTGTACAGCCCTCCGGACGACGGAGGGGAAAAAATCAATTCCAAATCGCTGATGGTCCTTCAGCCTTGGGGGTCTTGACAACGCGGTCTGGGTCGCTGGTAGCCTGAGGGTTCCCGCACTGACCAGCTGGGCTCGTGGGGGCCCCAGCTCTGGAGTATATTGACCAGACCGCGCTCCGGCCGTCCCCACCCCCATCCCGGTGTCTCTTTCCCTCCCAAGCCCGGGAGGCGGAAGAAGGAGGGACCGAGTCGGGCCGGCGGGGCCTGGCGATCTGCGGGCGGGGGCGGCGCCGGGCACCACCACCGTGGCTGTCCCAGCCAAGCGCACACGGCGCAGCAGAGTGAGGCCGAGCCGAACACCGAGGCGGCCCCCAGCCGGACAACGGAACCCGAGCGCTTTTGCAGGCGGCGGCGGCGGCCAGCCCCGCGCGCGGCGCCGCGGCCCTCGGCCCAGCGCGCCATCTGGCTGGGCGGTAGCCGGCGGTTGCTGGCTGTCGCCCCGCGCCCGCGCTCGCGCTCCCCTTTGGGTGCGCTCAACGCGCCAGAGCGCGGGAGTCCAAGACCCGGTTCCCGGCAGGTCCCCACGGCCGCAGAGCGCGCACACGTCCTCAGAGTTTCCTGCTTCTTTCCCGGGTCGGAGGCCGCAGCCTTAGGGACTAGGCCCGCCGGTGCATCATCTAAGCTTCCTCAGCCACTCTGCAGCCGGGCCTTCGGGGTTGGAGGGTCGAGGTCCCTGGAGAGTGCGCGCCCCAGGAGCGAGTCCCCATCGGCCGCGGGGAGAGGAGAGCCAGCAACTTTCTCCGAAGTCCCAGCCCACACACACCTCTTCCCCGCCTGCCGGGGTCACTGGTGGCGCGCGACTCAGACACCGGAGTCAACCCAAAGAACGCGCCCCGCAGCCCTGCCCACCCTACCTCGGACCAGGATCCGGCGGCAGTAATCAGGGTCGGTTGAGGAATTGGATTTACTTTTGTTACAATCTTCCGCGGCCCCCGACGCGGAGAAGGCGCCCTGCGGCTCCTTGAGGAAGGCAGCAGGGAGGTTCCCTTCCGCGCCCTTGCTCTCCCGGCTCTCCTTGTGCGCGTTCTTGGAGACCCGGGCAGCTTCTGCGTCTGAGTGGCACCGAACGTCCATTTTGTCTGGTTTCCCGAACATAGGAGAGGCAAGAGCAACAATAAAAAAGAAAAAAGGAGAAAGAAAAAAAAGAAGAGGCAGAGTGGGGGGGGGGACAAAACCCCTACAACACAACCCCTACCCCTGGCCCGGAGAGAGGCAAGAGGCAAGAATGAATGTCCCGGCAGGGTGGCTGCGGCGGCCGCGGGTGGGTCAGTGGCGACCGACGAGTGGCGCGCTTGCCGAAAGGCGGCGGGTTTGGTCCAAGATCCCGGGGAAGCAGCGGCGAGGCCGCCTCGTCAGCACCCGCGTCCTCTGAGCACGTCCAGTGTCCCCAGCCTGGATATCAGGTGGCGCGCAGCGTAACTCCGAAATGCTGAGGCTCCCGCCTGTTAACTGAAACGGCTAGTTGTAGTTGTCCGACACCCGGGGGGACGCACACTCGCTGTTGCAATTGATTACGGGTAATTTCACAGCCCCCACGTTTCGGTTACCTCATGAATACACTAAATTGTTTGGATAATATATCAGATCGTAATAGATGGTTTCTGTCCTTGTCCCCAATCAAGTAGGGGTTTAGCCAGTGAATAAACGGAAATGATTGGTCTTGCTTTCAGGAAACACACAATCAAAGACCCACACTTCCAGAAAAACTTTTGGCAAGATTCATCCTGAATGGTTAGTACCATTAGCAGGCATTATTAACTTTCCCTTTGCCTTTGACCCTCCTGCTCACAATCTGGCCAGAGGGTTTTTCTCCACACTCGACAGATAGAGCTGAATGAGGGTTGGGGGTGGGGGGGAGAGAGAGAGAACCCTTAAACACCCTGTAGCACAGAAAGCAGTTGCCTTTTGGGGGGGAGAGGAGAAAAAGTTTTCCCCAAAAAATATCTCCCCCTCACTCTAAAAAGCCAAGCTTTCATCCCAAACAACTCCTTCTTAACACACCTCCACGCTGACAGCCATCTTAAACAGCCACCTCTCTTCATTTAGTTCCCGTTGGATTTTTTCATGCCTGCACCTCCAGCAGCCCTGAGGCAGCCCATTCAAAGAGCAGCTTTGTACTCAGAGTCCAGCAGGAGAGAGAAGGGGAGAGGGAGAGAGAGCGCCCAGAAAATCTCAACTGTGAGATCTGCTTCAAAAAAAAAAAAAAGTTTTCCCCTAGCTATTTCATTGTCTCTGCTACAATATCTTTGAGAAAAGCAACAGCCAGTAATCCAATAAGAGCATTGATTAGGCTACAATGATTCAATTCAAGCGCATGGCCTTGTGCAAGGAGCATGCTCCAGCCCTTCTCGTCACCTTGCCGGGGCAGAAGCCCTCTCCACGCCGCTCTCGCCATTCATTCCTTTATGGGAAATGCAGAGCGAAAGGAGTGAAAGATGGCAATTATCTAATTGGACTATTAACAAACAGTCCTCTGAGTGCGGCGGTCTGGCGTGGCTCCTGGGCGGGGGAGGGGCCGAGTTCCCTGCCCTCATTCACAGAGTGCAAGGGCCGGGGAGGAAAGGGGTTTTTTTAAAGGGAGTTGGGGCGGGAGGAGGGAAGTGGGAGGTTTGGCTGAGAATTTTTTTACACAATTCCGAGAATGGGGTGGAGGCGAGCGGGGAAGGAATGGGGGCTGGGGCGGGGGTCGCAGCGAGCTGTTTGGGAGCAAGGGAGGGAGGGTGATGCGACTGTGTGTGTGTGGGGGGGTGCCGAGGGGCTCCCGATCTCAGCCAGTCAGGCCCCGTCCGCCCCACAGTTGCGCCGCTGCCACCCCCGCCGGCTTCCAGCAAACCTGTTGGGGACGGATGGGACGCCGCACTCCCTACTCCCCTTTCCTCCCTCAAGTCCCTGGCCCCAGGGAGAACCCATTCTGGTTTCGGCTCCTTAGGGCGTCTCCGACCCTGGAGGCAGACCTTGGGTTATTTTATTTCTCTGTGTGTGGGGGTGTGTGTGCATGCGTGCGTGCGTGCTTGTGTGTGTGTGTGTGTGTGTGTGTGTGTGTGATTGTCCTGAGCGGGTCCCCGGCAGACGGGTGGCCCCTCAATCCTCTTTGCCGCGAACGCAGCCGTCGAAGCCTGACGCCAACTGGGTCTCGCGGTGGCAAGTGCTTTTGAGTCCCGCTCTCCCGGGCGGGTCGGTGGGGGTAGAGGAGGGAACGATCCTTGCGGCCGCCCTGCTCTGAAGATGTGCAGTGGGATTTGGACAAAACCCAGCCAATCCTCCAGTTCCCTCTCGCTACGCTCACACTCTCAGGCGGGCGCCCTGAGGCCCGAGGGCTCCACTCCCGCCTAGGCCGAACCATCGGGAGGCGCCCCTGCTGGGCCTTAGCTGCCCGCACCCCGTAGCTAGGCAGGTCCCCGGGCTTTGGGTCCCCGAAGCGGATCCGGGCGGTGGGCGGGGCCCTCGTTTCCCTGCGGAGCTGCCAGAAGCAGTTCCTGGGATGTCTGCCAGCAGGGATTGATGGGGTCCCAAATCCCGGCCCAACGACCCTTCCCTGACACCTGGCGGGGGAAGGCCGTACGCTCCGACAGCTGGTCCTGGCCAGGGTCCCCTAGCCCAGCTTCTCAGGGTCCCCTGCACAGGAGTATTAGGGGGTAGCTTCACCCCCTCAGGAGAGTCCCAGACTGAAGCCTTGGCCCCAACCGGGCCACCTCGAAATCGCTCCCGTTCTCTGGTGGCATCCAGCTCCCCTGGCCTCCTTCTTTCCACAAACCCCCTCTGACACCTGCCGTGCCAGGACAAAAGAAGTTTTTTTAAATAAAAATGTTCGACCCACCAACTCTTCTTTTAGGTCGATGAGGGAAACTGGCCAGGGAGTGAACTACTGCCCTGAGAAAGGCCATCTCCGGTAGGCAGTGGTGTCCAGGGGAAGTCTAGGGCCACATACCCCCCTCTATGCCCCAACCTCCAACCACAGGATACAACAAACTATGATCAAAGCGCCCAAACCGACTTGAAGTTGGGCTTGGGAGATCCTTGACCAGACCTCTTGTAGGGAAGGGAATAATAGTGCCATATTTGGTGTAACTGAGAACTGTCTATTGGAAAGTCATTGCCAGGTGCATAACCTCAATTAATTTTCCTAACTCCTTGATCAGGAAGGTGGTAATATCCCAGCTTTACAGATGAAAAGACAGAGGCTCAGAGACATTCAATAACTTGCCCAAGTCATGTGGTTGTCAAGTGCAGAATTTGAACTCAGTTCTGACTTCCAAGCTATTTGTGATCTTTAGCCACCCCACAGGAGTCCGCACATTTAATTTTTTTTAATTTATTGATAGTAGAGAGAGAGGAAGGGAAAGAGAGGGACAGAAACATTAATCTGTACGGGGATCAAATCCTTTGCGTTTCTAGACTACACTCTAATCAACTGAGCTACCCTGCCATGGCAAGACTCTGCCCATTTTTAAATATCTTCGCTGATTTGAGTTTGCATAGTGTCTGGTGACCATGGCGTAAATCACAGATACAGAACAATGACCTTAAGGTTAATACCAGAAATCCTGATGATCTTCATGAATTTCATCAAAACAACATGAAACACATGGAAACGTGAATTCTTATTTCTGATAGGGCTGTGTATTACCAGCCACGAGCACTTCCTAGGATTCTGTCACTCTCCCACATCAAGCTGTCTAGAGTCAATAAAGTGCCTTTCCTGGGTTCAAACCTCCTCAATGAACATCTAATAGCAGGAATGAGCCTTCCTAGACACCTCCCCAGATCTTCCCACAATCTCAAATTGGAGGACTGCACCTTTTAAAATTGCATAAAGTCAGGGGACTCAGCTAGTCTTCCTGAGGGCAGGAATGTGTGTGTGTGTGTGTGTGTGTGTGTGTGCGCGCGCGCACACACACACACTAATCCACTGGAAATTACACATGCTTACTGTGGAAAGGAACAAATGAGATATTACGGCAAACACCTAATTTAATTAATCAGCCATTTACGAGAGTCTGAAGGTGTCAGGATATGGGGCAGGATCCAGGGTGTCCGCTGAAGCGTAGAGGCCTCCTCTCTACAGCTTCAAGGACAAACCCTTAACTAAGGGGACACACCGACCCTAGGCATGGCTCATGGGTGTTGACCAATGCCCCACCATGTTTCAAGCCCTTGAAATAACCAGCTTCAGTAAAAAAATAAAACAGTCAACCCAGAACCTGGTTTTGCTTTTTTGTTATGCATAGTACTCTTTTTTCCCTTCTGAGTGGATTAAAATTCTGTGGGCATCCATCCAGAAAAACCATGACAGGTTTCTGAGAGGACACAGTGGAGGATGGAAACCCGGAATGGAAATTTCAGAAAAGCAGCTCAGTCGTGTGTCCACTGACAAAGAAAGGAAGGAGCTCAGGAGATTGTCCTGCCGATCTGAGTCAAGCCTGTACTGCACAGCACAGGACACGGGACGGCTCCAGGTAAGACTGTCTGATCCTCTTCACTGAATTTCCTTTCCTCCCAGGGCCCTTCCTGCCCCCACACCCTGTCTGCAGGTGCAGAGAGACCCAGAATAGAACCGGAGAGCTGGAAGGATTGGTAGAGGTCATCTATTCCATAACCTTCATGTGACTTGACAGATGAGGAAAAGGAGCCTGGAAAAGCAAATCAACTTGCTAAAGATTAGACACCCAGTTAGTAGGGGCACCTGGGTGACAGCCCTGGTCTCCTGACTTAAAGGGGCCCTGCCACCACCACCCAACCTTCCCAGAACCCGAACAAGATGAATGCTTTCTTTGGGGTCAGGTGCAGTGGTATCATAGACGTGAACTAAGTTACAATCGGAGCCTTGCAGGTGTTTTTTATATTTCCTCCCCTCACCCCATCCCGGCAAGAGGAAGCGGGATCTGAGATAGCACACGGTGGTTTCCTTTTCCATCTTCATGCTTTATTTCAGAAAAGTGTAGGAGGGCAGCACCTGCTGGCAGAAAGTCTGACATCCTCTTCGATTCTGAGTGGTTTGGGGGCAGCACAACTTCGTGTCTGAAACATTTTAAGGAGCTGCATCAGAGGCAATGATACAACCAGAAATTAAGTTTCTGTAAGACTGAATCAGAGCACCTGATAATAGTGACTAATTACAAGCAAGAATACCTAGCATTTATGCAGAGATCTTCACCCCAATCAAAGCTGCACGTGGTGACTAATTCAATCTCATCTAGTCGTGATTATCCCCATTTCCCAGAAAGTAGTTAGGGCGCTGGAGAAGCAATTTAATTAAGAACTGATGCTGAATATCTGAAGTAGAAAATGCAGTCGTATATCCGGACATTTTTTCTCCGCTTTAGTTAGACACTTAGCCAATGTGCAGAGAGCTAAGCTCTGAATTACTCTGACTACATTTCAGGCAAACGATCCCATTGGACTCCATTTCTCAACTTTGCATTTTGTACCAAGAAGCTAAGTTTTTTCATTTACTTCTTCTGTTTTGTGCATTGAAGCAACACACAATTCTTGAGTTGGAAGGGGCTTAGAGTGATTAACAAACAAACAGGGTTCGGGGCAGCCAGGCTGTCTGTCTGCTCCATGTTTCTGTCCCAGCTCCACTGCTTAGGAGGTGTGTGACTTTAGGTTGGCTACTTGGCTTCTCTGTGACTCAGTAGCTTATCTGCAAAATAAGGTCAGTTCTAGGACCTATACAGTTATTAGGTAACACAAATAAAGTGTTTAGACACTTTACCTGACACATGGTGAACATTGTCAATAAGTATTTATTATTGATATCTTTCTTGAAGCACCTTCCATGTGGCTAGCACTATGTTAGCACAGATAGTAAGAAGGAACCAAAAGCTAGACGGAGTAACTTAAAAGTCCAGATTGTAGATGGCAAAGCTGATTGACTGCATACTGACTCAAAACTGTATAACAGTAACAAACAACTAGTATTTATTAAGGACTTAGTGCTATTATCTCATTTAATTCTCATAATAACCCTTTGGGAAAAGAACAGTTATGTGTACCCATTGTAGTGGATTAAAAATGGCTATAAATTCTTTGCCATTCTTCCCATTAAATGGTGGAGCCTATTTTGCCTTTGCTGAATTTGCCTGCCTTTGTGACATGCTTTGATCAATAGGAAGAGGTGGATGTGACACTGAGTCAGTTCTTGGGCTGGGTCTTAAAAAGCCCTGGTACCTTCTGTTCTTGTTTTCTTGGAACCCAGAGACTGTGCCATAAAGAAGCCAGTCTACACCAAGAGGAAGAGAGGCCATATAGAAAATGGAGGTGCCCCAATGAATAGCACCAATTTCCAGTTGTGTGAGTGAGGCCATCTTGGGTGCTCCAGCCCAGCTGAACTTCCTGCTGAATGCAACCTGATAAGGGATCCCAACAATATCATATGAGGCAGTGATGAGCCAACCATGCTGAGCCCTGTTCAAATAGCAAGATCTTAAAATATATATATATATATATATATATATATATATATATATATATATATATATATATATATATATATATATATATCATTGCTTTGTTTTAAGCTACTAAGCTTTGGGTATGTTTGTTATGCGGCAGTTGGTAACTGAAACACCCACATTACAGATGAGGGTCTAAGGCTCAGAGAGGCTAAGCAACTTGTTCATGGCCTCATGGCTAGGAAGTGGTACAGCATGGAGTCAAACACAGAACCATCCTATACCCAAACCCATGATCCTGACCAATGAACTCTTCAGCATCTCCATTGAATAACCAAACTCTAAAGAATAATTCATTAGTTTGTAAATTTATTGTTATCCTTTATTTCAGGCATTACACAGTGTAGGCTGGATTAAGTAGTAAAGAAAGCCCATGACACTCTTAAAGACCACAGAGAACAAAAGCATTAGGGCTAGAAATGGATCACAAATGGTTTTTGCCACGATTTTCTTCATTTTTTGAACGTCAAATGGGGTAAGATGGGTATAGAGCCCTGAACTTCTTTCTCTTTTAAAAAACAAAGAGGAAATAATGCACACATTCTATTCTCACCTTTTGGAAATGAGAGATACATTAACGCTTAGGATGGTGAATGGGGAACAGCAACAGGTGGTTGTTTGGCTCGGAAATTTTCCAACTGGAGCATTGGGAGGAAAAAGAAAGGCCACTTTTATGACAACATTTTCTGGGTCACAGAGAACTTTGAGGTTTTCCAGGAAACCTGGCTGATACATTTGTATCTTTCTAACGTGAGTACATTTGTGTTTCAAAGCATCTTTAAACCCATCATTTTCTAAAATCCCTTACTGCCTGAGAAGCTGCTGGAGCCATTTAGTCAACAAGCAGGTACTGACACCCACTCTGAGCAAGTTTCTAAGAACTCCCTGTATCAAAACCATAAAGCGGTTTTTTCATTTCAACGTGCACGAATGCTTGCCCGGAAGTCACTTATTCTATAAACCTCACTGCATCTAGAAGAGAGCCAGAACTGAAAAAGGACAAAGACGAGGCCATTGAGCAGTTAGAGTGGGTGTATCACAGAGTGTAAATTACAACCTGGGCTCTCTGCTCAAAGGAGACCTGCTCAGTCCCTCATTCAAAGCCCATTTACTCTTATTTTAGACACAATTCTAACAAACCAAATGCTCCCATTTTCTAGTCTGCTGACAGTGAGAGGCAGCAAACGGGAAGGGAAAGTATCGCTTGAGGCGGGATACAGATGACAGTGAGAATGTCGGCTAACAAAAAATATTGAAGGAAGATAGAAAACAAACCACGTCGCTCAAAGAATATCACAATCTGCCCTAGCTGGGTGGCTCAGTTAGTTAGTCATCCCAGTACACCAAGGTTGTGGGTTCGATCCCCAGTAAGGGTACCCACAAAAATCAACCAATGACTGCATAAACAAGTGGAACAACAAGATGATGTCTCTCTTTGTCTCTCTCTCTGTGTAAAATCAATCAATACATATATATTAATCCGGACTGACTTGGTTTGGACATAAGTAGCTACTCCCTCAAGTGCTTTTGAGGTCCTGAAAGCAGTACAATGCCATGTGACAAGGGATATTCAGGAAAATGACCCTCAAAAGATTAAACTGTATTTTTTTTAAGAAAGTAGGGAAACACATAAAACTTTTGCGAAACATTTTAATGTAAAATAAACGGCGAAAAATCAACATAGGTGTCACACCTTATTGCCTTATAATAAGGGGGGAGTCACTGTCATTTGAAAGGCAAAACCATACCCATGGGGAAGCAGAGTGAGGACCATGGACTTCCACCTCACTCACTACTGGAAGCTGGGCAAGGTGAGATACTTCACACAGGAATACAGAACCGAGCATGCGCACATTTTTATCCTTGGATGTTTTGTATCAGATCCTTGGCAGCCCAGGTAAAGGAATCAAGAAAAGCAGAAAGATGAAATGACTCAACCTAGGTCACTCAGCAAAACCATTAACCCAGACAAGATAGGAAGAGAGACCAAGAGAAGAGGCATACCGGTGCCTGGTGGTCACTCATTGGTATTTGCAAAAGGGGGAAAAGAAAATGGGAAGACTGTTAGCGAGAGCCATTTGTTTCACGACTTTCTAAGACTTTCAGTTACAACAGAAGTGGAGAATTGCGGTCACAGGGCCACAGATGACTGTAATTGGCCTTGGAGTCCAAGGTAACCCGAAATGGAGGCAGACACGCTCTCCATGGAATGAATCAGTGGTCAGAACGAACGCACACCCCGTGAGATAGCAGGGCTGCCAGTTAGGAGCAGAGATGTTCTAGTGACGTGTGTCGCGTATCTACTACTTAGCATGTCCTTCTAGAGCACTTTCCCTCTCCAAAAGCGCTTTGCAAACAGTAATTAATGAAGCCAGCAAGACTTCTGGAGGAGAAAATCGAGCCTGTGCAATCTGTTTGACTTCTCCAGGAAAGCTAATAAGATTAAGGTATAACGTTCATCAAGAGGAGGACACAGAACCATAACCAGCTTTTGCGAGGGATTAAGTATCGATGCGTGGTGGTGACACTGGGCATCCTCAAAGCTGTTGGTGGCAGCCTGTGGCTCTGCTGCAGCACCACCAAAGGAAGACCGAGTGACAGGCACGTGGGAGGTTCTCTTTTTGCAAGCAGCCTGGCAGCCGTTGGCCACGGGGCCTCCCCTTCTGGTTCTTTCTGTGCAGGGCTCGCTGAGCCCCGGGTACGGGGAAGGCTGAGGAATCCTGCCTCGTGAGCCAACCGAGCTTTGTCCACCATCTCTACAGGAGGGGCCACCCAAAGAAGAGCGAGTCCCCTGCAGCCACCAGAGGCTGCTGGTGCAGAGCAGGACACCGAGCCTCTTCCTTTCACATACTTGGTTGCTGCAGCCCAATACACAAACCCTGAAAAGCAGTCATAGGTTGGAGACTCCACACTGCCTTCTTCCACAGCATTCTTAAGCTGGACTAAATATTTCGCCTGTTTGTACATCTTGCCACATTTTTTCGTAACAGGGAGACATGGTTACTCTGGGCGAAGACAATTGGAGGGAATCAGGTGAACATGCACATGAGGGTTCCTGGGATTCTGCATTCTGCTGGTCCTCATTCTGACCGCAGCCACAGATGGAAGACCACGGTGTTGGCGATCAACCTGCCTTTCACTTATTCTTCAGCGGCTTGATATCCCGAGGGCTCAGAGGAATACCAGTTACGCTATGACTGGAAATGGAAGCTCTAGGGAAAGAGGGAGAAAAGAGGGCCAGGGGGTGAGAGGCTGCGCTATTGCTCCAACTGATCCACTAAAAAGCTTGGTGACCCCCGGTAAGATCCTACCTGCTGCTTGTGCTTCTCTCTCTCTCTCTTTTTTTGCTAAAAGAGGAACAAGACAGGGTCTGTGACCTGCCAGGAGCTGGTGGTGGTCCCAGCTAACATTCTCAGGTCCCGTAGTTACACACAGAAAGCCCAGGGGAGGTGGGTCCTTAGATAGAGACACCTTTTTAAATAACAGTCATCAGGCTGTCCAAATTATGTGAATGCTGCTGGGCATTTAGACAAGTCCCCACGAAAAACACAAATAAGTCACGGAACAGTAACCCTTAGCATTGTCCAATATGCCCACGTGGATTAAAGCAGAGGCCGACAATCTGACTCAGATCCAGCCTGTGGTCTCGCGTTGGGTTTGGTCCACACTGTATTTTGTTAAAATCTGAGTTGATTCCAAATATTTTTAAAATAAAGAGATTTCACCTAGAAACCTGAACTCCCAGTTTCTTTTGAAAAATTAGATCACCCGATTGCAATAGCCTATTTTTCCCCATCAACAATCAGCGATGGCTCATCCTGGAAGGAACCCATGCCCCCAGGTCTCCGCCAGGGCAGCCCCTCGATCATGTTACCTGCTTGGTCCTAGAGGCATCTGAGCTAAGACCGCTGTAGGGAACAGGTTCCTTAGACATGTGTGCCAAGGATGTGATGCTGGAGGTGTGGGCGGCCATGGCTCCAGGAGCTAACCAAGTGGGAGAACCCTAGGGTCAGCCTCAGGTCCTCATTGCTTGTTGTTGCTAAGAAACATCCCACAAAACTGCCACTGGGGTTTGCATCATCAGTGGAGTACTTAGAACCCTGGGAAATCCTATGTGGGGGAAAGGTCCTGAGGCAGACAGAGCCCCCCCCCCCGACCTTCCTGCTCCCTAAGTCAGATACGCAGCTCCCATGAGGCCAAGACCGGGAACTTAAGAGAACAAATGACAGGCAGCTGGTGAAAATCATGAAAACAACTACATCTACCCCCTGAGTGATCGGTCAGCAAGAGCTTTCACATGGGAACTCCCATCCTCTGTGCCACCTTACAGACAGGGAAACTGAGGCTCAGGGGGCCCAGAGTGACGAGGCTCTAGAAACAGAAATGGAGACAGGAGGCCAGCCTGCCTTTCCTGCTTTGGGGCCTGTGCTGTGCCCTGTCTGCTGCACCAGCGAGTCTGTACCCCAGTCTGTACCCGAGACCTCAGCCGATGTTTACTCAGGGGGGGCGGGGGTTTGGGGGGTGGACAGAGAACATGGGGATGTGTCCATGGGTGCAAAGGCCAGTTTTTCAGCCCTAGGAGATGAGCCAAGAGGAAAGCTAAGGGCAAGGAGTGACCCAAAGGTTCCGACCCCAAGCCTGCTTCAGCTCTGTGGAAATGGAGGATTAAACACTATAAAACCAAAACAAAAAAATGATGCTGGCTGTCTACACAGATCGGTGTACTTGAGAGTAAGTGAAACTTCTAGTTAAAATTCTCTTTACAGAGCAAAATCTTGGCATGCCAGAAAGGGAGGGAGGGAGAGACGGGACAGCCCAGTGGCTGAAAAAATGAAGGGACACTGTCCTGCACCTGAAAGGTCGCTCTGGTACATTTGGAGGTCAGGAGAAGCAGTGGAAGGAGAGACAGACAAGAAGCATGGAGGGGGTGGAGAGAAGCTGATGACCGGCGGGCAAGCAAGGCCTGTGGACAGACTAGAGAAGGCCGGTAAAGGGACTGGAATCGCCCGTGCCCCAAACATGCTCAGAACGTCTGCTGGCTTCTCCCTGGCTTGAAAACACTGGCGTTCCTGTGCAAATAAACACGGGGCTCTCTCCTCCACAGAGTCTCTGCCCAAGCCAGACTAGCCCGTTTGTTGCCCCTGAACACGTCACATTGTTCCTCCTCCCGGCCTGCCTCCCCAGAACACTTCTCCCCCTCCTCTGCCCCTTTGCACCTGCCTGTTTGTCTCGGGCTTCCCCAAGCCACCTCTTTCTCCGGGTGACATTTTCTTTCCAGATGTCCTACTTTGGGAGTTCGAAAAGTTTGCACGATTGCTGTTAGTCACTAACTGGGCAAAACCTGCTATTCCTAATACACGTAGCTCACAGTTATACACAGTTGTCCCTCGCCATATTGCGACTCACTTGTCACCGTCCCACTGTATCGCAGATTTTCAAATTGTATATATCTAATTTTGTATCGTGGATTTTTTTGCTTTATCACGGGATTTTGTGGTATATAGGTATTTTATGTATTTATCATTTTAATTATTTTTTGCAGTAAAATAAGCATTTTCTAGCCTCAAAAATTGAAAACAACATTAAAAAAATGCTCTTCTTGGCTGTGCAGTACATTCATCTCATCGTCATCACCTTCATCATCATCAGTACTGCACAGTTAACTCATCATCATCTTCCATCATTCAAGTCGTAGTACATATATTATTCACTGGTGAGTACCCATATAGAATTTTATATGTTGTTAAAATCACGTAGGTTTCAGAGTGTAGAAATTGTTTAAGAGCATAGGAAGTGTTTATAAGAGTGTGGGAAAGGTTAATAACAGTGTGGGAAAGGTTTATAAGAGTGTGGGGAGGGTTTATAAAACCTTATAATATATATAAATAATAAAATAAATATAAGGTCGCTACTTCGTGGGTTTTCGCCTATCATGGGGGGGTTCTGGAATAATAGAGGGATCACTTGCAGTATCCTAAGAACCTTATGTATGTTAACTCATTTATTTATTTTTTACAGGGACAGAGAGAGAGTCAGAGAGAGGGATAGACAGGGACAGACAGACAGGAATGAAGAGAGATGAGAAACATCAATCATCAGTTTTTTGTTGCGACACCTTAGTTGTTCATTGATTGCTTTCTCATACGTGCCTTGACCGCGGGCCTTCAGCAGACCGAGCAACCCCTTGCTGGAGCCAGCGACCTTGGGTCCAAGCTGGTGAGCTTTTTTAGCTCAAGCCAGATGAGCTGGCGACCTTGGGGTCTCGAACCTGGGTCCTCTGCATCCCAGTCCCACGCTCTATCCACTGCATCACCGCCTGGTCAGGCTGTATGTTAACTCATTTAAACCACAGCTCTACCAGGCAAGAACTATTATTAGCCCATTTCACAGGCACACAGAGGTTAAGTGACTGTCCAAGGCTAGCCAGCTAATTAGTGGCAGTGTGGATACCTGTCAGCTCAGGATGCAATAACAAAGCACCTTAGAGTGGGTGGCTTAAACAATAGACATTTTATCCCAGTTCTGGAGGCTGGAAGTGCACGATCAAGGTGCAGTCAAGGTTGGTGTCTGGTGAAACCTCTCTTTCTGGCTGTAGATAGACACTTTCTCCCTGTGTCCTCATGCGACCTTCCTTCTGGGCTCACATGGAGAGAGGAAGAGTGGGAGTGTATAGTTATGATGTCTCTTTCTTGTCTTATGAGGACATTAATCCTGTTCCTCACATTAATCACCTCATTTAACCTCATCTATTTTCCTAAAGGCCTTATCTTCTAATACAGTTACATCTAGGGCTAGGGTACATAGTTAGCCCATAACAGTGTAATTTGATTTTTAAAAAATCATTCATTTATTGAGCACCCAATTGCCAGACACTCTGCTAAGTAGCTAGAAACACAGTGGTGACAAAGGAACACAAGGGCCTTTCTTGTTAGACTAGTAGCTTCCTATAGTCTCGTGGGAGAAGGTGGATTGGACAGGGAACATGTAAACTCATTTAATCAACTCGGTAATAAGGTGTATAGCTGGGACTGTTTTGGCCAAGCATGTGAAGAACCAGGGAAAGTCTCTTAGAGGAAAGAGTGCAAAGGTCCTGAGGCAGGAATGTGTGGTGTATTAGAGCTGCAGAAGGAAGGCTGGTATGGCTCAGTCAAGAAGAGAGTAGGAGAGCAGTTTGGAAAGGAGGATGGGAATCAGCTCACAGAAGGCTTTGTAGCCTGTGGGAGGAAGTTTTATATTTATCTTAAGAGCAATGAGCACCAGTTATATGAGGGTTTGCAATCTGATGTGTGTAAAAGTGCAAGCAGGAACTCCATGAGGAGGCATCTGCCAGGGAACATGCTGGTACCCCTGTTTAGGGAGCTTACAGCTCCTGTGTTGTAGGAGGAGACATGGCGACATGCCAATCTCAGCTCAGGATACTTCCAATCTCCCATTAAAAATGTCAAATGAATTAAGACATCCCCAAGGGCTGAAGTCTGTGGCCCAGGCTGCCAGTGGGGAAGGATTCAGAAGAAAGGAAGGGCTGAGGGAGGAGAGCTGGAGTATGGGAAAGGCTTCTTTGAAGTGGGACTCAACTGGGCATTGAAGGAAAGGCAGAGAACGGTCGCCCTCCACCCAGGGGACCGTGAGGACAGGCTCCAAGGTGGACGGCACAGCGGCAGCAATGGCGCAGGCTTATTCTGCACAAAGGTTCTGTTCAACACGATCCCACAGAGCACATGCTCTGTTCCTGCGGTGGGGGGGGGGCAGGCTCTGCAGTGCAGGAGGATGACTCAGACTCGCTCCTGCCTTCCAGTGATGTCCATCTGGCAAGGAAGATAAGGCAATGATCCATCACACCCCAGAACGTGAGAGTTCCATTACAGCTTCGGAGCAAACACTGAGGGACCCAGAGGAGTGTCTATGTCTGTTACGCGTGGCAATTGGTGTAGAAGCGTGCATAAAACCCCCCATAACTCTCCGTGCATACGTAAAGAGCACTTCACACTCTCAGAATACCTCCACGTGTATCCACAGAAGTGCTTCATGAGGGATGCCTAACAGGTGGGATGGTGACTTACATGTTCCTTGTGAATACATGCAGTGCTCTCTGGAAGCCCAGCCCTGCACAGCCCTGGCCTCCCCTGCCCCACCGTCCGTAGACAGCCACCAGGACATGGGCAATGACAATGGAGAGAAGTGGACAGACTCAGGACACAGTTAGAAGGTGGAACATTCAGGACCTGCTGTTGGATTGAGTAGCAGGGTAAGGGACAGAGGGGGATCAAGGTTGATGATAAGATGTACAGGGGGTAGAAGAAACCCACATCGAGCCGGGAAACAAGATATAGCTCCAGTTCAGCTACTAAGAGGCTGCTTGATTCTAGGCAAGCATTTCCTTCTCTAGAACTCAGTTCTCTCGTCTGTAAAATTAAACCCAGTAACTAAAGTCCTTTATGTATGTATTTGTGTATGTATTTAATATATACCAAAATGTACATAAATGAGATACTGAACGGTCATTTGACCGCCTCTTCAACATAAGACACAGAGTATACCAACACAGCTGAGGGCTCTTTGAGCACCATGCACACCTAAGACCCCCCTAACCCAGATGGAACCATGCTATTGGAATGGGCATTGGTCATCTTTAGTGTCCTTTTAAGGCCATGATGGCGAACCTATGACACGCGTGTCAGCACTGACACACGTAGCTATTTTCGATGACATGCGGCTGCATACCAGAGAAGTATGGGGCCACATGCCAAGAAGGACGTTTCATCCTCGGCTTGGGCACTGCAGGTGCAGTAGCCGAGGATAAAACATTTGCTGTAGTGTAGACACTCTGTGCCGGAGGTCTGGAGGCCAAAACAACAGAACTCCGGCACAGAGTGTCTAGTTCTGGGGCTTCCGGTCAGGCCGTTTTTCTCCAAGTGACACACCACCCGAGTTATGCTCGCTTTTTTGGCGAATTTTGACACACCAAGCTCAAAAGATTGCCCATCACTGTTTTAAGGTTTAATACTATTATTTTCTTGCATCTTATGATTTAACAATGCCTCCCACTTTTTTGTATAGTTGAGTTGTGATTGACAGAAAGCTTCCGTACGGAACATCTCCAGTGACTTCCTGTGAGAGCGGCTGCCCACGGAGGGTCAGCTTTGCTTACAGGTGAGCAAGGTGAGTGTCGGAGCAGGACGTTCCATGCACTGACCGCCTCCACCACGCTCGTCACATTTCACGCCTTGCTTTCTGCCGCTACCGATCTTTTCATGCGCACTTATACCCACAGCTAGACTGTAAGTTCTTTGAGAGCGGGGACCTTGTCCCTGAACCTGTGCCAGTGTGGCGAGGTGACGAGGTTCAGGATTCAATCAAAGAAGCAGGGATGAGGGTGAAGCAGCGCACATCTAAGGAGGCTTCACGGGAGACAGAAGATAAGGAATGCAGGAGAGGAACGGGATGAATGATGTTCAACGGAGTAATTTAGAGAGCTTTTTTTTTTTTTTTTTAAAAAAGAGCTTAATCAATCAGAACCCATGACAGAACATACTATGCACAATTTTGCTCCTACAAGCCAAACCCCCAATGTTTAGAAAGCAAAATAAGGAGGTTTTCAGAATGGTTGTAAGACACCATAGTGGTTATCTGGGTCACTTGTAGGCACAACCCTGGCCTTCCTGCCTAGTAAAATGCAGGGGAGTCATATTACAATTACGTACTGCAATTATATTACAGTTAAGTATATATTATATTCTGTTACAATTAATTATAACATTTTAGAACTTAGTAAATTTAGGGCTAGGGAACTTCAGGGCAAAAGGTATTAAAGACAGCTATACGCTGAACAAAATCACCTTCCACAAAACTGGAGGGTGCCTCTTTTGTTTATAGGTTTCTCAGAGTCTCAACCCATCGGTAGGGAGATGAACACTTCTCACGTGCTACAAAATGGCTGAAACAGAGGAGTTTACTTGGGGAAAAAAAACCTCCCAGATTTCAGGGAGGCCTTTGGAGAGCTGGACCAATTTTGTCAAGTGTTTGATGTCTTTAAGAAAAAGCAAAACAAACTATGTTGGCGTCTCTTATCTCAACCTCTTGCTCAGTTTCATCCAGAGCACTTGAATGCTCCCATGTATTCCTATTTCTAGGTTCCTATCTGGAATATTAAGACTTAAAACTTTCCCAGCTGGTTTTCATAAAGAAAGAAGAATCATTATGACTGGGAAGACCACTGGGATTTGCAGAACGAGTCCTTCAGTGTATAACCCAAACGGACCAACTAAATGAAGCTTTGCTTGTTCATGACAAGTTTCCTATGATCTAGGAGTAAAACACGTAGCTCTACTGTTTCTAAGGATGTTCTCCCTAGTGACAGGGACAGAACTAGGAACAACCACAGGGTTGGGTCTTGGATGGGCAGTGCTATTCATTGTACACACAGATAACAATGATGATCATTCATGCCGAATGTTTTACATGCACATTGTCCTTAAACTTTCTCACATATAATAGAGCTATCACTTTTATTTCTTCTATTCTTAGAGACAAGGGAACACAAGCTCAGGGTGGTCAGGAACTTGCCCAGTCACCAAGGGAGAAAACGGGAAGTCAGAATTCAAACCCAGATCTGTCTGCCTCTGAACAGCACCTAGACATTCTGCCATCTCATCCCCCACAATGGCTGTCTCAAACAAGACCTGTATTCTGAACTGTTTCTTTACTAAGTTTGCACAGATCCAGCCACTGGCACTGTTAGAGACAGGACTATTTATTACCATCTCAGAGCAAAGGAAATCAGCATGTGACCTTGGCCTCATTAGCATGAGGCTTAATCTCCTCAGGTAGCCAGTCTTGGCCAATTACCTTTTTATTATACGCAGCTGTTATGTTTGTGCTTCCCAGGTTACTCATGGCTAAACATGAGTAATAAAGTGATAGCAGCTACTGGAGAGATGCTGACAATTAGCTTGCCTTAAGTCCAAGGGCAAAACACAGTCTTAAGTGTCCTACTGGCTCCTTAGCTCCAAGACAAACAAGTCTTCCTGCCATCAGATCTGCCTTAAGCTACATAACAGTCTCCAGGTGAAAACACAATGGCTGCAGGCCTGAATAAGTGTCTACAGAGGAAGATGCTTTTGGCAGATCACTCTATGGGCTTGGTTTATTTTGAGGGAAGATCTCAATTATGGTAAGATAGCCCCAAAGAGTTCATGTTCATCATGTTGTTCATGAGTGAATGTTAGAAATCTTGACATATAATATTATATATATACACACACATATATATTTACTTATGTATTACTTTAAAAGAAGAGAATAGAAAGGAAACACCATGGCCCTGTGGAAAAATATCTGACATCCTGTGGTTTTTAACCTTTTTGGGTTTGACATTCAACATCCCAATATTACAAAACGCTTTAGGGTGTGGTATTCAATACAACAACAACAACAAAAATAAGACAACTATAAATAAATCTTATCTAGCTGATTTCAATTACAGAGCTCCCGCAGCTTGAGCAAGCCCTCTCCCCTCAGCCGGGGAGGGGAGTGATTCTTCTTGATTGAGAATCGAGTTTCTGGGCTATTTCTCAGAGAATGAAATTACAAAACACAAGATAGCAGATTTAAAAAAAAAAACAAAACCAAAAATCAAAAAACAACCTGTCGCCAGGTATCCCTGCTGGATAGCAAGTGACTGGGTCAGGAACTCAGTCGGAAACTCTGCTTAAGGAAGAGCAGAGCAAATCCCTCTCGCCCAGGAGGCCAAACGGAGTATTGTTTTAGTTCTGTGGAAGATAATGACAATGGAATAGGACATTGTCCCGGGTAATGGTTTCCTGCTGGTGGGGAAACGCAGATGCAACACCGAGGTGTTCAGCAAAAACAAACAAGGGGCTGAGCTTCTCCCTTCCCTCTGCAAAGAAGCAAAAACTCTTAGGGCTAAAACTGAGCGCCTCCCAGCAGCTTCACTTCTGTTATAAAAGTCTTGCCTTTGGAGGTGCTCTGAGCTGGGGCGTCACTGGGTTGGGGGTCGGGGTACGGAGGCTAACTGAGCTCCTGGCTCTACTGTTCCTAAACTGGTGGCTTCAGAGATGAGCTGCGGGGACCACGTTTGAATCTGACCAGCCCCTGGACAAAACAGGCTTTCCAAAACACACGATCACTGCAGTGACTGAGTACAAGACCAGATCTCCCTGCCTCGTGTCTCCCCCGGGCCCACCCATTGTATAACTGCTGGTCACACTGCCATACTTTGTATCAATAAAGTTACATATTTGTCCAAGGGAGAGCTTTGAGCTTTTATTTTATCAGTAGTAATCGGGGGATGTCTGAAGAATAAAACCAATAACGCATTCATTTGACACTAGGAAATCAGTACTGTCCGGGTGGGTTTTTTTCCTTTTCCTTGTAAAATAATACTAAATGTAGAGATCCTCTAATGTGTCTCTCAAAACACAATTTCAATCTGATAAACACTGAGAAGTGATTGAAAATGAAAGATTTTAGAAAGCAATACATATCCTTTCATATTTGAAACAAACAAAAATAAATAAATGCAAATGCAGGACCAAGGCGGTCTTCCGGGGCGACTGAAGCTTCTGCAGAGCACACAGCTTGCTCTACACTCTACGCTCTACGGAGCAGATGAGAAAGAGCCCAGATTCCAGCTGGCTGTGTTCTCGCATTCCACAAACTTCTACCATCCCCACTAAAGCTACGTGGCGGCGTTCAAGGGTTGAGGTGCAATTCATCTTTGCTGTTAACGAGACATTTTACAAGCATATTTTTCCCCTTGGGGAAAATTTTTTGATTGAATAAAATAAATGGGAAATGAATATTAAAAAATGACTACCTCGACTGTTGATTGGCTTGCTTGGAAAGAATTCTCTGGGCAAGCATTTCACTCCCTGATAACTACCCATTCCAAATTCTCCCTCCTTAGGGCTGACGTGGGACATGGACCCACTGCTTTGTGCTGCTGGGGCTCCTTCGTGTGTTTCCACATAATTATTTACCATCAGCTGTCAGAGTGTTCCCCCTCCAACTTTTCTTTTCCTTCTAAAATCACATTTTTCTATAAAGAAGTATGCCAGATAGATAGTAATAGGAACGAGGCATTTGGGGTTAGACACACAACTTTGTGATGTTTTTCCTGACCACTATATGTGTCTTATTGTGTCACTAGCAGAAAAGGATCTTGGCCTGGATACCCACTGGAGGGTGACAGTTAATATTTATATCACAGTAATTACTCTGAAGTTTCTAATTTAGAGACATTCTTTTTGAAGAAAAAAAAAAGAAAACCCTTAATTATGGATTTTTTCCCCCTCCGTTTTCTGTCTATGATTATCTTACTTTTCTCTCTCACCTTTCTGGGTTGGTGAGGGCTCCTTGGTTAATCGATATTCCAGTGGGTGGTAAAAGTATATCGGTTAATTTTGAAGGTGCTTTGGAAATTTGGCCAGTAATGTAAATCACCATCACAGAAACCTCAAGAGGCTGAGAGAATAGATGGGAAGAGCAGTGAGCTAGTTTGAAGGACTAAAGTGAAGGAGGGTGCAGTAAAAATTACATAGGGACAGAAGAAAAAACTTCAATTTCAAGATCTAGTTGCTTTAGCACAAAATTAAAGTCCAAGACTTTGTATTACGTAGACTCAATTCCAAGTTATTATTAACAACATGGGAAGAAACCAAAGCAGTTTCCTGGCATGTCCCCAGGTCCTCAGGGCTGACCAAACAAAACGAGCTACAAGAAAGGGATGATAGTTAGTAACAAATATGAAAGTATATAGACACTTTGGACAATTCCGAACTCAATGCCTCCTCTTCCCCCACGTCTGAGTGCTTCATACAGAATGAGGGACTGTTTTAAATTTTGTCTTTATCGTCCATGAGTCTGGCCAGGATTTCCCTCGCCTTGTCAGCGTGCCCAGAACATTGGCTGGGTGTTACATTGATCCCACGTCCAAATTTCCGACCACCCTGATAGGCGCGGGCTGCCTAAACGTGCATCATCTCAGGCTTTGCCAGGAAGTAGTGTTCTCCAGGAATGCAAATTTCCTCTCGGGAGAACTCGGCTTCAACAAGAGCAGGGCCCAGGCACCCAGGGACATGTTCAGCTCAAAGATCTGGGGAAATTCATGGTTGTGAAGACTGTGTTCCAACTCCTGTTTCTTTAGAGTCCCATAAACATTATGTTTAATGCAAAATTTCTCTAAGAAAACATTCGTGGGATTATTTTAAAGTTTCAGGAAAGGCTATTTGGCAAAGGTGGAAAGTTTTCAACTTCAGACACCTTTTTTTTAAAGGAAATAAATTTCAATCACTGTAATATACACTTCAAAGGCAATTTATGGTAACTGTAGCCCTCCCGACGACTAAGGTGCCATTGAAATTTCCAAGTTGAAACATTCATCCTTGCATTCAGAAAAAGACCTCTCGACAATTTTGAAAAATATTTTAAAATATAGGAGCAATTGTAAAATCACTTTCACCTGTGCAATATCCTTTTTCATGACTGTTTCCAAATTACATAGCTAGGGTTACAGATTTTTCACAAACAGTTTCATTTGTGATAGTTATGTGGCTGTAATTCCAGACTGCTATTTCACGCTATTGAAAGGTATGAGGCTATCTTCGCCCTCTCTTCTTCCTGTTGCTTAAACTGCCTAAGAAAACGTCAAGAAATTCAGTATGAGAGGGGAAAACAGGAGGTAGAGATCGGACTCAAAGGACTGCAATCCGTCACAGGAGAAATACTGTATTAAGTTGATAATAGTTGGGGTTACCTCCCTGCTCCTCGTCCTCCATCTGTGCAATGGGCTAACACCCAGGGCTGCCATGCCTGAGGGTGCAGAAGGAAGTCCTCAGACGCTGCAGAGCTGCTAAGGACGCAGCCAGATCTCCCCTGACTTACACTATTGGAAAGCTTCCTGGCCTCTCGGAGGAAGCCAATCCCATTCCGCCAGGTGTCCGTCTGCCTTCTACAAGCGACAGGAAATGCACACAGATCCTGGGCAGTGCTCACGTTTTTAGTTTATTGGCTTTATGAGGGTTGTTTAGGGCTCTCTCGGGACTAAGCTGCAGTGGGGGCGGGGGACAAGGTGGGGAGAAAGGAGCCCGAGAGGAGAGTCGGCGTGGTAAGCAGGAGCGAGGAAACCCCAAGAGGGACCCGCAATGGCGAAGGCGGAGAGCTCAAGCTGGTTTGGGATGGAGAGAGGCAAGGCGGGACCCTGGCTGCGTCCAGGCAGGAGGGCCAGGCTGAGTTCAGTTTGAGGGGGCCACTGAACCCTGGGGCGCGCGCTCCCCAGTCGAACCGGTCCCTTCGTCCAGCCGCCGGCCACTGGCCCCCACGCCCCGTCCCGTGTGGCCGCCTCGGGGAGGTAGGAGCCGCGGGGCTGGCCTTCCTCGGCCGGGTCCTCCCGCAGCGGGGGCAGTCGGGCTGGGTGGCCCGCCAGACGGGGTGGGGTGGGCGCGTCGTACTGGAGGTGGTGTTTGCAGGAGGGAAGGAGACAGCGCCATTTGGGGCTCCCCGAGCGTCGCGGGTTTGGCCGGGCCGGTCTAGGAACCCGCAGCGAGGGTGCGAGCTCTGCTTCTTGCTGGGGACAGCCGAACGCGGAACGCAGTCGGGGGCCCGCCATCCCCCAGCCTCGGCTGTTCTTCCTCGGTTCTGGGGACGTGCCCCAACACACCCGGGTCCTGAGTGACCCGGAATCGCGGCGCTCCCGAGGTCACCGCGCGGACCCACCTGCGGGGCCGGGAGGGAGGAGGTCTGCGCGCCTCGACTTCCCAAGCGCCGACAGCTGGGGACGCGGAGGCCCCTCCCGAGACTGGCGTCCCCGCCCGCCCCGCGCCCTCACCTTCGCGTACGGTCCCTCCTGGGGCCTCGGGGACACTGGCCAGGAGCGGGCTCCTCAGCGGCCTATCCCCAACGAGCCCAGAAGCGCCTTCTCGCACTTTCCTCTCTGGCCAGGGCCCGAAATTCCCGCAACCCCGCGTGGGAAGGGCGGGGAAACCCCAACAGTCAAAGCTTTCCCGCACGCAGCGCCAGAGGAAGACCTCAATGACTCGCCGGGCCCGGGGGTGTCGCCTCCCACATAGCCTTGCGGGGCAAGGGCCAGGCTGGGCCTCTTGACAGTTTCATGCCTACTTAAATACTCTCCTTCGATTTTTTTCGCAAGGGTAGCTGCCCTCTCCCCTTGGAGAAAGCACCGAGAGGTAACCCCTCCAGTGACCGGGGAAGCAGGCAGTGGGTCTTGGTGGGCGACCCCAGGCCAGGGATTAGAGGTTTCTGTTGCATCTGAGAAACTCGGGGCATCAAAGAATAAATTTACAGTAAGACTGGGCCTACACTTAATTCATTTAAAAAAAATTTAAAGCTTCAAGTTATCTAATTTGCCTTTTTGCTTCAATTTAAAATATTAGTAAATGTTTCTCAGTGGGACCGAGAAAATAAAAGATGATGGTTGGATTGCCCCTTAAGCTGGTGTCCAGTTTGCCTTCATTTCCTTCGTCTTTCCCAGGGTTGTCCCGGCGGCAGTGTCCGCATAAAATATTTCCCCTGTAGAACTCCTGCGATAAAACCAGATTTTTCTATGCGGAGGATGCTATGTCAAAAGAGGTCGGCAGCCCCCGGCCCGGGCTCCAGCTTTGCTGGTGGACATTTCCTACAGTAAGTTAGAGTCCGTGCACCTGCAAGCCATTGATTTCCATTCCTGTGTCGTCAGCTTCTTGTTGGCTTTCTCCTGAGATTATGACAACAACAATAATAATAACCAGGAGACAAACAGCTCTTGAGAAGTCATTTGTAATTACCACTCCTTTGAGGTGAGACACACACACCCACACCCACAGACACACACCAACCACCCTGTGGACCTATGTTTTATTTTAGTCAGAGGAACGCAGAATTGCTGGAGTTTTTAAAAACTGATCTATTTACAGACTTGCTAAGGCCTCCCCTGAAATCCTGTTTATGGGCTTAATAGTTGTGACAGGGTTAGAAAACCAGTTTAAACTGTTAATCGGCCACAAAAAGGGCCCCAGATTGATGCCTTTCACGTACCTTTGAAAGGCTATAAAAGCAACGCTGTACATTGGGATGAAATTAGACAGGGACAAAATCATTACCTTGACTTCCCACAATAAAGACTGCCTTAAAGAGGGGCTATTGATGGTTTCAAATTACATAACGGTGGTTTCTAAGGTCTTCCTCTGAGCTCACAGAAAGCAATTTCTAAATGCGAAGTCTTAAAAAAAAACCAAACAGCCACAAGCATTCAAACAGCGACAGGCAGCTGTCTTTTTATTTTATTTATTGCAAAGCAGCTATTAGTAAAAATAAAAAAACCCAGAAAAACAGAAACAAAAATCCCAGCAAAATAGGCCGTGCCCAAAGAGAACCACGTCCTGCTTATATTTCACCAAGCTCTGGGCTCACACTTGGCCCCAGCTTTGGAAGGAACTGACCTGTGGACTGGGATCCGCGGTGGAGTTCATATCCCTAAGGGTGGGAACAGCACCTTTCCTATCACCAGGTCCTGTCTATCCACTGCTTCTGCGGGTTTGAAACCTGGATGCAGCCTAAAAGAAAAGGCATCCAAAACACTGCACGAGTCCGGGTGTGGTCCTGGGCCTGGGTGTTGGTTCGAAAGTTCACTCCTCCCATCCCTGCCCCTCTAGGGTGGCTCCAAGTTGGGGTGGCTTTTATCAGACCTGTCCTCGGACGGGTTTCTGGGTAAATACAGAAGGTGATCAAAATGCAGACGGCCCACCTCGGGCTCTCTTTTGCTTTCAAAGTGGTGCCTGCATTTTCACGGGCTAAGACCCCTCAAACCCAATCCTCCAGGTCGCTCCACCCTTGCTAGCGCTGCCCCAGCTGCCCCTGCTTACACTGCTCTAGGGTCAAACCAGCCGTGGAAAACCCACCACTGGCAGCTGTCTACCCTTCAAAGACATCCACGATGCCTGTACTGAGCGCGGCGCCCGCGGAGGGAGCCGAGCGGAAGCGAGTCCCCTTTAACGTGTTATGGGGGCCTGGGGACTGTTGGGGTCAGAAGTGCTCTAGGAGCAACTTCGCAATGCATTTGAGACATGGGAGAGGAGTCGTGACTGTGCTGGCCCGGACGCCACACTGCGGCTCGATCGCATTCGCTGCGCAGCACTGCCCCCTGGTATCCGGCGCCGAAACTGCCCCGCTCGGCGGCCGCGCGTCTCCTTCCTGGGATGCCCAAACAAACATTTTCTCCTTTCCAGGCCACAAGCCCTGTCTGAGTTGTCCCGGGGCTTCCGGAAAGCCCTCGTGCCAAGCTTAAAGCCTTCCTCCTCCTCCTTTTCCTCCAACACTGACCTCCCCAGAGAGGACCCAGGGGGCACGGGGCGCCTAACCACGCCTCCAGTGTGGCATGCATCTTTTCTTGACTCCAGCGCCCAAGCCCCAGCTGACCCCTACCCGGAGGGGACGAAAGATGTGGGAGCTGCAAGGAGGCCTTGATTATAGGCCCATGTGAGCGGGGTGGGTAAGGCTTGTGTACACAGAGACTCATTTGGGGCTGGGCATGTTCATAACGTAATGAATGTTAGCTCCCAGGGCTTCATTAGTTGGCACCTGGGCTTTCCAAGGGTGAAAGGAAGCAGGTAGCAGGGCCAGTTTCTTCTCATACCCCAAGTGGGAGAGGTGGGCAAGGCCCCTGGTGACCAACTTCAAGTGCCAGGGTGTGATCCTTGGAGACATGACCCTGATAGCCTCACAGCCCAGCCCAGCCAGCCTCTTCTCCCCAGGGGGCTGGCCCTGACCTCCAAAAGGTGCTGGAAGATGACTGTCTCCTTCTCCAACAGGCCCCTGGGATCTAGTGCCAGGTGTGGGCAGCAGGGTGACCCCAGGACACGGCTGACCCTCCCTGCCCCAGTTGGATGATCCATCCCACTCTTGGGGGTCTAGCCTTGATGGAGAAGTAGGTGTTTAGACCACCAGAGACAGGGAAGGACCACAGGCTCTGGAACCAGATGGGGCTAGGGTCTTAGCTTGGCCACCACTGTCTGTGTGACCTTGAGCGAGTTACTTTGCCTCTGCACCTCATTTTCCTGGTTTGATTCTCAGGGATGTTGTGAGGATTCATTGAGATAGTGTCCTTACCATGCAGGCATGTGCTTAGTTAGTCAAGGTCATCATTGATGATTGCATGTGTTCACTGCAGAAGAGTCCCACAGCAAGCATCCTGCAGTGGGCACTGCAGCATCGCACAGGGGCATCTGCATGTCCAGCTCTCAGGGGGTAGGGAAGATACAGAGCACTGTCATCCCTAATGACTGCTGGTGGCCACGAACCTTCCTGGGTCTCTTCTCCACGACCCAGACTTTACACTGTGAAAGGACTTCATGCACTTCTCTCAGTTCTGGGAAGCTAGTCATCCTCACTTATGATTGCGTCTGGCGGGGACAGTGATGAGAACACTGGGCCTAACAGCTGTCACCTACCCAGTCTTAACCTGAGCCAGACCCAGGGCTAAGAGCCGTGCATTCACTATCCCACTTTGTCTGCATGACATTGGGACAGATGTAGTAAGTTAAGTTTTTAAAACTCCATTTTACCGAGCAGGAAACAGGCTCAGAGAGATTAAGTAACTTGCTCAAGACCACACGGCTGGTAAGTGATGGAGCAGGGATTCGAACACAGTCTTCTTTCAGAGGCCAAGTCTGAATCACGAAGTTGTGTGGCTCAGAAAGCACAAGCGTTTGCTCTTCGTTTCCCACTCACTCTCCTCTCCTCGATGTGCACGTCCCCCTCCCCTGCGTCAGCACTGGCAGAAGTGTGTGTGTGTGGGGGGGGAGCTCCAGGACTCGGGCCTGGCGGCATTTCCTGTCGCCCCGCTAGTTCCAGGGGTATCCTGGGCCAGAGACTTTGGTTGAGCTCCTTCGGCCCCTGATCCTCTCCGCGGTCTCGACAGCGCACCGTCAGTGGGTCGCCGAGACAAACGTCCTGGGAAGAAATCTCTTCCCTCCCTGGAGTCTCAGCTCAGCGGTCCAGAAGGAACCCTTTTAGGTCGCAGTTGAGGCTGCGCCTGCTGAGTCGCCGGCCAGGAGATCGAGGCCAGGAAGAGCACAGAGCGGATATGCCCGGGACCCCTCGGGGTGTCCACGCCGGGCAGGGCTCCCTCGCCCCCCCCCCACCCTAAACAGAATCAAGCCCACTGCATGTAACTCCCGGGTTCGCGGCGCAAGGCCCCGTCGCTAAGAGTCCGTCAGCCACCGAGACCGCTGTGAGTGGGACTGGACTTGAGGCTCCCCAGCTAGTTGCTCCCTAGAGCTAGCTGTCCCTGAGGTCGCCAGTCAGCAAATATTTATGGAGCGCCACTGAGTGCCAGGCCCTGCACCCAGCCCTCTGCCCCAGTCACTGTCAGTTTTCAGGCTGACCCCTCTCCTGGGTCCGAACTGAGGATGCCCCCGAGCACTGGTCCGAGTCAGCATTCGGGTGGGGCCTGGCTCTCTCCGGATCTAGTTGGATGGAACCCCGCCCACTCTTCACCTTACTGAGGCCACCCCTCCTTATTCTGCAAGCGGGCCGCGCTGGGCGAGGCGCCCCCTAGCGGCAGGAAACCAAGCGCACACCCCGCCTTTGGGGTATCAGGCTCAGCCCGCCAGCCGCTTGCGTCTACGTGGGCTCCCACTCCTGCCTCTACCTCACTTCTAGCTTTCAGGGAGGTGACCTGCCTTGTCCCTATCGACCATCTGAGAGTCGTTCAAGGCTTTCCACAACCGGCTGGAATGCGCAGCTACCCCAAACCTCCACCCACCACGTTCTCCAGCTGCGGACCTGGTCCTCCCTGATTAGAGTCCACGGATGCCAGACAACCCCCCTCCCTTTTCCCGCCTTCAGTCCAAGCCAGACCCCCTTGGAGGCAAGTGTTTGGTTGGGAAAACAAACAACACCCACCCAAGATTAGAGGTGAAAGAGAACTGAGTGCATCTGGATGAAAAAAAAAAAAAAGAAAGAAATTCCCGTCACCCCTACCACCACAAACACTCGTGTCCACTGCCCCTGGCCCTATCTATCTTACAAACTGGAAGGGCAAATTGCCCCAATAAATAAATTTAAAACACACAATGAAAAGGAAAAGAGACTGGGGGTAGGTTAGAACAAAAATAGTAAGGTGTTAGCAGGTGAGGGACCTCTCCCCCTGAATCCTGGGTTATGTAAGATGCAATGTTCATCTCTCTCATTCTCTCTCGCTCTCCATATATACCCCCCCCCCTTAATGATGTACCTACAAGGACCAGAATTGCAGGTGAGTTATGGGACCTAACAGACAGACAGAAGGTGGTGGGTCCGAGGCAATGACACAGACTTCCCAGTTTGCCTGGCCTCACAGGAGCTCATCAGTTAGTCCGCTGACCAGCTATGGGTTTAGCTGTGCCTTGGGTAAAACAAAATCGGGACCATAATGGGTGTTATCAATGGATGGCTGATTTAGGGGATGACATGGCTACTAGCCCTGAGACAACATGATCGTTGCTTACACCTTAGCCTCTTTATATTTTCCTGCCTGTACTTAGCACTCTGGTTTGTTCATCATATACACTCATGTTTTCTTCTACCCATTGGTAACATGCCATGCAAATTACTGATTTACTCACTATCCATGTGAATCTTGCCTGTGTCCCACAAGATACTTGTTACTCATCCTCTGTACTAAATACATCCAATGAATTTTGCCTGTTCTTCATAATCTACTTATTTGCTTACTATCCGTGTCTCACACTTCTTGAGTTTAATCTACCCCATGTGTTTCTCTTATCTTCTGTAGCATGATTGAGCAGTCTTAAACATGCATGTATTGCATACCACATTTAGTAAAGGCCCAAAATGTGCTAAGTGTCATGCTGGGCAGTCTTCCATCTAGTGGAAAGACACAATCAAATAATCCTCACAATCACATAACATGTAATAAACATCTGGAAGAGGAAACTTGCGGTCCCAAGAATGTGGGGTGGGAACTCAGGGAGAGCTTCCCAGAGGAAGTGGCGTGTGAGCTGAGAGCTGAAAGAAGAGCTTCAGAGTCCTGGGGTTTCAGAAGTTCCTAATAAATAAACATCAAGGTCAGTTGCTCTCCCATCCCAACTTTGAGTCATATCTGGCCTATTTTCCACCTGGTTTTCCTAGGGAACGCAAATCTGTCCTTGCCCCCAAATGTGCAAATGTTATGTTTTACTCCGCAGTCAAACGAAACATACCCATTGGCAAAAGACGCTGTAGAATAGTGTTTAGGCTTATAAATGGTTCTAACTGGGACCAACAACCTATAATTAGACTTTAACAATCCAAAAGAGGAGTAATACGCACCCCGCAGGACAGATTGGCGTCTTTTTCTTTAGTTCTGCAGGTTGGGTGGGTAGATTGGCCCCCAACTTCCCTCCTACAATAACTTTCCTACCGACATAAACATGTCACAAACAAGAACAATGAGATCGCCAGTAATATAACACTAATACTATAAACAAAAGAAACACCCCCTTCAGCTCTGATGGAATGAAAAACACAATGTGGACCAACTAACAGAGCTATTTAAGAAACAAATTACTCACAGCCAACCTTCTTAGCTCTCCAAATGCAATTTTCTGGGAACCTCGGTTGGATTAGAAGTTTTTTTCTGAAAGGGGCCTGCCTATGCTGCTTTTTGGATGGTGCTTGCTTACAGCGCCGAGAGGCCTCAGACAAAGAAGAAAATGCCCCGCACAGACCCACGTCGATGCTTAGTCTCACTCATCCCTCCTTATTATCTCCCGAATCGAGACATTCCTAAGGTCACAGGTGACTGTACGCGGAGAGTGTGCAAGCATAACTCCATCACTGGCACTTTTCTGAAACCTCAGGCTTTTTCCAAACACCAAAGCCCTCTGCTCACAGGCCGTGCTTCCTCAGTAAAGCCATTTTGCTTTATTTCCTTGAAGACTGTATAAATGGATAACAGAATATTACCATTGCAGGGAGCCCACAGCAGCAATCTGTGCTGAACGCCAGGACCTGAAAGTCAGGGCCATTTCCCTCTGCCTCCCCTCTGGGCTTCCCCCTGGGGTCTGCCCAAGGGAGCATCCTCCTTATAACTCTGTCTCCAAAAACATAAAAATAATTGGTTTTATTTTAGCAGGGTCAAAATAATCCTGAGAAGGGTGGGGGGTGGGGGGTGATTGTGATGTCCTCACAAGGTCGTAGGGATGCAAACCTCGTGAATTTCAACTATTGTAATAAACAAGTGGCCTCAGGTGGGACTTGTCAGCTCTCTGGTCTGGCTGCTGCATCTTGTAGATGAAGAAACAGGTTCCCGGTGCAGGCTAGAGACACGAAGAGCCCCGCGGTGAAGGAGGTACCCTATATCCTCGTGGAAATAAACAAAGGAGACAGACTTGGGTACCAAGCAGGACGCCTGGCTGTTTTCTTCTGGGCATTGTAATTTGTCCTCATTCCGTGAATCAACTTGTCTGACCAACGGGCGAGTAGGAGGAGTCCCCAGTTGGCTTCCATGTGACTTGGCAAGAGGGATGGAAACAAGGAACAGCCTAGAAATAGAACGCATGTGTTTTAAATAACAGGATGATTAGTGTTTGTAGTGCAAGAGATGTTATGTTGGATAGTCAACTCGAATGGGCCCAAGAAATAAAAGGCCTTCATTGGTCACATAACAAAAAAACTTCAGGGGAATACTGATTTCGGGCCTACCTATCTGTATACAGAGAATAATGGTATCAGATAACCACTCTCTGCCTCTTGGGTTCCTCATGGTGACAAGAAGGCTGCCACACACTTCAGACCTGTATCCTCCCAGGTTCAAGAGTTATAAAAGAGAGTGCAAGAATCTCTTTTTTTTTTTCCTTTCTTTCTTTCTTTTTTTTTTTTACAGGGACAGAGAGAGAGTCAGGGAGAGGGATAGATAGGGACAGACAGACAGGAACGGGGAGAGATGAGAAGCATCAATCATCAGTTTTTCGTTTTGACACCTTAGTTGTTCATTGATTGCTTTCTCATATGTGCCTTGACCGCGGGCCTTCAGCAGACCGAGCAACCCCTTGCTGGAGCCAGCGACCTTGGACTCAAGCTGGTGAGCTTTTGCTCAAGCCAGATGGGCCTGCGCTCAAGCTGGCGACCTCAGGGTCTGACCCTGGGCCCGCCCCTCTGCATCCCAGTCCGATGCTCCATCCACTGCGCCACCGCCTGGTCAGGCGAGAGTGCAAGAATCTCAATGCTTCTGATTGGGCCATGGTTTCATGCCTCAACCAACCACCGTGGCCCAGAGAAACAATGCTCCAGATGGTTAAGAGGGAGTCACCTGTCCATTCCTGATATAGGTGAGGAGAGCGGTTCCTCTGTGGGAAATTGAGGTCTCAGGAGAAAGCAGAGTGGTTGTTGGATGGCATAAACCAAGGCATTCGCCACAGATGGGAGATTCACCGCAAGATATGACAAAGCATCAGCTTTGCGGTGGCAGCACCAGGCCACGGGGGTTCTACAATAGAATCCAGGTGATTGCCCAGACATTCCCCAAATTCAGGGGCAGTTACTTCATCAACATGAAGTGCTGGGATCAGCATTGTCTCCTCCATGAGCTAGGTTCAGGCAGTTAGCAGTTTTAGTTTGGGGACTATCAATTCTGCAGATTTGTACTCTGATTCCCGCTTATCCCAGACTTTCAGATGCTGGCAAGCCTCGGTCTCCTTATCTGTCTAATGGGGATAACACAATGAAAGTGAAAGCTTTTTGTAAAACATAAAGCACCACTCTGAGTCTATAAGGGTGGCTGAGGAAACCGGGGGAATGCAGGGGTCATGGCCGCAAAGCCAATGGCAGGGAGGTTCTGGGCCATTTCATACGAGGTGCTAGCTGATGCGTGGGGAGACCCACAGCGGAAGGGGCCCGCTCATCTCTGACCCCAAATCCCGAGTGTGAGTTCTGGACGGTGCGTGAGAAGGAAAGGGATGCACACTGGATTCATGGAGCTGGAACCCAGAGAGCCCAGAAGGTGTCGTCCACTGACCAGAGGAGAGCCCCACGCCAGGGCAAGGAGATGAGATGCCCGGCAGCAGCCCCCTGCGGGTCCTGTCACCTGATTGGTGAGTCCTCAGCAGTTGCCACTCAGGGAATGCTCTCCAGTACGGGCCAGGATGGTGGCTGAGGGGTGAGCTCAGGGCTGCGCTCGCAGTCACCTACCAGCCCCCCAGGAGCAGCTGCCGTGACCAAGGAGTCAGGCTGTCCTCTGATGTCCCCAAGTGCAGAATCAGTGCACCCAGCCATGTTGACAAGTTCACTTTCCTGCTGGCTTGCCGGCCTCCTGCATGTCTGGAGCCCACAGCAGCTATCTGCGCTGAACCCCAGGACGTGAAGGTCAGAGCCATCTCCACTGCCTCCCCTCTGGGCTTCCCCCTGGGGTCTCCCCAAGGGAGCATCCTCCTTATAGCTCTGTCTCCAAAAACAGAAAAGTGATTGTTGTTTTCTTTTAAACAGGATCAAAATAATCCTGAGAAGGGTGGGGGGTGGGGGGTGATTGTGATGTTCTCACAAGGTCATAGGGATGCAAACCTCATGAATTTCAACTATTGTAATAAACAAGTGGCCTCAGGTGGGACTTGTCAGCTCTCTGCTCGGGCTGCTGCTTCTCCCCAGAGAATCTTGTCCCTTGTTCCGGCATTAGAACAGCATTGCCACATCCCCCCTTCGAACGGAGGTGAGGGTCTGCATATGGGCTCTAATAGCCGGAAGTAATTTCCACTTTAATTTCAATGCCTGTTTAACTGTCACATCTGTGCTGTCACATGCTCGCTGGCAGCGTGGAGAAGAGGAGGGCTTGGGGCTTTGTAACTGTTGAAGGCAGCGCCTGGCTTTAGTTCTGGTTGGAAGAGCAGTCCTGGGCGCTGTGAATTCCAGCAGGGAGAATTCTGGGACCCGATCTTCTGGACAGAGCACTAGCGGCCCAGTAGACAGGCAGGGCTTCTGCCCTGGGGGTCATTTGAGTCTGAAATATTCACAGGAAACTTACAATGGAGGACAGCTGTTTTGTACATCTGAAGACCCAGCATCGTTCTGCCAAGTGTATTTTCCACGAATCAGGAATGAAGTTAAAATTGTTAGGGGTTTTTAAACTGATGTTTGCACTTGCTAGAAGCAGAGAGCATAATCTCCCATCCTCTCCTTAAACTGCAAAGAAGCAAAAACCAGGCTTGTTCTTCGAGCTCCCTCTGGTGGCAATGACCAGAAATAATCCAGTTCTGAGGGTTTTGCGAGGGGGTTAGTGGTACAGAGGTCTCCTGAATACTCAGTAGGAAGCAATAGGAGGAAAGATGCCCTGCCCTCTCAGTGGCAGGGCAAAGGGTCCGCTGTCACCCTCTGCAAGGCGGCTGCTATTCATTCGGATTCTTAAGAGCTGAAATTCTTGCAGATGCCTGGCTCCGCTGATGATCCCAAGGGTCACGGGGTGAATGATTTGTGCAGAGGACTTGGAAATCGGCTCTGCGCCATTGTATTATTACTTTCCTAAATGTGTCTCAGTTTCTTAATCTGATTGGCAGCTTCTCCAGTGCTGAGGTGGCACCTTAATTATCTTTAAAATAAGATGGCACCAAATTATCTTTGCTTCCTTCCCTCCAACATCTAGCGGGGGGGGGGGCGGAGGCGGTGTTCACGACTGGAGTCCATCCTGGAGGAACTCTGGACCTGGGGCAGTCACAGGGTGAGCTGCAGTGTGCCTCTGAGGCTGGGTAACTGGCCACATCAGCACCCCGTGCTGTACGCGTTCTCATAGATCTTGACAGATGGTGGCGGCTCTGGCAGCTGATCGAACCCACGTGGATGCCCATCACCAGTAGGGGCTCTCTGACCACCAGCTCTGATTCTGGCTTTTTCCACCAATGCGTATGGCTTGGAGATGAGGGCCTGGAGCAGTGGGTGGGAGTCTGAGGGCAGCAGTGGGGTTGAAAGGGAGATCAGCCACAGAAGTAACAGTGGGAAGTGCTCTTGTCGTCAGGCAGACATGACTTGTGCCGAAAGTTCTAGAAAAGCTCCAGAGAGCTGAAGGCAGTGGTCAAGCAAGAGAACCAAATATGATAACACTAGACCCGGGTTCCAGACCTGCCTCTGTAGCTCCGGGCTGGTCACTGGAGCAGTCTGAACCCAGTATCTCTGTTTGTATAATAACCTTGCTGGACATGTTTTCCAAAGATCCATTTCCAGATCCAATAGCCTCTTCAACATACACATATATTTTTAAGTGGCTGATGATGTGTCCTGTGGCCTGGGGATATTTGCTACCACTCTTGCAGATGAAAACTTGAGAATGTGCGACTCAAGAGGAACTGGTGAGGTCATTGCCTGGACACCACTGCCCCCTTGTGGCCGCTAATCTAATTTTGTAGGGTTGTGATCAGGAATTCAACAGTTTATAAGGCTTTATATAAACTTGGATTTAAAAGAGGGTAGGATTGGATGATATCCCTAAAGCTTTACTCATCCCTGTAAGGAACAGATGCCTGTAACTAGATGAAATGCTTTAGTCATTCACCCCGTTAACACCCTCCCCCACGTCAACACAGTAATTTAGAGGCAATCTTTAAGCAGGTTTACAACTGGATTACCTAAATCCACACATAAATTAATTCACAGATTAAAATTTGCAGGCTTCTGAGCCCTGGAATGCTCCTACTTCACAGTGGATACATTAAAAGGGGAAATGACACTATGCCCAGATTGTACTTGTAGGTATTAAACATCTTATGTAAACACAACATATATTTTTTTCTTCTTATGAAGGTAAGATTTACGTAACACAAATCAACCATTTCAAAGTAAACAATCTGGTGGCATTCGGTACATTCACAACGTTATGTAACCCTTTAGCTCCAAAATACTTTCATCATCCCAAAAGAAAATTTCAAACCCTTGGATGTAGTTGGTCCTCATGCTCCCTGGCACCTGGAAACTACCAATTTGCTTTCCACCTCTATGCATTTACTTGTTCTAAATAGTTCACAAAAATAGAAGCATACGATACTTTTCCTTTTCTGTCTGGCTTCTCTCAATGTGAGGTTCACACATTGTAGCGTGTATCAGCACTTCACTCCCTATTAGAGCTGAAGACTGTTCCACCCCATAGAGACCACATTTTGTTTATCCACTCGTCCATGGATGGACATCTGGGCTGATTCCACCTTTTGCCTGTTGTGAACAGGACTGGTGTGAACATCTGTGTACAAGTATTTATTTGAGTCCCTGTTTTTCATCCTTTGGGGTGTATAGCTAGGAGAGGAATTCCTGAGTCACACAGTAAATCTGTATTTAACTGTTTGATGACTGAGTCTAGAATGATGTGTCACTAGGAGGGGAAGATGACCTGCTTTAGGCTCTAACAATTCCTAGCACCTCCTTGCTTATTCCCCTGGTTCTGCCTCAGCGAGCGAGCTGGCTGTGGTGACTCTGCTTGGGGTGGGGCTGGGGGTTTCTGGGACAAACAGCTCCCAGAGAATGTCTTCTTGCTGTGCATAGCAGCCACCCAGGAGGCCAAACCAATCCAGGTGAACACATTGAAAAGCCTCTTCTGGTATCATGTCTGCTACCATTTCATTGGCCAAACGTCACAGGGCCAAGCCCAGCTTGAATGGAGAGGGGATGTAATACCCACCTGCTCCACTGGGAGGTGCTGCAAAGCCACATGACAGAGGATGGGGATCGTTCAGGGCAATAGAGGCAAAGAGTAAGGAACCATCCCCAATGAGGCCTGTTATTTCTTTGTAGTGGGCTGGGCTTACTTTAACTACTTAATTTACTTTTCCTATGTCGTCTATCTATATAAATAAAATTGTAAATGTTCATTTGTTCAAAATATTAAATCTCTGAAAGTTCTTCACTGATTGCTTTGAAATTTTGACACAATCTTGCATTCAAATATGCACGTTTTTATCCCAAAATGACATAGCCTTAGCTCTTGCATCATCCGGAATAGCTGCGACATTGCTACCAGGTGGAAGAACTGCTCATTCTGCTTTGAAATTGTCATTGAACATGCAATTCATTGAAACTCCCACGTGCAATATTTCCAAAGCATCCGGCATAGGAAAAGTATTGCAGATATGCAAACTTATTGTTTGGGATGAATGCACAATGGCGCACAAAATATCGCTCGAGGCTCTTGACTGATCATTGCAAGATTTGCATAGAAACATTAGACCATTTGGGAACGCATTAATTTTGCTTGCAGGAGATTTCAGGCAAACATTACCTGTAATTCCTCGATCGACACCAGCGGATAAAATAAATGCTTGCCTAAATACTCTATTTTGTGGTGACACGTAAAGACATTAAAATTAACTACAGCCTGACCAGGCGGTGGCGCAATGGATAGAGCGTTGGACTGGGATGCAGAAGACCCAGGTTCGAGACTCCGAGCTCGCCAGCTTGAGTGCGGGCCCATCTGGCTTGAGCAAAAAGCTCGCCAGCTTGGACTCAAGGTCGCTGGCTCCAGCAAGGGGTTGCTCGGTCTGCTGAAGGCCCACGGTCAAGGCACATGTGAGAAAACAATCGATGAACAACTAAGGTGTTGTGACAGCAATGAAAAACTAATGATTGATACTTCTCTCCTCTCTCCATTCCTGTCTGTCTGTCTGTCCCTATCTATCCCTCTCTCTGACTCTCTCTCTGTCCCTGTAAAAAAAAAAAAAATTAACTACAAATATGCCTGTCCAGTTGCAAAATGATTGATCAGCTAAGATATTGTCACATTAATTGCTGGAAATTGGGAATGGAAAGGTGCCGGTTGATCTGACCTCAGGACAAATTTCATTGCCTCATAACTTCTGCAATTTAGTGACATCAAAAGAAGATTGGTTGAAAAAGTATTTCCCAATATTCAAACCAATTATAAGAGTTAAAATTGACTGAATGAACGAGCTATTCTTGCGGCCAAGAACAAAGACGTCTATGAACTTAACGATATTATTCAGTCTAACATTCAAAGTGAGGCAGTCACATACAAGTCCGTAGATACTGTTGTAGAAGCAGATGAAACGGTTAATTATCCAACAGAATTTTTGAATTCACTTGACCTGCCAGGGATGCCACCGCACGTACTGCAACTGAAAATCGGCGTGCCAATTATCATGTTGCAAAATATCAACCAGCCAAAGCTTTGCAACGGCACGCGGCTTGCAGTAGAAAAATAAACTAATGAGCAACGTCGTAGAAGCAACAATCTTGACAGGACCTTTCATAGGTGAAGAAGTCCTCATTCCTCGCATTCCTATGGTTCCTGCGGATGTGCCATTTCAGTTTAAGAGATTGCAATTCCCAATTCGATTGGCGTTTGCAATCACCACCAACAAAGCTCAGGGCCAATCTTTAGAATTGTGCGGTTTAGATCTAGGCACAGATTTCTTCTCACATGGACAATTATATGGTGCGTGTTCTAGAGTCGGCAAACCAGACAATCTCTATATCTGTACAGACAATGGAACAACAAAAAATATTGAATACCCACGAGCGTTGTGAAATTAAACATATTAGAAACGTGCACTTTCTCTTTTCTTTCTTTTCCATTTAACCAGACTGAGCCGCAGCAACGTGTGGCCGGGTTCAGCTAGTATTTACATAAAAGATAGTTATGGCCTTGATGCAAATGGGTTTGCAACTGTGGAATGGTTGTAGTTAGAGAACTCGCAGACCACAGTGCTAGAGCAGCCCAGCATCCTGCCTGCCACCTCTGGGGAAGATGGGCGCTCACACTCAGCCTGCAATCAGCGGAGACCTGCAGTTTCCTTGAACCCGGCCTCTTAAGGGATGTGAATCAATTAGTGGCATAAATTATTCACCTTAAGGAACACTCTCAGAAATGAACAACAGGCTTCGGAAATTGCCAAAAGGGTGCTCATTCTTTTCAGAATTTGGACCTCTGCTCCCCTTTGAATGGATGGGCGTTTTCTAACTATTACAAACTCAGATTTCAGGGGAAGATGAATCTAAGCAGAGATTTCAAAGAAACCCTGAGTTCCCCTCTCAGTCCCTTCTGCAGGGTCAGGGGAAGGAGCGTGTGGGCCCAGGCTGGCTCCCTGGGAGAGGCAGCCCACAGTGAGGTCATGATAAGGGCGGGTATGCTACAGGGGAGTGAAGAATTGGGACCAGTAATGAGATCCACAAAGAATAAAGGCCCCTTGTACACTCTGGCCAGACTAGCTGCTATGATTACTACCTGTCCAAGAGATCAGGTACCACAGACAATGCTCAGGAAGGACAATCATACTAAAACCCAAAAGTCAGAGTTGGTGCCTGGAAGTCAGAACTGTAGCCAAGGGATGGGAGAGGCCAAAGCACAAAGCAACCACCACGCCCTCCTCCCAGAGCTCCTGCACGGGCTCCTGGAACACTGCTGGGCTTCAGCCTGGTGCATCAGTAGTTTGGGGCGCTGGGGTGGGGCGCCATCTGAGTAACTCCTGTGAACAGGACGGGACCGGAAGCGCTGAGTGCTGGCTGCTCTTAGTCCTGAGTCCCGAAGGACGTGCATGCACCGCCCACTGCGCTGGAGCCCAGCCATTCCCGGGCACTCCCACCTCCTCCTGCTCTTGTCAAGGCCTCAGGGCCTCTCCTCCTCCACAATTCCTCAGGTCCTGCATCCTGCGAGCTTCTGGGAGGATGGAGGCATCAAGGCCACCCCAGGCCAGGAGATGCTACCAGGAGGCCCTGGAGAAGCTCCTCCCTCGCCTCTGCTTTCTTTGCTCCCTGGTGACTTACGCGCTGATGGGTGCCCTGCTCTTCTCAGCCGTTGAGGGAGGCCAGGACCTAGGCGCAGGGGACCCAGAGTTCGAGGGTTTCTTGGAGAAGCTCTGCGGCCTCTTGCAATGCAACAGAACTGGTAGGTGGCTCACCTGGGCAGGGTGGGTGTCTTCTCCATGGGCGGAGGCAGCAGCAGAGAGCCCAGGGCTCCCCTGCCTGAGGCGAGGCAGCGACTGGGAGCCCTCTGCGCCTAGCCTCCCCATTCCTGCGCTTCGCCTCTCCGAGCCTCGGCCTTCTCCTCTGTAAATAGGGAGAATAATGGCCTCTTAGGGTTCTTGTGAAGAAGGTAAAAAAAGCACTGAGCGCCCAGTAGCTGCTCTGAAAAGCCCAGCTCCCTTCCCTTGGCCTCAGCTTCCAGCCTTGCCCAGACCAGCAGGCTCCGGGGAGTGTGGATTGGAGAAGTACGAGGAGGTGGGGAGGTGCGGAGGTGCGGTGGGGTGCAAGGGGGACTCAATCTGGGGCTAGGAGCTCCTAGGCTCGTCCTCAGAACTCTGCCTGCCCCACCCCATGGTTCAGTCCAAATTAGGCTTGGACTGCCGTCCCCAAGATAGCAGCCTGCCCCCTACTCTCTGTCTTCTGTTTCAAACAGCCTCGTCTGTTGTTGGACTCAGAGGAGTGGGGAGAGATTGTGAGAAGACCTGGGGACCTGGTTCTAGTCCTTGTTGCTCTCCCAGATTGCTGTGTGATCTCAGGCAGAGTCGTTGCCCTCTCTGGATCTAGTGTCTTAGCCCAGTGGTCGGCAAACTCATTAGTCAACAGAGCCAAATGTCAACAGGACAACAATTGAAATTTCTTTTGAAAGCCAAATTTTTTAAACTTAAACTGTATAGGTAGGTACATTTTTATTAACTTAATTAGGGTATGCCTAAACTGGCCTTTGCTAAAAACATCCTCAATCTGATTGAGCTGCATGTGGCTCGAGCTGTGGTTTGTGGATCACTGTCCTAGACAGCAGGGGGCGCACACTCACAGGGACCCTGTGGGAAGCAGATGAGATAATAAACATGAAACCTCTTGGAAGGCTTCTACATGTCCCTGTTGGACGTCATTTATATTTAGTCACCTACGTTCACTAGAGACATAGAGCCCCTTTCAGCTAGGGCTGACTACAGGCTGGTGTCAGAAGGCACTCTCCCCTCCGTGGAGGGGTCCCCTACTCCTTCTCTTCGCATCTGTTCCAGGCAGACACGCCTGCTCAGCCAACCTGGGAGGTGACTTCTGCCACCGCAGCTGCTTGGACACTCGGAGGCAGCACTGGGTCTAGACTATTAACAAGTTCAGGGCTTTCCAAACCTGGCCATGCCTCGGAATCATTCAGAGAGCTTGTCTAAAATACACCTTCCCAGGCCCTTCCCCCAACCAACTTAATCATGATCTCTGCAACTGGGAATCTGATTTATAAAACGTTTCCCAGGTGATTCTGATGCACAGAATGGATTGGGAACACCGAGCTGGTCTGACCCCGTTTTGTACCAATTTCCAATGGAAAGTAAAACACTCAGTAAGTACTAGCTCAGTGCAGAAAGGCTCTCCATGCACTTGCCCTCTTAATCCTCACACCCATCCTGGCAGGTGGGTGTGAACTGTCCCCCTTTTACAGATTAAGAAACTGAGGTCCTGAGAGTTAAACAGCCTGCTCAAGGTCACACACTAGAAAATGGAGCCAGGGGCTCAACCCAGGCATTGGGGTCCAGAGCCCGAGCTTTTCACCACCACAACGACATAGTGCCTTCCTGATGGGGAAACTGAGGATGAGAAAGAGGCCGCCCGTCTGCAGCTATAGGACGTAGTCAGGGTCAGAGCTGGCCTAGAACGCAGGTATCTAGATTCCCAGGCTGGTGCCCATTCAAATGAGGAGTGAGTTCCTGCTACGTCCCAGGCTCTGTGACGTCCTCTTACCCCGGAGCAGAATCTGGCAGGTGGATCCTGGGATCCCAAATCCCACTGGCTGCCAGGCCAAAAGAACCTTCTGAAAACCTCCTAGAGACCAAAGGGCTCCCAAACCTGCTTCTGCCCTGCGGCCCAGACATGGTCAGGGGCCGGTGCCCACAGATCCCAGGACCATCACCAAATTCCTTTGGGCTTAATGACCTCCAGGTGAGGATGCGGCTGGCAGCCATATCGCAGCCTGCTTTCCACAAAAGCCTTTTGCTTTCAGTTTACAAGAAGCCCGTGAAAGAGAGAAGTCTGTACGCCCCTTTGCAGGGGGCAGACACGGAGGCTCGGGAAGTTCAGACTGCCCCGGAAGGCCGCACAGCAATCCCATGGCTGAGCTCAGCTGGGCCCCAGGGGCTGCTGCCTTGGGGGCTCTCTGCAGGCCTTGGAGCAGTACCTACCTGCAGAGGTGCTGAAAAGCAGGGCTCTGAGAACCGAGTTCTGGGGTGGATGGTGCCACAAGGTGGGGCCCGGCGGGTGCCTGGGGAAGACTCCCCTGCCCCTAGGTGGGACCTGCCTTGAAGAGCGGAACCCTCTCGCTCACTCTGGTCATTTCTTTCTTGAGTTATGGAAGACAGGAAGCTGGATCTCAGGGAGCTGCTGCCCAAGGCAAAGCCCCAGTGGTTTAGCAGGTCTGCAGACTGGTCCTTCCTGAGCTCCCTCTTCTTCTGCTGCACAGTCATTAGCACTGTGGGTAAGTGCGAGGGCGAGGTTGCGCCTGGCAGAAAGACCTGGGCAGTGGGAGGGGCTGGGCATGCTGGGGACCCTTGGTGAAATGCTGGGGTGTTCAGTTCACTTCCTGTAGGGGACCTACCCTGTGCCAGACCTACTGTGCATGGGTGGGCCCTGTTCCCAGCTTGGGCACGGCCGTCCCCATGCTGGCCCATAAAGTGTCTGTGTACGAATTAGCATGGAGAGCCCTTCCTTCCGGCGGGTGCTGCCCACACCTGGGCCGAGATCCCAGAGAGCAAGGTGTGAGCTGGAACTCAGCCGTGTCTTGCCCCTTGGCTGAGTGCTCGTGTCAACAGTACCCGCCAGCTCAGGCTCGTGGGCCAAACAGAAGAACCCGGGACAACCACACGTGGTCAGCGTGTGAGGTGCACAGCGTTTTGTGGGAGCAGAGTTGGGGTGGCTGCCCCAGCCTTGGGGGAGGTCCGAGAGGCAGGACTCACGGCTCCCTGCAGCCAGGAGAAGTCGGAGAGAGGGAGTGGGAGTCACCAGGGTGGCGAAAGGCGGGACATGAAGCGGGTACCCCAGGCAGAGGCCTGGAAGCAAAAGAAGTGCCAGGCAGGCATTAGGAGGAGGTGACGTTAGGCATGAAGAGGGGTGAGGGAGAGGAGGGACCAGACCGTGGGAAGCCCTTGCCAGCTAGGCTAAGGAGGTGGGGTTCATCCAGAGGGCAGCGGGGGCACTGTCCAGAGGGTTTAAAGTAAGATACAGACACGGCAGCTCGGCGTTCAACAGAGATCGCTCCATCTGCAGCAGGGAGGTGGACGGGAGCAGGGGGCTGAGAGTGTGGGGTCCAGTTTGAGGGTTTTTCTCAAGAACTTCAGGGGACTGAGCTGATGCAGCGTTGCTAAGCCTCGGCACTCCTGCGTCTCGGACTAGATGGGTCTTTGCCGTGGAGGTCTGTCCTGCGCACTGTAGGATGGTTAGCGGCCTTCCCGGCCCGTGTCCACCAGGTGCGCCCACGTCTTCCCCTGCTGTGCCCACCAGGTGCAGCAACCAAAGCTGTCTCCAGTCACGGGCACAGTCGCCCCCTGTGGGGACCCACTGAACTAATGCAACGGTTAGCAGAGTGTGGTCCCTGGACCAGGAGCATGTGCATCACTCCAGAACGTGTTAAAAAGTCAAGTTAATTCTCAGGCCCCATCCTAGACCTTCTGAGTCAGAAACACTGGGGGTGGGGCCCAGCAGAACTGTTTTAACAAGTTCTCTAGGGTGATTCTGATGCCCGCTAACGTGTGAGAGGCACTGACCTGAGGCAAGTGTCCTCAGCTCTGGCTACCCATAGAACCACCTGCATATCTTTTATAAGCTCCCCTGCTTGGACCCGACCCCATGCCAAGCAAGTCAGAATATCTAGGGACGGGCCCAGGCATCAACCTTTCACAGAGCCTTCCAGGTGATTCTAATGGGATTGCAGGCTGCGAACTACTGATCTAATGGAAATGCATTAGCCTGGTTTATAGTTCAGGAAAGTGATGCTACTACCCACACTGTCAGTCAATTAGGACACGGGGCCGCCCAGTCATTAGCACTAGAAGAGAGTGCTGGGGAAAGGTCTGCATTGCCTGTAAGTCAGTAATGGTGCCGGACGGTCCTGCTGGCACTGCTTCTTCCTGCCCTGCGTCTCTGGGTCACCTGAAATGCACCTGGCCTTGATGCTGGTGCAAGGGACACCAGACAGGGGTGACGTTGGTCAATCCCCAGTTGTTTCCACTCGGGTCAGCCCCCTTGGATCAGAGAGAGAAGAGCATGGGTTATTACATGCAGCCTAAGTGGGTGGGCTGATCACAGTGGAATTTATAAATGCATCAGAAGAAATGAGATGGTCTTCCATTACCCACTTCAGCATTCAGTAAGTGGGCTCGTTAATACAGCCCCTCACTAGTGGCTGGGCGCTCTCTGGGACTTGCGTGCTTGGTGCCTTTTCTAGGACGTGGCGTCTATTCCCACCCAAGGCAGCCACAGAGACTTTATCTATAATTTGCTAAGCCCACCTCTGCCAAGGAGACAACCGGGATAGGCATGTTTTAGGCAGATCTTCAAGGGAGAGGTACACACCCTTGTTGGCTGTAGGCTGTGTGACCCTGCCCGGATCGCCCGACTTCCCTGTTCCTTGTCCATTAAATGTGGTAATAATGGTGGCTGCCAACACTAAGGCGTTTTCTATGCAAGGAATTTTGACTCCAAAAGGCCCTTTACTCTGTAAATCCCATAAGAAATGTGCTGTTCTTTTCTTTAAAAACAAAACATAAACACCTGAGCCTGGGTACTCATCCTTGAGGCTGGGGGATTTCTACTAAAGAGTGTCTCCTGACTCCCCTAGGGCTCCATGAGAACTGGGGGCTTAGGCACTGGGTGGCTTTCCTATGGGCCCTCACGGCTGCTGTTGACATCCTTCAGGGCAGATGGCTCTGTGGGGCCTGTGACAAGCTTGGGCATGGGAATTTTCACTGATACCCAGGGCTGGGGCTCCCCTGGGACTCCACAGCTGGGTCTCTCCAAGCTCCTGTCCCCACAGGAGAGGCTCCAGGATCCCTCCCCTGCTCCGTCCCTGCTCAAGAGGTCTCTCCACACCCTCCTCCATGGCCGGAGTCAACTGCTTCCTTTGCTAGGATGGCCGTGGTTTTAGCACTGGAAGTCCCGTATTCTGGGAAAGCCCTTGGTCCTAAGCACGCTGGGTAGTTGGTCATTCTATCCATGGCCCACCTCTGTCACCCGTCTTCCCTCCCCCTTAGGCCCCTCCCCCACTGTGGTCACCACAGTGGCTTTGGGCCTGGATGAGAGGCTGTCCTGAGGCGACTTCTGCAATCTCCTGTCCCTGCCGGGAGGGTGGGAGCAGGGAAGTGGAACAGGGGCCACAGAAACCCTCGGCACTCTCAGCGAGTCCACACTCTTTTTCAGGTTACAGCCATATCTACCCTGTCACCAGGCTCGGCAAGTACTTGTGCATGCTCTACGCGCTCTTCGGCATCCCCCTGATGGTACTGGTCCTCACGGACACAGGTGACATCCTGGCGACCATCTTATCCACGTCTTACAATCGGTTCCAAAAACTCTCCTTCCTCCGCTCTCCCCTTGCCCAGCGTTGCTGCCAACTGCTTTGCAGGAGAAGGCCGGCAGCCAAGCCCAAGGACCAAGCTGTCCCCAGGATCGTCATCGATGCCCCAGAGGAGACCCAGGGCCCCAAACCTGGCAGGTGTGCCTCAGCCCCAAGTGGCAACATGGAGCTGCTTGAGAGGCTTCTGGCACAAGCGAAATCGAATACACTGGCCCCGTGCCCCGTGGCCGTGGAGAGGTGTAACTCTTGTCCTGAGCTGGTGTCGGGGAGGCTCTCCTGCTCCGTCGTCAGCAACCTGGATGAGGTGGGTCGGCAGGTGGAGAGGCTGGACGTGCCTCTGCCCATCATTGCCCTCATTATTTTCGCCTACATCTCCTGCGCAGCCGCCATCCTCCCCACCTGGGAGACGCACCTGGGCTTCGAGGATGCCTTCTACTTCTGCTTTGTCACGCTGACCACCATTGGGTTTGGGGACACCATTTTGGAACACCCCCACTTCTTCCTGTTCCTCTCCCTCTATATCATCATTGGGATGGAGATTGTTTGTATTGCTTTCAAGCTGGTGCAGAACAGGCTGATTCACGTCTACAAAAATCTCATACTGTTCTTTGCAAAAGGGAAGCTTTAGGACATCGCTCGAATGGGCAGGACTCCCTGTCTCATAGAGGGACTGAGCTGGTCCCCTCCCTTGTCCTCTGGGGGGGCAGTGTAGTTGAAACGTGGCACTACAACCTGTCGTCTAAGACGTTGAAGCTTGGAGACAAATCCTGCACGAGGGCTGATTTTAGTGTCGAGGCCCTGTAGAAATGTGGCCAATGCCCTCTGTATCAGGACATGAGAGAAAAACTGTCACCAATTTATTTCCCTGTCTTCCTTTTAAAAAACTGCCACCTTATGTAGATGAAACCATCTTATGGAAGTCACCAGTTTTCTTGCAACATGAGGAAAGAAGATGACCTTCGTTCCTACAGTTTGAACTTAGTGCTAACTTAAAACCTTCCTGACCTGACCTCCCTGTGCGCCCTAGTGACAAAGGCTGGTCCGAGCAGCCTCTTTTAAATGGCTGCAGAGCGTGGGTGAGATCGGCCCCATTCCAGCCCGTGTATCATATGCTGATACCACTGAGTGGAACTGTCACTTGTGTTCATAGGGGCCTGGGATATTTCCTGATTGCTGGAGCCTGTGAAGACCAGTGTACTCACTCAGCGGCACGTGACTGGCACCTCCTGATGAGTTGGCATGTGAAAGGACGGGTGGCTCTGTGGGACGCGTAAACGAATGGCTTGGTCCACGAGAGGGTTGGCATTCATCGGCACTCATCCTGTGCTGGTCATGAATGAGTTGGCACGTGTGACTGCTGGTCTGTGTGGCAGATGCTGTAGGTGCCCCATCCGGTTGGCCTGGTGCTTCGGCTCCCTTTGCCCGAGGACTTTCTCTGGCCACTGAAGCATGGGCACTCATAGGCAGGCTAGAAGTATCAAGGAGTCCAGGCTCTTGGGAACAGCCCTTGACCAGTGGCTGAGAGCACTCAGCCTCTTGCCTCCCCCATGGGATTACTGGGTCACGTGCGCCACTGTCTCCCGAGCTCCCCGCTGAGCTGCAGTTGTTCAAGGGTGTCTGTGCATGTGGGTAATTTAGGGGTGATCTCTGCTTGAGATCACCCCTAAATTACCCACATGCACAGACACCCTTGTCTCAGAGTCACTCCTGAGGACCCCAGCCTGGGAGAGGATGGAACAAGTCAGAGTGTAAACTGGTTGGTGCACCCATAGTGTAGTACAAGAGCCTTACTGCTTCTCTGGTCGCTTATAAGAAACGTCTGATTTGAGAGAATCAGAGTTTCTTTGAGAGAATCTTGGCAAAAAAGCAACGAGCTACGTCCAGTGAGGAGCAAAATCAGTCAGTTCCTAGGTAAGTGACGAACTGTGCCCCAGTTCAAACTGGGGGAACAAAAATTGCAAGAACCAATGAAAAATTCCAGGAGGTTCCAGTTTGAAAATAAAGGCAGTACCTATGTTTTCAGGGTCCTTTAATGTTCAGTTCAACAGACACTGAGTGCCCGCTGTGCTCCAGGCTCCAGGGTGCGCCAGGTTCAGCCTCTTAAAGAGGGGGGAGTCACAGGTGGTGGTGTCCGCCCAGCTGGTCCCTGCTGGAGGCAGGAGAAAGGCCCGTTCAAATGCACACATGGAGTTTATCAGGGACAGATGTACAAATTGAAGGTCACGATCATCTGCGAGTGGGCAGGTATTCTTTTGCAATTCTGAGGACATGGCTCAGCAGAACTGCTCCTCACTTGGTACCCCTCTGCCCCACACACCCCATATTTCCGTCCTGTTCACTTCTCATTCCTGTGCAGGAATGTGAATTCATTCATTCTCAGCTTTGCCTGGTCACCCTAGAGCTCCAAGAATTCACTCGTCTCTGGGCACAGAAATCCCTACCCGCCAGGCACAGCTCCTCTCAGACCTTCTCAGACCCGGACCAAAACCTGTGGTGGAGGCACTGACCCAGAGGCTGTGGGGTCGTCTGGACCGTTGTCCACCTGCCCAGCACGTGGTATTGTTAGCCCCTTACACGCTTCTTTTTAACAGAAGAAGAAACCGAAATTCGGGGGCATTTAGCTCAAGATGACCGTCAAAGAGATGGGGAGGTCGAGAATGAAGGGAGTCGTTCCCATAGGTCCGATTCCCCGGGACCACGGGGGCTGCGAGCGCGGGCGCTGTTCGGGGAAGGACAGCCCAGCCTGGCCGGCGCTGCCAGGTGGGTATGTGTCTCGAAGCGAAGCTCGTAGGGTGGGGAGCTGATGGAGGAACCGCTGCCACCGATCACTAGGATGGTGTCTGGTGGCGAGGCCGCCTGGGGCTGGCCTCGCCAGACACCCCCGCTTCCCCCGAGTGGCCACCAGGTGGAGCCGCCAGACCTCGCAGGCCCGAGCTCCGGGGCCGGCAGGTGGCGCGTCTACTGCTCTGCGCTCCGTGTCTCGCGCAGCGCCTGGCGCCTCCGGGAAGGGGCCCCCGGGAGAGGGGACAGCTCGGAACATCTGTCCTCACTGCCGTCCCAGGGGAGGAGACTCCTCGGACCTCTGGCCCCTGCCGCGGACACCAAAGGAAGCAGCACCTCAGACCATGTCCTCCCCATGGCTGTCCCTGTCCTTCCAATCACATGTCCTGCCAAACTTAGGTCAGGAAATGTTACCACCTGAGTCTTAGCCACTAGACAATTGATGTCCGGTCATTTAGTCCCCTTCACATGGGTCGCTTCTGGCTCTGATCCATCCGCCTCACTATGGGGGCTTAGACCTTCTGAAGCTCACAAGAAAGACTAGAAGTTTCTACAAGGTACAAATGTCCTGTCCCCCCTAAGTCTGCAGGGTTGGAGATTCTGGGAGCAGCCCCCAAGAATGGCTGGGGTTTGCTATGTCTAAAGTTGCCAGGTGATTGTCACCTGTTTGGGTTGAGCACCACAGTCTTAGGACAGGCAGGATTTCGCAGGAAGGGGCTTGGGGAAGCCTGGTGCTTCCTGGAGGCGCTGTTGGGGACAGGCCTACCCGGGTGCCAGTCCCGCTGTGGCCCCACTCTGCTGAAGGACGCAGACCAGTGGGGGCCTGCTTCTAGGTCTCCCCCACAGGAGGGGATTGGCTTGGGCAGCCCCTCTGGTCCTGCTGATCTCTGGGATTCAAGTGTCCTGTCTTGTCACAAAAAGAGAGCCTTCTGCTTTGCTGGGTGGGAAGTAGGAGTGACCCGGTTCCCCTGCGACACTGGCATGGGGCTGCTGGATGCCTTGCTCTGACCCGGGCCTCTCAGTACTGACCGTAATGGCCGTGTGGCTCAATGGTGAAGACCTTTGCCTGTGGAGACAGGCTGCCTTGAATCCTGGCTGGTTTTGTTACCAGTCAAACGACAGAAAAACAGTACTTGCCTCAAAGGTTGTTGTGAGGGTCTAACTAGATAATCCATGGGCAGTGCTGGAGCCCAGCGCACCGCTCTGTGAGCCCTTAGAAATGTCCTAGCGTCCTCATTACTGGGAATAGGAGAGAAAAATGGCCCGTTTCAACTGCCAGGCAAGAGGCAGGTGGGTAAACACGGTACGCAGTCCTCCCACAACCACTTCAGAATTACAACTAAACTACAGAACCACCAGCATTCAGAACCATCTGAAATATAGCTGAATGGAAGTCCTACCACTGGGGAATTAGAGAGGAAGCCCTCTGGAGACAGGCAGGAGGGGCGGAGATGCAGAGTGGGCTGGTCCCACACGCATGTGTAATGGATAAAATTTAGGAGTCACGGCTGCAGAGTCCCCACCTGAAGAGCCAGGGGTCCCAGCCCCACACTAGGTCCCCAGCCCAGGGTTCCAGTGCCAGGAATGTTACTGATGAGTTTGGGTTTTTGTTCTCTGACATAAAATAATTTAGACCAGGGACACTAATGAAAGCAAAGGCAGATTTATGGAGGATCTGCAGAGGGCGAGAACTCTGAGAGGTATCCCAGGTTCTGTGTGCTGAATGTGGTGCTTAGGAGTTTTTATGTCTTGGGGACATGGAAGTTGCTGGGGTTAACCAGTCAAGGAGTATTAGCAACTTTTTTTTTTGAAACATAGATGTCTGGGTTTACAAATACTGATGCCAAGGTATATGCCAGCAAAGCAAAGCATTCTGGGACTGTGTAGCACTTATTATGGGAAGCAGAAAGAGACTTTCCCAACCAGGCATTGAGAGTTTGTCTCTGTCATTTGTGGCTTGGCTTTAGACCTGATCAACTTAAAGGAGTCAGGTTAGTTCCTGGACCATTGTTTATTGCTATCTATTGATAACTGCCAGAGTTCTGGCAGGGTTTGACTCAATGGAACAATTTTGGGAACACGTCTCTACCTGTTTCTGGAAGAGAAGTCCCCATAACTCCTGGCTGTAAAAATAAGGGGGATTGAGACTGAGAGAAGCAGGCTGCTGGAGTCCCAGGTGTTCCTCTTAAAGGGCCCGCACATGAACTTACTTGCACTCACTCCCTCTGGGCTCCAGCGCTGGAACAGCAGGTTGAAAGGCACCAGGGACATATGCAGAGGAACCAAATTGTCTTGTATCAAGAAAGGAGCAGTTTTCTTACAGAAGAAGTGCTTGCATTGTTCCTTTGATGAGCTCTTCCCCCACAAAGCCAGCAGGTGGCGCCATATCTGCATCTCAACCAACCCCACTCACACTGTTCCCCTTGCCCTGGTGATACCCTGGGGCCCCGCCCAGTTTCAGGCCCACCCAAGCTGTTCCCAGTGGCTTTTCCATACCAATGGCCTGACTTGGTGCATTCTTTAGAATTTTCTAACCTCTCTCAAAGAAGCAGGATCTGGCCTCAGTGTGCCTCATACCTCTCACTAAGTGGCCCCAGGTTCAGAACTAGCGGCAGCCAGCCCTGGCCTTGCCTGGGCACCTCCAAGCCCAGCACAAGTAGCAGACATCTGCAGACCACTTCGTAGCTGATGCCAGCTGGCTCCAGGCAGAACACAGGATGCGGCTGACCTTGGCTTGCACCTCCTGGGAGGCCCCAGAGCCAGTGCAGTGCACCCAGTAGACAGCTTCAGACCACATCAAAGCATCACTACCCACAAGCGACACACTCAAGGGTGGACTCAGCGGGCGCCAGTGCCCCACTGAAGTAAGTCCTGCTCTGTGGGTGGGCCCCTGCACAGCTGATCCTCCATGGTGGTGGGTCGGAGCTTGGTGATCACAACCAGTCCTTGCAGCCTATCAGCCTATGGGGGCGGGGAGGTAAATCCCTCTCACTGATGTGCTAACAGCAATCAAGGCTCAACTACCACAGGATTGTGTATATTGCTTCATGGGGTAAGGAGGTGCACCTGGAGTGTCCAGCTCAGATGAATGGGGAGGCTGTGCCACCGGACCCTCCCTATAGGATACTCTACCAAGCCTGGGAGATACAGCAGCTCTACCTAATCCATAGAAACAAACACAGGGAGGCAGACAAAATGGGACAAAGAAACCTATCCTAAATGAAAGAACGGGACAAAACTTCAGATAAAGAACTAAACAAAATGGAGACAAGCAATCAACTTGATGCAGAGTTATAAGGATGCTCAATGAACTTAATGAGAACCTCAACACCATAAAAAGTACCAGCCAGAAATGAAAAAATACACTAACTGAAATGAAAAAATAACTTACAGGGAATCAACAGTAAAGTAGATGAAGCTGAGAATCAAATCAGCGATTTGGAATATAAGGAAGCAAAAAACACACAAACAGAATAGCAAAAAGAAAAAGAATGCAAAAACAAACAAACAAACAAAAAACAAAGATACTGTAAGGGGCCTCTGAAACAACTTCAAGTATATCATGGAAAACATATTTGAAAAAATAATAACAGAAAACTTCCCTAATTCGGTGAAGGAAATGGACATACAATCCAGGAAGTGCAGAAAGTCCCAAACAAGATAAATCCAAACAGGCCCACACCAAGATAGGTAATAATTAAAACATCAAAGTTTAAAGACAAAGACAGACTCATAAAAGCAGTAAGGGAAAAGCAGTTAGTCACTTACCTACAAGGGAGCTCCCATAAGACTGTCAGCTGATTTCTCAACAGAAACTTTGCAGGGCAGAAGGCAGTAGTAGCAAGATATATTTATTCAAAGTGGTGAAAAGCAAGGACCTACAACCAAGATTACTCAATCCAGTGAAGCTATCGTTTAGAATCAAAGGACAGATTAAAAGCTTCCCAGACAAGATAAAGCTGAAGGAATTCATCCCCATCAAGCACGTATTATTATATGAAATGTTAAAGGGTCTTCTTTAGGAAGAAGAAGAAGAAAAAAGATAAAAAAAATAGGAACAATAATTTGGCAATAAATACATATCCATCACCAACTGAATCTGAAAAACAAAACAAAGGAACAAACCTCGTAGATACAGAGACCATCTTGATGCTTGCCCGATGGGAGGGGTTTGGGGGGGGGACAGGCGGAAAGGGTGAAAGGATTGAGAAGTACAAGTTGGTTGTTACGGAACAGTCACCAGGATGAATATAAGGCACAGCATAGGGAATATACTCAGTAATATAACCTAATAACTACGTAGGGTGTCCGATGAGTGTGAGATTTATCAGGATGATCACTTAGGAAATTATGTAATGTCTAATCCCTGGGGTGTTCTCCTGAAACTAATATAATAAGGTATGTCAACTGTAATTAAAAAATAAAAACTATTTAAAAATGAAAAGAAAAAGTTACTTTTCCACATTCTCTGGCACTGCCTCACTACCTGTGGTCGGGAGAAAGGGGGTAAGTTGTGATTTAAGAGCCTGGTATATTCGGCCTCAGTTCACAAGACACTCTCAGTGAGCCCCCCATGAATTCTGGGGCAGTCTCAATCATGCGGGCCCAGGGAGTATGGGCAGTCCCCACCCGGGTGGGGCACCTTCGGCATCTAACACCCCAAGCACACGTAGGATGGGTGGGAAGTGTTCTTTCCTGGGCCCCGCTTCATACCCTGGGGTTCCAGAGCATGACTATGTCCTTTTTCCTCAGCCTGAATTAGTCACCTTCTCTTGGCTTCCAACACAGCAAAGTTGCCTAATGCGCTTTCTCTCTCTCTTTCTGTTTTTAGGCCTTCCACCTGCAGAACTTCATTGCTTCCCTCTCTCCACTCCCTGCCTTTGGACTCATCCTCTCTGGTGGATATTAACACCATCCCCAGAACTCCAAACAGAACTGCTTCTGCAGCATCTCTAACTGAGCTCTAATCTGGTCCCTGGGTCTTACTCCTCCGCTCCCTGGGAGAGCAGCCCCAGCCTTCCAGTTGCTCACGCAAGACGCCTGGGAGGTTACCTTGCCTGGGCTTTCTTCTCTCTTCTGCTCTGACTTGAGAGGCACGTGTGCGGCTTTTAAGAAATCCACCATCTTGCCTGACCGGGCGGTGGCGCAGTGGATAGAGCTTCAGAGTGGGATGCAGAAGACCCAGGTTTGAGACCCCGAGCTCGCCAGCTTGAGCGTGGGCCCATCTGGCTTGAGCAAAATCTCATCAGCTTGGACCCAAGGTCGCTGGCTCCAGCAAAGGGGTGCTCGGTCTGCTGAAGGCCCGCGGTCAAGGCACATGTGAGAAAGCCATCAATGAACAACTGAGGTGTCGCAACAGCAAAGAAAAACTAATGATTGATGCTTCTCACCTCTCTCCGTTCCTGTCTGTCTGTCCCTATCTATCCTCTCTCTGACTCTGTAAAAAAAATTAAAAAAAAAAAGAAATCCACCATCTTAAAAACAAAAACAAAAAGCCAATTCCCCCTCTCGAGTGTGCCTCCCAGAGTTTCTGACTTCTCAGGTTTCAGTGGGGGCTGGCAAGTGTATTTTAGAAACTCCCCGGCAACTCTGGTTGCTCATCCATTCATTGATTCATTCACAAGCGTTGTTCAATTAGCACCTTGTGCCAGGCACTAGAGGTATAGCCCTTAGGGAGGGCACTTGGGATATACAGGCACACAGCTGATGCTCATGCATGTTTGCTGGGCAAGGGGGCATCCAATAGGGAAGAGGTACACCTCCTCCCCCCGACAGAGGACCATTAAGACAGCTGGATGACAGAGGAGCCAGGCTGAGGGGGCTGTCCCCCTATCCAGCTCCCTGGAAGCCAGGTACGTGCCATGGATGGCGGTGGACTGTCCAGGGTCGGAAGTCCTGGGCAGCTCGGCTGTTGCCATGGTGACGCTGTGCATCTGTTTATGGGAGAACTTTGAAGTTGACTCTGATGCAGGACAACAAAGGGCGCTTCCACCTCTGATGCAAATCATGACTTCCTTTCATCTTCCTCAGCCCTTTACTTCTCTGCTTTTGTTCTTGCTATTAGATTAGAGAATAAGACCCCTTCAAATGCAATCAATTCAAAACTTAGGCAGTTGAGGGGCTTCTCTGAGGTTCAAGCCTCCCTTTAGTCTCTTCAAAAAGCAACAGCATGTATAGAAAAAGAGATGACCGTGCAAAGGTAGTCAGCTTCGCCTGGAGGTCACTATCCAGCAAACCCCGTGGTGGGCAAAAGTAGGTTTTCAGTTGTGAGTACGCCAGAGTGAATGAAGCTATTGTAATAATTGTGGCCTGCGTGTGGATTCCCACACGAACAACTGTACACCTCCTTTGCCCCCCCCTGCATTTGCTGAAGACCTACTACGTGCCAGGACCCAGGGGATCCAGAGTGGTGCAAGATGGACCAGGTCTCCGGTCTCTCGGAGCTTATGATCAGGACTGCCGCTCCGTGCCTCAGTTTCCTCAGTGTGCAACAACGAGGCTGAAGTAGCCCAGGGTTTTCCGTGTGGTGCTTTCTGAAGCCCAGGCATGGCTCCGGTCACTTAGGCAAAGGTTCCGGTCACTGACCCCCCTTTTGGCCAGAGTAGATTTGCTTTGCCCTGTTTTATACGGTCTGCTTTCCTATAACATTTTGTTGGAATAAAAAAAAAAATACATAAATTTAAAAAAAGAAAAAACAAGAGGGTGGTTTGGGAATGAGGACCACTGGCCACAGCTTCCCTACAGTTCTTTCCAGACGGACTGTTCCGGGATGCTGAGGGCTAAGCTAAGGAGACCACAGGCCCTCTGGCGGTTCGGCTGCACAGAGACCAACTCACAGAAGGCAAGTCGCATTAGGGTGTGCACCTGCCTGGATGGCGGACATCCTGCCTGCATTTTAAGTCACGTCAGCAACTCTGCTCAGCCGGGGTCATTGCAGTGAGGATTCTGTACATTTCTCACCAGGGCATCCCGGCAAAGACGTCTGCCGTCCTCAGACTCTGGGTCTGCCGGCCTCCCAGCTCCCCGCCACCCCTTCCTCACGGAGCTCTGTCTGGGCCAGCAGCCTGCGGGGACTGTGTCATCCTCCGAGTCCCCTGCCAACTCTGGCCTCCTCACAACCTCCCTCTTGACTGGAGCTCTGTCCTCTCTGCCCAGCTAGACTACGGGGCCTCAGAGTGAGAGGTTTGTTGAAGAAACGTTATTAAACAAGGGGCACAGGGCCCTGCTGAAGCTATTGCTTTTAGGGCCCTGCCCCTCCCTCTGGGCCTTTCAGGGTTTTCTCCTGAAATCCAGAAGAGCCTAGTGCGCAGTGCCACTGCCACTTTCCTTACCTCCCTGGGGAACACCCTTCCCCTCTTCCTTCTCAACAGGTGACTGAGCGACATCAGGCTGGATTACAAAGGTCACTGGAATCTCTCCCTACAGCCATTTACCCCGTCTGGGCAGCGAGTGGGAAGTGGGTCTGGGACAGGGACCCTTACTGACCGTTCCTGGTCTCGAGGAGCTGCAGGAAAGCTTTATAAACACGGCAACACCAGACAGCCTCACTGAGCGGCATTGCGCTGCCCCTTGGTGTGAGATTCCAGCCCCTACCTTCACTCCAGGCTGTCTTCACGTGTGTACTCCTGTGGGAGGCACGCCACCTCTCTCCCTGAGGGCCACACTGAGGCCAAGAGCAAGATTCTGGACGGCAGGACAGCTTCTATCAAAACAACCCAAACTTGGCAACTCACCGAACCAGGCGGACGGATGGGATTTGCTCTCCTGTCTCGTTATCGCGGGGTCCTTCCACGGATCAGAGGCTCCCGGGCCGCCTCGCCGCTGAGGCTGCGTGTCCTGCTTTGCTGTGCACACAGTGGGTCTGCAGCAGAGGCTGGAGGAGGGACCATCTGCTGCTGGGTGTATAGGGTCAGCAGCCTCTTCAGCATCTTGGGTGGACCCCTTCCTTCAGGTGATGTGGAGTTGAGTGTTCCAGTATTCCAGGGCTCTCCCCAGCCCCTCCCTCATCCTCTGGGGAGAGGGGAGCTGTGGGGGATGGAGGGGGCTGCGTCCAGGTCTGAAGCCAGCTGCCAGGTTGGTGGTCACACATTTTGTATTCACTTCACCTTCTCATCCAGCTGCCGCAGCTCGAGGGGAGACCCTGAGGCAGGAATGGCTCCCACGCAGGGAGCTCTGGTCCCTCGGTATTTCATTTGTAAGGGTGACTGCCACTTACTCTGGGAGGGCCCTAATGTGCAGGGGAGGTTTCTAGATTTTTGCCTATTGCAATTCTTAAGTCACACAAGTGACTTGACAGACATATGTCTTAATGACTTTTTAAAACATTCCTCATCCATAAGTATTTTCTCTCTTGTGGGGGGTTTGATGAATGCCTGGGGCTGTAGATGACATTCAGTGGCTCCCTGGCCACCTGTGCAGAAAGGGTGAGCCAGAATATTCCGGAAAGGCTCCTAGGAAAGGGCGCTCTCGTGTGTGTGTGTGTGTGTGTGTGTGTGTGTGTGTGTGTTTGCGCACGTGCGTACGTGCGTGCGTTCCTGACGCACCCAAACGCTGGCTCTGCAGGGAGATAACATCTTCTACAAGACAACAGTCAATATAAATCCAATTGGAACATAATGACTGGATTTCTCTCCCCCACTCGGAGATGGTGACAGTGATTTCTCAGATGCCTTTTAGTTACAGACAAGTTTCCGAAGAAAATAATTAGGTTTGGGCCTTTGCAGCCTGCCCTATTGGACTATTGATTGTCCACTAAAATCCCCGTCCCTGCGGGTGTCTGGGAGTGTGGCTGGCATAGCAAGTGGGTAAGAACAGCCTGAACGGGAGGTGCGGGAGCATCCACGGAGTTGTGTCCCCAGTCCGTGGTCCCTCCCAAGCTCTCCACTGCTGACGATCACCTGCGGGCACCCATCTGCCAGCACCCCCGTGTCAAACACCAGCTGTCCCAGAACCATGAGGTCACACAGCAGAGTTCTGTGTGACCTCAGGCAGGGCCCTGTCCCTCTCTGGGTCTACGTCCCCCGGTGGCAAAGGCAGCTGTTGGACTCAGTAACCTCCTGGACCCCTCCCAGCACCGATGTTCTGTCCCTGCTGTCCAACAGAAATATTGCGTGAGTCACAAATGTGAGCCATACAGGAAAGTTTAAACTTCTAGAAGCCATGTTAAAAAAAAATAGAGGTAACTGGCAAACTTAGTTTTATTAATAATATATTTTATTGAACCCGATGTATGTAAATATTATTGTTTCAGTGTGTAAAGGATATAAAAATTGTTAAGGAAATGTTTTGCCCTTTTCACACTAAGCCTTTGAGCATCAGTATAATGTTTCCTCCTTAAAGCACATCTCAGCCCAGCCTAGTCTCATTTTAAGCACCCTATGGCCACATGTGCCAAGTGGCTCCTGGTCTGGACAGACCTGGCCCACCCACTGTCTGTACAGATGGGGAAACTGAGGCCAGGCTGGCTGGGGTAGAATCGGCTCTGGCCCCGGGATCCTCACTGGGATGATGCTAGTCCTGCGGACCTTGCGAGAGGAGCACTGTGCAGCCTCCCTCAGGGAGACAGGGGAGGAAGAAATGCTTCCTTTGCCATCAAGGAGTTGACAGTCTAGTTGAGGGTTGGGGTGGAGAAAAAGAATAAGCCAGATGAGCCTACTACGAGTCATGCAAGCTGGCAAAGGCTTTTGTGGGGAACAGGCTCTCAGGGCTTTATGCATTCTTGAAGGTAGAAACCCAGGAGGGCTGCGATGTCATCCGGGTCCTGGGGTGAGGAGCATAGTGTGTAAGGTTAGATGGGAGACTCACAATGGGAATAAGATAATCAGACAAAGAGTGGGAGGAAGAGCGTCCCTGGCAGAAGGAACAGAAGGTGCAAAGAACCTGAGTCACAGAATCCATACTGAAAGGAGCCCAGTGTGGCCAGAGGAGACTGAATGTTGTCAGAGGTATGGAGACCAGGTGGTCTAGGCTGGAGAGGGTCTCCCAGGCCAGAGCACCCGGGGCAGGACTGCTGGGACCCTCGGGATACACAGATACATCATCTGAAGCCAAGCGAAAGCCCAGGTAATTCTAAGGGAATCCAGTTTCAGAGCAGGGGCTTGGGCGATGTGGTAAATAAAGAAGCAGCGGTCGAGGCTGGACTAGGCACATCCCGTTGGGCCACTTTGAAGAGATTTGATGTTACCCCAAGTGCAAGGCCGCGGAAGGGTTTAGACCAGGGCGTGGCAATAGCACACCGGTGGTTTGGGCTCTAGCCAGCTGGTGAGGAAGGTGAACTGTGGGAGTTCTGGGGGCCGCTGGGGTGGCCATTGGGGGCGACTGCAATGGTCCAGGTGAGAGTGGAGAATCGGGGCATAAAACTAATGAAACGTGCCCTTCACAGCTGGCTGGCTCCTCTGCAGCCTTCAATTAGAGCAAATGTCCTCAGACAGGTTAGTGATTCTATTACAATGGCCAAACCTGGAGACCTGCATTTTACAGATAATGTTGCATAAAGCCAGCTAATGCTGTGATTGAATTATTAAGTTAGAGCATCTATGACTTAATCTCATTGGCAGCCGGCAAGGCATCCTTCAAGTAAATTGACATTTGCTTCCCCATTCCCTCTTAAAACCAGTCTGTACGGAATATGTGCTTTTACAGTGTGCAGGACTCAGGAGAGGAAGAGGATGAAATGCATTTTTTTCCCTAATTGTAGCTCATTTTTTATATGTGTTAAACAACTGATAAGCAGGCTTCAAGGGGTAAAAAACAAAAACAAAACCCAAAACCCTTCTAACTGACTGAGACAGATCCAGGCTGAGACCTTTCACAAGCACTTGAAAAAAATGTGAAGTCTGCTAATTTGGGGGGTAAATAAATATCAATTAGGTCCACGTGGTTGATGGTATTTTGATCTTCTACGCCTGCATTTTTGTCTAAGTGTTCTATCTATTGTTGAGAAAGAGGTGTTCAATTTCTCAATTTGGATGGTGAAATTGTCTTTTTCTCCCTTTTTAAAATATGAATTTTGAAACTATTATTGGGTGCGTGTACATTAGAATTATTATGTCTTCCTACTGAGTTGATCACTTTTATCATTATGAAAACTTTTTACTATCTGTTTAAATTTTGTTTTTATTTGTATAAAAAATAAAGTTTGTTTTTAAATCTATTTTATCTGTTATTCATATAATCACATCAGCCTTCTAATGTTTCCAGTGTGCATGGTATATTTTCCATCCATTTACTTTCAACCTACCTTTGTCCTTAGATTTACAGTGTCTCTAATAGACAGGACAGAGTTGGGCCTATTTTTTAGAAAATCTACCCCGACAATTTCTTTTAACTGTAGTATCCATTAATGCTTAATGCATTTCATCTACCATTTTATTTTTTGTTTCCCACTTGACTCCTCTGACTTTTTTGCTCCTCCTTTCCTGCCTTTTGAAATGATTTGGATACTTTATAGATTACTTTATAAAGTTATTTGAATACTTTATAGCATTAATAATTATACTTTTCCTTTAGCTATTTACCTATTCTTCCTTGTATTATTTTTATGGTGATTGCCTGAGAGATGACACTATACATCGTTAACCTTTTATACTCCAATTTATAGTTATAATAATAGACTGCTTTGTACAGAAAATAGAAATCTGGCCCCATAACCACCTTTGTCCTTTAAGGTAGGGTTGCGATAAGTAACACATACACACGGGTCATAAACCACCAAGAAAACCACAACAACCCTCAAGTCTTTGGCATTGAGCCAAATATTTACCTTTTCTGATGCTCACCAGCTGAGCCAGTGACCCTTTGCTCAAGCCAGCGACTTTGGGCTTCAAGCCAGTGGCCTTTGGGCTCAAGCCGGTGACCTTGGGATCATGTGGATGACCCTATGCTCAAGCTGGTAAGCCTGTGCTCAACCTGGAAGAGCCCACACTCAAGCTGGCAACATCAGGGTTTCAAACCTGGGTCCTTAGCCTCCCAGGTTGATGCTCTATTCACTGTGCCACCACAGGTCAGGCACGTTGTATGAGTTCTTCATATTTTTTGAATATTAACCCTTACTTAGAGCTAGTGTTTGCAAATATCTTCTTCTAGTTGGTTTGAGGCATACATATTTTAATAAAATTCTTACCCTGGCTGGATAGCTCAGTTGGTTAGAGCATTATCTTGATACACCAAGGTTGTGGGTTTAACCCCTGGTCAGGGCACACACAAGAATCGACCAATGAATGCATGAATAAGTGGAACAACAAAGCAATGTTTCTCTCTTTCTAAATGTCTCTCTCTTCTCTCTCTCCCTTCCTCCCTATCTGAAATTAAATATTTTTTAAATTAAGTATTTTTTAATAAATTATTTACTTAATTATTATTTAAATTATTTAATAAATTAAAAAAAAATTTAGAGGGGTATCAATAAAATCTCTGAAACCCTGTTATAAACTACAGTGTTCTAGGGGTGGTGGCAGAGGGCAGGAAGAGGGAGCACAGTGACTGGCATTTTCCCTGGGCCATCACCCTCCAGCTGGCAGGGCTGGACCGGCGTGGCTTCTTCTGTTCACCATTACAGTGTTGCTACCAGAATGAGTAGGCACCCTGAAGACAGGGATGTTTGTCTGGTTGGGCCATTACTATAGTATTTCCCCAGAATCAGTAGTGCCTGGTTCCTACTAAGCAGTCAACAAGTATTTGTTGAATGAATGAATGAATGACACTTACTGAACTCTCACTCTCTAAGGAATGCCTATTCACTCCCATTTAATCCTAAACACGACTGACATTGCAGTAGGTGCAATTAGTAGCCCATTGCAGAGACGGGGAAACGAAGGCCTGGAGAGGGCATATAACCTGCCCAAGGTCACTGCTCAAGGAAGCAGCAGGTTGCTACTCAGGCATTCTGACCAGAGCCCTTAACCTTGATGCCTTGCGTCCCAGGGACATGGGGACAGGACCTGCGTCTCTGGGTTCTGAAACTCGAGGCACTTTGAGCCACTCCATGAATGCCATACTCTTCACAGCAATTTTAACTCCTGCCATCTGCTCTCTCCTCCTAAGTCATTTCCCTTCTCTCCTCTCTGTTTAATATTTAAGTTACACACATCCTGGGACATGCCGGAGTCCCCATGTGACTGAGCTACTTACTTATCCAACCATCTTTCTCAAATATCGGGGGCAGCAACGGGGAGCCCAGAGGGTGTCTGAAAGGGAGTAAGGGGGTGCTAAGAAGGGAGCAGCACACATCTAAGCAGTCTGCAGTCGACAACAATCGGGCATTAGTAAAACAAGCCCAGACTCCACTGCTATGAGACCATGGCAGGATAACATTTATTCTAAGTGGTTTTCCAAGAAAATAGCTCCTGTTCCTCCCATCCCCTAGAAAGGCCTCAAAGCTCCAGCTATGTCAGGAGGATGGATGTCTGTTTCTCTTCTGTTTACAAAATGGAGGGACTTGGAAATCAAAGGTGGATCCTTACCCCTGGGTAGTGAGGACTACACAGGTCTTCCCCAAATAAGCATTCTTGCTGTCAACCATCTCCCTTTTTCCTTTTCCTTTTGTAAAATAATTAAATGTATTGGGGTAATGTCAGCTACCTCTTCATCCTCCTCCCACCCCCTTCCCCTCTGGTGACCACCAGTTGCTTGTCTGCATCTATGAGTTTGTGGGTTTTTTTTTTTTGTTTGTTTATTCATTTGTTGCTTTTTGTTGTCTATCCCCCATATGAGTGAAATCATCAGGTTCTTGTTGTTTTCCACCTGACTTATTTCACTTAGCATGATAATCTCAGGATCCACCCATGTTTTCCAAATGGTACTATATCATCTCTTAATGACTCAGTATCTATCCACTGTCTCCACTGTCAACACGTACCACGTCTTCGTTAGCCAACTGTCCCCTTTTCCCGTTTCCATATCGCCAGCTTGAGTGTACCCAAGGACATGGGGCTCAAAGACTTCAAGCGGCACTTGCCTTAGGCTTCAAAGATGACAGAGGGGAAGGGTGGTGGGGTGCAGAGTGACTTCCCCAGGAAAGAAAGATCTGTTCCTGGCTCCCAACACCTTATGACCCCTTTCCCTGGCACAATCACTCGGCAGCCTTTATGACCTCAGAGCCAATTTAAGGGGCAGTGTGGATCAAAGAGCAGCTCCAGCCCCTTCGTAGGGCTCGATGAAAGCACCAATACCTGACGCCTCACCTTGACTTCCGATCCTTTATCTAGGGACCCTCGACCCCTCTCCCTGGAGCCCCTGATTTCTCCCCTCGGTGCCCAGCAGCGTTCCCCTGGCCCAGGTCCCTAGGGCACGCGGTCACGTGCAGGGCCAAAGGAGACTGCGTTCTCGGAGCTTTGACCCCCGCAAACCCGGAATCCGACGCGTAGCGGGTCTGGGCGGCGACCGAGGCCCCTCCCACGCCCCCCGCCCCCCCCGCCCCCGCTCCGCACCGGCCGTGACGTCAGAGCCGGACCCGCTAAACTGAGCGGCGGCGGGGCGCCAGGGTGGAGACGGCGACCCCGAGGCGCGGGGACGGACGGAGCCCGCTGTGACCAGGGCAGATAACCGCCGGCGACCCCGAGGTAACGCCGACCCCGCTCCCTCCCCGCAGGCTCGGTGTTGGGGCAGAGCGCCGCCGGGGCGCGGAGCGAGCGGGGCCGGGCGGGGGGCTGGGGAAGCCCCCGAAGCGCCGCGCTCTGGGCTCCGGGGCACAGGGCGCACGGTGCGCGGGGTCCCGCCGCGCCTCCGGAGCGCTCAGTGGTACGAGCGGGACCCTCGGGGCGGCGGGGAGCCGGACAGCACCCCGCGGGACCCAGGTGCTCGCCGCGACGGCGCCTGCGGGCATTATTAACGGGGAGCGCGGGTGTGGGTGAGGACACACTAGTCGCTGGAAAGCCAAGGGTGGGGTGCTGGGGACTCGCCCGTAGCGCCCCATCTGCGGCCCTAGAAGTCTGAGCGTCGGGAGTAGGGGACGCCCCAGCCCGCCCCGGCCCCTTATCTGCCGTCGCGCCCGCAGCCAAACCCCGAACCATGGCCTTGAGCGAGTTGGCGCTGCTCCGCTGGCTGCAGGACAGCCGTCACTCCAGGAAGCTCATCCTGTTCATCGTGTTCCTCGCGCTGCTGCTGGACAACATGCTGCTCACCGTCGTGGGTACGTACGGCCGGCCCTCCCGGGACACCCCTGCGCCGGCGCCCTGCTTACCCGGTGCGGTCCCGGGACACCCCTGCGCCGGCGCCCCGCTTACCCGGTGCGGTCCCGGAGCCGCCTCGCGCGGGGAAGTTGGGGAACACGCTCCGTCAAAACACACATCCCCCCAGACTGCCGTGCCCGGGGGCGAGTGAGAGGCGCGTTTGTGGCTTCGTTTTTCTGGGGGTCAGATCCAAAATGTGACATGCGATGAAAAACTCAGAACTTGTGTTTCCTCCTGATAATTTCTAACTTCCCCCTGTCTACTTGGACTGCATGAAGAGGATTTCTGTTAAGGACTAGCAATCCCCAGAGTTCAAAGCAATGTTGTAATTAGTATGCAACCTGAAAAGGAGGGTTAATCATTCGGTGTCACATCTGAAGAAGCAGTCAACATCCCTTTTTCCAAAAGTGGAAGTGACATTCAATATATTGTATCTGTGAATGACTCAAGATGGAAACATTTGAGACCATTTCAGAAGTAATTTGAAGTGTTGTTTTAGCCCCCTCCCCCCAATGGATAAAAAGAAAAACCCTCAATAATTTAAACCCAGGTCTCTTAAATTAGCCCCGTTAACAGCAAAGCATTGAACATGCTTTTCCTTAACAATATCCAAACTTTTAATGAATAAAAGAAATTTTTATTTCAACTGTCGGGGGTGGGTTATCTCCCCTGCCTCCACGGGCAGGTTCTGTCCAGTCAGTTTTCAGAGCATAAGGCAGTTGGGTTTACATGTCAAGGATTAAGGAGATGTGAGGCCCACCGAGTTCAGTAAGGGGGTCCTCTCTTCCTTGTGTTGATTGCACTGTTGTTATACACCTGCCCAAAGCTTCTATTAAACTCTCAAAGGAGTTTTTTTTCCTTTATGGAAGTCTCTGAAATTTTAGCTTCCAGTTTCCAGATAGGATGCAACTGGGCCGATTTCTACCCAAGAAATGGAGAGATAAAGTGGGCCTGTGGCAGGCAGAATTTCCAAATTATGACTTCCTGCAGGCTTTTTCTTTTTTTCCAAAGGCACACAATGAAGTTTAGGTTCCTATTTCCTTGATTCATTCAATTAAAGGTCTTTCGAGCCTCTTTCGGAGAAGCCCTGGTTGACCATCGGGTCAGCATTGACTCAGTCTCAGACCAAATTTGGCTTTCCTAAGATATTTCTGTGAAGGAATCCTGTAATGAGAAATCCCACGCGGGACAGGATTTTCTGGGGCCCACCGGCCGGTTTTGCACAGTAACTGGGCCGGAGAGCCGACTGGACTTTCTCAGCCTCCCGGGGCTTTGTTCTCTAGGGAGCTAAGTCATGTGGAATTGTTCCAATGTCAGCATGCGTAGGGCAAGGGGGATCCTGAGGCAGACATGCCACTTCTCTGTGCCTCGTTTGGCATTAGACGTGACCATAGTTTTCCTGGCATTTGTCCCAGGGAGGGTTTCAGTGCAGTCACCACCTTCCTGTTCTGCTCCTGTCCCCAGTCCCCATCATCCCAAGTTACTTGTACAGCATGAAACATGGGAAAAACGCCACCGAAATCCAGACTGCCGGGCCCACGCTCACAGCCGCCACCTCAGGCAGCTTCCAGAGCATCTTCTCGTATTATGACAACTCCACCATGGCCACGGGGAACACCACCAGAGACCTGCAGGGGAGGCAGCTGCCCAAGGCCACCGCACAGCACATGAGGACGAACACGTCCACTGGCTCTTCCGACTGCCCCAGTGAGGACAAAGACCTCCTCAGTGAAAATGTGCAGGTCGGCCTGTTGTTTGCTTCCAAAGCCACGGTCCAGCTCCTCACCAACCCGTTCATAGGACTGTTGACCAACAGGTAGGCTGCATTATTTTGGCCAAAGAGTTTTGTATTTATATTGTTCCAAGCTCATCCAGCCCCGCCCCCCGCAAGGTTTCTGTTTCTCATTCGTTTATCAGAATCTGGGAACCAGTGCGGGGGAGGGAGGAGTTGGGAAAAATCCAACCCCTGCCCCTTAGGAGTCTGTCCTCGGTTAATTGTCATTTCCCTTCTGTTCCGCCTTTCATTATTACCTCTGTCGCTTGAAAAGGAAGAACATTTTGACACAGTACAGAGGCCCCCCCCCACGTGGAGGACTGATTCTGTCTAAATGCCGGATGTCACCACCAGGTTCTCCGGGCCATGCCCTTGTCTCTTCCACCTCTGCACCTCCTCCCAGAGAGCCAAGGCGGTCTTTTTAGGGCCAGCAAGGTGAAGGCTTCAGTATGTGACTGGGTTCGGAAAGAGGGGTTTTCCTGCTGCAGAGACAAAGTCCCAGCCGAGGTGGAGGTCCCAAACAGGGTGACAGGTGCATCCCCGCCAGTTACTCCCCTGTGTCCACAGGCACCCAGGGAAGAGAATTGCGACTGTTTTCTGCATAATTCAAACTAGATAATAATGCCCAAACTAGCTTTATGTTGACCTAGATGTTCGGGGCTCTTCTGGACCCCCTTACTTTGCGTGCTTCTTCACATCTCCGTTGTTGGTGGCGTTCAGCAAGTCTTTGTTCTTCTATAGCAGGGGGGCCCGGCTCTGCCTGGTCCATGGGGGCTCAAAGTGTAGGACCATGGCTTGCAGTGGGGGTAGGGGAAGGGGAGTCCGCTGCAAGGAGCAGGAGCCAGGACAGTGTAAGTGCTGGTGGTGGTCTGCCCTAGGAACAGTGTAGCCCCAAAGGCAGAAATGCAAAAAAAAAAAAAGGCAGAGGAGGAAGTAGTGCTGGAGTCCTACCTATGAACCAGGCCTAGAAACATGAACAAAGACCAGAGAGGGAGAGGGGGAGTAGGAAAGGAGAGGGGGCGAGGTGGGAGTGAACCAGGGAGGGCAGAGCAAGGGAAACAGGGTGGGCTGGTCTATAAAAGGCCCCATGTGCTGGGCTGAGAAAGGAGTGGGGTTTTATTGTATATTGTGGGGCTGCTGGCAAGCCCTTAGAGGTTCCAAAGCCAAGTTAAAGAGTCCACAGGCCAAGCCTGAGTTTAAGCAGGTCCACCCAGCACCCAGTGTAGGCTGGGAACATGGAGGTCTTTACGTTTGAGCAGGCTTTGGCCTAAGGAAGGGGGCGGGGGGGGGGGCGGGGGCAAGGCCAGCAGCATCCTTTGTTTAAATATTATTAAGCATTTCAAGAGGGCAACAGCAAGTCTTAAAGCAAGCCTGGGGCCCTTCTCAGAGTGGGGCCCTGTATGACTGGGGGGTGGGGGTCAATGAGGGATCAGGTCTGCAGGCAGGTGGCAGAGACTCAGGGTATGGAGCTCTGCCTTTCCCCAGCACGAGCTGCCCTCGGACACACGGAGGTGGCCGCTAATGTGCCTGTGGTGAGTTGGATGGAAGCACATTTTAAACTTTTGCAATTTGATTTCTTGGACTGAATAGTGCCATTGAATCGATTTGAACTGCCCCAAGCCGTGTGCAGCCGTCTAGTCTGTGTGAGGCAGTTGTTACAAAGCTGTCACATAAAGTAACACTCAGCAGATTGACTCAGTGATGACAGTCTGGCTGTGAGCTCACCGAGAAGAACATTCGGGAGCTCTTGTTCTTTAGGAGGGGACCCAAACGGTCCTCAGTAGTTGCAGGGTGGTTTTCTTTCTCTTTTTCAAGACTAAGGGCACTTTTTTACAATGCATCTGGTGTAATTACAGAAAATGGCTCGGGATTTTGCATTCTGAGAAAGCAAACAGCTCAAATGCTATGTGGAAAAATGGAGGACATTATTATAATAATGACTTGCTATTACCATGGGCACAAATGTCACTGGCTGAATAGGGAGATACTTACATCCCCGGCTGAAGTGATGTGAGTATTCTAGTCTTCCCAATGCAAATGGCAGATGACAAGCTTAATAAAAGTCCCATTCTTGGTTTTAATGCCTTGTTTATTCCACTAGGAAGGAGCTTATTTACCACCTGTGAGACCTTTCCTGGATATCAAACATGCCAATATGCCACATTCTTGACATGGAGGCCACACAAGGCTCATGTTTGGGGTTCTGGGAAAAAAATAAATCTTCCAAGGAAAACCCAGTTAGGTTTTGTGATCTGTGAAATTTAGTGTGTTCTTATGGGGAGTAATCCACTTTGGAATTTTTCAATAGCAAAATTTTAAACCACACCTGGTTCCAATTACCCAGCAAATTTCAAAATGACCTCCATTTTTTTGGTGGTGCCTTGTAATTGGGAAATGCAAAATACATTTTAATATGGATTGTGGCAGGCTATTTGAGGGAACTCTGTCCCTCCAAAAATGATTCAGTATTTTCCAAGTAGACTTAAATCTGGGGACTTGCAGCATATTTGGTCACGCCATGATTCTGCTCAGTGAAGCCATAAACGGGTTCCGTTTCCTGGCAGACGTCTTCAAACTTTTTATTAAAAACGGCCCACTTTTGCAGTGCTGGTCAACCTGGTCCATACTGCCCACTAGTGGGCGTTCCAGCTTTCATGGGGGCCAATCGCGGGTGCCGTTTGGTTGCTCCACTACTGCCCATCATGAAAGCTGGAACGCCCACTAGTGGGAGGTACGAACCAGGTTGACTAGCACTGCAAAAGTGGGCGGTTTTTATAAAAAGTTTGAAGACGTCTAAACAGGATCTTACCTTGTGAGCCACTGCAAATAGTCTTTAATGTAATTTGCGCCAATCACATCCTCAACTGTGGACAAGATGTGTGAGTTACAGTTTTTCAGCGTTGTAAATAAGCGTGTTTAAAAGAGCGTTTTACAGTTGGTTGATATGTTTCTAATTGAAGAGTAGTTAAAACACAAAGCATCAGAGCTTGAAAAGACTTGAGCAAAGGCTTTGGGCCAGTCCTAGGATTTTACAGGCAAAGGAGTTGCCTGTTCAGGAGGAGAAAGTGCCCAGCAGCCATAGGACCGAAACCAGGGTCCGGACTCTGTCCAGGTGTCTTTCTCCCTGTCTTTCCACCTGCGTACTATTGTATAGTTCATGCATTTGGCTATTAAAACTCGATTGTGCAGGTAAAAAAATCTGGCTTTCTTGCATCAATTCGGGCTTTCTCCAGTGGCTGCAAGCTGAACTAGTAAAGGCTCACACAGTGAATTGTTGATTGCTATTTGCAATCAATTGACAGGAAATTCAGAAAAAATCAGCATGTTTTTTTTTAGACATGGGCTTTCCCTCACTTCCTTGGCCCTAAAAATAAATAAATAAATAAATAAATAAGCTCTGTTTCTAGCCACTGATGTGAGCTGGTCCAGCTTCCTAGTATCTCTGCAGTGTCTCTGACAATGGGGAGAAGGGAGGCCTTCTGAACCCCCAGAGATGTGGGGGAGACTGGGGCCACTCCCTTCCAAAGCCTCTTGATATAAGCAGGACCCATTCTGAAATGAGACACCCCATATCACACACGTCACAACCCAGTCTTCCATCTCATATCCCGGACCTCCGTATTCATGGTCATGATGCTGCCGTGTCGGTGGCTTGGGAGCAGATGATACAAGAAGCGGGTCGCCTGTCCGGTGTTTGCAATATCAGATAAGATCGCATGCCAAACTCCTGGATATAAAATAATTACAGTTCTTGGGAAGCATGTGTGTGTTCCTCTGGCTGCTAATATAATACATGTAAATTCTCTTTCCTTTACTCTCCTGACACCGTATTTTTACTGAAAAAAATACGTGACTGGATAGGAAGCAAAGGAGCTTTGATATCTGGCAGGTGGTGTGTCACGCACGCAATAACACTTTCTAAAGCTTGCGGGGACCTGGGTTGACTTATTTCCATATTTGAGGCTTGTGGAACTGATTTTATAATTCCAGTTTATTTATTTCATGATTGCCTTGTGCGTAAAGGGGATAGAAAGGCTTATCTGAGCAACATCTGTTATCATTCGGCCAGCAAGTGAAGTTTGGACATCCGCACACATGAAAGCTATGCTCCAGGTAGGGAAATGGTGTGAAAACACATTCCCATGTCTCCTTCCACAAATCAGGCTAAGAACGTGGCATGGTGGTCCTCACTTGCATAGCATAAGGATTACATAGCAGGTGCATCTTTAGAACTCAGAGTTATTCCAGATGAACTGGGAGGCGAGGGAAAGAGTTAACTCTGGGTGCTGGGGCGGTGCCCTGGCCGCTCTCCTAGCTTGTCATTGTCTCAGTGGTCTGCTTTTTATCAGGCTGGCGACAGTGGCTCAATTTATTTCCATAGTTACCTAGTATATTTGAAAGCCAGTCACTTCCCCTGGCAAATCGCAGCTAACATCTGCACGACAAGAAGGAAGCCACAGGGCATAGCATCCCCACGGAATCTACTGGGGTTATTTCTCTGTCTAGCTTCGGCCTCTCCGGTCTGAAGCGGGCTTTTGTAGGAATAAGCAGTGACCTTTTCAGCGTCCCTGTGGACAGGGAACCGGGCTGTTCTGGAGAGAGAGCTGCTGCCCTCAAAGCCATCAGGGTGGTGTGACGAAGAGTCTTCGCTTCTGAAATTGGAAGAAGCTGGCCATGGCATTGGGCATTTGTCATGGGAGCAAAGCCCCCACTTGAGCTGTGTGTCACGGAACATGGGTAACACCCAGGACAGGAAGAAATCCATGGCTTCCCCAACTCCCTGAGCGCATCTAATAGCTGAAAAAGACAGCTTCATGGGCTAACCCTGAGAATTTGGTTTTGTTTACAAAATGATGGACAGCAAACTTCCCAGTGTGTCCTGTGAATTTAAATTATCACTATGGTCACTGATGTTCAACCACCGTGTCACCTTTTAGGAGTGGGTTGGAATCATCGAAAAAGGAGCTGTCGCCTCTTGTCTCTTCTGGTGATAGCTTGTACCCTACTGTGCCCTTATGTTTGTCACTGACGCCGCAGGGGAGACAAGCTGGCTTTGTCTCTGTGGCAAAGGTAACCTAGGTGTAGCATTAAAGAAAATGTATGCCTGTCCCTGATGAACTAGGGCACAGGAGCTTTCTCCACTGACCCTCTAAGGGTACATAAATATAACGACAACACTTTCTACCGCTTTGCACTTTTTTCTAGGGATGCAATATATGATTTTTGGTCTTATTGCAATTGGATTAACTGCTTCCTGATGCTCTGTGGAGGATGACTGTGGAGCTGGGATGACTCACCAGGGGTCGATAATGGGATATTTGGTTAAAGATTTGCCACATCAGGTCTAGCTCTGCTTAGCGATGCTTGAATTGAGGTGGCATCGAATTGAGACAAGAGGCCAACTTAGATGTTTATGACTAATGGCAGTGGAGCGTCTGTCTATTTGGAGACATGGTGGGGGAGGAGAAAGGGCACTGACGATCTGCCCATCACGCGGTGACCCTGGGGCCTTGGGTGAGTCTCTGTCAGAGGTGGGTGCTCAGAGGGCGGGCAAAGGAGGAGAGTGGGAGCCCAGGAGCACAGCTCTGTGGTGGGGCTGAGCTCTGGGGAGCAGCTGCCTGGCTCTGTCCACAGGGCAGCCCTCTCTGTGGCTTGGCTAGCATTGGAAGTGTAGAGCGTCCGCGTCTAGTAACGAGAGAGAAGCAGGTGGGCCCGCTGTTGTCGGAAAGAGTTGGCTTGCTCTGTGACTGTGGGTGAGCCACTCCGTCTCTGAACCTGACTTTGGACTGGCCAGCCTTTGTCCTTCCAAGTTTGCCATTTGGGTATCTCATACATGCTTCATTAAAATCCCAGAAAAATGTACAGAACCCCCACTGTGGTGTTTTAAAGAAAACCCAGCACCTGGGCATGGTAAAGAGAATCTCCTGTGGGCCCAGAGCCCTGTGGGTACGGAGCCATCTGGTTGTAAAGGAAACCGGGGCCCTTTTGTCCCACAAACCCCAAGTGAAACTGTGCTCCTGTGACCGGCGTCCCCACCAAAGTGAACACTGGCAGGACGCGGCATCCCTCAGATGCCGGAGATAGGCTCGCTGCCCTGACTTCGGGACAAGTTACTTAAATTCTCTGAGCCTCAGTGGGACCTTCTGAAAAATGGGAATAAAGCCAGCCATGTCCCGAAAGTGCAATGAGAGTCACAGGTGATGCTCCCGGTAGGAAGGAGCCCACCCCTGCTGTGTCCTACCAGGTGATCTGGGCCAGTGGCCAGGTGCAGACTGGGCATGGGTATCCCTGCTACTCCCACAGCTTTGACACCTGTAGGGTGTTCCAAATAGCGTGTGGGAAGCGGCGAGAAGCGTGTTTATCCCAGGGCAGCTGCAAGTATTCAGAATTGTACGTCTGTTCTTCCCCTGCAAGAAATACAAACTGCCTGCGAACTCTCCTCTCAGCGTCCCCTGGGAGTGTCCATATTCAATCTCCAGCAGGACCACGTGGGGCGTGGGGTTGTGCACAGGGTCCCTTTGCCTTCATGGATAAAGAGCACAGGACAGTCCACTCCAGGCTCACTGAGACAAGGGAAGCTGCCATTTGATGGCCCCAGTGTCTCTGCTGGCTCACTTGTTTGGCCTTGAGCCCTGCTTTGTGAATTACCAGCTTACCTCAGGTCTCAGTAGGGGAATTTGTAGTGGTGGCCGGGTGCTTCCAGCGAGTCTGTCATGATTTGGGGGATGTTCTTCGGTTTCTGGATGCACGTGAAGTGGTTAAAAAGAAAGTATGACCAGGGCAACCACTGGAGAAGTTGTACTGAAGCCGGATCTGCTTTTGGCTACCTGAGGAGGTGGGACAGCTTGTAAGGGAGGCCCAGGCTGGACGGGGTGGCCTACTGTGAACTGGGCTCAGGACAGGTCCCTCTTCTTGTGCCTGCGTTTCCTTATATGTAAAATGGGTAGGTGGACGGCTGTCCTTATCAAGTCATTGAGCTGCCGGGTGTAAGCGCTTTGAGAATTGAGTGATATCATGATTTTTTTTTATTCAAGCCTGGAAGAGAAGAGCCCCTCCAGGCTGAGTGACTGGGACTCGGGACTCCTTGGTCTAGGATCCAGGGCCAGGGGGGACAAGGCCTGGACACGCTCAGGACTATTGCGGGACCGAGCCATGGGCTTAGTCAGCGAAAGCAGGAATGAAGGAAGAGAACGAGGGAGGAAGTGAGCTTTCTGAAGTGCCTTCTCTGTTCCAGGCACGCTGATAGTGGTGTCCATGGACATCGCGTGTTACGTGCACCCCCATTCTGGGAGGCTGGCAGGAGACTTTCCGGGTCGAGGGACAGGGCCAGGTGCCCAGCCGGGGGTGAGATGCAGAAGGGCCAGGGTCTTCCCACCATGCCACCCGCCTGGTGGAGAGCCCCGTCTGGGCAGTGGTCTTAGGGAGAATGCAGACTTTGTGCACTGGAGACGAGGCCTGTCCTCCTGGGCGGGCCGCATCGGGGACATGGTGAAGACCATGCCTGTCTAGTGCAGTGGTCCCTGTGGCCGGTCGAATCACCTGATGACCTTTTACTCGAATCATTTGATTGTAGTTGCCCCTTTGGCAAAGCTCTAGCAAAGCCTCTAATTAAAGATACAAGTTTTTTTAAATGATGGAAACGGGCCGTGTACCTCGGCCACGTTCTGGGTTACTTGCCGATATTGTGTTAACATTTATTGTACAGGAACCTCTGTTCTGAGCGACCATCCACAGAAGGGCTCACATCCTAAGCCAGTCAAACACAAAAAGGTCATGCAGGAAGCACCTGCTGTAGCAATTTTTAGACAAGTGGACCGCGTTTATCTGCCTGATCCCAGAGGGCGAGCGGGAGCCCGTGGGCGCAAAGCCTTGAGAAAACACAGCGCAGTCGCCGACTGTCCTCACTGTTTTGTTTTGCAGGATCGGCTACCCGATTCCAATGTTCACGGGCTTCTGTATCATGTTTGTCTCAACGATTAGTGAGTGTCTCGTGTTTGCCTTCTGAGCGTGGGTCCTGCGTGGGGTGGGCTCTGATGGCCTCAAACAGAACTGAGAACACAGCTGGGGTGGGGGTGGGATGGGGGCGTGGGGGGGGATTGACACAAACCGCAGAAAGGTCAGTTGAGAGGGGTCCTCCTGGGCAGAGACACGGGGTCAGTGTGGACATAGCCCGTGGATTGCGGGGCCCGGAGGCGCCCTCACCGGCCGGCCCTCTCTCGGCAGTGTTCGCCTTCTCCAGCAGCTACGCCTTCCTGCTGGTCGCCAGGTCGCTGCAGGGCATCGGCTCTTCCTGCTCCTCTGTGGCTGGTAGGTGTGGAGACGCCCCACGAGTCGGGCCCGGGGGTTCTCTGTCTGGCGCAGGCCCGCCGGCATGGCCCCATGGGTGCACCCCTCCCCGCCCAGGTCACTACTGCGTAGTCTGGGAAATAAAGGTGGTACTGGTGGTGGTGGTTGGCGGTGGGCGCTGGGGCAGGTGCCCGCCTCCTGGTGAGATTCCGCCTGGTCTCGGAGTTTCCTCCGTCTGCCGGGTTCGGGAAGCGCAGGTCTGGGGTGGGGAGGGGAGACGCGTGTGGGTGGTTCCTGTGGTGCTTTCAGAGCCGGGCTGCTGACCGTCTCTTTCCCTGTGCAGGGATGGGCATGCTGGCCAGCGTGTACACAGACGATGAGGAACGGGGCAACGCCATGGGGATCGCCCTGGGCGGCCTGGCCCTGGGCGTCTTAGGTGGGTGAGGTCCATGGGGGAGGCACCCGGAGCCTGCCGGGCCCTGGCCAGTGACCCTCCTCCCTGACTCTATGGGCACGCAGGTTCCCTAGCTGTCCTCTATTTGTTCCCTATTTTCGTGGAACCTTTGAAAAATGGTGGGGGCCTTCCTGACATGAGAGAACCCGGGCGCCCCCTGCTTCTACCCCCAACCTGCCGGGGAAACCTGGGGAAACCAGCCCCAGACCTGCTGGGCCCAGGTGCAAAATGGAGGCTTGAACAGGAGGGTCTGCCAGAACCTCCCCTCCCCTCCCCTCCTCTCCCCTCCCCTCCCCTCCTCTCCCCTCGCCTCCCCTCCCACACCAGGGCACTCCCTACACCAGGGACAGGCATTTCCCAGGGGGACATCTGGGTCCTCTTGGTTTTCCCTGTGACCTCCCCAGCCCTGCTTGGGGAGCCCACAGTCCCCATCTGCACTGGTTTATCAAGGAATGGAGTCCTCACTCACCCAGTGTCCCATGTGCCTTCAGGGGCCCAGACCTCGCTCCTCTGATCTTTCCTTTGGGATGATCCTTCAAGTCTCTTGCGCTGTGCCAGACTAACACGGCTTGGAGGATGTTACCAGGGCAACTTAGCACTAGTGGCTAGAATATAGGGAGGCCGTCTGAACTAGCTTTGGATAAAACAGAGAAATGCAAGAAACAAATGAGGGTCCCCGTGGGGAGGGAGGCATGGCCCCCTGGGGCCTGGCACGGTTCTCTTCCTCTTCCCTGCAGTGGGCCCCCCCTTCGGGAGTGTGCTCTATGAGTTTGTGGGGAAGACGGCTCCTTTCCTGGTGCTGGCTGCCCTGGTGCTCCTGGATGGAGGTGAGTCTCTGCCTGGGGACCTCTGCTCAACATGGGTGGGGACAGTAACAGGCCTGGGGCCACGCCTCTTGTTTTCTTCCCCTAGCTATTCAGCTGTTCGTGCTCCAGCCGTCCCAGGTGCAGCCGGAGGTGAGCAGAGGGCAGAGGAGGGCACGGCTCCTGCCACCTCAACTCTTCTGACCACTCTTTTCTCCACAGAGCCAGAAGGGGACTTCGCTGATCACCCTGCTGAAGGACCCCTACATTCTTATCGCTGCAGGTGGGGTTGCCCCCCCCACACCCCCGCGTCCCGGTCCTTCTCCGCGGGGGTGGGGGGTGGGAGGGGCAGATGGTGAGGACCAGTGTTCATTTTGCTGCTGGAAGCGTTGGACTGAAAAAGCATAAAGGCACGAAGAGGTTATATGTCACACACACACACAAAAACAACCAGTGCTCTTTCGTCATTCATTTCTGACGTCAGCCAAGTTCCTGTGTTGTTTTTTCATTTGGGGCAAAGATGTCTGTCTGAGTCACGGAGATGCCCCCCACAGAGGTTTGTTTGGGGTCAAGCTTGCTCACTGAGTCACTGCTTGGCCTTGAACTTCCGGAAGGAGCCCCCGAGGCCTCACTGCAGGTGTCTTAGCGGGGATCTGATTCACCTTGACAAGTATGAAAGGACACCAGCTGCAGAGCCCCAGGGGACCGAGAGGGCGACTCCTTCCTGCCCAGTGGGCGTCCTGTTCAGCAGCAGGGAGGCCGGGACTGGAAGCACCTTCCGGTTCTTGGTCTCCATGGGCTCAAAGGAAGGCCTGGGTTCCACGGCTCTTGGAGATGATCATGGCCGCATTCATCCAGGGGACTGTGCCCTCAAGACCCCTCAGTGACACAGGCCTGGTGCTCTCTAATGAAGGACCAGCCTTATGTTGCCTGAGCCTGGAAACTGCCGTCAGCAGAGGCCCTTGGGGCCAGGCCAGGGGAGGGCAGCCCTGCAGTGTGGCTTCGGGCCTGGCCTGGGTTCTCTCCAGTTAGGGTTAGGCTTGTCTAGGCAGGGGTCACGAACACGAGGTGGGGAAGTGGGTACACCCAGTAACTGAGCACATTCAAATGCAGCCTTTTGCAGACCCCCTCCCCCCCCCCCCCCCGTCTGGTTTTGTTTAAGCTTCCGCTGCAGGGTTTGGCCAAGGTGGAGCCTCTCTAACCCTGGTGGAGGTCCGGTCCATCATGCCTGTTGGTGAAAGGGCTGGAAACCTGGTGTGGTGACCTCCTCATACGGGGGAACCTCTCTGTGTCCCTGACAAGGTGCCGGGGGCCATTCCAGTGCCAAGACGACCTTGGAGCCCTGGCTGCCCCAGGTGGACACGAGAGACATGGTGAGGGGTGGGGGCCCTGAGATGTGACCGCCCGCACATTGGGGCAGACATCTGGGCAGGCTGAGCAGCCTGGGCCCTCCTGCCTTTGCCTTTGGGTGACCCTTGCTGTCGTGTCCCTGTTCATGGAGAGAGATACAGACACCCACCCAACACCCAGTGTCAGCCCATCAGCAGCAGCAGGTCTGGGCCGCCTTGGCTGGGGGACTTGGAGGCCAGGTGGTGTCTCGTTTGTACCAGTGGCATTTCAATTTACGGAGGTGACTGATGACAGAGAGAGGTCAATGCCATTGAAAGAGGATGTTATTACTATGTTTCCCAAAGAAAGGTGGCCCTCCACGTCACTCAGGGCCACGTGGGGAAGCTCCAGGTTTGGTCAGGAGGCAGAAAGGGGCAGGGCCAGGTCTAGGCCAGAGTCCTGGCTTGAGTATCCACAGGAAATGCGAGGCAGGGTGGGTAGTTTAAATTGGGTCTGTCCTGGCTGCCCCGTTCCTGCCCTGGATGGAGTTAGGGGCGGGAGGGGATCCGGGTGTGCTGTGTCAGATCTAGGTAACGAGGGGGTCACGGTGTGGGCTCTATCACAGGGGAGGGGTGGACAGTGCTGGCAGTTAGCCTGGCTCTGTAATTCCTGTGAGTGAGAGAGACACACACAGCATCTAAGGAGACACAGAACATGTGGGTGTGGGGAGGGCAGCTGTTTCAGCCTCATGTTCGTGTTCTGTCTTTAAATGTCACCAAGGAGGAAAAAAAAAGCAAACATTTTCTTCATTACGTGAGCACCTTAGTCATGATTGCACAATGTTCTCTCAATCAAGACTTTTGCAAATTAGAGGTTCCACGGGGCACAACAGCACAGGAAGCTCTGGGAATGATGGGAACAGTTCCGTGTGCCTTTTTCCAGATGGTTCTACATTTACAAAGGGTTTGGTTATCAGAGCGATAACGGTTATGTGCAAAGAGACCCTGTATGCATAGTTGATTTAAAAAAACCCAGCAACCTACAATAGCTCGTCTGTATTGAATGCACTGGATTTGGGCAATCCCAGGGGTCATTGGAAAACCCAGTAAAACTTAGGTGTGGGAGCCTCAGGCTGCCTCAGTCTGTGCGTGGTCTGGAAGTGGCTGTTGCATGGCCACAAGTAAGTTACTTCTTTAGAAAATTGCACCTCCCTTTCTTCGTTAATAAATCAGGAAAGTTAAACCAAGTGATTTCTAAGGCTTCCTCCCTCTAGTTTCAAACTATGACTCTGGGAATCTAGTCTAAATTAGTAATAATAATAAACCAATCCTTTCTACTATCCCTTGAATTCATTATTTTTATCTCACCCAAAGTACAGGTTCTGAGTTTCCACGCTGATGGTTCTGGCTGTGGGCATGTGGGGTTTCACTGGGTTTGGAAACGGTAAGGGACCCGTAAGGTCCAAACCAGAAACACACTAACCTTCTTTCCCCCTTCAAGGGTCCCTCTGCTTTGCAAACATGGGGATCGCCATGCTGGAGCCGGCCCTGCCCATCTGGATGATGGAGACCATGTGTTCCCACAAGTGGCAGCTGGGTAAGGACAGCAGCAGGCTCTTCTGATTCTAGAACTTCTCACCCCCAGGGCGGGTCTCATCATTGGAGCCCTGCTGGGCTGCATGTACCAGGATGGTAACGTGACTGTGTTTGTTTGACACTTAATGGAGTCAGTGCTTAGGGTAGCAGTGAGCTTTGGGGATCTGTTCTGGCTCTAGTTTCGGTCTGGTCCTTGATGGATGCAGAATTTGCACAGAGGCATCAGACCTGGGCAGAAAGGAGAGGGGAAAAGATACCTTTAGCATCTCCCCATGTTTTGAACTGGGCTAGATCTGTTAGATGGAGGTGGGGAGCAATGCAAGTTAATGTGGGAGAGACTAACAACATACTTAGTTTTTAGGGGGATGACTTTTTAAAATTATTTGTAATTTAGAAAGTAATACATGCTTGCTAATTTAGTTATTTTTAAAGATTTTTTAAAAAAAATTCATTTGAGAGAGGAGAGAGAGAGAGAGAGAGAAGGGAGACATAAGGGGGAGGAGCAGGAATCCCCCACTCCCATAGGTGCCTTGACCGGGTAAGCCCAGGGTTTTGAACCAGCGACCTCAGCATTCCAGGTCTATGCTTTATCCACTGTGCCACCACAGGTCAGACCATGCTTGCTATTTTATTTTATTTTAATTTAATTATTTTTTGTGTGTGATGGAGACAAGAGTCAGAGAAAGGGACAGATAGGGACGGACAGACAGGAAGGGAGAGAGATGAGAAGCATCAATCTTCGTTGTGGCACCTTAGTTGTTCGTTGATTGCTTTCTCACATGTGCCTTGACCAGGGGGCTACAGCAGACCAAGTGAACCCTTGCTGGAGCCAGTGACCTTGGGCTCAAGCTCGTGAGCCTTGCTCAAATTAGATGGGCCCACGCTCAAGCTGGCGAACTCGGGGTCTTGAATCTCTGCGTCCCAGTTCGATGCTCTATCCACTGTGCCACCGCCTGGTCAGGCCCATGCTTGCTATTTTAAAAAGTCAAAGTACACAAGTTGAAGAAGTAAAAATATTTGAAGACCTCATGTTTGCCATGTCCCTGTCCCAGGCTTGTCCTCTGGGATGCTCACTGTTAACAGTTCTATGTCCTTTTCCCTGTGAGTGAAATGCTTAAAAAGCCAGCCCAAGTGCGACCTGGCTACTCACATTGCTGTGGACATCTTGTTTTGCGATGTTTCTATGTCAGAATGGGGGTAGATTTACTTCTCAAAATTAATGAAATTTTAATTTTTATCAAAGTTATACATGTACGTGCTTTTCCGTTCAACAGCACTGTAAGAATGGTAACGAAATAACAGCAGTCATTGTCCCATGTCTTCCCATTTCCAACCCCCTTTCTTCAGATTCGACCCTCTTCTACTCTTACAGCTGTTTCTTCTGCTGACTTGTTATGTTGCTAAAATATATGTGTACACCTTTTTTTTTTTTTCCAATTCCTGACATTGTCCACCAGCTTCCTTGTAAAGTAGTAGGGGATTGGACGCCATTCCTACTGCACCTGAAAATATCAAACACCCAACTCTCATGTATCCTCACCTTCTGTTCTCCTGAAACAATTGTGTTAAGTTGTTGGTCAGGACGGCATTCAATATTGACATTACTGTGACTGTGTAAATATTGTCCAATGATGAGCTACACACTGTTCTGTAATGATTTCTTTATATAAGCTTTTCTTTTTCCTGGAGTTAGTAGCTGCTGTGTATTTCCAGTTTCTTAGTTTTCTGTGTAGTGTTTATGAGTCTGTTTCCCTCTCTGGCAGAGATAAAAGGCCCTGTAAATGTGGGCAGGTGCATCAGCAGACCTAACCTCTCTATGATTTTGCTTGTTTGTGGACAGATCATTCTGTCCTGCTCTAGTCGCGACTTGTTCTCTCGGTCATCCTGGAACTTTCCTTTTCCAATATCTGGGCAGGACCTTTGCCTCTCTTCTGTTTCCCGAGTCCTTCTGTCCTGCGTTGCTCCCTCTTGGTTTATTCCCATGTTACGATGGAATTCGTCTTCCAGCAGCTTCGCTGGGGGTGGGAGCTGTGGGCCGGTAGGTGAAATTTTCTGAGATCTTACATATCAGCAAAAATCTTTATTCTCATTTCATGTTTGGTTAACTTAGTCTGTTGGGGTGTGTGATTCTTGGCTGGGAGTCAGCTTACAGAGGGGCAGTGCAAGGCTGGTGTTTCCTGGGAGGCATGCTGACATTGCCCGTTTGTGTGCTGTGAGCCGCCTAGCCGAGAAGCGCCACCAGCCCTGCGCATCTGGAGTGCAGCGGGAACCGGCCGGCCGTTGAAGGTCTACCAGGCACGTCTGACTTACGCACGCACACGGTGGACAGCAACTCAGCTTTCGCTATGTGTGGGCAAGGTGCAGAATCAAATCTGATATATCTGATTTCAACAAATAACACTAGAATTTTGAACAGTAGGAGTTTGAAAAGCCACCTTTCAGAAAGAGATGTTCCTCTTGTCCTCATAATGAATAGGGACCAAAGAGAGCTGATGTGGACAAATCCCCTGGTGGCCAAAGGCCTTCTGTTCGTGGCAGAGGTCACTGATGGTCAAGGCGACCATGGTTCCTCGCAGCTGGAAGTCAGGGGCTGCAGGGTCATGGAAATATGTTCATAAAGCTATTTGGGGAAAAAAAAAACACAACGAAAGGATGTAGAAAGGTAAGTATAATCCCATTTGGGGGAAAAAACAAAACAAAATCATGTGCAAACACATTTATCAAGTACATATAAATTTATAAGGGAAACGACTATGGTCATTATCCGAGCGATGAGCTTTGGGCTAATTTTAACTTTTTCCTTTGTCCTTATCTTTATGGTCCCTAATTTGGCCCATGCCTGTTGTCTTCTGTCCTACAAAATAACAAAGGGGGCGAGGAAAAGCACAGCCGCCCCACGGGTGTGTGGGAGGGCAGGTGCCCTGCTCTGCGGACATTTGGGTGCTGCCAGAGTCAGCCGGCGGCGTGGAAAGCCCGCCTCCAGGCAGATGGGGGTGAGATGAAGCCACTGATACAGAAATGAACTTCGTGTCTGGAGTATCTCCACGGCTTTGTGTGGACAGAGAAGCCGTGAGGTGCTGGCCTGGCTCTGGCAGGCGCCGGATATTAGCTGCTTGGGTGCCGGCTGCAGGCTTCGTTTCATCTGCTTTAATCGCCACTGCGGTGTCTGCAATTATTAGTTTTCCTAACATTTGCCTGATGTCAGTACTGATAAGGTGTCCTTTTCATAAACTTACAGGCGTTGCTTTCTTGCCAGCTAGTGTGTCTTATCTCATTGGGACCAATATTTTTGGGATACTCGCACACAAAATGGGGAGGTAAGACGAAATGAACATGACGCTTGCTCTCTTAAAATAATGTCATTCTTTAAAAAGAGAATTCTCTGTTTCTGCCTTAGCTAGTACGAGCAATTGTTTTGATTGCCATTGAAAATTTGGACTGGGGGGGGGGGAGAATGGGTCAGTCATTTGTTGATGGCCCTTTTCTGTTTCTTAATAGGTGGCTCTGTGCCCTTCTGGGAATGGTAATTGTTGGAATCAGCATTTTATGTGTGAGTAAAGGACAACATTTAACAAGTAGAAACTGTAAATAAAACTTTTGCTTTGGGCAAGAATCACCAAGATATATATATATATTTAAAGCAGTTTGATGCTTGTTGATATTGAGTTTTATTACATCTTTCACTTTCTTCTAATTTTTGATCCCCTTAAAAATTTTGGACAAGACTCTCCAAGGGAGATATTTTCATTTTATGTCAGTTGGAAGTTGTTTAGAATGTTTCATTGTATAGTTCTATTTCACCCATCCCCACCCATCATCTTAAACATTACAAATGTCTTAAACTTTAGGGTGACTACCCTGAAAACATAGCAAGATGTGTTTCTGGAATAAAATTGCCTTCTACCAATGGCCAATATCTACCCCAAATGAGGCCTTTGGGTCCGTGTCAGCGGTGGCACATCGACCAGGCTGATGATCTTTTGCGTCCCCAAGCTGACTAGTTTTTCATGGTGCTCCCAAAACCTGTTTCAGCTTTAACGTAAAAGATTCCGAGTGTCTGGTTCTCCTCAAACCTGTCTCCTTCCTCCTGTTTCCTTCAGAAGGGGACACACATACCTGACTGGATAAAACATATTTTTAAGACCTTCCAAAATAATTTTGGGTTAGGTATCGTGGTATTTTAGTGTAACGTTTACTTCCTCTTACAGGTTCCTTTGGCCAAAAACATTTACGGACTCATAGCTCCCAACTTCGGAGTTGGTTTCGCAATTGGTAAGTCACCTGAGCCTGGTGCCTACATTTAAAGCTGTTTTCCCCATTGCCAAGAAAGTTGTCTTCTTTCTCAGAAAGACCATAATTACTCAACCTGAAGTCTCTAGATGCCTGAAAGGAGGCTGTGGGCAGCCAAGCTCCAGAACAGCCTGTAGCGCGTCCACAGAAAGCCAGCTGCTCCCACGTCCTGGTCACTCATGTCCTGCAAAGCATACTTTATAGAGGCTGATATTTGCAGAAGCTAGCTGCTGCTTCACTGCTGAGCCTGGGCAAACTCAGAGCGCTTTGTTTGGGCTTAGATCTGTGAACAGACCTCAGAGGAGGACAGGGGGCAGAGACCTCACACATACTTTTTATAAGGTTTGGTACAGAGAAGGAGGACTGATGTAGTGATGACCACCCGTGCTGCAGGGATTTTCACGGGTAAGGACGAGGAAGGAGTCTGCCAGGTGAGGAGCAATTACATGGGAGGAAAAATCCTGTTTCTATTTTGGATAAATAGTATAGAACATACAGATTGACTTTGATACAACTAACTCATCACGGAGTCTGTCACAGGTAAAGGCAGGAACTAACTCTCAGCTTAGTCGAGGGTGAGAGTGGAGCCTCTGCTGACCCCTCGGACCAGGTTTCAGCTCTCTGTGTATCGTCCAGCTCTCTTGCTCTCCCGTGTCCCCACACCTTGCACGTATTTGGTGTGAGCAAGCTGAGTGAAAGAAATTTCCCCCACCCTCTTGCCCTGGTCCCTGGGGAGGTGAGGGAACTAACATCTGAGTGCTTGGCTGGCTGTGTCCACCCGCGCCGTCTCCTGGGAGCCGGTCCTTTCTATCCCCATCTGATAGGTGGGAAAACTGATGTTCAGCGAGATGGCATGACCGTGCTCCCCTAACCAGGGATTTGGACTCCAGAACTCTGCACACACGTGCTCTTTCTTCATGCTTCCTTGTCCCTGACCGTTCGAGACCAGAAACTCTAACGCTGCTTTTGGTGGCTTTTCTTCAGTCATGAGCAAACCTCTTTGGATTTAGTATCCTGAGTATGGCCAGGTGTCCCTCAGACTCCTTGTTCTGGTTCCTCCTGCCCCTCCCCACTGTGTGAGGCCAAGGTGTGGACGGGGAGGAGACTGGTGCGGCATGTAGCTGTGTCCACTTGTTGAGGGCAAGGGCCTTGTGGACCAGAAACTAGTGAGTCAAGAAAGCAGCAACAGGGAGCAGGCTAGGGGCCCACGCGGCCAGCACCCGGCAACCCACTGGGTCTGAAGAATGCAGGTGTGTCACCAGAGGACAGGCCATCCAGTGAGGACCAGGGGAGGCAAGGCAGATGGTGGCCTGGGTTTCGGTCCAGTCTGAGCCACCTTCAGTCGGTCTTCAGCGAAAGGTGTGCTGCAGGGTGTCTGCCTCCAGACTCGCAGGTGTGAGGTTGGGACACAGTCCCGATGTCATCCCACTTTCAGTTTACAGCCGTTTTCTATAGACTGCGTTTCCTGACTCCACAGGCATGGTGGACTCATCGATGATGCCCATCATGGGCTACCTCGTAGACCTGCGGCACGTGTCCGTCTATGGGAGTGTGTACGCCATCGCGGACGTGGCCTTTTGTATGGGATACGCTATCGGTAAGGACATTGTCTTCACAGAACCACCTTTGATCTCATGCACCACAGCAAGTGCCTGCTGAAAATTATTTAAACATTTGGCATCTTTCTGTGTACGAGACATTTGCAGAGAGCTTTATCTAATTCTCTATTTCCTGAAAGGTCCTTCCGCTGGTGGGGCTATCGCAAAGGCAATTGGATTTCCGTGGCTCATGACAATTATCGGAATAATTGATATTCTTTTTGCTCCTCTCTGCTTTTTTCTTCGAAGTCCACCTGCCAAGGAAGAAAAAATGGTAAGGAAGTTTTAGGGTGTATTGAAGTATTTCTTGAAAATGTTAGCTTGGTCTTTTGGGTAGTTCCTTTGTGGCTTAATTCTAAAATATATTTCTGCTTCTTTTGGGCAGAACTCTCTACACATAAATGGTAAGAGTTCCCTTTTGAGTTTATTCCACAGAAGGCAGCTACTTTACTTATCAAGCATTATGTTTATAAATTTGAAGAATAAAATTACTTTTATACATAGATTAGCAGTTGTTAAGGTCTTTTGTCAATGAAATAGAAACATAGACTAGTTTGGTTTTCTGGGGTCCTTGAAAATCATCGCACACATATATTTTTGCTTCTTGCACATCCTCCTAAGATTAACCATTTATGGTGCTGTTTGCTTTTCTCCTACAGCTTTTAGTAATAGCGTCTCAGTCCTTACTGCATAAGATCTGGAGCTGGTTTGAGTGCAGGTAACAGATCTTTAGGGAAAAGTATTATATATGCACCCTTGAGCACACATAAGTGCACATGACCGGAATCATAGCTATAGGCAAGATGGAATAGAAAGTGTTCCTCTTTTGAACAAGCTCAGACTTATCAATTATAAATTTGAAGGTTGAAATGCACCAGTCATTTTAACCTTTCTGATAAGCCTTTGTAGCTGGAGGCGGTGGGTGTTAACAGATTTTTTTAAACATCAAATGGTGATAGGTACTCATCCAGCTAACAAAAGGAAAAAAGAGAGAGAGAGAAAGAGAGAGAGAGAGAGCGCCTTAGGTTAGGAATGAAGGGGAGAAACAAGGTGAGGGGGGGGGGTATTGTTGGTTTATGGATGGATAGAAGGTTTGCTGGTGATGTTCCCCTGGGAGTGCAGCCCAAGTTTGTTCTGGTAATTGAACTGAAATGGGTCTCGATGCTTCGGTACTTCTTGTACGGCCCTTCTATGATTTCCCCCAAATAGTGCATTTAAAGACAGACGCAGACCCTGTAGTTAGGTTACGAGCAGCCTATATTTGTTTTGGGCTTTTTTTTTTAATGTATTAATCTGTTCAATATATTTTAAACATGTATCCAGCACTGTGCCTTTTAGTAGATAGGATTTAACTAGATAACTTTGAATTACTGATGGCCCATTTGGCTCAGAGAAGCCGCGTGGGAGGTGTTGTGGAAGTATTCCGATGGAAGCCCCCTTTCTCCCTGCCTCTTGCTCGGCCGCATCTCCACGGCACTTTACTGAACGTCTGTGCACCTGTTTTCCGGCCTGGCCGTGAGGGTCTCTTCCCATCTCTGTTTCGCTGACCCCAGCACAGTACCTTGCCCAAATCAGGGTCAGAACATTCTCAATGCAACAACTGGAAACTGTCACTCTGTTGCCACCACCTCAGTCTGATTAAGCTTAATCACCTGCAGATGCTTCTGTTCCCCAGGAGACTGTTTAAGACTCTCGGAAGGACGTGAAGGGCTGGCACAGGGGGAAATGCGCCAGCTGGCTCATAGGGGTGTTGGGGCGATTGAATGAAAGAATCCCAGCAGAGAGTTTAGCCCCTGTCTGGCACACAGGAAGTGCTCAGTAATTCTGGCTCTTACCTAAATTCTTGGCTTCCTCTGTTAGCCCAGTGGGGCCTGCCCCATCCTCTGGGAGGCGGGAGCTTCCGTTTGCTCTTCAGTCCCCAGACGTGCAGCTTGGCTTTCCCCACCGAGGCAGCAGTCGTTAGTCAGTGGCCGCTTTGTTATCTGCTTGCTGGCAGCACGCTAGCTTATCTGAGGACCTGGCGGAAATGGTGAGGTCAGGGAATGAGCAGGGTGCGGTGGGGGAAGCCCACCCGGCTACCTCTCTGAGACCCACCAAATGGTGGCAGAGGCTGGCCCCGGAGCCACCACGTGGAACCACGTGTAAACCAGTGCTTTAGTTCACGTAGAAAGAGAAATGCAGGAAACGGAAGAGACCATCCCGAAAGGCAAAGCAATGAGAATGACAGGCTTCCAGAAAGCCATTTTCACTGTAAATGTCAGAATCCTTAATCACTGCCGAGCAAGATGAATCATTCAAAACTGGAGAAAAAGTGCATCTCGCTGCCCATGATTGATGCCACCATTGACGGTATCACATCAGATGCCATTTGACTGGCAGCCTGGCAACAGTGGAGGGCGGCAGCTGGCAGCTGCTCCCTGCTCATTGTGGGTACCGATAGTGTCTAATGATAAGGGGGACTGAGGGCCAGACAGCAGTGTGTCGTGGCGGAGAAAGAACTGATGACTGCCCACTTGAGTGTCGGTGTTCAGGACCAGCTGTTAGCAAATGCAGGGGGACTTGAGAGCCGGAATGAGAAACATGAACCTTAGCAAACAGTTCTTTCATTAGGCAGCATTCTGATCATGTTGTTTGGACTTAGGCTGTTTTATATGAAAAGGGCTAATGCTGTTCGCATGGATCCCAAGTCATGAACTTGTTTGTGAATGCTTGAATTTGTCTTCCACTTGGCTTGCTGGATTTTTTGTTTGTTTAATAATCAGTGTTGACTTAGCAATACAGGTGGAGAGGGAGAAAAAACCTGGTACTCTTGTGTCTCAGCAAGTATGAGAAATATCAACCCGGTCATGTGAGGAAATCTGTGTCCCCATTATAAGACAGTTGGCAGCCCGTAGCTCTCAGAATACCCAGCGGAGATAGCTGTGTTCAGCTATAGATTTTCTTTTTTTTTTCCAGATTGAAGAATTACTTTCAAGAATAAGGCACATTTCTTAGACCTTACTCGTGAAGTTTCCAGTTGTTGTTCAGACAGGAAAGGGGGTGGTGTGAGGGTAGCCTCTTTCTCCTGGGTGGCTCTGAGCTCTGGGAGTCCTTTCATCAAGTCCTTCCGGCTGTCCTCTTGGCGCCATGAGTTAGGCAAGCAAGGGGCCACCAGAAGCTGAGTAGGCCGCGTGCACTCTGCTTGGTGTGGTCTAGTTCAAGAAGGGTGTCTGCAGGGCATTTACACAGTGGATGCAGAACCATCCCAGTTTTATTTAGCCACGGTAGATAAAACTTTTCTAGCACGCAGGTGTGGATCACCCCTAGTCTTGAGTCCTGGAACCCTTACATGTAACGCTGTCACCGTTTCACTCGCCCAGCTTCTGGGGTGCATTATCTCAACACCACATTTGGTTCAGCAGGTGTTTGCCTCTTCCGAGATCCTGACGCTGCCACGTCTGGTATGAAAGCTGGCATTTGGCAGGGGCCAGGGTTCAACTCTCAGTAACTGGGCTTCGCTCTGAATTCAGAGAGCAGCCTCCTCTTCCTCAGTTCTCGTCCACCGATAGTCAAACCCACCTGCCTCCCCTGTGTAGTGCCCTGAGCGCTGGTGTGAGTTTCCAGGCTGCCCACGGCTTCTCTGGAGTTGACTTCCCACAGGACCCTGTTCATGCCTCTCTTTTTGGTGCTTTTGGAATGTTACATGCTACCCAGCTTATCTAATTATGGGTAACTTTTAAAAAAATAAACCTATTCCATAAAAAAAGCTTTCAAAAGAGGTTTAGAAGCCAGAAAGCTAAGTTTTAAAAGCTACAGAATATTTCAAGGAAGAAACGACTTTACCTGAAACAGACTGTGCAACAGACGTGGCTGGGTAAATAACCCACTCTGCCCACTCCTACCTGACTCACGGCGCAACCCAACCCCCACCTGTCCCACTAGAACACAGCGAGCATTCTACCGGTGAGCTCCGTGGTGTCTGTCATTCCTCGTGAGGTGAGGCAGCCACGCTGCTGGTACAGGACCATCAGGGCCCTGACATATGTACCTATTAAGTGTCCACCAAGCTCTTGGCAGCTGTGTGACTCTGCTACAGCCCCAGAAATAGGGCAGGGTTTCTCAAAGCACGTTAACAACGCCCTGATGTGAGGGTAGGGACCTGACATTCATTTTTAAGCTGTCCCCACCTCCAGGTGATTCTTGTGGGTCATTGATGTAAGGAGATGAGACTTGAGCTCTTGGGGCTAAGCCTTTTGTGTAACAAGAACACATCCACAGGGGAGGATGGTCAGGTATACAATGTCAGTTGCCTCCTTTGGAAATCCAGCTCTTTATTAAATACATGTATCAACTCCCTTGGCAGGAAGCATGCTAAAAAATGGAGTTAAGTTTGCAGTTGACAGTTGGAGCTAGCAGCCTAACTTGGGGGGCGGTCGGGTCAATCAAGGAAGTCCTTATCTTAACATGTCACACAGGCAGATCATTTCAGAATTTCTTGGGAAACGATAAGAGGGTTAAGCTCTTTGTGGAGCCGGAGGGGCTCGTCAGATCCGAGGGACACGAACTGGGAGCAATAGCTACTATACACTGAGACAGGCTGCAGTAAACCAGTGCAGGATACATTTTAATCCATATCAGTGTCTCCATTTAGACTTTTAGACTGCACAGAAGGGCATCGGAATAGTTGATGTGGAAGAAAACCCCGGAAGTCATAACCTCCTGAGATAATTAGTTTCAGTTACACCCAGTGTCCCCTGCTGTCCTCTGCCCTCCGGGTAGTACCGTGAGCTCTGCACAAGAGGCCACTCTGGCACACGGCTGTCCGGGCTCACATCTGCCCTGCTCAAGCTGTACAGCCTTTGGTCAAGTTCTTTAACTTCTGTGCCAGCACGAAGGGTTATCAGCCTACCACGTGGGAATATGCTGAGGTTGAGCCGTGTCATAGACAATGCTAGCGTGGTCCTGGTGTGATAAACATCAGCTACATTATCTGTGCACTTCACACGGGAATGACTCGAGTGCTGATTGATTGAGGAGCAGATGACTGGTTTTCGTTTAAACTTCAGAAACAATGAGGGAGGGTACAAGATTCTTATGTTCACAAGAGGAATATATATATTTAATCATACATTTGAGCAAGAGTTGGGCAGGCAGGCAGGGACAGGGGAGAGCTCTGAAGTGCTGTTTATGAAGGGCCAGGTGAGGGTGGTCTAGGGAGTCCTAAGGGGCTGTAGCAATGGTCTTCAATATTGTAAGGGCAGTGTGAAGACAGCTGGAATCAGAACCTGATTCACAGAACAGCAGAGACAGTTCCAGCCAGCCTCAGGTTGTTTCTAACACGAGGCTCGCCTTCTTAAGAACATGTCCTTAGTGTTGCCGCAATGAAATCTGTCAATGGAAGTTGGATTGGGTGACCTCCAGGGACCACCACACCCCCAATTCCAAGAGTCTAACTCTTCCTAACCCTAACCTGCACACCCTTCTTCATAGCTCACAGGCTCCCCTGAATCGACTTACAGCCCCTGGCAGGTATCATGTAATACTGCGGAGACTGCTTCTGCGAAGTCCTGCCGCCTGCCTGTTTCACTGAGTGTAAACCCCAGGTTTTCTGGGCCAGGCACCTGACTCGTCAGTTGTACCAAATGACTAGTTAAGAGTGGGTGGTACTCTCTATCCACCTATCTACCTACCTACCCACCTAATCTATCTATTCATCCATCCACACACACCAGTAATCCTTAAAAACAGCAGGTTAAGCCTGACCAGGTGGTGGCACAGTGGATAGAGCATCGGACTGGGATGCAGAAGACCCAGGTTCAAGACCCCGAGGTTGCCAGCTTGAGCGCGGGGCCCATCTGGCTTGAGCAAAAGCTCGCCAGCTTGGACCCAAGGTCGCTGGCTCCAGCAAGGGGTGGCTCGGTCTGCTGTAGCCCCCTGGTCAAGGCACATGTGAGAAAGCAATCAATGAACAACTAAGGTGTCGCAACCAAGAATTGATGCTTCTCATCTCTTTCATTCCTGTCTGTCTGTCCCTATCTGTCCCTCTCTCTGACTCTGTCTCTGCCACACACACAACCCCCCCATCTCCCCCAAAAACAGGTTAAAACCACCTTCTCTTTATGAAACAGGAAGTTAACATCTGGACCTTGCTCTCTTTTAGGCTATTCTCATGGATCACAGCTGCCCCATTAAGACAAAAATGTACACTCAGAACAGTATCCAGTCGTATCCACTAGGTGATGAAGAATCGGAAAGTGACTAAGATTCTCACAGCCATCAAACTACTTAATTGTGTAAAACAGTGTTTCCAGTGAACTGACTCGTCCAGAACCGTCCTAGTCGTCCCATTCATCCCCGGTGACTGAGCGAAACAGCCAAAGGTTACCATTTTCTTTCCATGGTTATGATCGATTGCCAACAGCCTTATAAAGAAAAAGCAGCTTTTCTAGGGGTTTGTATAAAGTGTTGAAAACTTTATTTTACGTATTTAATTTTATTAAATATTATACAATATATTTTGACGAAATAGTGTAAATCTATAAATATTTGAATCCAAATCAAATATAATTTTTTAACTTACATTCATGAACACTTGGGCAAAAAAAAAAAAAAATCCTCTATTTTTTCTGAATATTGGTAATGAGTGTTTAAAACTAAAGCACACATTATCTCCGAGACACTTCCAACAACAAGAAACTAGGAGGGAGTCTGAAGAGCAAGTAAGATGGCATACGATTATGTAGTAACACTGAGCGGTTATTCAACTTGTAATTATAATCAATATATGCATGAGTTAAAAGCTAGTTATCTCAAATGCAGAGGACAAGAACTTGAGTCAGTTATCTTTTGGATTTACCCATAAATCTTAGCGGGCACTAGTATTATATGTAAATCACCTACCTAGAAACATGTAAATTATGTTTACATGTCATGTGATTGGCAGCAGACTTTAAAGCCAGAAAAAGTCAATGTTCTGAACACAGAGAAAAGCACCCAAATAGTTATGAACAACCAGATCCCCCTTTAAGACATGTACTCGACTGTCTTACTGGATGAAAGAAAATTGAGGGTAGATGTGTCTTATGCTGTCAAGGTTAAGCATGGGAAGATATACCAACGTCTAGTTCAAGTCTTAGAAAACCAATTTAAAAGGCTCATAGCTGCTATGCCATGAAACAAAACCAGACCACACCATCTTTGACCTGTTCGGGGGTCATCCAAGTGTTTTCTAGGGGTCTATTTTCATTTTGAGTTGTTTTGAAACTATTCTTTTCTAAACTTCTGAATGTTGTTCACATCAATAATGAAGATGAAGGAATGAAATGATGTCGAATCATGTTAGGAGCACAGGTAAAGGAATAGGGTGGTCAGGATACACCCCGTTTCACAGGCAGGAAAAAAACCAAACATCTAAAAACGTCCATGTATTACTGTGTCATCTAGTGCTGTGTAACGTCGCTTCTCTAAGCATGACATTGATGTGCCTTTCTAGTGTAAGAGCAAATACTGTGTTAGTGAACTCCATCCGTTTATATCAGGTTTTGTATGAGATATGATCGGAGTGTGACCATAGTGTGGAATATCTCAAGACGTGTCAGTTCCACAGTTCTGTAATTGTAAAGAAAAATTGCCTGATGTCAGTTCCTTATGTTAAAACTGCGTTAACTGGGACAAGGAACAAAGAATGTTAGCGCAAGGCCTCTTCAGCCTTTTAGACGCTCTGGGAAAGTTAGCTAATACTTCATTTCCATTCGCTTTATGAATGATTTTCTGTGGGGCTTTGATGTGAAGTGTGGCTGTCAAGTGCAGGGTTGGAAGCAAACAATTTGCATAGGGCAGCTTACACCAGGCTGCTACTGTGCAAGGTGGCCCTGGAGGCCCTGTCCCCTGGCTCCGAGGGAGGCTGCTTTCTGCTTCCGCAGGGGAGAACCCTAAGAGAATGTGCTACAAATCAGTTCTTAGTGGGTTTGTGGTTCTCCCCGCCCCAATACCAGATCCTTCATTCCTGCTCCATTTTTGCCTTTAGGGCTTCCGTCCCTTTGGTAAAGGCATGCCTGCTATTGGTCCCTAGAGATAACGCAAAAGATATGTGGAGTGTTCCGGAACTGTTTTTGGAGCAAAAATATATGTTGTATTTGATGGAGGGAAAAGGAATTGTAGGGTCTTTAATGTGATTTCTATTCTGGGGTGGGCCAAGACTGAAAAGAGGCTTGAAGACAAAATGTTTGTCGGAACAAAGAACATACAGCTCTCTGAATGGTTCTTTTCAGAGCAGAGGGGGTTCTCATGTTTGTACCTGGCAGATACAAAAACTGAAGCAAGGTAGCGATGAATATTCAGTTTTCTTTTAACTGCTAAGTGTACCTGCGTAAGTCGTGTCTTAGCTAGTTTACTTAATAAATCTTCTGAACACTACTGTGTCTACTTGTATTCCTTTCTAAACCGAACAGTCGTTGGAATCAGATACATAAGGTATGTATGGTTTTGACTGTTGGTATTTAATTAAAAACTACTCTGCTTGCAGGCATCGGGTAAAATCCACTCCAGGTTAGTCTGAACCCTGTATTTGGCTTTGAAAAATGTTTTAAATTGCAATATGTCAGTTACCCTTGCATCTACCCTTGTGTTACTTCTGATATTTCAAAGCTTAAAATAACAAGAGTAAAGCCAAAATGTAATGCTTAAGGGAAAATTTCAAAATAGCCATTTTGTTGAGCAAAAACGGACTGCTGATCTTGTTGGCATGGCCAAATTTTACCAGCCTATAATTCCATGGAGATGCAGCAATCACCTTTTCCGGATGTCATCAAATGAAGATATTCTTGTTTTCTGTGATAGTTTTATTTATTATTTTTTAGCTATTGATAACATAGCGTGGCGGCAAGATTACATCAGGAATGTAATATAATAATACAACTGTTTTCATTGAAGCCTTAGACCTTACTCTCCCCTGGCCATCTGCAATGTCCCCACTTGCACTCAAATACACCTGTGATGCCTTTACTGCTCCTCCCAATATATAGAGATATAAAATATTGTTACTACATTAAAGGTATATTTTACAAATGTCATGAGGAACACTACTGAGCTTTTCCATAACTGCAGTTCTACAGAGTTAAATATTTTTAAAGCACGAGTAGATTTTTATGAAACCAAAGTTTTGCATTATCTCTACAGCTCGTTCAAATGCATTTGTTTCAGCAGCATGCCTGGATGTCACTAAAAGTTCCACGGCGCCATCCATAAACACCAGCCATTTCGAGGCTGTCCACCTTCCAGGTTATCAACGGTAAGTTGTTTTATAGGAGATGAAAGTTGGTTATTACATTGGGCAGCTTGTTTCAAGTGTATGTTACACAACAATATTTTAGCATTCAGAGAATTCTGTGTATAAAGACTTCTTCAGCAGTGTTCTTTTAAAATGCAAGCATGCTTAAATAAACAGGGGAAAATACACAGCTATATTTTGTTATTAACTTGGCCAATAAAAGTATTAGGAAAGTATTGTTTAGTAATACTTCAGTTAATAGCAGAAATGAGGATTCAGTAGTGATATTAAAAGTGGAGTAACTTTTCTACCCTCAGAAATGTTTTTATCACCCATATAAGTCACACCTTTTATTTGAATAGCCTTTTACTGTCCAGAGCACTGGTTGTGCTCCTGTTTGCCTCACAGCACTCTTGTGAGGTACAGTAACTCTTTGGAGCTGGGGTGACAGCAGCCTGGGGCCCTTTTGTGGCTAGCCTATGGTTATACAGTTCATTCTGTACTTGAACTTGAACTAAAACCCTTCTATGACGTCCTGAGCTACAGATATGAGCCAGAATCCATACTATTATACTATGCCTTTTTCTGCAGGCCATACAAGCTGTCCTATCTAGTTTTAAATTCATATCAGTTTTACTACATATCAATTTCATAGTAGCTACCTATAAAAGGAAAAAACATATACATATTTTTTAATTGGCATATGAAAGACCAAAACTTTTATTATATACCAACAGAGCTCACTGCTCACGTTTTCCCTCAGTCATTTTCAAAGAACTGGTTCCAATTCCTATGTATCGATACTGTCTATTTCTACTTATTTAATTTTATCTTTTTTTTAATGAATGGAGGTAGTCTGAACTACAGAAGCATTCAGAATGATCACCATTCCTTTAAGCCTGAAGATGTCAAAGCAATAACTCTACTTTACATGATTTCTCTCCCTCACGACATTCTCCATGAAAATGTTTCTAAAACAAAACAGCCAAAACCAGTTCTCAACACGGTCCTTTTAAGAACAGTCCTCTGAAGTTTTATCCTTACACATGCTTTATTTCCTGTGGGAGAACTGAAGATGAAAAATAATCATAAATGTTTAGAACTTCCATTTAAAAGGAAAGCAACATTTTGAAAGATTCTATTTCAAAACCCTACTGGTTGCTGTATATTAGTAATCTCGTTAACTCTACAAACTGATGGTCTTCTACATTTATTCATTACATTTGTTTTTCATTGCAAGCTCTTCAAATTAATCACTATATCCTTACCGTACCTCAACTGCACAAAACTTTAGAAAAATATTTCACAGAGGCATAGAAAGCAAGCAATATCTGTAAAATTTGTTTTACTAAAATCAGCAGAACTGACTGAAGCTGTAGTATCTGCTTTCATGTTACATTTGGCAAAAACAAAGCATAAAAGCACCCTCAGGGCCCCAAAATAAAAATCTCAAGCAAGTACAGATGCCTGACTTCGTAAGACAGTAAAATTCAGAACCTGTTCCCTCAATGACTGCTGCTGTCAGTTCGGGCATGCAGCCATCTGTCACAACCGTGATAGAAATAAAAATATTACACGAATCTGGGCAGTATCCTATTTAACACTAATTCAAAACTAAGAGGAAGGAAAGGCGTACAACAAGACATCACATACATAAGCACGAAAAGTTAGCTTACATAATTCCATAATTAGAAAAATTTAAAAATAAATTAGTAAAAATAAATTCCAAGTATAAACCCCAAGAAGCAGAGCTATAAATACCATTTGAAACAACCAATTTAGTGAGCTGGTCTTTTTTTTTTTTTTTTTGCTGGAAAACAACCTTTTCGTTCTTGTTCTTAACACAAGCAAATAACTGTGGAGAAGCAGGCCAGAGTGCGTTATATGAGGGTTTAGACGTGGTTCTATCTGTGGTACTTTAGATGCAACTTCCCCCAATCACTTGAAAGTTCAAACAGACTGTTGGTTACACAGACTCAGATGGGCCAAACAAGTCATCTGATAAGCTGCTGAATGGCTGAGAGTCTATCAGCTGGGTTATTTCGTTATCAAGGTCTTCTTCCGTATCGTCTGCGTACTTGCTTATTTTTTTGGGGTGCTGGTCTAAGGACAGACTTTCTAAAGATTCGATATCTTCAATGCCTGCCCTGTAGTGGATCATAAGAAGTGTCAAAGCTTGCAGTCTTTCACCTGATTTAGCCAAAGCGGCAGAAAGAAGTGACTTTTTCCTTGTATCGGTTGTCTCTTTCTCTTCTCTAACGAGGGAGTTGTTGTGTTCTAACTCCTGATCGATTTCGTTCTGCAGCTTGTCCAGCATGAACTCGAGTTTCAGGATCCGCTCCTCCGTCGGCAGGCCCCGGTACAGGTCCCGGCCGATCTCTTTCACCGCGATGAAGACGCTGTCGTCCAGCCCGCCCTCCTTCCTCACCAGCTTGATTCCCGTGCTGTTCCCCCGTTTGGAAGGACTGTGTGGACCACATACCTCTGTGTCACTGCCTTCATTGTCTGACGTGTTGGGGGTGTGTTTTGGTGACGGTTCTACTAGATCGGTTCCTGGTTCAGAGAGGCGAGTTTTAGACACCTGACGCAAGTTTAGCAAGCGAGAGCTAGTGTTGATAATGTGCCTCGTCAAGCCCGTTGTCTTATTGACGGACTTGCTCGTGTCAGCATCAGCCCGAGCGGGCAGGCCCAGGAGGGCTTCCTGTCCTTCCAGCCTGAGGGTTTTCAGGGTCCGCTCTATCCGCCTATCAGTGGCTCCACAAAGAGGCGTCTCGGTGAGACACTTCTCCTGGCATTTTTTATGGCAGACATAAGCACAGAACATACACTGGGAAGCGGCTTTCGTCCAGACTTTTTTCTTGCAGTAATCACACCAAGTTGGATTCTGGAACTGAGTATCCTGGAAACTGTGTTTGTTTTCTGTTAAACCCATCTGTCCAACCAAGTGCTCCTCTTTTGGTAAGGCAGGGACCTCTTCGACCAAATGAAGTTCTTTTTCTTTCTCCAAGTTAGTAACTACATGGTGGTCCGGTTCTCCTTCTTTCAAATATTTGAAGTGAACAGTAATGTCTCCAAAGCAAAATTTGTCATTGAATCCCTTCTGCATGCTCAGATTGCGGAGTGCAGTTCTCGTGACCATGGCTTTGGGTGCTGGCGCTTCCAGTCTGAACTTCGAAAGGTACTCCATGTTTGAGGTAGCCAGGCACCCCAGAGCCACCTCTTCCAGTTTTAGGCTAACATGCCCCAAACAGATGAGCCCCCCTAACTTAAAAGGATCCCTGCACCACAGTGCAATGTTCAGGTATCTGTGGCCAGCTTCTATGTCAAAGACACAGGTCGCTCTGCTCCTTGTCCATTTGCCTAGCTTATTACGATAGGGGATTTCGGAAGATTCCCACGTTCGCGGGTCATCTGAGCTGTCCTTAGCAGGGCAGGAACTCTCTGAGGTCAAGTCCTTTGCCACGTCTTGCTTTGCTGAAAAGGGCTTAGACGCAGCTCCGTCGTCCACGGGATCCACGCCTTTCGCTTGCTTCTCGGCAGGTTTATCTGCAGCAGGAGGCGGCGGCACCTTCTCTGGCTTTTCGGCGACGAGGTCTGGCTCCGCTTGCCCTGGGGCATCGGTGGAAGGCAAGGGGACTTTCAGTTGCGGTCGTGGTGGCACGGGTGGTTTGAAAGTGGATCCCTGGGTGGGTTTTGACACTTGTGCTGGGTCCGTTACCTCAGGTTTTAGGGCTAAGGGTTTGTTTCCTTCTTTGGATGGAAGTTTTGGTGGGGGTGGGTGACTTCCTGCGACTAACTTGCGGTTTAAGACTGGTGATACCGTCCCAAGGGGTCTAACAGAAAGTGCTGTTGGGGTGCGTTTGGGACTATGGCCTGCCAACTGGGCCTCGTCCTTGAGCTCAGTCTGGGCTCTGACATCACTTGCCAAGTCTTCAAACTCCGAGTCCAGGTCTCTGTTTTCAGTGTCTGCCGCCAGCCCCGGGGTTTCCTCTTCGTAACTGGGTTGGCATGCGCTCGACAGGAAGTTTTCTTCCAGCTGTCCAAAATTCTCCTGCAGAACCGCACCTTGACTACTCTGGCCAACAGGGCGCTCATAGAACACCAAGACTCGGTCACCGGCTTGCTTGATAAGCTTCAACACTTGCAGTGTAGATGTGATTTTCACACCTGTTTTAAGATTTTAAAAGGAAAAACATAAATTACTGTAATAAGAATAAAAGAAATTGCTAAATATAATTGCCAATAATTCTTAGTTATTTAACAAAAAGGTAATAGAGAAACCTCTAAAATTCCCTGGCGTTTGGAACAATCAGGGTACTGACACTCAGCCCCGGAATGCACTGACGTCTACAAATGCTCACCTCCTCAAACCAGATGATGACAGAAATCCTCACAAGGGTGCCAAGGTGGTAACTCCTGACTGCTTCCCATTCCTTCCTAGGTTTAAATGACATCATTCCTCCATTTAAGTGAGCAGAGTGAGGATTTTATTAATGGTTGAACCAGACTTAAAATGATGGGAAACTGATTCTACTGCAGGAAATCCTAAAATATACCAGAGATTACAGCAACTGGCTCAAATTAAGAGACTGATGCTTGAAATAAACTTAGCAAAATACTACAGTATAAATAACGTGCTCTTTTACAGATTCTTTTTATTAGCTTTGCCCATTAAACCGATCCTTTTCAGAACCGGGAAGAACACAAGGAAGGCTGTGCCGCTTTGAAGTTAAACAGGTTGGCTACATCTGCATCTATATCAGTAACATCATAAGTTTTCATGTTATTACTTTCTGAGAGGTGCTATATTAACACAGTTCAAAACTGAAAAGGTACAAGAGACACATACTGCAAACTGTCACTTCCACCTGTCTCGTAGCCTCACTCCTCTTCCCCGGGGCACTGGAAGCCGGCACTCCTCGTGTGTTCTCCTAGACCCAGAGACCTCCTGCGTGCCCGTCTGGCTCTGTTTCCTGTCCTTCCCTACCCTCCCCAAACAGTACTTACCAAGCTAGCCCTCTCTGTAGGACTCAGAGAAAGGTGAGACGGGTCTTTGCTTTCCAAAGGTCTTAGGGCCATCCTAAATAAATCAAAGTGACATCAGCCCCGTCTAATAACCTGACTTCAGAGTTCCTCAGCCTCTGTCCTCTCCTACTTCGGCTGTCCAGGTAAGACCACGCTGTAGACCTGGTCATCGCTTGGAACTTGTCCACAGCAAAGATCTTTCACTTGCAAGTTAATCCCTGGTCACAACCTCCTACTTTCCCCTCTGAAAATCCCATCTGCTAACTGAAGCTGCTTTGAAGATTTCCAGATCTCATCATTCCTCTTTTGCTCTCATGGTCCAGCTTGTTCTTCTGCTCTCACTTGCTTTTCTCCCTGACCCCCGTCTCATGACTTTCCGTGATGTTCACAGCACGGTTCCCAATCCTTACGCCCTGGCCCTTCGCTCTTCTGCACCTGCCTGTCTGTGGGATCCCCAGCTCTGCTAGCCCGCCGTCTCCCTATCCTGGTCCTGAGATGCCCGCCTGACCCAGCGCCGAGTTAGGCTCTCCATCTTCAGCCGGGCGCTCAGTGCTGCCTCAGCATGCTGCAGAGTGGTCCCTGAGCAACTGAGTCTCCAAAACACCAGCTTCAAACCTCTCCTGTCCCCTGAAGCCCACCCTTCCTGCTCTTTTACTTTGCAGACGACATCACCTCATTTTCTGAAAAGATCAACAAGAAGCCATCTTTTTTCCCTGCCAATCATTTTTAGTGCTAACGCATCTTGGAGGAGGGAGGAGCCCTTTCCTTGTACTTTGGATTTCACCCCCCTCATCTCCTGCTGCACTTTGCTCTGCCATTATACTTGCTCCTATTTTTATTCCCTCCCCTCCTACTCTAAAACCACTTTCATGACACCGTACTGATTTGCTCCAGATCTTCTCCCCTCAGTGTTCTGCAGCCGTGCTGGCCCCTGGGTGCAAGCATTTCTGGTCCGCCATAGCTTCTCTGCCTTTCTGCTCCCTTCCTGGGTTCCATCAGCTTCAGCAATTTCAAATGTCAACTTTTCCTTCATTTTCCTCCTTGTCCTACATTCCGGGGTGTTCCCTGATAGTACAAATTCAGTGCAGTCAGAAGTCCTCTCTGCCTTCTCATGCTCCTGCCCTCACTGCTGTGACTCAGCTTGCCACCTTTTTAGTGCACCTGCCAGGGGCCCCAGAGCCCGCTGACGCCCCACTCAGCTGTCCGTTCTGTCAGGGCCCCCGTCCATTTGCATCTCCCCTTCAGACCCTCCCGGTCACTGGCACCCACCTACAAGGGTAAACGGCTCTTGACTGTGATCTCTCACCCACATCGTCCCTATTTTAATTGCTCAACATAGTGCTCCCCGATTTTCCTAAAGCTCATGGTCGAAAACCCTTGGCCCATAAACTCATAGCACTGAAATCCAGATTTCTAACATGGCTCTCAAGATTCACCAGCCTTAACCTCTGCTTCCCTCTCCCCACGCTGCGCCAGCAAAGTGTAGTCTGACAAACGTGTAAATGAAAACTAGGTCCGTCTAATGATCTGCGGTGACAAAAACTTCAGCTCAATCTAAACCCATTCTTTGTGACTTAGCGCCTGCTCTCTCTCCGCCAGCCACCAGGAGCCATGTGGAACGGCCGCGGTGCTTCCCGGGACTGGCTGGCCAAGTCGGGACTCCTTTTCTCTAGCGAGTACTTGTAACACGCGCAAAAGTAGAAGAAATAGTAAAACAAACTCCGTACTGATTTCAAATATAACAAATATTTTGTTAATCTTATTTAACTGTCACCAATCCCATTACTAAATATTTAAAAGATCATTGCAGACCCATATATATGAATTACAGCTATAAAAAGTTTATGTGTATCATACACACACTTGGGATCTCAAATATTTCTTTTTACAAATGTTAGATATACTTTTACACTCTGCATACATTTATATTGCTTATTTATATTTTTATTGTTTAGATTTATTTTTGATAATAGATATTTACTACTTGTGTAATTAAAAACCATTCAGAAAAATACATAAGAAAAAAAATTAATTTTATCTTGTAAGTAAAACCAAAACAGGGTAGGTGTAAATATTAAAAAAAAAAAGAGAGAAAAAAGAACTGTTATGTTTACATTAAATGTAACAGATAATGTTTATTTTACGGCTTTGCTATCTGAAGTGTCTATAGTATATGTGTTTTTAATTAAAATTTAAGGCTTCCTTCTGGTTTTTATTTATAATAAAGTTATCGCTTTCTTTCCATTATAAAGGTAACATGTGCTTATAGAAATAAAGAAGGAAGACGGGAAACGTCCCACTTCTGCTCTGTGCTGTCTCTGTAAATGTCCCGTATACTTCACATCAGCGTAATTACCTCCAATAGCAATCAGCCGATCTCCTCGCTGAAGATCAGCAACTGCAGCAGGTGAGTTTGGGGCCACAGTCTCAATGACGACGTGCCCAGCATACCCGTCAGTTGACTGGACAAGACGAAGTGTAAGTCCAACGCTTTGTAAATTCCCCTTAATTAATTCAACCTTTAATAAAAGAAAAAAAAATGAAGACATTAATAAATTCATAATAGCGGAATGAGAAAACATGAACACACTGAGAACAAAACAGTACAGTTGATGCTGATTTCTGTACCATTTTGACTTAATTGCAGACAAATAAAGAAGGAAAAAGATCTTTATTGTGATCATATGAGTTAACATGCTCTGAATGCACATCTGGACCGTCAAAAAAATTAAACACTTCTTCAGTGTGTCTTATTAAGGACAACACTGTGTTCACTGTGGGAAATTTGCAAATAAGCAGAACGCAAAATAAAAACAACTCCTAATTGTATTATCTAGAACTTCACAGTCAATATTTTGTACTTCCTAATACACACACACACACACACACACACAGTAACACAAAGTTGAGATCCCATTATGAAGATAATTCTGAATCTTGCTTTTTGGAAACATAATGGGAAAAATCTTCTACATCACTAGAAATAACTTGGAACCCCCATTTCTTATTATTAAATCTTTTTTGTGGGAGGTGACAAAGGAAAAACATTTACAGTTATGTTTATTAAAAATTATCTTGTTAATGACTTATCCTGTAATAACTCATAAAGATCATTTTGTTTTCTAAATTAATGTCATCCAATTTATCAGGAGTTATGTATCCAAATTATATCATCTGTGATTTTAAAAAACAACAAGTTATCTGTCCGCATTCAAATCAAAGGATAGAATGCCACATCCCTCTAGATGGCAAGAATTCAATCTGTGTTTATTGAGCTAAATTCCATTATCAGTCTAATTGTATTATCATTCAGCTTAAGTTTCTTAGTTCTGTTCTTCAAGATATCCACAAGGGACTTTGCCAAATAAACAGCTAATAACCAAATATATCACTCTGTATTGCTTTAATATATAAACCCCACTTAAAAGCCAGAAATTTAGTTCTCCTACCTAATGATGTTGGTGGATAAAAAGCCCTACTGAAGTTGTTCTTTAATATTGGTGTTAATAGATTTTGTAAAGTTGCTTTTATATTAAGGAAAATCTTAGTCACATTATGCTCAAGAAATGAGAGCCTGACAAGTGGTGGCACAGTGGATAGAGCATCGACACGGGATGCTGATCCCAAGGTTTCTGGCTTGAGCTACAGGTCACTGGTTTAGCCTGATCCACCTCCTCGAGCCCTAATCAAGGCACGTGCCAGAAGCAATCGATGAACAACTAACGTGAATCAACTATGAGTTGATGCTTCGCACTCTCTCTCCTCCCTCCCTTTCTTTCTCTCAGAGAAAGTAGCGGGGGGATGCAATCAAGTTTTTGATCACGTATAAGTTTATAAAAAAACAAAAAGAACCCTTCTAAAAAACATTATCTGTGTTTAAATCTTTAAAAACATTAGTGTAGCTAGACGTCAACCTGGAATGCTGAGGTCACAGGTTCAAAGCCCTGGGCTTGCCTGGTCAAGGTACATACAACAAGCAATCAATGAACAACTAAAGTGAAGCAACTATGAGGATATTTCATGCTCTCCACTCCCTCTCTCCTCTCCTGTAAAATCAATAAATAAAATCTTAAAAAAAAAAAAGACAAAACAGAAAACAATTATCTAATTCTTGCCTTAAGATATTGTAAGTAACCACTTCATACTGTTATAAGTGTTATCAGTTAACAAAAGCCCTTAAGAACACACTTTCAAATCCATAAACATAAAGCTACAAAAGATGTTTATGGCACATTGGGAGCACTTTAAGAGATTAGAAACTGGGTGAAATTAGGGAAATATGTGTGATAATGAATATGTAAAAGTCCTATTTTTAGAAGGTTCATACTGAAATATTGTATTTAAGAGTGAAACATGATTTCTGCAGCAATCCTTGCCTATGATTTTACGCAAATGTAAACTCCTCAGAACTTAATTGGTAAAGTGAGATATCTATTACAGATGTAGAACTATAAAAGGTTCAGTATTTATTCCTATGGTTGTTATTAGCAAGAGTGAGCACTACTAGTAAAAAATGGGGATGCAAAAGGAAATGTAACCCAAAGGTCGCTGGCTTGAAGCCCAAGGTCGCTGGCTTGAGTAAGAGGTCATGGCTCGGCTGCAAACCCCTGGTCAAGGCACATACGAGAACGCAATCAATGAACAACTAAGGTGCCACAACTACAAGTTGATGCTTCTCATCTCTCTCCCTTCCTGTCTGTCCCTTCATCTCTCTCTCGCTATAAAAAAAATTTATAAATCAGTCTACTGTGAGTGAACTCAATATACAGCTAAAGAAATAAGGCAAATATGAAACAAACATCAGTTAAGGACATTATGTATTTAAACTATCTTATAGCATTCAAATATTAATTTACTTTTGTAGGATCAGTATTGAAAAGCTAAAATAATTTTATGATTAAAAAACGTATTAAATAAAACATTTAGTAAGAGAACAGCCAGTTCACACACACTAGAGGGATAATGAGCTTGCATGGGCTTTTCCTCCGAAGAGCAGAGATTATACTGATGGTGAGCAAGATCTACTTTTCCACAAAATTACAATTTTCCATCCCTTTAAAACATTTCCCTATGCAGTAGACTAAAGACATATCAAATAAAAGGAAAAGGGGCCATCATAGGAACAGAAGGGAGAGAAAATTAGTATTTCTTATGAACAAATAAAAGCATAGTAAAGAACGAACATGAAACAGTATTACATTGTCCTCTGAGTTGCTGATCATGAGATCTTTATTAAAAAAGGACATGGGGAGGGGGAAGGAAAGTGGAGGCAAAATGTGTGTAATAACAAATTCAGTATAGATTATGGACGGGAGGCTTTCAGTAATTTCCAACAATCACCTTTATAACTTCCGTTCTCATAAGAAGCCAATGGATGTTTTTAGGTTGTACAAACCCTGGGTGCTCCCCTGTTCTAATAGCAATGATTAAAGAAAAGTTAACATCTATGGAACTTTTCACTCAAAAGCTTTGTAGGTGGTCAAAGTTTGCTTCCTACATTCCTATGGAGACTAAGGAAAACCCGGTTCTCCGGTGTTCCAAGTGAGGATCAAGATTTCTGCCACATGGGGGTCAACACACCCTCCCCTTTAAAACAGTCATGTGGCTACATCCATGGAATGTGCCTGGAAGTTTTAGGCCACGTCCTTCAAGTGCAAATATGTGCCGATATAAGCTCTATAATCTCTAAGGTCCTGAGACTCCTCAGAGCACAAGGACCCTACCTTTGTCAGAGGGCTGGAAGCACCACGGCAAGAATCTAAATACTAGTAAGCATTGTTTCACAGGGCGCCTAAACTATACTCAAAGACTGAAGCAAGATGTGCCAGAGACATGTATGGATACGAAGTGATGGGAACTCAGAGGAGGGACTGCCTCTGGTGAGGGGTCCGGGGGATGACATTTAGGTAATATCTTAAAGCAGGAGGGGAATTTGCACAGATCATCTTGGAGCTGGGGAAAGGAGTGTGGGACGGGGTGCGAGAGGCCATCATTTCTAGGCCGTGGTAATGCTGTTAGAGCAAAGAGATAGAGACAGGAGTTCAGGGCACATCCAAAACTTAAAAGCATTATGATGATACCATGAAACGTAGCGGGAGAGAAAACTGCCATCATGATTATGACAGAACAGCAGCATTCCACAGAATGCATCAGAATCCCACATGTTCTGATTAATAGCAAAAAGTCCTACAATGTGTTATCTTGCAACAAATGTATAGAATTTGCCCACATCTATTAATATGCATTTGCAATAAACATGTTCCTTGGTAATTCGTGACATGACTGATATTTTAAACAAAAAATGAAGTTGATAATACTTATTCAACACTTACTATATGCTTAAAGGAGAGCAGTGTTGGCCGAGCTCTCCCCCTAACCCTCAGTATGGTTATAGTGGGAACAGTCTCTCTTCGCGTGGTTTCACTGCTCTGCCTCATTAGATGGTCCTGGGGCACACACCTGATCTAAAGCTGGACCAATCAAGTTCCTTCCTACATGGCAGGGAGTCAGATTCAGAGATGCCTTAAATGGAATCAAGATCACTGTAGCTGTAGGCATTTGTGTACCCTCTTACAAACTGCAAAGTGGAGAAAGGCAGTCTGAGGAATAAAGCACATGAACAGCCAGGAGCAGAGGAAAGAGGCCTGACAGTGGTTTGTCTCTGGCTCCAGTTCGTGTAAGGCCTGGCTGCACTCCCACTCAGAGCTACGCAGAGCCTAACCCACGCAGCCATGAACAGTGGCCCTGACATCCGCCCGTGGTGCCCACGAAACTACCATGGATTCAGAGGATTCTGAATAAGTACCCTTTTTTTGCTTAAGTTAGTTTTGGTGTGTATCTGTTTCAAGCAGGTTCTAGTTTCCCAGGCACTCTGTTAGACAGAGGCTTACATACAATATCTCATTAAACTCCAAGTGCTATACTTATCCAACTAGAAAGCTACAAAAATATTATAAAGGTAAAATACATTATAAAGGATGTGAAGTGTTTTCTCTGGCTTAGCCTGTGTCAACTGGCCTGAATTTTGTTGAAACCAAAAGGTAGCTTTCTGTTGGAGGAGAAATACTATTTCTAGTAGTTTTTGATACAACATACATAAAATGTTTATCAATTGTGAAGAATGTGACACATACTAAGTGGCAATTACAAGAGCTGAGCCATGAGTAAATACATAGGAGACTGCAGACAGCCTGCACTTTCCTTCACCAATAATGTCAAACAGGTGGCAACCTGCCAGCTCTCCATGCGCATTACCTCGTGGGGAGCAATTCAGTAAAAACACACAGACAGCCTTCAAGCGCTCTCACACTCTGACAACCACTTAGCCTGGCTTGGGCACAGCTGGGGGAAAAACAACGCTGATTATTTAATCCCTTTCTAACATGGAAATAGTTTTATACAATGAACAAAAAGATATATTTTAATAACACATCAATATAACTTTTACAAACTGTTCTTTCCTACACAAGCTTGTAACATTGAGCAAAAAACTGAAAATACAAGAAAGGATCACTAAGTGAAAGACCTGAAATTACTGTGACCAGGCATACTTTTATTAAATAAGTTTCGGGAAGAGACATCACGAGGACTATTTTGGTCAAGTACTGGGGCAGGGGAGGGAGAAACGACATTGCAATCTGTATACATATGTACCAGACACCAGTAGAAAACTGAACTTCCAAGAGCAGGTTTTCAAATGACGATAACCATTCGCAGTCTTCCTGGCCCATAATGTAAATCAATACCTATTCTATCCAAGTTCTCAGTCTATTACTATAAAAAAGATGCCCATGATCTTTAGACACATCCGCATATTCTACAATACATCTCCCCAAACTAGAGTCAATGTTTTCAGAAAGATCAATGTTGACCTAAGAAATACAGTTTAACGTAACCGACAGCAAAGCTACTAAAAAGAAAAGTAATGGGTAGAAATGAACTAATTGATTCTCTCACTCATTCAAACACATAGACACCACGTGGGAAGTGGAGCTGTGAACATCGCTTGTGAGCTCCGTGGTTTATGTCAGCAGGAAAGGTAGGCACGGACAAGTAATTACGGCAATACTTGAGTGAGTTAATAGGAGCCACCTAACATTTAGAGAGCAGAGAAGACGTTCCTTAAACAAATTTAATTTCACCTTTGGATGATGAGTAGGAGTTTGCCAGACCGGTCAGAAGTAGAGGCAATTTCCCTAACCAGGAAAGCAGTGGGTGTGTAGGGAGGGTTTGTTCTGACTTCCTACTTCTTATCACCCCAGAAAAGGGCACTATTCTTGTTGAGGGTCCTCTGGCTGGGTACAGATCCTCTGCAGGGGTAGAATTAGAGTAAAAAGTACAGAGATTCTAAAAACAATTAGCTCATAAATGAAAGGTTTTAAAAACACATTCCTGAAAGTGGAACTATCTGTATATGCCAATCAAATACCCTTGATATTCTGGGATTATCAATGTTTTTCTTTTATGTATATTTTAGTTGAGATTATTCAAATTTTAAAAATGGTCTTGAAAATCATTCTATTAATGCTGCATCCAAACATTTCTGCCAGTCAGAAGGCCACTTTTTACAAAATTTGGTTGCTCTTTTCATGAGCATATAATAATACAGTTTCTTTGGTCAGAGTAATCAAAACTCTATATGCTATGCTAAGGACTTCCAGTAGTGACTAAAAATCATCTTTTTGATGGGTCATTGTACAAATTACCTTTACATGGCTTGCTTTGGGATGTGGCCATTGAATTCTGAATATCAAGGACCAAGGCAATTTTGACTAGTCATTAAAGATTTATCCCCAAACTCTGAATGACAATAGAGAGGTTAAGATTTCTAAAAGTAGAACAATTTTTATATTAGTTATTGAGCTGTTACAAGGGAAACTTCTACATACAACATGCTCAGTACAGAATGTATGGAGAGATGTAACTGGCCATTTCACTGAACACCAGCTGCTGGGTCAATTTAATTATGGTTATAGGGCACAAATTACTACCAGGCGAGGGACCCACAGCCCACTGCCCATCTCAATTAGAAGCAGCAGCAAGGCTGTTTGAAGATCTAGGTTCTAGGGACAGATTCCATATATTACCATCCATCACCTTTAAAAATTCGAACCATAACTAATGATATACTAACTCTGAAAAGGAGAAGCGTATGTTCTTGTTCGTATTCTCCCATTCCTCCTCTCTTCCTTTCTTTCCCACATACACACACATTTGAGTGTGAAGTAACATTAGCTCAATTCTGAAGTGCAATGAGATAGAACTAGAGTACTATTACTCAATTTCTGCTTAGAAAGCACATTTCAGGAAATTGTTATTCTGAGTATTTAATTCTTGCTTCCCAGCAATGTCATGACTTTGGCTAAAATAAACATAAAGAAAATACTGAGTCTCTGAAGGGTCATTCTGTATCAATCTAACCTACTTTTAAATATTGCAGTTTTAACAGTACAGAAGATGCAATTAAATATTTCATGGGACCTTCAACTACTGGGTCACTATGTATTGTTGCTTCCATGAACTGAGCCAAGTTCTCAATCATCTTCCATTCAAGTCCTTCACCCTAACAGAAAAAATAAAATACTACATTTATTAGCTATCTTTGAAACCATCTCTTATTAGCAAAGATGACTCACATGACCATACCATTTTTTTCCTTCACAGAAAGTAACACTTTTGAAACAGACATATGTTATTGCTTGGTATAAAAATTACTATCACCTCCCACAGAAATGTTCAAGGACCTGTCACTAAAGTTAAATTCATGAAGGTTTAAATCACATCAGTTCTTAAACTTGTAAGTCAGATAAATGAAAAAGGATCTGTCAGGTAAAGAAGAAGCACTATTGTACAAGTAAATTTTCACAGCCTTGTCCCAAACAATAACAAAAATTGTATTTTTAAAAAAGAGGTCTTGCCCTGGCTTGTTGGCTCAGCAGTAGAACATCAGCCTGGCATGTGGAAGTCCTGGGTTTGATTCCCAGTCAGGGCACACAAGAGAAGTGACCATCTGCTACTCTACCCCTCCCCTTTCACTCTTCCTCTCCCATAGCCATGGCTTGATTTGAGCAAGTTGGCCCTGAAAGCTGAGGATGGCTCCATGGTCTTGCCCCAGGCACTGAAATAGCTCGTTTGCCAAGCAACAAAGCAGTAGCCCCAAATGGGCAGAGCATCACCCTGTAGGGGACTTGCCAGGTAGATCCTGGCCGGGGCACATGAGGGAGTCTATCTCTCTGCCTCCCCTCCCCCCCAATTAAAAACAAATGTAAAAGTAAAAAAGAGGTCTTGAAGAGACGTATTTGAATAGTACATATTAAATAAATCTTAAATTTTCTCACATGGATTTTACATGTAAGCATATTCTTTGTCAGCAGAATGCCTCAATTTTCAGTAATCACCCCTTAGTGGAGTGTTAAAAAAAATAAAAATAAAACCCCACTGAAATCAGCCCCTCCTCAGTATTAGGAAAAATTGATGTTCTTTTCTGAAGAAACACTGCAATGACTGGGATGGCTTATATTCAGTGCTGGGTTTAAATTCTGGCTCTCATGTTTACTGGTTTTGTGTGGTCTCAGGCAAATGATTTAACCTGTGAGACTTGTTTGTAAAAAGGGGTACTGATACCCACCACACTGGTTGTTGTCAGATTAAACAAAATGGTGGGAATGACCGTCTAGCACAATCCTGGCACTTTCATGAGCTCTTCTCACCTGAGTGAGGGAGACTTCCTTCTGGGGTAAAAATTCAAATGAGGACCCTCAATCTTCCAAACAGAATGCCAGCTTGGCCATCTGATTACCTGTCTCTAAAAGCAACTAGGTGGTCAATCAGGACTGCATCCTTTGGTCGCCTCACCCAAGACAACAAAGACACAGAAATACCTTGAGAAAGTAAAGTCCAGCCTGACCAGGCGGTGGCGCAGTGGATAGAGCGTCGGACTGGATGCGAAAGATCCAGGTTCTAGACCCTGAGCTCGCCAGCTTGAGCGCAGGCCCATGTGGCTTGAGCAAAACAATCAATGAACAACTAAGGTGTTGCGACGGCAATGAAAAACTAATGATTGATGCTTCTTTCTGTCCCTATCTATCCCTCTCTCTGACTCTCTCTCTCTGTCCCTGTAAAAACAAAAACAAAAAAAGTAAAGTCCATTATACAAATATAACTGACCTAAGAGGTCTAAGGAATAAGAATCATCCTCTGACCAGTTCAAAGGCTGTTAGGAGAGTAGTGCCATTCAAATGATTACCTTGCAATACACTCAGGTTTCTTCTCTCTCTTTAAATCTGACTGATGTTTTGATTTGAAATTAATTTAAATTTTATACAACCATTCCAGTGAAATAAAAAGCTCCGAAAAGTATGCAAAGTCCGAGGTTGTTATGGAAACAACAAAGTGGAACATCAACCTTTAAATTCCTTTGTCAGACAGAAACAGCTCTCTGATTTTGAGTAAGTCAACCGTAAACTTCATACATTATCACTGTACTTCTGAAGTGTGATTTACATCTTAGTAAGGAAGCATGAGAGCCTTAGGGACAGATTGTTGTTTTTTTTTTTAATAGAACTTTTTATCTTGAAATAATTTTAAACTTACAGAAAAGTTGCACAAGTAGTACAAAGGATTTCCACTTATCCTGAATCCAGATTACCCAATGTTAACATTTTGCTACACTTGTTTATCTCCCTCTCTCTTTGCACTGTTTTCTGCACCATTTGAAAATAAGTTGCAGACAAGATCCCACCATACTCCTCTCTAAATATGTTAGTATGTATTTCCTAAAAAGGACATTTGCTTATATAACTACAGCACAATCATCAAGTCAGAAAATTAACACTGATACAAGACTATCAACTTTGATCTAAAGACTTTTTATTCTAGCTGGGATGCAATTTAAAAGTATGTACCAATTATTTTTTTAAATGCTTTGACACAGACATCACTCAGATCAGGGGTTGGCAAACTACAGCCTATGGGCTGTTTTTAAAGAAGTTTTATTGGAAACCACTCAAGCTCATTTGTTTATCTGCTGTCTCTGGCTGCTTTAGAAGTTAAATCAGCAGCAGTGAGTAATTGTGACAGTGACTGTCTGCAAAGTCTAAAATACTATAAAAAAAATCTGCCAAATATACAGATGATGTATTATAAGTATTGTACATTTGAAACTTACATTATCTTATTAACTAATGTCACCCCAAATTTAATTAAAGAAGCGTGCCAACCTATGACTTAAAAATAAATGTGCATGGATATACACATACTTACAGACTCTCCACAACATAGAAAACCTGCAAAAAGCCTACATGCCCGTCAACAGTGATTGGTTAAATAAATTACCATACACAGTATAATACCATTCAGGCATAAAAACAATAACACATGTAAATGGAGACAGAACCATAAACATAGCCTATGAACAGTGTGTGTGCCTGGGTTTTAAAGTTCTTCTGTAAAGTTAAAAGTGGTCTCGCTGAGTAGTGAGATTATAGTTTACTTTTGCAATTTTCTTTATAGTTTCCTTTAATCGGGCAAAAAATATATAGCTCACGCCAATTTCCAAACATATATCACTTTTATCTAATAGAAATTGCTGATTTTGTTAGAATATGCAAGTTTCCTCAAATTTCACAAATGAAATAGCACAAAAATGAAAACTCTGCTTCATGATACCTATTTCCTTATGCTCAATGGTTTTCTACTTAGACTTCTAACAACATTCTCAATATTGCTCAATTTATGAAAGAGAATTCACACACCATATTTAGAAAACAAGCCATCTGTCCGTACTCTAAGAATCACTTGGTAACCTTTAAAGAAATATAATGAACTATCCAGAAGTAGTCTTATTTACAATGATTAATAACCTTATCTCCTCCAGGATAGAGCATACTATTTACATGAAACAGTTTTCAAATATAACCACTATTTGTCTAATACAACCCAGTATCAGTGTAAACCAACACGCTTACAAATGGGAAACACAGCTGTCCCCGAACCCACTTTAAGCTCTATCCCGTTCGGTTTTTACGTGGAGAAACACTTTTCCTCATGGAAAAGACCGACGCAGGAGGAGGTATGAGTTGGGCATTGCTGCTGCCTCTCCGAGGATAACCAAACCTCCACCTATTTCACTCTAGCCCGCTCATCTCCAAGTACCTTAATTCCTTCACATTCATAGTAAAATGCGAAGGTGCACACTAGAGAGATCTAACAGTTTAGCACCATGAACTATTTCTTCCTAAAGGTTCTAAAATTATGTTAATTACAAAATCTAAATTTTTTCCACGCTACATTCACACTCTTTATTCCTAAGAAGTTCTTAATTTATCTTAAACCTTTCTGAAATTTAAATGTTTGTTCATACTTTATACTCAGTTCAGATGGGCAGCAGCTAATCTCCTTCCTTCTTATAAAAGACCTTAATAAACTTGCTTATGTTCTTAAAAGTCACTATTTGGCTCTCCTATCTTTATTAAAAAACACACAGAAAACAAAACCTATTCCTATTCCCCTGTCTCCCCACCTTGTTACAGGAATGATGTGGGCGCAGGGCATTTAGAGACTATACAAAACATCAGATAATATTAAAAACATATGAGTGTAACATTTAGGTAAAGTTCAATTATAAGCTACTATTATAGCTACTATGTGCCAGATAATGTGTGAAGTGTTTTACAGATATTTAACTCATATATTGTTGTTATTCCATTTTAGAGATTGTAACTTGTTCATAGGCACGGAACTAGAGTGGAAGACCCCGGATTTGAACCTATCATTCATGGAAATAATATAGTAATTAAGAACACCAGCTCTACAGTCGCGCTGCATGGGTTTGAGAACGCCGTTAGCACCTGCTAGCTGGGTGACTCGGGTAAGTTAGTTACTTTCTTTGTGTTTGTTTCCTCATATATAAAATGCAGGTGATACTGAGGGTTATGAGAATAAAATGGCTAATGCATATAATTTCTTAAAACTGTGACTGGCACAGAGAAACTGCTCTCTTGTTGTGTCCCTAACTTCCACTGGACTGAGCACACGTGCCCAGGGAGCTGTACTACTGCAGGGCCCCTAATGACACCTCTGTAACATTTTCCTAAATTGTTTATTTCCTAGTTCTGCACCCTGCATCTGAGCGTATGACTCAGAAAATGAGCTATTTGGCTAAGTGGGTTTCTATAGGAGGTGCTACTGTGCCATGAATAGGATGTTTTAGTTCATGACAAAGAATGAGCTAAGTTAGTTTTACTTAGATTGCAAAATACTGGAGGGTCCTGAGAAATATCATCCAAACCAATGTTTAAGTTGTATTAATACTATGTCCTTAACTTGTTCTCAAAAGCTCTTTTAAAAGAATATTTAGAATCTTACAACTTCATTGTAAAACCATTGCTTCTTTTTATTCTTTTTCAAAAAAGAGATCTAAAAATAGAGCATAAGCCCCAAATAAAGTGTTTAACTTACTAGATGTTAAAGCTTCACACAACACCACTAAAAATATAAAAACAAGAACAAAAAACAGTTGTTCAAAGCAGCACATGAAAAAAATCCCATCTCTGGACTGACTTGACAATCACTGTACCTCCAACCCAACCAGCCTGTCCAGAATGAGACTCTTCTCCTCTTCTCCCTCCTTCCTCATGGCTCCAGTCTTCCTGGCTTCCCTCACTCTCCAAACCCCCTCTGTTTCCAGTTGTATCTAAGTGACATGGATTCTACTCTCCATGTTCACTGCCACCATTCCGGTTCAGACTTTCACTACTACTCTCCTCGACTATTTCCAGTCTCTCCTTTGTCAAGTCATTCTTCACTCAGCCACCTGCTCCTAGACTTGGCAAACTTATTATTTATTACCTACTTTATACTGGGCACTGTGCTAGATGCTTTAATATACAGAATCTCACTGATTTTTTTATGCAATCATATGAAGCATTATTAGTCCCATTTTATAGAGGAGTAAAGTACTGGACTTGTAGATAAAATGGATTTGGGGACTTTAAGATCATGCCTCCAACATGTGGCCTAGCCAAGACTCAAAATTCAGAGCCAAGTCTGTCTAAAGATAGACTATGATGAGATCACTGTCTTTCTAAAAGACTCCATCATTTCTACAGTCTTGAAGTAACAGCCAAACTTCTTAGGCTGGTATTTAAAGTACTTCTATAATATGGTCCAACCCTTCTATTTTTGTTTGGTATAATCTTCACACACTACCATGTTCTTCAGCTAACCTGGACAACTCTACCCTAAACATATCCAAATATTCTCCCTCTTTATTTGGGTTTACCCCATTTCTTCCACAGTGAAATGTCCTCCCTACCATCTCAAAATCCTACATATACTGTGAGTCTTGGCTCCTTTTATATATTCCTTCCTGATTTTCCCGAAAGAATGTTATCACTCCTTCACTGGGACCCCGGAGTACTTGACCCCGAGCCTCCCTGGGAGCGTTCATCCTCCACTCACTGTGCTGTGCAGCTTCCCTCCTCACTGCGCATCCTCCTCAAAGGAAAGGACCACATTCACACGCCTTACACCTCCTACCCACGTTCCTCTTTCTCATGCTCACAGTGCCTTACACTGCTTTAATCTGGAGAGCTGATGTTTCTCTGTTCTAACCTAAGCTCCTACTCTTTACACAGCATTTCAAAATCATATTAAATACACTTAGAAAATCTGAGATAGAGAACTGCATTCTTCATTTTTAACCAAGATAAACTTTAAGAGTGGAAATACTGCATATGATTTACTTCTAAAGCCCAAAAGCATTTGGTTTATTTAAGAAACCAAATTATAGAACATTCTATGTGGTTAAAATATATTGCACGTCCCTACTGTATTTGCAAATATTATCAAATTGAACTACACCAGAGTTTTCATAAAAACTGACATTTTCAAAAAAGATTTATTTGCTTTAATCTTTCTCTTCCTTTGATAAGATTAAGACTGTAAATGGCAAATGGTTACACAGGATCACCAAAATGCAAGGCCTCTGGCCTTCAACAAACAGGACAAAATACCAGCTTGAAAGCATCTCGCCTAATGTATTCATAAATCTGCGCATCTCAAATGATCTTATCTGAAATCAAAGTTCTTTAGGGAGTTCTTTTACTCTTTGTATGCACACTCAACAATTTGCAGATAGATCTCAGCTCGGCAGATATTCAGGAAGACTTCTAAAACTCTCCAAAACGAAAAGAGAAGTAAAATTTTAGATCACACAGCCATTTTATTTAGGGTACATTAAACTATACACAGTTAGTTCTTCTGATGTTTTTTATATATATATATATATTTTTATTATTAATTCTAATGGGGTGACACCAATAAATCAGGGTACATATGTACAATGAAAACATCTCCAGGTTATCTTATCATTCAATTGTGTTGCATACCCTCTTCTGATGTTTTTAATACTGACATTATAAAACAAAAGAATTATTAACATAATAATTATTGTAATATTTATTATGTATCATACCTATTTATAAACTAAAATCGTCACTCTAGAAACCAGGCTTTTAACGTTTTTTTAACAAAGGGAATAATGAACAGTAACTCTCATTTTGTAGCCTTCCTCAACCTAAATAGTTTTATATGGTGAAAACCCCTCAGCGGCAGCCGGAAGGAGAAAGAGACAGCAGTGGGACTGAGTGAGGCTGAACGTGACTGTCTGGAAGGAAAGTGCTGACGGTAAACGAAGGCTCATGGTTAGACAGCCAGCTTAAGTCTTCCCAGAAACATTCATTAAATACCCACTAAATAAATCTCAAGCACTGTGAGCCCCAACAATTATGGTGTAAAGGAAGATACTGGTGGAAATGACACTGATCAGACTTTCATACAAATATAAATGTTCCCAACTGTGGTAAAAGTATTACCAAAGAGTTCTATGCTCATTAGGAAAGTTTCCCAGCAGAACGATTGGTCAGTAAGTCAGCCAGGAGCTGATGAAACAGAAAACACTCAAGTGTTTGAAACAGAAGGACTTGAAAACAGGGAAATGATGGAAGAACTGAGAACCAAACGGGGGACAGTAAAGCAACTCAGGCACTTGCAACAGTCAGAAGTCACACCCAACCTTGGGCTGGAAGGACCGAGGGAGGATGTGTTCAGCAGAGGCCAGGGGCTGGAGCACCAGGCAGACTCGAAGCGTGGGGGCCTGTCCTGTGAGAAGCACTGAGCCATAGACGAGAAATTAGTGGCTGTCAGACTTGTTGTTCAGGTGGAAGAGAAGAGGCAGAACACCTCGGCTTCTCTAGTCCACTCCCACTTTCCGCCAGAGCTTTCCATTGGTCAAACCAGCTGAACGTCAGCTGACAGTGAAGCCCTGGAGACACAGCCAGCAGAGGTAAGCCTTCCCACGACACAGTGCTGGGGAAGAGCAAATGGGTTAGCGAGGTCCTGGCACCAGCAGAGATCTAGGAATGCGGGTATGTCTGTGGACAAGCGTGCCGGGGGAGGAAGCCCTGCACAAAGGCTGTGTAGTGGACAGAGTATGGCAAGTACAGAAGAGTGCAGGATGACCAGCACAGCTAAAGCAGAATGGGAGGGGAGAAGGTTGGGCCAGAGGAAAAGAGACCAGGCCAGAGAAGGTTTTGTAGGCCACATCAAGGAATCTGTCCTTATTCTAGGAGCTTCAAGAAACCATTGAGATTTAAGGAGGCAGCTGAGAGAATCAGATTTGTATTTCAAAATAATCACTTTTCTTTCCCACTCCCCCCAGGACATTCACAAAAGAAATGGAATGTGCCAGGAATTCTGCAAGGTACAGGACACGCAACATTAAAATATACTGCTCACAAAAATTAGGGGATATTTCAAAGTGAATATGAAGTGATAAAGTGTCCCCCCATTTTTGTGAGCAGTGCATAACATATTTGTGCCCCTGTGAAGTGTGCAGGCAAGTATTTAGTGTAACGTATTATTAAAGACCTTTTAAGTATCCTCTTTTTAACATTTATCATCTGATTATCATCAGGAATATGAAGTTTATCTTCATAGCCTCATAGACGTAGTTCCTTGCTCAGTAAATTTGTTGATTATTCTACTGTTTACTCTTGCATTTATATGCTTCCATTAATCATTCACCCACCTTTGTTTTTCCAGATGGAGATCATTAACTTTTCCCCATCCATTTATCTTTATATGGCTATCTCACTTCCGTGTTAATTTTAGTTTTTCTTCCCACCTCACCCAGCTGTTATAAATTTCCTGTATTATAGAAACCTGAAAAAGCACAAATAACTCTGAGAAGAATTTCATGGTTTTTAAATAAGTATATTCATTTTATGACACCTAGTCTCCTGAAAAGTTGAATCATTCAGAATATTACACCTTGTTAAATTTACTGTTTACAAAATCCTTAAGGCAGATCTAGCAGATGATTTGGGAAGTTTTGCAATGGATCTTCATCAAAAGTTTCCTGACAGTTGAAAATGCATTTACTGCCTGACCAGGTGGTGGCACAGTGTACACAGTGTCGCCCTGGGATGCTGAGGACCCAGGTTGAAACCCCGAGGTCATTGGCTTGAGCGCGGAAACATAGACTTGACCGCATGGTTGCTGGCGTGAGCCCAAAGGTCACTGGATCGAGCAAGGGGTCACTGGTTTGGCTGCAATCCCCCCATCAAGGCACATATAAGAAAGCAATCAATGAATAACTAAGTTGCTACAGCTACAAGTTGAAGCTTCTTATCTCTCTCCCTTCCTGTCTGTCCCTCCATCTCTCTCTCTCTAAAAAAAAATGCATTTACTATTTCCATTTTTTCTACTGCTTGTTTAGCATCTTGATACTGGACAGGAAAGATTTCCATATATTATCTTTTTCTCCTGATTACCTTTCCTTTACCAAATTTTCCTTTATTCAGTTGACCTAACCTTTACTGTGGAAGTAAAGAGAGACTCACTGGGTTGTAAAAGGCAGACTGCCTGTAAATCAGGCTCAGTCTTGGACAACTGAACATGGCTAATCCTATTACGAAGACCCTTCCATTCCAATCTTATCTCCCCAAAGTTTCAGAGCTCTCCTTGCCTCTGTTCTAAAATGATCCCCCAATCACCACTCCCAAACTGTCCCCTAATTATCAGATACCATTTATAGGCCAGTTTTGTTAAAAGTAGTGGGATCGAAAGGAACCAGTATAGATTCTACAAGCAGAAGACTATGGTTCTTTGTTTAGAGCATAAGTATTTCAGACTCTAGGCATCATCTCCTCAAATATCTCTTTAATTGTAAGAGTGTGTTTAAAAAAATGGAAGACCTGATATAAATTATCTCTCAGAATCAGATCCACTGAAAAATGAGGGAAATAACAATGGAGAGAAAGAAAAGTGCCACTTGAGTCAAACAGAAAGGTAAAAGTCTGGAATCGAGGAGGTGAATTTATCTGACTTCATAATTGTGAGTACAGCTGACTGTATCAAAAGGCCTTAGTAGTTGCCAATTGATAGCATATAACCCTGTGAAAGGAATATACTCACTCTGATTAAGAGATCCAAATGATCATTTATAAGTTCTCCCCAATTGTTAGCTGAATGCTCTTCAGGGATTTATTACTTCTTATTTTTTAGGCAGTTCTGAAACATCATGACAAGTAATGCATACCACCACAATGAAGCACAAGAGTGAAGTGCTTTTGCTTCTACTTATACTGAACACATCACTGTTCCAGTATCTCTCTTCTGCCCATCTACTGTGTATATCTAAGGGACCCAAAAGATTCCTTTCTAATTCCATCTCCATTTCAAAACAGGAAGAAATCCATATTCTTCCTTCCTCTTTGACAGTGACATATTTATGCCAATGTACTACTGACTTAAAGTTATCGGGATTTTTAACATTCTGTCTTTAATCACAGAAGGAAAGGATTGGTCTCTTATAAAGAACAATTGATTTCAAGTTGTCTAAGTACAGAGTGTGGCAGGATGGAAGGAGAGGAAGCAGGGTCACGATTAGAAATGTACATTACAAAGCTTGTTTTTTAAATTAAAACTCATTTCATCCTTTTATTCGAGATGGAGAATAAGGAAAGAGCTAGATAGAACAGCGAGGTGCCAGCTGGCTCCAGTGTCTTTGTATCTACCCCAGAACTCACAGATTCAGAGGTGCCACAGCTCACTTTCAGCGTGCCTGCTCTTCTCCCCAAGGGGCCTCACACATTCCAGACTGCATAAAGAATTAAAACAATCTGAAGAATGAAATGACAGTGTGGAGATCTGATAGAAGAGACAACATATCTGGTACAATCAGGGTAGTTGAGACAAGCAGAGAGAAGGTAAGTACGAGAAAAGAACATTTATTCACAGCCTATTTTATGTCTGGAACTAGAAGTAAATAGAGCAAGCAGGTGGTCAATGGTGAGGGAACTCCAATTCTGGGAAACAAAGACTCAGGATCTCTCTAAAACTGTATTTATGGGATATTTATACAATCTTTTTGCTTTAGCCATGCACACAATGATAATTATGTACACTTTAATATGTTTAACATGTCAAATTAATTCTCTTGTAAATTTTATTTGATATGCACTGTGAATTGTAGAGACACCAGTTGTTTTTAGAGCTTCATACATGTAATGCATTCATGTATATCAGTCATGGCCTGAAACGTTTTAAAATCTGAACTCTTTAAATTTGTTCATTAGTAAAAAGGAAGCAAATTATTGAACGGAATGGAAATAAACACCTGTCTCTTTCGGTGCAGGTGAGCTCATTCTCAGTATTGATTCTGTCATCCCTTGCAAGGTAATCCTCTGATTCTGGCTTAAGCCTAATATCTAATTTATTTGCACCTCAGCTGTCCTATTTAGGGGGTTCTCATGAGGATCTTTCCTTATTTTTGAAGAACAAACACAAAGCACCCCAGTTATCCCACAAACGCTTTCATTTTGCTAGTAAGATAACGAGCAGGGCACTGGCCTGAATGTCTGGTTTTGCTGCAGACTTGCCTTCGATTTCTAATAAGGTAGAAAGGAGGCTTTATGCAAGCTATTTGTTAAATTATTCCCTTCAATTATTCCCCGATATCCCAATTTAAGAAAACTTCCCTTAAAAATAAAAAGTCATCAAACATTCAAATTTTTCTTGTGGCTAGACTGTGGACTGACCACCTAAAAGGCATTGATAACCTTTTTCTCTTACCTTCTGCTTCTACAAAGGCTGAAAACCTAAAATGATTCCGCATACTTCCTTACTGCTGGGGGCGACCATGTCACTCACAATTAACCACCAAGATGCAAGTGAAAATCCCTGGGTGGAGCTTTCCGGAAAGAATTTAAAAAGGACAAAACCTGGCTGACATGTGCCTCTAGCATGTCTTACATCCGACCCTTTTTCTTGAAAGGTAGATACGGAGAGGTGCATTAGATGTTCTGCAACCATGAAAACAATTGAGGCTAACGATGGAGCCAGTCTCCTTGATTACATACTGACTGCGGGCTTATCGCATAAGACAAATACGTCTCCTTCCTGTGTGTGTCAGTCAGCCACATTCACTAGATTTTGCTTACATTAGCAGCATTACATTGTTCCATCTCTACCCCCAATACCTGTGCAAGTACTACAAATCTAATGCTTCCATCTGTTATTGATCTTCCCCTATCAGTGGCATAAGGTACACATTACAATGCTTTAAAAATTCAAAGATACATTTAAAATATGGAAGGAATTGAGTTTCTTTCATTCTGCATATTCGTTGAAATTATGACTAAGTTTTACCTGTTAAAAAAACTAATTTAAACCTGAAGATAGCTTCCCAACTCATCGAATACTTTAGAACACTTATTTTTTAATGACGCTTGCTTTCCCTACCCAAATTTACAATATATTCCAAATGTTCAAATCCTCTCCTGTAATGTTTTGGATAGTCTTGAAGAGCACTCTAATTCTCCCTGGAGTTATTACATTCAGACACATGTGATTTGATGCCTGCAGACACTCAACTGCTGCTGCTATCTTTGACACCAGACGTAATCAGTAACCTAGAATTATTTCTCCAAAACTACCTATGACATATGCTAAGATCCAAAATTATGGCTCAATATTAAAGTCTCACTGACCTTTGCTATAAAATATTAACGCTGTCTAATCTCATATAATAAGGGAAACTGAAAAGGCCAAGAGCCTTGGCAGGCTCTGACTGCTTCTTCGTACTCGGACTAAACAGTAATGCTTTGTCATGTATCCCGTATTTCACAGCAGGCTGTGAAGCTGGGTATTTCTCTCTTCTGAGGAGCTGCTTCAAATTGGTTGAGCTATAACTTAAGGTATAAACAATCACCAAAAAAGGGAGAGTGTCCTAACAACCATTATTTTGACTATGTCATTACCATGTTCAAAATCTTCAATCGCTCCCAATCCAAACACTGTGGGTCAGCCCATCCTCCCTTTCCAGCTTCCCTGCCCCTTACATTCCCACCCTGGTCACAATTACTCTATGTATTCCAAGAGAACTTCACACTGCCCAATACTTTTTTCAAACTCTAAGAGAAAGTTTACTTAGAAAGTCACAGAAGGGCCTGACCAGGCGTTGGCGCAGTGGATAGAGCGCCAGCTTGAGTGCAGGCCCATCTTGGACCCAAGGTCGCTGGCTCCAGCAAGGGGTGGCTCGGTCTGCTGAAGGCCCACGGTCAAGGCACATGTGAGAAAGCAATCAATGAACAACTAAGGTGTCTCAATGGCAACGAAAAACTAATGATTGATGCTTCTCACCTCTCTCCGTTCCTGTCTGTCTGTCCCTATCTATCCCTCTCTCTGACACTCTCTCTCTGTCCCTGTAAAAAAAATATATAAAAATAAATAAAAAATATAGGCGTTAAATAAAAAAACTCACAGAAGTAGAAGTAGAAGTGAATGGTAGAAGAATTAGGCGCAGGTAACAAGTTACAGAGGCAAAAGGAGGGACCCTTGGAGCTTAGGAGAGAGGAAAATTAAAGGGGTTGCATCCTGGGAAGAGGTGGGTCCTGGGGGAGAGGAGGGACAGAAAAGGTGCAGGTAGCACGTTAGGGAGAGGAAAAGTCCACACTGCTCGCTCAGTTTTTATGCAAGGATGTTCATAACATTTATTACATAAATAAACTGGAAATTATTTAAAAGTCAAGAGAACATTTATAAAAATGCATAACCATTAAAAGTCACATTCTTCAAAAGCATGGTAACATGCTTCTGGGCCTATTTAAAAAATTGAGAATTGTAACTTAAAAAGTGCTATGAAGGCCTGACCAGGCGGTGGCGCAGTGGATAGAGCGTCGGACTGGGATGCGGAAGACCCAGGCTCGAGACCCCGAGCTCACCAGCTTAATTAAGCACGGGCCCATCTGGCTTGAGCAAAAGCTCGCCAGCTTGGACCCAAGGTCGCTGGCTCCAGCAAGGGGTGGCTCAGTCTGCTGAAGGCCCACGTCAAGGCACATGTGAGAGAGCAATCAATGAACAACTAAGGTGTCACAATGGCAACGAAAAACTAATGATTGGTGCTTCTCATCTCTCTCCATTACTGTCTGTCTGTCCCTATCTATCCCTCTCTCTGACTCTCTCTGTCCCTGTAAGAAAAAAAAAATGCTATGAAGAATAATAGACTACTCTAGATTACCAAAAAGCACATTACTATTACTATAAAACAGCTAGGTATATGCAGTTCAAAAGTAACTATTCACCAGTATGCTGAAGACAGAGAAACAGTTTTCCTAAATACTGGCTATGAATAATAATCAGATAATTGGCTATACTGCCACCAAGATGTAAAAAAGATCTTGTCTCTCCTTATCTTAAAACTATCCCACCACAAATAATAAAATTCAAACTCCTTACAGGCCCACTATGTTAGGCATGACTGTATTTCACCTATTATGACGTAGCTCTACTAGCCTTCTTTCCTTTTTGTTAAGATTTTATTTATTGACAAGAGAGAGAGAGAGAGAAGGGTGGAAGGAACGGGAAGGATCAGTTCCTAGTAGTTGCTTCTCATATGTGCCTTGACTGGGCAAGCCTGGGTTTTGAACTGGCGACCTCAGCATTCCAGGTGGATGCTTTACCCACTGCGCCACCACAGGTTCGGCTCTACTAGCCTTTATTCTGTTCCTCAAACATGCCCACCTTCCTCTCTGCTATTCCCTTTGCTTGTAATGCCTTCTACTCCTTCATCCCCCAAACTCTCCACTTGGCTCACTTCTCATGATTCAGGCCTCGCTTCCAGTGTAAGGCTTCAGATTTGGCAAATAAAAATAGGGGACATACTTATACTAAAAATATTATTCATTGTTTATCTTAAATTCAAATTTAACTGGGCATCCTCTCTAGTGTCATCTTTTTAGAGAATTTCCTGATTATTGTTTGAGTCTCCTTCGTCATAACTCTTTATTCCTTTATTAAAACCCTATTTTCTTCATTGTCCTGTCAATCTCTGGAAATTTCTTTGCTCACTTCTTCGTTTACTCATTTATTGCTATGTTCTACCTCCATCCTAAAATGTGTAGTTCACCCCCCCATCTTCGAACCCCCCCACCAAACCACTAATTTGGGTCAGAACCACAAAAGCAGGATCTTTTTGTGTCCCTAGCATCTGACACAGTGTCTAGTACAAAATAAGCACTCATCAATGTCTCTTGAATGAATAAATGCTCTGAATTTACATGCTTTTTAAGAGGTTTAGAATTATTTCCAACTCTACACCTGTGGAACAATTTTAAAGTTCTAGAAGGAAAATTAGACTAGGTTTCTTATATAAGCAAGCAATTTGAATATTATAGTTTGGTGTGCTTCATTACTGATGTACTATAGAAAGACAAATAAATAAAAGCTGTTCATAATTGTTTGCCCATGACCAAAAAGAACCAGGAATAGAGGAATACTAATAAAAGCAAGGTTAGAGAATACAAACTTTATACAGATATAAAACTATGCAAATCAATTTTACCGTCTTAATAGAGCTCCTTTGTTTTTCTTCCCAAATGCCACTGCTCAGCTCAAGTGTGCAATGAATATTTGCATCTCGGTCATAGGATCCAAAAATGAGTAACCTGCAGTATAAAAATAAGACAAGGAGACTATTACACCAGTTATGTGCATTAAAAATTTTCTTTCAGCTCATTATATCAGGAGGTAATAAATTACTCTCTTATTATACTTTTGATAACACAAAGTCAAATACTGGTACACCCTCTAGTGGAAAAGTGAAAGTAAAGCTAGAATTAGGTGAAATTTCAGGACAAGTGGTTTTTAGCAGCTAAATCAAACAAACAGAAAGTACTATCTATTCATGAGAAAAATCAGACTGTTGAATTATAAAGGTTGTAGAATAATGCCTATAGAATAATACCAGCTCTATAAAAGTTAAGCAAATATAAAGTAGTACAACAAAGTTGCTTATGAACACACACACACCCCTCAATCTAATGTGACCTTAGACAGATTATTTAATTTCTCTAAGCCCGTCTCTTCCTCTGAAAAATCCAGGAGAAATATAGTACTTCCTCCTTAGAGCTGCTGGGAGACTAAAAGGAAACAAGGCATGCAAGGAAGGCATTCAGCACAGTGCCTAGCAAACAGTAAGTGCTCAATAAATGTTTGTTATTTCTATTGAACACAATTATCAAGGAATAACTGTATCACCTAATTTTACTGCTTAATATTCAGATCGAAGAAGGAAATCTCAGGTCCAATCTTGAGATGATAAAAAGCAGTTTTTATTATTAAAGGAAAAAAATGTTCCCACATGTCCAACAACTTCTACATTATCCGTATTCTAAGTCAGAACATAAGTCTGCCCATGCCTCAGTAGCAAGTATGAGAAGAGCTTTAGCATTAATCCTGACTACCGCTCCCTTACACTAGCTCTATGTGAACATCTCGGGGCAGCAGTGAGACAGTGACAGAAAAGTGGATAACACGCATCACAGTGATATGAAAACATTGTTTCCTAAGGTTGGAGACCTCAAGCAAATTATATTTATGCCTTACAAACTGGCTTCATGAACTGAAAAGCCTGCATAAAGTTATGGCAAAAAACAATCCCTAAATGTAAATAATTTTTTATCTTAAAAGGAAATTTAAACAGTGCGTAACAACTTATTGCCAAAAACATTAAAAAGATTCATAATTATAAAATACTAAGTTCAGAAACATGAGAATTTTCCCTTATCAGAGCTTTGCTGCCACCCTCTGTTTGAAAGCACAAACAACCTACAGGCCTCTATGCTGTCACACAGAAGCTCTGCGCCAACTCGTGTCCCACGTTCCCAACAGGTGCTGATTGATCTTCAGGATTCAGGAAGAAGAAAGCGCAATTCTTGGAATCCTCCCCTGAAATCGTGTTAATCTACATTTTTCTCATATTACTACTTTTATGTTTTTAAAAGGAATTACAAAATTTAACAAAAAATTAACTCAAAATGAATCAGACTAGATGTAAGAGAAGAAAACATAAGCAAATCTTTGTAACTCTGGATTAGGCAAGGGTTTCTTAAGACAACAACAAAGCACAAGTGGCAAAAGAAAAAATAGAGAAATGTAACCACTGAAATGAAAATGTTTGCGCTTCAAAGGACACCAGCACGTAAGCGAAAAGACAATGCAAAGAATGGAAAATCTCTGCAACTCATGTGGACCTGTGGACTTACTTGTTCAGAATCTTAAGTCTCAACAAGTGCAATTTATAGCAGTGTACTCTGAAGACCACCAGGCTAGACCTGGGAGGCTGCAGCCCTCTGAATCTGTAGTGCTGAGGGGACTTGTGTTAAGCGGCCAGTGGCTGGCTGGCTGGCTGGGATGCAATCTGTGCACTCAAATCTGCGGTGCTCCGAGTGAGAAGGAACCTATTGCCACGTCTCACAGATACTGCTCCCAGTAGAGGAAAGAATTCCTTCTGAATTTCATATCCTCCTGTTTCTTATACGAAACTGAGCTCCTTCATAACCTCATGGGACTTGTCATACATGTGGTCTATCACTGACCAAAATGTTGTTATGCAGCATATGACTGTACAGTGCTTGGCCACACACACCTTGATCACGGGTAGTACAGGAGATGCAAATAAATCCAGAATCCCTTTTAGTAAGTACGTTTTATGTACTTGTCTGGATAAGCCAATTCTGAAACTATTTGAGATATATTACAGAATCGAACAAATGAGTGAAAGTGCTGATGCTACTGGAGCCAGGGTTTAAAGGACATAGAGATATGAAAGAAGAAAAAGAACTGAGACAAGAAACAAACCTAGGATGAACTGGAATTGGAAGTATTGAGTAAACTCATGATTTCTAAACTGAATATGTGTATATGTATGCATATATGACAGGTGTCTGTACATATATGTATTTCACAACTCTTTCTGCTGACGGGACCTATGAATATAGGAAGCACCAATGAACAACCCAACACCCAGATCTTGACTTCTAATATCATTCTCTATGAAAAGAACCAGGGCTCTTTGGTAAAAGAGCTGATTCTAGGACTGTGGCAGAGAAGACATAAAGATACAGAATGAACCTGGAACAGCTCATTATCCCAGAAAGTAATGAAGACCTCAAAACAAAAATCATGTCACAGGTATTTGGCCAAATCAGGGACGATTCATGCACAAAATAATTAAGAACAGTAAAGAACTGTAACCATTGAAAACTATAGGAATCTATGAGTCTGTGCTGATAATAGATGATGAAATAAGGCAGGACTCTTGGTAACAGAACAGAATGTCAACTGCTGTAGTTTTCTGTATTTGTGTTAAAACTAAAGATATTTTAAGTGATGTGTTTTTGGAACCCAGTAAAACAACATTCCAAAAGCTGCGAAGAAAATATAGGCTTTAGAATAGCATAAGTGTGACTCAGAGAAGAAACGACCTTAATTAGAATCATCTATCTATAATTAGGACAGCTATATCCTAAATATACCACTTTAGAGTACAACATTTTCACACAACTGAACTTTATAGGCTTTGCCTTTACTGACTGTATCTTTGTGTTTTGTTTTGTTTTTTAAATGTAACTGGTTAATAAAACCAGCCAAAGCAAAGCAAATGTATCCATTTCTTCATTCGATGCCTTAATAGAGATGTGACAAATCCCGTCTAGAATTTGGTGCCAAATTTCTTTTCCCCTGAAGAACATGCACAGTCTATCAGAGAATGAGAGCTATGTAATCCATTCAGTTTCCTTTGCTGTCATAAAAACTGATCTTTTTTCTCTATGGGTTGCTTTTAATCTTATTTTATCTTCTATTTAACTGCACATGGGAAAATGTTTTCTTTGCAAAATACTTCAAATCCTTTAAGACTATACACTGTGAATTTAAAAATAGTCTTAACAATATGATTATAACTCTAATGTAGAATAGTTTAGTCTTCTAATAGTAGCACTACAAATACAGCAACTGAGTTCATCTTTACTTAAAAAATCAACTTTAGTTCAATACAAAATAATGTACTGCTAGAACCAATTTTTACAAACAAAATTGTTTCCACCCCCAAACTTGTAATTGGGAAATTCAAACTATTTCAAATTAAAAAAAGGACCTCCCTTTACAGTGTGAGACCCTTTTAAATGAATAAAATTCAAGTTCTAGTTCTTACAACCAAATACGCAAAAAAGAACAAGTTCATTTAAAGACTTATTTTCTTGGTGATAAACACTATACTAACTGCATTAAGGCATACTAATAGAAGCTTATGTGGGAGGCACTGTGGTTTAGTTACCTATCTCTGATCGCAGCTACCCACAGGGCAGAAGGCTTGCCCATCTTACAGACGTGTGACTTGCTTGAGAACATAAAACAGTAAAGTTACCTAGCTACAACGTAAAGAAAGCACTTAGTATTATTTCCACTTTATGTTGCCACCCAATGTAGCAATGACAAAGCAAGGAGCGTACCTGCTACATTCTAACAGTGTAACTTGAAGGCGGCCTTCAGTAAGTGCCCACTGCTGTATGTGGATTTGCTCTTCTTCGTCTTCTTCAAATCCTTGCAAGGTTTGGAATGGAAAAAACGGCTTAAACCTGAAAAAGTAAATGTAAGTCTAAATTTCTGAATCATAAACACCATAGTTTAAAGCATTATAACACAGCCTACCTGTAGAAAAACAACATACACACAAAGCAAACACCTAAAAGTGCACGTGCCCAACACAACCAATGCTTACTACATGCCCCATAACTGGCAGCAAGTGGTGCCCTTTCTGTAGCACTCAGGTTTCCTGGATTCTTGGCGTGCCCTACTGACAAGGCAGGGACACTCAGAACAAAGAAGAAGAAAGTCTAGAGATCACCAAACATCTCTGAAACTCGAATGGAGCAGGAGAGAGATTCTTTCTGGACCAGATATTCCTACAATACAAGAACAAAATTCAGAATGCACCGTTCCATGGAAGCAGTAAGAGTGACTAGTCTCCGCATGTACCCAGAAGACACCATGCATTTTCCTACTGTTAAAAGAACCAATAGACCCCAAATGGAGTAACTTTGCTAGGCCCCATCAACCCTTACTGCCTAACTTAACTGTACTTTCAGTTTCTCCAGGACTGGAATTCTAAACCAATCTGGAGTTTCCTGGCCAACACTAGTGAGGTAAGTTGACTGATAAGATCCCCTGCCTTCCCTGAAAGGTGTCCTTGACCAAAACATTCCATCTGAACATTCTTGTCCCAGCCTCTTTCCATATAAAAACCTTCCATCTGTACAACTCCTCCAAGTACCTTTCTGTTTACTAGAGGGGATACTGAATATTCACGAATAAGGCCAGTTAGATCTCTAAAGTGACATGGTTTAATTTTTTCTTCTTTTTCTTTCTTTCTTTCCTTTTTTTTTTTTCTTGATGACAGAGAGAGGAACATCTAGATAGGGACAGACAGAACGGGAGACGAAAAGCACTGAGTCTTCATTGGGCAGCTTAATTGTTCATTGATTGCTTTCTCATATTGCCTTGACCAGAAGGTTACAGCAGAGCAAGTGACCCCTTGCTCAAGCCAGCGAACTTGGGCTCAAACCAGCGACTCATGCTCAAGCCAGATGAGCCCGCGCTCAAGCCGGCAACCTCAAGGTTTCAAACCTGGGTCCTCTGCATCTCAGTCCAACACTCTATTCACTGCACCACCGCCTGGTCAGCTAGAATTTTTATTCCTTAGCAGTACCAACTGGAGGTCGTCCCTACTCCTCAAAGCCCATACAAATCCTAAACACTTTCTATAATGGGTTTTAAGTCCTAGATAGGCACAGACCACAGCCTTAAGGTATCCCAATGCCACAAAGGAATCCAAACAATAAAGCAGGGCTACATCTATCTCTTCCTTTTATCTCCCCATTCTACTACATATACTTGTTCAGAACTTATTAGCCTTTATCTCCTGTTAACTTACCAGCTTTAAAATGTTACTGTTTTCTCACTCAAGTTCCCAGAAAAATAGGTTTCTTTAACTAGCTACCCAGACTTCATCCTACAAAATACTTAACCAACCCAGGAAAATAGATTTCTAAGAAGACGGCAGGAGGAGCTCCAATGACCTATTCCCCAGTGAGGCTGGTGAAAATTATTACAACTAAAACAGAAACAAAACATTTAAAGCCTCTGAAGTGGTCCTAAGGGCACACCACAAATGAAGAAACTTCTAAAGAAAATCCAAACTTTGGTAAGAAAGGTGAAAACCCACGATGTCTGAACCAAGACTTCCTTCCAAAAACTCAGCACGACAGATTCTGTATCCGAGTGCTACAGCCCAGAACACATCTGCCTGCCCTTGGGTCCCCATCACAGGGCTTTCTCCCTGGGAGGAGCAGGACATCAGTGTTTCTCACCTGGCCCTCAACTCCCTGGTACGGAGGCTACGTTCCAGGCAAGTACAGTCAAAACACGCAACCCCCTTCTTTGACCCAGCCCCCATTTGTGGGATGGTTTTCAATGCAGCTCTGTTCACTTCATAAAAATTCAATTAACTGAATTTTTATGATTAGTATACTCTATTAAGAGTTTAAAAGAAAAATCATTTATCTTAAAAATGTGAATTACTTTGGTAACTATTTATTTATTTTTACATAGATGGGAGATGTGACTTTTCTCTCCTCTTGTTAATGAGGTTTTCTGAAGTCGAACCATCCTTGCGAGACTGTGGTCCTGGCACCATCCTGCAGGTGCAGGTCGAAGCTTGCCATTCCTTCAGACGTCCCACTTCTTTTTCGTTTTTTTTACACAGGGACAGAGAGTCAGAGAGAGGGATAGATAGGGGCAGACAGACAGAAACAGAGAGAGGTGAGAAGCATCAATCATTAGTTTTTCATTGCCATTACACCTTAGTTGTTCATTGATTGCTTTCTCACATGTGCCTTGACCGCAGGCCTTCAGCAGACCTAGCCACCCCTTGCTGGAGCCAGTGACCTTGGGTCCAAGCTGGTGAGCTTTTGCTCAAGCCAGATGGGCCTGCGCTCAAGCTGGCGAGCTCAGGGTCTCGAACCTGGGTCTTCCGCATCCCAGTCCGATGCTCTATCCACTGCGCCACCGCCTAGTCAGGCTATTTATTTTAAAAAGATTTTATTTATTCATTTTAGAAAGGGGGAAGAGAAAGAGAGAGAGAGAGAGAGAGAAGGGGGAAGAGCAGGAAGCATCAACTCCCATATGTGCCTTGACCAGGCAAACCCGTGGTTTTGAACCAGTTACCTCAGTGTTCCACGTTGACATTATATCCACTGTGCACCACAGGTCAGGCTACTTGGGTAACATTTAAAATATATATACAATTAAATTTTATACTTAAGAGTAGCTAAGCCTTGTTCTCACATGTGAATCTGAATCTTTTTTAACATCTAAAATATGCTTTTGCTCTAAGATGTTTCTTCAAGCCTGCTCTGTGAGCACCCTGAATGCCAGCTGGTGACAATTCCATCACATGGCAGTAGAAAAACTGTTTTCAAACACTAGGATCTTTAGAGAAAAAGGATTTACTACAAACCCAATATAAAAATATTCCGAGGTCTCAATCTACTCTTGACTTCAGCACAGCCTTGTATGTGCCCTTGGCAAAGAAATAGATCTGCTAGAGTTTTCAGCTCAACCAATGAGAAAACTTTCTACCACTTAGAGCTAGCTAAAAAAAGGACAGTTATCTCACTGCATTGCATGCCTTCTATCTCTAGAAGTATTTGGGCAGAATTGATGAGACTGTCAAGAAGGGAAGGTGTTATTAAAAAAACACAAAATGTAAAATCATACAAATATATAGTCCCAACTCCTAGATATTTGTTTCAGAATAATCAGGGGAGGGGAGTGTGGGGAGATAGAATCAAACATGGCCACAAGTTAATTATCTTGCTACAGAGAGTGGGGGTTCACCGAACTATTGACTTCTAAGTAAGTTTGAAATTTTCCATAATGAAGAATTAGAACAGGTTTGTTCAGCCTGCCCTGTGGTGGTGCAGTGGATAAAGCGTCAACCTGGACCGCTGAGGTCAGCGGTTCAAATCCCTACACTTGTCTGGTCAAGGCACATACGGGAGTTGATGCTTCCTGCTCCTCCCCTCTTTCTCTTTCTCTCTCACTCTCCTCTCTAAAATGAATAAATAAATAAAAATAAAAAATAAAATAAAAAAGAACAGGTTTGTTCTGTATCCTAAAACAACCTGAGTTGTCTTCCTGTTCCTCTTCTATACCTTCCTTAGCAATATCATTTGCTCTTACTGCTTCTATAAGTTCCAAATATTGATGTTTAAAAGTAAATTAAACACTTAGTCTTCAAACTTGTTCTTCCTCTCCTGTTTTCTTATTGGCACCACCAATTTCATAGACACTTGGAAACCTGAAGTTACTGTCTACTCCTCCCCTTCTGACAACCAGCGAGTGCCACCTCCAGTCCCTTCCATAAAATGACTCTTCGGCTGTTGGTCTGTTTCCTATAGGCCTGGTTCAGGTTTTCACAATGTTAGAGTGTTGTGATTTCTAAAATTATGCTTCTTCTTTTTAAAAAAACAAAAGCCTCTATTTCTTTTCTTAAATAAGCAGTTACCTCACATGACCACGACAAAGACTTAGAGACCTCACAGATGGGAAGCATGGCGTAGAGATCTTGGCATGTAATGGGCATGCAGACCCTGGTTTTCTTCTTTCTCTGGGCTCAGCTGTAACCGAACTGGCTTCCTCACTGAATCTCTAACACTATCACACAATATCCTGATTCTGTCCCTTCACTGTTTCTTCCACTTTCATCCCATTTCTTGTGTCTAAAGCTAAACAGTCAGCTCAAATGTCATTTCATCCCTTCAACAGCTATGCTTACTTGAGAATAGAGACACCAATCAAAGTTAGCAACTCAGAGACTATGGTCTTATTTCAGACTCAGGAATACAAACAACACTACAGCCTGCCTTAGGAAGGAAGCAGAACAAGCAGCCATAATCAGGCAATTGGAAGTTCTGTGTGTTTTGCCTTTTATTCTCACATAAGAAATTAGCAAACATACGTGTGCTCCAAATTCTCCTAAACCAAATATAAACTAGATAAATCAGGTGATCATTTTCAAAATGTTTCATTTATTGTCCTTCAGAGGCACATCAGTATTATATTCTTTTAAATAATGAGTCCCTGTGCTGCACTTAAATATAATTACAAAACCTCAATCAGCCATGATTTTATGGTGCACATTATTATGTAAAGTAGGTCACACTATTACAAAATTACATGTAAGCTAGAAAAAAACAAAGTACAAGTGGTTCAATATACTCTTAATTTTCTATGTGTATTGAATGAGCCTAAATTTTCAATTTTACTTAAACAATTCAATTTATATTACATTAAAAAGACAATTCATACCTAAGCTCCCCAGGCTTACTAAGGCTTGTACTGCCATATAACTTCTAAGAGACTGCTTGCTAACTAGTGATCCCATCACTAGCCACACCTGGTAAGCCCCTTTTCACTACTGAGATTGTCTTTCAGAATCACCCCCTCTCTGTAATCCCCCACGTACCTCTCGCACTTGCTTCCTCATCTGTGTTCCAAAAGCACTTTATTCACACTTCTGTATACCACTCGTCACCCTGCTTACATATCTGTCTCCTTCCAGCTCTCCCAGCTCGCCCGTCCTCCCACTACACTGTGAGACTAAGGAAAAGGAATCCTGGGAGGTAGTACAGAGAGTGGTTAAGAGCAGACGCTGGGCTAGGACTGCCTGCCCTGCCCTTCAGCGCCTTCCCAGCAATGGCCTGGAGCAAGCTCTGACTTTAAGGCTCAGTTTCCTCCTGTGCAAAAGGAGGGTAGCAAGTGCACCTCCACTCCCCGGTGGCGGTTATGTACAGGTGGTAAGTACAATGTACAGCTGTTACCAGGCTTACGGGCAAGATCGAAAAGCACCTCTCGTGCTGCACTTGCCAGCTTCTTTCTGCCAAGCACCCAGCTTTCAGAGTCAGTACTTGGTTCTGAATTGTGGTTCTAGCATGCACTAGCTTTGAGACCATGAGCAAACTACTTCAACTTGAAAGCCTCAGTTTCTTCATCTGTAGAAGAAAGTTATTTACTACATGAGAAAGTTCTTATAAGCATCTGGCATAGTTCTACTTCCTATCACACTTGCTATTTATGTGTTTTAAGGCTGGTCTCCTAGAGACATTTTAGACAGCAAATGCTTCCCCTCCACAAGGAATCTTTTCAGAACTCAGCTTTCACCATGTATAATGTTCAAGGTCATAGCTATTAGTCTTCCTAAGATTTCAGATTCTACCTGGCCATAAATTCCGTCACCATACTAGTTGATTTTTTTAAAACTGTGTTCTGTGTGAGGCTATCAAATTAACAATAAGCAATATGCCTCCCCACCCGAAGTATCACCTTTCTACTTCTGTGTCATGAAGCTTTATAACCAAAGCTTATATTAAAGTGAATATATTAAGAAACTGACTTATAGAAACCAATGGAGAATCATTCTATTTATGGAATTCCTTGGTGTACACTATGCTGACAAAGTCCATACTTGGGAAAGTGATTTTAATTTCTTTACTACTAAGGAGAAAGAAGTACTCCAGAATAGTTGTGAAACTACAAAGAGCAAGGATAAAAAATACTGTTACAAAATCCTTACCCCCACTCTTCCACATATTCTCTACCTAATGAGAAATGTTCACTCTTACCTAAACTCCTAATTCTTCATAGAATAATCAATACCTAAAACGCTTCACAATTTCCTGAAGTGGTTTTATATATACACTGAACAAAAGAATGATTATAATAGAGGCTGCAGGTGCCTATAACAGAACTCAATAGCTGGTGACTCAAAAGTGAGTCAATGTTAACTGATATCCTGTACACCAGAGATAAAGTATCAAATGAGTTGCTCAGGGATCCAAATGTCTGATAAATCTCGTATCTTTTTATGTTCATCATGACCCATAACATGAGGGTCCCTTACCATAGCCTATGATCAATTAAATTAAAAGTCTCAGTTTTAACAAAGCTTAAAAAAGGGGGAGAGAGAACAGAACAGGAACTATGCCCAAATCCAAATTGCTTGTACTTCTCTTTACCAGCTCCCCAATACATGTCTTTAAATAAGTGAATATAAAAATTACCACTTTCTATGTTTCTAGTGCATCTGTAAATTAATACATGCTTTCATATACATCCTCGGTTCTCATAACTTAACAATGTACAGTCTTATAAATCTTATTTCACATATGAAGAAACTAAAGATGAGAAAGTTCAAGTGGCATTCCATGATCACATAGTAACTGGCACAGTCAAAACTATAATGATCCACTCAACCCTGTGCTCCCTACAACACCAAGGTGTACAAGCAATACTCTACATCAACTGAAAATAATGTATATATCTAATATTTATGAAAGCAACTTAGCAACTGAGGCAACAGGAGCCCCTAGGTTATGGTAAGAATAAGTAAACTTCAGGGTAGACCAGTAGTCCTCAAATATTGTGTTCACAAAATCCCTATACATTTCTAGAAATTAGTAAGGACTCCAGAGAACTGTTGTTATATCTACTGATATTTACTGCATTCGAAATTTAAAATGATAATACTTTTAAACATAAGAATTACACAAGCTCACATTCCATTAGCCATCCGGGTGATAATGTCATTATATATCATGTAACTCCTGGAAAACTCCATCATACAGTTGTGAGAGAATGAGACTGAGAAAGGGAAATAACAATTGTGTATTATTATGAGAATAGTTTTGACTTGGTAGACACCCCCAGCCCAAGGGTCTTAGATACCCAATGGAGTCTCCAAACCACACTGGAAATCAGGGAGTTCGATAGTAACAACTCTCCGCTATGGCAATTCTTAAATTCTAAGTGATGACCCCCTGTCTTAGCGTAAGGACATCATTTCTCACTACTAGATTAGAAATAAAACTTGAAGGAAAGAAGGACTGTTATCTTTATTCTCTCTCAGCACGAATTCTCTTTGCAGTACATAGTGCCTGCACAAAAATGATAACAAACATCTACTGAGTAAATCTGAACGTCTTCTGAAGTCTAGTGGATGGGGGAAGAGAAAACATCTTAAGGCAAAATTATTACCTCCCTACTATGGTAAAGACAATGAACAACAGGTATGTAAGACAGATATCTGATCTTCTAAAGCCAGTCAGATGTATCAAATGGACAAAAACTCCATTCTAGGTATGAAGTGAAGATAGCTAAAGCTTGAACAAGAGAAATGAGAAAGAGTCAATACTTTTAACTGTTTAGCTTCTCCTCATTTTTCTGAATCCAAATAAAAGCAGCAGAGCTCCTTCTGAAGTACGATTTTGAATTTTATCTGTATCACTTCTTAGTTTATCATTACCTAAAATCGGAACTTATTAAATGAAAATATTTTAAAGATGATTTGTACCTACATATTTGAGAAAAATCCTTAATTAGACCTATGCAAAAGTACAGAGAAGTGAATAATAATGATATCTCAATTTATATAATTATTTTCTCTAAGAACTTCAACAACTTTAGATTTTTACTTCACAGTCTCAAAAATAGCAAGTTACACAATTTGCCCAAGGATATACTATCAACAAATCAATAGTAATTCCAGAAATAAAACAAATCCCTCATGATGTAATCTTATTGTTTCAGGGCAAGAGGCTGTTACTCTTTTTAAAAAAAATTTATTGACTTAAGAAAGAGAGTGAAAGAGTAAGGGAGGGAGGGAGAGAGGTGGGGAAGAGGGGGGGGGGAGAGAGAGAAGCATCAATTGTGTCCCACTTATTTATGCACTCATTGGTTGATTCTTGTATGTGCCCTGACTGGGGATAGAACCTTGGGGTATTGGGGTGATGCTCTAACCAACTGAGCTACCAAGCCAGGGCCAAGGCTGAGTTACTGTCAAGAGAAATCTTAAGAGCATAGAGCACCCCTAAGGCTCCAACAATTATTACCATAGAGTCTGGTTTAATAAATTGTTGACTGACATGAATCTTGGAATAACTGAGTCCAAATTCTAATTCTATAGTAATAAAAATTCAAATATTAGAGTAATTTATCCAAATATTTTAAGTAGCAATTTATTTTTAAAATGGCCTATAATTTAGATAGATTGTATTCATGGGCTTTATTAGAGACTAAAACTGTCAGAAATTTTCTCATTATACTTCATTAATTTCAAAAATATCTCAAATAAATTCAATCTGTATTATCTACCACTTTAGCATTAGTTTAAGAAAGACACATACTTTGCTACAAACGTATTTTAAATTTTTCCAATGTCAAGAGTCTGCAATTCTAGTCCTATTAAAATCTGAAGTTAAATACTGAGAACTAATAACCTTTCCAAATATTAAAATGGATCAGACACCAACCTATCTTAAATTTTACCGAAAATAATATTATACTTAATGGTGAGGAAAAAAAGATTTTCAATTCATTATAAAAATAATTATCACACAATACAATCAGCTATAACAGAATTGTTCTTACTTCAGCCACAGCAAGGTTCACAGAACTAAAAGCTCTGAATTATTTACTTGCTTGACCAATTAACTAAGGTAGCAAGACTGTGTATTCAGCAACCACAATAATCCCTAGTAATGAGTATAAATATAATCTAGCATTCATGAGAGACTACTGTGTATAAATTGGCATATGATTCAAAAAACAGGTATACTATTTATGAGATATTGATATTTGCAGTAAATAGTTATATATAAGACCAGAATGCGGTCAATTTTCAAAATATAGATTCTTGTAGTCAGCTACTAAACAGAAGTTATATCTGCCCATTGCTACTTAAGATTTTACAGCAAAAAAAAATAGTCACTTATACAGATTATACAGGTAGGATACAGTTGATCCTAGGAGATATACCAACCTGTAAACATATTTAAAACACAAATACCTGTTGTAAATGGCATATACCTTACCAACAAACCAAGTACACACAACAGGAACCTAATACAAATAATAAACCTAACTAAAACATTTTTATTGTGCTGATCACAGCATTTTTGTTTTCAGACACATACCATCAAGAACCAACTATGCTGGGAAGTGGAAAGTTTTCTAGCTTTTTTACCAATACAATGCAAATCAAAGCATAGATATTTCAGTACTCCATTTATCATCAGCTCCAGTCTCCCTACAATACATGAAGTATTCATTAGTATAAACACCCAATGTACTGATTGTAGAAGAAAGAAAAAATACTCTGCTGATTGCATAAAAATTGGTAATTATGCACCAGACCAGTAAAAATAAGTTTTACTGTTATTCTATACCAGTTCAAGGAAAGTAAAATCTGGTTTATCAATACTAACCTTTCCTAAGAAAGTGGAATTGAACACTAAGTCTTCTGGAGTGCCAGAGAAAGTTGCAAACACATTCACGGTTTGTTTCTGCTTGCGTGTGGAAATGAGAGGAGAGGTGTTCAAAGAGGCCCCACAGTTGGAGACGTCCAGCAGCCTAAGGCATGCATGCATCTGTGCACGTGCTTGTGTGTGTTTGGGGCAGCGCACTCCTCTTTAATACTGATTTTACAGAGAGAACTGGATTAAATATCATAAGCCTGCGTTTACCACAACCTTCAACCATAAAAGGTTAAACAAGATATGTTCCATACATGTTGTTTAAGAAATATAAAGAATATAGGTACTCTTTAGATCTAGCACTTCAGTTCACTCTGTGAAAATTAATCAAATGTACACTTAGGATTTGGGCAATGTCTGTATGTACATACACAAACACATGCATAGGCATATATACTGCTAACAAAAATTAGGAGACATATTTCAAAATGAATATGAAGCAATAAAAAAAGCATTTGATTTTTTTATTAAACATGAACATCAGAAAAGCAAAACAACCAGTCAAAGAAAGTTGTTCAATTATGCAAATAAGATGCAAAACCAATTGTTATTTCATGGGTGAAAATGCACCACACGAAAGGCTGAAAGTCCTGGAGTGTCTGCCCGTACCCTGGTCCCCTCATTTCTGTGAGCAGTGTGTATTATACATCAATAAAAAGTTGGTGGGGAAAAAACCCAGCATTTTAAGGACTAATGTGCCTTTTTTATAGTTGAAAGGTAATACTGAAAAAGAGACCTGAAAAGTGATGGGGTAACTGCTTGGCTATCTGTAGGAAAAACATTTCTGAAGGACTAGCAAAGGCCTTCTGATGGGCGCATGCTTGGAGTGTGGGAACAGCCAGGAAGCCAGAGTGGACCGAGAGGAAGTGTTATTATAGAAGACAACTTCAGAGAAAGCGAGGATGGCCAGAAGGGGAGTAAGTAGTCAATGAATTAGACCCGTACATACTATACTGCCTGGAGTAACACCCATATTACACTTACAAACCAATGTGGAGGGTCACATTTATATTATACTTCCCGTTTTATTATTAAGGAGAAAGGGAGGAGGAGATGGACAAGGAGACACAAAGAGAGGAGGGGGGAGGAAGACAGAGAGGGGTAGAGAGTGAGAGAGAGAGAGAGAGGCACCTCCTAAGTATGTAAGAATCTTCTATACATGTGTTTCAGCAGAGTTAAGTGTACACCTCAAATTTAATATTTTCAGGGGGATAAAATGAAAAGGTAGGAGTACATTTTTAATTTCTTTATGCTCCTAAATACTATTAGAACATTTGCAAAAACCTAGCCAAAACAACAGGAACTAAAAACTGAAAAAGAAAGAACCTAGTATCTACACAAAGATATAGGTAGAAAAATGTTTATGGTATCATTATTTATATTAGTGAGAAACTGAAAATAATTAAAAAGGAACTGGTTAACCCATGGTATTTCTGACCAATGTAATCTAAGTACCTGTTAAAACAAACGAAGTAGATATAGTTAGAAAACCCAAGATATCGGAAGCGAAAAAGAAAGCAGCAAAATACTGACACTGGGTACCAACTATGATTCTGCTTTATAAATCAATATATTAGAATACATTTAGAACACATATGGATACACAGTCCCCACATTTGTTTTCTTTAAAGATATTAAAGAGTTTTCACTTTGATATTTCATACTTTCTAACTGAATTTTTACAGTGAGCTCATCGCTCATTTGAAAGGGGAAAATTTGTAATATGTCACCCAGCAGATATCTGACACGTATCTAGTATGGTCTGAGATATTTCTAGCAAAAAGTCTGAGAAATGTACGATAATCAATATGTATATATAATTAGATATTAAAGAAAAAACACATTTATTCAGTAGGCATAATAATCATGTATGTGACATTTATTATACCCAATTAGATAAATTTCCATTTCCATTTTATAGATACAGACACTGAGACTAAGCGAAAAGAAGGCCTTTGTCTGAGGTCGCTTGCTCAGTACAGTGCTAAAGTTAGGTGCACACTACTCCAAATTTCTACAGACTAAACTAGACAACTTACACTTCTCTATAGCCTCAACCCAAAAGAACGGAACCAGTCTCTCCTGGCAGGCTTTACTCTGCACCTGCAGCTGTCTTCCCTGAAGGCCAGCAGCCCTTATATCTCACTCCTCCCTAGTACAAACACAGCAAGTATGTGGCTTTATGACAGTCTTAGAAATCTGGCAAGAAAGATTTTGAAACTACTCTGTAAAACTTCTGCTAATAGCCAGGTAGTTGCTTTATGACTTTCCAGGCAAGTGTGATGTGCTCTGATGCCTAGCCAGAAGTGTTGCTGGGGCCTGTGGCTCTAGCTCCAGGGAGGAACAAAGGGATGTTTGAACAGCACTGGCTTCCTGGTGCCCTTGTTCTGAGAAAATGGAGAATGTGATGGGAAGAAACGCTGGGTCAGAATTTAACTTCCAAACAAGGTATTTAGTGGTAGGAACTCTTATTGAACAATTTATTCAAAAATGTCTCAGCCTGTTGTAGGGAATCTTAATAAGGGGGTGAGCGGAGAGACAGGTTGAACTTTCTTGTACAGAGGTTTTTTAGAAATGCTTGAGCTACATGAATCTTGAACACTTGTTTATGCATTTTTCTGCAGAGTATCCCGTTTTTACTAGCTTTCTAAAAAGATATGACTCTGAAAAACAGGTTGAAGAGTATCTTTCAACGTATAGTATCTGCATATATGCTCCTTTTTGGTAAGCATTTAAGAATAGTTGGGGGTTAGTTTGTTTGCTTTTTTAGGTTTTTTTTTTTTGTTTAAGAGGTTAGAGCAAACCTTTTTTATAAAGGGTCAGGCAATAAATATTTTAGAATCTGTGGGTCCATATGACCTGTCACATATTCTTTTTTTCATTTTTTGAACTTTAAATATAAAATTTAAAAATGTAAAAAACAATTCTTACCTTGCGGAGCTGATACCAGCCTGTGTGCAAATGCCTATCTCTGCATAAATAACAGAGCGCGTGGGCTTTGGAAATCTAGGTCTTTTTTTAGACTTTCAGAAAGTCATCAACTCCTCTAAACCTAAGTTTGCACGTCTGTAAAAGGTACCGACTTCTCAAACACAGCAGTTTTAACCACTGAGGTAGCAAGTACATGGAACTGCCCGCACAGTACCTGGCATACAGTTAGCAATTCAGTATCCTTGCCTCTACCTTATGCGACAGAGCATCAGTAATATTTGTAAGTCAATATTTAGTGTTTGATCAGGCATGCTCCTCTAATACAATCAACTTTATAATAATCTCCTCTGCCTATTTCCAGGAACAAAGTGAGGCTTTCCCGGAAAGCCAACAGATCCATATATTACTGATTAGAATTTAACATTCTCCTCATAATTACTCTTCTCTGTTCAAGGTGTAAATTAAATTTCTAAAGCAAAGACTTAATTGATCAATTCATTATTTTCCATCTAAATGTTTTTTTATGTACATCTAAATCACAATAATTAAAAACAGCTTTAAGAAAACCCAACTTACAAGAAGTAAAATGAACAATAAATTGGGGTATATTTTGGTGTACCAAGGAACCTAAGGTCACAAGACATTATACAAAACAAAGTAATAAGTTGTGTGTCTTAGAGATACTGATCTTTCCTCTGTTTCTCACAAAACTGAAGGTCTTAAATATATATATATTCAAATGCCATTTAAGTGAGCTTTACTTGTTGTTTTCCCGCCTGACCAGGGGTGGCACAGTGGATCAAGCAGGACCTGGAACGCAGAGGTCGCTGGTTCAAAACCCTGGGCTCGCCCAGTCAAGGCACATACCTGAAGCAACTATGAGTTAATGCTTCCAGCTCCTCCCCCCGCCCCTTCTCACTCTCTCTCTCCTCTCTCTAAAGTGAATAAACAATATCTTAAAAAATATTGTTGCTTTCCCCTGAAAGACTAACCACTTGATAGGATGAACTGTGTCATAACCATCACCTTCATCATACCCACCACGACACTAGGTACTGGTAATCCTCAGAAAGTAGCTAATGAAAATAAATGATTTTCTAAAACAACTTAATTATTTATCTCTACGACAACGAATGACCTTTCAATTCCTTTTATATAGAGATATCCATCTGAGTAGTAATACAAGAAAAAGCATAAAAGAGAAAAAATTAGCTACGACATTATATCATTACTCCAGAATAGTCAGAATGATACACTATGACCTTGTGTCTACTATCTCAAACATATAGTTCTTAACACTAGTAAGTCAAACTATGATTCCTACAATCACGAAGAATTTTAATAGCTATTTTATAGTATTTTCCAGCCTAAGACATTTTTAAAGTCCATATTTTAAAAAAGTATGAAAGAGTTAAGTGAATAAACACAGTATATTACTCTTAATTTTATAAATGATTTTGTCAGCTTCCAGAAAATTTACTTTCAAAGTTTTTAAGATAATACGGATTACTCAAAACCATCTTTACCTCAAATAATTGTTAAGTAAAAAAGCAATAATTAACATTAAGAATAAATGTTGTACTTCCCCAAAGAAGAAATAACTCAATTGCAAACCACATTATAGAATATGAGGCCTTCCAGACCAAGCCTAATTTAGTTCTCTGGAATAAATGGTATATTTGGAAAAGATAAATATGAAAACAGCTCTAACTAAATACAGCTTTGTCCTTGTCTTTAATGAGGACAGTGGTCCCCCTCCATCTCCGGTCACTAAGAATATTTAAAAAATGCCCATAAATACGAGAATGTTTTTCAGGAGTAAAAAACAGTTACAACAAAACCGTTATATTCAACCCTGACCGGTTGGCTCAGTGGTAGAGTGTTGGCTCCGTGTGTGGATGTCACGAGTTGGATTCCCAGTCAGGGCACTCAGGAGAAGTGCCCATCTGCTTCTCTATCCCTTTCCTCTCTCTTCTCCTCCCATAGCCATGACTCAGTTGGAGCTAGTTGGCCCTTGGTGCTGAGGATGGCTACATGGCCTGGCCTCAGGCACTAAAATAGCTTGGTTGCCAAGCAACAGAGTAATGGCCCCAAATGGGCAGAGCACTGCCCCATAGGGGGCTTTCCAAGTAGATCCGAGTCAGGGTGCATGCAGAAGTCTGTCTCTGCTTCCCCACTTCTTACTTAAGGGGAAAAAAAATAGTCAGGATACTCCATGAACCTGAAAAGTTATGTTTTCCTCAAATATTTGTTCTATACTCATTCATTAAATTCGAGTAATGTCAATAAGTAGATGCACCCCCCATTACTCAGAGATCAGAAAAGTGGAAAGCCGCCATTATCGATGTACTTACTATTACTATACTGCAGAGAAATAGAAAGTGTTTCAAAGGATCTACAAAATATTTCTGGCAGAATGACTTTTTAAAATTCAACATTATATTGATGTCCGTCATGAAACTGTTCAATGACAGTCCCTTCAAAAATACCACTAAGTAGTTATTAACTAATCCCGTTTTCCCTGATTAGAAACAGTAATGCTCTCCATTAAGGGAGGGTCTCAAATTCATATGAAGACAAGCCAGGCAAGTACCATCAGTAAGGGTAATAAGCAGGTGGGAACTAGAAACTACAAATAGAGCTTCCTGCAGCTGCTACTAGACTCCATCTCTCCACCCAGTTATTGCTGTGAGGAATGCAGCCCTGGTACCACAAAACCTTCCAGTTGTTCCTAAGAGAAGCCAGAAATCCAAATCATGCAAAACCTTCCATTTGTAAACACTGGCAATTAAGAAACAACATACAAACAATACACAGTTCAAACCAAATAGAATGTATCTGACAACTGAATTTGGCCTTACAGCACTTAATCAGTGCTAGCTAGCTGCACAGGAGTAAGACCCTAGGATCAGAAGCCTCAGCAAGAATCTCAAATATTTGCATCCCAGACCTTAAATTCTCTGGGACTATTTATAGTCATCTTTCATGTTGAAGACAGATTCTCCATGGAGTCAAGAACATTAGTGGTATCTTTCTCTCTAATTTTTGGGTTCATTTTTAAAAAAATACTACCACTTTTAACTTACTATTTTGAAATACCCACTTTAGAAAATATATCAAAACAATTGAGATTGAGGTGGTTGAATTTAGAATTATTAGTAAAATTAGAATTATAATATTTAGAAAATGTATACATATTAAAACTCATTTAAAAGATTATGTTTTACAAATTGTGTTAGTCCGGTAAAATGAAGTGTCAATCAGCTGGGTCCTTAGAAAGCAACCACTTGACTTCCTTCACATCTCTAGATGAGACATCAGAAACTGGCAGTCCTGATGAGCCACTTTCACCTTAGCAACATGAAAATGGGAAAACAAATGGAGGGAAGAAGTGACAGCACTGTTAAATGGCAAGATATTTCTGTTATACCGGTATAACAATGCCCAAGGATCCTAAAACTCAACACAATTTTCTTTACTGCTTTAGCTCTACTAAGTATATGAGATGGTTAAAAAGGATAAACTAGCAAGACCTTCTATTTGGAAACAAAATCTGCTGGATTAGAAAAAAGTGCTATGAGGGGCTGCACCCGAAGATTTAATCCCTTAAGAACTAGGTGGTCTAGTTTAAGAGAAACGTGCCTGGCTTTATCTGAGCTTGGTTTCACCACTTCACAGCTGTACGACTTTTAGCAAGTATTTAACTACTCTGAGCACTGTGCTCTCATCTATAAAAAAGGATCAACACTAGCTACTTTAATTCTCATTATGAGAATGCTGATACATCTTAAATGTGTTTTAATTTGTTCTCTTAGCTGAAACCTGAATCCGCTCCATAATATCAGTAGTTTAAAGCACTTCTGATAGAACAGCTATACATACAAGAGAACTCAACACTTTCTAAAGCAGGCCTTTCCATCCTCACACTTTTCTGTTTTTACTAAACTAAAATCAGCTTACTTCAACCCCATCAAATTACATTCTAGTTTAAATCTTATTAAGTACAGCTAATTCAATTCTCCCTAAACTCTAAGCTCAAAGACTGAAGCTGTTAAGGATTGAAGCCCCAGCACCACCTAGAACAATGATGAGCACATAGTAGGTATATAGATGAAGTGATACATTGTGTGCAGTATTTACTGATTGACCACTGAGATGCCTTCAAATATAAAGAGCACAAATGTATACATTTGTACATTTCCGGAGGTGATTACTTAATGTTTAAGGTTTAAAAGTTGAAATATAAATAACCAAATACATGCTGTTTTTAAAAAATCCCTTCAGCTAAATGAAAGCAATTTAGCTGTATTTTAAATGGTGATGCTATTCCTTCAAAGCAATAGACCTATTAATGACTTCCTAACTCCTATTCATAATTTCCTTCAGATTCAACTGAATTCTAAGTCTAAATTTAAAAAAAATCACACCCTCAAAATGATATGGAACCTAATGCCACCAGCTATTCTGCATATAACCCCCAAATAATAACAAGTTAGTCTAAGTTTATTATCTGAGAGTTACCCAGAAAATATCAGCATCGAAACAGGGGTAGAATACTAAAAACTCTAACAACTTTTCTCATGACTCTCTTAGCAACACACTGCTATAAACCTCTCACTGCTTAAACACTGCAGTATAATTCAACTATAATTTAGTTACTTATGTCCCAGAGCCTAAAGGGCAGGTTCCCTGAACTATATTCACTGTCACCGAACAGGAAATCAAACACAGTGAGCGGCCAATTCACTATCCTATGCAAATCTATAGAAGTATTTCCATTATAAAGTCAACTTCTCCTGCCACCTGACAGTTTTAGTTTTAAGCTCTTACTCTGGGCTAGTAACCTAAACAAAACATAATTAGTAAGGTAATGCTGCCACAAATGCAAATCAATAATTTATCCCAAACTCAAAACATAAAATATTTCTGGGTGTTCTGGGTCACTGATGCTTGAGACTGAAAGAAAATTCGTAATCTAGACAAAAATAGGCAACATCCACTAACGAGCATTAGGTAAGGCAAATACCAGATTGACATAACTTTATAATAAAGGACAAAATCCAAAGAATCATTTTAATGAACACAAAATTAAAGGACAGAACGTGAAGTTAAATATTCAGCAGTTTAAGAATAGATATGTATGACCCTTTCTCCTCCAACAACAATCTATCCCAGACCAAAGTTTGACTCTACAAAACTTTCTTTTCCCTTCCACTTCACCTATAATAAAAATAAATAAATAAAAAACAAACCCTTGTACATCAATCAAAAGACTCCATAAGAATACTATATGCAGAATAAATTCAGGTCCTGTGCAAGGACCTTAGGGGCCACAGAGAGTTGACACAGGAGAGAGAGCAGAACACTATGTATCTCAACTCGTTTACAATTTTTTTGTCTTGGAAAAGTATTCCTTTACAACAGCTCTTACCTCTGCCCTGAAAGCCGTCAGAGCAAAAGAGGCCTGCAGTTGCAAACTAGGACAGCCCAGGGCTACCAGCACATCCTTCCTGCAAGCGCTCTGTGTCCAGGAACAATTTCTCAACGTGGCTAAGGTGATGCTGCAAGGTGCCCGTAACGCAGCAACCACAGTTTTCTCAACGGCCCCAGAGCCAGCTCCTGCGACTGGGCTGGCCTTCCCTTCCACGTTCAACAGGCTGCTTCTCCGCACGCTGACGGCACCTTGTGTGCCCAAGGACCCGCGGGAAGGTTTCCAGGTCATACTAACCGACGCCCTCCGGAAGGAAAGGTGTGCGCCACGGGCCTTTACCTGGGGCCCGGCCCTGCGCTGGGAAGATCCCCGGAGAAGCAGGGACTGGGGAGGCAGCCTTTGCCCTTGCCACTCACTCCACGCGGGCAGCAGCCTCCCGCCCAAGCCCGACTCCCGGCAGCCGGGCCCCCCGCACCCCCGAGCCACCTGCCCCCTCTCCTGCGCTCACCTGATCTTGTAACTGGGGAGGGTGTGCTTGCGCTTGATGACTTTCTTGAGCTGGTTGACGATGATGGAGGTGAGCTGGGGCATGGGCCGCCCTTCAAACTGGGAGCGCACCTCGAAGTCGATCAGCGGGTCCTCCACGAAGGAGAAGAACCAGTGGGTGAACGGCACGCGGGTCAGGACGAAGCGCAGCCTCCCCACCACGCGGGACAGCTTCACGAACAGGTAGGCGGACTTGCCGAAGACCAAGTCCACGTCGATGGCCAGGTGGAAGCCCCCGTTGTACTCCACCTCCGCCTCGAAGGCCAGCTCGTCGGGGGAGGCGGCGGGCAGCGCCTCCCCGTCGGGGCCGTTGGGCTCCCCGGCGGCCGAGGGCACCACGGGCCGGAGCAGCCGGATGGTCTTGATGAAGGGCACGGTCTCGCCCAGGAACACCTCCCGCAGGCTCAGCCCCTCCAGCAGGCGCCCGGCCGTCTTGGTCTGCAGCAGCTCCTCGAACTCCACCTTGATCTTCTTGGTGACCCAGCGGCGGGCCAGCGCCGTGTCCCGCAGCTCCCGGAACAGGAACAGGATGGTGGCGTTGAGGAAGTAGCAGGTTTCCCGCGTCGGCGGGCCGGGGGTCTCCGGGGTCGGGGTGGCGCCGCCCTCGGGGGCCCCGCCGGAGGGCTCCTCGGCCCCGCCGCCGCCGCCGCCGCCGCCATAGAGGTATTCCCGCAGGGCCAGGCCCGGCACCGGCCTGATGTAGCGGACGCCGTCGCGCGCGCGGGCGGCCTCGTCCGCCGGCGGCTCGGGCTGCCTGCGGTACAGCAGCAGGAACTGGGCGAGCAGAGTGAGGAAGGAGCCCAGCACGGCCGACGCCAGGATCATGAGCAGCAGCCCCATCCCGCCACCGCCACCGCCTCCGCCTCCGCCCGGACGGCCCGGGCCGCTGCCCCCGCGCCCGCGGCGCGGCTTTCTTCACGCCGCCGCCCCCGCTGCCTCCATCTTGAGGACATCGGGCGGCGGGCTCCGGGCGAGCGGCACCCTGGCCTCGTCTGGCGGCTTCTGCCGGCGCCGTACAACGCCCGAGCCTGCGGCGGCCCGCGACTCCTCAGACGCTCCGGGAGGCGGTGGCGGCCGCGGCAGCGACCGCGGCGGCCGCGGGGGCGGGAAGAGGGGGCGGGACAGCGCGCCCCTTCGGCCTTCGCTCATTGGATGAACGGCTCATGACGTCTGTGGCGTGCTCGCTCCCGGCGGCGCAGCCTGACAGTCGGCGCCCGGTCGTGCGCGCGCGCTCGCGGGTCTTTTTTTCCTCTCCAGCGCCCCCCCTATCCGCCCCCCCACACCAATATTCCATTCCCGCGCGATCCACGTGGCTGTCACTTCTGAAGCCACTGTCGAAATCCGAAAGGAAAACTGGGGCCACGGGTCGGAGGATAAGAAGGCCGGGCGGAGATGGCGGGGCGCGTTTTTTATCCTGGCCATCCCGTTATTTCCTAGCGAGCCCATACGCCCTCCTTGGTCGCTGTCCCTTTGCTGCAGCGTGGTTCTTCCAGTCGCGCCCTGCGATGTGGGCTGGTGGCGGCTTTCCCCGCACCGCAGTGCCACAGAGGCTCCGAACTGCACGTCGGGAGACGTCCCAATCCCAGGACAGGAGAGGACTGACCCGCAGCCTCCCTAACCTCCGCTCTGCGTCCGCGAAGGGTAGGCCCTGGGAAGGAGGGACACAGAAACAATGTGAGATTTACCACCTAAGTGGATGTTCAAAGTTTAAATAAGAAGGAAGGAAGTAAAAGAGCTGGGTCAGGAAAGGTGAGTGAGCTGAATTTGCCAGATGTCTGGCCGATGGATAGTGGCTCATTTTCAAGCTCTTGCAGTGGGTGAAGCCCGTGTGTATTGCCACCTCTTGTCCATCCTTGAGGCGGTTAGTGTTAGCCCCCGTCCGTTTTACAGACGCAAACACAGACGCACAGAGGCAAAGAAAGTGGCCTCCTAGGGTGACACAATGGAGCCTCGTTTGTATAACACTGAACCTCGAACCCTCAATCACTCTCGCTGTAGCATGACAAAGAAATTGCTACAGTTAGAAGGGGGTCACTGGTTCCCTGGTGCACTGGAAGGGAGAGTTGAGGAGGGAGATCAGGAAAGTCTTCAGGGAATTGTGCTCAAGGGAGTATCTTGACCAAAGCCATAGAGGTATTGTAGCCAGGTAGTCTAGCACGTTGTTATTTCTCATGCCCTCTGGCTACCTGGTTGTTAGATCATGCCTCTGTGGCTCCTATCACATGGACACCGCCAGAGTTCTACCTCTGGTCCAGGAGGGTCCGATATTACATACCTAAAAGGAAGATCAGTTCTGGTTGGGCCTGAGGAGCCCGGGCAGGTCTCCCTTCTAGCCCTTCAAGATCTTCAAGCCAGTGCTTGTCTTCACTCTGGGTGATACTAAAGCAAAACCAGAGTATGGCCACATTCTGACGCACCTGGAGCAGGTACAGAACTTTGGAACCAGACCCATCTCATCTTACTCACGCCCAGTTATAAGACCAGATGGTTCTTTTACTACAAAAATGTAAGACAATTCCCTGCTGGGAAACTAGGTGCAACCCCTCCCATTTTACATCCTAAGGAAGTCCAAGGCCATGCTGGGATTTCTGGGAGCTTGAGGCAACATTTGTTCTTGAGGTCACCTCTGGCTCCTGGCTTCTGCTTCTGGGCTACTGCCCCAGTTCTCCGCTGTTTCAACCCAAATGGAAAATGTAGACGCTTCCTCGATTTCCATCAAAAACTTTGTTTATAAAACATATGCACAGAAAATGTCACAGAAGCTGGAGATGGGGTAGACAAAAAACCATAGTTCCTCATGTTACTGAGATACAAAACCCTCAAACTGTATACTGACCTGTCCTGCAACTTGAAATAGTCTTCAAACACCTCCTTACCCACAAGGGAAGCTGCTCTTCATGGGAGTGAGTCCTAAGTTTCATATTCCATCTCACAGGCTCCTTCCTCTTCTTTCTTCCCTTCTCTTCTTTCTTATTCCTCAGATAACACCCCGGGAATCCCAAATCTTTGAAATCCATTACAGAGTCCTTTGATTCCCCCAGCAAAACTGGTCTCCCAAGGGATGCACTCCAGATCCATGAAGAAGCCCAGCACACCTTTTGGGAAGGTAAAAGAAAAAGACTTCCCTTGTGTTATAATGGCAACATTGATGGAACAGTTACAATAATAATAGCAATATTTATACAGCAGTGATTATGCACCAGGCATAGGGCTAAGCGGTTTCTGTTCCTTATGCCATTTAAAAATCAGAATGTCAGTGAGTGTTGGCCCTGTCCCACCACCCCACCCAGGCCTGGGTAGCCTGCTCAGCCCCCAGCTGGCTGACCCCATCACAGCCCACCTGGGCAACCCACTCCATGGTTCCAATCTGCAAATGCCTGCAAGCTTGGGGGCTTTGGTGCTTTTGCCTTTCACTAGGCTATCAGCTATCCCAGGGTTTCTTAACCTCGGTACTATTGCCATTTAGAGTTGGAAAATTCCTTATTGTGAGGAATTTCCTTATTGTGAATTGCAGGAGGTGATACTGTGTAAATAGAAGCATATTATTTTTCATGGCATTCCCTGAAAGAATATAAATTCAGCAACCTTTTTCTTTTTCTTGAATATTAATGCTGGCTTATAGAAAGTCAAGTCTGAGACTCTTTGGCCCCAGCTCTGAAAACCTATGATTCTGGGTAGGTATTTGAAAGAAGAAAGTACTTAGCTTGCATGCTGACCTTTGAAGGAGTTTTAAATGACATCATTGAAATTAAGCTGCCCCAACAGCCTTCACGGGAAGTATCCATTTCAAGGGTAAAGGCTGTTCAATACTGGAAGATATAAGACAAGCATTCTCACCAACTAGAGGGAGGTATGGATCACTTTTGCCGCTAAACTCTGAATCCTTCCTAGTGACCAGCAAACAAGATGAGAAAGCCAAACCATGTGAATATGGAGAGTTTGGAAGTAGGGTGAAAACCAACATGATAATGATAGTAATATAAAATAATGCAAATATAGCAAAATACAGTGAAAAACAGAGAAGTTTAGAATGACCTAAAAATGATACATTAAACCATTTTGGAACTGTCAGGATTCAATATCAACCATTTCTGAATGTCCAAGCATGTGCCAGGCCTTTGAGGGTGCTAGACACACATGTGCATAACTGATGTTAGACGCAGTACCTAGTGTGTTGTGAGAACAGCCTTCTGAAATTGGATTTATGTTAAAGAGACTGGGAAATCTCCAGGAACTCGGCTGCACAATTTTTAGCTGGTGATCTCTCAGAAACATGGGAGTGAGATGGTTACTTATCTCTCTCTGTCTCTGTCTCTTCTCTCTCTGCCTCCCCTCCCCCACCCCACCCTACCCCCGCCCCAACACATTCCTTCTGGCCCCAACCCCACCCAGTATCTTGTCTCTTCATTTCTCTGCAAGTCTGTGCCATTTTCCTCTCGCTTCCTACTTCCTTATAGCCTCAGCATGCAGGCAGCTTTGGAAGGCACCAGCTCTATACCCAAATCTAGAGGGTCCTATGTTTCCAGTGCCTAGTGTGACCTATTATTTCAATTTCAAGTGCTGAGGAGAAACCCTAATCTTAGTATTTATGCCAGAAGGTCTTGCCTTTTCTGGGCTGCTGGTGGGTAGAGCAGTTTCTCCAAGGCTGGGGAGAGGATGGAGAATGAGCATAGATGGGCAGTTCGAGGTCAATAGGGGACGAATGGTCAATTCTAGCTGGGGAAGGTGGGAAGTTTCTTGGGGCAAATGGAATTTGCATTGGCCTGTGCTGATTCGAAGGACACTCTAATCAGGAGGAAGCCAAAGCTTAGAAGTTGGAAATCTAGTAGAGTTTAGAGAAGTTGAGACCAGGATGGCTGGAAGGTGATTTCAAAAGGGTCAGTGCAGGAAGAGAAGAAATAGAGAGAGATAAGATAGTCAGGTAGGATTGAGCCACATTATGAAGGGTTTGAGATGTCAGGGCAAGTTTGGCTTCTGTTTTGCAGTCTTTGTAAAGTCTCCATTGGTTTTTAAGCAAGAGCATGACTTTAAAACCCTTTTCCTTCCAGCATCTAAGTCGTACTGTTGCTAGAGGGATCTTTCTCCAGTACAAATCTGATCTTGTCACTTAGTGGCTAAAAATTCTTCAATGGCTCCCCACAGCCATATTAATAATAATGGCTGTCGTTATATCAAGAGCATTGTGCTCAGCACTTTACAAGCATGCACATTCTCACAGTTGCCTTTTGGGGTAGGTCTCATCATCTCCATTTTATAGATGAAGAAACAGCCCCATAATGCAGATAACCTGATAAAGGTCACGACTTCATGAACAGATGAACAGAGATTTGAACAAGCTCTGTCTAACTGCAAAGCCTCTCATTTTAGGGCAATGTTCTTTTAGAGATACAGTCCAAACTCGTTAGCATGGTGTTGGGCAAATGAGTTTGTAAAATCTGTATTTTTTGAGTTTGTTCACTTCTAGTGTTAAAAAATGGCTCTGGGCAGCACCAGGTATGTGATCTGTGAAATTACTAATTACCTTCCTGCTTGGGAAGGGCGATTGTTATGCTAAGGTTGCTGGAGGAGAGGTTTTCAACCAGAAAAGTTTTAAAAGGAGAAGGAGAAAGAAGAGGAGCCAAGATGGCAGGGAAAGAGAGAAGCCAGTTTTGCAGAGAAAGAAGCCATGTTGGCAGATGGGGAACCGTAGGTGAGGAGCTTTGGGACTGGTGGGTCCTTTGATCTAGGAAAAACCAGAGAAGATTCTCCTGGTTGTGGACCTGGAGAATGTTTCAGTGGCTTTGAGAGCCCTGTGTGTTTGCTGGTTGGCCAGTGCGAGCCTTAAATAAAGGAATGGCCCACTGTTGGGCAGATAAAATATATTATGCTCACTTTGCTAAAGATGGTGCTGCCCATGTGCAAGTCCATTGATATTAATGTGTTTTGGGGGACAGGCTGTGGGCAGGCCGGGTCGTTATAGCCTACGCCTTAGTTTTAAGAATAAGCTTTTCTCCACACCCTTGACTGATTGGATGATGTAGGGTGGTGCACTCTCGTGAGGAATCCCATTGTGCCTCAGATGAGTGACTTTGTATCAGAGACTTTCTTGTTTGTAGATTGGATTAAGGGGTTGGATTTCTACAGTATAAAGTGGGGCAGGTCGGGAGCTTGCTCGCTCTCGGTTCCTGAGGTTAGTATTAGAAAGGAGAGCAGATTAAGGCCACGTGGAGGAGAGGGGAAGCAGCCAAGATGGCGGAGTGCTGAGGGAGAAGCCAGTTTGTGCAGAGTTTGTGTAGGGAGAAGGAGATGGAAAACAGGTAAATAAGTCTGGTGAGCTAGAAACCTTTGATTCTAGGAAACTCGGATAAGTCAGTAGCTTTGTGAGCACTGAATGAGTGGGTTTTGGAGCCCAGTGTGTGTTTTTGCTTGCCTGCCGGGTGCAAGCTAGAATTAAAGCTGATGGCTCACCAGTTCTTGGCTCCATTGTTTCATTACCGACTGTCCGAATCAAATGCAAACCTGCACTGGCCAGGTGGCTATGAAGGTGGCCTCGGCCACTAGCTTTACACCCAGCATTTTTTGGCTCCACTGTTTCTTTACTGTCTGCCGGAATTCCATAGGAACCTGCATGTCAATGGTGATGACGGTGGCGACTATTGGCCTTACACATGGCAGACCATTCTTTTGTGACCTGGGCTGTGCTTACACTTCAGCCCACACCACAACCCCTTCCATGCACTCTGTCAACAAATCCTGTTGGCTCTACCTTCAAAATACACTTAGAATGTCACCACTTCTTACCACATTCATCATCCTGGTTTAAGCACCATCCTGGGCCTGGATTACTAGAGTAATCTCTTATGTGGCTTTTTAGCTTCTGCCCCTGCCACCCCGATGTGGGTTTAAACACAGAAGCTGAAGTGACTGTGTTAAAAGCACAGGTTTGATCATGTCAGTCATCTGCTCAGAAACACCTGTGGTTCCCAGGTACACAGAAACCTGGATGCATTTCCCCTCAGAGATGTCCACGTCCTAACTCCTGTATGTTATGTTACGTGACAGAGGGGAATTAATGTTGCAGATAGTTTCTAATTAAAGGTTGCTAATCGGCTGACCTTAGAATAGAACGATTATTCTGGATTATCCAGTTGTGCCCACTGTAATCACAAGAGTCCTTAAAAGCGGCCTAGAGAGACAGAAGAAAAGATCAGTGTGAGATGACATGCGTACCACTGACTTTGAAGGTGGGAGGGGTCTAGGAGCAGGTATGCGGGCAGCCTTGGGAAGCTGGACACGCAAGGAAGTGGCTCTCTGAGAGCCCCTGAAAGGAACGCATCCCCGGCAACACCTTGACTTCAGTCCAGTGAGATCTGCTGGAGGTTGGGCTCTTGACCTATAGAACTGTAAGACAGTGAAATCCGTGTTGTTTAAGCCCCTAAGTTTGTGGTAGTTGGTGATAGCAGGCACAAGACATGAATAGGCTCTGTCAACAAGTCCCGTTGGCCTTGAGAGTTCCCACTCTCCAGCTACAAGGTGAGAGCCAGACGGCCGGGCCCCATTACCTCTGGAGCCCCAGCCTCCGCTCTCCACCTCGTTCCCTGCTCCAGCCACGCAGCTCTGTAGAATGAACGCATGCTTTGAACCTTCATTTTGGGGAAGAAAGGGAGGAGAGGGGGACTTGCTCATTGATCCCCAGGAAGGACTTGAACCCAGGACTCTTACCCAGCTACCAGTAGGTTATTTCTCTTGTACTTAACTTCTGCTTTGGCTTGCTCTCCCCAGAAAATCTTGTGATTAAACCTCCCCTGATCACCTAGCAGAGTGATTCCCTTCCAACAAGGGGGGCTTTATGTCAACCGTAATAGTCTTTGCCAAAAGAGTAGTTCATTTCTTTCAGTGTGAAATTCAGTGACAGAAGCAGTTCTTTAAAAGACAGAGGAAGAAATTTCCAGAGCATCGGAATGTGCTGACCAAGACAGGCAGATTCCTTAGGAGAAAAGACAAGCCTGGCTTTCCTTCAGCTGTGGAGGTTTACTGTGTGGCTTGCTATTTATACCCTGAGACGTAGAGTGAGGTACACGGAAACCTGGATTCATCTCTAAGGATTGTTGGCAACATGGAGCTGAGTGCAAACAGCCCTCCTTTTTTGCTGACCTGGCATTTCTGTTTCCAAATGGGAAGGTTTAAGCTTGTGGCCACTCAGTGGAGGGCGCCCGCTGGACATTTATGCCGAGTCACTTCAGAGCGTATCAGCCTCCCTGTGTCCGGCTGATCTGTGTAGCCAGCTGTTCCAGGGCTGATCTCTGGTTCAGTCAGCCCTGGTCACAAGAGCACAGGTAGATTTACTACCTATAAGGCTTGTGGGGACCAGCCTGGCAGAGCAGGCCTATTACGTCGTTTGGATGTTTTTTTTCTCTGCCTAGCATTCCTCTCTTTTGGTAACTTCCCTGTCTAGGTTGTGTTCTCAGGGTTCTCACATCTGGGCCCCACCCCCTCGCTTCAAGGATAGGTATGTGATCCACATCTGGCTGCCGATTGATAGTACCCTATGCCTTTTGATACCGATGGTTCGAGAGAGGGTAGACATGGGAGTCAAGCAGAGCACATCAGAATCCAAGCCCAGGGAGAATTATACAGATGATAGGAAGGAGACTTCCTTCTCCTGCTGGGGAGGCTAACCTTGGGAGAACCTGGTTCTGGAGTGGTCCATTAGAAAGTGCTTGTGCAGTAAGCTAAACAGAATCAAGCAAAGATGGAAAGCGAATGGAGAGATGGTTCTTGAGATGGTGAGTCCCCGGCTCAAGTGCTGCAGCGCTGTTTTCAGTTGCTCTTCTTGTGTCCTCGGAGCCTTCCTCTCTGCCCTTCCCCGCTATGTGAACCAGTCCGTTCCCTGCCTGCTGTATAGAAGGCTTATACTGTGTTTCTGTCACTTGCTCGCAAGGGAGGCCAACTATGAGGGGCTTTGGCAGGAAGAAACTGATGGCACCCCTGCCACAGGCAAGGGAAGATTTAGAACCCATTCCTGCAAATCAATGTCAGTTTCCTCAAAGGGGTCTTTGGAGAGCCTGGCCTGGGACATCCCAAAATGTAAGTAAGTGTTTGACTCCTGAGTGTTTCTCATGGAAATTGGATTCTATTATTTTCTATCCCCTTCCCTCTTAAAACATGTCCATGGCTTCCATGGCCATGAGGGTGGAGGGCGAGGCCTGACCTCTGGTCTGGATCAGGGCTCTGCAGGTTTTTTCTATTAGGGGAAGAAAGTAAGTATTTTAGGCTTTGTGGGCCATAGGGTCTCTACCTTAACCACTCAACTCTGCTATTGTAGCCAAAAGCAGCCAGAGCCAATAAAACAAATGAATGTGGCTGTGCTCCAATAAAACTTTACTGACAAAAATAGGCAGGGGGCCATAATTTGCCCACCTTTTGATCTGGAACATCTAGAGCAGTGGTTCTTAACCTGGGTTCTATCGAACCCTAGGGGTTTGATGAGTCGGTCTCAGGGGTTCGGAGAAGCCTCTGCGCAGAGGTAAAGACACACTTGTGTAAAGTCGTGATGACACGCCCCGCTTGGTCATCACTTGCTGCAGAGGATCACGTTACATTGCTTGGCCAACCAGTGCTGCGGGGAATTTAGTGCGTGCAATAGTCAATGGCCGTCGTAGTTGTATGTCGTGTGGTTTCTTTCTTAATATTTTAATCCATACTAAGTATGTCGAGCAAAAAAAGAAAGAGGTCGGACGAATATGTACAACATGGATTCACATGTATCACGGAACGGGATGGGAGTCAGCGTCCTATCTGCATGATATGCAATGCCAAGTTGAGCAACTCTAGTCTTGTACCAGCAAAACTAAATTTGGAAAAAAAAGTCATATTTTATTTATCACTAAAGAAGGGTTCGGTGAATGCGCATATGAAACTGGTGGGTTCGGTACCTCACAAAAGGTTAAGAACCACTGATCTAGAACCTTACCTTCCATACATATATCCAGCCTCACTGGCCTCCAATCAGAATCATCTTGCTCTAACCCACAAACTCCCTCCCCTCACAGAGCTCTTAGTGTGACCTACACGTCTGAACCTGTGTAAGCTTCACCGCTAGTATACTCTTGGGGCACTCTATCTACCTCTTCGTCATGGTATCCGTGTCATAGTTGTGATTTCCAGTGTTTTATGTGGATTTGCTGTCTTCCCACTAGATAATAATTTCCATGTGTACAAGGCCCTGTCTGTTGTGTTCAGTGTCTAGTGTAGCACTTAGTGCATTTTAGTAGCATAATATACATGTACTAAATGAAAAGGAGGGGGTCCGGGAGGGAGGGGGATGAGGAGAGAGAAAGAAAGATGGAAGGAGGAAAGAAGGAATCGGTCCTCTGAATCTGCCTGTCAAATTACTGAGCATTCAAGAGCAAAAAAATAAATGGGTATTTTTCTTATCTGCCCATTGTTGAAATCAGTAGAACATGAAGACTTGATGATGCTGGCGGTCCTTCTTGTCCATTCAGACATTTGGTAGCCTTTGGTGCTTGAAGATGTTCCCTGGAGGTGACATCAGATCTCCGGTTGGCTGTGCAGTTGTTGGGGACTTTTTTGTAGCCCTTTCTTCCAATATCCTGATGTTCCCACATTGCCCTCGGTGTGTCCAAGTTCTCTGTAAGGGATGCCAGTCAAGGTTGGCTCTCCCAAAATACCCTTTCCCAAAGTCACTCAGACATCCTGGAGTCAGATCCCAGCTCCAGGACTTAATGGTTATGTGACCTTGGGCAAGTCACTGGAACTCACTGAACCTCAGCTTCCTCTCTGTAAAGTGAGGATAATAAAATTACCTAGGACACAGGGTTATTTAGAGGAATTAATAAAATAACGTTTAGAAATTACTTAAAGCGAGCTCGCTTCGGCAGCACATATACTAAAACTGGAACGATGCAGAGAAGGTGAGCATGGCCCCTGCCCAAGGATGACACGCTAATTCGTGAAGTGTCCATATAAAAAAGAAAAAAAAAATTACCTAAAGCCTGACATATTTAGTGTCAATAAGTTAACTACTGATAGCTAAATTTTGGAAAAAGAACAATCTGTTTATCTAAGTGAAGCAATTGGGCCCACCCTTAAAATATGTGGGCTCACATATTTTAATCAAGTCTCACTTTATTCAAGGCTAGAGTACAAATGGTCTAAATGTTTAAAAATTATAAATTGCTTTGGCTGGGTGGCTCAGTGGAGAAAGCATCATCCCAGCACACTGAGGTTGCAGGTTTGATCCCTGGTCAGGGCACGTATGAGAAGCAATCAACATGTCTACAACTGAATGGGACAACTAAGTGGAACAGGGACTTGATGCTTCTCTCTCTCTCCCCCCATTCCCCACCTTCCTCTCCTCAAATCAATGGAAAAAATTAAAAGATTATAAATCAAGCTGTTAAATTTGTTTTCAATGTCTACATTAATGAATATGGCCTCATAATGGCAAAATTATTTTAAAAATTGGAAAACTATACTTTTAGAAGACCAAAAGTTGGAAAAATATAAAAAAACAACTGAATTTAATTATTATTGTACATGTGCTGTTGATGGCCCAGAAATATTTGGGTGACTGATAAAATAAAGGCATATTTTATGATTTCTATATTTTAAATAACTTATTTTTTTCATGCCAGAAAAAAATCACTAGTTATATAATTACAATCAAAATGTACACATAATTTATGTGCCATTGACAATAAGAATATAATGGATTAAAGTTAACATGCTATTATATTCAGAGTATCATATTTGAATATATTTTTATCAAAAATGTAAATGAAAGTAAATGCAAATAATAAGAACTGAATACTTTGGAAGAAATTTTATTTTTAAAAACAAAATTATAATGTCATAATGAATAAAAATTATAAATAAATAAAAAAATTTTAAATAAAGCTGCAGTTTTTGACATTTCAAAATGGAATTTTTAATAAATATTTACAAACATAAAACTATTTACAATTCTAGTAATCATTTTTTTAACTTGGTTGCCAATGTAAATAATATCACACTTCATTCATGCTATCCCTAGATTTATAGATATATTTAAGAGTAATATGAATTTTTTAGGGGAAAGCATGAATACGGTCCCCCACTACCACAGCTGTGCAGTCAGACGTTTGGGGAAATGGAACAGGTCAGCATGCCCAGAATGCAATGGCTGAGCCTCCCCCTGTGAAAATGATCTTGGTGATCATGGTATCTTCCCTACGAGGTAAGTAAGAATTGATTAGTATTATAATACTATGGTTCTCAACTGTCCATGTGCACTTCTTTTGTGTGTTTAAGCTAATTATTACTTTAGAAACTACAAATGGAATACAAAAGGAAGAAAAAGTGTTGGCAGGAATGATAGATACCAAAATCTGTTTAATTCATGCTATCTGAGGGGAAGGAATTGACAAGTTAATTAACCTGCCGTTTCTGTTACTAAAGTCTCCTATTACTTCAGTCCTTCCCCTCTGCCCTCCGAAATGATGTCTGTCTCAAGGATGTTGGCAGCAGCAATGTGCAACCTTCATGTTGTTGGGACTCAGTAGCCTTGGTTTAGAGGACAAAAGGCAAAATGTGGAAAAGTTTTCCCTGGGGCCTGAGCAGTGTTGGTCCCAAGTGTGGATGTTTAGTTTAGGATTAGGGTAAGTGACGTGCCAGTTCTGAGCACCAGGTCCCAACTGACAGAAGCATACACATGTTCTTTAGTGTGTGTGTGAGAGAGAGAGAGAGAGAGAGGGAGAGGGAGGGAGAATGTGGTATCCTTTAGGGCAGAGACCTTTCTTCTGTGCCCAGGTCTTAGAACAGTTTGTAAAGGAATTACCTGGAAGGTTGACCGATAGGTCATTTGGGGCATTTGCAATGTAACAAAGGTTCTGCTTAACCCTCAAAGAATTCCTGGCATGAATGGGGCCTTCGAAGGCAATTTTGAGCCAAGGAGATGTACAGTGCTCCTTGCCCTCTCTGTGACTTTGTCTACTGCACATCAGAAGAGCGAGCCCTTCAGCCAGGGGTACTCATTCTGACTCTGCGCTCTATGTGCTTTAGCTAAGCAACAGTAGCACCACAGTAACAAAATACCTAGGGAACAAATGTTTTAATTCTTTTCCTCCTGATTGAGCAGAGTTTCAGGGAAGTACTTTGATAAGTACATTAATAATAATAAACACATCAAAATAAAACAGAACTAATGAGAGAATGATAAGATACCGATCTGCAGAAATGCCAAAACTACTTTTTTAATCAGGAAAAGATTACCAAAACATATTGCTCATAAGTACCTAAGAAAAGCTTTTTTTAAAATAAAGGTACTGTTACATGAAGATATGGGATAATCCCTCAAATAAAAATGGAGACAAGTATCAATTTCCACTTTACAAAGAGGAACTGGAGGCACAGAGAGGCTCGGCAACTTGCACAAGGTCATACAGCCGTTAAGTAGCAGGGACAGGATCATCATGTTCAGATTCTGACCTGGTGACCACCACAGCACACCAGCTTTTTGTTCTTTCTACCCCACAACCAAGGGAAACAAATAATCAACATTAGCAAAAATTCAGTAGGACCTCTGGGTGAGCACCTTTCTTCTGCTTACAGTTCAGGCTCCCCAGAAGACGGAGATGTCTTACTAACACTGGCAGAGAGTTAGTGAGCGTGTGTTCAAGTGTCAGGTTATAAGATGTAAAGCCGCACTTACTGGCTGACCTTTCCTATTGGATAAAACTCTGACCACTGAACTTTAAAGTGCCTTTTTCCTCCAATTATGAAACATTGACTTGCTTCAGCTTACTTTCAAAGTTCAATAAACTTCACGAGGTTACTACAAGTTGAAAAAATGCCAGCAGGGCCTCAAGCACAGCTGACCCTCAAACAACACAAGTTTGAACTGTGTGGAACCATTTATATGCAATTTTTTCCAATAAATACATACAGTACTGTAAATGTATTTTCTCTTCTTTATGATTTTTTAAATAACATTTTTGTTTCTCTGGCTTTATTGTAAGAATACAGTATATAATATATGTAATGTACAAAATATGTTAATTGACTGTTTTTTGTTATCGGCACGACTTCCCGTCAACAGTGGGCTATCAGTAGTGTTGTGAGGAGTCAGGACTTACATGTGACTGACCATGTGGCAGTCAGCACCCCTAACCCGCCTCATTGTTCAATGATCTCCTCTAGTAAGGTGGGCAAACATGTTGTGCCATAAACCTATCAACAGTATACATTTTGGCAATATCTTTATGACTGATAATTATAGTTTTTAACAGCTTTATTGAGATGTTTTTCACATACCATAAAATTCACCGTTTAAAGTATACAGTCGAGCCTGACTGGGCGGTGGCACAGTGGATAGAGCGTCGAACTAGGATGCGGAAGACCCAGGTTCGAGACCCCGAGCTTGCCAGCTTGAGCACGGGCCCATCTGGCTTGAGCAAAAGCTCGCCAGCTTGGACCCAAGGTCGCTGGCTCCAGCAAGGGGTTGCTCGGTCTGCTGAAGGCCCGCAGTCAAGGCACACGTGAGAAAGCAATCAATGAACATCTAAGGTGTCTCAACGGCAACGAAAAACTAATGATTGATGCTTCTCACCTCTCTCCGTTCCTGTCTGTCTGTCCCTATCTATCCCTCTGACTCTCTCTCTCTGTCCCTGGAAAAAATTAAAAATTAAAAAAAAAAATGTATATAGTCGATTAGATTGTAGTATATTCAGAGTTGTGTTACCATGACCACAATCTAACTTTAGATCATTTTCAACACACTAAAAAGAAGCCCCATGCCTATTAGTAGTCACCCTCCATTACCTCCACCTCTAGCCCTAGGCAACCACTAATCACTTCTGTCTCTGTGTATTCGCTTAATCTAGTTATTTCATGTAAAAGGAATTATATAATATGTGATTTTTTTGTTGTTACTGGCTTCTTACGCTCAGCATAATGCTTTCTAAGGTCGTGTTATAGCATGTATCATTATTTCATTTTTTGTTTTAATTCAGTGAGAGGAGGGAAAGCAGAGACAGACTCTCTCAAGTGCCCTGATGGGGATCCAGCTGGCAGACCCACTAGCGGGTGATGCTCTGCCCTTCTAGGGCACTGCTCCAGTGCTCTGTTGCTCAGCAATCAAGCTCTTCTTAGCGCCTGAGGCAGAGACAATGGAGCCATCCTCAGCGCCTGGGGTCTACTCACTCCAATTGAGCCATGATTGCAGGAGGGGAAGAGAGAGAGAGAGAAGCGAGATGGGGAGGTATGGAGAAGCAGATGGATACTCTTCCTGTGTGCCCTGTCCAGGAATCGAACCTGGGACATCCACATGCTGGGCTAATGCTTTACCATGGAGACAACCAGCCAGGGCTTCATTCTATTTTATGGCCAAATAATATTATATTATGTGGATATACAATTTATTTATGCATTTATCCGTTGTTAGACATTTAGGTTTTCCCACTTTTGGGCTATGATGAATAATGCTTCTATAAACATTTGTGTACAAGTTTTTGTGTGGACGTATGTTTTTATTGCTCACATTTATATATCTATGGATATAATAACTGTTGGGTTATATGGCAGCTCTATGTTTAACCTTTTAAGGAACTGCTAGACTGTTTTTTGAAGCAGGTCACCATTTTACATTCCCACTAGCAGTGTATGAGGGTTCCAAGTTCTCCATTTGTTCACCATCACTTGTCTTGATTTTAGCCACCCTAGTGGGTGTATGATAGAGTCTTTTTGTGGTATTGATGTGCATTTCCCTGGTGTCTAATGATTCTTGTTGGATTATCTATTCAAATCCTTTGCCCATTTTTAAATTGGGCTATTTGTCTTTTATTATTAAGTTGTAAGAGTTCTTTATATTTCTGGATTCAAGACCATTTTCAGATGTATGATTTGCAAATATTTTCTTCCATTCTGTGTATTGTCTTTTCACTATCTTGATAGCGTCCTTTGAAGCACAAAGTTTTAAAATTTTGATGAAGTCAGATTTATCTGATTTTTATTTGCTTGCTTGTGCTTTTGTTGTCATATCTAAGAAACCATTGCCTAACCCAAGGTCACACCTATGTTATCTTCTAAGAACTTTATAGTTTTAGTTCTTACATTGAGATTTAATCCATCTTGAATTAATTTTGTGTATGGTGTGAGGTAAGGGTTCAACTTCATTTGTTTTCATGTAGCTATCCAGTTGCACCAGACCAATTGTTGAAAAGATTGTTTTTTCCCTCATTGAATTGTCTTGTAACCTTTTCTAAAATCAATTGACCTTAAATGTGAGAGTTCATTTCTGGATTTTCAACTCAAGACCTCAGGGCCTTTGCATAAGCAGTTCTTTTATAATAAAGTTCCCTACTGTTCACTTCAGCAGCACTTATACTAAAACTAGAAGTTTCCTTGCCTTCCTGCCAGACTGCCTGTTTATTCTTAAAGACTCTTTATCCCCTTTCCCAGGCATTCTGACACACCTTCCATAGGCCTCATTGTTCTCGGTACATACTTCTATCCGTGACTCTGTCACTCCACAGGGTACTTAAATTTGCTAATATGCCTATCACTCCAACTAGATTGTGTTTCTTGGAGACAGGGACTACATCTTACCTGTCCTTATCACTCCAGGTCCAAGAATTCAAATTGTATTGAATGAATAATTTGGATCTATTTGGTTTACATAAACTTTGGGAAGAAGAGCAACTAAAATTTTAACACTATTAACCCCAGAAAGCACATCTGTGGGCATGTTTTTTATACAAACTGAAGAAGAGCTTTGAAAATGATTGGATTCATTAAAATGTTTTGGTTTATTAAGAGCCTTGTCAGGCTTTATGCATCCATAATTACAAGAAATCCATTTGAGGACCAGAATGCATTGGTCAAATAGGCCAATGGTCATCAACACTTCTCTTTTCCAGAACCCTACAGAAACTGACCTGGGTGCTTATCCCACCCCTAGCAAATTCTGTTCTCATTTGTGCTATTTTCCTCAAACCACACCTGGGCTCATTACGTCCTCTGGATCAATAGGTGGAAAATTGTGTTTACTCATGTGTTTCAGATGTTTGTACCCTCACTGTCTTACTTCCTGGCTCAGATGAAAATGTCTTTGGACTGAAGGCAATTCAAGAGCTGGTTAAGAATATTGATCCTGCCCAATTTAGATGACATGCCTTTTTTTAGTCATTCCCATCAGAGTAAGAGTAATCAAGACTCTAGACTAATGAGTGTGTGGTCCTTTCCATGAAATTGCTTATCTGGGCAGACCTTTCTTCTTCCATGTTCTTCACTTACCTCAAAGGTCTCTGGGTGTGGAGTTGGGGGTGGATCCCTTTCTTAAAGAAGAGAATCCAAATTGTCTTTGGCCAAGGACAGTTTCCCACCATTGCATTTACTACTTCATTCATGTATTCTAATGAACAAAACTGACACATATTTCTAATGTAATAAGAAGGTTAGGAATCTTCTAATTTGAAACTGTTTCACATGTCTCAACTCTGCCAAGGATCCTTCAAAGGACTTAATATTACTTTAAACTACAGAGCCACTACAAATAACCCTGCCTTTGTTTTAAAGTTCGAAGGTCATACCTGAATCTTGAATGAATGGCACTTAGTTTGTGAAATCAATAATTCTCTTACCCTCTATATTAGTCCTAAACTTTATTATTATTATTATTATTATTATTAAAGCATTTTTAACTACTCATTCTACTGTGAAATCAGCAAAACTGCAGAAGAGACTTTAAAGCTACAATCTTTGGGAGCAACAAAAACGAAAGGCCTATTTAGGAAACCCAGAGTTGAAGAGAAGGGGAGGAAGGGGTTAAGCTGATCTCTCCCCCTCCTCCCATGGGGCCAGAGAGAGGTCAGCAAGCAGTCTTACTCTGATGCAGTTTCCCTCACATGGAAATACTAAGAAACTAACCACTCCAAAATTTTTGTTTGTTTTTAAGTCAAATAATTTTGGGAAGCAGGTGGCTAACCTCTGATAAGCAAAGTCCTTACTACAGACCAGGGAGCTTCTAATATGCTCATGTGTGTTATGATTCTCAAGGAAGAACGTGGCGTATCGTTTTCTCTAAAGGCGTTTGACTATGAAACACTTTCTTCCCAGATCATCTCTTTTCAAGGTTAGAGTCCCATGAAACATACTTTGGGAAATGTTGCCTGACGCCTTTTATAAGAGTATAACTCCTGGGTTTGGAATTCAATTCACACTTCTTTATCCATACCTGGAAACCCTCCCCTCAAAGAATAATCACCTCTCAAGAAGGAGAATGGGAGGAACGTTTGCACTGCTTAGGGCATCTGTGGCTTAATTCAGGGAAGTGTTTCCATGCTATTTGGTGAGAGCTAAGCCGTGTCCTCTAGTATCGCTTATCAGTAATAAGGGTGGTATTTTCATTTCCATCTGTTGGCATCCTGTGTCTCTCAATTTGTTCAAAACTCAGCATATTTTTTTTCTGGGCCTATTACAACCCCAGTGAGATCCATTAAGCTGGGTTCCTCCAAACACATTGTGAAAACCACCGCTGTAGGTGAATGGGGGTTGGGTGGGCCTCACAGAGTGGAAAGCAAAGGAAGAACAAAATCAGATGAAGAGATGCTGGAGGCAGGGAGACCTGACGAAGTCCAGGAGAAAGATACTGGGGACCAGATGTAGGGCAGTGATGGTTAGGGAAGAGAGGAAGTTGTGTGTGGGGGGGGGGGGGCAGATGGGTAGGCAGAACTTGATGACTGATGGCCCTAGGACAGAGGGGAGCTAAGGATGACATCCTGGCACCTGACGTGGGTGACTTTGAATGGAGCTACATGAAGAGGAATAAAAGGGGAAGGACAGTTGTTATCTTTATCTGAGCTGTGTGTCCTCAACGCTCCAGGGTACAGAAAGGGAAAGATAGCGTTGGTAATAGAGAGGAAGAGGGAAATTATGAGATCGGAGTGAGGCTTCCTAGGATCGGTATAGAAAATCATTTAAGAATGAACAAGTGCCAAGAGAAATCTTCACTTTGGGGCTTGTCCTTGGAGGCTGAATTAACTAGGTAGGCCCTAAATCTAATGACAAGTGTCCTTAGAAGGGACAGAATAAAAGACACAGGAAGAACAAAGGAGGTCATGTGAAGATGGAGGCAGAGATTAAAATGATGCAGCCACAAACCAAGGAATGCCAAGAGTCATCAGGAGCTGGAGGAAACAAGAAAAGATTCTCCCCTGGAGTCCTGGTGTGAGCATGGCCCTGCTGACATCTTGATTTCAGACTTCTGGTTTTCAGAACCTGAGACAATCAATTTTTGTTGTTCTAAGCCACCCAGTCTGTAATAATTTGTTACAGACGCCAGAGAAAGCATTATAATACATGAGGAACAGAAATGAGAAAGAACTCAAACTAGCTTTGACAACATGAGAGGTGGAAAGGGCATTTTCTAGAAAGATACAAGGGGAATATCATGGATTCCAAGGACAAGAAGTTCAAGCTGGCCTCCTAAGGGACCAGGACCAGGCTTAGAAAATTGGGAATAAGGTGGCACTGTCGTTATTCATGGGCACTTGACCTCTCTCCTCTTGCCATTCTTCTGTCTCTCTCTGTAGGCTGGTTCTTCATGCACGTGGCCAACCCAGCCTGTCTTCACATTGCGTTTCAAGTGCTTAACAGGCCAACAAAGAACTCTGAAGTCTGACTCCAAATAACAGGGACAGATAATCCCTCAGCCTTGGCAGAATCAACTCTTGCCCAGGGGTGAGACCTTGTGTCTGGGGGCCTTAGTTGGGGGTGAGGAGGCTGCTGGCAGATATCTACCTGAATGCCAGAAACCATTTAAAGGGCAGACAATGTCCATCTATTCACCAACTTGGCAGGTCAGGGAGAATCTGACCTTCCTTCCAGACTTCCTTCCCAGCCCTCTACCCTTGCGTCTCCTCCAGCTCCTCTGGGGCGGAACCACATCACATTACCGAGGAGAAAGGCAGGTGAAAAGCCATCCGTTAGAGTCTTTCCCTGTTCTAAATGTGAAGTTCATCTACGGAACAAAAGCATTATTGATTTTTGTCCTTTATAGTCATATAAGGGCCAAAACAAACAGTAAATTTGTGCTGCTCTTGGTAAAATATTTGACTTTTGTTTTTTCTTTTTGGACTTAGATCTTCAGTTTAAATCAGACCCATTTATTTATTTCTTTACAGTCTGCTTTTGAAGGACTCCCTTCGGCTATGTGGCACAGGAGATATTTCGAGCTTGAAGGAGGGCCTTTGGCTATTATGCCTTTGATCAGCAAAGCAAAGCCTCCAACCAAACAGAAATCCAAGCCAAGCAGGGCTCTGGCAGAACAAGAGAAACAAGTTCTGGGGGAGCTTTCCCTTCCTTGAACTTGAGTCAGTAATCAAGGAGCATTTGTTGAGTCCATACTGAGTGCTGGGCATGGGGTTAGAGCTAGGATTACTGAGGGGAATAAGCGGATATGGTGGGTCCCACATGGAGCATCCGGCCGTGGGACAGGCAGGCAGAAATAAAGGAAAATGACGCAGAATGAATGCATGATTGCAAGCTATAACAAAGGCCGGAGAGGAGCAGTGCCTGGCTGAGGGAGAGTGAATCAGTCAACAATTAGCCCAATGGGTCAGGAGGGCAGATTTCCCTGAGATCTGCAGCATGAGGAGGGGTTGAATTAGATGAAGCTACACAGGAGTGGGGAGGCAAAGGGAATATTGCATACCGATCTTCATTACGCCATCCAGGTAGAAACCCACATAATGTAAATGAAAGACGTTAAGGCCCACAGAGTCGGGAAAGGATGAGATGGCAGGGGATCGCCCTTTGCTTCTTCGCTCTCTGTAGATACAGGGGCTGCCTGTGGTTTTCCACCAGGTCTCTGACACTGTGGGGATCTCCCCAGAGCCCTGTAAGAGGCTCCCAGCATCCTGCCTTGCTGAGTGCCCTTGGGGGTTACCTAGTGTTTGAGAGAGCTCTTAGTCTAAAGGAGTCTAGGCAGACAGAAAATATAGATATTGCCAGAAACAAAATTAATTATGACGAGAGGAGCTATTTGATTTTCTAAGGGAGAAGATAGGGTTCTTGGGGACATGGGGGAGATGCCCCCTGAGATTTGCCCACCTGAAATGTGCCCATGTGAGGTCTGCCCACCCGAGGCCTGCCAGTCCTCCTAAGAAGGCCAGCTGCAAGAGTAAGTTTGTCACCCCAGAAGCAGGAATTGATGTGGGGAAAGGTAGAGGCCATCAGCAGGGGGCACTTGGCTTCCCCCCAGGACCCTTTCCTGGCCCTTCCCTCCCTGTGTGCCACAGGAGCCGGGGCCCCCTCTCTCCTGGCCTGCTTCTTAATGCTTTGCCAGCTGTCCGTCTCCCCAGCTGGTTGCTGGGTTACTCGAGGGACTGGATCTTTTCCAGCGTTTGTTGTGTGCCTACCACCTGGCATTTACATGATAAGCATCCAATCCAGATTTATTAAAGGAACGAATACATGGAGTTTATTAATTTAAACTCTGCTTTGGTCCCAAACATTTTGAGGCTAAATCATGGTGCTTAGAGGTCGATGAATGAGATTAAGTGAAGGCTATTGTTCACACTGCCTTGTACATTAGCAGGTGCTCAATTGTGACCTATCGGATGGGCACTTATAACTCTCTCCATGTTAATGCTCCGGTGTTTATATGTAGCACGATTTATTTCTTAATGGAATCGATCTTGTAACAAAGCAGCACTTTGGGGCAGCGTTCACAGATTCCTAAGCTAGTTATTTCCGTGAGGCGGAGATCTTCCCATGACCATTCCCTTTGTGTGTAAGGCTATATATTTCTGCCCTTCAGTGAAAGATAGGATGTAGGCCTTTCTGTCCTACCCCTGACCCTTGTGGGTCAGGACAACTGGTTCCCCTATTGTTGGTGCGTGTTCAGGAAACAAAGGCTGAACATCTTTCAGCAAAGGCAGTTGAAGTTTCTGTATCTCGTCCTTGCATAATGGGCTCTTCCAGTTACGGCAGCACAAGGGTGGGACGAGTGGCAGCCCGCCAGTGTGGTCTGTAACCTTTGGATAAACATCAATATTTATCAGATCCACTTTCATGTGCTTCCTCTGCTGTGGGGATAGGGAGACTTCCCTGGGCTTGTATATTGTTCTCTCTGTAGGAGATAAACATTTGGAGCTATTAAGGGGAAAAAAATGTTTGTTCTCTGCTCCCCAGTTACCTAGGCTAATTTATTGCACTAGGAGGCCCCGTAATTCATTAATAATATACAAACACAAACCAAGGGAAGAAATTGCCTTGTTAATTGACTTTTGTGATGCTAATCTAAGACTCACTGGCTTTAAACAGTACCCAGCAACCGTGCTTATACCTACCACACACTTTACAGAAAGCAGAAAGCCACCCAAGGCAAATACGGAAAATCGTGGCCTCTGGCCTTCGTAAACAAACCTTCACCTCCGCCCGTTCTCTTTAGGAATTTTGAGGGAGAGGAGACCAGGAAAAGAGACAAGGAGATGGAGGTAGATTCAGCCACCCTAGGATACAGTCCGACAGGTGTACTACAGGTGAAGGCTGGGATATGCCGGGCTGTGCAGGCTGTGGCCAGGCTTCCTAGCCCACCACAGATGGCTGCGAAGCTTGATTAGAAACAGTGTCACTGGGCTTAGCTGACTGGTCCAATTAGGAGCAAAGTTCATTGGTCTAACTAAACCTTCCCTGACACCTCTAGGCTAGGCTTTCCCTGTGCTCTGTGATCAGTGCTTATAGAGAAGTCATGACATTCTTGTCTGTTCGTTGATAATGAACGGGAGGCAGCAGAGTTGAGCGATGAAGTTTTACAGGTCAGTCTTGATGGTCAGATGGACCTGGATTTGAATCCTACTCATTCTCTCTCCCTTTGTGACTGCCAGTCACCTGCTCCCACCAGCCTGAAGCTGGAATTTCAAGTGCATGATGTGACCCAGGTATGAGCATCCTCATCACTTCCTCTGAGTCTGCAGTGGGGGGGATCACCTGTATGACAAACCTGGCTCCTCCTTAAAGAAGCCACACCCCCAGGGCACAGGAGCTACACCCCCAGGGCATGGGGAGCCACACCCCCAGGGCGCAGGAGCCACACCCCCAGGGCACGGGGAGCCATGTGGATTTCAGGCAGTTTTCATAGGTGAGGCAAAGGGGAGCTGCCTGCGTGTCCTACTTGATTTGTCCATTCTTCCCAAGGCCCCTTTGATTGCTTTGCCTCTGGGACTTTTCCTCTCTGACCTTGCTCTTTGGAGTCTCCCAATTCCTCTCATTCTTATCTTTCTTGATGAAAAGAATAAAAGAAAGAATCTCGAAACTGTGGTATGAAGCTTGAGATTCATTTTGCTGGTTTGTAAAATGGAAGTGATAATAATTCCTATTCTCATAAGGTGAGAGGGAGAATGAAATGAGAATTAAGTAACTGTAAACTCTAAAGCAATGTTTCTGCGACGTGACCTATGGAATTGGTTTGACGGGTTGCATCAGCATTAAAACAACGAAGTAGGATAGTATATATATACATATATATATATATATATATATATATAACATCAAAAGGCATTGCTTGTAATAGGGTAAGTTTTATTTTGTGAATCTTTGCTTTCAGTTTTATATGTGGAGGCGTACCACTGTAAAATGGATTTTTTCACTGTCAGTTAGGGTAAAAAAATAAATCTTGGAAGAATTTGTCATCAAATTCACCTTCAGTCTTGAGTTGGAGATCTCTGGGACTCAGAGAGTCATAAAACCCTAATGTTAAAAGACCAGAGACCTCCCATCTGGACCCCAGAAGGTGGCTATGATGTCACACAAAACGCACATTCTGGCAGCCCAGGAACTTAATGTGTTTGTTAGGCTCAGATAGCATTTATAAAAATTTTTGAATTAATTGCCATCATTTGGAGAGCAGGAGAGAGGACATAAAAATCTAGATTTTCGCCTCACTGGAGAATTTGGAAGGTGCCATACCAGGCATCTTCCCTGCAGCCACTGTCCCACCTGTGTCCTCATCTGTCTCCTGCCCAGTTAAGGAAGCACTGTAGGCTACCGCTTGACCTGGAGTCCTTCTCACCTAAGGCTCAATATTTGTTTTAAAGAATCACAAAGCTAGAGGGTTCCTTTGGTCCAAACCCTAATTTGTGGATGGAGGATAGGGGCCCGGGGAGGAGGTGACTCACGAGGTCACAGGGATCATAAGTGATACAGATGGGCAAAGCACCCTGCTCTCCCCCTCCGGGGTCAGTGTCCCTGACCTCATAAAGGCTGAGACTTTCTTATGAGATGTGTCTGATTCACCTCAAAGGTCGTCAGTGCGTACTCTTTTCCTTTGTCTAGGCCAAGTCAAATGTTTACGTTGCAAAAGTGAAATTAGATCCAGAGCGGTTCTTGCTTGTCTTCCGCGGTATTTACACATCTCTGTCTTTGCCCTCCGTGACTTTTCCTTGTGGCCTTCTGTGGTGACAGCTGCTTTGAGCCTGGCTTCTTCTGCTGGTGGAAGACATCTGAGCAAAGGGACTCATCTGTGTGGGCGTTTGGGAAGGACACGACCCCCAATGTTGTCTGGCTCCCCGCTTGTAGTTGAAGGACAGAGAAAACCAGTGTGGTGTGCAGCTTTTGTCAAGTGCGGTCAGCAGGCTGACGTGTGTGTAATTCCCTGACCAGCCAAGAGAGAAGGTGCAGGTTGGCCTTAACGGGGCCATCCTTAGAGGGGGGCCACCCTGTGCCGGGCCCAGGCCCAGGAACTTCACAAATATTTTGGTAGTTTTAAATTTTTTTAAATTTGTTTTGCGTAATAAAAATAGTCTAACATACACAAAAGTAGAAAGAATAGTCTATGATCCTCCATACATCTATCATTCAACATTTATCAAGATTTTGCTGTGTATGCTTCCTAACCCTCCCTTTTAGCTTTTCCTTTGGCATGTAATTTATGTACAGTAAAATGCATAGATTTTAAATGTCAAGTTAGATAAGTTTTTAAACTTTTATTATTTTAAAATAAGTCTATTCAGAAGTTGCAAAAAATATATAGAAAAATACCCATATACTCTTCAGTGAGATTCACCAGATATTCACAAATTACTACATTTGCTTTATCATGCATTACACACATACACGTAACACATTATAATTATTTTTCTGAACCATCCTTAGGATTATGAGTTTTGCCAAATATTTATGCCCATGTAAACTTCACTGAAATCAAGTTATAGAACATTCAGTACCCCAGAAAGTTCCCTGGTGCCCTTTACCATGTCTTATTTTTTTATTTCTTTTCATTCATTTCACTTAATTTTCATTTCAGTTTTCATTCTCAGTTTTCTTATCATTGATAAGTTTTGTCCTTTCTTGAACCTGATGTAAATGAAATCATCCCCACTTTATTTCTGCTTAATTATTTTAAAGCAAACCACAGGTCTCAGGTTATTACATCTCTACATACTTTGTAAATATCTCTAAAAGTTATGGACTTTCTTATTTTTTTACAAAACCACAACACCAGTGGGATTATATGAAATGTCTTCATAATGAGCTACTATGATTATCTCCATTTTCCAGGTGAGCGCACACTTGCCCAAAGTCACCCAGCAAGTAGGTGGTGGCGCAGGTAGCCCTCTTTCAGGGCTGTCCCTTAACTTCTTAGTCTCTGCCCTTGACCCTGGTGGGGTCCCAGCGGAGCTGTGTGTTGCCTGTGGGGAACAGGAAGACCCTTCCTTCCTTCCTTCCTTCTTCCTTCCTTCTTTCCGTCATTCCTCCCTCCCTCCCTCCCTCCCTCCCTCCCTCCCTCCCTCCCTCCCTCCCTCCCTCCCTTCCTTCCTTCCTTCCTGGACAGAGAAAGTCAGAGAGAGGGACAGATAGGGACAGACAGGAAGGGAGAGAGATGAGAAACATCAATTCTTCATTGCAGCTCCTTAGTTGTTCATTGATTGATTTCTCATATGTGACTTGACCCGGGGGCTGCAGCAGACCGAGTGATCCCTTGCTCAAGCCAGCGACCTTGGGCTCAAGCTGGCAAGCCTTGCTCAAACCAGATGAGCCCGCGTTCAAGCTGGCGACTTCGGGGGTCTCGAACCTGGGTCCACCACATCCTAGTCCAACGCTCTATCCACTGTGCCACCACCCAGTCAGGCCTTAGACCCTTTCTTTCCGCTCCTCTCAGCTGGGCCTCCACAGCACACGACAGTCCCCAAATGCACCCCTGCCCACAGATACACTCATTCACACCAGCTTGTTCTACGAAGGCTGCTTGCTGCCTCTGGCTGCCTCTCTTTAAAGACAGAAGAAAGGGGGGAATAAATAAATAAGATAAAGACAGAAGAAAGAGAACACTCAGCCCCGAGTGGCTGGATGGTTGGACAGACTGGATATGTTTGTGTCTGAAGGCTGCTGAGGCCTTCCTGGTCACCAGGATCTAGACCTCAGAAAGGTGCTGAGGCAAATTAAGTAATCAAAATGTAGACAAGACGCATGCCTTTAAAACTTTAGATCATATCTGCAAATGAGTTTTAAAAATACACAAACCCACATCTATTAAAAAGAACACACACACACACACACACACACACACACACACACACACACACAGAACGAACCCACAGCAATCTGTTCTTCCAGAAGACAATTAGGTAGAAACAAATCTAAAAAACTATTCCCCATACCCCTGAAGAGCACAAAACCCACCAGGAACAAATCACTTACTGTAAGCCTGAATCAACTTCTAATAATCAGGATTTATTTAGTCTCGTAAATTGCAGGGTCCACGTAGCAACTAGGTAAGTTAAACACTCAGCTGTATTATCCACAAATCAAACCTTATACTCTTCCCAGAGGACATATTTGTTTGGTAAAAATATCCTTGTTGTTGGTTTCTAAAACAGAGTTGGATAGAGCTATTTACATGGAAATGAATTTTCAGCAAAACTATGTTTCCCAATTACTTAGAAATAGAAACCTCACTTCTCCACCACCAGATTCTCTTCTCCACATGATAGGCCAGTTGAACATTACAAGGGTTTAAAGCTGTTTCCTTTTTAGGCAGAGAGATCAAAAGAAGGGCCTCATGGACCTGGTGATGGGGGACTGGGGACTGGTGACTGTGAAGGAATGGTTGAGGTTCCAGCATCCCTCCCTTCTTCCCTCCTTCCTAATAAGCTATCTGGCTCCTTTGTAAACTGCTTTATGCACTAAACTTATGTATAAGATTGCCGAGAATATCCACTGGCCTCATTGGTCTTTTTCTTTCTTAGAAATTTCACACAAGGGTGTGGAATTCCTTGGATTTTCAGTTCCCTGTAGTCCTGGGAATTATAATTTGATGCCCATGAACTTGTCACCATGGTTCTGTTTCCTTCCCTCCCTCAACCCCCTGCCCATGAATTCTTGGTATCCTGAGAAGGAAAGTGTGATTTATTATGGAAACCAGAAATGCATGGAGCCTTGAAAGGCCTTTAAAAGTTCTTTATTTAGTCCTTTTACTCCTCCTCCTCTTCCTCCTCCTCCTCCTCCTCTTCCTCCTCCTCCTCCTCTTCCTCCTCCTCCTCTTCCTCCTCCTCCTCCTTCTTCTTCTTCCTCCTCCTCCTCCTCCTCCTCCTCCTCCTCCTCCTCCTTCTTCTTCCTCCTCCTCCTCCTCCTCCTCCTTCTTCTTCTTCTTATTATTATAAAGATCCACACTCATTGAAAAATTAGTAAAACAGAAAAGTAGGATGAAGACAGCAAAAGCCTTCATCATATATTGCTTAGAGACAAGAAAGTATACTCTTGTCTTAAACATTATAAAATGCATCAACACAGCTTGGATCATACAGTATCCACCACTTTATACCCTACTTTTTCACAGGCTTTTTTTAATGCAAGCATTTTTGCTGACTGTATAAGATTCTATTACAAGGATGTACCAAGATTTCCATACAAGAGGGGGTTGGCAGGAGGGTTTGTCTTTCTGTGAAAATTGCTTAAAACTCTTCCTAACCTTTCACTGGGGAACACACTTCTATGGCGTAAGTCAAGGAGTGTGTCATATTGCACACAGCCCGTGCTCGCAATGATGGAGCAGTCGGCCACAAGGAAGCCCAGTGAAGAACGGACTAAAGGCTGTCCCTGTGGAGCATGGCAAGTGCAGGGCTGGGGTCTGTTACCCTGAAAAGCACTCTTGTGTCCTCCCCGGTTAGTGGAGCTGGGGCACCTCTACGTCTTGGTAATAAATCACTTCCTTAGAGCAGTTTCAGGAGAGCTTACTGCCCTCTCATCTCACTTATCATATGTGTGCTTCAGGCCCTTGAAGCCTTTCCAGAACCTTTATTATTCCCACCAAAGGACCCAGAAAAAGTCTGCCTCTTCTCCCCGCAGCACCAGAAGCTGTGCTATAACACACAGCACTATTAGATGTAATGTCCAGAAGGACTGACCGAAATATTTGTTGGATGTCATCTCTGCACCAGGCCAGGTGCCAAGGAATTCTATATACGAGATTTCACTTAATTCTTATGGTCGCCTTATGGGGCAAGGGTCGTTGTCTCCACTTTGCACATGAAGAAAGTGAGACTCAGAGAGAGCTTGAATTAAGTGCTCAAGGCCACCACGTAGGACGGGCAGAACTGGATTGGAACCCACCTCCCTGCATTGAACCCTGTGTCCTGCACCCCAGCCTTTTGGCCATAACCTCAGCTACATGGCTCCTCGCTTTGTTGATCAGGGATCTCTTCCTCCACTCTCACGGTGATCCTGTCTTCATGAAAGGCGAGGAGGACCTTTATCTGCCCGCCCCTGGCTGGTGGAGCCTGCAACGCCCCTTCCCAGACCTTCTCAGCACCAAAGGCAGAGAGCACCCTTGGCCACAACCCTCAAGAGAGCTCGTGAGCCCCCTGGAACCTGACAGCGTTCAGGGGAAGGAGGCAGGAAGAACTCTCCGGGGATGGGGACTTTTTATTTTGTTTCATTTCACAAACACAATGAGAAAATATTCTGCTAATAGGATTGCAATCCAGCAGGCCTCAGCAAGCAGTTCCAAGTAAATAGAGAGCCTCCTGGCACACCTTGAGATTGATAACAGGTCGGGAACCACGACAGGCGACCAGAAATCAATCAGGAGACTTGCTTTTGCTGAAGGGAGACGGTGTGTGTGTTGGGGGGAGGAGGGGCGGTAGGAGAACAAGCGTGAGGCTGCTGCCGTGACCAGCTCCTGTTGATCTTGTGTCTGTTTTTCTTGGGGCCCCACAGCACCCAGGGGCAGAGGAAGCAGCCACGTGGTTCTCTGGGCTGCCCGAGTGCTTGCTGCTCTGACCTCACCAGCTCCTCCTCCTGGTGCAGACGCCCACGGCCTGGGAGGAGGGGTTTCTTCCTCCCGGTCCAGGAAAGGCAAACCCCTGTGGTCCTGAGCCCTGCCCTCCGCCAGGCCTCTCTGGGGAGGCCCAGAGCCTCCGGGACCGCAGCTCTAACTTGGGGCTGAGGGACCACGGCCAGCCTTTAAACTGCTATCTGTGTGAGCATCCTTTGCACATTGTCCTTCCCTGGTCTTCTTATCTCTCATCCCATCAGGCAGATGACCACTCGGTAAGGGGAGCTGGTGAGGGAGCTGCGGGGACCCACGAAGGATGCCGGGTGCCAGAGAAGCGCAGCGCGGGCTCCACTCAGCACGGCATGGCAGGCGGGTCATCTCCCGTGGGTCGCAGGCCACAGAGGCCCATCCTCAGAGGCCGGGTTTATTCTCCAGCCCCAGCAGGCTGTACGGTGCCTGGTTTCCCGGTTGTGTGAGCAGAGAGCTGAGGGACGCTCAGATGTGCGGGGAGAATTGGGACTGTAGGAAATGGCCATCCCAGAGCCACAGATGGACAGGACTTGGCAGGGACTTGAGAGGCCAATCAGCCCATTTCTGTCTTACCACTTGATAATGCCGAAGGTGGGAGTCTGGTTTTGTGTTCATTTATGAAGAACATGAAAGTGATTGAACGGGCAACATGGAAATCAAAATGATCAGGCGCCAAACTGTCACAGATACGGATCCGGTGCGTTCAGTGGACAGTGGCGAGTGGGGCAGAAATGCCCACCCCGAGCTGGTGTCCTTTACTTCGCTCCTTTGGCATTTCTTTGCTATGGATAATGTCTTGCAGCTCGTCCAGGTCAAGGCTGAGCTGGCAACGGTTTTCTCTTGGACAGCTGGGCTCCATTCAGTCCAGGGCCCAACATGTTGACATTTCCAGCTGCTGACATGTTTTTAAAAAAAGAAAGACTTTCATAATTAGGCTTTTAAATTCTTTGTCTGTCATGAGCGCATCATTTAATCCCAATAGGACTGGGAGTGGAGAGGTTGTGTGAGTCACCCCAGGTCACGACACTCCTTACAAACCAATCAGGCCTGCCTTTAAGTCCTGGTTTGGTCGCTCCACCCTTTGGCCTCTTGGCTTGTCCAGTGAGTCTCTGTCCACAAATGACAACCGATGTTGCACTTCAAGCTGTTTTATGGGAGCTCTTCAGCACCGTTATCACTGAGCAGCACGGCAGCCGACAGATGTCGCAGACAATTTCATTAGGACTTCTCAGCATCCTCCACTCTCTTTCCCAGCTTGGCTCTCCTTTGCCAAGGAACCACGCCTTCATTATTCCAATGAATTGAGTCCAGGGCCATAGTCATAGACCCTGCCTCCCACCCAAAATATATCAAATCCAACAAATTCAGGGCCCATTGTGGTACCTCAGTACCCTGAGGCTGCAGCGTGTGCTTCAAGGGTGTATGTGTGACCCCAGCTGGGGTAATCCGAGTTGAGCTCAGGGATTTTGTACTTTGAGCTGTAAGGATGACCCTTTTCCTCTCGGGTGGTCACTGTGCACACGCGAGACCAGAGCTGAGCGTAGACAGTGCTCTGGCGTCTTGGAGAAAGCAGTTTTGGGAAATGATGCCAGCCAGAGGCCAAAGAGAGGGAGAATCCTGAACTGTTGGGGGCCCTCATTTTGATTCACCCTGCTCTTCCTGCCAATATGATTCTCCTTTTCTTTTAAGCCAGTTTGAGTCAACTTTCTAGGACATGCAATCAGAGAGCTCTCAGTGAGAGGCCGGCAGGAGCGATTTCTGGGGCAGCGACTGGGACAGTGGTGGAGGTGGCAGATAGGCTGCTTTGAGAGGCTATTAAAGGAAATGTCCCTGTAGATGGTATGCAAAAAAAAGTATCTACCTCTATATGATGCAAATGACAAAAAAACCCTCCAACCTAAACTGGTGTAAACAATAGAGTTTATAGCCAATGTAATTTAGGAGTCTAGAGAAAAATTCCCCTTCAGGTGATGCTTGATCTAGGCTCTCATGATGTCCCTGAAGTCATTTTTATAATCTTCTCTAAACTGCCTTCCTCATGGTCCTCAGAATGACCCCAGAATCTTCAGGCTTCAGCCTTCCCCCTGTGGTAGCAGCAGACCTCAATTTCAGATCTTCAGAGAGAGAGAGAGAGGATGTTTTTACCACAGGTTTTGCACAAGCTCTGGACTTCCTACTCTTCCTGATGGCCCAGGCTGCATCCGAATCACATGCTTGAATCAGTGCCTGGCCTGGGCAGGGGGTTTTGTTGCAGGGAGGGTATGGGAGGCAATTCCATGTAGATTCCGTGGCAGAGAATGGAGGAGGGAGCGTTCTCCAAAGAAAACTAGAATACTGTTGGTGAGAGAAACCACGACGGAATGTGATGGGCACAGCGACACATGTCCACTGCCACCCTTACTGCTGAGGCCGCCATGTTACATAGACTCAGGTTGGGAATGGATGAGAAGCTGGGGAAGCCTACCTTGAATACAGACGAGTTGAAGTGAAAGTTTTCAAAACAAATGCAGGAGAAACACACTTTGGAGTCATCTGCAGGCACTTGGCCAAGGGATGGCACGTGTTCTAGGTGGCCATTTGGCCACAAAGCAGGGGATATGTAAACCAGACTTCCCCCTCACACCCAGACCCCCATGTGGTAGAACAGGATTCTTCACCTTAACCCTCTGGCACTCCTGACTCTATTGCTTATCGGGGTCAAAGCCGTGTCCTCTCTTTAGCTTTCAGCCTTCTGCAAGTCACCTCCTGGGGCTGGGCACTAACTAGCTGGGCAGAGGCCTGTCTTTGGCAGAGGGCAGGCCCTTTGGGGAAAGGAACTGGTGGGCCATGTTTATGAGCTCCTCATGCTGACAACTGAGGCTCCAGTGATGTCTGCTGAATCAACATTTCTAGGGTTTAGGCTAAGGTTTTTGAGTTTGAAATTCCAGCCAGCTAAATTGTGTTGAGTGCCCTGACTGTGTGGTGATTAGATAGATAACGGCTTCTAAACATGGTGCAGCTTCTTCACTTCGGGAGACCTGACCTTTCTGAATGCCTGAACAGATGTTGCTTTTGCATTATACTTAATAGGGCATAATTAGATTATTGGTAGGGTTCCTCTCTGATGGGACCTCCTACAGATCTTTTAAAAATCACATCTCTTCTTATGGAAAGATGTTCAGGATATATATTCAAGTGACCAAACAAATTATAGAGCAGTAAGTAACACAATCCCCCCACACCCCCCTGAAATGCACAAAACCCACTGATCGGCTACAGTCCAAACTGTGAACAGTGATTCCCTTTGGAAAACGGGATGGGGAAGGGCACTTTTATTTTTTTTACTTCATTTCTGTATTGTCTTTATCTTTGACAGTATGTATTACTTTTGCAATTAAAAAATACTAATATTAAAAATTAAGATCTAGACATATATACTATGGAATACTACTCAGCCATAAGAAATGATGACATCGGATCATTTATAACAAAATGGATTGTCCTTGATAACATTATACGGAGTGAAATAAGTAAATCAGAAAAAAAGAAAAACTGAGAACAGCATGATTTCATACATAGGGGGACATAAAAGTGAGACTATGAGACATGGACAAGAGTGTGGTGGTTACGGGGTGGGAGGGGAGGGGCACAGGGAAAACCAGATAGAAGGTAACAGAGGTCAATTTGACTTTGGGTGACGGGTATGCAACACAATTGAATGATAAGATAACCTGGAGATGTTTTCATTATACATATGTACCCTGATTTATTGGTGTCACCCCATTAAAATTAATAATAATAAAAAAAATTAAGATCTAGAATAAAATAAAAGTAGCTATTATAGTAGGCATGGTGGATTGGTATTACCATTCCTTATACTCTCCTTCTGGTCTCCTGTCCATACCTCAGTAGCCAAAATGGAAAAACTACATTTCCCAGACTCCATTGCAGCTAGGATTCTGGATGTGATTTACATTTAGTCTGCCAGACACCCTTAGGTGAGATTTGGAAGGGGAATGTGAAGCAGGCACTGCTCTGCTGATGCTTGTGCTGAGAAGCATGGGTGAGGAGAAAATCGGCTCTATTGGGGTGGTGGTTAAAAGAAAACACAATATCCAATCATTCAAATTGTGGGGTCAGGGGCAGAGCACCAATTGCTGGTCTGGACTGGAACTTTCCAGTTCGGCAAGTAGCTACCTGGTGGTCAAAGAGTCAGCTGCTCCCTTGTGGCCTGATTCTTCCGTGGGGCTGGAAATTGTACTTTTGTCCAGCCCTTCCTGTCATTTTACAAACTGTAATAAACCCCTTTCTGTTTAAATTAGCTAGAGCTTCTGATTCCTTTAGAAAGCATGAGAGAATTGTTTCTTTAATATTTTTCTTTAAAATTTTTTATTTATTGATTTTTAAAGAGAGGGGAAGGGAGAGGAGAGACATTGATTTTGTTGTTCAACTTATTTGTTCATTGGTTGATTCTTTTTTTTTTTTTTTTAATAACCTCTAAGTTTTTTTTTTTAAGATGACTCATTGTTTTTTATTTTAATTTCTTATTTTATTCATTTTAGAGAGGAGACACAGAGAGAGAAAGAGAGAAAGGGGGGAGGAGCTGGAAGCATCAACTCCCATATATGCCTTAACCAGACCAGTGCAGGGTTTTGAACTGGCAACCTCAGTGTTCCCAGGTCGACGCTTTATCCACTGCGCCACCACAGGCCAGGCTCATTGGTTGATTCTTATATGTGCCTTGATGAGGAATTGAACTCACAACTTTGGTATATCAGGACGATGCTCTAACCAACTGGGCTACCTGACCAGGGCTGGTTCTTTCTTTTAAGTTCAACTAGGGAGACTAGACCAGACTTCTTAAAGTTCCTTCCTAGTAATTTATGGAATCTGATGGCACAAGTGGGAAGGGTCAGGAACGTGGTCTCTGAGCCTCTGAAATCCCGTCTCTGCCTTTTCTCTCCGGTGGACATACCATTTCACTCTCTCTGGTCATGTCATAGTTTCATTTCCAGCCACTTTGCAAGACTAGTCTTCCTAAACAAAACCCTAGGCTAAATGCAAATGGAACGCAAGAAAAACATAAGGAAATAGTAAGGTCGTAGTCCACGGGTCCAATAACATTAACAATAGATCCTGTTGACATAAGAATGGACAGTGCCTCCTATTTTTCCTTTGGTGGTGTTTCTATTTTTTAAACCCTTTTTATATATAATTATTTTTAAGTTTATCTCAGAGACTTCCGTCATGAGGAATTACTCATGTTTATCTCAGAGACTTCTGTCTGGAGGACAAGGTAGAATTCCCTTCCCTGATGGGGTCACCTTGGCAGTCCAAGGCTGGGTCTCAAAGCTTGAGTGAAATTGGAACTTGGAAGTGTTATTTGTCATCTGGCCAAGGCCCCAGAGTCACAGTGCTTCTTCGGACCTTCTCCACCCACCGGCTCTGCTTTGCCCTGCACCACCACCGTCCAGCACTTTGCAATTTACAAAAACCCTTGTATGCCTTCCCATTTGAAAATCACCACCACCCTGTTCGGCCTCAGTGCAGAGATGAGGAGACTAAAGCACAGAGATCTGGGGGCTTGCTCACGGTGACGCAGAAGCAGCATGTGTCGAATCAAATTTTATAACTTAAAGTGCCCGATGTTTTCTAGACTGTGTGCACATGGCCACTTCTGTTTTATTCTATATGGTCCTATCTAGCGCATTGCCAGTGACGGCCTCCAGTTTCTCTCTGACTCTGGGGTCAGTGTTCAGATCACCTCCGGGTATCTTGTAAACTGGCCTAGGTTACTTGGCCTCTGGCTCCAAGTCACACAGTTCTCCAAAGTGGACAGCACCCATGGGTAGCTGTCACCCTCCGTCACTCCTCCTTTCTGAGGCTGAGCACCCCCTGGGTTCTGGGGAGAGAGAGCTGGGGTGTTTCCGGCAGTTCATTCCCTATGGCCACTGGATGTCAGTGCTGAACTACGATGCTAACTGATCCTCTTCCCAGGCTGCGCAGAGCCATCGGCAGGAGGTCTGGAAACGGAACAGGAGAGGAGCATTGATCCACAGCAACGCGTGCAGTGACCGCGTGTTTTAATGAAGCATTGGGTCTCTGTGGCCACCAGCCTTTCTGCACAGACTTCCCAGCCGAAACCCCAGTTCATGTCATTTCTCCCAGACCTTCCCGGATGATCTTCCTCTCTGCTTGCGCTCAGGCTTTCCTTACCTGACCATAGCCTCCCAGCTGCCTTTGTTGTTCCCTGCTTCCTGTCACACCTCCACACACACACGCACACACACACGCATGTACGCCCACACAGGCACACACATTCTCACTTAGGTCTCTACTCTTTTGCCCGTGTTCTTGCCTGTCTGCAATTCTCTCATCCTCCTGTCGACCTCTCCACATTTGCCTCTGTCCTGTCTTAGTTTTAAAAACACAAACACGTTATCTATGTATAATTCACACACCGTGTAATTCATCTATTTAATGAGCAAGCTTCCATGATATTTAGTATATTCACAAACATGTGCAGTCTTTCATAGTTAACTTTTGGACATGTTCATCACCTCAGAAGGAAACGCTGGATGCTTCATCTGTCGCCTCCCAACCCCCCAGCGCTGCAACGTCAGACTTAGGCAGCCAGCTATCTACCTTCTTTCTCTATGTACTTCCTTGTTCTGGACATTTCATAGGAACAGAATTGTACATGTGATCTTCTGTGACTGGCTTCTTTCACTTAGCATGTTTCCAAGGTTTATCCATGATGTAGCATGTGTCAGTGCTTCATTCTTTTTTTCCTTCTTTTCCAAGTGAGAGGGGAAATAGAGACAGACTTCCGCATGCGCCCAGGCCAGAATCCACCCAGCCAGCCCTATTTGGGGTCAATTCTTTGCCCATCTGGGGCCATGCTTGCGACCAAGCTATTTTTAGCACCTGAGGTGGAGGCTCCACAGAGCCATCCTCAGTGCCCAGGGCCGATGTGCTCAAACCAATCAAGCCATGGCTGCGGGAGGAGAAAAGAGAGAGAGAGAGAAGGAAGAGGAGCCGGGGTGGGGAAGCAGATTGTTGCTTTTCCTGTGTGCCCTTACTGGGAATTGAACTCAGGACATCCACACACCGAGCCAACACTCTACCACTGAGTCAACTGGCCAAGGCCAAGGTTCATTATTTTCTTATGGCCAAATAATATTACATAATTCTCCCTGTCTTTCAAGGTGTAGCTTAATTTCAGCTTAATCCTCACCTCGTTCAGGAAGCCTCTGTGACTCCTCGGGCCCTCGTGACTTCTCCCAGGGACATTTATACCTGTGGCATGGATTCATTCTTGATTCCTGAGAGTTTTTTATCCCCTTAGGCTGTGTCACAGGCCAGTTCCCTGGGAAGCAGAGATTTGTGTGAGAGAAACTTACCGGGGAGTGTTCTCAGGGCCAAGCTGCTGGAGGCTGACAGCTGCAGGAATGGGCAGAAGAGAAGCTGAGCTGCAGTGCCGTCCCAGCCAAGGTCCCAGCCAACCTCTTGGAGCTCTGGAGCTGGGAGAGCCCTCAGAGTGGGGCGAGGGCCGGGCCTTTATAGCCCCAGTTAACACTCATTGGCTGCAGCTCCCCCGGGGAAGAGGGCCCAGCATGGGCGAGTTGTCTCTCTTTAACCAAGGGCAGGTCCTGGGGAAGAACTCAGCTGACAGCTGATAAGGGCCTCAGAGATGTGAGGCCACCTGTTAATAGTAACTGACATCCCCAAGTGAGCTGTCTCCTCATTCCAAATTCGATAGCCTTTAGCCATGTACTTGGACTCCCCAACCTCTATCTGTCACTTTCAGGAGGTGTTTCCTTGCTTGGGGACAGTGGTGAGACCCTGAAGGCTGAGAAAGGGCCAGACGCAGTTTTCAGGGCCACTCACACTGTCAAAGGTGTCCCTGCTGTTGACCTTGTGTCCTCAGCAATCGGATGGCAGAAAGCCATTTTAGAATCAGAGGTTGTTTTGTGGTTTTTTCCCCCCCTCTGTCTTTTCTTGAGGATTTCAGTTGAGCAGTCAAAATGTATATTTGCAAATTCTGTAAATAGCCAGCAGGCTGGGTGTTGGGGAGTCTGTGGTGGGTGATGAGTGTGGAGGCAGAAGGTGGTCAGCCAGCATGGCTTGTGTTCAGATGCACCATGTTTGGCTTGTCTCACCTTGGAATGGGGTTTTCACAGAGGGAAGTATGTCAAGGTAGACAGATCCTCTCTTTTCTAAGATGTCATGTGACTATTCTTGCATACAGTTAGTTATTTTTTTTTTATTTTTCCATTTTAGAGAGGAGACACAAAGAGAGAGAAAGAGAGAAAGGGGGGAGGAGCTGGAAGCTCAACTCCCATATATGCCCTGACCAGACCAGTGCAGGGTTTTGAACTGGCGACCTCAGTGTTCCCAGGTCGACGCTTTATCCACTGCGCCACCACAGGTCAGGCACAGTTAGTTATTCTTTAAAAATAATTAGTAATAGCCAAGCTCACTGCCATAATCAGTTTCTATTTCCATTATCAAGCCAATTTTGGAGGGTGATGGTGTCACCTCAGTGCTTAAATTTGATCATTTTCTCTCTCTTTTTTTTTTTTCTAAAAAAATAAAGGAAGCGGTTTGTTTGGATGTTTTAAGAAACTAAGGGCCTGGGCATTTGGGGGATGGCTTAGCAATACAAATTTCAACAAAACAAGGATATCAAATAGGTTTTAATTCTGATGTCAACTTTGATCAATTGGTAGTGGGTGACTCGAGAATTGTGTTGAGAAGAATTCTGAGACCATGTCCTACATCCATGGGAAAAAGCTGTGATTGACTAGTGATGTCTGTCATGAGTCTGCATGTGGGAGGGGCCAGCTGGGAGGGAACCCTGCAAACATTCACTTATAAACTAGACTAACCTTATGCGTGTTTTCTCCTAACAGGAACCCCTTACTTCTTTGCAGCATTTGATAGTTTCAAAAGCACTTTTCCACTGAACCATTACATCAACTGTGTGAACTCAGGAGGGCTAATCTGTCTTCATACTAATTAACTTATCCATTAAATATGTACCGAGCAATCACTGTACCAGACCGCGGCAGATAATCCCTAAAGGGAACCGCCCCCAGTTTCTTCCCTTCCTGTCCGTGCATGCTGCCTCTCCCCAGGAACTGGAAACCTACTCCCTTCCCCTCGGATCTGGGCTGTTCTTAGTGATGTGCTTGACTCGCAGGACGCAGCTGAAATAATGTTCTGATGACGGGTCTTAAGAAGCTTTGATGTTTCAACCCCTGTCTTTGTGAAATATGTGCTTTTAGAGCCCTGGTCTGCTACATGAGGAATGTGGATGACCTGTGACAGGCCCTGAGGCTAGAGAGCGCCCGGCTGAGCCAGACTTCCAGCTGTCCTACTAAGACACCAGATAGGTGAGAAGCCATCTTGGACCTTCCAGTCCAGTCTAATTGCCAACTAAACACCTCTGGGTCATCCCAGATGAGGCTGTGTGCAACTGAAGAATTACCAGGCTGAGTCCTGCCTGAATTCATGATGCAGAGAATCCTGAGAGGAAATGGTTGTTCCTTTAAGTGCACACACTTTGGGGTAATTTGTTATGTAGCCGTAGGCAACCGGAACATTGATGCTAGGCTTTCAGAGATGAGTAAGACCCAATTTCTGCCCATGGAGAGCTCCAGGTCTCCTGGGAGAGGTGGGCACAGGAACAAACAACTCATACTTCACTGCAGGAGATAGAGTGGGAGCCCAGAGCCCAGAGCCCAGACAGCTAACTCTATCTTAAAGGGGCTAGGAAGGCTTCCCGAAGGGGTGAACTATCTGTCTGGGCTATAGTCCCACTGCTCTTGGGATGCATGACCCACAAGAGGTCATTATTTTTTTTTTGGAACTCCTCCAATTCATAGAAAAGGGTCTCAATGGCCAAGTCTATATTAGGTGACTTGTTTTCCTGCCCATAGCATGTGGACCCAGGGGTGAACAAGTACTCAAGGTGGGCCAATCAAGTTTCCTCCCCCAATAAACGGAAATTTGGAATGGAGAGTCTCAGAGACTGAATCATCAGAGCCAGATTATGAGGCTAGCGCCCTCTTGAGCAGGGTGTCCCAGCCTCGGCTCTGGGGACACAGACAGCATCCTGGCCTCCACCCAGTAGGTGCCTCCACCACCTCACCTCCCGTCATGACAATCAGAAATGTCCCCAGACATTGTCAAATGTCTCCTGGGTGGCAAGCCCCGACTGAGAACCACTTGTCCAGAATGAAAGACCCCAAGATTCATGAGCTGTCCTATCCCTGTCGTTATTGAGATATGGCAGTTAAACTCTTCTTTTGAATCTGAGCAGCATTCTGGAGCCTTCTAATAATTTGGTGCCAATTTCCATATCTTGCCACCCAAAGAATCCTTACTTCTACAGTCTTGAAGGTTAGAATGGGGTTCATTATACCTGCAGGACTTGGGAAGGCATTTCCAGTAGAGGAACCGTGTGCCCACAAGCAGGAAGCGGCACTATGGAAGCATGGTGATGGACCGAGCCGCCGTAGGAGGGTGGTGGTGTGCCGGAGGGGTACAAGGTCACGCTCAAGTTTGAGGCCAGGCGACTGTGGCTCTAGGGGACTCCCTAACTTACCGAAGTTCAGCGCTTTTCACTAAACCCAGGGACTCCGGCCACCTTCCCTTGTATCAGGAAGGAAAGCTATTAAAGGCTCACGCCTGGGAATGAATGAAGAGGATTACGTCCCACTGAGACTATTCCTCCCTGCTAGAGAATCAGTCGCTTCTAGACTTTAACCCCACCCATGTTCTACAGACAAACTGAAGTGGGGAACTGAAGGCAGCATGAGTTTTGCTGGATCCCACGTGTCTTCCCGGTGGGAGGCAAATGCAGAGTCCTTCAGACTCGAGTTCCCCAATGAAAGTGTCGCATTGTCCCCTTGGCTATGGATCTGTTTACTCAGGTGTGTGCACAAGGACCTTTGGCTTGTAGAGCTAGCTCGGAGACAAGTTACAGGGCGCCCACTTCTTTCCAGGGAGCCATGCCACAGAGACCTCCTGTCCCTCGGAGACTGACTCGGAGCCTCTTCGCTTCAGGTTCGACGCCTCTTGCTACTTACCCAGTAGCAGATTTTCTGCAAGTCTCAAGCTCAGGTTCCCAGGAGAGAGTCTAGTTGTTTGAGGCACTGCTCTAGAACGGATCGTTGACTCCTGGCAAACTAGAGACCACTGCCTTTGGGGGCTGTGTCCATTTACAGGTGAACGAGGTACAAACCACAGGGGACCCTCAGAAGAGGCTTGTGAGGGAGCAGGACTCCCAAGCTGCCCTAGGAGGGAAGTGTCCTTGGCAATCACAATGATGAGCGCCAGAGTCGAGGCTGAGCTGCGCTCCTGACCTCTCCTTGCAAATTACGGGCTGTGGCTCTAGATGCCGTATTTCCGGGTCCCAACCTATTGGCCAAACCCGGCAGCCCTGGACCAGCATGCCTGGGGGCGGCCCCTCTGGAGATGCGCTTCGGAGATGTTAGCATCCAAGAGTAAATTCCCTTGGGAAACTCCACGGGGGGCAGCCTCGCCCTCAAAACTAAGACTCATTAAGAGCTTGGGGAGCTGTTAATTGCCGGTGCTGCCTGATGAAAAATAATGAAGTCACTAGAAATTCCAGCTCTCTCCGTTGTCCGTTCCCTCTGCTTCCTCTTCCCCTCAGGCCCAGGCACTGGGGTCCGGCTGCCTGCCCCTGCCCAGGGACCCTTGCTGTGCTGAGCAGAGACCTGCCCTCGGACAGGTGTGTTCTCAGAAAGAAGACACACACTTCAGTTGTTCCGCTGAATTGTAAATGTATTTGTCTGAAAGTTATGTTTACGAAGGGCTAAAGACTAAATAACAGAGCCAGTACTCGTTTCAGAAAAGTAGGAAAGCTCGAGTTCATCGAGTCTCCATAGAGCTGTGAATTTCGGTTGCCATGGGAATGGCCACCTCTCTATCCTGGTTCTACACTGGAATGGATCAGAGGAAGGATGGAAGACAGTGTGGTGGGACAGAAAGAGCCCTGGAGGGTCTGGGGAGGCCTGTGTTCTAGTGCCAGTTTCAGTACTTACTACCCAGCTTCTGAAACTGGAGCGTTACACTACAGGTCTCAAAAGACTTTTGTAGCAAGCACATAGCTTCTCAACACAGTGCCTCTAAAGCAGGGGTAGTCAACCTTTTTATAAAAACCGCCCACGTCTAAAGGATCTAAAGTACTAAGGACCCAAGGGGATCTAGCAGGAGAAATCACTTGGAACTAGTGGGGATTTTCGCCTATTGTAAATTAAGGTGGGAGGAGAAAGGTGGAGTGGAGCAGAGGCTGTCTCTTTCCCTTTGGCCACCAGGGGGCAGCACCTATCTTAGGCTCAGGCAACTGGCTTTGCTTCCTGTGACTTGGAATTCGGAGAGGGATCCTCAGAGGTGGGCTCGGGTGGAGGTGATCAGGCCGGCAGCAACTGAGTTGCCAGTGCAACGGCAGTGGTGGGGAGTGTCCAGGGTGCAGACAGCGATGTCTCAATCAAGCTCTTCTGTGGCATAAACATGACTGTACTCTCACTGTTAACTTCTGTGGTTCTGCCTTTTGTCACCACTTCTTACTCAATTTTGTGAGCAATGCAATACCTTCATCAGCTTCTCAAATAGGCCTGTGAGTTGTAAGGCGGTGGCGCAGTGGATGGAGTGTCGGACTGGGATGCAGAGGATCCAGGTTCGAGACCCCAAGGTCGCCAGCTTGAGCGCGGGCTCATCTGGCTTGAGCTTTTTTTGCTCACCAGCTTGGACCCAAGGTGGCTGGCTTGAGCAAGGGGTTACTCGGTCTGCTAAAGGCCCGCGGTCAAGGCACATATGAGAAAGCAATCAATGAACAACTAAGGTGTCGCAACGAAAAACTGATGATTGATGCTTCTCATCTCTCTCCGTTCCTGTCTGTCTGTCCCTATTTATCCCTCTCTCTGACTCTGTCTCTGTCCCTGTAAAAAAAAAAAAAAAAAAAGTCACATCTACGGCCCTGGCCGGATAGCTGGGTTCTTTACAGCACTGACCCGAAGTGCAGAGTTTGCCTGTTCGATCCCTGGTCAGGACACATAGAGGAACAGATCGATGTTCCTATCTCTCTCTCTCTCTCTCTCTCTCCCTCTCCCTTCCTCTTTCACTAAAGTCAATTAAAAAAAAAAATCAAAGCTATGTAATCCTTCTGCCTTTAAGAGTCAAGTTAGCCAAGGCTAGTTGGGTTGCAAGTGCTGGAAACCAAACTTAAGCTGACTTGATCAGATGGAAATTTAATGACGTACCTGCCGGAGGGGCTCAGGAACCCGAGGGAAGCCCAGCAGCTTTGGGGTCTTGGGGACTGGATTCAGGACCACATTGCTCTCAACTCTGCTTGCCTCTGCTTGGCTGATCTGCTTCGGCAAATGAGCTTTCTTCACATACCATGGACAGTGAAAAATGTCAGAAGTCTCCTACAGTGTCAGCACCACTTTACAGGTTAGGAAAGTGAGCCTCTGTAAATGCAGAAGGAGGCGAGGACGGTGGAAGGAAGATTTGAACTTGGGTTTCAGATTCCAGGTACAGTGTCTGTTCTGGTTCTTCTCTGTCTTTCTAAATAGTTGCCGAAGGATTTATGAAAGCTTGCATTAGGCATAATCTTTCTTTTGGCTCACACTGCCGTTCTGAAAGCTTTGCGGTTTACAAATAGCAGCCTTCAGCAGCCTTGGGCCTCGCCCATCACTCACAAGTGCCGCTCAGCCCCCCTGGGGTCTCGGCTGCTCTGAGAGCTCCCACTGGGGTGGAGGAGGAAAGCCTGCCTCTAAAAGTTAAGCAAAAGAATCCAGTGTTAAACACTTAACACTGGGGACCTGATAACAAGTAAACATTTGATAAGGTTACTACCAAGTAGTCATATGATGTGATAGTGATATGATAGTTAATCATAGCACTACATCAGAGCCCAGAGGGTGGGGCTGCAAGGTCCTGGCGCCACCCCCTCTGCAGGGGGTGCAATGTGGCTTCTTCAGGGCTACTTCCATGTGCTTCGTGGTTGGTCTGCTTATTTACATGCTTGTGCTCAGTCTCTCCCCACTCCCCCCACATAAGCTCCAAGTGAGGGCTTTGTCTGTCTTCTTCTGGACCAACGCTAGACACAGAATGGTCAGTAAACATTTTCTGGCTGGCTGGCTGGCTGGATAGATGGAACGGAGGGAAAATAGTTTCTAGTTAAAGAATGAGATATTTGGAATTGTTACTATAATACATCTGGTAATTCCACTCAAGTGGCAGTTTATTTTCTACTGAGTAGACCAGGTGTGCCCAAACAGAGCACACCGGCAAGGACAGGACCCCTAAGCGGTTATAGGAGGCCCCGCCATGAAGGTTGTCCCTGTCGCCCCTCCCACAGTGAACTTCCTGCTATAGAACACTGGGCTGCTCTCATTGACCTTGAAAGGGGTGGTGTTTACAGCTGCAACTTAGCAGCCATTGATCTTGAATCGATTAAGCCGGGGTTTTGAAAAGGAGAACTACAAGAACAGAAACAAAGAACCTCACGCATGGAGGACTTCACACCATCCACTCACCCCCTTGGATCTACACATTTAATGGGTGTGCTTTTAAAAGGTAAACAAACAATTAATGAATTACTGGAGAGAGAGCAGAGGAATGGGGTCCAACTTTCTCCCAGCAGGAGCACAGACTGGCTGGCCAGAGCCCCCAAAGGGCATTCCCTGGCCTCATTAATTTTAACTGGAGGGTCTGTGCACTCCCCCGAGAGCGGGCAGCTGATCTGGGCTCGGCGGATTGGGGCTTTGTCAGCGACTGTGAACTCTTTGGACCTGCTTTTTCTGTGGCTGTTCCAGCACTTGGCAGGGCCCCCGGAAAGAGCAGAAAACTTGGGTTCTCATCTTGGCTCTGCCCGGCTGAGCTTGATTGTGCAAGTGACCTCACTCTTGTGGCCTCTAATCACTCATCTGTGAAATGAGGGGGTTGGATAAGAACAGTGGTTTTTAAACCCTTTACTAATTTTTTTGCCCTGGAATCTGTTTTTTAAACAAAAGGTAAGGTAACGTCCCCTACCCCCCCCCCAATACCTGAAAATAAAGTTGAAACAAATGATGGGGTAGGGAGGGGCAGCATGGGCCTGTGCTCCCCCACCCCAGTCTCCATTCTGAGTGGAGGCTCCAGGGGACCCCCCAGCTTTTGCAGGACACAGTTTGAAAACCCCTTCAGGCTCCCATCCAGCTCTAATTGAAGTTGGACCTCATCGGAAGGAGCCTAATGCTTGTAACATCTAGTAATAGGAACCTGACAAATGAGGGCGCAAGCGGATTAGGAGGTTATTTATTCATTTACGTGGTAACCAGACGTCTGAAGGCAGGAGCTCCCGGGCTAGAATGGCAGCTAGCTGCACAGCGTCGCCAGGGAGGAGAGGCCCAGCTTCCTTCCATCTTTCTGCTGCATCATTTTGAACACATGGCTGCCCCTCCTCAAATTGGACTCATGGTCAAAATATGGCTGCAGAAGCGCCAGACATCACATTCACATTCTAAACAAGAAAAAGGAGGCAGGGGAGAAGGGCAGACAGGCACAGGCCAATTCAGTGTGCTCCCTGTAAAAAGCTCTCCTGGGAGCATTACTGGGGACCCCGGCTCTGGTCTTTGGCAAGAACTGTGTCAAATGGCTACTTCTGGCTACAGAGGAAGCCCGAAAACATTATCATTATTATTTTTTAAGCCCAGGTATGTTGGCACACAGCATAAAACCAGGGTTTTGCTAATAATGACAATGGTAGGGGACTGTGTAGGCCACACGAGGAAACAGCAGGACAGATGATATGTACTGAGCACTTGTCAAGATCCGGGCACCCTGCTGAGAACTCTATATGCATCATCTCATTTAATTCTCCTAGCTCCCCAGTGAGGCACACACCCACCATTTCCAGTCTATACCTGAAGATGGGGCTCCGAAAAATTAAAAGCCTGGCCAAGATCCCCCGGCACATGAGTGATGAAACCGGAATGTTAACCCCGGCACCTGAGGCTGCAGTCAGTCCCAACCCTTACCGGCCATACACACCGCTCTGGTGAAGACCATAAAGTACATTACAGCCGGCCCTTTCAAAGCTGTTTCAGGGTCCTTTAAAGAGGGGGGCACAGAGTACCCCACCCAGAGTGCCAAACCCCACCCTTTCTGCTCCCCTGCAGCTTCTGTACGTCTTTGTCCTGGGGACAAAGGCCACGGTGACAGACCGAACTGGCTCTGATGCGTTTACCAGAAGGTAAGGATTTTAGATACGGTCTGGAGGTTAGTTCAGGGGAAAGGTTTTCAGGGACTAGACTTGCAGGAATGATTTATGAAGGGAGGTGAAAAGAGCTGGATGTAGGTGGGCTGGCACGGTAGGAAAAGTGAGAAGGGGAGGGAGGAAGACTGTACTGGAATACAACACGGAGACAGCCCCGGTGTTCCCGAGCCACTGGGAGGGTGACAGCCCCGGTGTTCCCGAGCCACTGGGAGGGTGACAGCCCCGGTGTTCCCGAGCCACTGGGAGGGCCACAGCCCCGGTGTTCCCGAGCCACTGGGACGGGCCACAGCCCCGGTGTTCCCGAGCCACTGGGAGGGTGACAGCCCCGGTGTTCCCGAGCCACTGGGACGGGCCACAGCCCCGGTGTTCCCGAGCCACTGGGACGGGCCACAGCCCCGGTGTTCCCGAGCCACTGGGACGGGCCACAGCCCCGGTGTTCCCGAGCCACTGGGATGGGCCACAGCCCCGGTGTTCCTGAGCCCCAGGGAGGGCGACAGCCCCGGTGTTCCCGAGCCACTGGGATGGGCCACAGCCCCGGTGTTCCCGAGCCACTGGGACGGGCCACAGCCCCGGTGTTCCCGAGCCACTGGGACGGGCCACAGCCCCGGTGTTCCCGAGCCACTGGGACGGGCCACAGCCCCGGTGTTCCCGAGCCACTGGGAGGGTGACAGCCCCGGTGTTCCCGAGCCACTGGGACGGGCCACAGCCCCGGTGTTCCCGAGCCACTGGGATGGGCCACAGTCCCGGTGTTCCCGAGCCACTGGGACGGGCCACAGCCCCGGTGTTCCCGAGCCACTGGGACGGGCCACAGCCCCGGGTGTTCCCGAGCCACTGGGAGGGTGACAGCCCCCGTGTTCCCGAGCCCCAGGGAGGTCCACAGCCCCGGGTGTTCCCGAGCCACTGGGACGGGCCACAGCCCCGGGTGTTCCGGAGCCACTGGGACGGGCCACAGCCCCGGGTGTTCCCGAGCCACTGGGACGGGCCACAGCCCCGGGTGTTCCCGAGCCACTGGGATGGGCCAAGCCCCGGTCTTTCCTAGAGCGTGGCGGGGGGAGAGGGGAGGGGGGAGGCTACAGCCCCAGGTGTGCCGAGTCCCAGGAAAGGGCAACCGCAGTAAGAAGCAAGGAGGTTGCGACTCCCATTTGATTGAAGAAGGAAAACTAGCTCCTGGCTCTACCAACCAGATACTTATTTAGGGCTTGCTCTGCCTTCAGCTCTGTGATGGGATGTGGCAGAGGCTCCTGTCTTCAGGACACTTAGGAGTTGAGTACAAAGGTGACATTTTCCTCTTTTAACCTCTGCGACAACATTATCCCCATTTTGCAGATGAGAAACCTGAGGCAGAGCTGGCTCAAGTGGCTCCAGGTTCAGGAGCTATCCCATCCCGCCAGTACAGCGGCTGGCACGTAGTAGGTGCACAGCAAATACCGTCTCTCCACATCTAACGACGTAGCTTATAACCAAAGCCATGGACAGAGCCCCTTGTCAGGATTTCTCTTAAGGGAAGTCCAACTTCAGTTTGGTTCCTTTGTCCGGAGTGATACTTACCAAAGAGAACGTGGAAACACACTCCTCCCAGACACGGGGTCCTGCAAGCTAAATTCTCATGAGCCAACGAGAAACGGGAAAGCTCCTAACCTGGGTTCTAGTCTATACTTGAATTCATTTTTGTTATAAGGGGGGCTTTCTGGAGTGTTGGTAACATTCTATATCTTGACCCCTTTGTGAAAATCATTGAGATTTAAATAAAATATTTTAATTGATGTTAAAGACAAACATTGATTTGCTGTTTTACTTATTTATGCATTCACTGGTTGTTTGTTCTATGTGCCCTGATAGGGGATTGAACCCGCAACCTTGGCATATCGGGATGATGCTCTAACCAACTGAGCAGCCCAGCAGAACCTCAATGAGCTTTTTCATTTGTGCACTCTTTATTAAAGTATGCTAAAGAAAGTTTCTTTTAAAAACACGTGGCATCTTCAACAATTTGAGGTTCTAAGTTGGCATTCTGGTTAAGACTGTGATATGGCAGAGAACAGAAGTGTCTCCCAATTTCACTCTCCCTCACCTTTTTAGTAGGAAACTCTCAATTTTTAAATGGACAAAGGGCCAGCTGGAATAAAAACATCTTCCAGCTTCTCTGGCACCTGGGTGTGGCCTTGTGACTAAGTGCTGGCCACTGGGATGTAAGGGAACTGCAGGGTGCAACTTTCAAGAAGTTACTTGAAGCAGATAATGTGCCCTTCTTTCCTTTGCTTCTTACTGGGTTGGATGTAGATGAGATGGCTGGAGCTTGGCAGCTGTTTTAGCCTAGGAAGTGGGAAGTATGCTGTGGGCAGTGATGCACACCTCAGCTGGTCCTGGAACATAACGGAGCCCCCACAGTGGGCCCAAACTGTTTTCTCCAGATCTCTTTTTACGAAGGTCAACAGACTTCTCTCTCACCTAAGCAAATGTTTTGTGTTTTCTGTTTATTGGAAGTCATACTTAATCCCAGTTGCTATGTGTGATGGACCCAACTCAGCTTATTTCAGGGAGGCAAAGGAGAGTGTGCAATCAGCTTCTCCTCTATTGATAAAACCTTTGTTTCTCAAGTGGGGTCGTGGGCATACAGGTGTTCATTATGTTATAGTTAGTTATACTTTTTGTATATCTAAGCAACACATATTAAATCTTTTTTAAAGGCACTGAATGAAAAAGTTTCAAAGCAAGACCATAAGATACAGAAAAAGAATCAACTTTTGGCCTCACCCAGGCTCTGTGCCGGGGTTGGCTCTGGTGTTAGTGCTTGAGCAGCCTCTGAATATGCCTCCTGGACAGGATAAGCTAGCCATGAAGGGCGAGGGCGGGTTCTGCCTGTGGGCACCAAACCTGGTGTTTGGAAGCAAGAAGAGAAGAAAGAACACAAAGGCTGGACACCACTCGCCACCCCACGCTGCCACGACCCCTGTTGGGATTAGGTCAACAGGAGGCTCCCACTGTGGACAAATCAAAGAAGGATGCTTGACTCCCACCTCCCCACCCCATCGCTCTGTTATCCACCTTCACTTTAGGGGAAAAGAAGTATTTCAAAAATCACGTTTCCATGGCAACAAATTTGCCCAGATCTGATGAAAGTGAGGCCGGGATACAAAGCCTCCTCCTACCTCGCCCCCCACTCAGAGGTAGGCATGGGGCTGTTGGCAAAGCCAGATTAAAGGCTGGCGTCGCAGGGAGGCCAGGCTGAAGTGTTCAGGCACTGTGTGCTCCGCCCGCAGAGGCTGGAGGCACAGTGGCCGAGAAAGGGCGTCTGCAGTGGGGGCAGCCGGCCTAGGGTCTCCTTGAACTTGTACCTCTGCTACGCCCCTGGCTGGGATCAGGAGGTTTCCGAAGAGTACTTCTTGCCTTGACTGCTCCTCGGCTAATTGGCCACGTCTCACCGGGAGAAGGCCCCAGAACCCAGCAGCTGCTTCCTCCCGGCTTTGTGATTCTCTTACAAACACTGGCAGCAGCCCCAAGCGGTCCCGAGTATCCTGGTGACAGAGCACAGAAACACGTGGACAGACCAGTATCTTGGTGGGACATCTTCAGTCAGGAACCAGCACCCTGAACCTCTGAGCATTCAAGGGTGCAGCAGCAAAAAAGAGCTTGTGGTGACACAAATGCCTATACTATGCCCAGGGGACTGTACAGTGGGACATCTTACCTTGTTTCTGTTGTGGTAGCGGTTATAAATACTACGCTCACTCCATTCCCTGGAGAAGCTGGGGGACCATGTTGCTTGAAACGAGAATTAAGACAGAGCCTATCAAAGGCTTTTCCTTGACGTTTACAGTGATCTGCAGACACAGGCATTTAGTTTTACCCTGAATTCCCTTTACTGAAAGGCTGAGAATGTTCTAGTAAATTCAGACTCCCTAGTGTATTTGACTGTTCTAGTAAATTTGACTCAATAGTGAGTAGCAATATTTATATGCTCCTAATATGTTATTAAATGGGTTTTTGCCTGGATTACCCCATTAAATTCACATGTTAAATCCAAATATCTCACAAATAGAAAATAGCTAAAATTATTATTGCCAAATTACAGATGAGCACACTGAGGCTTAGAGAAGACTTAAATAACTACCAAAAAGCATGTAACTATAATGGTGGAGTACTTGACTGAACTCAGGCAGGTTGACTTCCGTGCCAGAGCCCATGGGCTAAATCGGTAGAGTCTTGCATCTCCAGAGTCCTAAGGGCGCCCAACTCAGTTTGTGTATCTGGAAAGAAGGTGTGGGCATTCATCACAGAAAGATCAGAGGACATCATTAGAAGGGCACTGGAAGCAAGAGGCAACCTCATAGAACTTTTTGTCTTCTTGTGTAATCTAAGATTGCTTTTTGTTGGTGAGACAACAATAAAACAAAAGAAACCAACTAAAACAAAACAACAACAAAAAGACCTAAACAGTGACTTAACCAATTAAGAACATTTACTACACTTACATAAACAGAGGTCCAGAGATGAGGCTGCTTCAGGGTTGACTGACTTAGCAGTTCAATGTCACATGCTATGCTTTAATGCCAATTGCAGGACCCAGGTTCTCACCACATTTTTGCTCTGCCACCTGCAGCATTTTGACCTTTGCAAGATTGCCTGTCAGGGTCACAAGATGGCTGCCATCAACCTCACATGACACTGTCCAAAGCCCAGGTCCTTCTTGAAGAAGATGAAGAGGATTTTCTCTTATTTTTAAACCATAACCATGCCACGTATCCATTCCTAAGGCAATCACTGGCAGGGGGAATGGAATTACCGCTAGGATTGTTTGGTTCTTTCTTAACCATAGCTGCATATTAGAAACTCTTGGAGAGTTGTTGGTTTCTTTTCCTTTTTTTAAAGTATCTATGCCAAGATTCCAATCCTACAGACTTTGCTTTAACTGATCTCAGATAGGATCCATCCATGGATATCTTTAAAATCTCCCAGACACTCTAATATGCAGCTGGGGTTGAAAACCCTCATTTAGACCAATCAAGATTCCTCCCTGGAAAACTAAATTTCATGGCATATGTTACCTGATCCCTGAACAGAACTGAGGTTCTGTTTAGCAAGAAGGAACATGGAGGGGCGGACCAGGGAGGGGGATGGCCGCTGGGCAGGTAGCCAACATCCGCCACACCCCTGCACGTTTTCTTTCACGTGGAGACTGGGGTTCTGGCGGCGTGACAGCACAGTTAGGAAATTTCTTCTTTTCTGGCTCGGCAGATGCCTTCAATGATGCAATCACTAGCTGAGGTCACACAAGGAAAGAGGAAAATGGGAGAGAAGGGGGAAAGGCTTTCAGGGTTCAGTACATTTGTGAGTGATGGGGGTGCCAAACTTCAGTTTTCTCAAAGTGTGGTCTCTGACCACTGGGGCAACTTAAAATTCAGACTCATGGGCGCTAGCTACTCCGGGCCTATGGAACTAGACTCTCTGAAGTGGTGACCTGGGGATTGGCATGTTAATAGACACCACAAGTGGTTTCCTATGTTCCCAAGCTTAAGAACAACTGAGTTTGATGCAGCAGAAACGAAGAAAAGTGGTCCAAGTTTTTAACTTCTCCAGGAGGAGGAAGAAGGTTGAATCTTAGCTTTCTTATTTTGTTTTGGGTCCCAGTGATTTGGGAAGATGGAAATGCTTGTTCTAAAGTTGGCTCAGGGACCCGAAAAGAATCAGCTCTGAGAACGAACGTGATGATCACTGTTGAGCTGTCTGGAGGTCTCTGATCCGCCGACTGAGAAGACAGGCTGCGCAGGAAGCCCGCGCGGTGGAGGCAACAGGGCTGGCGTCTGTGGTTGCTCTCGGCTGTCTGGCGCTGGCTCTCTGTGTGTGCATGTGTGTGTAGTTGTGTATGTCTGGGGGGGGGTGCTCATGCAATACTGGAAGTACTATTAATTAACCCCTATACCTTGATAAATAGATTCTCATTCTGGAACAAGTGAAATGGAAACAGGAGGCTGAACATAGTGACTTTCCAGGTCAGGCCTAGCCCAGCTTTGGGGTCAAGGCCACCAGCCTTCCCTCTTGTCTGTGCCTCATGAGGGGTGAATCTGATCCTGCCGTGTCACCGAGTCCCGGGGTCCCCACAGCCCAGAACAGCCAGTAACAAGTTCTCCAACATCTGCCCCCTTGGTGGGCAGATGTCTCTAACATCTCCGTGGTTGATGTTAGCCGTGGCTGGTGCCCTCTTCCTGTTCTGCTGCTTTACCACACTGCACACCTGGGCTCTCCACTCTGGGCCACCACACCGACCCCCTGGGGTCCCCTGAATGCCTCCACGCCATTGCTTTCACTTCCCCCCTGCCTGGCCAACTCTGAGCTCGCTCTTTAATTCTTACAAGGAGAGCCCCGTCCAGGAGGCCAGCCCTGAGCCCTGAGCCCAGAAAGGAACTCCCATCCCCACCTTCATGGACGCCCTGGCAGCCCTTTATGGCATGGACGTGAGGACCCCTCTGCCTGGAGAGCCCTTGGGGAACGATTTCACTCTATCCCCTGAGCCCTTCGGAGCCACCAGGGCCCATCACGTGCTTGTTGGTAGAATGAATGGTGTTTGGCCCAGACATCTGTTTAGAGCTGTTCATAAGACACCTTGGGTTATGGGAGAGTCTTTCCACCTTCATGGGAACCAAAGCCCAGGGCAAGGGAGTCTTCCCCCAGTCACCACAATTCTTTCACCTTGACAAATTAAAGAAAAAAGCCAACCTCTGTCAGGCCCAGCCCTCTAAGAAGCTGGAGAAGCTTCCAGGGCAGGGGCTTGGCTCCTGGGAAGGCAGAAGGCAACCTCGTCCTTGAGGGCCCAGGACCCAACATGGCGGACAGGAGGTAGGAGGCAGGGGAAGAACAGGTGGGGAAGGCTTTCTAGGAGCTGCGTGCTTTCAGCAGCGTCTTCTCTGATCACCACGAGAGCACTTCAGGGTAGCAGTCTCCCGGCTCAGACAACACCAGCTCCGTGACAGGACCTGCCCAAGGCTCCACAGCAGGGAAACGAGGCCTGGCTTGGGCCAGTCTGTGTTTTAGGAATAAGTGGAAGGTTGGGCCCGGCACGCTATGACCTCCACTTGCGGGAGCCTACTGGCCCGGGAGGCTGCTCACCTGTCTGGGAGATAGGTCCAGCCTGAGTACAAGGACAGGTGAGTTGCTTCCAGAACCCAGGTCACCTCCTGGCAGGACAGGCCCCGGCTCCTGCGGCTCCCCCGCAAGCTTGCCCGGTTAGCTCAGGCCAGCCTGGGGCCCGGAGACAGTCTCCCACAGGGCGGCGTGGGCTGGAGGAAGCTGGGTCCTGAGTGATTTATGGGCTTCTTTTGTGTAGATGAGCTGGAGAGAGCCACAGGCCAGCACCTCCTCCCTGAGCCCTATCAGCAGCCCACACTGTGACAGGCACCACAACGTTGTCAGCCTCAGTTCCCTCACTGTGTTATGCTTTCAGCTCTCTTGAGCAGCAGAAGAAAGGAGACCAAGTAATCATGGGTAAAAAAAAGCACAAAGTGAGAACAATGGTCCAAGTGTAGGATTTGTGCGTTTCCACAGCCCCACGTTCGTGCCCAGCTTCCTTCCTGGGGCCACGTTCAGACAGGCACAACCTGCAGAGCGTGTGGGATACGTGTGCCCAGGCCAGAGCTCAGAGGCCCTACTCAGTGCCACAGGCCGCTGGGAGCAGGCTTGCAACCAGCCCCTCACACGATGCCCCGTGAGCCAGGGCTAGAAGCTCTGTTGGAGGAAGCCCTGCTCCCACTGAGTGAGGACAAAATGCCAGTTCCTACTCCCTTGCTCCCTCGTGTTTGGGGTTTTCTTCAGAGACACCCCTTTTCCCCCTAGCACAGTCTGAGCCCTCTGCGTGCGGGAGCCTGTAGCCACCGTGGCCTCAGAGAGGGGAATTTCATGGACAGAACCTCACAGATGGAGGGCTCATCCCCTCGCAGGGGCTGTGCTTACATCACCAGCTGGGAACCCACCCCAGGCACTGCCCTTTCCTCCCTGGGGCAGGGCAGCCTGGTCTGACACAGCGGAGTCTCGTTGAAGTTATGAGGCAATCCCTGGATCCAGGAGTTTGGGAAGAGGAGAGGCAGGAAAAAGAGAGGGGAGAAGAGGAGGAAGCGGAGGAGGAGGAGAAGAATGACCTGCTGCTCCCTCTTAACTGAATGCGCTTAGCCAATGAATTCACTCCACTGAACCTTGGTCTCCTCATCTGCAAAATGGAAACACCAAAGCCTGCCTTGCACAGTTGTTCATGAATTAAATATGCATGATGTACTTAGTTCAAGCCCGGGCCATAGCAAGTGCTTGGGGAATGGGCTGTTGCCATGCAGGATGTTAGTGCCATATTAGCATATATTTCGTCTCCTCCAAGTTTCCAGCAGAGTGCTGGGCCCAAGGGGACAGCGACCTTGTCTTTCTTTCATCTCTGCATCTCTGGTGCCCAGACAGTGCCTGGCATGAAGCTGGCACTCAGTAACTGTCTGTTGGGTTGAACTCAAGACTTGTTATTCTTCATAGCTATGTGGCACTTTGCCTGTTTTCAGTTCCCTGAATATATTATTCTATTCGAGTCTTGCCAAATGCCCATGGGGGAGGAAGGCAGGGCAGGCGATACTATCATTCTCATTTTATAGCTAAAAAAAATTGAGGCTCAGAGAGAGGAGGCATCCTGCCCGAGCCACATGGCTGGGCTAAGCCAAGGTCAGGCTCTTGGCTGCGGGTTTCATGGCCACTGTTCGTGAAAACGATCCGCAGGATGGGGAAGGTGTTGCCATGCGCTGAGCTGGCAAGCCCAGGGAGACAGGCCCTTCATGAAACCCCAGGGTTTCTTGCCTGTAGGTTCAGAAAGGGCTTCAGAGAATGACCAAGCCTTAGTCGTCTGGTCCCACAGATCTTGGCTCCTGTTCTTCCCCAGGCTCAGCCCCGCCGGGTGCTCCCGGCTGCTCCCAGAAGGGACCTGGGGAGTGGTGTGGATTCCAGGCAGGGGCCGCCCAGGGCAGTCGCAGGGGCTGGGAGCGGGCGGCCTTGCCAGGCTGCTGAGACACCCAGGCTCTATATCCTGGCCCGGCTGACAGCCTCACTGACAGGTTTATGACCAGGTTTTATGACTTCCAAGTTTAGTCACCACCTAAGTCAGCCTGCTGAGAAACAGACACTTAGCAAAGCCATGACCCAGATGCCCAGCTGGGGAAGGCACAACCTGCCCTCAGTGGAACTGGCCTCTGGAACCAGGTCTGGGCACACGGAGGCAGCAACGCTGTGGTCATAGTGTATTTCTGTGACCCACACAGCTGTCTTTTATTTTCACACAACCTTCACTGCTGAGTTGTTATGGTGTAGGAAGCAGATGCCTGGGGTCACCTGGCACAGTCTGACACATGCCATGGGTGCCTGATGCCTTGTCCCCAGGTCTCCCATGAGAGTCGAGCCTGAGGGAGTGAAGGGGGGAGGGCTTGGGCGTCTTCTGGCAGACAAATCAAACTCCCTCCTAACTGTCGATGCACAGGCTGAAGATGGGAGCCCAAACTCTGATCCACAGCAGTTCAACCCCCAATTCCTATTCCTGTTGTTTCCATCCCTGTGGACTCGATTCAAACCAGAAGCCTCTCCAGAACCTCTCTAGTCTCAACCCAGATCTGTCATCCTTCGTCCACCTAGGGCTGCCCCAGGCCCAGATGTGGTGGGAACTCCCCTGGGCCCAGCTGTGCACTGCAGATCCCTGGGACAAGGAGCAGCCCCAGCCGCAGGGCTATCCCTCTGCTCTAAGGACACAGGGCCCTGCTGGTGGCCCCCACTTCTGGCTTATATAGGGCCTCCTCTGCAGGCTGGAGAAGAGATGCGATACCCCAGTTAACTAGGAACTTGTTCTGACCCAGAGCTGGGGTTCTGTGGCCTATAGCTTTGGTCGGGGAGAAAGAATTTGGAGGGTTCCTTTTAGAGGCTGGCTGTGGAGTGACCCGGTCATAGCACGTGCTTCCATCCGGCAGGTGCTCACCTAACCCTTTCACCTGCATCCAGTCACTGCTGTCACTCACCTGATTGTGACTGTGAGAGCCTCCACACTGACCTCCTGGTTGGAGTGACGGTGCCACGCCAGCCCCTGGGAATGAAAACAGCAATAGGTTTGCTCCTTCTTTCTCTCTCTGGGATCTTTATCTTCTTATATACAATCCACTTCCTTCGTTTCTTTTCTTCCCAAACATACACTAAAGTTTGATTGTGAAAATTGCTCTTGATCTCTAGCTAATCATAACGCTACCCCGCTCACAGAAATGAGGGGGTCGGGGAACATGCAGACGCTCCCATCCGTTCAGCCTTGTGTGTGATGCATTCTCACCAGTGAAATAAGAGTTGGGTTTTGCATCTCATTTGCATAATCGAACAACTTTCTTTGACTTGTCGTTTGCTTTTCTGCTGTTCTTGTTTAATTAAAAAGAATCAAATGTTTTTTTTATCACTTCATGTTCATTTTGAAATATCCCCTAATTTTTGTGAGCAGTATTTAAGACCTGTAATGCAATTAAATGGGGACCGAATATTCACACACGTGAAATGTGGGAGGCGCATCACTGATAAGTTTACAAAATGACCAGGGTGAGTTTGTGCAGGTGTGTAGCTCCACACTGTTGAACCCAGTGATCAATAACATCACAGCCAAGTTTACATCTCATAGGAGCGTATCATTGCAGGCTTTTACCAAAGCAGCACCAATACCTGCGTTTGGGACTGCAGCCCCAGGCCATCCTAGATTTAAATTCCAACTCCGCCACTTACTAATTTTATGACACAGGCCCATGTGTAAAGTTTGATTCTAGTTTCTTCATCTGTAAAGTGGCAGAAAATAATACTTGCCTCATAAAGTTGTGATGTTTAAGTGCCGTATCAGCTAGCTACTGCTGCGTAACAATCAACCTCCACACCCACCTCCTTCTAAATATTCTATTTAAAAATAAAATATTTATTTCTAATGTTTTGGAGGGTTGTCTGGGCCCACCTGTTGATTCTGAACTTGGCTGGGCAGCTCTGCTTTAAGCTGCATGTATGACTACTCTATGTTTCTCATTGTGTGCTCAGGCCAAAGAGGTAGCAGCTACCTGGGGGAAGCTGTCTTTTCATAGCAATGGCACAGACACAAGAAGTGGGAAAATCCCGCTGCTCAAGCACATTTCAAGCCCTTGCTTGCATCTTACCTACTTACATTCCATTGGCTAGAGCAGGTCACATGGCTGAGCCCAGTGACAGGGATCAGGAAGCATAGCTTGCCCACAACTGGCCCATGGCAAGAGCGTGAATACAGAGAAGAGTTAAGAATCAGGGCTGATATTTAATCAACAACAAATGACAAGGTTTATTCAATGCAGCTACTCAGCTCCCGGATGAGGTACAGGGTTAGCAAGCATTAACTGTACTGATTGCAGGTGTCTTACAGTTTGGGTAAAGCAAGAAGTCTTGGTCTCATCCTTGGTAAGTAGAGCAAGGTCAGGCATGGGACCTGGGCCTCAAACCATCTTGCTACTCTTCAATATTTTCTAAACAGTCCCATCACCATCCATGTCTGCCTTCTCCCAACCTCACAGACTAAAGGAGAGGGGAAGGATGAGGAGTAAGAACGCAGAAGGGGGAATCTTGGGCCACATTGGCCCAAGACACGCCCAAGACTTGTAGACTGAACACCAAAAGGGAAATTGGTCAGTCCTCCATTCCCATGGGCTTAGCGACGTGGAGCTCGGGGGGAAGGACAAGAATTTGGGTTGGAAACCTGGTTCCACCTCCCACTTGGCTGAGTGATGGCAGGTTCCTGAGGAAGGAAGCTTTCCCTGCGTGGTCTGTTTCAGGCCCCTGTGTCACTCTCCATGGCCCCCTTGGCCTCTCCTTTATTGTATTTTCTGGTGATGTATAATTGTATCATTATCTGGGGCTCATTCTTTCAATAGCAGCCTTTCTCACCAGACTGTAAGCTCCAGAAAGGCACAGCGCACGGCTGTTTGGGGCAGTTATTACCTGGTGGTTGGCATAATATTTGGTATGTACATCTGTGGGATGAATGAATAAGCAAATTCAAACTTTCTCAGTTCCACTATCCTTATGGGAATGTGAGATAATAATATGTCTTTTTAAAGAGCACTTTTTTTTTTTTAGAAATACAGTGTACAGGGAAGTGCCTTCCATGGTGTGCTTGCACAGTACGTGGTATAGATGGCCCGCGCTGTACCCTCTGTGCTCACCAGTACGTGGCTACGTACACAGTGGCTAAGAGATTTGCAAAGCAAACCTGTGCTCCTAGCTTCTCTTTCCAGCTCTTTCCCATCTGTGCAGAGGACACTAGGCGCCTTCGTTCCAGGGTCCCGGGCATCCCCACTCATTGGCTCCTATCTAGCCAGTTGGGAAGCTGCTCCTCTTTGGTGGTCCTCCTTCTCCACCCTCCTCCTCGGGCCCCTTAAGCCCTCTGACATGGAGCTGTTACCGTGAGGATGTCCCAATAGGCCTCATTGTGATTAAAATAGCAAAATCCTCACATACCAGATGGTAAAAAAATATATGAGTTTGTGAGGCTACAAACCACCATGACATTGGTTATGGCAGCCTGGAAGAGGTTACTAGGGTTGAGAGTGACACAGGAGAGGATACTGCCAGCCCTTGATGACACAGAGCAGACAGGGGCCATGAGGGCGAGGGCTGCACCTGCCCACTGCTCCGGAGCAGCCTGCTGTGGCGGCCGGGCAGGTGGCCGGGCAGGCAGCCACCATGGCAGAGGCTCTCTGCCTTCAGACCATGTGGGCGGTGTGTGCGTTCCAGCCATGGTGGGTGGGCAGGATGCCATGCGGCGCAGGCTGCAAGAGAACACCAGGTTCCAGGGACCTAGTAACCATCGCTCTGATGGGGATGTCCTTAGAAGAGTTGGAGGCAGTCCCTGTAGACAATCATGGCTCAGACAGGGACTTCCTAGTCAGTGGAAGCCAGAAGAAAGAGAAAAATTACTCCATAAATGAGTTGGTAATTATTAGAAGGATCGCATGAATGATTTGTGCTATAACGTTTATTCCTAAAGAGAAATTTCAGCATAGTTTTGTTAAGGAATAGAAAATAATAGTCTTTAAAATTTGGATTTACACATTAATTAATTAATTATGGCCCAGGTCGTACATACTTTGCACATCCCCTGGCCCTGGGCTCTTCTCAGGAACGTCCCCCAGGGTCCCTCTTCCCTTCCGCAATCACTCCATACCACCTGGACTTGCACCTTCTCTGGCCTCAGACTGGGACACCTGTGAGGCAATCAGACCTTTGCCCGCACCAGAGGTGACTTCTCTCATGTACCACGTCTGTGTTTTTGTGCTAAGTATAGGCTACCCTGAGCCCCGCATGGTCAGGCATGGGACCTGGTCCTCAAAGCATCTTGTTACTCTTCAATATTTTCAATATTTCAATATTTCAACCCGCGATGGTTAACTTTAGGTGCCAGCTTGACGGGGCCGTGAAAAGCCCAGATGCTTGGCCAAACATTATTTTAGGTGTGTCCGTGGTTTTGTATGAGATCAATATGAATCGGGGCCCTGAAGAAAGCAGATTGCCCTCCTCACTGTGGGTGGGCTTTAGCCAATTAGTTGAAGGCCTGAATAGAACAAAAATCTGACCCTTTCACAAACAACAGTTAATGTTTCCTGCCTGATTGTTGAGCTGGGACATCAGTCTTTTCCTGCCTTTGGACTCAAACTGAAGTATCAGCTCTTCTTGAGTCCTGAGCTTGCCAGCTTTTACACTGGCACTATCTCCTTGTGGCTCAGTTTTTCTGGAGGGCTCTGACCATACTAGCCTCAGTTCCTCAGACTCCCTTCAGTTTACCTAGCTGAGTGTGTGCTGGTGCCCAGCGAGGGCCATAGGGAAAGCCAGGAAGCCAGGGCCGTTGGTATCATACCTTCTATCTTCCTTGTCCCCCCCCCGCCCCCACCCCCCGGCTGCTGATCCATCCTCGAATGGCTCCTGGCTCAACCCACGTGCATTAAATCCAAAATTGAACTTCGGCACTTGTTCTGGACTCAAAGGGCCAACTTAGCTGTTTTCTTCAGGAATAAAGAAAGGCCCAAGGCTGGTTTGGAAAGTGTGGCCATGGCATTTTGGAACGGAAGACCTCCTGAGTTGATGGACTGTCTGCTGCCTGTCAAGAGGTGACAGAGTCCCTGTCACCTCAGGGTTAACAGAAGTGATTGGGGACACAGGAGGCTAAAGGCCCTCATACAGGAAATAAGCTTCCTGCCGACCTTGTTCTCACATGTCAGCTCTCCCTGGGGCACCCGTACAACTATCCTCAGAGCTGTCACCTGCCCCTTAGCCTGCCATTAGGTGGCTGTCTCGTTTTCTAGTAGTTTGCTTTCAGAAGTCGCTGTGGCCACAGCAGGAGAAAGGTGGAAGCCAGACAGACTCAGGTGGAAGGCCAGCCTTCTCTTCACCCCACTCAGCTGTGCCCTCAAGTTCAATTCTGTGGGTGCCCACTGTATAACTCAAATCCCTTGTGGGGACCCTACCCATGGCAGGTGGTGGCATAGTGGAGTGGTTAATTCTGGAAGAACTGTTAGGATTCAGATCCCAGTTCTACCCCTTCCTAGCTGTGTGACCCCATGTCAGGTCATGCCTGCGTGCCTCGCTGTCTTCATCTGTAAAATGGGAAGGATAAAGGTTCTTGCCTTCTGGGGTTGTTCGCATTAACAGCATTTACGAATTGAACGAGTTAAGGTCATAAAGTGTAGGGTCAGACTTATCATAGGAACTCAGTTATGTTGATTATGACATAATGAGCTGTGAGTAATCCCAGGGGGGCCACCATGGCCTTCCTCATCTGTTCAATGAGATGGCACTTGCAAGGTGTTGCCTGGTACCAGGTCCCCAGCAGATTCTCTGAATTCTTACTCCTTCCTTTTCTCGTTGGTGAATGTCCTTTCTTCTCATTTTTGGTTGTTTAGAGATTCAGCGTTCATCCATAAAGTCAAAGAAATGTGATCAAGAATGGAGACACCTTGGTCTAAAACGTTGCCATGTCTTGAAAGGCTCAGCAGCTGGGGACAGGCTCTGCTGGCTACCAGGGTTAAGGGTAGTGACTATTGCCTGAAGCTCTGGCCTTCTAATGACCCAGGCCTGTAGACCCCACAACTTAGCCTGTCTTCACATCATGGTCCCCTCTGCTGTGGGCCTCACAGAGGAGAGTCCCCAGCCAAGACGCCACCATGACCTGAGTGGGACACCCCGTTTTTAGCTTTCCCCAGCTCCAGAGCGACCAGCACCTTCCCCTTCCTGATTCAGAGATCCCCTTTGTCTCCCTTCCGCTTGCGCGCCTGTGATAATTCATTTCATGCGTCAACTGGACTGGGCCACAGGGTGCTCAGATATTTGGTCAACCATCATTCTAGGTGCTCCTGTGCCGGTGTTTTTGCATGAGAATAACATATTTAAATCGGTAGCCTGAGTAAAGCACAGTAAATATTGCCCTCCTTCCTGTGGGTGGGTCTCATTCAATCCGCTTGAAGAGAAGAAAAAGGGCGACCCTCCGCTGAGTAAGAGAGGACGCCTCCTTGACTGACTGCCTGCAGACAGGAACCAAAGTGGTGGCTCTCGGGCTGGCGCTGACCCCCTCCACTCTCCCAGTTCGCAGGCCCTCGGGCTGGGACTGGAGCTACGCCATGGGCTCTTCTGATGTCTCCAGCTTGCCCACTCAGCCCACACATCCTGGGACTTGTCATCCTCCCTAACCATGTGAGCCAGTTCCTTATAATAATCTTGCTATATTCCTCCTATCGGTTCTGTTTCTGGGGAACCCCCACAAATACAGGGCCCTACCCTGGCAGTCCAGGGACCTTGCTTTCAGGCTGCACAGTCCCACTCGCCATTGCTGCCACCAGGCCCGGCAGCCACCTGCACACAGGCTCCTCCGGCACCCCAGCATCCCCAAAGGGGAACATCATTTGGCTCACCTGCGCCCGTCACCCCTGCTGACCCGTAAGTACCTGGGTGTTCAGGGAGCTCCGCCTGGCATCACTGCCGGTCCCCACTACATCTTGGTTTCCCCGGCCAGGAGGGAACCAGATAATCTGATGAATAAAACCCATCAGAGAGCCTTGACCTGGGTGCCGGTCAGAAGATGGTGCACGAAGCCGTGATGTTACAATTAACTAAACCAATGACCTCAATTCGGAGACAATGTTTGTCGAATTGAATCTTCAGCGGGTTAACCTTCCTTGTATGAGTAAAAAATGATATTTGGGATTAAGTTTCCACTGCGCGGAATGCATTACTGGATTTCTGCTTCTCGTCATTAGAGAGAGGACGTAACCTTCACCAAAGCAGTCTGCGGGGACAGGGACAGCTGGCATAACTGCTGAGTGCTGGCTGACCACAGGGGATTAAGGCCAAACACAACTCATTTCACACTGAGAATAAGCTGATTTGTTTTTGTTTTCAAATAAGCCTTAAGACGGGCAGCCGCGGGTGCGGGATCTGTGGGAGCCCCACAGGGCAAGGCTTTAGAAGGTTTTCAAACAACATCTTCCTGCTTCAAGCACGGGGATGGCTCGAAGAGCATTGCTGCTGTCCGGGCTCTGGGGGAGAGCCAGAAGGTATTGTCCCAGGGAGCAGTAGAGCCTGGGAATCCAGTGGGCGTGGGTGTGGCCAAGGCTCTCCGTGATTCTCTCCGCATCCAGGGCCCTTTCTGAAGCTCCATGTAGTGGGATCTTCCCCTGCTGTATGTGACTGCCTTTCAGAAAACCTCCCCCCTTCTTATCCTCTGCACCGGCCCCTGCCTTAGTTCTAGAATAGACAGAGCCAGAAGACATTCTCAGAGTGTGTTCTGGAAATGTCTGGGTGTCCCGGGTCCCTTCTGGGAGACCCATAAAGTCAAAACAATTCTCATAATAGGATATCATGACATTCTTGGCCTTTTTCTCTCTCATTCTCTCACCCATGAGCAGTGAAGTTTTCCAGGGGCTGTATGACATGTGATGATGTCATTGCTCTGATGGCTGATGACATGTGGGCTTGTGTGTTGTTGTTTGTGAGACATTTCTCAGTTGTAATTAAAAGTATGGAAAATATCAATAGATATGGAGACCGAAAAGTTAGAGAACTTCCATTCCCGGACTCTGTCCTACAGAATTAAGCCTCAGGACAGAGGCACAGTAGTTATAACAGGGCTGTTTATAATATTAGGAAAACAAAACTAAAAAAATAAACCAAGACAAGAACAACTGGAAACAAACTGAATGCCCATCCCCAGGAGACTGACTAGTTAATAAAATCTTGGTTACTATGGATGGAATGGCTGTGTGCCCCAAATTCATGCACTGAAATTCTAACCCCTAATGTGATGGTACTTGGTAGGTGACTAGGTCATGCTAGTGTCTTTATAAAAGGGACTCTGGAGAGCTCCCTCATCCTGCCACCACGTGAGGACAGAGCCAGAAGACGAGCATCTATAAATCAGGGAGTGGGCTCTCACCAGACATCAGATCTTCCAGTGCTTTGACGCTGGGCTCCTCAGCCTCCAGAGCTGTGAGAAATACATTATCATTGTTTATTAGTACCTAGCCCGATATTTTTGTTATAACAGCCCGAATGATAAGACAATGATACATCCACACAATGGGAAGCAGCATGACTTAAAAAAGAAACAAGTCAGCTCCAGATCTCACGAGCTGGAACATTACCCAGGGCATATTGCTAACCTCTTTTTAAAAGGCAAGTTTAGGAGTAATGTGTGTCCCAGATTTATTTGCCTGGCGGAAAATAAGTCAGTCATTCAATGTATTTTTATAAGTGTTCAAAAAATTTTTTTAAATCAGTGATACACATCACCTCAGAAGGGTTAGAAAGAGAGAGGGGAAAAACAACAGGCTGGTTTGTAAACGTGATTTGGATCTATATTTACACGATAAAGTAGGGGGAAAGACCCCGACTTACGCTGAGGAGAAGCTGTCATTCTAAGCAGTGGGGAATGGGTCCTGGGCTCTCCAAATGCCTGGTGTTTTTCTGGGGAGTCAAAGCAGGACATCCTAATACCTAATTCTTTGCTCCCAATCCAAGAAGTGCCTTTTGAACAAGTGTTTGTGCCTATGGGTGGGTGGGTGGGGGCGGGGGAAGGGGTATAGCTCCAGCCAGTTCTTTTAAAACCTTACCCACACATCTTCACGTACAAACCCTCCCAAATAACAAAAAAAGTTGAAAAGAGCCAGTGTTGAGGATGGGTTTTCTACGATGGAAGCTGAGTTTCCACTCGCAAAGGGAGTAGGTGGAAAATTTGACAACACCCTGGAGACGGCTGGCAGGGTCCCAGGAAAGCTGAAATGATCTCCAGGCTTGAACTTTTCTGGTAGGAACTTAAATGCTCCTCGTCCCCTTGCATGGGAGGCCAGCTGGCAAAGGAAGGTTTAAGAATATTGGCCCCTGCTGGCCACTTCCCCTTCCATTGGCCAAGCCTCCCCACTTCCTGCCTCTCTGTGCCCTGCTGTCTCTCGTTTCCGTCTCCCCACTTCCTTCCTCAGTCTCTGCTCCTCCTGTCTCTGCTCCTTGCCTGTGTCTCCTCCTCTAACCTGTATCTGAACCAGCCACTCAATGTCTAGGGAGCTCTGTCTCCTCTTGGTCTCAGTCCCCACAGAGTTGGCACCTTAGAGGGAGAATGGTGGCCAGGAGGGCCCCTCTGGTTCCACAAAGGGGCATGGGTTGGGGTTTTACTAGCTGAATCCACTTCCTGGTTTAGCTTTCTCTTCCTCCCCCTTTTCGGTCCAGTGTGAGGTCAGGCCAGGAGCCAGAGGAGGCTTTGCGCAGCCCGGCCACCTGGTGAGCCAGGACTCAGACCGGAAGGAGGAAACCAAGAGGGGGTCCATGCTCTGCAGATGACTGGGCAGTGGAGAGCGGATCACCCAGCCTTTCTCCATCCTGAGCTTTAACAAGAGGCAGTGGTCACCAGCTCCTCAAATAGCGCCTGACAGAAACCCACTCTCGGGATCCTGGCCAGGGCCCCAGCAGAGGGGGACTTGAGTCATTCCACATAAAAAAGTATTAAATGAGCAATGACTCTGCACACACGTGGCAACTTTCCACTGGGCAGAATTTATTTTCCACTTGAAAAGCTAATGAAAACCAGTCATGGTGAAACACCCAGCCAAAAAAAGAATTTAGGCTTTCTTTTCTTCCATAGGAGAATAACACGAGGTTCTAAGTGCTTCTCTGTAGAGTCAAGACCCAGGGAGAAGAGGGGGCTGGGACACATGGGGACCCCAGATTCCTGTCAGGAACTGGGCCTTGGGGGGGGGGACAGGAGGCTGAGTGGGGCTGGCAATGCTGGGGAGGCGGGAGGCATGCTCATTCTGCAGAGGGAGAGGGACATGCCTCAGCTCCGGAGAATTCTATGTGTCCAAATACAGCAGGGGCGTCAGAGCTGGAGGGCCCAGGAGAGACGGGAGCTCAGCTCAGTATGGCTGACACTTTCCTAACTGCTTCTCTCTTAGGTCCCCCTGCTCAGGTGGGGGCCGGAAAATGTCTGGGCTGATCTAAAATGCCCCAGGCTTCATGTTCTCAGTTCATGCCTTCATTTGACAACCGTTTTTCCCTTTCAACATGCTGCTCTCAGCGGAGTGGAGGGACTGGTTGGGTCCTCCTTTCCAACAGAGGGCACTGCCTCCCGGCACTGTCTCGGCTCCCAGGCCACCCCACCCAGGACACTGACAACGTGGCTCACTTCTACAGGACTGTGATCTTTTTGATGCTCTCTCCCCTGCTCAACCAACTTCAAGGGCTCCTTATTGCTTCCAGAAGCTCCTCTTCATAGGTTGCCCTGCCTCTCTCTACAGCTGCACCTCCCGCCACTGGAAAGCCTCTTGGATTCCAAAATTCAACAAAGGATGCATGCCCGCTAACTGGACTCTTTCACCCTCAGGGGCTTCTGCACGCACTGCTCCTGCTCCAGGAATTCCTTCCCCTTCTGCTGCGCCTGCTGGCCATTCTCGAAGAGCCTCACGTTCCTCACTTGTAAAGCGGGACAACAGGGCCCCTTGCACTGGGAGGCGGGGAGTAGGGGGGGTGGTGAGGATTAGAAACAAAGCCAAACCCCAGAAGCACTCAGTTAATTGCTGACTGGGATTATATTAGTAAACGGTGGACATTCTGAGGACAGGGACTCAGTCTCATTCACTTAAGCGATAGAAATGTATTGTTTCACAGTTTTGGAAGCTAGAAATCCAGAATCAAGGTATTAGTGGGATTGTGTCTTTCTGGAGCTCTTTCCTCCTCCCTCCATCCTGGAAGGGTCTGTTCCAGGCCTGTCTCCTGGCTTCTGCTGGTTTGCTAGCAATCCCTGGTATCCTTGGCTTGTAGACGCATCACCCGGATCTCTGCCTCCACTTTCACATGGCATTTCCCTGTGTGCATCTATCTTCAGAGTTCCCCTTTTTATAAGGTCATTGATCGTATGGATTAGGGGTCCCCCTTATTCCAGTATGACCAGATCTTACCTAGTTATATCTGAAATGACTCTATTTCCAAATAGGGTCACACTTTAAGAAACTGGGGATTAAGACTCCAACATATGAATTTGGGGACACCATTTAGTCCATAACCAAGGCCCATGAAAAATCTCACTTCCTCTAGGAAGCCTTCTGCACCCAGTCAAGCTCAAGTAGTCTCCCCTCTCTGGAGCTCTACAACACGGAGTGCCTGAGTAACTCAGGGGCCCAGCCATGGCTGGCCTCCTTGTCTCTCAATGGCGGGACTTAACTCCAGGTGGATAGCATTTGCAATTTTTAAGACAAGCACAGCACAGCGGAAAGCCTCTGAGATGATGTTATTAGGACTGGTAGTGAGGTGGTAAATTGAAAATCTCAAAGGAATGCCAGCGGAAAGCTTGCTGGCAGCCAGGGCCCCGCATGTGGCGGGCAGCAGACTCGTGCAGGAATAGGGAGCAAAGGTTCAGCACTGCATTGGTTAAAAGGAAGTTAGCTAGGAGAGATTCTTCTGCAAAAACAAGCAGCAGCCCCCCGGACCCAAGATGGATGAAAACTGGGTGCCAAGTTATTCAACCTCCCACTGAGAGTACATTTTTTAAAAGGGAGGAAATCATCGACACACTGGGCCATTTAAGACACTTCTATGTGTTTTGGGTGTCAAAGGAAATGGCTGTACATAACAGCTGGGCAGAGGAGGATTTAACGGCGAGTACCAGGCGCGCGCCCTGGGCCCCGACTTCTGAAGGGCCCCGCACAACCCCAACTTTACAGTTTCTTCTAATGACACCAAGTTTGGTTTCATATGTGCAATTTTAACATTGATAGTATGTAATAGTTTTTATTTAGTTAAAAATATGGTTGCCTGACCAGGCGGTGGCGCAGTGGATAGAGCATCGGACTGGGATGTGGAAGGACCCAGGTTCGAGACCCCGAGGTCGCCAGCTTGAGTGCGGGCTCATCGGGTTTGAGCAAAAAAGCTCGCCAGCTTGGACCCAAGGTCGCTGGCTCCAGCAAGGGGTTACTTGGTCTGCTGTAGCCCCACGGTCAAGGCACATGTGAGAAAGGAATCAATGAACAACTAAGGTGTCGCAATGAAAAACTGATGATTAATGCTTCTCATCTCTCTCCATTCCTGTCTGTCTGTCCCTACCTATACCTCTCTCTGACTCTCTCTCCGTCTCTGAAAAAAAAAAAAGAGAAAGGTTAACATGTATTTTTATTTTCCCTGTTTCTTTTTTTTAAGGGACCCAATATTTTCTTCTGCGCCCAGGGCTTCAACCGACCTTAATCCACCTCTGCAGCTGGGGGCTTAAGAAGCAGAAAGGAATTCTGGGCCGGTGTAAGGGGCCCCTAAGGAACCTGGGTTTGGAGAAATAAGGTGGTTCTGAGAGCAAAACTAGAAAACAAACATAATAGGTCAGCATGGAAAACGGCAAAGTCTGTTTCACCTGATTCACAGTATGAACATATCCAAACAAGAATGGGTTCATTAGTAGTATGTGTGTGTGTGTGTGTGTGTGTGTGAATGCTTGTCATTGTGCATGGTTGTGTATATATGTACAAGTGCATGTGAGTGTGAGCGTGTGTGGGGGCATGTGAGCTTGTATGACTGTGTATGGTCATGTGCATGTGTGCATGAATGTGTGTAAATGTATGTGTGTGTATGTGTGTATGTATAGACAGGGAGGCCCAGGGAAGAGAGAGTATACTGCCTTTGCTTAGTGAGATCTGGCAAGGCCGAACAGTGCATCCCAAGGCAGAGAGGGGACTCTGGGCCAGGAACTCCAATGAGCTAGGGAGTGGCAAGTCAGGTTTCTGGGCCCATTGGTCCACGACTGGGACAAATCTGAAAAGGTAAGCTACCCTAGACACTTCTGCCTGGTGACCAGCCCTCCTTTCCCTGTGGAAAGCTGGCCCCAACCACCCCAGATCAGTCTTGGGGAAGGCCACCGGTGAGTTTGGAGAAGGTGCTCCTGGTATAGCCATTTGGTCACTAGGCCAAGGCTTGGGTCATTGCACCACACTTCCCAGGCTACCAGATTGGGCCATCGATGTCTGCTCTTGTTCAGTGGTTGTATGGGGGGCAGAGGAAGGGTCGCTGAGGAGAGGCAGCCTCTTCCCAGGCCCTGTTAGTTACTACGTGTGGCATGGGCCACAACATCAACCTCAGCAGGGACCCTGTCAGAAATGCCAGCTCTCAGGATTGGCCCATGGAGTCAGAACCTGCATTTCAGCAAGATCCCCAGGGGCCGTGCGCACATTTAAGTGTGAGCGTATTACTCTGTCTAGTGCCACTTGTGCAGAGAACTCGCTTGCTCAGGGTGCACACTCTGCTCCTGCTCCTTCCTGCCTTCTTAGCTCCCCCAGTTTTCCGTGGACCCTGCCTTTCCTCGGCATTGTCATGAGAGGCCTCTGCTGTTTGCTGATTGAATCAGTAATTGTTTCCTTGAGAAGCCTGTTTTTAATTCAAGTGAGTTGTTTATACGTCTATACTGCTGGGCGTTTTATCACCCCTCTGTGGCTTCCCGGAGGGTACCACCCCAGGCCCTGGCATGCACCCTCTGGCACTGAAGGAGTACACAGGGTCCTTATTAGGCTTGCAAAGAATCCCGCTACCCCATGCCAGGTTCTGCTCGTCTGCATAGCTGCGCCAACAAGACACATAGGAACGCCCTTCGTCAGTGACCGCCCTCCTACCTGCTCTGGAGAGAATGCAGACATATGTCAATGACAATGCAGTAAAATCCAGTGACAGCCCAAGAACCCCTAAATCTTCCTAATAGCCGTCTGCACTTCCTCTAACTTTACGTCCTGGCATGCCAGAGCGAGCCGCCCCCTGGATCCGGCCCCTGCAGCTGCAGTCAGGGTCTGCTCATCGCAGCTGCTTCGGGGCCAGCCAGGACTCCAGGTACCATCCTTGCCCAGCCTCTTCCCAGAGTGGGCACAGCTAAGGAGCCAGCCCCTCGGGGGAGGGGATAGGCCAGGGAGACCGGGGCCCAGAACTCTCCCAAATCCAACCCTTTCTAAAGGTCCTTTGGCTCTCCATATGGAAAAACCACCAACCAACCAATGGATAAATCAAGTGAATTTGCAAGTGAATCCCCAAGGCAGGACAGAGAACTCCCAGTGGTCAGGGTTGTGGCAAAGGGATGGTGTTCCTTTCCCACGCAGCTCTATGCTATACATGGGAACTCAAAAAAAGAAAAAAAGAAAAAAGGGATTCTAGAACTTTCCTTGAGCATCTAGAAATTAGGCTCTGCCCTCCAGTTCAAGTTGCAAACAGTGGTTGGAATTCTAGTGTCAACTTTGCCAGAAAAGGGGGTTGGAGGAGGCTCCTTGGAAGTGACATGCGACATCCTGCTCGGCTCTGTGGCTCCAGTATTTGCAAAGTTGTGGGACAATGGCCCTGTGAGGTCCAGCCACTCATCACAGGTCCAGGGAGGCCAATGCTTTGCCTCTAGCCCTTTTCCACTCGGGAACAGAACCTTCCTGTGTGGGTGGGAGAAGCAGAGCCCGTTCTCTGTTTCCTCATGAAGAATTAGCCGTGTCAAAGCCTCCTGCCTCCTTGGCCAGCTGACCCTGCAATTAGACGGCGCAGGCTCACTTCCTCTCCACTGTGGCCCTCCAGCAAGAGCTATTAGTCAGGCTCTATCCGGAAACAGATGGCACACTCAAAATAGGGTAACTTAAGGAGTCCTTAATAAAAGGTGTGGGCAGGATACAGGGAAACCAAGATGGTGGAGCTAATAACGAGCTAGGGGCTCCTCCCAGCCCTGGGCCTGGAGGGTAAGGACAGAGGGCTTACCAGAACCTGGAAAGAGACAGTCAGGTGGAGAGGGTCATTTGGAGAGGAGCTGGGACCTTCGCTGAGCAGGACAGCCAGCCCGAGTGACGCTGTGAGACGGGAGCCCCTGGTTGAACACTCCAGCTTTGCTCTCCTTTTTCCCTCTAATCTTCCGCCAGCCCTCCTCTCCCCCTACTCCCAGTGACCCCATCAGAAGGAGCCAGAGGAAAAGGAGCCCTTCATGTGGTACGGACAGGTCAGCCTCCCGGGGCAGAGAGCAGGGCAAGAATGCTGAAGAGTGAATCTGGAGGGGCCAAGAGGAGACACGTGAGCCTTTCTTACGTGCATCTGGGACCCCACCTGATTAGTTACTTCATACGGCTGCAGTCCACAAACGTCTTGTCATTTTGCTCTCAAACGACCTACTCTTGTGCGGTTATCATTATATATTGTCTGGATATCTTATCTGCCAAACCAGATTGTCAGCTCTTCAGGGAAAGAGATTGCTTTCTCCACTTGGCACTGGGTTTCTTCCCCCACTCCCACCCCCAACCCCCACAGGTACTTAGTGTGTGTGTGTGTGTGCCCACATCTGTGAGACCAGGTCATGATGCAGTAACAATCACCAGATCTTAGCGCTTTTACACAATAAATGTTTTCTCTTGTTTACACAACCTGTTCATTGCGGCTCAGCAAGGGCTGTTCTGCATGTCACAGTTACTTTGGGGACCCGGGATGGCTTTGTCCTGATACACGCATCCACAATCACAATAGAAGAAGGAAGAAGAATGAATGAAGTATACACCGGCCTGAAGTTTCCACCCAACATGTCACTTCTGTCCACACTTTATTGGCCAAAGCAAGACTCAAGGCTACTCCCAACTTTTACAGGCAGGGAAGCAGGATCCCTCCATGCTCGGAAAGCAGAGAGCCAGAAACATTTCATGAGCAGGTCCCACGGTGACCAACTGTGGTTTCCACCAGGGAGGCCTGGAGGAGCGATTGATTTTTTAATTTAACTGAACAGCAAGTGTCAATAAAATTAAACAAATAAAAGTCCATGCATCTTGACATACTCAATGCAAATCAGTCAAGTCTGCAACAGCAACAAAAAGTCAGCAAATCAGGTGTCCAGGCACCCTAGTCATCAAAGGGTGGTTTGCATGGACAGACCAGTTTATGGTAAACACCCTTAGTTCTGGCTGTTTTGTTTGATATGAATAGTTCCTAAGATACAGATTCTTGTTCCCCTCACCATCGCGCTCTGTCATTACTTCCCAGATCCACATGCCCTTGGCTGTTTTTGAGGGCTCTGCCACTTGGCATGGGTTGCTTGCTGACCTCCGAGAGAATGTAGCGGCTGCCGCGCTCCCCTCCCATTGGGTGTGGGACGTCCCACAGGAATGGTGCCCTGTGCCACTCCTGGGCATCAGGTTATACAAGGGACCGATCCTGACCTCCCTGGATCTTACAGCAAGTCATCTCACCTCAAAAGTAGGAAAGGGTGAGAAAACAATTCTGGATCTTGGCAAACACTCTGTTGAATAAAAATATTTTAAAAATTTCAACCAGCTTCTCAGCATTATTTTCAAATGGAGAAAGGCATACTGACTCATCTTAAGACATTGTCCACACCTAAGAACTATTTGCGTGGTGATCCTGGCCAGCTGGGATTAACATCAAATTTACTCAGTTTCCCAAAGAAATGGTTCTGAAAAAACAGAGACTGTGACTAAAAGTGTAAAAGATGGTTATAGATATATATTCAGAGACTTGTAGCATCTCTTCTCCGTTTTGCCTTATTGTTTTGGAATCTTTTTTGCAAACTGTGAACCCTGAAAGCAGACACGGATACTACTTCCTCAAAGTGTACTGTCAAAAGACTTCAGACGGCTGGACTTAGGCTGATGGGCATTTTATTTCCAGTGGTGAATCGGGTCTCCTGGAAAGAACATTAAGTCATGAGATCTCTGGGGGCCACTGGGCAGTGAGGAGAAAAGACAAAGTTGACCTTCATAACTCAAAAGGCACATGGGTCTCGCTGATACAGTTACCATAGCAGTCATCTCAGAAGCTTTCAGAAGTAGGTGGCTCACAGAGTACTTACTTGTCACCCGGAGGGTGTCCGGATCAGTTCAGCTCTGAAGCCTCCCTGAGGGTTGATGTCCCTGGGTCTCATCTGCAGCTTTTTCAGAAGTTCAAACTCTGATGTGACCTACCAGGGATGGAGTAAAGATGATAGAAATAGTAGCGTCCACTTTGATAGTCCCTTTACCCCATGACATAAGAGTAGTATATGCTGATGGCAGAGAATTTGGAAAATGTGAAAGGTGAAAAGAAGAAACTAAAAGACAACCATCTTCCCCCCACCCACCCAGTGCTAATCACCATCAATGTCCTGATGCCTCCCTCCCCCTTCCAACCTTCAGTTTCTTCTTTACTGAGTTAAGCTAAATAGTTTAATCATTCATTTATCTTTTAATTTTAAGCACATATTTTTATCCTGTTCCCAGAATTAGTGATAGAGCAGTAGAATAAATGGGCAAAGTTCTTGTGGAGATAAAATAATATCAGAGACAGTTATTGAAACTCAGTGAGTAGAAAAATAATAGGAAAAGAATCCCCAAATGCTTAAAAATTAAGCAGCATACTTCTAAATAATTTATAAATCAAAGGACAAATCTCAAAGAAAATTTAAAATGACATGAAACTTAAATGAGTATTAAAATATAACAAATCAGCCTGACCAGGCGGTGGCACAGTGGATAGAGCGTGGGACTGAGACGCGGAGGACCCAGGTTCGAGACCCCAAGGTCACCAGCTTGAGCCCAAGGTCAGTGGCTTGAGCAAGGGGTCACTCAGTCTGCTGTAGTCCCCTGGTCAAGGCACGTATGAGAAAGCAATCAATGAACAACTAAGGAGCCACAAGGAACAACTGATACTTCTCATCTCTCTCCCTTCCTGTCTGTCTGTTCCTATCTGACTCTCTCTGTCACTATATATAAATCAAAACATGTGGGGTGTGGTCAAGGCAGAACTGAGGGGGAAATTTAGAACACCAAATGCTTGCATTAGGAAAGAGGAAACATCTCAAATCAAAGATGTAAGTTCTTACTCCAAAGCCCTAGTAGAAGAAGAACAAAATTAAAAGAAGCGTAAGGGGGAAGAAACACCTTCTAGAGAAGCAAAGATAAAAATTATACTTGGGCCCTGGCCAGTTTGCTCAGTGATAGAGCACCAGCCCAGTGTGTGGAAGTCCTGGGTTCAATTCCTGGCCAGGGCACACAAGAGAAGCACCCATCTGCTTCTCCACCCTTCCCCCTCCCTCCTATCTCTCTCTTCCCTTCTCTTCCCCTCCCACAGCCAAGGCTCCCTTGGAGCAAAGTTGGCCCTAGGCTGAGGACAGCTCCATGGCCTCCGCCTCATGCTCTAGAATTAGAATGGCTTTGGTTGCAACAGAGCAACACCCCAGATGGGCAGAGCATCGCTCCCTAGTGGACACGCTGGGTTGATCCCATTTGGGTGCATGCGGGAGTCTATTTCTCTGCCTCCTGCTTCTCACTTCCGAAAAAAAAAAAAGAATTATATTCAGCTTTTCCTCAGAAACCATAAAAGCAAGGGGAGAACATAGTCAAATATTTTAAAGTGTTGAGAGAAAACCTCTCAGCCACCTAGAATTCTGTGCTCTGCAAATTATCTTACAAAATTAAAGGTGAAATAAAAACTTCTCAGATTGAGGGACTTTGTCACCAGCAGACCTACCCCGCAAGAAATGTTGAAAGAAGTTCTTCGAAGAGAAGAAAAATGATATAGGTCAAAAACTCCACAAAAAGAAATAAAAAAGAATATCAGAGAAGGAATAAATGAAGGTAAAATAAAAACTTTTATTTTTGTTATTCTTAATCTAACAGGTATTGTTTTCTCCAAATCACAACAATGTATCAGATTATCTGTGCCCACTCTGTGTGTACATATACAGTGTGTCCGGAAAGTCATGGTGCACTTTTGACCAGTCACAGGCCAAAAGTGCACCATGACTTTACAGACACACTGTATATGCTTATGTATAAGTGAAATAGTAAAATGAATGATATAAAGGTTTGCGGGGAGGAACTAGGATGCTGCTGTTATTGTTGTTATACAGTCCTTGCATTACCTGTGACATGGTATAGCGTCTTTTGAAAGTGAAGGACTTGGAGTAGTTGTAAATTTATATTATAAACTCTAGGGCAACCACTAGGAAAAAGCTTTTCAGTTTTTTAAATAAAGTATAATTGATACGCTAACGAAGGAGAAAATGGAATAATATAAAATGCTCCATTAGAACCACAAAAAGCAATCAGCACTACAAAGAAATTCTTTACAAAAAACACCAAATGTAAGATCCTCCATTCTACCCAATCTATGGACAGATCTACAGCTTACTCATGATTAAAACAAATTTCCTAACTTTAAAAAGAAAACACAAAAGGCAGAAATATTGTGAAAGACGAAAACAGAAATGAAGAACAAAGGCAACAAATGGAAAACAATAACGTAGTCCTGGCTGGATGGCTTGGTTGGTTGGAGTGTTGTCCTGGTGTGCAGAGGTCACGGGTACCATCTCCGGTCCGGGGACACACAGGAATAGATTGATGTTTCTCTCTCTCCCTCTCCCCCTGCCTCTCTTTCTCTAAAATTAATAAATAAAAAAATTTTAAAGTAACATAAATGGCAGACGTTAATCCAATTATGTCAATAATCTCTTTAAATGCCAATGATCTAAATATCCCAATGAGAAGACAGAGACTGTCAGAGCAGATAAAAACAAAAAGAAAAGAAAAGAAATAAAAAGACCCAATTGTACGTTGCCTATAAGAAACCCACTTCAAATATAAAGAGGCATATAAATGAAAAGTAAGGGGTTGGAGAAGGGTATGCCATGCTAACATTAATTTTCAAAAGCAGTAGTTATACTAATTCCACACAGAGCAGACCACAGATCAAGGACACTTGTAACGAGGGGTACTATATAATAGGGCTAGTACTCCAAGGAGACCTAACAATGGAGCGTCAATACACACGAGGCACAAAGGGATAGAATGGTAAGGGACAAGAGAAGAATCCAATATTTTAGTCGGAGATTTTAACACCCCTCTATTAGAAATGAGCAGGTCCGGCACGCAGAAAATCAGCAAGGACACAGTTGAACACAACAGCACCATCAATCAACTGGATCTAATTGACAGTTATAGACTAGTTCATCCAACAACAGCAGAATACATTCTTCTCGGGCTCACGTGGAGCATTCACCAAGAGAGGCCATATTTTGGGCCATAAAATACACTTTAGCAAATTAAAAAAAAAAGAAATCATACAATGTCTGTTTTCAGACAACAGTGGAATTAAAACTAGAAATCAATAACAGACAGATAGCTGGAAAAATCCCCAAACACTGAGAGATTAAACAACACACTTGTAAATAACACATGGGTCAAGTAGGAACTCTCAAGAGAAATTAAAAATATTCTGAACTAAATGAAAATGCAATTTATCAAAATCTGTGGGACACAGAAGAGCAGTGCTTAGAGGGAAATTTCTAACATTGAACACAGATACTACCAAAGAAATGTCTAAAGTCAATGATCTAAGCTTCCACGTTAGAAAACTAGAAAAATAAGAGAAAATTAACATAGGAAAAAACCTAGGTATCTTTGGAATGTCACTGACCTTTAGACACAATGCCAAAGGCTCCATCCATGAAGAAATAATTGATAAGCTAGACTTCATCAAAATTAAAACCTTCTGCTCTGTGAAAGATAATGCCAAGCTACCAAATGGGAGAAAATATTTGCAAAAGATAAATTTAATAAAGGATGGTTGTCTAAAATATACAAAAAACTCTTAACACTCAACGATAAAAAGAAACACAACAATCTGATTTTAAAAATGGCAGAAGAGCCTGACCTGTGGTGGTGCAGTGGATAAAGAGTCGACCTGGGAACACTGAGGTCGCCAGTTCAAAACCCTGCACTGGTCTGGTCAAGGCACATATGGGAGTTGATGCTTCCAGCTCCTCCCCACTTTCTCTCTCTCTCTCTCACTCTCTCTCTCTCTCTCTTTCTCTTTCTCACTCTGTGTCTCCTCTCTAAAATGAATAAATAAAAAGAAATTAAAAAAAAATAAAAATGGCAGAAGACCTAAACAGACTTCACCAAAGAAGATCTACAGATAGCAAAACAGCTTGTGAAACTAGGCTTCACATCGTATTTCTTCATAGAAATGCAAATGAAAACAACAGTGAGATACCACTTACACACCTATTGGAACGGCCAGCATCCAAAACTGAAACTATCAGATCCTCTGGTGAGGATGAGGAGCAACAGAAACTTGGGTTCATTGCTGGTGGGAATGCAAAGACAGCTTGACAGTTTCTTACGGAACTGAGGATAGGCTTACTACATGATCCAGCAATGGCATTCCTTGGTATTTGCCCCAGTGAACTGAAGATTATGTCTCCAGAAAAAGTTACACACAGATACTTATAGCAGCTGTATTCGTAATTGCCAAAACTTGGAAGCAAGCAAGATATCCTTCAGTAAATGAATGAATGAACAGACGGGGGTATGTCTAGAAGATGGACTATTATATGGCACTGAAAAAGAATGCAACTTGATTACCAGGCCATGAAAAAATATAGAGGAAACTTCCAAACATATTAGTACGTGAAAGAAGCCAATCTGATAAAGGCTACATAGTGTATGATTCCAACTATAGGATATTCTGAAAAAGGCAAAACTATGAAGTGAGTAAAAAGATTTTAAAAAAGAGAGGAAGATCAGTGGTTGCCAGGGGTTAGGAGGCAAGGTGGGATAAAAGAGCACAGAGGATTTTTGGGCCGGTGCATCTATTTTGTACGATACTACAATGGTGAATATATGTCCCCTACATTTGTCCAAACCCAAAGCGTGTGCAATACCAAGAGTGAACTCTCATGTACGCTGTGCACTTTGAGCAATCATGATGTGTCAGTGTAGGCCCATCAGTTGTGACAAATGTCACCCTGGTGAGGATGCTAAAACTGGGGGGGCATTGGGGACAAGGAGTATACAGGAACTCTCTGTGCTTCCTACTCAATTTTGCTGTGAACCCAGAACTGCTCTAAAAACATCAAGTGTAAGAATAAAAAGATAAAACTAGAGTCCGGTATCTTTTATAAATTTGGATGCATAAATCCTCAAAAAATCAGCAAATAGAATCAGCTATGCATTAACATATGCTTAGGACACTGGATGGTTTAATGAGCTAAGACTTCAAAGTTAGATATGCAGTACTCACTAAGGCTCAGTTAATACTGATCGGTAATACAGAAAAAATCCTTGTAATTTAGGATTAGTATTTGTATTTAGTAAATGAAATATGTCTCCAAATATTCTTTAGAAGTTATTTTGCTGTATTTGCTTCAGATTTTTTCTTACAGACAAATAAAATGTTACAGATGTGGCAAAACATCTGGTTTCATATCCCATTTTCCCTCCCTCCTCCAGGGAACATTATTTTGAAGCTGTTAGTATATATATTTCTGGTAAATGTTTTCATAGCGTTACTATTAAGATATATGTTAAAAAAATTATATTGCATAATTTGTGTCTTTTGAATAAACCTGAATGGTATTATGCAATATCTCAGTATTCATAGGCATTCTCCATTCTTTAAACATGTGCATGTTTATGTATGTACACACCGAGACACATATATACACATGACTTTAACAGCTGGGAGCACAGTGGATATGTGCGTCTAGACACTTGAACACCTGCTTTGGAAAGTGCTCCTTAAACAATGCCAGTTAACGTGACATCCTACTAGAATATACACACGTGAGAGTTCATTATCATGCTCACAGCTCCTAGCCAGCACCTGGCACAAAATAGGTGCTTAGTAAATATCAGGAATGTGAGTGACAGATCCCTTTAGTCCCCTCAACTACCCCTTGAGATGGACACTGACCTTCCCACAGGAGCAGCAGCCGAGACGTTGAAGCACTCGCTACCATCCCCGAGTCGGGAAATGGCAGCCACGGGATGGAAAGCCACACACCGGGCCTCCAAGGCTCAAAAGCCTCTTCCCTCCATCTACACTGGGCAACTGAGTCTAGTCACGATTTGGGGGTTCCAGGAGACGGTCATCTCCTCCAGGCAGGGCTGTGGCAGTCGTACCCAACTCTGCACCCTCTGTAGAAGGTGAAGAGAAGGGTGGAGGAAGTATAGCGTGCTGCACATAAAGGTGCCAGAGGACCCAGTCCCAGGTCTGGGCAGAGGTGGGTGGAGAGGAGGGTGTGAGGGGCTCAGCAGAAGACTCACTCATCTCAGCAAACAGGTGTTTATTTTAATTTTTTTAAATTTTATTCATTTTAGAGAGGAGACACACACACACACACACACAGAGAGAGAGAGAGAGAGAGAGAGAGAGAGAGAGAGAGAGAGAGAGAAAGGGGGGAGGAGCTAGAAGCATCAACTCCCATATGTGCCTTGACCAGACCAGTGCAGGGTTTTGAACTGGCGACCTCAGTGTTCCCAGATCGACGCTTTATCCACTGTGCCACCACAGGTCAGGCATCAAACAGGTGTTTAGAAAGCAGGCTTGCAATACCAGTTGTTTTTGTAGTTGTTGTTTGAAGGGGCATCAGCATTTAAAAAAATGGAGCATTCAATCACTCAGTGACTGTTTGCTCAGTATTGCATACACATACTCACACCACCACACACAACAAACACACCTTCACATACTCACTCCCATGCTCACACTCACAGGCTCCCTTCTCTCTCTCTCATCTCCTTTGACACACATGGTTTGACTTTATTGTTCCCATTTCATTCCATATTCACTGAATGAGTGAAGAGAATGGCTTGCGTTTTTGAGAGCATTTTCCAGATGTTTGGCAATGTGCGGCAGCCTCGGCTGCTTCTCCGGACCCCCAGAACAACATCTCTGAACTGAAAGCCAGTGTAATGGACTGCATGTTTGTATTCCCCTCCTCCGCCAATTTATCCCAGCTGTGATGACATTTGGAGACGGAGCTTTTGGGAGGTTAATTAGAGCTAAATTAGGTCATGAGGATGGGGCTCTCACAGTGGAATTAGTGGCCTTATAAAAACAAGACAGAAAGGAACTGAGGAAAGGCCATGTGAGGGCAGCAACAGGTTAGCCCTTCACAAGACAGAAAGTGAGCTCTCACCTGCAGCTGGATAGGCTGCTACCTTGATCTTGGACTTTCCAGCCTCCAGAACTGTGAAAAATAAATGCCTGTGTATGCCACCAGCCTATGGTGTTTTGCTATGGCTACACAAGCCAATCAAGACAGCCAAGATCCTTAAACAACATCCTACAAGACCTTGTACTGTCTAGCCCCTCTATTTCTTTCTGATCACCTCTCTGACATCTCTTCCCTGGCTCACTTTCTCAAGCTACCCTGGCCTACATGGTATTTCCTGAATGCATAGAGCACATTCCTACCCCAGGGCCTTTGTATTTTCCATCCATTCTGCTAGGTGTACTTTTTCTCCATGACAAAGTCTTTCATTTTCTTCAAGCCTTTACTCGAAAGTCACCTTCTCAATAAGGCTGACCGTGAAAACTATTCAAAATTTCAACTCACTTTCCCCACCCAGAACTTTGTATTCCCTTATGTGTTCTGATTTTTCATTTTTTGCCCATGCACATATCACTCTAACATGTGGTATTCTTTATTTATTAGGTTCGCTGTCAATTGCCTGTTATCCTCTGCAAGACTATAAGCTCCCAAAGAACAAACATATTGGGCTGTTTTGTTTGTTGATGAATCCCAAGTGCCTAGAACTGTGCCTGATACAAAGTTTCTGTTCAATAAGTGAATGAATGAACCTCTTCACCATTGGTGAAATAGCCTGCCTGCCAAAGAGACCATGCCATACCTGCATTACCCAGCAGATGGCAGCCAAAGCACACCAGAGACAGCTGAGAGTCTGTGAACCCAAGGTTCCTCCCAATTAAGTCTAAGATAACCCGGGAGACAAAATCAAGTTCAACTTACTCTTACCCGCAGACTTGTATTCGTGAGAAAGACCTTAGAAGCAGGAGGTGAGCTGCCGCGCTGATAAAGCCTTTATCTAATACAGTAGGCTGTTTACCCACAACTCAGGGGTAAATAAATGAAGCCAGCTGTTAGGAAGAACCAAGGTCAGAGTCTTCCCACGGTGGGAAGAAGGGGTGTAGAAGGCCTGTGGCCATGAATCTGCACCCCTCCTCTGAGGATGGAGAAGTGCCATGTGGCCGCTATCATGGAGGGAAAGAGATAACACTAAGAACTAACATGTCACCTGGGGGCGGGGGTGGAAGTTTCCAGTCTTCCTCTGCACACGGATGATGCTCTGTTACGAGAACCTCGAGTCTCCCACTGCAGTGTTGTTCCCTGGGTGCCAACCACTCTCTTCCTGGGCGCTTCTGTTAGCCGTGCAATCAGGATACTGAGTTGCAGCTGTTACAAACCCGTTCAAGCCGAGTCCAGGGGAACCGCCCTTAGATCAAATTTGGCATTGGAGTGAGTCAGGTTAGGGGGAGGTTCCAAGGCAGGTAGAGGCTGCTTGTGAGTCTGAGTCTGCTGACCCAGAACTATCCAAGCCAGCTGGTCAACCTGGATACTGCTACAGGGACAAGAGCTAGTGATTATTGGGCACTTGTGGGTCAGGCATGTGCTAAGTGCATCACCTGCACTGTCTCAGTAATCCTCAGAGCAACTGTTCTTGTCCCCATCTCACCAATGACACAGAGGGGTGTCACTCACCTAAGAACCCTGGACATTCCTCTCAAGCTCCCTGTTAGCCACTAGGAGGGAGAAATCTGCTGAGTGCGCCATGGATCCTGACTAACCTCAGAGAACACTTAATCCAGCCCCGTCTGTTCACAGATGGAGAATCGGAGGCCCAGCGATGGGAAGAGACTGACCCAAGTTTACACAGAGAGCTGAGAAGCCCACCCGAGCACTATGCACCAAGAATTGTCCTGCATCCTAATAATCCCGGTGAGTGTGGGAGGTCCCCTAATCCCTGAGTCACAGGCTTTTATGTTGCCTTTCCAGATTCCAAACTTGCTCCAGTCCTTGCTGGCCCTATACACTTCTCATAAGACCTCATCAAGAGAACAAAACATTTCTTGTTTTTTGTAGCTTCATCAACTAGGAGATGGTCCAGCTGGGATTACTGGCCTCACATGATGTGAATTTGGGCTTCTGAAGCTCATTAGCTGCTGTTCTTGGTCAAGACACTCAGGCTCTGAGTTGGTTTGTTCCTCGGTAAAATGGGGATAACCATATTCATGGAAGGTTGTATTATATTCCTACCTAGGCTGTCCAACACAAATATAATGGGAGCCACAAATGCAAGCCTCGTGTGTAATTTTAAATATTCTGGTAGTCCTATTAAAACAACGGAAAGGAAACAGGTGAGCCAAATCACTTGACATTATGCACCATTATTAATTTTCATAATTTGTTTCATTTAACCAGTATATTCAAACTATTATCATTTTAATATCTGATTAATATGTGATTATTAATGAGGTACTTCACATTTGATTTTCATTCAAGTCTTCAATAGCTGTTGTGTCTCTTGTACTTCTAACACATCTCAGTTTGGAGTAGCCATGTTTCAAATGCTTAATAAGCACATCTGGCTAAGTGGCTACTGTGTTGGACTTTTAGGTCGTGGTAAACATTCTGAGCACGTGACGCTGTGATTTAAGTGCTGGGGCATTTACACCTTGGCTGGGGCAGGCCGTCTTCACTGTACCCTGTAGATAATGTGCTGGGACCTGACAGGTCTGGAGGGCTTGAGTTTGGACTTAGCACTGGGAGGTCATCAGTCCTGGCCCCTCCCTGCTCTGAGCAGGTCACCGGGTGCCTTTGAACACCTTCCCTCCCCAGAACCAATTCCGCCAGCACCACAAACAGGACTTGTGCATCCTCTGCAAATATTTGTGTCCATTTGTCTTTCGTGCGGCAGGACTGTTTGTCACAGCTGCACGGCAGACTGGGGTCCAGTTAGAATGAAGAGAGGAGACTGGGGTCAGGTGACAGGAGAGTTGGAGAAACTGTATCCTCCTTGCCCTGTGGGGTCCTGGGGCCCAGAGGTCTGGTCCTGTGGCACTTGGATGCTATCCCTGCTTTCCAGTTAACTAACTTGACAAATTCGAAACACAACATTAGTGCAAGTCTATGGTGCTAGAGAGCAACTTGGATGAATTTTGTTAAGCAAAAGAAGCAAAGAGCAGACGACTATGAGCCAGTGTGGAGCATGAATGTATGGCCTGTCTTTGGAGTAGTGCAGAATGATCGGCGGGGACAATTTGGGAGGGGAACTGGGGACAGGGGTGCAAGAGAGGGACTCTTCATGATCTAGCCCCTTGTCATAGTCACATGCTACCAGGACTGTGTATCACTGCTTTTCTTCTTTGCTGAGCACATAGCACTTTTTCAATTAAAAAATTAATTAATTAAAATATCCTTTCTCCCTCTTCATAGTTACAAAGAAATGCATGGTCATTGTCGATCTTTTCCAAACCTTGAGGAAAAGCATGAAAATGCTGTGTCATTTCATTGCTGGTGTTTGAGGGTCCGGGCTCCATACCTGGGGAGACGGTTTGCTCTAAAATTAATTTTCCATGTATCACCATATAAGCATCTGGTGGGATTTAATTGGGTGAGAAGAAAAGGTCAAAGGGGCTACTTGCTAAGCCAGGTGAACACACATGCACACAATACACAAAGCAACACACACGCAGACACACAAATGAAGCTCCACACGCACCCTCAACAGCCAAACCTCTTCATGCCCACGTGCCAGCAGCTTGGCAACCATATCCTCACACCCAGAGTGTTTCACACCCACAAACACGTGTACGCCAGGAACCACAGCTCTTTGCATACACACCCCCAACAGCCAATGTGCTTACACACACACACCAAGAGCTTTCGTCCCCCAATCCACAAGAGCTTTATGTACACGCACACACACCTCAGTAATCAAAGCACTTCATATACACACGCCAACAACCAGAGTTCACACACCCACACAGAGGTTCCCTAAAAACCAAAGCTCTTCACACACACACACTCACCCCAGAAAGTTTTACTCCCCCAACCAAGGTGCCTTTGCTCTCCCACAGATGCCACCAACCAAAGCTCTCCAACCCCCACAAAAGAAAACCCAAAGCGCCTGGGTCTGTTTGCCGCAGCACCAGATACTTGAACACCAAGACGTAGGATGGCGACTTTCTTTTCAGATTAATGAGCGGAGAGAGATTGGAGGGGGTGAGAATGGCGGGAGAGAGAGCAGTTACACCCAAATCTTTTCTCTGTTGATTAGGGATTCCTTCTCCAGGCTGCTTTGGCTCCAGCTAAATCTTTTTCTAATGAGATGTGGCTTATCCAGATCAGAGCACTGAGAAAAAAGTTGCAATTAACTTTAAGAAGAAAAGGAGTGAGAAAGAGAAAAAAGGGGTGGAGGGGGGGGACTGGGAGTGGGGGTAGGGAAGGGGGCAGGGGCTGGCAGCCAGGAGAGCTGGGTACAGCAGGGAGGCTCTCCTGCACGGACAAGGGACAGCTGACCCTCCAGACACTGTGGTCCCTGCTCCTGGGATTCCAGGGTTTAGGGCAAGTGCCTTGCGATTCCTCTGTCGGCCTGAGTCAGGCCTCCAGCCACTCCAGGCTCCAGCGAAGGGTTGGGAGGCGTAGTCTCCTGCTCTGGGACCTTCCCTGCTCTGCACACCTGACACCTGGTGGCCAGGGCGGGGGAGAAGGACCGCCTCAGCTGTATCATTCACAGCTGAGCTCTTCCTTCTGCTGACATACTCCTACGAAGACACAGGGTCCTCGACCACCTGCCAGAAACTTCTGTGACCCCCAGGTGTCAAGTCAACGCTCAGCGTCTTCTCAGGACCGCTGGCTCAGCTCCCCACTGGCAGCCAGAACGGACACCCCAGAGTGGACTGGAGGCACCGATAGCTGCAGCTGGAGTCTCCCCAACTCACCTCGTTCCTATGAGCCAGTGGGGTCCCGACTTATTTTCACGTGAGCCACTTAGAAGGGTGGAGAGGGCCTGCAACTGAAAGAGACATTTCATATAGAAACAGTCAAAATGCCTCAACTTTCTGGAAGTAATATCAATTCACCTTTATTTGCTTCTCTATCAATATGCTCAAGCTTGACCAGTAGGCATTTCCTCTCTCTGGTGCTCAATTTCATCCGTTAAGAAAAATGAAGGGGGTCTGACCCGTGGGGCACAGAGGATAAAGCCTCAGCCTGGAATGCTGAGGTTCTTGCTTGGAAGCCACGGACTTGCCTGGTCAAGGCATATACGGGAAGCAGCAAGGACTGAGTCGGTGCTTCCTGCTCCTCCCCACCCCTTTCTCTCTCTCCTCTCTCTAAAATCAATAAATAAAATCTTAAAAAATAAAAGACAGAAAAGGAAAGGGGGCCACAGGCACTGGAGCTCCAGGGTCTCTGCCCATCCCGATGCTCTGAGATCCCACCAAAGGAACTGGCACCGTCTTGGGACGTCCCGATTTGAGTAACGACGCCTGTCCCACGCTCTGCTTTGGGCACCCACAGGACACCTGCACATCCGTGCTTGTTCTTACCCAACTGGAAACCAGTTTTTACCCTAGTAGGCAATAAACATCCAGCAATGCCTTCACACATCTCGAAGCTTCTAACCCAGCACTCGTGGTGGGGTCTCAGATAGTAGCTTGGCGCCACGCTGGGGCGCCCGGGCTTGAGTCACTTGGAATTGGGACAGGTGGGTTGGATGGAAGGGTATGAATGAGCAGGGCAAGTTCTCTTGTCCCTTTGGTTGCATGCAGCTCAGAGGGTCCAGGCGGGTCATCTAACATTTTATTTCTCTTTTATTTATTCTCTTGTCCACAGTGCTTCCTTTCCCCGGGCCGTGGACCTCCCCGTAGCAGAAGGGCTTTTTACTGCTTTGCCGGAGACTAGTGGGAAACAGTGATTTTGTGCCACCTGACAAGCCTGCATGTTGGTGGCCACCCAGAAACACGGTGCTCTTAGTGGGACATTTGGGTGACTCCTTACCAAATAAGCCCTAGAGATGACACCAGCCAGGGGACAGATGAGCGAAGCCCATTTTTCCTGTGTCTAAGTTCCAATGAGGTTAGCCTATTCCCCAACTCCAAGGCCCAGGACTCTTCTTAGCACCGGGTCCCTGGTCAGCCCTCCTTGCTCCTCTGCCCTCCACCCTGTTAGCTGCTGGCGAACCCTGGCTTTCTCCTATCTCTCTCTCTGGCTGTCACCAATCTAATAAGCATATGTGCCAGAAATACTAGCTGGAGCGCTAAGTTAGAAATTCTTCTTAAATATATAGTAAGGTCAGATGAAGGAGGGAAAGAAAACCCAGAAAACAAAACACAAAACCCCCGAAACAGAAATTGGACACAGGAGGGCAGATGTAGACTGAACAGGAAGTGCTGGCCCTAGGCTAAATGAAACAGCTGTCACCATTGTTCTGGACTGAAAACTGCCTTTGCAAACTCCGCGCGGTCCGGGCTCAGAAAGCAGATGTTAATAATTACAGCACATGAAACGAAGGGCACCGGATTAGGCAAGTGACGAAAAAGAAATGGTACCGGTAGATTTATAACTCGCTCAGGCAAATCTGTTTGGGCTGGTGGGGGTGGACAGGGTGGCCGCACTGCAACACCCCCCCCCCCATTCCCTTTCTAGTTTGGCATTTGGGCTTCCGGGATGGTCTCAGAATCAGGGTCGGGGGACTGTGTAGATTGTATTAGGGCAGTGTGGGTGGTGGAGGCCTTTTCTTGCTTCATTTCTAGGGACCGCGAGCCTACTGGGCCATTGCCTTTGACTTGAAGGTAAAAGATAAATCCTCCATCCCAAGGCACGTTCCAAACGGGGATCCTGGACGAATCCTGGAGTCGGATGGCTGGCTGGTGAACGAGAGATCATGGACACTAGAATGGGCAGCCTTCCTCGGAGCTCTTGTGTTTACCAACGGGTTCACGTTGAAAAACTCGGGAGCTCAAGTTCTCTGCTGCCAAAGCTGATTCGCACTTTAATGTCAGCGGGGCAGGGGGCGGGGGGGGGGGGGGGCGGAGATAGCAGCGCATGCGCTGTGGAGGAGGCCAGGGAGAGCTGGGGGACCCCTGAAAAAAGCGAGCAGAGCAGGTTTCTTGGGCTGAAGATCAGAAATGGAAGAGGCAGAGAGTCTTCACGTGCTGTCTGAACCTTCCTCGGCGCCTTTCCATGGGAACCAGAGTTGTCAAAGGCAAAGCAAAACAACACACACTTAACTTGCATCCACCCCAACTCCTCCCGTCCCACCACCCCCTGGAAAGGACGTCTCCAGGAAAGGTTAGAAAGAAGGTAAGCCATGTGTTTGCCATCTTTACGCCTGATATGGAAACCATATGCTTAAATACACTCGCAAACATACTTAATATAACACTCTTTTATTAAATGTGGTTTTATAAACGCTCTGCCCAGCCAGGGCACCTTCGCTGTGCTGGAGGCTGGGGCTTGGCAAAATAATCTTCCCGCTGTTACATCTATTGATACACATTTTTTGAAAATGAGTCTCGGACCCTTGGAAAATAGACTGGTTCTGATTATTATTGCAAGCGGGAAGGGGCACACGAGGGCATCTTTTTTCCTCTGATAAATTAAAAGAACTGTAACGGGTGCTTTCTGCAACCTGTAAAAGGGCAGAGACATCTGTGATTCATTTAGCAGCTCCTTACAGAAGATTTATTTGATTAATTCGGTCAGAAGAGAGAGAATATGGATTTTCCCCTGCTCTGAAAGGCACATACGTACTCACACATGCACACAGCCCCCCCGCCCCCCCTGCTACGTGGGTAGACATCTCAGGAATGAGAAATGTCACGTTATTGGAACTGGCCAACGCGGAGCCTGGTGGTGAACAAGCCGGCTCCTGCCCTGCGGATGGGAGGGTTGGTTTCAGACTAGATTTCATATCTGCAGGCCCGTTGTCACCCAAGAGCAGTTCTAAAGGATACAAGACTGTGGACACTGGATTGCTCGTATTAGACACTGAGCATGGTGCCAGGCTCTGGGCCGAGCCCTTTGCCTGAATGATCTCACTGCACCGTCACAATAACCCCACCTGGGGGACACACAGTTAGTTATCATCTCGGCCTTACAGACAGGGAGGCCTCCCCATTTCCGGGAGAACTCGGCTCAAAATGCTTTTCACATTTTTCAGAGGGTATTTGGCTTATTCAGTCTTCCATGCCTAAACCAAGTGGACAGCATTTGTCTGTAGTGGGACATCTCGGGAGGGGGTCCTCCACATTGGCTGTGTTTCATGCCCTGAGGGTTTCTGTTCAGTGTTAACAGGATATACTCTCTCTTCTGTCTTTTCTTTCTTTTTTTTTTTTTTTGCGATAGAGACAGAGGGACAGATAGGGACAGACAGGAAGAGAGAGGGATGAGAAGCATCAGTCTGGGTTGTGGCACCTTAGTTGTTCATTGACTGCTTTCTCATATGTGCCTTGACTGGTGGCTGTAGCTGAGCCAGTGACTCCTTGCTCAAGCCAGCGACCTTGGGCTGAAGCCAGAGACCTTGGGCTTCAAGCCAGCAACCTTTGGGCTCAAGCCAGGAACCATGGAGTCATGTCTATGATCCCATGGTCAAGCCGGCAACCCTGTGCTCAAGCTGGTGAGCCCGCACTCAAGCCAGATGAACCTGTGCTCAAGCCAGCAACCTCAGTGTTTCCAACCTGGGTCCTCTGTGTCCCAGATTGATGCTCTATCCACTGTGCCACCACCTAGTCAGGCAGATAGACTCTTTTGGGCTTATTTCTAGTCTCGAGGGGTCCTGGCTTCCTCTGGCCTTGGTGGTCTCTAATTGGAATTGCTTGATCCTACAAGCAGTTGTCTGTAGACCACTAATTCCTGGTGGGCAGGAAGAGTCCTGGAACTAGGTCCTTTGAGAAGGCAAAGAAAACAGCTGGTAAGAGGAATCAGACAGTCATACAAGATATGAGCCAAGAAGGACTTCGGATATCAATGTCTGGAGTGGCAAAGATATGTCAAGGAAATGTGCCCCTGCTCTCCTGTGCTTGAGCAGACACTGTTGGTTGGTCCCAGTTTGCTTTCTAGCACTCACCCTCAAGATATTTCTCAACACAGCTCTCCTGGCAGCCCCTACCAAAGGATGAGAATTAGGGCATGAGTTGAAGGCTGTTTGCTGTCCCTTTCAGCGGAATGTCTCATTTTGGGGCAGGAGAAATGGGCCCAGAGAGGAGATGTCAGTGGCAAAGCCAGGAAGGGACCATCTCTGAGCACAGCTCTCATCTCCTGCCCTGGTACTCTGTGTCTGCACACCAGGGGGGTGGGGGAAGCCAGGTTCAGTGGGTCACAAATCTTCCGCTTTTCCCGAGTCTCTGTGCTCTCCCCTGTCCTCCACCCCTCCTAGAATGTCACTGAATCTGCTTGTGGACGGGATAAAAGGCGTCCCCTGGAAAGCAGCACAAGATTGCAATCTCTTTGTTACTTTAAAATAATTAACTCCTAAACTGGGACAGAATGGGGTAGCCTAAACCCACGACATCGGGCAATCCCAGGCCTAAGATTTTGGAAAGAAGTGGAAGGTTTCAGTTGGAAGCACTGGGCTGGGCAGACACACCCCACTCCGGCCTTTTCCTCTGCTGTCTCCCTGGCTGGCCCGCAGGAAATGACTAGAACAAAGGCTGCCAGGACTCCATCAACTGGAGATATTGAGTGCTTGCCTCGGTGGCTGTGGGCTGCCACCCTGTCCTCAGACTTTCCAGAGAGGCGAATCTCTCTGTGGGACAAATAACAGGATGCTGTGGAAGGAAGGAGGGGTCCCCAGTTTAGAAGCCCCTCTGGAGCTCCTTTCCTGGTGGTCCTTCCTAGGACCTGATATTAAATGTTTCTCATTCCCATGTGGCCCGAGAGCGGTTTGGGGGCTCACTACCCAGTTCTGCAGAATGTCTAATTGGCAGCAACAAGCTTTGCCATAGAAGAAGCTAAACTGAGGACCAGGGCTGGTTCAGCTGGTTCAGAGGGTGCATCTGAAATACCACATTTTGAAGGAAGGCGGTCACTGCCCCATTTAGCAAGGCTGCCTGCCGGGTCTCAAGGGGACCTGCTTAAGGAATGAGTAAAGCTTGGGTATAAGTTGTGTCTCAGCTATTGGGTCGCTCCTGGGTGTTTCTGCGATTTTTGAGGAGGCTTGAAAACACTTTGTTTAAACATGGCTTCTACCATCTTGTTTACACTATGAATTACAAATTCATAGTGAAGAAAAGTTTGCTAACCAAATCATACTCTAGCCTAGCACAGCCTCTTGAAAAGATCACAAATATTGAATTAGTGAGGTTCCCAAATAATGAGGATTTCACAGGCCCAAATGACACCTTTTGAAGAGGTTTGTTGACCAAACATCATTTGTTGAAGAAAGTGTTTGTATTGTGAAAGTGGTTTTCCGGAATGTTCCCGACTGAAGGAGTGATTGAAGAGTCTGGAGAAGGAGCCAAGTTTGGGTTGGGGGGGTGGGTGGGTAATGAAGATGGGAGGTGCCTGCTGTACCACCTTGGATTCCACTTAGGGATAAATGAGTGGGCTGAGGTATGCTCAACTGGCCCCTGAAGATCCCAATAAAGGGAGGAATCTGTGTCCTTGGGAATAGCAATCAAGCTCAGTGGCCAAACAGGTCTTCACGAGCTGTGTGACCTTGGGCAGGTTAGATCCTTTCTCTGGGCTTTCGTTTTCTTCTCTGTGAAACAGAGGTCCTAATAACACCTACCTCATAAGGTTGTTGTGAGAATTAAATGAGATAAGGCCCTTAGAACAGGGGCTGCTTTCAAGAAAACATCATCTCCCAAACTCATGAACGGACACATAGCACATAGGGTGTCTGTACAAGGGAGAATTATTCGCTCCTACAAAGACATGCAGTGCTGACATAAGCTGCCATGTGTTTGAATCTGTAAGACATTGTGCTAGGTGCAAGAAGCCAGGCACAAAAGGCCACGCTTTGTCTTGTTCCATGTATAGGAAATGTCTAGAATAAGCGTCTTCTATAAAGGTAGAAAGGAGATTAGTAATTGCCTGGGGCTGGTGGAGCGATAGAGGGCTAGGGAGGTGAGAGTTAAAAGGGTACAGGCTTTCTTTATGAGGTGATGAAAATGGTCTAAAATTGATGTGGCCAAGACTGTGACTATACTGGAAGCCATTGAATTCTATGCTGTAAATGGATGAATTGTACGGTATGTGAATTATATCTCAGTAAAACTGCTAAAAAAATGTCTTATGTTTGTAAGTCAGCATGGTTATAACAGAGGATGATGGAAACTGACCCCTGGAGAGTCCTTGTCCCACTAAGAAAAATTCAAATGAAAAAAAAAGAAAAAAACCCCAACAAAAAGAAGCCATGCCTGGCAGCCAGACTCACCTGTTGCCCCATCCGCTAGAAGAGACAGAAGCCCCTCCCACAGAGGGCTATAGAAAGAAAAATGAGGTTGTTCACACACAGCACTTAGCCCAGCACCTGGCACACACCCCAGGCACCCAGGAGGCGGCAGCGGGGCCTAGGATGCTATGCAGGACGAACAATAACAAATGTCCACAGCCAGCCTTTCTTCTTCTGTGATCGTACCCTGCCTTCTGCCCCGTTTCCCCTTTGCTTGTCTTTTGTCTTATTGATTTGTAGGTACCTGTACCCTGAGAGCTCAGATTCTCGCCACCGGGGAGGCTGTATTTGTGGGTGTGAAGCAAAACCACTCTTCCTGCTTCTGCCCGGAAGGGTACAGGCTTCCCAAGGATGAGTGGCTTCTCTCAGGGTTGCTGCCAGTCACACAGTACCTCTGTGCAGAATAAAATAAGGCATCTCTTTGCCAAGACACATTACTTCTGTCTGCTGGGAAAGTATTATGATAGACTAATTTTATAATAATAGACACTTTATTACAATCCAGAGAAATGGAATAAATACACAAATCAATGATGTCCGAGATGTGTTTAGCACTTCTATGGTGGGGGTGCCCTAATGCAGTGCCCAACTGTGTGGGCAGATCCTGTTCCTACCTTCTGGACAGCGTCTTTACGGTACACGGTGCCCGTCTGTGTCTCCTGACTGAAGCCTGGTGTGAGTAACAAGGCTCCAGTCCTGGCCTCTCCCATCGCGCTGGCTGACCTCAGACTTGTCATGATATATTTCTCGGCCTTCCTAATATGTGCTCTGTCTTCCTCCTCCCTCTGGCTTAAAGGAGACATCGCCGTGGGGAACCTGTGAAGAGGGAAGAGGCTCCCCCAGGGTTAGTGTCAGTGCTGTGGAAGCACAGTAAGGTTGTCATGGTCTAACAGCACTCACGAAATGTCCTCTACAGGCGGGTGGTCCTGTGCTCCCTTGGCCAGCCATCAGGAGCGGCCCCCTGTCCGGGCCGTGGCTGCCCTGGGAGGCAGTGTGCCAAAGGGCATATCCAGGATTTCTTGGCATCGCTGATGGTGCATCTCATGCCATCTGGACTTGCTTTGCACGGTCACAGGGAGGCCGTCCCCAACCAAGTCTTTGTGCTCTGGACACCAAGTGGACAACTGCCAGGGCGTCCATCTCCCTACATGGCCTCAGTGTTGGGCCTGACCTGTGGGCTTCTGCCGTGGCCTGCAGTGGTTAGAGGGCCACAGGGGAAGGCTTGGGAGCCCCTCCGACACCACACATGTGGCAGGAGTGAGAGTGAGGGTGTGCAGTCCAGCAGCCCCAGGGCTCCAAGGCTCGGCCGGGATGGTTCTGTGGATTCCTGAGCATTCTGGCAATTTCTAAGAGCCGCATGGAATGGTGTAGTGACTCCCAACGAGGCTGCTTGGGCTGACTGACGCTTCACATTCCTTTGTGGTGATCTGAAATGACATCAACTGGACATGTGACACCAATTCTCCTGATTCTTTCCGGCCAGAAGCTCCCCGAGTGGTAGGACAGCAGCTAGAACTGACTTGGTAAAATAGAAGTGAGTTAGTACATAATTAGTGTGCCTGCTGGGTAGAGAAACAACTTTTGAAATGCCGATCTATAGGGAGGGGAAAGTAATTGAAAGTGTTCTTGGAGGCAGGAAAGCCCTTACTTCGTTTAATAAATCCCTTCAAATAGCACCTGTGTGCCAGACCACGGGCCTGGGGCGGGGACAGTGAGACACAGGAAGAGAGGGTCTCTGCTCCTGTGCAGCTGATGCACTTACTGAGGGAGACAGGCAGGAAATGAAAACCAAAAGTGACCTTCCATAGGTGCTTAATAAATAGTAACTGTTAATGTAAATGTCAATAATAAGGGATTGTTTAATATATTCTAATACACCCATGTTTGGGGCTGTTTTATAGCCAATAAATATATACATTTTTTTAAGAGATATCTAACAACACAGGAAAGTGGTCATGGTTCATTCATTCATTCATTCATTCAGCGAACATTATTTGAGCACCTCCTCTGGGCCAGCCTCTATACTGGGCTCTGGAAACAGCAGGAAGCAGCAGAGGCAAGCTCCAACAGGCTCCGTGCTGTTCTGGAACTTCGGTCCTACTCAGAGAGACAGCTACTACGCACGTGGAAGAATGCCCAGCTGGGAAAAGGTCAGATGGAGACCACAAACAGGAGACAAGTTAGAGATGCCTGGGAGAGGGGAGGGGACTGCTGTATCTGAGGTGGTCATGGAGGGCTTCTTGGAGGAAGTGACCCAGAACTAAAAACTACCCAAGAGGTGGCCAGTAAGTGAAGATGAGGAGGGTTTCTGGAATCTTTGGGACCAGCTAACCTTTCCTTAGGGCCACTAATGGGGAAACTGAGGTATTGCGGCTTGTTTTGGAAGTCGGTGACAAAGCTCGGAGAGAACCCGGGGCGTGGGTTCCCCTGCATGTGGCACTCTGGCTCTCCGTCAGTGTCCCTTCTGAGAGCTCTCATGGATCTAGGGCCACACAAGAGATGTGTCTTAACGGTTTCTGAAGTCCTACTATGTGCCTGGTGCTAGGCCCAGAGCTGTGAAGAGTGTAACATACCAAGCCATGAGTTATCCGCACCCATGCAGGACAGCGAAAGCAGCAACCTCAGAGAGCCTGGCCGTGGTCGCAGCGTCCCCAGATGCTGCTTGTAGGAACTGAAGGGACCCTAGGAAGAGAGGTCACTGTGGTAGGGCTGGGAGGTCGAACTTTCTTTTGTTGACGCATGACTTTTCAGGCCCCAGCTCCTGGCATGGGAACCCAGGGAGGAGAGATCTTCCACCTCGCACCCCGGGTTGGGGGTGGCCCAGACCTTCAAAGAAGCCCCAGCCATGGATGCAGCCACAGGAATGATACGAGACCAGCCTCACCCCTGCTCATTTCTGTTCCTTGTTGCTCTGCCTCCCCACCCCCCTCCTGGCTGCCTTTGATCTCAGTCCCACTGAGCTTGGCCTGGTTTGAGGTCTCCTGCTGTGACACCCCAGGCTGGGACTCCAGCTCACAGGGACTCTCTCTCTCTCTTTCTCTCTCTCTCTCTGTATCACAGACTGGATCTGGCCTCCTGCCTTCAGGGCTGTGGAAGCAGGCTCCCTCAGGACCCAGCAGGAGGTAACAAAGGATAAAGGTAACTTTGGGCCAGAGGGGGGAGGTTTTTGCAGGCCAGGGAAGGACAGTTAGGCAGATGCATTTAGAAGGGTTATGAGAGCCATCTCATCCCCGGCCATCTGCTTGGCATGCAAGACCTAAGAAGGGCAGTTGTAGGAAGCGGTCAAGAGTTCAGGTTCCTGGTGGGACCTGTTCACACTGCTCTCATTTTCTCCCTGAGTAACCATGGCCAAGTTCCTTAATCACTGTGTGCCTTGGTTTGCTCATCTGTAAAAGGGAGTTAAAAGATTAGCCACTTCATAGAGTTGTGATGAGGATTAAGTGAGGAAGTATTTACATGTGAAGGTGCCTGGCTTGTTGTAATCAGCCTCACCTCGGGCTGTCACTGATGTGAATGTCTCAGTCGACTTTGGGAAGAATCAGCCAGCCCTTTGGAAGCACAATTACAGGGGTTCTCAGAGTCTCTCTCCTGCCCTCTGCACGGAGCAGTCTAACTTCCACTCGCCTGCATCCTTGCTCTCCTTTCTCCTCTGGCTCCGGCCCAGATCGGGTCTAGGACCTCTGAGGAACTCACTGCCACAGGTTCTTCCTTTGCCTTCCTGCACCCAGCCTCCTTCCACCCTGGCTTCCCCTGCTTAGAACTGCCCATTGGGTTTTACAGCCCTGCTCAAAGTCCTTGACGTGACTGCAAAGAAAACAACCACCCACCTCCTCACCCTTTCATTTAAGACCCTTGGTAATCTGACCTTTTCTTTAATTTTCAGCCTTAGGTGGATCTGAGAAGTTGAAGCCTGAGTTTATTAAATCTGGGCTCCACAATATCTAAGTTTTGCAACCTCTATGTGCCTTGGTTTTCTTATCTTTAAGATAGAAACAATTAGACCTGCCCAATCGACTTCATAAGAGTGAAGATCAGCTGCACAGGAATGTGTATGCTGTTTGTACCTGGAGAGTGACTTACTGTTTTGGGGCTACACAGTGGATTTCTTTCTCTGGGCCTTTGTTCTTGTCACTCCCTCTGCCTGGAGTGCCTTGACATCCTCATTATCCAAATGGGTAGTGATGGTCAAATAAGTTTGTAAATATGATATATATGTTTGCTCGCTTATGGTTTGCATTGGGTGTGGGGGACAGGCTGTAAGCAGGCAGGATCGTTATAGCCTAAGGTTTAGTTTTAAGACTAAACCTTTTCCACCCTAAGTGACTTTGTATCAGAGACTTCCTTGTTTGTATATTGGATTAAAGGTTTTGATTTCTACACTATAAAATGGGGCAGATCGGGAGCTTGCTCTCTCTTGATTCCTGAGATTAGCACTGGAGAGGAGAGCAGAGAAAGAAGAGTGGAGAAAGGCCACGTGGAGGAGAGGAGAAGCAGCCAAGATGGCAGAGTGCTGAAGGAGAAGCCAGTTTGTGCAGAGAGGAGATGGGAAACAGAGGTGAATAAGGCTGGTGAACTAGAAACATTTGATTCTAGGAAACTCGGATAAGTCAGTGGCTTTGGGAGCCCTGAATGGAAAGGGAAGTGTTTTCCCACTGTGTGTATTTCTTGCCCGTCAGGTGTAAGCTAGGATAAAGATGATGGCCCACCAGTTCTTGGCTCCATTGTTTCATTACCATCTGTTTGGATCAAATGTGTACTTGCATGGGCCAGGCGGCTGTGATGGTGGCCGTGGCTACTGGCTTTACAGGTACATTCTTCAGAACCCGGGGCAAATGCCATGCCCTTCTGTGAAGCTGCTCTCATTACCGGGCCTGCAATGGTCTCTTTCTCTCACGTGTCCTCCATTACGCAGCTCGCACCTCCCTCACACACCTGTGAGGACCTCACTGAGTACTGGTCTTCCTGTGGCTGCCTTATCCCCTTAGACTGAGCTCTGGGAGGAAGGATGACATTCAAGTCAAAGCTGGTTTTCCCATACCACCTTATCCCCCGCACACAGTAGGGGCCTGGTGAGTACTTATTGAAAGAGCAGGTGACTGTATGGGTGAATGAATGAATTGGGGTAGACTAAAGGGACACTGAAGCCAACAGATGGGCCCGATCCTCACCGAGGAGCTGTGACATGGCCCTAGATGACTTTGCCATTTCCCACATGTGTCCCAAACAGTATGTTCGCAAACATACTGGACCCAGACTGCATCTGCAGGAAAGACTGAGGGTAGGAAGCCGACTAGAGGTTGGGGCGGGGGCTTCTCTGGAAGCTGTTACATGGAGCGTGCGCCCCCTCATTGCAGTGCAGGTTAGGGGTGAGGCTAATCTCACGACTGAACCAGGGAGTGTGGAAGAATCCATGCCACACCTCACTTCTCCTGGGGGCGCCTCCAGAGTGAGCTTCTGGGAGGGGAGCAGGGAGGGAGGGGTTGCATGGGAGCTGGGGGAGTGTCTCCTGGTGACCTGACTTATGTCTCACACACAGGAACACCTGATTTATTATCAGGGACTTAAAGCACACGGAAGAACAAAGGGCCCTGGGGACATTTGTGACCCAGCTGCTCCCTCTCCATATTGAGCCAAGGCACTCTCAGTTCTCAGAGCCCCTCCTAAAAACCCACCCCCCACTGCTGTATTCTGGGGCTACACATTCCTCAGGCACTGCTGAATCCCAAGCATTTTAATGCCTGATATCTATCGCCGTATGGATTTTTGTTTTATCATGAGGCCACTGGAAAGTTTTTTTGATATCTCTTCGAAACAGATGTCAGCAAAAGCTTCCAACACAGATCAAGGGCAGGTTAAGGCCTTCGAGATGGGTCTGAATGTCCCTTTGACATCATCCAATCTAATACCCAAATATACCTTGAGTTATTACCCTGTTTTTATAAGAAGCTCTGAACTCTGTGTTCGGGAACTAATTAAGCATACAAATCAAGCCCTGGGATCAGGTGGAGCTCTGTTTAAATATCTTAACCTTTTATGATGATCTTAATTTAGAGGAAATTCAAAACACACTCAGAAGTCTTAGAAAATGAACCGACTAGGAATTTACTGGCCGGCTTCTTTTCTTGATGTTGGGATCATTTCTTTACAAGCCGAACCCGGATTCCTGGGGAAATCCTCCGTGCTCACCACTTCCCAGGAAATGTAGACATTTGTTGTTGGCCTGGGATGCTCAGAAGGGTCCGCACCTGACTTTCCCATCCACCAGCAGCTTCTCCCTAGCCCAAAAGCCCACCATTTCCTGCGGCGGTGCATCCCAGATGTCTCCTGTCTACCAGGAGGAAGGGGAAGAAAAGACTGGACTCTAAACCTGGAAGCTTTATCTTCGTCTTTAATAAAATCAGTGCAGTATGAAATGGATTGGTGTGGAATAGTCTGGCAGCCTGTGTTGTTTTGGGGGACGCCGTGGAGGGGAATTCAGGGCAGGGCCCGAGATGTGAACTGCAGGCAGCTGCCTCCATATTGGCGGCAGGTGGCCGGGAGCGAAGGTGGGGGCTCGAGGCTGCCCTTCTGTTCCATTCCAGGTTGATTCTGGTGGCAGGGAGTGCAGGTGTGGTCAGTGGGTCTCTATCTTCTCACCTACCACAGGCAAAAGTGACACTCAATCTTTTTTTTACAGGGACAGAGAGAGAGAGAGTCAGAGATACGGACAGACAGACAGAAACAAAGAGAGGTAAGAAGCATCAATCAGAGTTTCATTGCCGTCGCAACATCTTAGTTGTTCATTGATTGCTTTCTCACATGTGCCTTGACCGCGGGCCTTCAGCAGACTGAGCCACCCCTTGCTGGACCCAGCGACCTTGGGTCCAAGCTGGCGAGCTTTTGCTCAAGCCAGATGGGCCCATGCTCAAGCTGGTGACCTCGGGGTCTCGAACCTGGGTCTTCCACATCCCAGTCCAACGCTCTATCCACTGTGCCACCGCCTGGTCAGGCAAGATGCTCGATCTTTAAGGTGCATTTAAAACGTGAACTTATCAAATTTTCTGCTGACTACTAACAAGGTCTTTAGCTGTTCATTCAACAGATCTTTATTGAGTACCTAGATGCCAGGCTCTGTTCTGGGAACTGGGGTCCCCTGAGCAGGAAAGGCACAGTCTTTACCAGGATGTCAAACTGCTTCTAATGCAGGGGCCCAAAATGTGTACCAAGACCGAATGTGTCTCAAAAACACTTTTTCTTAATGATCTTAGAACCATTAAATCTTTAGAACAGGATTTCCAAATAAAATACAAGGTGCCTAGTTAAATTTTAATTTCAGATAAACAACAAATACTTGTTTACCCTAAGGATGTCCCAAAGATTGCATGAAACATACTTATACTAAATATTTGTTGTTTATCTGAAGTTCAAATGTAACTGGGTATCCCGTATTTTTATTTGCTAAATCTTGCAACCCTACTCCAGCAAAAAAGACACAAATCAATCTTGGATCTTGAGGATTAACTTCGTAGAAAGGCAACCGGTCACAACCTTGTTCCAGGCCTCTTTACCTATGTTATTTCATTTAGAACTCACCACCACTCCATGAAGTAAATTCAGTTACCATCCCCACTTTGCATATGAGGACATGGAAGCTCAGAGAGGTTAAGTGACTTGCCCAAGGTTGCCCAGCTGGGTTCTTTTCATGGAATCCCAATGCAAGCTGATGATTATTTTTGCAGAGTTCTTATTTTCCTAGCTTGACCTGGCTTCCCTCAACTCCTTCCTCTTTTTTATCCACAAACATTCAAGGAGAGATTCACCCCCGTCAGATCAATGTCACTGCCATAATGAAAAACACCACCCAAGCCCATGAAGGACGAGGTCTGTCGATCCCTAATGAGAATGGTTCCGATTATGCAAAAAGCAACCTCATGGTTATTCTAATGTTACAAGTAAATATAAAACATTTAGAAATACTTGGCTTGGGCTGTTTTTTTAACTACAGATGTCTGACTCCCTGCCAGTTTATTATTAAAAATGCTACGGTGGTTTGGGTACAAAGATTGCTGTAAAAATAAAAGCTGAGGCGCTCCCAACACTCGTTTTGACTTTGCGGAAAATGTTGGCAATGGTGAGGCTGGAGCAGATGGTGGCTAATGGTGGCTCTGCAGTGGGTACCCCAATATTCAGAGCTCGGTTACCACCCTGCTCACGAACCCGCAGGTGCTTCCCCCTGCACCCCAAGTCCCCAATCGGCTCCCTTTCCCCTCACTTACTGGCATCTCCCACTGTCCATGTGTTTGCACTTGCCACGTCCTCCCCAGCTCTTGGTCTGGCTGGCGCCCTCTCTGCCTCCATCCTTCAGGCCATCTCCGACCTGCTTCCCTGAGGTGGTTGTCCCCTTCCTGCCCCCGGTCACTCTCCATCATGCCACTCAGCTTATTCTCTGTATTTCCCTTATAACTCTCGGAAATGACCTGTTGACTCTTTCATTCCCACCAGAAAGGAACCCTCCATGGAGACAGGGTTCCTGTGTGTTTTGTTTCTACACTTTGTCCCCAGCACACATAGCACCGAGAAGTGCCGATGTAGCAGTTGCTCAGTAAATGTTTGGCGAACAAACTAATGAACTTACCAAAAGAGCTGATGTCTTACAGGGCGTCGTCACCTCGGGGTCCATGGGCCGGAAGGAAAGTGGCAGCTTCTTCTATACATTTTCATCAACTCATGGGAAACACTGGCTCGCGGGGGCATCCTCTGTGAGCGATGGTTTTGAGGCCAGCAAGAGTTTCCCAGATAGTGTGCCAGCCTTAGCAATGGAAACCGCTCTGATGGGCTACAGCATTTGCCTATGTATGAAGGAGAAAAGCAAAAGAGAGAAAAGGTGGAGGGGTTCAGATGCACCGACATACATAGTATCACCCTAATAGTCTTCCTATTCCAGGCAAATGCGTTGATGTGGCCAGAGTGATTTGGGGGGCATGGGAGAGGAGCACTCCTTGGAGGCTTGGTCCTTAGCTCGGCCTTCAATGCTCTTCCTACATGCACGTCAGTCTTCCTTGATTCCCTCTCATTCCTCTTTACGCAGCCTGCATGCCACGGGTCCCGAATTATTTCTTGGCATGCTTTCTCACGCCTGCCCCTCTATTCTCTCTGCGCCCTTGACCTAGAACGCCCTTCCCCCATTTGTGCAGATCCAGTCCTTCGGGGTCTGGTTCAAAGACCATCATCTTGTTAGCCTTGGATTCCATCCATCCCTACCTGGTCGTGAGCTCTCCCTCTCTGAACTCCCTGGGCATGTCTTTCTTTTCCTTAACCTGCTTGCTATCAAGCCTGACTTCAAGCTTCCGAAGGGCAGGAGCTGTGTCTCAGTTTTCTGTCCTCCACTTCTCCTGGCACAGTCATTTTTGTGATTAACAAGCTAATGACATTTCTTGGGCACACACAGCCTCAAGTCGTTAGCTGGGAGCCATGATGGGGCGGCGCCAGGACGCTATGGCTGCTCAGAGGCTGTAACTGTACCTTTCTCTTTCGCAAGATGTGAGGGAGAGTAATGTGACTTATGGAGTGTCTACAGGACCCCACATGTCCAGATGAAAGGTCCAGAAAATAGGCTCAACTTTCCCTTTTCTATTCCGATGTTTTCCGTTTGGGTGGCCAAAAGCCTGAAACAGCTGAATTCCTGGGCGCGCTACAAACCTCTCCCATTCCCAACTTTCCCAAATGTTTTCTTCCAAAACTCTGTCCAAAAAAAAAAAAAAAAAAAAAAAAATCCCTGAAGAGATTCAAGTGTTAACACCAAACACATGAGTCTGAGAACCATCTATATGAGTAGAAACAAATCCCCTGTTTTTGCCGGGTGAATGTTGTCAAATATATGGACATGCAAACACAAGTATCTCAGGCAGGATGTAAACAGAGCCTGCATTTCACAGGGGGTCCGAATTCACCTTTCAAAGGATGGTAACTTGTTTTGGAGAATCTCACTCATATTAAGCCAAGGACCCTCCCTTTCTGCATGATCCAGGAGAACTAGAAGTGTTCTGGGAGCAATGTGGCTTTAGAATGAAGCCCAATACAAGCTTTTGATCTCTATATGGTAGTCTGCGTGCATATGCAGCCCCACGGGGTCCACAGGCTAAGTTTAAACACTCCCCTTCACGTACAGAATCTGGATTCACAATCTTGCTTTGGGACACACATATCTTTTGAGTTTTCTACGCACACAACACATGGAGAGGTGAAGTGGGGGGAGCCCTGTGATCTTTCTATGGCTATAACACCCAAGTGTGGCCTTGGCAGCTTTGGGGCCATTGTCATATTTTCAACAAGTGATCGCTGTTAGAGAGCGAACTAGTAAAAATGTTTCCCTGAACTCATTGTGAATTGCAACAGGAGGAAACACTCCATCACTAGAAAGTGACACTAATGTATTCTATTAGATTTTCTTATCATGTTAAAGAGCATATTAAAAGGAAATGTTTGGAAAGGGATGCCATAACGTGGTATGATGGATGGAGAATTCCTAATTTGGAAAAAATGTGCTAAGACAACATGATTGATGTGAGTGACCTACTTTATTTTATAAGAAAGTATGAGTTGCCTCAGGCTCATTGGTACACATATTTGGAAAAAGTTGTTTTTTTTCCACATTAAGTTTTTATTAACATTTTCAAAAGAGCAGAAACACCATAGAAGGATGTAAGTTGCGACTTGTCAATGCAGATGTGTTTGTAGTCGTTTGCTGCTTAGAAAACCGTATCTCCTTGCTGGAAGGGTTCCTGAATTAGGGGTTTCTTGCCAAGGGAACACCTGACAGGATAAATATGACACCCCTTTCACTGATAAAAAATGACAGGGAGGAGCGTGGTGTTGGGTTTGTTTTGTTTTGTTTTTACAGCACAAAATAGATCTTCTGCTCCTTGTAGGTAGCAATCACTTGAGAATGATTAACATTTTATGGTCCCCACCCCCACCCACTCCCGCCACCTTCTGGCTGCAGAGACCAAAGGAGGGCGGCCGAGTTAACCATTTTGTTTCTACGGGAGATGTTGTAGCCTGAAGCTGAGCTCCCATCCAACAAGGCTGAGGGTCTGAAAGTCAAGAACTCTTGGGTTTATCCCAGGAAGCAGAAGAAACGGCAGAGGCTGCAACAGAGGGTAGGTGACTCACAAAACTCTCTGTCACCATTAGAATGATGTTGCCACTGAGTTTAAGAACTTAAGAAATGCCTATCATAGTGTTTATGAAGGAAAGTAAGATATGAAGAAGAAATGCACATAAGCTTTCTGGAGGGCAATTTGTCAATGTGTCCCCCAGAGCCTTAGATTTCTGCATGCCTTTGGACCCAGAAATTCTACTTCTAGAAATGTCTCCTAAAGAAATAACCATGGGTGTTTGCAAAGATTTAGGTAGTAAGATGTTCACTCTGGATTTATAATATTAAACAGTGGACTTAACCTGCATGTCTGAAGTTAGAGATTCCTTAAGTAAATTCACACATTTAATACAGTTGTTAGAATGATAATGTAAAATTGTAATGTAAAAAGGATTTATAGTTTATTAAGTAGGAAAAGTGGATTAGAAAACATTATGCATATTATGATGCTATTTTAAAAGCTATATATACATATGGTCTACATCAGTAGCTATTGTTATATATAATGATACTCTTTGAAAGTACTTATAAGTATATATATATATATATTCTTTTTCAAAATATTAAGAATGACTATTTCTAAAGAGTAGATTTTACAAATACTGTTTGTTTCCTTTTGTATGTTTTCATTTTCTACAATAGACATACTTTACTTCGGTAATAAGTAAAGCAGTTATTAAATAGAAAATCTGAGAGACTCAACTAATTACCTAATAGAAACAATAAGGAGGTTCATAAAGGTTCCCAGATGCAAACTAGTTTTCTCATCTCACGGTGATAACAAATTAAAAATCAAAAATGAAAAATTATTCCATTCACTATAGCAAAAACAAAGCATGAATCACTTACAAAACTGAAAACACAATGACTAATTTATTAAAGAAACATCCAATACCTGTTTAGAAGCAAATGTTGCAGGATATCAAAGAAAATCTAAACAAAGTAACTTCTTCCATTTCTTTTTGGGATGAGTACATATCATGATTTAGATTTTGATTCTCCTTCAAATGAGTTTATATGTTTTATGCAAATCCAATACAATTTCTGATTTAAAGAACTGGCAAGTTGATTCTAAACATTATCCAAAAAGAATGGATACATGAGAACTGGCAATTTTAACGAAACAAGAAAAACAGGAGGGCATGCATTGCTCTCTTGGCTTTTAAAAGACATTACAGTGTCAGAGGAATTAATCATTGTGATGATGTTGTAGGAATATCAAATAGATTAACAAATTAGAATGTAAAATAGAATAAAATCGGTTAATGGGGAATAAGTTGTATTTGTGGGGATCTAATATGTGATAAAGATTATACTTATCATTAGTAAAAAAAAAAGGCTAGATTGTTTCATAAACAGTGTTAGAATAATTAGATATTCATTCAGAGGGGGGAAAAGTGAATTTCCACCTCGAATCGCACTCACAGAAAAATTATTATTAAAGATGCACACATTTTAAGAATTATAGAAGTTGCAAAAGAAACTGAATATGAATAGTTTAATAATCTTGAGAAAAAGACCTCTCTTGAAAGGAGATGAACCTCAGAATCCATAAATCTAAACAGAAGACAAACCAGAGAAAGACGTAACTTGTATGACAAGCAATGGATTAAGGGCTTTACTATATAAAGTGCTATTTTATGATAAGAAAAAGGCCATCATCCCAATAGAAAAATTGGGAAGATACAAACAGGTTTTACACAGAAGAAATACAAATAGCCGTGAAACATACCAAAAAGAAAAAAAAAAAGATGCTCAGTAAGAGTTTAAAATTACATTAAAAAGATTATTTTCATACATCACTATCAAAATTTTAAAAAGGAATGATAATAGCCAATGGATTGAGGATGTAAAGAAATATTTTTGAGTCGGTTATTTCATTTCCAGAAATTTACCCTGTGGAAATAGTCCCAAAACGTCCCAGTGGCTGCTGGAATACTATGCCATTGGCTGAAGGTGGAAGCAGGCCGATACACTGACGGAGGACAAGTCCGAGAGGCAGCGCGCGTCTGTGACCCTGACTTCTGCTTAAGAAGCCTGAGCAGCTATTCATACGATGAGAATTTTTTACAGTGGACTGTCAGCAGTGGTAGGCACCTTCCCTGACGTTTTTCTCTTCTGCCATATTTACATCTTTTGTGATCATGTGTGACTTTTATAGTAAAACACAATGCATTTCTGATAGATGTGCTTACAGGAATGAGCTGACTTGCTCAAGGCTGAAAGCACACGAGGACCAGGGACGCTCTGGGTCTCCTGATGTCAAGGGTCCTGCTGCCCCCCAAAGAACCCCTCCTCCAAAGGAACCCATAAGCACCCTGAAAGTGCCACTTGCTGCCACCTGTCAGGTTGTGACCAACCCACCCACAGGCATTCTTAACTGGGAGGGGCTCACATACAAGGCCTGATTTAATGAGTTTCAGGGCGAAGCCTTCCCAGCCCCATCCATGGGCTGCTAGCCAATACCTGTGACGGCCTGCCCACTTGCCTTGTGAGGGAAATCTTTGGAGGGAATCCACTCCTCGCCACCCCCAGTCCATGGGAGTAAGTTCCCCTTGAGGGAGATTGGCCTTGATTGGCATTTGCTGCATGGTTAGGATGACCTCGGACCCCTGGCTCCTGACTCAGTGTCTAGCATGCCAGGCCTCCACCAGCAGCTTTTGCTTTTTGGAAGCTAAGATTGGTTGGGCTGATTCTCTGGGGGCCCCTGGGAAGGGCACAGACCTGCGCATTCTCAGAGGGCGTCGTCCTGCCTGGGAAAGCCCTCTAATCCCTAACGCCTTGGTTGGTCACCTCTATGTTTGACTGGTTCACACTGTGCTCCCACAGTCTAGCTAAGTGCCTGGCACATAGTAGGTGCTCAACAAAAGTTTGCCAAGCTAGTGGATTGTGAGGACCCAGGGGTCATCTCTGGTCCTTCTAGACCTCATCCCGACCTGGAGCTATCGCTGTTCCCACTTCTGAGACTCATTTTTCCTACCAACATGATGTAGATTAGTCTCTAGGACCTGAAGCCACCAAGCCTGTCAAGGGGCTCTACCAGCCTTATTCTCACACACAAAGCTGGAGGGAACAGGGGCCAGCTTCACTGAAGAGATTTGGAGCCCGAGGCTTCAGAGAAGTGGAGCGGGTTCTGCCTACTTCTGTTAGCAGCTTCGCCAGATTCCACATCCCCAAGAATGGACTCTGCTGCTTGTATGTAGCAACCTCTTAAGAATATTTAATATTTCGTGGAGCCCCCTGGCCACCTGAGGCCAGGGACCTTGCTGTCCTGCTTCTCTGTCCCAGTACATGGCAGGCATACGTGAACAAATGTGGTCTCCTTTTGTAACAACTTGCCACGAGAAAAATCAGAAGTTTCACAGAAAACATTTTCAAATGTATTAAAGATGCACGCGTTTTAAAAATTATTGAAGTTGCAAAAGAACCTTGATAGTAATCTTGAGAAAGAGACCTCTCTTGAGAGGAGATAAATTCAGAATCCTTAGATCTAAACAGAAGACAAACTATTTCTAAAAAGAAAGAACTTTCTATTTCTAAAGAAGAAGTTTCAGCTTGGTAATGATATTCTGGGACGTACAGTCCCTCCATTTGAGACCCAGAAGCAGCAAAGACTTGCCCAAGGTCACAGAGAGAGAGAGAGAGAGAGAATGGAAGAGGTTTGGCCAGGGTGCACATCAGGCAAAGCGATGGCCAGCTCACTGGGCTTGGTTTGGGAACCAGAGGGACCCTTTTGGGAGCCACCCATCCCATCCCAGAACCCCCACATTGGCTCCAGCCAAAGCTCAATTACTGCTGGGAGAGGCATGATGCTCTCATAATGAAGTCATATCTATTGCAAAGGTCCCGGGGCTACTTAACCGTGCAATAATTACATGTGCCTCAGAACTGGGAGATCAAGGATTTCTATCCAACATCCCATGATGCTCTTAAAAAAAGGTTTCACTATAAACTGCAGGTGGGGTGGGGAGAGGTGAGATGTCTGAGCCAGGACACCGTGTTTTAATTCCACCTTTTATGTTTTGGCATCATCTCATCTATGTGTATCTCTCTCTCTCTCTAGGCATTAAAACAACAGTAAAGGATATTAAAGGAGTAACAATTGTTATCCATTCTCATATTGCTAGAGCTCAACCATACCCACATGCATGTGTCTCCTTTTTTAATTACACAAGCAATACATAAATGCACTCTCTGTCAGAAATAAGCATTGTGGCCAGCCTGACCTGTGGTGGCGCAGTGGATAAAGCATCGACCTGGGAACACTGATGTAGCCAGTTCAAAACCCTGTACTGGTCTGGTCAAGGCACATATGGGAGTTGATGCTTCCAGCTCCTCCCCCCTTTCTCTCTTTCTCTCTCTCTCTCACTCTGTGTCTCCTCTCTAAAATGAATAAAATAAAAATAAATTTAAAAACAAAAACAAAAACATTGTGGCCAGTTAAAGTGCAAGGCCCACAACATCCCTGTGACTTCTCCTCCCCTGTCCGGAAATAGTGTATCTTTCCAGAACTTTTCTCTGGTTGGGATCTAAGCATTCACATATAACTATGAATAGGCGTGTGAATAAAACACAGAAATAAGTAGTGTTTACTTGAAGCATTAATGAGATCATACTACATATTGTTCTGGGCCTTGCTTTTTTTTTTCCTTTTAACAGGTCTGAAAGATCCTTCCCTGATACTACATACAGATAGCTACTCCTATTTTTATTTCATTTTATTTATTTATTTTTGTCAAAGACAGAGAGAGGGACAGACAGACAGGAAGGGAGAGAGATGAGAAGCATCAATTCTTCGTTGCCGCTCCTTAGTTGTTCATAGATTGTTTTTTCATATGTGCCTTGACGGGGGGTTACAATAGAGCTAGTGACTCCTTGCTCAAGCCAGCAACCTTGGGCTCCAAGCCAGCGACCTTTGGGCTCAAGCCAGCGACCATGGGGTCATGTCTATGATCCCACACTCAAGCCAGTGACCCCTCACTCAAGCCGGATAGGACTGCACTCAAGCCAGCGACCTCGGAGTTCGAATCTGGGTCCTTTGCGTCCCAGTCCAATGCTCTGTCCACTGCACTAGTGCCTGGTCAGGCACTGCCTCTATTTTTTTAGATAGCTATACAGCTTTCCAAAGTCTGGAAGCATCAGAATTTTTTTTTTGTATTAGTCTCCCATTAAGGAACACTTAGATCTTTTCCAATTTTTCAATATTACAAATGGTGAAGAGATGCATATAGCATAAGCTTTCTGCCTCTCTCAGGTAGCTGATGGGTCTCTTTATTTATGTCAACAGACATCCCACTGGGGAATGTCAGCTCCGTGAGGGCGGAGATTTTGTCTATTTTCTTCACTGCCATATGCCAGGACCATGCCGGCTCAGCAGACATGTACAATAAATATTTGTTGAATGGCTACTTGATTAACAAGAGTAGAACATAGATGAAAATCATTTAAACAATTAATGCTTTGCTAATGCCTGCACTTTAGAAAGGTGTTTTAGTTTTTATATTCTAATCACTTCTCTTCTCAGAACAATTGTCTGAGGTTATTAGATCCTGCATTGTTATTTCCCTAGACTTACTGATGAGAACAGCATCAGGAGGCAAAAACCAGGAGATTTGATGTTTGGGCACATTAAATGATAGTTATCTAGTTTCCCAAGGCAAGGACCATAATTCACTACATCTTTAACCCTGTTAATTGCAGGTCACTTGCAAAGTTCCTTAAAATGGTAAATACGCCATACTGGTTGAATGAATAAATGATCCCTAAATACTGTCAGTATGTGACTTTAAGTGGTCCTCAACTCCTGAGGGCACAGAACCTCCTACCACACTCTGCTTTCCAGATAGCAACTAAACTGTCCTGAGCCAACTTCACCATCTGGTAACTGGTGCTGGGAACAACCTTTTTTTCCTTCTTCCCCAGTGGTGGGGTTATGCTTTTTCCTCTCTCACTACTGGGTCAAAGCCACCCGTGACAATCCTTCTCCTAGGTTTATATACCTTCTACATTTTCTTCCCTTTTCTCTTTGGAATTGAAATGCTTGCCCACTTCTACTCCCTTCAAATAATATGAAAGTCAGAAGCAAACATCCAACCCCAATCATGACTGAGAAGTCAAACTGCAATGCTCTGACAGCAGAGAAAAGGGAGGACGTGCATTTAGAAGGAGAATTAGACCGAGGGCCACTGCCCTTGGCAGGCCATTGCCTCAGAGCCCCCTAGGGTCTCTCTCTATAGGTCTTAATTGAATTCCGAATCCCATCAACTGTCTTTGCTTCTAAATGTGTTTTTCTTTGCCAATAAGGGCTCACTCAATTTTCCTGTTTTATCTAATAATAACAACCTCTATCAGAACACCTGGAAGATATTACTGCACTGCCCTGGCTGGTTGGCTCAGTGGTAGAGCGTTGGCCTGGCGTGTGGAAGTCCCACGTTCGATTCCTGGTCAGGGCACACAGGAGAATCGCCCATCTGAGTCTCCACCCTTCCCCCTCTCCTTTCTCTCTCTCTCTCTCTCTCTCTTTCTCTCTCTCTCTCTCCCCCTCCTGCAGCCAAAGCTCCATTGGAGCAAAGTTGGCCCAGGCACTGAGGATGGCTCCATGGCCTCTGCCTCAGACGCTAAAATGGCTCTGGCTGCAGCGGAGCAACACCCCAAATGGACAGAGCATTGTCCCCTGGTGGGCATGCTGGGTGGATCCTGGTTGGGCACATGCGGGAATCTGTCTCTCTGCCTCCCCGCTTCTCACTTCAGAAAAATATAAAAAAAGAAAAATTATTGCACTTATATATTTACAAGGTAGTCTTCTAAACAGTAAACTGTGAGGGGGAGAAATATGAGATTTTTTTTTTCATTTCAAATCCCAAATGCCAACATAGTGCCTGGTACTTTGGGCCGGGGTAGGGGGGATAAGATTTAGCTTTCCTTCCATTTTTTCCAATGGCACACATACACTACAATTTGATACACTTTTGTTCCTACCAAGCGTAGAATTTTGTATCTTATGAATAGGCATTTAATAGATTTTTTGAGGGGGAGGGGTGAAATCTGGAACCTTGACCACCATCTAAAACATTGTTTCTGTGAGGTACAACATTCTGAGGCCTAGGCGCTGACTAAGAAAGGAACTTTCGGCATATCGGCTATTTGAAAGTTCAAACCTTTGATCTTCTTTCCGGACTCAAGCTCAGATTCTTGTGAGGCCCTAAGGAATTCTCCCACCCCCACCTTTATCAGAAAATGTAGTGTATCAGAGAAAAGAGTCTGGTGGATGGTGGGCCCCAGCAGGATTTCTGATTGCATTTCCTATTTAAGGGCCCAGCCCTTTCTATTACCCTGCAGGTAGGTCTGCAAAGTGGCCTTGGTGCAGGGAGAGACTGGACTATGGATGTGGGGTGGGAAAAAGCCTGGTACCCTTCTCAGAAGTTCCTGGTATTGTGTGTGGCATGTTTTGTTGTTGTTTTTTTCCCTTTTCCTACTTCTTCTCCTCCTTCTCCTTCTTCACCACCTTCCCAGTTAGGTCTTTTGCTTAAGTATTTGTCCAGTATTCTTTCTTTTCTTTCATTTATTGAGTTATAAACATTTATAGTAAAATATATAGGTCTTCCATTGGATGAGTTTTGGCAATTGTATACATCTGTGTTACCATCACCCAAAACAAACTATTGGGCTTTTCTTCCTTTTTAAAGATTTTATTTATTGATTTTAGAGAGAAAAGAGAGAAGGGGAGGGATGGAGTGGGAAGCATCAACTCATAGTGGTAGTAGTTATTTCTTGTATGTGCCTTGACCAGGCACTATTGGGGTGTTGACCCAGCTACTTCAGCATGCCAGGTTGCGACTTTATCCACTGGGCCACCACAGGGCAGGCAAGATATAGGGCATTTTTAGCATACTGTAGAGTTTCCCATTATCTCTTTCTAGTTAACCCTCTCCCAGAGACAACCACTGTTCTGAATTCTGTATTCAGTTACAAACGTTATATAAACAGAATCACACATACCATGTTTTTTTTATTTATTAGAACAACAAAATGTGTAGACATAATCTAATTTCTTTTCAAAGGTGACAAAAGTTACCATCCCCAAATGTTTGACTGTGGTGGCCTCTGGCTAATGGAAATTTAAGTGATTGTTATATTTTGTTCTTTACACACCTGGCCTAATATAAAAGATGTATACAGGACCTGGCTGATTGGCTTAGCGGTATAGTCTCAACCCAGTGTGTAGAAGTCCCAGGTTCGATTCCCGGTCAGGGCACACAGGAGAAGCGCCCATCTGCTTCTCCACTCTTCACTCTTCCCTTCCTCTGTCTCTCTCTCCCCCTCCTGCAGCCAAGGCTCCATGGGAGCAAAGTTGGCCTGGGCGCTGAGGATGGCACCATGGCCTCCGCCTCAGGTGCTAGAATGGCTCCAGTTGCAGCATAGCAGCAGCCCAGAGGGGCAGAGCATCGCCCCCTGGTAGGCATGCCAGGTGGATCCCGGTCAGGCACATGCGGGAGTTGTCTGTCTGCCGCCCCCCCCCCCACTTCTCACTTCAGAAAAATACAAAAAAAAATGTACACAACATTTTTAATAAATAAAGTTTTTTTATGAAATGAGGGGACATGGTTCAGGTGGAAAGTGAACAAGTGAGGTTGAGAATGAGTGTGGGATGCAGGACTGACAAGGTTCTTGGTCCACTATCTCAAGGTCAAAGGCTCCTTCAGGCATTTCCTGTCTGGATTCTTGGTTATCCTTTTGGATATGGAACCATTTGGCAAAGGTTTCCTCCAACCTCAAACTCTTCCCCTTGGATCTTAGCAAAGAAGAAACATTGTCTAAAGCAGTGGTTCTTAACCTGGGTTCTGTCGAACCCTAGGGGTTCGATGAGTCGGTCTCAGGGGTTCGGAGAAGCCTCTGCCGCGGAGGCCAGAATAAAGTAATACCGTAATTTGTTGTGAGTTCATGCACTTTGTTGGTTTTGTTCTTTGAGCAAGGTGATGTTCATGCATGGCTCATTTTGTGCACCAGTAAAAAAACATATACCTATGTCTTGAATTTGGGGAAAAAATCATATTTTATTTATCACTAAAGAAGGGTTCGGTGAATGCGCATATGAAACTGGTGGGTTCGGTACCTCAAAAAAGGTTAAGAACCACTGGTCTAAAGCAAGGGTTAAGAATTCTATTAAAATCATGAAAACACACACACACACACACACACACACATATAATTTGAAACTCTGGATCACACATTTGAGTTTTAGTGAGATGCATGAGGTAAATGGTTATAAAGCAAAAGATGTAATTGCAGACAAAATTTATGTATACTCTCTGGTCTCTATCATTTGAACACAGATAAGGGGCAGCTCTTTGTCCTGCTTCCTTTATGGCCCGGTAACCCAGATGGGTGCATAGATGGAGAAAGAATGAATATAAGAGAGTCCAAATAAAAAGTTTTGAGTCCTGAAATAATATTTGCAAGAAAACTTAAAACAAAGAGAAAACAACCTAGCAAGTTCACAACAGAAGGCAAGGCCTAACTCTGTTGGTTAAATGGTCCCATATGTGTTGTCTGCAGAGCCCAGAGGCCTGCAGTGGGCCGCCCGGGGCTGGTGCCAGGGCTCTGGGTGAGCTGGCTGGGCAGTGAACAAGTTATTTAACCTCACTGAGCCCGTTTCTGCCTCCTGTCTAAACGGAGGTGATAATGACAATGTCCACCTCATTGGATGGCTGGGCGAAGTGACTAATGTCAGCGGTGAGCAAGGCCTCTGTAAACCATATAAACTACCTGTATGCCAACCATTTGTTGTCACTTCTGGACCTGGAATAAGTGATTTAAAAGAATCTGGGATCCAGGCTCAATAGCCTATGGTAGTTAACTTTTGGGGGGTCTTAACAGCAAAGTTATCTCTCTTCACTCTGGGACCCGGCTTCCTCACTGGATTAAAGGGGATGTTTTGAAAGGAGATAAAAGATAGCGGTGGGGGTGTCAGAGTCAGACAGACCTGGGTTGGAATTCAGATCCTCACATTTACCAGCTGTGTCTACGACCTTGGGGGGATCCCTTAACATTTCAGAGCCTCGGTTTTTCTCACCTGGAAAGTGGACATAGACGTACTTCAATGGATTGTTGGGAGGACTGGATGGGACAGACCCTTCACTAGGCATTTAGCACAGTGCCTAGGACAGGTGTCATCCGTGACAGAAATGGAGTCTCTCATGCCCTGGGGGGCAAATGAGCATCTTGTTCCCAGGACACCGAAGCAGCTGCCCCTTGAAACCAGGTTCATGGGGGCTCAGAGCAGGAGCAGAATTATGGAACTCTGATGCTAACACAGTTGGAATAAAGTTTTCCACGGCACTGGGCATAGGCAAGATGGATCACCTGGATGGAGAAAAGACTGCAGACAGACCAGATGTGCCAAGGCCAATCTGGGGGAGATGCACAGCCACATGGTTGGCACTGTGATCCACTCTTCATTTGAAGGGCTTGGCATCCTGTGTGTTCAGATGCCTCCTCATCACGCAGCCAGGCCAGGAGACTGCAGCCATTGGAGGGGGGTGGGGTGGGGGGTGTTGGTTGTTTTATTTTTAACAGCATGAGACAGTCCTCCCATTCCCCATCCTTAGCTGATCTTAGTTAGCATCTGGGAACCCCAATACCGGACAGAGCAAGAGGGCACAGCCTGCACTCTTCGTCCAAGTCCACAAAAACTGTTCCCGAAGGCCGAGGATTGGACTAGATTAGAAGCAGGCCGGGTCTCACTGAACCTGGGGCGTGGCTAGAAGTGGGGAGCCCAAGTCACTTGGTGAGATTTTAGCCAAATTTTTCAGTTTTGTTTCACCAACGTTCCCCAGGTAGCCATTGAAGGGTGGTGCTTTAAAGCAATAAACAGCCATGGAGGTCTCTGCCCTCTCTTTCCCCTTTGCTAGGTCTTCTTCCCAACCCCCATTCCAATTTTCCTTCCTGACTCCCAGGTCTCCAAAGTGACCACCTTCTGTTTATCTGGTTGTAAAGTTAGGTTATTTCTCATCTCTGATCCTTGAGTGAGCCATACCTGACTTCGACCCCCACCCCCACACCCCGCATAAGCTGGATCTCTGTGCGGTCCTTGCCTTGTAAAACGGTGATAACATATGGTCTGAAATCCCGACTTGATTTTCCTGGGTCCACCTGCCCACCGCCCTCCCGCTGCAGCTCCCGGCTGCTTGCTTATTTTAGCCCTTAATCGCTATTAGAAGCTGACCGTAGTTGGGACCACCTGATGTGCAGGCGCTCAGAGCCCCGCACAGCCTTTCCCAGCGCAGGGGCGGGAGGGCGGCAGCCAGCTGCAGCAGCGACCAGCGGGGACCCGCGTGGACCCACGTGAGCCGGGAACGCAGCCGCGCGCCTGCCCGCCAGTCAGTGCCGCGTCTGGAGCCCAGAACTCGGGGTGAAAGGCCTCCGTTGCTCTCCCAGACGCCTCAGCTGAGCATATGCTGCACTCTCCAATTCATTTTTAATTCATGACATCAGTTTAGGGACCGTCGGAGGCTCTAAACAGCCTCTTTCAAAACCAAAACAACGAGCACAACGCCAGCAAGGAGAGGAGGCGGCGCGAGGTCCAGAACTTTGTCTCCTCTGTCCCCAGGGAACAGGCATTTGGAAAACCACTTTTCAGAGGGGACCTGCTATCCCTTACGAGCAAGTTACCATCGCCCCGCCTTTCCCTGGTGCCGAAATTGGACTCCAGGGTGTTTGTTATAAAGACATCGGCGATGTCAAAGTGGTTTCGATTAGGACTTTATAACGTTGCATTAAAAACGATCAAGTATGTACTTGCAGGGAGATTAAAGGCGCCCCAAATATTTTTACACATTTACAAAAAAGAAATATATGAATATATATATATATATATATATATATATATATATATATATACACAACATTTAATACGTTAGGTAGTGTAATATAGGAACTAGATGTTAAATATATGTTCAATAGTATATAACATGATGAAACTATTAAATACATAAAATATGTTAATATACAATACAAACGAACCATATATATGTATAATGTATTATAGATCACATATATCGTAAACCGAATGTCCTCTTTTGAAATATCCAAGGTGCTCTAAGTCGGTATTGCTTGAGCCTCAGCTCAGTACCGGGCGCCTGGGAGGCTGGAGGGGAGTACACAATGGTCCCCAACCCTGTTGCCTGTCATCCCAATCCTTGTCCCTTCGCAGGTCCTCACACGCCCGTCTTGGGGTAGATGTAAAGATCCCAAACGACCAGCTCCGTACTGGAGTGGCAGTTAACAGATGATCTCTCATAGAGGTCACACTCCGTGGGGAAGTTTCCATAAATGAGACTTAAGGGCATCCTTTCCGCGTTCACTGCAAATCCCGAGCATGTGGCATTTGGTCCCGAGAGCTTAAATCGAAGTGTTTTGTCTCAGATAGGTAAAACAAGTTTAAGTGCCATTTTCCAAGGTAGGCATTTAGAGGCAATTTGGAAATTGAAAAGAATCTTTATACGCAAGACCTGAACATTGCAGACGCCCTTTAAAGCTGCGGTTAGAAAGGCAGTTAATTAAGAAACCCGCGATAGCCTGCAAGGAGATGATTCGAAGCAAAGCAAAATGCACAGTTAGGATTTTTTTTTCTTGACCGCGCACACACAAGTAATGCAGCCTGATGATAATTGCTGGGTACGTCTACTCTTCTCGTGCTGGGGAAATAGGAAAAAATACTTTGACAGAGAAGTTACCCTAATGAATTATATCGTTTAAAAGGGGGAAATATCTCCGTGGCCGTCGTTGGTTTACTGGCAAACTAAAACATTCTGTGTGGGAATTCGTTTTTCTCCAGTATCTTTCTAGAAGGAACCGCAAATCAATTGCGTGGAAGACGGGGGTGCGTGCTAAACGAGGGCTCTTTTCGATGGGAACGCGCAGTGCCCCTTCTCAGAGAGGCTTCTAGACTGCAGTCTTTCTTCCGACACCCAGTTCTCCGGCGGAAGGCTGGGCGCACGCCGCGGGGAGCGCCCGCTGCTGGGGCCCCACAGTCCGCGGCCTGGAGGCGCGCGGCGCGAGCAGCTTTTATTTGCAGTCTCTTTTACCTCTCCATTCCTAGTTCTCTTCCCTTCCAGCGCCCTGTGGCGGACTGTTACACAAGCCCTGTCGTCTGTGGGCTCTCACCTCAGAGTCAATATTATCTCAGATGGGCACAATAGACTGGAATGAAAAGCTAATATTGAACCAATGAGGTCCCTGCCCGCGCCGCCGCGATGCCATCCTTTGTTGAGCAGCCGGGGTGAGCCGCTGGCGGCCGGCTAAGCGGAGGGCAGCTGAAGTCCGGCTTTTCCAAGTCCCTGCCAGGGTGGGGGGACCCGCCGCATCCTTCGAGGAGGTCTCGGAGGCCCAGTCTGGCTTCGATCTCCTGCATGCTCCTGGGAACCCCTAGGGCTTCACTCTCAATTTCTTCTCTTGCCCCCAAAGGCTGGCGGCGAAACCGCGGGCCCGCGGAGCCGTAGGGGAAGCGGGGCGCACCGCGTGCCCCCGAAACTAGGCGCAAATATTGGAGCGCGGTCTAGTGTGTCCATCCTCGGGGCACTAGGGGCCCGGAATGTGAGTGTGGCAGGGGAGAGAGGGCAGCTCTGAGCGCAGAACTAGAGGACCTTTTCTGCTCGTCCTGGGGGGCAGCCTGGCCACCTTGCGGTCCTCCGTAATTAAAGGCCTCCAGGGCCGTGGCCAGCTTGCGACCGCTGGGTGAGGGGGTCTGCGCGGGCGGGGGGCGGTGTGTGGACCCCTGCAAAAGCTCCCAGCCCTTGTCAGTGCTTCTGTCTCCCTAGCTCACGAAGGCTGGGCAGAGCTAGGGACGCAGAGGTCGCTGGACCAGGGGCCTTAGGGCAGCAGTGCTGGCTTTGAGAGAAGCCCAGGCCACACTCCTGTTTTTCTGTCTGCTGGTGCTGGCACCTATTGTGGGCACCCCCGAAAGTTTCAGGGCCACTTTGAGTCGCCCACAACAGCAACGCGAGGTTGTGGGGTGCACGGGGCCTGGGTCGTGGCCTTTGAGCGCACTGCCAGGGCTGCTCCTCCACGCACTGCCACAGAGGCCAGTGACCACCCTCTAGTCCTATCCCGAAGGCTTGAGTCCACAAAAGGTGATTGGGTGAGAAGAAAGGGGGCCTGAGACTGGCTGAAACCCGGAAAAAATGTCCTGGAGGATAATGGTGGGCAACTAGGCTCAAGCAAGCCTGGGAGTTACACGCTGTAGGGCCGCCTGCATGAGCCTAGCGGAGTGAGACAGAAGTCCCGTCTGTCTCTCTAGGCTCTTTGCCTTCTCTTCTCATTGGCTTAAATACAGGAGTCTGGCAATGGGTGGGGTGGGGTGGGGCTGTCCCAAGGTTCTTCCTGGAGTGACCACTGAATGCATGGCCAAGGGCTGAGAGTGCTTTGTGTAAACCTCTCTGAGCCTCAGTTTTCTCATCGGGAGAATGGGTAGCATGACTCCTTCCTTCCTCATCAGATTTGTGATGTTCACTTCAATCCTGGGCGTGAGCAGGCATGATTTTAAACACTAAAACTCAACACAGGTGAGTGGAATTATTCTTCTAAGTCTTCCCCACATTCTCCCCAGGTTTCACAGAGAGTTGCATGTCCAAGAGAAAAAGCCTCCATTTTCCTTCTTTTTTCACAGGATCATGATCCCCTAAGCACTAGCCCAGCCCCCAGAGTCCAGAAGAGAGGTACTAAAAGAAGTGACAATTTCCTGAAAGAAGGGCTGGTGGGATGTCAGCGTTTCAGAAGTCACCCGTAGCTTCCCAGGTAGATTGCTGCTTATAACCCCAAGAATCTCCTTAAAATGACTGGACTTCAAGTCACAGAACTGGAGACTGGGGGTAAGAGCAGTCTCAAACGAAAAGATGCCTGAGAACACAGCAGAGGTGTTGGAAGGTGCGTCCCTTGCCTCCTATGCTGGTCTGGTGGCCCAATGGAAGTCACCTTGTTTACCTCTGGGATCACCTAGCAACAGGGGATGCCCGTGTGCTCCAATGGAACTGCAGCTTCTGGGGACTTTGGAAGGGAATGTGACAACCCACATAGGGGGAAGGACGGAGGGGAGACAGAGCTGTCACCACCTTTGCCTAGACAGTCATGGAGCAAGGGCACCCGTATTTTCTAATTCCTGTGTCCTGCCTGTGTCCAGCCAATTTGTCCCTCATCTAGCCTTGCTTGGCCTTAGATTTTCATTTCAAGGCACATGGAGAAAGAGACCTGCTCTTTTGATTGTTTTGTTGCTTCCAATAGTGAATCGTGACATCTGTTGAGGCGTTGAAGAGTTTTAACGTGACGAAGGAGGTATAAAGCTCGACGGTCAGGTCCTGCGTGTGGATCCACACAGAGTTCCTGGCTCTGAAACCCTGGCTCTCAAAACCCACAGACTGCAGAGGATCCTGAGGCTCAGAACTTCCTGCTAACATTCGGAGAAGGACAGCGCCTGTTGACGGCAGCTGGGGCAGCAGAGACAAGGACCAGGGTCCAGACTCTCCTGCGAGGGTTTAGCCTCCCAGGTGAATACTTGGAACAATTATGCAGTTGATGTTACACGAGTTTCCAGCGAACCTCGTGCGGATTCCTCGGCCTCACTTCACCGGCGGAGCCAGACTTTCCTGGAACCGACAGGGTCCATGCGATCCAGGAAGACGGGCGGGTCACTCGGGCCCCATCGCAGCCTCCCAGTCCGGCGATTAAACGCTACATTTACAATAACCACCATGAACACTGTCTCCGGGAGCCTTCGGCCGGCCTCGAGGGGGCGCGAAGCCGGGAGAATCGCACCCAGCGACCCCAGTTCTTCCGACAGCATCCCAGGTGGGGCCAGGCCAGGACATTATGGGCCCGTTTTCTGAGCCACCGTGGTCGAGCCGCGCGATCTGGGACTTCAGGCATGGAGTTGCGCAGTAGCTAGCTATGGCCCTGGCACAGGCGATCATGACCACCTCGTCCTTTTTAGAGCAGAACCTGCCCCCTCTTTCCTTTTTGTATCCTTCGCAAGGAAGCCCGACTCCTAGTGGAGCTGGAATTCTAGCGTGAATGATGAACTCTGAAGCGGACAGCTGGAACTACTGGAGGGAGTGGGGACGCATTTCCAAGTCATCCTCTCTCCTCTGTGGCGAGCGAACCTCCTTAGACTTCCTGTCCTAGCTCAGGCTGCAATCGTGCCAACAGGTTGGCAGTGGGGCTCAGCTCCAGCACTTCAGGGTGCACAGGACTCGGCTCGGCGGGTAGCCGGCCCGCGCCAAGCTCTCGCCACTAGGCGCCGCTGCGCGCTCGTGGATCCGGGTCCCCGGCCGCTGCGCCTGCCTACCAAGTGGTCTCTCGAGAAGGAGTCCAGATAGGGATTTGATATAACAAATTTTAAACATTTTAAAGGTATTAATTCTCTTCGTTTTATCGCCGCCGCCCTACGCGTTCCGTTCGGAGAGGCTGAGTGATTGGGAATCACAGTGGGATGGAGGAATTCTTAACCCGCCCGAGGCCTCTCCATCCCGGGACACCTTTCGAATGGCTAGGGCCCTGGAAAGGGCTCACCCTTCACCGATGTCCGTGCTTCCCGCTGCCTGGCGGGCGGGCGCACAGTGCGGGCTCACGGGCCGCTGACCCGAAGGGTCTTAGCCACAGCGAGCTGATGCAGCAGTGTGCGTGTGCTCCGTGGCCCGGACAGCTCCCAGCCATGGCCTAACAATATTCCATGAACAGTGACTACACCGAGCATCAGTTCAATCATTCCTCTAAACAACTCTTAAGATACTGATATTTCCTTTCCACAGATGAGGAAAACGTGGCTCAAAAAGGTGAAGGTCACACAGGCAGTGACCCCAGGCACCACCTGGGCAGGCCAAGCAGGACAGGGGCCAGGGAGAAGCACTGCTGTTTGCTCCTCCAAAGACCAATGGGGGTGTGTGTGTGGAGGAAAATAGAGTGGAAGGTTTTGGGTGAGCCCCCAAAATGTCTACCCTTTTATACCTCCCACTAATCAGGAATCCAGGCCTCTCTCACCCTAACATGCCCCTACAGAAGCCCTAGCCCTTTAGGAGAACAGAGGAGCTCATGGCAGGAGTGTGAGACCAGCAATAGCTATGTTTGTACAACTTTATTGTTCAGTCTTGAAACCCGGCAGCTAACCCTGGAGGTGAGGAGGTAAACACGATAACATCAACTTCAAGGATCGAAGCTAAGTTTTATTGCAGCTTGTATGTGCTAGCCACTGCTTAACCACATTGCTTGGCTCATCTCATTGGGCAGCCCCCACGGGCCAGGATACTATTCTTTATTCCCAGTTCATACAAGAGATAACAGAGGCAGAGGAGGGCAGGTCACTTGCCCAAGTGTACCCCAGCCTGGGGCAGGATAATGAAGTATAACTCATATAAGAGTAAAACTCACCGATTGTAGTGTATAGTTGGTTCTATGAGTTTTGAAAAGCGTGCACAGACCTGTAATTACCATCAGGAAGCAGAGGGGTTCTGTCACTCCCCCAGACAGTCCTGACTCCTACCCTCCACAGCCCGTGCACGCAGCGCGTTGCCACAGTTTTACAGTTGACAAAATGGAGGTTGGGAGAGGTTGTCGTGTTACCCAAGATCACTCAGCCAGGAAATGTCAGATCCAGGATTAGAACCTTTGTTATGCCTCTGCTAGTCTGGCTGCCACCAGAATGTAGATGCCTGAATCTGCAGAGCCCAACCAATGGCTTGGGGCGTAGGGAAAGGGAGCCCCTTGCTCTGAGATGGAGCCTCAGAAATCCCCCGCTCCTGCTACAAATGCTGCCTGTACAGACACCCACCCTTCCAGGGCAGCTAAGGCACAGAGAGGGGCCAGATTCTGCAGTCCAAGAAATGGAGGCTGGAGGAGTCCTGACCAGAGTGCCCAGGGCCCTGGCTCCCTTCCACCTGCGTGTCTGGTTAATGAGTTACTCTCCTAGTTAATTCCCATATACTCCCCCTCCTCCCCCCATAGAAGCCTGAGCTGCACAAACCTTCCTAAATCCCTCAAGTCTGGGTGCATAGATTAGCATAGTTTACCCAGCTTCCAGGGCTTCCAAGGGCCCCTGACTCACTGGAGACTTGCTTTTCCTCCAAGGAGGCCCACACGAGCTTGGGGCCAGTGGTGTGGGAGGCAGAGGAGCTCGGAAGCCCTGCTCCCACCAGGAGAGTGGGCACTGGAGCCCACAGTTCCCACACTCTTGCCCACCTTCCCGACAACTAGAATTCCTAGGGCAAACCTGACACTCTCAGGGTGGTTTTGTGAGGTGGGCAGTCAGCCTAGGACTTGGGGAGGAAATCTGGCTATGAGCTGCCTGGGCCCTTTTCCCCGGGGAGTGGGTGGGTGGGTGGTGGTGGCTGAGGGGTCTAGGGCTACACACTGGTTGGTGCTCACTCCCCTGGGACACTCCGGACACATCCTGGCCAAAGCGTTTAAGGGGATGCTGACAACATCTTAGAGCTCAGCCGGATAGTTTTAAAAGAGGGAAAACAACCCTTACATACCACACACTGTGGACACACTGACTGGTGCCCGTTTCCCTCAAGGTGATCTATTCTTATACCCTCAACTGAGATCACTAAAGTTAACTGTTCAGTCGAGGGTCACTGCCAGTCCTGTGGCCAGCATGGGGCTTTTAGCATCACCAGTTTTCAATGTGGAGGGCCTGGCCTTAGGATAAGCCTGACCTCCAGTCCTTCTGCAGAACCTCCCATGGAGGAGAGGCTCTATTCCTTTCATCCCAGGACCCTAGATCTACAGCCTGCCTAAGCTGGGTGTTTCTTTCTGGCTTTGGAAATGGAAGGCTGACTCCTACGTCCATTCCAGGCCTGAACACTGACTGGCACAGCCAGAAGACCTCCACCATTCCAGGTGGCTTTGGGATTACCCCCAGCCTGGATCTGGTGGGGTGTCTGTCCTTACAGCAAGGAGGGATTTCTAAGCTGGAGACAATTTTGAAGGGTGGTGGTGCAGCCCCCAGGAAGGTGTGTCTTTGAATGCACCCCACCCCAAAAGGCTGGACTGAACTCCCAGCATCCTTGGGTCTGGGGGGAAAGGGTGGTGGGAGAGAGCTGCACAGCAAGGCCATGAGAACCCAATAGGGATGGAAGCCCAGCCGTGATCCTTGCCCAGAGCTGGGGTCAGAGGCCTGCAGCCTGAGGCAGGGGCAGGTTTTTCTGCATGAGGTCAAACCTGAGGCCCACACTGGTCGGGTGTATGAATGTGTGTATGTATCCATGTCCTGGGAGGGTTGGAATGGGGAGCAGGCAATGCACATGGTCTCTTTGCCCCCCCCCCACCACCACTAAAGTCAGGTGCCTCGACAATCCCAGAAGGTGCACTCCTAATTTCTCTCTTGCCTGGGCCATTTTCTGAAAGGGCTTTTTGGATCCCTCACTCCAACACAAACCATGCCTGGAATATAAAAGTGGGGAAATTGACACGAACATAAATACACAGCAGGTAAAACCAGAGAGGGTCAAGGGAGACCCAGGGCAGGGAGGTGAGTAGGTGGGGGGAGAAAAACATATCTCAAAAACTGGGACTCCACAGCCTCACTCACATGACTTTGGTCTTCTCCCCTCTCCCCTTCCAATGGACTTTTTTCCAGATCTCACGCAACCTAGTCACCAAACACAGACATTTCTTCTTCCTTAAAGAAATGACATGGGCTTCCAAGTAATGATTTAAAAGACGCCAGATTTCTTTTTATCATTAATTGTAAACGTGTAAAAATACTTGCTGGTACTTCACTTTAGAAGAATGTAATTGGCAAAAAGAAAAAAAAAAAGAGGCAGCCGATGAATAGATAATAGATCTTTAACCACCAATAAACAGAGAGCAGCGCCAGCAGCCTAGGGGATGTGATCATAATTATGCCGCTGCGTGAGCCAATGGGGAAGAGGGAACTCGGCCCTAAAATCATCCCAAAACCGAAGGCGAGCTCGAAAATGCGGACACGGCTTGGAACCGGAGACGCAATCTGCAATCCCTACTTGGGAGCCTTAGATTTGCACAGCAACCCGCCCCTGGGACGACATATGGCAAAATAATAGAAATAATAATAATAGCAATAATAATAACAAGGATAATAACACTAACAAAATAATAACGTGAACGGAACGATCATAGTAGCACCACAGAGCCTCTCCCCTGACCTTGGATCCCCGGCCCCAGATATTACAGAAGGAACTGTTTTGGGAAAGAGGTGAGAACTACCCCAAAGATAAAGAGAAAGCCTGTGGCGCGAGTCGGAAGCCCGTTGCCCTAGCCGAGTCCTCGGCTCCCGACTCCCGTCTTAACTTGTGTAAGGTCAAGCCGGGTCAAGGATCGCGAACGCAGCGACGCTGGGACCTCGCGGCATTCGCGTGCTTGGAGGACCCCCACTCCCAGGATCCCTCTTCTCCCAGAAAACCGCCCGGAGTTTTGCCTGGGATGCGGATTGAAACGACCGAACGGTTCCGTTAGCCCTCGACGGGAACCAACCCCTGGCCGCTTACCCTTGCAGTGCTCCCGCGGCTGTCCCAGCTCCCCTGACGCGGGCCCGCGGTGGGCAGCAGCAACTGAGCACGAGGAGCGAGGAATCTGCGTGTCTGTCTGTCCGTCAGTCCCACCAGCTCGGACTCAGCAGGCTCGGGATCCAGGGGGCCGCAGCGGAGGCTGCGCCGGCCGGGGACTCTGCAGGGACCGGGGTGCCCCGGAGGGAGTGGTGGTGGTGGAGGAGGAGGAGGTGGCTGAGCAGGAGGAGGTGGGGAAAGAGGAGGAGGAAGAAGAGGAGGAGGAGAAGAAGGAACTGGAGAAGGAGGAGGAGGGAGAGAAGAAGCCGAAGGAAGAGGAGGAGGCTAAGAGGAGGAGGAGAAGCTGCAGCGGGCGCCGCGGGAGCGAGTGAGCTGGGAGCGCGGGGCGAGGCCGGGCGGCCGGGCGGCCGGGCGGGCGCAGGAGGCAAGGCTGAGGCAGCGGCGCCGACTCCGTTCCGCTCTCGGCCGGGATCCAGGCCTCCGGGTTCCCAGGCGCTCGCCTCCCTCTGACGCACTTTAAAGAGTCTCCCCCCTTCCACCTCAGGGCGAGTAATAGCGACCAATCATCAAGCCATTTACCAGGCTTCGGAGGAAGCTGTTTATGTGATCCCCGCACTAATTAGGCTCATGAACTAACAAATCGTTTGCACAACTTGTGAAGAAGCGAACACTTCCATGGATTGTCCTTGGACTTAGGGCGCCCTGCCCGCCTTTTACAGAGGAGAGAAACTTTTTTTGCCTCCCCCAAGAAACTCCCCCCTCCTCCCTGTCTCTAACTCTGATCCCCCCACGCCATCTCGCTAAAAAAAAAAAAGAAAAAAAAAAAAGAAAGAAAAAGAAAAAAAGAAAAAAATTTACCCCAATCCACGCCTGCAAATTCTTCTGGAAGGATTTTTCCCCCTCTCCAGGTTGGGCGCGTTTGGTGCAAGATTCTCGGGATCCTCGGCGTAGCCTCTCCCTCCCCCTCCCCCCTCCTTTCCTTTTTCCTTTCTTTCTTCCTTTCCTCCCCCCACCCCCACCCCAAACAAACAAGTCCCCAATTCTCGCCCGTCCTCGCCGCGGGCAGCGGGCGGCGGAGGAAGCGCGCCGCGGTCTCCGGGACCCGGGAGCCCCGGGCGCCAGCTCCTCCGCGCAGCATGTTCCAGCCGGCGCCCAAGCGCTGCTTCACCATCGAGTCGCTGGTGGCCAAGGACAGTCCCCTGCCCGCTTCGCGCTCTGAAGACCCCATCCGTCCTGCCGCGCTCAGCTACGCTAACTCCAGCCCTATAAACCCGTTCCTCAACGGCTTCCACTCGGCCGCCGCTGCCGCCGCCGCCGGCAGGGGCGTCTACTCCAACCCGGACTTGGTGTTCGCCGAGGCGGTCTCGCACCCGCCCAACCCCGCCGTGCCAGTGCACCCGGTGCCGCCGCCACACGCCCTGGCCGCCCACCCACTGCCCTCCTCGCACTCGCCACACCCCCTCTTCGCCTCGCAGCAGCGGGACCCGTCCACCTTCTACCCGTGGCTCATCCACCGCTACCGATATCTGGGCCATCGCTTCCAAGGTACGTGCCACGTCGCGGGGCTGCAGCGCGCCGCATCCCTCATGCTCTGGGCCTGTCCGGGGTGGGCGCTGGGCAAGGCCCGGTGGAGGTTCCTCCCGCCCGCAGGCCGCGCGCGACCTATTCGGAAAATGGGCGGCGAGGGGTCGGGCATGGTGTTTGGTTCCCAACTTCCAAAAGCTGCGGCCAGTTTGAGGGCTGGCTGCAGCCGCAAGTTGTCCCTGAGGACGCTTGGGTCGAGGCAGGCTGGGATAGCCTGCTCTGGTTGCCGGCAGCCAAGGAGTCCCAAAGCCCGCGGGGTCTCCAGGCTATGTCTTCTCGGCGATGCCATCGCCGCCTTGGCTCCGAAGGGCGCCGACTGGGCCCAGCCGCCAGGTTCGCCTTCGACTGCGTTCGACCCCGTTCGCCATTCCGCGTCCCTTCAGCCTAGAACCCTTACTTTTAGGTCTCTGACATTCTTCGGGAGGCCAAGAGACCCGCGCGCCCGGGGCAAAATCAGGGGGTTTGTTTTTCCTGTTTTTGGAGGCCCGGGAGGGGCGGGGACCCGCTCGGGTTGAAACCTCCGAGTCTCGGGCCCTCTGAATTGGGGCGCCAAGCGGCCGCGTCGGGAAGGCAGATTCAGTCTGGTATTTGTTATTTATTTATTTATTTTTCTTTTAAGAGAAACGAACCGAGTCGGTAGAAGGGCTGGAGAAGAGTCTGTTTGGGTGTTTTCCTTTCTTGCTATTATTATTATTATTATTTTGGTTTGTTTCTTTTTTTTCTCTGTGTAGGGTAGGAGGAAAGTTAAAACTCCAGAAAAAAAAGAGGCGAGTAATTAGTTTAGCGCTCTGAGCGGGGAAAGACCTACCTCCCGCGGAAGCCGATCAATACTCAGCGGCTTGTCCACTCATTAACCCTTTGCGTTCCAGCCAGAGCCTAGAATCAGGTAGATGCTACTCCGCCCCTAATTTAAAAAACAAAACAAAACAAAAACAACCGTTCACTTATATTCCCGGGCCAGATTTGCCACCATTCCCGCCTGAACTATCGGTTAGTTTTCTTTGTTTGGGCTTTTAGTGAATCTATTTCCCATCCTAATAAGTAAACCCGAAACTCTCTGGCTTTGCTTGCAAAGTTTAGGACTCCCTTTCCTTATTCTCTGCCAGGCACGCTCTAGGTGCCCGCACTCGGCCCGGAATAGCCGGGACCTTCGGGGCCGCGGACAGTCCCATCGGGCGCCCGCAGCTCGCTCACCACCGGGTTTCGATCCCTTCACTCGAGTCTCCTAGTTCTCTGGAACCGGGCAGCGGGGGAGCCGGGTCCTCGGGAGGAAGAGGCGGCAGAAACTAGGCTTACCCGCCGGCGAGATTTCGGTCCCAGCCCGGCTGCAAAGACACACCCGGCCTCTGCACTTTCCAACAGGGAAAAAAACTTAAGTACATAATTTAAAAATAATTTCTCGTGAAAACTCCGGCTCTAGGTCTGCCACCTTTTCACCCTGGGTCAAAGTTCCCCGAGAGGTTAGAAAGAAGAGAAAGCCGTTTCTCTGGGTCGTGGGCTCCAATACCCGGGCCTGTCCCTGCTGTCCCCTCCTCTGTCCCGGAACGTGGCGTGGAGGTGGCGAGGCCCGCGCACTAAAGCGGCGGCCAAGTCCGCGGAGGTCAGGAACCTGGGGACTGGCGCCGCAGGAACAGCCCGGGGTGGGTGCCGCGAAGGTAGAGCCCGGCGGCCCAGGAGGGGCCGCTGGGCCAGTATCCTCTTCGCGCGAATCCAAACGGTCCCCGGTCCCCACGGGCCGAACCTCAGGGGCTACGCAAAGGTCCTGAGCGCAGTGTCCCGCCAGCCCGTCTCCTGAGAAGCGCGCGGCTCCGGCCGGGGAGGCTCCCTCTAACGGGACTTATGCTGTGTCCCCCACAGGGAACGACACAAGCCCAGAGAGCTTCCTTTTGCACAACGCGCTGGCCCGAAAGCCGAAGCGGATCCGAACCGCCTTTTCCCCGTCCCAGCTTCTGAGGCTGGAACACGCCTTCGAGAAAAACCACTACGTGGTGGGCGCCGAGAGGAAGCAGCTGGCGCACAGCCTCAGCCTCACGGAAACTCAGGTGAGCCGGGCCCATGCGCGGCGATCCCGTCCCAAATTTCCGGACCCACACAGCAGGGTCACAGTACCGAGGCCTTCGGCAAAGAGCCGGAAGCTTGCTTCATGCCCTGCGCTCCGTGTGTGTAAGTTTCAGGATGCAAGGCTCCCTTGGCCTCCAGGAGGGACTGCAGAAGTCTACCCGCTCCAGGCTTTGGGGGGACGGGCCAGGTCTCTCCTTCTGTCTGCCGGGCACACCTTGCAGCTCCTGGCTAAGACACTTTTGCACATTTGGTGAAACTTTTGGTGAGAGTCTGGTGACCCAGCTGGGGTCCAGAAAGAGGGAGAGAGCAGCGGAATGTCTGAGTGTCGGGTGGCGAAGCTAGAGAAGTCTGGGAATTAGTTCAAATCAGGTTCTGTGCGACCGCAGGCCCACGCTCACGCCAGCAACCCCCTTGAAGGGATCGGAGAGGCAGAAGGCGGAAGGAAGCCTTGCATCCTGGGTGCATTCCTAAGTCAGAGAAACAGAGCTGGAAGGCTGCGGAGAAAGGCTGCTTTGGGGAAGGACCCTTCCTGCGCCACGGGGTACTGAGGCGGGCCTGGCTCTGGCCTGCCCCGGGCGGGGAGGGGGCTTAGGGCTACAGTAGGAGCTACTACTGTACGCCGAGCTGCAGGGCGGGGTCAGAGTTCCCGCAAACAGTAACGTTTTCGTGCAGATTAAGTTGTAACATTTTTTTTTTTTTTTCTGGGAGGCGCAAAGAGGTCGGAGGCTTTTGTTTTAAAACGTACCCGGGACAAAACTAAGAAGGGCCTCGCGGGCTGGTACGGGGCCGGCACAAGGCGCGGCCCCGGCTGATTTCTCTTGGAGAGTCGAGGTGGCGGTGGTCTTTGTCCGCCTCACTGCCCACGATACCGCCGTCTTTGTGTGCGTGTCAAGCCCCGAGCACACGGACGCGCGCCTTGGGCGAGCGCCGGGGAGAAATGAACTGTCCTCCCCCTCAATTAGCAAACTCAAAGCAAATTAAACTCAGCCTTGTTCCAGCTCCGTTTTTTCTCAGGGCACTTCGGGAGACTGGGGCAATCGGGGAGAGCAAGCTGGGACCTGGGCTGGACTCGCAAAGGAGGAAGTGGAGTGGACGTCAGCGGCCTGTGGTGGTACTATTAGGACAGGACAGGTCCGCGGGCGTGGGAGATGCAGTCACTATCATTTCTCTTTCCTGCACCTCACTGGTGGAAAGCTCGGACAGTGACACTGTCTGGTCTGATCACTGAGTGGGGACCCACACCCGGCCTCCCCAGGTGGTAATGAGGATTGCAGCCTAGTGAGTCCCTTGTCTCATTGCTCCCCAGACCTCTAGCAGCCATTCTGGGGAGACAGGCCTACCAGGTAAGCCCTGGTCCGTAGTGATGTGACCACGGAGTTTGGCCCTGTCCTGCCCTGGGGCTGGTCAAGAGGGGGCAAGAGAAGGCTCTCCCTCTCTTTTCTCCTCTTTATTCCCCTTCATCCTGAGGTCCTTCCTAAGCTTTCCCTTTTCAGCTTCTTTTCCTAACTGCAAAGGTATAGCGGGGTTGGTCCCAGGCTTCTGCACCCCGTGTGTCTTCTGACTTCCTCCAGCACCCCCTCCTACCCACTCTTGCTCACCTGCAAGAATCCTGGGCGAGGAGGCGCAGGCAAAGCCTGACTGCCCACCCGCGGCTAGGGCCTTGCAGAGGAGGCGCTATATTTAGGCAACCCTGCGGAAACCGGCAGAAAATAGAAAGCACATTGGGCCCTACAGGAAACTGCAGCAGCTGGAGTGAGGTCTTCCCTGCCTTGCTTAGGTGGAGGGACTTGGGGACGTGTCTCTTTATTTTTCTTCCCTTATTATTTTTATAGGGGCTCCCCATGCTTTGCAAAGCTTTTGTTCTGTGGGTGTCCCATGCAGGGGAAGGTGAGCAGGGCTAAGCACTCCGGACCCCAGCCCGGGAACCAGGGAAAAGGACTAGGGAAGGCCCAGGGCAGGGAGCCAGGCTTCCCACCTGCCCGGCTCTGGGAGCTCTGCTCCCTGAACAGAGGCCATGCAGAGGTTGACCTGAGGACACGCACTGGGGGACAGACTTTTTGCGTCTCAAACGGGGTCTGAGCGGGGCTAAGGCAGAAGCAATAGGAGGGCGCTGTGGAGGAACTAACGCGCCCCTCTGCCTCTGGCCCGCAGGTAAAAGTATGGTTTCAGAACCGAAGGACGAAGTTCAAAAGACAGAAGCTGGAGGAAGAGGGTTCAGATTCGCAACAAAAGAAAAAAGGGACGCATCATATTAACCGGTGGAGAATCGCCACCAAGCAGGCCAGCCCCGAGGAAATAGATGTAACGTCAGACGATTAAAAACGCAAACCGGACCCCACAGAAACGGACAATATGGAGCAAAATAGGGAGAGGAGGGGAAGAAGAAATAAAAACCCTACAAAACAAAAACAAACCGCACACACACATTCACGGAGAAGGGGAGAGGGCGCCAAAGAGGAAGGAGCGTCGCGTCGCAGACTTTGGGCAGCGAGGGCGAAGGGTCCTGATGGGAGGTTGCGCCAACATGGCAGAGGACGGAGGCTCCTTGATCAACATGCAACCCTTGTCTAAAGAGGCAGCAAAGAGAGATAGATAGATAGAGAAAAAGAGAGTGGAGAGAGAGAGAGAGAGAGAGAGAGAGGAGAGAGAGATCCGAATGTGGCAAAGCGGAAGGCGCTCTGACAAGGGGAGCTGTCAGTCAAACGCCAAACAAGCGAGACGAGATGATTGGCAGGTCTTCCGTTTATCGCAGTCCGATTTTTTTTTGAAATGATGACAATGATGATAAAAGAAAAACCCAACCAGGCACAGGACTTTTTTATTTTGCACTTCACAGTGTTTTTCCCCAATTTAAAAAAATAATTAGTAAAAATAACGATCGAAATTCCGTATCCAGCCCCATCCCACACGTGTTCAAAAACTTGAATTGCATGTAGCAGTTGTTGGGCGAATGGTGTCTAAGGACAGAAAATGAATTGTAATTTTCTTTTACTTTTAAAGACAGGTTCTGTGTGCTTTTTATTTTGATTTTTTTCGAGAAATGTGCAGTCTGTGAACACTTTTTGATACCTTCTGACGTCAAAGTGATTGTGAAAGCTAAATTTTAAGTAGGCTCAGCGATAGTGGTCCTCTTACAGAGAAATGGGGAGCTGGATGGGGGGCTGGGGGGGCTGGGGAGGGTGCCCTCAAGAGGAGTCAGGAATTGTGTTGGGGGGAAAAAACAAATAAACACCTAAATTAATTCTATTTCTTGGACATTTCCTTTCCTAACATCCCAAGGCTTAAAACCATGAAGCAAACTCCTTTTAGTGGTTGGAGATATTGGCCTAGTTCAACCATTCATTGTAAAGGCCATTCCAAACTTAAAATCTATCTATTGCAAAAACCGAAGGACTGTAGTTAGTGGGGATGCTGTTAAGTGTGGCCAAAGACTCGGCGACAAGTTTTCAAGCACTGAGTTTCTATTCCAAGATCATAGACTTACTAAAGAGAGTGACAAATGCTTCCTTAATGTCTTCTATACCAGAATGTAAATATTTTTGTGTTTTGTGTTAATTTGTTAGAATTCTAACACACTATATACTTCCAAGAAGTATGTCAATGTCAATATTTTGTCAATAAAGATTTATCAATATGCCCTCAGAGTAGTCGTCTTGGGAAACCGAAGTAATTTTTTTTTCTTAAAAATGTATGTCCAATAATTTGAGTGTGGTCTTTCCCTATCTAGACTCAAGAAACCCAGCCTCCCCAACCACAAAAGGGCTAGATTGATGTATTCTTGGGCATTTTAAAGAGAGATGAAGGTGGAAAGGGGGAAGGATTAGGAAAATTTAAATTCTTCAGAAAAGGGATGGGTAAAAAGTTTTTCCAACCAGACCTTTGCCCACTGCAAGGTCTACTAAGAGAGTTTAGTTTCAGTTACAGGTTAAAAATGCCTACTTCTTTAACTTCTAGTTATCTTTTAAAAATCTAGACATGTAGTTATGCATTGAAGACTATTTCTCCAGGATTGGAAAAAACACCTAGCAGAATCAGAATCCTGGGATTTTCAAACTGTTTCTGAGTTTAAACCCCAAAGTGCAAGTCTCTCTCTTTCTCACTCTCAATCCCTCCCTTCCTTCCTTCCTTCCTTCCTTCCTTCCTTCCTTCCTTCCTTCCTTCCTTCCTTCTTTCCTTCCTTCCTTCCTTCCTCCTCTCTCCCTGTCCCCCAACTGCCAAAGCTGGTGAGGCAGGCCCAAGAGCCTTAGCGGCCTTATAAGGCAAGCATTCTGAGAAATCTCCAACTCTTAGTTTTAACATTAAAGAAAAAGTTGTAACCAGACTTGGAGGAAACTTAGCTCCCCCCTTTTCCCTTCTGGGGGTACGAGGTTGTTTTTGCATGCTTCATTTGCTTCTTATCCTGATAGGCTGCATTAATCAGTTTTATTTCCATTGATAGAGAAACCTCGTCTGTTCTGTTCGAGCTACAAAGCGTCCTGCGAGCTTTTGTGTAAGTGCAAATCAGTTTAAGCAATTATCATACCAGGAATATGAAGGGGAAAGAGGAGGCCTTGCCCAGTGGTCTCCTTTAATCTCTTAATCCATGGATCCAGGGGGGCTGCCTGGACATAATTTAGGACAATCTCCCCACCCTTTACACTGTGATAAGGCCAAGTTACAATGCAGGGCAAAAATACAAGCTTTGTTAACATCCTGCCTTGAAAAGTTAAGATTAGACATTCTGTGCACGTGTGGGGACTATAGGGCACTATGGAAATTTTTCTTTCCCCCCCCCCCCACGCTCTGCCCCTCTTCTCTTTTAAAGTGGAATCCATTCTTGGTCTTTCTCTCTTTTTTTCTTTATCTCTGCCTGTCTCTCCTTTTTTCTGTGTGTCTGTTCTTCCCCCATACCCTGGCTGTTCAAGGTGCATTTTCACTCAGAATCCTCTGGGAAGGTGTGTGTGTCGTGGGGAGACTTGGGTGCAGGGGGGTTGCAGGGGTGAGAGGGGACCTGGCTCAGGAGACCTAGGCTTGTCTCTGGAAGGGACAGGTGCTGCCTGATGTATCCTGGGAGCTCAAGTGGGGTTTCCAGACACATTGACACAAAGACCTTGGTTACCGATGGTTGTCCCCAGTGTTCTGCAATCGATGCTATATATATAGTACAGCATCTTTTTGTCTAAACAGCTTCCCTTTTCTTCTGCCCACCTGCCCAAACTTAGAGTATCTCAACCACCAAGCCCAGACTTGCTAAAATTCAGACTGACCTTTCCAGAGGAAAAATTTTCAATTTGATAAAAGGTTTATTTCTGCAGGACCATATACTTTTTTTAAACAAGAAAAGAGGGAGGAGGACAAAGATTTTTTTTTTTTTTGGTAAACGTCCTATGTAGTGTAACAGCAATAAAATCATCAGAGAATACCATTAGCTTTGAAAAAAAACCTAAAAGCTTTATTACAAACCAAGCTTTGAAAATAGGGGGGATTAGGCGGCTGAAAGGGTCCCACAATGGTAAGAAGAAAAGGTTTCATGCTAATGAGGTTAATGCCCTTTGTATCTCCGGCCTCCACATCTTCATTACGCGCTATCTCCGGCTGCACCGAGCGGCTCAGAGGGCCGCAATCCACTCCAACGCCCCCCTTCTCGGCCCAAAGAAGGATTTGATAGCAGCTCTGTTCAAACTAGATAATTATATCTTTTCAAGTCGGAATTAAGATAAAGAAAGTGAAGCAGAGGCGGCTCGCCTTGATCCACTGCAAACAAATTTGGCGCACTTTCGAGTCCTTCCCCACCTCAAAAAGGCAGGACAGTCAGCTTATTAGCCGCTCGTTTGCTTTATTAATTCATCTATTTAAAGTGGCAGGATTAGAGTGTCTAATGTGGACGCGGGCTGCCGTGGCACTGAGGAATATAAATATTTGCGAGATGCCATCCATCGATGACTATCTGGGTGCGGGGCGCAGGGCAGGGTGCGGGGGGGGGGGGGCGCGCGTGCCTCTGACTGCGTCCCCTTCGCAGTGAGCGAGGGCTGGGCAGCGTGCAGCCTTTTGGAGAAGGGGTGTGTAGAAGCTGTGTGCCCAGTCTGGGTCTTCTCTCCTGTTTCTTGTGTGCCAGGCCTAGATGCCCCTGGCAGGGCTCTGTGGGCATCGATGGCCAGGTCCTGCTTTCCTCCCTGAACAAGGCGAACCGCATGAACCCTAAATCGGAATGTAGCTTACACGTTTGATCCATGTCCTACTCCCTTGTTGATGACTTGTGGGCCTTATCTGTGAGTCCCCTAGAGCCTAGTGGATTTGGGGAGAGGAGAGGTGTGGGTTCTCAGTATGCACATCCCCGAGAGAGCCTAACAGAGTGTATATTGCCTGTATGACCCGGCTACATTCTCCTTCCTGGGAGGTACATGTGAGTTCAGCGTGCATTTTGAATTTGGAGTCCTGTTCCTCTGCTGTGCCCAGGGCCTGGTAGGCGAGGGCGAGGGTTCAAGGCACCAGAAACTCCTGGGGTGGGAGAAACCTTGTATCCCTGGGGAAGTTACCCTTTTCTGCTTCTCGTTCTGGGCGTCGGGTGCCCTAGCTCTCTCCGACTCTGCTCCTGGCAGCCAAGCCGAGCCGGAGCGGGAGCGTTGGCGGCGGCCCGGAACCTGCCGGGCCACTTTTGTGTTAGGGGCGGATTGTGGTAGGCAGAGAGCCGCGCCAAGCCGGCCTGGCAGAAAGGGGGCTCCGGCCTGTGTGCGCGGCCTCGGGAACCTCGGCTCCTCCCCGTCCTGCCTCGAGTAGCAGGAAACAAAGTCTGGGACTCTGGGCCGCTTGGGGAGGGATTCTGGCGACTGGGAGGCCTGGCCCAGGGTTCTGCTCCGCGGTGGGGGCTTCTGGGTTGGACTGGCCGCATGTGTGCCGTTGCAAGTTGAAATAAGGGTGTGGATGTGAGTTAGGGTGAGCGACTGTGCTTGTGTGTTTGCATAGGTCGAGTGTATGAGTTAGGCCTGTGAAACAGTTGTGTTTGTGTAGAGGTGTAATTGTGTATCTGAGCCTGGACTTAATTCAGGATGTGTAGGTGCTAATTGTGCTAACTGCGTGAGCTAGAGGGTGGAGAGACCAGTGCTACTTGCCTAGATTGTGCGTATAAAGCCGTCTAGCTTTCCCTGTCCATCTCGATTGTACTGAGTTACGCAAGGACGCGTAGTTGTACGGCTGTAATTAGAGTGGCTGCAAAGGTGTAGAAATGCACTTGTGTATAGAATTTGTGCGCCAGCGGCTGGTGGCGCAGCGCGCATCTGTGAGTCCGGCTGTAGTTGTAGATTTCAAACGATGGGAATGGCCCCAGCGTGTGCATCACTCTCGGGAATATTTCTCCGTGTTTGCGGAGGGGTTCCCGTGCGATGGCGCCCAGGCAGCATTTGCGTGTTTCGGGAGCTAGGCAAGTGAATATCTAGGGAGGAAGCCTGGGTTCGAGTGTTGTTACTGCACTGCGCTACTCGCTCCGGAGTCTGGCAAACAACAGCCGTTTCCTGTAACTGCATTTTCTAGGCCCGCCTTTACTATTTCAGCAATCAGATTTTGATTTACTTGTTGCCTTCTCAGAGCAGCCGCGGGCCGGGCGGGAGGGGAAACAGGCCTTCAGCGTTGAGCCACGGGGCAGCAGGCACGCCCTGTCCGCGGCTCTGCTCTCTCACGGTCCAGGTTACTTCCCCAAACCAGCCCCGTAGCTAGGGGGAAGTGGGAGTTTTGAGAACTCGCTGACCCCAGCCGTGACCCTGCTCCGGGAGCCGGCTTTTCCTAGCGCGACCCTATACACCAGGAAACCTCAGGCGGTGCCACACTTGAAAGCGAAAGGTCCATTCATCAGCCGCGCCCCAGAGCCTAATTGGCCTTTTGTTTATTAGTGCCTGTTGGCCCACGTGGAGAGGGGGGACTTGAGAGGGGCTCCGGCTGCAAGTAGAGGTGCCAGGCGTCATGGGATAAGGTCCGCGCAGGGCAAAGGCGCGTCGCACTCCTCTGAGGGGGCGCCAGAGCGCGCCAAAGATCGTGCCCACGTGCAAGGATGTTCGCGGAAGGCTGGTCTTCATGTGCCCCGGCCGGCCGGATGCATCAAGCTGCGGAGGCTCAAGGCCTCGTGTCTGCCCCACCTCCACCTGCAGACAGAGCCCACCCCTTTTCTCCGCATCCTGGGTGTTTCAGATCTGCCTTCCTGCCTCTCCCAAGTTCCCAGCGCGGGCACAGGCCGTGAAGCTGGGTTCGGTTCATGTCCCGCCTTTCTTCATACTTGGAGTTGATTCGCCCTGGTCTTTCCATCTACCCCGGAAAGACTCTGAGTTCGTCCTGTCTAGTCGTTAACCAGGCACGGTGGACCGGCCAGCATTCCGCCTTGCTGGGTGGGGGAACTGAGATAATTTGGGGGCGGGGGTATTGGGAGTTGCCTGACTCCTCGCGGATCGGATGGGAGGAGAGAGCCCAGGTCTCCACCACTCTAAATTCGATCTTTCCGTCGAAGGCAAATCTCACCTTCCCGTTCCGTGTCTCCCTCTCTACCCCACAGCTACTACTCCTCCGCACAGCGCTGGAGGAACCAGGGAGAAAGCGCAGGGGTAAGATCTTTTCTCTCAGAAAAAGCACAGAAGCCCAGACGCACCTGAAGGGCCTGGGAGGTGCCTGGAATGGGAATGGGGTCGTTCTGAATATGGTCCGGGCTCCCCAGCCCCACACCTCTCCTCTCTCCTTCCAGAAGGACCGGCTTTTCCTGGCAGTGGCCTGAGTGCCCGGGACCTCCAGGCTCTCGGCCCAGCCCCAAGCTGCCCCTGTCCCCAGCCTGCTCGGGCCCTATATATAGCGCGGGTCTCCATAGCCGTGGTTGGACCCTGACGTCAGGAAGAACTTGATCTTGCCTGCTTTGCTCCTGCTTCTGAAATTGATCCTTGAAATGAGAGAACAGACTCTACACAATTCCCATGGCCTTGACATAAGGTACAGCGATAAATATACACCACTAATGAGCAATTACCATATAATCACCTTCCAATTAGCTCGCATAATGATGAATTAAACATTCTAGCAGGCGGGATTAGGTTTCTTACTTTGTATATTATTTACGAAGGCTATAGCTTCTGCAAAGAACCAAATATCAAATTAGATGGGGAATTTTCACTTGGGGGTAATTATGTATTCAGGCCAGCGGCTGTGTTCTGGTCACTTGTCAAATGAGGCCTACTGCGAGGTACTGACCAGTTCATTTGGGCATTTATTTCCCCCTTTCCTCCTCTCTCTTTAGGTCGCAATTGCCTTTACTCTCCCCTTTTACCGCAGTGGCCGGCTGGGTGAGAGGCGGGGGTGGGGAGGAGGTACAGTTGGGGGAGAGGGAGGGAAAATCAGCGTGTTTGCGGAGGGACTTCGGCCTTGCAGGGAGGATGCGGGGCTGGCGTTGAGACCCTCCCAGCGTCGGTTTCTCGGGTTCTGCTCGCTCTGGCCAAGGGTTCCCTTCTTCTCCGGGCTGAGAAGGACGCCCCGGGCAAACTCTGGGACCTGGGAGCCATCAGAACATAGAGACAACCACCGCGCCCACTGAGCGCTACTACTGAGCGCTACTGCTGAGTGTGGGGCCGAAACCTGCCCTCCTGTTCCCACGTGCCGGGCGCTCCGGGCCACGGCCACGGCACCTCGCCGGCCTCCGCCGGGTCTCAGTGCTGTCTACTCCGACTTTCCCCCCCAATCCTACCCCAGTAACAGGGAATGAGTGTGTATGGGTGTGTGTGTGCGCGCGTGCACGCGCGCGCGTGGGCCCGGGGTGGGGGGGATACTGAAACAAACAATAAACCTCCACCCCACGCACAGCCACCTCTCTTGTTCCGAAATGAATTTTGGCAAGAGATTAGCTCCTAATCTGATCTAACGCTGCTGACATTTGGGAAGAAGATGAAAATGGCAGCTCAATTTCATTCAGAAACGGGGTCACTTCTCGGGGCTTTCTTCTGCTCCCCAGAGAACTGGATACACCTCCTCCCCCTCTCGAGCCAGAGGGGCTGGCAAGGAGCTGGGGTGGGGGTGGCAGGGAAGTACCAGCGACTGCTCACCGCAAGCCAAGCCGAGTCAGTGGGTGCTGGGCCCTGCCCTGTGTGTGGGGGGGTGCGCGCGCGCGTGCGCGTGCGCGTGAGGGAGATTAGAAGGAGGTGTGGGCTGCCACTTCATGCTTCTCCCACCCCTTTTCAGGACACCATGCTTGGGCAGAGGTCCGTGCTCCTGGGTCCCCATCCAGGGTTCTTGAGGCTCTTTCTTGCAGGGAGGTACATAGACGGTAAGAACTTTTCAAGAGTCACCAGACAGTGAGGTCATTAAAGCTAGGCGTCCCAAGACCTGCCTGGTGGCCTTCTTCTGTGCTCCCTGGACAAGTCAGATTGCACCTGGCTGTTGGGTGGTTGGACCCTGCAGCCTTGCCTAGAGGGTCTTGCTTGTTTAGAAATCATGGGTGTCAATGTGGCCTCTCCCTTCTTTGGCTCCCAGAGGCTACAAGGTCCTGACAGGTGGGAGCTCCACTTTCTCTCCAGACACCCACATACCCATCGCAGACACAGAGGTGGGTGGGCCATGTTCTTGTCCACTCAATGGGCCTTACAGTGCCTGGCCTCTTCCATCAGGTGGGACTGATTGGGAGGTAACCTTGTCCTGATGCCAGGCAAGAGGGGACCGGGGGACCTGAGTAATGCTGGAGGACCTGTATGGTCACTGGATCCTGCTTTTAAGGCAGGGTTCCTTGGGGTTCAGGGCCTAGACCGAGGGCAAGCCAAGAGAGTCTGTGCCTGGGTCCCTGAGAATAAACATGGTAAGAGTTTGGTGCCTGATTTTGGCCATGTACTTTGCATGCTGGTGGTCACAGATGCATGAGTGGCAATACCTGAACATGTTTGCGTAGAATATAACTTCAAGCATGTGGATCACATACACGGGTGCGCAGATGTGCACACTGGCCATGGGGGACAGGGTTGCTGTAGCCCATGCTGCATCTGCAAAGCTTAGGAAAAGGCATCTTTTCTCCCTGGCGGATGGTTGCCCTGTGACTCGGAGAGTGAAATGTGAGCTAGATTTCAATGCACTCCATGCCTCCAGACCTCTTGGGCAGCGTGCAATCTGTATTCCACATGCTGGAGCACTGGTGTTGGGTGTGATATTGTTGAAGATACTTTTGTTATTAAGAATCAGTTTCTTTCTGAGCGGTCCTTACCTCCCTGGCATGCACCTGGCCGGGGGCTGCCCTGCACCCCCTTCCCAGCATGGAGGTTTTGGATGCAACAGCCCCCACTTCTCAGCCACCATGAAGTACCTGAACATTATGCAGAAGGCTGGGAACCACAGGTGAGTGAGGCCGAGTGACAGAGAGTGTGCACGTGTGTACGAATGCTTGAGTGACTGAGAACATTGGTCTGTTTGTGGGAGAGAGCCTGCAAGTGCACATGTGAACGGATGTGGGTGAGCACAGGTGTGATCAGGGCAGGGGGCACGGCTGAGTGTGCGGGTGAGGGTGTGTAAGGGCTCGGGGCACAGCTGGCTTCTCTGTTCTCCCCCAGCCTCACAGCACCCCCTTTGCCTAAGTGGCCTGCCCTCTTCCTTTCTGCTGTCCTCGTCCTTGTCCTCCACTCTGAGTGATGGCAATTATGTCTTCCGTGAAAAAACAGAAGTGGGGTCTAAAGCTGTGGATCACTTCAAGTGGAAGGCGCTGCTTCATTAAGTAAATGATGCCATATTGATTCAGATGTCACTCTCCCTGCTTGTCATCCAGAGGCAGCACAGAGGGGACTTATTTAGCTCCAGAGATCCTGGTGGGTGGGGCCACTGCTAAAGCTCCTGAAAGCCAGAGCACCAGACCCCCTGCTACCCACGCACCCTGCTCCCCCACAAATCTGGAGTTTTCCCAGCTGAAAGGAGATTTTACCTAGAAGGTGCTGCAGTCCCCAGGAGGGTAGAGAAAGAGAAGTGGGGAGGCCAGTGTGCACATGTGTAAGTTGTGTGTACGGACCGATGACTTAGGGTCTCTTACCACCCATCAGCTCTCTGAACAGGTTTTGTCTGGGCAACTGCAGACTTGGAAGAACAGTCTAGAGGGGTCACTTAATTCCAGGCCCTGGGGAAGGACCCAGGTAGGGTCAGGAGCCTCTGGGAGTCTGCATCCAGCCTGATGCTCCTCTCTGAAGCTCTGTTCCCTCCCCTGCACCTGCACTAGATGGCGGACCAACCTATGGGCACGAGTGAGTAGCTATTGCTTCTACTCTAAACACCTACTATGTGCCAGCACTTCACAAGCACTATATCAGTTTGTGTCCTCCACCTGCCATAGTCAGGTCCTGTTACTGCCCCTTTGCCCACTGCACTCTCCGGCCTCTCTTTCCAGTGCAAACTGATGGGGTGATGGAGAGTAGCTAGAGAGGGAGAGGCTTGTTTCCTCTCCTTCTCAGGTAGCTGATTTGCTCTCTCCTACGAGTCAAAGAAATGAAGCTGGGGTAGGGGGAGAATCACAGTAAAGAGATAGGAGCCAACATAGCCCACCCACCACAACCTGTCCCCTTTCTGCTGCCTGCCTGATTGTGGTTTTCACTCAGGTTTCTGGGTTCTCCATATCGGTCTCCAGGGTGGAGAGCCATGCCCCTGAGCTCACCCCTTTTCTGGGCATCAGTTTTCTCCTTTTCTCTCTCCCTCCCTCCCTCCCTCCCTCCCTCCCTCCCTCCCTCCCTTCCTTCCTCTTTCCTTTCCTTCTCTCTCTCCATTTCTCTTTCTCTTTTACTTGTAGGAATTTGTTTCACAAACATCCTCATTTATGTGAAGTGCCATATGCATGAGGTTAATTATCAACTATTGTATGGTGTAGGAAGATATTTAAAGCGATCCAAGTGTCCACAGGTAGGGATCGGTAAAATAAATGCCCTTGAGTAGAATGTTATGCAGCAGTTAGAAGAGGAGGCATCATTTCCATTCCGAAATGGATCTCTAAGATATGGAAGTGCTCCTTGCTAAAAGCAGAGAGTGTATGGAATATCATTAATGTAATAAAAATGCATAAAATGTGTGTATGATTTGTTTGAAGTTGCTTATAACCTTTCTAGGAGAAGGCACAAGAAACTGGTAGAAGTGGACCCCACAGTCTTTCTTAAATGCCATGGCATGGTTCCCACTTCTCAGCACCTGGTGCTCCCCTCCTGGTGTGACCCTGTGGTTCTTAAATGCCTAACGTCCCCTCTGCAATGGGGCTCCCTGAATGGAGCACAGGATCCAAGGGGTTCCCTTCAGTTCTAAGCGGAACATCCCACCACGTTCTGGCCACTGTACTTCTGGTAATGCTGTCTGGGTTTTCTAGGCCAGCTTCCCTCCCAGAGAAGGGATCCTGCAGAAGGCCCCACTGGTGGTCCTGCAGCCTGGGCTTAAATATTTCCAGAGCTGGGAAGCTCACTACCTCACAAAGTGGCCTTCTGGTCTCTTCTGAAACAGCTCTGAGCATTAGGGTTTTCTTTGCATCTAGAAAACAAGTCCCCTCTCCCCGGACTTCACCTGGTGACATGGCAGTTATTCGATGCCTTTCCTCCCATTATTAGGAAAAAAATGCAGACTTACACAACCATAGAAAGAATAGTATAATCTATATACCCATGATTTTCAACAAGTATTGTATAAATTGAGTTGTGTCCCACCCCCTTTATATGTTGAAGCCCTGAACCCCAGTACCTTGGAACATGACCTTATTTGTAGATAAGGTAATCAAATTAAAATGAGATCATTGGGGTGGGCCATAATCCATTATGAGTGGTGTTCTTATCAAAAGAGGAAATATGGACACAGCCATGCAGAAAGAAGATGGTGTGAAGACATGGAGAGAAGGTGGCTGGCCATCAACAAGCCAAGGAGAGAGCCCTGGAATAGATCCTTCCTTCATGATCCTCCGAAAGAACCATCCCTGCCGACACCTTGATCTTGGACTTCAGGTCTCCGGAACTGTGAGACAGTAACTTTCTGCTGTTTAAACCCCCAGGATGAGATATATTATTACAGCAGCCATGGCAAGCTAATACACAGTATTTTATGAACTAAAGCTTGTTCCAACTGTCTTTCCCAGGCATGCCCTGTTCCATCACTAATGTGAAGCAAATCGCAGACGTTGTATCTTTTCACTAGTAACAAATTTGGGTAGTATGTCTAACTGGATTCCTTTGTAAAAGGCAAAAGATTTATATGATCTGAAGAGAAACCAGAGTATCGAACAAGATTCTTTTGAAAAGCTTAACTACAACATCACGATTCCATAATAATTCTACTCTCCATGAGGTGATGGCGGGCCCATATGCGAACACAGGTGTCCTCCTCCCATCAAAGAATTTCCTCTCTAAGAAGGTCTCTGGGTATGTGTGTTTGGGAGTAATGTGGATGCCTCCCTCTTCCTTTGTGTGAACCACGGGTTTTGATGTTGCCAGACTGGCCACACTGCAGACATTAGCAGGGCTTGCAGTCTCAGGAGGGGTGTTTTACTCCCCTACCTGGGGACCTGTGGTCATGTGCCTCTCACCCTTGTGTACCCGCTCCTCGAGCCCCTACTTCCCCAGCCGTGTCTCGGCATGGAGTGCCCATGGCACCAGGCCCCAGCAGGGGCTACCAGGGTATCAGAGGCAGGACCTGGGCAGAGCCGCTGTCCCACTATAGAGTCACTTCCTCGCAAGGGCAGCTGAGGAAGGACCTACCAGGAGGGTCAACCCAGGAGAGTCCTCCCAGTTGCTCTCTGAACACCTCTAGATGCACCTTTCTGAGTCTCCTGACACCCAGGTTGCTTCCACGGAGCAGCTGGCCCCAGGCTACCTTCCTTCATCCAGGCCTGCAAGGCTCTGGGCCTGAAAACCTCGACCACGGGGCGAGAGCCTCTGCGCAGAGCTGAGCATGCCACCCGGTCTGCCCTGCCTGTGGCTGCATCACTAAGTAGTGTCCCTGGCAAGTAATTACACCCACAGCGGCTCAGTTGCACCCTAAGCAAATTAGGTGGTGATCCGAAGGTGTAATTAAGCAACAGTGAGTGCAATTTAGTAATTGCAAGTGCCTTTCCTCCCTGGTGCAACAACTCGGGGGCCAAAATAAGACCCGTCAGAGGCCTGTTTTGTCCCACAACCCTCCCTGTTCTAAGTCCAGGCAAAGAGACCCTCACAGCCAACTTCTGTTTGATTTCTAAATATTGGGGAAGAACCTGTGTCTGTGTCAGGGTGCTAAACATAATTAGCATTCTTTAAGAACAAAATACACAACAGGCCTGCTATTGTTTCCTTAATTATATGTCTTCTGATATGAAACAACCCCTTGGTGTTGGTGATGTGTTGATTAATTATCCCAAACAGTTCCTTTTGAAAGTTGGGAAATGTTTCTCTTGACCTCCTTCTCTATTTCAGGGAGCCAACCTCTCGAGTTTCCTCAAGAGCATGGTTGTTACCTGTGCCGGAGAGGTGGATGGGAAATGGATAGGTCTGGGTGGAGGTGGGGCTGGGCCGGTCTGGGGGCTGTCTGGGGCAGCTCCTCCCGGCGCCCTGGGCGGCCCGGTGGGGAGGGACACATGCAGGCCAGGATGGCACAGCTCTGGTGTGTGCCTGGGGTTTCTGGATCCTGCAGTCAGGATGGCCCGGTGACTCGCTGAGCAGTCTCTCCCCACGGTCGCTCCCCTGGACCCCCCCACTCTCTTTCACCCTCACTTGTGTTTCCAGCCCTCCAGCAGCTGCTGAGAAGCCTGCCATGTCCGGCAGCAGGGGGCCCAGGGCCTGGCCCTAGAGGGTCCACAGGGCTGCAGCCAGGAGAGGGCTCGGAATTGTCCGGTTTGTGTGTGGATGAAACTGTGGGTGCCCGGAGGAGGGGGGCAGTTACCTCAGAGAGCTGTGGATTGTGTGTGTGTGTGTGTGTGTGTGAGAGAGAGAGAGAGAGAGAGTGTCGGTATGTGTGGGTATGTATATATATGTACATGGATGTGTGTGCATTGTTTTGTATGGGTATGTGTGATGGGTTGTGTGAGTGTGTATAACGATGTGTATGGATGGGTGTATGTGGGAGTGTGTAGGACTGTGTATGGCTATTCATGGGTGTGTGTATGGCTATATGGATGGAAGTGTATGGGTGTGTGAGCGTGTATAGGTAGGTATGTATTTGAGGGGTGTTTTGGAAAAATAGAACAAGGGTGGAGAGTTTTTCTGATGGGTTTTCTTTTAACCCCCTGGCCTTAGTCTTTCTCGCAAGGGCCTAAAATGCCTCCCTCTGTCCCCTTACTGTCCCGTCACAGATTTCTTGCCCTCTTAGGGCCATCTCCAGGTTCTTCATGTCCAGGAAGTCTACCTAGATTTCTCAGCCAGCCCTCTGGGGCCTCTTTCCATAGCCTGCCATCATTTCCTTGTCCTGTTGCCCAAATAGTTACCTTTCTCTAAGCAGGTAAATCCAGTCTCTCCAATAGGCCATAAGAATGCACGTGGGAGTGACCCATGCCGGCCACTCCTTGCTGCCCAGTTCCGACCAGAGCTGCCCAGTCGTGTCTCCCCTCCCTCTCCCCCTCTTGCCTCCCTGTTCCCTCTCTTAGCCTGGCCCTTTTGTGTCTCTCCTTCCTTGTCACTTTGGCCCTTCTCTGTGTCTGTCTTTCCTGCCTCATTCCAAAACATCTTTGAGGTGGCCCACAGGGAATATAATCAAACTCAATGATATATGTGAAATACAAACAAATCGTAATATAAAAATAAAACATTTAAAAATCAATACAAGGGAAGCCACAAATTAAAAGAGTGAAGGTGTCAGGGAGGAGGTTGACTTAGAATGTGGGTATGTCAGATTCTGTTATGGTTTCTGTGAACAGGGATGGTCAGTGCACGTGCATCATGCAGGGCTCTGGGCTTCGTGTACAGGAGTTCATTTCTCAGCAGTAAGCCCCCGTGGTGGGGACTCTCATACTCCCACTTCATAGATGAGCACACTGAGCTCAGAGAGGTGCAGTCTTGCCCAAGGACACACTGCCAGGACATGACAAAGCTGGGATTGGGCCTTGGATGAGCCCATCTGCAGTCCTAAGAAGGCACAGGCTCAGCCTAGAGAGGAGGAAGGAAGAGATCAGGGAGGTTTCAGCAGTCAGAGGAGGTTTTTGGGGAGCACAATAATGGGAAGAATGGAGAGGGAAGTAGCGGGAGGGTCATCATGACTGATCCAGAAATGTTACCCGGTGGCTGAGCAGTGATGGGGGACACAACGGAGGGCAGGGGGCAAGGCCAGGCAGTAGATCTAGGCTCTTGGAAGGAGGGCGGGGGAGAGCAAGCAGGCCCAGCCCTAGGGTCCTCAGAGGTGAGATCCCACTGGGCAGGGAGGTCCAGGCAGCCCTGACTACAGGAAGCAGAGCCCCTCAGCCACGCCCACTCCTCCACCGCAGGGGAGGCCCCTCCCAGGAGAGGAAAAGCAGCCTTGTCTTGGGGCACACCTGGCTGCCCCCCACCCCCACCCCAGGCTGGGCGTTGGGTTTCAGAAGCACTCGATAACATGCCCCGGGCAGTTCCCTGGGGAGAGGGCTGTGTACCCCTCTCTGCCGTATCCAGTCCCTTTTACTGGCTGCTCACCAAAAAACTACTTATTCTCCTGAAAGCAAGCAAGTACACAGGACACCTGTGTGGTGTCGGGGGCACCGGGACACACACTGCTGAATTCAGTGACTGGACCGAGCTGAGGAGCTGGGGATGGCGAGACAGTAGGGGTGGGGAGTGTGTGTGTGGGGTGCATCCAGGTAAACAAAGCAAAAGCATCCTGTCTCAAGGGGTGAGGGGAAAGGCGAGGTTTACAAGGTAGAGACATGACCACTTCATTCCCCGTCTGGTGGCTTTAAAAGCCTTGGCTGAGACGGACGACTTGGGCCAGGGTAGAAGCGGCTAGGAGACATACTGTAAATGCCCTTGGCTTGGAGAGAAGGGGCTCAGACCCTGGTGATTAAGTTATGGTCAGCCTTAATGAAACCTCGCTCATGCCAGCCGCGCAGACCTCTGAAGAACCCAGTTTATCTAGCGTGAGGAATCAATCCAGTTTCTTCCCCTGCTCCTGAGTGCATGCCTGTCCTCTTAAAGTGATCACTCACTTGGCAGCCGAGTGACTTAGGCAAGTTTCATGGCCTCTGCTTCTTCATTCTTAAATGCAGGCAACAATCAGACTTACACTATGAACTTGTCATGCGAATTAAACGAGCCTCACATGCAGCGAGGGGTCAATAAATACTAACCACTGTAATAAAAATGCTCGCAGCTTGGGGAGCACATGGCTGCCATTGAGTTTTCCAGAGTCCAGCTTTCTCTTGACTGCTCCCTGCTATCAGAAAGGGTCCACTGATGCGGAGGGATGAACCATGGGCGGGAGCCAGGAGACCCTGATTCCAGCTCCAGCCCCTTCTCTGATGGCTGTGTGACTTGGTGAGCCCCTTCCCCTCTCTGGGCTTGTTTTCTCATCTGGGCAGGGAAGGAGTTGGACCTGAGGTTGTGCTCAGCCTGATAGGTCTGTGATGTTCCTTAAACCTCAGAAGTTGGCCTGGCATGAGGGATCCTAAGCTGTAGGAAGAATTTCAATGGGAAAGGGGATTGGAAAAATATTTTTTCTTAGTATAATTCCTCCGGACCCCTGATGAGCCTCTGCCTACCCAGCATGCTCTGTGTAGAGTTGGGTGGAGATGACTCATTACTATGTCCTGAACAGGCTTAACCTGTGCGCATACGCGCGCGCGCGCACACACACACACACACACACACACACACACACAACACACAGAGCTGCTCCCATGGTCCCTATAGACACCACACCCCTGCCCCGACCCGACCCGACCCAGGTGTGCTGTGGTTGCGGGTTTCAGAGCACCTGGACCCTGGATGTGACATTGCCAGTAACAGCAAATAAAACACACAGGATGCTCAGGTTAAGTTAGAAGTAGAGCTCTACTGGCTGAAGTTTTGTAATTTCTTGACGAAAGTTGAATATTGGGCATTCAGAACATCCTGCCAGACCATACAGGATGCAAGACGTATTCCGCAAATATAGGGCAAGGCTCATGTATCCAGGATACTGGCAACCCTATCCCGGAGGCCCCCGAGTCGGAGAGGGATTGGACCGAAACTACGGAAAAGTTCCTGGCTTGGAAACAACGGCTCATCTGGAATGCCCTCAGGTCAGGGTTAGGGGCGAAAGGGAGAAATGAGAGGGAAAGGTCCAGGGCAGGCCTTGGGGCTTTGTTGAGGGAGGGGCATGACTAATCCCCTTCCTTCCTCACTGACCAATGCTCAGTGCCCTGCCCACCATCCCACTGGCCTGTTGTTTCGGGGCAGCTGCCAGGGTGCTGCTGCTCTTCCATGGGGGCACTTAGGGAAATACCACTTGTTGGGAAGAAGGAGGAGTGGGGAGGACCCAGCTCAGACCCCATCCCAACCCCTACTGGTGTCCAAGCCAGGAACAGCCCTCTTCTTAACTCTTTGTTCATCAGCCCACTGAGCGGGCCGGGACCCTTCGCACTTTTGCAGACGAGCATATTGAAGCCAAGGAAGATGTTGTCCGGGCCTCTGAGATGTTTGTAGTGAAAATAGAAAGAGGCCTCCTGTCCCCAACTGAGCCCAAGCTGGACTGGGCTCTCCTGGCTTGTGGAGTTTCAGCCTGCCTGGAATGGAGCCCCTAAGTAGGGGATCCACTGTGTGCAGGGGGCCAACCACGCTCGTGGCAAAGTGGAGGCTTGGGGAGAAAGCGATAGCCGACCCATCTCTCTCCCTTCCTTTTCCCCTTCCCCTTCCCCTCCCTGATCACAACAGATAGGGCAAGTCCTCATCACAGGCTCCTCAGAGGTATGACCTGTCTCTAATGTCGACCCAGGGAGTAGTGACCGCCATGACTCTGGGACCCGCAGGCTTGGGTGCCGATTCCTGCACTGTCTCTTCCCTTGGGCAAGTCATGGCTCTCCTCTTTCTCTGTAAAGTGGGAACAATGGCCACTCGTTTGTTACTTAATACAGCTAAAACACTTTGTCCAGTGCACAGCACCTAAAAGGGGGCTGGGAGATCATTCTTATTGCTTTATTAATGCTTATCAGAGTGATGCTGTAGCCACATTCTTTCATGCACGTTCATAGGGCATGTTCAGTAAACCAGGTAGTATGCCAGGGATTGAGGAGGTCTTTGGGGCAAGCATTGAGTGCTTATTTTACCCTAAAGGCTGCTGACAGTCTGGGTGAGGATTTAAACAAGCCACATACAACAAAATTAATGAGCAAGACAAGTTGGTGGTATGTGGAAGCCAAGTGGCTTGGTCTTAAAGTGTGAGACAGTTTTAAAGGAGAAGGGTGTGGTGGTTAGAGAAGGCTTCCTGGAGGAGGTGAAGTTCAGGCTTTGGTCTTGGCTTTCTCTTGGTCCAGGGTGTCCTGTTCAACACCCTGTGCTTGATGGCAGGCCTCACAGAAGTGTGCTCTCAGTGAGTGACCCTGGCCATGTGCTCAGGGGCTGGATAGAGGCTCTTGGGTAGAAGAAGAAATGACCGTCCACAGCCGGAGTTTGGAAGAGCTGTGGAAACCTCAGATTTTCATCTGCTCTAGACCGCCTCTGCCCAGCAGAGAGGAGACGGGTGGGACTCTGGGGTTTGCTACCTGTGGCCTTGGCAAGAAGGCCACTCTGCTGAGAAGTGGAAAAGTGGCCCCTTTCTGCCCGCAGTGGCTGTAGCTGCCCGCTGTGGGCCTGGTCCTTCTGCATAGGAACAGAGAATATCCTTTTGTTGCAGGGATTCCATCTGGTTTTTATTCTCACATGTAGCAGTGACAAATGTTACTGAGACACACACACACACACACACACACACACACACACACACACACACACAGGCAAGAGAAACATACCTCCTCTCCGAACGAACATTTTGTCGCTTTGGGTCCGTGCTGCCTGACTGATAGAACTTGACACTTCGGGCTCAAGAGTGCTGGAGTCCCATATAGGGAGCAGCTTGCAGTGGGAGGTGACAAAGTGGCTTTGACTTGGGCATCAGTGAGACATTGGGCTCCCAGATAGAAGCCATGAGGCAGGGCTGACTCCCATCTCGGGTCTCCCCTTCTGCTCAGTGGAGGCCAGCTGGGTTCTGCTTCCCTTTCTCCAAGGAAGAGGTCCCTCCGGGGTCCTGGAGGCCAGCCATGGGTCACTCTCCCCCTCCCGTCTTCCAGGTCAGGACCCTGGATTGTCAGAGTTGGAAGAGATCTCAGCCAATCCTGTTCTATCATGTGGGGAAACTGAGACCCAGGGACTGGAGAAGTTTGCTTAACGTCACCCAGCACGTCAGCAAAAGAGCCGTGACATAAGACAGCGTGGGCTCTGAGGGCAGAAAGACGAGGCTGTGAGCCTCGCCCTGCCCCTCACTGGCTGCATGACCCCAGACAGCAAACACCCTCATCTCCTAAGACCTCAGAAGGGCATGAGAGAATGGACCGAAGGGACCTGGCACAGAACTGGGCCTGGCAGACTGACGGCCCTATCCTAGTTATTGCTATCCTTCTTCTCATTGTCACTGAGCCCAGACTCCTGATTTGCAGGGTGGCCCATTCATTCACGGTGGGCCCGCTTCTCTGCCTTGATTAGTCGCCCAGTAGGAAAGTCAAACACAGCAGCTCTGCTCCAACTTTCTCTGGTGGCCTGGAGCTAAATGGCAGGGGCCTCTGGAGACCAGGCCACAGGGAGGCAGGGGATATTGCTCCCTGGGGACAGCAGCGCATCACTGTTTTCATCACGCAGAATAGATGGGCTCCAGAACACCCCTATTGAATGAATGAATGAATGAATGAATGGTGGAGTGCTCGCCTCCTGTCTTCCCCAGTCCTGGGCACCTAGGGCAGAAAGAGCCTGAGTTTTGGAGCCACCTGGCCTGTTGCTTCATCGACAAAAGGGGGAAGCTGCTACCGAGTCTCATCCCACCCCCACCTGCACAGACACGCAGCTCCTTCCAGAGTGTTCCTCATGACCCTAGAAATAGGCAGTTACTCCTCCCATCGCGTAGGTGAGGAAACGGAAGTCCCAAGAAGGTAAGTGGTTCACCCAAGCAATTGATTGGCAGCAGAGCCAGGGCCTTAGGCCACGCCCCCATGCTCCCAAGTCTTCCTGCTCTGCCACCGTGCTTCCTGTTCAGCAATCTGACCACAGCGTGGATGAAGTTAAGCAAGTCAGTACTTCCTCAGCTTTCACCTGCCCTGGGAGAGCAGTTGCGTTTTCCTCCTTCAAGGCAGAAGCAATGCTTCAGATTGAGAGTGGGTTGGGTTTCCACCCCATGGATCCAGGTCAGGCTTTAAGCCCACCTCCAGGAGACAGGGGAGGGTCCCCAACCACAAGGATGCGCACTGTGGGCAGGGGGCTGCTGCCCCAAGCTGGGGGTCCTGTTTGGCTGGCTTCCAGGTAAGATGTGTGTAGTTTCCTCCCCAGGGCTTCTCACACGAGCTTGCACAAACAGCCCCGGTGTCCTGGTGATTAGGATTTAAGAGTGGACAGCAGACAGCTCAGTAGTCTGGGGCCATTCTTCCGGGTTTAGGGAATGCACCCCCACCCCTTGGTTGGGGGCAGGGGGCTCTGAGTTTTGTGCTTTGGGCCAACCTGCTCCTTATGTATATATTTGGAACAGCAAGCCCCTATCCTCTCCCCCAGAACATTTTATCAGGTTATTTTGGATTAGGAGTTTTAACAGTTTGCAGTGCAGATATAGAAGCCTTTACTGGGTGAGAGTAAATGAAGCTGGCCAGTGGGCGTGCACAGGGGAGAAAGGAGGAAATCCCAAACTGAGTTAGGAAAAGGATCTGATTACATTAGTGACAGCAGGCTGCATCTTCCGGGACTGGAACACCCCTGTGCTTTACAAAACACTTTGCCCACATAAATTTGCTGAAACCACACTAGGAGGCAGGGGTGGTTTGTTTGCCTTTGTCTTGATTTTACAGGTGGTGAAAGTGAAGCTCAGAGAGGTGCCCGCACTTGCTCAAGATCACACAGCAGAGAACAGGCAGGGCGGGGATTCCAGCCCACACCTGGTATTCACATCCTGGCACTACAGCATTTCCCCTGAAGTCTTATTTTCCATTCTGGAGTTAAATCTCAGTGCCAGTGCCATAGTAAGTTCTGCCAAAGCTCTGGCTGGGCCCACAGGGCCCCCTTTACCCTCTTTGTGTGGCCCCTCGCCAGCTTCCTTTGGTGTGCTTTGCTTCCAATGGCTCTTGCCTGCCCCCTTCCTTGGGAGGCTACGTTCAGGCTACAGGAGCCATTTGCCCAGGGAGAGGGCTGAGCGGGCCTGAGAGTTACCATATTTCCCCATGTATAAGACACACCTTTTTACAAAAAATTTGGGGTCTAAAAACTGGGTGCGTCTTATACAGTGGTTGTGGCATTTCAAATGCCATAGATGGGACTGAGGATGAGGCAATATATAGAGACAGTGATTTATCATCAGACACAGATGAGGACAAGCTAACAGATGGGAGTTTTGACAGTGATGAGGAGTTGTATGAATTTTATGATGAACAAAAACTTGAGTTAAATAACTTTATGTAAGACATTTTTTTTCAAATTTCGGGCCCCCAAATTAAGGTGTTTCTTATACATGGGAGCATCTTATACACAGGGAAATGCGATAACTAGGGTGGTCCACAGCCAATGACAGGACCCCAGCTGGAGCGCAAAAGCCCAGTCCCCTTCCTGGAGACAGGACAAACTCTGAGGTATGGTTTACACTCAAGAGCTCCAGGTGGGGTCAAGCTGGCGCTGGGACTTCACCTGGGATGGCTTCCCGTCCTGCTTTAACCACGCCCTCCCTCTAGTCTGTCATGGGAGCACTTCCTTAATAAATCACTGGCAAATACGTTTCCACTTTAAGGTCTGCTTTTGAACCTGGCCTAGGAGAGGCGCTTGTGAAAAGAGACAGGACATTGTTTTTTTTTTTTAAGGGTCCGGACATGTAGCATTTACCACTTTCTGTGGTGTAAATATTTCCACCACGGCCCATTCATGCTACTAACGTGATGTCACTGAAGGCAGAATCGGGAGAGGTCCAATTGGCTCCCGGAGACCAGTGTGAGCTGCAGGTAAGACCACTGCAAACAACTTAACTCTTATGTGTTTGACATCTCTACTGTCAGGCCTGGAGTCTAAGGGCCAGAGCTTGACTTCTATGGTATCCAGGAAGAGAAATGATTTCCGGGGTCCATTTGGCCATGGCCCAGTCAGCGTCATGCTGACAAGTTGAGGCCTTGGATATCATTGTGAAAGTCAACTGTCCCCACAGAGTGGAGATCTCCACCCCCTCCCTGCCCTGGGACATCGCACTGCTCACCCTCCTTCTTCTGTGTCTGACACTTGCTGATCTAGGGTCTGTGCAGGGACTATTTCTTCTCTGATGTCACAATAACCCCCCAGTCATGGAGGGCACTTTACAGTTTGTAAAGTACTTTTCTCACCATCTTCTCCTCTACGTCTCCCAACAACCCCACAAGCCAGGCTGTGGGGTTGGGATTCCCAGCACTTTGCAGATACTAATCCAAGGCTGTGGGAGGTTTACAGACCCGCCCCAGGCCACACCGTCTAATAAAGGGTGGCAGAGTCCCGTGGGCTCTACAGCCCAGTCGAGGACATTTTCATCAATTTCGGGCAAATTGGGCATCAGGAATATTCCAGTGTGCATCATAAATTAAAAGCTGGGTTAGAAACCACATGCCTGGATGTATCCTTTTAATTAAGAAAAATTAACTTTAACATTCCTGAGAACTTGCATCCAAAAGTTTGAAAATCATTCCCCTTTTGGCTTTTAGATATAGGTGAAAACCAGGAGATTTGGGGGGAAGAGGGGACATGACCCTGTTCACAGGTGACTCAGTCCCTCCCTGGCTGTTTATTCTCTGCCCAGCCTCCCCCTAACCCAACACCTTGACAGCCCAGGTGACTACAGAGAGGTAGGCAGAGGTAATATTTCAGTCCGAGGTGTTTCAGGTCAACAGCTTCTTTACTCCAGATGACAAAGGTATTTATTACAGGAAATCGCTGGCAAGGATGAGCTCTGCTTCTCAAAGAGACAGCAATAAAGGCAGGCGTTTGCCTGGAGCAGTAGACTTCCAAGGCTGATCTGCAAGCATCGGACTGAGGTGGCATTAACATTCCTGTGGGAGCTGGAAACTCCCCCCCCCCCCAGGATGTTGGGAACAGTACAGACCAGGGGTCGGACCAGGAGCTTGATACCTGTGACTTCGCTTTTCATGGGCTGTCCTCTCAACTCCGGGATGGAACAGCTGTTGTGGTTTTCAGGAAAGATAAACCTACATCGGCCGGACACACCAGTCCACCTGCACGCCCATACCCACTCTTTGAGACATTTCATGGTGGTTTTCTCCCATCGCAGCGTTAAAATATGAGTCACCTGGATGAAGGTTTCCAAAGCTTTCCTGCTAGGGCATTTGTTATAAATACTGATTGTGAAGTCCCCTCCCAGTCTGATTCAGTAGGTAGGGAAGAGGTTGGTGTTAAGAAGCTATCATTTCAACAAGACCACAGGTAATTCTTATGATTGGGTCAATTTGGTGGGTGTGGCTCAGTGTTTCTCCACCTACAGCAGGTGTCTGAATGAGCTGGAGGTCACAGCCACATATGGCACTATTTTATGTCCCTAAGTGTGTTCTCCCCAAAGCAGGTTCTAATCGCATGGTGCTCAGTCAGAGGGTGAGGAAACGGCCGGGCACACAGGCGTGTGACCTGGACACTTGTTGCCATGCTATGTGGTTGTCACCCTGACATTCTTTGAATCAGGTACCCTGCATTTTCATTTTGCATATAGCCTTAAAAATGATGTAGTTGATTCCAGTGCGGGGCACCTTTGTCTGACACACCCGTATCGTATGTCATATATCTTCTACAGGGCCCAGCATGATATACGTCCAGTCTGAACCATGCTATACGTGAAATTGTCAAATAAACAGCAACAGGCCTGAGCGGTGTATGGTCGGCGTGAGGGTGGTGTGGGCAGTGGGGGAGGTGAGTGTGTGTTGCATAGGAAGAGACCTAGCATTTAGGGTTCTTCCCGAAGGCAAGAAAAATCCACTTTTCATGGGGATCTGTCAGGAAGTTGCTCTTCTTAACTAAAGGAAAGGGAGAAATTTCTCTACTCATTACCACACCAGAGGCCGACCCAGAAACAAATACACAGCACCAGACATCTGGCCGTAAAACCTTGAAAACAGAAGCCGTCCCCCTGGGTAATAAGTAATTAGCAGCAGGTATTTCACTAAAAGGATTGGTGGGATGCGATGCTCCCTCAGCAAAGCAACTGACAGAGAACTGGCACTTACTGTGATTCTGAACCAGTAAGTCCCTGGGGTCCCACGTACCAGGTGACCAACCATCTGTACAGTCAGGAGCTGGCCTGGAAAACGGAAACCAAGTCATGTAGCTGTAACAGAGAGAATGTAGTACGGGGAATTTGTCCCACGGTGATATGGAGGAGCCCGGAAGGCAGAGTTCAGGGAAGTCATTCAGTGATGAGGGCTGGAAGCCAGCTCCCATCTAAAGATGGGGATGTGATAAGGTGCCAAGAAGCTGTAAAACTTAGCATTAGCAGTTACAGACCCTAGGGCGGGTCTGTAAACTGTAAAAATGGCGATTTTACAGAGGAAAAGTCAGGCCTCTTACCCCCTCCTTTCTGTGGAGAAAGGAAAGAGAAGAATGTAGGAGCTTCCTGGCTTGCAAGGGCAACTGGGTCAGCTAAGTCATAATTTAACTACGGAGCAAAGCAGATAGAACTTATCTGAGAATCCCTTCACTTCTCTTTTTTAAAAAACCTTTAGAAAAGAAATGTGCATGTACCTTCATTAAGAATTTCTACACCCTGACTCACCCTTTCATCCTAAAGTCATGAGAGTAATGTATAGACCAGTGGTAGTCAACCTGGTCCCTACCGCCCCCGAGTGGGCACTCCAGCTTTCATGGTGGGCGGTAGCAGAGCAACCAAAGTATAAATAAAAAGATAGATTTAACTATAGTAAGTTGTTTTATAAATATTCATTCTGCCAAACTTAGCGAAAATTCAACATAAAGTACTTGGTAAGTAATTATTATTATATGCTTTAACTTGCTGTAACTCTGATTTATAAATTTTATAAAGTAAAGTTACTTTTCTACTTTATATAATCACTATAAAGCCAATAGCCACGGCCACCATCACAGCTGCCTGGCCCATGCTGGTTCGCATAAGATTCGGACAGTTGGTAATGAAACAACGGAGCCAATAACTGGTGAGCCATTAGCTTTAATCCTAGCTTGCACCGGGCGGGCAAGTAAAAACACACATGGGGCTCCAAAACCCACTCACTCAGTGCTCACAAAGCTACTGCCTTATCCGAGTTTCCTAGAATCAAAGGTTTGTACCTCACCAGCCTTATTCACCTCTGTTCCCCATCTCCTTCTCTCTGCACAAACTCTGCTCAAACTGGCTTCTTCCTCAGCACACCACCATCTTGGCTGCTTCTCCTCTCCTCCACATGGTCTTTCTCTGCTCTCCTCCCTGCTCTCTGCCTAGAACATAATCCCTCTTCTCTTTAAGACCTTTTGGGGCAAAAGCCCTCCCCCAACACATATTAATACAATCATGCCCATTCCAAGCAGGAAGGGCAACTAATGTTATCACGTGGGCAACGGGCTTCCCCGTGTGCAGCACCATCTTTAACAAAGTGAGCATAATATATTTTATCTGCCCAACAATCACCATTACTGTGGAACCGGTGGGCGGTTAGAAAATGTTACTACTAACAGAGATACAAAAGTGGGCGGTAGGTATAAAAAGGTTGACTACCCCTATATAGACCAAGGGATCACAAGCCTCTCCTTACCCACCCCAACCGGTATGTGATTTGGTCTATAAAATCAGTCACAGAATGGTGGGGATTTTTGACATGATTTGGGATTGTGCCCCATGTAGCTAGCCAGCTAATTAATAAACTCCTCAACAATTCATTTGGACTTGGTGTCTCTATGTAACCTGCAGATTAAGGTACAATGCTTCACAATAGAGGAACCAAGCGAAGAGGCAGTGTTACCAGAGCCCCATGGGATCTGGAACCAGGAAGTTCTGTCCAGTGAAAGCTGGAGGTCTGCTGGAGGAGAACCCCCCACCCCTGCAGAGGGCAGGAGGAGAAAAATACTCTGCCTTTCCCTCCCCTTCACCCCTTCAGTCTCCCACCAGGGCCTGCCATTGGCTGACCAGAGTCTGGGAAATGCAGCCTGTTGGCTCTTTTTCTGTGACTTGTCTGTTCAGATCTTCTGCCTGTGTTTCCTCCCACCCCCAATGGGATGTATGCCTTCTAATTAAAGTGTGGAAGTTCTTTATATAGTTTAGATGCATGTTCTTTGTGAGACCTATGTATTGTGACTCTTCTAGTCTGTGGCTTGCCTATTCTTTTTCTTAATAGTGTCTTTTGAAGAGAAGTTTCAAATTTGACAAACTTCTATCTTCTAGAAATTGTATAATTTTGGCTTTTATGTCCAGGACTGTGATTCATTTTAAGCTTATATTTTTTTGTCCATAGTACAACCTTTAGGTCAAGATTCCCCCCCCCCCCCCCAATATGGATATTTACTTATATCAGCACCATTTGTCAAAAAGAACATTCTTTCCTCCATAGAATTAGCTTGGCTCTTTTGTGAAAGTCAATTGACCATTATGTGTAACTCTATTTCTGGACTCCATGTGTGTGTTCTTACTCTAATACCACACTGTCTTAATTATTGTAGTTTTCTATAATTTCATAGGAAGTCTTGAAATCAAGTAATGCAGTTCCTCCAACTTTATTCTCCATGGCCAAAATTCTTTTGACTAGTCTAAGTTCTTTGCATTTCCATATAAATTTAATCACCAGCACATCAATTTCTAAAGAAATATGCCTGTTGGGAGTTTTATTGGCATTGCATTAAATCTACAGATTATTTAGGGATGAATTAACACTGTAATGATAGTGAGTCTTTCAACCAGTCAACATGGTACATTTCTCAATTTATTTCATTCCTTTTAGCAATGTTTTGTAGGTTTTAGTGTAGAGGTCTTACTTAAACTATTGAAACTTTTATTCTTAAATATTCTATGATTTTTTTTTGCTGCTATTATAAATTAAATTATTTTTAAATTTAATTTTCTGTTTCTGTCTAATATAATTGATTTTTGTATATTTGTATCTTGACTTTGATAAATAATTGATTAGTTTTTATAGTTGTTTCATTGATTTATTAAGATTTTCTACTGGCCCTCAGTACTAGAGTGTCGGCCCAGCATGTGGAAATCCCGGGTTTGATTCCTGGCCAGGGCACACAGGAGAAGCGCCCATCTGCTTCTCCCCCACCCCTCCTCTCCTTCCTCTCTGTCTCTCTCTTCCTTTCCTGCAGCCAAGGCTCAATGGGAGCAAAGTTCGCCCAGGCACTGAGGATGGCTCCATGGCCTCTGCCTCAGGTGCTATAATGGCTCCGGTTGCAGTGGAGCAATGACCCAGATGGGCAGAGCATCATCCCCTGGTGGGTATATCAGATGGATCCCGGTCAGGCACATGTGGGAGTCTGTCTGACTGCCTCCCCGCTTCTAACTTCAGAAAAATACAAAAAAAAAAAGAAAAAGATTTTCTACCCCAAACAATAGTGTTATCTGCAAATAGATACCATTTACTTCCTTTCTTAATTTAAGCCTTTATTTCTTTTTATTATTATTTAGTCTGAATTTTTTAACTTCTTTTTATTTCTTTTTAATCCACAGATTATTTAGAAATGTACTATTTAAGTTCAAATATTTGGAAATTTTTCATGTATCATTTTGGTTTCTAATTTAACTCTGAGAACATAGTCTATATAATTTTCAATCCTTTTACATTTTTTTAAAGACATGTTTTATCACCTTGTATTTGGTCTATCTTAGTGAGTATTCCATGAACACTTGAAAAGAATGTGAATTTCTGCTATTATTAGGTGTAGTGTTATATAAATATCAATTAACTCTAGTGGGCTAATAATGTTCTTCAGATATTCTGTATAACTACTGATTCTATTTGTCCCATTAATTAATGAGAGGAGTGTTGATTATCTATTTCTCTTTTCAGTTGTGTTAGCTTATGCTTCCCGTAATTTGAAGCTATTATTAGGTCTATACACATGTAGTATTGTTACATCTTATTGATGAATTGGCCCCTTTATCATTATGAAATGTTCCTTTTCATATGCAACAGCATTTCTTGCCTGAAGTCCAGTTTGTCTGATGTTAATATTTCCAGTCAAGCTTTCATATGGTTATTACTGTCATGCCATACCTTTCCCCATGTTTTTACTTTTACCCTCTTTGTGTCTCTATATTTGAAGTGTGTTTCTTGGGCAGAATATAGTTGGATCTTGACATTTTTACTTAGTTTGACAGTATCTATTCTTGACTTGGTGTGGTTTTCCATTAAATTTAATGCAATAATGACATGGTTGAATTTAAATCTACCATCTTACTCTTGTTTTTTCTTTGCCTCATTTTCTGTTCCTTATTCTTGATTTTCCTCAGATTAGTTCAGTAATATTTAATAATTTGTTATCTTGTCTATTGGCTTATCAGCTTTACCTCTTTCTTTTCTTTTTTTTTTTGTTTTCTTTCTCCCCCTAATGCTTGCTCAAGGGTTTATAATATGCATCTTTAACTTTATCAAAATCTACTTTGAAACACTATTATATTATTTCATATAGTGTATTAACCTTATAACTATATACTTCTATTATAACTTCTGTCTTTTGTGCTATCTTGTCATATGTTCTACTTGCACATATGTTATAAACCCTAGAATATGGTCTCATTCTTTTATTTTAGTAAATTATCTTTTAAAAATTAAAAATGAGAAAAATATTATATATTGATCCATGTATTTACCATTTTGGGACTCTTCATTACCTTCTATAGATAGATCTGGGTTTATATCTGGTATCAATTATTCAGAATGAAGAAATTTTACTTTATTATTTTATGGTAGTGAAGTATTTCTGCCTATACATTTTTATAGCCTTCTTGATTTTTGGGGAATAGAGATATGAAAATATCTTTATTTTGTTTTCTATTTTAAAGATGATTTTTTCTATATATAAATTTTTGTTTATTTATCTATCATCTATTTATATCTACTCATCTATTGATCATCTATCTATTTTACTTTCAGTACTTAAAATCGGTTATCCTATTATCTACTACATTGCATTTTTCTTATAAGGGGTCAGCAGTCCTTCTTACTTTGTTCCTCTGTAAGTTTTGTTTCTCTGATTTTAAAATCTTCTCTTTATTTACTTGTTTCCAGCAATTTTAGTTACACTGTGGTTTTGCTTGGTGTTCCTTCTGCTCATAATTCATTGAGATTCTTGGATCTGTGAATTTAACATTTCATCAAATCTAGAAATATTTTAGCCATTTTCTCTTTGCATATTCTCCACCTTCCCAAATTCTAGAATTTTAATTATATATATGTTGGACTGCTTAATATTATTCTGCAGGTCACTGGTGCCCTGCTACTCTTTTTTCAGACTTTTCTCCTCTTTGTGCATTAGATTAGAGGGGTTTTATTGCCCTGTTTTCAGGATTACTTATCTTGTCTTCTGCTGTGTCTAATATGCTGTCAAGTTTATTGTGTGAGTGAGCTTTGTATTTTATATATTTTTTAGTTTAAAAGTTTTATTTGGTTCTTTTTATATTCTCTGTTTTCCTTCTAATTATAAGCATGTTTTTATTTAAATCCTGAAACTATTTATATTAGTCATTTTAAAGTTTTCGTCTATTTATTCTATCATCTAGATCATTTTTGGGTCTATTTCTCCTGGCTTAGTTTTCTCCTAGTTATTGCTGAGATTTTCTCACTTCTTTGCTTGTCTAGTAACATTTGATTGGATACTGGACACATAATTATGACATTGTTGAATGTGTGGATTTTGTTGTCTTTAAAAAGTGTTTTGTTTTGTTCTTCAGGCAGTTAATTTACTTGGAGGAATAGCTCAATCATTTCAAGGCTTGCTTTTAAACTTCAGTTGGGTATGTCTTGAATACCTTTTGTTTAGGACTTCTTTAGCCCTATTCATAAGGCATGGGGTTTTGGGGGTCTCTCAGATTCTTTGGATGCTGAAGGAAGTCTCTCCAATCTGGGTAATTGCTACTTGTACATCTCCCAGTCCTGTGTGAGCTCCAGTAGTTCTTCTTGCCTTGGTAGTTGCTCTTTGCCTGGTTTTGTGGAGCCTCACTCTATGCATGTACTGCTTAGTACTCAAGCAAGGACTCAAGAGGTCCCCACAGAGATTCCTGAGAAATTTTCCGACGTGGCTCCTTTTTTTCTAGTATTATACTTCCCAAATTTTAGCTATTTTAACCTTTCAGAACTCTAGCCTTCCGTTTAACATAAAAAAATAACTGTTTTAATCCAATTTTTTTAGTTGTTTAAGAAGGAGATCTAGTTTTTCCCATTATGGAATTTTTATCTTACAGGCCATCTATCCTATCCAGTCACAAGACACATGAATCCCTTCCCAATGGAGGAGATGTAGCCTATACTTGAATACCCCTGATGACAGAGAACTCACCACTCTCTGGAGAAGCATTTATCATTGTTGGACAGTTCAATTGTAATGTTCTTATTTCTAAGGAGCTGAAATTTATCTCCCTTCTTACTTTACTAGTGGATCTTTGATCTCCTCCTTAAATAAATAAAATAAAGAGTGGAAATTCCCTTTTTATTAAAACATCTGTATAATATTCCATTATGTACTGTGCCACAATTTATTTAACCAGTTCCTTATTCATAAACACTTATGTAGTTTCCAATCTTTTCCTTTTGTAAAGAATGTTGTGGTATGTCATTGTAATTAATTAATTTCATATATGTCTGAGTTTATCTGTGGAATAAATTCCTAAAAATGTCGATTGGTGACATGTCATTTTTAATATATGTATATATATTTTTGCATTTGAAATTCGGTAGACATCTTCACATTGCTCTTATGGAATTCTCTATTTACATTTTCAACAACAATGTAAGAGCATGCTTCTTTCTACACTTTTGGTAACTTTTTGATCTTTACGTATTTGGTGGGTAATCTTCATTTCTTTTATTATGCATCAGGGTAGCTATCTTTTCATATATTTAAATGTCATTAGCAGTTCCTTTTCTGTGAAACGTTTATTTACCACATTTGCTCTACTTTTTTGTGATAAAAAAGATCACACAAAGAAAATAGAAATATATACATAAATAGAGGGTCAGAGCAGTTCTTTTAGGTCTGAAAAGGCTCTAAAATGTTAACGCAACACCACCCCAGTGCAAGTCATATCAACAAAAAAACAAATCAACTCTCAAAGATACAAATGGATCTTGACATTTGGGGCAGAGAGTTAAATCAAGGAAGTCGAAGTATAACAAAGATAAGTGTAAGATTCAGTGTTTGGATTAATCCAGATGCAGCCACCTAATGAGAAACCAAGGAAGTGTGGCTTATTAACATGTGTGAAACAGACCCAGTTGTCTGAAAGGAAGTGCAGTACGAGCCTAATGTCTGGGAGGAAATACTGCTCCGATTTCTATCTGCGAGGAGAGAAATGCTGTGGTCGGGAAGGGGGAGGATGTCCCTGCTCTGGGCTGCTATGGAAAGAAGTCAGGACCTCTTCAGAGAAGAAAGATCACATTGCTAAAGGAACTTGAAGGCAGGGATGTGAGAAGCGATGGGAAGAACCAGGGATGTCTGACAGGCAGAAGAGAAGGCCTCATGAATCAAGTCCTTAAATTTAGGTAGAAGATGTATCCAATGGAAGAGAAAGCCGACAGGTTCTGCCTGTTTCAAAGGAGGAGATCAAAGATCCACTAGTAAAGTAAGAAGGGAGATAAATTTCAGCTCCCTAGAAGTACAAACATTACAATTGAACTGTCTAACAATGATAAATGCTTCTCCAGAGAGTGGTGAGTCTTCTGTCATCAGGGGTATTCAAGTATAGGCTACATCTCCTCCATTGGGAAGGGATTCAAGTGTCTTGTGGTTGGCTGGGGTAGATAGATGGCCTATAAGAGTCCGTATTAGTCTGGGATTCTCTGATTCGTTTTACCCTTTGTACGATGAAGAGAATTGAGCTCTAACAGAATGACTTGCTAAAAAGTGTTTAAAGTCAGGTCTAGAATCAAGGTTTTGAAAGTCAACATGAAGTTTACTCAAATCCATTTTCATCTGTGTAGCCTTGGACAAGGCTAAAAAAGACATTCTTGCAAAGTTATCAGTGAGAGAAGGCATTATGGCAGCACAGACATACCTGGAACTCAAATTCAAGAGCATGGAGTTCTAACTCCGTTCTACCATCCTTGCTGCGTGAGTCTTTTCATTTTCCCATTCTTTTTTTTCTCTTCTTCTTTTTCCAAGTGAGAGAAGGAGAGAGAGAGAGACAGGCTCCTGCATGTGTCCAACTGGGATCCACCTGGCAACCCCGTCTGGGGCTGATGCTCTGCGCATCTGGGTCCATGCTTGCAACTGAGCTATTTTTAGCACCTGAGGCTGAGGCTCCATAGAGCCATCCTCAGCATTCAGGGCCAATGCACTTGAGCCAATCAAGTATGAAAGGGGGCGGGGGAGAGAGAGAAAAAAAGGGGAAGGGAAGGGTGGAGAAGCAGATGGTTGCTTCTCCTGTGTGCCCTGACTTGGAATTGAACCCGGGACATCCACACGTCAGGCCGACGTTCTAGCACTGAGCCAACCTGCCAGGCTCTCAGCTTCCCCATTCTTAGTTCCCTTATATACCAAACATTGTTAATCTCCAGTTGCACTGTCTCTGCTCAAACAGCCCAGAGCTTCTCCTTCCTCAAAACTGAGGACTCATCATCTACATTCAGTCTTGTTTCCTCTTCCTTATGATTCCCCCATGTGTGTGCTCTCTGTGGACAAGGACCATGCGTTGTGGTGGCTTGCATGCCTGACGCTCCTGGCACAGTCTCTGCCACCTCACAGGAGCATCCTTATAAACTTTCTTGTTCGCTAACATCCCCTTGACCTCTGTACCTGGGGCCCGGGGAAGCTCCGTGAGCAAATAACTGGGATCTCCCTTTACACATGTTAGGAGAAGGTAATAAATCAATAAAGGTGTTCATCAAGATAAAAAGAAGATCAGAGCGTCTACTCTGCCCAGGTGGTTGAAATCAGTATGTTTCCTGAGGAAGTTTTGCCCAGTCACCTCAAAAGTGTTCTGCTGTTTCAACTGTTAGAAGCGGTTTAATGATAAAAATATGCCCTGGACACGAGTCTCTGTCAGATATGGAGCTCAGCCAATAGCCATGTTTTCAGCCCTTGCCTGTAAGATGCCATGGCTTTGAATACCAAAAATTATTTAGAAAGTGTTAAAATAGGCAAAATTGGACACTTCTACCTTGATGTAGGTAGGCCCGTGACCTTGGGGCTTTCTTCTCTGTGGGAAGATGGAATTTATCCCCATGTGATTTTTCTAGCCATGTCAATCTTATCCTGATGTCCCCTGCTGTGGACCTGAGCAAAGAGAAGCTCCAGGGAGAGTGCTGGTCACCTGAAAGTACAGGGCTGGCTGATCCAAGGGTTGTCCCCAGCTTCCGTGGCTGAGCTGGGGAGGGCAAGTGAAGCGGTAAGGAGGGGTGGGGTGGGCGTTGGGGTAGATTGAAAAACTGAGCATAATCCTTCACTTCCATCTAGAATTATTCTACATCCACACCCTTGCATGGCTACCCTTTGGCTTTGGGCTTGGCCCTGAGATTTGCTTTGGTCAAGGGGACACTTGCAGAGGGGATGTGCAAGAGAAACAAATTGTGAATGTACTGTTGGGTTGTGTGTGTGTGTGTGTGTGTGCTTTTGCTAGTCCTCTGAGAAGTGTGTGCCCTGGGTAGCTACTGCCCTTTCAGTCTCAAACCCAGAAGGGGACATGTGGCAGAGAGTAACACCGCCTGAGTCACAAGCCTGCAAGCAGGAATAATGAGTGTTTGTTGCAAGTCACTGATATTCTGAGGTCATTTGTCATGCAGTTCTATGTGTCAATGGCTGATGAATACAGAGGCGGAAGTTGGGGTGTGTGTGGGAGGGGACATATTGGTAGAAAGTTCCAGCTTCTTTCTCACTATTCTAGCTCGGCCTGACACCTCCCAGCTAGCTGCTGTTCGAGCTCCCTGGCTTCCCTATGGCTATGGGATATGAACTCAGTCAAGCCTGTTCCGAGTTACTTTGTATAGCAGGTTGTTGCAACAATGGCCCTCGATAAGTCTAATTCCTTCTGTGTCAATGCACTTATACAGTCCCTTCTCACAATGACCCTGGGCTTGGCCGTGTGACTTGGCCAGAAGACATTAGCAATTGTGAGGCAAGCAGAATCTTAACAAAATGCATACACATTGGGTTTGCCTTCTTTTGTGGAAATTGTCCAGCATCTTGTGAAAAAGCCAGGCTAGCCTTCTTGAGGATGAGAGACCATGTGAGGAGAAGACCCAGTTATCTCTGAGTCTCAGACAGAGGAATGGGGATAGACCATCTGGCCCCAGTCAAAGCACCCAGACCAGAAGAACTGCCCACCAACCCACAGAATCATGACAGCTAGTGCACGTTGGTTGTTTTAAACCACTACATTTTTGGGTGGTTGGGTATGCATCAGAAGCTAGTTAATACACCCAGACAAATGATAGTTTGAAATATCAGTGAGGCATCATTTATGCATACATACTTTTTGAACATTTACTATGTTCTAGACATTGTGCTATGGGCTGCGCTTGACATCTTGAGGTAGGAGACAAGTTTTATCTTTCAAATGCAGAATAAGAAGACAGGTGGCATCTCTGGGGGTTTGTCTAAAGTACAGTCCAGATGGTTCTTTTGAGTAATGGATGTTGTCACTGCAAAAAGCAGGTCACCCAAAGTAAAGAAGAGCAGGCCAAGGAAACATGGGTTTCTATGAGGTCAGTGGTCTGAGCTCCAGGTTTGACCTCGGCTATGAAGGCAGCAACAGATAAAGAGGACAAAAAGGCCTAGGATTTGGGAGATACCTACTCTAAACAGGAAATCCTTGCTCCTTAACCAGAATAGCAAGGTAATGAGAATAACACTGACATCTGTTGAATTCCCTCACACCTAGTTTCTCATTTGAGTACATTGACCCTGTGAGTAGGTGGGGCACATGTTCTTAGCTCTATTTTACCACAGTGAAACTAACTGGATTCAGCAGGGGTCCCCAAACTTTTTATACAGGGGGCCAGTTCACTGTCCCTCAGATCGTTGGAGGGCCGCCACATACAGTACTCCATACACTGACCACCAATGAAAGAGGTGTCCCTTCCGGAAGTACTGTGGGGGCTGGATAAATGGCCTCAGGTGGCTGCAATTTGGCCCGCGGGCCATAGTTTGGGGACCTCTGAACTAGAGGATCCCATGGGCCACATGGCCCCTAAGAGGCAAAGCTGGGACTCTGCTTAAGTCTAGGGCCCACTATGTATACTTATCATAATGAAAATCTCCCACTCCTTCGCCTGGAAGTCCCCAAGGGTGCAGGACCATGGGGAAATGGCAAGCACTGAGCTAAAATGGCAAATTCTGAATATTGTTCAGGGCTGGGAATTAGGCTCAAGGAAGTTGGGTGAGTATCAAGGACCCTGGAAGGAGAGATTGTACAGTGATCAGGAAATACAGAGAACCAGTTAATGAACAAAGTAACCTCTCTATTTCCCATCCACTCAACCATAAAACAGTCATTCATCTATCACCCACTCATCTATCTATCTATCTATCTATCTATCTATCTATCTATCTATCTATCTATCTATCTATCTATCTATCTGTCTGTCTGTCTGTCTGTCTGTCTGTCTGTCTGTCTGTCTGTCTATCTATCTATATCTCCAACTATTCAAGCATGCACCCAACCCGTCAACTACTCATGCACCTAGTAACCAACTATCCATCCATCCATCCATCCAGTCAACCAACTATCCACTCATTCAACCACCCAAATAACCAACCAGCCAGCCAACTGACCAGCAGACAACCAAGCATCCAACCACTAATTGATACCTGCTGTGGCAATACAGGGTGCTAGAAATAGGAGGTGTATAACAATGATAAATGATGCTGAGTCTCACTTGACTCCACCAGCAAGTACTTAAAAACATCTACCCTTAAAAGTGTATTTCAACCATGATTCCTTTTCTTCATCTCCATGGCTTCCTTTTTCATCCAGATCATCCCCATCACTCCTTGACCACTGAAATACTCTCTCATCTGTCACCTACTCCTGCAATCCACATCCCTCTCCTGACTGGATCCTGCCAATGATTTGCTCACACACTTAGAAATGAATCCAGGTTTCTTTTTTTTTGTTTTTTATAGGGACAGAGAGAGAGTCAGAGAGAGGGATAGATAGGGACAGACAGACAGGAACGGAGAGAAGTAAGAAGCATCAATCATTAGTTTTTCGTTGCCATTGCGACACCATAGTTGTTCATTGATTGCTTTCTCACATGTGCCTTGACCGCGGGCCTTCAGCAGACTGAGCCACCCCTTGCTGGAGCCAGTGACCTTCGTCCAAGCTGGCGAGCTTTTGCTCAAGCCAGATGGGCCCGGGCTCAAGCCGGCGAGCTCAGGGTCTCAAACCTGGGTCTTCCGCATCCCAGTCCGACGCTCTATCCACTGCGCCACCGCCTGGTCAGGCGAGTCCAGGTTTCTTACTGTCCACGATGACGCCCTGGCCAATATGTCCAATCTCCTGCAACTCCTCCTATCTACACCCCCCACCACCACTCTCATCGATCTTTTTGTTACTCCCATAAGCTTCTTCTGTCTTAGAGTCTCCTCACTCTTTAATGATCTGCCCTCCTATCTCAACATGTCTTTGGGCATCCAGTCTCAATTCAAGGGTCACCTTATCAGAGAGACCTTCACTAAGTGACCGTTCTAAAGGCCACCTCCAGTCCCTCTCTTAATAGCACATACTGAGTTCATTCTTGAGTCATTGATTTAAATTGAATAAGAAGCTCAACAAATAAACTCTATAATATATAAACTATGTGTTGTCTGTCTCCACCTTTAAAATAAGCTGGGTGGGAGCAGGGCCAGGCCTGTCTCATTCACCACTGTATCTCTGGTGTTCAGAACAGTGCTTGGCACAGGGCAGGACCTCAGGAGACGTTCTGCCCACCACCTGATTTCTCCTCGCTGCCTGATTTTCTTTGTCCCCGAGGGCTCTGCTCAGTGCTTCTGTATAAGAAGTCTCAGTTCTTTCCAAGAGCGGGTGTGCTCAGTCCTTTGTCACTGCCCTCTCCGCAGGCTCCCTGGGAGATGCTCATGCCATAACGAGCCTCCAGGCACGTGCCTGCTAGGGCATGTGCTGACCGACTCTGTTTTCAGGGCCAGCCCTGGTGGGATTTCGGCTTCACCCTCTGGTGTGCTTTGATGTGGTAGACTGGCCGCCTGCAGCCTTGGCTGCTGTCCCCACAGATGGCGGCTCATCAGCACCTCTATTCTTAGCCCCGCAGCGATGGTGGTGACACCCTGCCCAGGAGGCTGCAGGGCCTGCACAGCTCAGACACAATGTGCCCCTCCCAATCTTTGGCCCTTTGGACACTGTGTCCTCTCCCCCTCTCCAGCAGTGCTCAGGGCATGCTGGTCTCGCAGAGGAGTTCCTTTGGGTCACTCACATGATGAGGACCAGTGTTCTGGGAGCCTTCTGGGAGTGGGTCATGCGGGGGATTGTATAGGAAGTCTGAATGTATACAGTGTCACTTAGAGGCTCCTGGCGGTGCCTATAGAATCACGTGGACCTCAGCGAATACAGAGCCTGGGTGCCATTTCTCAGAGGACAGCCTTCTCCCTTCTTTTTGGGGACCTGCCCTCTCAGAGTCCCCTTTCAATGTGGAATTAAGCAGAGGGATCAGAGTGGAGCCGTGAAGGGCATGGTCAAACCTAAGCATTCTAACCGGAGAGTGTTCTCAGCCTCGGCGAGCAGTGGGTCAGGGGTGCCCCCACCCTCAGGACTGTAGCAGTAAATATCACGTCCTATTCCGCTGTCCTAGGTGGAGAACCTGCCAAATAACTAAGTGCTCTTGTTCAAGCTCTAATTCTGAAAATATACTTTTAGTAAAATTATTTTGAAATGCGTCATTTCTTATTAAGAAGATTGTCTGGAAACATAGCTAGTCTTTGACTTCTAGGCTTGAGGTTCTTATTTTGAACAAAAATTATTTTTTTGAACTGTCACACAGAGAACCCGGTGGCCTTGGGCCAAAGGGTCACAGGCTGCAGAGATGTGGCGATCCTCAGATTTGCTTTTTTTTTTTTTTTTAACATACTTTATGTTTTTAGACCAGTTTTAGGTTTATGGAAAAATACAGAGATTTCCCACATATCTCCCTGCCCCCACATGTGCACAGCCCCCCTCCTTATCAACAGCCCCACCAGAGGGGTGCATTTGTTACAATGAACCCACATTGACACATTGTAACCACCCACAGCCCACAGTGTACATTAGGGTTCGCACTTGGTGTTGTACTTGCTAGGGTTTGGACGAATGTACAATGACGTGTATCCATCATTATACTCTCATACAGAGTATTATCATTGCCCTAACAACCCTCTGTGCTCCGCCTGTCATCTCTCCGTCCTCTAACCGCCTCTGGCAACCACTATCTTTTTATGGTCTCCAAAGTCTTGCTGTTTCCAGAGTGTCCTAGAGTTGGAATCACACAGTATTTTTAACCTTTCCAACTTGGCTTGTTTCACTGAGCGATACGCATTTAAGTTCCCTCCCCGTCTTTTCGTGACTCGATGCCTGATTTCTTTTTAGCGCTGAATAATATTTCATTGTCTAAATATCCACACAGTTTATTTACTCATTCACCTAACCGAAGGACCTTTTGTTTGCTTCCAAGTTCCAGCAGTTACAAATAAAACTGCTATAAATATCTGTGTGCAGATTTTTGTGTGAACATACGTTTTCAATTCATTTGGGTAAATACCAAGGAGTATGATTGCTGGATTGTGTGGTAAGAGTGTGTTTAGTTTTGTAAGAATCCGCCAAACTATCTTTTAAAGTATCTGTACCACTTTGCATTCCCGCCAGCAATGAATGAGCGTTCTTGTTGCTTGGGTCTGTTTTGGATGGCTTTCTGTTTTGCTGTCAATTGTCATCACTTGTCACTGACTCTTCCCTTCAATATGCTGCCTCTAATTACACTTATTTCTCCTCTAATAAAGTGGGAATAAAAATAGCTGCTTCTTCTGTAGGTTTGAACATTTATCCAATAGGCTCTACTTGAATCCCCCTTTGAATGTGAGACGTGAGGAAAACAGAGATGCCCAGCACTGTGTCGGGTCTGTTCCCTCAGGTAGCCCATCATCTCATGGTGGTGACAAGACTAGAGCATCCAGAGTCACAGGAAGGCCCCCCGGAGAGGGCAGATGGACCTGGAGCAGAACCTTAAAGGTTAATGCTTTCAAATCTTGGCACAAGGAAGAGCTCCTTGCTGGAGAAAGTTGGAGGTGGTTTTGGGGACTTACCTGGTCATTGAGGGAATGTGTCTTATAAGCAATCAGTTAAAGGCAGAGTCAACAAGTCCCTATGAAGTATGGCCAGGAGACTGGGGTCCAGTCACTCTTCAGCAGCCTCACCATGGTGGATGGACTCTGACCATCAGAAAACATTTGTTGGGTGTCTTTGTCATGGGTAGGCCACTCTGCACTGAGGCCCAGGATGGCAGGGAGTGGCTTGGGAATCACACGCACTTGGTGTGAATTCTGCTCTGCCCCCTCCCTGGGTGTTTGTGAGTTTTTAGTGTCATTTTCTTTTGAATAGTCAATATGTTCAAATGCTTCAACACTCCAGTGTACAGCCAGGGACATTTGTATCAATTTTGTCCCCTGGTTGGGCAGTCCTCCCTGCTAGAAGAGGCAACTTTTCATCTTGGTGTCTTATACATACCAGAGATTAAAACATGGACAATGTGACTATAAGTTCTTGTTTACCCTCTTTTACACAAAAGGTAATAAATTACTTTGTAATTTTTTTTCACTTCAGAATATATCTTGAAGATCTTTTCATTCCCATTCAGAGACCCTGCATATTGGTTTGTTTGCTTCTTTATAGCTATATAGTATTTTATTGTATAACAGGATCTATATTTGTTTCTGGGTCTATATCTATATAATTTTTAAACCAGCCCCATGTGGTGGACATTGCAGTTGCTTGAGCAGGAGTTGTCAATATAGCTTGGGAGGGCTCTCCCACCAGCCTCCTCCAGGGTGCACACCTCTTTCTCAGCAGGTGGCCCGCAGCAGTGGAAGGCTGCAGCCCCTAGAGAGCCATTAGGGTAAACAGGACTAGGGCCGGCCTTGGAGATGATGTCCCCACTCAGGGAAGCAGCCATGAGACTCCACCAGTGGACGGAGACTCATGCTTTGAAGGCAAAGGAGAAGAACCGACTCTTTGCACAGATGAGAAGTCTTTGTGAGTATTAAATTTCTGTGTGCACCTGCTTCCTGGAAACTTGTAGGTGGCAATGGCCCATGCTTGGAGCAGCTGCTCACACATATGGGTCCCTTTGCTTTCAGCCCTAACACGTGTGTGTGGAGGAGGGGAATGTGGAGCAGTAGACCCGAGGTCTGGGATGGTGGTGTTGTGGTTTATGGTGAAACCTCTCATCCTTGAAGTCTCCTACTTATTGACTGTAGAGCCGAGTCCTACATTCCTTATTCCTGGTCTGGCAGTGCCAAGGTGACCCTATCTACCTAGCAACGAAACTCATGAACTCGTTGTCAGTATTGACATCTTTCTTATTGGCTCATGGGGTGGACCAAATGGGAGTCCTGGACAGCATGGGGGGTCTTGCCAAAGAGGGATCTAGGGCACAGAAAGGAGGCTTCTGTTCTTTTATCCAAGTCAACACAATGCAGGAGAAAAATGTACCCTGGAAATCAGCCCTACACTCCTGGGAAGGCAAATGCATTAAGAAACCAGCAGATAAGTGGTGGGAAAGGGGATTCTGCCTCTGCCCTTGACTCAGAGTCATGGAAGGATCAGGTCTTCAGAGCCACGCAGACCTGGTTGTAAGTCCTGGTGCAGCCGCTTTCAAGTTGTGTAGCCTTGAGCGAGCAATAGCCTCTCTCAGTCTCAGTTTCTTCATCTGTACAATGGGGCTATTAATACCTACCTAAATGAGAGGTGGCCTGAATGTCTGGCATGGGTAGGCACTCAGTACACAGTAGCATTTTCATCTCTCCTTGCTTATAAAGACAAAACCCAGCCTGACTCTTTTCTCCTTTCTTCCCTTTCTCTTCTTCCCTTGTCTGCATGTGAGCCATACATATATTATTTAAGTACTCTGTGATTACAAGGCTGGGAAGTCGGGCAAGAAAGCTCTGCAAACCCATATTTCTCTGTAGATTGTGTGTGTGTGTGTGTGTGTGTGTGTGTGTGTGTAACAACAGAGTGGGTGGAGGAGAATTTAACTTCCCCGATTCTAACTGCAAACACACTATAGATACCATGACCCCTGTCTCCTTTTTGTATCCTGAATGATTTATTTTAAGGTCTGCTATAAAAGCAAGACATTGCTTAATTGTCTTGCTATAAAATATGTAAAGTATTACACTATTGGGGCTCATTAGCTAGAGCAGAGCTGCTGTTTAGTAATCCATAAGGTGATACTTGTTAATGAATGTTGCAAATGATTCTCCTAACTACCTAAAGAGTAATAATAGATATGTCAGCTTGAACAAACAAGCCCCTGGTCCCCAGGGGGCATGGAGGCACTGGATCATAATTAGATGGAGGGCAGAGCAGACACTTGTACTTGGGTGGACCGGGCTCTCCACGTGCTTTCCCATCGTCCCTCCCAGGACTGCAGAGGTGGGGCCCTGCTGTCTCTAGTATTTGAGTGAAGGATCTTTTGCTGTTCATGGTGGAGTCATCACCGGGCATTCCTGAGTCTAAGCTCCATTCCTCCAAGCGTGGGGCAGTTGGAATCCTCATTTGGCTGCCTTTCTGGCAGAGTGATGTTTTCAGTGGCTCTCTCAGTCCCTAGAGGCTGAAGCCGAGCTCATTATTATCAACCACTCCATGGCTCTGAGTCTGAAATAAAGCAGAGAGCAGACGTGAGGGGCGGGGGAGTATGCTTGGGCACTGGTGTGTTCAAAGCCAGTTGGTCTTTGGAAAACAACATGGCAGTTCCTCAAAAATTAAACAGTTACCATGTGATCCAGCAAACCTGCTTCTGCATACATATCCCAAAGAACTGAGAGTAGCGACTCCAACAGATATTTTTACACTATGTTCATGGCAGCTCTGTTTCCAATAGCCAAAAGGTACAAAAGCAACCCAAGTGACCACGAATGAATGAATAGCTAAACCAAATGTGGTATGTACATATAATGAAATATTGTGCAGCCTTAGAAAGAAATGCAATTCTGATACATATTATGGTGCAAGTGAACCTTGAAGACATCATGCTAAATGAAATAAGAATCTATGCACTCATGCTCATGATATAAATAAGTAAATGGATAAATAAAGGGGAAGAAACCTTTTCATTACAGTGACTTTTGAATAATAGATGTGGATACAATGATGGAGTTTAAAATGAACATTTGACATCTACTATAATTAGAATTGTTTCAAGCAACAATCATCAATGAATGCTAAATTTATTGGTTGAAATTTAGGGTGGGAAACAAAATACTTATATAGTTTCAAATTCTCCACAAGATACTTATAAATTAGAGAGGGAAAAATAATAACTCTAAACATGAACCAAGGATCTAAGTTAACATAACAGTGGACAGAGACATTGTGTATCGACAGGATTCTCTGAGAAGGCAGGGAACCCTTACCGCTGAAAAAATGTATTCCCGTTAAAATGCATAATCCAAACCTGATCAGGAGAAAATATTAGACACACTTAAATTGAGAGATATTCCTCAAAATAACTGCTTTTACTCTCCAAAATGGCCAAGACCATGAAAGTTGAAAACTGAAGACTGTCCCAGGTCCAAGGAGACTAGAGACATGACAGGTAAATGGAGCGTGTCATCCTGGATTGGATTCTGGACCCGGAAAAGTACAGTAGTGTGACAGTTGGTGAAATCTGAGTCAAGTCTGCAGATTAGATAATGCTATTTTATCAATGTCAATTTCCTGATTTTCATAATTGCACTGTGGTTATACAGGAGAATAACCCTTTCTTCTTATTTTTTTGAAAGGAAATGTACACCGAAGTATTTAGAGATAAAAGGACATTATGCCTCCACCCCACTTTCAAAAATCAAATGTACACATACACAATTTGGTATAAATGAAAGAGAATATAGAGAGAATGATAAAGCAAGTCAGGAAAATGTTAGCGTTTGGGCAAGCTGGGTAAAGGGTAGACGATGATTTCTTATACTACTTTAGCAACATCATTGAGTCTGAAATTACTCCATAATAAGAAATTTTAAAAAATGTAAAAGAAAATTTAGGACCCATATTCTACTCTGTAACTTCTCTTACCGCTGGTCTTATTTAATTAATTTATTCCTCAAGGCCACGTGCTATTATTTCCCCCATTTTATAGATGAGCAAATGAAGACTCAGCAAGATTTGTCATTTTCCCAAGTCACAGGGCTAGAAAGTGGCAGAGGGGAGATCTGGTGACAGGTGATCTTACTCCAGTGCCTGCATGTTTAAACAATTCATAACCAATATTGGTTGACTATTAGATGCTCAGTACTCTACACATCATAAACATAATGAAATTTAATTCTCACTGTAACCCTTCACAGTAGTTAGTGTCCTTCTGGTGTTATGGATGAAATCACAACTGCTCAGAGTGGTTACAGGATGGGGCAATGTCCTACAGCTAAGAGATGCGAGATGTGGGATTTGAACTCAGGTCCGCCTGAGGCTAAAATGCGTCTCCACCGTGCCACATGCTTCCAGTCTGCATCCAGGCTGGGAACATTGGGATCCTGGCCCACATCAGGTCTGCGGGCATGCACCCCTCTGACTTGTGAAACAGCTGCAACCACAGGCTCCCACTTTCAAGTCCGGGGAGCAAAGTGCTAGTTGCATAGCAGCACGCACGGTTCTTGTTAGGGAGCTGCATGGTCACTGTGGCTCAGAAATCCAGTCCTGGGAGAAAATCCCGGCTCTTGACTACCCTCAGTGGGAGTGGGCTAGGGCAGGCACTCCTCTCCTCCCACGAGGGCTTTCACATGTGGCCGGTGGGGCTTGGACTCTGGGCCTCTTCAAGAGAGCCTGCAGGATTTCCCCACAGCCTCCAGGCGCGCCTCCCTCTCCGAGGGGCGGCTGTGGACAGCTTTTGCTCACAATCTTGGCAAGGCCGCTTGATCATGAGTTAGGTATAAAAATATTCAGGGGAAGACAATGACTCATAATTGGGGGAACTCGAGGGGACACACACGATCTAATGTGGTTTCGCACAAACTCCAAGGGGCCGCTACGGTGTGAAAGAACTCCATCTGTAGAGGAAGAGGCCTGAAGAGGGACTAGTCAATCCTGTAAGCAAGCTGTAGATGTCATTCTGATATTTTCTTAGATGAAAAATATGGATGGTTTTCATAGATGTGGGTCTGGCAATCTCTGAGAACTCGGCTTCTGGGACAGAGTCTCAGCCTGTTAGTGCTGGCTGGAGTGCGTGGACTGCGGAGGTTGGGGCCTACGGTTTGGCCAAAGATGCTGAGGCCGGGACACCCAGCAGCCCTGACTCCCAGCCCAGTGCTCTGTCTCACAAGTTCTCTTCCTTGGCCTGGCCTCTGAGGCCCTCCCTGGCTCAGTCATTCCCCCAAGCTGTTTTGCATTAGAATTCCCCTAGGGTTGTTAAACTCTTTTCTTTTTTATTGCAATACATAGTCAGAGTAAGAAATACATTTTATATTATGACCCAGTGTGCGCGCGCACGCGCGCGCGCGCACACACACACACACACACACACACACACACACAATCAGCAGGAGTCAGGGTCCTGGAAGAAAACAGAGTTCTTCCAAATGGCTCAAGTAAGAGACTTTATTGAAGGGCTACTTGCAGAGACATGGGCCAGGCTAAGGAAACAGAACGAACAATGGCTGTTGAAGCACCCAGACTCTCACGACAGGGAGAGGCTCTTACCACGCCCAAGGCTGAGGGGACAGCTGAGGACTAGCGGACTGAGGGCTGGCGCCTTGAAGGAGGGTCATGGCAGAAGCCACGGGCCTGGGAGGTGCAGGCTTCACTGGAGGACTTGTGCTTAAGCTGTGTTTCGGCTGAAGCCAGGAAGAGCAGAAGGAAACACCCGACCTCTATGTTCTCCGGTCTTCCATCTCAGACGGAGCTGCCGACGGGCCAAAGCCAAGGAGATACATTCGAAGGGGTCCGCCTGCCAGCGCCCAGAGTGGAGCAGGGAAGGGTTGGAAATGGACCGTCCCTGGGGTCTGGGAAATGGATAGGAACCAGCTAGGCTCACACAGATGCCATTAGCCTGTGCGACACCTTTGTGAGAATGAGATCAAGGGCTTCCTTAGTTCGGGGGAGAGACAGCCTGGTCAGCCAGTAGCCTGGCACATAGGGGGGCATCTTCATGCACACTGGGAAGCTGCCCTTTCCTCCAGGGGGCACAGTCCCATGTCAGAGTGTGGGCTTGGTGGGTGAGGGGTGGGCCAGGGCAGGAAAGCCAGCCCCCAACCATTTTCCATATGCGCATTTTCCACATTCTTCACGTGCAAATGTGAAATAAAATTTCCCGGAAGAATCTGCTTCATTGCGTGCCGTTGACCTAGCGTATTCCCAGTCCACTCTGTTCCATCCTTTCATTCAGAAATGCTGGTCTTGACTCAACTAATGGCTGGTGGCCATTGTAGCCTAAACATGCTGCTTCCGAGCGTGGCTTGTGGAGCTCCTAGAGCCCAACTACCGGGCGTGGCACTATTTTCCTGACACAAGATGGGCTTCAGCTTGGTGCTGCTCACTTCCCAGGGGCTGACTTCTCCAGGGGAGCCCAGGCTGCCCGCAAGGGTGAGAAGGACCTGGGGCCTGTGTGGCACGATTGGGGCTCTGGTGTTAGGGAGATTTGGAATCAAATCTTTCCTTCATTGTGTGTGACACTGGGTAGGTGACCTAACCTTTATAACCCTCAGTGATCTCATCTGTAAAATGGGCATGATAATTACCCAACTCTTAGATTTACGTGAACATTAAGTTAAACGAGATGAGATCAGTAACACGTATGGCACGTGCATGTATGTGGTAAAAAAATCTTGTAATGGTTATTATTATTGTGATTATGGCTTATTCATGCGGGGAGTCATCTCCCGACCCTGAGGTCAACAGGCAGAATCTGTGTTTCTCAGGCCAATGGTGAGAACCGAGGGTTCCCCGGTCCGTACAAAGAGTTTGTTACCAGCTTCTGCTTTCCAAACTGTGAACCCAATGAGCCAAGGATCAGCTTCAAGGTGCCACGGGGCAGTGAGAGAAGCAGTGAGGCCCATGCAGTTACTGGACCCAGATGTACAGCGCCTTCCTGTTTACCCAGAATCCAGACTAGATTCTGCACTATTTAGTTCCTGCCGTTTGCTTTTACGAAGGAGAGGTGCCTACAAATAAAGCAGCCGAGAGCAGGGATTTATGCAGGAGAGCAATTTCCTGGGCAGGTCTTAGCACGAGTATGTACTCAGCCCTGGACTTCAGTCCACTGGCAGCGATGGCCATAGTCAAGCCTTCTGCCACCTTCCCCTCTTGTCACTGCGGAAGCTGTAGCCACCAGCTACGCCCGAAGCTTGCTTGGCCCAGTTTAGTGGTGCAGGTCTCATCTTCGAACTCCCTCCAGGCCCCACCCCACGCTGAGCTCCCTCAGAGGCAGCCCCCCCCCCACTCCCCATTTGCTTGTGAGACCCCTGGTGGGGGGACTGAAGGCGACTTGGGGGTGGGACCTGTCTGATTCATCTTTGTGACCCCAATTCCAAGTGAGAAGCTTTGCACGTGGCCAGCACTCATCTCATGCTTGTGAAATGAATGGAGCGGAAAGCCTTCAAATAAATCACCTTTGAACTCCACGTCATTTTCGCCATTTGCTGTGAGCTGACTACATTCTGAGAAGGCTACTTAGTTAAATTAAAACCAAATGCAAACCCCGATCAAATCCCTTCCCACCTACACCTGTCATTTTGTGTAAGAGACCCTCCGACAGCAAAACTTTGAAGATAAACACAGTCAGGACCCTATGGTTCCACACATTTCTTCTTTTAATTCTTGGTATCTTCGCTCAGGGGTTGTGGAGTCACCCTGTCACCCTGACTCCTAGGCCACTGACAGTCACTCACTCTTCCTTCTGATCCCCAAAGTGTTACATCCTTATCAGAAAGAATCAGACAATACAGGAAAAAGAGAAAACCCAGGACAAAAGTAAAAAAGACCTGTAAGCCTGCTCCCGAGAGACCATTTCAGCAGCAGATTTGAGTGTGCCCTTCAAGACTTTTCTTAGACAGTGTCAGCACACAGACACATTTCACAATAAAAGTATCATCACTTACACAGTGCTCTGTGACACGCTCTTGTGAATCACGATCACACTGTGACGGGTTTTCACATCAGTAAAAAGTTGTGAGTCATGTCATCACTGTTAAAGGCTCCTCCGAGTTCTGCTCATGGCTTTACCACAGTCCCTCATGAGTGAACACGTAGGTTGTCTCTGCGCCCTTTGGTGTTGAAAACATTTACTGAGAACACAAAGAAGACCATTTACCCCCAAATCTAGGTGGAAATTGGTATTTTCCTAGAATAGGGTTGACAATATGACTGTTTATCCCCACACTGAGTAGACTAGGGGTCCCCAAACTTTTTACACAGGGGGCCAGTTCACTGTCCCTCAGACTGTTGGAGGGCCGGACTATAAAAAAAACTATGAACAAATCCTTATGCACACTGCACATATCTTATTTTAAAGTAAAAAAACAAAACGGGAACAAACAATATTTAAAATAAAGAACAAGTCAATTTAAATAAACAAACTGACCAGTATTTCAATGGGAACTATGGGTGCGGATGCATCCTGTGCTCCTCTCACTGATCACCAATAAAAGAGGTGCCCCTTCCGGAAATGCAGCGGGAGCCGGATAAATGGCCTCAGGGGCCACATACGTCCGCGAGGCGTAGTTTGGGGACCCCTGGAATAGACTAATTAGGGTGTAGCCAGTCAGAGCGAGAAGGCTAGCACCTCTTCTGCCAGGACGCTAGCCAACCTTATGGAATGAAGAAGGGGCCTTTCGGAGGGAGGCTGGGTGTTTTCTCCAGGTTTGGGAAGGAGATCCCCGCGGCCTCGTCTGGCTGAGTGAACTCAGGGAGGAGAGCAGTTTTCCCTGCGGCCATCACTCTTAGGGGCTGAAGCGGTCCCTCTACCGGTACACAGATGTGTGTTTTACTCTCCGGCATGACAACCTACTAGGGAAATACAGACAGAAAGTCCCAGAGAGCTCAATAAAATGACATAAACATGCCTGTGTCTAAATGGTGAGAATTAAGACCAAGATCTGAAAATCTTCCATCCACTTCCTTTTTTTTTTCCATGGAAAGTGTTTTCTTCCAATAGCTTGTAATCAAATGCAAAAGTGTGCACAATAATACAAAGGTACTTGAATTTGTGAGCTGCAAGGAAAGTCCTGGTGATGTAACTTGATTGTGTTGACAAAATAACCTAATGAGAGTAGCTTCCCACTACGAATTCATTAAGCAAAAATGTGCAAAGTAGGTATTTGCAGCCTGTTAACCCTTAATTGGCGCAACACGGACAATGCTTAATTGTGACATGTGTCACCCAAATCCCCAATGTAGTTAATCACCGTTAGACTTACAAAATTATACATTTTTAAATGATGATCTTTAATTAAAAATTATTTGGGATTATCTTTCACTGTGCTTTAAAATGAGCAGCTCTGGTACACTTGAGGAAATGATAGGAAAGAGAATAAAACAGGGAGCGTTGTTTTTTTGCTTGTAATCAAACTTCTCCATGTGGAGATCATAGAACTAAGGCACAGGGAGTTTCGAAATACGCTTCAAATATTTTAAAGTGTTATGGTGGAAAGGGCTGGACCTAGAGAGAGAACAGGACTTGTCACTCGATTGCTGCGTGATCTTGGAGAAATCTATCTCCTCTCTGGGACTCAGGTTCATGATCAATATAACAGGTGGGGGTTGGATTAGGGAAAGTCTGGTGCATCCAGGAGACAACGGAAAATAAATATTTTAACATATCCATTGGCTCAAACAAAAGTCAGAACACAACTGATGGGTTTCTCACTCAACGGGTCAGTGAGTGGATGGGGCAGACTCTAAAATGTGCCATGGGTACTAAAAAAATGGCAACAACAAGGAAAGGTGGGGTTCAATTAGCTTTCCTTTCTGTCTCCTGACACGTCCTCCTGACATTCACCAACACTGATATCTAATTGCCTTCCTCCTTCCTTGGTGGTCCCAACAGGCGCAGGGGAAACTTTTCATCCTACCCAACAAGCGCCATATTGCAAAGAAACTACTTTGCCAAAGTTAAAAAAACAATTAAATTCTGGAGTTGTGCTAATATTTCATACACCTTCTATATCCTGCATAATCCATTTCAATGTTCAAATACAAATTATAATAGCATCTTTTGGCTCCCTGGGGACCCCTCATCATGTACACAATTTTAATGATCTATATTTTCTAAGGTGGTTGAACAGTGGTCCCCCCCAAGAGACTTGGAAGTCTCCGTGGTGTGTGTTCAAAAAACACAGCTGGTGGCAGGTCTCGAAACCTCAGTGGGGTTGAATGTGGAGCAGGTGGGGAAGGGAGGAGGCTGATATGATGACCACGTCTACACGAAGTCCTGCTGCCATCTCGGTGACATGGAGGCTTCTGGTATGACCCACAGCACAAGAAGGAGTGTTGGGAAGAGGGTTAATATAGACTGGAATGGAGCTGAACTTCCAGAAACAGCAATCAAAGGGAACTTGAGTGCTTTTTTCTTTGTTGTGATTATAGTCCAGGAGCAAAAATTGCCAGGTTTTCTGGGCAAGTTCTAGTGTGGCCCCATGGTAGGTCAATGGAACTTTACCCAATAGCTACTGAATGCTTCCTGGGTATTAGGCTGTATGCTGGGTCCTATGGGTACATATTGGGAGGCAATGGAGACTCCAACAACTTCCTCCTCCTTCTTCTACCCCACCCTCCCTGCCAATGGGCTCAGTATAAACAGAGCACAGCCTATCACTGGCCAGCTCTGTAGTTGTTGCCAGCCTGTTTTCCACGGGGCTCTGTGCTCATCTAGGCTCCTTACTTGTTGGGTCTGGTTCTAGCCCAGGTTGTCCTCCTTGTCAGTGGGGTGACCTCCATGGCTCTTGTGCTCACTGTCATTGGACCAGGCTATTTTTCTGGATGACTTCCTGGCTACAGCAAGCACTATGGCTGTGGGTGAGAGGCACCCTCCTCCATTCACAGGGTTTCCCTGAGGTCGAGTCCCTCTCTCTTGCCAGCATGAGGTGTCACTGGGGGATATGAAGCATGGAGGCGGTCCGTGGCCCAGGGTTGAGATCTATGAATTCTTGGAATGTGCCTGATGGAGAAAGGGAAGGATGAGTGAGTATCAGGGTTTCTTCGTTTTGCCAAGAATGGAAATAAGGCAGAGCATTGATGTCCACTCAAAGCCTGGTGGGGCATTCCTGGTAGAGAAATGAGCTACTCCATGACTTCAGAAGTCAAGTGTATTTTGTCTGGGGAAACAGTCTGCCTCCTCAGCATATCCATTCAGATTTGCACGTGTTCCTGGGTTTACAGGAATGTGGATGAAAACAGGGGCATCCATTGAAGGCCTGGGCACTTGCCTGTATGTTATGGCTGGAAGGACTCTGTATTAGGGATGCAGAAAGGCTTAGTGAGCATGGTGTCACATGGGAGGGGCAAAGAGAAATGTGTGATCATGAAGTCCTGCCAAGCAAGTCATAGACTCCAGTGTGGTGGGAAGTACCTGTACATGATGCTTTGTTGTAACGGCTCAGCATACACATCAACCTTCATTGGGAAACACAACCCATTTTCCTCCCCCTGGAAGGAAATTCTTTCTTTCTCTTCTCACAGCATTAGGCTTGACTGGATTGGCATCGCTCCCGCATCTAGGGTGAGCACATGAGTCAGGCCTGGCCAATCAGAGCATTCCCCCCCCCCCCCCGTTGGCCATGGTGAATGGTTCAGTGTTGGGGTAGGTGACCCAAGCCTATGTGATGAGGTTGAACCCAGAGATTTTTCTTGGGAATATTGGGATTGAGCTGTATTTTCTCTACTAACATGAAAGTAAAGCATTCAGAAATGAAAAATGCTTAGAAGTGAAGAAAGACATAATTCTAATAACTCTGAGTATCTGGATTCAGCCATACCTGAAAGCCAAACTATCAGTTAAATGAGCCTACAAATACCTCACCCTCCTTTTCTTTTCTTTTTTTTTTTGACTTGTGTTTATGTCACTACAACCCAAAGAATACTGTCTAACTCAAGATTTTAGAGATAGACTAATGCACTTGCCTCTACTTGAATACCTGCGTAGATAAGATGGCATTCCTTCTTGAGGCAGAAAGACCTAGATTTAAAGTAGCGCTGTTTCAGAAGTGTGGGTTTGTGTGTGTGCATCTCTTCTGGGAGAAATTTGTAAATGCTGCTAGCTCATAACTGTTTTTTTGTTTTTGTTTTTTTGCTAATGCTTTATGCTATACTCAAACTTAACTGCAAATGCTTGGACCAGGACCTGGGAATGCCTGATATGTGGCAATGCCCTGAAACTGGTCAGCAGGCCACCCTGGAAAGGCGGGAGGAGGCAGGGAGCTCAACACTACCCAGTCCCCCAACTACTGTGAGCCTCTGACCAACTAAGTCATGTACACGAAGCTATGGCATCATACTTGCCTGTTTATTTTACCATATTTCCCCCCTTTTCTAACGATGATTTATTTTATTTTGTAGTTCAAAGATAAGTCTTGGTTACATCTTGGTCTACCCTTTTCTTGTCCACTTGTTGGCACTTCGCATGTGAAAACCCAGGGTCTGAGAGAGGGCTTGCTCTTACTGTGGTTGGTAGAGTTCTTGCAAAGGATCAACACGGAGCCCTCTGAGCTCTTCCCTAGGAGGGAGCAGTTCGTGAAAAGAACTCAAGGGTGTACCTGCACCCACAGAGCAGGGCAGGGTGGACAGAGCAGCCCCAGCAGGGCTAGTCCCAGTCTTCAGCCCAGGCAGACTGAGGCAAAGCCGAGGCAGGCGATTCCCCAGCAGGGACGGGACACCTACGGAGGTCCATTGCATAGCAGAACCGGAAAATTTACAGGGTAGACCGGTCTTCATCCACGGTTTATACAATGACACTGGGGCCTGTGTCTCTCACCCTTGTCTCTGCTCTGCTTTCCTCAGTGTTGTTCCCATCCTCAATTCTCAGTGTGGGACAGAGCTACTGCCCTTTTGGGCCTTCACCTGTGGTAGTTTCTGAAACAGACTCTGATTGGCTGACTTGGGCCACATGCCCTCCCCAGTCAAATGCTAGGAATTAGCATGGAGTACTCTGATGGGCTGGCCATTCTGGAGTAAGTAAGTAAGTGTACCCCCTTGATTGACAGGTCTATCAAATTTCAAACAGAGTGGGTGTGGTTAATTTCCAAAAAGGAGGGACGCTAGGCAGACCCTACAGCACATGAGCTCTTCCATAGCCAGCGCAGAAATGCCTTCTTTTCACGTGACAAATACGATGGCTGTTGGCTTGCTCACAATTGGTGGATTAGAAGGTTGCACTCGATTATCAGGGTCTGCATGGGTGCAGAATATGGGTACAGGGAATACACGCTCTGTTATTTGCCCCATCTGAGCTTCTCTGGCCTGCCAGGCTAGAAAGTTCACATCGACTTAGTTTGGAGGAAGGAGGTTTCTATTTGCACGTCAGAGGAGCTGATCCAGAAATCCCAGGACACATCATTAACTTGCTCCCAACCTCTCCCCTATCCCATTTCCCTGCTTCTCCGGGGCGGTTCCTCCCTCCCCGTTAAGGGCCTCGGCTTGGGCGGGGGCGGGGTGGCGGCGGAAGCCCAAGACACTGGATGTAGCTGAGGACCCTCTTCTTCCCATAATGCCCTGCAGAGGTCCTCAAAAGTTTTTCCTCTTGGGACGAGGGACAGTTCTGGGGTCAGGTGCTTTCTTTTTATCTTCCAACCTGGATGGACAGAAACAAACAAGCAGACAAACACACACAAGAGAAAGGAAGAGAGCTCCGAAGCAATTTGTACAGTTTACTCTGAGCTATTTTTTTCTCCCCAGTCAACAGCGTCCTGGCTGGTGAAGGGAAAAGGACAGTGACCTGGACCCTCGGGATCGAGAGCAGCCCTGGCTGCTGAATAGGGGCCCTTGGCACCTTCTCTGGGCTCAGTGCCCCCATTCCTGAAACAAGGCTCAGTACCCTCAGCCTTCCTCAGCCCAGACTTTTGGGGCTCTATGGCGATGCTGGAATTATGAATCTTTGTTTCTTTCTCAAAACTGCTCCTCACACAAGGCAGAGAAAGTGGTTCCCTTCAGGCATATGCAATTCCACACAGACTTATTATTTTTTTTAACAAAGTTGCTTTTCAAGAACAAAGAGAACTTGGACAAACATGGTCCAGATAGTCTTCCTCTTATAGCACAGATACTCTTCCTCTTACGGTTTAACAGACCCCGAGTCCCTGTTCAGTAGTGACTATGAGACATGATTCAAATACCAACTCTGTCTTTTTTTTTTTTTTCTGGGTGATCTTGGGCAAATCACTTTGCTTCTCTAAAAGCGCTATTTCTCCTTAAGGTAGGGAGGAGTATATCTATCTTATTGGATTGTTGAGATGTGAAAATATGATAATGGATTTGAAAATTGTAAAAAATCATACAGGAGACAGGGATGAGCTGTTACTAAACTCTCACTCAAAACTGGCCTAGGAATGATCCAGAAATTCCTTCAGGCCTGTTTGTACTGTGTCTTGCACGTAGCAGAGACGCGGCAAATATTTGTTGAATGTTTGGAATCCCAGGGGCTGTTTTTGAGTTATAATGTTATATTTTGAGTTATAATCCAACTAGACAGAGCACTTGGGCTGTGCTAAGTTACATTCCAGGTCTCTGATGGGGCAGCTGGGGCGGCAGGTTTGGGGACAGGATCAGGGCTGTCTGGTCCCTGCTTGTTGCCAAGGTCACCTACAAGCCGGGCAGGGAGCATCTGTCGGCCAGGGTGGGAAGATGGCCTCCTATCTTCTATTAGGTGATGGGTGTGGGGAGGTTGTGTTTTTCTGCTTGAATTGTAGCTCTTTTCCTTCTTTCCTTCTGGGAATAAATTACTATGGCTTTATAGCCCTTACAGGAGTTTCTGGAAACTCCAACTGGATGAATCCCAAAAACTGAATTCTTTTTGTAGTTTCCAACTCCCCCAGATCCTCATTTAGAAGGAAAATGGGGTCAACTTCCTTACCTCCGACAGACACCCAGTTGTCCTCTGAACGGGGTCATTTCTTGATCGTTCAAAATCACTTTTCCCCAGTGGATTTGGAGAACATGGCTGAGCCACCCAGACACACAGGCATTTCCTGAGGGTGAAGAGGCGGCTTTGGAAACCATGTCACCTCTTTGGCCAAGTGCTCGACCCAATCAGGACAGAGCATGGGGCTGGCGGAAGCTGACCTGCCGCCCAGTCTCATGAGCCCGTCTTCTGTTCTCGCTCCCCATAAACATCCATCGAGATCCATCATTGCTTTTATACCGATGTAAGTGCATATGGCTTAAGAAACACCTATGATGCTATATTGTCAATTCAATTCAACTCCCTAGTCCCCAGCCCCCATTTTAGAAAAATGCTCTGTGCAGCCAAACATCTGTAGCCCGGGATATGTAATCTCCCTCTATTTTGCTTTGCTCCAGACAAAATGGTGAAAAAGCTGAAATTTATGCCTTTGGAATCTGAGGCATTAATTGTTGTAAGTCAGCCTTTGGTGCCCAAAGGTAACAATTACTGCGCTCATTAATAGATTTCCCCAGCCTCGCTCATAAAGCAACTCTGGCAGTGTCTCTGCGGACAGGGCGGGGGAAGTGCACCCGGGGATCATTAACAGTCAAGTACCCTGGGCGAAGAGGGAGGCCACACCCTTGCCCCTGGGCCTGCCCAGGGGACATGTGGACAGGAGAGGACGCTTACACAGTCCCCTCCCCCAGGGCTGGGCACATGAAGGGGCATTCTGTCAGAGAAGGACCCCTCATCTTGGCAAATTCCCTCAGTCAGTGGCTCAGAAGCATGGAGACTGGATGGCTTGCATTTCCATTAGGACAGGTGATATTTTTCTCTTGGGAACACCAGGGATGGAGAGACCTTCATTCAGGTCATGGGGTCCACCTCTTGCCCAGGGTTGCTCAGCAAGACAGTGCTGAGTTGGGTGCTGTGACAATGAAGAACAATGTACAGGACTTCCCAGAGTGCTGGGTATGCTTCTCAGTTGGCTTTGGGCCTGGGTTGTCTCTCTTTAGTTGGAACACAAAGTAGATTTCAAGCCAAGCAATGCTTCTCTTCTGTAGATGGAACAGAAGTAACAACTCTAAGGTCACACCTGTGGCCACTGGAGAGGGTAGATCAGGGGCTGTGTGCTGCTAGAAGGAAGGTTGCTTCTGTCCTGGCGTTTGTTTGTACGTGGGTCTGGGGAAAAACGCTGGACTGGGGGTTGGAAAGGACGGGCAGTTAGTTTCCAGGATGACACCCCCAATTTTATATTTATATCTATATTTGGATGGGATCCTTGTCTGTCTTCTTTTGGGATTCTGGTGTGTTGAAAGAATTATATGAGAGTTGGATACAGAATATATGAGGGCTGGTGGAAGAATCTCCACCAGATTGTTAGCTAATGAACCTCTCTGCACCTGTCTGTGAAGGGCGCCCTAGTTCCCACGCGAGACGTCACCATGAGGGTGACTGCCTCTCTGTGCAGTGTGTGTGTGCTTCTTAGGGCAGTTTCATTCTCCCCAGCAGCTTACTCAGATGAAGTGACCAAAACCTTCCTGAGCTCTGGAAAGACCTTCTGGCTCTTGGGCAAAGCCTGGATCAGAGAGGCTGCTGTGCTGCCTGGGACACACAGCGTGGTGACTAGCAGGCAGTCTGCTTCCCAGGGTCCATGCCTCCCACCTCTGAACTGTGTTTCCCCATCAATTCCACCAGGTCAATGAATAGGGGTAGTTACCCCTTTGTTTCTTTAGCTGTGGTAAAATACACCTGGCATATAATTTACCATGTTAACCAATCCAGTGGCATTTAGCATGTTTTCATTGTTGTGCACCTGTTACCTCTATCCAGCTCCTGGACTTTTTTTTTTTTTTTTACCATTCCTGTGCCCATTAAACAATGACTCTTCGCCAACCTCCACCCAGCTCTTGGTAACCTCTAGAACTTCCTGTTTCTAAGAATTTGCCTGTTCTAGTACCTCGTGGAAGTGGAATCATTAAGTATTTGTCTCTTTGTGTCTGGCTTATTACATTGAGCATAATGTCTTATAGTTCATCCCTGTTGTAGCAGGTGTCAGAACCTGTTTGTAAGGCTGAGCAACATTCCACTATTTGTATATATCACCTCTGTTTACCCATCCGTCGCTCCATGGACATTTGTGTTGGTTTCACCTTTTTGACTCTTGTGAATAAGGCTGCTATAAATATGGTGTACAGACCTATCGTGTCCCTACTCCCAATTCTTCTGAGATATACGTAGAAGTGGGATTGCTGGATCATACGGTAATTCTATGTTGAATGTTTTGAGGAATCACCATACTGACACGTATTTTAACTTTCCCAGTGGAAAGGCAGGGCTGCAAGGGTGGTGTCTGATAAGACCCCCCCCCCACCACATTGGGCCTTTCCTAAGTTAGGGATGGGGGCTGTGTCTGGACAGGGCGGCCCCTGGAACTGACATGGGGTCTCCTGGATCAGCACCCTCCTTCTGGTTCAGTCATGTACTGGCAGGGGACCTTGGACAAATCATTGAACCTGTCAGCCTCAGTGTTCACATCTATAAAATGGGGATGACACGTTGTTGGGACCTCAGAGAGACGTTATACATGAAGTACTGTGCATGGACTTGGCCACAGGGAGCTCTGTCCAAGGACTGGGGTTTTCTTCTCAGAGGCTAGCGACCACCCTGTGTGTTAAGGTGGTCGATGTCCCCACTGGGCCATTTGGCTGTGTCTAGCTGGCCTGCTCTGCAGTGGAGGGAGGACCATTTTGGTGGGTGCCCAGGCCCCACCTTGAGCCCTGGATGTTACACACTCACTGTAGAGCCTTCCAGGTCCCAAGGCTGAGGTGGCCCGTGGGGAAGTCGACATGGAAATCAGCCCACAGTGCCGGGGGTTTATTATCTCTGGTCTCCGGTGCTTCACGGGTCGTGTGATATGGCTAATCCTTAATTACACCTAATGTTAAAGGTTAGTCCACCTCTGGGATGTTTCCCAGCTTGAAGGTGCCTATGGAAAATTAGTTCATTGGTAAAACAAAGTGTCAGGTTACAAGCTCAAACGGCTCCCGCAACCCACAGCGGAGACAGGGTGGGCGGGGTGCTAAGCGCCTGACTCATCCATTACCTCTCACGGGGTGTCAGATGAATGTTGCCCCTCCAGAAAGATAGTATCACATCCAGAGGAAGGACGAGTTAAAAGGGCTTCACAAGCATCGAACAATCACTCAGACGGACAGAGGTCAGCATGGGAAAGACCAGGCCTGGGAAATTACATGCTGATGGTTCAACTTCGCTGTTTACTCACAAACGTCCCCCACCCCCACTGCTGCTGTGTTTTGTACGGTCAATGGAGACACCGCCAAATGGTTGAGCAGGTGCTGGCGCCCCTGACTCCACCCTGGGCAGTGAGCGCCTCAGTGGGCCTAAAAGTCCTCCCAGCCAAGCACCTGATAGGTCCACATATTTTGTGGGGTGGCCATAGTGGGTGCACAGTCTTGGACTCACAGGGAGAAGACCTTGGCAAAAGGCTTCAGTGATCTTCGTCCCTTTTTGCTGTCAGTTAAGTGGGGATCATTATTCATGAAACTAAAATGAGATAAGCACATGGCACGTAGGAAGTGCTCATTGAGTGGAAGTTGCTGCTTCTATCATCGACCCTTCTCTTCATCATCTCCTACGAGCCAGGGCATCTGCAGATTCTCAGGATCTAGGAGAAAAATCCGACATCTGTCCCTGTGTCTGTATGCTCACGGCGCCTATCAGCTGCCAGGGCCTGGAAGGAGGTGGGTATTATTAAAGGCCTCCCTTGCCCCAGCTTGGCATGCCACCTAACCCCACTGCTACCTGAGAGAGCCTCACCCTCCTCAGCACCTCACCCTTCTGAATTTGCAAATAATCTTTTATCTACCATCCGACTGTCCACATGGGTTTTTACCGTGTTGCAGTCGATCCTGTCGGAGAAGGTCTGTCTTTGCAAAGCCCGGTTAGCATGTTTATTTATTAGGCTCTCTTAGGATCGGGTAAGAGTAATTACAGGACATTATGGGATTTTGCCCACTGGACCCAGTTTAAGTAGTTACTGATTTTGGGGAGGGGTGTAGGAAGGAAGATGGCAAACAGCAGGAGTTTGGGGGTGGGATGGAGGTCTGAGCTTGGAGCACGTTGACTTTGTTGGACAATGTCGTCATGCCACTTGGCTGTGATGACAATCCACTTGAGTTACATTGCATTACAGAAAAAAAAAAGTGGCAAGAGTCCAGTGGTTGGAATGCAGACACCCACATGTATTTATATTTGCAATGCTTGGACCATGTGTATGGGGAATCAGCGGACGAGGAAGTTGTGGAGCTGAAAATAACATATGTCTGTCTCAAGTGCCAGAGGAAATTGTAGCTCTGCTGAGAAGGGGAAGGGGACAGATTTGGAGGTCGGGGGGAAGAAATATGCTCCTTGCTCAACCACGGTGTTGCTACACAAGCCCCCATTTCTCTCTGCATGTAACCAGCAGCCACGGAAATGACGGACAGGAAAACAAATGCAAAACGGGGTTGGGGGTTGATTGCTTCTTTATGAGTTGGTTGGCTTCACTGAGTTCTGGATTGAAAGTAAAGTTCTGGCAGGTTGAACTTTGACCCTCCCATACCCCCTTTCCTGTGGTTTTCTGAGTTCCTTGGGGTCCTGTTCATTATGGCAAAGCTGAAACAGGTCGAGGTGGGGATGGTAAGAAAGGGACCCCTCATTCACCGGAAAAAACTCCTCGACTTAAAAATGATTAAAACCGAAATCTCCAAACCAATTACTTTCAGTCTCTTGAGAGAGAGAGGATTGTCTAGGGTTTTTTGGGACTCAGGGACCCCTCAGATTACATTTCTTTGTGAAAAGGGGTGCTATTTTTAAAGCTTGGTTACCGCCCTCCAACTTCAATCCCGTGTGTCTCTGAGTATAATTAGAAGGGACTAAATTAAAAAAAAAAAGAAATAATAGATTGAATTCACATCTTTTTAGAAAAATAAATCTTCAGAAAAGCAAGCAACTGGTTTGACATCTTTGTTTTCCGTGTTTCACAGTGTCACTCTGATATCATCAGACACAGCCTCAAACTCAGAGCACGCTTGGTCTTTGCAAACGAAACTCAGTAGCAGGACCCCAACTCTGACACTGATTCTGTGACACATCTCTCTCAGGGCACTTCTGACAACCAGAACCCCAGTTCAGAACCCAGAACCAACTGCTAGCTTCCCACCAAGTCCCTTCACTTAGAACTAGATCCCCCCAGATCCCCAAGGTTTTAACATACACATTGGGCAAGCCACCTACCCTTAACTCCCCCCGCCTCAGTTTTTTCATCTAATAAATGGACATAATACTCTTGCCACATGCCAGGCCAGGAGAGAATGGGACAGTTTGGAGAAACACACAAGGCAGGGCTTGGAGGAGCTGGGAAGTGTCATAGTCTGATGACCTATTGCTTCCTGCCTTGTCCTCACCTTAGCCATGTTCATGCTCTAATCTACCTTCTGTTCAGGGGTGAATTCAATTTGTTGGGGATACTGGGGTTGAGAACTTGAGGCTGGGGACCTCTATCTATCTTAGTCAGAGCACCTCTTACAGGCCAGCACTTGGCACCAGTTGCTTCACTGTGGTTTGCTCAGTTATACTCAAGATAATCTATGGGAGTGACACCGATGGTCCCATTTCACAGGTTGGGAGACTGATAAGCAGCTGCTTCTTTAGCAACAGCTGAAACAACTATACACCTTTAGTAGTTTAAAAAATATTTTACAACCAACCAAAGAAAAATTATGCAGCTGTCTGTGGGGAAGGATGGGGAGGTGAGCAGAGCAAGACATTCAAAGATTAGGATCTTGGGAGGGGAGCATCAGATTGTAATATCCCCCCTAAATTTTTATCTACTCAGATTATGACCTTCTTTGGAAACAGGGTCTTCATTCTGGATTTATTGAGGAGTGGTGTCTTTTTAAAGAGAGGAGAGGACACAAAGACACAGAGGAAAGAAACCACGTCAAGTCTGAGGCAGAGGTTGGAGTGATGCACTCACAAGCCAAGGAATGCCAGGCACTCCCAGCAATAGGAGAAGCAAAGAAGGAGCCCTTTGGAGGGAACATGACTCTGCTGACACCTTGATTTTGGACTTCTGGCTCCCAGAACTGAGAGGAAACAATTTTTTATTGTTCTAAGCCACCAAGTTTGTGGCAACTGGTCATGGCAACCTTAGCAAACTAAGACATCCAGTAGCCTCTGGTTAGCCGTTTACATTTGGTCACTAGAAAGGAGGCAGGAGTGCATGCTAAGCTCACATACATAGCAAATGCTTGGCACTGTAAAGGGAAATGTTGTTTCTTTGGGAAAACAAGACGAAAAGGCAGAATTCCCCTGCTCTTGCCTTGGCGCCTGTCTTAAAGATAGGATCCACAAGTCTGCAGAGGAGTCCAGCAGCGTGAGGTGTGGGATCAGGGGAGTGATGTAAGATGACATGATTTATTGCTTTGTTAAGCAATATTTTCAGCCATGGCTCTTGCTTTCAGGCTGAAACGATTGCTGAAGTAACAGGCGGGCCAAGGGAATTTGAACACACAGAGAGCATCTCCGGCGAAGGGCGAGCGAACATGGCTGATGTTTCTATTGGGAAAGAGGGAGGGGAGAGGTTTGAAGACTTAACTTGGGAAAGAAAAACTGCTCTGAGTGACCAGATGACATCACCAAGAATTTAGTGACAGGAGGGTACGGGGGATATTGAAGTACGCTGGTTGAGCCACATCTCCAAGGGACTGCTATGAGAAATCCTTCAAACTGGGACAGCAATTAGAGACCTCCAACCCCAACAGGTGAGCAGGCGCTGGTAACTGAGAGGCCCGGGAAGGGTCAAGGCTAAATGTGAGGCCAAATTTTGAAGAGAACAAATGATCTGATAGATGGAGAACCAGCCAAGAGCAAATTACAGCAGTTCAGCTGGGAGATGACTAAAGCAAAAACTAGAATCTTGGCAACAGTCATTGCTAAGTGTCCAGCCATCCATGTGTGAGTGCTGGGGCGTATGTGTATTCTATTTTTTTTTAAAGCAATTAAAAAATCTCATAATTACAAGAATGTATTAATGCCTCCAGAGGACTCACAAATGGTCATCTCTATCCAAAAGGACACCCAAATTTCTAACCTGGGGCCGAGGGTGTGGCTGGGATGACTCTACCTTGGGAAGCTGGCCATCTGTCACTGAGGGAGGGTGCAGACAGACCAGTTGTGTGCGAAGAGGAGGTGATCTGGGAGGGGGTAGGAGAGGGTCCCCTGGAGTGAAGGGTTCCTTGGCTCTGTGTCTGTCCTGCAGAGTTAGGACCACCTACCCGTGTCCATCTCTCCATTGCGTCCAGGGGACTGGTCTTCTCATTGGGCTCTTGGTCAGTGCTCAAATCACAGAGGTTGATAATTATTCAAGTCGATGGCAATGATACATGATTTATAGTGAGGTCATAGCTCCCACAGATTGAAGAGGACAGTGCAGGGCAGTGGCTGAGAGCCTGTGCTCTGAAATTCAATCCTGCCTCTAGCTGTGTGACAAAAATTATGAGGTCAACATATCCTATGCGATTATTGCATGACCTAACCTCCTCTGTTGGATAAGTGGGTTCTAGAACCGTAAGTGGCAGCGATGAAACGAAATGACATATGTGACAAAGAGAACGCCAGGCATGTAGAAAACTTGAAAAAATGTGAGCTGTTGTTTTCAGGTGCCTGCTCTGTGTTGAACTGTATTATCTTCTAACCTGCACTACTGCCTAGGCTGGAGGAGGTAGGTGTTCCTCCCTGATTCATATTTGAAGGAACGGAGGCTCGGAGGACTTGAGTAATTCGCCTGAGTGGCAGGACCAGGATTTGAACTCACAACTACGGGCCTCCAACTATTCTACAACTCTAGCTCTGGGTACGATATCACCATGGCTCAGATCAAGTTGAAGGGACAAGCAGCAATGGATGCCTCGTCACTGTTTCTTTTATGAGTCAGTGTCCTCGCCATCCCCAAGGCACCACCAAAAGTGCTTGATTATAAGTTTATATATATGTTCAACTTAAAAAACAATCCTGCCAATTTCCTATCCAATGTACTTGTACCAACTTACGTTCCCGGCAGCAACACAGGAGAGAGTTCTAGTCACTCCACGTCCTTGTCAAGACTTTGCAATATCTTAAGAAAAAAAAAAAAAAACTGTTCTGGTAGGTGTGTAGTGGTATATCAGTGATTATAATAAGCACTTCTATAGTTTTTTTTATGTTGAATACTTTTTCTTACGTGTACTGGCCATTTGGACATCCTTTCTTTGTGAAGTCCCTGTTAAAGTCTTTTGCCCTTGTTTAATTGAATTGCTAATATTTTTTTTTATTGAATCATAGGAGTTGTTTATATATTCTGGATATGCTTGCTAAGCTTTCTTTCTTCATGGTATTTTTGTTGAACAGAAATTCTCATTTTTCTTGAGTAAGTTAATTATATTTTTATAGATGCTAATGATGATAAAAGACTGAATTGTCACAGGAATTATTTCCTGTTGAATATGATTCCCTGCATTATATTTTTAATTTTTTAATTGCAGAGAAAGTTTTAACTTTAATGAAGCCCAATTTATCCATTTTTTCCTTTATGATCATTGCTTTCTGTATCTTGTTAAATTTCTTTTTGCTTATCCTAAGGCTATGAGGATATTCTCTCTGTCTTCTTCTAGAAGCTTTATTGTTTTACTTATACATTTAAGGCTACATTCCATCTGGGATTGACTTTTCTGTGTGGTGTGAGGTTGGGGTCACCATTAGCCTCTCCTTCATGTGGACATTCAGTTTGGCCCTGTAGTACACAATATGCAGTATGCAGTAGGCAGATAGATTATCTTCCCTCCATGCTTTGCAGATGCACCTTTTTTATAAACTTTGTAGCCATACATGTGAACATCCCTTCCTGAACTCTTTTTGGTTGGCTCAGTGACTACTTCAGGGATGGGTGGCCTGGGCCTCCCCATGTTTCCAAGGAAGATGGAAGTGCTGGACTCTTGATTTCTAAGGAGCTTCTGTGCTTTCTCTGCTGAAACACTTGGTCTATCTCGGCCCTTTTCTGACTTCTTCTCATTGACACAACTCATTGGCTGGCAAAATTATCAAAATAGCAAAGCCTTATATAACATTGACCATATATGACAGGCCCTGTTCTAAATATGCTTTAACTCATTTTATTTTTACACAAACCCATGATGTAATAGTTATTATTATGATCTCCATTTTCCTGACAAGAATACTTGGGTGTGTAAGACCACAGGTGGCACATGCTAGAGCTGAAATTTAAACCTGGTAATTTAGCCTTAAAGTCCATGTCCTTCAGCATGACACTGGACTTACTTTCAGCCAAGGGCAGATAGTGGGACGGTGGGTGACAAAATCACCTTGCCCTACCAGGAAAGACCTCTGACTCATTACACTGAGGAACAAAATTTTTGTTGCATCCACAAAAACACTTGTTCTTACCTAATTTGAGTGTGCTGATCTCAAATCTGACATTAGTGTTACTCTGTAAGCTACAGTTATTTTGCAATTCAAGATTTTAGGTTTTCATCTTATTGTAAAATTTTCAACATTTAGTTTAACTTAATGAAGTAGAATGTCTTCTTGGGCATCATCTTTGTGAAAATGTAATAATCTATATAATGCAGTAAATACACTAAAAGATATGATTGCAGCAGAATTTGTCTACTATTTCAAAATAGAACATATTAAAACACTTATTTTAATCATAAAATTTGTGCAAAGCTTATTTAAATTCTGTTCAGGCAAAATTTTGCGTTTGTAGCTCTTGCGTTTGTGTACTTGTTGAGGACCATCTCATTTGATGCTCCATCAGTAGTCTGCCATCATGTTTCTGTCCCATCACCCCTGATAACGCTCTTCCATTGTCTTCAGATCTTGATGAAAGCATTCTCCCTGCTCACCACTAACAGCTCCAAGATTTTTGAGAAACTTATCAAGGTGACTGTTCAGGAAGTGAATTTTAATGCATAATGAAATAGAATGTCTTCTTGGGCACCACCTTTGTGAAAATATAATAATTTAAGGTCCATCGAATATACCTGCTTTTATCTTCTCGAAAGACAAGGCAGGAAAAGCAGAAATAATATGTTGAAAGCATTCACTTTCTCTATTCAAAGCCTGAACAAACTGCTTCATGAAGCCAAGTTTGATGTGAAGTGGGGGAAAAATGATCCTGTCTCAATTAACTACAGGTTCATTCACAATATTTTGCATCCCTACTTCCAGAGCTTCACATTTCGGCCACTCCTTCTGTGTCCAGTGTTTTTCCCAAGCTCGGCTATCCCACAAACACAGAAAGCAAGGATACTTCGTGAAACCTCTCTGTTGTCCTAGCAGGAAATTTACCATTTTAAGATCCACACATATGATTCAGTTATGCTCCTCATACTTCAGTAAGTCCAGGACAGTTTTTATGTCATTATAATCTTCTCGCAGATGAGTTGAATAACCAATTGGAACCGCTGCATAAACATTACTGTTGTGCAGGAGAACACATTTCAGACTCCATTTAGAGCTGTCAAGAAATAGCCGCCATTCTGTTGGACTGTAAGTGGTAGCACCTAGCTGGCTGAGACGACTACTGATATCATGACAGTAAACAGTGTTTGTCTCCGGAAAAAAAAGTTCACAAAAATTTGTTCACGCTTCCTGAAATGGGATACTTTAGCTAAGCAGTGAAGTACATTCTTTTCTTGAAGCCTGGAGGCTAATAACTCAGCTGCTTTCTTTGATAGGCCCAAATCTCTTACTAAGTCATTCAATTCGGGTTGGCTAATCTGCTGAGGGGTTAATGACTGCTTGACATCAGAAAAAGATCCTTTAGATTCTACAACCATTTCCTCATGCATCTTATCAAAATACACTTGATCACCATGTTCACTTTCTTTATCCTTAGAAGAAATAAAACAATTGAAAACTGGAACCAGGAGTGTCTCAGAGTGTGGGATAGGTTGTATTGCAGAAGGAATATTAGGATATGCGATCATATGCCGTTTTTTCTTGCCAATGCCCTTTGTATGGATCAGACAGAAATAACAGTCACTGCTGTGGTCCTTAGGTTCACGCCAAACCATGGGAATATCAAAAGGCATTCCTTTGTGTTTTCCTTTTGTCCAGTCACAAAGCATATTCTTGCAATTATGACACACAATATAAGGAGCCCAATTCTTGTCTTGATCGCCAAGGGCAACTTGAAAATAGGCAATATATGCACATGTCACAAATGATGAAATATTGCGGCTTTGACGTTGAAATGTGTAACAGCCACATATATAACAGAAGGTGTCAGGACTATTCCGACATTTATACCTACTCGAAGAAGCCATGATTCAATCTTAAAACAAAATAAGAGGATGTTTTTATCAGATAATAATTTTTTACATTTAAAAACAACTACAATTATGTAAAAGTGATGTTTGTAAAACATTAATTGCCTTGTGGTTATGTTCAATCCTAGAGTCGTTGCCCTTTAACTCCAATTTAAAAATCAATGCGTGCCAAAAAAAAAAAAAAAATCAATGCATGCCATTAACTGTAACAAAAAGAAATTAAAATTGCGGAAAAACTAGAGCATTCACCCAAAAAATGGATTTCAAATTTGGAATCAGCGATGCAGAAATATATAGAAACAGTTCTAAAACCTCATGCAACAGAAAATGAAAAAAGAATTATTCCCCAGAAAAAGAAAAATTGTCCCCAGTGTTGTCTGGGCTTCTGTAACAACTGGATGCAAGATTTTTGAATACATTGACTAATGTCTTTAAACTGGTTTCCTCAACTGGAACGTAAGAGAATAAAATTATATTTTCAGCTCTGACATTGCACAGCATCATTTATCTGGAAGATTCCTAAAGAGATTGTGGATTGTTTGGAGAGAATAGAACTGTACAGTGGGGAGCAGGGTTTTGGCAGAGACTGGAAGGAGCTACAGAGCATGGTGAGAGCCGGGTTGGGGTTGCAGGGGTCAGGAGGTAAGGAGGAGGGAAGGGGGCCAGCGTTCCAACCTTGTCCTTTTCTATCTGTGTGTCACCTTCCTGGACCCTCCGATCCAGTCGTCCGGGTTCCATAATGGAGGAGGGGGTGATTCCTAGGTGCAAAGTTGACTAATTGACCCCCCTTCGGGGAACTTGTTTGAGAACATTCTTATTTATTCCCAAGGTTACGGTTCCTGTGTGAGCCTCCTGGGAGGCGGTTTCTCTGCCCAGATCTGGCTAATTGTTCACCCACCGTGTCCATTCACTGGTGAGATCATACCAGGCTCTTCCCCACAGACACAAAGGTCGACCAGCGCGGCCGAGTATCCTCACTAGCTCGTCAAGCCCGAGGTCAAGGGCCTGGGAACAGTCTTTTATCATTAACTCCTGGAAAAGGGTATTATCAGTGCTGGTGTTAGTGGGGACGGTTAAAAAATAACTTAGAAATGTCACACAAGTAATATATATATATATATATATATATATATATATATATATATATATATATATATTATTTTTAGAAAGAATTTAGTAAATTCAGATACACAAAAAAAGAAAAGAAGGAATGTCACTTGCATTATCTTAATCCAGAGGTAACTGCTATGATCATTTTTGGAGTGATTCTCTTTATAGATGTTTTGGATCTCTTTCTTTAGTGATCTCCTTCTGTCTTCCTCTCTATGTATGTATGATTTACATAAATATATAATATATAATACATACATACACATTTATATAGTTACTTTTTTTTTGGTAAAAATAGGTTCCACTCTTTTGGAGCTGGATTTCTAAATCTGATGCACTATTGTAAGCCTCTCCTACCGCGTCAGCATCTTTTGTCACTTTTAGTGACCATATGACAAACCATAGGAGACAGTTTCTCATTATACACAGTGCGCATCCTTATTCATGCATTTTTGAACACATTTCTCATTATTCCCTTAAGATATTTTTTAAACTATCAAATGAACATGTCCCTGTGATTTTTTTTTTTGGAAAGATAATGAAGTCCCTAATACTGTCCTCATCATTGTCAGTAAACATTTATATAGCACCAATAACATTAATAACTACTTTTTAATGGAATGCTTTATATATTAGCATGTTTCTCTCTCTACGTTATCTCATTTAATCTTCCAGAGAGGTGAAGAACGGTGAGGTTCGTTTGTTCCCATTTTACGGCTGTGACAGCAGAGGCTTTAGGTGGGTCACTCAGCTGAGAAGAGGAGGGAAGGGAGGCAGGTCTGGGGTGCTCTCCCCTCTGCTGAGCTCCCTGCTGCCGGCAGGGTGTGTGGGCCCGCTCAGCATGAGGCCCTGGCTCTCAGATGCTATGGCTGGGAGAAGGGTGCCTACGGAGATTGACATCTGCCCAAGGAGAAGCCCGGATGACGCATGCGCGGCTCTGTGATGAGAGGTGGGCCACCGCTTCAGAACAGCTTTCCTGGAGCCGAGCCAAGAAGGAGGGGACAGGGAGCCACAGAAGAGCAAAGAGAACAGGCCAGGCAGGGGACGCAGCATGAGCAAAGTGGTGAAGTCCAGGAAACCCGACCCACCTCCCTGCGACTCACTCAAAGCCCTGTGTTGAGATCAGCTTACAGGAGGTCTGTTCTAGCACCTTCTCCAGACACTGACAGCGAATGTGCAGTGTCACAGGCAACGGTGGTAATAACGGAAATTTAATTTTCTGTTAAGCGGCCTACATATATTTAAAATATTTCATTCTATAGATGGACATGCTTTTCTGATCCCTCCCTTTGTCCGTCAGGATGGTAATAGCCTTTCGCCTGATTGTAAGAATATTAGGTATTCAGTTGTAAAAGGTAAAATCTTACACAATGCAGACACGTAGGAAGAGGGGAGCCAAGGCTAGCACAGCCTCCCCATCCTGAGATAGCTGCTCCGCCCCAGCTCCCACACTTCCTCCAGGCCTATACATTCATGAGGGCTTCCCTTTCCAGTTTTACATAAATGGGATCGGGCCAGACACACTCTTCTGTGGCATGTTTTCCCACTCAACAATCTGTCTTGGACACCTTCCCCGTCACTACGTATGGATTTCCATCATTATATTTATTTATTTTTCTAGCGTCTGACTTGCAATAATTAAAAAGGTCAAATTTCCGGTATATAAAACGTTCATTAAAATGCATAGAAATTGGGGTTTGATGCTCAGATGAAAGGTCCTTCATCTTTTCAAATTGGCATGGGCTTTGTAAGCCATGGCTGCCCAGGAACTAGGGATCTTCCTGTTTATATTTTTCCTGTTTACATTTATCTTTTTAAGTTTTTTAAAATTTATTTTTATTTATTTATTTTAGAGAGGAGACAGAGAGAGAGAGAGAGAGAGAGAGAGAGAGAGAGAGAGAGAGAGAAAGGAGGGAGGAGCAGGAAGCATCAACTCCCATATGTGCCTTGACCAGACCAGTGCAGGGTTTTGAACTGACGACCTCAGTGTTCCCAGGTCGACGCTTTATCCACTGCGCCACCATAGGTCAGGCTCCTGTTTACATTTTTATTTTGCAAACCTTCCAACGACTTAGAGTAGAGGACCCGTTCAATGAACTCTCAAATACCCATCCTCCGGATTCGGCAACCATCAAGGTTTCGCCGCATTTGCTCTGTCTATCCTTGATGTATTTTCTTCTTTTGCTGACATATTTTAAAGCAAATCCGGTTATCTTGTCCTTTTACCCTTGTGTCCTTTGGCATGCATTCCTTAAAAGTGAAAACAACATTTTCTTACGCAGCCGCCATGCCAGGCAGTACTACACCTAACAAACTGAACCTTGATTCCCGGGCCACCTGCCTTATCACCGGGATCCCCTGATAGCCCCAAACTGTCCGTATTTATTTATTTTACAGCTATTTTGTTTGGATCAGGAGCCAAACAGGGTGAATACTTTCCGTTTGGTTGTTGTGTTCCTCAACTTTGTTTTCTAGAGCATTTGTCAAGTAATACTAATTCACGTAGTGAGATAGCAATTCATGAATTTCATTTATACTGCAGCCCTTCTGTTTATGTCAAGGGGGAAGTCTTGGCTTTTGGGGACTATGTGTGTAGCACTAACCTGGGGGACTCTTAATAACTCCCCTGCTTTCTTCGTCAGTTTCTCTCCCAACCTCCTTCCTCCATCCCTTCTTTCTTTCTCTTTCACAGTCTTAAACAGGCAACCTTCTCTAGCTAGATTTTAATAATATTATTTTCTTTGCATGTGGTTACTAAGCACCATTATCTTCTATTATGGTAACTGATGTGAATATTCTACTTAAGGTAGTATAGTATTTAAAAATAAAATAAAATACATCTATTTGAGTAAAATGAATGGTTCAGTTTAAAGGAAGGCCACCAGGTGGATGGCATGCAAACACAACAACCCTTCAGGAAACTGCACTTAATTTAATGTTTTGTTTGTTTTTACTTTTCGGCAACTCATGGTTGTATTGCGGATGTGGACAGTTACACGGGGATGGCCTTAGGCTTCTGCACTGTTTCTCTGTGTCCCCAGGCGAGGGTAGTGGCTGCTTCTGTATCTACTTTCCATCATGTTTCTGCCTCATCCTTTTTTGGTAAGTTTTCCTTTCTCATTCTCCCACCCTCTTCGGATTTGTTACTTCTCAAGCGCTATGAGCTGGGAAACAGACAAGTTTGTTCTGGCTGTACCTAAAATAAGAGAAAATAGGCTGTGAGTGAGGGTCAGATGGGACAAACATGAGGCTAGTTCTTTCTTAGGCCCTTCCTGTCCCACCTCCTGTTTAGCGTCACCCAGCTTACATCTCCAGGGTTGCTAGAAGGGTGACTGTTGGCATGGTAATGAAAGCCATTGCTATTTATGGCAGGTATAGTGACAGACAGGAGGATCATGGGTCCCTAGCATTCCCACACAGATGTTTCAGGCTATGACATAAATTTGTGAGTTGCCTCCCTTTACCCCTATAGTATTTTGATGTGGAATTAGCATTATGACCTTTGATTCGGGGAGACACCGATCTGTGGCCTAGAGAGGCCACGTGGTTTTCCGATGGCCACACAGCTGGCTTATGGCCAAGAACCAGGTCTTGTCGATGTAAGAAATGTGTAGACGTTTCAGAAGCGGTTATTTGACCCAGACTGACGACATATGCCGGGGAGCGAGACCTCAAATACTCTGGAGAATAACAGTTTTGCAGCTTCTCTTATGCATCTGAAATGAAGGAGGGGACAGATGGAAGATGACATGGAGGTGGGAGAAAGCAAGATGGTGGTAGGATTTCCCAAGAGTTAAGGTTACGCGCATGTTTTAGAGGGAGGGGCCTGAAACGGGGCATCTCAAAGACGTGCTGACCCGGACGCACAGAAACAATGGGCAGGGCTTGCTGAAGGCAACGGTAAGCCTTTCAGGAAAGAAGTTATATGCCGGGGGTGCGACTACCCACCATGATCCCCCCATTAGCAATTTATGATCATATCACCCCATGGGAGTATTTTGCGCTCTATCTTCTTGTGTGCTCACCCCTGGGCCACATGTACCTGGGGGTTCTGAACAGTGAGTGTCCGCCCGAGGAGGGGGTGCTGGGAGGGAAACGTCCCCAACTGCCACGAGCCAGAAGAACAAGGGCATTGGGACAGGCCGATTCAGGGGAGTTCAACCGCTAGGCATCAGGCTCTTAACGTGGTCAGCATGTCCTCAGCCAAACGGACAGCTGGGCTGGAGTGGGGGCCAAGAACGCTAAGTCCTTGTTATCCTTAGCCTCCTGGCCGTGGAAGGCAGAGCAGGGTCCCAGGAGTTATTGAGCTGGGTTCTGGAGCCTTCATGGCTGTGTGTCCTGGGCCAGGAAACCTTTCCCAGCTCCGAGCCTCGGCTGAAAAGAGGGGCTGGGACCTGGATCAGAGACCTCCAACACGATCCTGGCTCGGGGGCTGTCGGCCTCCCCCTGTGCCTCGCCGGATACCTCCGTAATTAAAACAACTCTGGTATTTTTGTTGTTGTTGTTTTTACATTCTTAAGACTTAATTGAAAGGGTTCTGATGCCAATGTTTTTTTAAAACACCGAACACAATAATGTTGCATGTTCCACTCTCACTTCCTCTTGTGTTTCCACTGCTGGGGTCATGATACTTCCCACCTCCATCGATAGTAACCAGGTCCCTGGGAGACAGTCTTGAATCTGTCCCCTCCTTCCCCCCTCCAGTCACTTCCTCAGTTTCCTTTTAGCCCCGTGCCATCATCCTGACTTTGCACAGCTCCCTTGCCTCCCCATTGACCTCCCTGCCGTTAGCCTCATGCCCTGCTCTCTCCCTGTGTACACAGTGGCTCCCACTGCCTGGCAGGAGAAAGCCCAAGGCATGAGGCCTTCCGGGCCTTTGGGTCCCGCTCTCCATGGTCTTCTCTTCCTCATTCTCCTCTGTGGCTAACCCCAGGGACTGTGTTGCTTCTTGCCATCTTGGAGCCATTGGGCATGTCCTCAGTGAAGCCTCCTGCAAGCACCTGCCCGAGCAGATGAGTTACTCCTGTGTCCCCACGGCTACTGTTATGTTTTATCATATTATTCCTCCCTGATCTGGGTTCTCCTTCTAGACCCAGGCTGCTCATAGTCTGGGGTTTAAAAATTCACCTTAAATCATAGACCCCCAGTTTCTCTAGCATTCTGGGCTCAGCAAACATTTGTTGAGCGAACTAATGAGTCTCCCCACGCCAGGTCCAGGGAGCTCTGGCCTCGCCATTTTGCTACTGAGGACATGGGGACCCTACCACGTCGACCCCTAGGATTGTGTGACTGCAGCTTTGTAAGCACCAACTTAAAAAAAAAGAAATCTGAATTATACAAAGACAGACGCATTTACACTGAGAGATGAGTGCAAACTCCTTCAAAGCCAACTGAATTGATCGATTGCTTTTCTATATAACACAGTTCGGGACGTCCTTATCTTCTTCCATTTTCACCAATATCGATTCCTCTCAATGTGGATCTAACTGTGAAGATTTGCTTTATGAACAAGTATTTTGGCCCTTTTAAGTTTTATAAATTATAAATCTCTGTTTTTGGTGATGGGTGTTCTTTCCACCAAATCCAGGTTTTCTGGGACAAATATTGCGGTATTTATTTTTAAACTTTATAAAATTAACTTTTTTTGAGCAATTTTAGGTTCATAGAAAAATTAAATGGAAAGCACAGAGAGTCCCCATAGAGCCCCTTGCCCCTCCACAACCTCCCCCAATGTGGACACCACACACCATGGTGCATTTGTTAAAACTGACGAACCCGCATTGACACGTCATTACCCAAAGTCCACAGTTTACATTAGGGTTCACTCTGGGTGTTGTACAGTGTGTCCGAAAAGTCACGGTGCACTTTTGACCGTGTGCAAAAGTGCACCATGACTTTACGAACACACTGTATATTATATAGGTTTGGACAAATGCTCCTATAAGCATTCACTTCCCAGCACTTCTGGCCAGTTCAAGGCACCCTCCAAAAGAGAGCCCTCAGGCAGGGGCTGTTGGATGCTTGCAGAAGGGCACTATAGATGTGTGTTGAAAATGTTAAGTGCCAAGGAAACGGGAGGGGCAGCTATGAGGCCTCAGGCCATTTGCACAAACCGTTTCCTGATTGCAGCAGCCTTCTCCATAGCTCTTTGAAGAGCTGGCACCTCATTTGTTAGCTGTCAGCCCAAAGTCTTTTTTTTTCTGACAGATTCTTTCCAAATTAACACCCAGCCACCTCCCCCAAATACTCCATCATCTCATCACATTTATTTCTTCCACAGTGGGTGTCACAATCAGAAATCAGCTGACGTATTTGTTTGTTTGCAGGTACTGCTGTGCTTCTACTGACTTAGAGAAGCATCTGGCTCATAATCGCACCTCCATAACTCTTTTCTGTCTACACATGTGCCTTGCCATCTACACCCCAGCTAAATATCAGCATGCCTTTCATGACCCCAAACTAACCACCAGCTAGGGGCAGTAAAGGCTGAGTTTGGGTTAGAGAAGCAGGTAGATGCTGCTTAGGTTTTCATGCACATTGGCCAAACGTTTACTCATCAGAAAAGTCTGAAATCTGTAATGTCCTTGTGCTTTGGGGGAAAGGCGATTTTGTAAGTTCCCTGAATGATTAGATATTTTATTTTTTAAAGATCTTTTATTTTTTTTATTCATTTTTTTTTTTTTAGAGAGGAGACACAGAGTGAGAGAGAGAGAGAGAAAGAGAGAGCGAGAGAGAGAGAGAGAGAGAGAGAGAGAGAGAGAAAGAGAGAGAAAGGGGGGAGGAGCTGGAAGCTCAACTCCCATATGTGCCTTGACCAGACCAGTGCAGGGTTTTGAACTGGAGACCTCAGTGTTCCCAGGTCAACGCTTTATCCACTGCACCACCACAGGTCAGACTGATTAGATATTTTTACTTCTCATGTAAAGTATAGATCCCTTCTGATAGCCCACTTATAGGTGGATATTCAATGGACAAGAGCCCAGTGAACATTCTTTAAGATCAATTTCATGTCATGTTTTCTGTGAAAAAGAGGTTTATTCCATCCCTCCAAAAATCTGCAGGGTATCTTGCTTCTATTTTGCTTGAAAAACTACATTTAGTTTACTTTGAAGATGAACAAAACTGAGATGCTATTATGTTCCTTCCCTACTTTGCGGCATCTAGACATTCCTTTGCTGTGAATACTCCAGAGAAACAGCTTTCTTTGATTCTTTTTTCAGTGTAGAAGATCAAAAGCTGCCCGAAATTGTTTCAAACAAAAAATAAATCTCTGAGAAGTCGGATTTGAAATTCCGCAGGGCCAGGGCCTGCGTCCACCGTGCTAGGGAGCCATGTAATGAGAGGAGAGTTGCTCCAATTGTGGTGTTTGCTCTCCTTTCTGCCTCTCTCCTCTCCTAGGGAAGCCCTGGCTTAGCCTCCACCATCTGCTTTCTCTTGTGAAATCTTAGAATACTGGGCCTAAAATTAAATTTATTGTAAATCTACGCAGGCAGGATCATTTCCTAAAGAGAGTGCTTAAAATAAATGACTGCGGAGCTCTGGAAAAACCCACTATTACTTGGAGATGAACACTCACATGGCAGGAGGTTTTGAATGAAGGATTCAGTTTTTTGGGGGGGTCTCATCCTAAATGCCACATATATTTCATCACCCCGATTCTACCATAAAGGAAGTACCTGGATCAATGCCTTATGCTCTGCTTTGGGAAGGTAGAGGGTTTAGCAACCACCCCCCTACTATTTTCTGGTGATTGGGACAGCTGTATTTTGGGCTGTCACGAGGTCTTAGAATGTTGGTGGATAGACTATGAGGGAGGGGAGACAGAAAAACCTCAGAAACTTCATGAGTAGAGGTCGACCACCTGGTAGGACATGGAAATCAGAGAAGAGGAGAGGTCTAGCGTCACCTGACAGATGCTTGGAGGAAAACCATAGAGCCTGGCTTCCAAGAAGTCAGCGATCACAGGATCTCCATGACCTTGCCCACTGGAGCTGAATCCTCAAGATGGGCCTTTCCCTGGTGCCCAGTTCAGCTTTGTCCTTGGGTTACATGTAAGCATTAAAGTTAGAAAACATGCAGTAAAATAGATTAATGGCAGAAGTTATAGAATGAAAACAAATACAGAAAAAAACAGGAATAAAAACACCATCCGTAATCCCGCCCACTTTGAAAAACAAATGATTACACTTTGGTATCATTTTATACTTAGAGCATGATGTGAGTGTATACATATATATAATTTAAGTATATACATATGTATATAGACATATGTACACATTTGAACCATAAATGTATATGCATTCATACTTGTTTTGATATATAGCTATTTTTGGCTTCTCCTGGTATATTGTAAAGATCTTTCATGTTCATAAATAGGTATTTTCATTTATATAACTTTAAAGTTTAATGTAAATAATTTTAGACTTAGTGAAAAAGTTGCCAAAATAGTATAGCACCAAGCTGTATAACCCTCTCCAGCTTCCTGTGATGTTAATGCCCTGCCTAAACATAGCATGGTGATCAAAACTAAGAAATTAACATTACTAAACTGCAGGCTTGCCTGACTAGGTGGTGGTGCAGTGGATAGAACATCGGACTGGGATGCGGAGGACCCAGGTTCAAGGCCCCGAGGTCGCCAGCATGAGCACGGGCTCATCTGGTTTGAGCAAGGCTCACCAGCTTGAGCCCAAGGTCGCTGGCTTGAGAAAAGGGGTCATTCGGTCTGCTGTACCCCTCCCCAGTCAAGGCACATATGAGAAAGCAATCAATGAACAATTGAGGTACCGCAACAAAGAATTGATGCTTCTAATCTCTCTCCCTCCCTGTCCCTCTCTTTGTCTCTGTCACAAACAAACAAACTGCAGGCTTTATTGAGACTTCTCTAGTCTTTCTACTGATGCCCCTGTTCTGTTCCCAGATCTAATTCAAGAGTCCATGTTGTGTTGGTGTATGCCTCCTTAGTCTCCAGCCTGTGACAGTTCTTTTCTTGTTCTTTATGACTTTGACATTTTTGAATAATATAGGTCATTTATTTTCTGGCATGCCCTGAAAAATTTTTTTCTGATGTTTCCTTATGATTAGATTGAGTTTATATATTTTTGATAAGTTACTGCACACGTGTCCTCAGTATATCATCGGGGCCTCCAGGATCTTAATGCATCTTGTTACTGGTGGCGTTAACCTTGATCACATGGTTAATGTGATGTCTGCTGAGTTCCTCTAATGTAAGGTCATCATTTCCCCCACTGCAATGAATAACTCTTGGGGAGACATATTGAAAGTGTGCAAATATCCTTTTTCTGCTCAAATATGAGCCTGCTGATTTTAGCATCCACTGATGGGCTGAGATTGCAACAGTTATTAACAGATGTTCTTCTAATAGATTTTCTGTTTGCTTCATTCTTTCATTTATTCGTTGGAACTTTTCTGTACTGAAGAACAGTCCCTTCTTATTTGTTTGTTTGTTCATTAATATTAGTATGGCCTCGTGGATGTCTGTTCTAGTCTGTGGTTACGATCCAATGCTACCTTGATTTATTTTCGTTGCTCAGTTGTTACAGATTTAAACTTTGGGTACTTTCTCTGCTTGGTTCTTATGCCTTTTTTTTTTTAAACCATATTTAATTTCTAAAATTTTCTTTTGGGCACTTCCTCACTTTCTGGCACATGGAGATGCTCCACCACATGTACACAAAGTGTTGTGTATTTTGCCTGAACAGTATTGGAATCAAACACTCTTTATAGGAACCCTCTTATTGGAGAATGGTACTTAGGAAGCAAGGTCCTCCATACTATTGGAATGTCATTGCTTTCATCAGACAGACCTTGGAAATATATATATATATATATATATATATATATATATATATATATATGTATATATATACATATATATATATATATATACATACACACACTATATATGTATACACACACACACACACACCAACATATTTATCTTCATTTCTAAAAAAAAACAAAACATAAATTTATGAATAGCTCTTAGTCCAATCCAATGCCACAGGATAACCTTCTCACTTTTTTATTTATAGCCTTTTCGTACATGAGAAACCTGGCTCTTATTATATATAATTTACTTAATTGTTCAACTCTTCTAGACATATAAAGCAGTTTCAGAATAGCTAACTCTTACTGTAACTAAAATACAATATTTGTGTGCGGTTCTTTTGTCTTTAGCCTAAAAAGAAACAGTCAACGTATCATTCCCCAAAGTAATTTAGGGTTGGTTCTTTTTTCCCCATGCCCTTCAGGGTGGTTATACGATTCACTTGTGATACGGTCAGTTTCATTTGTTACACTTGGTTTTTCATTTGGGGATCCTGCTCCATCTTGATTTCTTTAAGTTACTTACGGTAAAGTTCACTCTGTGGGCAGTTCTATGACTTTTAACAAATTCATGGAGTTACATATCCACCACTCCGGTAGCATCCAGAGCAGGTCAGCACCTCTAACAATTCCCTCATGTGTCCCTTTGTAGGCTAGTTCATTTTTCTTTTATTGCTGAGTAGTATTTCATTGTATAGATATATCAGAGGTAGATTTTTTTTTTCTATCTACTGGTTGAAGTACATATGGGCTTTTTCCAATGTTTGATGACTATGAATAAAACTGCTTTGAACATTTGTATACAGGGTTTGTGTGTGTGTGAACATACATTTTTATTTCTCTTAGGTAAAGAGTTTTTATTAGGGCAATACTGACCCTATAAAATGAGTTTTGTCCTTTTTGTATAGTCAACTTACCTAGAGGTATATGAATTTTATTGCTCTTTCAAAGATTCAAGTTCGGTTTCTCTATAATTTTTCTGTTTTCAATGTCAATAATTTCTAATGTCATTGTCATTATTTCCTTCCTTCTGATTGCTTTGGGTTAACTTTGCTCTTCTTTTTCTATTTTCTTAAGCTAAAGGCTAAGATTACTGACTTGAACATACTTTTCTGGAAATGTAAGGAATTAATACAATAAGTTACCTCTAAACACTGTTTTACTGTATCCTGCAAATTTTGTGTTGTATCTTTATTTTATTACAGTTTAACATAATTTTTAATTTTCCTGGAATTTTTTTTCTTTTTAATTTATGGATTATCTGTAAGTGTGTTGTTTAATTACCAAATATTTCGGTATTTTCCAAATATCTTTGTTATTGATTTTAACTTTAATTCTTTTATGATCTGAGAAGGTAGTTTGTCTGATTTGTATTTTTTAGATTTGCTAATGTTCAATGACCCAGAATATGATCTATCTTGGCTAATGTATACTTAAGGTTGTATGTTACCTTAAGACATAGTATGATTTTGGTTAAAGTGTTTCATATTGTCAGTTAAGTCAATTTGAGTTATAGTATTATTTAGGTCTTATAAATCATTAATTTTCTGCCTACTTTTTTATTCATTACTGAGAGAAGAGTGTTAATATTTCTACATAAAATTGTGGATTATAGATTTCTCTTTTCAGTTCTATCAATTTTTGCTTCATGCATTTTGAAGCTCTGTTTTTAGGTACATATGTATTTAGGATTGTTATGTCTTTTTGGAGAGAGTGATTTCTTTATTATTATACAATATTCTTTTTATATCCGATAATATTTCTTGTTCTGAGGTTTACATTGTATGATATTAATAGAGTGACTGGTTTATTTTGGTTAGAGTTTGCATGACATATTTTTCCACCTTTGTTCTTTTAACCTATTTATGTCTTTATAGTTAACATGAATATTTTGTAAATAGTATATAGTTGAGCCTTGCTTTAAAAAAATGTAACCTGGCAGTCTCTGCTTTTAAATTTGTGTGTTTAGACCATTCATATTTCATGTAACTTTTGATATGTTTGGATTAAAAATCTACCATTTTGTTAGCTGCCTCTATTTGTTCCATCTTATCTAGGTAGAATGAACTACTAGAAACTGGATTGTTGAAAGTGTTAAAAACTCTTTACAAGGATTATATGAAATGTTGCCAAATTGTCTTTTAGAAAAGCAATGTCAATTAACCCACCCACTAGCAAAGACGAGAGTGTTCATGATCACAGTTTTGGAACTCTGGGGAAAGCTGCGTTCATGGCATGAGTTCCTTTCCCTCATCACAGACCTGCTATAGGCTTGGAAATGCCTACTCTTGACCCAGGACTTCCTGGTTTCCGTCTCTGGCCAGTTCTCCCTACATGCAGCACCGCCAGGAAAGGGGACTGGAAGTGAAGCTAGAACAAATATTGATGTACCTCCGGCCAGACCGTGACTATCTAACGAGTTCTTCCCACGGCTGATTAAGATACTGAAAGAGCGTTTTGACATTTCCTGTCTCAGCAGTTCTAAACCAATTCCAAGGCACCGACCAACCACATCTATGCAACCCGAACAGCTCAAATTGGAGGGGATGAAGATTACTTTCTGATCAAGGCAACTTCTATTGTCCTGGCAAATAAGTAACTGAACCGATCTTTTAATAGTTTTGGTAGTGGGAGGATGTTGTGGTTTAGACATTTAATTCCAATTAAAATATTGAATGCTTTCTAAAGCAGCTGCTATTTAAACTGCCAATAATATTTAACATGAATTTGCTCACCATTTCCTATCCTCCTGCTGTATAATTTATAACACTAAGCTCTTTCAATACTCCAAAATGCCAGATAAACTTTTCTCATTTACTCTTAATTTGGTCACGCAGGATAATACCAACATCTGAAGGCTCTTTAAACTGCTTTTTAAAATGCATTCCTGTGAGCACCACCCGTGCGCCCTCTGCTCCTTGTCATCATCCATAATTATTTCCAATCCAAAGCAGCCCTTAATGCACTTATTAATCTGGCATTCTCCGCAGTGTGAAGCACATTCAGCTCTATTAATTTTTAAAAACTCCCCCCCCCCCTTTTTTTTATAGGGGACTGCAGATGCTTGGCTATTACTGAAAAGCTATTAGAAGTTAACACCTTTCTCTCCCCGGAGACTGGCATCGTCCTCGGCCTCCAAATGCCATCCTGTTTTACATTATCAGCTGCTAAGATGAAGTATTAAAGACTTGTTTTTTTTCCTTTTTGCTTTAGGATCGGTAATGCTATTATTAGCTAACAGCAGAATCCTGCCTGGACTGTGGACCGCCTGGGCTAATAAGCAGAGTTTTAGATTTTTCTGGCCCCTTGAGAGTGTAGACTTCCGGCTCCAGAATGGCTTTGCCTCCAGGTGAGTAAGACAGGACTGGCCCCCTGGAGGGACAGAGAGAAGGATCAGTCCTCCTCTCATCCCCCATGGCCCCCTCCACTTGGGTGACTCCCGAGGGCCATTCCAAGCACGATGGAAACATCAGAAACTGGCTGAGCCTCTCGTGTGACCAAAAAGGCAGCCTTTTCGCTTTCTCAGGAGCTACAACAGGTATACAAGCGAAGTGGTAGCTCTTGGCTCTACGTGTCTCTTGCGGCTGCGCTGGGGGTCTGGGCGGGGAACGGGAGAGGATGCTAACAGATAGTTCGCTGTGGTCCATCTCAGGTTGTTGGATTTTACAGCCCGGGGCTCTGCTTTCAGGTCACCTGCTAGGAAGCAGTGGGGACAGGGAAGCCAGGCTCTCAGGCATGGCTGCTTCTGAGGAGCTGTGGCAGCCCGGGGCTGCAGTGAGGAGGGAGTTGGGGGAGGGCCATCCCAGAATCAGTCTTCAGCTGATGTTCCTGGGCTCTGGGCTTGACCTCAAACAGGCAGATCTTGCTGCAAACCCGCCAGATTAGCAAGATGCTGGCCACGCATGTTTGGGTCTGTGGTTTACCTCCCTGACCTCCTCCTCACTTGTATTTGGGTGACCAGAAGGCCAGGAAACGACACTGGAGATGTGAGGGTGAGACTGGGGATCATCCCGACCGCAGCTCCTTCCCACGACCCTCTCTGCTAGGGTGCAATGCAGACAGCCGTGGTGTCACCCACGAGGCTGGACTCTGACCGTGAGTCACACCTCTGCTTTTTTGGAGTTAGGTCACATCAATCTCACCTATAGATGGTTTTCTTAGAGAATGTCCCAAAAATGTTTATATCCCCAGTTCTAGGGAATACACTATTATTCCCAGTTTATAGACGAGGAAACTGAGGCTCTGAAAAGTGAAATCATTTTCTGAGGTTGCACTCTGACAATGACAGGGCTCAGCCCAGGCCTTGCGGCTGTCTGGGCCTGCGCTTGCTTTACCCAACACCTGCTTCAAGGGCTCTGGTGGCTTAATTGGGGTCTTGAGTCTTCACCAGTATCAATAACCAGGAAAAACACTGCCCTGGTTAGTTGTGGTTGCCATTGCTGGTCACTGCGGGGTCATCTCAATCGCGACTGATTTCTTGAAGAAACTTTTTCAAGGCACTTTTTAAAAGGACAATAATTTAAAAAGTCGAGGAAGGGGTTAAGATGTGGAGCAGTACCCAGGAACAGAAATAACTCATGAGGGAACTGTTCTAATATAAGGCTTCAAAACAATGCTATTTTTTGTAACATAAAAACGTTTTGCAAGCAATTCTGTTTCTTTGAGGGGGAGATGCCCCAAATAAATGCAGCTTGTTTCACTTCAAGCTTGTAAACAAGTTACAAGAAATTGCTTGTCATTGAAAACCCTTGATCGCTGGACTCATTTCAAAGATGGCAGATTAACTACAATGATGCTAAAAGGAGCAATAATACCTCGGACAGTTTCCACTTATCAAGTGCCTGTGTACCCCTCACACAAAAGCGTTATTTCCATTTGGGAGACTGAGAGGTTAAGTAACTCTCCCAACATCCCAGAGTAGCAGTTGAAAGTATCTAGACCCTTTCATTCATTTCTGATGCATGTTGTATTGTTGCAAACTTTATTTATTTTTTGAAGAAAGTAATTTGACAAAGCTATAAAGAATAAATATGCATGTCTGTGACACTGCAAAACTCCTTAAGGCAGGGGTCCCCAAACTACGGCCCCCCAGCCGCATGCGGCCCCCTGAGGCCATTTATCCTGCCCCCGCCGTACTTGCACTTCCAGAAGGGGCACCTCTTTCATTGGTGGTCAGTGAGAGGAGCACAGGATGCATCCGCACCCATAGTTCCCATTGAAATACTGGTCAGTTTGTTGAATTAAATTTACTTGTTCTGTATTTTAAATATTGTATTTGTTCCCGTTTTGTTTTTTTTACTTTAAAATAAGATATGTGCAGTGTGCGTAGGGATTTGTTCATAGTTTTTTAAATAGTTCGGCTCTCCAGTGGTCTGAGGGACAGTGACTGGCCCCCTGTGTAAAATGTTTGGGGACCCCACCTTAAGGGAATCTAATCTGTAGGCAGTTTGACTTTGCGATTTTCTGCCCCTGGGGCAGACATATAAAGTTTTTCTTCAGTGTTATTTGTGATAGCAAAAAAATAACCCCAGCAACAAAAACAAAAACAAAAAAATAAAAAGAAGAATCCTGACCTGTGGTGGCGCAGTGGATAAAGTGTCGACCTGGAATTCTGAGGTTGCCAGATCGAAACCCTGAGCTTGCCTGGTCAAGGCACATATGGAAGTTGATGCTTCCTGCTCCTCCCCCCTTCTCTCTCCCATTCTCTCTCTCTCTCTCTCAAAATGGATAAATAAAATCTAAGAAAAATTAAAAATAAAAAAGAAGAAAAGAAGAAGGTGAAGAAGAAAGAGGAAGAGGAGGAGGTGGAGGAGGAGGAGGAGAAGGAGAAAAACAAAAAGCCTAAAAGCCCTTTAAAGCAAGATTGGATGAATAAACTAGTGTCGATGTGGACTGGTCTATGACATATTAAAATGTCAAAGCAAACTTGAAGGTGATATTTAGAGTATGATCCCATTTTAGCAAAACTCAGATCAAACCAAACCAAAAGCCACATGTATATCAGTGGTCCAACTGAAGAATCCCTCTAGGCTGTTAATATGGGCCGTCAATGTCATTGGGAGATTATTAACTTTTCCGTCTACACCTTTGGATGGATTTACTTGTTATAGCGAGCATGCATTACTTTGTGATAAAACAAACCGGAGGAAGACAATAAGAGGAAGAAAGTCGCCAGGTAAAGTCAAGGCTGAGGATGTCGGCTCCCACTTGACAGTCAGAGGATGTTACAAATTAGTTGGGCTCCTGTGACGGGAAAGGTAATTCCCACGACTTCTCATTGTGAATATGTAATGAGATTTTTCCATTTTAAAGTTGCTGGCTCCTGGTGTTGTGTTCTTACACTTGACTCCAGGAAAAAATTTACATGTTAACACAGCTCAGCAATCATATAATCACCACAATGGTGAATATTCTTCAGTTTTCAGAGTGCTTGTCTCTCAAATAACTTAATTTTTTTTCACATGATTTAAACAGCAGATATGGATGGTAGCAAAGCAGAGGTTTAAATAAGAAAGTTGCGACTGAATCAGAATGTGCTAGCTTTCTAATAAAAAAAGTAATGCTGATATGGTGCCTGATAATGTACTTGATTGAATAAGATTTTAAAACACTGCTGAATAGATTGCTTTTCTAAAGGACTTTCCTCAGACTCATGCCTTCCTTGTCTTTCACTGAAGGTCTTTGCTTCAAATTACTGAAATGGATTTCATGTTTAGAGTCTAAGAGTGCCATGTGTGAAACCTGTGACCATGTGCCGACTCATTCTTACTCTCCATGAACCAGTGACTTTAATTTGGGGACTTTCATAAGACCACTTCCCTTTATGACTTTCCCTACAGTGATTATCTTAGAATTCTTCACATGGTAGAGCTGGGACTCTTATCTACTGATTTAATCATCCATGTCAGTTTTGGGTCTGTTTGTATTGGTTGATTTTTCTTCTTGTTACGTATTGTATTTTCCTGCCTCTTTGCATGCCTAACAATTTTTGATTGAATGCTAGACATTGTGAATTTGACCTTGTTGGGCACTTGATATTTTTGCATTGCTTTCAGTATTCTTGAGCTTCTTCTAGGACACAGATAAATTCTTTAAGAACCATTTGATCTTTTGGGGGCTTGTTTTTAAGCTTTCCTTGGGTGGGAACAGAGCAGTCTTTTAGTCCAGGGCTAATTTTTCTCTAGTGCTAAGATAATACCCTTCTAGCACTTTACCTGATGTTAATGTATCATGAACTACTCCAGTCTGGCTGGTCGGAACACAATTTCTAGTAAAGTATGAACTCTGGTGATTGTTTTGCTTAGTCCTTTCCGGTATTTTACCCATTTTTTTCCAGTAAATTTTTTTATACGTACATGCTGATTGGTACTCAGTTTAGGACTCAAAGGGAGCAGCCCTGAGGCTCTTTTTCTGGGTAGCTCTCCTCACAGGTGGTCTGCTCTCGCCCTACCCAAATTCTTAACTGTGTCTCTCCAACTCAGAGAGGCAGTTGGACACTATTTGCATTTCTCCATCTTGCATTTTGGTCTGGAAACTCTCCATGGCAACAAGCTGGGCCAATCATAGGGCTCACCTCATTGTCTTCCTTTCTTTAAGGACCACGGCTATACAGCCTATTGTCTAATGTTTGAAAAATGTTTTTTCATATCTTCTCCTTTTTTTTTTTTTTGGTTGATGTGAAAGGGTAGCAGTTCCTGCTAGTTTTTCATGGTTGGAAGGGAAGGTTTCGGAACAAAGACTCTCAACCTCAAAACTGCCAGCTGGGCCCTTGGCCTCATTGGGATTTCTCATCACTGTCTTATCAATCTATAGTGAAGTAGTGTCCTAGGACAGGACAAGATGTCCTGAGAAGTTTTCCAAGTGACAAAAATGAAGGTCATACCTGCCTTGTGGTACCTATAAGAGCTTCTTTACATCACAAATCCACCACTTTCCTAGTTAAACCTCTGCTCATTGCTCATATAATGAAAAGCAGCATCCTGGTCCCTGCCTATATCTGCAAACTTATCTCCTGTCCCCGTCCCCCTCTTTCTGCCTCCAGCCATGCTGGCTTTCTTACAGTTTTCTTTTTGCCAGCCTGCCTCTGGACCCATGCCCGGGCATGTTCTCACCTTCAGTCTCTGGTCATCTCTCAAGTCTCAGCTGTGATGTCACTTCTTCTGACTAGCTAAGCCCCCTAGGGGTTGTCGTAGCTCTCTGTCCTGTCCTTTATTGCTTTTACACCATGTGATGACAGGAGGCCTTGTCATTCAAGGGTAATCATACCTGGAAAGGCCATCTTAGACCCCTTAGACCAAGTCCTCTTAACATGGGAGCCAGTATTTTATAGGAAATTGAGAGGATTAAAAGAAAAGATTTGATTTACAAAGTTTAGAACCCCAGAACTAGAAACCATACAAATAAAATTTATTTTCATCTTCCTACTCAACTTGTTATTCTAATTCTAGCTACCCACTGAAATTTTAGAATGAACAAAGAATAAATCAGGTGTTGATTATTTCGAGGAATGCAATTTTTATGACAAAATTAGATGGTGGCATGATATAGCTACTCTTGTTTCATGTTTCTTTTTTATATATCCTTGTAACAGGAACACAAAGAAAGCTATTTATTGCAAAGAAAAAGGCCAAGGTGTCATGGGTTTTCCCTAAGGCTTTCCTTAACCACCTGATGGTCCAATCATTTTGTTTAGACATCAGTTCATCCCTTCTGCTGACTCACCTGATTGAACTGTCAGCGTCTCCTCTGTTACTGGCTTGGCCGGGGGTTTGAGTAGTTCTCTCATTGACCTCATAAAAACCCTACAACTTTGGGAAAGTCTTCAACTTCTCTTTGCAATTTGTTTGCCTTACAATTGCATCGTACGGTCAGATAAGCCAAAATGAGGAGAGGTGGAGCAAACATGATGATAGCTCCATGGGCCATGATAGATGCTGACGTTGCACAGGATGTTTGAGTGGACACCGACTTCTCAAGTGCTTGGTTTACTGATGTATATTTTTTTCGAATAATTATGGTAATTTTTGTTTCCCTATATGTGCACAGCGTATGAGGCACCTTTAAGTACACATATCCATATCCTTACTTGTGTCATGTGGTCTCCCTGATTGAATATTGGCTCTATCAGAGAGGGACCTCTGAGCCACAGGTGCCCAGGGCAGGCTTGGCCCAGAGTTGGAACTTATTCAACCGCTAGCTGAAAAAAAACAAACAAACAAACTAAAGAAGAGCCCAGAAGAAAGGGGTCTTGGAGGAGTGGTGTCAGCTCATCAAATCATGACGTCAGCAATCTGACCTTCCTAAGATCAGAAACCTACACTTTGGTGGCAACCTTTGTGCTGATTTGTTGAAATTCTTTCCTTGTTCTCCAGTGGTGTTTAGTAAGATGAATGGGTGACCCAGGTCACTGCTCTGCAGAGAGAGACAACTGGAGTGCTGTTTGGCCTCCTGAGGGCAGGAGATCTAGAGAGGACTCTTGCCCTGAATGTGAGGTGAGCTGCTGGTCCGTGCTGAGGGACTCAGGAGAAGGGGCAGCTCTGGGAGAAGAAAGTGCTGGAGAAGCCCTTCGAGAGTTCTGCTCTGCTCCAACCTGAGAGGGTGGTGTGTGTGTGTGTGTGTGTGTGTGTGCGTGCGCATGCGTGTACGTGTGTGTGCGTGCATGCCTCTGTGTGTGTGTGTGAGATTACCAAGTTCCTTCCATGGTTTTGAGAGACTGAAGCCCAGGAAGGTATACAGAAACAACCAATAATTTAGCCCTAGACCATTTCTCAGAGAAAATACAATGCTTTTGATGATTTTCTTCACTTAGGAAAATGCTATTTGAAAGTGGCTTGCTTCTGGCCTCCCGTGGCCCTTGGAGATTGCCTAATAGTAAGCTCTCACCCTTCGCCCCATGAGGTCCCTGATGGAAGAGGAAAATAGACACATGCTGGGAGGACATTTTTTGATGTTTTATTAGAAAATGAATATAAATTTTGTATTTGATTTCCAGATGGATCCAAGTGTATTTTTATATAAAAATAATATATTTCACTCATCTTCCCCAAACAAATAAACAAACAACCTCCCAAGAAAACAGCCTTTCAGGTAAAAAAAAATCACGCTCCTGGAAGATTCAGCAAGTGGATTCCATGGGCTTGTGTCTACTTTGCAGTAACCCCAAGAGTTTCCATAGTCCAGTTTGTGAAATTCATGTTAATGACATTTTTCTGGAAAAGCCTCCGTTCTCCCCACCCCCCTCCAGCAAACTTATTCCCAGATGCACCGGCAACATCGATCGGTACCTGGGCCCTCTTGAGCTGTGACTGTGCATTAGGAAAACACAAGCACCCCTGATGAATGGGTGCTCCTTATTACCTCCAACCCCAGCTCCAGGAGACAACATCTGTTCTGTTCAGAGAGCAGTTAGCTGCTCATTAGGAACACGGAGGAAAACAAAGCAAACCAGTATATGCTGCTTTGGTTGTCCGTTTTTTCTCCAAGGAACTTCCAAAAAGAAAATTATTCAGTTAGTTTCCAGATAGGTAAAAATGTGAATTTTATTTTGGGGGCGTATGTTAAGCAAATACTTAAGAGTCACTAAGATTCTTTCTGTTACACTCCGGGGGTTCCTTTTCCAGAGGACCCGGTCCCAGCTCTGCTCTTGCATTTTCTGAGAGCCTCATATCCCAGCAGAAAGCTCTTCCTGGATTTACATGTTGATAGTAATTTTCTTCCTTTGTATGTATGGCAGGATCAGTGAGTTTCTTCCTGGTCGGCTCTTTCCAACTTCATATTTCCACCTAGAGTCCAACAAGCTCCTAAAATGCTGAAGAATCGTTTTATGTTTATTCTCACCTCTCAGGTAACTGAGTCTCTTGCTTTGAGGTAAGAAAACTCCAGAGCACAGTTATACCTCAGCTTGGTTCATCGACTTTCACTGCATTCATGAGTTTTTGTTAGTAAGATTTAGAATCACAGAACTAGAATGGGGCCTTTGATGCTCACTTAAATTGGATTGTTTAACTGAAAAGTTTTATGACTTGCCAAAGGTCACACAGTGAATTAGAGGCAGGGTTACTGTCTCCTGACTCATTCTGGGTGATCACAGTGTATTGTTAAGTTGATCAAGCTACCCTAAATTTAGTGGCTTAAAATAACAACCGCTTATATATGTAGGTAATTACTCTGTAGGTCAGCAGTTTGGCCTGGGCTTAGCTGGGTGGTTCTTCTGCACTCCTCTGGGCACGGCTGATCTTGGCTGGGCTTGCTCATGTGTCTGCAGTCAGCTGGTATGCTAGCTAGGGCTGGCTTGTTTATGATGGCTTCATCTGGGATGGCTGATATGACTGAGGTTTCTCTCCATGGAGCAATTGCGAAGTTCTAAGAGCAGTAAGCCAGTGATTCCTCAATGGGCAATCACTTTTAGATTGCTTGTGTCATAGTTGCTAATGTATTATTGGTCAAAGTAAACCACAAGGCCAACCCCAGATGAAAGGGGGTGAAAAGAGAGAGAAAAAATAATTTGTGGCCACTTTGCAATTTGCCACACATGGTGACTCCTATTTTTAAATGACAGGATACCTTACAGGCCATCTTTTAAAGAGTCTCACATCTAGTTACCTTATATGACAACATTAACATGCAGTCTTTGTACATTAAACCATGGGCTAGCCTTGTAACCTGCAATTATTTCACCTCATCTGGTGCCGGAAGACTGCAGTTTACTGCACACCATTTCCCTCCTGGAGAAGCCTTAGGAGGATATATGAGGTACTCAAGGAAAAGGCCATTTCTAGTCCCCCGGTTGATGACAGAAACATTCTTCAATCTTCAAAATGCTGTTTAGAAAACCCCAAGGGATCTGTAGATCTACCCCATTATTTTCTACATAGCTCCAAGGAATAAAAGTAGTTCTGCCTTTATATGGCGGGTCCATTAATCCCATCCTGTGGGATTTTAAATCCCATTGATTCTCATAGCATTCCTGTGGAGTAGTCAGGCATGAGTTATTTGTCCCATTTTACAGATTGGGAACCTGAGGCTCAGGCAGATTCTGAGTACCACCCAGAAATTTCCACAGAGCTCCGTGGGTGTGAATGCTTGTGTCAGTTTTCTTTTCCTCCACATCTGTTTTTACATCTTTGAGAGCATATGGAGAACCACATAGACAGTCCTATGTCTGCTCATAACCTCACTAAGCTTTAGGATCATTGAGATGCTGTTATTCTGGGTAGAGAGTCCCCACTTTTTCTTCATTGAGAGGAGCCAGAAATGAGGTGTGAGCCATGAACTCCTCTCCTGTTCTTAATATTTCTGGGTAGGTCTGAATGTTGTCCCCATCACCTTCTGGTGGAGGGTTCTTCTCTTCCACCGTCTCCTATAGGTACAGTCCTTCACCTGGGATAGTCATTCCATCAGGGAAATGGGGTCATTCCCTGGAGCAGGTGACATGTAAGCTGACTCCTGAAGGGTAAGTGTGGTCAGCCCAATGAAAGGTATTGGCAATTGCATGAAGCATTTTCTAGGCAAGAGAAAATGGCCGTGACCACTGGGAGAACTGAATGTGAGCTTTTGTAACTGGAGGGTAGAGTGCACATATGCATTGGGGAGCAGGAGGAAGGAAGGAAAAAGATGGAGTCTTTCCACAACTGGGCCCACCACAACGTGATCCCACTTCCAGGGAAAAGGCACTGGCCGGTGGGTGTAAGTTTTGGAGAAGTGGTCATCTTGCTAGCCAGAGTCCAGTGTTAACGGCCACCTGGTGCTTTGCTACAGCTGGGGCCAATGGGCACATCTTCTCTGATGCTCTTGAGAAGCTTGGAGTGGTGCAATGAGGCCTTGGCTGGATCACTAAAGGCAGGGTGTGAGGAGGCCAGCTCCATACCAATGAGTATCTCCTCTGTCAGATCTGAGTGCCTGAAAATCTTGTGCTTCCTCTGAGGAAATGTTGCATTTTGTTGGGTTGGTTCATTTTAATCTGGAGGACCCTGTACATAGTTAGACTGTAACTGATTATAGATCATTTTTTTTCTTTGGCTGCTAGAAATCTCAGGGATAACTGTTTTCCTAACATATTGTAAAATGTAAATATCACTTTTTATTTATATAAATATAAACATAATAATTTTAAAATTTCAATAGTATAGCTATCTACAAAAAAGAAAGTTTAAGTGTCACTCTAAATATTATCATTTGGTGAAAAATATCCAAAATTGTATTCTATGTTTGCCTTCTTATTTTTATCCATATTTATCAATATCCAGTAGTAGACTTCAGTACATCTATTTGTTTATTTATCTACTTATCTATCTAGATGTATCAAAGTCCATTCATAAGAAAGGGATTATATCAATGACTAATGTTATTTTTTACCATTAAGTCTTAAAATTGATGTTCCTTGAATTAAAACAAAAAAATCAAGAAGCTATAAAAGGAAGCAGAAGGAATTGTTGAACTTGAAATAAAAGTTTTTCACCACAATCGATCTTAAAAGATCTTTCTAAAGTTAAGCAAAGAGATTATGGAAAAAAACAATATTGAAGTTGACGGCAGCTTTCAATTTTAGATACGATTAGTTACCTCCCTGCCATGAAAGATGAGCATATTAGCATGTCCACACGTCCTCCTACTCCCTCCCCCCATGATTTGATTTTTGTCAGTTTCATAATTAGCCTTTGAGGACTTATAAAATGTCCGCAATTCACACAATGGTTTACTATTAATTCTATGTGGTAAATAGAGTCTATTAGCCATGTTGGCTATTTTACCATACTTCCATGACTCAGTTTTTGGTCTTGATTTATCTCTTTTTTTTTTTACATTTTTTAAGTGACATTTTGTGTGTGTGTGTGTGTGTGTGTGTGTGTGTGTGTGTGTGTGTGACAGAGACAGAGAGAGTCAGAGAGAAAGACAGATAGGGACGTAGGGATAGACAGACAAGAAGGGAGAGAGATGAGAAGCAGCAATTCTTTTGTTGCGGCACCTTAGTTCAATGATTGCTTTCTCATATGTGCCTTGACTGGGGGTCTACAGCAAACAGAATGACTCCTTGCTTGAGCCAGCGACCTTGGGCTCAAGCTGGCGACCTTGGGGTCTCGAACCTGGGTCCTCCAGGTCCCAGTCCGACACTCTATCCACTGCGCCACTGCCTGATCAGGTTTGATTTATCTCTTAACTGGCTAGATTTCACCATCAAGCAGTCTTGTCAAGAAGACTCTGTATTCCCTGAATTTTATAAATGTCTGCCTTTTAATTCTTTTCATGTCTGGGAATGTCTGTTTATTGCCTTTGGACCTGACCAGCACCTTGGCTGGGAATTGTGCTGGGTCTCTCCCTTCCTTTTCTTTTGAACCGAGTGTGCTTGCTCCACTGTGACATTGACCATTGGCTCGGAGAGGCCTGAGGGCAGCCTGACCGTTTTGCTCCTCGATGCTCATTTGCTTTGTCTGCCTGGGTTCTTGAGGAATTGTTACTTCTTTATTGAAGTGAAATAATTTGATCAGGACATATCATGGTGTCGCACATTCTGAATGAATTTTTTTCCTGGAAAGTTACACATTACAAATTCAGCTCCTCCTGTGTTTCAGAGAATGTTGTATTATTCAATACTCTTCCATTCAGTACCTCTTCCACCCTATTATTTTGGTTTCTCTATATCAGGGACACTAATTACTCTCGCGTTGGATTCTCTTTGCTCTGATTTCTTTGTCTTTTTAATCTGTGTGCTTTGCAATTATCCACTTTGACAGCAAGTTGATTTTCATATCTGTGCTGTCTGTGCTGATTTTAATCAAGTTATTCATTTTTTGGTCCACAATTTATTTTCTTTAGTTTGTGATCTCCAATTTCCTCTCATTCGGTCATTTTATCAGCCTCTTTGTTTTATTATGAAAGTTCCAAAATTCAGAAACGTTGAAAGAATTTATAGTGGACACCCACTTACCCATCACCCAGATTTTACAATTAAAATGTCCCTCACTGGTTTCGTCATACATCTGTTAATCAGTTCACTCCTCAAATCCATCCATCTACCATATTGCTTTTGCTACGTTTCAAAAGCAAGTGTTGACATTAGTAAAAGTCCCTCTAAATACTTCAGCATGAATATCATTAAATAGAATTAATCTTTGTTTACAATTATTTACTTATTTTTCTTTGAGGTAAAATTTGCATACCATGAAGTACACAAATCTGAAGCATACCACTGTACTATTGAATGAGATTTTTTCCCCCAAAATAATGTATTGTGAAAATTTTCAAATATACAGAAAAGTTGAGAGAATTTTATGACCAACAATCACATATACATTTAGATCCTTTGTTGCCATTTAATTATACTTGCTTTACCATACACTTAGCAAGTCTTTTCTGTTGAGGGAAAATTTACATACAACAAAATGCACAAATCGTAAGTGTACGTTTAACAAGTGCATACACTGTCCTCCAAACCGTGATCAAGGTATAGAAAGTTCCCTCATGCTCCTGGTAGGTCAGTCTCCACCCCTAACCTTGATTTGACCAATGTTGTAATTATTTTCTGCCATGCATTAGTTTCACCTGGTCTAGAACTTCATACAAATGGAAACAAAGTATGTACTCTTCGTGTGAGGGTTCCTTGACTCAGTGCACTGATTTTGAGATTCATGGTTAGCTGTTGTTTGCTCTTTTTTTTTTCTTATTGCTTAGTAGTTTTCCATTGTATGAATATATTACAGTTTATTCCTTCATTCTCTTGCTGATGGACACCTGGGATGTAACCGGATGTTGCCTACTGTGAGTAAAACTGCTAAGTACATGCTTGTGCCTGTCTTTTTGTAATCATTAACTTCCACTGATCTTGGATAAATACCTAGGATTGGAATTATTGGGTAATAGAGTAGGCATAATGTCCAGTTTTATAAGATTATCAGAACCTTCCCTAATGGGTTGCATTATCTTAGATCACCACAAACATTGTTTGGAGGTTCCAATGGCTCTATATCCTGCGCAACATTTAGTGTTGTCAATCTTTTTATTTTTTGTAGTGGTCATGGTGGGCTCTTTTAAACAGATGGATTCATTCATGTTCTTACTGCATTTTTCTCCAGCTAGTGCACTTGTAAGGAATGGTCTTTTGTTGTGTTAGCGTTTCCTTTGCGGTTCATTCATGTCTGTCTTCCGTTTGTGGCCTGTCTTCTCCCCTTGCAGAGGCATGCCCCTTGACTGGACAGTGCTAGTTGGCTGGTTGCTACAACGTTTCTTTTCATTTGGCTCATGCTTATGCCGCTGGGTCCAGACACTTGGATCTAATGGAATGTGGTTGGCTTCTTGACATTGTTTCATTTTGGTCCAGCATGGTTTGACTTATTTCCTCCTTGGCTACTTTTTTTTTTAAAAGTCAGGTTTATTGAGGTATGGTATCCGTACAGTGACATTTGACTTCTTTAATACATACAGTTCTATGAATTTTGGCAGATGTATAGAGTTGTGTAACTGCTATCACAATCAAAACATACGGTTTCCTCCACCACCCCCCACCCCCAAGTTCCCTTCCCTTGTGCCTCTTTGCAGTCAGCCCCTTATCCCCACCCTCACCATGGCAACCATGGAGGTTTGCTGTGCCTATAGTTTTGCCTTTTCTAGAATGTTATTTAAATAGGTCATATACTATATAACCTTTTCCATATAGCCTCTTTCACTTAGCATAATACTTTTGAGATTCATCTGTTTCTTGTGTGATTTAATAGTATTGCTTTATTATTAATTATTTATTGCTCGGCTTTTTACAGAACATTAGTCCATAGTATGGATGCACTGCACCTTGCTTATCTGTTCACCAGTTAAGAAAGAGTTGACTTATTTCCAATTTGTGGTGATTATGCATGAAGCTTCTATAAACATCTGCATAAAGTTTTTCCCCTGTGCGTTCATACCCTTCGCTACGTTTTGAGGAATGGTGTTTCATATCACAGTCACATATTTTTGTTCTGAATGACTCCAATTAGGAGGCGTCCATGATAGATTCCACTTCTGAAATTGTGCGAAACACCCTCCCTTGGGCTCACCATACCCAGTTAGGGGGTGTATAGCATCCCGGAGGGACTACTCTTGACTTTGAAGTATTTCTCCAAATGACCATGGAGCCACCGAACCCCCACTTCCCTCAGAGAGAGTCAGGGCCCTGATCATTCTTCCTAGTTCTTCCCAGTAGTGTTTTCTCATCTTTCCCCTGTCAGTGGAGGGAAAGCTCTGGGCCACCCTCTGGTTGGCTTCCCTCCAGGTCTCATGGTATTGGAAAGAACTTCTGGGGTTTTGTTGACTCTATGAATTAATCCAGAGAAGCAGAACCAATAGGAGCCATGTCTCTGTCTATGTCTATGACTATTTATCATAAAGTATTGGCTCATACGATTGTGGAAGCTCATCTGCAAGTTGGGGACCCAGGAAGGTGGCGCAGTTAGTTCAAAGGCCCCAGAGCTGGAGAGCTAACGCTGTCGATGCCATTTCAAGCCTGAAGTTCTGAGAGCCAGGTGCACCGAGGGCAGGAGAAGATGGATGTCCCAGCTCACAGCAAAGCGGAGGGAGAGAGAGCGAATCCTCGCTGCCTCCACCTTTAAAAACTTTTCTTCTATTTCAGGCTCTCAAAGGACGGGATCATACCCGCCCACATTGGGGAGAGCTATCCCTTTTATTCAGTCTGTTGATTCAAATGAAAATTTCTTCTGGAAACACTCTCAGAGACACACCCAGAAATAATGTTGAAGCCCATATCAGGGTATCCCATGGTCCAGTCAAGCTGACACATAGAATTAACTATCAGAACACCCTCACGGCGGCCGGGGGTGTCCGGAGTCAGGTTGGACACCTTGCTGTACTGAATCATTTTGCTCCGCTCCCTAATTTTTTCTTTCGTTCCTTGGTTGACACTTTTGAAGTTCAAGGCTTTGGGCTGAGCCTCTTTCCTTGATCACTGTTTTTTTTTTAATCAATTTCTTCAGCTATTAGGGGAGGGTGGTTCCATATGCTTCCATGAGCCATCCTGACTCAAAAATCTCTGCTTACTATTAGAGCCATGCAGACATTTCTGACCTGCGTTTTCATGTCCTAACTTTTCCTCGGCCTCGTCCTACTGTTCTAGTCTGATTTTCCTTCCGATGGCTTTATCTATTTTTAAATATTATTGTGCTCTCTGTATATTTACAAGATGCCTCAAACAATTTTATTTTATTTTTTGCAAGGCAATGTGATACAAAGAAATCCAAAAGATTAGGAAAATATCAGGATCAGTCAAGGTTTACCTAAGACCTGTAGGATCTGGCAGCTGTGGGTTAGGTCAGCATCTTGTCTCTGCTGATGACTTCGCTAAACTAACCAGTATGGCTCTTCGAGAAGTGGTTTCATGTTATGGCAGCCAAGACAGTATTCAGTAGGAGCCACAAACTCAAAGGCCTCTGGGACCAGGAGGGTTTTATTAGTTAGTAAAACAAGGTAGTATAAGGCAATAGGGAATAGTGGGGACTGTAGCAAACCAGAGAGCACCTGTCCTGGGTAATGATGGCTGCTTCTCCTCAACTTTATTGGCTAGGCAAGCATGTGGGCTCATCTTGGGAGAAATTTTAGAGGGGCCAGATATGGGGCAACTGACCAGGCGCCAGTTATGAACACTCACCCACTCCCTTTGGCCATGAAATTCTACCTTTAGATGAAATTTTAGTGGAAACTCAGTCCCTACAAGACTAAAGGGGAGGCAGCTTAGTTGATTTGAGTGTGGCCGCCTGAAGCCATGACATCAGGGCCCCCTCCTTAAATGCTCCGTGGTGCTGAGGAATAGTTTGGAAGACTTCAGACCAGGCCCTCCCTCCCTGTTCTGAACTCCTCTTGTGACTTATGTACCCACGGCAATAGTTACTAGAGTCTCAGGCCTGGGCACGGTGGTTTTGCATGTGACATATCAACCCTGAATTAACTTTAGGGCTTTGCAAATTTGAAATTATTTTCAAAGGCTGTGTTTCAGTCCAATGGACAAAGCACCGAGTCTGTGCGTACATGTGTATGAATATGTGTGCCTGTGTGTGTGCATGTGTATGAGGATGGCGCACATCTATCTGCTCCTCGGGTATTTAAGTTGATCCTGTAGGGAATATCTTGAGTTAGTGATATTTTAGAACAGAGGTTAACAAACTACTGCATGTGGGCCAAGTTTAACCTGCAGCCTGTATTTGCACATTCAATATAGGCGTTAAGAATGTTTTTTACATTTAAAAATGTTTTTTTCCCCATTGATTTGAGAGAGACAGAGACAAAGACAGAAAGGGAGAGAGAGAAGTACCAACTCACCATTCCACTTTGTTCTGTACTCATCTATTGCTTCTCCTGTGTTCTCTGCCTGGGGATCCAACCGTGACCCAGTATGCCAAGACAGTGCTCTATCCACAGAGCCACTAGCAAGGGCCTGGTTTTTACATGTTTAAAAGTTTGTTTAAAAACAACCCAAATGTGACAGAGACTGCATGTAATCTACAAAGTCTATAATATTTACTATCTGGCTTGTTACTGAAATAGAGTTTACCAAACTCTATTTTGGAATATCTCTTATATTCTCAGTTCATCCTAACCAGTGGGTCCTTTGCCATTAAATGTGCACCCCGGGTGGGAGCGGGGTATGCATGGTGCTCTTCCAGCCGTGAGAAGGCCGTGCTGTGCGCATGCCTGCTGCTTCTCTGCTGACCCGAGGGATCCTCCCCGGGGCGGGGGAAAGGCAGAGCGCTGTCTGACCAGCCTTGAGAACAGGAGCCACAGAGCCGGTGGCCAGGATGAGTGGCTCACATGCCTCTCTCCCGGCCTGATGGCCCTTAGGAGCTAGATTCCCCCAGTGACTGAACTGCTGCCATCGCCATGCTTGGGAATCTGCTGGCCTCCAGCAGACCGGGTGGCAGCCATATGATCTCTCTGCATGAGCAATTTTCCAGGGCAGTAAGGACTTGGCTTCACTTTTGAGCTCAGATGGTCCAATTTTCTCTGAGCCCAGGTGGGTCCCCCAGTCACTCTTTGGTGTAAGGAAGAGGCCTGTGCTGTTGCAGGGCCCGGCGTCCATTGCTTTGCTTCCACATCTAAAGCTCTGGGAGGGGCTCTGGACACCATTCCAGCCAGCCGTCAGGCCTCCCGCCGGCTCGCGGTGTGCCTTCAGGATGCTGGCTTCAGCTGTGGCTCGTGGAGTGTGCAGGACCCGCCTCCGCCCCGCTCCGGAGGAAGTCGTCGCATTGCAGAATAGTCAGTTGCTCTAGCTAATGGCTGCCCCTCTGGGATGCAGGAGGCAAAACTGGGCTCTGGCTGGCTGTTCTGGAGGGCCCACCGTCAAGATGAGAAGAGCCCTACACTGAGAGTCAGCATACCCCCATCCAAGTCGGGCTTCATCCCCAGCGCCCCCCCCCATCTTGGCAAGTCATGGTCCTCCTGTTGGACTCAGTTTCCCTATTCGGAAAAGGGGAAGGGTAGTAGACTGAGTCTCTGCTTTGCAAGCTGGGGTCTCCAAACCAGTGGATGAATGCTCTAAGAGATATTTTAAAACATTCTATGTTACTGACAGTTCAAATATAATCAGTAAATAATGTATTTATTATGTAAATATATAAATGTTTTATTTAAGTATGTAAATATTTTCTGGCTCCTCTGGCCGGTTACCTTCTACCCGGGAATGGCCATAAGATTTTAGCGCCCGAGTTTTAACTGTGCAGAGGAGGACATTGGGTCAATGAGTAATACACGCTCTAATTCTCAGGGGCTAATGAGAGAAAGAGCAGATGTGGTTGAGTCTTTGTATCCACCAAAGGGCCATGATGTCATGACGTTGTGTGTGAATGAAAGTTTTTGCAATAGTTAGAAGAGAAAAACTCAGTGGGAGAATTGAGTCATCACATAGCACTCCTTCAATATCAGCCTGGCCGGACAAACGCAAACAAACTTCGCCCCGCGGTGCCGTGAGCAGCCCTGTCTCTGCGGCAGATACCTCATCGGCTGCATTATTTTAATGCTGTTCATTTTCATCGTAATGTTTTTGTCATTTTGTTGGCATTTAATCTAAGAATTTCAATTTTTTTTGGTTTTCTAGTTGTGTAAGAGCTAAAAGTCTATAGCACTTTTACCTAACTATATATATGTATATGTGTATTGAAGTCGTACTATAATAAAAATAATTGAAATCCAAGGCCGGGCCCTGTGGGCCTTTTCTTCCCCCCTTTCAAAGTGACAGGCACTTTACCCGAGAATCAACAGTCTGACACAGGGGCTGCACACTGTCTGTAAAGGGAGACCTATTGTTTGTGTTTCTACTGCTCTGCTCTGAAGTTGTGGTACACCGGCACCATAGATAATATGTAAACAAACGGCCAGGGCTGTGTTCCAATAAAACTTTATTTACACAAACAAGCAGTGGGCCGATTCAGCTCTCAGGCCATAGTTTGCCAACCCCTAATCTATAAGATGGCTGAAGCATCTTCCTTCCCAGATACTTGGCAAAGTGATCTTATTGAGAATCAGATTTTCTCCTTTGCTTTCTCAGAAGACCAGCCTGCTTTCTGCTACACAAACTCCCCGAGGCACTCAAAGGTCGTTGCTGACTGCCTGAGGGAGGAGGAGAGGTTCTCCCTTGATGCTGGAAGGCTCCTTGCTCTGGTCCTGGGTTTCTGCTCCTTCTCTGGATGGCAGAGTCAGCTGAGATTTCCTTGTCTCTCCCGGTGACCGCCTCTGCACCTTTGTGGGGAATTATCCTCACTCCCCTGGTGCACACACCTTGCCAACATTTGGAGGCTGTTATCGAAATAATCCTGCAGCCCAGCCTTATGAAGCTGGGCCCTTTTATCTTTCTTTATAAATCACCCTCTCCCTCCACTTAATCCTGCCTGGCCCGCTCCTCTGAACTCCCTCCAATTTGTCTCTGGTGAGCCGGTTCTGAGCTCTGCTGGCTGCAGGCAGCCAGGTGCGGCCTTGCTGAGGCTTCTGGGAAAGGGAGGGGTCCCCTTCCATCTGCCGGAGACGGAGCTTGGCCTGCAAATTCCCACACCTTTTCTCTGCCTTGCTGAATGGAGCCCAAGTAGATTATTTATTCAATACTCACATTTATTTAAGGAGCTCCCCACTAAGTGTCAGGCAGTGTGCCAGGCACCAAGGGCAATAAGGACAATGGCCGTGATGCATCACCTTGGGACTAACATGGAATGAATGAACAAATGCACAAAATCCTTACGTATTTGGAACTATGATGGAAGAAACCCACATGGGTTAAACTGAAACAATGGGGAAGGAGAGAATACAAGGACATCTGTTCAGATAGAGTGGTTGAGGAGATCCTTGAAGAAGTTGACATTTATGCCTAGGCCTAAAACATGAGAAGGAGCCTACCATGAGAACAATGGAAGGAGAAACACACATAGAGATGAATGGCATGTGCAAAGGTACTGTGCTGGAAAAGGGCTTATGGGCTTGATCGTGTGAGGAGCAGAAAGAAGAGTGTCTGCTCAGAGACTCCTGCCTAGGAGAGTTCAGGGCTATAGGGAAGATGGCTCAGCAGTGCCCTAGTCAGGGCAGGAAAGCATGTGCACATGTAGACATAAATTACATGTGTATACTATCACATAATTACCTAATAATCCCTTAATGAGGTTAATAATTATCATCATACGAGCTTCTACTTAATGGCAAGGACCGTATGCTTAACACTTCATTAAATTTATTGCATTTAATATTCAGGGCAACCTTTTGAAGGAGTTAAGCCATCTGTGTTTTACAGATGAAGAAACTGAGGCTCAGAGAGGGTAAGCAGTTTACCCAATATCACACAGCCAAACAGTGATAGAGCTGGGATTGTAATCCGGAGCAGCTGGACTCAAAGGCCCTGTTTCATTATCACTTTGATTTAAAATTCTATTATATTTGGAAATAAAGTCTAGTGCTCGTTCATTCAGACCTTCTGCAAGATGCAGGCAATACAGAGATAAAAAGATACAATATACTGCTCACAAAAATGAGGGGATATTTCAAAATGAATATGAAGCAGTAAAAAAACCCAGCATTTTATTTTTTTTATTAAACAAGAACATCAGAAAGGCAAATGACAAGTCAAAGAAAGTTGTTCAATTATGCAGATGAGATGCAAACCCAACTGTTATTTCATTGGTGAGAATGCTCTATCCATAAGGCTGGAAGTCCTGGAGTGTCTGCCCGCTCCCTGGTCCCCTCATTTCTGTGAGCGTCTCTCTTGAGAGCTCGTACGCCAATGGAGGAGACAGGGAGAGGCGACTGCAGGAGGATACAGCAGGTGCTGTGTTGAGGGTCTGCACAGGGTCTGACAGGGGTGTTGGGAGGTCAAGGAAGACTTCCCAGAGCAGAGTCTTGAAGGTGAAAGATGGGAATTGCAAAAGTGTTCGGAGCAGAGGGAACAGCAAGCACAAAGGCTCAGAGGCATAAAAGCAGCTGCTCTGTTCGGCTGTGGTCTTGTTTGTTGGGCTGGGCTGGAGCCCTGTTTGTGGGGAGAGTGCTGAGAGCATGTTTGGAGAGGTCGGTTTGGGTGCACTGTGGGGAAGGGCTGTGTTCTGATGCCAAGTTTATCCTGCAGTGATTAGGAAGGAAAGCACGCAGGGCGTTAGGGAGGGAAGGCTGGAGTCTGATAGTCTGGGTTTATACCTTCACTCCTGTGTGGCCTCAACAGCCTGTTAACCACCCTGTGCCTCAGTGTTCTCATCTGCAAAATGGGGATAATGATAGTACTCCTTGACAGAGCTGCTGAGAGGCCTACATTTGTTAATTCAGGCAAAGGACTTGGGACAGGGCTGGGCACAGAGTAAGCGCTGAAAAACATTAGCTACTATTCTCATCATCATCACCATCATCGCTTGTGGTTATAAATGTGCCCACCATGCAGCTCATGGAGGGCGTCTCCCCAAAGGTGGAGGAGCAGTTAGGGGCCGTGGTACCAGATCAAGGCGAGGCACTGGGCTAGTGAGGAGGGAGCTAGGCAGGACTGCGCTGTGGGTGGAGGTGGCAACGCCTGAGAACTGGCTCGATGCTGGGCAAGGGGTTGGGACGGGGAGATGAGGGGTAGTCCAGGGATTTGGGGGCTGGAGATCTGGGGAGAAGGCGCTGCCAGTACCCAGACTGGGGGCACAGAGTGGAGCTGGCGCAGACAGTGAGTGCAGTTCTGACTGGGTGGCTTGTGAAGGGCCTGTGGGACACCATGGGGCTGTGTTCTGGTCCCAGGAGGTGAAGAAACGAGCCCCAGGCCTCAGGGCTGGTATGTGGTAGACTAGTAGTCCAGCCCCGGATTCCTACTGCCCCAGGTTGTGTGGCATGGCCTTCTCCTGGCACCACATTCCTGGAGCCTGGCAAGCTCTGTGAAAAGGCCTGAACCTAGGTTCCAGGGTGCTCCTCCTAGCATCCTCCATCAGAATCTGGTCCCTGCCCCTGTGGACAGGTCATGTTGCTGGGAGAATGACAAGGACCTTGCTTTGTCCTGTGCCCCGTCACCCCACAGCACTCTTGAGGTGGAAAGGCAAATGTCTCAGACTCTCACAGACCCTGAGTGTGGCCCCATCCCTGTTCCCCGACCACTGGTCACAGCTGGGGTCCTGGCGTCTGAGAATGGGAAGCCACAGCAGAAAGGAGGGCAGTTCCATAGCCCACCTCAAAGGGCCTCTCCAGTTTCACCGATTGGCTGGGCGGCCCATTTCACAGAGAGGGGGAGAAGTGGGCCTAGGGACTATAGGGAGCTAAAATGGAGCAGGGTAGGGAGAAAGCACCCCGGGGACTTGGAATATGAATAGCCTTCTTCCTTGGGCTCTGAGGGTTGTTCTTAACACGCTGAACCTCGCAGGCTCAAGCAGTCACAGACATCTCCAAGGCCCAAGCCCTCCACCTCTCCCTTGACAGACTCTAGTGCCTCTGGGATTGTCCAAGATAGGACTGGTGACTGCAAATAGTCAGAGCTAAGGGGGCAGGGAGAGAGTGACCATTTATATCACTCACACCTTCTATGTGCCAAGCACTGCGCTCAGCGGGTTATATACGCCATCTCACATGCTGTAAGGTAGCTACTTTTATGGCTATTTTATAAATGAGGGCATAAAACTTCAGAGAGGTTAGGTAACTGGCCTAAGGTCACACAGCTGATCAGCAGGAAGAAGGTGGCCTTTCTGACTTAAAAGCCTGTTCTTTCTCCCTTTCACTCTTTTGGTTTTTCATTTCCATCTGCTGCTTCCCCCCACGGCTAACTCTCCCCACCCCACCCCTGTGACACTTAGGAGGTACTTATCTGCACATATAACTCTGTATTTCCTGTTTTCCGTACACATCTGTGTTTTGGCTGTGCTTTGGATAGAGAGTGAAAACTGATGCCTCTAACATGGTCTTTTTTCTTTTTTTTTTTTTTACAGAAACAGAGAGAGAGAGTCAGAGAGAGGGATAGATAGGGACAGACAGACAAAACAGAGAGAGATGAGAAGCATTAATAATCAGTTTTTCGCTGCGACACCTTAGTTGTTCATTGATTGCTTTCTCACATGTGCCTTGACCGCGGGCCTTCAGCAGACTGAGCAACCCCTTGCTGGAGCCAGTGACCTTGGGTCCAAGCTGGTGAGTTTTTTAGCTCAAACCAGATGAGTCTGCGCTCAAGCTGGAGAGCTCAGGGTCTCGAACCTGGGTCTTCTGCATCCCAGTTCGACGCTCTATCCACTGCGCCACCACCTGGTCAGGTTCTAACATGGTCTTGCCAGGTACCTGGCTTGGCGGGAGAAGCTAGAGTCCATGGATTTTGATTGGTATTATTTTGAATTTGAACTATTTTTTTCTTTTTTTAAAATTTTTTAAAAATTTATTTACTTTAGAAAAGAGAGAGAGAGAAAGTAGGGGGGGAGGAGCAGGAAACATCAACTCCCATATGTGCCTTGACTGGGTAAGCCCAGGGTTTTGAACTGTCGACCTCAGTGTTCCAGGTTGAGGCTTTATCCACTGTGCCACCACAGGTCTGGCTTGAATTTGAGCTATTTCGATGGGGCCGGATACCTTCAACATCTCCCTCTTCTGGGCTTAAAAGTGGGAAAGAGATGCTAGTCTGTGTGCAGATTTGAATCCGCCATGAAATGTCCTGCCATGGGGCAGCCCGGAGGGGCTGGCCCGTGCCTTCTGGTGGCCCTGCCTCCCGTTCCCCTTCTCCAGTGCAGCGAGGTGCAAGGAAGCCGGAGTCCCGGGAGGGCTGGGAGCTGAGCTGCGAATGTCCGGCCTGGCCTGGCCTCTCTCAGCACGTGTGATGCATTAGGCCCCAACGGCTCCCCGGGGAGTCCGTTCCCATCATCTCCTCTGCAGCAGTTCAGAGGTGGTGGGAAGATCAAAATGAGCCCGTTTGTGGATCACGTGCTGAAGGCCTGCTGGGTTTGGGCCATCTCAGCTGGGGTGCAGGGAAGGAGGTAACATTTGAGGTCCGAGTGAGGAGAGGGGCGAACCTGGGCAGAGAGTGGTTGGCAGAGGCCAGGTGAGGGGGCAGTGACCCAGGGTCATTCAGTAGCCTGTCAGCCGAGTGTCCATACTCCTAGGCCCAAGTGAGGCCTGGAGGCTCCACCCAAGCCCTTCTTCTCCAGCAGGACTTGGCTTGCTGGACGCCAGGCTAGGGGTCTGTTCCTCGGGAGGAGGGAGTTTGGCGGGCTGGGGTGGCCAGAGCAAGTACACTGGGGACCCAGGAACAAGCCCTGCGGCATCTCTGGCATTGGGGGTACAGCCCCCCTGGGATGGCGACTCCAGGGCCCTGGGAGACCTCACAGCTGAAGGATTTAGCTCAAGCTGGATGCTGGGCAGGGTTTTTCTGTGGGTGATTAATTATCTTATTGATTTATTTATTGATTATAAAGTTTATTGACTATCCATTCCATGCTAAGTGCTGAGGAAGCAGCCAAATACATTTCACTTCCTGCCCTTGAGAGAAGATAGAAGCATCTATAACTATACAATGATAAGCTAAGTACAGCATACCTCTGTATTAGGCAATTTTCGGTCATCCCCACATTCGAGAACTCCACCCCCATGGTGAACAGTAACCCTTACAAAGTGCAGTCAAGTTTGCTGGACCCCTTTGGATCCTTAATGAGTCTGTAAGCATGGCGCCCCATGTGTTCTGAGCTGTGAGTCCCACAGTTCTCCGGGTTCCCTCTCCAGTGTGACATGGCATCCCAGACTTCCGCCAGCTCCCAGACGTGCCCAGTTGGCTGCTGGGCGGTAGGCTAGGTGCACTACCGGTAAAGGTGTAGTTCTCGCACTCCAGCCATGGGTCAGATGGCAAAAAGACAAGACTATCTCGGGGCTTCCTGTGTGCTAACAGCTCGAAGCAGCTGCTGTAAAAGCCCCGGATGCTCGGCTCTGACGGAATAAGATGGCCTAGTTTTCTGATGTGTCTCTGCCTTCAGGCCTGCGCACATATGCCAGCTCTATTGTATTTCTGTGTCTCAAGGGCCACACCTTCTCCTGGACCAGGAGCATTGCACATTTGAGGAGAACTGTGGCCAGCCAGGTGCCCCTAGAGGAGCCCTGCTCGTGAGCCCTAGCCTCTGGCTCCTGGGCTGGAAGAGGCTGTGTCTATACAGGTGTCACTGTGTGTAGATCCCACAATGGCCATGGGCATGAGCTCTCTCCAAACAATCCTTACCCCTCCCCCGCACTTGCCAAAGGAGCCAGGATCCAGGAGGACCAGCCTGAACCCCAGAGTCAGGACGTGTCCACTTCCTATCAGGTCGTCAAGTCCTTTAGCTGTGATGACGATCCAGGGATAAACCCAGAGGGACACACGTCCTGAAAAATGGGCCAAAGTCATTTCCACAGCGAGGATGAGCTGCATAAAAACACCCCAGATTGGGGCCGCCCTCGGAGGAGAAAGACCAGGTCTCCTTTCTGCAAAGCAGCCCCGCACAGACACCGAGGCCCTCTCCACGTGGCTGCCCTGTCTGTGACTGTCTGCTCACACCTTTTCCCCAAAGTGAATGCCAGGCTTGTTAGAACCCTCATTTACATTTCATTAGGAGGTGTCAGGCTGGGTGTTAGGAACAGAGCTGTTCCATCCCAGAATCCAGACTTTTCCGGGCAGCACTCAGCAATAATTCCTGAGCAACCAACTCAGTGAACCTACCTCCCCTGCTCAAGTCAGAGCCCAGAACCGTCTAAACTGAAACACACCCTCCATCTACAAAGCCCCGCCACGTGTTCTTTTTGGCACCAGGCTCTTGGCCCACATTTTCTCTTATTCTCAGCACAAACCTGGAAACCAGGTAGGATCATCTCCATTTCACATGAGAGGAAACTAAGGCCCAGAGAGGTTACGTGGCTCAGCTAGGAAATGGCGGAGCTGGGTTGCAAACCTAGGTCAGCCTGCCTCCAAAGTTTACATTCCTATCGTTTCTCCCAGCTGACTCCCATCCACGCAGGTGAAGGGAGCTCAGCTGTGATACCTGTACCCGAGACTCTTAGTGTGGACTCTTAAATGAAACGCGAGAGTAAGAAGGAGAGAGAGGAGAGAGACTATGTGTGTGTGTGTCCGTGTGCGTGTGCATGCGTGTGTGCACATGTGTATTTAGGAGGAGTCCCCAGAGCTGTCATCAACTTCTTAATGTCCCAGAAGTCACAGAGCCCAATGGTAGTGTTTCATGGTCCATTACTGAGACACCACGTGAAATTCTCAAGGTGTCCTTAGCTACAATGAGCTACTGCGTGAGGACACAGGCAAAGGCCAACATCATTCTGTAGGACAATAGAGACCTCTGGTACAAGCCTTCTGGAAGAAGAATGTCACACGGCTAGTCTTCCAGCCTGGTACTCAGGACATGGACAGTGTGGAATCTTGTGGAGCAGATACTCCCGGTGGCTTTTGCTCAAAGCCAGGGAGCAGTGGGGCTCAGGGGAGGGTGGGGAAATCTGTTGGTTTCTCATTACTCCTGGGCACATGCACAGATGTAGCAGTGGGCTGGCTCAGAAGAACAGTGACATGCCCCCGCCCCCATCCTTGAAAGCCAGTTCCTCCTCAGGTTCGTAACAATTTGTGTTTTATCACATTTCCACATGCAAAATGTGTTTTGGCATTTTTCATTAGATTTTTAAGGCTCAGATTGATGAGGGCGAGGTGAGAGCCAGACTCAGGGTAGAAGAGACAAAGGTTTAGTAATGAGTTCGAAATTTACAAAACACAGAAGCCAATATGGCTTCAATACACGATGTGACCCTTTATAGGGCTGGAAATTACTCTTCAAAAATCATTCTGGCCTGACTTCAGAGTCGGGTGGATGCTGGGATACCACAGATTGACTTTGAGAAGTGGGTTGGTATTGCAGGAATTTTTTAATTTCCTGTAACTCACAACAATTTTCTCCCAGTGAGACTTTAGAACCACTGCCGCGATGGTGCGCGGGCGCGCTTGCTGAGCGATCTGCTGTGTGCACCGGCTCATGCAGAAAAAGCAAACCCAAGGAAGGAAGGACGCAAATGGGATTACCTTCCAAAAGTCATGCAACGTTGAGAAAATATTTCCAGGTAAACGGAGAACCTGCTACTTACACTCCTGCGTCAAAAAAAAAAAAAGCAAAGTAAACATGGCGTCACTTACGCTTCTGAACAGACAAGAGTTTGGGAAACGCAGATTATTATTAATTATTTTTAATAGCTTCTTATTAGCTCTTCAAACAAATTTTTCAAAACCCCCCAAAGGTGGCTCATTTGCATGACATGGTTTTACTTTTCTATGCATTTCATTAGCAGTACTATTTTTTAAAAACCTAATAGCAAGACAGTATTGCAATGCTTTCAAAAGAAAGAAAGAAAGAAAGAAAGAAAGAAAAGAAAGAAAGAAAGAAAGAAAGAAAGAAAGAAAGAAAGAAAGAAAGAAAGAAAGAAGTGAACTGAAATTACTCCTCCAAAAAAGTCTTGTGTTTCTTGTCCCGTTGCAGGGTGCCTTGCCTGTGTCTCAGAACACTCATTAGAGGTGATGTGTCTTTCAGAAATCACTAAACAAACCGGCCAGAGTGGGAACTGCCGCCGCAGCCGGCCGCTGGACGCGATCCTCGGGGCCAGGGATTTATGAGGCTGACGACCCCGGCTTCTCCCCAACAGCAAATCCATTACAATAATGGGCTGCGGAGCCATCAGCAGGGGAACAGCGGGTCAGGAGAAGCCCCACGTGTGGACACTGAGAAGTCCGCACACGGCTGCTTTTTACAATGTGTGAAGCCAGGCAGAAAAGCGCCACATTTGACTGAGAACAGAGGAGAGAGACAGAAAGAAACCAGCAGTCTCTTTGCTCCAGCTTCCGGGGGGATTCAGGACCGGAGAGCTGGAGGTGACACTTGGCAGCCCAGGGCGTGGGGCTAAGTGGAGGGCCTGGGGCTGGGGAAGAGAGGAAGGGAAGCTAATTAACGTTTTGTGCTCCCTGCTCTGCCCCGCCTGGTCTCCCGCCACCCTGGCTGCCAGCACGCAACAAACCACAGAGCGAGTAGCAACATTCCCCGGTGCTCATCTTGTGCTAGTTCTCGTGCTAAGATCTTTACTGGCATTTTCTCCTCTTTGTCCTGGCAGCAGTGTAAGCCCTGTGGTTAGTCCCATTTCACAGGTAATCATAACTTAACAGCTAACTTTCATTCAGCACTTACTATGTGGTGAGCCCCGTACTTGTCTGTTATTGACTTGATGACTCAGTACAACACCCAGTGGGACTGGTATTATTTTTGTGCTCATTTTACAGCTAAGGAAAGGGAGGCAGAGAAATTAAGTAACATGCTTCGGTCACACAGCTGGTGAATGGCAGAGATGGGGTTTGAACCCAGGCAGTGGGACACCGTATGGTATCATCCTTCAAGGCCCAGCCTAGTGGCCTCTTTTCTCCCAGGCGCCTTCCCAGAGATCTGCATTTCTTTGGCCATATTTTATATGCAGTCTTCTAAGACAATAAGACCCAGGAGCACAGGGGCTATGTCCCTTTCCCCTGCATTCTCTGCATTACCCAGCCCGAGGCCTGGCATGCAGTCGGTGCTCAAGAAACATTTGCTGCATGAAGCATATCATCAAAGAGCAGCTTTAGTTTTGAACTTGAGCTTTCGGTAGAACTGTACTTGAGCACGCAGGGCATTGTTAGGGATAAGGGACAATGACAGTTGATCTATGTGTCAACTTGACTGGGCTAATGCTGCCCTGATAGCTGGTAAGACATTGTTTTGGGGTGTGTCTGTGAAGGTGCATCCAGAAGAGACTAGTATTTGAATCAGTAGACTGAGTAAAGGAGACCCCCTCACCAATGTTGGGAGCATCATCCAACCCACTGAGGACCTGATTAGAACAAACAGGCAGAGGAAGGACACATTTTCTCCCTTGCTTGAGCTGGGGCATCCATCTTCTCCTCTTTGGTCACCAATGCTCCTGATTCTTGGACCTTTGGACCTGAATTGGGATTTAGACCATTGGCTCCCCTGGGTCTCAGGCCTCTGGGTTTGTACTGGAACTACCCACCAGCTTCCCTGGGCATCCAACTTGCAGACCACAAATCATGGGATTTCTTGGCATCTGTGATCATGTCAGGACCTAGAGGAAGTCTTCTGTTATCTCTAGCTACACATATATCCTATTGGTTCGACTTCTCTGGAAAACCTCAACTAATCCCTGGCCCAACATTGCTTATTAGATTTCAGTGTGATTTGTCCTCTCTCTCTCTCTCTCCCCCTCTCTCTCTTTTTTACCTACTAATGGAAAATTCCCTTCTGAAGTCACACTCATTAGCACTCAGAGGCTGTTGTGGCAAAATCTTTCCAAAATAGCCCGAATAGATTCGTGAAGGGGGAGAAGCTAAGCCATGGTCAGAAGCATTAAGGCTCAGCATGCAGGGAAAGTTTGAACTATGTGGGCTGGCAGCCCCTTCCCCCTACCTGGGGGAAGGATGGGAAATTGCCAGACCCCAGAGGCATCGGTAGGTTTTGTGTTTAGTGGAAGAGCAGCAAGGAGAACCAAACGAAATGTGCCAAAGTCACACGGGAATTTTGTGGTGTGGGTTTCTCTTTTCGACATACCTGGTTTCCAGCAACACAGAACTAATCGATGACAGTAAAGGTCATGTAATTGGCATCTCTTTTATTACTAGACATAAATCAAGAGATAATCTCTCTCCGTTTGGAACAGGGTGCAATCAAATTGGTGCAGGGCTGTGTCAGGACAAGTCTTCTGTCTTCCTCTGGGCTCCCTTCTTGGTTCATTATATCTCACTACATGTACTTCCTGTTCGTTATCCCACTTTAACTCTTCCAGCAACCTTTGAGGCAGACCTTATTCTCATTTCACAGATGTCTCAACCAAGTCCAAGAAAACCTCATTCTAGAGAACTGAAGTCCAGAACTTCCTGATGATGTAAGAGCCCATGGACCCAATGCCATTGCTTTAGTGTTCAGCCAGCCTGCCCTATCCTTTTTTTCAGGAACAGGAAGGCATGCTGGAAACTTCTGCGTGGATTTGAAAGATGTCACAAGGCTCCCAACTTGCCTGCACACCTAGCACCTAGCATGGGCCTGACATTTTACCTACTAAGGTGATGCTGTTGGGTGAAAGTGTTGTCCACAGAAGTTTCTTGCTAAAAGACTGAACAGAAGTACTCTGTACTCTATTGGGAGATGATAGTTAGAAACCTGAAAAGGAGAATGATAAAATCTGCCTCATGGGATTATTGTGACAAATAGATGAAATACTGAATATAAAACTTTGACACTGCCATCATCATCACCATCATCATCACTGTCATCATCACCATCATCATTATCAACACCATCATCACCATCAACACCACCATCATCATCATCACCATCATCATCATCATTGTCACCATCAACATCATCATCAACACCATCACTATTATCATCATCACCATCATCATCACCGTCATCATCACCGTCATCATCACCATCATCATCCATAGTTCTACAAGGTTGCTGTGGAGATGAAACACCCCTTTTTGTTTCCATTTCATTTTTGCCAGGTTTACTGAGTAAGGGCCTATCATAGGCTTTTGTGTACAACTCCCCTACCCCTTCAATCCTCTGAGGAGAAACAGTTGGAATCAAGCATACAGTAGGTGCTCCCTAATTGTTTCCTCCTCCTGAAAATGGAGGGCTTAAGTTCTATGGGCAGTCAAGGAAGAGTCCAGGGGCCAGGGCTCCCTGAGCTGCAAAGGATGAAGGGTGGAAGCGCCTCTGTTTACATGTGCCTGGGCTGGCAGGCTGGCTGTGAGAAGGGCTGGTGGCCTCAGTGTTCAGCTCCAGCCAGCAGTGCCCCAGACCCAGCAGGCTGATCTGGGCGTGCTCCAAACACAGGGCAGTGCCCCTTTGGGGCTTGTAAGGGTGGCCCATGCTAAAGGGAGGGGCTGCAAGCCCTTCCTGATTCAGGAAGAGGCAGAATCTTTTCATGTTTATCTCTGTATGGTCTTCTTGCCCAAGCATAGGAGAGGGATGCATTTCCCAGGCCGCTGCTGTCCGGTGGGCAGTCTTCATAGTTGTTGCCAATGGGCTATGGATGGAAGTGATACATTTGTGACTTCCCAGCTGAAGCATTTTGTTGCCTGCATGACACACAGCTCTGTTATTCCCTGTGTCAGTAGCCCCCCACCCCCAAACATTGTGTTGAGATGGTGGCCTCCTAAAATATGGAGAATGACTCCAGAACATTCTGCAATGCAACAGAATTCCCTTCCTTCCCCATTGACCCACTTCAGGCTTGTAATATGAGCAATAAATGAGCTTTTAATATTTTAGCGCATTAAGATTTTTAAGTTGTTTGTTACAGCACCCTAACTTAGCCTATCCTGACTACACATTTCCTCATTTTGGATGTCACCCTATTTCTGCCCTCTCATCCCCAAGAGTCACAGCTGGCCTTTCTTCTTCCTCACATCAGCTTAAAGTCACCTTTCACAACCAGATCTCTGACAATCACATAAAAGAAGTCCTTTCCTTATGCTCTATGTGTCACTCTGTTAGTTTCTTCCATCTGTCTCCCATGTCAGACTGTAACTCCCACAAGGTCAGACACCATGTTGTGTGCTCATGCCCGGCACTTAGCGCATGTCTGCAAGGGTGTTGTGGGTGAGCAAGTGAACTCAGACAAGTGACTTGATGCGGGTCACCCAGCAAGCAGGCAGGGAAGCCCAGTCCTGAACCTCCATGCTCAGCAGGCTGCTTTTCTCACGGCCCACTTCAATGCCCTGGGGCCGGAGGTCCGGTTGGGGAAGATTTTCAGTGCTGCTTCTTGTGAGAGTTTCAGTGCTGATTTTCACAAGGGTTTCAGTGCTGCTTCTGGCGAGGATTTCAGTGCTGCTTTTCACGAGGGTTTCAGTGCTGCTTCTCGCGAGGGTTTCAGTGCTGCTTCTCGCGAGGGCTGCAGAGAAGACAAGAGCCTGTAGCTGGAGGTGACAGCAGGTAGGCTGGGGCTGGAGCCAAATTGGCCATTTTATAACCATGTGGGCTGGGCAGGGTAAGTCACCTCCCTGAGTCCCAGTGTCCTTGTCTGTGAAATGGGTGACAATTAGACCTCCTTCTGGGAGTCGTTCGGGTCATTGTGAAGACTCCATGGAGTAACACATGTAAAAGGCTCAGCACAGTGCCTGGTTTTGGGGGCTCAGTGACTGTTGGTGGTGATCACCATTAGCATTATAATTACATTACAGATTCCATGCTTTCTTCTGAAGGAACTCTGAGGAATAGCAATTGCTCACAGATGGGTTCTCTGGAGGGCCAGATGGTGGCTTCATGATCTGGAAGCTCCTGTCTCCCCATCATTTCTCCCATGTCTCCTATCCTAACACCTCTTTAGCCCAGACAAAACTGGGAAAGGACTCAGCACCAGGTGGAGCAACACTATAGGGCAGTTTGTCCCATGTTTCCTTTTCAAAAATGAGATACTGAGGCCCAGAGAGGTGAGGGACTTGGCTAAGCTCACACAGCTAATGAGAAGTGGAGCCCTGATTGTAAATTGGAGCCACTGGGCCCCTTCTCTTCAGACAACCCATCATGTCTAAGGGCAGGGATATGTGTCCTTCTAAAGCAGAGGTTCTAGGCCAGAAATGATTTCTCTCTGGTGGGGACATTAGACAATGTCTGGGACATTTTTGGTTGTCGCAACTCCAGGGTGGGGTGTTACTGGCATCTAGAGGGGAGGAGCCAGGAACGCTGCTCAACACTCCACAGTGCTTGAGTCAGCACCCGGGACAAGGGTTATCCAACTCCAAACGACATTAGTGCTGAAGTTAAGAAATCTTGTACTAAAGAAATTTCAGAGATCAGAAGGAGAAACTGGTTTAGGGGCCCAGGGCCAACCATTCTGCTTCCCCATTGAGGCCACAGACTAGTGACAGCAATTCCCCAGGGACAAAGGCAACGGGCTTTCTTAGCATCCTGGTATTTAAGCCTCAGGTAACCCCATAAGGTGGGTGTGAGTAGACCATTTTACAGATAACAAAACAGAGGTGCGACCTGCCCGAGGCCCCACAGGCAGGACACAGGCTAGAAGCCAGACCTTCTGAAGACAAGGCCCTTCCCTGCCATTGACACCCCAGCTTCTCTCCATCCTAGGGCCAGGCCTGGAATGAGACAGAGCGGCTGAAGTCTGAGGATAAGGGACCCCGACCATTTAGGAGACAGAGAGCTTCCCAGCTACCTAAAGTAAATGATGCAATAAATTCCACTTCACTGAGTCTCACTGATCAAAGATGAGGGTCATCAGGAAAAACAAATTCTAGGTCTTGGGAACTACTTCAGGGTGAGTGTGAAATTTTAACCCGAAGTGTTCAGCTAGGGAGGTTCCCAGCTGTGAGCTCAGGCTGTCCATGCACTGCTGACACCAGCTGATGGCTGTGTGGACTCGGGGAGACACAGTGTCTACTCAGGATCGAGACAATATTGAGTTTCTTTTCAAGGAGTGACAGTCTTCTTGCTTCCTGCTCCCAGTCACCTGCGGGTGGTATGTAGCTGGGTTCTCAGCAGAACTGGTGGTCGGACTGTGAGACACTACCTCTCGGCTCCTGGCACTGGGGACCAGGCCAAGAAAGTCCAGGACTAGCCAGAGGTTCTCAGCATCTCCATCTGTCAGGCCTTCTACAAGAGCTGAGGGTCAATCCTATGTCATCCACTCTTCTCATACTTCCTCTTGACAATATTACAATGTTAATTGATTCATTATATATTGAACACCTATTATGTGCTGAAAATTCAGTGGCAAGCAAACCAGACTGGCCCCAGAACTCATGAAACTTATTGGAGATGTGGGGAGATGGGGGTGAAATGCATCGCCAATACGTTAGATCAAGTGCGACACATGCAACAATGGCATCACAGAAGATTGATCTATTGGTAATCAGAGCATCAGGGAAGGCTTCCTGGAGGAAGGCACATCTGAGATAGCATTTAAAGGATGGTTAGGAGTTTGTCAGCTGGAATAACTTATACTTTTAGAACCTCTTTATTCAAACCCTTCATCAAGATTCTCAGGACAGAGAACTGGGAACCGCTGAGAGGAGAGGGCAGGGTGACTGACTTCTCTGGGTAGTTTCTCCCGGGAGGCCTTGCTCAATGCTGTGCCAACAAAGGTCAGATGTTCATCTACCCACCAGGCAGAATAAACAAGCTGAGCACCTATAGTGTTCCAGGCTCCACGCCAGGCTCTGGCTGCAGACACGTGGAGCTCCATGGCAGCTGGGAAGACAGACCAAGGGTGGTGACAGCTCAGAGCGATGAGGTACCACCATCGTCTGCCTGGTATTCTCTTGCTCTGTAATACTCATGTGTAGGCAAAGGCAGCGCATGACTGAATGCTGTCCCTGAGCTGAGGTTACTCCCCCAGCACGCCCCTGTTTATCTCTTTAGTTCAGCTCAGAAGGTCTCTTCACTGGAGCTGTCCCAGTCCCTGACCCTTGCCCGGGCCTTCCCCGGCCTCCATGGCAGGTATCACTGATTGTAATCCTGAGCTATGTGACAATTGATCAATGCCACGTCCCCCACTAATCTTTGAGGGTCTCCAGAGTGAGGACCATTTCTGTTTTGCATTCTCAGGCATGCCTGGCATACAGTAGATGCTCAATATATGCTTGTTGGGTAAACAAATCATATGTAGACACTGTTGGTATGCCCATGGAGAGGATGTCTTGAGTTGTCCATCCCCCTTCTCCCTAGGAAACCATCCACTATATTCGCAGATTCCTCTTCCTGTTAACCCCCTAAACATTCCTACAGGCGGATTTATTTAAACAGCCCCAACGTTCAGATGAGGAAGTCAAGGTAGGGCATTTCAGGCACCACCTGTCAGCAGGGCTGAAGACTGGACATCCCTCTAGTTCATGGGTTCTATGCACAAGCTGTTCACTAGAATCACCCGAGGACCTTTGAGAAATGCTGATGTCTAGGGCATGCCCTGAGAGTCTGATGCAGTTACTGGGGGTGAACCAAGGTATCAGTGTTGTTCAAATGCCCCAGCTGATTTTAACGTGCTACCTAGGCAGAGGATACAACTCTAGCTCTAGCCATAGAACCAGAGGGCTGAGGCTTACTGGTACCCATGAGGCACAAGCTCAGAGGGGGGTAGATCTCACTAAAGGTCACATGGCAAGTGGGAAGCCCAGTCCCAACCAGCACTCTAGAGAGCACCTCCAAGGCTCTTCCCTGAGCAAGGGGAGCCTGTCCTTGACAACCCTCAACCCTTCCACCCCGAGGTAGGGTGACTTTCAGACAGAGGGGAGGTGACCACGCAGGCTGAGCCTCAGCTCCCAAATCTGGAACGTGGAAGGGCCAGCCAGCACTCCCCCTGGGCTCACAAAAGTGCTGTCTCCCTTCCCATCTGTTCTCCCCTTTGCTGGAGCGTGGCAGCATGTCAGGAGGCCCCAGCAGGGCTGGGACTGCTTGGGGACAAGTGGCTGCCTCTGAGTCTGGGGCCTGCTCAGGCGGCCTCTGGAACCATGCGGGGTGTGTGCGTGGGGGGGGCGGTACACTGCAGCCCACGACGGAGCCCAGAGTGGGCTGGGTGGGAGGATGGCCTCAGTCGTCTGCCTCGCATACCCATTCCTGGCAGAGCCCTGAAACACTCCCACCCAAACGGGCTCCATGATGGATGTGGAGAAGCAACCAAATGTCCCTCATTAATCACCAGCTCCATCTGGCTCCCCGCCTGATGGTTTTCAGCTGACTTGAAAAAGACCCAATTAGATCAAAACATTTTGACAATTTATCTTGTGGCATGAGCGGGACCAGATCGGGGCTATGATTTCATCATCTGGGAGGGAGGGAGGAATCGGGGCGTGGGTCACGCAAAGAGCTTGTTGAGACGTGGGGGTCTCCCCCAGGAGCCTTCCTGTGAAACCAGAGTGCAGCCTACCTCCTGTTGGCCGTTGACCCTGTCAATCCTAGGGCCAGCGGGAATGGCAAGACGAGGGGTGTCCTTTGGCTCGGGTGGAAAAGGCCTGGGGTGAGGGAGTACTGGGTGGAGCAGAGACGGTGGACAATCAGAAAGGACCACCTACTGTAGACAGCTTGGCATGCGGGTGTCGGACATGAACCAGAATTAAAAGTCGAGAGGTGACTAAGGCCAGGCATATTCTAAATTGTGCACCAGCAAGATGACTGGGGACGCAGCTCCTTGGCCCAGAAATGAGTGATCTTGAGTTCCTGGTGGCTCCAGCCCTCTTTGGATGAGTTCCCAGAGATTCCCACACTCTTCTTGCAGAGTTGGGATGATGCCAGGGTCTCTGGTATGATCTGTCCTTGGTGGGGAGAGTTGTTTCCATGAGATTGTAGTTGTTCGTTCTTAAACACCAAGGATTTGGTGGCTGCCTTGCAGGTCCCTGTGGGGAGCTCACTGAGAGCAAGCACCGCAGACAGATCACTACCACCTTAGGCTTACTCACCCCACCTTCCCCTGTGCCTCTAGAAGGTGCCTTAGGACTGGAAAAGCAAATTAGGGTGTCTCTCCCAACAAATTCACTTCCCCAACCCCCAGGCCAAGCAGGAGGTGTGCTGGCACACTGGGGTGAGAAACCAGTCTTGCTTCTCTGGGTAGGATTCCTAAGTCAGGCAGCGTGCCAAGCAGGCAGGCCCCCGCTGCACCAGCTTGGCTTTGTGGGTACAGGTTCTGGAAGAAGGGGGGCTGATGTACGGACCTGCCTGCTGCCTCCCCTGCAAGGGTTGGCTGGGAAGCCCCCGGGAGTTGCTCACCCCCCTCATCCACACCCCCACCTCAGAGATACACACCCCACCCACTTCCCATGAGGCAAGCCGGACTCTCATTTTCATGGCCTGTCTTGTCATGTGTAGACATGCCTGTGCACACATGTATATGCACACACAGTATTTGCACATCCTCTCACCACCCTTTACCCCACTTCAAGTCCTTCTCACTCACCTTTCCTCCTCTACCCTGTTCACAGGCACGCGTGCCCACTCACCCACGTGCAATCACCATATTGACAAATGTCACACACCCCTCCTACCTCTTACCTTGCCCAGACAGAGCAGCAGGTCACCCAGGTGTCCCTGATTCCTATGCATGCATGCGTTCACATTTGCACATGGGTGTGTGTAAACATATACATGTGCTCGTGCATCCTCTTCCTTCACCCTGACACTCAGCCGGAGGGACGCCAAGCCTAGCGGGTGACCAGACACAGCTGCTACCCTGGAGGGAGCCCATGTGTGTAGGGCAGGGCCCCACATCTCTGACCCAGAGAGACCTGCCGCCGAGGTCCCTTAGGCTCTGGGCTTACTCTAGTCCTCCTGTCTTCTGGCTGCCCGAGCCATGCCTCTATTCCTTCCGTTCCCATTTTGTTCCCTCCTGTCTGTTCCAGGCTGGAGTCTGTTTCTCTCCCTAGGATTCAGTTCCTCTCCGGGCTCTTATGCCCGTCCTCAGGACTACCTGGAGGTGCTGGCCCTCAGGGAGGGTCCCGTCCAATGGGAGCGCAGGCCCATCGCCAAGGACAGAGAGGGCTGCTTCTTGCTTTAGGTAGAACAAGCCTCCCATCTTTGATAAATGATGATGGTCTTTGAGGAGCACGGGCTTACACGATCATTAAGGACTCTTCTGGAACTCCTGGTCTACGAGCCTTAGGTGTCGCTGACATGTTGCTCACGCCCACTTAAACCATACCCAGCTGCGGCACTGCCGTATCACATTTGGTTGATATATTACTCAGAACTCTTTTATTTGCAAATGACAGAAACCCAACTCTAATAGGCTTAAGCAAAATATAAATCAATTGGCTTTGGTAACTGGGAGGATGAGGAGGAGTGCTCCAGGGATTTGGACAGATGCCAGACTCTCTCTCCACCTCTCCATGGATGTTTCTGGGTTGGCCTGGTGCTCTTAGCCGCCTCCGTGGCTGCCAGCAGCTCTGGCTGCGGTTTGTTATAATAGGAAGAACAGTTATTGCCCCCCTCCTCCAAGTTTGGAAAAAAGGAAGGCCATCTCTGATTGGCTCTTTTTGAATCATGTGACATCTTTGAATCACTGTTTCTGGGTGAGGTTCTACTGTGATTGGTCCCTCCGTGCTATGATCCCACTTTCATGGGCTCCTTCCTTGTAGAGACCCCTGAACGAGGAGCAGAGGGAAAGGAACCACTGAGGTTTCTTATCAGTGACCTCTGTTTCCTATCCCTGCCCGCCCCCCACCCCCGCCCCCACCCCCGCCCTCCCATCCAGGACATGGCAGTAACGTAGTGCTGGAGAATCTTGTCTTGGAGCAATTGTCTCAATTTGCAAGCTCCTTGGCAAGCCGCTGCTCTAGGACCCCTGCTTCAGGCCCCGACAAGAAGCATCCCTCCATCCCCCCAGGGATCTGGGGATTCTTCTCTGGGAACCCCGAGAGGGAGCTAAGCAGAGCCCTGCTCACAGATTCAGTCGTGAATCTGTAACCAACATTTGAGGTTGCTTACAGGCCAACCTCAGCCTCTCAGCCTCCCAGCATCTGAGCCTCCCGTTCCCGCAGATGGTTTTGCTGAAATGCCGGTGTGAGATGGGGGTTTTGGCCGCTCAGGACCTCCAGGAACCGAGGCTGCTGAGTCACGAGCTGGGTTGCTAAGTGTCATGCCTTAATCTTATCCTGTTCAGGGGTTAACTGGGCACAGAACTCCTGCTCTCCTTTTTAATTAAAAAACATTTTGCTATTTCTGTGTTTACTCATGGGTTGAGTTTCCCTGGGGTGCTGGTCAGGTTGGGAAGTGGTCCACCTTAAACCTGCCTTATAAGATGAGCCTCCGCAGCAACCCCACCCCCACCCCACCCTGCGCCCTCCCCACCCTATCCCAGGATCCTAACCGGCACCTGCAGGTGAGTGACTTAATGTCAGGAAAGTGTTTCAAGTCTTTGCACATGAGCTAACCCATCATTTGACCCACTTTCCCTGGAGAATTTTGATGGCACAAATACAAGTTCTACCGCTACAAATGATAATTGTATGATATAACAATAGTAATAATAATAGCAAATTCTGCCACTTTTAAACACTTCCTACATGCCAGGTGCGGCATTCACCCCTTTTCACAGGATGTCGCTGAAAACTTAAAAATACTAATCCTGTGAGCTTCCCATTTGACAGATCAGAATCCAAGGCTCAGAGAGGTTGAAAAAGTCCTCCAAGGTCACACAGTTAGTCCAAAATTCTAATACAGCTTCGTGTGATTCCAAAGCCTCTGCTTTGGACCAGTGCACCATATGTTTCAGAGTCCAAAAATGGAAACAACCCAAATGTCTATCAATAGGGAAGTGATGATATCCAAACCACGGAATATTAAGCAGCTGCTTCAAGATGATTGATGTATGCCTGCATGTCCTGATACGGGATGATTTAGAAGACAATGAGTAAGCGAGAAAAAGCAAGTTGCAAAAGATAAGCATAGAACTGTTGCATTAAAGTGTTCCCCAGCCACCCAGCGGGACTACGGAGCTCTTTGCGTTCACGTAGGGACAAACAGGCTGGAGCGTGGGCACTGACTGCGGAGCGTGCGTCGCTGCGGGGAGGGGCGCGAATCTGGAGGAGGGCCAACGGTTCTTTGTCTTGATCTGTATTTCTGGGACTTTTTAGATGAACTTGGCTTCCTGCATTTTCTGCATGATTAGAGAAGAAACTTGCATCCTGGCTAGGAGTTGACATCCTGGCTCTGCCACGATGAGCTATGTGACCCCAAGCAAGTCTCTATTTCCGCATTGGTAACGAGAATAACCACAATGACTACAACAATAACAATACGACATAGATCAGTGGGTGACTGCAGGGTTTCCCGATCCTGTAGCGTTGGGGACACTTGATGATGGATCATTCCTTGTTCTGGGGCTGTCCTGCCCATTGCTGAATGTTTAGCAGCCTCCCTGGCAGCTACTGACAAGATGCCAGTAGCAGTAGCACCACCTACCTGACAACAAAAAGTGTCCCCTGGTGGGGCAAAATCACCCGAGCTGAGAATCACTGGGTTAATGAAATGGCACAATGAGGTAACCCATGTAAAGTGCTTAGGCCAGTGCCTGGCACAGAGTAAGCCCTGGTCAGTGTTCTCTCTAATTCATTCAAGGGAGGCAGATGATCAGGGCGACCTCCTCTTCCAGCCAAGCACGGGGTGAAGAGTTTGGTGTGGGGGGGGGCAGAATTAAGGGCAGGAAGTCGGGGTGCCTGGGGTCTGCCTATGCCCATCCCCCTCAGTGTTGGGAAACTTCAGGTTCACTTCCTGGGGATTTAGCTTTCTTGTCTGTGACACATGAGGGACCTGACCAGGGCCTGCGTGCTGGCACTTGGATCCCTAGGGAGCCCTCCTCTGTCTCTTAGAGCCGCAGGGCCATGGGGGTTCAGCCCCCACCAGCTCCCCTCCGTGGCGGCCTCGCTGCCAGCCGGCCCTGCTGGGAATCCTTCTCAGATGCGCCCCCTCCCCACAACTGGGGAGCAGATGCGGCCCATGAGGCTGTTGCCCAGACACAGGTGGTACCACCTGCCACAAGTTTCTTGATTCTTGATCATCCTACAATCACTTTTGGCCCCGAAACAATTTGCTGGGCGAAGGGAGAAGAGGGCCTGGAGGGAAGGGAGGAAGAAAGGGAGGGAGGCGGGGGGGTGTTTCGGGGTTAAGAGTGGCCTTTGAAGTTTGCAACCATCTTATATAAAACATCCTCAGTCATTCCCCATTTGGATGATGTCAGGAGAGCACATTACCATCCCGAGATCAAATGCAACAGCAAGAATCACTTGTTGCTCACCAGGCTACAGTCATATATCAAGTATTCCGGGCACATGCAATTCGTAACTTTCCCCGAAACAGATTGATATTTTCCTCTTCCACTTTCTGGAAAGGAGACATCTGACTTTGCTTCCAGCACAGTTTGGGAGGCTGTGGGAAAATTAAACCAGGGCCCATTGTCTTTGCACGAGGCTGCCCATGCCACCGGCATGGTTCCGTCTTCTCTCCTTTGTGTCTGTTTGGAGATAGCCAGGTCTGCGACCAGCCACACAATGGACAAAAAATCTGGATTATTCTTGTAGGCTTTGTGGAATTTGGCCCAGATGGTCAATAGAGCAGCAGGGGTTGTCTGTGTTTTTTATTTAAATACTTCTAAATGTTCTTGTCTTTTTCTCTTACTTTTTGGTTCTTTGGAACCCATGGTGTCTTCCTAGTGCGGAGGTGCTGGAGTCATTAACTCCTCTCAGAAGAACCAGTCCATCTGGGAGATGGGGATTCTGCCCCCCACCCCCAACAACTGCAGGTTGTTAGAGCTGGAAGACCCCTTATAGACTGCCAGGGTCAACCCTTTTGTTTTACAGATGAGGAAATTAAAGCCCAGAGAGGGAAACTGATCAGCCAATGTCACACAGCCGCTGGGCGATTTGTTTACCCTCTTTGGATGCTACTTTCTTTATCTGTAGACACTCACCCAGTGAAGTGTGAGGAAGCCACAAGAAGATAGCAGTCCTCTCAACATTTGTGATGTGTTATCCAAAAGCAAGGTCCTCTTAAACCCCCTGTTAGCACTGTCGGGAGCTGGAATGTGGAACTGAAATCTAACTGGGTTTACCTACTTTTCTCTCTGCTTTCTGGTTCTCTTTCTTATTTTACAAACCTGTGATAGCTGCACAGAGCCTGAGCTTGGAGCAAATGCTGGCAGATTTCGGAGAGCCCTTTGCAAGCTGGGGTCACTGTGTGTCCAATGGAAAGAGGCCGGCGGGAGATTCAGAGGCAGGTTGTGGCCCCCCTGGCCCCAGCCTGGAAAAGAGAACAGGCCAGCACTGACCTCACCCAGAAGGCTTCTGCTATGATGTGTCTGCAGCCGCAACCGTCGCTTCGGGAATGGGTCATTTAATATCGGTCACGCAGACCCTGTAGTCTCACCTGAGGGTAGTATTGTAGGTGCTCCTGAGGCCAGCCTAGGACATAATGGGCAGCATAGCTCAGTGGTTTGTATGAGCTTTGCAGCCATTGTCTGGGTTCACATTCAGCGGCATCAATTACTAGCTGTGTAAACCTAGCCAAACTATTTAGCCTGAGATTCGACTTTCAACATTTTATATATATTTTTAGAAAATGATAACTTAATGCACATATAACAGAAGACATGCAGCACTGGCCAGTTAGCTCAGTGGTAGAGGATGGGCCCAGTGTGTGGATGTCCTGGGTTTGACTCCCGGTCAGGGCACACAGGAGAAGTGCCTATATGCTTCTCCACCCTTCCCCCTCTTGCTGCTCTCTCTCTCTCCCCCTCCTGCAGTCATCACTGGTTTGGAACGAGTTGACCCCAGGAGCTGAGGAGGATGGCTCCAGGCCTTACCTCAGGTGCTAAAATAGCTTAGTTGCTGAGCAACAGGAGTAGCAGCCCCAGATGGGCAGAGTATTGCCCCATAATGGGCTTGCTGGGTGGATCCCAGTTGGGGTGCATGTGAGAGTCTGTCTCTCTGCCTCCCTGCTTCTCACTGAATAATAATAATAATAATAATAATAATAATAATACCCAGAAAACATGCAATATTCAAGTGTCTGGTGAATCTGTTTGAATGCCTTTCCCTTCCCCGGTATCTTTGCACTATTGACGTGTCTCTTTCCTCCAATCCCCTGCCTCCGCCACAGGAGTAACCATGATCTGGAATGTTTCTAAGGTTCCCAACTTCAAAGAAATAAAACAAAACTTGTTTATTATTTACATAAGCATCCCTAAACAATATACTGCTATTATTACTTGTTTCGTGAGCTTTATAAAAGTTGTATCACACTCTATGAGGTTTTCTGTGACTTGCTTTTTTACCCACCTGAATATATTTATAAAATTAATCCTTGTTATTGTGTGAGGCTGTGTTTCACCTGGGTTTTTTTATTTTCTGATATAGAATATCCCATTTATACATCTCAATTTATTCAGTCTCTTTTAGATGGGCATTTGGGTTGTAACCAGTATGTTTACAATTATAAACAGCTCTTCTGTATTCACAATTATATTTATGTTGGTATGTCCCTCCTACTAAACGTGTGTTTCTAGAGGACACACCCATAGACGTGGGGTGGCTGGATCTTAGGGAGTAGAAATACTGGAGTTTATGGAATAGCTTTAAGTTATTTTTCAGAGTGCTTGTACCCAAAGCCTCCATTTTTCTCACTTGTAATGTGAATTCCAACTTCATCAGCCTGAGGCAAGGATTAAATGCACGTGAACCGCACAAACCACGAGGCTCAGTGCCTGTACACCGGAGATGTTTGGGACACAGTATCTATGATTGCTGGCTCCATTTTCTGGCAGGATTTGGGAAAGTCCCTATCCATCTTCAGTAATCCATCCTGCTGCATCTCATCCTGATACCTTATTAGCGTTGGCCCTGTGATGTTCACTGGACGGCTTGCAGACTACTGTTTGTTTTTCTGTCCGCGTGGCATCTTGGTGCTGTGGTCTGCTACTGCCCAGGCTTTGTCACAGGGGCTGTCTCCCACCATGCCTCTGTTAGAACAAGCCCCTGAAGGTGGTTTCCAGTTGACCAGTGCTTCTCAAACTTTGGTGGGGATCTTGCAAACATATAGCTCTTGATCTTGTTGGTCGGGGGGCAGCTCGGAGACTCTGCATTTCTAACCACCTCCAGGTAAGGCTGAGGCTGCTGGTTCTGGGTAGTGGGGAGGGGGGATACTTTCAGAAACGATGAGGTCAAGCTGAGTCATGGTGGAAGCCGCAGGTTAGCCAGGCTATGGCGGAGAGAGGGGGCCCCGACCAAGGAACAGGGCCAGCAAAGGAGCAGCTTGGGAGTCTGTTATGCCCCTTCCACCGTGTCCGGCCAGCTGTTACACCAAGAATTCTTTCAATGGCTTTATAAAGGGTTGCTTCAGGTGTTATCTGGAGGGAAGCAGAATTGGGTGGCCCCAACTGCCTGGTGCAGTCCCTTCCCGAACATTCCAAAGAAAAGTCTAGGGAAACAGCTTCCCGTTATTAGTCTGGACCCTGGTTTTAGGTGAGACTCCCATTTTTCTCACCCAGTTTGCTCTGGAACTCAGAAAAATGCTAGTTAGATTCAGTTTTCCTCCCTGTACTCGTTCGGACTCCCGTCTCAGGAATTCCGGAGCTGACCGACAGGGAGACAGTGCAGGGTTTGCTCAAATGTATGGTCTGGACCTTTTTCTGTCACCCAAAAGCAGTCCCCTACCATAACTGTCTTGGTAAAAGAATTGCTTTGCATTTCAAAGACAAGAATTTCTTGGGCTAGTCCAAGCACAGGGCATTTCTCAGAATGTACACACAGCAACACTCTCGTCCTACTATGAGCTCAGTGTCTTGGGCTTTAGAAGATTAAATTCATTTTGCTTTTGTTAATTTATTGATTTTAGAGAAGGGGAGAAGGGAGGGAGGGAGAAAGGGAGAGAGAGAGAGAGAGAGAGAAAGAGAAATATTGATTTGTTGTTCCACCCATTCATGCATTCATTGGTTGATTCCTGTGTGTATCCTGACTGGGAATCGAACCTGCAACTATGATGTAGCAGGACAATTCTCCAACCAACTGGGCTACCCAGCCAGGCCTGTTTGTTTGTTTGTTTTTTTAAGTGGAGGCTGATGATGCTCTTCCCTCATCTTCATCTTTGCTGTTGACACCCAGGAAAGCGTGCAAACACAGTTATCCACGGCTTGTCACCAAAGATATTTATCACTTCTGAGCACTGTGCCTGGTTCCTAATGAGACATCCAATGGGCACTTCTTGTTTTTGTTTGAACTGAAAATTTCCAAGCGATCTCTGATGTCAGGATTGGGGTGACTCAGAGTTTCAGACCTTTAAACCCAGACCCACATGTCCAAACCTCAAAGACAATGCTATGTGACACGTGAGGTCAATTCTGACTCCAGCAGGATGCTCACCTTTAGGCAACACCAGAACCCACCTCAGTGAGCCACCTCAGGAAGTGGTGGAAGGGGACCACAACCAGAATGGGAGCCTCAACACTCCCCCAGAGAGCCTAACACAGAGCCGTACAATCCCTCGCCCGTCTCCTCACCTCTGTACTGTGGTCTGGCCATTTGAAAACTAATCGGCAATTTGCACACATTTTGTAAAATTAAGAACCCTTTGGTCAAACGAGATCTTAAACAGAGCCTCAGCACAGGCTAACTACAAGCCAGGCGGGATTTGCTTGAGGCAGAGCTGGAGTCAGAGATTTCCACTTCCTTTTCCCGGCCACCCACCGAGGCTCCTCACCTGGGAGCCACAGTGCTCCACAAACACAGTTTGAGAACTGTTAACCTACATCAACCCCAAGGTCCTTTTACCGTTGATGGTCTGTGAATGATGGCAAGATGGCTGAGCTGGGGATGTGGAGTGTTATGGGCTGAATTGTGTGTCTCTCCACAATTCACGTGCGCGAGTCCCAGCCCTCAGTACTGTGAACCCTGCGGGCTAAGAAGGGTGCCTGCTCGCTAACTGGGCTCAATAAAAAAGGTACAGAGCCTGGCAGCCATTTCTGCACAGGGGCCTCTCCACCCCAAGTGCACTTGGCAGAGAAGCCTCTGCACTGAGCTGCCTGCCTCTGTGAACTGCCTGCCTGCACTGTGCTTCTGCCATCTGGGTCAGCCCTTATAAAGGAGTGCCTGGAGTCCTCTTTCAACCAATAGGACTGAGACTTTTCCCGTCCAGTCGGAGCTGTGCCGCTGTGACCAATTAGAGCAGCTCTATTCTGATCAGGGGTGGGGACTTCTCTCTCTATAAGCCAGCTCCCCTCCAGCCTGGAGAGTGCAAGTGCCACTGAAGACTGAAGACTGAAGACCCAAGACTGCTTTTTTCATGGGCGCAGAGTGGAGCTGCCTAGTCGAAGAGGAGCCTGGTCTGGGGGCAGCCTCGCTGTAGCACTAGTGAGCGGTTGCATACCCTGTGCGGTTTTCACAACCATGCTGTACTACCGTCAAGCTGTTTGCACTAAAGTTTATTTCACCACACCCCAGTTGGGCTTTCTGTTGACTTTTGAATTGGCACCAGCGACCATCAGTTGACAGTACCTTAAAATGAGATTGGAGCCAGAGTCTTAAAGAATAAGTTAAAATGAGGTCCCTCGGGTGAACCAAATCCAGTATGACTGGTGTCCTTGTAAGAAGAGGAGATCAGGACACAGACACAGAGGGGAGACCAGGTGAAGATATTAGAAGAAAACATTCATCTATAAGCCAAAGAGAGAGACCTCAGAAGCACAAAACCTACCGATACTAGTTCATGGCAGCCCTCTGAACTAAGGTAAGGGAGACCGGGGAGGGGGATAGCTTCCCATACAGGTCATCATTTTAAGGAACTCTATTTATCCTACTCTAAAACAACTAGGTAACATTGTGTGCTTTTCTCAGAGGCTCTGAGCCCATGCTCTTCACAAGGGAGGTACCCCTGGTCTCCCAAGGAGCACACTTCTGACTTTGGGAGGATCAGAGCATGTTGTTGAGTTTGGTTGGGTCTGGTCTTGACTTGGGTTCAGAGGGCATCTATCTACAGGGATGTTGATGTTGGGTATGGTGACCACAGTCTTGGGAAGACATCATACTGGCTCTTGGTCTGTGAAAGTCTGGCCACTGGAAGTTAAGGCCCTGCTGAAAATATAACCCAAGTTTTATTTTTCTCCTGATCACGTGGTGCTCCTCTAGTGCCCATAGTAATAATAGTCATCAGTGGTAGAGCTGTGTCAAACTGGCAATTTTCACTTCACAGGAATTTGTCTGGGAAAATAGCAGTTTTTCACCTTTGGAAAGTATTTGGTTTCACAAAAGATTCAAGGTGAAAAGAAATGTAGGAAAACATTTTCAATTTTTCATGAACTGGATTTTGGGCAAGGTGGCAGCTGTCTTCAATCTCACTTAATGGTGAGAGGGTCCACTGTGGTTTGGGACTGGAAGAGGAGAGGTTGGTGGACAATCAAAGGGGATGTGGAGAGCCCAAATGGTGCCATCAAAGTCCTTCCCTTGGGGAAGAGGTAGGCCCAGGTGGCACTAAGTTCTGGGGAAGTAAAGAGAGACATAAAACTTTGGGACAAATCATTATCTTCTTTGACATCTTGACCGGGGTTGTCTGAAAAGGGTCAAGTTTATTTATAACCTACCTTATGAAAGTCTCAGGAATTGGCCACGTGTATCCGGATAAAGCCTACTTGGGCTTTTAAATATGTGGAGCTTACTTGCTTAGCCTGTTGCCAGTATCCTTTGTACATCATACATGTGCAGTCACAACAGACACTGCACAGGAGTGTGTGTGTGTGTGTGTGTGTGTGTGTGTGTGTGTGTTGGGGGGGCTGGCAAAATCAAGGGCAAGGCATACAAATTGTAGAATAAGATGTCACGTCTTTACACTTGAGAAATTGGAACTCAGAGAAGAGACAGAATTCCTGCTCAGGAAACATCTGGAAAACAGCGACGGTGCAAGCAAAAGTAGGTCAAAGTGCAAGGCCTGGCTCAAAAAAAATTGATGTGCACTGAATTTGTCAAGATGACTCAAGAGCCTTAAAATTATAATTCTTCTTCTTCTGAGAAACTATCCTACGGAAATAATCAGAAATGTAGTCAAGGGCATCAGCACCAAGATCTCTGCAGATTTATTTACAATAGCTCCGAACTGGGTACCCGACGAAGCTTTATTAATAAGAGGGATTGGTTCAGCAAGTGACGATCTAGCCCAGGGGCCAGCAAACTCTAGCCATTGAACCAATACAACTCTCCATCAGTTTTTGTAAATAAAGTTTTATTGGCACAAAGACATGGCCACTTCTTTATGTATTCTCTGGGGCTGCTTTGGCACTATAATGACAGTTGAGTAATTGTTATAGGGACCGTGTGTGTGTGTGTGTATGTGTGTGTGTGTGTGTGTGCGTATGTGTTGCAAAGCCTAAGATATTACTATCTGTCCCTTTAATAAAAAATATGCTGATCCCTGGTCAAGCCATATGGAAAAATACCAGGCAAGCATTAAAAATTATATTAATAACTTTTTTATTGTCAAGGAAGAATGCATATGGCATAATGTTAAGTAAAAAGGTAGGACATGAAATTGCCATACATATGTTATAAATATTAATAACTAACATGTGTTAAGTGCACATGAAGTTGTAGGCACTGTTAAAATGGTGTTTATAAGGATTTAATAGCAAGAAAAATGTATACAGTATAATGCCATGCAAATAAAGCAGGATATACAATTGATATTTATAATACTTATATTTAGTAAGGATATATTAAGCTTTAGACACCCTGCTCATAACTTTATGTCTTATTCAATTAAGACTTCAAGAAACTCCATGTAGAACTTAATATTATTATCATATATTTACAGATTAAGAAAGGAGACACAAAGAGCCCAAGTTATTTGCTTTAGGGACCTGACTACTATTAGAGCCAGAATTCGGATAGGGCTTCTGCCTTTACTCAGAGAAAGGCCTAGGAGGTAACAGGACAGAATATTAGTGGTTGTGTGTGGGTGGTGGGAGGAGAGCTGTCAATCAGACTTGTCTTTGGCTGTGAGTAACTGAAAAGGTGGAAAATACCAGCTTAAGCAAGTGAGGTGTTGGTTTCTTCACATACCAAGAAGTCTGGGGGCTCTGTGACCCCCACAGGAGCATGAGCTCAACCATTTTGAAAGTTTTGTCCTCAGACTTGTCTCCTCATGTCCCAAGGTGACTGCACAACTTTTGGGGTCTTTTCCTGCATTCAAGGCAGGAAGAGGGGGAAGGGCCAAGGGCTAAAGATGTAAGTGGCTGAGTAGTCCCTTTATCAAATAACTTTTCTCTATGTTCCAACTAGCAACTTTTGCTAATGTAACATTCGTCGGGATAGGATCACATGACCATCTGTAGTTGCAAGGGAGCCTGGGAAATGAAGTTTCTACCAAGTACATTGCAACTGTGAAGGAAATTGGGATTTTGTTTGTAAGGAAGAATGGGAGACTCGGTATCTGACAGTCAATCTGTAGTGACTGTCACATAGATGGTTCCTAATTTGTCCTTTATTCTTTCTTGAATTTTTGAAAATCATATAAAGTTTGCTGAATCTAAAGCCCTCAGGACTGAGGGGAGGTGGGGAAAATGAGCAATGGAGAGGGGTGGTGCCACACCTCGGTGTGGGCTGTACGACAGAGTGCCGCAGACGAGGCGGATTATGAACAACATAAACCCACTCCTTTCAGTGGGAAGTGTGACATCAAGGGGCCATCAGACTCCGTGTCTGGTGAGAGGTTCCTTCTGATTCATAAATGGCTGCCTTCTACCTGTGTCCTTGCATGGATTGAGAGAGCTCCCTGGGGTCTATTATTAGGGCACTAATCCCATTCATGAGGGCTTCACCCTCATATCATAATCTCCTCCTAAAGGCCCGCCTCCTAAAGCCGTCCCGTTAGGGGTTAGGCTTCACCATATGAATTTGGTGGTGGTAGTGGTGGTGGTGGGGGGGTTACAAACATGTCGTTTACAGCAAGTGAGTAAATCAAGGGAGGCTTCCAGAGGAGATAGACTTTGATTTGTAGGTGATTGGTAGAGGCAAGTCTCCATCTTCCTTTGTTATATGGGAACCTTAGGCCTTCCAGGGGTCTGTAAGAGAAGCCCCAAGACTGCCTGATTGGCCTCTCCCATCCTGTGCAGAAACGTGAACCACTGGGCTCGGCCCTGCCCCTGTGCAGAGGCTCATGAGTCCAGGAGGCCACTCTGGCAAGGTGACCCTTGTCTCCTTTAGAACTCTGTTCCTCCCGAAAATACGTTTAAGTCTTACCCTCTCCCCACAGTACCTACTTGGAATTATGGTCTTTGTAGATGTGATCAAGTTAGTTCAGTGACTGGTATTCTTATAAGGAGATAAAAGTTTGGATACAGACATAAAAGACACAGGGAAAAATGGCATGTGAGGATGGAGGCGGAGATTGTAGTGATTCCTCCACAGGTCAAGGGACATCTGGGAGAGCTGGCAACCAGCAGAGACCAGGAGAGGGCACGGGACAGACTCTCCCTCAGATCCTCCAGAAGGAACGACTGTGGGCCATCTTGACTTGGAACTTCCGGCCTGCGGAGCTCTGAGAGAATACACTCCTGTTGTTCTCAGTCATCCAGTGTGTGGTCATTTGCCCTGGCAGCCCTGGGACAGGTCTGGTCCTCTTGTGTGTCCTGACACAGAGGGTCACCAGCAACTTGTGCTGTCCGCCATTGGCCGTGCGCCTGCCCACTGGGCCAAACACCTCCACAAAGGTCAGCACCTGGGCCTGGGGCACAGACCCATCGTTACTCAGGGTTAGAGCCCTTTCACGGCCTCTTCCTCCAAGACCTCCTTAGCTTCTCCGTCATCTCCATCAGCACCACCTCCCAGCCCTTCAAAACTCTGCACTTGTCTGGTCAAGGCACATATGGGAGTTGATGCTTCCTGCCCCCGCCCCCCCCCCCCCGTTCTCTCTCTCTCACTCTCCTCTCTAAAATGAATAAATAAAATAAAAAGTAAAAAAGAAAAAGAAAAAAGAAAGAAACAAATGCAAAACCACGTCCAGGGCATTGGAATGAATAGTTCCGTGAGGGTCCTCCAGCTGGAGCTTCTGTATATGAGGCAACACAGCATGCTTGTTTTGTACACGCACCTTCAGGGCGGCACCCCAGCCCATTTCCTACCCAATTTGAGCCCTCTCTGCCCTATGGATGCTTCTGCCCTGGGGAATAAATGGCTGCTCTCAGACCCGTTCTTGGGAGCAGGTGCTGGGGGTGAGGAGGGAGAACCCAGAGGTTGCTGTCTCTCTGAGGGAGTGAGAAGCCTTGCTCTGACATTTGCCGGCTGTGTGACTTAGTATTCTCATCTGTCCAATGGGAACGTGGCTAAGGAGAGGCCAGAGTTGAAGATGTACAGCCTGACAACTATAGGTATTGAATAAGCGTTCATTCCCTTCTACTTCCCTTTCCTCAGGGGAGCAAGAGAGGAGGCTCTGAACATCAAAGTCAAGGTCAGCAATCTCAAACTCAACTGTGTGCCCAAGGGCTGACTTCCCCTCTGGGCGCTGACTTCTTTCTTTCTCCCAAATGCCAGGGAATCAGAGCTCTCCTCTCACTCTGACTCGGCCCTGGAAACTTGTCAGGATCCATCCTCAGGAGGGTGAGGGCGGTGCACATTTTCTGGTCAACTACTGAGTAACCATGTGGAAAACACTGTTCCTGTGTGACAGGCAATGGCAGGTGAGCGAGGTTTCAGGCTGTAAACAATAACTTAACATATCTCCACATTGGCTTAGTCTGTCACTCATGCAGAAAACGAGACACGATGCCGAAAGCACACGGGCTCAGCAGTATTAGGCGGCCTTTATGGGCCTGTCAAGCCCGTCTCCGAGGGGCGGGACCTCTTCTATCTGATATATTTCAGATGGTTTTGGTTCTCGGGACTCCGGCCCGGACAGCTTTTCCGGGACACAGTAACAACTCTCTCTGGGCAGGGCCCAGAAGCTGGTCCCTGCTCTGGGGTACTGGGTCAGAAGGGTGTCTAATAGTTTAGGTGGCTAGTCCTCACCCCATTCTAGGTCACCATCCAAGGGTATACAAAGTCCTCCAAAGCTTGGATACACAGACAGTGCCCACACTGCTCCTGAGTGGGTTTATTCCCTCTAGCCCTGCTCCTGTGCACAAACCCCAAGTATGTCCCCGAGAGACAAACGTGTTGATGAGCACATGTCTCGGGCTATATGTCATGCTGCTTCTCCATGTAGGACACAAGTCGCCTGAGGCTCTCCTCCCCTAGTACCTTGGATTAGGGAGAATGGCTATCAGGAATGGTTTTCATCAGAGCCTCACTAAACCTACCTACACACAGGTTGAATTTGGCGATGTGGCATTGTGAATGGCCATGTTCATTTGTGGGATTTGCCTGCATGCTTCTTTGGGGTGGGGCCTGACCTGCCTTCTCCTCTTAATCAAGCTTGGTTCAAAAGTGAGGACTTTACAGACCCTTAAATGGCTAGTGAGGAGACGTCTGTGCTGATGGCACCAGGGTTGCTGTGAAGGTTGGTACATGTATTACCCCCAGAAGGGGACCATTTTCCTAATTCACAATTCACACAAAAGTGACCTAAGGGCTAGATAGCTGTGGTCCAGGGTGGCACCTGAGATGTCGGCATGAAGGGCGTTAACAGAGGAAACCCCAGTAGATAAATCGGAGCGGACACTGCCCATTGGGAAGCTGTTTGTTTCTGGCTGTGGCATTCAGAGCCACAGGTCATTGTTACCTTTGCTTCCACGTCTAACACGGCCACTGTCTGTTGAGTTTCTCCCCATGTGCTATGAAGACATGTGCTTTCTCTAAGTGACTTTTAGATCTTATACAAGGATTTTCCTCCCCATTTTACAGATAAAGAAATTGAGGCTCAGAAAGACTATAACTTACCTAAGCAAATGGTTTGCCACTGATGAAATCAGGAATTTGAACCCACGACTTCCTAGCTCCAAGGTCAACTTGTTGGAGGTCTAAGGCTGGCAGTTGTCCAGGCTCCCTTGAACATAAATGGCTCACAGATGATGGGTCCATATTTTAACATTGTGAGACATAACGTATATACAGTAAGTACATAAAACATAAATATACCTATTAATGAATTATTGTATGTAAGCACTGATGTAAGTCTCATTTAGTTTCCATTCTGAGTACTCCAGAAGCCCTCCACGTCACCACCACAGCCCTCAGGTGCAGAGGTAAACCCTGTTATGAACTCTTACAGAATCACTTCCCTGAATTTCTCCTCTGGTTTATTACTTAAGCAGATGTACTGCGTCAGCATAGTCGTGTTGTGCCTGTTTATTGAAGTTTACATAACTGGGATCATACAGTATAGATTCAGCTATGTCTGGTTCCTTTCCTTCAACACTGCATTTTTGAAATTCATTCTGATTATCAGTAGTTTATTATCATTGCTGTGCAGTATTTTATCATATGACTATTCCATAATTTATTTATTCATTCTTGTATTGATGGACCTTTGGGTTGTTTCCAGATTGGGGCGATTATGAATACGGCTGCTATGGACATTCCTAAACCTGTGCCTGCATCCTAGAATGGGAACTTCAGTTTCATAGGACACATATATGTTAATTTTAGTAGACACAGACAAAATGTTTACTAATGTTGAACCAATTCCCGTGCTTTCAGATTTTATGATTATATTTAATCTGGAGGAGCACAGAGTAATTTTCTCTGAGTAGATAGGACTTCAAGCTATCAAGTGAGACTTATAGTAAAACTTATTGGCTGGCCAGCATCTAGTGCCATTGCTGCTTAAACCCAGAAGTAGACAGCTATTGAGAATTTCCCAGGCTGAGCTTTCTGCAACTTGCAAAAAAATTGATCTTGAGCAGCTGGCTTGTGGGAGGGATATTCCTGTGGGTGTTTGGGCTCCAAGATCAAGAAGAATGAGTGACCCTGGGCATAGATGACAGCCCTGCTCCTTGTTGACTCTCTGCCGGCTCTCCACCCTCATCCCAATCATTCTGTTTTCTTCTTGTCCCGGTCCTGTGTGGTCAATCACCCAAGATTTCTGAGCTCTGCTCGCAGTCATAGCTGACACTTTCTGGGCATCATTCTTGGTCTGTTTCTTCAATGGAAAGAGGGATGGTGGGAAGACTGAATGCAAGGTCTGGCACAGAACGGGCACTCTGATGTAGGGCTGAGACTAGGGCTTTAGGCGCCGAGGGTGAAACATTTAAGGAGGCGCACACTGTCAGGTGCTGAGCACACACATGCTGGACCCCGAGGGTCAGGGCCTCTTGTACAGGCAACACCCTGGGATTCCTGCTTCTGTTACATAGATAGTCACTCAAGCTTAGAAGAATAAGTGAGGGAATGCATTCTGTTACAGAGGTTTTGGAACCCAACAGACATGGGCTCTGTATTTGTGTGAACTTGGGCAGGTCACTTAATCTTTAGGAGCCTAAGTTCCTCCATGTAAAATGGATGTAATAATACAGCAGTATCTAAAGATGAAACGATAGTATGAAAACAAAGAGATGCCAAAATACAGTGGCTCAACATAGGTATGTCTCCTCCCCTCTCATGTGTCACCCTGGGTGGTCAGCTGTGATAGATGTGCCATTGTGCTCATGGGGTCGTTCCAGGACTGAACCCCTTCCCTCTTGTTGCTCTGCCCCAACGCCTGTGGTTGTTCTCATCCACATGTTCAAACCAATATGCAGGAATGGGAAAGAGAGAGAGAAATCACAGAAATAGACTTGTCTTTAGAGTTAAAAAATCATCCCCAAATTGCCAACATAACTTGCAATAACATCCAACCAATCAAAATGGAGTCACATGACCAGGGTAGCTGCAAAGGAGCCTGGGAAGTATAGTCTTTAGTTGGGGAACTATGCACTCAGCTACAATATTCTTCACATGGGAGAAGGGGAGTTTGCTCTTCGGTGGACAACTAGCTGTCCTACCACAAATGGCTACATGAGATGGCTGTGGTAAGAACTAAGCCATGTTATATGCATTACCTGCAAAGCATAGGGCTTGACATAGTTGGCACTTGAGAAATGGGACCTATTTGATTTCAAAGGAACTCTTTTAAGATGAATGTTATAATAATTTAATCGGGGTACACATTTTCTTAGTCCTTTGGTGAGGCAGGGTTGTATAGAAAAAGATTTTTAAAAAAAGCCCAGCCACAAATGTGTGGACAAGACTCAGGGAATATACAGTCGAGAAAGCAAAGCCCGTTGTAGGATGTGACTCCCGCTGCAGGTATGTCTCCAGGTGAAGTGTTGGAGGAAGCATAGGCACCCTGGACATGTCCCTCAGATATAAAGATTTGGCAATGGCAGGAAGCTGTTGTGATGAACGTCAGACAACCTGCGAATTTGTCCTCATGCCCCTGGTGAGTTCTGCATGTCACAATCAGGAGGTAAGTTTTCAGGAGGGTGAGGGAGGCCATGTGTGATCCCGAGGAAGGCTGCACAATGCAGGGGGGCTACCGGCCTTCTAACAGTCCCACCGCTGGCCAGATCACCTCACCTTTCTGAGCTTTGTTTTGCCCATGCGCAAAATTGGGACCCAAACAATTCCTACTCCAAGGGGTGCTTATGAGACTGACTAAAGCAAGATATGGGTGTGCTGTAAACTCTGAAAGGCTCTGCAGATGTGAGGAATTAGGGTAATTAAATACAAGCAGGGGAAATCCATCACCAGCAGTCAGGTGTGTCCCCAGACCCGCTTGGGCTCATGTGGTGGGTGGGTGGAGCCCGCTTACCTGTCTAAGAGCTGTGCCTGCTGGTCCCCTGGGAGTGGCGGCTGCGCTGTCAGTCCTAATCAGAGCTTCCTTTCGGGGAGCGGCTGCCTTCATGTCACAAACTTGGCACAGCTCAAAACTCTGCTTCAAGACTTATTTTCTTTGGGTTTCGAAAATCCTCTTTTACCCGGAGGAGACAGAGAGCTGCACATTTCTCTCCACCTGGAAATCACCAGGGTTCCGAAGCTATCCTTGTTTCCCCTTGAAAGACATATTTGTGTGTCTGCACCCCGCAATTTTCCCATGTAACTTTCATTAAAGTTAATTGGCATTACAAGATTAAGGCAAGCAGCAAGAGACAAAGAAATCAGAGCTGGCCCTGGCAGGTTGGCTCAGTGGTAGAGCATTGGCCCCACGCATGTGGATGTCCCAGGTTCAATTCCCAGTCAGGGCACACAGGAGAAGCACCCATCTGCTTTTCCACCCCTTCCCCTCTCACTTTTCTCTATTTCTCTTCCCCTTCCTCTCCTGCAGCCATGGCTCAATTAGAGTGAGTTGGCCCCTGGTGTGCTGAGGATGGCTCTGTAGCCTCTGCCTCAGGCGCTAAGAAGAGTGCAGTTGCTGAGCAATGGAGCAACATCCCAGATGGGCAGAGCATCGCCCCCTAGTGGGTTTGCTGGGGGAATCCCAGTCATGGTGCATGCAGAAGTCTGACTCAGCCTCCTCTCCTCTCACTGAATAAACAAACAAATAAACAAACAAACAAGAAAAGAAGTCAGTGCCAAATTGGGCCTGGCCCAGGGGCTGGGAGAGTAACAGGCTTCTGTGGTGACAATATCCACGGGGCTCCTAGGCTTTGCTTCAGGGTCTTCTGAAGATGGGGCTGCAGAGGCGCTTTGTGGGGGGAGCCACAGCCCAAGGTTCTTGAGTCAGGTTAGGGCTCAAGGCACCTTCTTGCTGACATAAACTGGCCTGGGAGGCCTTTTAACCTCTTTCCCTTTATTAATGATAATAGTAACACATATTACAGTCATGCTAAGAACCATCATTGGGTGTGTAACGTGATGTGCTCATCTCTGGTTGGGGGCTGCATTTGCATTTGGGTTCATTCTCGCAGCAGCTCTGGGAAGGGTAGTTACCTGCATTTTACAGATGAGAACAATGAGGCGCAGACAGGTATTATGATTTGCCTGTGCTCACACAGGGAGTAAAGAGCAGAACTAGCGTTCCAGCCCTTGTCAACTGACTCCATAGAGGACACCAGGCTGAGAATGGGGTGGGAAAGAAAGCCTTCCTGCCTTAGCCCGCCCTTCGCTGATGTCACATTCCTTGGTGAGGCCCTCCCAGGTAGCCTGTCTTTAGACTGGCTGGGTATCTGGGACCCATTTTGTGCAGGGCTGATATTTTCCGGACCCGTGAAAGTCCAGTGTGGGTGTGGGTAGGCCTGGAGCCCCCAGGGAACAGGGGTCAGCCCCTTCTGTCTTCTGATGCAGGTAGGGGGGCTCTCCGGAGTCCGCAGGACACAGACTTCCCTGAGTCCTACCCTGTTTGTATACAGGACCCATTTAACATTCAAAATATTTTTAGTACCTGTTAATTGAAAAACAAAATGACCAAAAAAAGATTCTCTCAATTTGATGACACTTGGAAATAGGTCTGTATTTTTTTCATCATGTAAATTAATAATAATGGAATGGATATAGACAATTCACAGAGGAAATACAAGTGGCCAATAAATATATGAAAAGATGATCAATCTTACTAGTAATCAGGGAAATGCAAATTAAAACAACAATAAGACATCCATTTTATTCATCAGATAGGCAAAATTAAAAGTTTGATGTTATCTAGGTTTGGCTCAGGCGTGGGAATTGGTTACTTTTATCTATTTTCTATTTGTAGGGTATAAATTGACACATCCAGTTTGGAGAGGAGTGTGGCAGTGGTTATTAAAATGTAACACACACACACACACACGAGTGCGCGCGCACACACACACACACACACACACACACACTGGGGCTTAGCAATTTCACTTGATGACTCCTCTATACACACCACGCAATGAGTGTGGAAGCGCCGTGTGAAAGAGAAAGCACATTGGAAAGAAGTTACATGCCTGTGAACAGAGGAATGATTTCACAAACAGTCAAATAGTCACACAGGGGAATACAATGCAGCTATTAAAATGAGTTAGCAAATTAATATTTACTGAAGGGGAAAGATTTCTAAGACGTATTGTTCAGGAAAATAAACAAGCAAACTTAAGTGGCGGCCATGAGACTGGACCTCACGGAGCTCCAGGTAGTATCACCGATTGGTTAAGGAGCCTCATTGCTGCACCTTGAAGTCTATTGCTGCGTTTAAGTCAAGACCATGCTTCCATGGGCTGCTCCTCCTGTTTAATGACTGCGTGTGGAAAGAACAGGAGAGCAAACCCATTCCTGGGAGACGTGGACTCCTTGGCTGGCCAACTTTGAACTCATGGACACTCCCCAATGGCAGTGTAGGCTTCCACCTATGGACACTCCCCAATGGCCACTCTGCTTCCACCTAACCTCTCCGCTTCTCTCCCTCCGGGTCAGACTTGCATGGTGGTCTGATGGTTTCCCAGAATTCCTATTTCCTTTCTCTTCCCTTCCTATGTAACTCCTGCCCTATACCTTCTCATACAGAAATTTTCCTTAATGAGATTCTTTACACGCTTAATCCTATTTCGGTGTCTACCTTTTGGAATACCCACTGCATACCATTAATGCAGTGGTTCTCAAACATCAGCATGCATTAGAATCACCTGGAAGACCTATTGAAACCCAGATTGCTGGTCCCCAGGTCTAGAATTTCTCAGCCACTTGCTCTATGGTGGGGTCTGGGAATTTGCACTGCAACACGTTTCCAGGGGATATTGATTGCCCCGGACCTTGCTTTGAGAACCACTCTGTTCATGTACAGCACACTTAATTTAAAAATATATGTTTTATGGCTTGCCTATGAATGTACACATGAAGAAGAATATCTGGGGAGCATCACAGCAAAGTGACAACAGTATCTTTCTCTGAGAAGGTCAATGGGAGTACAGTGAGCATGTCGTGGTGGGCTTGGACTGGACAGCTGGGGTGGAAACCCTAGTTTTACAACATGCTGGCTGTGTAATCTCAGACACATTCTTCACTTCTCTGTGCCTCAGGTTTCTCACGTGTAAAATGCTGATAATGATAGTGGCGATCTCTAGGGGTGTCCGGAGGAGAATGTAAGTTAACACGTGTAAAGTACTTAGAACAGCGTCTGGGACATGGTAAGCACACACTGTTATTTTATTCTTTTTGAATTAATAAATAATCTTTAACTCTGAACTTTTTGCAACAAGAATTAGGTATATTGCTTGCTTAATTACCTATTTTAAATACAAACATGAAAAATAGTGTCTGTATCTGCATTTATAACATATTCTGTATTTGATCTCCATGCAATGTTCAGTGGACAAATGAGACCAAAGAAAAAATCTTGCAAGATTTTTGCCTACCTCACTCTCTGAGGGCCCAAACCCATAAGTTAATGAACCTTTAAAAAGGGCAACTCTCACTGCCTTGTTGACCAAATTTTTAAAAATTAGTTCAACTCAAATATAAGTCAGTCCCTAGGTGACCCAGTCTATGGAGGGGTCATATTCAAAGAAGCATAACTCATTGTCAAAACTAATCAAAAAGAAACCCCAAAATTTGACTTACATCATCACAAAAATATTAAGGGAGATCCGCTGAATAATCTCAACAGCAGTTTTTAAAATGCCCTTCTCTCTGTCTCCCCAGGGAAAGCCCGGGGCACATGCGTGTTAACAGTTCACAGTGCTGGTCCTTGTCACACTAGATTCATCAAGAAATCAGTTTAATTAGGCCTGAGTGTTAACAGGCCTCCTGTTTTTAAAGCAAGCCACTGCTACAATAAAAGGTTCCCTTTCCCTGGACACATAATCCCATTTGACCATTGAGCTACTGGCCACGAAACCTTCCTGCATTAAGCAGATTATCAAGCAATTCATGTCCCCCTCAGCCAAAGAAGGGGCTGGTCAGGGAGGGAAATGTTAGAACATTCTTTCGTTTTGTTGGCTTGTTTATTTCTAAATTTCTTCATACGTTTACTTACTTAACACTTATTTGAGATATATTCTGGACCTGAAGCCAGAGGGTATATATGTATATATATGTTATCTTATTCAATCCTTGCTACTCTGCCTATGATGGAAATAGTAATTATTTCCATTTTTCAGATGAGTAATATGAGGCTTAGGGAAGTCAAATAAAAACTCAAAGTCACTCAACTGACCAGTGGCGGAGCTTCTGTGATCTTTTCACTGTACAGGTATTGATCGATTTATGACCTATGCAACTGACGACCATTCGACTTTACGACCATAATCGCCAGCCACGACTGCTCCACATCTGGCAGAGCAAGCATTGCCCAGCTGGTGGTCGGACAGTGCGGACCAGCTTCCGGCAGCACTACCATCTCCGCGTGCGCCATTTCAACTGTTATCCCAGACGCGATACAGCAATTTGTGTTTTGCGTCTTGGATATTTTTCATCAAACCCCTCCCAAGATGTCTACCATGAGGAAACTGTCTTTGTCTACGCCTCAGTCTGCCAAGAAGGAAAGAAAGGCCATCCATCTCGACACGAAAATGAAGGTAATTAAGCAGTACAAAGGAGGAAAGAAAGTGAAAGTGATATTAAACCAGTTGTACTGGTAATGCAGTGTTTTACTTAAATCTGACAAATGTAAAAATAAGAAACAAAATGGTGTAGAGATGATACAAATGGCATAAAATGAACAAAGAAAATTATGATATATAACAATAATGAAAAAAATTTATGATAAAATATTACTTAAAGATTTTTATAACATCATTTCACAGTACTGTACATATAGCCTACTCAACTTACGACCAAATCGTGTTATGACTGGTCTGTCGGAACCAATCGTGGTCGTAATCGAGCACTAGCTGTAATATCTCTTTCACTGAACTAGGATACAGCCCAACGGGGCTCAGCAATGCCATTTACCACCTATATAATGCAGGTGTGGGCAAAGGTAGGCTTACAGGTGCTCATGTGGAAAGTAATACAATAATAATACAAGAATAAACTTGGTGTTTCATGTATTCACAGATATTTTTGCCCCACTCTGTCATTGAACATGTTTTTTTCATGTGTCTAAGCCTCAGTTTTCTTATCTGTAGATAAGATCACAAATATTTAGCTGAGGGGACTTTTGTGGCAATTACATTAGATAAGTGGTGTGAAAGTGTTATCTCAGCATCTACACACTGTAGGTATATGACGAGCCTTCCAGTGTATGAGTTTTTTTTTTTTTTAAAAAGGAAATTCATGACCAGCATTCCTATGACTAATTTTGTAGATTAGTTCACTTATTATCAATCATAAATCCCTTCTAGGTTATCTTTTTGTATTATAGAAGCTATAGCACAAAATAAAACAAACCTACATTTCCAATATTCCCTTGCAGCTAGGAATTGGCAAAGGATCTGAATTCTGCCTGGTAGATACCGTCCCATGCAAATCTTGGAAGTAAAATGAGTAATAGAAGTTGGCAGACATGCTCAGAAAGATCAATGTACTGGTGAATGGGGTGTAGGTATCCATGTTTGGTGCTGGCTAAGGTGGAGTCTATGAAGGCCATTGTTCAATACCATAGGTTCTGATCAGTGAGTTTTATAGTATAGCATTCCCATGGTGTGGGTTGGTAATTCTTCTAGCAAAGTGGCCCCTTGGCTATAGTATTTCTTGTAGCGCCCAAATCTGGTTCTCTAAATCTCCTGGAGGTTCTATGATCTAGTCAATCCTTCTTAATAAATCCCTTTCTGTGGAAACTGATTAGAGCAGCACCTTGTTGTTTAGAAATAATATTTAAAGATTGGCGTGGTATCAACCAAGAATAGGGACTTGAAATATCGACATTGAGCATTCAAGTTGTCCATGGGCATATGGCCAGCGTTTGGAACTAATATATTTTTAAATATATAATATGTTTCTAGGTTGCCCTATCAAGGCAAAGAATATAAGATTGATGGGGGACAGAGATAGTTTCTAAATTTGCTTTTGCATTATTTTAACAATCTGTAGTAATTTCAGACTAATACTACTGATGCACAGGAGGTGTTGACTGCGAAGCTGACACAGATATTTTAAAATTTGAAAACCAAGTTATAATTCTGCAAAACAGTGAAGGAAATTTCCATTATCTCCAAACAGCAAACCATTTGTATGGTTATCCATTGCTAGTGTCCTAATTGTTGGTTTTAAGTGGAAAACCAAATTAAGAGATTTAGACAAGATGAACAGAGATTCTGCCCGATAAAGGGACCATGTGCGACATCTCACAGCAAACTAGAACACAGAGAATGGGTTACGCAGTCATCTGGCCCCAGAACAACTCTGCCACGTCCCGGGTGACCCTGGACAAGTTTAGGACAGAACATCCACATTACGATGTGGTGAGAATGAAATAAGACAGTGTATGGGAATGGGCCCGACACATAATAAATACCCAGCTCCTGACGGGTCCCTTTTCCTCTCTTTCCCTTATTTCTTTCAGCAAACAGAGATGTATAGCACTCCAGTTGCTACACTTTTGAAATATTGTATGTAAATTAAAATTTGTATGTATCAGATCATCTTGACATATGTCAGGGAGGCTCTCTAAAGACCTAATATGTGTGTGTTTATATATCTGTACCCCCCCCCCACACACACACATACACATTGTTCTGGGATGGGGCGGGGGGGGGGGTGGCTTCAAGGGATTTAGGGAAGGAAAATCTAGGATAAGCAAGGAAGCTTCCTCCTCTGTGTGTCTGAAATGAGTCCCCATCACTGTGTTAATCCCAATCCTTAGACCTTCAGGCTGACTCCTAATTATCACCTTTCTGGCTAAATCAGGAGGCCACAGAGTGAACGGATTACACATGCAAGTGGCCCCTTGAACAAAGTCCCAACTTTGGGCCCGAGGGACTCTTTGCATTGCCACTGCCTGCATTTTTCTTCCCTAAATAAACAGAGTGACATCTCTGCCATTGTCCCTACAAGGTATTCTTGAACAGCACTGCTATGGAGCTCAAGTGACCCCTGAAGGGAAATAATAAAGAGAAGAGGAAGACAGAGAGAAGGTCAAGGCTAAATGACGTAGATGGCCACATTTTGTCACTGAGAGGCTGCCCAGGTTTTGCAAGACTCTGTCGTCCTTGTTTAGCTAGCTCTTTCTACACTGGGACAAACAGATCTTTTCTACAAAATAAAAGCTGAGTAAAAAGCTGGGCAGAATTCTTCGACCCAAGTTTTCCATGGGTTAGGTTAGCTATAAATTAACCAGCCTGCGAAATATATAAATAAATGAATCGCTTTGTTCCCAGCTCTCGCCAGTAGGGCTCTGGCTGCTGGCTCTGAAGCCTGCTGGACGTTCCACTGCCCAGTGCTTTTATAAATACTAATGAGTGACATATTGAGGAAAAATTGTACCTACAAAAGCAAAGACTTCTTCCATGCAAATCAGGTCCCAATTCCCCACAGATAAGGATCTTTTTGATGGAACACATGCAAAATCTCCAGCTCTTAATTCTTTCATTAGTATTCCAGGCAGACGGCTGCCAAATAACAGAGAAAACTGTCTGAATTGCTGTGTCTGAAACCTAATATTGATTTGTTTAATAGTGTCAGGAAGTCAAAATTCACAAATCTCCTGTCGATTGTTTACGAGGCAGTTAGTGGAGAATTGGTTGCCCCTGCTTAATTAATAACTCATTACTGAAATTTGATTATATGCTTGAACGCTTGAAATGGGTTCTAACACAGCGTCTGCACAAGTGGTGCAGCGGTAAGGTAAGGCGGGTCTGGAAGCCCCCTGCTTTAGGCTCCTGCCATTAGAATTTACCACCGGTCACACCACGCGGGCCTCTGACTTTCCTTCCAGGGTCAAGCTCCTTGGCATTAATGTGTTGGTTTAAAAGGTGTTCTGGGTTTCCATGGATTGAACAGAGGGTGGGTCTGAAGTCTGGGGTGGAGCCATTTCTAAAACACACACACACTCTCACACACACACTCACACACACTCTCACACACTACCGACGTGGACATAATTTACTCCTCACTTGATCGGAGGAGACATGTGTGGTATTGTCCGTGAGTGTACAAATTCAGAAGGAGGCGCTCTTCGGGGGCCGATGGACCGGTGGGAAGACAGAAAATGCTGTATCCCTGTAGCATTGTTGTTTCAAAAAATAGAAACTCGGCGTGGCTAGCTGCCACGTGTGGACAGACGAGCAGGATCGGAGCCCAGGACGTCCCAGCATTATCTGACCTCTGTTCCGAGGCTGGGGGTGTGGAGGGAGGCAACACTCTACCTGGCCCCGTGCCAGGGACAAAGGGAAAAAGATTAGAGCCCAAGTTAAGGTGACATCAGAGCACATGGGAAGCTCTGAATCTCCCTGATTAAAATAATGCCTTTGGGAGAGAACGCATGTGATTGCCGCACTTGGGCACGCTTGGAAGGACTGCTGTCCACAGACCTGGGATATAGGAAGTCCCCCCCATGCTCCCTCAGCTTATCCCGCTCCCCCCGCTGCCCCCATCCATCAGGCAGGCCCTGCCAGGGGCAGGTTCTGGCCATCAAGGGGTTCCTGAGACCCCCTCCTCTTTTGTCTTAGGTGAAACCAGGCTGACTTGATCAGGGGAAGAAAGCAGAAGGAGAGGGTACTCATAGCCTATCCCTGTCTCTGTGTACCCGCCCGCCACTGTGGCTGGGGACGGATAAGAGAGTGGAGGAGATGAGCGCCCTCCTCTCCCAAGTATGGCCCTCTCTGGGTAAATGGGGTGACGTTCCTAGGCTAGCCCATAAAGCCTCAGTGAGCTCCCAGCAGCTTGACGCTGTTAGTGGGAGCGCGTCTGTCGTAGAGGACGGCAGTTATAAGCTGGAGCTTTGCGGGCTAGCCTGTGACGTGGCCGCCACCAGAACATTATTGCATCATTTTAGAACATTGCTATTCTGAGAAAATTAAAAAAAAAAAAAGTGTAAGAGCCCATTTTAAATTCCAAACAGCTGACTCACAAGTGAACCCTTTGTCATCAGGGGCGGCCTGCTGGCAGGTTCACACGGGGGTTGGCGAGGCCCCTCTTTAGTCATCGATCAGGGAGCGTGTGCCCCGGTCCTGTCCTGCGGCTTGTGGTCTGAAGGCACGGAACGAGAAGGGCAGCTTAAGGCAGGTCACAGTGGAGTCCCCAGTGAAGTGACACTATGGCTGCAAGAGTTCAGAGGAAGGCAGCAGTGCCAGCTGGCAGGGGCAGGGGACGCTTCTGGGAGGAGGTGGGAGCAGATGGGTCCTTGAAGGGTGGTCAGGTTTCATCGAGGGGTGGTGGTGCATTCGGGCCAGCACAGGAGTGGGCTGGTCAAAGGTAGGTTTTGGGGACGGCGACTGGCCAGGCCGGCTGCAAAGGACGGTAATATGACCAGCCAGTCTCCTGCCTCTGATCTTAATTGAACCAGTCAAGCTTTCAAAATGAATAGTTGATCATTTGATTAAGAAGGGCCTTTGACTCTTTCAAGACCCACGGAGACTGATTTTTATCAAAGTGGATCAGAACGGTCTGTACGGAGGAATGCCGGCCAGATTCATAAGGGAGGGCCGTGCCGCCCCTCGGGGCCAGCCTGGACTGCTCCTCCCCGAGGGGACTGTCCCTCAGTGGGGTGAGCGTTCGGGGCAAAGGCCAGAAATGACCACCCAGAGCAGGATGACTGGGTCCCAGAGCAGCACTCACTTCTGCCAGCCGCGGGACCTTTATCAAGCCTGTGTCTTCTCCCAACGGCCTCCAACCAGGAATGTCTCCCAGCAGCTTCAGCTTGCTTAGCCAGCCCAGTGCCAGCCGAGTTCGCTGGTGTCTGCTAAGGAGCCGATTTGTCAAAGGGTTAGTAAGGCTTTTTTCGGTTATACCAAAAAAAAAAAAGATGAAGTCAACTTTTTTTTAAAAACTCTAATTTATTATGCTTGATTACGCTGCTGGAATGGAAAGGTAGCTGCTGCTTGTAGTTAAATAACTCCTCACCGTTTCTTAAAGAAATGATCTTCAAAGCTTTAACGGGTCAGTGGCTCAAGTACAAAGGAAAGATTGATTTTCACCCTCCCACCCTTTGTTCCCAGAGTTTAAAACAGACACGTTTGGGTAAATTAGTTTGTCTATGTTATTAATGGAAGAAGTTATTAAACTCCCATAAATATACAGGGGTATCTTGCTTAAGATGCCAAATTTGCTTTAAGGAAAATACGCAGAGAGAACATGGGAAAAAGCCCAGAAGATCCCTTGGTTTTTAAAAAAATATTGTCTCTAGATATTTGGACCAGGGAAGGGGGCTGGCCAAGTTGCTGGGATAAATGTTCAAGGCAGGAGACCCCCGTGCATTTAAAAAAAAAATCCCTGAATTTAATGGAAACCATTCAGAGGCTGAGTTGTGGTAGGGGTGGGGGGCTGCACGTGGGGGGTGCAGAAAAGGTATTTTCATCATGAAGGGGATGATGAAGGACTCTCCAGCTTCTAAACCTGAGGGGCTGGTACACATTGGAGGGCTGTGAGGAGAAATGTTTTCCATGTTCCAGGGGCTCAGAGAGGACTCACCTGAGTGAGGGGGGCAGCCTCCCAACCCGGATCCTGGGCCAGAGTGTGAGGGAGACACAGCCACAGGACCCACCCAGGGGGACCGTGCCCAGAGTGCTGCGGGTTCAAGGCTCCAGTGTGGTTATGCAGAGAATTCCCTAACTGTGCACAGCACCTCACAGTTTACAGACCCCTGAGTTCAGTGTCCCCTCTGAACCTCCCAGTGACCCTGAGAGTTATGTTGAACAAAGCTCATGTTTCCGATATTGCAGATAATGAAAGTCAAACGCAAAGCATTTTTCTCCCCTGAGTAGGAAAGTAAAATAAAGAAAATGATTTGAAAAGTCAAGAAAATCATAAAGAAGAAAATTAAAATCATCACCAGATGACATGCAGTGTTTTGGACTTTTTCCTTTTGGACTTTTCTCAGTGGCCACACACACGCACACACACACACTTGCGTACACGCACACACGTGCACACATTTACTGAAAGCTCAGTGTGCCAGGCACATTATAAGTGATTTTTACATATCAATTCATTTATTGCTCACAACAGACTGCATCGAATAGGCACTATGGTCACCTGTATTTTACACATGAGGAAAGAGAGGCACAGAGAGATTGTGACTTGCCAGAGTCCACACAGGTAAGTGACCATGGGATGTAAGATTGGAACCCAAGCAGAAGGGTTAGCTCCTACACCTGTCCTATGTTCTTAATCACCTTGTATTTGGCCTTTTTATTCACGTGTATGTAGACTTCTTAATCTAGGTGAAATCGCGACATATCAGCAATATTGCATCCTGCCTTATTTTTCTTTCTGTATGACTCTGTGAGCATTTCTGATGTGCTTACGATTCTAAAATGACTTTGAGTGGTTGTCCCACCAGATGCACAAGTTTTGGCAAGAGTTGTTTGTCTTGTGTGGGGTCATCCAACCCAGGACTGGAACTGTTTAGCATTCTTCCTACTGTGCACACTGTAGAAATAATCACGGAATAGAACAGAGAGGAAGCGCGAATCTGAAAGCATCCAGGTTGCACCGTCAGGCTCAGAAGTGGCCCTGGGATCTGGAGAACTGCCGAGTCAGGATGTGCAGCCCTGGGAAGAGATTATTTTTCTTGTCACTTAGTCTCCCTACCTTAAACCCTGTGTGAGAAATGATTTCTTTAAAATTTAACTCTAGGGAGACTCTTTGTCCCCCGAAAAGCTGAAAAATGCTTCTTTGGTTTCCTCCTTCATCACTAACATTTTTCCCTTTTTCCTTTTGCCACGAGGAAGCTCAGTGTTACATCTGAAGCTAAATTAGGGCAACAATGTGATCCATTGTCACCTGCACATCCTCTTTTGTTCTTCCTAATCTTAATGGTCTTGTTTCCACTTTCTCAGTGTCTGCTTTATGTTTACATGTTGCTTTGACACATGTTATAAAGTTCCTTTAGATAGCCACCTCCTGTGTGCAACGTCCATCTGCTCAGGACTGGGGAGCTCCTCCTGTGGGGAGATCTGAAAAAAATAATCTTGAGCATTCAATATTGGGCTGTGTCACTGATTTCCAAGCTCATGAACAGCCACAATACCAATTAATCATCCTCCTAAGCATCCTAGGAGGAGAGCATAATTGTGCTCAGACTCATTTTAGAGCTGAAGAAACTGAGGCCACATTCATGCTTCCCTCCACCCCCTGGGAATTCTCTGCCAAGCATCGTGCAGCTTTAGTGCAGAAATGGGAATTCCTTTTCCTTTCCCACTTCCAGCCTCCCACTTCCCTCAAGTGAATGTCTCCTATTGTGTGTCATGCTGGTGGCACATGAGCTGACTGGAGTTACTACAATGAGAAATATTTTTGTAATCTAAAAGTTATCCGTTGGTCTTAATAAATTAGGGTAAGTGAAACTGGTTTTCTAGTTTCGATAACAATGTGATGTGTTCTTTGACAATAAATGGGTTGACGTTATTAAGAAAAAAAACAAATCAACTGAAAATATAATTTTGAGCACAAAAGAAAAGGACTAGTCAGCCTAAGGTGCTAAAAATAGCTCAGTTGATTTGAGCATTGGCCACAGATGGGGGTTGGTGGGTGGGTCCTGGTTGGGGTGCGTGAGGGAGTTTGTGTCACTATCTTCGCACCTCTCACTTAAAAAAAAAATTCAGTCCAGCAGCAGGTGAGATTTCTTAAGTGTGACAGACAATCCACGCTTCAGAAGAAATATCCAAGGACCAAGTTGTGTCTGGAAGTCTAGATGAGGGTCCCCTAAACCACTGTGGCAAGCCAGTTTATCTTTCTGCACCTCTATTTGTTTATCTGAAAAATGAGTGATCTCTATCTGGTTGGGTTAAAGTTTCAGCTCCTGTCCCCAAGACAGCTCAAGCTTGCTTCACATGAAGTTGCAATGTTCCTCTCCTCTCCTCTCCTCTCCTCTCCTCTCCTCTCCTCTCCTCTCCTCTCCTCTCAGCAGCCCCAGCCATACAAGATGAACTACTCTCAGGTAGCACATGGTTGCCAAGGGCCAGGAAAAATGAGCTGTGAGACACTTCTCACTCTGCAAACACTCTGTACGCCAGGGGGGAGTTTGTCTGGGTCTTGGCTTGCTCATCTCTAGGATGAAGGGGGCTGGATTGAGTCAGATCTGGCAAATTAGTAGCTGAATGGACTGCTATGCGCAGAAGAATTCTGAGGTCACACCCAGGCTCTGTGAAAGTGAGACGACCAGTGAGTAACTCTAGCATTTATATATGGCATGATTGTTGACATGGAAACGGTTCTAACAGCCAGGATCCTCTGGGCCATTGAGATCTGGGGGCCTGTGCCCATGATCTCTAATTCTAGTCATTTCCAGTTCCCCAAAAGGCAGCTCCCAGAGAAAGCCTGCCCACCTGTCTTCATTCCTGCCTTCCTTCCCTTTCTGTCGCTGGTCTCCATGGTGATAACGTGATCCCCATCCCTAAGAAAGACTGCTAGGCTCCTATGCACCATGTAGAGAGACCATGCCATTTATCATTCGTTCTGATATACTTTTGAGAATGAAAAGGTCGCCTGACCAGGTGGTGGCGCAGTGGATAGAGCGTCGGATTGGAATGCGGAAGACCCGGGTTCGAGACCCCGAGGTCGCCAGCTTGAGCGCAGGGCCCAAGGTCGCTGGCTCCAGCAGGGGGTTGCTCGGTCTGCTGAAGGCCCGTGGTCAAGACACATGTGAGAAAGCAATCAATAAACAACTAAGGTGTCGCTACGAAAAACTGATGATTGATGCTTCTCATCTCTCTCCGTTCCTGTCTGTCTGTTCCTATCTATCCCTCTCTCTGACTCTCTCTCTGTCCCTGTAAAAAAAAGAGAGAGAGAACGAAAAGGTCACTCTCAGTAATTCTCTCAGGACCACCATGGTCCCAGGGGACTCTCTCAGGGAGCTGGCATCACTGGAGATGGCTGTTCTCAGACTTTTCCATGCTAAGGTTGCCAGCTCCATTCCTGGGCCCTGCATTCAGAGATGCTGAGTCAGTAGGGTTAGGGCCCGAGAATTCATTTTCTAATGAGTTTCCAGGTGATGCCGACGTGGCAGGTCCCTGGACCACACTTTGAGAAGCCTGACTTGGGGCATGCGGGCTTAACAGCTCACAGAACTTATTCACTGCATGTTCTCACTGATCCTTCCAAAGAACCCCAGAGGCTTGGGAAGTTGTTATTAATGGTTCCATGTGACACTGAGAAACGGACTCAGAGAGGTTAAGTGATTAGCCCAAGGACACCCAGCTACCAGGGTTCGATTCAGTGTTGCCAGCTCCCAACCTCTGCTTGGCTCACCAGGCACAGAGCCTCTCGGCTCAGGAGCGCAGTCAGAGCTGAGCTGGTTTCCCTGGCTCTGCGACTATGCCTCCTTCTCAGCCAATGCTCTGACCCAGATGAAATCCGGCTCTTTCTGCTTTATAAGCAAACGCCACTTCAGGTCAGCCAAGAGCCCAGGGATTTGCTGTAAGACATCATTTTAGCAATGCTTTCATTTGATTTATATTTAAGATGTTAGGGTTTCATCATTTTGATAGATTAATAATTTTTAATGTTTAAACAATCGGGTGCACATTCTTGAACAGCTGTGCTAGATGTTGTCTATGTCTCACATCCTTGAAGTTTATTTCTCACGTATCCATCTATCACACAGGTTCCGTGCATTTAATCCTCATGTACATTTTCAGCAGTGCAGTAGGGTGCTGCCTATATTATTTAAGCTCTCCATGCCTCAGTTTTTCTCATCTAGAAAATGGGGCAGGAACTAGTGCCTTCCTGAAAGGCTAGGTGTAAGGACCGAACGTCTTCGTGTATGTTAGAGTAACTGCAAGGGTGCTGGCAACCGCTGGCATCCATAAATACCAGCCCTTCTCTTTTTATTCTCTGCCAGACTATAGCTTCATTGTGTTCTTCAACATCTTCCACCATTTGACACCTGTCCATCAGGGAGCTTCTTCCAAGCTCAGGCCTCTTGTCTTTCCTCACTGTGTCCCTTCAAGTCTTGCTTGCACAAGGTTGGTCTTAGGTGACTAAGATCATCCTATTGAAGACACGCAGAGTGCACAGAGTGCAAAATGCTCAGGAATGCTCACCTCTCGGGAGTAAAGTCGTGAAGCCCAAAGCATGAGTGATGGGACATTTCCCTGAGGCTCCATGGATGTTGCTGGGACAGTCGGCTCGGCCATGACCCAGCTTCCAGCATCTCACTTCCAGTGGTGTGAAATGTGTGCAGGAGGCTGTACAGCAGGGGTCCCAGGGTCCCCAAACTAAGGCCCGCGGGCCACATGTGGCCCCCTGAGGCCATTTATCCGGTCCCCGCCGCACTTCCGGAAGGGGCACCTCTTTCATGGGTGGTCAGTGAGAGGAGCACAGGATGCATCCGCACCCATAGTTCCCATTGAAATACTGGTCAGTTTGTTGACTTAAATTGACTTGTTCTTTATTTTAAATATTGTATTTGTTCCCATTTGTTTTTTTACTTTAAAATAAGATATGTGCAGTGTGCGTAGGGATTTGTTCATAGTTTATTTTATAGTCCAGCCCTCCAACGGTCTGAGGGACAGTGAACTGGCCCCTGTGTAAAAAGTTAGGGGACCCCTGCCCTACAGGATTTCCAATGCGAGTTCCCCTCCGGGCTCGGGGGGGCCTGGAGTCAATGGCTCCAAAGGGAAGACGGAAAAATGAGTTGGGTGAGTCTCACTCAGCACGCTGGCTGCTGATGGGATTGGGAGGGCGAAGCGTTTTCCTCCGGATGCCTTGCTGGGAAAGCAAAGGAAATAAAAGCAAGAATCTCAGTAGATGTGGGACATCATGTGGTTTGGTCCCAAATCAGAACCAAAAGTGGGAATGAATCTCATGCTCAATGGCCAAAAAGTGAGAGTTTTTAAATAAAAGCTCGCATTGGTCGGTGGCTTGGTGAGCAAAGAGGTTCTGTGGTGCTCGGGGACTGGGGAGAGGAGAGCAGTAGCGGCCCTCGCCAGGCGGCTGGACGTCGGGGGCTCTAGCAGGAGAACTTGTGTCCTGAAGATAACCAGTCAGTTAAAGAAGGGGAGGTGCTGCACAAGGCATCTGAGATCATAAAAACGCGCTTCTGGCTTGGAGAGGCACTGTAGTTAGTACACGCTGGGAAACGTACCACCCACAAATATAGTGACTTGAGCAACCACCATTTCTCTATGATTTTACGGGTCAGCAAACTGAACTGGGCTGAGCTGGGCAGTTCTCTCCTAAGGATGCTTTTTCATGCATCTGTGGTCAGCTGCAGGTCAGTGAGATGGCTTTGCTTCCTTCTAGCTGGGCAGTGGGGACAACTGGGCATTTATTTCTCATTATCCAGCCAGCTTGCTGAGGCTCATTTAGGTGGTAACAACAGGATTCTGAGAAAGACAGAGAAGAGAGAGAGAGAAAGAGAGAGAGAGAGAGAATATGCAATGTCTCCTAAGACCTATTATTAGAACTGAAATAATGTTGTTTCTGCCACATTTATTGGCTAAAGCAACTCGCAAGGCCAACCTAGATTCAGTAACACACTCGGTGAAATACATTTCACTCCTGTGAGAAGGAGCTGCCTGGTCCCTTTGCAAAAGAGGCTTGGATATGGAGAGGGGTGAGAAATTGAGACCGTTTTGGTGACCAGCACAGAGTGGGAGCACTGCTCAAGCAGCAGTGGGTAAGGGACTGGAGCGGGTAAGGAAACTGCGTGCTGAGGACTTGGGGAGCTGGCCACCTCGTTTCCTGGCTGCCTGTTGGGAACAGAGGAAGTTCATACAAGGCTGAATGGGCCTGGGTGTATGGAATAGAGAGTGGGATGAGTTTTGGAACCTGATCTAATGCTTAGGGTGGGAGTGTCGGTCAGTGAATTCATCCTAGCCTCAATATTCCCATCTGTAAAATGGAATAACAATTTCTGCCTCATAGGAGTCAAAGAGGTTCAAAGAGGCAGTTGGTCTGGTATATGGGAGGCAGGGGGAAACAGCTGCAATAATGAACGATATATAACATCAATCAAGTAGCAAATAGCAGTACATATGATGGAAGATAATGAATAGTAATGAATAATTAGAATCTCTCCCTAGCGAATGAGCCTAGAATTTCTTACCCTGGAAGGCAGAGTGGCACCCCAGGTTTATACCTGCAAAGGCTGGGGTCTCCGTGATGCAAATATGACCAGCAGGACCGGCCACTAGCTACTTATGATCTCCATGACCTCAGATGTGTCCCAGGGTTCTGTGGGGGCTGGGACTTTGTTCATAGGAATCCCAGCATGTGTCCACTGAGGTCTGGATAACACATGCAGCCCTGGGCTTGACCTTGGCTTTGCACGAAAGTCCAGGGACAGTGAGGAGAGGTCTTACTGAAGAGTCAAGGTAGCCTCTTAATGGGCTCAGGAAAACCTCTCTGGCTGTGTCCTTTGACACTGTCACCCTCCACCTATGCCAGTGTTTCTGGGCAGGAAAAGATCAGGACAGAGAACAGAGAATTATGGAGAGCTCTAGACTAGTGGTCAGCAAACTCATTAGTCAACAGAGCCAAATATCAACAGTACAACGATTGAATTTTCTTTTGAAGCAAAATTTTTTAAACTGAAACTATATAGGTAGGTACATTCCTTATCAAGGTAGCGCCCACACGTGGTACTTTGTGGAAGAGCCACACTCACCGGGCCAAAGAGCCGCATGTGGCTTGTGAGCCGCGGTTTACCGACCACTGCTCTAAACCACTGATCTTGAACATACTCTATAGCTGTGCTATACAATATGGCAGCCACTAGCCACATGTGGCTACTGAGTACTTGTAATGTAGCTAGTGTAAACAAGAAGCACAATCATTAATTCTAGTTATTATTTATAGGGCCACTTGTGGCTAGAAATGACCACATTGGATAGTGCTGTTCTAGAAGGTGAGCCTCTGAAGAGGCAGGACTTTGAGGATACTGGACCATATGGCCATCAGGCCTGAGTGCCTTGGGGACATTGTCTTGGAGCGGTTTGAGAGCTAGGTGAGGGTCGAGGGGTGGTCAGCCGAGTAGCCAGGCCTTGGTAGAGCTTCTGAGATGGTTGGCTGGTTTCTTCTTCTAAGTAAGGCTGAGAAAAGAGGAAAACTTGTGACTCTGAGAAAAATCAAAAACTCTGTACAAATTTGGCCTCTGTCCCCTCTGCTCTGTTCTGAGTGGCCATTTGTAGCTTCCAGGAAAGCCATGGCTCTGTACACTGCCTCATCCTTTCTTGTGCCAGTGAAAACCCGAGCTCAGCCGTCCAGTTAAGTGGGAAGTAGGGACCTCACAGGGAGGAGAGAGGGGTACTCCCTATTTGGGTGCTTGCTTTTCGACCAAAGGGACCATGGGGTCCAGTGTGGCTTTTGAGGATACACATGCAAACACATACATGCACCCCCACAAAAACACATGTGGGCACACACAGAGGTTACTTTTGGAGACTTGGGACAAGATGCCGTCCCTGGTCTGGAGAGACTGACTGTAGGTTTTGCCTCTGCTTTAATTGGATTCCAAATGATGATAAACCAAATTCATCTCGGGGCTCACCCTTGAAACTCATACTGGAATTTATTCAAAGACCTTACCCAAGTCACAGCAGAACGCTACCTAAGGAACCGGTGGTGGATTTCACCTAGAGATTTTGTTTTTCTCAACCGCCTTTCAACTCCAGCAGGAATCAATGACCCAAAGCAATCGCAGTCTTTGCACGAAAGTGGGACAAAAAAGGCTGGTCTCGGCCCACCCCACCAGTCTCTCGATCCCTTGATATTTCTTAAAGTTGGGACTCTATTGCAGGAAATATTCTAGTGTCCTTTAAAAAACAGACTCTTTCTGGGTCCTCCTATTAATTAAGGTGACCAACTTTTTTACAATGGAAAGGAGGACAAATATAAATAAAAATACCCCAATATTATAAATAAAAGAAACATTTTATTAATTGCAACAATAATACACGATAATATAAATGCATAAAACATTTGTAATATTTTATATTGTAATTATGCTTACATGCCTATTAATTTTTAATAATAATTATAAGAGAAAAGTACTCATTTAGATACAAATACGTCACATCACACGCAATGGATCAACTCTGCATCAACTGAATACGGACATTTACAGATTAGCCTTCCAATATCAAAAAGGAGGACAAATAGAAGGACACTTTTCAAGGGAGGATGGAACTTACAAAAGAAGGACTGTCCTCCCTAAAGGAGGACGATTGGTCATCTTATATGAATTGACCACGGTGGATACCAGCAGCTCCTGCGTAGGCTTTTTTTGCAATGGCCCGGGTGAGATTAATTTTCTCCTATTGCCATAATTTACAAGGCTCACATAACCATGTAACGACTTGGTGATTACATGGCAAATATCGGATAAATACATAGTAATTACAAGTTTATGCAGATTACTTGCTATATACATTTGAAGTTCCCGAGTAGTTCAAAGATTAATTATCCTGTAACTGGCAGTATTTAAATCATTTTTCTAGTACACGAAGACGTTGGGTCCGACTTCAAGGCTGGAGATGATGGGGATGTGATGAGTATGATCTGAAAAGAAAAAATGAAATTTGACAGGCATGGGTTATTTAAAGCACGCCTATGTGAGCTGAGCAGCCGCTCCACTTTGATGCAGATCGGAGGGGAAAGAGCCGGAGGATGGTGTGTAGAGAAAGGTGCTGAACAAAGTAAGGATTTCCTGCTGGCGACTTGAAATTTAAACAAATAATCAGTTAAATGGCGGCCTGGCATTACGTTCCGAGTTGTGTGCATTAATGTCAACATCTGGTACCAACATTTTGACAATTCTATTAAAATGCCCCAGCATTCCCTATCTAACACCTGTTAGCTCTAATTTTCTTTCCTGAGAAGCACACCAGTAGACAGGGTAGATTCCAAATCATTTATCACTTTTAAAGTGCTTCCATATGCATGTTGGACCTAGCCTGGCCCTAGGCAAACGTTTTCTGAATGCATTAAAATTCAGGACTATTTTTTTTTAAGTGTAGACACCAATGTTTCATTGAATTCATGTCTGGTAATTATTAGCTTAAATTATGGCTCACACATGACTTGACAAAGTGGACCATGAATTAAAACACACACACAAACACGCACACACACACACACACACACACACACACACACACACCAGAACTCTTCAATAGATGCACCCAACTCCTTGTTATTGAGATGTCAGTCAGTAATCATTAGGCAAACACTCTTCATGGAGGGAACTGCTAAGAGGCCAGGGAGTCCCAAGAGAGGATCTAAAAATGTCAAAAATGTTACAGTATAAATGAATGACACCAACAAGAGAACATGTGTTAGAGATGCAAGCAATTAGTTAATATATTACAACTTTCAACCTCTGAGCAAAACAGGCAACAAAAGTTTCCTCTCGAAAAGCAACAGATAAGATCAGCCAGATTCCTACACAACGCAAAGGCCCTGTATTGGAGTAAACTTCCGGGAGCTCCTCAGGGAGGCAGGATCAGGGAGTCAGGGGTCTGCAGGGTTTGCGCCCCAGACATAGGTCCTGCCTTGCCTGGAAATGACTTGCTTGACTGCCGGGTTCTGGAAGTGGAGAAGTGGAGTCTGAAAAGAAAGAAGACGTCCTGTGCCCCACAGATCCTGGTCACGAAGCAACATGCCTGCTTCTTGCAGGAGCTTTCGAATGACATTTAGAAGGTAGAATGAAGTCTCACTGCTGTTTTCAAAGGAAAGAAGTTGCCTGCAAAGGTGATGGGGTTGGAGGGAGGGGATACTATATAGACAATGGACAATGCTTGCTCCTTGCTTTACAGAGGGGATTTTTAAAACTAAATGTATATTGTATATATAGTTCTCTCTCCCTCTTTCTATCCCTACACACACACACACACACACACACACACACACACACACACACACACACGATGTCTTAAATAAAAAAAGCCTCTCTGAGAATACAAGAAAGAAGGAATAGAATCCTGAGTTCACCAACTCCAAATGTAAAAAAGATTTGTAGACAGTTAAAAATGTCCACCACTGTACACACGCACACCTACACTTTCACACTTCCTCTGTTTACTAAATAACATTTCAGCACAGTTTTCATCTTATAAGGAAAGTGTTTGAAACTTGGAATAAGTGCACTTAATTAAAGGAAGGCTGTGAAAATGTGCACTAATCTGATATGACTAATAGCAAAGTGCATGAAATTGCTAATTAGAATTTCATTAAAGGTGCTGCTTTATCAGAATGTGAATATCACAACCTTTAAAATTCTTTCAGGAGAGCTTAATTCCTTTTCAAACAGAAATATTCTTTAAAGACATTTGATTTGTTCTGAAGGAATTCATGGTGTAGGCTGGAATTTAAAACGTTGCGGATATTCTAGGAAGGGGTATCAGAATAGGACTATAGATTGGGAACATTGTTTCATTTGCCCCATGAATCCCTTTCTGATGGATAATTGTTAAAAAAAAAAAAAAAACAGTCATGAGAATAGAGTTGAGTCATTGGTTTATTCCACATTTAATTTGTTTTCTGCTAAAGTCAAATGTTTATTCTCTCCTAAAAGAAAAAGAAAAGAAAAATTACTTTAAAAAATTAAAGTCACTAAAAATAAAATGAAACATTTTAATTTTTACATGCATTACAAAAGAAATTAAAAAGAAGCAGACAAAATATTTTTAAAGGAAAAGGCCATTTATTTATGTATTTTTAAAAATCAGCTCACAGTCTATACTCTTTCTTAAAAAAATAAACCTCTTAAGATACTAACAACATTTCAATCACAAAATCACACTCTCTTAAAATTAGGAAAGATCACTGTTAACAATAGTGAATGCAGTTTTACTTTTTATCTGAATTGCTTTCCTAGGTTACGGGGTTTTCTTATTTCACATTTTAATTATTCCCTGTATAAATCAGCATTTCAGCTTGCTTTTTACTACTCCGATTTTTAAAATTTTACTTTTCTTTACTGTCACATGCATCAAGTAGCTGTAACAAGTTCCTGTCCCTGCACACAGCTCCCAATGTTACTATAATTGTATTTTACAATTTTTTTATATTTTATTTTTTTAAAATTTTATTTAGAAAGTTAAATTTAATGAGGTGACATTGATCAATAAGACTACATAGTTTTCAGGTAAACATTTCTATAGCATTTGAACTGTTGATTCTGTTGGGTAGCCATCACCCAAAGTCAAATCATTTTCCATCACGTGCATTTTTATTATTTTTGTTGGTGTTGTTTGCTGGTTTTCCTTGTTGTTCAAGTTCTTACAATTAGTAACTTAAAAAAAAAAGGTATTCAAGCTTGACCAAACAATTACATTTTGTTACTGAAAAACCATTAATGTTAATGGAAACTACAGCTCTCTCAGAGCAGCAGTTTACTTGTACAGAAGTTGTTAAAAAACCAGCCTAGCTTCAAATTTGCTGAACACACTAGTGAATAGTGGTGTAATTTTGCAGAATTGAACATTTTAAATACACTGTAAAAACCTCGGTTTAAAAGCTAATCAGTCATATTTACCTGACGACCATCTCTAAAAGGGGAGAAAATGAGAACAGAAGTAACTTTATTTGAGAAACAGTGTGATTTCTGTGGTCATTTACACAAATCTCAAGTGGGTTAATTACAGTTTGCTCTGATGGAGGAATTTTCATGGCATTTAGATCATTTATCAGCTGGGCTAGGTAACAGATAAAAGATTATGTTTTCCTTTCCAACATTAGGGAGGTATATTTCTGTAATAAATGCAACGATTTAAAAAGATCGGTCTAGACTTAAATGAGTGAAAATTATGCTCGTTAACGGTAATGTCTGGAGCCTGAGGTGGGGTGTCGGTCTTGCCTATCTGTGGGCCACGGCAGTCAAACAAAGCTGCTAATTTCAATGTTTTAAGTTTCAATTTGAGAAATATTGTTCTAATATGGCAACAATGGGGCTGTTGTCCTTTCAAGCACGCTGCAATTGCAGACTCCTCATGGTCGTTTTATGCAAAACGAATGGCAGGTAATTGTGATTTAATTCTTTTCAAGTAAATTACAGTGAGTGCGTGACACAAAGCCGCTGCGGACCCTCCTTTCGCTGTCAATAGTTGAATTAATGATGGCAGGAGTAAAAACAGCAATTGTGCACAACAGCCCTCCCCGGGACCCCCTCCCCGGCCGGAGGGGGGCCTGCCAATCAGCCTGCGCCACCAGGAGGCTGGGATGCTCCGTTGCAGAGGTTCGGAGATGGAACCTTCGGCGGTCTCCACTCGGGGGTCACAGAGCTCTCTACCGCCAGGAGCCGAGCTGCCCGCAGGGGTCAGAATCCGTGCGCTCCGGGCCGGGCGGCTCCCGCATGGTCACCGTGACCACGGTGGGCACTAGGGGCTTACCAAGCGGGACACGCGCGGCCGAGCTGACTGCAGAAAGGGTTCCCGGGGCTGGTGGTCCAGGGCGCTCCCATAATAGATTAACCTGGCTGCGCTCGCCTCCACAAGAGACTCAAGAGGGCAAGAGGGTTCCGGGAGGAGGCGGCGAGGCCGATCGAGGGGGCAAGGTGAAGGGGGAGGGCTCTGTGAGCCGTCTGGGCGAGCCGTCTGGGCGCGGCGGGGCTGGGATCCGAGGGACCCGAGACCAGAACCTCTTCGCGCCCGGAGAGGCAGATCTCACTCCCAAACCTGCGAAGACCGGGAAAACGCTGGGAGAGGCCCGAGGGGCGAGGCGCAAAGGTGGAGGTCGCCTGAGAGGGGCGCTCGTCCAGTGCCGGCACCCCAGCACTCTTCCTCCCCGCCCCTCCGCTCACTGCAGGGAGCCTTGCACACAGCAAGGGCTTTGAGATGGGGCTCTGCACACAGTAGGTGCTCAATAATCATTGAACTGACTGACCACTAACATACTGTGTGGCCTGAACTTCCTTTTGTACTTCAACAAAAATCTCAGCTCCTTCCACAGAGGCTGTGTCCTCTAGCTTTTGCATGGGATCTACTGGCGTGTGTGTGCATGTGTGTGCACGTGTGTGTGTGTGTGTGTGTGTGTTACGGGGCAGGGGCGTGGGGGTGTCTGAATTTGTAATGCCAGGGATGGAATCTTGTCTGCCCTGTATTCACTGGGTAACTTGAATAGGTTGGAGGTGGGTGGGATGTGGTCTCTGTTTCCACAACTGTAAATAGAGTTAGTAATGAAACCTTACCTTCAATTATCCTTATGGGTATTTGATAAGTTATTTGTTAATAAAATGCTTAGAATGGAGCCTGGCACAAAGTCAAATACCCATTAAATGTTAGCAGTGTTCACTCACTCCACCTCAGCCATAGCTGGCTTTTCCTGGAGTCCCTTAATGAGTCCTGGTCACAGGGCCTTTGCACGTGCAGCAAGAGATTTTACCCTATTACTGTCCTGGTCTCTGCTTCAGGCCTTAGCTCTGCTGTCACCTCTAAGAGATGACTACTGGCTATTCCACCTGTCACTATCACAGAGCTCTTTGTTTTCTTCCTGCTATTTATCCTGATCTGAATGTTTGTCCTTGTTTGTTTAGCATTCATTGTATGTCTCCTCCCCCAAATGTGAGTTTCATTAGAATGGGGATCTTGTCTTCTTCTCTGCAGGTCCCCAGCACCTTGACCAGTGCCTGCTGTAGAGAGGATGGACGGAATCATTTCCCCTGATTTATACATCAAACTGGTTGAATTGCATGATCTCTTGGTCCCTGGTTCTGTCTTTCAAGATAATAAGTGAAATTGTCACCATAGAATTAATACTTTTAAAATTAAAACACACACACAGACACACAAAACACACCAATTTTCTAAAGAGATTTAGGTTCTCAAGAAGGGTTTGAACTATTAAAAACTTTTGTCAAGGTCACCACCTTTCTGTCCTGACCAGTTTTGACCATAAGGCTGGAGCCAATCTCTTTGAACTCTCCCCATGGCTCCCAGGGAGCTGATGGAGGCCTCTCTGGATTCTCTCCCTGTGAGGGCTGTGTGGGGTCTGTGCCATCTTGGGCCCAGAAACCCTGTAGATATCCACTCCACAGCATGGCAGTGCCCACCTTTACACTATCTGTCTTTCAATATCCCCCACCCCCCTCCAGCGACTACCTCCTGTGACAGTGGCCTTTTGTCCTCACTCTCCCTGGCCACAGCTTTTCTGCTCCTTTGATTTCCCCTCTTTGGCATTAATCACAGGTTCACACCTGCTTTTCCTCCTCCCCAGAGCCAGCTGCTTTAGACTGGCTCCTGCCGGGCTTGCCAGACTATCCGAGGGAGCCAGAGGGGCTGGGTGGGGCTGCCTCGGAGGCTCAGCTCACGCTGGGGAGCTGAGTCAACTGGCCAGGGTCACCGTGTCTCCATGCCCAACTGGAGCCAGGGACACAGTATTTTTGGAAGGCCTGGCCTGGGTCCCCATCTCACACTATTTATTTACTCAGTGAGATCATTATAAACAAGAAGTATCTCGGACACGGTGACCATCCTTGGTGGCCAACTCGCATCCTGAGGTCCTATCTTTAGGAGAGAATTTGGAGAAGACCTCTGGCTAGCAAGAAAACAGGAAATAAAAATACTCAAGTCATCATGCATCCCAAGCCGGTTGCTTAGCACCATTGTCCTGGGCGCAGTGAGAGGGGCCAGTCACACAGCTACGCTAATAGCGAACATTGTTTAGTACTTCCCAGTTGCCAGCCACTGTTCTAGCTGTTTCGTGCACATTACATCACTTAAGGAAATATTCGTATCTCTATGAAATAAGTTCTATTATTACCTCCTTTTGTGCAGGAGCAAATGGGCCAGAGAAGACACAGAGCTTGCCAAGGTTACACAGCCAGAAAGTGACAGGGTCTGAACTTGGAACAAGAGCCTGCGTGGTGTAACCACCACACTGCTTTATTCCGCTGTCTTAGCCTCCAAGTGGGAAAAGACACAGCCTCGGCTCTCCAGGGCACACAGAGAAGGTGGGTGGGTGGGTGGGTGTGGTTCCCTGTGCAGGGTATCAGTAGTGACACATAGTGGTTCTATGTACCAGGCTCTGTTCTAATTGCTTTACACATAACAGTAGCTCTTTAAATCCTCACAGCACCCGAGATGGCAGGAAGTAATGTCATCCCATTTTATAGATAAGACATTGAGTGATCCAGTAGCTTTTTCATGGTCTCAGGGCTGGTAAGTGGCAGAGCTGGGATTGGAACCTACGGAGTCTCACTTCAGGGCCCATGCTCTAACCCCAACCCTGTGCAAGGCCTCTGCCTGATAGCCAGGTGTTCATGTGCTCAGGTGCTCCACCCTTGTAGAGTCTCCATTTCCCTGCCTGCAAAATGGGTGTAATGAGGTCAGCTCTACCTGCCTCCCAGGAAGATCGTGTGAACCGCTGACCTTGGAAACACTTTTATGGGTGCTGCTCTGTGCTGGGCACCATGGGGAGGGGGACATGTGACTGACACACCTTAAAGATCTGTATGCACAGACCATGAAAAATGAAGAGGTGATTATTTTAATTGCAAAACAAACAGCTATAAATCAAGTGTCTCATTTAATGATGCAGAAGATTACAGAATTAAATCTGTTGCTTTTGGGGGGGGGTTCTTTTCTAAGAGGATAGTATCCAAAGGCCCCGGGGCCAACATTCAGATGGCTTTGTGCCAGGCCTGGTGCTTGGTGCTTTGTGTGGGCCCTCCGGCAGCCCTGGGAGGCGAGCCTGACATTGCACCCATTGTACAGACCGAGAAACTGAGAAGCTGATGAATGGAGTAGCTGGACTCTGAAGCAAGTCCAGCTGCCGCTAGTCCCGTCATCTTTGCTGCAGCCCTGTCGGGTCCTGACGCAGACCTGGCACATGGGACTGCCTGTCTGCAATTCTGATTCCGAACTTTTGACTAGAAAGGCACCTTTGTCTGAGTGTCCCCCTCTCTCGACCTCAGTACTTTTACACCCTTCATCCCTCCTCAGTCTTGGGGGTCCATCACCCACAGAATATTCTCTGTTGAGTGCCTGAGGGCGATTCCACATCCCCTTCCCCTGCCCACCAGTCCATCAGCTTGCTGCTTTTCAGAACTTGAGGTCAACCCCTTGGCCTTGTGCGAGGCATAAGGCAAGAAGACATGCTCCCCAGTCCCCAGCACCTTACCTGAGTGAAGCAACACTTTCACAGGCCCGGGTGGCATGACTATAGGGGACGTTGTCTTGGTTCCCCTTCACGTTCACCCCAGACCTGTTCTGGCCCCAGGAGCTGCATTTATTTTGGCTTAAATGACAGAGTGGTCAGAGGTAGCAAACATCTGCCTTCACGAAGCCATTGGGTCAATTGAATGGAGCTGTGAAGGGGGTGTCAGCTGCCCGTGGACTTGTAGCACACACACTATGGGGGCTGGTGGCTTTGCCATGGTGTCCCCAGGTTACAAGTAGCAGGTGACTTCAGGGGTGTGCCAACATGCCTTTGTTAGGAACCCTGCCCTCAGAATATGACTCCAGAGCGGGAGGGGCAACCAAGGCAGCACAGGGCGGGGGAAGATAATGAGGGGGACACCTTCCCTCTCTGCCTTCAGCTCGAGGGCAAGCGCATGCTAAATGAGTGTGCATGGGAGGGCATGTGTGCCCATGAACTGGCACAGCCGCTGGGGCTGGAGTCCCTGTTCTCCCGCCTCCTAGCTGGGCGGCCTCGGGCAGGTTACACAGCTTTTCTGTGCTTCCATTTCCTCAGCCATAAAGCTGAGCTAATCGCTGGATGTAATTCACAGGATTATTGGGAGGAGTTAATTCTTTCATACATGGGAAAGCATTTTGGAGGGTGTCTAGCACAGAATAAGCATTCAATAAATGTTACAAGCTCAGAACTATCTTCTCCATTCACATTTGCCTTTCCAGTTAAAATACATGATACACAAGAGGCGTACGGTGGTGTCCCTTAAAGCTGCACGTTGACAAGAAACAGTCCTGATGTGTATCCGGGCTCCACCCCTCACTGCTGTGTGACCCTCTATAAGTGACTTAGTCTTCGAAGCTTCAGTTTCCTTCTCTATAAAATGGATGTAAAATAAGCCTGACCTGTGGTGGCGCAGTGGATAAAGCGTCGACCTGGGAACACTGAGGTCGCCAGTTCAAAACCCTGCACTGGTCTGGTCAAGGCACATATGGGAGTTGATGCTTCTAGCTCCTCCCCCCTTCTCTCTCTCTCTCTCTCTCTCTCTCTCTCTCTCTCTCTCTCTCTCTGTGTGTCTCCTCTCTAAAATAAATAAATAAAAAGAAATAAAATGGACGTAAAATAAAAAACCTATTACTAATATTGAGGATTAAGCAAATAATGTACATAGAGCAGCTGATAGTTAGCATTCTTCTATTTCTCCCCTGCCCATTTTTCTCCTTTGTAAAAGTCCTTTGGTAAGGCTCTGAGAGGTGCTCTCCACACCAGTTTTCTTCCCCTCCTGGGTACGCAGGAAGACTACATTTCCCAACTTCCTTTGCAGTCATGGACCCCATGTAACTGAGTTCTGACCAGTGGAGCGTGGGCAGAAGTAATGCATGCTACATTGCCTGGCCCCTAATATTTCTTGTTAGATCATTTGTACTCATTTCCCCCTCCACCTGCCAGCTGAATGTCAATGCTCAGGGTGACCTGGGATGCCGCGTGTTGAAGATGCGGAGCCCCTGCCAGCAGAAAGCTGCTCTTCATTTTCTATTCCCTGTTGGCCTGCTTAGACTCGGATACATTGTAATAAAGCTTGTTAGTGCAGCTAGCAGCTAGCGTATCCTGATATATACAACCTCTACCCAGTGTATCCAACTATATACACTCATAAAAGATTTTGCAAATATTCTTCCTGGCCACTGCAACCCCCTTAAACTCATCTATGTGGCTCAGGGTTAGAATCTTATTGCCTTAAAGAACTAAGCGTCTCTGTTGTTATTGGTGGTGGTGAGATAATTTCTAAAAGCAACTCCCTGGCCTCCCTACAGCAGGGAGGGTCTAAAGACAACTCCTTACCTAAGATATTTGACTGACAGCCTTGCCTCTCGGCGCTGAGGTCTCCTATGAAGGTATCGCTAATCACACAGACACTCTCCTCCAAGCTGAAGTTGCCCAAGTGCCTGCTCTTACCTCATGGCACATCCATAGAGATGACAAATTATACAGGTCACAGGATCAGACAGCAGCTTCTCTCAGCTGTGTCCCTGGAGATGTTTTTCAGGCTCGGAAGCACCCCAGCCCTCCTTCCTTTGGTGAGATGGGCACTGAAGATGCTTCCTGCCCCGTTAAGTTGAGCGCCCCCTGGAGGCAGGGGCTGTGCTGTATCCAACCCCGTTCCCCTCAGAGGCTGCTGCAGGGTTGGGGTGCAGCACAAATTGTTCATTTTGCCCAGGGTGGTTGATTTCAGGGGCTAGGGGACACCTGTGTGGGTGAAGTTTAAACTAGTCCAAAATAACCAGGCCTTAATGTATGGAATGTCTGTTCTGTTTCAGGCCATTCTGTTGTTTTATTCAATTCTTCTCCATAAACCTATGAGGCGGATTTGAAGCAGCCTGTGTCCCAGGTGAGGACGTGGAGGTGGGGGGACATCCCACCCAGGCTGCCAGAGCTACCTGGGATGGATCGGAGACACCGACTGGGGGGGGGGTAGTTTCATGGTAATTACAGCAAACTCTTCCTGAACCCTTCCTGTGTGCTAGGGACCGTGTATCCTACATGTTTTGATGAGCTATTTCATTTAATTTTGCTCATTACCTTCTAGAGAGGGGATTACTACTATTTCTACTTTACAGATGAGGAAACTAAGGGTCAGTCAGGCAGATTAACTCTTTTCCCCTCAGGTTTCATGGTTGAAAGAGGTGGTACCTGGGTTTGTGTTGCAGCCTCTCTTCCTCAGAGCTTGTGTTTTCCCATAGCCTGCACTTTGCCAAGCTTCCTCCTGGGAGGTTACACTACCCCTCGGAAGGTGTAACAGAGACCAGCTGATTACTCGTCAAGGGCATGGCTTTTGGGGGAGCCCCTGTGGGCTCAAGTGGACAGCCTGCTTGAGATACACCCTACTGTGTGCAATGTCTGGCCATAGGAGGCTTGGACTGTCCCAAGGTGTCGGCATCCTGCTGGAGAAGAGATCTGGGTACCTATGCCTGCCGCCTGAGTGAGTCAGTGCCTGGCACTGGTGGACGCTGCACACTTCAGAGGAGAAAGGGCGCCCAGGTGGGGGCAGGGCTGGCTTCACCAAGGAAGTGGAATTGAGAGCCATGTCTACCTGGGCATGAGTCCTGCTAGCTGAGTGATCTGGGGGAAGTTACCTACCTTCTCTGCACCTCAGTTTTGCCCTACGTAAAATGGGGATAATAAAGGTACAGAGCTTATAGAGTTATAATGAGAATCAAATAATAATATGTAGAGTGCTTGGAACATCAGAAGCTCTCTATCATAAACCTATTTACTCTTTTCACTATCACGGACTAGTGACCTTCAGTCAATAAGTGAGAAGGAGGCATCGTGCGTAGAGTGAATGCCATGAGCAAGGCTTGAATGTTGAGAAAACAGAGGAGGTGTTTTTGTTAGAACAATCAGCAGCTCAGTTTGGCTGGTTCATAGAGGAGCCATAGCAGATGAGGCTGGAAAGAGAGGCTGGGGTCAGGTCGATGAGTGTAGACTTAATTCAACAGGCCATGGGGAAGCATTGAGGGTTTTGGGTCAGGGTAGTGTCATAGCCAGGGCTGGGTTTAAAACAAATCCCTTTGGCCACAGTGTAGGGAGGACTAGAATGGGAGTTATGGGAAATGCCCAGTAGAAAGCAATTGTCATCAGCCAGGGGAGAGGGAGGCGGCAGCTGGCAGGGCAGGAAAGCATGAACTGACACCCCTGGCAGGGGAGGTCCTCTGAAGCATGGAGGTCTGTAACTCTATGCTTCATGGCGCATGTGCTACATGGCTCCTTGGCCGAGGGCTGGCGTGGCAGGAAAGAGAGAGGACTTTCCCATTACAGGCCCAGGCTTGGGGTGTGAGCCCTGTGGGCATCCTGTCATCAGCCGTACCTTTATGCCAAGAAAGAGACAAAAGAAAGATAGAGAAATGGAGGAACAACCCCCTTTGGTCCTGAGAACTTGCACCTGGTGGAAAACCTCTCTGATTGTCTGAGAAGAGGTTCCAGAAGGCTCATTTGGGAAGGGAAAGAGAGGCTGCCTTTTGGGGGGTTTTCTTGTAGATTTTTGCAAAGCAAAGCAGACTGGTGAGAACTGCCTGTCTGAGGCGTGTTTTATCTTAACCTTTCCGTGTAATCCTGAAAGCCCACCTAATCAATTGAAGATCATAAAATATTAGACTTAATGCTGCAAAGTGATGCTTTTTAATTCACATAACAAGCTCCTAAATAATTCAAATAGCAAACAGACCCTGCAAGTCAATGGCGGGAGGCTGCTTGGATCAGCGGGAGAGTGTCAACACATGCCACATTTCCCGGATCGACTCCATTTCAAGAACCCTATTAAGTTAATTGCCGGTTTCTGACAGCAGAGAGCATGCTGGGAGCACAGCAAGCTTTATTAGCCTCCGTGGCATCTGCAGACATCAGCCATTTTGCCCCTACGTGCAGGCACTGGGAGCGGCATGGAAAAAAAGTAAATCAAATTATGAGACAATAAATGCTTTTGGCAACACGTGGGCATAGCATTCATTGGCGAATCCAAAAGGCTTTGAGTGTCAATTGCGGGCCTGTTAAATTCTTTATAGCAGCACGTTCTATATGTTGCAGAAGTCTTATAGGGTCCCACAGAGCAGGTCTCTCATTGGGCAGCACATGGCCGATGGAGGTAAACATTAGTGCAAGTGAGAGGACCAGCTCTCCTAAGGAAACTACTGGGTAGGGAGAATTTCTAAATGGAACGGGAGTGGGGGTGGACATCCAGAGAGGTCCCAAATAGTTCGGGTATCCCAAATGTTACACATTCAGGTCTGCAAACTAAACTTTCTGGATCTAAGGACACAACGGAGATACTTCACAGGGTTCTGGAGATGGGCAGGGAAGGAACGACATGTGACATCAAGGTCCCCAGTCTTCTGTCCGTCCAGAGGTTCTCACACAGGGTACTGTTTCTATGGCTACCAGCTCTGCTCTTGGCCACCCTGGTATGTATTAGGTACAGAGCCAGCTGGGGACACCCTGGCAGCTTGGAGGTCTACCAACAGGTACCACTCTGCACAGTGAGGCTCTGACCTAGCCAATGGCCACCTGTGGCACACGAGAAAACACAAGCAGAGAGAAATTTCGTGACTGCCCCAAGGTCACACAGCCAACCAGTGTGGTAAATTCTAGGATATAATCCTGTTCTGTCGCCTGACGCCATCTCATCTTGTATTGTTTCTATTTCGGGCCTGAAGATTATGGTGTGGTGGTACATGTAGATTAGATCGAGGTTATAATCCTGGCTCAACGCTCACTGTTTGTGTTTGACCTTCATTTAAACAAAATGTCTAACTTCACTGTCACTCGACCCTGTTGGCAAAATGAAAAGGAAAGGTTTACCCAGTGGGATTCTTACGGAGAGGATTGAATTAGTGGTATACATTAAATATGCTGTTGGGGCCTCAAGCTCTGTAGACAAGCACTGGGCATAATTTAGCATCATCTCATCTCTATGGGGAACTCAGATGAGCAAGCCCCAGATGAGCAAGATTGTGTTTCTAGATGATTCTTTCTACTAACCAATACATCAGATTTTTTTTCCCCCACATCTGAATTCTTGCATCAAGTTTGTGCAAACTGAGGCCACCTTCTCTCTTAAACCTCCCCTTGCCCCGGTCCTCAGATCGAGCCTCATTGCAGAGATGACGCTTCTTCGTGCATCCGGCCCTTGATATGACAGGAATCCAACAGTGAAGGACAGCTGACTCGCAGGGAACCTGGGGCAGAATCGACAGCAGGTACAAGTAAGCGGGTGGGTCAGCCGCTTTGGTCCTAGCTCTCCAGGCTCCCCGTAATCATGGGAGGGCTGCTCTCTGATGTGAGAGGGGGTCTCGGAGATGGAGTGTGGCAGCCTCGTTTTATGGGTGGGGAAACTGAGGCGCAGAAAGAAACTTGCCTGGGGTCCCACAGCTAGTGAGTGGTGAACCCTGTGTCTCCTCCCTCCCGGTCCTGTCCTCTTTCCAGTTCTCAAGTCCTGGGCAGTGACCTTCGTGCCACCAAAGCTGATTCCATGTACCTGGGAAGGAAAAGAGCAAGGCCATGGACCGAAGCCTGGCTACCTCTGCGTCTCCGGAGGGAGGCTGTCCCATTGCCCAAGATCCCTCTCTGAAAATAAGAGTGTCAGTTCATAACTATCTGTAATAACAATAGCTATTGAGGTCGTCAGCTTGAGCGCGGGCCCATCTGGCTTGAGCAAAAGCTCGCCAGCTTGGACCCAAGGTCACTGGCCCCAGCAAGGGGTGGCTCGGTCTGCTGAAGGCCCGCAGTCAAGGCACATGTGAGAAAGCAATCAATGAACAACTAAGGTGTCGCAACGGCAACGAAAAACTAATGATTAATGCTTCTCATCTCTCTCCATTCCTGTCTGTCTGTCCCTGTCTATCCCTCTCTCTGACTCTCTCTCTGTCCCTGTAAAATAAATAACAATAGCTATCATTTCTGAGGGCTGAATTCCAGGCACTTTGTTTTCTTCACCCATGTAGCCCTTTGAGGTAGCTATTACCAGGGGTGGGATTCAGCTGGTTCGCACCAGTTTGGCAGAACCGATACCTAATTTTTTGTTGAGTTCTGCCAACCGGTTGTTCAAATGGCATTTGTAACCAGGGTTCTCTCTAAGGTGGGCACCTGGGCAGCCGCCCAACGTGGAAATCACAAGTTGACATTCCTTATTCTTTTTTAACATTCATCTACACAATAGCGCATTCTAAGCGCCCATAGTGGTGTTCATTCCGTCCACAGGTGAAAATAATTGTAAGTGAGAACGCCAATCAAGAAATAATATGGAGCCTGACCAGGTGGTGGCGCAGTGGATAGAGCGTCAGACTGGCAGACTGGGATGAGGAAGACCCAGGTTCGAGACCCCGAGCTCGCCAGCTTGAGCGCAGGCCCATCTGGCTTGAGCAAAAAAAAAAAAGCTCATCAGTTTGGACCCAAGGTCGCTGGCTCCCATAAGGGGTTGCTCGGTCTGCTGAAGGCCCGCAGTCAAGGCACATGTGAGAAAGCAATCAATGAACAACTATGGTGTCGCAACGGCAACGAAAAACTAATGATTGATGCTTCTCACCTCTCTCTGTTCCTGTCTGTCTGTCCCTATCTATCCCTCTCTCTGACTCTCTCTCTGTCCCTGTAAAAAAAAAAAAAAAGAAGAAGAAGAAGAAAGAAATAATATGGAAATATCTAAAATAGCAGTTGTATTGGTGTTTGGTTTTTTTTGGGTCAGGTATTATTTAATATTTTTCAATGATTTAAAACTCTTTCTTATAATCTAGTTTTATTGTTCTTATTCAAGTATTAAGTGCATGAAATAATAAACTACCTTACCTTTCAGTATATCTTGTTTTATCCTTAAAATGGTTATCAGGGCCAAGAACCTGTTGTTAAATGATTTTAATCCCACCACTGGGTGTTACCCTGACTCCCAGTTTTTAGAGAAGGAATCGGAGGCTCAGAAGTTAATTGACTTTCCCAAAGTCACACGGCTGGGGACAGTCAGAGGGAGGGCTGGACCCGGACTTCATTTTCACTTATGCCCATATCCTGTGGCGCACCCTCCCAGCCCATAGTAGATTTTGGCTTAGGCTGGAGATCTCTAGAAGGTGAAAGAGAGAGAGATGGATCACTCACCGAGTCTAGCACTGGCCAAGATTGGTGGGCACTAGCCAAAGGGTGCTACTGGAGCATCTTGCACCGTGACTTTCTGCCGCCTTTCTCCCGCCTCTCACCTGTGTCTTGGCCAAGAATGGGTTGGTAGCCAGAGACCCAGAGTTCCACGTTCACACTGGCCTCTAGTAACTAAATATATATATTAGGAGTGGGTCCAGCTGCACCTAACAGAAAACTCAAATAACAGTGACTTAAATGCTCAAAGGTTTCCCCTCTGATGTACCAGAAGTCCTGTGTAGGCTGGTATGGTGGCTTCGTGATCATACAGGGGCAGGTTGTGTCTCCCCTCCTGCTCTCACATTCCCAACATTTGGCTTCCATCCTCAGTGTTTCAAGATGCCTGCTGCAGCTCCAGCCATTGCACCCATATTCCTGGAAGCAGGAAGGAGGGACAGGGAAAAGTAAAAGGACAGTCTTTCTCTAGTCATCTTTTCTCCCTTTCAAAGAACCTTCCCAGAAGTCCTTCCCTATGTTTCTCCTGTTCCAGTGGCCGTAACTTGGTCATGTGGCCCCGGCCAGCTATCAGAGAGGCTGGGAATCGCTACTCCAAGCACATAGAGGCTCATGAGCAAGGGATAATGGTAGAACGAGCACTGGGGAAGCAGCAGGGAGACCACCGCAGCTCAGTTCTGTGCCATCTTTCTCACTTGTCAAGGTGCTGATGACTGAGAATGTTGTCTGAATTAGAGAAAACTCACGTTAGCTTTGGTCAGGGTTTTGTAATATACTTGGAGATAATTGGAAACACCCTGGGATGCCACTGGCCGAGGGTTAGACCCACTGAGCTTTCTGGGGCTGTTTGTTCTGAGGATGGCAACGATGATGAAATCAACAGTAAATCACACTCTCAGTGACTTCATCTCATGTGGTCCTCTTTTAAATAGGTTCTATTTCTCTGCATTTCTTATGTTCATGAAAAGTGTTCCTGTGTTTCTTGTGAGATTGATTGGAGGATCGATTTCCTGTTCTGGAAGATTCTGATGATTATTAGGCTGTGGGAACAGACACAGATACCACTGAATTAGCACCACTCATGTACAAGGCACAGTCCTTGTGGCAGGTCACGTCATTCTCCCAACAGATCTGCAGGAAGAGGAATTATGATCCGTTTTATACATGAAAAGTGGAGGCTCAGAGAGGCTAGGCAACTTGCCCAACATCACACAGCTAGTGCTATAGACTAAATGTTGTGTTTCTCCTAAATTCAGATGCTGCAGCCCTAAGCCCCAGTGAGAGGGCTTTTGGAAGTTGGGCCTTTGGGAGGTGATTAGATTTGAGTGAGGTCACGAGGGTGGAGCCCTCATGATGAGATTGGTGCCCTTAAAGGGGGACAAAGATCTTAGGATTCTCTCTCTCTGCCACATGAGGACATGTGAGAAGGCAGCCATCTGCAAGCCAGGCAGAGTTCTCATTATACACCCACCTGGCACCTTGGTCTAGCCTCCAGACTATCAGAAATGGATGCCTGTTGCTCAAGCCTCCCCCAATCTGGGGTGTTTTTACTAGAACAGCTGGTAAGTTCAGTTCAATAGCTGAGTGGAAGTTGTGCTTTTCACTGGATCACAGGCCCCTTGGTACATTTGTGGTCCCCATTGCCAACGATGGCTTTTTGTGACAGTGGGGCACCAGTGAGACCTCCAAGCATATGCTGTCTCCTACAGTCCTTATCTCCACCATCCCCTCCTTTCTGGTCCACTCCAGACCCTCCTCTAATCTTGGAAAGACCCCTGCTAAGTTGCCGCTCAAATCTACCCCATTACCTGTCCTCCAGGTGGACTTGGGCCAGTCACACCTCCTTCCTGGGCCCCACCTGGCTCAGGCTCCCGGCCCAGCTTCCCTACTGTGCGTGGCGTCTCCATGCAAATGGCATCACTCATCAAGTTATGACCCACACGGCCCGCTGGCTGGGCGCGAGTTCTGCAAATAGGTCCCGGCACCATAGGCTGTCCCCGCGCCCTGCACCAGCCCCATCTCAATGAATGAAGCCATTGCTCTGAGGACAAACCCCGAGGCCCCTCCGCTCGCAGCTGCAGCCCCGAGAGGCAGGAAGAGCCGTGTGTGCTGCCTTCCGCCATCTCTCAGCTTTCCATATACATAATCTAAATATATACTTTGAAAATTGAAAAGTGCTCACATATAGGACGTGGCTACAGGGAGGGAGTGCTCCCTTTGAACGTGACTCTTTAAAGGCAAAATTTGCCAAGTGTTTTCCTGCCCTTAAGGAGACACTCGAACGTGGCAGCAGATGTAAAATGGAAATTGAAGTGTCTCTCCCAGGCCACCATACGCGTATAAAACAGGCAGTCTATTCTAAGCGCTCATTAATAGCTGGTCTCCGAGGGCCCCCGGCAGGAGCCAGAGGATTTAACTCATTAAAAAGGTGGCGAGGTAGAGTTTTGTGCCTTCCCCGGTTGCTGCTGCGTGATCCTGGTGTTCGCATGGCACCAGCAGGCCCTAAATGAGCGCCCCGAGATTGCTGGCAATGGGTGTCTTATTTTCTGAAGGGTTTGGAAGCGTCACCCACTCACCGATAGGATGCGAGGCCCTTATTGTTTATCAGGTGGGTTCCTCCGTCTTCTGAGGCGGGCGAACACAGGATCTCAAGACAGATGCAGAGAGGAAAGCCCTTTCGCTTGTCAGCTATGAAAAGATCCTTGGCCAGTCCCAGCATCCCAGCCCCGCGGTCCTCTAGCTAGCACCTGAATGACACAGAGCCACCTGGCGTGGTCGCTGGGGGGAGGCCTGGAAGGGCCCGGAGTTAAAGTTGCTGGATGACAGCTCCCTCTGTTTCACATCTCAGCATTGCCTACTTGCACAAAGTGCTCACATATGGGTGGTGGGCTGCAGGGACGGAATGCTCTCTTTGAATATGTCTCTTTAAAGGCAAAATTTACCCAGTGTTTCCCTGCCCAGATGTGTGAATGAATTAATGATTGAACAAGCTAGTGCCATGACTACCATGGCCCAATTCCATTCTTCAGCTGCTCTTCAGGCCACTTCCTCCAGGAAGCCTTCCTTGATTTCTCTTGCCCTCCCTTCTCAGGATTCTTATAGTGCTGGTTGTGCAACCAACATGTAAGGGCTCCTGAAAGTGCTAAGAATAGTAGGTGTTTTTCATGTTTTCTGTTGTTCCTCATGCCAGCTGAACAACCTGTCTTCAACATATACTTGTCCACTTCTCCCATGTGCCCTACACTGTACTAGACCTGAAGAGTCCAAGAATGAAAGAGACAGACGCAGAGTTTATGGTCTAGCAGTGATTGGAAAACTACTGTTCATGGCCAGATCTAAACCTCTGAATATCATTTACTGTTTTTGTAAATAAAGCTTTATTGGAACATGGCCATGCCCATTTGTTTGCAGACTGTTTATGGCTGCTTTTGAGCTGTAATACGAAGTTAAGTTGTTATGACAGAGACCATATGGCCAATGAAACCTAAACTATTTGCTCTCTGGCCCTTTATGGGGAAGTTTGCTGATGCCAGCCTGGTGGGGAAGGCTGCCTGGAAAAGGATTGCTACAGCCGTGGAGTGTGCCCTGAGGGACAACAGCAGAGTGACACAGTTGAGATTAGCAGGGTGAGGGACGCGTGTGTTACTGTAGATTAAAGTGCCCAGGAGAAGCTGTTCTCATGGAAACGTTGTGTGAGCTGAGGCACAAAGGAGGAGAAGGCTACCGAGTGAACAGCTGAGGAAGAGCAATCTTAGTGGAAGGAACAGCATGTGCAAAGGCCCTTTGATGTGTTGGAAGAATGGATAAAAGCTGTGTGGCCCGGAGTGTAGTGACCAAGGGGAGAGCAGAACAAGACCAATGTTGGAGAGGTAGGCAGGGGTTAGATCCTTATTCCAAGGGGGATGGTATTGCTCCCTAGAGTTTATTTGGGGGTCAGGGAGATGCCATCAATTCAATGCCTAGGCACCAAGAATCCAAGACTTCAAGCAATGCATGATGCAGTCCTATGCAAGGAAGGGTATACCTGGGTCCTGCATGGCTTTGGGATATACGTGAAAGGACCATTTCTAATGATCTTAGCCTGGACATAACTCTTTATTCAAATAAGCAGAAGACAATTTTAACATGGTGTCAGCTACACATCAAATTGCCTAGGAGTGGAACTATTGTATAGATGAAGGGAAGATTGCACTGTGTTTTGTTCAGAACTAAACAGTATTCACCACGTTGGGAAAATCACGTCACCCATGGCAACATCATTCTTGGTTATCTGAGTCTCCAAAACAACACACCCATTGTCAGTCTGTGTGAGTGGCTGTGGCATTCTCTACGATTTTATGCACAAATGCAAGTCCTTGTGTTGATTAGGGGAGTCATGTCAGAGAACCTACATAATGAAATGCAAATGGTTTTATCACAAATTACTTCTCTCCCCCATTATATTAAAGTTAAAGCATTCTATTGATTCAAACCTCTTGTGTGTAGATAAATCAAATTACCTCTGAATTTTGTTTCGGGATAAGAAGGGAGCATTGCAATATATTGTCTGAGTCGAGCACCCGGCCTGGATCCTAAAGTTTTGTATGGCTCTTGATACAGAGCTTGGATTTTATGCTAAGTAACACGAGGCACCATGGCAAGATTTTAAGAAGAGAGAAGGGTTCTTTCAGGCAAGAGGGATGATTTCACCTCCTTTTTTTTCTCTTTGATCCTCCATCCCTCTTTCTCTAGCGCCTGGCACAAAGCTGGGTGCCCAGCCAGCACTCTGTAAGTTAAAGTGCTACCAACTAGAACCCTGTCAGTCCCTGAGCTAAGCAGGTTTGTACTCCACCCTTACCAAGGGGATCGCTGAGACCCAGAGAGGTTAAGTTGCTTGCTTGGGCCAGGTAATATCTGGGAAGTAATATCTGATAAATGTATATAGGTGTGTACTGGCCTGGAGGTACCTGCCTCCTTTTCGTGCCCCTGACATCAGACCTAGTTCTTTTTGGCATCTCTGCTTGCTGATCTTCCCACTGTTCTTGGTCACCTGCCCAGGCCCAGCCCTGCTCATAGGCCTTCCTGCCTCATTCCTGTTACCCAAACCCAGGGGCCAGCTTTGCAACCTTTAGACCCCAGGCCAGACTCTAAGAACACTCTGAGAGTGTTCCCTAACACCTGCACCTGATGTGCCTGCAAATTACCTGGTCCCAGTGGAGGGAGCATGGGAAGAAAGGGCATCATTTTTCTAAAAGCATTACACATTTAATTTGCAAAGTTACATCACACATTTGTACACAGGTCAACTTGCAGGGAGCTTATTTCAAAACCAGAGGCAGGTGAGGGGTCCTGAGACAGTTCTTCACAGAGAAAGCAGAGGGGAGGGGGCGAAGGGCCATGGGTGTCGGGTGCTTTCACACGTGCGAGGTCAGGTGGGAAGAGGTGGGTAGTCACGGGGCCCCTTTTCTGCAAGAGCCAGGTGCCTCCACGCACGTCACCTCACAGCTTTCCGAAACCAGCCCTGCCAAGTGCATGTTAACAGCATCCCCGTCCCACAGGTGTGCAGACTGACGCCCTACAAGGTGACGTGTGCTCCTACCCCTTCTGCGCTGTGTGACATGGCAAAGCCTGAACTTGAACCCAGGTTTCCAGGCTCTTAATCCCACTGTTCCCCCTCCACCCAGTGTGGTGAGAGGGCTGACCGAGGGTGCATAGAGCACATCGTATCGGTGCAGAGTGTAGAAGCACAGACACACCGAACTGTACATTTTTTATTGTTATTGTCAGACAGATCTGGGTTCTTGATTTTTTCAGAGTCACACACACACACACACACACACACACACACACACACACACACACACACACACACACAGCCCTATGGACTCATATGAGGTGACAGGCAGGAAAGAATAAAGAATTGTCCACGGAACAAGTTTAATGAGAACTGATAAAAATAAATAAGGTTGAGCTCACGCTACAATTCCATCAAGTCCAGTCCATTCATTTGACAAAATAATTGTCTTGAATTATTGTTGGTAATTTAAGTGTTTTTAAAAGTTAACTTGAGAATAGTTTTGTGTGCAGACAAGGCCATTTGGAAGTTTTATTATTATTATTTTTTGGTTTCTAAAATCAATATTATATATAGTACAGTTACAAAGTTAAAACCTTAGTTTTTTTATTATGCTTTAAATTCTGCTTATAAATTGCTTTATTCTCTTTATTCCTCTAGTAATGTCGTGGTAATATATATAACATAAAATTTATTGTTTTAATAATTTTCACCTGTACAATAATGTGGCATTAAGCACATTCACGCTGCTGTGCATGTCTGTACCTTTTTAAAAAACATAAAAAGTCTCATAAAAATTCTAGCCAAGGAATGGTGGACCCAAGGCTTCTGGGAGAAAAAGCAGCCGCATGTGCCCCGTGTCCGCTTCCCGGGGTTCAGTGAGCACCTGCTGATCTAGGGAGGTGGGCGTTTCTGCCAGGGCGGGTCAGCCGCGGAGATTTCCTGGCTTGCTATCACTGTGAGATCCTCTCAAACCCACACTGCCTCTTCCTCCCTTCATTTCCCGAAGCACTGTTTCCCCAACCAGATTTCCATTTTCAAAAACCCTTCAGATAATCACAAGCCCAAGAAACCTCCACTCCTCTGAGGTTTAATTAGGAGGAACTGCCTTTCTGGTATTTTTGAGAGCCTCGTTCCAAATTTCTCAGCAGAAAGGGGAGGATCCAGTGGATGAGTGGGAGCAAGTGGAACCTGGGAACAGCCCCCACCCCTGCCCCCATCCCTGTCCCCTCTCTCCTCTGTAACAGAGAAAGCTGTGTTGCAGGTCACTGACATCACATGGTGACTGTGCCTTGAATCATTAGGACCCAGAGAATGGGGACAATCGGAACGCAAGATAACACATTAGCGATAGAAAATAGAGTCTAAATAAACATAATCAGCTTTCCTCTACATCTCCAGACCAAAGCTTATCTATAAATACCCTAATGATGCCCAACCAGCCAATTACTCGGTTCTTAGAAGAGCCCCTTATTAGTGGCGTTGCTGTGAGGGAAAAACATTAATTATTGGACACAGTGGGATCTTTTACGTTCTGTCTGGTCCAGACAGCACCAATTAATGCAAAAAATTATTATCAACGACCGTGGCAGTGTACTGAGTGCAGCCACCCCGGGCTGGCTTGATGGGGTGGGAAGCACGTGTGTGATGATGAACATCACCCATGCTCCTTTCTAGGGACCTTGCTTCTTCATCACTGAAGAAATAAAATAGACAGTGGCCAGAGTGTGTTGGTTTTCTTTTTTTAACCTCAGGATAGTGCTCCTGGGGTGTTAACTGGAGGAGATGGGTAGGAGTCAGGCACTTGTCTGTTGCAATGTGTTGCTAAGTGAAGCCAGGCAGAAGACTGGTGAAGGCAGACCTCCTTCAGAGCATGGAGCACCTGGCTTGACCCCTGCCCTCTCCTTCAGCCCCTTCCCTGTCACACTGGTTCTCCCTTAGCTTTGCCAATTCAGTTGTACTCTATCCTGTGTCAGGACCTTTGCACAAGCTACTCCTCATGCCTGAAATACCTTTCCCTGCCCTTTGCAAGGGTGGTTCCTATTTGAATGAAGCATAAAGATTCCCTTTAAAGTGAGGGAGGTCCTTCTTGAGCAATTTTCTAAAATATACCCAAAATATACCTTTTTCTAAAATTAGTCACCTCTTGTTTCTTTTCCTTTCTCCTTCCCTCCCTCACTCCCTCCCTCCCTCCTTCCTTTCCTCCCTCCCTTCCTTCCTTCCTTCCTTCCTTCCTTCCTTCCTTCCTTCCTTCCTCTTTCTTTCTTTCTTTCCACAGCATCTATCACAAATTATAATATACTCAACAGGTGTATCTACCTTATTATTTTATATGTGTCTATCTCCTCTACAAGAATACAAGCTCCATGAGGGCAGAGACATGGTCAGTTATCTCCAGCATCTGAATGTCTTGCATTTAGTAGGTGCTAAATAAATACTTGGTGAGGAATGAATAAATTCATGCATTGTGTGGAAACAGATTATACTTAAAAGACTCTATGGCAGGTGCTGCAAAGACTTAACCAGCAGAAATGAACTCTTGCAGAAATTCCATAGGCATAAACTAAACTTTTCTATAAATAGCAATGTCTCCTGCAAACTCTAGGTCAACTCTACTTCTGCATTTTAAAAGTAATGAACATTCTTGCCTGGCCTTTGACAGTCTGTCCTGTAAAATACTGGCTTCTATTATTATTCATATCAAGCTACTTTATTTGAGCTAGCTAAAAATGAATCTGCTTTGAGTCCTGGCTGGGTGACTCAGTGAATAAAGTGTTGACACAGTGCCCTGAGGTGCTGGGTTTGATCCCTAGTCAGGGAACAAACAAGAGGCAATCAATGAGCACACAACTGAGTGGAACAGAGCTGATGCTTCTCTGTCTCTTCCCCTACCCCCCAAAATTAATGGAAGAAATTTTTTAAAAAATGAATGCTCTGTCCAAGCAGTTGCAGGAATGCTTTTATTTTTCTCTTCTCAGTAACACGGAGAGGATTAATTATAAAGGTGTTAATTATAGAGATCTTTGAAAAATTGGTTCAGTGAAGGCTGGGGGATCTCCCCAGAACTGTGATGGTGAACCTATGACACGCGTGTCAGCACTGACACACATAGCCATTTTCGATGACACGCGGCTGCATACCAGAGAAGTACGGGGCCACATGCCAAGAAAAACATTTCGTCCTCGGCTCCTGCACGGCCTGGTGCAGTAACCAAGGATAAAACATTTGCTGTAGTGTAGACACTCTGTGCCGGAGGTCTGGAGGCCAAAACAACAGAACTCCGGCACAGAGCGTTTAGTTCTGGGACTTCTGGTTAGGCCGTTTTTCTCAAAGTGACACACCACCCGAGTTATGCTCGGTTTTTTGGTGAATTTTGACACACGAAGCTCAAAAGATTGCCCATCACTGCCCTAGAGCCTCGGCTGGGGCTCTGAGAAGTAGGCGTGCCCACATGGTCCTCTAGATCGCCACGATATTTCCACTAGATGTTGCCTTTCTGAGTATTAAAGCAGTTCACATGTGTTATTCAAAGTCAGTGCCCAGTTCAAGGAGCTTCTGTGACCTCACTGACCCTCAGCAATCCCCAGCCACTGCCCGAGGATCAGCTTTGTGCCCCCTTGACCAAGCTGATATTCTCCTGAGATTGTTTTTCTAACAGAAGGGGAACCAAGGAGGCTTCAGTGCAGCCACGGGCACCTCAGCAAGGACTGCTGTACAGATGTGACCACAGCAAGCATTGCCGTCCCAGTTCTCCTACATCACTGTCTCCAGGGAAATGCTTACAAATGACAGGGACATTCGGGGCATCTGTCAGGACTGCTTTTGCTTTCATCTCCCGGAGGGTGGCAATGACCTCAACTCACAGTGATCTCACCCCCTCTGCATGCCTCCAACACATTTGGTTTCGGCCCGCACTTGGGCTCATGTGCGGACTTCCCAGGTTCTAAGCTGTTCAGAGGCAGACACGTCGTAAGCCACTGGAGTGCGGGGTCCGCAGGGTCCCCACACACCGTTCAGGGCCTCGCTTGGTGATGCCAGCTTGGTGGTGATCGGTAGAAGTCCATGTCAAGGCCACACTGTATTGACATTGTACGTCTCTTCCTCTGTCCCCCAGACCGGCCTGTGACTCCTGGAAAGCAGGAACGATGGACTACTCGTCCTTCTATCGGCCTGAGTCCCCAAATGTCTTTCAAATTGCGTAATGAGTGAATTCACGGGCTTTTTAACGAAGCTTGCTGCAGGGGCGTTTCACAGGTGGCAGTTCCCGCTGCAAAACGACCTTCCTGTCCCTTCCCCTCAAGGAGGTGCACTGTGGGTTACTCTGAGCCTCCGGATGCCCAGAATGAACGCAAGAAGGAAGCATTAGAGTGAGGTTCTTCCGGTTTTCTGGAGCTGACACGTGACAGTTGAGGCTGTGAGCTCAGTTACTGTCCTTCCTTCTTCCCCACCGGATCACTCTCCCATCATGCTTGCCACCTCATGACACTCTGTGGCAGGTTCAGTGTCCCCCTCCAATGCAGCACCTCTACGTGAACTTGCATAATTGGGGTCCTTCATTTAATACGTGTACCCGACATAATTGCTCTAATCATGCTCCTTATTTAATTGGAGACCAGGAATGTTTGAGCTGTCTAATGACATCATATGCCTTTTATTCATTTCTGCCTATTTGCTTAGTTGCCAGTTTTTAAACTTGTCTCAGACCCTGACGAGGAAAGGGTGTGCTGAGGGGGCAGAGACCGACAGGGCTTATGAAGCAACAAGTGAAATAGGGACGGAAAGAAGTGAAATCTATAATAAGTGAAATCCACACAAACAGAAAGCCAGGGAGCTCAAGACGACCTTGACTGAGCACCAACAACGCTTTCCTTTGCCCTGACGACGGAAAGGTCTCCCAGGTTCCCATGGCCTCAGGGAAGGATGCAGGTAGAGCAGCAGGAGAAGGTTCCAGAGGCCCTGGTGTGCTGAGTAAGAAAACCAGTACTGAGACAGACTGCTGGCTAGCCACGTCATGTGGGGGAAATTATCCAGTACGGTGGGGCCTGCATTTTGTCATGTATGAAAGAAAGGAGCCAAAATTAACCCACATCCCTCAGGGTGGAGCTGGAGTTAAATGAGATCAGTTACATGATGCACTTAGCATAGTGCCTGGCTCATAGAGACTCAATGAAGGGGAGAGAATGCTTTTCTAATCATTAAAACCAGTTGAAGATGGCCTGGGTTTCCTTTGGGGTGGGGTATTGAGTCTCCTGCCACTGGAAGCATGTAAGAAGAGGCATCAGGCTTTTCAGAGTTTCTTGTTCAAATGAAACGCCTGGTGAGTGTTAAAATTCTGATTTGGTAGGTACTGGGTGGGGCCAAAGCTTCTGCATAGCTACTGAGCCGCAGGTGATGCTGATGCTGCCAGTGACAGTACTGGGGTCGCAGGGAGCTGGCCAGTCCCTGGAGGGATGCTGATGAAGGCTTGTGTTGACCCTGGCACAGCAATGAGCTAGACCTCTGTTGTTCAACGTGGTGGCCACTGGCTGCCTGTGGCTTTGGAGCATTTGAAATGTGGCTAAGTCCAAATTCAGGTGTACTATGAGTATAAAATGCACAGAAACTTAGTATGTAAAAAAGAATGAGAATATCTCAATAGTTTTTATATTGCTTCCATGCTAATAGGTGATAACATTTTGGATATATTAGGTTAAATAATATATAAAAATAATTTTATCTGTTCCTTTTTACTTACTTTTTTTTTCTTTTAAATTTTATTCATTTTTAGAGAGGAGACACAGAGTGAGAGAGAGAGAAAGAGAGAGAGAAAGGGGGGAGGAGCTGGAAGCATCAACTCCCACATGTGCCTTGACCAGACCAGTGCAGGGTTTTGAACTGGCGACCTCAGTGTTCCCAGGGCGACGCTTTATCCACTGCGCCACCACAGGCCAGGCCTTACTTTTTTTTTACTATGGTTTGTAGAAAGTTTAAAATGACCTCTGTGGCTCGTGTTCCGTTTCTGTTGGGCAGCGGTGAGCAGGTCATCTCTAAGGTCTCTCTGGAACAAGGACACGCAGGAGTCTCCAGTGCTGCCCACTTGCCCGTGCCCGTGCCCCTTGGGGAACCTGTGTGCCCTGCTTCCACTTGCTGAGGAAGGCAGTGACCTTGTGGGGTCTCTAGCCTCCTGCGTGCCTGGGGCAGGGGTGGAGGAGGGAGCCTGGGTGTCATCTCCCATTCTCTCTCATTCTCTTCCAGAACCAAGGAGACAAAAGACGTAGTCACTGCAAGGAGAACCAATCTACCTTGAAAATGTGATTTCTCGAAACTGCCTCTCCGTAGGAAAAGCAAACTTTGTGTCCAGCCCAGAGCTCCTCGCTGAATTCACACATCATCACCCCAAATAAAAGTGGCGGCCTGGGGGAGGTGTTTCCCTTGGGGGTTGGGCGCGTAGGAGCCCAGGGGGCAGAGGCCCCGGCAGGGCCCAGGGATGCAGCAGCGGATGCAGCGCTGTTTGCTGCAAGGTCTCCTGGTGCATCTGACTGGGATGCCTGTCCTACAAATGACAGGCAGTCAGCTGGGGGATGGACACGTCACAGGCCGGGGCGAATTCAGGCCCCCAAATTGAAGATTTAACCTCATCTCTAATCTCTGCTACCCATGCCCAGCACCCCTCCCCCACATTTATTCTTTCTTTTCTGCCGTGTCATCAGAATGAGACCGGAACCTGAAAACCACCTGCTGATGTCGTCTCTGCCATTTCCATCTTTCCTTGTCCGTCGTCAGGACAGCAGGATACGAGGTTCTGATTTTTGCCCAAGTAACGTGAAGAAAGTCTTCTTATAGGACTTTGAAAAGCTGTTTCATTGCATGAGCCCCAGCAGAATGAGCAATTGGGAGCCTAAACCCAGTCCCCACCATTCTGGCTGGGGACCTCAGACAAGTGATGCAAGCTCTCTGTGCCTTGGTTTCCTGACCTGTACAGACAGGATGGCGATGCCACCCTCCTCCCACCTGACCGAGCTGTGGCAGGAATGACTGAGTTAATATGGATAAAGGCTGAGAAGAGTTCCCAGAGTCTGAACACATGCTGGCTGTTATTCTTGGCTAATAAAGGCTCCCCGAATGGCAGCCTCTTTTTTCAGCTGGCAAATTACTCAGAAAAAAAAACCCAATTGCGCACCTGGTTGAGTAAGAGTCAGGTCCTGTGTGGCAGTGATGTAACGTACCTATTTTTGGCAGACTTGGCAATTCAGGGAGTGACCCATTTTCCTGCATTTCATGGAGGTCATTGCAATGGGTTTCATCAACCGGCAGGCTTGGAAGGGAGCCAGGGGCTTAGAAAGAGCCCTTTCTGCCACGCCAGACCGCTGTCTCTGCCGTGCAGCCGAGTCAGGGCCGGGAGAGGCGAGCGGTGCTCCATGATGGCACCCATGGTCAGGATGATGGCAGTGGGGACAGGAGGAGAAGCAGAGCTCATAGCCCCCACTTGACCCTCCAGGGGCCGTTCGCTCCTCACCAGATGGCGTGGGAGGATTTTGGTTTGTTTGCTTGGTGTTTGGGTTGGTAGAGGGAGTTGAATTTCCAGGAGAACGTAGAACGTTTGCAGATTGAGCAACAGCATCCTGGATAAACACCCAACAGAGGGTAAGAAGGGTCCTATGCATCTCGTTGAACGTCTTGTCTACAAGAGTTCCTTTAAAAGTCTGAACCTGCACCCAGAAAGGAAGTCCCCTCGGGGTATCTGCATCACCAGTGCAGGAGCAGCGGCTCTACGTGGAAGAGACACCTGCGAATACAGAGAATCCGGGGCTTCAAACCCTCTTTGGAATGAGGCTGAGTATGAATGAAAATCTATAAATAGACAACTAACTAGTTAACTCACTGACCCAATGTAAATTGAGTTGCCAGTAGTGGTAGCTGATAAATCAATGAGTCAAATCAAACAAGGTCAATGCTAACAGCAGAGGTTTGGGCCAGAAGTGTTTGGATTACAATTTTGCTGCACTGCTACTGGCTGTGTGGTGTTGATGAAATCACTTAACCTCTCTGAGCCCCAGTGTGGGTGTCTGTGCGATGGCATGAGATGCCCACCTTATGGAGCTGTCAAAGCAGCCAGACAGGAGGTGGGCCAAGGCCTCCTGAGCTGCCTGGGGCAAATCCAGTCCCTGCAGGCTCTACCCAGCTCTTCCCCTCTCCCAGGTTCAGCTTAACTGTCACCTCCTCAAAGAGGCCTTCCTGATCACATGGAAACTAGCAGGCCCGCTCCTCTCACTCCTAGCTGCCTTCCACGGCTTCTCCCGGTTTGTTCTCTTCCCAGCTTGTGACAGTCGCTGGGTTTTTTGTTTGTCTTGGATTCATTTTTGTTTGTTGAATGCTGTCTCTGTTCACCAGACTGAGGTCACCAAAGGTAGGTGCTTGATCTCTATTGTTTCGGGTCGTGGAATGCCTTGATAAGCAGGTGGCTGGAATATTCGGCTGAAGGTCTGCATAACCAGGGCGAGCTCTGAGCCTCCTTAGTTCTGGGCTTTTCTGTATCTGTGAGACCAGGAGCCACTTTCAAAGGTTGGGGTGTGGAGTGTGGCTTTTATTGAGTACAGGACGTGAGTGACAACGAGTAAGAATCCACAGTGTTGGATAATATCATGAGATGGCTTATGAAATACTCAGTGCCCCGAAGCACAGATATTTTTATACTTTTTTCCCCCACTCACTTCTCTCTCTGAAGCTTGTGCTTAGTGGCAGACACAAGTTACATAGAATACAAAGCCTGGAATAATGGATGGAACCCTGAAGAATGAGAAAAAGAAAAAGAAGACGTTCAATTTCTCAATTTACAAAACCAATGATTTCATTTAGAACGTCAGTGGAGGGGGCCAGTGGGTGAGCTCATACATTGACATGTAAACTGATTGAATGAGTCAGTCTGGATGGGAAAATTAGCCTTTGGATTTATTGGTACATTCTATCAAAAAAAGAACACAAGTCCTTTCCTCTGTCCTTCACAAAATAATCTCCCTTAAAAAGAATCGGTATTTCCTCATCACTGAGAACTGTGAAATGTAGTGGGTTTCTCTTTTTACCTCGAGTGGCAGGAAGCTCAAAACTAATGTCAGCATTTAGTAATAATATTAACTGTCAGGTTGTTTTTCCTAAACCAAACCAGCACTGTAAGATTCTCAAGGGCCAGTGGTATCTGGTCCCCATAGAAACCACAAATGCCTGTTGAATGACTAGATGAGTTAAAATGTTTTCCTCTCAGAGCTCTGGCTTCTCCAGTCCTGAAACCCCTCACCCTACACAATCCGTCATCATTATTTAAGGCAACAGAGTCTCTGACTTTATCCCGGGCTATGAGCATATACTTCAGTTGTCTTGGTACCAGGATGATTTGTGACATTTTAGGTAGAATTGTTAGTTATATAATCAACACGTTCAAACTTTGTAACCACAAATTTAATTTCTTTTGAACGTTTGGGGATGTTTAAATGGTAGCTTGAGTAATAAGTATTCACTTTCCTGGAGTTGGGGACAGGGGACAGGGGGAGCAGGAAGAGAGAATTTCCCAAAGCCATATGAAAGAAGGATAAAAAACATTTTTGTTTTTTTTCCTTAGGAAAACAGTCCTCCCCCCCCCCCTTTAATTGAAATGTTGCTTTAAAGCATTGGCAGGCTTACAGAAGTGAAATGAAAAACAAATCCCACAAAAATCCACAGTACCATAACAATAATGAATAAAGTAGTGTAAAATGCTTTGATTTCAGTAATATTTGCACTAAAGCGGTCACATTCTGAACAGCCTGTCTTTATCTGGAAGGAGGGCCCTTCTGCACTGTGGCTGAAGGGTTATCACAACTTTTTGGTGTTCTCGGTTGTGGTAGGATAATAAGAACTACTTATATAGTGGGAAGAGCTTGGGCTCTGAAAGTGGGCGGACCTGGGTTTGAGTCCCTCCTCTTCTTGATACGACCTGGGCCTCTTTGAGTAAGTGACTGTCCTGTCTGGGCTCGTGTCCTTACCTGCAAAAACCAGGAGAGTGATGCCTCCCTCTGTGGACTGCTGGGAAGTTCACGTGAGAGGATGTATGGTGAGGATGCTGGTAGGGAGTGTAGGCACTGGACAGATCTTTTGTTTGGGTAAAGATGAAGATTCTGTCTCTGCATCCAGAACACCACAGAGCTCCATAATCCAATAGTGCAGGAAACTAGGGCTCTTTCCTCGTTTCCCTTTTTGTTTTCATGGCTTTTTATCTGATCATAAGATTAATATATATTTACTGGAGAAAGCTTGGAAACTAAAGATGTTTGCTCAGAAGGAAAAGAAATTATTCACAACCCCAATAAAACATTGGTGTGCTTTCTTATGTATATACATACATAATTTCTCTTTGGTCAATTTCTTTCTTGCCCAGGAAATATTTTTATTCACTGAAATTTCCACATGTAAAATTTCAATTTCCTATTCATTAGAAGATGGTCATATATACTATTTTCTTCTTTTAATTTCTTAAGATACTATTTTTATTAGCACAAGAGCATAATGTATGTGCATTGAACATTTAGAAAAGGTAAAGATGTAAGAAGAAGAAATGACAGTATCTCCCACGATCTCAATATGCAGAAGTAGTCACTGCTGACTTAGTTGCATATCCTTTTAATTGTTTTTCTCAATATATGTTTTAATTTGTAAAATTTAAATTGAAAAACTCAAATTAGGAACTTTTGAGTGGTCAGTATTGTAGACTACTTAATTTTGCTGAATATTGCATTGAGACTATATTTCCATATCATATACAATTTTGCAGTAAATACCTAACAGCTAAATTGATGCTATATTCATGACAGATTCTTTAAAATGAATTTCTGGAAGTAACTTGTATGCACATTTTTAGATCTTCTGCCAACTTGCCCTCCAGTACAGTTATATGAATTATATTTCCACTAGTTGTACATAAGAATATATACCTCTTTGTGCCCTTCTGGTTATTGTACTAGTAATATCATCAAAAGAGAAACATTTTGCTAATTTGACAAAAATTACTATACCTTGTTAACTTATATTTTTATTACTAGTATATTTCTCTTTTATATAATTTCCCACACTTGTTTGTTGTGGTAAAACAAACCTAGGGAAATGAATGAAGTGAATTAAAAATAAAATTAAATTAGTTTTGACAACTGTACACATTTGTGCAAACATCCATATTAAGAAATAAAACATTTCTAATGCTCCTGAGTAGTCTAGAACCTCCATCAATCTACTTGTCTATCCTTGTGGCAATACCACATTTAAAAACATTATACACCCAGGAATGAATCTAACAAAAGATATACAAGACTTCTACTCTGAAGTTATTGTACAAATACTTTTTGAACAAATTAAAGAAGACCTAAGGATAGACTATGTTCATGGATTGGAAGAACTTTATATTATAAGGATGTTGATTATTCCAAAATTGATTTATTGATTAAATACCATCTAAACAAATTCTAGAAAGCATCCCCCCTACCCCGTCAAGTCAAAAACCTGATTCTAAAATTTATATGGAAATTCAAGGCCCAAGAAAAGCTAAGACAATCTTACAGAAGAAATACAAAATGAAGGACTTACACTACCAGATTTCAAGATATATTATAAAATAATAGCAATTAAGCTAAAAAGAGTATTATGGGTAAAGGAGTTGAACAGACAGTTCAAAAAGAGGATATTCAAATGGCTGATAAGCATATAAAAAACCTCTAAATTTCATTAGTCATCAGAGAAATACAAATTAAAACCGTGTTGTGGCACCAAGAATGAATAAAATTAGAGACAGACACATCAAGTGTTGGAAGGAAGTGGAGCAATTGGAACCCTTATATAAGGATGTAAATTGGTACACCACTTCTAAAAAAAATGGTTTGGCAGTGTCCTTTACATGTAAACACATGTCCACCTATGATGCAGCACTCCACTTGTAGGTATACACCCATCAGAAATGCGTACATATGTTCATCAATGCAAAAAGTGCAGTATATTGATACAATAGAAAACTATATGGTGATGACAATGAACAAACCACTACTACATGCAAAAACACAAGTTCAACAAAAGAAACCAGGCACAAAAGATGAATGAGTTCATTTATACACAGTTTTAAAATAGGCTAAAATCATAGAAGTCAGAACAATGGTTACCCATTGAAATATAGAGTAGCTGTCCAGCCATGACAGAGGTTCTGGGCTGATGGGCATATCCTGGTTCTTAACGAGGTGCTGATTATATGGGTGTTTTCTTTTTGAAAATCCATTTAGGTATATACTTATGATTTATGTATTTTAAGTTTTGTATACTTTTGGCCACATTTTTTTTCATGGGAAGAGAACCACAATGGTCAGTGCTATGTGATCTTTTTGTTTTGTATTGCTCAGGAGAATTCTGAGACTAGACAGGTTTTCCTTCCTTGGGTACAATGAGAGAATTTTCCCTTACCTAAAACTAAGAAACATAATTACCAGATTATTCTATATTGCTATTTTAATTAATATTGCCTGATCTACAGGGAGGCCTTTTGGATCTAAAGACTTTTTTTTCTCCTTCCTTCTTTCCTTCTTTTCTTTTTTAGTGTTATACATTTTTTTGTCTATTGTTAGATCAGTTTATCTTCCATCCTTTTTTTTTACTATTTACATGGACACTCCTGATAAATGATAATTGACTGTATTAAATCCTTTTTTAAAATAAAAAAGTATTTTCATAATATTCATTTCTATTCTGGGACAATGTCTTGACCTTATGTTGTATTTCACTGACTTACAATTTTATAAAAGTATTCAAGTTACTATTTGTGCTTTTCAATTCAGCAATTGTGCTTCTCATCATTTGATAGGACTTCCTGATCTTAGGTGTTCTTTCTTAAGTTGTCTCTTGCTCTTGATATGGTGTTGAGAATACAAATTGGACAATTCCTAAACATTTTCCTGCTTCCTGCAGTACCAGCGTCTTAGAAGAGTGTTTTGTCTGGTTTCTCAGATTGTCCCCACCCCCTTATTTTGTGCACCAGGACCTTTCTCTTCTGGTTTCTTTCCTCCGTTTGCATATCCTCACAGAGATGCTTGGAGATGGCAGCTAAGAGGAGTTCTGTTATTCATACATTTTTGCCTGTCATTTCTGTAGGTCCTAAAATTAGCATATTGAACTCTCTATAAGCCATCCCCGTTTCCATGGTTCTTATACCTTAACAGGGAAGGCTGACATTGAACGTGTGTTTGCAGGTGTGGGAAATGCAGGTGAAGAGCAGGATCTTACAATAGAGAAATTACACCTAAACTTGGTGGGTGGTACATGGCGTACTCTGGAAAGACTCCTTGAGGAAGTGATGTTTTAGGCTGAAATTCAAAAGTGAATGGCAATAAAAAAAACAAATGAAGTAAAGGGACTCCTGTGTACTCTGCTTCGATCTTAACTCTGCCTATCGGGTTCATTCTGCAGGAAGTTCCATTGCCCAAACAGACAGGAGACCAGGGCAGTACTGAGATATAACTATGACCAAGGAGGGACTCAGCTCCATGGGCTTCAGGAGTATTCTCAGCCAAAGAGATTAGTCATGTCAGATGGTGGGTTTGTTAGAACCTCCACTGCCTATCAGTTGGTGTCAGCTGAAACCAAAGTGACATTTTAAGGAGAATCTGGGAGGAGAGAGAGGAGCAGGGAATTCTCTCTGTCAGTGAGGGGCAAGTGACATCTTCATAGTTTTGGAGTCAGGTTCAAATGCACAACAACCCACAGATTCTCTGGGGGTAATTTATATTACTTCAATCAGAAGTAAGGAACTAACAGAAAATTCATAGGGATCCTGAGTTACTTCTTCCTTGGCCAAAGTTGGGCTCCTACCTCCTCTGCCCATCTCCATCCTTCCAACCTCCTCGAACCATAATTTACATCAGAAGCTCGGCAGTTATGAAACATCAAATGTTGGCCCTTATGATTAGTGCTTGCCATGCTTTGTCCATATTGGTGACTTGTCATAGGAGAGGTCATTCTAGGGTTTGCAGACTTCTGCTTTCAAGAGATCAATATGTGGAGGGATGCCTCCAACAACATGTGAGACCACACTGGGAATATCTAACCTCAAATGAAAAGTGCAAGACTTTTCCATTTCATTCCGTTAGTCTCTAATAGTTCCTGCCTCCCAGTCAATGGAGAAACTGTTTAGAAAAATCAGGCCACAATTACCCCTGAGAGAAAATATGTTTTGAGTCTAGTAAAGGCCTTTGCTAAGTGACATTAATTATACTCGTTTGGGTTTGACAGTATTAATTAACCTTCTCAGCTGTTTATATTGTAGCTTCTTATTAAAACAATATGAATAAAACAAGTCGTTAAAGAACATTACTACCACCTAAATGAGTACATTTTAAGCTTATCAAGGTGTCTATTCACAATCTTATTTGATAGCACACTTTCATTCCAGTTTTTATTATGCTAAAATATACATAACATAAAATTGACCATTTTTACAATTTTTAAGTGTCTAAGTCAGTGGCTTTACGTGCGTTTTCAACACTGGGCAACCATCATCATTGTCTATCTCCAGAACTTTTTCACCCTCCCCCCCAGAAAACCTCTATACCCACTAAAAATAACCCCCCATTCTTTTTTCTGCCCAGACCCTAGGAAACACTCGTCTACTTTCTGTCTCTATGAACTTGCCTATTCCAGGTCCCTATGTGAATGGAATCACACAATATTTGTATTCTGTGTCTGGCTTCTTTAACATAAGCAGAATGTCTTCAAGGTTCCTTTCTGTTGTAACGTGTATCAGAATTTCATTCCTTTTTGAGGCTGAATAATATTCCATTGCATATATACAGTATATTGTGCTTATTCATTCACTGGTTGATGGACATTTGGATAGTTTCTACACTTTGGCTATATTGACTAGAGTTGCTGTCTACACTGGCCAGTCTTATTCTTATTTGACAAATGCAGTTAAGTGATCTACCTCATCTCATGGGGAGGTAGAGCCCGGTCTTCAGCCCTGACTGCATGTTAGAATGGCCTAGAGAATTAAAAAGAAAAGAAAAACCCGCTCTCTGGACCATCAGAATGTTCGATTCTTTGGAATGGCAGCCTGGATGGAGAGGTATAAAGAACCTTCCCGGTGACTCTTCTGTGTACCCAGAACCCAGGGCCATGGAGCCCGCAACAGCAAGCCTCCAGCTGGCCTCTTGTGACCATTTGCAGGCTCCCTCCTTTGGGTCTCCTCTTTTCTTTATTAAAGCCAACCCGTCACACTGTCATGGGATCCGCTTTATATCATTTTATCCCATAATTTGGAGCAGGAAAAATAAAGAAAAGATTTTAAAATTCAAGTTTTAAAAAAAAGCCTCCTCTCGTTAACCATGAAGCCAAATGCTAGTGTGTTGGCTAAATATATAGATCCATTTGTTTCTTGCATTTTAATCATCTTGAGTTATTAACACACCATAATGCCAACAATTGTGCGGGTTAATTCAGCTCCATTGAAGAAGTCTTGTTCTGTGTGCTAAGGCTTGTTGTTCTGCCTAGTTAAATGCTCATGCATTAAGATGCTAATAATTAAACTGTTACAATTGACTAATGAACTCTGCCAGTTATAAATGATGGTCTTGTTAGATTCACACCGCACAGCAAGCCTCCTTTTGTACTGAGAAAGTTAAAGGTTAAAGCACTCTCGAAGCCAACGAGTGGATCTAGAAGCAATTACAATTTTTCCTTGAAACTAATAGTTACAACAATAATGTTTCAATTCCAACCCAGAAAGAATAAAAAGAAAGAAAGAAAAAAAAAAGGGGGGGGGTCTTGGAGGAGGATACATCTGAGCTCTATTCACGGAGGAGAAGGCTGTGGAGCTTTCTTTAGCCCTCTGGGCAGATGGATGGTTACTCAGATGAAAGCCTACTGAGTTACAAACACCCTTCTACCTTCACCCCCAAGAGTGCAGACAGAAATGGTGATTTTCCTGGATATGGCAGCGGGTGACCCAGTCAGTACTATTTGAAATGTAATGGGTAAACAAGGTGGGAAATTTTGCCCCAAATCTCAGTGTGATTTTGGGGGAAGTTAATCTCTTTGGAGCTCGATTTACTCCTCTTTAAGAGCAGGATGATAATAACAGCTCTCTGTGGTGGAGGTCTGATTGTCCCACTGAGCACTAGCTTACATTCTTTCAGTAGAAGCCTCCAAGATTCCAGGCAGAAGTCTTGTTCCTTGGTTCTCAGTTTATGCGGTTGATGGGAGTTGGTTCCCACCCTCAGGCTCCAGGGTGAGCATGTGACCAGGTCTGGCCAATCAGAGCACCACATCCCTCTGGCCTCTGCGGGGGCCCAATCAGAAGCAGTCAGAGCACATCCGGGCTCTGGCCAGAGCGCTCTGCAAGCAGCACTCCATGGACAGATGGAGCCTAGAAGATGTAAGAAGCCTGGAGCGGCCCAGCCAGTCTGTGCAGAAGGCCTTCCTGTCACAAACGGAGCTGAGGAGGAGAGGCAGACTGAAGGAGCTTTTCTCCAGGACTTGTCAATGACATCAGCTGAAAATGTCCCTGTAGTCTCCCCATGAGCCAGTTTGAGTTGAGTTTCCTTTGCCAGCCAGGGTTGGTTTTTTCACGGCTGAGAGCTGTGTGAAGCTGAGACTCAGCCCTGCCTCCTCTGGGGGGCCCCTCTGATGGTGGCCCTCTGATGGTGGCCCCTGATGGCTTCAGAGTGACCTGAGCTCCTTTCTTTGACTCTCAGGATCTCTCAGCAGGCTCTGAGCAGGGCCCGGGGCTGGGGCTGGCGTGCATCTGTAGGGGGTTTCCCTCTCCCACAGGACTGGGGGACTCCTCAAAGGTGGGTCCCCATCCCCCCTCCCAGCAAGCGTGCCTCAGCTCCCTGCAGCATGGGTGTGCTTGGTGTGGGGCAGAGATGCAGAATTGATCAAATTCAGCAGTGAAGATAAAACCAAATAAATACACATATTTATTTATTTCTTAGAGGAAGCAATAGAGCACTGACAAAAATATCAATGAAGATCACGAACGCTACACACTGCAAGAACCATGTCTGGTATCCATCCATCCATCCATCCATTCATCCATCCATCCATCCATCCTTCCATCTGACCACCTAAAACCACATATTTTTTTATTGCCAACCATGTGCCAGGCGCCAATCTGGCCATCAGGGAAAGTGTAATGTACAAAACAAAATCTCTACATGTATGGTGCTTACATTTTGGTGGGGGGAGAGAAAGAAATCTAGTAAATGTACAACATGCCAAGGATAGTAAGTGCCATGATGAAAAATAAAGCAATGTGGTGGGGGTGAGAGTGACAGGCATTGGGGCATCCAACTGCAAGGACCTCAAAGAAGTGTACAGATGTGCCTCCCAGAATTTCCTTCCGAAGGATAGGAACTCTTGGCAGTCCCTGCTCACCAGCATATAGGGAGTAAAATTTCCAGTATCCAGCAAAGTGCTTGACATTTAGGGGCTACTCAATGACTATTAGATAAATGAATGCATGAAAGATGATCGATGGATGGAACAATGGATGAAAGGGTGTTGTCATGGGGATATCTGGGGTGGGATGGAGGCTGAGGACAGGCTTGTACCCATCTAGAAGAGGGGTGGGGCTTGAGAGTAGGGGTGCCTCACCCTGACATTTGCCCATCGCTCATGAGGACTACTCTGAGGAAGATGAAGTGGGCTCAGGAGGCACCTAGAGGACTTCCTGAGTCCCCTGACCCCCTCCCCCCTGCCACTAGCATCAAAGGTAACTAAACTTGGTCCCAGAGTCAGTGGGTCAATCAAAGCCTTGAAGCGGAGGGTGGCGTCCCAGGGTGAGGCTCTAACCCAGGTGACCACAAGAATTTCTCTTCCTGGATCCACTCAAGTGCAGCAAAGACTCAAGTGGAAACTAAAGTTAATAAGAAAGCCACACTGTGTACCTAATGGATTTTTTAAATCAATTACAAAACAGTCTCATTGATCATTTGTTAACGTCTTGAAGCCTTTACAAATTAATTTCATTAAAAAAGAACACACTCTCACAGTCTGTTAACTTCATCAATGTGGTTTAAATGTGTTGTTGAAGGCGACAATAAGTTTGTGTGTGTGTTTCAGCCTGACCATCCTGACATCAATTGCTCTGCATTTGAATGGGGTCCACCTGCCCATTCACAGAAATGCTGTTTGCCATGTCATTGTCGATGTCAGCCCTTCTATCCAGGTGAGTAGTTGTCCCGTGAGTCTCGCTGTCCTGGGCCAGCTGGGTGGCATCTCTTCCAGCTCAGCAACAGCTCTTCTCATGGGGCTGAGATAGTGACCGATGACTGTGGCAAGCCACCCAATGTGAAAGGGACAATGTGAATGCAGCCATCCTGAACCCCAGGGGGACAAAGAGAGCCAGGGATCAGAGCTGTGACATTTAGCTTCGGAGGAGACACCGGGTCAGTCCCCAGCACTATGCAGAGAGGCTGACAGTGATACAACTAACAGTGAAATACTGTTTCCTTGTAAGCCAAGAACATGGAAACAAACCAATAGGAGGAGCCTTTGCAAGGCCCACGAGGTGGCTGTTCAGCTGTTTTAATGGCGGCCACATCCATCCCTGGGTTCTGCTATGGGCATCCTCTTTGCTGAGTAAGGCAGAGACCCTGGAAAGGGGTCAGCGGAGGCCACAATCCCCTGGGAGCATTGAAAGGCAGGATTAGAGAGCTGGATGTAGTCTGCATTTTGAAGAGGAAAGACAGGATAGCAGGGGTGTGGGCTTACTGGCTACCCACTTGCAAGTCTGCAGACTTATTTCCAGGGAGAATAATGGTAGGCTTATTCCCCCCAAGCAGGAGAGAACTAAGTTAGATGTGAGGAAAGCTGACTTAAAGTAAAGGACATTGATCACAGCAATGACCCTCCAGCTGGGGCCGTGGCATCTATCCTTTCCTGAAAACCTGCAGGAAGCGAGCAGATGGGGCTGTCCTCTGTCCCGTAGGTACAGCCGTCCCTGTAGACTGAAGACTCAGTCTGATCTGACAATTCTGTTCTTAAAAATAAAACTCCTCTTGTTTCCCCTTCTTATATTTCTACATAATCATACTACTCCCCCATCTCCAGCTCATGCTAGCAACCTGTTCCGTGTCCTTCTATACTACAGCAGCCTGAACAAGAACAAAGTGCTGAAATCTGGCGGGCACTTCACCCTGTGTCCTGGTCCAGATGCCGTGGTGTGTGCTGTTGGTTTTCAAACCCGGGGGGAGGGGGAGGGGGAGGGTTGGATTCACGCAGTTGAATTCATGGAAATGGTCCCTCCATATGTATAAAAATCTCAGTGACGTCACAGGACTTCACGAGAAAACTGGGATAGGTTAGGGGACCTGCAAAGGAACCCACAGCTCTGGTGCAGAAGGCTGGTGGGGACCCCCATGACGCAGTAAGGTTGGGGAAGGGTAAGCACCAGGACCCTGGAAGGGGCAGACACTGTTAGCATCAGCTTCAACTTGCCCTTAGAGGCCTTTGCGGGAGCTCAGCTGCAATCGGCCTCCCTGTCCCTTCCATACCTACTGTTATGACCTCACCGGGAGGCTCAGCTTTACAAAAGGTACTGCTCGGCACATCAGCGCTTTTGTCTCACTGAAGGAAATATTACCGCAATTGAACAGAACAACCACCTTCCACTTTAACCTCAACAAAAGAATGAGTCATGACGAACAAGAAGGAAAACCCACAAATACTTAGTTAGGGTGGTTTCGGGGGGGGGAACAAAACCTTTGAAATGGGCTGATACAATCGCTACCCATTCATTTGGCCGTGTTATTCATTAACCATGGACCAGGATGAGCCTGGGCAGCGCGGGCTGAGGGCAGGGCAGCGTCCCACACTTGTTCCACACATTACAGCAGCCTGAACAAGAACAAAGTGCTGAAATCTGGGCACTTCACCCTGTGTCCTGGTCCAGATGCCGTGGTGTGTGCTGTTGGTTTTCTAACCCGGGGGGAGGGGGAGGGTGGAGACAGATGCAGGTCGGGACATGTTTGTTTCTGAGCCGATGGAGGAATGCTTAGTGTCAATGAGAGAAGAGGGGGTTCCACACAGTTGAATTCATGGAAATGGTCCCTCCATATGTATAAAAATCTCAGTGACATTACAGGACTTCACGGGAAAACTGGGATAGGTTAGGGGACCTGGTCGCTGGTCGTAGTTCTGCCACCATATCGCCTGAGAACCTTTGTGGAGACCTTGCACTTCTCTGGGCCTCAGTTTACCCAACTAGAAGTTAACGCCAGTGGAATAGATGAATTCTGAAGGCACTCTCAGCTATGAGACTCTAAGTACCTTTTAACTAAAAAGAACATTTTTATGTAACAAAGAAATCAGGTTTTTATAGAGAAATCAGAGAGTAATGATGGACTGAAGAAAGAAAATTGAACATAATATTAAATCTAAATGACAGTCCTGAGAATAGAAATTGGAAAACCAATTAAATTTGAAATCATATTACTGAGCAGGAAACATGATAGACCAACTCATTCATATGCTCATAGGCTTTTAAAATAGGCAGGCATATTTTTTAGTAGATATGGATAAAATCTGTGCTTCTAGTAAACAAGGGATCATTCCAGACATGTACATTACAACAGGCTCATTTGTAACTTAGCATGACACACAATGTCTTTTCATGTACACAGCCTCAACCTCACTTAAAATGCCAGCCTTGCCCTGGCTGGTTGGCTCAGCAGTAGAGCGTTGGCTCGACATGTAGAAGTCCTGGGTTTGATTCCTGGTCAGGGCACACAGGAGAAGCACTCATCTGCTTCTCCACCCTTCCCCCTCTCCTTTTTCTCTATCTCTCTCTTCCCCTTCTGTAGCCAAGGCTCCATTGGAGCAAAGTTGGCCTGGGCACTGAGGACTGCTCCATGGCCTCCACCTCAGGCACTAGAATGGCTCCAACCACTACAAAGCAACACCCAGATGGGCAGAGCATCACCCCCTGGTGGGCATGCTGGGTGGATCCCAGTCGGGCACATGTAGGAGCCTGTCTGACTGCCTTCCCGCTTCTAACATCAGAAAAATATAAATAAATAAATTAAAATGCCGGCCTCATTGTTCAGGATATGGTTGTTCCGAATTTTATTAAAGCTGGACACTTAAGGGACCTTGCATCTTTTATTATTATCAATAATGCTATAAAGAACATCCTGGTTATTACCTCTTTACATACATCTTGGCATTATGTCATTACCTAGGATTGTTAACAGGTATGAATGGACAGCTAGTGGGCGACGTGAGCAGGGAGCCGAGTAGAGGCTGACCGAGGTCTCGAATGTCTCAGACTCTCTGGCAGGAGAGGAGGGAAGTCTGAGCCCAAACACTCACCATGGTTCTTTAGAAGGGAATCTCTACTGTGTGCTGGCTGACCATTGAGCAGTCACGGGGTTGGGTGGCTGATTAGTGAGATGCTTATGAGCGTCTACCTGTTATGCTAAGTTACAAATGAGCATATTGTAATGCTCTATGGCTAGATTAATCCCTCGTTTACTAGGAATACAAGTTTTATCTATAAATACTAAAAGGTATGTATGCCTCTCCCTTCCTGTCGGTCTGTCCCTATCTGTCCCTCTCTCTGTCTCTCTCTGTCTCTGTCACACACAGAGAAACACAAATAAAAGGTATGTACGCCTATGGGGTGCAGGGCCTCTGGGTTGTGTCCCAATTTCAGTGCCCTGAGCTACAAAGGCTTTCAGGGGTGTTGCACGCAGAGCCACCTGTTGAGGGGAGGTGAGTAATTAATTGTGTGTTGCCAGGAAATCAGGAGAATGTTCTGTGATAACGATCACTGCTCAGCTATTCCCTGGGGCAAGAACTCGGGGGTTCTCCTTCATTGACTCTTGGAATGTCATTTCATTGCCCTCCTCATTATGAAAGGGGAAGAATAAAAGTTGAGGTCTCATAAACAAGTGCTTGTGAGATTACTGAGATAACACAGAACGTGAATTTGAATTCCTTCATGATAAGAATGGGGCGGAGAGCCCTGTTCACTCAGCGGAGGGTCGGGGTGCCCGCTCCTGAGTGTGGAGTGTGCTGTGACTTCCGGCGGAGGCTCCCTGTACCCATTTCACAGACGGGTGCCCTCGGAATGCAGAGGTCCAAGCAGTGAGTCCCACTCCATGCAAGAGAGCCACAGCAGAGCTGAAAACCCATCCTTGGTCCACGGCTGACCATCCCTGCCTTACCAGCCTCTGTGTTGGAAGGTTGGAATGAGGTAACGTCTCAGAACGTCCTCTGTAAACTATAAAATGTTATATGTCTATGCGTGAGATTACTATGACTTATAAAGCTAAGTTACAGCAAATTTTAAATGAAAAGCTCAAGTGGCCAAGCTGTAGAATGCTAACGTTTACATTCATTTTTCCTAACAGGACAATAAGAATTGAGGACATGTATTGAATTCCGCTATGGGATCTAAGTGCTTCTATGATGCTAACCTATGTATGTAATCCTCTTTCTCTCTCTCACACACACACACAAACACACAACAAACAAACAAACCTGTGATGTAGGTGCTGTGATTACCCCCATCTTATGGATGAAGAAACTGGGATGCAGACATTAAAAAAGTGGCACAAAATCCCACTATTAATATGTTCTAAGTTTGTCATCTGCGATGCATTCCTAGATCACATAAACATGTACGCATGCCCAGAAAAAAAGAGGATTTGGGTTTGGCCAGACCATTCTTGTCCCTTAGGAAAGCCTGGGCCAACCCAGAGCTTTGGCTGTCTGTTTTCCCAGCACAAGGCTGAGGAGCATCGAATGCGGGGGTCCTGGAACAGAAAGGGTTGAGCTGACCCATGACCCGGAGGACCCTGAGCTATTTTACTTTTGGGCCACATATGTAGATGGGCTCTGAAGACAACCATCTCCCCTCATTGGAAATCATGAATTTTTATGAAACCAGTCTAGAATTCCCAGAATTCAGCCGGCTGCACTTTGCAGACCCTAAAATGCTGTCGCCATGGAAGGTTTCATTGCTTGCACCTGCTAAAACATTTGAGGCATTTGAGAGGCAGTGAAACACATTTGCTTTTCATTTTATCTGACTTTGGAAACCTTTGAAGTGTTTAATAGTAGAGCCCAGGAAAGATCCCTGCCTCTTAATCATTGACTCGTAGGGCGCATTCTCGGCTGGTAGCCTGTCAAGCAGAAACTGACCTGAGCCCAGTTTTATTAAGTGTCACATGCCCAGTCACTGTTCATTAAAGGTGTTTTAAGGTTTGAATTATGTAATTTATGAGAAAAAGAAATAAAAATTCCATTGTTTTATTAATATGCAACCCAGGATCTCTCGCTCATAACAAACTTGAAGAAAAGTTGGGTACAAGGATGTGAGTGGGGAATGCTGGAGGTGGCCTTTGGTTCTCTGGCCTCCCTCAGTCCCCTGGCCTTCCCACACCACTCCATCCAACCCCAGGCAGGAGCCAGGCCGGGGACAGAGCTCTGGGAAGGGAACCCTCCCAACCTGTCCTCTCGTCTCCCTTTACCGGGGAGCTGATATGACAAAGCCACCACCTTCCTCCTCTCTTCCTGGCTCTCCGCCTCTTTTCCAGAAAGGTCTAAGACAAACCAACATCAGGAAAAAGCATTCCCAGAGTGACCACGTGAGTCACAATCATTGAGAATGAATGTGCCTACCTCTCAGGAGAGCTGGGACAGGGCTATGTGCCACCCACTCTAGGTAAATGACCTCATTGGACCCTCGCTTTATTGGATGGAAAGCAGTGATGATCCTCATTTTACAGAAGAAACTGGCACCAAGACTGGGCCTCCTGGCTGCCTCTGTCCTTTTCCCTTGAGTCCTAAAGACATCCTTGGCCCAGGTCAGCCTTCTCGGGATCACGCTGCAGGGCATGCCGGGAGGTAGGGATGCGCTAGACCGGGCAGTGTGTGCCTGATCTGAACCGGAGCTCCACGCAGGGACCAGCAGGCCCCCAGCACGGCTATCAGCCTTCACGAAGGACATTTTCCTCCCACGGACCCTCTGTGCATTGTCAGAGCTTTCACAAGTCCAAGTCTACTGGAGGCTTTGCATAATGGTGGCTCCTGGCTGGGTAGCCCTTGTCTAATATAGTAGGACCCCCATCCTCCTCTGGAGGCCCCTGTCCTCTCCAGCTTCCAAACAAAGATGGGGGAGACAGCCCTGCCTGCCCTGTGGATGGGTGGCTTTGAACTCCTCTAGCAGATGGTTGCTTAGACATGTCGCCCTCTGACCAGCACAATCAAGCACCAGCAGGGGAACATTCCCTTTCTGAAAGGTGGATGGCCCAGAATATTTAGAGCATGGTTAGTATTTGAAAGCTGGTGCAGCTGAAGGTATTTCTCTCACACACACACACACACCCCATGCCCCCCGCATTCCGGTACCCCACACAGACAGAATCGCACATTTGATTTTAAGCATTTTCTTAATCAAGTGACTCATGTGTTACAGGTGCAAAGTCACACCGGGCTCTTTTCCCCTTGGCTCAAATTTGTGAGTTTTTATTTCTGAAAGGGGATCTCAGGTGCTAAGCCTTTTCGCAGGAATGGTGTCGAGTTTTGAGAACAGGGGTCCTTTAAAGTCAGAGTGGGGGTGGGCACGGCTAGCGCTAAATGAACTCCTGTATGGAAAGCTCTGTGCTCCTGGCCGACCCCTGCCAGCAAGAGGCGAGGTGGTGGGCCAGCTTTTACAAATCGATGTCAATCATTAATTAATTTTGAATTACCAATCAAGTGATATTTCGATAGTGCTGGCTGCTGGCAATCTGGACTGGAGGGGCCCTGCCTTTGATCTGCCAGCCTCATTTCCATGAGCAATAAAACCACAGACCTCTGCAGGGCAGACCTCTGCAGGTCTACAGGACGCAGGGTACTGATGTCTCCCGGTGCCTCGGGGAAGCTCTGAGCTGCTTGTCCCAATCTGAGAGGCTTTGGATAGTTTCCAGAAGGAATCACCACAAATCTATTAACTTGTTAATTCTGTAGGGCTTTTGGCTTTGTGCTAGGCACTGGGAAACAGAGAGGAGTCAGTAGTTCAGCCAGTTGGAGAGGCAGGTGAACAGGCAATTTCAGCATACTGGGTTAGGTTCAGGCTGGGATGAGAAAGAAGAGGCAGCTGTGGGAGTTTTGAGACGGTGCATCAGGGAAGACTTCTCAGAGGCGGTGACATCTTGGCTGAGACCTAAAGCTGGTGTGGGAATTAGCTGGGCAATGAACAGAAAAGCAAAGGAAAGCTCAGAAGAACCTGCTAAACCCTGGGAAGGAGTTTTGAATTCTATCTGCGGTTCATGGAAGCCAATGATTGGTTTTAAGAAGGGGTGGGGATAATGTGAGTGGATTCATATTCTAGAGAGCCAAGTGTGGAGAGAGGAATGGAGTGGGGCGGGAATAGAAGCAGGAAGACCAGGTAGGGCTAATCAGTCTGACATTGTTAACAGCCTGGCAAAGGCACATTCTGAGTTAAGCAAAACCAAACGTGGGCAGGTATGTTGCCCGGGAGTGTGGGGAGACCCTGCCAGGAGACCTGGTTCTGAATTGTGAACCCTCAGCCCGCAGGATTGCTACTCTAGGCACGGTCCTCCTGGCACTGGTCGGAGCCTGAGCTCACTGAGCCCCTACTCAGAAAGGGAAGCCCTCAGGGACACATAGACAGGGAGGAGAGGTCTCAGAGGACAGATGGGGGTGCTCCTTTTTCAAGTCTAATGAGACTTCATTAAACTGATGGAGTTGAGTGGCTTTGGGGAATGAAACTTTTGAGAAGGAACTTCTCTCAAATTGTAGACATACGACAGGTGAGGGCTGGCCCACGTTGCTATGGGGGGTGGTCCTGAGTGGCATGGACTTCAGGTGATCATGAAGGGGAGAGAGGACCCTCTTCTGATTTCACAATGAGTTTTAGGGGTGAAGTGGGAGACATATGCGATGTCCTTCCCTCCGAATCTCCCCCTACCCCTCCCTTTGCCAGGCAGTTGAGCTTGGAAGGCACCATCCGTCAGCTTGGATTGCATGTTCCTGGTTTCTGCCCCCCACCCAGTCTGTCAGTATGTACTGCTCACTTAGATGAATCCACTTAGCAACACTTTTCAAGGCACTGAATGCTATGCTGCCTGCAGAAAGAAGCCTGGGAGAAGAAAAGAGAGATTTGCCTAGCCTGACCCACCCTCTAAGCACTTCTCACGCAGTGTCATTGGCCAGGTGAATAGGAGGAGCTCACTGAGCCTGGAGCTGCCTGAGATGCCTGGAGTGAACAGCATAGTGCACTTCAAATGCCATTGTGGGTTCTAGCTAGAGTCCCGCGGCTGTCGGGACAGTAGGCCGGCTGCCACTTTGGTGATGATGGTGAATGTTGACCTAAGAAAAGCTGAGAAAAATGGGGTGAAAGTATTACTTAGGATTTGGTGGCAGAAATCAGAGCAGACTGACACCATCTCCAAAAAGTTGACACTTAGCATCCTTTTTGATGATGAACTGTCCAAACAGATTGCTTTGTGTTGGGGGGGGGACAGAACGAGGGAGGACCCTCTTCTGATTTCACAATGAGTTTTAGGGGTGAAGTGGGAACACTTGGCCTCTATCTGGGGCCCTTTGGTGGGCACCTCGGCTATTTCCCTGACTTCTCCTGGCCACACTCTGGGAAGGCTAATACTAACCACATTTTACAAAGCAGAACACTGAGCCTTACAGATTCAACGTGATGTTCAAAATCTCAGCAGTGGAGTTGGGGACTCACTTATTTCTTTTCTCTCTCTCTCTCTTTTTAAAGATTTTATTGATTTTTTTTAGATATAGGAGATAGAGATAGAAAGAGGGAAGCATCAACTCATAGTTGCTTCTCAAATGTGCCTTGACCAGGCAAGCTCGGGGTTTCGAACCAGCAACCTCAGCCTTTCAGGTCATCACTGTTTCCACGGTGTCACCACAGGTCAGGTTCACTTACTTCTGCTTTATTTTAGGAAGTGTCCTTTCCATGTGGCTGTGGGAGCACCACACAAAAGAGAGAGTTTGGGCTGGTGGAGCCCATTTTAGAAAATGTATAAAAATGTGTTGGTGAACAAATTTCCATCATTTTAGGTGAATTCTGTTATTCATAAAAACAGTGCCTACTTTCCAACTCCAGTATGTGAGAGAGTTCCACAAGATCCCCAGTTTGAAGTTTAACCTACCACCACTGAAATTTTTGCCCAAAGGTAGCACTTATTCTGGGGGGAGACGGAAACAAACGTGAAAACTCTACCTGCCCCCAACGAGGAGCGGACAGGTAGTAACTTGCCAAGCGAGGGGGGCGGATGCAGTGCTGTGGGAATTAGCTCAAGTTGCCACCCAAAGGTTGGGGGTGGGCACAGGGGCCCAAGCCAGGTGTCCCTTCCCTAAGGCTGAGAGGTGACAAGATGGATGAGACCGAGTGGCATAGGCCATCCTTCCAGCCTGCCCTGGGCTTTCCCAAATGACCCCCACCTTGCAACTCTTCCTAATTCAGTGACTCTCAAACTGCAGTCCATAGACATTGTCTTGGAAACCCATTAAGTCCCATACAAACTTATACAAAAATAGCCTTATGTCAATAATATAAAAATAATTCCTTAACCAGGCATCTAAACACATCTCTGTTGCAGTAATACATTGCTTTGTTGTAGAATGAATGAGTCTTCCATTTTGCTGTGATTCACATTGAGGTTCCATGATAAATTCTCCATAATCTATGAATTATTTTTTTCTTTTACTCGAGCCCATGCAACAAGTGGAGTTTGAGAAACCGACCCCTCACATAAAACTCTACTCCCAATCCCTGGAGACCAGAAAAGGTGAGCCAGTTACAGGGAGAGCTCCTGACAACCCGGCTCCAGGCTGGCAGGCTGTGGGACCATGGCATTGCAAGGAAATCGTTTACCCACTTGTCTTCCCAGCTCTGAGCAAAGCCTGGCTTTAGAAAGACCGGCTGGGGTGACATGGCTGCCCCGCAGAGGGACGCAGCAGGGTCCGTCCCAGAGATCCAGACCCACGTTAAATGGGGCTGATGGCCTGAACTCCGATTCTCTCTGGGGGTGGCGCCGGCCACACAACTGCATTTCTGGTTTGACTGTTTCTCTCTGGGACATCGGACACGGACTTCCGCTTTGGGGTGCGCTGTTAAATATGTAGGACTTGGGGGACCCAGTGCACCTGGGATCTGTAGCCTTCTCAGCTGCTGTGGGACTCTCTCTGGACACAGACTGCTGGGTTCCCCATCAGAGGTAAGAGCAACGGTCATCTCCATTGCTTACCAAGGTCTTGCTGTACGATGTTATCTCATTTCAGCCTCTCCCAGGGAAGACGGGGGTGTTATCATCACCCCCTTTTACAGTCATCCATGACTTGACCACATCAAGTGACCTGCCCAAGGTCCCCTATACAACAGCCGTATCCACAACCTCTTCTGATTTCAAACTATCACAGAAAGGGTTTGCTGAATACCTACTGTGTGTAGATCCTTTTTCCGGGTGCGATTGGAGACAACATGTCTTGCCCTTTGGAATCACGATGTCCAAACAGCAACCACCAGGCCCTTGTGGCTACTGAGCACTTGAGATGTGGCTTGACCTAATAATGGAAAGGAGCTGTGGGTGTTAAACACACACCGATTTCAAAGACTTGGTGCAAAAAAGAGAATGCAAAATGTTTCATTAATATTTTTATGTTGGTTGTGTTGAAATGATAATATTTCACATCTGTCAGGTTCAATACAATATAGTATTAAAGTAAGGTTTACCTATTTCTTTTTACGTTTTTGTAAATATGGCTACTAGAAAATTCTGAATGATACCATGGTGCTTATTATAATAATTATTATTACTATTAAGTGAGAGGCAGAGAGACAGACTCCTCCTTGTGCCCCTACCAGGATTCACCCAGCAAGCCCCCTATGGGGGATGCTGTGCCCATCTGGGGCCGTTGCTTTGTTGCTTGGCAACTGAGCCATTCTAGCACCTGAGGCGGAGGCCATGGAGCCATCCTCAGCGCCCAGGGCCAACTTTGCTCCAATGGAGCCTTGGCTGAGGGAGGGGAAGAAAGAGACAGAGAGAAAGGAGAGGGGGAAGGGTAGAGAAGCAGATGGGTGCTTCTTCTGTGTGCCCTGACTGGGAATAGAACCTAGGACTTCCACATGCCAGGCCGATGCTCTACCGCTGTGCCAACCAGCCAGGGCCATTCATGGTGCTTTTTTTTTCCCCTGTGGACAGCTCTGCTGCACACACACAGTTTGGTCCTTGACCTTGAGCTGGCTTCTCTCCTCGTGTTGATGGTGAGTCCTGAGAGAAGAGGAGTGGGCGTGTCCTGCCACAGGAGAGCAGCAGGCAGAGGGCTGTGCACACAGGAAACAGCTGGTTCCAGTTACCTCTTGTTAAGTGACCTCTGACAATGAAATAGCAATACTGAGCCATGCTCCGAGGGGAAGTACAGGGCTAGGTTCCTGCGAGCCACTTCTTACAGCATCTTTGCCAACGGATTGATACACAATATCGTTGAATGAGTGTTTTTGTTAAAAGACTCCTAATTTAATATATGTGTTAGTGATTCATGAACATTGAACTCATAGTCTACAGCACTGGAACTCGTGCCTGAATCAAGCTTGTCTCATGCTCTGTAAGGCATATCACTGCCTTAGGGACACCTCAAAATACTGTACTTGGAAACGTTTTAAACATTGAAGTCACCAACAGTGTGCGCAAAGATGTGAAAACTATGGCACTAAATACACCACAAATAGGATACTTATGAAGGTATGTGGCGAGTGATTCAAATTATTTGCTGCTCAATACATCTGTGAATGACCACAGAAGCACTGCACATTCTGATTTCGGGGTTACAAAAAAATTTTAATGAGTAGGTCAGTTTATAACTGCAAGATCTACAAGTGATGAGGGTCAGCTGTATTTGTTCATTGAGGTCAGTCCTTCTCCCCATTTCCCACTGGCTGCTGATCCTTTGCTCCCAAAACTCACCCTGAGATTCCTGCTGTGTCCATTTCCCGACACCTCGGTCCCTATGCTGGAGCAGCAGACCATAAGTGGACGAAGCACTGACCTTCGACGGGGAGGACAAGCAACTGGGGTCAGCCCTGGGCTCACAGTTTGTAATTCATGGGACCAGGGCAAGACGTGTTACCGCTTCAAGCCTTAGCTATCCAATATGTAAAATGGGGGCATTTTGTCTCTCTGCCTTGCAGACACTGCTGTGAAAATCTCATGCAGGGAGCTGCAAAAGCATTTGGAAGTAGTAAGCAACACAGAGATGTTTGGAATTTACACACTGGGCACGTACGGAATATGTCAGCGCTCCTTTCTCCCCTACCCTCCTTTGTTGAAGCTTTCTGGACCTGTATTTCCTCGCTTGTGAAAGGGGAGTAAAAGCACCTGGTCAGCCAGGTGGTTGTGTGATGGGATGAGGTCATCTATGAGGGCAGCAAGCCAGCGTCCAGAACCTGAGGATGGCAGTGGGTGATGTGGTCAGTTCATCTATCCTTCCTCCTGTCTCCCTCCAAGTCGGTCTAACAAACTGATGGGCAGAAGCAAACAAAACTCAGCTAACGGACCCACGGAGAACATGAATTTCAGGAAGGCCAGCCTCACTGATTCCTAGGAGGAAGCCTGGCTCAGTGGAGGGCTTGGGGGTGGGGGTGGTGGCCAGAGTGGGTCACCCTCTGGGCCGAGGAATTTGATTCTCTAGAGTCAGATGAAAACATCTCTGCTGACCTGGGGCAGACCTGCTGGGTTTGGAGAGCTGGGAGGGGGTGGCGTCAGGGGGTCATTTGTCTTTGGCCTCAGGAGACAATGAACTCTGGGCCCCCTGAGCAATGGGACTGGGGACAGGGAGGGATGTCCCAAGCACCTTCTGCTTTCTCTCACGCAGCTTCTAAGGAAATTCCACCACATTGTATTTACAAGGCATCCCAACTGTCAGCTTCCTTGAACACAATGTATTTAATAAAAAGCCATTAAGCCTTGTAAAGCTGTCAGAAATCTAAATGACACTTGTAATAAAATCTTGTCGGTGACCTGTTCCGGTTAATCAGGCCCAGTGACATCATCACCCACGGATCTGTCTGATACCCAGGGTGCTAGGTATATTTAGACAGCTTTATGATCCACGCGGATTTGAGTTATTAAAATTGTACAGTTTTGTAAGAAATTTGGGATTTAATAAAGCAGTAGAGAGACTACAAAAGGAACAATAACCTTCCAAAGAGCCAATCCTCCTGCGTGCTGGGGGGCATGTGCTCAGGCTGGTCACGGGCAGCTCTGATGCCAGGCGCTCACATTGGCAATTTTATGTATCTATAATGTGTGTATCTGGCATCTGCAAGGCCAGCAAATATATTACATCATACCCAATGACTTTGAGGTGGTGAATTGTGCTTAAATGTAAAGATTTATGAATTTATTCAGATTATAAGAAGATATTACCACCAATTGCACGTTGGCTCTAACAAGCCTCTTCTGAGCAAATATACGGTAACTGCCAGATTGTAAATACCTTCGGCCCTGCCTGCCACCTGGGTAGTTTCTGGGGCTCTAGTCCCTTTAAAGCATAACTTTACTTATCTTGAACTACAAAAGCCAGGCTTCATGTAATAATCAGGATGAGACAGACGGACAGACATGAACAAGGGTTATCCATTTGCTCAATAATCTATAAATTTAGACTAATGGGGCAGATATCAAAAAAATGTGTCGGGCGCAGATAAATAAATCACACCTGGTCTCCTGGCATAAACTGGCACAGCATTCCTGATATTTCAGTCAAATTATTCCATTTGTTTCTGAAGATATTTTAATCCCACATGACCTCAAACTTCCCGTGAACCAGGGCCTGGACCCAAGGCCGCCCACGGCCTTTGCAATAAATCCGTTGTCTCCCTTCTCGGCCCTCAACCCAGGACCATAGATCACCTCTCCCTGCATCTTGCTTCAATTACTCAATTAACTGCAGTAAAGTTCTTGTAGGTTTTGCAGATGTTGCTTTATTATCAAGGCCTCAGATGAACAGGAGAGTTCAGGAGCCGAGGTTATAGGAAGGTTGATGGGGGAAGGGCAGGATGGGGCACAGAGGACATTCCCAGCAACCAGCCACTGGGGCTGAAGTCCGGAGAGGGGCATTGGTCCCCCCACACTCCCCTGTGCTGTTAAATGCCCCTCGCTGCTGTGCTTGGGGAATTTGTGATGTTATCTCGCTGAGAAACGGCTTGGGCTTGAGAGAAGTAGGTTTTCCACCTTCCGATGAGATAATGCTGTGATTAACAGATGCTTAATTGGTCCATTTATCAGGAACAGGACCTGCCTCCAAGTCAGTGGGCTAAGTAAATTATTGCCCACCCTGCAGGTGTTGGACTGAAAGATCTATCACTCTTCTCGAAATGGTCTTCAGAAGATTTTTATATGAAAAGATGATTTATTTTCAGGAGGAATTCTATTGTGCTCTTATTTATCCAGAATGAAGCAGGGTTCCGCCTGGTCCTTCTCCTTTCATGCACAAAAGAGGATTGCTGAGAATTAGAACCACAGAGAGGGCCCAAGCCAGAAGCACACTTAGAAATCATCAACTAGCACAGTGTGGCCATTTCACAGAGGCTCGAGCAGATGGTGTCAAGTTATGCAGCCAGTTAGCAAACTGCCAAAGGGATTTATCTCCTTTTTTTTTTTAAAGTGTGGTTTGTCTAGCTGATGTAATAGAATTCCTAAAAATTCTGAACAAAGTATTTTTCTATTTTTAAATGGGGTTTCCCAACCTGGGCCTTAGTGACAGGCTAGGCTGGATCATTTTGTTGTGAGGTCTGTCCCATGCATTGTGGGATGGCTGGCAGCCTCCTGGCCTCCACCCACTAGATGCCAGCAGCTGTGGCTGTAAAGGTAGGGCGGGTTCCGTGCCAAGAGATAAATTGAGTGGGAAACCGTGATGCGAGACAAGACACCAGCACGTGGGGGGTTAGTGATATCAGTGTCCCTGACACAAGGCTGTCCAGGAGGCTCTCTAGGTGTTGGATTTGGGGTAAAATAAAAGAAAGAAAGCCTTCATGTGCGTGTAAATAAAGCCCACTGCTCCATCCTTAGCTAGCTGAGTATCAGAACTGCCTACCCAGAGCAACCACTCAAGATTTTATGGCCTATCCGTGCATTAACTTTATTCCACCACTCCTAGTCCCCATTCACCCTGATCTCTTTATCTAGTTCTTTTTAGTACATTGTATATGTGCTGCCGAAGCGAGACATCTATGTCTTTTGTTCTGGTGAGAGCTGTGTATGTATGTGCCTATGATATATAGCATACAGACACACATTCTCTCTGCATATATAAGAGTAAGTCATGCCGATCCTTCTTAAAGAGGCAGGAGTAAATAAGAAGACTATGACAATAGAACAGGTTGAATGGCCAAGATTCCCTATGGAATACCGAAGATCGGTAATCATTATGGAATTTCCTCTCTTAGTAAAGAAGCCCTTTACCAACCTTCACACCAGCATTTCCACAGGCCACAGAGGGTCGTGTGCAGGCTGCTGTCAGAGCAGCACAAGCCACCTGGGTGACACCCCAAGCCAGGTGCTTCCTCCTGACCAGGCCAGGTTCCTGGACCATTTATTTACTTACTTCCACCTGTTTTGTGCTTTTTATTCCAACTAGACCCCCTGTCTGTCAAGAGAGGCTGTGTGTAAAAATACTGCCAACTAAGAGGTGCTTTATTTTTTAAAAACCCAGGCTCTGTGATCTGTTCTTATCTAACCATTTACTGTAATTCTTTCTATCGAAGCTAATGAGCTAGGAAGATGTACAGGGAAAGTGAATTTTCGGATAAATTATAGGGGCTCAGACTCACAGGGGGCGGCTGCCCAAGGAAGACACTGTCTTCATCACAGAGAAGGCTACCGGGGTGTGTGTCGTGATCTTACTCGAGAGCACCCCTCCTATCCTGAGAGCCTTATAAGGCATTTAGCTGCCTTATGCATGTATGCATATGTATGTGTGCACACGACATGTATGTGTTTGTATGTGTACCACAGGGACGGTGAATTCCGGAAGTTCAGACTAAAATAGAGCAAGGGCTTCTTTAAGGTCTTGGATTTGAAGTCTGGATTTGAACCTTGACCTGTCTGACCCCAGATTCAGCCTTTCTCCATGTTCTGCCACTAGATGAAGCAATCTCGAACCTTCTGTGCCAGCCTCTGTCCCTGGTACCATGGATGTGGAGGAGTGAAAGACATTCTGATGGGGTTGGATGGGAGGCCTGCGGCTCGTTCCCCCGATACCTGGGGGTGTCCGTCCGCGTGCAGGGTCTGCTCTGCCCTTTCCTTTTATTGGTGCCATTAGAGTCATTTTCATCCGCAACCCAGGCCTCTGTGTGGTCGCTGGTCTGGCAGCCTGCCCACTGCCCCTCCCGGCTCCTGGTCCAGGCCGGCATCACAGCCTCTGTAAATACCCGCTGACGGGCTGCGGATTGATCCCGGCCTCAGTTGTGATGGGTATGGAGGGACCTGCTAAGTTGCTCCTGACAACTGTGTGACTCGTCCCATCTCCAGCCCCAGCCTGGAGTCACCAGCTCATAACACACCTCCCCACCCACAGGGAGAGGAGAGAAAAGCAATCATTTCAGATCCCGAGATGTGCAAACTGCCTTCCGGCTGCCCCCTCCCCACGCTCCCCTGCCACTGCCCTTTTCTCTGGCCTCCACTGAGGTGACAGTGGCTTTAGCTTCAAGGAGGGCCACCCTGGTGGCTCAGCTACCTGGGGGTGGGGGCGTAGGTGATGGCGATTCTTCCCAAAGGAGGTGAATGTCTAAAACAGCCCCCTTTAGGGAGACAGAGGGTGTTTTATTTTAAGGGAGCTTTCGCTGGCTTGAGCTGTCGTTAAAATCCCCCTTGAACACAACCTGGTTTACTGGGGGTAAGAGCTGAGGTGGCAGTTGAGGCCCACTTGATTTGGGGGGTTTCCTCTGAGCACACAGTAAATGGACCCTTTTCTTCCTTGTACATCCTGGGCTTCAGGGTAGTACTGATATCTGGGCTCCAACAACGTTGGTCATCACACATATTCACTCAGTTACCCAGTCTTGCCCGAGCACCTGCTGCCTCCCGGGCGCAGGGAGAGCGTGGCAGTGAGGCCTGGTGGCCGCCATCGTGAGGTGCAGAGACGATGGGTGTCAGGAATGAGTATTAGTCAGATGTCTCCACAAGTAAGGATTTGAGGAGAAACTGGGACAAGGGCCACGCAGGACACGGAGAAGGGTAGTGGGGGCTGATAAGGGCGCCGCTCCCGGGCCGCAGAGGAAGGGGGCCGAGTTCTGAGGGACCCGAGTTGGGGTGAATGGCTCAAAGGAAGGAAGCTTCACACACGCGAGTGTGAAGGCACAGGGACTGGAGAAAGTGTGCTTCATTTGCGGGTCTGCGGGAAGGCCGACGAGAGGACAGGGCTCCCCTGGGTGAAGCAGATGGAACATTCCAGAACTTCAAGATGGCAAAGGTTGCTGGGAGGTGGCCTCTCTTCAAGGCTTCCCTCTGTGTCAATCGCTGCACCCCAGACACCTGCACTCACCCCTTCTCCACCAATCCTGTTTTCAAGAAATAATCTCAGGTCATTGGCTTAAATTAAAAAAATAAAAAGCAACAGCGGGATGGGGCCTGTGTCCCCGGGTACTCAAAGCCTCCTTAAACTGCCCCCATAGAACCGTCTGCCAGACCCAGGTATAAGGGCCCGAGAGAGGAAGTTAGGGGAGTTCAGAGAATGCCACGTGGCCACCAGGGGAGGTGGGGCGGGGCTTCTCAAAGGAGGAGGATTTCTGCAGACTGACCTGGCGGTAGATTAAGGGAACCACCAAAGAGGCCAGTCTCGGGTCCCTTCTCCAGCCAGATGGCGGAGGGACTAAAGGAATTTTAGAAGCAGGGCGGGGACTCTTAAAGGACAAGGGCTCCTTATGCAGAAGAGGAACCTGCACTCCTTGTGAAGAGAGAAGCCTCCTCTTCCTCCTCTGGTTAGATATTTTTCTCCCGGAGGCAGGGGGCGAGGCTTGAAGTCATGATGGACAAAACACCCCTAAAGGTCTCCCAAGCGGGTGAAGACCGGACCCCACCAAAAGGCCCACTGCGCCCTCACCATTGCTTCAAAATTCAGCTCGAACCTCCTTCCTTGATCTTTAGGGCAGACGGACATGCAGTTCGCTGTCTGTGCCTCAGTTATCCTTTTATGAGCTCATCCAGCTCCAACTCACCCCGTGGGGCCAAGAATGGGGAGGCTCTTGTGATACCGCCAGCCAGTGCGTATAGCTAGGTACAAGCATAGAGCCCCGTTCGTTGCCTGCTGACCGTCTTACATGTGGCTTCCCTTAGAGTTCTGTCTTTCCAGACGAGGGCACAGATGCTAGAAGGTCAATCCCTTGCCTTTCCTGCAGCTTGTAAGACTTTGGACCCTACAGCCTGCCTTGTAGGCTCAGGGCTATGCAAGACTGTGTCTCCCAGTATTTGCCCAGGGCCACGAGCAGTTACTAAGGCAGTGTGCCCAGCCAGCTGGGGTGCTGTGAGCAGGGTTCCTTGAGGTCCCCAAGCCCCATTTTACAGACGGGAAGAACAGCACTGGAGGGCAAGGGTGCGAAGGGAAGCCGGTAAGTGAATTAACCCAGCCCCACAGGGAGGCGGTGGTGGCCAGAATCAGGGTTTCCACGCTGGCTGCCTCAGCCGCACTCCTAGAGCCCGGCTGATAATTGCTCATTATGTGCTTAATCTGGGCACAGCCAGGCCTGGCAGCGGAATTACATCACATCAAAGCAAGCGCTTCAAAGGAGCAGAAAGCTGGCCTCCGGGGTAATTAGTGGAGGGCCTATTCTTTCCTGCCTGGGACAGTTGGAGGGGTTCAGGCAAGGTCCAAATGGTACCAAGCGAAGCTCAGAGTTGTCAACTCTGCTGAACTTGAACAGATGAGGCCGATGACTCAAATCGCTCACGTGTGTGTGTGTGTGTGTGTGTGTGTGTGTGTGTTTTCTTTGATAAACTGCTCAGACACTTTTCTGCCTGCTTGACCCGGAAGCCCTGATCCACTGATTGTCCTCTACTTCCCTGGAACTCCATGAGCCCTCTCTCTGTACTGGCAGGAGCTGGAAGACAACACACACATGCACACACACACACCCTGCTCACATATTCACCACCACCATGACCAAACAATAAAAGCTGAAAGAAGGTGACACCATCTTGATTGTGCACAGAGGTGCGCAGACCTGCATCACCATGACTCAGTTTCCCCAGTTGCCCGTGCACTGGGCCCCCAGGTGTCAGACCTGGTTCGGAAAGTGTTGATTTACCCTTCAACATAAAACTCAGTCAGGTGGGTGCCACGGGCAGGGGGGAAAAACCAAAGGACGTGCTGGCTTGTTTAGTGAGACCTGCCTTCTCCCTCCCAGCCGGAGGGGACAGGCAAGGTGATGTTATGTCTCGAATCCCATTTGCAGTCGCCTTTCCACAGCCAGGTGCCCCACCGGCACGGCACGGAGGTGCAGGAGGTGCTAAGAGACGTTATAATGGAGTCTGGTCCGTCTTCCTGATGGCCTGCGGGGCACTCGGGCTAACGGGCCCAGTGAGTTTGACAGACGAGGAGCTGGTGCTGAACGGGGCCGGCGGGGGACGGGAGACCCTTGGTGCCTCCGTCGTCGGGGAGCGTGCGCTGGTTGGAGGACTGGCTGGCGCAGGTGAACACAGATGGTTTCTCATTCCCGCTTTAATAAGAATGACTTGCTTGCTTGAGAGTTTGGAAAAGAATTAATCTTCCCCATCTATTCACAGTATTTAAGTGGTGGGTATCTTAAGTAATGAGGTTACTAACGCGGTAGAACTCTGAGCCAAGAAAGGAAGGCATGCTCACATATTGAACCAAATCCATGGGGGTGGGGGGCATGGTAAACAGGGCATTATTTTTAATGGAGAGAAAACGTTGCCTGTTAATTCTGGAACAACGCTGGCCTGACCTGAGTTTGAACAGTGCGGGTCCACTTCTATGTGATTTTTTCTTTTCAATTGACCCATGCTATTCAATTGACCACAGTTCAATTGATCTGCACAGTTCAGACCTGTGTTGTTCAAGAGTCAATTGAATATGGGAAGGCTGTGTCTATGGGGGGCCGACAAGTTACATGAGAAGTTTTGACTGCCATCGGTAGGCGCCCTAACCCGGTTATATTTGCTGATAATGCAGACTGTGGCCTAATATTGTCCTTATTAACAATTTCTGGGTATGAGACTATCTTGTATCAGTTATTTTGCCAATATTGAGAAGTAAATGATTTAGCAGACATTTCAAGAGTTGGTAGAGCATGGGCATTACTACTTCTTTGTGGTCCCAAGAATGAACCCAGACAACATTGCTTCTAAGTCCAAGATCAACGCCCTTTTCCCATCAGAAAAGTCTGCCCCAGGTTTTAGGCCCCCTGTCCTACAGCTGGTCCTGCATGCCCTGTTCACTTCTAATGATTGAAGAGCCCCATGCTGAAAACATGAACCTTTAAGATGACCTCACGAAGACCGACACTTACTAATCCTCTGGTGTGAACAGAGCTCATACCTGCTCAGTGTTGCCTTGGTCCCTGTGTTAACTCTATTGGAATCACAGATCCTTCTGGGAGTGGCACAGCCTCATGAACAGAGGTGTCAGACCAGCGTTTGAGCCTGTCACTGACCAGCTGGCTGAGCTGGGGCAGGTCAGCCTCAGTTTCATTGTCTCCAGACTGGACACGGGGTGGAATATGTGAGTGAGTTTGGTGTGAAGCCATCTGGATTGAGGATGTGCCTCCCTCGGTGCTCCCAGGACCCCTTGTCTCCTCCACTTACAGACACTGAGCTGTCTGTCCACGAGCCTTTCCCGCTCCTCACTCAGTTCCTCAGAGAACAAGATCTGAGCTTCGTTCTTCTCTGCCTTTGAGCAAAGTGGCTGGCATACAGCAGGTGCTCAATAAATGCTCAACAAACAAGTGGCCTCCCCTGAAGAGTGGAAACGTACACGAATCAATGGGTACAATCAGGGCCGACTAAATAATGAATGGGCCGAGTGGAAAACAAAAACGTGGGGCTGCTTGTTCAAAACTTACTATGAATTTGAAGATAAAAACGGCAGAGCGCTGAGTCAGTGCAGGGCTCTCCTGGGCGGGCATGGGCCCTGTGCCACTGACGGCTCGCGTATGCATGAAGGTGACCTGAGCACATCGAGCTGCGTGATTAATGGCGCTGTGTTAGTCTGCTCGGGCTGCCAAAGCAAAGTTCTACGGTTGTGCCCCTTAAACAACAAAAATTTATTTTCCCGCAGTTCTGGAGGCTGGAGGTCCGGTATCCACCTATCTTCTGAGGCCTCTCTCCTTGGCTTGCCAATGGCCACTTGCTCCTTGTGTCTTTGCATGCTTTTCCTTCTGTGTGTCTGGGTCCTACTCTTGCAAGGACGTCAGTCATAATGGACTGGGGCTCACCCTACTGGCTTCCTTTTAACTTGATGACATCTTTAAAGACCTCTCTACAAGTAGGGCTATTTTCTAAGGTGCTGGGGGTTAGAACTTCAATATATGAATTTTGGGGGCGGCACAATTCAGCCCACCATAGGTGTCGTCAAGTATAGCTGCTGAATTTGGTTTCAGCCACACACAGTTCAACCCTACCCTGTAGAGATGTGTATAACACCTAATGTTTGCTGATTAAAAAAGAGAGGATAAAGAAGGGAAGCTCACCATTGACCCCGCCATCCAGGGGGTAGTGTCTTGAGGTAGCTTCTTTCCGCCTTTTTTCACTATGTGCGCATCTTGATGGAACTGACTGAGATTGTACCATTTGGCATCTTCCTTTTTTTAGTTAATCACATTTCCCTCTTCCACCCCACCGAATATGTTGAATCAGTTCTTGGAATTTTTACAGTGGCATATTATATTCCAAATGCATTCACAGCTCTCACATTCCCAGGATAGGCTGGTAACTCTTCAGCCTGGGCGGAGAGTTACACATACACGAGGCCACCTCTGAAGCCACCCTGGGGTGCACAGAGCACAGGACAATGAAGCCACCTAATCCTGCCAGTCAGGGCATTTCTTGACACCCGATTGGTTCAGAATGTGGAGCAGAAGGGAGAGTGTGAAGAACAGGACCGCGGCTTCAAGGAGAAGTCTCCATCTGTCCTCCGTGGTTTAAAAGCTAATTACTGTGCGTGTGATGGCTCAGCATTCATTCCTAATATAGTTCCCTCAAGAAACAGCCATTTAGTCCACCAATTATTTTATCTCTTTTAGGGATACTTTCTTAATTGCAAAAGAATCTAAAAATACAATTGGCGTACTTGATGTGTGCGGTATCTTGTTTAGAAAGTCAGGCTGGGAGAAAGAAATGCAATTAAACTGTCAAAATGTAATTGTTTCTCATATTTAATTTAAAGTGGCTCATTCCCATTTACTTTTCATGGTTTTGGAGTTAAAAACAAAGAAAGTTGCCAGGACAACTGCTGGCTATGGAATGAGGACGCGAGGCTCAGAGCACGGGCGGCAGCATAGGAGCAGCTACCCTCAAATTACTTGGCTGTAATAACACGATATGAGGCTCAGTCTCTGAGATACCTGTAGCACAGAATTAGCCAGTTTGGGGCACAAAGGGCCATTCTGGTTAAAGCAATACATTCTGACCTAATAGTAACCCAGCCCCGGCCCCAAAAGAGCAAGTATGTATGTCCAAGTACTGTGGTTTTCTGCTGTGTTGAGGTGGCTCTTGGTTTCTTTATAAGTATAATTTAAGGATCATTAAACAGAATGAGCAAAGCAAAAAGTGTCCCATCATGCTGGGTGGTTATGAGAATGCCATTTATTCTGGAAATATGTGTTAAGGCCTGATTTGGAGCAGTGGGCTAGGCTCCCGGGAGCTGGAGATGGACATCTCCCTGAATAGCTCAGGCAGAAGTCAGGGAGACAGATAAATAATTTTGATGGAGTCTGGCCAGTGGTGGCAAAGTGGATAGAGCACGGACTCAAAATGCTGAAGTCACTGGTTAGAAACCCGAGGTCACCAGCTCGAGAACAGGGTTGCAGGTTCAATCCCTGGTCAGGGCACGTAGGAGAAGCAATCAGTGAGTACACAACGAAAGTGGAACAATGAGTTGTGGCTTCTCTCTCTTTCTCCCTTTCTCTTCCTGTCTCTCTCATTTAAAAAAAGGATCTATATTTTTTATGGAATGTTATAAGCACTGAGATAGAGGTAAAAAGAATAGCTGTGAAGCCACTGAAGTAGGAGAAAAACCCTGGATGGTGCCACAGATCTGTAGGACAAGGCAGGAAGACATAATTCCATTCAGCCAACATGCAGTTGCCCACTGTGCGTGGGGCCCAATCCAGACAGGGGCTCTTTTTAGAGGTTGTGCTCTAGAAAAGTGTGGCCAATAAAGATGAAATGAACAATAAAAAATGAACTTAGAGTTGTAGGTACTCCAGAAGTGTGTGGCAAATGAATGAAATCAAATGTAAAATAGATTAATACCAAACGCTGCAAAGAAATGTCAAGATGATTAAGATATGGCTGTTGTTCCTGTCCTTGGAGGAAGGAGGTAGGGAGGGAGGTCTAGTGGGGGGGAGGGGCTGCGTTCATTTAGCAAGCCATTTCTTTTCCATAGCATTTTCCTTTTTATTTAAGGAATAATGCATGCTTAGCAGGACACAGTATCACCTAGTATTTCTGCCAAGAATGCATAACCCAAATCTAATCATAAAGCAACATCAGACAATCCCAAATTGAGGGACATTCTGCAAAAAATAACTGGCATATAATCTTAAAAATGTCAAGGTCAAGAAAAAGGCGAAGGAGCCGTTCCAGATTAAAGTGAACCACAAATGAATTTTCTGAGTTTGATAAGTCTTCATACACGTATTTAGGGATAAGGAGGTATAATGGCTGAGGGAGAGAGAGAAGAAGGGAGGGAATGGAGAGCAAACGGGGTCGGATGTAGTCATTCACAAGTGGGACATTGAAGGGAACACGAGGGAGGGGGGTATGCATTTGGGGGGACACTCGAATCTATGTAAACACAACAAATTAAAATCAATTAAAAATGTAACCATTCAGGGCATCTGTGTACAGGCTTTCTGAAAGTTTCCTGTATAGTTCTTGCAACTTTTCTGTAAGTATGATATGACATAAATAAAAAGTCAGAAAAAAATATAAGCTCATTTTAGAAACTTTGGAAAATTCAAAGGAGCACATAGCAGCCCAAAGTAAACTAATCATCTTCTCCTTCAGAAACAATCACGCTTAACAATTTGTCATTTCCTCTGCGTTTTCACAGTATTGAGGATGTACTGGACACCCTTTTGACTGCCCTGTGTGACATATTGTGAGCGCTTCTTGTGCTTATGGACATACACTGTCAAGGAGGCCTGACTGGCTTACTGACATGTTTGGTCTGGCAATAGGGGTTGTAATCCTGACGTGGGGGCATCGATGAAGGGCCTGGTGGCAGGTGCTGATGGCTTTCACGGCCAGGCGTTGCTTACGTCCTCACTATCACAAGCGCTGGACACGGTTCCCATATCGTGCTCTGGCTACACTTCAACCCTGGTCTTCTTTGGTCTTCGCTGGTCTTTGAAAATCAGTTGGAGTATGAAACGTTTACAAGTCCCTGTTATTTCCATTGTGTCGCTCTCTGAGCCACTGTTAAAGGAGTTTTCCCAACAGCAGCACGGTTGACATTTTGAGCCAGCTAGCTCTCTGGTGGTGGCGGCAGGGACGCTGCCCCGTGCATTCCAGGACTTGTCATTGTGGCGGATGATATTACTAATATTTGTCTACGGAACCGTGGATGTTGCTCTTGCACACCTGAGATCCTGCGTGCTGGGCCCTTTAGGCGAGTAGAACTGTTTGGATGTACGTGAACAATAGCAGAGCTGCTCACGTGCGCCGTCACGTGCGCGCACATCGCCTTTGTAGGACCTCCATCCCGGTTCTCGGGGCCCTGGGTGAGACCACGCAGGCCAGCAGAGCTTGAATTGCTCTCTTGCTCCTCACACATCTGCTCCCCTTCGCACTTCATTACCTTTGATCGGGTTGGTTATCTCGGCAAAGTTCTTCCCTCCCCTCAACACCATCTCCCTCCCCACTACCCAGGCCGGCTCTCAGCAGCCCACAATCTTCTCATCACACTTCATCTGTCCCCTTCTGTCTCCCAACGCTGTGCTTCCTCCCAGGTCACTCCAATTTTCTTCCCGAAGCTCCTCTGTCCCCCCTGCCCCCGAATCCCCTCCTCACCCACTTCATCATTTTAAACCCGGCCTCCGGAAGCCTTTCTCGTCCACACCTCGGGGAAGGTGCAAGAAACTTTCTTCCAGCTCTTTCAGCTGCCCCACCCGCTGGGGCTCAGCCGGCCTCATGAGTCATGCCGCTTTGCTGGCTGCAGTTTGGATCCCACCTGACCAGTGTGGGGCATTAAAGGGCCAGCACTCTACTCTGAATCAAGACAGCTTACGTTATCCGTCCCAGCGCACACCCTGCGTCCCAGTGCATACCCTGCGTTATCTCATAGAGTGGTATGGCAGGTGCTACGGTTGTCTTAATTGTCTAAGTGACAGCACTGAGGCTCAGAGAGCCCAAGGCGAGGCGCTTGGCCGAGGTCACAGACCATGTAAGTGGTGGAGCAGGGATTTCCTCTGGATGTCTGCCTGACTCCAGACCTCTTGCTCTTAACCCAAGGCGAAGCGCCATGGTCAGGATATTGGAACAGTCAAGGGTTTGGTTCTCCCTGTTGCCTGTGCATGAATTAGCCATTCATTGAAGTTGGGTAAGAAAGGAACAGATGTAACCTCAGAGGTATTCTCCTCCGAAAGCCATCCCTGACATCTTACCTCCCCCCCCCGCCCGCCCTATGACTTAAATCATTTCCACCTGTTTACATGATTGACATTACTTACCTGTCTCTCTCCCCTTTCCCTGGGGGTTGCTTGGCACATGGCATGTGGGAAAAGCTTAAGAAAGGATCAGCACAGAAATGATCTCCTGGAGATGATGTCAAAAGGAACCCAGGGACAGAGACCCACCTCCTCCCACAAGAAGGGTCAGCTGGGAATTCTCTCTTGGGAATTTCCCAGGAGAGGCTCCATAGGTGTGTCACTCAGTGGTCACCTCCTCATGCAACTCATGTAGCCTGGGGAGTCCTCACTCCTAGTCTGGGAGTCAGACCGGAACAATACGGGGTTCGGGACCGGGAGACAGCGGTGACCACCATTGCTGTGGGCTATGGGGTGCAGAGGGAGCTCTTTGTGTATTGGGTCAGTTTCTAATGGTCGTGGCCTTCTAGCCCATTGGGTTTTCCTGGGAGGAGGTATTTGGTATGGCTGCATTTTGCAAATAATGCCAACAGCTAAGACCTGTGAGCCCGGTGCTATTCTTGCTCACAGACACCATCTTACTAAATCCTCACCACACCTATGAGTGTCATTATTCCTGTTTTCACAGACTAGGAAACTGAGAAGCAGAAATCAGATGACCTTTCCAAGATTAATGAGCCAAGAAGGGTCAGAGAAGAATCCAAATCTAACTTGGTCTGATGCAAATCCCATACCACATGGCCACAAGGAAGAAAATCAACCTCCTGGACTTAAGGAGTCGGCCTTGTTTGCCAGCCGACTGTGCTCAGATCCCATTATCCTTAGAAAGAAGCACCTTTACAGGGCTGGGCAGCAACATGGCAGCCACCCTTCTGGGATGGTCCCTTCTAGATCTCGTCCTTAGCTCAATCCAGACAGATGTTCTTCGCACCTGCTCTGTGCCCAGGAATGAGCAGGGCATAGCGAAACAACGTGGTCTCTGTCCTCAACCAGGTGGTGGACTGGAGGAAGAGGTGACAGAAAAGCACGAGGAGAAAGAAGCATGTCACCACTGCTGTGAGCCCAGAGGAGAAAGGGTGGCATTCCACGGAAGAGGGAGCTTATGGGAAAGCTCCTGGGAACATGGCTTCTAGAGGAAAGTATGTGGCCTGGGGTCACTGGCTCCAGGACACTACAACTTGGAGGCTTCATGTCCAGGGAAGGGTGACATTTGGGTAATGACCAACAATTTAAAGTCTTCCTTTGGACAGCCCCCCACCCACCGAGGCACTGTGGGTAGGGTAGTGATTATGAGCTCCTACTAGGGGTAGACTAGGTCCTAAACCTTCCTAGCTTCCTCTCTGTGAGATTCTCTGTACCTCAGTTTCTGCGTCTGTAAATTGGAGCCAATACTGGTAGTCCTCACGTTTAGGGCTTGGCGCACAGTGAAGTCATTAAATCAAAGTGCTGTTGTCATCATCATTCACTGTTATCATTTCTGTAGCCAACATCCTGGTGGGAGGCAGAAGGCTAGCTGCTGTAGGAAGAACCCCAGTCTCTGCTTCCCCCACTGAGCCTCTGTACCCTAACCTCCCCTTAACCTACCTTCTGGAATTATAAGGTGGGTTGTGTGTTCTCCATCAAGGGCTGCAAAGAAGGGAACAGAGCTAACAGAAATGGCTCATGATATGCAGAAGACTGACAGCTTCTCGGCCAAGAGGGATTCAGTTTTAGAAAACTTGCATTATCTAAATAAATCTGATCTCTGCTCTGTCACTTAGTAACTGGGTGACTTCAGATACCTAATATAATTTCCATCAGCCTCAGTGTCCTCTTAACTCAGGGGATTAAGGAATATAAATGAGATCTGCATGTTCATTTTGGGCATGGTGCATTGCAGCAGAAAGCACTTAGCGTGGGAGCTACTGTGTTCTCTCTCCTCTTCCCTCCTCTGCTTCTTCTTCTCCCTCCTCCTCTTCTTCCTGGAAGCCTCCCTTCCCATTTTTTGCCTGGATGGGCTAAGAGTTTCAATAGGATCCTGCACTTTCCACCCTCAGGTACTCTGGCTGTGACGCCCAGCAGCAAGCACGACGTTTCACTGCACATGGCTAAGCCCGTGGCAAACCATTTGGTTATGGGGAGAGAATGGCAAAAGCCCTGAGGAGCACAGAGTGCCTTGGATCTGAAAGCAGGGTACTGGTGTCAACAGGGGCTGCATCTGGGTGGTGAGACTCTGATCCCATCATAGAGAAGCTCCAGGATGTCATGGGTGCTGGGTTCCTGTCACAGTGAGGGATGCCTGTGGCCAGAACCGGCAATGAAGCAAGGAGGTGACATGAGCCAACTTGGCCCTGTTTGCAGTTACACCCACGAAGAACAGAGCTCTCTGGGGCTACATGTCCTCTCTGCCCCTCAGTGACGTCAGCATGCCGGTTCTCTCTTTTACCCATTCAATACCGTTTATTGGGCGCATGCTCCGGGCCGAGGGCCCTAGGTAATGACGATACATTGGGCACTAAAATGGGCCAAGCTCCTTCTCCTACAGAAGTTTCTGTGTAGCAGGGACACAGACTAAAACAAAAACAACAGTGCAAACATGTAACTATACGGCTACAATAGTAATCAATGCTACTGGGGAGATTGGCAGGGAGGGAAACAGAGCAGAACAGGGTCCCACCGCCCTGAGGTAGTCAAGGCAGGACTCTGGGGTAAGGTGACATCTAAGCTGAGTGCTAAGGGAAGAGAGGGAGCATCTCAGAGAAGGTGCCATGAGCAAGGCAGAATCCTGAGAAGGAGTCACTCATGTACGTTTGCGTCTTTCCACAATGCCACGTTTGTCAGGAGAGACCCTCCCCAATAAGCCCATAGAGTCACACGCAGGTTACACACAGAGAGGGGAGTTCATGCAAAAGAAGTGAGCAGAGGGAGCACTGGGCACGAAGTCCTGGTCACTGGCGCTGTCTGTAGGTGGATAGACGCATGTCAAAAACCATGTATGACTCCCCATGGGAAATAGAAACCGAATTTCTCCGGTCTCTGCCTCTGTCTGGCTTTTCAGAACCTACTTGGGAAATTACAAATGTTAAGGACATTGGGATGGTGAGGCTATTTCTTGGTAGAAATATCATACAAATACCTGATCGCATTTATCAGAGGGCTAGGGGCCTGGGTGGGGTGGACGGGTGGGCCACCTAACACGGTGGAAGTCTTACAATGCTGAAATTCCAGGGTGTGTCTGTTAATTAAACACTTCAATAGCACTTACAATGGACTATAATAACTCTAGGGGGCAGGTACGGTTTCTAGGGAATGTGTCATTTTTCTAGGAGAAATAAAAATAGAGCAAACCTTATTTTTGAGCCCCACCCATTTGCAATTTGCTACCTACCTCTGGGGGGGTTCTGAGGGGCTCGGATGAAGTCATGAATGCAGCATGCGGGACACGTAGTAGGTAGGCTCTTAAGAAATAGCTGTTTCCCACCCCTTTCCTTTTGTCTATAGAAAATAGGTTTTCCAAGCAGCGGGGAAGGGAAACAACGGATAATTAGAATGATAGGCATACGTTTCAATCACTTTGGAAACACCCATTTGGGCACAATTGCTGGACTAATTATAAATCACTCCTTTTTATTCACTAAGCCAGAGTCCCTGAGGGCCCCCACAAAGGTGGGTTCTGTTGGACTAATTCAAGGCCCTCTGTGTTTGGCAGACCTCCTTTGTCATTCTCGTGTTGGGGGACAGGCCTAACAGGTGTCTTACAGCTCAGCTGTGTCATATCAGGTTCTTGCTGAAAATACTTAAGTTTCAGAAAACACACTTGGCCTCACGCTATAGCCAAACCCATAGGAGGCGAAGAGATATGGTAATGGGCATCTTAAACATGAGCGGACAGGAAAAAGGTGTCTTTCTTTAACATCCATACAAATTGGAAAGGCTTGGATGTTTACCGATGTTTAAAATGTTATTTATTTGGACAAAGTGAGGTTTCCCCTGTCGAATGGGCTCGTTAGGGTGGAAACTCTTCAATGCAAACCAGAGTTCGTGGCCTGAGATTAGATTCTAAATTGCCTACTTAAAGTTACCCAGTGCATGTGTCTTGCATGAAAAAATACAATACGGTGATTTTTAAAAATTGTAGAACAGGACCCTGGCCAGTGGCTCAGTTGGCCCAGTGTATGGATGTCCTGGGTTTGATTTCTAGTCAGGGCACACAGGAGAAGTGACCATCTGCTCTCTTCCTCCCTTTCTCCCCCTTTTCTCCCTCTTCCTCACCTGCAGCGAATGGCTCAATTGGTTCACGCATGGCCCTGGACACTGAGGATAGCTCGGTTGGTCTGAGTGTGTCAGCCTTGGGTGCTAAAAACAGCTTGGTTGAATTAAGCATTGGCCCCAGATGAGGTTCCTGGGTGGATCCTGGTAGGGATGCATGCAGGAGTCTGCCTCATTATCTCACCTCCTCTCACCTAAAACAACAACAAAAAACAAACAAACAAAAAACAATGTACAACAGGCCCTGGCCAGATAGCTCGGTTGGTGAGAGCATGGTCCTGAAGTGCTGAGTTTGCCAGTTCAACTCCTGGTCCGCAGCTATCCAGCCAGGGCAAGGTATGTTATCTTTGATACAAAAAATAAATAAATAACAAGACAGACTCACTTAAGGCAAAGATTAGGATGTGACTACCTTCCATGACCCACTTTGAGTTAGGAATTTTTATGTTCAGATCATCTTATGTGGTTACTTTTGGTCTCTGAGTTTGTAGGGGCCCCATGCAGGCCTCCCCTGAGCTTGTCATGTTTAGTATGTGGCCGCTTTTTGTCTTCGCTGTGTAAGAAATGGTATGGTCATCACTATTATTCCCTGCAGGGCCCCAGTCCTTACAGGCCTGTTTCACTAGAAGGGGAGCACATGGCCTCTAGTTTTAGGGTGTCCAGAGGGGTCAGAGAAGACAAGCCAGACCGGATGGACACTCTGGACCCACTCTGGCTCCACTCCCTTTCCAACCCATCCTGCCATGGGACTATGCTATCAAGAACACTGGGTGCTATTTTTTTTATTTTTTAAATCAACGTCCTTTTGGAATTTCAGTGATGAGATACAGTTTAACTTAACTGGAGTCTAATTTCTTCTCTGGCCCAGAGTGATGGAGGGAGGTTTGTGTGGAGGTTCTGGCTTATGAGTGGAAATTGTCTTGTTCGGAGAAAGGTTTGGGTACCGGCAAATGGACCAGGAAGGCTGGTGCAGATGCAAATCAAACAAAGCAAAAGCAATGAGAAAGAAAAGAGAGCAATACAGATAAATGGAACAGACACAGAGTGCAGGACTAGACCTACACATAGATGCTCAGTTGGTATTAAACAAAGGTGCAAAAGACATTCAATGGAGAGATGGTGGTCTCTTCAATGAATGGCGCTGGGACGATTTAATATCCATGCACAAAGAATCAACCACAGTCCGTCTTAATGCTCTATACCAGGGTTAGTCAACCTTTTTATACCTACTGCCCACTTTTCTATTTCTGTTAGTAGTAACATTTTCTAGCCGCCCACCTGTTCCACAGTCATGGTGATTTATAACGTAGGGAAGTAACTTTACTTTATAAAATTTATAAAGCAGAGTTACAGCAAGTTAAAGCATATAATAATAATTACTTACCAAGTACTTTATGTCAGATTTTCACTAAGTTTGGCAGAATAAATCTTTATAAAACAACTTACTATAGTTTAATCTATCTTTTTATTTATACTTTGGTTGCTCCGCTATCGCCCACCATGAAAGCTGGAACGCCCACTAGGGGGCGGTAGGGACCAGGTTGACCACCACTGGTCTATACAAAAATGGACTCAAAATGAAGCATTCGCTTAAGCATAAAATGTAAAGCTATAGAATTTTAGAGAACTAATAACATCACTGTGACATTGGGTAGCAAATACAGTGTGTCCTTAAAGTCATGGTGCACTTTTGACCGTAACCGGTCAAAACTGTACACACTGTATTTCTTATATTTCAATACCAAATGGCATGATCCATGACAGAAAAATCTCATAAATTTGACCTCATCAAAATTAATAACTTCTGCTCTTCAAAGACAGTTAAGCAAATGAAAACAAAGCAAAACAAGAAAATCCACCACACATTAGGAAAAAATATTTGCAAATCCCACAACTAATAAAGGATTTGTATTCAAAATTCATACAAGGAACTCTCAAACCTCAATAATAAAAAAATCTTTAAAACCCATTTTTTAAGAAATGGGCAAAATATTTTAATAAAAGCTTCACCAAACAAGATGCTCAAAATCATTCATTATCAGGGAAGTGCACATTAAAACCGCAATTTAGAAACCATAACACACTTATTAGAAAAGCTAGAATTAAAAAAACAAAAACTGAAAATGCCAAGTGTTCGCGAGAATTAGCTCTCATATATTACTAGTGAAATACAAATGATACAGGCACTTTGAAAACAGTTTAGCAATTTTTTAAGATTAAATTAAACATACAATTATCATATGACTCAATAATACCACTCCTAGGTATTGACTCAAGTGAAAGAAAAACTTATGTTCACACAGAAACCTGTGTGAGAATGTTTATAGAGCCTTTATTAATAATTGCCAAAGCTAAAAACCACTCCGATATCCCCCACCTGTGGAATAGACAACCCGTGACAGATCTATATAGTGGGCTGTACGTTAAAGGTACACTGGGAAACATCATTCGTGATGTCACAGGACTATCATGATGTCCCAAAGATTTGATGCTGTGAGAGGGGCACTTGACCTCAGTGGTATTCTTCCCTCCAAACCCATAGCCTGTCTTATTATGAGAAAAATATCAGACAAATCCCAATTAAAAGACATTTTACAAAACACCTGACCAATACATCCCAAAACTGTCAAGGTTTTGAAAAACAGGTAAAGATTAAGAAATGGTCATTGTTTTCCTGGAACAGAAAACATAAGGCACTAATGGGTGGAAAACGTTGGTGGAACCCAAATAAAGGAAGAGTTTAGTTAATAGTAATGTAGGAACCTTGGTTCTTTCTTTAGACAAACGTGCCATGGTGGCGTGAGACGGTAACGTTAGTGGAAACTGACATCCGGTGAGGGGCAGGCAAGGATTCTGCACGCTCTTCACAACTTTTCTGTAGATCTAGATTAATCCAAACTAAAAAGATTATTTAAAAACTAGGTATGCCAGGCAACAAACATAGCAAGCACTCAATAAATGGTGACTATTGCTGTTCTATTGAGGAAAAAGCATTGGTAGAAAATGTAAATTACGAAACTTTCATCTTGTGTTTCATAGGAATTCATATGGTATATTGCTCTTACAAACGTTATTTCATATATCAAGTCATAACAGGTTAGAGCTAGAAGGGGTGGAAATATTATTACCTGGTCCAACCCCCTCCTTTTCCACATATAGAAGCAGAAGTCCGAGAAAAAGATGAAGAGAAAAAATAATGGTAATTGAAATATCAGAAATAACAAGAGTATTTTAAAAAGTAACAATAATCAAGAACAGCAAGTAACACTTACGGTTTACACCCATTATCTCATTCGTAACAGCCCTGCAAGACACATTTTATAGTAGTGTCTATTTCACAGAGGAGGCAGCTGAGGGACAGAGAGGTTAAGTAACTTGCTCAGGATCACACAGCTTGCAAAGCTGAGCCTTGAACTCAGGAAAAGAAAGGCAACTTAGATTCAGAGCATCTACCATGAAGCAGGCAAGATGCTAAATGTCTCCTAAACTTAAAGTCATAACTTCTTCACAAAATGCTATATGATCAGCACTGTTTTCCCAAATTCACCAGTGAAAGACATAAGGTTTACATAATTGTCCTGCCACCCAGCAGGCATGTGGCGGAGCTGGGATTTGAACTTGGGCGCATTGGGCCCCAGCCTTGTGTCCTCTCCATCACACTAGGCTCCTCGCAGTAGCATAGAACGGAACAGCAAGAGCAAACCTGAGGCTTTGCCTCTTCATTCATGTTTTATTCCACATTCAGGAAAGCTTAGCTTCTAGTCACACATTGTCTGGTATTTTCTATTTTACAAGCAGAGAAGACTTCTATTCATAATTCCTTAGGACTAGGGGAGCTGACCTAGAGCTTTTCAGATCCCTGGGACACAGGATGACAACCATGTCCACTTTACAAATTTTAAAATTCATCCAAGGCCTAGCAGGTATTAACAGAGTCAGTAAGATGTTAACATATGACAATATTAGCTGAGGCTGCTGTCTGACGCTCCGGCCAACCTCTTACTATCCACGGCCGAGAGGGTATGAAAAGTGTTACATGTTTTTAGACATATTGAGGGGAAAAGTACAAAGCGATCATCTGTTTGTATCCCCCTCCCATATGTGGCCACAAATGGAACACATTGAAAAGGTCACGAGGGATCAGGAGATTTAGTGAACTGGACACAATACAGCTTTGTGGTCCAGTTTATTTTCTCATATAAAATATAGGTTGAGATAAACTAAAATCCCTCCAATTTGGTTTTATAGCTTAAATTCATAAATTCTCTACATTCATTAGAAAGCAATGTACTATCTGCACCCACTTGAAAAGCTAGCATCCCCAGGGACAGATACAGAATATTAAAAAAAAAAAAGCCTGATCAAAGAAATATTGCTTCTTCCCCCCTTTCATTGAGCAGATGTGTACTGTGTCCAGAGAAAGAAATAGAAAAATTCCTGAGTGATTTATTTGATGAACCTAGTTTTAACCGAGGTTACTGCATGCCTGATATCATGACGGGGATTATTAGTTTCTAGTTGAAAATGACCAGAGAGGATCCCGTTCACTTCATCAATATGGTCCATTTATAGGTTGTCAGGGAGGCGACATCATGCAGCCACAGCACTTTGTCTTAGAGTTATTTCTCTATTAGATGGTTGCTGTCTTGATCATGAAGACTTCTAGCTATTTAAGAAAACCCAGACCAGAAAGATATGTCTGCTCTGTCCCAGCATTTGAGACATTAAAAGCAGATGCATCACTTAGAAAAATGAGTTTTATTCAAAAGCCCCACTGCCACAGAAAAATGAACACAAATATCCCCACCCCTATACCCCACCCCCAAAACCTCACTATTTCTAGGAAGTAAGTGAACTTCTGCTTTTGTGGAAAAGAACACTTTGTATAACCCAGGGGTTTCCAGACTTAGTCAAGCAAAATTATTTTTAAAGTTAACTCTGTGTGTGTGTGTGTGTGTGTGTGTGTGTGTGTGTGTGTGTGTGTATGGGGAGTTTTATTTTATATAAGATTTGCAATTTTTAATTTTGCCCAATAAACTCATTAATATTCCTCCACAAATATTATATATTGTCTCCATAATTCTATTTGAAAAAGACATTTTAATACACACACAAAAATTTTTAAATAACATAAACATCGACAAAGAAACACAATCTCAGAAAGACGGTCTTCCCTCCTAGGAGAGAGACCTAGGCACTCTCTCTACAGAATGAAAGAGCTGTGCTTACTTATCAGCACTGGTCTGCAGATGAGCTGTGGAAACCACTAGAAAATCTGGTAAAAGATCTATAAGGAACGATATTGATGTTAGAGGTGGAAACTCCTTGTTCTGAAATTTTTTTTTTTTATAATTCCATAACACTTTTCTAAATTTTTACAGCCCTGACAGTACTAGGAATAATAAAAATAATAAGTAGGTACTATTTATTTAGGAAGTACATATTAGATGTCAGCTTCTTACTGTATGTTTGGCATGTTTGTTTCTTTTCATTCTTGCAACATCCTATGGAATCAGTATTATTATTGCCACTTAATGGATAGGCAAGCGTGGCCTCGAGAAGTTAGTTCTACAGTAAACGATGGGGCTGACAGTCCACCACAAGTCCCCCCGCCCCCCGCCCCCCCAATCAAAAGCCAGTGCACTAACCAGTCTGCCCCGCCTCCTTCCGATCACGTGCGACTGTCCTTCTTTGTCTGTGGGTCATATTTCCTACACAGGCTCAGTGTCTTTTTTCCACCTTCAAATCCGCAATGCTTAGTGCAGTGCCTGACCAACAGTAGACTCAATGCCTATTTCTCAACAAAGCGATACATGAAGACCTTCAGTTTGGGTAATGTGTTTTCGAACACAGAGTATTCGAAGCGAGAGGCTTAAATGAGATCATATATGTAACATTCTTAAAACTTTGCCTGACATAACACAGGAAGGCCTTGATATAGGTGAGTGACTTTCATAACTGGTGGGAAGTAATCAGCTCCTCTTGGAGAAAGCTGTCTTGATTCGATCTGCTAAAAAAAGGACCAGCAAACTTACAGAGAAATCTTCAAATTGGATATCTTCTCCAAAAGGATTAAAAGTCAGAAATGACCATTTATAAGGAACGTGAAACAGGTGGAGGAGGGAGAAGGTACCAACCTTTTTTGGCATGTTGGTTTCTTTTCATTCTTGCAACATCCTATGGAATCAATATATTATTTAACTTCCAGTATAAGATAAATAAGTCAGGAGGATGTAACGGACAGCATGGTGACTATAGTTAATAATACCGGGTGGCATATTTGGTAGTTGCTGAGAGAATAGATCTTAAAAGTTCTCATTACAACAACAAAACAATCTGTAACTATGTGTGGTGATAGATGTTAATTAGATTTATTGTGATTATGTTGCAATATATACAAATGTCAAATCAGCATGTTGTACACCTGAAATTAATATATGTTAATTAGACCTCAGTTTAAAAGAATTTCCCCTCAAAAATAATTGACAATTTATAAAATGCCCATGCACATCACTTTTTCGCTCTTCTTTGGCTGATTATCACTATATTATATATATCTCATATGGGGTATGTGTCACGTGACGCCCCTTATCTCATGGACAAGGGGTGTGCAACTTAATAAAATAAAAGCAATCCATAGGCCCTCCTCCTTGAAAAGATTTTTAAAACAAATCTTGTTGGGCTCCAAAGGAAAATTATAGGGAGTTGAAAACAGGGGTTCTCCTTTGTTTAAGGTAGAAATACAAGCCCTTCCTTAGTTGAAAAACAGCATTGACCATTGCTTGTTAGAAAGAACTCCCTGATCTTCTCTGTAGATGTTCTTTGTAGGTACAGTCTGAGGCTGGAGCTCAGAATTTAGTTTTTTCTTCGCCTCTCTGGTGCCGGGCTTGCAAATAAGACTATGCTACTCACATCAGGGCCGTTGTGTGCGTCTCCCAGAACTTTGCTGGAAATTTCCCAAGGTGAGAATGAGAAAACTATTACAACAAGAACCATTTGTCTCTGACCTCTGCACCTTAAATTACAAGAGATCTCAGGGACAATCCTTCCCAAGGCACCCACCTTCTGGGACCAGATCAAGAAAGTGATGTTCTTGCTGTTTTTTATTCCAGTTAGTGATAGACCCTGCCTCTCCTAGACAGATATTTCTCTGAGCACGGCAGCCTCGGCTGCTGAAATGATTTCTAGGTCTCTTCCATCAGCAGGATTGGGAGACAAGGAGGTCTTCAGATGAGTAAGAGTATTGAAATTTGGGGTTACCATGATAGCAGAATTTATAAATACCTAGTCCCATAGGTTACACTGTGGATAACAAGTTCATTGGATTTTTGCCTTATAAAACAATTAGAGATGACCCAAAATAAAAAGGACAAGAAAAAAATTGAGGGGATAAATAGCTTTATGCTCGTTTTTTCTTCACCCCATACATCCCCTGCCATACCCAACAGGAACCAGAAATTTCTGGCACATGATACCAACACGTGTGTTAGCGTTCAGTGATATTTTAATATAGTGAGCTTCAGTCTCTGGTGCTGAAAGGGGAACAACCATTTTCCATCTTTGCTCATAGAGGGAGAAATGTAAAAACGACTTCAAAATAATAAACAGTTAAATACTGCTTATTGTATGTTATCAGGCTGACAATGTCTGCACCAAGTTTTATAAAAAATAAGTTCATAGATAAATGTCTATATTAAGAAATAGATGTCAATGAAGAATATCTTTTCAATAGCCAATATACAGGCAAGATTATCTTTCATAGATAGATATCTACAAAAGTGTATTTTTTCTCATAAATATATCTATTTTCCAAAGCCTTAAGCCTACTAAGAGCATGTTTTCCATTTTTGTTTTTTATTTTTTGCATTTTCTTCATGAATAAATTCTGTAGAGAAATCCTATAGTAGCATAAACTCTTGTAGACGCTGACCACTTCCTTTGATTCAAGAATCATGGAATGTCCCAGAACATCTCATCCATCTGCAAACATCCCTCAGATGCGGAACAATTGAACTTTTATATCTGAAGCCTCACTTGGAAGAGAGACTGAAGTTAAAGACTCAGAAAACAATGATGTTTGTTTTATTAAATTTCAAGATAGTCTCAAAGGCTCCTCTTTACACTAGACCAGGCCCTGAGGGTGATTTTGTTCCAGAGCCTGTCTACAATTGGTAGTATCTTCTTCTGGCCTGCTGCGGTCTCTCAGTTTGCTTTAAAGGGTCTTTGCTTTTGAGGTTGCTGTTTTCAACCAATGCCATCTGCACTTGTGAATGATAATGAATTGGTGCTCTTCGAGGAACTTGAACTTCTTGGATAAAAACTGTGTTCAGTGTTTTAAGCCGTCAACATTGACATGATTATCCTCAGAACTTGGCCCTATTAACTTGATTATTGAGTCACTGTGTATTGTCATGTCTGTCACAGAGCTGAACGGCAAAAGGTCAGATCAGATCGAAAGAACCCAGGTGATGTGGTCGGGAGGAGTGGTCTTCTTTCAGTGAAATAGCTGCAGTCGTTTGCTCTTACTTCGGGGTGGGTGACACAGAACGCGTCTGACTTCGACGCAGGGGGCGGGGGATCATTTTCAAGCTGTGTGGGAAATCTGCAAATTGTCCTTTCAGATTCCCATGTCCTCTGAGCCAGAATTCTCCTTCTCCTTCTCATTCTGCCAAGAAAGCAATAAAACATGCAAAGATTTATGTTCAAGCCTGGTCATCCCACCTTTGTTTGTAACAGCATAATACTGATGACAATCTGAATGTCCAATTATTGGGAGTCATCTAAGTAAATGATGTTATCGTACATAATACCGTGATTCAAAGCCATACCCTCAAATCTACTGCTCACAAATATTAGGGGATATTTCAAAAATGAATATAAAGCGATAAAATATCCCCTAATTTTTGTGAGCAGTGTAATATTTACTAAACACAGGAAAAATGGTTTGGAAAACCATGCATTTTTTTTAAATACAAAGAATGGGCCAGATTTTATGAGACATTACATATTGTGTATCTATAACAGCAAGAGCTGTAGGGCAATGCTTTACCCCTGGGTGGGATTAGTTTTATTACTTCTTAATATTTTGCTATATTTCCTAAATGTATTTCTTTGATCACTAGCAACAGAAACAAAGAACAACCAGTAAATGCAATTGTTTTTTTTTCAAACTAGCAAGGATGCAAGTCCTTGCAATTATGCATCTACTTAGAGCCAGGATCCACTGTTCAGGACAGAGCCCCTGCAGACTTACAAACCTGTCTCCCAGACCTGCTATTATTCCAGGACCTGTATATAGTTGTCAAAAGGAAGTCCCATAACATGCCTTTGCAGCTCCCAGCCTTTTATTAATGCCACATGTGCTCTTGTAAGGTTAAGTTATTAAGTGATATACAATAATTGTCTCTACTCCAAAGCCGACATTTCATTTCACTTGGCTCATGTGGACCTATTTCGGTATCATTTATCACAACCACTTTTAAAGAGCCATCTCAGTGGGTTGCTTTTTCCCATGCCTCTCTTTTAATACAAGCCGATCTAAACAGCCCCGGTAAGAAATTAAATATAATTACCTATGGAATCGCACAGGGCAAAATGAGATCGCAGGCACCAGCCTCCGAAGCGGAACAAGGCTTTTGGAGGCCCCTGGTCCCCGTTGCTCCCCAGAGTTAATTTGCCTGTCTTTCCTCCCTCGTGAAGAACACTACATGCCGCCTCACAATGACCTGTTTAGTTGGCAGTGGAAAATTATGTCATTTGCAAGCAAGCTTTCAGCTGTGATATTTTATAATTGTTAAGATGAAAACCCGATAATCCTCTCCCCCCTTCACATAAACTGCAATCCATCTTTAAACCTGTGATAATTCCTAAAACCTGCCGCTTAATAAACGAACAAACCCCAGGCCTATGTGATTTTACGGGGAGTCAATCTTTGATCAGCCAAGCTGAAATGGGTCTGATAAGGGGACGCCCTTCCACTCTGGGAGTCGCTGTTTCCTCCCAGTCCTCAAGTGCCAAATAAGCAGAAGTCTTTTCGAGCTTCTTATCTCTTTCACTTTCTTCTCGAGATCTCTGTCGCTTTAATCCCGCATGTCTGCTGCTGGTTAACAAGGAAATCCTATGTCAATTATCGCCAACAACTTCCTGCTGGGAAGCAGTGGGAAATCAAAGTGTCTGAGAGCCTTTTCACACCAGAGAGTGGTGCAAGGCCTAATTAAATGGCCCTCATATCCTGCAGCCCTGTGGAGGCCACATGATAGATAGCTAATGAAAGATAGCCTAATTTTTCTAAGAACTGTTTGGAGGCTGGTGGGCTGGCCAGTGGGTTGCAGGTGCGCCCCGGTGTGGGACCACGTAGGGTTTTTTGTTTTTCTTGCCATTTCTGCTAAATTTCGTGGGCCTGTTGTTAGCACTGGATGGCGGGATCGAAAGGGAGCCAACCTTCGGGAAAATTGCGTCTTATTAGGGTTGTTCTAATAAATCAGAGGCCCGACTGGAGTGGGAAAGGGACAGGCAGGAAGACAGTGACAGAAGGGGAGTCCAAGCCAGGAAGGAGACCGTTGCCTATGGAATTAGTCACTTGCCTCGAACAGAGGAGAGTGCGCCACTTCTGAGGACCCCTCAGCTAATACAATGCTGTTTTTAAAACATTTTTTAGAGCAGGGGTCCCCAAACTTTTTACACAGGGGCCAGTTCACTGTCCCTCAGACCATTGGAGGGCCGGAATATTAAAAGAAAACTATGAACAAATCCCTATGCACACTGCACATATCTTATTTTAAAGTAAAAAAAAGAAAAACGGGAACAAATACGATATTTAAAATAAAGAACAAGTAAATTTAAATCAACACACTGACCAGTATTTCAATGGGAACTATGGGTGCGGATGCATCCTGTGCTCCTCTCACTGACCACCAATGAAAGAGGTGCCCCTTCCGGAAGTGCGGCGGGGGCCGGATAAATGGCCTCAGGGGGCCGTAGTTTGGGGACCCCTGTTTTAGAGCGTCTTTCGGATATGCAGAGATTGCGGGTTCGATCCCTGATCAGGGCACACACAGAAATAGATGGATGTTTCTTTCTCTCTCCAGCCCCCGTTCCTCTTTCTCTAAAAATCAATCAATAAATTTAAAAATATCATTTTGTAAGGTCACTGCAAGTCATTTCCTTCAAATGACTTATTTCCGCTGCGGGCACACGTACTCTCTAGACAACCTAAAAATATACTATTCTTTCTTTTGCGAGAAATATTGCTGTGACTCACATTTTCTCTAGCAACTTTTATTCATCTAGGGCAGCGGTTCTCGACGTGTGGTCTCTCTGGGTAGACACCTTTACCTGGGGGCTTGTTAGGAATGCAAATTCCTCAGGCCCCGCTCTGGAGCTATGGAATTAGGCACTCAAGCAGGGAGACCAGTACCTCAGATTTTAACAAGCTCTCCAGGTCATTCTGAAGCATGCAAACATCTGAGAGGCGGTGATCTAGCACGTGTCCGAGAAAGTCCTTTGTCAATGGCCAGTTTGGGTGGTTAACTGTAAATATCACCATTGGTTGAACAAAGTCCTGCACATTACATAACGGACACACTGTGTTATTTAACTTGACCTAATATCTGTCTACCTCTTATCGAAATGCGTGTATACAAGGCTGGAGTCATTTCCTGACTTCTGACTCATGATGGAGCGCCTTACTGAGTGAGGTGACTTGTGCACTAATTTGAGGAAGTGGGGGGACGGGGGAAAGAGGTGGGAGGTGGGGAGTATATCCAATGAAGTAGTCAGATCTGTTTTCTAGAGCTGTGATCGTTAGGCTTGTGGGATTTTAAAACATGTTTTCAAGGTACCAAATAGGGTTTGCTGCTTTTTTTACTTTGTAATGAACATTAATTACCCCCTCCCATGTTTCATAAAGGAAAGGACATTTCAGAAAATGACAAAATGAAAATAGTAAGAACACCATCTCAGAATAAAAGCCAATCCTTATAAATAGAAGTTTTTTGTTTGTTTGTTCTTTTGCTTATGGAAAGCTCATTATGTTGTCCTTACTTCCCTCATTTAATTCAAGATCTGCGAGCCCTTTGCATGACACGGCATACGCTTGTCAGCTGATGGCTAGTGAAGGTTTGGATTTTGGAGAGGGGGGCAGATTTTGGAGTGGTTTTGACCTTGGTTGCACATTAAAATCACCTGGGGGAGCTTTCAAAGCTCCCCAGGCCTGGGCGTCACCTCCCGGGGTTCTGATGTATCTGGCCTAGTTCAGGATGCAGATGGCAGAATTTCTGTAAAAGTGAGAACCACCACTTTCGCGTTTGTAAATCGTCCTGTAGTCCAAAGATTCTCACACTTCTACGTGTGCTCGTTGTCCCTGGGAATCTTGAAAAAATGCAGTCGGTTCAGTGGGTCTGAGGTTCTCCACGTGTAAGCACGTCCTTGGTGGCACTGCTGCTGGTGGTCCACACTTGGAGTATCGAAGCCCCAAAGCTCCCACCTCTAAGGATTTCCAAGTCCTCATCAGAGAGCCCAGCGCCAGCAGAGCGTCCCCAGCCCTGACTTCCTGCAGGGGAGAGACCGCTTGCTTGATGTCAAGCTGGGAACAGAATATCTTGCTTGATGTCAAGCTGGGAACAGAGTCAGGACCAAGGCTGACCCAGCTCGGTCAGTCCAGGCGGTCTGGGAGCCCCCCTCCACCAGCAGCCACTGACCCCTCCCCCTCGGTGTAACTCCGGTCCTCTCCTGACTCCCATCTGGGTTCTGTGGAAATGGTAAACCAGGAGGCCTTTCGGCAAAGAGATTCACGCTTTGTGGGAGGCCAGAGAGGCCCAGTGTTGTGGGAGGCCAGAGAGGCCCAGTGAAGAGGCCTGGAGAATTATGTGGCTGAAGCCTGCTGCCCATGTGATCACTCCAATGTTCTTCCCTCTGCTCTTTACCAGCTAGGGGAAATTTTAATGAAATAATAGTAATTTTGCATTTCTGATTCTATCAAAATAAGGGGAAGAAAAGAGAAAAAAGGACTCCTGTAAAATAACATTGTTTGTACAGTTTAACTCGGGGTTTTATGTAGTTTAATTCAGTTTAACTATATTAATGTCGTACAGTTTATATAGTGAATATTTTGGTAGCAACACACACACACACACACACACACACTGTTTCTTTGAAGGTGGAATACAGAAAAGTTTTAAAATTAAGAGAAATTTAGAGTCCCCCGTTTTGAAGCCAACAATGTCTTTTAAAATAATGATTTTCTTCCCTTAATGCCAACAACTCCAGCAATCTGATATCTAAGTCAGTTGCAGTTGCTACACTTGGAATGTGGAAATGGTTTAGAATCTTGAGGCGAATCAGTGTCCAACTACAGAGTAAAAAAAAAAAATATGACTGTGTCTGAGCTCACAGGAAAGTTCAGGACAATCCTGCTTGAAGGAATTGCCACATCGGTGAAATCGAAGCCGGAAGCATCCTTCAAAGGAATGTCACAGACAAGTGTGACAGAACCCCTACCCAAGGCTTAAGCAACCCCTGCAGGGAAGACATCATTTGGGGAAAAAACCCACCCCTTTTAATCCTGTCTTCAGGGTTGCCGAAGACATCAAGTTAATCTCTGAACAAAAAGTCATCCTGTCTCCATGTAACACCTTTTGCTCCTGAATATGACAGTTGGTATCAAATGAAGTTAATTCCATCCCTAACATAGTTCTTGAATCCATCCAGAGTTTTCTTATAACTTGAATGCTGCTGAGTCACTCTCCTGTTTAAATTATACACTCTGTCCTTTTTATGAAAGAAAAGCCAAAATCCTCGTAATAGCATATTAAGTGCTCCCTAGTTTGGCCCTCAGCTCATTTGATTATTATAATCGTTATCACTAATACTATTGTTCCTACTGCTACTATTACCTCGACTCCTGCGACTTGTACAAAATGTACCTATCTCTGACAAAACTTTTACCCTATTTAATAATTCTGCAAGGACATTTATGTGGATGACCTCAACTATGACTAGATACTATTGTTTCGTTTTGTTTTTTTAGATACTACAGTATTGTTATCTTGATTTTAAAGATGAGAAACTAGGGCACAGGAAAGTTAGCTCAATTGCTAAACTACTAAGCATGGGAATTTGGGCTAAGATTCAAGAGGTTTAGATACTGAATAATTGCAAACTGGCTGCTGCAGCTCTAACCATCACAACTGCCTTCCAGGAAGGAAGAAGAAGAAAGGAAAAGAGCAAAATTTCACCTAATGACTTCAGCCTACATTATCAGTCTCAAGAACTCAGGCACATGGCCGTTCATGGCTGTGGCGGAGATTGGGCAATAAGAATTTGTTTTCATTTTGGCATGTAGCCGTCCCCAACAAAATCAGGATTTTATTAGTATAAAAAGGAAGACTATCCTTTCAGGGATCATTTCTATAGTTTGTTATTAATATGTGTTGGCAGATAAAATATATTATGCTCATTTTGTTAAAGATGGCACTGCCCATGTGGAGGCCCGTTGCCCAGGTGATGTTATTGGTTGCCCTTCTTGCTTGGGATGGGTGTGATTATATTAATGTGTGTTGGGGACAGGCTGTAAGCGGGAAGAGTGTTTATAGCCCAAGGCTTAGTTTTAAGACTAAACCTTTTCCACCCTTTCTGATGTAGGGTGGTACACTCTCATGAGGAATCCCATTATGCCTCAGGTAAGTGACTTTGCATCAGAGATTTCCTTGTTTGTATATTGGATTAAAGGTTTTGAATCTACACTATAAAGTGGGGCAGATGGGAGCTTGCTCTCTCTCTCTCTCTCTGTTCCTGAGATTAGCATTAGAGAGAAGAGCAGAGAAAGGCCACGTGGAGGAGAGGAGAAGCAGCCAAGATAGTGGAGTGCTGAGGGAGAAGCCAGTTTGTGCAGAGTTTATGCAAGGAGAAGAAGATGGGGAACAGAAGTGAATGAGGCTGGTGAGGTAGAAAACTTTGATTCTAGGAAACTCGGATAAGTCAGTGGCTTTGTGAGCCCTGAATGGAAAGGGAAGTGTTTTCCCACTGTGTGTATTTCTTGCTCACCGGGTGCAAGCTAGGATTAAAGATGATGGCCCACCAGTTCTTGGCTCCGTTGTTTCATTACCGACCGTCCAAATCAAATGCGAACCTGTACGGGCCAGGCGGCTGTGATGATGGCCGTGGCTACTGGCTCTACAGTATGAAAAGGGAAAGGTGGACATTGGGTAATCCACCAACAGGTGGACATTGGGTAATCCACCAACAGAATGCCATGCCTCTGGCGTGAGGCATGGCATTCTCATTCTGAAGAAGAAGAACTCCATTACTTCCCACTGTTGACTAAAGGACCCATATATATCAGACTGGCCTTTTGCTTTCTAGTTTCTTCCCTGGGACACAAGCTTATGTGACATGCCAAGGGGAATATTTACCATTCCTCTAGGAGTGAAGGTGAATAACTTAGAAAATGGCCATAAACATGGTTACATGATTGAGTCATCAAAGGAAGATGAACATGGTTAGGTACATTTTACATTTTAGCTATGATTCCACTTGATGGGTGACAGTATAAAAATCATCGAATATGCATCAAAATGGAAAATGAAAATTTACCACATTTAAGTCGTTTGTGTGTCCTGTTCCCAAACATTTCATTTATAAGATGTCCGGCTTTCTGGTCAAGGGACACAGCAGTGCAGAATGTCTGTCCACTCCTTTTCTCTCTCACAGTCTTTGACGGGTTCTAGCCTCTCATTTGTAGTAATATGTTGATGTCTGCACATTCACCAACTGGTGAGGTGCATGGGCTCACCTCCTGGCCTTCCCCTGAAAGAAAAGGAACTGTGGGTTTTCAGGACTAACAATTAGTGAGAACCTTTATGAGTTTATTTCCTTTTATGTTTTTGCTCAGCAACATTTGATTGGTTTCTGCCCAGCATTCCAGACTATTCCAAAGATATCAGTAGTGGAGAGTTTCTAGGCTACTCGTTGCTACATTGAAATGTGAACCCATTGCTATTTAAAAGTTCGTTACAGAATCACAAGGTAGAGGGGACGAGGGAGAACTGTTTTACGCTGGACCATTACTTGAATTCTGGTGAATTAGTTAGGCATGGGCTAGACCAATGACATGAGGACAGAGGAAACAGAGAGAAACATTTTCCTACAGGGAAAAGCACGCAGCTTTGGAGTCTGACCAGTGTTTGAAACCAGGCTCAGACGCTTACTGGCAAACTTCCTATACTTTTCTAAACATCAGTTTTCTCATTCGTAGGATGGGATGCTGACGATGATGCCAATGACAGCTAGCATTTATGGAGTGTGTCTCATGTGCTAGATGCTAAATGAGTCACCTCTATGATCTTATCAGTTCTCAACATAACCCCATAATGGAATTACTATCACTATTTTCAGGATACTGGCTGTGTCAGTAGTTTATAGCTGCATAACAACCCCCTGAAAATGTAGTGGTAAGCAACAACCATTTCTTTAGCTCCCCAGGTTGGAAACTTAGGCTGGGCTCAGTTGAGTCATTGCTCTGGTCCCCGCTGGGCTGCTACAGGTCTTCAGTCAGCTGCAGGTCAGCTCTGCCCCTGGGGTTTGCCTGCTGGGTTGCGGTGGCGATTTGGGTCATATGGCTCCTTTCATGAGGCAAGCTAGCCTGGGCTTGTTCATGTGGTAAGGCGATATATATATATATATATATATATATATATATATATATATATATAGAGAGAGAGAGAGAGAGAGAGAGAGAGAGAGAGAGAGAGAGACAGAGAGAGAGAGACAGAGAGAGAGAGAGAGAGACAGAGAGAGAGAGAGAGACAGAGAGAGACAGAGAGAGACAGAGACAGAGAGAGAGACAGAGAGAGAGAGAGAGAGAGTCTACAAGGCCTTTTGAGATGCAGGCTCAACACCAGCACATCATCACTTCTGCTCTGTTCAATGGGCCAACGCACGTCTCACATAGCCAAACCCAGATGCTGAGGGTGGGGAATGGACTCCACCCCTTGCTGGGAAGAGACACGAGGTCTCAGAGGAAGAAGGATAATGGCAGCCAGCTCTGCAAACAATCTCCCGCACTGCCTCCCTCGTAGGGTTGTTGTAAGGATTTGCAAAGGAGAATGGCTAATCTCATTCAATTCTCACAATAGTCCTGTGATGAAGGTACCAGTTATGGTCTCCATTTTACAGAGGAGTGAGCTGACGCAGAGAGATGTTGGGTTTCTTCCCAAAGCTGCACATATCTAATGAGGAGCCAGATTCAGATGCCAGCAGTCCAGGTGAAAGCTGACAAGGGCGGAGCCGGGGTTAATATATTACAACAGTGTTGGTTTCCTGGTTTTGACAGTCTTCTGTGGTTATGTAAGATTTGATCATTGCGGAAAGCTAGGCAAAAGGTACAGAAGAACTCTCTATGTTATTCTTTGCAACTTTTTGTTCATCGTAAACTGTTTCGTAATAAAAAGTTACTTTAAAAAAAATCAAGGCAGTTCAGATACTTACCTAAAGCTCTATAGAAACATATATTTTTTTTAAAAAATGGAGCACACAGTAGATGTTCAATAAAGGTTAGCTTCTTCTGTGAAAGCCCATTCTCCATTTAAAGGAGTGAAGAGATAACATCTCAAGTTTCTAATGCAGTGTAAGAATGGGCACTACCTTGAACAGCCTTGGCAGTGACCCCTCAGATCTGGCCACAAGGAAGTTTGGGGTGGAGAAGAAGTCACCGTTTGTCTCCCTTTAGGGAAAGGTCTGCAGTTATAGGGCGCAATTGGATGCGTTTCAGGATTTCTGCTTTTACTTTCTGGAAATCATTTTCAGATCTCACAGATCCCTGAGGAGTCTCAGCTTAGAACTGGGAAAACTGTTGGGAAGTCTAATTAAAAGAGAACAATGTTATGAGGATTAGTCTAGCTTGATAGGGTCAAGCCAAGCACGGTATCTTACCTCTCTCTAAGTTAGTGGAGAAAAAATTTTTAACAAAAGAAATACATTAGCAAATGATAGGCTACAAGTAGACCTAGTTAGGTTGGATTTTCACAAAGAGTAAGATAACAGCCTTTGAAAAAAATTATAAAGAAAAATAAATAACCATATGTTAAAGCCACAGAGCTGGCAGAGCAATAATAGTAACTATAATAAGTACTAGAAAGCAGGTCGTCACCCACCACATTAGCTATTTCTATTGGGCCCAGTCCCTGTGCACTAATGATTAGATGAGAGATGCCGGATGTCCAGAATGTTGGGGGAGGGTTTTTTTCTGGTGATGATCAGTTGCTTCTACTTGATACCATCACAACAGAAAATAAGGACTATATTAATAATAATAAAAATAATAACAGCTAACATTTATTTGGTGCTTACTATGTGCCCCGAGCTCTTTTAAGATGAGCCTTATCATCTCATTGAATCTTCACAGTCTTTTACTGGGGAGGGAATAGAGCTAAAGACAGTAAATGACTTTCCAAGTCTTACTTCTAGGGAAGCTGGGATGGATGGTACATTGTCCCAGTATGGGGACAGGCTCACATTGGAAAAATGCTTTGAGACATAATACCCAATCCCTTTACTATCTCAGTCACTGGAATTTGCCAAGGAATGGTGGAGCCTCAAAGCCTATAGCAATGAGGTTAGCCTTACTCCCAAGAATAGAACCCGGGGCACCTGCTTCTCAGGTGGAAAGTATTGAACATTTTTCAAACTCATAGTTACTGAGAATTTCATCTGGAATTTATTTTTGTATATGATGTGAGGTTAGAGATCTAGCATTCACCCCCACCCTGACAGCCAACCAGTCATTCCTGTGCCATTTAGTATATCAACTATCTGCTTCCCGTTGGATCAATGTGCCACCTTTTGCATGTATGATGTTCCCAAATCTCCTTCTGGTTCTCCATTTTGTTCTTGATCTGTTCATTTATTCTCCTGTCAATGGCACATTGTTTAGATTACAGGGTAGTATAGTATAGGATACATGCACATGTACATGTTATGCATATATGTTACACATAAACACGTTATACAGTATAGGATAATGAGTTTCATTATTTTCTATGGGAACCCTTCCAAATATTTTTCTCTTTCAAACTTCTCTTGGTTATTCTCAGATAGTTATTACTATATATAAACCTTAAAACAGTTTCATGCACTCCCAGCCCCTGACCCCTCCAAAGAGAGCGCTAAGATGCTGAATTGAATTGCATTTCATTTTTAAGTTAATTTGAGGACTGATGTTTTTATGGGTATGAAGCTTTCCTATTCCAAGAAAATGATGTTTCTCCATTCGAGGGGGTCTTATTTTAAGATTTTGAGTAAGATTTTATAGCTTTCTTTATATGGGTTCTATGCCTTTACTATTAAATTTATTCCTGGTTAATATAGTGAACAAGATTTTTTTCTTCTCATTTCTATTTTGTAACTGGTGTTTGGCCAATACCGTGGTACTGGCTCACAGCCCTGTGACCTCCCTGGTAAGGGCTCCCAGGTGGGCATCCTTTCTGAAGTGTCAGAAAATGAACATTCTCTAGGAGACTGAAGGGAGATGAAATATAAGTTCCCCAGTTACCTCGCCTCTCCCCACGCTTATACCGATGGCCACAGAGGAAGTTTCCTATGACCAGCTTGTGGAAGAGGAAAAAGCCAGTTCTGTGGCTCACAGAAGGGTCCGCTCAATGTGTTAGGGCAAGCTAAAAATAAATGCTGTCACACTGTACTCACTCTCTCTAGGGGACGAAACTTTGACAACAGCGAGACAGAAAACCTTCCCAGTGGGCATAGCATCAAGGGATACAACTTGCCATGAACTCGGTGTGAAGAGAAAAGTGACCGGATACAAGGATATACATGAACTCCCAAGAAGTTGCAAATGACCTGGTTAGACAGCTATCTGAAAAGACGAGAGGATTCAAGTCAAAAAGGACTGAGGTAGGATCATGCAGAAGGACCCCAAGGAGAAAGCATATAGTGGTCCACATCAGTGGCCACCCGACAGTATCCACTGCAGAGGAAGCCCTAAACAACAAGGCTCTATACTGTAGGACTAGTAGAAACTCTGAATGTGAGCCACTAGCATACTCCTTCTCTGTAAAGTGGGTCCAAGATGATGTGATCTAAGATCCATGGTAATAAATCGGAAACCTTGTGAGCGCTTAAATAGTGATTCTGGCAGCAGTAGACGAATCAATTGTTGTGAAGAGTTCCCACCACAACTGCTCCGTTTACAGACCCATGATACATCCATTCAATACTATTCACTAAGCTAAAGACCTTAGTTCAAAGTCATCATTTAACACAAAGATAGCTTTATCTCCTCATTTTCATCATTTAAAACAACTATTTTATTTTCTTGTTCTATCACAATAGCTAAATTCTTTTTTTTTATTATTCATTTTAGAGAAGAGACACAGAGTGAGAGAGAGAGAGAGAGAGAGAGAGAGACAGAAAGGGGTGAGGAGCTGGAAGCATCAACTCCCATATGTGCCTTGACCAGACCAGTGCAGGGTTTTGAACTGGCTACCTCAGTGTTCCCAGGTCAACACTTTATCCACTGCGCCACCACAGGTCAGGCACAATAGCTAAATTCTTAAAATCATTTCAAATAATAATGATAATAAACATCTTGCTTGATTTATTTGATGTGAATGATTTTAGTATTTTGCCATTTGAGATCATGGTTGCAGTAACACTGCAGGCATTTGCCATATTTAAATCATTTTCTTTTATTTCTATTTTACTAAAATTGTTAAATTTTATCAAATACTAATATAATTATATTTTGTCCTTTAATTTCTTTAGGTTACGAGTTGTGTTGTTAGATTTCCTAATGTTAGATCAACTTCCCACTACTGGAATGAACCCAGCTTAGTCCTCATGAATTCATTTAAAAATGTATTGCTAGATTCAGTTTGTGGTTTAACCACAAGAGAATTGGGTCTATAGCAGTAGCATAGCGGGGGTGGGGGGGGAGAAGAAGGTCTGTCGTGCGGGGTGCCAAATGGTCTCCAAGACAGACAAAAAAAGCGTACTACGCCCTCAGGGGGGTGCCAATAAAGTGCCGTGCCCTGGGCACCAATTATGTTCGCTAGGCCACTGGTCTATAGTTTTCTATTTTTGTATTATTTTCTAAGATTTTGGTCTTTTTCTGGTTTTATGAAGTAAATCAGACTGGTCTTAATTTTTTTCTATGGTCTGGATTTATTATAATACTGTTTCAAACAACTCCTTTTTCAATACTTTCTTTCATAACTTTTTCCCTATCCAAATATCTTATAAATAAAAACTCCGTTAAGGAGGGTGTGCATATGTGGGGTGGAGGTATGTAAGAACTCTGTACTTTTTTCTCAGTTTTGCTGTGAACCTAAAGCTGCCCTAAAAATAAAATTTATTTAAAAAAAAATAATTTCATCTGCTGGCATTCACTACTGTAGCCTTAGTTGGGTACCCCTGGAAGAATCCCAATTCATATAAATTTTTTCTCAAGCTGAGTGATAATAGTAGAAAGAGAAAGAGCAAAGAGTACGAGGTACCTGGTAGGGTGGGGAAAACTGAGTTCAGTTCATTTGGGTATTATATTAACAATATTCAAGTCACATGAAGTAAAAAACTCAGGCACTTTCTGAAAAAAACATTGAGTTACTGTTGATACTGATGAACAAAGCTCAGAATAAACAGAAGGTTCACCATATGGTGTGTATTTGTTGAAGGACTTTTGTGACAAATCTCTAGAAAATGTATTAGTCACTTTTCTAACCTCAGAAGTACAGAACAACAAACATCTGACCATTGAGAACATTGACCATTATGAAAATTAAGACAATTTTGTTATTAAAAGGGGGATTTTGTTTTTAAGAACAAATTTCTGATTCACAAAGGTGTTTTATCAACTTAACCTATTATAAAAGTGGATGCTTTAGATTGTAAACAGTTTTGTTTACTTCTATATTCCCAGTGTTTCTTGCAGTATTTGATACTCGACAGGGATCAAATAGATATTCGTTAAATGAATAAATAGCAACGATTCACATTAATCAAGAATTTTTGTTGAGGTTAGTGATGTATTTGGTTGCAATTTGTTGTTAAGGAATGAGGTTAAACTATATGAAATTACCCTTTACCTGTGACAATTTCACATGGTTCAACTAATTTACACCTGACCTAGAATTTGAACCTAGCATTTACTATTTTACCCTGTGGTTTGATAGATTATATTCTATACTCATCTACACTCTGGCCATTGGGATGCCTCTTGGTAATAGAGCATGGTGGTTCAAGGCTCAAACTTTGGAGAAATAAATCATGTTTAATTATTGGCTTTACCCCTAACTGTGTGATCTTGGGTAAATTACATAATTTTTTTTCTGAGCTAAATTTCCTCATGTATTAAATGGAGGTAATAGTTTCCTCATAGTGTTGACATAAAGTTAAACTATGATGCTAAAATAGAATATTTGGCACAGTGTGTACACATAGTAAATGATCAAGAAATGATTTCTATTACTCTCCTTAATTTATTTATGTCTTGTTGCCTCTCTCTAGGATATTCAACTTCCTGTCATTTCAAAACCAATTTATAGCAATTGATGGTTGTGATAGGTGTCACAACAGTGTGTTGCTTCTGGGTGGGAATGTTGGCCAGAAAGATGCAGGAAATAAACACTGGTGGAATGAAAACGCTCTATATTGTAACACGAGTCATGGCCGCGTGGCTGACACCCATGTAAAACGTCATCGCTGGACACTTAGGATTGCTGCAGCTTTCTATCTGCATGTTATAACTCAGTAGGATCTTTGCCTTTTTGGGTGCTGCCAAGATGTGGGAGAAGCTGGGTAAGTACTTAGCACCGTAAATGGAGAGATTGAGCGCTGCGTTTTATTTTATGAAAGGCCTCCTATCTTCCTGTAAAATGCCTCTTCCCCCATCTCCCCTGTGCCCACCCCACCCTCCACCCTCTGCTGCCTCTGGACTCTGTCACACGTACCTAGAGGTGACCATCAGAAATCGGGCAAATGGAAGTTTACAAGCAATCTGACAAGCAGCAAAATACAACTTCTATTATATACATACACACACACATATGTGGTGTGTGTGTCGGGGGTGGGGTTTGAGGGTCAGCACAGGTTTTGGCCTGTGAACTTCTTGCTGCTGACAAATGAATCAGTCAACACAGGAAGTTAATTTAGTAATTGTCATCAGTTCTCATGAAAATCAAAAAAGAGCCAGTACGCCTTATTAGAGCACAATTTCTCTCAGTCTCTCTGTCTGTCTCTCTCACTCATATACACACACACACATATTTAGGATATTAATTTTATTTAATATCTCTTACTAAAATCAGAGCTGTTTCTTTGTTTCCAGGAGAGACTCCCAAGGTTTTCCTCTGCCCGCTGTGTTTGTGGAGGTCGCGGATACACCCACAAGGAGCTAGGACTTGTTGGCGGGAGCCCTGAAACCAATGCCTCGCTCGGCACAAATGAGTTGTTTAAAGACTCGGGTTTCCACATGGCCAACCCATTTATTTCTAGGTGAGGAAAGGAAATGAAGAAGGTTTCCCTTGGATGTACAACTGACTAAAAAGCTATCAACGTGGTCATTACAGCAGACACACGGATATTAGCACGGTTTAAACTTCCTGGAACGTTTTGAACCTTGTGGAGCCTAACGGGAGACGGCCTTTAATCGGGACTCTTCCCAGCCGTCCCTCCACACCTATCAAAAGCAACACCAGCGGCGGGATGATCAATTGGCCTGAACTGTTAGAAGCTCGTTTCTTCCTCAGAAGAAAGGGAGTATTTGTTTCGATTCACACCATACCCCGCTCCGTGCATATGATTTCAGCCGTGATTTCCTATGTGCCTGCGCGAAGGAATTGAATGGAAATAAAGAACAAAACCAATAAAGACCAAACCAAAAGCACATGTCCCGAGGGGCGCGCACCAGGCGAACAATGGCTGTGAAACAGATGAACCCACCGAAATGTAAAATATTCCACCAAGTTTTGGCAGCTTTGAAATGCTACACTTTTCTAGCGCTCATCTGTTAATCATCCGAGGGGACTTTCTCAGCTTGCCAGAAGGACAGTCTTCTCTTTCTGTGTTCGCACAACTGAAAATGCATACAATTCAGCAGTCAAAGTGACGGATGGGGTGGAAAGACAGCCCGCAAACCAGGGAAGGAAGAGACAGACAAAGAAAGAACCAGACGGACGGGGAGGGAGTTCTGGGTACGCACCTTCACGTCCAACCGACTCCACTGTGTATATTGCCCGGCATATAAGCTTTGAGTTAGTTTCAACAGAAGTCATAAAGCTATAATCATATAAATGATTAATGACACCAGGGAAACAATGTGACAATAATGAGGAGAACTTAAAGTTCTACACAAGACTATTTCAAGATTCTCTGAGGAAATCCATCTTACTTAATTTTTTGAAAACAAGGAAACCATCAACAGCACGAAATTTAAAACTAAGATAAAACGCCTGCCCGCCATTGTTCTAGTTAGTTCCTGCAGGACGGTGCCATTCCAGATATCTGGGAGTTAGAAAAACTGGTTTCCTAGAAAACAGAAGGAACCCCGACGGGCGAGAACATGCAGATCTCATACAACATGACATTTACAAGGCACACCGCGTGAGTGTGAAATAAACTAGACCTGTTTGCACCTGTGTGTTTGGTGTGCCATCCTGTCATAAGCAACTGGCTCTACTGTGACATGGACCAAAGCAAGTGACCAAGAATTCAGTCAGTGCCTGACCAGGCGGTGGCGCAGTGGATAAAGTGTCGAACTGGGATGCGGAAGACCCAGGTTCGAGATCCCGAGCTCGCCAGCTTGAGCGCGGGCTCATTTGGCTTGAGCTAAAAGCTCACCAGCTTGGACCCAAGGTCGCAGGCACCAGCAAGGGGTGGCTCAGTCTGCTGAAGGCCCGCGGTCAAGGCACATGTGAGAAAGCAATCAATGAACAACAAAGGTGTCACAACGAAAAACTGATGATTGATGCTTCTCATCTCTCTCCATTTCTGTCTGTCTGTCCCTATCTATCCCTCTCTCTGACTCTCTCTGTCTCTTTAAAAAAGAAAAAAAAAAAAAAAGAATTCAGGCAGGGAACCCTAAGCAGTATTATGACCTCCAATGAAGACTTATCTATTCTTTGAAGGAAAGCGTCCAGAGATAGCAGGCTGTCCACAAAGTAGTGAGTTTGTTACCGCTGGCACGATTCATGCAGCAGCTAGAAGGTCCCTCCATGGGCACAAGGGGCCAGACCAGTGGTTACTAACTTTGCTGCACAGCAGAATCATGTTGGGGAGCTTTAGGCCATGCTTACTCACTGGTTGCAACTCCCCTGGATGGGACTCAGCGTCTATATTTTTTAAAACTTCCCAGGTGATCGGATTCACTGGGGGGCTAGGTCAAAGTGTGAGCCCCAGGGGATTTGCTTGGTGCTTCTCAGACTTGACCTGCACACAGTGCACCTGAGCATGCTGTTAAAATGGAGACTCTGACTCAGGGGCTGGGGTCGGGCCTGAGAGTCTGCATTTCTAACAGGCTCCAGAGGAAATCCATGCTGCTGGTTGCATGTCTTTTTTGTGAGGGGGCTTTTTTTTCAAAGCCCTGGGAATCCAGTCATGCAAGGAAGTCAATTCTCTGAATGAATGAATGGCCTACTCTTCTGTCCTTCAGACAGAGGACCCTGGGGCATATTCTACGTGGTTACTCAGAACACTCCAGCCAGACCAGCCCCAGTTGTCTGTGGCAGTAAACTTCCTAGAAGGAGGCTAGAGAAATATACTACCCACCTGCTGATGTGGTCCACATGCCTCTGGAGACTCTGGGACCGACCAGGGCCATTCTATGGAGGTTCGAGATTTTCCCTCCAGTCAGCTGTTGCTTCCAGTTGTCAGCACAAGTTGAAGGCAGCTTCATCACCCACACCCCAACCCCCATACCCCCGCCAGGGCTCAGTGGCATTTAAAATTCAGTCACTGTCCTCAGCCAACGCCTCTGAGCAGAAACAATCCCATCATCCTCTCCCTACTTGCAAAGGTGTTTAAGATATCTAAATATTTTAAAGGTATCTACGAGGATTGGATTCTTTTCTGAGTGGTGCCTTGATGAATAAATGATGCCCTAATTTCACTTTAATTATTGTCTAATGCTCTCTAATTCATTTCAGATTGATGTTTAACTTCTTTCCAACCTGACAGTCTTTCGGGCCAGATTGATAAAACAAAAGCCAGTGCCTCCTTGACATACAGGCAGATTAGCTGTCTCCAGATATCAGCTAAAGAAAAAAAGCTGTTCAAAGAGCTAATATTTTTTGGCACTTTGGAAATTTAAACCCATCCAAAACACATCTTTAAAAAATATTTTAAGTAAGGGAGGGGGAGAGTCTATGCTCAGAGTCTGAGATTTTGCTCTGCCAAGTTTGAGCACGGAGCAGATTTTTACGGTTGAATTATAAGCCCCTGAAAATAGGTTTATTATGGAAGTGTGAACACACAACTATAGCCCATAGCAACATGAATGGCCCTGTTATCATAATGCTTGAATCCTTTCCTTTGTGCTGAATTGGCAAAGCTAAGACACCTGCTTTGGCCTTTTTGCTAATACATGTCAATGTCAGTTAACAGCTTGTGTCCTTCTTTAGAAAGATGCCCGAACGTTTTTAGTAATCCTTGCATTGCTAGGGACCGCTATGTCTCCATTCAAGAGCTCAGCTCTCATTGATAACAGAATATTTGGTGACATGAGGAATACATTCTCTTGTGAAAGGAGAAATGGAGGATCTGGAGGGAGGTTGGCATTCGCTGTGGCTATGTTGAGTGCAGGGACATCTATTTAACTGTCAGCTATCCAGCAAATTTCTCACCACACAGAAGGGACGGGTGTTAATCCTCCAGGCATGTTCTTTGGGGCTAGAGAAAAGTATGGCACCTACAAAAGGAGTCCCAGTTTGAGATGCTATCATTCGCCCAAAGTTCAAGTGCTCTAATATTCTCTCAACATCTGAAGTTTTCCCTAAGAAGGAAAACATTTGGAAAGCCATTGCATGGAACTCATACAAGTTCCATAACAGAACAAAAATTCTGCTCTGCGGCAGGGTAAATCTCTGTTGTGATTGGCTGGAAAAGGCAGCCCCAATTACAGGAGGCTGCTCTCAAAGGCTCCGTCTCTGGGTGAAATATTATGACTGCCAGAGCTGCCTTAAACACGTGCCGAATTAAGCCTCATGGAGGAATGTCTGACATTCGTCAACTCAATGTAGTCTAATATCAGTGAGCCAGAACCCTACTAAGTAGAACACTTGATTAATTACGTTTTGGTTTCCTGCCTTCTCCTCGCCCCCCAACCCTCCACCCCCAAGCCCCAGCCCAGGGAAGCTTGAGAGCTTACTGTGTGCTGGCACTATCGTGAGTACTTTCTATGTATCAATTCATAAAATCCTCCCAGCGACGTTGAACTGGGTACTGTTATTATCTCCGTTTTTAGCAGAAAGGTCAGGGCTTTGGCGCTGCTGATAGATGCCCTGGGTTTCCATCCCAGCTCTACCAGGTAGTAGCTGTGTGCCCCTAGGCAAGTTCCTCAGGCTTTTCTGAGCTTCAACTGCCATGGAGATGTTGTTTCTCTGAAATAGAATAATGGTATGAAATGATAGTTAAGAATTCTTGAAATGAAACTTTCTCCTTTCATACAAAAAAGAATCCTCTATTTTGATTGCTAAACACATTTAAAAATTTTTTTTTTTTATTTGTTGCCTGTGAGTCTCGGCTTTCACACTCTTCTGCAAACGTCCTGATGACTCTCTGAGGGGTCTGGCATACCTGTGCATGTATGTGGCCAGGATGGAAGTGAGATGTGAGGTGGAGGTGGGGCGGGAGGTGGGAAGTGGGATGAGATAGGAACCGAGATAGTATTTCTTTGGTTGAGAGCAAGTACTGCAAAGACCACTAAACCTGCTGCTGCCCGAGAGTGAAGCCAACAGGGAGACAGAGGCAAGAAAGGAAAAGGGCAAACAGCCACCCCCCAGTAAGGCCACTCTAGCACCTTGATTTAGCCCTACTTGAAGCAGGATCCACTGCTCGGACTTCAGAGTTATATGACCATAATCTGCTGTCTGTCTCTCTCTTCTTTCTTTCTTTCTTTCTTTCTTTCTTTCTTTCTTTCTTTCTTTCTTTCTTTCTCAGGTTAGTTTGTATTGGGTTTGTGTTACATGAAGTTAAAAAACATAAACCTAAAATAGTATCTTATTTTATTTCCCCTCACCTCTGTTCTCCCACAATTCAAACCTAATTGGAGAAAGAGCAGAGTGTCTAGCTGTTGATCCTTCTTCCTTCTGTCCATCTGTCCATCCCTCCATCCCTCCTTTCAACAAACATCTATTGAGCACTCACTTAGAGCCAGATGGAAGAAGAAGGAAGATGAATGAGACCTGCATCTGTTCCTTAAGGAGCAACAGGCACAGTCCCCAAATTGCAAGCCCAGCAAAAGACTATCGCTCCTATCAACAGTCAGAAAGGCAGTCTTCCAATGGGGTGGTGTGACCTGGGGGTAAATTTCTTAACCTCCCTGTGTGTTATTTTTTTAAAGGTTTCTTAAACGATGGTTTGGTTATATTTTAGGTTTTAATACAGTGCCCACTCCAATCCCCTGAACTGAATGGTGCACATTGTCCAATGAATGAGTGATTGAATCCTTAAACTTCAGGCCCCTCCACGTGCGCACACCCTTTGCACTGCGCTGACCTCAGGCTAGAAAAGTGTCAAGTACGCTCGATATTTAAACAATTTGGAACGCCCTGTTATCTTCTGCTACGGAGACATGGATTTATTTCCTGGTGAGATGGAGGGATCTTTTCTCAAGAGCTCCTTCAGTCCTTACAGAAATCCTTCAATCACTCCCACCGGGTGCCCTTTAAACACAGGTAGAGACCCATCATCAAATGCGTGCTATTTAAAATGTGTGCTTAAAAGACAAAGGAAAGAGACTGGCCCGTCCAACTGACAAGTTATCTTTCAGCCACTTTCTCTAGTAAGAGTACCTAAATCTTATCACAAAAAATGATTAAAAGTAATGCACATTTATTAGGAAGGCCTCCTCAGTCTGTTCTCACTCGAGATTAGTGTGGGCTTAGTTATTTATTTTGCAAATAAACTATGAAAACCTCTAATATGCAATATTATTCGGTAACAAGATTGGATTTTGAATTTACATTGAACATAATAGGCTATCAAAGGAAATGTCGCCTCAAAATCTTTTGTGTTGTGTGTGTGAAACGTTCAAAGTAATTACAAATGTGACAAAATCTAAATTGTACATTTAAGAGCTAAAAATTCTTGCTTGATGTCCAGATAATACAAACAGCTTACAAGCCTTTTGTGTTTTGTTCTCTGTGTTGTAAATAACATTAAAAGTATCCCAAAGTCATAGATTATTTATAAAATACAGATCAAATATCTGATGAGTTTAAAGGAAAAAACAGTTATACTTTTTTAGTTTTGTTCCATATGGTGTTTCTTCTTCACATGCGTATTATCTTTTAACAAATACCATTGATTTTTTCATAGCAACATAATCAAACATATGATTACATTTCTACATTGTAATGTCAATCACAATTTTGGAGGAATGAGCATAGGGAGACCTAATGTGAGAGAAGGAAGACCATCAGTCACTTTTTAGAAAGACTTTTTTTTTTTCTTTTCCAAGTGAGAGGAGGGGAGATAGAGAGACAGACTCCCACATGCACCCTGACCGGGACCCACCTGGCAACCTCTGTCTAGAGGTAATGCCCTGCCCATCTGGGGCCATGCATGCAACTGAGCTATTTTTAGCACCTGAGGCGGAGGCGCCACAGATCTATTCTCAGTGTCTAGGGCTGATGTGCTCAAACCAATTTAGCCATGGCTGCAGGAGAGGAATAGTGAGAAGGGGAGGGGAAGGGATGGAGAAAAAGATGGTCGCTTCTCCTGAGTGCCCTGACCGGGAATCGAACCCAGGACACCCACATGCTGGGCCGATACTCTACCACTGAACCAACCAGCCAGAGCCAGAAAGATATTTTTAAAGAAAAGTGGGGTGAAAAATTAAGCCGGGGTTATAAAAGAAGCCTTCCAATTCCTGTTAAAATTGAGACGAGAATTTTTTCCTCCTTTAGATTTTAGGTTTCATCTGTTCACTCTAGGTGACAGTGTCAATGTCAAAATAGGAGAGAGATGTCACCTGGCAGCACTTTCCATAATGACGCGTTGGTATTTTGACTTGGAGTGGCCATGGCATTCAAGGTCTCTAAAACAAACAGCCCTCCTAAAACCTGAATGTGCAGAAGAGTCACCCTGGGGTTTTGTCCGATGTAGATTCTGACTCAGAAGTTCTGGGGCGGGCTCTGAGTTTCCACGTATCTAATAAGCTCCCCTGAGATGCTGACACAGCTGACCCTTGGACCACACTCTGAATGCTGGGGTTCTCAAGATACGTGAAGAAAAGTGTGTGTGTGTGGGGGGGTGGTAGTGGCCTCCTAAGGCTTTGCCAGTTCTGTGCCATCTCAGCCAGCTTGCTCTGATGCGTGTTTCAAACATTTTCGAGCCCCCGCTGCATGCTGGATGCCATGAGATTCCGTTATTGCAATCTCCATTGCACAGGTGAGGCACAAAGCACTTACATTTCATGCCCAGCATCCCAGAGCTCGTAACAGAGGCAGGCTCCTGAGACCCAGGAGCTGTGCCGTACTTTGTCTCTAAACTAGACCTTTTCTGAGAATGTGTTTCTGGTTCTTTCTTCTTAAGACCTTTGCACGTGCTGTTCCCTCTGCCCAGACTGCCCTTCCTCGCAGTGTGCCTGACTGCTCACCCTTCTGATTTCGGCTCAGACATCACTTCTCGGGGAGGCCTTTTCTGATTCTTGTCCCACTTCAAATGTAATACATCCTGCTTTTCTCTCACAACAGCTCACAAATTTCCTTTCTAGAGGTGATCACAGTTTTCAAGTATTTGATTGTTAGTGTTAATTTGCTTTCCTATCTGTTTCCATCAAAAAACTGTAAGCTCTATGAGGCCAGGGACCACAGCTGTGGGCCTCCTCAGCCCCAAACACGATGTCTGGAACAGAATAAGGGCTCTGCAATTACATGACTGACTGATGGAGTCACTGGCTGACTCACTGAATGAATGAATGAATGAATGAATGAATGAATGACAAAGTGAATTTACGTTCTGCAAATAACTAAGTCACTAGAGGGCAAATATACTCATCACACGGGCTGACTTACGTATGGAAGTCTACCACATATGGTTGACATACCTCAGAAAATAAATTCAAACAGTATTGCACCCCTTACATGTGTCGTTGAACATACAATCGGTGGAATAAAAAACTCATCTCAACTACATTAAAGAATGAGAGTGTGGCTTTCGAAAGTCCACTCATTTCTAACTCCCTGATGCAGTCCTCACCCGACATGAAGAAAAGAAAAAAGAACACCCAACCAGAGTCTGAGAGGATTTTTTAGGCTTTCAGAGCACAGTTCTACCTTCACGCCTCTTTGCTCGCTCCCTATCTCACACTTAACCATGTCCTCTTCCTCCTGCGGGGTACAGGGAACTTGGGGAAATGCACACCTGGGGGAGGGACAGATACGGATTTTCATGAAGGTTCTGGCCGTGGCTGTGGCTCTACCACAAGTCACATGATGGCAAGCATGATGTTAGAGAGGATCCTTGTCTTAGTTTGAGTCCTGAGACACAAATTCTGGGTAAGTCATCCTTTGGGAAATGAGACAGGAATGGACAGGCTCTAATGGTGAGTGTTCATTGTGGGTGCCTGGAGCTTAATCCCACGGGGACATGCTGGGAAGCACTGGGGACCCTCCTCACTTATTGGACCCCAATGATGGGAGCTCAGACACTTGCACACAATTGCATTCAGTGGGAAGGTAATACTCAGACACGAATAGCCAGCCTGCTGTGGGCAAGGCGCCTTTCTTCCAACACCAGAGAGAAAGCCTCGGAGCAGAGGTACAGACAACGCGGATGGAAGTGTTAAGGCCCAAGGGAGCGAGGTGGGACGATGATGTCTCCTGCCAATGGCCCTGCTGATTCACACTGTTTCCACTTCCTAGTTGAGAGGAAGAATCTTGGAGCTGATAGGCTATGGATTTGATTCAGACTTTCTTATGTCTTTAGTACCTCAAACCCATAAATACCTCTGATGCCCGCAAAGCTACCAGAACAAAGAGAATGTTGTGGCTTAGAGCTGTCACTGTCTCTGCCTCCACCATCAATGTGGTCATTTGCCATCAGGAAGGAAGTCTGCTTTGTTAGCGCCACTGTCCTTAATTACCATATTTTTGAGATACTTTTTTCCTAAGCGCAGGTATAATCCTGGATTTTTGTCTGCCATCCTGTGTGATCTGGGACTTGGGTCTGGAACTTTCTGGCCCTTTATTGCCCTGTCCGTGGAAGGAAAGTGAGGCTTCCCCTACTATGTCTGTTTCACAAGGAGGTTATGAGAAGAGACGAGATAGCATCTGAAAACTACTCTCAGCTCTGAAGAAAATGAGCTATATAAATATAAGTTATTGCACAGTATTATTTTAACCTGGCCCAAGTTTAGATTAGTTATATGAATCATTCATCAACCTTTACTTTGTATAATTAAAAACGTGTGGTTCTTGGAATCTTTGTTTGGGAGACAAGTTAATGTGGTGGGGCTAGGATTGGCAAACTCTTAGAAGTCAAAGATTTCTGGTCTAAAGACAGATGCATTGATGGATGGGGAAAATTCTATTATCAGGTCTCATTTGGAGGTCTTCTCAAACAGCTTTTTTAGGGGTCTATGATTCATGTTGTTTCTTATTGGCCTTTACATATTCCTTGCACTCTCGTGGTATTTCTGAAGATATTCAAGAATCGCCTCTAGTTTTGCATTTTACCTTCCAGTAGATCTCTGTCATGCATCTGTTGCTGAGATCTTCTTTATATATGAATATGTTAAATGTTAACTGATTGGAGGAGGCTAACTGAATAATTCAGTCCTTTGACTGGGAGGCAAAAGGGGACTCCCCCATTTGAGCTTTTTCTAAATGCAGAAGCTACTGATTTTAAATGTATCCATCTTCCTTAGTGTCTATTGTATTGACCACAGCAGAGCATGAATGAAAGCATCCGTGTGACAGCTAATTCTATGAACATGTGTGCTTGTTGGTGGCAGTGGCTAGTGCTCTCATCTTTGTGTCTCTTCTAAAATGCCCAGCACAGCGCCTGGCATCCAACGGGCACTCAACAATTGTTAAGTGAATGAGTAAATGCTAATAAAGAGGGGGGAAAAAAGAAAAACACAATGAACCACTGATCCCAAGTATATCATTAGCTATGGTCTCCCCATGTGTTAGTTATTAGCTATTAGTGGCATGGGTGGTCTGGGAGAGATGGACTAATTCTTCTGCTGGCCACAGTGGTGTCAAACAGTATATTAACTAATGAGAACAAGGGTGTTGACTGGATTTCTGCTACGCACTAAATTTCTCTTAGTGACTCCAGTGAATTAGACATGTGCCCCAGGGGCCCAAGCTGTTCCTGGCTTGTAACTTACACAGTAGAAGGACCTGGTGGGACAAAAGGATATCAGGTAAGGTCTGCAGGGAGTGTCCACCCCTGCCTAAATAGCAGGAAACAGATAGTTGACAAATTTCACCCAAATGTCACTAACCAGTGGGTAATGAAGTAATGAGCAGGGAGGTAACTGGTGTATTATAAGGAGCTCAGGGAGAGGTGTGCACCTACAATTCTCCAACTTCCTTCACTTTAAAGCATCATCATGATTTTTCTGCCATGGTCACGTGCACTTATAATTAAGGAGTTACTGACCCCTAATACACATACTTGAACTTCATCAAAAATAAACCAAAGTAAACGAATAAACCAAGATCTGTAATAATCTTTATTAGAGCTGAATCAATATCTGCAATATTCTCTAGCTTTATTTTTATCCATTGATCATGTAGAATTTATTCACTTTTTTAAACAAGTATATTTCCCTTAATTTAAAAATTTAACCATTTCTTCTTGTTTTAGCATGGGAGGTGTGTTGCCCACTTCCTAGATCCAGATTTGCACAATTTTTTTTCTCCTTTTATTTCAAGATTTAGGGCTTTCTCCCAAATCTGTAAGTGGCTTGCTGTTTAAAAGAAACCAGCATACTATAAAATGTCCTTTAAACTTCTAAACTTCTAGGACATCAGTTCACTTTTTTAGGAGAACATTTTGAAGAGGTGGGGTAAATGAAAGTAGAAACATTCAGATTAAATTTCCTTTGAAATCCATGGGTTTTTAAATTAAGGGAAAGTGATTGGCAAAACATGTTTTGGTTTTTGCCGAAACTGAAATGTCTGAAAAATAGTTCAAGATGTTCTTCCACACCCCAACCACATCCATCTGAGGCCATCCACCTCTAGCTGAAATCTACTTTTATACATCCACTATGCAAAGAATGCAGCTCCTCTGGGCAGCAAGAGGGCCGCCATATTTTTCTAAGGGAGAACATGTTGAAGTCTAAAGAGGGAACATCCAGTTCTATGTCCTATATCATGCTGATGACATTCTTTTCAGAGGAAGAAGGTTTTGGACTAGACAGTTGTGAAAGGCACTTGTTTCCGCTTGGCTTTGAATAAGGCCAGGACACATAAATGGAATATGAGAATAGTTTGTTTGCCTATTTATCTATCTATGCTTCATTCAACGATTCCTTTTTTCAACAAATATTTGTTGAGTGCCTCCAATGGATAAGGGATTATGTAAATATAAAGGCGAGTGAAAGACAGCCCCTAGTCTTAGGGAGCTGCCCATGTTCTAGAGGAGATAGGCCTATCTTTAAAGTGAAATATGGAGGAAATGCCATATTTGAGGTGTACGTGTGGTGTAATGGCGTAATGTGTGGCTTGGAAGTCATTATAGGACTAGAGGCAATCTGGAGGTTATCATCTCTAAGACACCATGCGGAGGGGGTGCTGAGACCCCTGGTAGTTCTATGCTTTCTGCAATACAGATGCCACAGTAGGAGCAGAGGCACAGAGGGAGGAATGCTCATATTTGCCCAGGGATGACAGATTCATAGAGAAACCATAAATGGTGAGACAAAATAAATGGGAAAAGTGGAGGGTGGCTGGACAACTATGAAGCCTACAGGAGATGTATGCTGGAGCATCTGCTGAGAAATGGTTAATTCCAACAGGCAGATGGAGGAAAGAGGTTGGTGAGAGCCATCCTGATGCTCATGGTTAGAGGAAGATTTGGAGGAGGAACTATTCTCCTGTGGAGGACCTTTCCTTTCCTCGCTCCTCCAGATTTGGATGTTGACTCCCCAGCTGTCTTGGCAGCCTCCAGATTGAGCTTTCCCTGGTCACATGTGAGCCTTCTCTCCTCTCCAGATCATGACTAGATTAAAGTATCTGTAAGGCCCCCCAGGGAATAACTACCTAGTCCTGGCTCTGAAAAGTGATACAAATTGTAGATTCCACCCACACCACCAGCACCAGTTTTAATTCTAATTATCAGGGTTGGAAAAACTTGGTACAAAAAGTCTGTACACCTTTAGTTTTGTACCTTGGAATTCTGATGCCTGTGGATCCTTACTGGTCTCTTCACTCAATAAAAAATCTTGAGGGTTTTCCTACTTCAGAGAACAGCCCGGGGCCCTGGAGACGTGTCTGCCTTGCTGATTGACAAGTATGCTTGGATGATACTTGGCTTTCCCTACGGCTGTCCGGTTATGGTTTTCTTTGGAATGTAATGGCAATGGCAGTTTCCTCACATTGCACTGAAATTGCCAGTTAATTTGTAGTGGTGCATTCATCTAATCACAGAACTGGAAAGCTAGCTGTCCTCTGCATACATGAAAATGGTGATATTAGTAATTGAGTTGTCACGTGTGGTTTGGAAGTCATTATAGGATTACAGGCAATTTGGAGATTATCATCTCTAAAGACATCACCCAAGAGGGTTGGGACCCCTGGCAGTTCTATGCTTTTTACAATATAGGTGCCATAGTAGGGCAGGTATATGAAAGATATATAAATAATACGGGATTCCATCCATAAAGGATATAAAGACAGCAAAACTCATCTGTGTTGTTTGAAGTCAAGATCGTGGCTACCCCTGGACAAGAGCACAAGGAGCGTTTCTGGGAGGTAGGTCATGTTCTATTTCTTATTCTGGGTGTTATTATGTGAGTGAGTGTGTTTGAGCTGCAGAGTGGAATTTTTCATGTATTATATTATATGGTATAATACAGTGAAAAGCTCAAACATAAGGAATAATAAAGGAAGGCTAGCTATAGCAGTGTCCCTCTATGGCCATTCAAATGTATCCATTAATAATGATATTTTAAAATGCTAATATATACTAAGTGCTTACTATAGCTATTGTTCCTCCCATTGTACAGACAGGGAAATGGAGGTTTAAAGAGGTTCAGTAACAGGCAGGGCTTCTTTCTGCGCAGGAGGGAGATAGGCCCTACTTACTGGCAATGCCTTCAGAGAGAACAAGAAGGAAGACCTCGAAGAGGAGGCAGGGTGTGTCTAAGTAGAGAATCAAAGGTAACCTGGGAAAACTTCCCATATCCCAAGTCTGCTATGGAAGCAGCAGAGAGTTCAGCTCTGAAGGAGCCACCCAGGGAGGGCCAGTAGATGTCCCAGCTGTTAACGTTTGTACGCTGATGGCAGGTAGACCAGATGCTCTACATTTTCTCTCGCTGTATAAGATCTCAAAATGATAGCTTCACTCCAGGGATGGAGGTCAAGTGGAGGTGTATTAAAGTCAGAAATTATGTCGTATATAGAAACCACAAGATGTATTTTTAAATCTATGAAATATAAATACAGTCAATATAGTAATTATCCCTTCTCTGTGCGCTGGAATGTGGGCTGAGGCTCCCGCCTGCTACTCATGTTGGCATTTAGAAGCTGAAGCCATCCCTTGACAGGACTCAGACCTCTGGATCTTTGGAGGTCATCAGCAAGACCCTGGGTTTGAAGTGTGTGTGTGTGTGTGTGTGTGTGTGTGTGTGTGTGTGTGTGAGCTTCGTGCGCAATCCTGTTGGGGTGGATGCAATGGGGAAGTCCATGTGTTTTCACTTTGTGACCACATATCTCATAGGCCCCCAAAGTCTGCTTTTAGATGCGTCAGCATTATCAGTTCTTGAATTTTCTTAACAGCCACATTTCATGTGGTTCCCTAAATGTTAGAACTTCTTTTATCCCCAGATCCAGCAGAAGACTTTCATAGGGTTTCCATTAAATGACCACAATGAAATGTGCATCATAGTGTGTCTGAGAATCCCTGCTCAAACAGTGGCCTACTCTCACGCTGTCTGTCTGCGAGGCCCCAGAGTCACTCAAGTATGTCTCTAATTTGCGCTGCTCTTGGGAGGAGTATCAATAGTAAGATATCACTTTCATAAGCAATATCATATCCTGATTGAACCTTGCCGGGGAGTATTAGGCCTTGGTGGTTGCATTTGCCTTAGATCCAATTACAGCTGTAAAAGTGGTTTGCATTAGAAGTCTGACTCCGGGATTTGATCATTATAAGTAGGATAAACCACCGAAAGAATGTGAATTGCCTTCACTAAAAGGATGTAATAGCCCAGAGAATATCTTTCATATTCCACATTGGGAAAACCCAGCCCTGCCTTCTTTCCTGCGACAGCCCCTGAACGCTGGTCCAAGTCATACCACGTTCTACATTTGGTGAGTCTGTCTGGATCCTTCAGCCAAAGGGAGTTTGGTTCTTGATTAACCAAAAGGGCTTTCCAACAAGTGCCTCTTGCAGCCCAGACGGGGGAACTGAGGTTCAGGGGGGGCTGTTCCTAAAGGCAGCTGTCCTATGCTTGTTCTAAGTGATATTGACATGAACTCTCACCCAATCTTCTCCTCCAACTGAACTCCATCGGAAAGCTGTCACATTTCTGCCCAAAGCTGCCTGATTTTGGGGAGCATTTGTGCCCACAGATGTTGGATATTAAAGAAATGAGTCTTCCTAAAGATGTTGAAATGTCATTCTCCTAGGCAGCAGCCATGAAAGGGTGCTCGCCACTTCATGGAGTCTGCAGACACATCTGACCTTCAATCCCTGTCTCTCCCCATTTCAGATCAAGGTACCCACCAACAACACCTGTCCCCCGGCAGTTTTCTGACCTGGAATCCATTACTAAGGGAGGAGTCAGACTGCTTAGAAGGAGGGGTGGACACTCCAGCTTTCCCTCTAGGCCCCTGGTTACCCAAGTACACAAGATCCAAAAGCTCTCTGTTCAGCTGGGGACCGAACATCCAATCCCCCCTCTGTCACTGCTATGAAGACGCCGGGAAGAACGAGCAAGAAAAATAGGCAGAGACACATGTCCCCCACCTTCTCCAGCCCCCAGCCATACACAGGAAAGACTACCCCAGTCACAGGACCTTCGACATGGGCCTCCCGGCCCTGACCGGGGTGCGCTGTAGCGACATGGCATTGGTAGGGGCAGCTACGTCAATTTTCCTCTTTAGAAAATAAACGTACCTGAGTAACCAATTCATGCCGGGAATTACTTTGGGGCATAGAATTATTTTGAAGAGAAGCCAGAAAAATGGTTTGCAGAAACTCACAGTAGTTAGTGCCTTCCTTATCTTTATGAAAAAAGTTTATTAGACACACTTGCTGCAAATTTTGGCATTTTGCAAAAAAATCAAGAAAGAAAGAACAGGTCTCATTTAGGTGACTTCCCACTTCCCTTCAAATGCCCCTTCCTCTCCCTCCGTTATTTCCTTTCCACCTTCCTACCATTCCCCTCTATTTCCCTCCCTCCCTCCCTCCCTCCCTCTCTCCCTCCCTCCCTCTCTCCCTCCCTCCCTTCCTTCCTCCCTCCATCCCCCTCCTCCCTCCCTCCCTCTCCCTCCTCTCTCTTCCTTCCATCCCTCCCTCCCTCATTCCTTTCTTTCTACCTCCCTCCCTCCCCCCTCCTCCCTCCATCCTTCCTTCCTTCCTTCCTTCCTTCCTTCCTTCCTTCCTTCCTTCCTTCCTCCCTCCCTCCCTCCCTTCCTTCCTCTCTCCCTTCCACCCTCCCTTTCTTCTTTCTATCCGTCTCTTCCTATAGCTTTTCTTCCCTCCCTGTCCTATTTTTTAAAGAAAGAAATTACATTCTATCATTCTTCTTCTAAATGATATATATATATATATATATTTTAATCCAGAGTGGGGCTTTCAATGAAAATTCTTAGTTGCCTTCTATATGTCAGGACGGTAATGACTTTTCAACGTTAATTAAACTAAAAAAAAATGTAATTGCCAATCACTTAAAAAAAAACAACTGCAGAATACATTTGTTGTGAAATGGCCTGATTTATTGTGTGTGTGTGTGTGTGTGTGTGTGTGTGTGTGTGTGTGTGTGAGAGAGAGAGAGAGAGAGAGAGAGAGAGAGATTTCCAATTAGCTGATAGAATTTTTTATTCTAAAGCTTGACCCACTGATGCTTACATGAATAATGACAAGATTTGGGAGCCAACCCTCAGCCCTCACCAACGTCAACTAAACCGTTGACTCCGGGCACCTCTCAGCCTACTCCCAGAGTGATAAGCAACGCTCCCTCCTTGAGAAGCCCAGGGAATCTGATGCTGATGACTGCACTGGGGGCACCAGTCCCATCATCCAGGCTGACAGTGACAGTGACGGAACTCACGGGAAAGTGGAGGTGCCTCTTGCACTTGGCCGCTGTCATGCTGAGTATGCGGAACAGACAAATCGACCCCAAAGTGGTGGGTGCGTTTCCACCTCGGCAGAGCAGCGTTTGAGCTTAGGGAGGGGAAGTGTGTATTAAGAGAGCAGGTTAAAATTTGACATTATCCCAGACTTTCATGAAATCAAAATTATGGCCAGGATGCCAAGTTATTATAATGTATTTATTACCAGGATTGCTTTCATATTTAACCAACTTGGCCCATCTTGAGACCCGCTTTAAAATGCACCACCTTGCCCACCTTGCCCATTTTCATATGAAAAACAGGAAAGCAAAAACTAATTTACTCAGAGAGACACAGAGCCTGTTTGCCCGTTTATCTCTTACAGACCACCCCTCAGTCCAATGTTGACAGTACATGATATTCCATTAATCTGCCTAATGAAAATTTAACCAGTGTTATAAACAAATAATTGGCTATTATCCTCTCAAAGATCCCGAATAAATTACTTCTGCTTATCCCCCCACCCCCTTGGTGCTCAAAAGCTAGCCCTTTCTGATGGCTGTCACAGGGAGAGGAAAAGGGGACTCAGCGCATTCCCACTCCAGCTTCTGCCTTTCCCTGCAGCCTGTGCCACTGTCACGGGTGCGCTATTCTAGGAGGATGGGGGCGGGTGACAGGAGAGACGCTTCCCACCTGTGGGTCACCAGTGTGGCCCACCTTTAGGACCCCCCCCACACACACACACGCTCTTTATTTTTGCTGTTGTCTTTCAGCCTGACTTTCATTATATATCTCCTTCCTCCCTGTTTTCATATCCCGAGTTCTTAGAAAATTCTTCATCTTTTATTCTCACCCCCACCCCATGCCCAATACTCCATCCTTAGTCCTTGAACTGCTCTGCCGTCACGCTTGTCGTTGCCAATCAGAGTGTGGCACCGATTCTGGCTTCACCTAATAAGAGCTCCTTACTAGGCGGGGACCCCCACCTGTTATTAGCAGGAACTTAACATCTTCGGGGAAGCCCACTAGGCTCTCCTTTAAGATGGAACGCCGGGTGCCAGCATGGTTGGCATACACGATATGGAATAATTCAACTCAACTATTTGGATGAGGTACAGACCCTATTTGTAGCATGACGTTGCATCAGGCAAATTGAAGGAATCCATTCCAAGCCATCGTTGCTAACAATCCACCTGGTCCCCACCGTCCCACACGAAAGCTAGGCTGGTTTGGCTAAGTGGACGGACAGTCAAAAGGAAAACCCGAGACAGGACTTAAAATACCTCAGTGCCTTTTCTGATTTAGTCATCTCTCTTCTCTACTAGATGAAAACTTTATTATTATTTTAAAACGGAGATTGTGTGTTGTTCGTCTACTTCACCACTATGTGACACAGAAAAGTACCGAGTGAATAGATGGCGACTGAATGAATGAATGTCAACATTGTGGGCTCCTCTAAAAAACATTCCTCTCTGGAAGAGAGGCAGTAAAATGCTAATGATAAATACGGAGATTTCATTACTTTTTTTAATAATGGGTACTCTTCCTCAAAGCCTTTAGATTGCCTAATACCTTCAGTCCCACAATTTATGCTGCAAACTCCAAAAAGGAATATAAGCATCATTTACATCCTTTCTTAAAATGCTTAGTAAAAATGTCACCACTGTCCCTTAGGAAGCATCACAGAAGAGCAGATAATAGTAACTCTAACACTGTGGTTCTAACCTTTACGATGAAAAATTACGTAAGCTTGTTGTATGAAGATCCTCTGATCCACTCCCAGATTTCGATTCAGGGGATTTAGAGATCTGCTACTGTATTAAGATCCCCAGAGGTTCTGATGGAGGTGGTTGGTGGACAACTTATTAAGAAATGCTGCTCTGAGAGCTTAGCACCTACTTTGGAATCACCTAGAGCTTCGTAGTAGGCTGGGTCCTCCATTTGTTATCAGCAAGAAGCCAACATCTTCAGGGAAGCACTCCAGGCTCAGTCCTGGACGGGAGGGGCGGGGGAACAGAGGGAGCAGTCATGACCCACCCTGGGCCCCAGGGGCCACTTCAGCTGGTGCTTCTTCAACATGAATCTTCATGGCCAATGTCATTCATTCCATCCACGTGCTGTGCCAGCTTGTCCTTGGATACTTGAGGCCGGAGCTTAAAGAGAAAGGTTAGGGCTGGAAATCCAGAATTAGAATGTTATGTAGTCATCTCACTAATTTGTTAGTTTCTTCCAATGTGTAAGTTTCCAACAAATGGTTTCTCAGAAACAAACCCATAGCATATCTGTCCATGGAAAGATAATACCAATAACCAACATCGGCGCTGGTGCTTCTCACACGCATGATCTCACTTGACCTTTGCAATAACCCTCTGAAGATGCTGTGGGAAGCTCATCCTTCCCCATCCAGCATGTGGGAGAGCCGCAGCCCAGAGCAGCTGGAAGAGATGGAGATGCTGAGTCATAGCTCTGACATAAGAGAACCATGATGATCTGACGGAAATTACAAGGCAGGAGGACTTCAGGGTATCATGATGGCCTTGGGGAGAAAGGAACATGGTGTGGTCCCCTTCCCAGACACTTGGCGCAGTGTGGATGGATAACAGTAGGCCCATTAAGTTGGACTTTACCATCTAGGTCAGTGATGGGCAACCTTTTTCTAAAAACCGCCCGCTTTTACAGTGCTGGTCAACCTGGTCCTTACCGCCCACTAGTGGGCATTCCAGCTTTCATGGTAGGCGGTAGCGGAGCAATAAAACGGCACCGCGATTGGCCCACCATGAAAGCTGGAACGCCCACTAGTGGGCGGTAAGGACCAGGTTGATCAGCACTGCAAAAGTGGGCGGTTTTTATAAAAAGGTTGCCCAGGCCTATGGTTCAGTACCAGGAATGGGACCTCCATCTTACATCCAAGCCTCCAAGTTCTACCTCAACTAATGCAAAACTTGTAAAGCTGCATCACAGGACGGTTAAAAGAACATATGCAAAGCCTGTGGCCTGACCCTTAGAAGGGGCGAATTACTGATAGCTGCTATTATGGTAATTACTGTTCTGATCCCAGAAATGCGTATACTGCCCTCCCGGGGAGGGGGTCCAACCAAGCCCAGTGTGAGGCACAATTACAAAGCAGGTGTAATCGTTCCGGGGCAGAAGGTCTTTGGGGCCCGCAGACCCTGCAGCTGGGACTGTGGTCCCAGCCAGGCTACACTAACCTCTGCCCAATCACCATCATGGAGGGCACTGCAGGAACTAGTCTTCTCAAATGGGGAGGCAAGCCTGGGAGACAGATTGGAGGTTGGTTTATAAAGCTCTGAAGATGCTTTATGGTTTGGATAGCAGCTCATGAACACAAGTATATATTTGGATTGGTCCAGGCTCAAAAGGGAAGATCTAAATTTTGCCAGAAACAGACTATGTCCTCCAGTGACCCTCAAAAAGCAGTCAAAGAGACTGCATTCAGTATCAGCTTCTGATGCAGACTCCATCAGCAGCCACCAGCCAAGAATGGGGTACCTGTGATTGCTGTTGTGACAAAGACTGAAATGGACTGGGCACAAGGAGTGGGGACTCGAGGAGTTAAGCTCTCCCACCTCCTCTCATCCCAGCCCTGGCCCGATCAGAACTGGGAGGGCCACCTGCTAGCGGTGGTACTTCTCGTATAACGTTCCAGCACATGTCAGTCCGTGGAGACCTCTGGAAGCATGGCTGATCATTCGAGGTCCGCGTCCTAGATCTGGTCCGAATCTTCAATTGCTTCACAAGAGTCCACCTGGGAGGCACCCCAGCAGTTCAATTCAGGCCATGATTTGAATATTGGTAAAAAGGGATGATCCTTGAGAATTCTCCTGCTCTTACTCTAGGGAGCCAAAGATGAGGAAAATCTGAGCATCACTGGTCAGGAGATAAAGTAGGTAGGAAGCAAAGCTCTGTGGAGCCTTGAGAAATTATTCTCTCAACATGCTGAGTGGTAGCGTGGCGATGATACTAATCAAGTTAATACTTATTTTGCATTTCCCGCATGCCAGGCATTATTCTAAGTCCTTCCATAAACATCAAGTCCTTTCATCCTCACGACAAGCTTTTAAGGGAGGTGCTGTTACCAATCCCAGTTGACAGTTGAGAAATCTGAGGCACAGATCAAGTGACTTGTCCTAAACTCTACGTGGAGTTAGCAGTCGAATCAGGATTGAACTCAGGCAATAGGACACTAGCCCCGTGTGCTCAGAGACTGCGCCACACTGGGTTTTCAATCACATTAGACGTCATCTCCTTCCAAAAGTCTGTTCTATGGGAGAACGACGCCTTCAGAAATGCTTGAGTTGGAGTTTCTTTTTCTGGCAATGAAATGCCAAGTATGTGTCAGGGGCATGTGATGATTGCCCAGAAACCACATGGCCTATCATATGTCATCCCTCATAATTTATTTTATGAGAGTAGTAAGTGGTATCAGCATTTTATAAGCATGTATTTATATTTGTTCATTTAATTTATGCAAATGCTTCATTTATGTAAATCATCCACAGATCCGCCATCAGGATATCTTTAGCAAAATCACATAATCAAGATATTTAGGGATCTGACATATATAATCAGAGAATGCAAATTATTTTTACTGCATGTTCTTTATGCCACGGAGCCCCTAAAACGTCAGCAGCCTGGTTTTACTAAAGCCGGCTTCCCGGCGCTGGGGTCGCCTTGGTCTTTCTTTCCCTGTTGCCCCTTTCCTTGCTCCGGGCGGCCAGCGCGAGCCCGGCTGTTGGGAGCCGCATCTCAGCTGCGTTCGCATTTGCTGCCCTGCTTTTCCGTTCTCTTCTGAGGGATGAGGTTACAGTGTGTAAACACCATACTGTATTTCATGGCTATCCCAGGGCTTTGGGCTTGATCCCTCCGTGATGGTGGTGTGCTCATCGCTGATTCATGATGCGGCCAGGCAGTCATCATGAATAATAATAAGCACAACTTCCTAAATTGGGGCCATCCAGTCTGAGTTTCCGGAATGTTGTTTCAGTGGGAGATGAGGCTGTTATCTCATTTCAGGGAGGAAACTCTGTGGATGACGTTGTATCCAGTTCTGGGACTAGAGGGATGTGTTTCACGCTGTAAGCCTTAAGAATTAGAGGTGGCCAAGGGAGTAGGAATTGATGTCTGCACCGCTGCCCGCAAGGCAAGAAAATGGTATGGGGGGAGGAGCTAACAGGATCTGGTGCTCATACCTCAGGACCCAGAACACTCAGCAGTCCAGCCACTCCTATCACAAAGCCTACAAGGGCCAACACTACCATTCACAATGAAAGCTGAAACGTCATCTTCATGGTAAAGGAAAAGCTTATGAGAGTAACCAGCTGCTGCCCCCACTCCGGCTGCTTAGAAGAACCATTGACCATCACTAGCTACCTAAACGAATCCTTGTTTCGACCTGCCTTGGAGCCTGCGCATAGACTGGTCCATGCAAGAAGTAGTGGCCTTTCTTTGCAGCTTGTCTTTAAGAACCTAGTTATTCGCCTGACCTGTGGTGGCGCAGTGGATAAAGCGGCGACCTGGGAACACTGAGGTCGCCAGTTCAAAACCCTGCACTGGTCTGGTCAAGGCACATATGGGAGTTGATGCTTCCAGCTCCTCCCCCCTTTCTCTCTCTCTCTCTCACTCTGTGTCTCCTCTCTAAAATGAATAAAATAAAAAGAAGTTTAAAAAAAACTTAAAAAAAAAAAGAACCTAGTTATTGGTTTTCTACCCATGGCACGCACCTTCATGAGTGTGACATGTCTCCGTGGGTCATCCAAGTGCCCTGTTTATCTGTCAGTTTCAGGCACCCTGGACTCTGACTTTGAGGTGCCCCCAGGACCCAGAAAACTTTATTTTTTTGTATGCCACATAACCTATATTTTAAGCCAGCCCATTCCTTAAATAGCATCTAAATTTGAACAAAATCTATCCAGCAGCTTTGGTGTAAATTAGATGATAGACAGAAACAATTTGATTGTATCTCGATTAAAGTTAGCATTCAATAGATTTATTTTTTTTATAGAAGTCCCTTCACCATCCTTTGAGCTGTTCACAAAGCAATTTCCAACCCACCCTAGAGTTCCTATATGGGGTGGGGGGTAGAGGGTGGGGAGTTCAGGGCACATTTTCTGCTTCTTCACAGATAACACAGCATTTTAATTTTTTTTTTTTTTAAATAAGGAGAACATTAACTTTTAGCTCAGACAACAAGAGAAACTCAAAATGGTCCTCTCATCACCACGGTTTGCACAGGACACAAGGACAGCGGACCCGGGCCATTGCATCAGGGCGGCACCGCGGACAGCTATTCCCACCAGAGGCTGAAGCACAGGCTGCTAGCATTTGCAGAACTTAGGGAGATGAACGGAGTCTTCAGGATCAGACCCCCACGGCCTAAGTAAGGACAGTAATGAATGAGCGTCGGAGGAACCAGCGGGACTGATGTTGGTCTCTGAGTCACCTAACAGGGGCCTTGAGGCTCAGCTCTTGGGCTCTTGTTCCTGCCATTCCTACCACCTGGAATTCCCTCCTCCTCTCTCATCTGGTTGACTCCCACTTCATGTCAATACCTGTCGCATGCCACCTCCACCTTGTTCCCTCTCTTCCTCCCTCCTCTGGGCTCCTTGTGACAGTGAAAGACCTCTCCGTTCACTCTACTGACCACGCTGTTTGATAACTGCCCGTCCAGGGCTCTGCACTTAGAAGATGTTTAACAAGCACCTTTTTGTGTTTGTTGTCCAGCATATGCTTGGGCAGAAAATGTGTCTCTATATAACTAAATGAATTCTCTTAAGACAGTGGCCAGGGTCCTCAGAAAAATGTTCATTCATAGTATATCTGAACTAAAAGGTTTCTTTTTAGGGAGGGGAGGTAGAAAACACAGTAGTGTTTCCCTCCTGACAAAATTATGAACTCTGGGAGTCAAATGATGATCCCACCAGAACTTTAGCAAAACAGCATATTAAAGCAAGGTGCGTCTTAAGAGGTGCCGGCGACTTTGCCAGGACCTGGCCTTCGCTTCAGTGATGATTGTGTGTTAGACAGAAACACATGCATCATTTATTTTTAGCCTTTTAACATCTCCTTTGGGCTCTGCCTCTTCGACAAAGGTCAAGAAATAAAGAAATAAATGATGATCTGGCAGCCAATTCTCTTTCCCGGGATCTATGTTTAGAGTTCAGATACTGAATAGCATCTTACCATCAGCCTCCGGCTCCTAACTTCCCAATGATTATTTTATGGTCCCGTAGAAATCAGTGAATCTCATGAACTGGGTCTAGGTCCAATCACCATATCAGTAAGCGATTAAATGCAACTGTAATATTTTCATTGCATGGAGACCTATTCTTTATCACAGAAAATTTTTTAAAGGTGGTCCCCAGTTTTTCGCAGGTGCTCTCTTCACGGTATGTGCATTTGCGACTGAAGAGCCAGAGTCCTTGTCTCGGGGTCTCCAGTCAGCTGCTCTCAGCTGATGGGCAGCTGTCTTACTTTTCCAACTTACCTTTTATTTTTCTCAAATGCTGAGAGCTTGCATCTGCTTCTGCTAACCTTCTGACTGTAGGCTAAAGAGATAATTGGAATTTTGTTGTATATTGCCAACATAAAGTAATAAGGAAAAGCAATTTTGACATTAGTAAATACCTGATTTTTGTCTGAGTTGCAAAGTTGGTTGATACAGTATTTTAAAAAAACAAACAAACAAAAAAACCCTTGGACACATATTGAAAAAACAGGAGCTTTTATTTAAAACTTTATATTTCCAAACTACTTTGGAGGTTGGAAAAATACCCTGAACCTCAGAAGCTCTGAAGCCACTGTTCCCCCTGGTCCATAGCCCCATCTAACATGGATTGTCACCACCATCGTCACCTCTCCCGACTGTCACACAGCCAAGCTCCCTCACTTATGTCACAGAAAGGTGTAGGGCAGTGGAAGCGGGGCAGGGGGGGGGGGGCTCCGGGGTGGACAGCTGATTCTTCTCATGCGTGCCTCAGTTTCTTCACCTGAAAAATGGGGAGACTATAGTCCTTATTATTTATGGTGGTTATAAAGAGGCAGTAAGAATAAAGTGCTTAGGGCAGTTTGGGCACATAGTAAGTGCTCAATTAACATCAAGCCTGCCCTTGAGAATAAAGAAAGTGAGGACAATTTGGACTTTGCCCTCCAACAGCCGTAAGATGCAAATTGCTTTTCAGAAACATCTTTGATGACTTTATTTCAGAAACTGGTCCTTGCAGTTCCCTCCTGCTCTCACCCGCTTTCCTGTGTTATTTCTTGGGTGCTGACTACAAACAGCATTTATATACAACTAGCGCTCAGTGGGCAGAAAGCCGGGCAGGCAGAATCAGGTTGATTCTCCTCTCTTGGCAGCACGGCCCATGGGTCTCTAAAAGGCCATGTTCCACCTACCACAGGCAGAAAACCCAGAGGTCGCTCTAACCAGCCCACTCCCCCAGAGCCAGATGCCATCGGCAAACCAAGTTCGTTCGGGAGGTGGGGGTGGGGTGGGGGGGACTCGCGGATAAAACCTCTGAATGAACAGTGTTGCTGATGAACTAATCTGGGATTCATACATATTCAGAAGGACGGTGAGTGAAAAACCAGCGTTTCAGACAGCTTTACATTTTCAAATTAAGTTAATAAAATAAGATTTCCAATGTAATGACAAATTAATTCTTCTTTTCAGAAGTTTATTAAAATAAGCATCCCCTATCTTCTAACTAGCGCTGACATATGCTTATATAGATACATCCCACCCAGTAACCTAATCTCCCAGCAATCTTGAAGCAATTAGCTCCTTCTAATCTTGAGCTAACAAAGCCCACCCTGCCAAAGGCCCCAGAGGACGCCCCTCTGAGTCTCGCTGGGCAGCCGCCCTCCAGCGCCTGCTCAGAACACCCTGCGGGATGCTCAGAAGTGGTCCAGAGTGGCGATTCCTCCCACACCACCAGATGAGTCATCACAGATCATAAGATCTTCATTAACTCCTTATTTCTCTGCTAATTAACACAAAAAGAATGGGCTGAACGCTTGACAGGCAATGACTGACCCACCGCTTGGTGCTTAATGGGATGCAAATGACGTCTAATGAGGGTCTCTCCTTGGAGTGCCGGCAGCTGGCCTACTATTTTTGTTGTGGATTTTAACGTGTTGGAGCTCCATGGAAAGAGTTTACCTAATAATTTAAATGGCAGCTGAATTTGTAATTTAAAGTCCATGCATTTATGTAAGTCCTACACACGCAGAATGAACTTAAGCTGTTAACGACCAGGTTTAGCTGAAAATACCATAATTTAGAGGGGGGAAAGATACAGCTCCAAGCCCTTCCTAATGAAGCACAATATTTGTTGATTATGTTAGACTGTGCGATGCATGTTGAATTTTGTGTTGATGTGACAACGGCAGTAATATTATCAAACCATTGCTTTTTTGTAGATCCTGAGTATTAGCTGCAGAAACCTAAGTTTCATCTTCTGAGATCGATCTTAGCATATGAATAGAAAAATCAGCCCAAACGAGATTTGTGTGCTGTCAATAAAATGTTGATTTGATTAAGAGGTTTCGGCAAGGCAGTCAATGGTGCAGTTCAAAGAAGGAATGTTGTACTGACTGGATCATCTATTAATGGAAATTAAGTGACAGACTTTATAAACAAGAGCACCATTTTTTTCAAAAGGTTTTTATTAATATGCATGCTTTATTCTACCTACTACCATCCCCCTAATCTGTGTGGGGAAGACACTTCTTGATGAAAATTCTGAACTCTCTTATCAATCGAGGTCTTTAAGAACCTTCCTTTTATTATGAATAAGTTGAATTGGAAATTCACTCATCCAAGATACTTGGCATTGCCAGTATCAGTCCACACTAGAGTCTTTGCTTAGAAACAAAAAGTATAGAATGGTTATTGTGAAATTCAAAAGAATTATCACTCCATAAAACAGATTCTCCAACTTGGACAATATCCAGGCCCATCCCACTTTTTCATGTTTAATTTTTCAACAGCTAGAATCTATATGAGTCCATATGAGTAGCTGGAATTTATGGATTTTAGAATCCTTCAAGTTTAATGACAAATAGTTTCCTGCTTCCTAATGGGGAAAGACTGGTGGGAGAGAGGAAATCGTGGTAGTCAAAATTATGAGTTGTTGCTTGACATTTGTAAGGAGTTTCTGGAAAGGTGATTTCCCCAAATTTTCAAACTTCTAACTCCTTTTGAATTCCAGGATCAGTAAGGGATACCCTTTCTTCTTCTTTATATAAAATTTCTCTCGAGCCCAGTCGTGAATGGGGCAAAGATATTTATCTTTCTTTCTATTCTAAAGGCCTTTATAGTAGCTATTCCTTCCTCCTGGAATCCTCTCTCCTGGGTCAGATTGTCTCCTGGTCCCTGCTTACCATTCAGGCAGGTCTCAGCTCAATGTCACCATCCCAGGTTGGATGGTCAGCTGAAGCAGCCCCAATCACTCCCACCTGCCTGATTCATTCATTCCCCATCTTTTCCTGTCTTTTGGTGGTTATTCACTCAATGGCATTCTCTCTGGTCTGTGAGCTCCCGGAGAGGAGGCATCTGGCATGTGGCTGTATGCCCAGAAGGTGGAGCAGCACCTGGCACCTGGCAGGGACTCCGTAGCAGTCTCCAGTATAAAGGTGGGGACAAGGGAATGTCGGATCCTTCCTCCAGAATGCAGAACCTGTCACACGTCCGGGATCTTGCTCCTCCCCTGCCTTCTCTGCCAGATGGTCCCCTCCTCTCTTCCCCGGTGGGGAAGCCCTGCTCCTGCTTCCAGACTCTGTTGGAGGTACTCTCTTCTTCACAGCCTTCCTCAGTCCCCAAAAGAGAAATTCAGGTCTTCACCCCTGCTGGGCTGAAACCTCGGATGTACTGAGTTGTGATGGACTCCCTGCCACTTTGTCTCCTTGGCTTCCCAGTGAGGTCAGAGAGGCTGTAAGTCTTACCTAATTCGACTTTGAACCTCTCACACCAAGCACAGTCCTAAGAACATGAAGGTCTTTATAAAGAAATAGGGTAAACAATGAAGTGATACTTCTATTTTGAGGAGAAGGCCAGGCCTTGTCTTTCATTAGGGAAGTCTAGTATAAGTAACCACAACAGAGAACCCTGTCAGAGATATGCCCACTCAGAGTTGATGGCTTACTTCATCTCTAATCCCCATAATACTCCTCCAGGAATCCCCATTTTACAGATAAGGAAACCGAGACTCCAAGTGATTAAGGAACATGCCCAGTGTGCTCAGGGCGTGTGGGACAGCGGTGGGGTTAGACTCCATTTTGAAACAAGGCCAAACCCAGGTGCCCTTTGCCAAACTTGGACCTTTAACACTAAATCACCATGTAGTTGCCTTCTTGTGAGGAGTTTCCAAAGGGTGTTGGTTCCTGTATTGATTCTATATTGGCTGTGCAACAACTAAACAGAGAGTGCGTTTTACTGTTAGCAGCAAGCAGAGTTGATGAAATCACATCGCTGGTGTATGTGTCATTTGAAATTATTTTTTTCCAAAACTATTTTTTCCCTCATTTTAGCTTGTAATTACAATATAATTGACATATAACTTTATTTAGTTTCAGGTATATACATGATTCAATATTTGTATTTATTGCAAAATGCTCAACACAATAATTCTAGTTAACATCTATCACCATACAGGCTTACAAATTGTGATGGGACCTTTGAAGTTCTATTCTTTTAGCAACTCTCAAATGCCCAGTACAGAATTGTTAACTATAGTCACCATGCTGTACGTTATACCCCCATTTTTCTCAAACTTTTATGCCTCCCAACTCCTTATAATGGGGCAAGTGGACCAAAAAAACCCACAATGAGATACCTCACACCAGTCAGAATGGCGCTCATCAGCAAAACAACACAGAATAAGTGCTGGCGAGGATGTGGAGAAAAGGGAACCCTTCTGCACTGCTGGTGGGAATGCAGACTGGTGCAACCACTGTGGAAAACAGTATGGAGATTCCTCAAAAAATTAAAAATCGAACTGCCTTTTGACCCAGCTATCCCACTTTTAGGAATATATCCCAAGAACACCATATCACTGATTCAAAAAAAGAAATGCGTCCCCATGTTTATGGCAGCATTGTTCACAATAGCGAAGACCTGGAAACAGCCCAAGTGTCTGTCAGTGGACGAGTGGATTAAAAAGCTGTGGTACATATACACTATGGAATACTATGGGGCCATGAAAAAGAAGGAAACATTACCTTTTGCAACAACATGGGTGGACCTGGAAACTATTATGTTAAGTGAAATAAGCCAGGCAGAGATAGAAAAATATTATATGATCTCATTCATTTGAGGAATCCAAGGAACGATGTGAACAAAATTAAACCTGAAGGGAAGGGGGAGGGAGCGGTGGGGAGGGGGAAAGGGAGATGTTGAGGGGAATATGGGGGAGGAGGATGCAATTGGGGCGACACTAGCATCTATGTAAACACAATAATTAAATAAAGAAAATAGGAGTGAGAGGGAGAGAAAATATTGAAAGGGAATAAAAAAGGTAGCTAGCAGCAGAGGATCAATAATTACACACATCTTTGCATGAGCTCATCAGAAGCCCTTGAAACTCTATCAAACTTTATGGCTTTGGGGAAGGCTGTCTCAGTGTCCCCACCTACAATAAGGCCTTCCTGGCACCTGTGGGAATCAGGAAGGGGAAATAATGGCATTTTAAGTAGAAATTGCTTTAGAAAATAACATTTTAAATAAATCTGGGGCTGCATTGTTCCATCATCACATCTTAGCTGGTTCTTCTCAAAGCTCTCACAAAGCTTTTGACACTGTTTTTAAGCAATCGGGCAGCCAGAATGCCCTGTGCAAAGTTCCATTTCCAATGCACGTGGCTGTGGCAATCAGATGTCCTGGGGAAGGCAGCTTGGTGTCACAACAGAGAAGCCACCTCTCATGATGGTCCGAGTTTGGCTGGCAAGCCAGTATTAAGCATGGACACAGGTGTCATTAGGAGAAGTCATGGAGAACTTTGAGCTCCTCTCAGGAGACATATATAAATATGGAGGATGTGAAGGTGTGGGAAAATGCATTTCAGAGTCAGGACCTTAGTCGGACCAATCTTAATGATCACAGAGGCACTGTGTGCCCACAAAGTCTTGGGTTAATCACTATCTCTGCTTTGCAAACTGGCTACAGGCATGTGCAGTGTTCAGGGGCATCCTGCTCTTAGAGGAGACATTCATGAATCTCCAGCTCGCTCTACCTTGGCTACTACTATTCATAGGCTGCCACCCCTGGAATTTTGAGCTTGAGTGACTCGCAATCATTTGGACACCAGCTCTCCTTCCTCCTGCCCTTTATATGCACAAGGCCAGAGAACAAGTGAAATACAGTCACCAGAGTGGTCTCTCATTAAGTCCCCCATCTAAGAAAACCTATAGTTACAGACAGATAGCCAAACAATGCATACCAAAAATGAAAATGAATTCTACGGCATCAAAGCTCATAGTGCTCGGGGAAGGAAGAAACTAAATACAGGAGAAGGACTAATCCCCAGCAAATACAAATTCTGACAATTGCTTTTTCAACCACAGGCTGCTGACAGAGCTGAAAAATGGCAGAGACTCAGTCTAAATCTTTTCTTCCTTTCATTTAAATGAAAGCATCCTTGTGTATTATATATAGTTAGGATGTCACCGATTTTGGAGGTAATCTTTTAGGTTAAGTATGTTCCCACATTAAACTGATAATTATCCTTCCTTCTCTTCTTCTATCCCCCTGACACTCAACACACTGGATTTTTTGCTTCATGTTTTATTTATGGAGCAGAATTGGTATGCAGATTCACAAAAACGTAAAAACTCATAATTATTCATAAAGGGCTTTAAGGTTATTGAGTACATTTTTATGAAACTCTGAGTTTGTGGGAAGGTGTATTTGAAAGTTGTTGGAAGTCAACTAAGGTTAAGTCTTAATATGACATATAATCTGAAAATGATCAATATCTTTGAATACAAGTGTTTGTCAGAATTCATCATCTATATTTAAGTGAAGTAGTGGGCATCAATATCCTTGTAAATATATCCAAGACTGGTCTGGCAAGAGAGAAAATTTGCATATTCAATGCAAACAATCAATGTAGGAAGAAAGGTCTAGAGAGGAATCTTTGATCGCTAAGCAAATGTAATGGAGGACAGAGATTTTTCTTGTTTGTTGGCCATCTGTGTGGTGCAATGTGCTTTCACAAATATGCTCCCGTCTAAAAAAAAGAGAAGCCAACTGGCAATGGGTATGTTCTACTTCTTCTGGAGTAAGCAGAAAGAATGAACTGGTCATTGTGGATGGAGGTGACCACGACAGCCTTATTTGAAGTGGGCTGAGGAGCAAAGAGTATCTGTAGACAAGGGTGGGGATGGGGTCTCTATAAACCTTCTCTTCCCAGTGATGACTTGGGCTCTTCAGTCAGCTCAAAAATTAAGAACATTTTGATGAAGAAAGTACCCTGTGGAACAAACTCTGGCGAGGGTGGTCCCAAACGATTGATAAAGAGACAAGTGTGTTGGGATGATCCCACTCGGAAATATCTGGAAATGTAGGGAGTACATTTCCCATTGCTTCTTGGAAAATTCCGCTTTACAATGGAGAAAGGCAGGGAAATGGAAGCGCATGGCCTTTGGTGCCTAGACCTAGAACTGAGTCTCCGTTCTGACACTCACCAGCTGGGTAATCTTAGCCAAGTCAGCCATTCTCAGTCTTAGTTGACTCATCTGTTTAAAAAAAAAAATTAACTTCAAACAATTGTAAGTTAAAATGTGATAATGGGTAGAAAATAACTCATATAGCATGTGGCACTTCGTGGACACTAAAGAGACGTCAGCTCTTTTATTAAGGCTTGTTATTTTGCTATAGGTGTTTTATTCATATTTTAAACCCACGGGCACATGTACATTCACACACAAAGATGTGGATCTAAAATTCTGCAGCATAACAAAAAATATAGGCATAATTTTGATACATTCATACCAGACAGTTATTACTGTGTTGGCTGTTGTCATTTCTTATTTGACTCTCTAAGTTAAAAGAGGTCAGTGCCCCTGACTAAATTAGTCAGGTGCTGCATCTTTTAAAAATTCTTGTAGCACACGGATTGAAAATCCTAAAAATCACTGCTCTATGCATTTGCATATGCATATATAGATCACAGGGGGTTTGGACACATCTGATTGGAGAAAACGTCCCCCCTTTCCACTGGAGTTAAAGGCATTGAGATGATGGGTTTCACAGCTTGAACAACTTCCTGCTTGAAATTTACTAAACTCTGTTGCTCACCATGTCTTTGGGTCCTGGTCACCTTCCCTCCAGCTTGGCTCTTAACATGACGCCCATCCTGATGCAAGGCCTGATAATGTTTGGAACGTGACGGGAATATACGGAACATTACAGAAAGTGACAGAGGGACTTTGGCTGTGATCTGCTTCTTTGGAGGGGCAGTTTGCCATCTGAAACACGCCACTGCAAGAGCGGTAACACTCCCCGGGTGCCTCTGGAAAGACTGGATGGACTGCAGCCTCGCTCCCCACCCCAATGCCTCACCTCCCAGCACGTTATAAGAAGCGGCCGGGTGAGCCTGTGCCCTGATGAGGTGCTCAATAATGCCATGGTGGGAACCAGAGCTCTGGCTTCCAGTCGGCTGGTTCACATGCGCTCTCCTTTCTCACCAACAGCCCTGGCTTGGAATTTAATATACTTTCAAGTGCGTTTTAGTATGTGTGACATTTCTGAGCCGAAAGCTCGTTCAGAGGAATGTCATTTTGGTGAGACAGTTCTCAAGATGTACTGACATATAAGAATGGGACCCTGCTCTGCCAGGTGAGGTGGTAGCTACCTCTGCTTTAAGGATGCAAATTCCTCGATTTTGTTTGAAAGCGTATTAATAAATTTAGCTAAGTGGAGAATCCCCCACACCCACCAAACTGAGCTAAATATGTTTGTAAAGACTACCCAGTACTCCTCCTATCAAAAGTGGTCAAGTTACTTCAAGGGCCCTGGAGTTTTAAGTACCCCAAAGGAAGAAGGGCCGATGATGATATCATTCCCCTGAACGTGTTGGGTTTCTGTTTATTTTCAACACAGGCGGCTAGAAAGTAAATTTATCCTCAAAAGGAGTGACCCGTTTAACGGTTCTACTTTACCTGAAAAAAGAAAAGTAGCTCTTTTACACTCACTTAGACTCAGCGGCCCACTTTCCATCCCAGTTGAGACGGGAAATGGCTATCTCTGCATTGTCAACCACCAGCTGTTAGTTACACGCTCATCTTGAACCCATCACTGTGGCCACATGGTAGTTCACATGCCTTGGAACTTCCTGGGAACAGTTCAGCTTCTACCTCCAAAACCTCACTGACTAGAGGTAAGCAGGCTGATTCCCGCAAAGAAAAATGTGGATTTTGCTACTAAAAGAAATGAGGAGAAACTCCCAGAAGGCATACACAACAGAGGTCCACCACAGAAGGTGACAACATAAAACCTGATCAGAGAAACTCACCATGTGATGAGTTGAGTGGGAGGAAACATTCAGACAGAGGAAGCAGTAGGACAAAAAGACACTAAAAGGGACTAATAGAAGGTCTTTACCTCTGCAGGGGCATGAGCCAGGGGAGCAGTGTGCCTTCAGATGAATTTGAAAAGTCAGCAGTAGTTAGATCATAGAATATTCTACGCCAAGGACACAGGACCCATTACCATTCTTCCTTTTCATAACACGTGACAAATTTCTTTGGAGATCTTTTAGTCTTCCCTCCCATCAAGATGTACTTTATAAATGTTTGAGATTTCAGTTATTTTGTTCCAAAAGGGACAGACTGTCTTTACCTGAAAAGTGGCAAAATATCACACCATCACATCTGACTTGGAGAGGTTTAATGTTCTTTAACCAATTTTTTGAAAGGAGCGTTTGTTTTTAAGATGTAATGAATGCATCAGGTCGCTACTGTTTAGACCGATTTAGAGCTCCCTCATCAAATTTTAAATTTTCATAAACATTCCCAATGCATAACATGCTGCCAAGATTTCTGAGATTCATTCAGAACAGGGCATTTCATTTTATTTATTGATCTGTGGATATGAAAGTTGGCCTGTATTAGCTGTCTTTAGACAATTATTCAAAAACTTTTTTTTTTTTTAGTTTTAATTTCTTTTTATTTTATTCATTTTAGAGAGGAGACACAGAGTGAGAGAGAGAAGAAGAGAGAGAGAGAAAGGGGGGAGGAGCTGGAAGCATCAACTCCCATATGTGCCTTGACCGAACCAGTGCAGGGTTTTGAACTGGCAACCTCAGTGTTCCCAGGTCGATGCTTTATCCACTGCGCCACCACAGGTCAGGTTCAAAAACTTTATAAATTAGATTGCATCAATCTGGATCTCGAACATTTGCGATGATTTTTTAGCATTTCGTTTGTCTATCTCTTAATATCTAGCCAGCTTAGACTAAAGTCTTCTCATGTTGAATAGCATGGTTATGCATTAAAATGAATGGAGGAAACTTGACAATGTGTGTGTGTGTGGGGGGGGGGGTATTTGATCACCAGATCGCACTTTTCCCAATAATAGAAAAATGCTTCTATTGAAAACAAGACCTGTGGTGGCGCAGTGGATAAAGCGTCGGCCTGGGAACACTGAGGTCACCAGTTCAAAACCCTGCACTGGTCTGGTCAAGGCACATATGGGAGTTGATGCTTCCAGCTCCTCCCCCCTTTCTCTCTCGCTCTCTCACTCTGTGTCTCCTCTCTAAAATGAATAAATAAAAAAAAAGAAAAGAAAACAAGAAAGAACCATGTCATATGTGACTGACAGCTGGTTCTCTTGGGAGCTGGATGTCGTGACTTAGGGCTCGTAGCACTGGAGGTCACGTATGAGAGGACTGAGCTAGTGACCCTGGAAGGTGGCATTGCCATATTCCCACTGTATTATTACATTTGCCCGTCATATTCCCACCGCAGGGCTCTGGCCAGCTTCCCACTAATGAAGGCAGAAGCCCACACTAATCTATTATGAGTTTTTTCTTCACTGGAGATTTATTTTGGTTTTGCTGTTGTTATACTTAATGTAACAGATGCTCCGGCATTTTGTCACATAATACCACTGTGAGCCTCATGTTATCCTTAAAACCCTACAAAATTTTAGACAGTCTCTATGAAATAATTCTCTTCCACTTTGGAATATTTTTTATCTTCAAGGAGGCCTTTTTCTCGCTATTTGTGATAGTACATTAAGACGAAAGCTATGTTATAAGGAACTGTTTACTCACATATTTTATAACTTTGGAATGAACTGCTGTTGAAAGATAATTACCCCCGAGTTGGAGTCAGGGAGTCTACACATCTGCTAGAAAAGAATATAAAACATTCCTTTTGATTTTTTCTTCACTTCTGCCCCCAATTTATAAGCAGGACTCCATGAGAATAGTAGATGCACTTAGGAATATTCTAGAGACATGTTGTAGTCCTAATTTTAATCAAATGTGTTTGAGTCACAGTCAGATGCCTAAAGTATACGCTCTGTGTGATTCTGGGAGAGGGAAGTTGGATAGTCTTCTTTGAGGATCCTTTCATGATTAGCCTAAAGAGATATGACACGGGATGTTTCCCAGGGTCTGTCACCTGATCTTGGATGTACTTCCGAGACTAAGGTTTATCCATAGTCAGTGTAGGGGTGGACGATTAGACCTGACATCTCCCAAAGCAGCCTGCCTCCATCTGCCTCTGTCACTAATGGTACATTCACCTGACTCTTTGTCTTCATGGGCCAGGAAAGGGCCCCTTGTCCTGTTTACTGTCCTGTCACCAAACAGAACGGCACAATGGAAAGTATCCCTTCATGTGCTAAAAAGCCTCTAGCAACGATGGTTAAACAAACAAAGCATTAGGTTGCCTTTCAAGCTGACCTGGCCCTCTCTCCTAATTGTGTGGAGAGCTGATTGACAAAATTGATGATCCCTAAGGATCAATTTCCTCCACTACGGGTTATTACTCAGCACAAGAGATCTAAGAGGCCACAGGTTAGATTCCAAACTCATTGTTCAGCCGTTCAATGAACTGGCATCAGCCTGCCTCATACCGCACCCACCTCTACCCTTGGAGATGTCCCTTAGCCACGGTGCTCTTCGCAGGAGCACAGGGCATTTGCCCACCTCCTCTGTCACTCCATCTATAGCCCACGCCAGCTGCTCTCTCGACCTTTGGCATTTATTACTCACATCCTTTTTATAGTGTCTCTGTGTTTGTTTGTTTTTTGTTTGTTTGTTTGTTTGGGGTTTTTTTTGCTTGCAAGTAAAAGAAAACGCAAACCAAATTTGCTCAGGCCGAAAGAAAGCGAGTGAGAGAGAAAAGAATGTGTTGGTTCTTACAGCTGAACAGAGTCAAGGGGGGTTATTGATTTCAGGCACATCTTGATTCAAGATTCAAATGCTGTACCTGAGATCCAGTTTTCCTTGTCCATTTCTCAGTTCCATATCTCCAGTGTTGATTTCATGCTGTGGTCCCACCTGAGCAGAAAGTGATGGCTCCCAGGGCTCTACCTATCCAGCTTCCCATGCAGTAGGAGACAAGAAGATCTTGATGCCATGCTTTCAGTCAAAATCTCATTGACCATGGATAGGACAACATGATCAGCTAATTGACCTGAAGTAAGCCACGAGTTTCTATTTGGTGGGGAGGGGGGGCGGGGAGGGGGGTGGAGTCAAGTCTATCAGAGCACATGGGGGGAGTGACGTCACAGGAGAAGAGGGAATGGATACTGTTAGCAGAGATGCCAATGTGCGCTAGGGGCTGGTTGCCCTACCTAGCGATAAGAGGACCAACATCCAAGCTCTTACTTCGGCGCTCTCCCCAGGGCTCTATGCCATATGCTAGATTTAACAGTTGTATCACAAGGGCATCCAGCGATGGATAACCTCCCACAGAAACATTTTGACTAATATCACCAAATCCAGAAAAAGCAAACATTTTTAAAACTGTGGCTCATCAAAACTTGGCCTTGATGACTTTTTTCTTGTGTCTGGCAAACACCATCAGCTCGCAGTGGTTGCGACTATAGACACAGACTCTGTTTAGTCACCACGTGTTTTAACAGGTGCCCGACGCTGCCAAAGCAGATGGCCTGGCAGGATGCTGGCGGTTCCCTGGATGAAATTCCCATGTCTTCAGGAATGGACTTTTTTGGCTTCATATTGGCTTTTGGTTGCTGGGATGATGGCTCATTTATCATTTCTGATCCTGCTAGAGGGGTGGATTTCTCTTCCTGTAGTGAAAAGTCAGTTAGAAGGGGCTGGGGGGATTGCAGTCCTATAACTGGGAGTCTGGATGATAGAAGAGTACTATTTGTTTACTTACTTGATAAAATATATCTGATCTATGAGCTGAGCGAGGCGCTAGGAAAATAGAGGTGAACAAAGCAAGAAATGGTCCCTGTCCTGTAGACCTTACAGGTGAGTTGCAGGAACAGGCCCTCATCAAGTTACCTGTGAACAAAACACTCTGTGCTTCCCTTTATCTTGCTCCTATTATGTTTGCAATGATATCCTAGTGTCTGACTTCATTAACTGCTGTTTCTTCTTCCATTACGCTGAAGGTTCCACAAGCTCCTATTGGTTTAGTGTTGGATCCTTACTTTGAGCAACGTGCTTACCACTTTTAGAGTGCTTAAGACATATTTAAAGTATTTGTTGATTAAAAGGAAATTAAATGAATGAGTGTCTTATGCTAGGAAAATCATGAGCCTATTTTTATTTACACCCAATATTGTACCTCAGCTGAAATACAACAGGTTTTCTTTAATTCTATACATAAATAAAGATAACAAAAGTTTACTTGAACTTCTCTCAGTGATGATCCTTATATTCAAGATGGTTAATCCTAAGCATTTATATGATTAGAGTCTGTAAGAAAGGACCTACTATTTTTTCTGTCCAGGGCTTTTGATCTATTTCAGAGGGAGGCAGGAAGAGCTGATTTATTCACTCTTTCAACCATGTAGACTGGCCCTTATTGATTGCCAGGCATGGCTCTAGGACTCGAGACACAGAGGGAATGAGACTAACACCTTGCCCTCCTGAAACTTGTAATGCTGGAATGTTCTGTGCATGGGAAATATCTATGTATGTGGGTGATTGTATTAGTTTCCCAAAACTGCTGTATTAAATTACCAAAAATGTGGTGACTTTGTTGCCTCACAGTCCTGGAGGCCAAAAGTCCAAAATCAAGATGCCGGTAGGGTTGTTGTCTCTGGAAACTCTAAGGAAGAGTCCGTTCCACACCTCTCTTCCAGCTTCTGGCGGCTGCCGGCAATCCTTGAGGTCCCTTGGTTTGGGTCACTCTAATCTCTGCCTCTGTCTTCACATGGTCTTTGCATATGGATCTCTGTGCCTCTGATCTCCTTCTCCTTTCTTGCGATGACTCCTGTCATGTGATTTAAGGCCCGCCCACATCCAGGGTGATCTCTTCCCGAGATCCTTCACTTCACGATACCTGCCCCATTCTATTTCCAAATAAGATCACATTCACAGGTATCTGGGGTTAGGGCGTGAGCATATCTTTTTTTTTGGGGGGGGGGACACTATTTAACCCACTATAGGGGGCCTTACTGAATTCTACCACCTGTCCTCCTAACATTGGTTCCCTGCCCAGTGGCCTTCAGCTTACTCTCCCCCTTCCTCCTGTGGCGTGCCGATCAGACCTCTGGACCTCTTGTCCACCCCAGCCACCCTGGTTCTGCGAGCTGGTGCCCTGCTCTAGCCAGTCTCAGACAGAAGAAAAGAACCTTAATGACACAAGGTCAGTGATTATTTGGTTGAATGACTTTTAAAACTTTGCAAACTGAAATAAAATTTTCATGTGAAGAAATCACCTTGAGACCTTAACAAACTTTGTTAAAAGTCCATGGCTTTAAAGGAAAGAAATAACATGTTTTAGCAGGAATGACTAGTTTCTGATGGATGGTTTGCTATTGTATTGCAATTATACATTTTTTAAAATCTAGAGAAATTATCTACATTTGAGAATAGAAAGAAATCTGTGATCAAATTTCTGAGGCTGACCAAGCCCTGACACTAGATGTCACATAAATTAGGCACTCACATCAGCTATGGACCTCTCAGCTAATTTAGAGAAGTGATCTTCAAAACACTGTCAATATTTCCAAGTTTACAATCACACCTTTGACTGTTGACTTAAAGCATCTATCTAGTTTGGTTCAGGCTACTGGTGATGTTTACACTTTGGAATCTATTATGCATAGAAAAATTAGGGATTATCTTTGACCTGGGTACCACATATTCTTATGCAAAACTAAGTAGGGTTATTTATTCATTTAATCAATTCCATGTGTTTGCTATCATTGTCACCATGTAGAGCAGATCTGATTTCTGCTGAGGTCAAACCAACATCGTCCTGTGCTTGGGGATGGTGGGTGTGATTGTGAACACAGTCTGGTTGCCATTCAGACAGCATTAAGCCTTCCTGACTTTGGCCACACAATGGCATCTTTTCCCCCATCCCCCCTGCACTCCCCATCTACCCCCCCAAGAGGTCATCTACCATTCAAAGAAAGGATCAAGAGAAAAGTTTTCTTCTTTTGCAAAGTAAAACACAGGGCCTAATATGAAGGGAAAACTCGACTTTGCATTTGCTGTTTAGCTCAGTCTGGCACACGTAGAAGAAGAGAACATGGACATTGGTGAGGAAAGACCTGTGAGTATTGCCACGGGTACAACAGTGACCCAGAGAGATGCCACTTAATTCTACAAAGTTGTGCTAACATCAGTGCTGTGTCCCAGGCACTGAATTAGGCTCTGGTAATGCAAAGATGAACTGTTTACGTATTTGGTTAGCCCTCTGGGAGTTCTGACACACAGAAGAGACAGACAGAAAGAGAAACAGAGAGGGAGAGAGAGAGAGAGAGGAGAAAGAAAGAATGTGACATGGTATGAGGCACATATAAGGGCCAAGGGGATGTGGAAAAAGAGCCGTTGATTCTGTGGGGCAGAGGCTGGGATGGAATTGAGGGGGAGAAAACAGAAAACGTTCAGAGAAGTGTTTAATATTTATTATTTTTTCTCCAGGTAAGCTTTCTTTACTAAATAGACAAGAAATATTATTTTTAAACCTTGGTATCTAAAAAATATATATCTTCGAGATTTTTTTAAAGCTATAGTGCAGAATAGAAGTACATCAGTTGTGTACCTTTAAATATTAAAGATTAAAATATAGAAAATGCAATCTACTAAAATATAATAAAAATGAATAGACTAATTTTTGGATTGGATACTTTTAGGTTTGGATTGGATGCCACTTTTGGTTCTTGTCTGATGAAGTATATTAAAAATCAGTAAGTAGAATATTTGAGTAATACACAAAAGTTGAGTCCACAGCTGTAAATCTAGTGCCTTAAACACAGAATTCAGTACCATAAAATTTAATTAAAATTTTATTTTTCGACCTGACCTGTGGTGGTGCAATGGATAAAGTATCAACCTGCATTGTTGAGGTCGCCAGTTCAAAACTTCGAGTTTGCCTGGTCAAGGCACATATGGGAGTTGATGCTTCCTGCTCCTCCCCACTTTTCCCTCTCTGTCTTCTTTCTGAAATGAATAAATAAAATCTTTTAAAATAGTTACTTTTCATGCCTAGGAAAATTGCAAAAAATAATTAATATTTATTATTTCTGAATAATGTGATGACTAGGGGAAACATCTTTTTATCATTTTCTATATTTTTAAAGTCTTTTGTACAACTTTTGCATAACTTTTACAATTAGAAATAAAAACTAAATTTACAAAAAAGCTGCAGAGGACAATCTTTTAACATTCCTCTTCTCAGCTAAAGAGGCTCAGTATAAACACTTTTTCTTTCAGCGCCAGAAATCACGTGACAATTGAATGGACATTTTTGCCAACACACCTGCACTGGACGGCTTAAGTTGTTTTCCAGTTTAATTTTCTCTTTGTGACATGTCCAGTTCTATTTGGAAAATTCTTTACTTTAGTCTGATGCAGAAATTACTAAAAGATGCCAATTTCATGGGGCTGCTCTTACTTTCTATATCCCAGGCAGAATTTTCTGGAACTGTAAACAGTTCCCCAAAAGAGGAGCACTGGTTGTGAACTGTCAGGCGGTTTGCAGGTGGATACTGAGTTCCAAGTCTAGGGAACATTCTCATGGGTGAAGGAGTTTTACAGGATATCGTATGGCATAACCAATAGTGTAAGAACATTCCAGAGGCTGAGGAAATGATAAGTAGGGGAGAGGACTGAATTCTCCTTCTCGCACATGGTTCCTTTGTGGCCAGTCTTTATCAGAAGAAAAGAGCAGGTGCAGGGGGAGTGGCCCTCAGAGTGGGCTGGATGTGTTCAACATCTTTTCAGCCAGCACCGGTGACAGGGACAGGATGCCAGGTGCATTGAAAAGCAGAAAGAAAATAACACGATAGACTATATCTCACAAGTTTTAAGGACAAAGGTCCTCCCTCCTCACTTCTACCAAGCAGAAACCATAAATTACAGGTGAACATTCAGAAATTACTTCTTAATTCAAATTAAATTTTACCAAGTTGGCTGCAGAATTTTAAATATGTTAGGTACTTAGTGACCATTGATCTCCGTTAAAAGGTACAAAGAGACTCTATACATTTCTTCATAACAAAGAGTTTTACTGACTTGACTGCATCCATCGCAGTTTCAAAGGCAACTCTGTATTCAGGTAGGTTCTGGGAGGTGTGAGAGAACTCGATGAGTGAATTTCCCTAACATTATTACGGCTCAAACTAGGCACTATCATCATCAACAACATCATCATCACCATCACCATCTTTATCCTTATCTAAATCATTCTTTGAATGATGGAGAAAGTGCTGTAAAGCTAGCTCAACCCCTCTTTTCAGCCCCTGTCCTAGTTCCCAGCCCCTGCCCATTGTGTTGGGTTTATGGTCAACAGCTGCACGTTGCTGGCTCATAGTCAACCTGTTCCCAATTATGACCTCCACCACCTCCCTGTCTTGCAAAAGTTCATATTTAAGATCCATGTGCAAGAATCAAAGATGTTTCCTCCAACTAAGAAGAACTCGCCTGCCTGACAAGACTTTAACAGACTCCTCATCCAATTGCTGTTAGGAATCAATCTAAGTTAACTAACACGTGCCCTAAAATGATAATACCTCCTCAGATAGCAAAAGGGTGATGATTACTACTCAGAAGAGAAGATACTAGTTATTTTCTGGAGACTAGTTATTTATATGGGTGAAGATTAGAAAAGATCTCAAGGGACTGATTATAGATACTAACCAACAAGAGGGATATTTTTCCCAGTTTCTTTTCAATTTTTCAAGTTTTCCTACAAAATACAAAGCAAATGGGGGGTGGGAGAGATACGGAATACTGATTATTTATTTGACACTCTATTAGCAATCGTGAAATAGATTGCAGCCATTCCTATGTCTAGTAAATGAGCAAGCAGAATGAAAATATAAAGCAGCCAGATAGAGATATTAGACAATATGCTAAAAATATTAACACCCGGAGGAATGTATAAAAAAAAGTTTCTTCTTTTCTGAGACTCAACATTGATATGTTTTTCTCATTTAGGTTCACTAAGTAATGTTTATTATTAATCCAAATTCTCAATATTGAAGGGGAGGTATTTCCCATATGGCTGACATGCTGCTCTGTAGGCTCATAAATTTGGAGGAGCTTTGATTAGCACTGACAGAAAACCCTTTGAAAACATATGGCTGTATATACATCATGTCATTTCTAATAAGATGACACATACTTCTTTGCTTTTCCCTAATAAGATGAGTTCAGTTGTATTTAAGAACCATGATAATACTTTGCTGGTTTTTCTCTAGAGGAGAGAAAAATTGAGAATGAATAAACTATTTTGTGTTTCAGCAGACCCTGAAAGCATAGCAAAGAGTTTGTGGAAATTAAAAAAAAAAAAGAGTCCTATCTCTAATTGAATTTTATAGACCCAACTAACATGTAAATGGGGAGTGTTTTTTGACAACGCATGCGCAGTTCCTTCTTGGTTACTCTGGTCCTGCATTCTGTCTGTCTAGCTGAGTAGGATCCATCTCTTTCTCGCCAGGTTGAGAGCGGCTTTCAGACTATGGTGGCTCCAAAAACATCCTCATGCTTGGTAGCTTACATTGTCAGAGGAACCACTATCTTTGCTTCTTGGACTGATTTGTTTCTATTTCTTCTGAAACCCAGTGCAATAAATCCATTCTGAGAATTCCGACATGAGCTATTTGAAGAATACTTTAAAATATAACAAATATGAAAAACAAGTTGACAACTCGTACTGAGAACCTTAAAGAATAAAGAAAGTCAATGCCATTTGACCCAGAGATTCCTCTTTTAGAAATTCACCATAAGGCCTGAGCAGGCGGTGGCGCAGCGGATGGAGCGCCAGACGGGGATGTGGAAGACCCATGTTCGAGATCCCAAGGTCGCCAGCTTGAGCGCGGGCTCATCTGGCTTGAGCTAAAAGCTCACCAGCTTGAGTCCAAGGTTGCTGGCTCGAGTGAAGGAGTCATTCGGTCTGCTGAAGGCCCACGGTCAAGGCACATGTGAGAAAGCAATCAATGAACAAATAAGGTGTCGCAATGAAAAACTAATGATTGATGCTTCTCACCTCTCTCCATTCCTGTCTGTTTGTCCCTATCTATCCCTCTCTCTGACTCTCTCTCCGTCTCTGTAAAAAAAAGAAAGAAATCCACCATAAGGAAGCAATGTGATATGTGAAAAGATTTTATTATCAAGGATATTTATGATAGTATTATAGCAAAAAATCAGAAAAAAAATTAAATCACTATAGAATTGAAGATAGTTCAATAAACGTTGTGGATCAATAATAAATCATTTGCAGGCTACAGGATAATAATAAAAAATTGAAGCAAAACTGCTAGAGCATATTTGACCTCAGTATCCAGTGAAATACATACAATTTGTTTTTAGAGAAGGTTAAAACTTCAGCAGCAGCAATTAAACAAGGAAAGGGTATAAATTTATGTCACAAGCTACCAAAGGTGGTGGCTAAAGGAGAAAACAAGTGATTCTGCTATGCCAGGACCCACTGTGCCCCTACTCAGCACCAAAGAAAGTGGGGTGATTCCTTTATACATTCAATTTGTAGAGAAAACTTAGGGAGTGAGTAGGTGACCTGCAGAAGACACTTACAGAACCCATTTCAAATCGGATCCCATACATACCACACGAATAACAGCAGAGGAGGGCAGGGAGGTACCAAGCTCAACCATGCCCACTGTGCCAGTGAGGAAACAAGCTAGCGTTTAGGGTACTTAATACGGCCTCAGAAGGAAAAACAGAACTAAGTTCTCAGGAACAAAAGCTTCCTGTATTTTCTTATTTCACCCCATACTGTTAGGCTGGAAACACACACCAGATTCCCATCAAACTCAGGAAAACACAAAGGGGTCCCAGAAAAGATGAGAAGGTCATAAAGGAGAAATCGCCCGCACCGTATTACAGCAAAGAAGTCTGGGCAACCGTGCAAATATCCGTTAGAAAAGAGAGAATACTCATTTTCAGCAATAAGATGGATAAGGTTCGAGAATCTATTGCAAAACATGACGACTGTAGTTGATAACAGCGTATTATATAACTGAAATTTGCTAAGAGAATAGAACTTAAATGTTGTCATGAAAAAAAGATAAATACAGTGTGTCTGTAAAGTCATGGTGCACTTTTGACGAGTCACAGGTCAAAAGTGCACCGTGACTTTATGGACACACTGTATGTAAGGTGATGATGTGTGTGTTAATTAACTAGAGAGTGGAAATCCTTTTATACCAAATATATAGACAGATAATAGATAGATAGATAGATAGATAGATAGATAGATAGATAGATAGATAGATAGATAGATAGATAGAAAGATAGATAATAGATGAATACATACATACATAAGAAAGAATAAAACAACAAAAACACAGATGAGAAAATACCATCTGGAATAAACCCAACAGAAGAAATCATTAAAACTGATTGTTTCATGCTATAGATAGAAGAGCTTCATGAAAAGTTATTAAAATAAAATAGCAGAATGAGAATAATAAAATAACATTGATAAGAAAGCCAAGCCTGGAGTAGTAATTAAAACATCAGAAGTACAACAACGTCATTGCAATGCATTAGAATCAGCAAGGAAAGGAAGAAATGTAAATAAAACTTACATTGCTGGACTGGAGAACCCTGTGAGATCATCATAGTGAGGGCAGAGGAAAAAGTAGAGAGTGCGCAATCGGAAAGAAGGAGAGGGGGAAGATCGTCCAACATGAGAATACTTGGTCCCCCTGAAGCAATGCTCCAAAGGAATAGGACACGTCCTTCTGAGACTTAGCAATGACAAACAAAGGTCTTTGAAAGGAAGAACTAGGTCTGCATATTGAAAGGGCACATTATGTTCCAGGAAAAAGATGAGTCCACGTGGAGATGTCTTGGTTAACACAGCAAACTCGAGAATTTTTCAAGCCACCAGGGAGTAAAAGAAGCCCCAGCAGAGGGGAACTATGAGGTTGGTCTCAGACATCCTATAAAGAGTTAATGTCAAAAAAATGATGAAAACTTTTCTTTTCTTTTTATTTTTTTAGATTTTCCTTTTTTTAAAACTGATTTTTAGAGATAGGGGAGAGATAGAGAGAAAGAAAAAGATGGGAGAAGCAGGAAGCTTCAACTCATAGTAGTTGTATCCCGTATGTGCCTTGACCAGGCAAGCCCTGGGTTTTGAACTGGCGACCTCAGCATTCCAGGTCAACGCTTTATCCACTGCACCACCACAGGTCAGGTGGAGAACTTTTCAAAAGATTCTGAAGAAAAGAAAATAATTTTCTAAAATGTTAAATCAAAGCAATTTATTGTTTGCGTTTAACAGTAAGACAAATATTTTCAAACATGAAAAAAAAATCAGTGAAATATAATACACTCAACCCACTTTTGAAAAGAATTTCCAATAGAGGGAACCAGCCAACCAAGAGATGAATCAAATACAGAATTAGGCACAGAGAAACTGTAGTTAAAAAGACTGGTGACAAACAATGAACGCCACCAGTCCCAGGGTCAAAGTCAGAGTTTAATTGCAAAGTAAATTTTGTACGTTATTAACCTGGATAAAGTCTACAAAGCAATATAACCCATTAAATCAGGTGGGTTGGGGAGAGTTAGAAAGAAATATAAAGGAACCAATCTTCATAGTAGATGAACAAAATGCGTGATTTAAAAAACTTGACTGCAACCTCTTAATATTTTCATAATGTTTATTTTAAAATTTAGAATGATCACTTCAGAAACAATATTTCTTTTTTTAATTTATTGATTTTATTAATTTTTAATTTTTAATGGGGTGCCTTTGATAAATCAGGGTACATATGTTCAGAGAAAACCTCTGTGGGTTATTTTGACATTTGATTATATTGTATACCCATCACCCAAAGTCAAATTGTCTTCCGTCACCTTCTATCTGGTTTTCTTTGCGTCCCTTTCCTCCCTCTCCGGAAACAATATTTCTGATGGTAGACACTAATCGGTGGTTTAGCATCCTTTTATGTTTCTTCGATTTCTTTTTATTCTGTTAAAAATAAGCAAAATGTATCTATAATATGCTAAATACAGTATGGTATTCTAAATTGGATCATGGAACATGAAAAAAAAAAGATGATAGTTAAAAACCTATCAAGAAATCTCAAGTTGGTAAAATCTCAAGAAATGCTGAAGTTCAGTTAATAGTAATGTACCAATGTTGATTTCTTTTTTTCCCCCCAAAGGTAAAATTTCTCTTATTTTTTATTTATTGATTTGAGGAAGAAAGAAAAGAGAGGGAGAGAGAGACATCATTTTGTTGTTTCACTTATTTAAGCATTCATTGGTTGATTCTTGTATGTGCCCTGACTGGGGATCAAACTCGCAACCTTGGCATATCAGGACAATGTTCCAACCAACTGAGCTATCCAGCTAGGACCCCAATGCTGATTTCTTGTATGTGACAAATGTACCATGATAGCATAAAGTGTTAATATTGGAGGAGTCCGGATGAGGAGTAGATGGAAACTTTCTGTGCTGTTTTTGCCCTTTTTTCAGTATATCTAAAATAGTTCCAACATAAAATGTCTCTTAAAAATATTATGCCTCATATCCATATATTTTTTAATTCATATCTCTGTCATGAATAAAGTATAAGATAGTGTTTATCAAAATTTAGCCCTGGCTATTCCTAGGTCTTTGGCTTCAGGATGACTTGTAACTTTTGTTTTGTATACTTTTCGTATTGTTTGAAGTTAACCATAGACAAAGTTTATTTTTATTATAAATATTATTCAAAAATTTTAAGAGAAATAAACAAAATAGTGTAATATATGAATATTAACAGGAAGAATGCATATGATATAATTTTTGTGAGAAAAGAAGACAAAAAATAGTCATCATTATTTTGTGTTTTAAATAATATTAATGCAAAACAACTTGAAGGAACTACATTAAACTATTGCCTGTGCTTGACTCTAGCTGAGTAAATTTTATTTTCTTCTTTATACATTTTTGATTTTTGCAATGGTGGAAACACTGAGTATACACTTAGAATAACTGACAAATAAACATTACAGTTTTACTGTTATTCAATGAAGTTGAGACTGGCAGTCGGTGAGTCAACTGGAAAAGTTAATTAAGGCAGTGAATCATAAAATGTGATGCACACATACCTTAAAGATTTAATTTTAACCTGAAACATATGGATGCTCACTCACTTGCCACTCTTTTGATGTTGAGCCAAGCCCTTTCTTTGTGTCGGGGTCGACAGATCTGAATTCCCTGTGGCCTTTCTTTCAAAGCCACCCAGAATGCCTCATCCAGAAGCTCCAGTTTGGGTTCCTTGAAGGCAGAAGGAGACCTTAAAACACTTACACAACATTTGTTTCTACAGTTTTACTCTCCCCCCCCCCCGTCTTCTGTGGGTTTTACATGCGCCTCATTGGAAATTGATCGAAGCAATCTGTCATTACCAAACATCTCATCAGTTCACGCAACAGTGATGTCAATAAAAAGCATATAATGCTAGCATGACTAACATAAAGAAGTCTGGGAACACGGGTGGCTTCCTCCTGGTTATCACAGCTGGTCGGGATAGAAGTCCAGGGACTTGCTAGAGAGTAGCGTTAGCCTCAAACAGTGTGATGTTGTGGGCATCTGCTGGGAGGTCCTACAGAAAAAAAAAACAAAACGGGAGCTTTACCTCATCCAACAGGCTGATGAAATGAGCAAGGTTATGAGAGATTCTACAGATAAACATAGAAATGGCAGACTCAAATCCAAATCTCACTACCTTAAGTGTAGCAGGAGGAGGCTAGCCTCAGCTTTCTTCCTGGTCTGCTATTCTCTCCACATCTTACACTGGAAAGCTATGATACCCTCAGATGAGTCCTTCAACATAAGGTACAGATGAATGGCAAGTAGGTCATTTGGGCCTTTACTAGTTGGCCCCACTGTGTAGATTGGTAATAATACTTCCATTATACAGAGGAAGTAAAAAGTACCCAAGACCTTTGGCTACTAATTGATTCAGGATTCACACCCAGATCTATGTTTTAACTCAAAGTGTACTGTTCTACCCTTGTATCACAGGGCCTTCGTTAATGGTAAGGCATTAATGATTAAATAAATAAGGATAAGAAAGTGCACAAATTAGGCACATGATAAATTGTCATCTATATTTGTCAATGTAAAATAATTCTGCTGCCCTAACATCTGATAATATGTCCTTATTTATTTTTCTGAGTCAAATCATTAGCTATGCAGAAATAGTGTGATTGCTATGCTATATACCTCTACCTATATATTTAGAAGAGTTCATTTCTAGCTTCCTGTCTGTGGTCTGTCCCACAAGAATCCTATTTATTTTAGGACTGCCCTCATCCCAAATGTCTTAATTTCTGTGGTTCCAGCTTACATTATTAGCCTGAAGGGGAGCAGTGGGAGACCTGACCCCTTTGCTAAATGCTGTATCAACTACCCATGGTGTTTTCTAGATTTGCATCACTTCTGCATCACAAGTTTCATCTCTTTGCCCTCTTACCAGCTTATATTGATTGTCATGGATTTTTTTCTTAATATAATTTCTCCACATTATTCTTCCTTTTTACAGATAAATTTCACCAAGGAGTTGTCTAAATTTGATTTCCAATCCCCTACTTGGTCTTCTGTCATTTTCAGCATTTAAGATCACCAATATTTGCCATTTATTTTTTCAAATCCAATTGTTTTCTGTTCTCATCTTTCTTGACCTCTTGGGAGCAAGCAGTTGGCCTATTTGACCATTCCTTCCTTCTTAAGATGCTTTCTTCTCTACAAGTCCAAGGCATCATGCTTTCCACCCCATCTCACTGAACCCTCCTTGTGTCCTCCCCAACCTCCCTCTTGCTCAACTCGAGATGTTGAAGAACCCCAAGGTTCTGTTCTACATCTTAAGTTGACCTCATCCAGGCGACTGGCTTTAAATACTATCTCTATGCATGTGATGCCCACACTCATTTCTTCTAACCCTTCGCTTGCTGAGCTCCATGTCCATCATCCTATTTGCCATCTCCACTTACATGTACAACAGGTATTTCAAATCTAACATATACAACATGAACCTTTGATTACTCCTAGTCAGAATCTACTCACCACTCCAAGTCTTGCCCAATGGGTACATGATATCACAATTTTCTAAGTTGGTTAAGTGAACTACATAAGATGGCATTCTTAATATTTAATTTAATTTTTTTTTTACAGGGACAGAGAGAGAGCCAGAAAGAGAGAGAGAGAGGGATAGATAGGGACAGACAGACAGGAATGGAGAGAGATGAGAAGCATCAATCATCAGTTTTTCATTGCAACACCTTAGTTGTTCATTGATTGCTCTCTCATATATGCCTTGACCGTGGGCCTTCAGCAGACGAAGTAATCCCTTGCTCAAGCCAGCAACGTTGGGTCCAAGCTGGTGAGCTTTGTGCTCAAGCCAGATGAGCCCATGCTCAAGCTGGTGACCCCGGGGTCTCGAACCTGGGTCCTCCGCATCCCAGTCTGATGCTCCATCCACTGCACCACCGCCTGGTCAGGCTAAGATAGCATTCCTGATATCTATCTTCCTCACCCCAATCATATTAGTTCATCAGAAAATTTTATCAGCTATCAGCTTTACATCTAAAATGTCAAGTGACTCCCTGCCTCTCCCCATAGCCAGAGATAGTCCAAGTCAATGTCATTCTCCCCTGGCCTGGTGTGGTATAAAGCCTAAAGGTAAGGCCCAATATTATGGCTTGGCTTGACATCTGGTGACACTGAAAAGACCTCAGATGGCCTAACAACAGGGGCAAGTTTCTCTCCCCATTCTGCTCCTTTGGATAAGTTCTCTCCAAACGAGTATCCTTCTCAAGGGGTCAGGCAGTTCCTGCCTATCCCCAAGTAGCAACGTTCAGTTTCCTGCCAGCCAAGAAGTACTCAGACAAGCCAGTCACATCCTCCTGTGGGAACCAGGGGGCACCTCACCCACTTGGTACTATAGAACGTGCTCCCACAGCCCTTGGTTGTCCACTCTGTTCCCAAGTGCAAGTCCACACGGCCCTGCATGGCACATGGCATCCTCCCCTCCCAAGCTGTGAGCATATGTGACTAATATACTTCTAACTCATCTCCCTACTGTCCAGTGCCATGTGAACTATCTTCATTAATCGAGGCTAGAATCTCCCCTTCTCCCACCAACACTGTAAAAGGAGGTGATTAAACCCACCCGCCACAGAATTCTCAGTTCAAGTGTTTTCTCTCTGAGAGGTCTCTTTTGACCACCCTCTATCTCATGATCCTCTCTTATTTCCTCCATGGTGTTTGTCGTTGTCTGAATGGTTTTATGTATGTATTTATTCACTCGCTCACTCACTCATTCATCTACTTATCTGCACACGTTTAGTCTTTGGCACATCTCACTAGGATGTGAGCTCCACATCCAACACCAGCAAATCCATCAGACCCACTTTTAAATGTGGCCCATGGGTAGATACTTTTTGCCATCAACCTAACCTTCATATAAGCCCAAGCCAGCGCCATCTTGTACAGGACTATTGCACTCACATCCTCATTGTTTCCCGGCCTCCACTCTTGTCCCCTATTTCTCCTTCCAGTATCCAGAGTGACCTTTTAAAGTGTGAGTAGCTCATGCCACCTCTCTGCCCACCAGCTCCTCCCCACACCTCATGGCTCCCCGCCTCACTCAGAGTCAACACCCGAGTCCTCATAATCACTTAGCAGGGTTGCTCGGTCCAGGACCCTGCCCTTGCGGACCTCATCTCCCACTCCCTGCCCTCCCTCCCCGTGATCCTGGCATCCTGGTCTGCCTGCTGTTGAGAGCTTTGTACTTTGCTGGTACTCTTCCTCTCACTTAGAAAACTCTTCCCCCTGATGACCATGTAGTAGCCTCTGCTTCCTTCTGCTCGAACGACACCACGTCAGAAAAGTCTGGGATTCCTACACCCTTCACTCTCCATCTGATATTTTACTGATTTGTTTATTGTCTGTCTACCCTGATAGATTGCAGGGGGTAGGAACTCTCTCCAGCTCACCACTGTGTCTCGAGAGTCTAAGACACTATTCTCAGCTCTCGATATGGGCTGTTATTTAATCCTTACAACAGCTCTATAGGGTAGGTGCTGTTCTTAGGTCTGCTCACAGATCAGGGAAGGGGAACACAGAGAGGCTAAGTCACTTGCTGTACATTACATATATAGTAAGCAGAGCCATCAGGATGCAAAACCAGGCAGTCTAACCTCACAGTGTGTGCTATTAACCTCTACAGATAAATGAACAATTTCTAAAATAGTTGTCAATAACCCCTCCTTGTGGTATTATCCTTAGGCCCATCCGTTCATGAGGATAAATAGTTGTTGCCCTTTCTAGTAGCTCTATTTGCTAATGCAGTAGAAAATAAAAATCACTAACCAATATTATATTATATAAATAGTACTACCTGAAACATCCATAAATATCACACTAAAACTTGATAAAAAAAATTAAACAAAAATTTTACATTTTAGTTGCTTACTTAATCCTCAGAAGGGTTAAAAGCTACTGATTTTCAAAAAGGAAACTTCTGTATTCTAATTTATGCATATCTATCTATCAACTGTCAGGAGGAATGCAAAAGGTCACCTCAGACTGCACCAATAGGTGTTTCATAAGCTAAATGGTGATCAAGAATTAGATCAGCCAAAAAGCCAACCTAGAAATGGAAATGAATATGCACTTTCAGCAAGCCATTACTCACAGGATATAAATTATAACCACTTCAAGATATAGTAGGTGTTCACTCAAGTTTCTCTGCGGGTTTTCATAGCCCTTAGCCTATTGTGTTTGAAGTAAAAGTTAATAAAAGTCCAGAAACAAACCTGAAAAGGTATGGGTACCAAGAGATTAATTCAAGAGTTTGTAGGCAAAGCTCCCTCCACCTTGAATGACTTGGAGCGTCCCTCCACATATGGTCATCAGGAGCGCTCTGCTGCAGGGACCCACAGCCTCTGAGCTTCACCACCTCCTCCCGCAGGAGGGGGAAAAGCTGCCGTCTGTTGTGGGCTCTTGGCAGCAGGTACAACACAGCTTAAGCGTCCCTTACACCGCTAGGGAGGCTCTGCGACCTGTGGTCCATCTGGAAAATCGTTTTCGCAGCACAGCCAGGCTCACGAAGGTAAAAGGCAGAAAGCGACTCCTTGGACCTGACAGGCTTTGAGAACAGCAGCAGGTTTGTCAACAGAGTGCAGAGAGGAGAGCAGAGAGTCGCCAAGATCGGTTCAGTCAAAAGCAACACTCTTCCCTGAGTTCTGACCAATTCCCCTTCCTTATACCCCACCCCCAAGATAAAAAACAAAAGTGTTGACCAGCATACGTGACAACACAGTCATTGGTTGACTTCACTCCGGGGAAAAACAGCCTCAGACTCCTGGTCTGGGGATCTAAAGGTTACTAGAATTTCAGAGCTGAGCTGTTGGGAGGAAGCCCAGTGCAAGTGGCTGACGCCCCACAGGGATGTCACTGCGGGAAAAGCTGACATTAAAATTGAACAAGGGCAGAAGAGTCATGTTGTACCTTGGAGCCAGGCAGGTAGCCCCAACTAACAAATGAAGTTCCCATGAGAGGCGAGACCCAGCAATTTTCACTTCATTCTTTTCCAATATATAACAAATGCTCCGACCTGATGTGATATTTAAACCCTTACAATACAATATTATGGAAACGCAAATGCCGCCCAGCAAGGACTTGTCCGAAGGGGTTGCTACATCGGAGGTCAACTCTGGAGTTTCAGAGTCAAGTGGCTAATTGTTACCTAACTACAGCAAGAACCCCAATAATGATTCCTTGAGCCCAGAACAAAGCCCAATTTAAGTGTCAGGGAACTCACCATTGGAGTGTTCAAGGTAGAGAGTGGACAATCAGTAAAGGTCTATGGAATTATGCCCACATTTAAAATAGAGTTAGAGAAATCCAGGACTTGGTTTATGGGATGATTCTATATTTAAAATCTGGGTGGCATTCTAAAATTATTGCATAAGGCTCAGAATTAAACTCTTCTCCAATGAACTCTGTTAACACCAGCGAGAGGGGGCCCAGTTCAGCTGGTCTTCCCACCAATCCCAATGTTCCTGTTCCCACCAGGCACCATGTGACAGAAGCCACTGCACAGCCACGAGGACCCTAAGACCGGAACGAACCCCCAGGAAAGCCTAGCTTGCAAACCTTTACTATCCAACATGCCATGTCTTCTTGACCCAACTATTTTTAGTGCTTCACCTGGAGTGTCCACTCATATGCTTGAGGCAATGTTCCATGTGTACCTTGGAAGGCCACCGAAACACAGACTGTCACAATCCAGAACTACGGGGACCTGATGTCCCTGAGAGCAATCCTCAACCAGTGGGAGGTGGGGATCGGTGAATGAGTGATCTCGCCTCGCCTGTCCTTCCTTTTGGAAAATTCTGTAGAAGCTCTAAATTCTGCAAGTGTCTTCCAAGGAGCCCCAGGAGGACGGAGCCTCAGTTCCCACAGCAGCAGTCAGCGTGTTTACTGCCATGCGTGTTGGTTTTTCTCTCTTCTCTGCCTCATTTCCCTCGCCCTCACTTCTACCTCCTGGGGTCCCCACCCCAAATAAACTCTGTGTACGTCAATCCTTGTCTTAGCCTCTGCTTTCAAAGGAACCCATATAAAACATCAGCCAAAAGACAAAAAATGGGAAAACGAACATACACACACACACACACACAAATACACTCACACACAATCATACACGATCCCCGGACTGAGACCGGCGGCCTCTACCTCTGATCATTTCTGCCATTTAAGCCAACAAATCCTCTCTCCTCTTTTGTTGCCCTCAAGGTCATTGGATTAGGTTTCTCATCACTGGCAGCAATAGAAGTCTCAAATAAGACACGCACTTGGACATCTCAAACAAATAGATGGAAACACTTCCCCACTAACTCTTTGGCTGGCAACATCTTCCTAAGTCTAGCACATAGCATGACGCCTGGCACAGAGTAGGCTCTAATCACATGCATTAAATAGATGAATCTCTTATGTGTTTTTACTTCCTTTGTTGAAAAGAGGCAAGAAGAGAGCTGGCTATTTTTATAGACAATGTGGTGAGGACTTGCAGGCCCCCAGCACACACTATTATGGCCACGCTGGAAATAGCCCTCAACTTGCCCCCAGCACCTCCAGCCACACCGATGTCCTCCAGAAATCCCAGACCTTCCCATAATCCGGCCAGCAAAAGATTAACACTGGACCAAGGCTCCAAGACAACATCCCTCCTGATTTGTCAGTTCTGGCCTCGCCAATTATATAATATTTGGAATATGACCCTTGCAAAAGAACTCATATTTTCACTCCCCGTGCTCTTTTAAAATTAATCCTCATAAAGCTCAACAGTAATGCAGCACAAAGTCCTTAACACAAAAGGAACGGCTTCCCTTCAGACCTACCATACTGCTAACGATTCAGAGAGAACAGCTTTCTAGATGGTCTCTGCGTGACTATTGATGTTTGCACAATAGGCCTGCAGATGTGGTCTTAGGCTGTTCATATGGCCACCTGATTCACTGGGAGATAACTGATCGGGAAAGCTTGTCCCTCTCTCGTCGGTATAACTCTTCCCGTGACTGGCAATGCGTGATTCTTCACATTTCTCTTACCCCACAGCTGGTGCCGTTTGATGGATTTTTTCTTTCTTTCTTCTTTTTTTTCATTTTTGGCACAATTAAAACTCCCATCTGTGTCCTAAGTCCAAAATAAGAAGTTTTAGAGTTTATTTTTTCCTGCATTTTCCTTCCCTGGTCTTCTTCAATTTTCAGAGATGGGCTGGTTCTCCAACTTTAAACTTGGCATAAGAGCCACATCTAATTATTGCTCTTGGGAGGCAACATAGGATATTTCCACTCTACAGTAGAAAGGAATGTCATGTTTGGGTTCCAAGTCAAGAGATCACATGCATTTGCACTCCTGGTGGAATTCTACAACAAGTGTGCCCAGAATTGGCGGAGCACAGAGGGCACGTTCCACGTGTGCAGATAGAGAGCTTCCAGAGAGTTTGGGGGAAAAACCCACTCTTGTATCTAACTGTCCATGGGCAGGATACAGTAAAATGCAGAATAAGAATGGCTGCATTTTAGACATTTCAACTAAAGAAAGAACCAGGTCTAGCCATCAGTTGATGAGAAAAAAAAAATTCTGCAAGAGGTTTCGCAGAAAGTAAGAAAATGGGAGAGGACAGCAGTAAGTTAGGGTAGTTTGCAATGGATTTCTGTTTCAGATGGGATTCCCCATCTGCTTGCTCCCTGGATACCTATCTACCGTAGTCTGGAAGAACCTTCTCTTCTGAGGACCCTCAGTTAATTTTCTGTTGTGGGTGTATGTGTGAAACAATAGGAATCCATTTCCTCCTGGCTCTGCAGACCAGAGGTCCAAAGTCAGTATCACTAGGTCAAAATCAAGGTGTCAACAGTGCCACACTCTGCTCAAAGGCCCCTTGCCTCTTCCAGCTGCTGGTGGCTGCCAACCCTCCTTGGCTTGTGGCCACATCACTCCTGGCTCTGCCTCTGAGATCACATTGCCTTATCCTCTTCTGTCTGAAATCTCTTTCTGCCTCCCCTTGTAAGGACAGTTGGAATGTCATTTAGGTCTTACTCGGATAATCCAGGATATCCCCAGTTCAAAAATCTTAATTTAATCACATGTGCAAAGTTTTTGCTATATAAGGTAGCATTCATGGATTACAGGGATTAGGACCTGGGCATTTTGGGAGGGCATTATTCAGCTTACCATAGACAGTATGGTAGAACCCTGGACCCCCTCCTGTGACCTCAGCACTTACTCTTCTGGTACATGCCAATGGCATTTAACTGCCTCTGGGTGCCCTCACTCAGCCAGCCTTAGGGTCAGGACAGGAGGACCCAGAGTTAGTGTCTCAGAGAGTGGTCTTCAGACAAATCCAGAAGAGGGTTGGAGGATAAATATCCAGCTTCCTCACTCCTTAGGTGAGACAACTCAGGGATGGATATTCTAAATTCTGATGGTTCTCAGTGAGATCAAGTGGCAGCTGTGCCCTGGGGTAGCCTGCTTGGTCATATGCTATTCAGGGGCTCCCTCCCACCCAGTACCCCATTCCCTCTCTGGCCAGGTTTCCAGGGACGGTGTCCTGCATGAACTTCTGGAATTCCAATCAGGGCCTGTTTCTGGAGACAGTCAAGTGAAGACGGGGCTCGTGTCCTTACCTGGAGATCCGACACCATTTCTAGCAAAAGCCAGGTTTCCATGACCTTCCCATTGCCAAGGCCGCTGAAATGAACTGAAGGAACAGGAAGAAACCATCTTCACAAAGCAGAGCTCTGAGAACCAGCCATGTCCTAAAAGGGGAGTTGTCATCCTAACAATTCAGGGCTCTCTCCCCCAATTCCTTTCATGTTGGAGGATTTCGCTGTTCCGTCTGAATGCAGACCATGATAGTGTTAATCTCATATAAATAGAAAACAGCCCCCAAAATGTATAATAATTGCCTACACCTCTCCTTTTGTCAACTTTTTGATTTAGCACAACTTGCTGCCTGGGAGCGGGGCTTTATTGTATTATGATCCGACAGTAATCTTTTCCGAGGCTTCTGCTTCATTTTGTTACATTTATCTAGCGTGCCAGATTCACACTCCCACAGTAACCATATGGGGAAAAGCCACAAAAGCTGTTAAGTACATTTAATTACTGTTTTGATGAGCTCATATTTTAATTATGTTTATTGATTCTGTGTATATTGAAATAGTTTTCACATTTCCAGAAAAAGAAAAAAAAAGAAAGAAAAGAAAATGCAATCAATATGCAGCAATTACTGAGCACGTTATGATTGTGTGTGTAATTAAAACTTTCATAAACTAGTTCTGAAGAACATTTCCCCCCTAATCCTACGGTGGCGATTAACTAGGTTTCTCACTGTGCGTAGGTAAGCTTCGGTTTTTCTTCTATGAAGGGGAAAACTAGAGTTCAGTGCAAAATATGTTTACAGTCAAATATTTCTGACTTAAAATGTCTCCCTTCCAAAACAGCAGAATGCGCATATTGTACCTTACACGATTTGCTAAAACACCGCTAACAATGATAAAACACAAATTTAAACTTCCTAACAATTTCATGTTGCCAACTCAAAGATGACTCCAACTGTCAGCCATACGTACATATGTTGTTGCTAAGTGACAGATTTTTTAAAAAAGGAGGAAAAAACCCTCAACTCTGCAGTGTGTGCCTCCACCCTTTACTCGAATCGTGGAGCATTTTTGTTTTTTACAGTTCTTAGGGAATTTTTACTCGACAAAAAAAAAAAAAAAGAATTTCATAAGCCCAAGCCCTACCTTTGTTCAGAGAATGAAATTAGTATCATTTTCATTTTATACATTTTATTACTCTCAGTCTGTCTGCCCATGAGAAAATGAAGCAAAGACAGAAGAGTTGTCTCTTTAAAGGCTGGCTCCTCTTTCTAGAAACAGATATTTCTAGCTGAAACAATTCACCTGCGCCTGACCAGGCGGAGGCATAGTGGACAAATCATTGGCCTGTTATGCTAAGGACCAAGGTTTGAAACCCTGAGGTTGCTGGCTTGAGCACAGGCTCACCAGCTTGAGAGCGGGGTTGCTGGGTTGAGCGTGGGATCATAGAAATGACCCCATGGTCATTGGCTTGAGCCCAAAGGTCACTGGCTTGAAGCCCAAGATCACTGGCTTGAGTCCAAGGTTGCTGGCTTGAGCAAGGGGTCACTTGCTCTGCTGTAGCCCACCCCCCAGTCGAGGCACATATGAGAAAGCAATCAATGAACAACTAAGGTGTCACAACGAAGAATTGATGTTTCTCATCTCTCTCCTTTCCTGTCTTTCTGTCTCTCTCTAAATAAAGAATAAAATAAAATAAAAAAACAATTCACCTGGGTCCAAAGTGTCAGGCCCCTGGCTTCCCTGAAGCTCTGGGAAGATGCAGATACTTGGGCCCCTCCCCAAGCTTCTGAACTTATCTCTAGAGAGCCACAGGAGTCTGAAGCCGAAACACCATTTCCAGCTTATCCACATGCAGACTAGTGTTTAGGAATCATTGACCTTAACTGTCTCCTTTTAAAGTGGACCCTTAACAGTCTGCTCCCCAAACAATCCTGGCGTAGAAGTATCTGCCAACAGATGGTTCACTGAGACAGTCGAGTAGGACACCTTCATTCCATTCATTCTCCCAGCGGGACTCAACCTACCTCTGCCCCTCCTCCCCTACCCCGCTCCACAATGTGCTGCCCTCCAGCAAGTACAGAGCATCTGTCCTCCAGGAACACATCTCAGAAAACAATTGTGTGGCCCAACCTTACCTAAAACCTGCTTGAGACAAGCCTATTCATTTCCTAGGGCTGCCATAACAAATTTCACCAACTCTGTAGCTAAATCTATTTTCTCACAGTTCTGGAGGTTCAAAGTCTGAAATGGAGGTATCAGCAAGGTGGTGCTTCCTTTGGAAGCATATGTGAGAGTCTGTTCCATGCCTCTGTCCTAGCTGCTGATGGCTGTTGGCCATCCTTGGCTCGTAGACATGTCATTCTGTCTCCATCATCCATGGCATTCTTCCTGTGTGTATCTATCCAAATCCCCCTCTTCTTATAAGAACACCAGTGATTGGTTAGAACCCACCTTAATCCAGTACAGCAAGTCCTGTACTAACTTCTTTTTGTTCACATTGTTTCATTAGAATGTTAATAAATTGCTATAGGAACTTAACTCTCATTTATATCAATTAGTCTATGGAAAATTGGTTTTGTTATAGTCATTTCACCTAAGGTCACAGAGCCCATCAACAATGTCAAGAACTTACTTTATAACCTCATCTTACCTTGATTACATCTGCAGAAACCCTATTTCCAAACAATAACATATTCACAGGCACCAGTGTTCAGACTTGAATGAATAGTGTGGGGAGGGGGCAATATTCATCCCAGAGGGTTGTTTGCTAAATACGTCTTCTACCCACTCTCCTCAAGTCCCCAATACTCCATGTTCTGTCTTTAGACACAGTCAGCCCATCAACAACTGCCTGCCCAGATCCTATTGCTTTGGGGTCACAGGAATCCTTTTCTGAGACGCATTTTGGTCACTTCCTCCTGATTCTTGATGAGGGGCGCTGGGGTAGGGGAGTGCTAGTCAAGTTTCCATAGATGGGCGCCAGTCCTCAAACTGCGTGCTCACTGGTCCCCATAGATGGAGGTGGGATGGAGGCTGGCCCCTCCCCTATATTGCTGTAGAAAACACTGTCTACATTGCTGCAGTCTCCCATGAAGCTCTTTGGAAGAAATTTCTTTTACCGTTAACGTCTAGTTGAGTCCTTTCCAGTTAAAGAACTGACATGTTTATTTCTTCAATGACTGCCATGTCTCCCCTTCTCCATTTTCTCTCTGACTCGAAATCATTTTTTTCTTTTTCTTTTTCTTTTATTTTAACTTTTCATCAAAGAATCGTTTTTAGTGTAATGAGGTAGAGTGGGCAGGTAATTAAATGAAGGCTCTGAGACTGTGATAACAGGGAGAAAGGATAGGGAGAAGGAGGTGTGGAGACTGTGTCAGACTAGAAAGCACATAACCCATCTCAGGACACTCATAGTCTAATTTTCTTTTTTATTTATTAAGTGAGAAATGGAGAGGCAGAGACAGATTTCCACATGTGCCCTGAGCAGGATCCACCTGGCAAGCCCCCTACTGGGTGATGCTCTGCCCATCTGGAGCTGTTTCTCTGTTGCTCGGCAACTGAGCTATTTTAACGCCTGAGAGAAGGCCATGGAGCCATCCTCCACTTCCCAGGGCCAACTTGATCAAATTGTGGCTGTGGGAGGTGAAGAGAGAAGGGGGAAGAGAGGGGCGGAGAAGCAGATGGTCGCTTCTCCTGTGTGCCCTGAGAATTGAACCCTAGACATCCACATGCCAGACCGATGCTCCACCACTGAGCCAGCCAGCCAGCCAGGACCTAAATATTTTTAAAATAATGATTACAGAAAATTTTAAACATATACAAAAGGAGAGAGGTATAATGAACCCTCATATACCCATCACTGAGATTCAAAAATTCTCAAATTTTGCTAATATCATTTACATCCCCCCCATTTTTGTTTTATATTTGCTTGTGTGTTTTAATGTAAATCTCAGACATTTTGTAGTTTTGCTGGTATGTATGCCATCATCATACCTAAAAAAATTAATAATAATTTCTTAAGATCCATATTGAAAATTCCCAAATGCAAAACCACAGTTGGCTTCATAGTTGGACTAAACAGAGTCCGCACGTTGCAGTTTGCAGTTATAGCTCATAAACCCCGTTTGTTCACTGACAGTCTCTCCTCCCACTGATTTGTGAAACAGGCTCAAAAAACTCTTTTAAACACGATGCGGACCAAACAAAATGCAGCTTCAGCTGGGTTAGTGCCAAAGGCTGTGCTTTTACAGTCTCTGCTCTAGTCTCTCGGGACCCAGATATGTGCATTCAATTTTTCTCCTGGGTTCTCATTTTTAAATTTGATTTTTTAGGTTACCAGTACCTTACATGTGTTTTGGCCAAAAAGTTCTCAAACCCTTGATGAGATAATTTGGGATATAAATAAGTTAAATTACATTAATAAATAAAATTACATTAATAAATAATTATTATTAATAATTAATAAATAAAATGTACTAATAAATTCATATTAGAAAGGAAATATGACATTTCCTTTCTAAGTGTGTCTGAGATAAAGTTTCCACTAAGTTGAATCTCAGTTTTAAAATTTGGAGACAGTGACCAGATTTTGGGATATGGCACTTTTGCGTGAATTCAACACATTTCCTATAAAATCCTACTGAAAGCAGCAGAGCTGAGGGTGAGGAGTCAAGATCTCCTTTATTGAAAATCTTTATATAGTATTAAACAGAAAAATTAAAACAATGAAATAAAAACAAAACAAGACTTTTTAGCTAAGCTTAACTGTTGTTTCTTACTTTGAGGACTGGGAGATTTCCAGGCCCAGTGAGAACACATATGCTGAAGGGTTAAGCACTGTGATGCCCAGAGGCAAGTTCTTCTTTAAAGAAAGATCCATCACTTTCTTTCTCTCAAGACTCTTATGCAACATATATGTATGACAGCAGCTTACCGTTTGCTCATAAGGGAACAATGAACCCACGCATTGTTTGACAACAAGCGTTTATGGGGCTCCTGCTGTGTGCACAGCCTTATCCTAGGTTTTGTGAGGGGTTTGAAAACTATGAGGCAATATCTGCTGTCAAGGAATTGACAATCCAGTCGAAGAGTGGAACGTAGTGGCCCTCACTGGGTAGCTCGGTTGGTCAGAGCATCGTCCAACTATGCAAAGGTTTGGGAGTTCGATTCCCTGGTCAGGGCACATACAACAGGCAACCAAAAAAATACACAACTAAATAGAACAACAAATCTCTCTTTTTCAATAAGTCAATTAAAGAATTTTTTAGAAATAAATAAATAAATAATGGTGGAAAGTAGCACACAGAGATCAGGCATTGGCTGGGGAGGTGAGTGGTCAGATACCACGCCGCCCCTAGGTAGTGTCTTATACTGTAGACCCCTCCTCTCCTCACAGGTGTCAGCATTTCCTCCCTCCGATGCAGGCATCTTTTTCAGAAGGAAATGCAAACTCTTTCACGGGACACGAAAAGTCTTCCCCAGTCTCACCCTTGTTTGTCTTCCCAGTTTTGCCTTCTGTTTCTTATTTCATGTTCCTGGGACACATAGTGGCGCACAGGCCTTAAATCTCCTCCCTCTTCTACAAATTCCCCTGCTTTCCCCTTTCTGAATGGTGTCGCATAAGAAACAAAACAGCCTTTGGACCCAAACAGTCCTGAATTTGAATTTTTACCATGACTGTAGGTCATTTTCTGAGATTCTCTGGGCCTCAGTTTGCCAATCTGTAAATGGGGTACAAATAACGCCCACTCGCAGAGTTGATGAGATAGGACATTTTGTGATGTGTCTACTCTGTGGCCACCTGAGACCCTCCGGCTGGTAGCCAGTTTGATATTTCTGGACTAAATTATCGACCCCATTCACTCACCTCTCTGAATAAAAGTTCAAGAGCATAGCTTGAAAAATAATGAATGAGTGCCCCAGTCCTAAAGGGACAGGGCAGATGACCAGGTCATGGATCTGGGAACAAGATGGAAGCCAAGACATCAGGCTAGGCGTGAGGTCAGAACCAGGATGACAAGCTGCGTGACTTAGGGCGACAGCCCCAGGTGCTGGTTTCTCCCTTTCCTGGCCTTCTGGCTCCTTCTTCTCCCTCCTCCATCTCCCCCAATTCCAGATGGGGATGTTTACAACTACCCGCAGCAACCTCTGCCAGGAAACCACGCTCACTCGGGTCTCGACTTAGGCTGTTGACAGCCATTGACTTGGCCACTTGACTCCAGCTCTTTAAAAGTCCAATTTTATAAAAGGATGTTGTGATCCCAGTGGCATCTGTGAGGCACGGCTGCCGGTGTGTAATCAGGCCCAGACCGGTGCACTGTGCACGTCAGGGATTCTGTTCCAAATGTTCTAACAGTTTCCTGCACACCATCAGTCCAAAGAGTAAAAGGCAACATTGAAAGGCTTGCGGGGTGAGACAGAAACAGGAGACGACAGGGAACTCAACCAAGAAATTGAATACATACTGAACAACTGTCCTGCGCTCAGAGACTAATGATGACCCTCTCCCCAAAAATACACCTTTGGTGCTTATATATCACGGTGTGCCCTAGACACGGCAAACACAGTAGAGACAGCTAACTGTGCCGGGCAGCTAGCTCTCCTTCCGTGACCTGGCTTCAAGAGTCCTCCCTCTGGGAATGGTTAACACACCTGTGCTCAGACGTATAGGGCCCCCTCCAGAAATGGTGTGAGCTGTGAGAAACAGAACCCAAAGGAGCACTGCCCCGTGACTGCAGTTGGATGACCGTGCCTGAATTTGGAGGTGTAGCCAAATTTGTACCTGAGACAGAAGAGACCCATGGGCCTCAGTGTAGCTCACCCTTCTTGCTCCCTTTCTGAAGTCATTCTCATTCCTCGGGGGATCCAGTGAGGGCCAAACTTGGTCAAAGAGCTGGCCAAATTTCTCCCCAACACACAAAGGACTAGCATCTTTCATAGAAGTCTTTTCTGCTCATCAGAGGGGGACCCGGGTCTCAGAGACTGTGTTCCTCATGTTACTGTTTTTCTATAATAAATGCTGCCGAGTCAGAAGGTGGCAGGAGTCTGAGACCCTGAATCATCACATGTAATGTCAACTACCAAACTGATAGTTGGTTCATTGACAGAATTCTCATCTAAGAAATTGACTTGGGTTGAGTTAAGGGGCTGAAATTCCAGGCTATGTTAGTTATAGCAGCTGCTGTTTGCTTTATTGAACATAACCATCAACAGAACCACCAGGTGACTTCATCAGTTCAGGTCCAGTCTTGTTTCTTGATCCTCCCCCCATCATGATGGCCAGCCCATACATCCTTCATGTGGTCATGTTTATCTTCAGCCGTGATACGCTGTTGCTTCCCGGGATATGCACGCCTTTCCAAGAATGTGCAGTAAGCTAAAGAGACAGCCATTCTGTGAAAATGTCACAGAACGGATGTCTGCATGCCACAGAGCGATTTTACTGCACCAGTTGTAGTCAGTGTTTCATGTCTACCTAAAGGAAAATTAAGCTGCTCATAGAAGCAAATATGTGTTCTATTAGGTTTTGCTTTTTTATTTTGGCCCATCAATGCTTCAAACATCTTGCTGTGGACTGAATATTTGTGCCCCCAACCCCAATTCCACCAAATGCAATTATATCAAGAGAGGAGGGTCTTTGGAAGGTTAGGAGGCTTAGATGCAGCCATGAGGGTGAGACATCTATCATGGAATGAGTGTCCTTATTTGGGAAGTAAAAGACCAGCATGCTCACACTCTCCGCCATGTCAAAATGCAGAGAGAACGTGGACCTTTGCAAGCTAGGAAGAGGGCTCTCACCCGGAACCAAATCTGCCAGCCCCTGGATTTTGGACTCCCCAGCCTCCAGACAGCCCGGGCTATGAGAAATACACATCTGTTATGACTGTGAGAGGTAAGTGTCTGTTGGTAGCCGCTCAGTTTGTGGTATTTGGTTGCAGCCACCTGAGCTGACTAAGACAAATCTGTAGTTGGAATCCCAGCTGCACTGATTCATTCTGTTCTCAGCGATGTTCTTATGTTGCTGGCCTTCTCTCTCCAACAATTGGTATGTTAGTTTTCTATGATTGCTTTAAGAAATGATCACAAACTTAGTGGTTTAAACAGCACAAATTTATCATCTTACAGTCCTGGAGGTTAGAGACCTCCAAGGATCTCACGAGGATAAAACCAATGTATTGACGGGGCTAGTTCCTTCTGGAACCTCTAGAGAGAACCTGTTTTCTTACTTTTTTCTACCTTCTAGAGGTCACCAGCACTCCTTGGCTTGTGGCCCCTTCCTTCATCCTCAGAGCCAGTAGTGTTGAACCAAGTCCTTCTCAGGTTGCCTCTCTCGGGTTCACTGCAGCTGGGAAGGGTTCTCTGTTTTTAAGAACTCAGGGGGTTAGCTTGAGCCCTACTGAATAATCCAGCAAAATCTCCTTATCTCAAGATCTTTAACTGTAGTCACATCTGCAAAATCCCTTTTGCCATGTGAAATAACAAGTTCCCAGGTTGCAAGGATCAGGATGTGAACATGTGAGGTGCAGCTATTATGTTGCTCATTACTGTGACGTTTTACACCTTCATACACCCTCCTAAGCCCATTTGTAAACCAGAACAAAACAAAAACTCCATCTGTCTCAAAAGGCTCACTCCTTCATTTGTATCAGTATTTGGGCCTCAGTGTTCCACAGATCCTTTAGTCTCGATACAGTGTTTGTGGCCAATGGGGACAGAATCCATGTCCATCTAGTACCCAACATGGGCTCTCACACAGAGAACTAGGCTGGGGCCCCAGGAAGGATGACCTGGTTAAAGGAACACAGATCTTGGGAAGTGAGCTTTGGGCTGATTTTCAAAATTGATAGTTTCAGAATTGAAACCAGTGAGTCTTACCAATCTGAGTGGTAAGACAAGGAGAAAAAAAGGGTTCACTCTCTGCCTCCATGGCTTCCTCCAGAGTCTGTGACATGCACATTTCTGCTCTGTTCTCTCTACTGCATCTCCCCCTAGTTGTCTGCTGCTATGGAAACACATCCTCAAGGTCCTGCCTCCATCACTCTGTTCCCAGCTTCCATTTCTCCATGCTTTCTTAAGCTCACCTCCTGCCATACGCTTCAATATTATTCTCTGGGTTCATTCCTTGCATTCTTGTTTTCCGAATCACCCATGGGATTTAGACGTTCACTCATTCAGGTGCCTGGCTCATTGGAGACGTGATCCCTCTATAATTGTAATATGCCTGGGCTTGCGCTTTCTGTATGATTAATCAAGTTTTGACCTCGGCAACGCAGGCCTGTTCCAAACTTTTATAAGATGCCTGGGAGCTCCAATGCTATTTGGAGGAAGATATAAATAGGAATTGTTCATTTAAAAGTCCTCCCAGGTGCTGAAAAGCAATCACCCGGCAACACCAAGGTACAGTATTAATATTTTTTCCAGAAAGACTCTATTTTTACTTGCAGATTTGCAGATTGTGTACTTTGTAAAGCTGGATGGAAGTGTTCATATGCACATCAATCAACACTTATCTTTCAAACAGCCTTCTGGACTTGGGTCAGTGGAAAATTAATTTCATAATAGAACTACAGCTTTCTTCTTGGGAATTTGAGATGTTTGTTCAGTGCCAAGAGCACAAGGCAATAAAAGATAGACCCTCGTGTAACAGATCCTACTTCATAATTTGAGATCAGGGTAATCCTCGAGAGTTTGGGGAAACATTTCCAAAACAGTGGGGCTAAGGGCCACCATGGCATGTCCTTCTTTGGGTGACTGCCCAAGGCAATGGTAGAGCAACTTGGCAGTGATTCAGCATCGATATCCACACTTGACCCTTCCACATCCATCATGAGTTGCCCATGTGAGAATCCTTTCCGTATTTATTAAGAGCCAACCACGTGCTCGATGTGGTCGGTGTCTGAAACATTTGGTGAACAAGTGCTGTGGCTTTTATCCTGGAGTGTCCCCATGTCTCCACCTCTGCATTTTACTTGGTCTCCTTAATTTGCAGCTTCAATTGCTCCAGGAAATTAATCAACTAGCTGCCATCTGCCACCAGAGTGATCTCCCCCAAACAATCACAGGGTGAAAAGGGCTTGAAGGCTGATGTTTCTCCATAGAACTGCCTGACAATATTAAAACTCCTACTTATCTCATCTTACTTGCTCACAACACCCCTCTGAAGCCCTCTGCTAGAACTCTCGGCTTAAGCAATAAGAATATCTTACTCTTCCTTCATATACTATGCCCTTGTACACCTACCTGGCCTTTGTCCACGCTATCTGCCCTACTTGAGATATGTTGCCTTGTTTTCTATTTTTTTATAACTGGCTATCCTTTAAGACTACATTCAAATATGGTTTCCTCTATGCACATGGAAAAGGAAAGAAAGCAGGGGACAGAGATCCGGAAGCCCCAGCTTCAAGTCCAGCTCTGCCACTCCCTAGCTGTCTCTAGACCTCTTTCAGTACTTGCCACTCGGCAGCTGGCTGGGGAGAGCTGGCCCCGGTCAGATCAGGGGACAGTGTCCATGCCTTTGACTCCTTCAAGTCCACCTCAGGCCACCTTTCCAAACGCCCCACAACCCCATTCCTGGGAGACTATCCCTAGACATCAAAACTCCAGTACTCTTATTATGAGAGTCTTTGCATACACACACATGCCCACACATGCACACACATGCACACACGCACACCTTCAGAAACAAAGTGAGTGCTGACCAATGGCAAAAATAATAGTAGAACCCTGGAATATTACACAGTCGCTAAAAGGAGTGAGATAGCTCTATTACAAGTTGACTTGAAAAGATTTATGGTTTATATTATTAAGCAAGGGGAAATAAACCCACACACTCACAGAGAAATGAAAAAAAGAAAGGCTAACTTTTAGGAAAGACAAGAGCCTCCCAACACCTGCTCTGCGGCTTTGTGCCAATCACTGGTCACCGCGGCATTGAGGAAGATGCAGAAGTCGCACGTCGACTTCACACAGCAACCCAGAAGCAGGATGAGCGGGAGGCCGGGGAGAGATAGAGAAAGAAGTAGACCAAAAATGCAGATTACTTATTTTTTAAAAAGCATATAATATTCATTTATATAAAATTAGATTCCTGGGCATGTTACTCTTCAATAAGCAATGAGTGAAAATATGGCACCAGGATAGGAACGGGGGTTATCGCCCCAGCGGGAGTGCAGGAGATTGTGCTGCTTACCCTCATCCTCCTCTGGACGGTCTGCCTCAGAGTCGATGCATGAGCACAGGTTGTGCTCAGAGTGGCAATGGTGACCGAAGCGTGAGGGGGCGTTTCCTCTGCATTCAAGGCGTTTTACATCTAGTAACGCATTTGAGACTCACCACCCATGCGGTATGACACCAGTACAGTTTTAAAATAAAGGAGAGAGGTATAGAAAGGCCATTAACTTGCCCAAGTGTCAACTCACAGGTGGCAATGCCAGTCTGGATCTGGTCTTAACCACAAGGAGAAACTGCCTTGCTAATTAGAGAAAGACATTAATGCAGTGGTTCTTAACCCTTTTTGAGGTACCGAACCCACCAGTTTCATATGCGCATTCACCGAACCCTTCTTTAGTGATAAATAATATATGATTTTTTTTCCAAATTCAAGACAATAGGTATATGTTGGTATATGTTTTTTTACTGGTGCACAAAATGAGCCGTGCATGAACATCACCTTGCTCAAAGAACAAAACCAACAAAGTGCATGAACTCACAACAAATGACGGTATTACTTTATTCTGGCCTCCGCGGCAGAGGCTTCTCTGAACCCCTGAGACCAACTCATCAAACCCCTAGGGTTCGATAGAACCCAGGTTAAGAACCTCTGCCCTAATGCCTTCTTGGGCTCCGCCTGGCTGGTACCTTTCATGACCTGCAATGCCGAGCAGCTTCGCTGGTTTCCTCATTCCCCTGCCCTGGCCCTGGGCACAGAGCCGGCTCCCAATGAAAGTTGACTTAAGTAGGATTGCTAATCCTCACTTTCTCCTTCCAACAAAATGATGAATCTGGGCGGAGAGCTTGAAACCAAATATCTTTGGGTTTATGAGAGAGTGCATGTGCATATGGAATAAAAAAGAAAAAAGAGCTGATTTCTAATATGTACCTTATTAACGTTATTACTGGGTTTTAAACTGCATTATGTAGACTGAGTCCAAAGACTAGAAAAAGCTATTAAGTCTTTAAAGACGGTGGAAGTTATTTTTTTAAATGTACCTTTTGTATAATATCCACACTAATTAGACCTGTTGGAGAAATGGACCATTTTACAATTATCATTTATGCTGACTTCAAGAGAACACAGACTTAGCATGCTGCGCACTGCAAACTTTTGCTATATTCTTGAAAGTCATAATTAACATGAAGACGAGCCTAAAATTATCACAATTTATATGGTGGTGAATTAGCAGGGAAACTCATGAGTGGCTTCCCCACAAACATTAGGTGGAAGCATGTTCTGTATTAGTCTTGGGATAATGTGGCCATTAGAAAGACACGTGGGATGAACTGGAATTTGTTGTGCCCTCGTCATTTCATGAGTCACAATAATCTGAAACAGGTCAGCTTGCCGGTCAAGGTGCTTGGGAAGTTCTCTTAACACCGAATGGGGCCTTGAGCAATGGCTGCTCCCGACTGCTCGTGTGAAATCTGAGGTGCTGGGGAAAAGTTTCTAGATCATCAGTGACTGAGAGACGGCTCCTGTGGTTTCTGGTTTGCTTTTGGTCAGTTTTGTGTGTTTTTTCTTCTCGTTTTGGAACCAAGATATGGAAATAGTGGGAAATGTAAGTTATTTTTAAGAAAAGCAAGAAAATATAGGAAATTGGCCAAAAGAATTGTGAGAGAGTAAATTTCTGTAGTTCCAAGCCACCGAGTTGGTGGTACCTCCTTAGAGCAACCACCGGAAACGAATCCAGTCTGTAAGGGCCTTGAGAGATTCCCTAGAATATTGTGTAGTCCTCAGAAACAGCCACCAAGGCTTTGGAGCCACATGAACACGGTTCATGCTCCAGAGTTCTCTAAAATGTATGGTCAATGGTAAAAGGTGGTGCTGTGCGCACAGCATGAAAATACAGAGAAAAGACACTGGAAAGGACCGAAGAAGCCCTACAGCTGATGTTTCTTCTTTGCACATTTTTGTTTCCAAAAGTTGAGTCAACAGTATTACTTTTCATAATGTCACTAATCTCCTTCATGGGGCTGCATCCTCATGACCTTGTCACCCCAAATACCATTACATTGCGGGTTAGGGTTCAACATATAAATTTGGGGAGAACATAAACACTTATTCCATAGCAGTCAGGGAGAATGATTTTGGTGGGGGCAGAGGGGATCTGTCCCTGACGTTGAAAATTCATCCCAACACTAGCGGGACTGTGTGTGTGCAAATATACACATTCGGCTCTCTTTGAAAAGGAAAGATTAGGTGCCCAGAGAGTGATTGGGGAGCAAACTAAAGGGCTGGAATTAATAAAAGAACAAATGGCCAAAAGTCTGAGAGGAGTTTTATAGAACACCTGAGGGTAATGAACATGTCTGCTTGTTCTATTACATCCCCCGTACTTGCCAGAAGACCTGGTATTTGAAAGTCACTCTGAAAATATTTATTAAATGAATACATGGGAAGGAGTACACTCTTCTAGTTACTTCCCTACCCACCACGGGAAGGCATCAGCATACCTTGGGGAGCCCAGAAGTACAAGGAGAGATCAGAACATGAGCCCCATGTTCCTGCTCTGACTCCCCTTGCCCCCCAGAACTCCTGAGCCCACTGACACCCAGCACCCAGTGATACCAGGAGACTGTTCAACATTTGGGCTTCTTGGTTTCCTTGCTCAAGGAGTGAAGAGAGAAAAATTAATAGGGAGCTCCATTCCCAGCGATTGTGGGGATTAACGAAACAAGACTTGCAAAGTGCCTTTAAAATTCAATTTCCAGCAGCTGACAAGGCAGGCTGCTGCAGTGGAGGGAACGGGCTTTGCAGCTGGCAGCCAGTTGGGTCACGCCAATGAGGAAAGGACTTCAGTTTCCAGATAGAGAGCAGGAAGGGTCAGACCAAGGACATCAGACAGCAAGGCAAAGGAAGGAAACAGGCAGTCACAGGATGGCTAGAGGAAGGCAAGGCCCTTGTTTTAGGAGGTATCCAAACAAGCCTGACAACCGTGAAAGGGTGACAGGAGGCCCAGGTCCTAGTCAGGTCGGCGACCTTGAACCTCACCTTCCCACCCGGGGGAAACGAGGTGGTTGGATTAGTTATAGCTAAAGGCCCTTCAAGATTAGTCCATCTATGGCATTTCCAGCTCCTGAAGGTCACCCTGGGGTACTGTCCTGCAGGGGGAGGGACACGGCTTTGGAGCTGCGTCCATGACCATTGATGAGCTGCACACCTGAGCAGGTCACAGAGCTTTCCTGACTCACTCTCCTCATCTCTGACATGAGACCATCACATGGATGAGGGTTAACTTAGGGCAAGTGTCTAGCTCTGTATTGGCCCAGAGTAAGTACTCAACTCATTAACATTATTATTTCGCTATTCTAAATCACAATCAGAATCACGTGATTCTCAAAATATTACAAAAGTGAAAATTAGAATTTTATTGGGGATACTTCCAACTCTTCTAATTACTAAGAAGACAAAGGCATTAAAACGTAACAAAACAAAAAACCCTGGATGTCCACAAAAGGCCCTGAGCACTCAGAGTTCATACTGCAAGAAAACATCATAATAATTTCCCCCTAACTTCAGTAGAAGTTAGCTCAAAGCATGATCGCATCTTCAGAAAACTCACCGCAAGGTAGAAAAGGGTGTCAAAAACAGGCTAGTGCCTGGCTGTCACCCCCGAGGGCCAAAAATCTATGCCACCATACCATGCATGGCATATTGGTAGGAATGCTAAATGCTTTTAGCTGTTCTAAGGCTGCGTCGTGGGTATATTTCTTCCACCTGCAGGTAACACACTAGCAACAGAAAACTGAGTTAACTATTTATACTACCTGGAGTCGTTTTTCCTCCCAAGGAACTTGGGGCAGGTCACTGAGGGAAGAACTTAGAGGGCGCAGGGTGATCAGGAGAAATCCGAGAGGGTACACGGTTTCACTCCGCCTGGCCCGTGGCGGGGTCCCCGCTCTCAGGGCAACGTGATACGAAAGCTGGAATCCCAGTCTATCGGTGGACTAAATTGACGGCAATGAAAAGAATCCTCCCCGGACACAAAAGTACACTTGTTTTCAGATTAATGTATCCTGAATGTAAGCTTTTCAGCCCCTTCTCTGAAGGAGTTAACGCGTGCTTGCCTCGGGCACGGGCGGAGCCTGGCTAGGATTATTTTTTTAAGGTATTTGCTTGCAGAGGTGACGTGACCACTTGCTCATTAATACACTGAAGGACTGTTCTTTCGTACCATCTCCTGATACAAATTCTCAAGGACCCTGAAGAGTTGGTTGAAAATTGGTGGCTGCAGAGAGACGAGCCAGAATGCACGCTGGATGGACATGACATGTGTCCCCCTGGCGAAGTCTGAAGTCACGGTGACAGGGCCCCCACTTCCTCCTTCCACCTGCTATAGAGCAGCTCAGTTACCTGCTGTTAAGCATCTCAGCCTTATCTTTGTGTAACTAATGCCTGTTTCTCTTTTCAAAAATGACTAACAGGAATTCAGGGTATTGTGTTGAATTTTACTGGCTTATTTTGTTTCTCATGTGTTGGTTTCCGAAAAGTCTCAGAGTGGTTTCCTCTCTCCTGCTCCCTTAAAAATAAGGTTGAGAATCCTCATCTTTGATGTATAAGATTTTTTTGAGGGGATGGGGGTCGGAGCATCATATGGAAACCAATATTTTTGGTTCTTTGAGTTAAGATATGGAATTTTCTGGAAGTTATAAAGTGAGCAAACCAGGGAGTATAGCCACCACCCCTGAGTTGTGAGTAGTTGTGAGAGTCTCCCTCTCGGCAAATGGTGAGCACGGCTAGATGGACTTCCTGCAAGTAACAAGGTAAATAACTACACACTTTCTATTAAAGCCATCTCTAAACATTTGATCATTGGTGGAGTAGAGACGTAATTTATGGAAACATAAGCTTAAGTGTTTTCACTTTTTTTCTCTTTTTATTCTTCCTTCCGTTTTTAAATTATTTTTTATTTTTTGTAAAACTAAATTTAGAATTTTGTCTTTAGATGTCAATAATTTCCTGTCACAAAAAAGATTCTGTTTCTAATTACCTTAGCTTAGGCCGAACTTGCTGTGAGTCCTGCTGAAGCTTCCGTAGACAACTATCACCTTGGCCAAAATCACCAAGAGGGACCGGCTTCTTACAGTTATGCGTGGCACACCTCTCCCCTAAAAGGAATTGGTCTCACTGCGAGTTCTGGAGAAGCCATGTTGTCCGGGTTTTGAAAGCAGGGGCAGTAGAATTAGCTCTTTCACGTGCAACTATTGGAGGTTTTTGCATATTTATCATGTACTGTACAATAATGGTCTTGGGAGAGGGCCAATCTCTTTTGGCATCTAATACACATCATTTTTATTGTTGTTTGGGGGGGTTGCTAGGTAAATTATAACATCATTTTAATACATGCATAATTTTTCTTGTTGCTCAAAATCTTGTTTGGATAACTAACATTTTGCACAAAGTCAATGTCGTCTTTACTACCCAACAATACTTTGCATTTATTAGGCACTCTCTGCTGCAATGAATTAAAGGACTATTAGTGTCACCTTTGAACCCAAATGCTAGAATCATAGATATTAACTTGTGAACAGACCCTAAGCTTACCCAAAGCTTAATGCTCAAATTGGATCAGAATTCCCTGGGGACTGGTGATCTGGTATTGAGCAAAGTTTTCATAGACATGCTAACAAAGGATGACTCAGAAGAGAAAAAATAGATAAATAAACTTAATCAAAATTAAGAACTTTTCTTCTCCAAAACCCCCTCTTAAAAAGATAATATGGGCTCTGGCCCATTGGCTCAATGGTAGCGCATCAGCCTGGCAGGTGGATGTCCTGGGTTTGATTCCTGGTCAGGGCACACAGGTGAGCGATCATCTGCTTCTCCATGGCTCCCCTTTCTATCTCTCTCTCTTTCTCTTCTCCTCCCACAACCATGGCTCGATTGGTTCAAGCAAGATGGCCTTGGGCACTGAGGATGACTCCGTGGCTTCAACTTCCAACGCTAAAAAAATAATGTCTCCATTGCTGAGTAACGGAGCAAGGACCCCAGATTGGCAGAGCCTTGCCCACTAGTGGGCTTGCGAGGTGGATCAGGGTCGGGGCACTGCATGCAGGTGTCTGTCTCTCTGCTTCCCCTACTCTCACTAAAAAAAAAAAAGAACTTTAAAAAAAGATGAAATGATGGGTGATGGGTATGCAACACAATTGAATGATAAGATAATCTGGAGATGTTTTCATTGTACATATGTACCCTGATTTATTGGTGTCACCCCATTAAAATTAATTAAAAAAAAGATGAAATGATAAACCTCAGACAGGAATAAAATTTGCAAAATAAAATACCTGACAAAGGACTTATATCCAGAATATGTAAAGAACTCTCTATATTCAACAATAAGAAAAAAAACCACTTAATTAGAAAACCGGCAAGACTTGAACAGACACTTCACCGAAGAGGATATATAGATGGCAAATGAGCACATAGACAGATGGCATTAGCCATGAAGGTGGCGCAGATTAAAGGTATCCTGAGATTCCACTGCACCCCTATTTGAATTGCTAAAATAAAAACCACTGACATGCCAAGTGCTGACAAGGATGTGGAGAACTAGAGCGCTCATACACTGCTGGTGGGATGGAACACCAGAAACCATTCTGGCATTTTCTCATAGACAGATATTTCCTACACAACCCTCCAATCACACATATTTCTCGGTATTTATTCAAGGGAAATGAAAATGGACGTTCACACAAAAACCTGTACACGGACGTTTATAGAAGCTCTGTTTGTAATAACCCCAAACCGGAAGCAACCCCAATGTCTTTGAACAGGTGAATGGACAAGCCAGTTGGGGGACATCCACACTAAGGAATACTGCTTAGTAAGAAAAGGGATCAAAGAATAGAACACACACACCTTGGATGGATTATGCTGAATGTAGAAAGCCATTGTCAAATAGTTACATGCTGTAGGATTCCATTTAAATAACATTCCCAACATTGTAAAACTAGAGGGTGGACAAGAGGTCAGTGATTGTGAGAGGTTAGAGCTAGGGGAAGGGGGCAGCTATTAAGGGGCAACAGAAGGGAATTTCTTTGTGGTGAAGAAATAGTTGTTGTATCCTGATTGTGGCTATGGTTACGAGTATTTAAAATTTGATGAAACCACACACACACACACACACGCATGCACACACACAATGTTCACGTAAAGACTGTTGAAATCCGAGTAAGGTGCTTACCGAATTAATATATTGTACCAATGTCCACTCCTGGTTTTGGCAGTATACTGTGGCAATCGTTCTGTCCGATATTATTGTTGATGTTATCAGCAGGAAAGCCGGGTGAAGACTATGCAAGAGTTCTCAGTACTAACTTTCCAAATTCCTCTGAGTCTCAATTATTTCTGAATAAAAAATTCTATTAGAAACAGCCCATGAATACATGCAGAAGAATTACAACTGTGCTAAGCGCTACAAGTGACAGAAACACAACGCTGTGAAAGCCCGCCGCCAGAGAGGGGTTGACCTGGCTGGGAAGGTCAGGAGAGGCTTGAAAATGAGCCGAGCTCTAAAGGAAGGGAAGAGGTTAATGAGGTGAAGAGGCCTGGGAGGTCGAATCCAACTCCCCTGACTTAGGAAAAGTTCACTGAGGTAGGAAAATAGCTCTTTCTGTGAGCCCCCAAAGCCAAAACACATAAAAATACAGAAAGGCAGCGATCGTCTCATCTAAGGGGGTTTGGGAGAAAGTGCAGAGGGAGACCAGAGCCGTAGCTAAGAGGGAGTGGGGGTGTACCCCAACAGGTAGAGTCAGGTTCCCTGGGAGCCACACCCAGAACCACTGCAGGGCTACTGAGGTACACACAGACTCCTAGGTCCCCAAACACTGCTGGTGCCGTGAATCCCCACCTACAGGTTTCTGCGGCAGGTTGGGGGACCCTGCGGAAGCAGTGTGTGCCTGTGAGCTCCTTCTGACCTTGCAGAGTGTTCAGGAAGCAAGAAGGGTCAAAGTTACATTTCTTCCTTTTTTAATCTGTCTCCCTTACTCTTAACCCCCAGCCTGCCCCAGCCACTGAGGGAGCTGAATGAGACCCAGGTTCTGCTGTTCGTTCCAGAAAGTCCCTTTACCCCTTTGGACTAGAGTCTTGTCACCCAGAAAGTGAACTTAGTCCCCATGACCTCTCAGCTGACTCATCCCTTGGCATTTGGTGATTCTGGCCTCTGACTTTTTAACACCTGGATTCAATATACATTTGCATTTTTTGTCTAATAGCCCACCTTTATGGAAACTGAAGCAGACTGTCGTGTGTATATGACAAAAAGGGGCTTTCTTTTAAAGCCGTCCTTTTGCTTGCTGGAGTTCCAGATAGAAGGCACAGGCCGTGTCTGTGGATCCCTGGAAATTATCTCATTAGGTCAAATACAAAGAACCGTTTCACTCGCTAAGTCCCAATGAAAACGAGAGAGTGCATGCGTGTTATATAGCCTTCCTACCAAAGGAGAATTTAAATTTTCTCTTAATAGTTATTTGGCTGAGCTAATATTTATACATTTCATAAAAGTTTCAACATTGTACTTAAAATGCTATTTTTACCCTAGTCCTCTGATCAGGAAGATTTAAATTATATTCATTAGTGATGTCATGTTCATTGTCTGCAGCCATAGCATTAGAGTGAACTCCACTGACGGGCAGAAGTACATTAGCTTAACAAAAAGAGAGTGAGACAAAGGAAGGGATTTTTTTTTTGAAGGTTGACATTTTTCTACTGCTCTTCCTTCACCTTTCCACCCAGTCTGATAAAATAATCCCAAATATTTTGAATGACTGCATTGAAAGGTGGATTTAGAACATTCAGTGCTCACAATGGTCAGATCTAGGGATGCCAAATGGTTATGTGTGGTTTCATTTTAACTCTCAACCAACCAAAACATAGGTGTTTATCTTTAAGCCAGTGGAGCAGAAGCATCTAATTGATCCCACTTGGGAGACAGACGGTGAATAATGGGCCATTATATTTTGACGAGACACACAATTGCCTTGAACTTGTCAGGAGTTCAGGTGTGGGGATCCAGCTACCTGGGCAGCGGCTGGAATGTGATGGTTTGCAAGCCCCTGCTCACGCATCTGCCCGCCGCAGCCCTCGTACGGCCCAGCTCCATTTCAGGAGAATAACTCACCTATTCATGAACAATGAGGTTCAAATTGTACTTTTCTTCAACACAACATTAACTCTCAAAGAGCTGGAAATTCAGCACTCGGTTCCGTGAGCTTAGATTGCAAATCAGTCACTGAGAACATTATATGAGCAGTAATCCCATTAAATATATCATCTTGCAAATATCTAAATCCAGTTAATTAACTTGTACTGCAAAAGAGCTTGGAGATATAGTTTTCAGAGAGCAACCATACATTTTAGGATCCTAATTATGCTTAAAGCAAATTCTAGTCCCTACTTTTTATACCAACTAGGTGAAAAACTGCCTTGTAAGGAAAAAATGGATTGATGGAGGGCTACGTTTATGAGATTTAAACAGAAAAGATATTCAAACATCTCAAAAATTAACTGCTTTCATACATAAACTTTTCACTTGCATTGTCAGGAGCTTTTTTAATAAAAGGATTAAACAAAGTCTGCCATTTTAATTAAAATTCATAGCAATACAATGTCATCTTTACAATGATCACAGAAACTAACTAGCTATGGATTTAGCTATTCTTCAGATTTTATAATAATCTGACTTCAGCATGATACCAGAACTCACAAGATGTATAAATTTGTTAAATAATCACAGCAAGGACTTAAAAATAAAAAAATGATGATGCTAATAATAATTTAACCTAATGAAATCCCATTACTGAGTTAGAAGCACAAGACAATTGCTTAAAATTTTTCAACAGTCAATAATTATCTGGGATGTACACGTAGTTATACCACTGTCTGAGGTGTGGCTATAAATATGTGTATTTTCATATATGTGTTTTGCATACAATTTGCATACTCTGTGCCTGTGTCCTCTGAGGATACCCACTTTCACTGGTGCTTCCTTTGTGTGAGCTCCATACCACTCATCACAGTGGGTCTTCAGAGGAATTTGTCAGTAAAATAAATCCTCCCAATATATGCTTTTCATTATGCTTTATGAAAAATCCACACCCTCTAAGTATGAAACCCAACACTGATTTATTTTGAAATAGTTTAAATTGCCGTTTCTCTTGACTATTGTCCGATGCAAACAAATATCTTGGTTATTCTAAAAAAGAATAGCAATAAAGTATAAGAATACTTTCAGTTTAAATAGTGCTTCTCTTCCAAATAGTTCAAATTCTTCATCCCAGGCGTAAATCCATTTATATGTATGAAATAAAATGTTTTGTTAAATCTCAGCGCCAATGGAAGGCTGGGGGCAGACAGTTTTTCAAAGATGTCAACAAGATTGGATTTATTCATGCTCAAATCCGTGACCCCATTTGTGGCATCATGGTTCATTATCCTGAAGAATAAAGTCCGGAAAATATTCAGAGATTCTTCCCAACAATGTCATTCTCACTATCTAAATGTCACCAACATAAAACACGCCACCTTACTGTGTCTTATCAGATACTCACACCAACACGGTTTGAGGAGCTTGTTGTATTCAAAGCTGACTTAGAAAATAAAGACTTAAGGCCACCAACAAGCCTTCTTTAGGCCCTTTGCAATTAGAAGCTACAGAAAGCGACTTAGATCTAACCTCAGAAATAGGAAACTGACTTCTGATAGATTGGTAATTTTAAGGAAACATGTATACTCACTTCAAGAAAACGTCTAGAAACTATATGTTTTGCTCCACATTTTCTAAGTACTGTTTAACAATGCGTGTGAATTGTCATTTATTCCTTCTCCCAGCTCTGTGAGGCAGGTACTATTATTAATCGCCATTGTATGGATGAGGAAATATCTAGGCTTAGAAATTTATAAACACCTCATGGCCAAAAAACTCTAGGAAATTATGAGGCTGAGATTCAAATCCAGGCCTGTCAAACTCCAAAGCCCATACTTTGAACCTTTAAGCTACATGGACAGACATAGTCTCCTCTGCCCTTAATTTTTACAGTGCCCGATCTGGCTTTTGTCAACACCGACCAGAATTAGGAATACTCAAGTAGCTTCATTCGGTCATTTGTCACCCAGCGGTGTGCAGGTAGTTAGACTGAGACAGTCCTCTACAAACCACGTGTCCACTGGCTGAGCTCGGGCAGAACTTTGAACAGAAAAATATGGAAACACCACCTAGGATAAGGGTAATGATGTGCACACTGAGAGTCCCTCACTGATACATTTCTCCATGGCAACTTACGTATCACTTGCGTTGACACCTTTCACCCACAACGCAGAAAGAATGGTGCCAGGCACGTTAAAAACTCTTGAGTTCAGCGTTGAGGACTGAAGGTAGGTTGCATCTAGAGAAAGGGTTAAATGCCTCGCAGGCCTCCCAGCTTTCACTGTCTCTTGGATCATGTTGTCTAAAGGCAAGGTTGCCCGCACCGCACGGCGGCAAACCGAAGAGGTATACTAATGACAGTATAATTAGAAGTATCGTTGTGGTAATGATTCTTTTCATCTGGAGCACAGGCTGCACAGAAAGGGCCTCTCATTCAGCTCCCTCCACCTGCTCACGCTTTCGCCCAGGCTTCTCCCCCTAGGTCAGTAGCGCGGGGTTAATACCAGGTGTTTGACAAGTCCTCAGAGTTGGGGCTCATCAAACTAATTAAAGAGAAACACATCCAAATTCTAGTGAAGTATTTTACTTAAAAAAAAAAAAAAACGCCTCCCATTCATCTGGCTTGGTGGGTTTGATTAATGACGATGACAAAGGCGCTCTTGTCCCTGCAATCCACAAACACTTGGTTCGGGTTCAGTGGGTCCAGGGAGAGGCACCCAGGCCTAAATCTGGTCTTTCTTTCCTGCTTAGAAATCCAAAGGGTTGAGAAGTTTCTGATTTTATCAGACCCGCCAAGGCAGGAAAGGAAAGACAAAAACATCTTGATCCACTGACTTGACGTAGCCAGAATTTATTTGTTTAACTTAAATACTCCTTAGAAGACTTTTCCCCTGTTTATTTATCACACATAGAATACTCCGAGACATTAGGAAAGCATTAGATTAATCAGTACATTTTAATATCCCTAAAACTAATAAACCCTAGAAGGACACCCTTCAGAGAAAGCTTCTCAGTACCTGTCCCCAGCCCCCATCCAAGGACTCTTTGTAGCGCCCCCTCCCAAGCAAAGCCCCCCCGGTGGTGTATATGATGAACAAGGACCTAGTTGGGGGGGGCGGGTCTGAATTTGAGAAAGGAAAGCAGAGTTTTTTTTATTCTTAATGCAAGCTATTTCTTTTAATCAAAGGATTTTTAATTCTTATGGATAATTAGGCATCCAAAGTACACCTTGGATAGACTTGTTTGCTGCATTAGCAAGATATGTCTGTATAATTAACTAAGAAAAGCATTTGAAGATAAATTTGAGCATTTAGATTAAATTTAGATTAAAATGCATATGTTCCTGCCAGGTTAAAAATAAAATCCAAAAGACAACTCTACTAATAAATTTAATATATTAAACAAAGCATACCTATTTAAGATGTAGCTTTTAATTATGTTAACCAAGTCATCATGAGATTATGGTTAAAACCCATAAGCCATAAATTCCCTCTCCAAGTCTCCAAACCCTAAAATGCCAATTATCCAATCCAATATCTCCTCACTTGGTATTGAGACATTAAATGACATTTTAGGATTATCTTTAAAATAATTCTTTAGGAATTTGAATGTCATTTTTAGTTCTATCATTTATTTGAACCTGAAATATAAAAGCGACATTTCCTTTCGGTAAGTTTCTCTTCAAATTTTGAATTTATTGTGGGGAATGTAAGTGCATTACTGATTAAAACTATGTAATTCAAAACATCTTTTCCCTTCTCCTTTTGGGCCAAACGCAAATCCAGTCTTGTCAATATTACCTCTCCAGCTTTAACTAACAAGGAAAATGATTTTGTATCTGAGAACTGCATTCACATCTGTGATGTTCAGTGGTTTCTAAATTTAAAGTTTTTATATTTAATCAGTAGATCCATACTCAGGTGATTCTCTTATTTATCTGAAAAGAGAAACTCAACAAATAGAGTCACTTAGAACAGTGTGTTCTATGGGTTTTAAGAAATGCTAACTCTATAATATAAAATGTTAATAAATATTGTGCGAATAATAATAAGTAAAGTTGTTTTGCTTTACCTCATTAGTATAAACATTTAAAAATATGCAGAAAAGTTCAAGAGTAAGTAGGTTTTAAAAAAATTCTCCAGGTAAACAAAACTAAGCAGTCTCCTTCTCTGCAGGACTTCTCAGGGCCTTTAATATTCCAGTATGCACAGGCAGTCTCCAAGAGGAGAACAGAAAATGAGTTGTGTTCCAAACTTATTTGTAGCATCTTGCACATTTAGTGTCCCCTCTAAAATACTTGAGAAATGTTGGTGTAAGGCAAGTTTAGAGCTCCTATGGTTTCCATTTGAAAACTCTAACCAAAAACGCAAACCTGGTACCCAACAAGCTTATTAAAAGAAATATGCTTTGGAAAATCATTGGTTGAAAAATTCAGCAACACGTGAAAGATTCACAGTGTAAAGTGTACAAAAGAGTTTGAAAGCAGATTATCTTGCAGTTGATTTAAATAAACTACCTTGTTCTCATTTGCTAAACTCTCCTTTCTCAAATGGACTTAGGTTGTTCCAAAAACCAGGCAAGGATTTGAAACTGGCAAGAAAATAATCCAGATGAATAAAGGTGTTGTTTCTCTTCAATACTACCATTACCTCATAAAGTCCCCCCCCTTTTTTTTTTCATAAAGTCCCTTTTTTAAAAAATGTGAAATATGGCAAGTTGGATTTTTTTTTTCAATTTAATGTGAACACTGAAAGTAGGATTGTTGATGGTTAAGTCAGCTAGAAGCTTTAGCAAAAATTATTCTGAAATTCTCCTTTGATTCTTGCTCTGCAGTATAGAATCCAATCAATGCAAAATGTCAAGTCCTGTGTTGCAATTCCTGCTTCCTTTTAACGTGAAGAATTGGATTTTGGAACTCATGGGTTTTCACATATTAATGTTGAAATCGAATTCATTTGTGAGCATGTTGTAAAGAAAACTATTATTTAAAGACAGTTGTAAATTATTTTTAAATTTTAATCCTTATTTTGTTTTACTTTTTGCTATAGTCCCAACAAGCACAAAATCAGCCCCCTTAAGCAACCTCATAAAGAAATAATGACTAATATCTAAAAAAAAATCTACATCTTATCTTTCACTCCCCTTTTCATACCAAAATAGTTCATCGTTTTCTTTTTCCAGAGTCTTCTTTAACCACCTAGGGAACAAAATCCCAACTATGGATTCAAAATGACAGATTTTGTGGGTTTTACTTCACAGAGATGATGTCATTTGTGGGGAATTGTTGGGTAAACCATACACTCTTTTCAGAAACCTGCAATTACCTCTCTGAATAAAGAGATCAATGTCATGTTTCTAGAAATAATGTCTAATGATAAGTCTCCCAAAAGGAAATGGCGTTATTAATTACCTCACTGTGCACCCACAGTTTGTAGACAGCTCTGAGGTCCACTCGCCCAATTAAGTCTAATGACTAAAGCTTCGGCTAGCCCATCTGGACAGCCTTTGCGATTAACAAGCCTGCAGCTTTACAAGACTTGGAAGGCTCATATGCAGTGAGAAGAGCTCGGACTCTCTACCTGGGATGTCTGGGACATTCGGCATAATTGTTCAGGGGGACCGAGAAGCCACACCCTTATTTTTCTAATCACTCAGCTTTATTTCCATGAGAGCTGTGTCGATATTGATCTCCCCCTTCCCCCAATTTCCATGCCGAGGTGCATTCATTCAAGTCTCACATAAAATAGATATTTAAAAGTTTAATATTATATTTATGTACTTATATATATATATATATTACGTAAGTGTAAATATAAAATTTAAAATATATTTATATACTTATAATGTAACTATTAACATGCATATAATATATAGTAATTTATATATAATTATATCATAAATTTATATAGAAATTGTAAAGGTAATTACATAACTATATATATCTCATATAAAAATATATTAATACCCGTTCACATATAAAATGACAATAATAACACTTTATAACCCAAGGAGGCCAAAGTTAGAAGCTGCTATTTACCTCAGTCAAGAGTAAAGGTCTTAAAATTTTTAAATAATATACTACAAATATATATACACATATACACATATAATATAATAATATACTTATTATTTTTAATGCTCTTGTGCTCACAAGTAGCAATGCAGGCTGATGACCGAGCCCTTGCCATAAATCCATGCTTTAAAATTAGTTTGTCTTTTAAAGGATCTACTGTCCTTTTCCATGACAGCACCGATGTAATTTATACAACAGTCCGAGCTTGTTTTCTCTAATTGGCTACAGGGGCTGTGGGCTGAGCTCTGAGGAAGGACATGCAACCCTTAGGGATGGGTTTTCAAGCACCAAGAGGGCGAGGACCCCTAGGCTCGGGACCTGGACCCCTCTCTCTCTCCAGGCTCCCGGCGACCTCAGGCGAGTGCCGGAATCCCGCTGCAACAGGGCTGCAGCTGGACCCCGGCCGGGCCCGCATTCCGGGTCTGGAGCACTGAGGATGTCTCAGCTGCCTTGGGCTACCCAGCCCAATGATTGATGACTTCCACAGTGAATCAGCCATCCCCACCCCAACCTGGAGGTAATACCACCTCCTCCCCAGGGCTCGGGTGGATTAGGGTTCCCTCCTTACAAGTCTCTTTGAAATCCTGCAGCGGGAAACAGGGGGCTGGCCTGACGTCTGGGGGCTTCCTGAGCAGCTCAGAATGGCCAGTGCCAGGTCCTTACCCCAGGAGGACATCTGCCCCGCCAGCTGTTGCTTGTAGGTCATTCCGAAGGTCAGAAGACACGATGGTTCACCCAGGACCGGTGGCCACGCGGAGCCCCGGCCGGGCCTGCGCGCAGACACCTTGGCGACTCCCCGGTTTCTTGCACGCTGCTGCGAGGAGCTGGGCCTGGAGCAGGAGCCAAGCAGAGCTAGCAGCTAACTACCGCGGAAGGTGGATTCTGCCGGAGCTCAGTGGTCTCTGTCACTCCACTTCTGAGGTCTCAGGATGGAAGCAGGGTCTCCTGGGTGGTCAGTCTCAGGCTCAGAGAACATCAAGGTCAGCCTTGCATGACAGAGACCACGAGCAGCAGGCAGCCACTCTGTGTTGGAGCGTGGCAAGGCCAGGCCCTCAGAGACGGGCTCTGATTGAGAAAATGCCACGGTGGGTCCGCTCACATCCGAGCCCTCCCTTACTCATTCTCTCAGCAGGTATTTGCAGGTGCCAAGCGCCGCCCTGGTTGCTGGTATCCAAGAGAGAACAAGGTCAACACAGTCCCTGACCAGCGCTAGCTCACAATCTAGTGGGGAAAACAGATAAGCAAACAGTAAATAAACGTTCCACCTTCTACGGCCAAGAACTTGGGAAGAAACATAAAAGAAGTGGGAATAGGGAATAGTCAATTTGGAGAACAATACACTTGAACTAGGGGGATGGAGAAGCCCTTCTAAGATGCTTGAGTTAAGAAGGATGACAAGAAGCAGGCCCTTGAAGAAAGGAAAGGGGAAAGATTCTTAGGAGAATGAGACAGACATGTATCCGGCATGTTGGGTAAAGTGAGCAAAGCTCAGTGGAGTGGAAGGGACGGGGGGGAGAGGGAGCCTGAGTGGGCAGGTTGACACGGTCCAGATCACAGAGTCCCCCTTCTGTATTGTACAGGATCTTCCCGTCTGGCATGTGGGCCTAAGGACCATGTCAGCCTCCTCCTGATGCTCTTGCCAAGCGATGTGGGCCAGCATCAGAGAACCAGGTCTCTGCTCAGACTCACGGGGGCTCCTTGGCCAGTCTTTTCCAGGCTGAGCTACAGAAGGCTTATGCCAGGGGACCCGCTGACTTCCAGCATGATGGAGACAGCCTCCTGCAAGGCCATCAGCACACTTTCAGGCCAAGGGTACCCATATCCTTCCAGAGTGTTATCTGGGGAGCTGATGTTCAAGAAGGCTAGGTGGATTGGCTAATCCGTGTGATCAGCGGTCCCCCAGGCTCCTCACTGCTTTCCATAAATTCCCCGTATGGGCACCAAGTCATCAAAAAGCATTCAGTAATCTCAGGCCATTCAAAGACCCTGGCTCTTCATAAAAACCCGAAGCAGGGCAGGTTGCACTGCTGGTCCATCTGGCCAGCTGAGGATTAGATAGTTCTGAGAATGCAGAGCTGTGAACAGAGGGAAACGAAGGGGTCCGTCTGGCTCACAGGCAGATGGAGAAAGCAATGCTTTTCCAATCACACCAGACCCTCCCACTCCTGGGCCTGTGGCTAACGTCCAATAGTCAGTCGCAGAGAGAGAACACCAAAAGCTGAAAGTCTTGATGAGACACTGATAAATGCTGAAGGGCAGCTCTGACTTTTCTACTGTATTTTTTCATTATATATATTTTAAAAACCATGCCATGAAATAAACTGGTGAAGATGTTTCTAAACTGTAATTTCATTATCCTAACATTAATGTTTTCTTCTTTATACAGTTACTTCTAGTCTTTGCTCTTAAACTTTTTTACATGCTTACAGTCCTATAGACACATACTTGTGCTTTTAAATTTTATATTATATCATAAACACTTTATCATATTCCTACCAGCCTTTACAGCTAACACAATAATAACTGCATTATTATATTACCAAATAAATGTATTGTAATTTATCTAAACAAGACCTTTCTTTTGGACATTTGAATGATTTTGGTATTTTACCATTTGTGGATAACCCTGCAATCGAGACTTTCCTGCTTATAAACTTCTTTTTCTCCAGAATTTTGTTGGAAATTGATATGAATAAATTTTTAATACATTTGTTTGTGCATATGTGACCGTCTCTCCCTTTCAAACGTCTGATATTTTTCCTAGATTTACTTCTGAATTCAAGCAGTTTAGCATGAAGCTGCCTTTTGGGGAAGCACTGTCTCTCGGAGTGACCTGTGATGCTAAAGATACAGGGGTTGTTTTGCCAGCTTCCCATCCAGACTGATCTGGGGTGTCCTGTGCTGCTTCTTGGTGGAAGAGAATTTGGGGCAGAAGTTCTCCAGCCTCATTTCTCACAGCAACTTTTCCCCTCTGACATATACCTTCTCTTCTCATGCAACTTCATGGAATGAAGGAGACAGCTAACCTTCCCATGGGAAGTTGGGGGAGTAGATAGGGGCCTGTCCTGAGAAAGTGGTGGCCTGTCACCTAGAAAGGAGCTCAAGCCCAGAGAAGAGTGACACGCCAGGCCCGTTGGACGTCCCTCCACCCTGCATGGCACAGCCAGTGGGTTCTGCCTTCCCTGGGAACATCCTAGCCTTACACTTTCTTAATCAGCTGAATTAGAGGAATTCACTCCTTAGTGGGCTTCCAACAAGGATAAGCAAATTTCCTTACTTCTAAATCTGCATTAAACTAATCTTCAGCACTTGCAAACAGGGGAACCCAAGACAGAAGTATTCTCTTAACGGGGCAGCTTAGAGAAGAATTTTCCCTGGAGATTTTCTTTCTTTTAAAGAAGAGTTTTAAAAAGGACATGGGGAGGTGGGTAAGGGACAGAAACGTTTCCCCTTGGACAATTCTGTTAAGATTACCTAAGCCGATTTCTCGCTCTCCTATACAGACGGAGGATAAAGTTCTAGCTGTGGCGACTTGGATAAATCTAAAGAGTGACAGTTCTGAGAATGACCTTTATCAATTCATCCATAGCGGTTAATGGAGAATTTGTGTTACTATAAAATAAAAAGTGCCAAAGAATTTACTTCTTTACTGTCAAATGGAAATTTGATGGAAAAAACAGCCAAGCAATTAATTATATTTAGGAACCATGCATCTTGGCTTTGAAGTTAAATGTATTTCCCTGTGGCTTTATATTGAGAACAGCTTTTATTAAATTCAATTACTTTTCCCTCTGGTCTGCTCCATAAAGGTGCACTCCTAGTGAAGGATGGCTCTTAACGGAATTATTTCCACTGGAAAAGATGATGATCGAGTAGGGTTGGTCACTGAAAAAGGGGGAGTCCTCTATAAGCAAAATAACAGGTGACAGGGTATGTTTCTGGGGGTCTTTAAGTTTCACCACTTGCTCATCAGCTGAGCAAAATAAATAAAGAGGAAGAAATGGAAAGTTTTCCTTGTCAATATCACTACCTCATGCTTTACCCTTTTCCCAGAAAGGAACAACTCAACACATCTCCCAAAACTCGGATACGAAGACCCCTTTCAAAATGTTCCTAGAGTGATAGCTTGTTGGCATTGGAAAGAACAAAGAACTAATGGTCGAGAAAGGTCATTGTATGAAAGTCACCCATTCTAGACCTCCACCTCTAGCCATACGAGACAGGATCATTTCTGTTCCGGGAACCTTATTTCTTCATCTGACCAGCAGGCATCATAACTCATGCCCTCGCCATCCCATATGGCTGTGATGAGGATCAAACGAGATGGGGGGATAATAAACAAGTGATAATTGCAAAGCATTGGCGGAGTCGTTAATAATAATTTAGGAACCAGCAAATTTCTGTTTCCATGTGATTTAAAATATGCTGCGGCTTTGTTGAATAAATTTCTTGCCCAAGTGTGCTCAGTTATATGTTCCTATTCATAAAGAGTGATTTTATCTACTTAAGCCACACAAGCAAAGATGTTTCTAAACCCTAATATATTATTTGATTAGAAAGTGACTGTAAAAATTGACTGCATCATTGGCCGATCAGGTGGCAGTTCCCAGTGGAGCATTTTCTAACCAAAAGTGTAATGTATTTCTGTAATAAAATGACCAATTTTACAAGTCCCGGGTATTGCTTAAAAAATGGTCGTGTTAGGATCAAAAGCTTCAGCGCCACCTGGGACCAATAAGCAGTCTGTTTCCCTCAGAAACGTCACCTACTTTAGCCCCAATCCTATAGTTTTGGCTTAAGACATTAAGAAGCATGGAAAACACAAGGCAAGTCCAAAGGGCTTATAGAAGAATTATGTGGGTAAAATTCAATATTACGGGTAGAGAATTTTCCTCCTAGTTCGTTACAGAAAGGAGTCAAGATTACAGCTACAATCAGCATGCCTTCCAGCAGCAACCCGCTTCGAAATGCTCCTCAGCAGGATACACAAGAAGTTACCTGTGTCCATGGCCTGGCTAAATGTCACTGAATTTGGTTGTTCAGGGTCATGCTGTCCTCCCTCATTTTTCATCATTGATACTGTTGGGGACACGAGATCCAAGCAATATCGGTTTCACCAGGCATATCACTGCCACTGCATAGGGACAACCTCCTTGGTGACAGAGGATCATTATACTGTCATATCAGGACTTCATATCAGGATGGAACATATCTTCTGCCTCTTTCTTTGGAGATGCTGGACCTGGCTACTCAGTTGGCTTTAAAATGCATGAAAAAGTTAGACACCTGGATGTGCTGACATCCCAGCACAGTGATGAAATCACTGAAAAGTTGCATGGGCTATTCAGAGAGTGGGATCAAGGTGGCAGACAGGAGACAGTTCTGAGCTTCAGGGAACATGGTATGACCTACCCGGAAGGAAAAGCGGCAACATGACTGCTATCTCCTCTTTATCAAAGGGTTGTGAGGACTGTCTACCAGGTGCGATGAGTTCATCTAGGACGCTGGGGAAAGACATAGGAAATCTGCTGGGCTGAGAGCATATCTGTCTCCTTAACACTATGTGTTCAATAAATGCTTAATATACACAAGAATGAACGAACTGCTGATAGCCAAGATGGAGGCCTTGTCCGCCACGATGGAATGCGTACAGTTGTCTAACCTCTCCTCACCAAACATTTCAGGCCAGTAAGCATCTATTTCCCATGGAGACCACTGACATGACTGGACTGAAAGAGGAAGAAAAGCCTAACCTCTAACTCCACCCCTCAGGGACAGAGCAGCAGGAGCAGGAAGGAATCTGATGAGCCTCAGGACGTCTCCACTGATGTTGCCCAGTTTGAAGGTCAAGGGCTCATATTGGGGTCAAAATCCTGAGAGGCTGGCCCAGTGGGGTTCCTTTTAGGGCAACAGCCCCAAACAAAAAGGCTGACAGTTGAGGACAAGCCCGTCCCCAAGACAAGACTGCCAGGTGGGAGGGCATCAACCCCAGCAGGATCTGAGGAAATTCCTCTCACCCAGATTTCTGCAAGAAAACTTCAAAAACGTTCATATTAACAAAGATTCAAAAGGACACTGAATCAACCAAAACCCTAATCATTAGCAACAAGCCAAGATCAGGACAGAGAACAGGGAGATTAAAAACCTAATTGCTAGACGACAAAACTTTGAAGGAATCGTTAGCAATAATCTCAAAAATTTAGGAATTCAAATTAGCAACATAGACTAAGAACTTCAAAACTTCTACAGGAAGCCAGATGAAAATGTTAGGCTGGCTTGATTTAGCTTCTGCTCTTGCAAACAAAGGATTCATACCAAAGTCACTTTAAGAAAAAGAAGAAAAGAAACCTATATAAACTGTATCTTTTTTTACTTTGTCTGATTACTGCACATCCCAACACCTTGAGGGGAAGACTTCCAGAGCTGATAGACTTTTTCCTCTTGGATCTCAAGGTGGATTTCATCGTAATTTTAGAAAAAGAAGGGATGGGAAAAACCAGATCACCACCATTCAAAACTCTTCTGAGTGCCCTGGCCCGGGAGGAAGAGGCCCAGTTGGCTTTGGGGTAACCACCCAACTTGACCTTCCTTCACCTTAGTCTCTCCTCCTGCCTTCCACCCACTGTGCCCCTTCTAATCACGTAGCTAGCATCGACAAAGGCTTACTGCATTTCGTGTACTCTTCTAAGCATTTCACATATGTTAATAAATGAACTAACTCATTTAATTCTTATAACAATTATTCCATTTTAAAGATGAGAAAACTGAGGCTCCGAGAAACTCAGTGACTGCTCCAGGCCAACAGCCAGTAAGCATCAGAGCCCGGATGCAAATCCAAGCAGTCTGACCCAAGTCCATGCTCTGCACCCTTCCGTTGCCTCCTCCGTCGTTCAGGATCATCACGGCTTATCCCTTTCACTCAGAGTTTGGAGGCTAACTAGTTCAATAAGTTCACTCAGTAATGTGACTAACGATGAAAGAAGATAGCAATAATTTGCACAACGCCTAGCCTATAGCCGAAATTCAATAAATATTCAGCAAATAAATAAACAAATCTTATTTTCACTGAAGAGTTAGCATCCTCCTTTTTTTTCTTTTTTCAACCTTCTTCCCAGGTAGTGTGGCAAGTTTTCACCTTACAAAAATTACACTTCACAGGCCAGAGCAGGAGAGTATGTAATCACAATCCATTTAGCTCAATCGTTATACCTTAATGCGACGACATCCAGCTGACAGTGCATTGGAGGGACGAGGTGTTGAGCCATGCTAACGCAGTGGTGACACCCTTCCCAAATGATGAGTCCACTGGCAAAGATAAAATAGGAGGAAAGCAAGAATAAAGAGAGGCATAAAGGGAACCCACAGGAGCAGAAAGTTCAGGTCAGAAATTCAGGAGGGAAAAAAAAGTAAAGATGGATGAAAGTAAAATAGCAAATACGGAGTCATCCCGGGCACAAGGCTCCCAGGAGGAGCGGAAAACATGGGCCAAAGCCAACTGCAGAGACGCTTTGAAAAAGCAAGAGGTCATTTAAAAAATAAAAAAGCAAAGCTCAAATAAATAATAAAACCTGCCCTTGGGTCCTGATAACTGTAACTTGTCACATCCAAAAGAAAGATCAGCAAACGAGAACAATGAGAGATAGAGAAAAATAATCTAGGCGAAGAGTTTTGTTTTCAGAATTTGATTTGCTGGCTTATTTTTAAAGGGAAGGTGAGCACGCATGTCCAGTGACATCAGTTCCCAGGAGTGGCTGGTGCCTATTTGCATACCCTCAAATAAAAATAAAGAAAAACTCGCTAAATCCCTGGCCTATTTAACTGTAGCTTTTAAGACAGGGTAGAAGACACACTCTCATTGAGCAGAGATGCCATAGAATTCGCGTATCACAGATTTTGAGGATTGTTTTTGAAATGTTCTCACCATTCTCTGATGGATGTGGGGTTGTTGGGTTGTTCCTGTGGTCCACAGGGGATTCCCTGAAACACATGCAGGTTTCTAGCTGATGTGCATTTACAAACAACAATTTATCTCTTGGAAGGAATTTGCCCCAAGCCACCAGGAAGGAAGCATGCATTGTAAAATGTGGGGGAAAATTGTCAAACTCTTTTCCTGCCCTGGAGCCTTTGCAGATGCTCTTCCTTTCCCCACCCCTGGGTGAGTCTTCCCAGTCTCAGGACTCCTCACAGGGTCCGCACCTCAGGAAGACCCTTCCTTCCTGGTCTCAGGTAGATGCCCTGACTTGACTGACTCATGGGGCTCCATCTTTCTTCGCAAACTTGCTATAGCTTGTAAGCATGAACCAATGATTCTGTGTTCAATGTCCTTATGTCCACTGGACTGGGAGTTCCGTGAGCACAGGTACTGTCTCCGTGTTCACTGATGGATTCTCAGAGCCCAGCAGCAGGCCTGGTGCACCAGGGCACCTTGTACACACAGCGGGCCTCAGGACATTTGCTTCACAGATGACTGCAAAATCCTAGCTCTAATGTGGAGCATGAATTAGGCTGACGAAGCAAAGAAGCTTTCAATGAGAAAATCTTAAGGTTAAAAATATAACGTTTAATTACAAATTCACTCCAAAGGGCCAATCCATCAAGGATTTACTATTGAGGATGCAAACCCTTTGTACTTGTAATGCTATAGGAAGTTCTTCAAGCAAATGTACATACTGCTTGGGCCAAGCAAAATATAATATATTCGTGTACTGATTTGGCCCACATAACCACCTTGCAATCGCGCGCACGCAAGTGTGTGTGTGTGCGTGCGTGTGCGTGTGCGTGTGTGACATATCTGGGGAAGGGATGGTATTTAAAATGCAGATTTGAGTTGATCGTATTCAATTCATAGTGCGCTCTATTTTCTGCACTTATTGTTGTTGCATGGCCCTCTTTTCTGTAGTATTTAACTGCACTGTTTATTTATTCCTTGTTCTCTACTCCCTCCGCACTACGCGCAACCTCTCCAACTGACTGGTGTGCTTTGTTTGTATGGTTTCTTGTTGTTCTACAGAAAGGTATTGTTGATTTACACAAATGGCACTGTCATATAGATCTTATTCCGTTTCCTGCTTTTCTTTGGGTCAAGGCTATATTTTTTCACGTTAATCTCTCTTTCTGTGTAGGTATCTGTTCCATTGCCTCCAACAGCTCAGAGCATCTATGGTGCGCCCTCCCCATGTTTGCCCGGCCCACACTGCCAGGTCGCTTCCAGGATCAACTATGAAAACCAATATTGCAATGCACATGCTCGTACTATCGGGCTGTACCTGGAAAGGCAGAACTGTGGAGTCACGGGTGCACACGCCTACGTGCTCAGCCCGCCTTCCACCCCAGTACGTGCAGGATGGTGTCTATATTCCTATATCCCCAAATCTTGGCATTGTTCAACTTTCTTCTTCCCAGTCTGATGGAGAGCGATGCTTCGTTGCTCTATGAAATCCAATGAGTACTTCTAGAATTAGCGCAATCATTTTCCTTGGCAACCTCAAAAGATTTTTATTTTAATTTCTTAAGATTTTTTTAATTCATTTTTAGAGAGAGGAGAGAGAGAGAGAGAAAACAGGGGAGGGGCAGGAAACATCAACTCCCATATGTGCTTTGACCAGGCAAGCCCAGAGTTTCTAACCGGTGACCTCAGTGTTCCAGGTCGACACTTTATCCACTGCGCCACCACAGGTCAGGCCTCAAAAGACTTTAAAAACTCTTTGTGTTCACCCTCACACCTGAAAGGCAGGTGGTTCTCTGCATTTTTGAGTTGACTCATTACATATTGAAAGATAAGGCCAAAATCTTTGGGACGTATGCCTCTTGAATTCTGACTTTCACCTGCTAGCTAGTAAGGAGCGACTAGCTCTGCCTTTCTAGCCATTGTGTGCCACCAGGGATTCTGCTCGGCCATCTAATCACTGGAATATACTTCTTGAGTGGGAATAAAACATACTTTCTAGAGCGAGGTTGTCAATTTTTTTTAAAAAAGAAAGTTACATAAGTAGATATTCAAGCATAGTTTTCAAAGTGAACCTTTTCAAATGACTTCTCAAAAGAGGAAAAACCGCAGTTCCACTTTGAGATGAAATCCACCCTGGACGCAGAGAAATGACTGCGTGGAAGTGACTTTACTAAGAAAACAAGGTGATTATCTGGTCCAGTCTTGACTGACATTGCCTTGTCATTCCAGAAGTGATTTTCTTCCTTTAAAGTATGGCATAATGTAATCCCCTAATACTAAGGTACTTAATTTTTTTCCCCTAAAGAATCAGGCTTATCATGAATGATAAGCAAATTTGTCAGCATTTAGCACAAAGTCACTTCCATCAATCTACGAAGAGACCTGCCTGGGGGCTGGAAGGGTTCTGCTGACACTGAGACCGGGCTCTGGGGAGGGACTGTTGGGTATGTGGTGTGATTTGTTTGCCATTCCGACATCGCAGGAATATTATGGGTAATTTAACGTTCCCTAAAATATCGAAAATCCCTCTAATCAAATAAACGTACTGAAAAGCTGCCTAGATTTAAACGGCCTTACTAGTCATTTACCCGAAAAGATTGATTTCTCTAAGAGGATCCAGCTGCAACTTGCCTTGAGCATTGTACAAATTCTTCAGGGGAACGGATGACTCTTTTCCTTGTCAGTCTGGTTGAAAATGATACTCAGTAGTTCTATCAGTGGGGAAACTTGTTTAAACACATTCAGAATGCTGTTCCCATTTCCACTGAATCTAATCCTTCTGCTTCCCTTGTTAAGGAGGTTTTCATATGAACACAAGCAAATTTGTTCTATATGAGCTGTTAAAACCCAACAGTAATACAAAGAGGACCAGAATAGCTCGGCTGTCATTCCTATAAGCAATGCTATGCTATTTATTTATAGGACAGAAGGATAATAGCCAAAAAGATCAAAAGAAGAGTGACAGAGAACTCTTGTTGACAATTAAAACTAATACAATTACATTTCCTAAGCCTAGACTGCAGTTTGCTCAGGGCAGAGACCAAGCCTTAACTTCCTTTATAAACTCAGGTCCTGAGAACGAGCCTGGTTTCCCATAGGTAAGTGCTGATTGACTTATTGAAATTTCAGGGGCGACAATAAATAACACCCTTTTTCTTCCCAACGAAAACACACGAAGGAGTAAGACAACTGGAGACAAGAATATCAACTTTATTAAAGATAAAAGTAATTTAGAGGGCATGGCTGCATTAATCCTATTCAGAATAGGCTTTTTAAAAAAAGTTTAGAAAATTAAATTAACAGGGTGACATTGATCAATGAGAGTACAGAGGTTTCAGGTAAAGGTTCCTATAGCATTTGAACTGTTGATTATGTTGTATACCCCTCACCTAAAGTCAAATCATTCTCCACCATTGTATAGTTGTCCCTCTTTATTCCCTTCCCTCCCTCCCCCCCCCCCACACCTCCCTCCTCCTGGTAACCATTTCTTCATCCTGAATTAGATGGAGTTGGCCCCGCAGTCGGGGGAAGCTCTGGCCAACTAGAGGTCCCCGTACAGATGTGGGGCCTGCCCACAAGCACGCTGCATGACTGAGATGCCCCAGAACACATGCATCCTGCTGACAGGTGGACTGGAAGGATGCTCGGCTCCCTTCCCAAACCTGCCCATCAGGTAAGCCACACCCCTTCCTGCCATGGGAGGGTCAGACACAAGCCGAGAGGGTTCCAGATGCTTTTCCTTTCAAGAAACACAGTGATAATTGGAGACCTAAAATTGCAGAAGTGAGGGCTTAGTAAAATGGGGAAGAAATGTGGTTTTAAAATAGTTTTATTATCTATATGGGCTCTACTGGGGCTAGATTTTCAACCCTACTGTTGTTTGGTAGCCAGAATATGTAGCTATTGGCAAATACCCCTATAACTAACTTTAAAATTTATGTCATAGACCCACGTGGTAAATCTTCCTTTTGTGCAGATTATGTTATTGCCAAAGGAATCACTTGATTGCACTTTGATTTATCCGTTTGCCTTTTTCTTCTATTCGCTGACATGATTTGGTATATACTCTTTTTGTAACCTGTTGCTGGGGCAACTCAGTAATTCTAAGCTTAGGCAACTATTTGAATCGGGACACTGTTCTTTAATGACCTTAATTGGCTGGAAAGAAAAGTCCTTGTTATAGGGCTCTCTATTCTGTTTTGGGTTTCCGAATTTCCGGATGTGTGACAAATATTAAACAAACGATCACTTTGATTTGGGCTCTCAGGCTCAGATCAAAGTCGCCCTCATCAAACACTGAGGGAGAGGTGATGACACCCGTACGGCTGGGCGGTAGAGAACTCAGACGCGCAGGCGTGGGCGTCCAAGGGTGTTCGCCGAGGGGCCCCTCTGAGAATCAGATCAATAGGGAAGACACCTTAGTGCTGATGCCCTGCAGGCGTCTCCCCGACACTCTGGTCTTTGATTTTCATACGGTTCCTTTTATATTATCCTAGCCCTGGGTTTAGCTCAGGTTTGACTGGTCAAAATTGAGCTACTAGGATTAAGAACCACATGAAGACCTCCTCCCAATGTTGAAAAGGCATTTTCCAAAAAATCTAGGGGGAGAAGGTAAAACCTGACCACTGTATTGTATGGTCATGGAATGATAGGGTGGGGGAGACTGTAGAGATCTTCAAATCTGCCAGCCCCTCACCCAGCTCATCAATAGCTAAGGCAGGGCAAGAACTCACGTTTCTCAGATTGCCTATTAATTTCTGCTTCTCAGATGTTGAAAACGTTAAGGAAGAATTGCCAAGAGTCAAGAGAAGGCAGTGTGGATGCTCCCTAAGTACCTACATTCTGTGCACAATGCCAATTCGTTGGAGTGTTTGACTAAGGTCCGCCATAAGTTGCAAATAACATGTTCTAGCCCCAAACACGGGTCCCTTGGATCCAATAGTTTTCTAGCTCTCCTTTCTTTCCCCAGTACATTTTTATATTCTAGCCACTGTACTGATAATCCAACCTCCCTGGACAGATCACAGCTCAAATCTGGTAAATCCAGGTAAGAACTGATCCATGAATTCGCTGCTTTGCTCGAATGGACCCAGATCGTAAATCCTTCTGTTGGCCTCCACTCTTCAAGATTTATTTGTTTGGTGTTGTTTGGGGGGGGGGGGGGGGTCCTGGGGATTCCAGGGCAAGGATAGGAAAGGTTTTGGCATTAAATTTCAAAGTGTGAAAGTGAAAAGGTCAAAACAAGGGTGAGAAGGGGCGGGAGCGCCCCCAGGAAGGAAGAGGCCAAGGCGCCCTTCCCGCAGGCCGCAGGGCTGTGGAGAAGAGCAGGTGACTGGAAACACCTTCGGGCACCCATGTCTGGAGGTGAGATCTGGAAAGGCGGAGGTCAGGACCTTCCAGATCTCTGAAGAGGCCACCAGCATGTGCCTCGCAGGAAGAGCCGGACAGCTGGGGCGCCGCAGACCCAACTCAGGGGAAAGGAGGGCAGGAAAGGCCAAAGATGCGGACAAGAAACTCATGACAGGCCCAGAGGGAAAAAAGGAGGGGGCCAACCCACCCAAAGAGGCCCGGGAAGAAAGACTTTGCCAGGTGGCACCACTTCGGTTTAATTAGACAAAGGCTTGGGGGTGGGGTGTGAGGGCTGAAAGCAGAGACACCTGGGAGTGAGAGAGAAGGGGGGTTAGGGGGCAAAGGTTGAGAAAAACAAGCCACCTGGGACCCCGACTGAAACAGTCCCGCCAGAATAAGGTGTGAAGGAGGCAGGTCAAGGAGGCGGGGCGGAAACCCGAGTACAGGACGGGGAGGTGGGCGGGGGCGGGGGCAGGTGCAGGGGGCGGGCGCTGCCCATTGGATTGTCTGCTGTTTGTCAAAAGAGGCCAAGTGACCCGGGTGTGACAAGGAACCTTACCAAGAGAGTGTCCTCAACTGGGAAAAACAAGGGATAAATGTCAGATCAGGAGAGATGGCAGAAAGTAAGAGACCAACCTAAAAAGTATTTTTCTTCTTTAAATTTTCTTTTGTTCTAAATATCTGTTTATGAACAGGATGATTTCATGAGTCAAATCAGATTCTTCCTCTCCATTTATTTTCTCTTGAAAATTTCTACCTTATAGAAGAATTGAAAGTACAAGGCACTCTGCAGACATAGTTCTTTCACTTCGATTTACAAATCAACACTAGATGTGCTTTTAGCCTTTGCTTTAGGTTCCTCTTCTTGAGTCATTTTAAAGTAAGTTGCAAACACCACAAAGCTTCACTTAAATTTTTTGTGTTTATTGTTTTTCATTATATTGAAGTTCATAAAGGTAACTGACTAGAATACGCCACACTAAATTTGTCTGACTGTTTTCTCATGATTAGATTCAAATTAAGTATCTTTGGCAAAAAATAGGAGACTATCTTTCCTAGGACAGCATACCTTAAAAGTTTCCACCTTACCTACATGACAGAAAAAATCATCAAAGTGGCATTAAACTGGCTCATTTCTTTACCATGTATACTGATGTCATAGTTTCTGCCAAAAAAAAATAAGATTCTCAATAAATGTTTCAGTCACAATCAGATCAATAAAACAGTTATTAAACACCCAGTTATGAACTGAACTCTGAATTTCATGCTAAGATTCCAGGCAGAGGAAGCAATCTGATTAAGAAAATGGATTCTAGAACTTAGCTGTTCAACTCATTACAGAAAAGGAGAAAGCAAGTCCCGGACTGAATTCTGTAAGACATTCGTCATCCGAAAACATGATGGGCATGTCCCAGTGTGGCTCCCCGACAGAGGCAGCATCAATCTCCACGGAGAGCCTGGGTCACAGAGACTCTGCACGCTCACGGAAGGGCCCCGCGTGTTCTGGACGCCAGATGTGAGCGGGAAAGCTGACAGTTTGGAAAATGGAGGAGCCCAACTCCTATTCTCGGCCAGATGGGGAACCACTCGTCTCAGTAGGGCGGTGGTTTACTGTGGCTCTCTGCACAGGGTTTTCCACATATAGCTCTGAATTATATAGAGTGGATAATCATTTAATAGTCAAACATTCCTGAAATGGTCAAAAGATGTATCTTATTTAATTCTGAAAATGGCCTGTGCATATGATAAAAAAAAAAGTCAAACAGACCAAGAAGGGTTTATAAAAGAAAATTAAGTCAGTCTGTCTCCCAAGCAGATAGCCAGTCCTGTTCTTCAGAAATAACCACTGTCTCATATATTCTTCCAGGAATGTTCCTGCAAAGACACACATCCCCATACCTATTCTAATGTGCAAATTCCTGGAGCACTCTCAATTTTTCTGATGCCTCTTCCTCCTCTATTGACAATGTAGCTTAGATACTTCATCATATCAACTTATATACAGATATCATGTTTTTTAAGTGCTGCATAGTATTATTCTATTAGATCCACCAAATTGTTTGACTAGTCACCAATTTTCAGTGTTTTGTTATCAAGAATGCTGCAATTGCCCTGGCTGGTTGGCTTAGTGGTAGAGCATCGGCCTGGTGTGTAGAAATCCCAGGTTCGATTCCCGGCCAGGGCACACAGAAGTGCCCATCTGCTTCCTTCCCCCTCTCCTTTCTATCTTTCTTTTCCCTTCCTGCAGCCAAGGCTCCATTGGAGCAAAGTTGGCCCAGGCGTTGAGGATGGCTCCGTGGTCTCCACCTCAGGTGCTAGAATGGCTCCAGCCGCAGCAGAGCAACACCCCAGATGGGCAGAGCATCGCCCCCTGGTGGGCATGCGGGGTGGATCCTGGTCGGGTGCAAGCGGGAGTCTCACTGCCTCCCTGATTTTCTAATTTTGGAGAAATACAAAAATAAAATAAAATAATAAAATATAATAAAAAAGAATGCTGCAGTCATCAACGTAGCAAGTGCATGTTTGCACATTCCGAAATATTTGTAAGGTAAATTCCCAGGGTAAAATTGCTGGATCAAAATGGGTACACATTTAAGATATTAATAATTTTATGCAATTACCCTCCAAAGAGTTTGCAAGTTACACTCCAAATGACATATGAGAGTACCCCTGTCCCTTTTTCCTGGCAAGCCAGGGCATTAATAGCACTGAGCCAACTGATAGGTGAAATGTGGCGTCTTGTTTTTTTTAATTTGCAGATGTTTAGAAGGCTTTTGGGATTACTTCTTCTGCCTGTTTGCTTCTAATATTTCACTAATACATTTTTTCTATACATTTTGTACTTTTTAAAAAAATATTTATTTTATTGATTTTAAAGAGAGAAAGGGAAAATGTAAGAGAGAGACAGGAACATTCATTTCTGTAGGTGCCCTAACCAGGGATTGAACCAGCAACCTCTGCACTTCAGGACAATGATGCTCTAACCAACTGAGCTATCCAGCCAGGGAAGTTTGTTTTTTTCTTATGGGGTATATATAGGACTTTTTATATAACAGAAAATCAGATTTTGTGTCATATATGTTGCAATCTTCTCTCCATTTTGTCCTTTGCCTTTTGACTTTGTTTACAGTATTTTTTGTTGCTCAAATGTTATCAAAGTTTTCTGTAGTGCAATACACCTTTTCCTTTACAGCTTCTAGGTTTTATGCCTTCAACAGAGAGGACTCCTGTGCTCTGAGATAATTATTAAGAAACAAAACTCTCACATTTTCTGGTACTTATTTTGTTTGAATTTTTAATCCACCTAGAATTTATTCTGGTATAAAGAGTGAGGCGTGGAGTGACATGTGCTCGCTCCCGATGGCATTCAGTTGCCTTCAGGCCACTTATTGACTGACCCATCTTTTCCCATTGCTTTGATGTTTGTTTTTCTTTTTTTGAAGGTAATTACTTTCAATAAAAAGGCTAAAGCAGACATCATTAGGTCCTTGTTTTGAAAAATTTTCTGTAAGTTTATTCAATTTGGAAGCTACAGGGGGAAACAAAATCTTTTATATACAACTCTTATTCCAGTCAGTGTTCTGCTCCTTTTTTCTCCCCTTCAAACTGAAGAACTCACAGGCCAAATATTTATGAGGGTCTCTTAAATAAAATTTACTTTCATTTCTAAATGATATGGTTGGAATTCTCTGCAATGCAGAAAAGGATAAGGATAGCTATTTGTATCATTACTTTTAATTATTCAAAAATTGTCTCTATTCTAGAGAGAACTCTTTGTTTCCTTTTCTAATTTTGCTTGGGAACATCTCCCAGGTTTCAACCACATTTTTTCAAAATTAAACTTACGGGTTAACTAAAAGAATCATGGGAAAATTTCATGTGAGCTCATCATTAGTTCTCTATGCTACCAAATGGAGTCAGAGTTCCTCAATGACATGAAGTTCTGCCCTCACAAGAAGATAGTACTGAATGCCATCAGTTGGTGCTGCTATGATTAACTCAAGTATACTTACCTGGTTACTTCAACTTCAGTAACCTTAAAAGATCCAAAATTGTTCCTTAAAAAATGGGGGGCAGGGAGCATGGACTTCATGAGCCCTTGGTAGACATCACTCATTGGTCATGGCACTATTTCCTCTTGTCCGTCTTTTCATTTCTGTATTACTAGAGTTTAGAACAGTGCTTGTTGGCACATAGTAGGTGGTCAATTTGTTGAGTGGAAGAAAGGAAGAATGAATGGATGGATGGATATTGGATTGGACCAATGGATGGATGGAAGAGCCCAAAGGAATCTTCACCCACTTCCACGACACAGCAGCAAGTGTTAATTGATCAATTTGCTGTACTGAGGTTGCATTTTGGACTCATTCTTCCTGACTCGTCAATGAGAGACATATATATTGTATTAAGCACGTCAGTCAGAAAAGCCTATCTTGCCTAGTGTTCTCATCAAAAGGATTTATTTATTTTTGCATCACAATATGACTTGAAAACCTATTTTTATATCTAGAGCAGTGGTTCTTAACCTGGGTTCTATCGAACCTTAGGGGTTCGATGAGTCGGTCTCAGGGGTTCGGAGAAGCCGCTGCCGTGGAGGCCAGAATAAAGTAATACCGTAATTTGTTGTGAGTTCATGCACCTCGTTGGTTTTGTTCTTTGAGCAAGGTGAGGTTCATGCACGGCTCATTTTGTGCACCGGTAAAAAAACATATACCTATGTCTTGAATTTGGAAAAAAAATCATATTTTATTTATCACTAAAGAAGGGTTCGGTGAATGCGCACATGAAACTGGTGGGTTCGGTACCTCAAAAAAGGTTAAGAACCACTGATCTAGAGTCTTGTATCTTATATATGACTCCTAATCAGAAGTTGATTGATGTACCTCATTTCAATTAGGGACCACTCGAGGTTTCCTTCATTCTCATTAATTGCAAATATAAGTCAAATTAGAGGGAGCTCCTCCCTTCATCAAGGACAATAGCAGTGTTTTTGTAATAACCATGGTTGCAATAGTTTAAAGTGCAGATAATTAAAATCTCAGCATGCTGTCATTCAACAAAAAAAGAGTAAAGCCTTTCTACACAGTATTTCAAAGAACCAGCCTCTAGACTCCTCCCTCCCCTTCTTCCACTAACATGCATTTAGTGAGGACCTAGAATGGGACCTGTGACCTGTCAGTGGTCGGGAAGCAAAGTGAGCAGCTATTTAGTTCTGTTCAGTGTGCAAAAAGCTGGGCAGGCTGCGCAGACAAGCATACAAGTCCCTGCAGTCGGGGGCGATAAACCCTCACTGAAACAAGAAAACGATCGAAGAAGCTGATTAAGCATGCTTATCAGATTTGGGGAGACTGCCTGTAATTTGAGATGAACATTTATTTCTGCCTGTTCCCCATTTACCCTGGCGATGTTTTTTGAAGTAATCATTTCTCTCCAAGGTTCAACTCCCAGTGCTTATTTAAAAATAAATAAATAAAACCCTTCGTTTTAAAGGAGGCTCCTTTGTAAGATAACATCACTGTTTATGATAGATAGCTGTAGCAACCGTACAGATCTTAATAAAAATCACCTGATCACTCATGCAGCCAGTATTTGCATGTCCATTAGATACCACGCACAGTTATTGTTGGGGCCACAATGACTAGAGGCTCCAATTCTTTGCTACAAATGCTTAGTATATTTTTATAAAAATAACCATTAGACCCCCAAACAAGGACAAACAAATGTACAAGATGGGGGTTTGCCATGAGTCAGCAAAGACCAAATGAAGGAGTCTTCATGGAACGGAATGAGCAGGACTGGAATAAACGCCAGTCAAAACAACGTATTCCTGCGATGCCCACCCCATGGAAGAGTTGAGGTGATTCACAAAGATACCTACAATTGTAACGATTAAATAAATGAGTCAGGACACGAGGAAATATGGATATTAAAGTAATAAAGGTAGGAGAAATGCACTCTGAAGTTCACTTAATTACTAGATGTCAAACATGAGTGACTGCCAAGCTGAAGAGTAACTTAGGTGAATGAAGCCTGTTCAACACATCGATTCATTGCACTAGTAAGGAAGACCTTAACGCAAAGGCTGGTGAACATTTATACAACTATTGGGAGTCTGTGGGAATCAACAGAAAGGAGTGTCCCAAGTTATTTGAGGTGATTAATAATAAATACTTAGTCCATAATAATGTTGAAAGATAAGGATTATAAAAAAGGTTAAAATAACACACTAATATCCTAAAATAGGGATAACGATGCAACAGCCAATCAGGAAGAAGGAGTGGTACCCGGCTGTGGTCCTGTATGGCTTTTGACAGATGTGTTCTGCACATGTGAGGGACTCCATGAGTGGGGTCACTCCTGCTATCGAGACCAGTAAGTAAGTAACAGGCATGAAGAAGTAGAAGGTGTAATTCCAAGGAAGTCTGGTTTAGACATCTAAACATAAGAGATGAAAGCAGTTAGAGAAAGAAGACACCTCTGAAGGCTGAACGTCAGGATTAAAACTGACAGTCTGCCAGACATCTCCTCGGTCTGGTGGGAACTATCTTCTGTTCCGTGTATATACCACCTGGGACATTCTTCGAGGAGACACCATAATAGGTATCTAGGCTACAGCTCACCAAATGGTGTGACCTTGAAGTTACCCCAAGCCTCCCCAGAGTATGCCAGGCCCCTCAGAATCATGCCTAGTGAAAATGTCTAAGCATCTAGGTGTCTACAGGAGGCTGCATGACTTAGGAAACCTCAGTTTTCAATCTTTCACAACAAGGTCCCTTGCTGTGGGAGAGTCACATGTGATGCCAACCTTCCCCCATCCTCCACCAATTCCAAGGGAAAAAATAAACAAGAAGCCTCAAGCTCCAGTAGGATTCAAGTAACCTTCAAGGCCGAGGATTCCACAGTCAAGTCCAATCACCAGGTCGTTTTCCAACACTGCCAAATTTAACCCGAGCCCCCCCCAACCCTTCCTCCAGGAATGACCCCAAGACCCCAAGACTCCCTCTGGCCCGCCCCACAAAATACTGCGCTTATCACGGTTCCCACGTGACTGCCGCAGCTCCACGCAGTAACATCCCACACTCGCCGAAGAGCTCTTATAAGCGCAGTTCTAATTAGTATTACTTCCAATATTTTTATTTAAAGTCTAGTCACTTAAAGTCAAAGTGACATCTTAATGCCATCTTGGCACAGCAATTTGCTCAGAATAAGAGAGCTTCGTTTTTGGAAAGACTTACTGCTAGATTTCAGACCACAGCTTTTTTAAATTAAAATACATGGGTTGTCTTCACAAACTCTTCCTGAATATTTCATGTGTTTTGAGCTTTATTTGCTGTACATATCTTCACAGTGTGCATATTATTCAAATATTCCTAACAGATGGTCTCAAGTGCTACATATTACATAGCATTAAGTGAATAGCTTGGTAAACAAATGAGTCAAGGATTAAAATATTTTACAGCTTATAAATCATGAAAGATGTTCAATAACAGTACATTAATAAAAAAGAAACCCTTTAAATGTAAACATAAAAACACTAAATGCCGCTATTGGATCAGTCAATGGGTTTATGATGAATTCTCTCCCAAAAGAGGTGCTCGTCCCGTGCAGTCCCAGATATTGTCACCTACCTTACTCTGAATTGACAACTAGCTCACCTGAGAGCCTGGACTCCTGTCTTCCGCCTCCAACTTCAGGGGCTTTCTCTGCCATTTCCCCCTCCTTAATGCCTCTTTCACAACTAGGAAAGGAAATGAAATTCATAACCCAATCTTGTTACTCTCTAGACTAATATCAGCAAAATGTTGCTGAAAGCGGTTGAAACAACATCATTCAAGTTGAGGATTCTGAATCAGCTGTGATTTTTGATGATCTGAATCTTCTTTCTATGTTAAGTTAATGTTGGACATTGAAATTGCCACGGGGGGTTTGCATGATGATCGAAACAAACAAAAGATTTAAAAAATGCAACCCGACCACTGTGGCCAGTGTTCAGATGTCTTTGAATCCATTTTACACAATCTTTTATCATTTGAATTTATTGGGATGACATTGCTTCGCAAAAGCACACAGGTTTCAAGTGTACAACCCAATCTAACACCATTTGCACACTGCATCGTGTACCCTCTGCCCCAAGCAAAGTTTCTCTCTGTCCCCATTTCCCCGTTCTGCCCTCCTCTACCTACCCCCACTTTCCCTCCGGCTACCACCACACTCGTCTGTGTCTGTTGTATATGTTTATGGCTATTCCCTTCGCCTTCTTTCATCCGGTTTCCTCGCCTCGCTCCCCTCTGACAGCTATCCGTCTGTTCCATGTGTCCACGCCTCTGTTTCTACTTTGTTCTTTAGTTTATTGTATTCATTAGATTCCACATGTAAGTGAGAGCATATGGTGTTTGTCTTCCGCTGCCGAGATTTCACTTAGTATAATAATCTCCAGGTTCATCCATGCTGTCCCAAAAGGCTACGATTGCCTTCCTTTTGTACAGCTGCATAGTATTCCATTGTGTAAATGTACCACAGCTTGTTCACTGCTTATCCACTGACAGGCACTACTAATGGTTGAGCCACAGCCCCACTGAGGAATAAAAGCCAATAAAACCCTCTCCTGGTGGCTGTTCTCTCATGCCACCCTGATTTGGAATTACATTACTGAACCAGATGTGGAATGGCCTTTTCCTGATCATCTGCTGTTTCTAACATATGTGCAAAATTTAGCAAGACTTTTAAATTTTATTCTAGATTTCCCTCTAAGTGAGAACTCAACCCAGTTTTGATTGTGAAAAAGAATGTACACTTTGTATGAACTTCTTGCCACAATGATTGGAACTAGCAAAGTTACAAAGGGCCTGTTCCATGACACCTCACCTAAAGTCACAAGTTGGCCTTATCTGTTGTATGAAGGTTCATAATCCAGTTTCACACATATATTCAAAACATTATTCTACCACATTCCATCTGCGCCCGCACTATTTCCTTTTCCATAGTCACACCTGTGGCCTCCTGAACAGGCCTCTGGGAGGCCGAAAAAATGCCCTCCTCAACCAAACACGGCATCGCCAGGTCAGAACGAAAGGGAGGCATCCTGGCGGCCTGGCATGAAGGCTGAAGCACACTCTGCCCTCTCCACCACAGCACAAACAACAGCCTGAACCCTGTCTGCCGTCGGCCCACACCGCCACTGCCAACCTCCGGCAGAGACATGTGTCCTTGTGCTTCCCAGCGTAAGTTCTGACTTTTGAGCGTGCTACCCAATGAGGAATCTGCTGAAAATTTCAGAACCAGATTGTGGGGTGTGAGAAGTGCAAGACGGAATCGAGTACTTCTAGTTCACGTGATCGTAACTATATAAAAACGGTGCTTTTAAATATTAACCCCGACCATCACAACAATAGAAAAGTACGGCCACATGAAGTCATTGGGAAAAGCACGTAGCGTGCTGGGCATCCGAGCTACAAGCCCACTGCCTTGACAAACTGAACAGAAACACCTCTGAGACAGGCACTGCATGAATACTGGGGGAGCGATGGGGTAAGTCAGCCGGGCCCTCCCAGGGCCGTACAGACTAGGAAGGTGTGATGGCCTGCAGAGAAGCCCCTTGATCCAATGTGTGTGATTTATGTCCAAGACTACTACGTATGGATCACATCTCATAATATAGACTACAACTGCCGACCATGATGCATATACATACACACACACACCCATCCTGGGTCCTTAGATTCCCATTTCCCTTGGACAGGCAGGTATACACATGGACACTATGTTGAGAAACCACTGGGCATAGGCCTTAGCCTATATATAAATACTCAAATGTTACTTTCTACCAAACCATAGCTCCATCCCAGTGAGAGAATATCTCAAACAGAGGGCATTCACCCTTTTATTGGAGAATATCCACTTTAAGGTACTTACATACTCATCTCTGAAAATTCAGAACTATTTCACAGTGAATGAGATTGTAGGTTTTGCAGCATACTTACTACAATGCACCAGACAAGAAGCATCCTAAGTATTTTTAAAAGACAAGGAGGACTCATATATAAATGCACATGCCACACTCTTTTATCTGCAATATGAAATCAGACAACTGAGTTAAGATTAAACACTTTAATCAACTATAATAAATCAATATATATTATATAAAACATCTGATTCATGCATCAGGTTACATAAATTATACAATTGTCACATTATGCAATGCTTACATACTTTTGAGTTTGTACCTATAAAAATGTATACAAGTTACTAGAGCATTTGACTTAGCAAGTGTAATACTCTTCAGTTATAAATAATGTTTATATCTTTCAAGTACCTGCTAAATATATACATTTCCAGATCTAAAGCATTTTTTTTTGTACCTCAAAATACAAACCATCTGGAAGCTTCGAAGATTAATAGGTCCAATGTATCATTTGTTACAGACTTCAATTCCAAGGTAAGAGTGGATTTTCTGACATAGAAATAAAATGCCAGTTCTGGTTAAATACTTGGAGAGCGTCTCCACTACGTATTAAATACACAAGAAAACCCTCCAGATTCAGGTTAATTAGTTAAGGTGCTACCTATTGCATATTAAATACTTCCAATCATTGCATCTGGATTATGAAAGCTATAAATCTTGAAAATGGGGCTTTCCGATGTGTGCTGACAGACCCTCACATCTACCATCACGAACCAGCAGCGCTGTGGCCCTCTACCTCTTGCTTCAAAGAGACCAAGTGAGTGAGCATGCTTTACACTTCACTTACACACGCACAAGGGACACCTAGCATATCTAGAAGACCTCTGAGTACGCAGACATCAAAAAGCGTCAGCTTGATTTACAAACCCGAGGTCAGTAGCTTTTCCTAAGAAGCTACAGAGGAAAATAAAAGCTCTAGTGGAACAAGTACTAGATATATTAAACACAGTTTTTTCTAAAATTTGTTTAGATTCTCCTTGCTAAAGAATAAGCACCCTTAGTGGGGTGGTGGGCAGGGGGTGTGAGGAGAGCAAGGCCGTCACTAAGGAGCTGGGCTTTCCTTCGGTTCCAGACACGAAACCTTTTAAATACAAGGCAACATTTTCCCAGCTGGAAAATTACAATGAAATCCTCACTGCTTAAAGCAGTGGTTCTTAACCTTTTTTGAGGTACCGAACCCACCAGTTTCATATGCGCATTCACTGAACCCTTTAGTGATAAATAAAATATGATGTATTTTTCCAAATTCAAGACATAGGTATATGTTTTTTACTGGTGCACAAAATGAGCCGTGCATGAACATCACCTTGCTCAAAGAACAAAACCAACAAAGTGCATGAACTCACAACAAATGACGGTATTACTTTATTCTGGCCTCCGCGGCAGAGGCTTCTCCGAACCCCTGAGACCGACTCATCGAACCCCTAAGGTTCGATAGAACCCAGGTTAAGAACCACTGGCCTAAAGCAATAGATGCAGTGATGGGTAACCTACGGATAATGCTACATTCATGGGAAATGGCAACACTGGGCTCAGTGGAGAATACAGCAGCCAGAAGCAATACCGAATGTTCTGCATGAGAGGGAGACATGTCGTTTTCTGTATAATCCTTGCTCGTCAATGAATGAACCAGGAAGCGCAGCGGAGGAAAGTATGGTCAATATTTTCAAAACTAAATTTTAAAGCTGGGAAGTGAACTTCCTGTAAAACAATACTATTTTAAAAATAGAAATATTTTAATTATATAACAGAACTGTATTAAGATAGGCTTGAGTACATATCGATTCTGTGTGTTTTTTTAAAAATCCTCTTATTGGTAGAAATATTTTTGAGCATGCACTTTTTAAGCATAAATAAATCCATTTATATGCCTATAGACTGCTGTGCATTATTTAATGAGTACATATATTTTATTTCCATTTCTAAGCTACTAACAAAACACACCATTAGAATAATTAATAGTTACATTTTGGAAAACAAACTAAGGTGATCCTTTTGGCATCTCATTTACAAATGCTCAAAAATAAAACTAGTTTGCACTTCTGCCCAAACACAGGAAATACTGATATGTTTGCTGGGGAACTCCTTCCTTTTCATTTTTGTTTTTGGTTTGTTATATTGACAGATTATGAAAATATCTATGTACTCTGGATGATGAGTAAAAATCCATAAAGATCCCAACAGAAGAGTTTTAGGCAGTGACAAAAGCAGATTGAGTTTTCGATAGAATTCTTGTGTCAGATTTAAAGATAAAAATATTGAGTCAGTTACAACCAAATCACTCATGTATAGATAAGTCTAGCTCTTAACGGATTTTTTTTTTTTTAGTTCTTAACAGTTTTTATACAAGCAAAGAATGTCTCCTTAAAAATGAACTTCATAAAAAGAGCAACAGTTGCTTGAACCATACTTTCTAATGAGCTCTATTCACATAAAACATATCCCCAATATAAAACCAACTTCTTGGTTCATTCTATAAAGAGCAAATTTGGCCAAGTATATTAAAATACCTGCAAATAATCCTTCTTAATACTAAAAGACATGCATTTTGGTATCTTAAAAAAATGTAAAACAAGCTTCAATTATGCTAACAGAAGAAACAAATGCTAAAAATTTAGTAATTTTAATAAATGCTAATTAAAATGGCACCACGTTAAAAAACAATTATTAAGACTTCACATGGGAGAATAAAACTCTACAGTAGAGTTTGAAGCTTATTAAAGTAATATATAAGAAGGAAAAAGTTGGTAAAAGCTATTTTTCCTTATCCATCTTGTTATTTAATTTTTGAATTTGGGTAAAATTTTCAGAATTTCAAAATGTATGCTCTCATCGCAAAACTAAAGGAACTCAGAAAATACAAGTTACAAGGGATAATAGCTTATGAACTGACTATAAGCTTGGCCAAGGATTATCTGATTCAAAATATTAAAATGAGCAAAACTATATTTGCTTCGTATTTAACTTTCAATGAAGTCTTAGAAGAGATACATACTAGATAATAATGCACTTCATTAAAAGATTCAGAAATATATGTCACCATATTCAGCTGTTTTTCATTTTAAATTCAGAAGAGACAGATCAAGTGTTTTGTAGTAAATATTTAGATTTTTAAGGTAAAAAATAAGTAGTAATTAGTAATATGTTGATAGCCATTGTTTCTCACGTTAAATTTCAGACCAACTGTAAAAATATAGAGAAAGAATTCATGGAAGCAATCAACATTTTTGGGGAGCAGACTTATAAAGAAATTCGACATGTAATTTTATGATTAATCAATTCTTAAAGGGTAAATGCAGGATCATGTGTAACATCATGCTCGTAAAGATCTGTTCTAAAAACTCACTCCTTTAGTAACTGGTATTTTGGTTCAAGACCCAAATGCAACCATCTGTTCTGCTATTTCTGTAACTTGAAACCAAGCCCGACTCCGTATTCCTAGAATGTACCCACTGCTTTGGGTTATCAGACATGGGATGATCGCCTACTTTCCCTCCCCCCACAAGTTACCTTTGGTTTTAACGTTTCATATTTTCTTTGCCAATAATTTATAGGCATTCAGAATCTCAACAAATTACGCTAGCTTATCTACTGCTTACAGCTGAGGCGAAACTCAGATGTTAAGATTAAAAAATAAATTCAAGAAATCCATGCTCTTATGAAGTTTCCTAAAATATGTCCTTCTCTGAAAAAGGACTGTGGAGGATTACTGTCGGGTAAAGAGGAAAAATTTATGCTGGAGTAATACATAGTAGCAGCTCATTTTGAAACCAAGGTTCGCATCGTCAAGAGTGACTTGAAGCGGCTTCTCTGGAACAAGCCAAATACTGTCGCAGCGACGAGGGCTTGTTTTGCATCAGTAGAGCACACATCCATTTTCAAATCAAGAAATCGGTGTTCTAATGTTAGAGGCAACCAGTTGTTTTTAAATGTTCTAAAAACACATGTATACGTGAGGTATATGCATGTATTTTATATGCAGAGATACATGAACTGATGATATTCACGTACACCTACGTATATAAAATAGAACTGTTTCTAAAGCAGTGTTTACAATGAGCAGTGTTCCTGCAGCTGAACTGCTGGCACGTGAATGAGAAGCCAACCACAGCACTAGCTCTCGCGATACCCATTGATGAGACATCTATTCCTGAGGAATAAGTCCTGCCCTTCTGAAGACACTTCTGGTCCTACGGCAGGGGAGTGTGCTGGCTCCGGCACCTAAGGAAATCCTAAGAAACTGCTTCTTTATCGAGAATCTGGCCCATTTTCACTTGAAAAGGTTCAATCATTTAGCTCACTTCAAAGGTCACTCTTGACAGTCCCTGCTAATAGTGACAGGCAACACAACTTTTCACAGCGGAGGAGCGTGTAATGAAACCTGAAAGTGTAGTCTCTTTCCGTATCAAGTCTTTCTTTCCTTCTCTTTCTTCCTCTTATCCCCCCCCCCCCCCCAATTACAAACGTAGTACGATTGGCTTGTTAACTGTTAGAGAATTTGCCAGCCTTCCGGGACGGCTCGTACGGCACCCTGAGAATGCTGGGCGTCTCCTCCATCACCCTCACGAGCAGGTTGTCGATGTAGTCCTCGAGCTCCCGGATGTGAGTGTCCCTCCGCCTGACCAGCTCCTTGTGTCTCACCAGCTCCTGCAGGATCTCCTCATAGGTCAGACTCCGGTACCCTGCCGTGGCGTCGAAAGGGTTGCTGTCCTGCAACAGGAGAAAGGCTGTCATTGTAGGGGACAGGAGGTCAGGAACAAAATCAGAATTATTTTGAACTTCAATGTTTGGTTTTTCAAACTCTGATTGAGTTTTTCTCTATCCTTGGCTAGAACCAATGTGACAGTTCAAAGTATGGCCAGCCGGTTCTGAGGCAAGGGCTAGCGGTCCTGTGTACCAAAAGCCTTTATTATCATTCTAAATTCTTCTACAGCCCTTTTTGGCAATGTGGACAATGTCCTAATATAAGAAATTGACATACAACAAGATTAAGATTTTCTATAACAAATATATCTATTTTAGATAAAAACTAAAGATGCCTAGCCTAACCTGTGGTGGCGCAGTGGATAAAGCGTCGACCTGGGAACACTGAGGTCAAAATCCTGCACTGGCCTGGTCAAGGCACATATGGGAGTTGATGCTTCCAGCTCCTCCCCCCTTTCTCTCTCTCTCTCTCACTCTGTGTCTCCTCTCTAAAATGAATAAAATAAAAAGAAATTAAAAAAAAAAGAAGGCTATGTACTTAAAAAAAAACAAAACTAAAGATGCCTAAGAATTAACTTGAAGGAACTAGAGAAAGCTGTCAAAAACTGCACATTTGGATAGGAGTTAGTACTCAGAGGACTGCTTCCACTGAGCTGACGTTTAATGTTATGCCTGTGGCTTTTCATTGAGAATGGTTACAAGCAGCAATATCAAATTTGCTTCCTGCTATGAAATGTTGAAGGCATTAGGAATTAAATCAATGAGCTTCCCTATAAAGTCCCATGAGAGTAACTTTTGTTTTAATTTAGAGATAAAATGCTTTTTCTCCCTTGAGTAGCTAGTTCGTTTACTCCTCACAGTACCAATACCTATATAATTTTACCTCATTTCCCTTTTTGCCCTGATTATGAAGAAATTCAGAGTTCAACTACGATCATGTTAATATAGTACTTCATTCTCTTCCATTTTAGTATTGACTTCTGTAAAACTTATCTTATTGATGAAAATTCTTTTTATATAAATATATAAACAAAAAAGGCATTAATTCATATTCATTTTCATTATGAAGCATCCTAAAAGAAAACTATTTCTCAAGAATTTAATCAAAATTAATGTCATCTATTTAGAGTATATAGTGATTTGATTTTGTATTCCGTAAAATGCCCAAATAGTATAAAGTAGCATTTCTTATGCCTTTTTATACCTAGTTCTGTCACTAAGCTCAACAATTTAAAATGGTTTTCATAACTTCCTTTCAAATCCATTTGGCTTCAAGGAAAAGAAACTAAAATACTGAGGAAATTGGCCTTGCTCTTTCCGACTAACAGAATCTAACCCATGCAGTGGGAGATGGGGAACGGAGGCCAATGGATGCAGAAAGGCCCTTTTCCCTTTTAGAGGAATTAAATCTGTCTTTCCTCATTTTCAGGATCAACTTTCATTTGCTATGTGTCTAGAAGTTTTATGAGTAAAGTCAAAGTGTAATTTTTAAAAAAATTTATTCAGGTGACACTAAACTTATAAAGGTTTCAGTTGCACAATTCTACTATGCATCTTCTGCAGCTGTACATAGTGAATGTTTTATCCTCTCCTCCCTCCGGCACCAAAAACCAAGCTAGAGTGGCCTGGGTTATCGAACCACTTTCTTCCCCAGGCTAATGAAAACTTTCAGTATGAAGAAGTTTTCCAACCCTAGAAACTTTCAGGTTTTAGGGAGAGGATGTAGCCTGCTCTCGGCAGAAATGTGTAACGGGCATCTCAAGCAGTGGGGTCAGTCGTTCAAAGGAAGAAACCAGGTTCGAGGCATCGTGGTCAAACAGGTAATCAGTGGAGTGTGGCTGAAAATGGGGTTCAGGGTGGGGAAAGAGGGAGGCTGAAAGGGGGTTCCAAACAAACCATCAGAGGAGGTTGCATGCTATTATTAAGGACTTGGAGACTTATTGCAGTGGGAAACAGGAGGCCCTTGGAGGTTTCCAAAGACAAGAAAGATACGATTAAGTACTAGGAACATTAAAATGGCAGCAGTGGATAAAAATCATTTGGAGGGGCTGAGATTAGTTATAAAGCTATGGAAATATTACAGACCAAAGGTAAGAGTCTCTACCAGATTAATAGAATGAAGGAGAGATAGCTAAAGGAAAGTGAGTTTAAATTCTGTAAAATATCAATATATTTATTAAAATAACCTGTTTTGTTTTAGCGTTAGCAACTGAAAACAGATACTTTATGCGCTGTATTACCTTTGTCCCTAAAAACATTTCAGAGTGTTGCTCTGAAACAATCAAAGAACAATTCTGGAGACAAGTGTTAATTTACTTTTTATTCTCTTCTCTCTCACGTCAACTACATTTTTTAAGATTAAGTTTCAATACACACACTCTCATGTATTTAATAGTTTATTTAATTGGTCATGAGTAGTTTAGAGATATAAAACATTATTATAATTTCCTAACTATATTCTTATTAAATAATTATTATATTATGCAGGTTTCTATAGAAAAGCCTTACTATAGAGATAAGTATATATTTTTAAATTTGTTAAAAATAAGTTAAGGTTTCTCACTTTAACCGGAGTAATTCTATACAAATTTCAGAGTGAAACCTACCTAAGTCTCACTTTCCTTATTTGATAAATGAGATGTTCTCCCAGGCTCCTTTTAACTCGAAAATTTCCTGGTCTACATAGTGATTTTTCTGAACTATATTTTAAAAGAGTAATACCATCGAACTAATGTGATTTCATTTTTCTCAGAAAACATTTAATGAAAAATAGGAATTCTTATGAGACTTGCAGGGATTAATGAAATTAAACTAAATAGGATTCATTACTGATTGGTTGGCTTTTATATTTTTTTTCTTAATTTAACATAAGAATAGCATGTTTGAGTCTTTCTAATCTTAATCAAATTATATGTACATGAACTAACTTCTCTAAACTAATTAAGTGATGACGATGGTTAGAAAATCACTTACATTGTTTTATACATAGCACTATACCAGTATTATGAGATAACATGACTAAAAGAAATTTTTTCAGCATTTCTCTGAAGACAATAAGGATGAAAGACATCCAAAAAATTATTTTAAATAGTTTAAATTTAATACCACAATATAAATCAATTTAATATCAAAATAATCAATTTTTATACTCAAGTATTGTTTGACATTTCACAGTCACAATCTAAAATACACAGATTATTTGACTTATTTTCCCCCTACAACCATCTAATACTTATGTATAGATAGATTTCCTGGAAATACACTTCTGACCTTTTCAATAAATTTTCCATTTGTCCTTTTATGTGAAAAAATTTTACCCCAAATTTCTGCATCAAGTTTCTAGGCAGAAAAACATCTTAGAAACACATGTACCATAAACTATATTCTGAAAAAGAATATAAAATAATTAAAAACAGTTTTATGCTTAGTTCCAGATTTTATCCCATGTTTGAAAATCATGTAAACCTTTTAATTTTAGGCGTAAGATTCTCACACTGATACACTTACTAAATATATGTCCTTGTTTGTTTCTATAATTCCAAATAAAATAATAAAGGTTAATATCAATTAATATTACAACAGAAAAATAACGTATTTCCTGGTTGCAAAAAATTATTTTGCTTAAAGAGAAAAACTCTCAGGCAAATACAAAAATTGATTATTTTTTCAAAAGATAGTTTTAATACTATTATTGGAAAAACTTCTAAAATTCCCAAGTGGCCAGGACTCCGATACCCTGCAATGGGACTCTCCAGGACGCAATATCTCTTCCTCGAGCACTCCATACAGACAGCACATATGTTTTTAAGATGTCTTCTTTTATTGAAATGTAATGTAAATTTTTCTTCTCTCTTCCCCTTTCACAACCAATCCTTTCTCATTCATACCCAACCTCTTAAAAATTTCCACATGCAGATATAAGAAATTAGGGGTTGGGTGAGAGAATAATAGAACTATTATATTAAGTTTTCTCATTTTAAATAACGTAGTTGTGCAAAAGACTTTGAGAATTACTAGTGGTCTATTTTTACTTTACACAGAGTCTAGCCTTTTAAACTAGAAAACGTATATATATTTTTTACAATATTTAAATTTGAACAAAAGAAAATTATCAAGACTCAAAATAACTGAAGATTTAAAGAAAGGTTGTCCTGGTAACCAAATATTGGTGGGTACGGACTGACATCCAAAGCAACTGGGGGAGGAGAGAGAAGATGAAGGCTTGGCATTCTCTGATCGTCTCATTATTGTTCTAATGAGGAACTTTGCTCTGGGAATATCATCTCAGCTACTTTCACATCTTTTGTCCCACTCCCTTCATCTCCCTTTCAGTTCTTAATTAGGCCTTAAAGAGCTCACACTGCCCTTTCAACTGGCTACTGCTCCTGTTTAAACACTGTGCTTTCACAGACAGGTGTTGGCACCAGCACACAAGACATACAAACTTAATTACAAAATACTCTGTCCAGAAGGGGGAAAAATAACTTGCTGGATGGCCATTATTGGAGAACTTCATGTAAATACTTCAAACAGCTTATCGTCTTCCATGTAAAAATTATTCAAATACTCTTCCTCAAAAACGATCAGTATGAAGATGAGCTTTCTCCTCTTAATTGTATCTTGCAGGAAATTAACAACACCTAGTAATCCTTTAACTGTCATTAGAATTGTTAGTATTCTAGGGAAAAATAATCACACATCAAGGATTCTTTTATCACCTTTAAATCCTTTAACTGAAACAATTTTCACATTTTATTTCTTTAAAGAATTCTAAGGATGCTTTTACAGCAATAAATTACAAGATTTGGAAAAGTACATTTACAAGCACACAGAAATTGTAATTAAGGTGACTTAATAAACAATAGCTGCACATTAAATCGATTTTTTGATGTTGCGTTTTGTTTGAGATTAAGTAACCGCCTGATAGAATTCATTTTACTATCTGATCAAAGGCTGACTTCATATATTCTGACATTTCTCGCCAGACTGCCATATTATAAAGACTGGAGTATTTATGAAACATAAAAACTTACAAGTCATTTACATAAAACAGCAAAAACACAGTACAGAGTCCTCCGCTTCTATAATGTTTTCTACAATTTTAAAGAAATAACTTCATTTAGAATGGTTTATGTACTACTATGGTTTCTTCCGGGTAGAGCTCATCATAGAAAATTGGTATGTTATTGCTTTAAAAAAATTCTTATTATACATCTGGATCCCACACATTAAGGACAGATGGTTCAAACAGCAACCACCAGCGTCTTGGAATAAAGGCTCTATTTCTGTTATTCAGTGAGAATTTCATCTTCTAACAAGAACATGTGTCCAGAGTTCTGTAAAGTAACTTCTCCCCTGGGTCTGATATATTTAGAATGGACGGAAGACGCAGTGGCACTCTGAACAGAGACCCGACACTGGACTTCAAATAACACTAAAACGCTAAACAGTTAACATCTGAATAATCCTCGGCAAACATGGCTTAATTTAGCTGGTGGTGACCAAGCTTGTTAAGATATTTGATTTTGCTCTGACTAGGAAGGTAAGGGTCCTAAAGGATCTTTCAATGCATTCCTGGTTCACTGGAGCTCCTGCCAGGTTGCTTTTCCTATTGCTGGACGTTAACAAGCAGTTTCATTCTTTCTTCCTACTTTGTCCCAACAACAAAAATATTTGTTTTCTCCACATGCTCTTATTTCATAACAATGATGTTGACCTTGACATACAGCTTTCATATTAGTTTTAAAGCAGTCTGCAAACAAAACAGGTATATTCTAAGTAGGCTTCATTTATAATTCTCACGTCTACCTGAACTTCTGTACACTGCACAGAAGTCACACCCTACCCATATATTAAAAATAACGATGGAATTTTGCTTTTCTTCATTCTCCCCACATGACCATGCTAAGCTATAATCTGTAGGCAAGAGACTCAAGGGGATGCAAGCCTTTTTAGAAACGTGCACTGGACGGAAGGCTGGCTCGTGGTTCGTTTCCTGTTACTCTCTAAGCCCCTCTGCAACTTACCGGAATTTTCCTGAGGTCTTCGCTGCTTCTCAGATTCATATGAAAACTGAGCAATAAAAGACAAACATATATGTTAAAAATGTATCATCGTCCACATGGGAGGAAACATTAAAACAGAACTTTGGAAACCAGTATTTCACTGACAATTGCTAAAGTTCTAAATCATTCAAACCAGTGAAATTTAACCCAGGACATAGAAAAAAACCAATATTTACTCAACATTCTAAAGCAGCTACCATTTTAAACTGTGAAGGAAAAGCCCTTCGGTTATTAGAAGAGCAGTACTTCTAAATATGTAGTTCCTAAACATCTTTAGACATAAGCATTTTGCCCAATGAGATATTTTACAGTACTAAATATTGTAACATTCATTTTATATACATACACTCACCTGAGGCCTCCTGATATTAAATGATGAAGAATTAAATAAATTTAGGCTGGAAAGATTGTAGCATAAAAATGTTAAAGCAATCTTTTCAAGAAATCCTACAGATATTAGAAAAATTATCTTTTAAACACAAGCCTATCAATGAGAATACATTCAGAGTGGTATGAACAATTCTCTTGTTAATGTGATTTCTAAGTAACTGGTCTTCAAAATTCAAATACCCAAATGGACCAAAAAAAAAAAAAAAAGAAAAGGATTTCTCCTAATCAGAGAGTAAGAACACATCACAGCTGAGTGCTACAACCATTTTCTTCTTTGAAACACGCCCATTAGGAAAAGGACCGCAACCAGAAAGAAGCCAAACTTCAAAGCCATCTGATGAGTAAATATTTCATCGTTGCTATTCAAGTTTAATTCTTACCCAGCACTTAAAAGTAGTAGCCATTATAACCTCTACAAAGCATTACTGTCCTAGGAGCTTTTTCATACCTCCCCTCAAAAGACTTAACAGTAGGATATATATTTTTTTACATTATCTGTGGTTTATCAGCCAAATAACTGGAACCCTTTGAAGAAACTCACTTTTAAAACTTTTGACTCCGCACATGGTAAGTCTGGGTGCTAGATATAACATCTAAAACATAATCTATTATTACAGGTATATTTATCCCAAGCTGTCAATCTACAGAGCATACATGCCATGGACAACCACCTCAAAAGAATTTCTCCTACATCCAGCATTTCATTTGTTATGACCGAGGTCTGCAGCGCTAGCTCCCAGAGCTGGTGGCTGACCTTCTCTAGCTGGGACTCTTGTGGATAAATTTAGCCTTTGAGCAGAGCTGGGTTACATGGTAGAAAAAACTCAGACGTGTTCTGAATACCTACGCCACGCCATTCACAGGCAGAGGCGGCAGACACATACTCTCATTTCCCGTATCCCCGTTTTCACTGGGCTCTCCACGGACCCATCCTAAATCAGCGGACCAGCAAAGTCTCAAGAGCTGACAAAAAGAGTGGCTTAAGGAAAAACAAAAATAAAATCCAAAGAGCCATTATCATAGGGTACCCCTTGGCCTAGTCCCCTGGTCAGCAAACCGCGGCTCACGAGCCACCTGCGGCTCTTCCACAAAATACGTGCGGGCGCTACCTCGATAAGGAATGTACCTACCTATATAATTTCAGTTTAAAAAATGTGGCTCTCAAAAGAAATTTCAATCGTTGTATTTGCTATTTGGCTCTGCTGACTGATGAGTTTGCCGACCACTGGGCTAGGGTGTTGTGGAAGCAGCTGCTGTAACAGGTGGTTCCCATGCATTCGGATTTTTAATCCAAGGCGGCCAGCATCAGGGTCCAGTGGGACTGATCTCTCCCTTCCCCATTCTCTCGCGGCATGCTGTCTCCTAACAGGGCAAGAAGCACATTCTGCTCCATCTCTCTCCGTCTGACTGCAGTCATCTCCAGGACAAAATGACTGACACTCAGGTCACACAGGACACCACGGTGCTTACAAGCACAGAAGTGGTTGAGGGCCCTGGAACCAGGAGGTATGAATTCAAATTCTGGTTCTGCCCTGTCCTTGCTGGGTGACCCTGAACAAGCCACTTAACTATGACTGTCTGGGCTGCCATCCTCGTCTATGAAATGGGGATGGCAACAGGACCTCCCACAGCCCTTAGCACGGCGACTGGCAGGTGGAGCATGCACAGTAAATAACTTTATTCAATAAGTATTTACATAGAACTTAGATTGTGTCAGATACTGTTCCAAGCACTTGCCAAAATTAACTCCTTTAATCATTACAACCCTTAAAGTAGGTATGACCTTTATTTTCAAAATAAGGAAGCAAGAGCCACAAAGAGGTGTGGTAACTTGTATATAGTCAAAGTTGTGATGGTGGGGGTGTCAGGCTCTAGAATCTGTCCTCCTGCCCGGGACACACGGCCCCAGTCCTGGTGCCTGCACAGAGTGAGCACGGGTTGCAGTGCGAAGCCCTGATCACACAGGGCATGTGAACTGATCAGAAAGGGCACCTCACCTCGCTGTGGGCAAGCACATACACAGCTGCACGAGGGGGAGGTCTGGGGACAGCACTCAAGTGAAATTTCCAGACCACACAGAGGAAAGAAGTTCTCTACCACAGCAACCGGTCAAGGAAGGCCAGAGTCAAGGGGAAAGCAGGATTTTCAATTACATAGAGAATTGGTTTAGCAGGCCAAAAGAGAGGACTCTGAGGGCACGGGGCATGGCCTGGGGCTGTAGGCAGCATGGCACCGCTGGACACCAAAGAGGCTGGAACACAGAGCGGCGGGGCCAGGAGCGCTGGAGGCTCTGATGCCGACGGGGCTCGGAGACCTGACCCGCCCAGCAGCAGGCATTTGTTCACACTCTGGTCTTCTTTCATAGATGTTATTTAAGTGCTTCACGTGCAGTGGCATAATCCATCCTGTTACATCCTTGACTAATAAACATTACAACTGTATAAATTTCATTATGTTTCAGGAAGAAATTATAGAGCTAAGAAATCAAAATACTGGTATTATATTTATTGTGATAAGGGCTTTTAAGAAACAGACATCCAGGACAAAGATTTTGCTAAAACCATGAAACTAACAATAGGAAATAGTCTCTAGAACTAGCGTGAAACTCAGTGAGAGCCTGAAACATGTCTGAGAACTCTTTAGAAAGGTTCAGTGAAGGTAGCAGCCGTAAGGGAAAAGCGTGTGGGGCACAGCAGCCCCACTGTCCCCATCCTACCTGCGTGTAAACAGACCCTCTGACACTCCAGCAACCCCCAGTGCAGATCCGGGGACCGGGCAACTGTGTGGGGCATTGTCTAAAATCTAAAGGCAGACCCCTCCCTTGTGGTCCCTTTATAGTCACACTGACGTGTCAAACACATGACGAACTCACTCATTCATGGCTGCTTTTTGTGATCTGTCCTCAAGGGGGGAAAAAGAGTGAACTGAACTGGATTGAATTAGCTTGGTGGAAATAAAGCGTCTCTATCTATCAAAGTGTGGCACCAATTTGCGATATCTTTCCCTTTGGCCTGCAGTCCTCGTGCCACGTGAGGTACTGAGTAACACAGCCTGACTGCTCAGCTGAACTGTCGACAAGTTCAGGAACACGGTGCTTCCAAGCAGACAGAAAATGAACTTAGACATGCTCACACTGAAAAACGTTTATACGACTTGAAACTTCAGAATTAAAATAATTTATTTTAGAAATCAGAACTGAGGGGGTTTGGGAGTAGCAGGGGATTTTACAGTAACTATTAAGTTGATATGAATATTTTACATTAATATTCTAAAACAGTTTAAACCAAGGTAATACAATGCTTTACCTTACATTCTCAAGTTTTTAAGGAAATGCTTATTTTTTCCTCTGATATTTCTAAATACAGGTTTCTAACTAAACTCTAATTTTAAATTTTGAAATAGTACTCAAATGATTTTAAGAAATCATTAGTATCTCTCTTACAACATCACTTAACGATTTATTTTGCAGACTAAATAAATATTAAGTAAAGAAATAAGTAAACTGGTGAGAAGTTTTAACTGTCTTTCAATTTTTGCTATGGACTAGTCTTCTATAAATAGGTCAGAAAAGCAAACCGATATTAGAAAGTTATAAAACTGACCACTGTAGAAATCACTAACGCATTAGGCCATGATCAGTTTTTTTCTTCGACCTTCCTAAATCTTAAAACAAAAACAGTCTTTTGGAGCAAGAATACCTAAGACAGGGAAGGGGCTAAAGAGTAAAAAAGAGTGTCAAGTGCTTGCCGAGATAAAATAAAAGCCCACAGAAGAAGAGCGAGCTGTGAAAACCACGAACTGTCTTGTTGGCCTGAGACAGCGCAAACTGGGCAAACTTCGGCTCTAGAATATGTCCTTCAAAGAGCATTCACACTAACAACATTGGAAGCTCCTTTGAAGGCATTCAAAAACAAGTATCATTACACCTTCCATAACGTCTCTCTCTAGGCCCCATTAGTACTAAAATTATAAAGATAAGACATTTGGGCCTACAACTTGATTCATCTTGTATTAGTCAGGGAATTCCAGTTCTTTGAAAGCTCCACAAGGTGCCCCACCTGGTGGTGGTGGTGGGGCCACGAGAAGGAGTGGGCAGCAGTAGAGGAATAACACTCTAAGCACCACTCATTCCTTACTGTGTATGGGGAATAAGTAGAACTTTAAACTATCACAGAAGAACTTCTGACATTAATTATGTTCAAAGGGGAGTATCCCATTGATCTTGTTTCACTGAGAGCATGGGCTCTAGAGACCTGGGGCTTCACTTTGGTGACAAATGTAGCTGGGGGAGGGGTATAAACAGAACTGTAACATAACAAAATCCTTAATGAGTCTGAAAAGAGAGAAAGAAAAGTGCCCCCTTTACAGTAAAGCAAGGACAAAAAAATAAATTAAAAAATGACCCTAGGCCTAATAACAACTGATATTTACTGGACTTTAACCATGGTACCTACCAGATGCCTTCCTGAGCACTTTACATGTGAATGTTAACACACTTAATCCTTGTAACTATCCTATGAGGTGAATGCTATTTGTGTCCATTTATAGAGGAGTGAACACAGCTATTGACAGGATTCAGAGAAAGGCAACGCAGCCCCATAGCCCAAGCTCTTAGCCACAAAACGTTCCTCCACATGGCTGTTCTAAACTGTTCGGTCCAGTTCTCGGTGAGCTGGTTTCAATGGGTCCAGTACAATTTCCAAGGAAGTCATCCAATCAGACATGACTATGAAAAGTACAAGACTTAGACCATCTTAAAGAGACAGAACAAAGGCTGAAAAGCAATAGCTTTTGAAATAACGACACCCATTATTTTGTTTGCCCCTCCAACTCCCTCCCTGCACCCCTTCCCAGTGGCTTAAGTTTAAGCTCTGCCACTGGGAGGCACCTGCCAGAGCTAAGAGGACAGAAGGGATGGGAGGCCGGGTTTTCCCCTGCCCTGGCCCTGTCCTACCCTTCTCTGTCCCTCCCTGTTAGGGCAGTTTTAGTACTAGCTTCTCTACAAAGAGCCACAGCTGCAGCTACAGCTATTTCTTCACACCTAGGCATGGCAGTCCTTTCTAGACACGGCTGGTCCCCAGTGCCATACTAGCCCTCCTTGGCATCCTAATCCTGCCCCTGCCGTAAACAATCTCTTCACTAAACTGTCTTCAGTTATCCGTTCTGAGTGTGTCATCTGTCTCCTGCTGAGACTCTGATACAAGCATGCACTATAAATGCTATAAACTGTTCACTTAATAACAAAATAGTTTAGGACAAATGTTTATCCTATTATATTATAAAAAGTAAGAAGAGAAAACCAAAGGAAAATCAATGCTTCCTGATTACTCACATGGTTACACTTCCCTTTCCCTTCAATTTCTGGCTTGTGCTCCATAACTAGTTATTTTTAAACTATTCTTTTCTCTCCCCAAAATACTAAGTCTCCTACTTTGTAAATGATAATTCACTGCTTGCCACAAAAAAAGTTCCTGGCCTCCATTTAACAACACTTTTCACATTCACAGAGCTAGTGTATGTTCAAAACTCTTTTCAATTTAGAATTGCACCATTAAAGGCTGCTCCTCCAGTTTTAAAATGGTGCAATTTCTTAAAGTGACTTGGGTTTGAATAATACCACTTCATATCTATAGACTGTCTTAACACATTTTCATAAATAGAATTTCTCTACACGTTTTCAAAGAAACAGTAATCAGTAGTTTTTATAATACTTATAAAGGTGACACATGTCATTATACTTTTGTTAGAACCCACAGAATACACTAATGTAACTACAGACTGTTTAATTATGATGTGTCACTACAGGTGCATCAATTGGGACAACTGTACCCCTGCAGTGGGGATGTTGATAATGCGGAGGCCATGCATATGAAGGGACAGGAACATACAGAAAATCTCTGTGCCTTCCACTTAATTTTGCCATGACCCAGGGATCCCAGTTCTGGGAATTTACCTGAAGAAACACAACACACTAATGTGAGAGAATACCTGCGCCCTGTGCTCACTGCGGCGTTATTTACAATGGCCAGGACCTGGGAGCAGCCCGAGTGCCCGTCAGTAGATGAGTGGTTAACAAAGCTGTGGTACATTTACACAAAGAAATACTATTGGCCAATATGAACTCAAGTAAGGTGCAAATTGGTGACTTCCGGTAAAATCAATGTAACAAGCCAGTTTAACTCACCAACCAGGTCTATCAATCTAGGTATCTGACCACAATACAGATTAACTTGAGATTTTCCTGGAAAATACTAAAAACAATTATTCTATAGAAGTTCAGTCGAGTTTAAAGAAGTGAAAGGAGTTTAAAGAAATGTTCTTTAATGATCCTCTTTATAAAAGCCCAAAGAAATGAAGTGTCCAAAGAGAATGTCCACAAGTAAAGACAACCTGTAGCATGTTTCAATTAGGTTCATTACACATGCAGGTAGCTTACGAGGCAAGGTGGAACTCCCTATTGCTTTTTCCCCTTTCTTTTAGGGGGGAAAAAAAGAAAGATGTCAGTACCAAATCAAATAAACGATATTATAAAGTCCTCCATTCTCTCTCGGGGCTGGGCCAGCACACTAAACACACAAATAGTAAGACGGAACCTAATGCAATACGCCTACGGGGAGTAACAGCAATTTTCTCATTAACGTTCTCACAGGATCGCTCTCGCGAGATCTCACAGGCAACACAGCTAAAAACTATGGTCGGTGACACCAAAGACCATGGGCAGCAAATCCAGACCTAGCTGCTTTTCTCTCATGAATAGTTAACAAATATATTGTTGAAAAAGTCCTAAACTGTAACAATTTGTAGATATTGATGAAATTTAGGCATGTTCAATCAAGAATATTATATTCAATCAACTTGAACTTACTCTCTTCTGGTAAAAAAAAAAGAAATAATTATTTAAAATATGGTCAATCAAACAATTCAAACTGTCCAGGAAGTCCCATAAATCCCAACAGTTCTCCATTTCTTTAAAACCAAGGTTCGCATTTTTCTCTTTAGTACCCCTAATACTCGAGACTACATCTAGCAACAAGCATAAAATTTCCTTGACCTCTGAAATTTAACTTAAAAATTCAGGTAGACTTTTACATTTTACTCTAGACTATAATCATAATTCTTTCTCTTGATATAAAAAGAATCCTTTCTCCCTCAGTCTTGAGGAAGACTGTCATGAGCAGTTGCGCTGTTGATCCCGTTGTGCTGAGTAGAGCCCCGCCACCAGCTGCGATGCCACCACCAGAGCCCATGGGGTGGAGGAGGGAGAGTCTCACAGGATCGCTTGTCTTTATTTCAGAAGCAAACAGTAAAAGCAGAAAGCAGTGAGACCAGGGCACCAGGCGCCGTGACAGACCACACCCAGCACAGGCGCTGCCTCTCCGTGTGACCCAGGCCACGCAGGATCGTGGGCAGCGTCTCCAGTCAGGAAAGAATGAGGACACCTGGGTACAGGGACCTCTTCCATGAGGGTAGGGATGAGGCAGGCTGGCCCAGGGTCCCTCTGGACTAGGCACAAAAGGACAGAGGGACCACAGTGGACTTGGCCAAGAGTACCCCAAGCTGGCTCTGTACCTGGGACAAGGCCAAGTTCTGGAAAGGAAGTTATGATGCCCTCTTTAATAATCTAATAATTGAAGTTGAGCTCAGCCACATGAGTTTAGGAACTAGTCGTACTTTATGGCAAAGCCAAAGTTCAGAATCTACCATGCACCGTCCTTACTTGTGCTCTGCAAGAATTTCTAAAGTTATTCCTTCATTCATTCATTCATTCATTCATTCATTCATTCTTCTTAAGTGAGAAGCGAAGACCGGGAGAGACAGACTCCCACATGCACCCCAACCAAATACACCCAGCAAGCCCACTAGGTGGCAATGCTCTTCCTATCTGGGGCCATTGCTCAGCAGCCAAACTATTTTAGTGCCTGAGGCGAGGCCCTGGAGCCATCCTCAGCACCTGCGGCCAACTTGCTTCAACAGAGCTGTGGCTGTGGGAAGGGAAGAGAAAGAGAGAGAAGGGAGAGGGGAATGGTGGAAAAGCAGTTGGCCGCTTCTCCTCTGTGGCCTGACCAGGAATCAAATGCAGGACATCCACACGCTGGGCCAATGCTCTACCATAGAGCAAACTGGCCAGGACAAAGAATTTCTAAATATAGGATTTTATAGCAATATTGAGTATAATACCTTTGCCTTGTATAATAATAAAATAAATTTTCGACTTAATACAGGAAATACTTTTATTTAATTTCAATGCAGTTTATTTCATCAAAGATTATTGTTAAACATACATCTTAAAAGAAACTAGAAAATCTATTAAGTTAATTGTTTTCTGCCAAAAGTATGTCCTTTATTGGTCAGTAAAGAACAATGAACTCCTAAATTCCATTTGTATTTAAAGTTTTTAAAGTTGAGAATACATTATTACTTATAAATAGCTTCATTTAACTTAAAGCACTTCTGCCAATGCTGTGTGGTAAAGTCACAGTGAGAGCCACCATTTCCAGGTTTACTATGTGGCAAACACCGCCCTCGGCAAGTCCTCACTGCTCCTGCTGAAAGACAACGAGGCTTAGAAAGGTTCAGTAAGGTCACACAGCTATTCAACAGACTCAAGTCCAGACCTGAGCCCCAAACCTGATCTCGTAATACTCCCTTCAACATATTCTATTACCTACATCCATATTTTCATGTTACACTGTAAAGTCCTTGGGTGGAAGAAGTTAAACGAACTTCTAAATCAAATACTAAATTATGTTCAGTATGATTCCTATTTTTAATTTTCTTAGGGCATTTTATTTCTTTCAAAATAAAAAAATCTATACGAAACAAATATAATGTATACCTCAAGTAAACAAAGTATGTGATTAACCTGAACACCCCCATTCCCACACCAGGCTCTGTAACAGAGAGGTCTCAGTGCAGAGTGTCTGCAGGGCACTCCCCTAATTAGCTCCCTGGTAGTCTAAAGTAGCAAACATACTTCCTTCAGGAATTACAGAGGTGGAATATATATAGCCCCGTGACACCGACTAGAAAAGAAATGGTAACATTTCTAAGTAGTTAGCAAAGAGCTAATGAGATGAGAGTACACAGTCACTACTTCTAAAATCTTTCTTCAAAATGCATCACACACTTTTAATGTTCTCCTGCTATTAACTAAAACAACTGTCTCTCTTACTCATTCCCCAGCTTAGGAAATCATGCTCAATGGTCCAAACCAAGCTAGAAGGCCTGTTCCTTAAAGGAGCATTTCCGCAATTCCAGCACACCGCTGCCCTCCCTTCCCGCAGCAAGCACCCGGTTCCGTGCGGTGCCCTGTGGCTGGATTACAGGTCACTGCCCACACATCCCTCGGCCTTGCTCGTGTGGTCACCCGTCCTCCATGAACCACACCTTCATTCCACCCACCCCAGCTCTGGTAGAGCTTTACATACATGTTTGTTTAAAACAACTTTAAAATTGGCAATTTGAATTAAGCTTTATTCTAGGCCAACCTGATTCATGTAATTGCTATTTAAGAGGTATTAGCACTTGTCAGAAAGAGTTCTAAGCTTAAAAAATAATACATAAAATACATAACACATTTTATTTGACATATATTTAATATGTAATACATATTTATGTATTCTAATAATTACATTTATATTGTAATTATTATGCTATACAATAGTATTATACTATATTTAACACATCAAATTAAAGGGCAATAATCTATTCTTAAAATTTAAGTTGAAGGAGACAAATGTCAAATGTCTGGATTCTAACATTCTTAGAAACTAGACAAAAGCATAAAAGAAAAATCATTTCATACTCAAGTTAATTTCTTTTCCATTGCCAGCAGTTACTTAAAACACCCTAGCCATAGGTAACACTCCCACCATGTTTAAAAATATAGAAACAGCATCTGTTTTTTAAAAGTTAAAGCTTTATTGTTGTGAAAAAGATAATCACAGGCGATGTGGTCATAGTGGTCCCAAACGAAATGTTCTAAACACGGAAGCAGGGGCCTGGCAGAGCAGGTGCACAGAGGAGAGCGAAGTCATTCTCTTACTGAGAAACGAATAAAAGAGGTCCGACAGGGGCTTGGTAAGCCAAAACCACTGGCGAGAAACGCATGTGGTAATTACAGTGCTAGGGTGAACACACTTTAAATGCATTAAATCCATAAGCAATTACAGAAATTTTCATTCTTGTGTTCAAAGAAGCCAAAGTGTGTTTCAAGTGTGTATTTCAAACCTAATTCTCTAGAGCTATTTACTCTGTTGATACTACATTACTTGTCTCGATCAACTAAAAACACATAATTCCTATTCTCAGACACAAAACTCTAAACAAGATAGTATCTCATTAAAAACAAAAACAAACCTCTCCATTAAAATTAAAATGCCAACTTTGAGTCAAAGACTGCAGACCTGACGCTGTAACAGTTTTTACCATGCTGTGTTTCATCACCTTTAGGGCACCGACTGAAGACACACCAGTGGAATGATCCTCACTGTTTCTTCTCCATTACCAATCTCCTTCTTCCCCCCACGTCCACACACAGAAGCAGAATGACCAACTCCTGTCTATTTTAGCCCAGAAGAATATTGCAGAGATGCTCTCGTCTTTTCCATCCTCACAGCCAAGTGACCTCCATCAGCTTCCACCCCCAAAATCCCACCAACTTCCTCACTGGTTTTCCCGGTCCAAGTCCTTCTCCTCCCCCTTTCCGCTCCTGGCCCCAGCAGATCCCCATGCTACAGGGCTATCTGTGTAAGACATTACTTTGACTATGCTACAACCCAACGGAAAAACCTTTCATGGTTCCCCAATGCCTATATAATGTCCAGTCCTTAGCACAGAATTCAGACTTAATATACTGCTCGCAAAAATTAGAGGATGTTTTATAGCTTCGTATTTTTTGAAATTTCCCCTAATTTTTGTGAGTATATTTACATACTTGTTTCTATAATCTCTATATCTTCACAACCTCTGATTTCCATGCATACAGTAACTATTTCAAAAGCAATGCAAATGAAGATATCATTTGATCGCCAGACCTGAAATGCATAAAAACATCACGTGGATGGGCTGAAGCAGCCCCACTGAGGAAGCACGGGGAAAAGCCGGAAGCCTGCAAGGGCTGTCTTGACAGTCTCAAGCTTTGCAGAGTATAACATGTTTATAATAAAGGTTTGCTGACTGGAGGAGTTTTCTGAACCAACACTCAACTCACACCCCAACAATTTCACATTTACACAGGAAATAACTGGACCAGACACCGGAAATTGGGAATACCAAGTCTCAGACCTGAAGGTACCGCAGGAGCATGACTGGAGGGGCCTGTGCACATTGTGTCAACACCGAAGTGGTCAAGAGCAGTCTTCTCTCTGGTCTAGATCCTGACCGTTTTCCAGTGGGTAAGAACAGCAAGGTGAGCTTGGAATAGGCAATTTTAGCCAACAGGCCAGAGATGGAAAATATAAACAGAACAAAGAATGTCCAAAACAATTTAGAATCATATAATTTATGTTTTTCCAATATAGTGTTCTGAAAATACATATACCCACTAATGACAATCAACAAAGATTATTAATCTACCTGTAACAAGCTTTCCTGTTTGTTGCTTTTGAAAATAAATAATCCTCTCAAATTCTGTATTAAAAGTTAAACAAAAAAACTTATATATTGATTTACAAAAATTAGTGCACTAGGTCATTGGAATATAATTTGAATACTTTCATCAGAACCTTCACGAGTGCCTACATACTGTATCTGTATTTGATCCTAGCATAACAACCTGTTCTCTTTAACTATTGGACTCACTGTGTGTCACCCTGTGTCCAGTACCTAAGAGCTCGTTAATTACCTAAACTGGATCTCCATAGGTCTTGTTAATTACCCATCTCCTGTCGCAGAGGACCTTGTTAATAACTTGTACAGTCTCTCTAAAGAGGTCCTAACAACACATTAAAATTAAAGACGCTTTTCTTTTAGCACCTGTCAAGTGCTGTAAATTGAGAAATTTTCACATCTGTTTATTAGCCTATAGTAGTTGTGGATTTTTCTCTGGCTTGTTTTCTTCTCTCCTAGTCTTCCCATATCTCAATCTCTTAGCTCAAAATAACAATAACTTAGCAAAGTTTGTCTTTATTTTTGTTAGAGCTTTTTTTTTTTGTTTCAATTCTGAAGTCTATAAATATCAATATGCATTAGTGAGTTAGCAAAAGGATGGCATAGTTGGTATCTGCAAATTAACCCATCGGGAGATGTCCCAATTAATGAGAGCTATTCTAATGAGTATTAGGATAACAAAGGGTAAAAAAGTTGCGAGTAGTGTCCGGGGAGCCAAGCCTGAAGTTCTAGCTGGTGGGAACTGAGCACATGGCACACTTCCTGTTCTCAGTCCTGTTTCATTGGATGCATCTGTCAAGCCCTGGGCGCTAATGGATCTAAAAATCACCTCAAAAGTTTGTTTTCTACCCCATAAATAAGGGTACAAATTTTGAGCTGTGTAAAAGATTTACAGCCCGCCAAGAATACCAGGCAAATTATCTCTAATATTAAACAAATATGAACAAAATATATTGCTATTAAAATAAACCTTATGTACATTAACGTTTATTATGCCAAAGACAGAGCTTTAAACTTATGCAAGAAGAAAATAATCTCCATTGGGACCATTATAAAAATGAAGGTTTTAAAACTCAGAATAGGATCTTTTCTTTAGGATGACTTATTTACTATAACTTTTAAAATTAAAATGTAAGCCTACAGTAAATAGTCTATCATTTTTTATGGACATGTTGTATAACTTCATAATATTGGTTACATGCTTTTAAGCTTATGGTGATTTTTTCTGATTTGTGAAAATTAAAAACACATTTAAATACACAGTCTAGGGTCCTGGGCGGGTAGTTCAGTTGGTTGGTGTCGTCTGATATGCCAAGGTTGTGGTTTGATCCCCGGTCAGGGCACATATATAAATCAACCAATGAGTTTTTTAAATAAGTGGAACAACAATCAATGTTTCCCTCTCCCTTTGCCTTCCTTCTCTCTATAAAATCAATGAAAACATATTTTTTAAAATATACTATTTATGCAACCAATTTTTGTAGCTTCTAAGAAAGGTATGATACAATCATAGATAGGAACTGACTAGTGAAGTAGAAAAAGAAGGGAGGAAAAGAGGGAAGTATGTTTGTCAACCTGATCCCAAAGGTCAAAGACATACCTGTCATGCAAAAGTATAAAATATTAGTGACAAATATGAGGTTTTAATCTTAGACACTATTTCTGTACTGTGCTAAAAAATACCTGATTGGCCTAAGTCATTGGTTCTTAACCTAGGTTCTATAGAACCCTAGGGGTTCGATGAGTCGGTCTCAGGGGTTCGGAGAAGCCTCTGCCGCGGAGGCCAGAATAAAGTAATACCATCATTTGTTGTGAGTTCATGCACTTTGTTGGTTTTGTTCTTTGAGCAAGGTGATGTTCATGCACGGCTCATTTTGTGCACCAGTAAGAAAACATATACCTATGTCTTGAATTTGGAAAAAAAAAATCATATTTTATTTATCACTAAAGAAGGGTTTGGTGAATGCACATATGAAACTGGGGGGGTCAGTACCTCAAAAAAGGTTAAGAACCACTGGCCTAAGTTCATCAGCTGAGTAGAGGAATTTTCTTCCACAGCAAACACTGCGAATGGGAATACATGCATATCTGCTCTAATAAAATCAATAATGCTAAGAATAATATAAAACATATCATCAAGCTATCAGAGAGCAACTAAGAGTTTGCAACAAGGCACTCACAACACAATGAGGCGGGAAAACACGCTCTCTGAGTGTGTCACACACAGAGGAGGTTCTCCCAACAAAACGGCCAGGTAAAAGTATCTCCCATAAGTTCTGGCCCTCTGATCACTGCTCCTCTAACATCAAACATTAGCTCATCACACAGAGTAGGCTTATATTATTGACTACACTATTTAAATTTCAGAATAAGATCTATACTACCAACTTTCTCCTTATATTAAAGAAGTCCCTTAATAGGGTCGAGTTCTTCAGTCCTACCTGAATCCTCAGAAATCATTCCTCCACAGAGGCCACCAACAGTCGAACATTTCTGCCCAGTCCTCAGTGCCTGTGATAACTTAGGTGATTCTTAGCCATCCAGCCAAACCTCAGACTCCTCTCCACCACCCTGTTCTCCTCGCGCTGTGCCCACTGCGCCCTGTGCCTTAGTGTGGGCGCTGGAAACAAGACAACGTGACCGAGCTGTCTACTCAGCTGTGAGCGCCGACACAGCTCCTGTCCATCAGTAAGTACTTACTGAGTCCTTATGAAATAGATGGCTCAATTTAGATAAGCCATGTCTAAACCTCTCTGAGAATCATCGGGAAGTTTTAAAAATGCTGATTTTTATTTCAGGCCCATCACTAACGATTCTAAGTCAGTCTGAGGTAGGACCCAACAAATCAGTTCCTAAATATCCCCAGAGGCCCTTGGTGCTGAGCACTGATGACACGCCCTAGATACTGGGGGCATGAAAGAAGATTCAGCACAGCTAAGACGCTCGTGTACCTTAGGGAGGACGACTAAGACTGAGACACAAGGAGCGTGGAATAGCAATTATGTTCTTCCGTATCAGCAGAAATCCAAAGGAAACATCACATTATTAATTAAGAAAGAATTAAAAACTTTTAGCATCAATGATAGATAGGCTGAGGACACTCAGGTGGGTTAAGAGTACATTCTACCACAGAGCCAAAGAAGAGGACTGGGAAGACTCACATAGGCCTCAGGGTAGAGAGGTAAGTAAGGAAGTTCACTCACTGAGAACAGAGAGGAGGAAGAGTAAAAGAAAAGTTGCACAGTTAAGAAAAGCTTAAAATATAAAACGTCTTTCAGAATATAAAGAAGAGTTTGGATGTGGTGTTGCAAATAAGTGGCTCTTAGCTATTTCAAACTAGGCTTTATTAAATAGAACAAAAGGCACTATGGCTCATGCACTCTAAGAGCTAAACAATAGGGTTATGAACAAATAAATAAAAATTGCAGTAATTTAATATTCTGAGAATTCATTCAGACAACATTCAATCAGGATCCTTGGTTAGGTGGCCTTCCATGAATTCAGGGACCAAACTTTTCCCTAAAACTCTGCCCTTCTCAAAGATCTCCATTCAGGTAGTACAGGGTTCAGCAAACTATTTCTGTTAATAAGAAATATTTTTGGCTTCACAGGCCACATAGTCTCTACTACTCAACTAGCACAAAAGTAGCCATAAACAAATAGGTGGGCTGAGCTCTAACAGAACATCACTGACGGGACAGCAGAAGCCCCCGGTTAGGGCAGGGGGGAGGAAGCACACCAGGGAGGAGGGGCTGGGTGCGCGGGGCCCAGACTGAGGAATGGTAGGTCTCTCTTCCACCAGCTCTTCAGTAACCCAAAGCTGGCTCACATGTTTCTGCCTAATGGGGTCTAACTCTGTCTCTGTTTTTTTTTTAAAAAAAACGGCAGTCTGGAATGCTGTTTGGCGAGCACACACACACCTACCTACTTTTCAGTGGGGAACAGCCCAGTGTCAAAGAACTAGCTGTGAACACATTATTGAAAACGGTGTAACAAACATCTAGCTTTATGTTTTTGGAAAACTATATACGGCTGATGCAAAAAGCATGACTACAAATTGTGGGGTTAACCACACAACAGATGAGTTTATACTGCTGCTATTAAACTACCTGTGATTTGTAATTAAAAACAGTAGAAGCAGTTTTAAAATACAAACTTAATACAGTACTAGTAATAAACTGATAATTCCCACACACTCTCATGTACCTGTGGGTGTAGTGGGAGTTTCCCAGCATGCCAAGCATGAACACCCAGACTGCACAGCACTGGTATCAACAGCAAACTCAGTATTGTGGACTCGCCACACCCAACTGGGTTTCCTCAGTCACAGCTAAACCCTATTCCTCAACGGGCTGGACTGAGATTGGGACAGGACTCAGCTCTGGCCAATGGGGCACACAGGAAGCAGTGCACACCACTGCCAGGCCTGGCACATAAAGATGTCCCACATGTGGCCCCCTACTCTCTATCCCTGCTGCCTGACCTTAGATGCTGTATATTAAACGGGGGCATCACCAGAAGGAAGGAGCCTCGCTCCTGAATTCCTGGGCAGAGCCAAGGACCCACTCCTCTCATCCCCATCTCAGTGAATTAGGCTGTGACAGTGAACAATAAACATCAGCCATGATAAGCCACTGACATCTGGGGTTGTTTATTATAGTTAACAACCTATCCTAACTAATAGAGTTCTTAATAAACTCCAGAAATGTGCTATTTAGAGTTTGAATATTAAATTTTAATAGTCCTTTAAAACGCACTTCAATTTGTAATATTATTTTGCTGTACATAAAAGTGCACACGCTCACGTTTATGGGTCTGTGCTCAGTCTATCCGGGGATCTTCGCGGCCCACGCTGAGCTGGAAGCCAGAGACTGGGGAATGGAGGAGCCTTGCAGGAAATCGGTCTGCTCTACTGTCCTCACTGACTCAGAAATGCTTTTCCAGCACCTACTACCTCCCCCACCTTGTGCAACAGGTTAAGGGCAGAAGGCTGAATGAAAGGCAGGCGCTGCCCTCAAGGAGTTCAGTGCTGGGACGGAACAGAGCAATGGTTGGCCAGTCACTGGCCGCCAGTGGACAATGGGATGCCACAGACAGTGAGACGTGTAAGAACGCGCTGCAGCAAGGACTCCCCCCCACCCCCCAGGAGGGAGGAAGGCTTCAAAGAAGAGGGCCCTGGAAGAGGGCAGACTGAGAATCAGCAACCTCAGGGAAAAGTGTTTCAAAGAGCCCTGTTCTCTGTTGAAATAACCTGACAAAAAGCCTAACTCATTTCCTTTATCAGTTTTATGCAAGACTATGGGATCTATTCCAGGAACAGAAGCAAAACACAGTACTTTTGTGATTTACAAGGTGATTTCTTCAGGTGGATTATACTGACACTGAGAAATAAAAAGTCTAACTTCTAAGAAAGTGTTCCTCAGTACTTTACAATTCCTGGCAGAAACTTCGGTTGTAATCATACACATGACTCACTCCGAGGGGAACAGCACAGTTCCCGCGCACCTGCCACGGCAGGTGAGCCAGCCGCTCCACAGAGAACAGAAGCGGCTTCCACGCTGCCTCTCACCCTTCACTGTGCTCAGCATTCTCGCAAACTTCGGGCACACAAGTCCCAGACGCTCTGCAAACAGATCAATTTAGCACGACTGGAAACACTCATTCACAGCACGTGTCCCAGTGATGCGAGCCTACTTCAAGAGTGCGTCTGTCTGGTTTCGATGTTAATGTGGGAAAGCCAAAACGTCCCCTCTAACTGAGGGACAGCACTGGGTGGACAAGCTTATGACGACACAACCATTTCTATTACGTTCGCCCAAATGCGCTCAAGATAAAGCCATTTTCCAAAAAGTTGAACTGCACTCTCTTCCTACATTTTTTATATTCAATTTTATTAATTAGAGCTACTTTATTCCAAACACTTAAAATTTACCACTAAGATGGTTTATGACACAAAAAGTAAGACTAGTTTCCTAAGAATCTACAAATGTTTCTGTCCTCACTTCTGGCATTTCACAAAATAGGACAAGAAAAGAAAATATAAAAAGTCTTAAGATTTTAAAATACATTGTTTCTTACATGCTTTCAATCATTTTACACATAAAGCATGAAACCGCTCTAATTTTGACAGAAACACAACAATGTTGGAGTGACCCAAAACAAAGCCTATGTCTGGCAAAATGCCACGTTTACCTTAACCCGCAGCAGTCTGTGTAAATAGTCCAAGCATAGAGAGCAATTAGAGGTCTGAGGCTACCTATTTTTCCATATGCTGCCATAATTTAAAAACATTATTTCCCTACCATTTCCCATTTTCTTGCTTTTCTTTGACTCTAATATAAATTACCCAATCTCTAAGTCACCTTCGACAGTTGTTTTCAACAATCTTCTTCAAAACCAAGTTCAGTAATGGCAGGTGGGGGGCACATGGATTTCTATTTACCCCTGCAGTTTAGGACTTACTGTAACATGCAAAGCACACTGTGTAAAATCCCAACATAAAATATTTGAGAATAGCACAGCAAGGCTACGGACTTAATAAAATATTAATTCCATAAAAATGCATTTCTTTGGAGTATAGTCTATAAAGGAAATTGAGCAATCCATCCTAAAGCCACAGCGAATACTCATTGATGGCTATAAAAAAACAGAAGTACACACTCCCCTCTGAAAGGTTTAAATGCCTGTCTTAATGAGTCACTAGGTTACAGCAGAGGTGGGAGAGCGCAGCCTAAGGGTGCTGATAAGTCTGTACTGAACGGATATGGGGGACAAAACAAAGCACTGTCCTTAAATAAAATATGACACGACAGTATACAAAACATAACAGCAGCCACCATTTATGGGTTCGCTACGTGGGGCCTGGCTTTGTACCTTGTACTTTTATCATTTATCGTCACCAACCTTACCAAGTAGGAATTATTTTCCGTGTTTCAAAGGTGGAGACGCTGAGGTTCAGAGAGGGTATAGAGCTTTGAAGCCCGGGCTGCCACACAGATCTGGATTCATTATTGCCTCGAGGAAAAACTTGGATGTTACATGGCAGACATTCTACCACGCACTTCCACAACTGCTGTCTAAGACCGCAATAAATTCCTCTTATCCTTTGTTTGAGGTTTCCTTAATTGGCTATTCCACCGTTCACTTCTGAAAAATCCATAATCTTCAATGTGTATAATCTCAACTTGTACCAAGAAATAAGAAAAGTACCATTATATATATAACTGAGCGCTCAGATTTTGAAAATCTAATCTTGGTTGTGAGAGTGATCATTTCTATGCCTATAAATCATTACATAGATATTCTTTGATGTATTTATACTATCCACAAGGGTCCCTGAATTCCAATAAACATGCACAGATAAAATTACTTCTACATGGCCATTAGATAAGGATAGTTAACACCTATTAAGAAAACCATTAATTCTTAAGCCAGAATTTCTTAAAGACTAGCCCATCAACTGCTGTTGGGCTACCAACCCTCTCCCGATAGCCCATGAACTACGTCCTGGAATATGCTATATAGAAACACAGCATATTGCCCACTGGGGATTCACTCTAGGTCTCATCTACAGCTATGCCATTCTTAATAAGCTCTGGTAAGTTTCTGGCTCAAATAAGTAGAAACAGACCATGCTAGGAATTAAGAATCTTTCATCCTTCTAAGATAAAAAGTTCAAATCCAAAGATGTATATACCACATCGTCAGATTTTATAATTAAATATAAAAATAAGATTTTTTTCAAGCAAAATAAAAGGAATTTAGAATATTCAAGTATTTGTAAAAGGGATATTTGATACTTTCAAGTACAATATTTCTCAAAATAGCACAACTTTGCCCATGTTAAGCTTACCTTGAAGATGGCAATATATTTGAAGCCCTGAATTTTGTTGTAAACGGATTAGTTGACTCATAATCAAAATAGTCCTGACGATTTTCACTAAATGCATTAGGTGATTTCAAGTCATAAGGACTGTCGGCAGCCCCATTGTTGAGTTTATCAGATCTTCTGCTATCTTTCTTCCCAGTCACTCTTTCAAACAGGCTAACTTTCTCCCTTTTCTCTCTTTTATTTTCTTTCCTTACTTCAACTGATTTTGAAAATATACTCATGCTGCTGTCCCAGGATTCACTGCTTTCTTCGAATGGATTTTTCTTCCTTGGCAGTGTTGCAAATTTTTGGGGTAATGAGGCAGTCACATTTGTAAATGGGTCATTCTGTCTTCCGAAAGACGACTCGCCTTCATCCACGCCGCTGTCAGGTTGGTTCATTTTAGAAGTATCAAAGCTTAATGTTCTTCTGTGTGGAGACTTGAGACTTCCTGCAAACATTTGTCGTTAGTACATAATCAGTGGCACATTACATCACACTATTTGACTCATTCTGTGGGCATACTGCTGCTTTTAGAATGAGAGCAATTAGCTATTTAAAGATTTAACCTTTAAAATAATCAGAGAAAACAACCCTAAAATGCTACGGTATAGCAGTTTGAAGTATTCAGGCTAATAATAATTAGTATATTGCTAAACAATCGGTAATTTACCCAGCTCAGAAAGAAACAACCACATAAACAAAGTATAATGTCAAAACTAGAGGTGCTGTTTGGCATGAGAGTGCTATCAATTCTCAAAGACCTTTTTTCATCATTAGCATTGAATTTACTTTCTGACTACTGAACATGGTGTTTTTTTTTGGGGGGGGGGTCCTAGGAACTTTCTGACGAAATGGAATATTCACTTATGCTTCAGGCTTCCAGACAGTGAAAAATGAAGCCAGGCCATGAAAAGTAACTGGGGCTCATTTCATTATCACCTAATAATACAAACACAATACTGAAAACGGAGGAATGAAATACTGCCTTCAACAAACTTAGCAATTTCGAGGATGGTAAGTACTCAATAAATCTTTGATCACTAACTTTAGAAAATACTACCACAAAGCTGTAATTTTTATCTTCTAATTTTAGAGGTGAAAACTGTAGAAAAATAAAAAGGGTATTTCGGGCAACTGAGGATACAGCTGGAGAGAATGGGCCACTTACCGCTTTCTGGAGCCGCTCCGAAGGAATCTATCTGGAGTCCAAGAAGCTGCGTTTGACCACCAGGGCCAGACTTCAGTTTCTCAGAAGAAACGTGGGCCCCAGTTAAATCGGACATTGAATGCGCTGAAGAGAGTCGCTGAGGACCCAAGAGGAAAGGCTTTTTTGGTTTGGATTTCATCTGTACTTCACCACTTAAAAATTCAGAACTGGCATCAGTCATGTGAGAACTTGGAATGATTGCAGAAGACGTATCAGAAAATGTCCCATCAGTTTTTCTACCTTTCATCTTATCTTTCAATTTTGCAAAAGGAGATCTTGTTTTGTCCTTCATTGATAAGTCAAACATACTTGCTGTCATATTGTTCCTCATAAATTGAATATTGACCTTTATCTCACCCCTGTTTTTGGCTCTTTTTCCTTGTTTGGATTCTAACCTAAACCACCTTAAAGAGAAGGAAAAACTGGGTTGGAACATGTAATGAAGAGAGGATATCAAGCTTTGCTATATACAAATAGTTCTGAGGTAAAGCTGTTGTACACGAAGGCAATCTATGCACTGGAGGAGAATTTTTCAGCCAGAGTACTACCAGTTTTACTCATTGTCTAATCTTTAAAAACTTACCACTGTCAGTGGGATATGACATATCCTGAAGAAACAGGTTTTTAGTGAGTTTAAAAAGGTTTTCAGATAAACTTTTCCTTCATGATTTGAAAATCATTCGCACCAAAAATTCTTACTAATAAGAGCTGTTATGTTTCCATCTGGGATAAGGGTTGCTAATGACCTAAAAACATTTTTTTTTTTAATTTATTTTTTATTTTTATTTTATTCATTTTAGAGAGGAGACACAGAGTGAGAGAAAGAGAGAAAGGGGGGAGGAGCTGGAAGCATCAACTCCCATATGTGCCCTGACCAGACCAGTACAGGGTTTTTTTGAACTGGCAACCTCAGTGTTCCCAGGCCGACGCTTTATCCACTGCGCCACCACAGGTCAGGCTAAAAACATTTTTTAGAGTTAAAAGACACTGAGGTACAGACTCTGAAAGAATTCATCAATATAAACTATTTTGGGATACTATAAAAGGATATATGGTCACATTTTTAATAAAGTAATAAATAGGTATATTTATTAAGTAATAATAAATATTTAGCTCCATCTCAAAATTTCTTCCATAAAAACTATTGAAAGAATTTTCTTGACACTGGCAACCACTATATATAGTTTACTAATTATGAAATTTGCATGTGATGTAATTTAGATTAATATAAAATGGGTCAAAGCCTTTTCCTTAATAAAAAATATGCAAAACAAATGAAATGCAGGAAGTCACAAATAGCAATAAATCTTACAGTTTTCTGAAGAAAAAAAGAAAGCCTAAATACTTCCTGTTAGAATCTGTTTCATTTACTATTGCTACAGTGACAATACTGAATAAAAGTTATTTTAATTGGAGCCAAACCTTATGCTTTTAGTCACTCTGCTGTATGACATTGGCCATTATTAAGTATGTATAAGAAACAAAGTTTATTTTGCTTTTGTTCATAGTATTTTTATCCATGAGAAAATCTCCAGTTGTCAAGTGTCACAAGGGGGCATTCTATATGGCAAACAGCCAGAAACAACTGCAAAAATCAAGCCCAGAAGACAGTTGCTACAATGTTTTCACATTACTTAAAAATAAAGCATAATATCCATTCCTGCAGATGGGTTCTTATTTAATATAACTCTAATCAAGTGTAACAAATTTTCTTAGCGACAAAGGAACTCTGATCTAATTTTACATTAGTTCTTTCCCTCATTGTTACCAACAAGGTATGTCAGAAGAAGGTACATTTCCTATACATCACTTGGAAGACTGGTTCACAGGTCTTTTCAGGCCAGAGAAAACTGGTACACAATACATATACCAGTTACATCTGACCAAGTAACACCCAAAAGAACTAGTTTCTTGATTAACGTAAAGCAATTCAATCAATTCAGATCTAGCTGCATCAAAACAAACAACTTTTTTTTAACAAAGAGTATTTTATAATAGAAAGCATTGACCTGATACCCTAACCTGAGAAAACCCCTTCTCTGAGGCAAAGGGTCAAATCTGAAGCTGCGGAGACTGGACAGTAAACTCAGGAAGAGAGAGCCCGAACACAAACTTGAGCACTTGAAAAGTCTGGGAATGAAACAGGGTTCCTTACCCAGTTGTTACCGTTTGGGGAAACAGAACCATTTTCAACGGGGGGAGAAATACTTCTGACGAATGGTACTACAGAAATACTCTGTATCATCTTGGACGTCACAGAGAAAAAGAAATATGCTTTGTAAGAAACGTACCAAAAACAAAACAAAAATACCCAAGCATGTGTGATTTCCACCCACATAACAAATCAATACAAATCAAGAAAAAATAAACCAATAACCCAATAAATGCAAGGGGGTGAAGGTAAGCAAAATTCATAGAATTTTACAAATAAGAACAAATAAATCATCTACTTTCACATCCTTATTTCAGAGATGAGGAAAACCAAGGCACAGAAGATGTAAGTAATTTCCAATGTCAGGTTCAAGTCAATAAAGAAAATATCCAAAGTTGATGAATAACATCTGCATGAAAAGAGTTCTTTCCTATTTGATGAACCACTTATGTTAATAAGAATAAACGCAGAGCTGGCCATACATTACAGGACACTGTATTTAATCAGGAGACATGACCGCCAAAGAAGAAGGCAAGGTCGAATTTCTCCCGCTAGAGTGTCAGCTCCATGAAGATAGTTTGCCTTGCACTAAGTAAATGTTAACTGAATTATTTCTAGAAATATATTTGTAAAACAACCAAGCTATAATACACTGTATGTACATGTGTTCTGTTTTTTTGGTAGGGGACACAGAAGACTCAGATGAGCTTTAAAGAATAAAGCAGGTCAGTGTTTGAATACAATCTATACATATTTTCTTATTCTCCTCCTATTACCCTCGCCCCAAATACTGCAAAGAACTTTAAATATATTAATTTAAAATACAGGCATGACAAATAACTTTAGCTGCTTTATTTTGAAAGTGATATAACAGGGAAGTCTTAATGAGACCTTCAAATATCGTCCGAAATAACACTTGTTTTCCCAGGCTTCAGAAAGATAAAATGAAGAGATAGCATTTGGGGCTTAGTGGATTAATGCTGATATTTTTCCCACTTCTTAAGTGCTGGATTTAAACTGTATATGGCCTCTGTTCAATTTTTAGTGGGCACAGGTCCATGTTCAAAAACCACCACACATGTGGGAACTATTCCCAAGCAATTGGTGCTGTGTGGTCAGAAATGGGACAAGATTGGCAGTCAGGTGCCAGAGGCCAGGACGCAGGTGCACTGCAGAGGTGCACACAAAAGTCCTAAAATCAGCGTGTTTGAGTCATACCAACTCTTGGGACCCTGATGGTTATTACTTTCATGAGCATTAAAAAAAAAAAGAAAAATCAACATCACCCACTTCTGTTGTAAAAAAAAAAAAATTGATATTACATAATAACATGAACAATTTTACCATTCTATTATTAAACATTGCATTATTTCCTTAAATCCCACGCCAGAACCAACCCAGACACCCATTAAACTGGGAGATACAGAAGTTCTATGTTCCACTCAGAGTGCGCAAGCTCAGGCCCCTTCCCCCTCGCCCTCTTAAAAGAAAGAAGAAAAAAAGAGGTATTTAATTTCAAGGTACAAAAATCAGTACAATAATAGTTTTAGCTGTCACACTTCTTTGCCTATCATGACACAACTGGAAGACAAGCTGTAAATACTTGTCTTCAGTGTCAAGAGTAAAAATTGTCACACCCAGCAGTTTCATGGGACTTCTAACTCAGCTGGTAACCTTCATCATTCATACGGGTTTTCTGAAAAGCACTTGGGAATATGCTGACAAGGTTCAGCAATGTGCAGAATATGAAATATCGTTCTTGCAACACACTAGTGGCTCACGTCTGTCTCTCACTGTGCCCCAGGTACAGCTGTGCTGCAAAGGGAAACTATTAAATATATTAAAAAACTAGAAATATTACCAATAAAGCTACCTCATCAAATATGGGTCCCCATTTATCCACAAAGCAAGAAATTGTTAGGATTTAATAACATGAAAATCACTTTGAATGCAATAACATTGCAAGTCCTGTTGATAACATTTTAAAGCATTCCCCCCAAAAAAAGTTTTAACCAATTTTATATAGTAGCCAATAGAGAATTTCTAGAGGGAAATTACAATATTACTGTTTACAGCCAAATGTTTTACAACTGTGGTTGCCAAAAATGAGTAGAACAAGAAGAAATTTTAAAAGCTTACTTCATCCTCAGAATCTTTGGGTTCACAATGGGGCCTACTTTCACTTGGAAAATTTACATTTCAAAGAAGGCCTGTAATACATCATTCATTAACATTAAAAGTACTGTCAATGCAGTAAGAAACCTGAAGTTACAATTTACTGAAAAGTTTATATTCAAAACACTTTGACCATTACATTGTGTCTTCCAAAATTGGTTATTTGAAAACATTACTGGATAATTATCCATTTTCAATTTAAATCTGATGAACTCTCCAGAGGAAACAGAATGCCACCTTGTAGGTAGCAAACATTTTTATTAAAACCATTGATATTTATTCAACCTTATATATTTTTAAACCCCTTTCTCTTCTTTTTCTAACAATATTTTCATCTTTTAACTAGTCTAAATATTTACCATGGTTTGTGTTGCATTCCTACTATTTCTTATCTCTCTACCCTTTTACCTTACACATTAAATCTTAGTTAAAGATCCGATGGAAAACTTTTTTTCTAATAAAAATAAAAACTCCAATCAAGAGAAGCTTGCAGGAAGATATGCATTTAAAAAAAAAGAACAAGAGGTGGCTGTTTTAAAATATAAGAAATTAACAAACTTCAAGAAAGTTACCATTATAAAAAGTTTCTAAAAGGGTAAAAAATCTCAGTTATGATTGAAATAAATAGCAAAGCTATTTTGCAAATTTCAATTCCCCTTATAAATTCAACCTCTATTTCTCTCTCAATTCCATAATGTCCTCTCAGACTAGAAAAATAATATTTAAGGAGGGGGTTGAAAACATACTACTTTTCAATTAAAGAGATAACATACTAGTGTTAACTTGTATTATGGTTTTTAAAGTTTGAATATATCTATCCTAAGCTCTAAAGTAATATTTAAAAAGCCGTGTTTTCATTGAAGATACCATTAGATCATCTCAACACAAGAACTTAATCTTTGTCTCCAATCTGACAACACTGAATATGGTCTAAAACACACTGGTTTTGCAGAACTAATTCTGAAGTAACACACCAGCTCAGTATATTGTAAATTCAGAGGAAAATGTCAGTGAGTTCAAAGTTAAGGACGTCTGTACAGCTTAAGACTCCATCCACCAAGTTGCACTTCCCCGGAAAACTGGTTGCACTCAAATAATGGCCACTGTGGTATTAATGTTGAAATGACATGCTGAGTTCTAACTTTGATGAGTTAGTTATCTTTTAACGGCTTCAGAGTGTATATATGACATTATACTGGCAGATTTAGTTTTCTATTCTTCCATTTCCTTTAAAATTGTAGTGTTTAAAGACAATTTACACATGTATTGTTGTTGTCATTGGTCAACACTGTGATCCAGTCTTCTTATAAGCAGTGAAGCAATACCTCAAATGAGAAGGGACCATTAAAGATTCCATTTTAAAAATGTTTCTTCACCAGGGCTATTTTTACTTCAAATTCATGCAAGTATGGTGCTTAAAACTGGGTCACATTTCAATTCAAAAACCAATGCCCCAGATATACAAATAATTTCCAAGAACAGAAAATCCATATATAAGATACAGTTTAAGCTCCCCCCCCAATTCAAAGTAAATTATATAACTTACTCTGTTTTCCTTCTTTGTTTGTCCTCAAAGATGTCATTGAGATTGATTGCCACCTGCCCTAAAAACTTATCCAGCCCCACCAAGGACCTGTGCATAACTATGAGGAAAAGAATGTATTTCTCGGGGTTCCCCTGCATTAGCAAGCCAGGGAGCTCAAAGGAGGCCTCTTCCTTCCAGACTGGCTCAAGGGTTTTCTCAGCTACCGACGTGGAGTACTTTTCTTTGCCCAGCTGAATTATAGTGTATGTGTCATTGGTGCCACTTTTGCCTTTTGGCTTAAGATCTTTGGCTTGGAGCACGGTGACCTGCACGTGGGTCGGAAACCACTTTTGGGCTTGCTCGGACAGCATCGTGCCGTCCTTCTTGGCACCCAGCTCCCAAGCGCAGGCAGTGCCCCTCCCGGAGGGAGCGCCCAGGCCCTGATCACCGCATCCTAAGGGCACTTTACGGAGACGGGCAGACTCCCGGCTGCCCAACTGCCCGAGGGCGGATGGCAAGGGGCTCAGCGGGGCAGCCCCGGGCACGGCGGCGACGGCGGTCCCCTTTCCGCAGAAGCACAGGGGCCCACCATCCCCCGGCCGCGACGGTCCGCCCCTTCCCCCAGCCCGGCCCCGGGACGAGCCCTCGGCGGCGGGGGCGGGCGGCTCCCAGGCCTGCGGGCAGGTGAGGCCTGGAGGCGCGGGCCGGGCGGAGGACTGCGAGGGGCGCCCGCCCTGCACACTTAAACCGCCGCCTCAGCCCGCGGCCCCGGCCCCCGCCCGCCTGCTCGCGGCCGGGCCGCCCCGGCCTGCTCCGCGCTCCCGCCCGCCCTGCGCTCGCCCGCGGGCCGGGCCCGGCTCCTCCTCCCGACCCCGGTAATACGAACCGCCGGCGGCTCGCGCGGCCTCGCTCCCTCTCGCAAACCTCTCCCTCCTTGGGCTCCTCCCCCTCGCTCGGCTCCTCCCCCCCGGGCGGGGGCGGGGCGGGGCAGGGGCAGGGGTGTGGCCACCCCGGCGCCGGCGGGCCGCGGGCTGCGGGGCGGCGGGCGCGGGGCTCGGCCTGGCCGGGCCGGCGGCTCCTAGCACCGGGCGGGCGGCGGCACTTCCGGGTTGCCCTCCTCCATGTTGATCGCGGGAACGCGGCGGGGCGGGGCCGGGCGGGGCCGCCGGGTCAGGGGTCGGCGCCTCCCTGGTTGCTGTGGCAACCGAGGGCGTGCGATGGCAGCTTTCTTCCCAGGCTGTGTACCTCCTATAGGGGTGCGCGCCCGCTGCCCTGGTCGGGCACAGCGCGGAGCTCCAGGGACTGCGCCCGGAGCCGGGCGTGCCGATCTGGAGAGAGGCCCGAGTTCAGTCTTTGGGAGCTGTCCTTGCTGTCGCCTCCATGCCCTGCGCCTGGCATCGAGCGGACGTTCGATAGACTGATGGAACGAATCCACCCAGTTCACCGACCGGCTTTCTCGACCCCCTTCACTGACTGGCTTTCTCAACCCTTATCCCCTCTTCTCCTTTTGAAAAAAGAGAAGGCTGTTAATTGACTGGAATGACACTCCCTTTTCCCCATCTTATTCCCCCTCCCCCAAGAACAGGGAGAGAGGGAAACAGATAAGATTCCAAAAAAAAAAAAAAAAAAACCACAGGAATTCATTAAGATCTCGGGAGGCACTGGGCTGGAGCCATAAGACCTGTTTCCGACCCCAGGTCGGCCACCATCAATCTGTGTGACCTTGGTCAATTCATTTTCCCTCCCTGAGTCTGTTTTTTCATGGATAAGAAAGCTCATGCCTAAGACTCCATAGCGACTCTATGGACCCATTGTCAAAGGACCCCTTGGGACACTCACAGTCTGGTAGACTATCCAGCTTGGAAGCCAAGTCTAGAGACCGCTCCAGTCCTATACCATCAACCAAGAAAAGCAAACCGCTTCCCCCACCAAAGGCACAGACACTAGCCTCAGCTGCTCCTGAGGGCAAGAGCGGAGGGACCCCTGTGTTGTTGGAATAAAAGGGGCTTCCTTAAGAAAAGAAAATAGGGATGCTTACCTCTGTATTCTTTCTGCACGACTAGCCTGATCTAGTGGGGAAAGTATGGGTAATGGCTGATAAGTCAGGGGCCTTGCCTCCTGTCCTGACTTTGCCCAAATATTCAGTACATAGCTCCTGATGGGCACTTACCTTCCTGAGACGAGGAATTAAGATTCTGGGAGCTTCCATTCCCTTATCCATAAATTGTAGATGAAATAGCTATTACAGAGCTGGGAGGAGTATTCTGAAATGATATATATTTCCTAGCACAGTACTCTTTGCCCCTCTATTTCTCAATTATAAGAGGCTTTTTATACTACCTTTATTGCTTTTATTTTCGTTTGTGTCTTATTTTTCCCAAGGAAATTCTCAGTTCTTTGGACTGCCTTATGTATCGTGGATCATCACGTCAAAGTGCCTGGCACACAGTAGGCATTCATTTTAGTCCTTTAATTTTAGGACTAATTTTGATAGTAAAACAATATGATAAGTGTACATATTTTTTCCAACTTAAAATAGCCATAAACATGTAAGGTATTGTACTTGTTATTTTCAGGCAAGGTTTCAAGTTTTTCCATTTCAGGAAGACTGTGCGCACCATGTTTTAGTCCTGTCGCCATGTTTACAGGTTACCAGCTGCAGCCCTTGAAACTCTAAAAACCGAGAGTCTTTTCATTAACTACTTTTTGAATGGAAGAATGTGAGGGTCAAGTCTACAGGGTGGGGCAAAAGTAGGTTTACAGTTAATCCTATGGAAAATAACAATAATTAATAAATAATAATACAAAAATAAACTCTGTGTTCAGCATCCTCAGAACTGTAAACCTATTTTTGTAACCACATCCTTTATTTGTGACAAAAAAGCAACCAGAGAGTTTAAAAACTTTGGAGGAGAGGATGGATAACATCATACATTATTTAAATCTTATGGAAGGAACATACTTCCTTGACATTAAAAGACCATACCACAGGCCTCGGAGACCACCCAGATTCCAGCACATCCTTTCAGGGACCCACTGACACTTGCTCGTGTCTGTAGATTTCCTTTCATTTATTGGAAAATTTAGTTTTTTTGTGCTGCTTATACATAGTGGCTGGTGATCTCTGCATGAAAGAGGAACTCGAAAGAGAGACAATGGATTAATTAAGCACAAAGATCTTCAGAAAACAAAACGGCAGATGAATCTCGAATAACCAACCCAGAGCTGGACACCATCTAAAATGGGAAGACCTGGTTTTAGGCCATTCTAATGAAAGCTTACTATACAATGTACAAAAAGAGGCAGAATTTTTCATCCCTAAAAGATGGTGTATGAAAAGGCCATGAACAGAAAAGAATCATTGTACTATGAATCACAGCATCTGGATCCCAGAGTGGGCAATTGACAACTTTAATGAAAAATATTCTTTAGGAATTTTTAATTTTTAGAGAATACATTGGAATTGTCGTGGTAGAAATTCAACCAAGATCCCTAGAGAGAAATCACTTGATACCTGAAACTTACAACAACAAAATAAGCATCATGAAAACAAATTTAGTTGACAATTTTTATAAATTGCATTTTACAAGTCGCTATTTAAGGTTGGAATTAAATAAACATTAGGCAATTAGTTATAAGAGTGGATGTGTGTTTCTAAAGAGCTCAAATTGTTTGGTAAGCTTTATTAATGATTATAAACGTGTTTACAAGTATCATTTCACTAGTCTCTGAAATATAGCCATCTCTAGGGTGAAGCTGGCAAGGGAGGTTCACAGTAACACAATAACACACAGCAACACAATTTGGGGAGTACTCTGAAAGGCAAGGGCTCAGCACTAGAATTACATCTCCTCCTATAACACCTACATTTCTTTTGAGTTTTCCTAAAACCTGGCTAGAGCAAAAATTGTTAAGTTTAACTCTCTGACAAGAGCAGGAGTTATAACTTAATGCTTGTAAGCCCAAGATATAAAATAGTATATTTTTGCCCTGGGGAAGCAAATAAACAACAACTAAAAAAAAATGAGCTAAATAGAATTCAGGATTGTATTATAAAAGTGAAGTGATTTCCTAGAAGAAAGTGTTTTTTCATTTTTGATTATTAGTATTAAGAGAGTAAAAGCAGGTCAGTGAGTCAAACACATCACTGTCTCATAGTGAAAAATAATGGGAATTACGTAATATCTAAGATCAAAGTGGTTCTGCGAAAATGTTTATTGTACAGTGTTTTAAATTCTTTTTCCTAATTTTAAAAAGGAAGAAAGATTCCATACATAAGGACAATATACCAGAATTGAAGACAGTCATCTTTTATTATTATTCTATGACTAATGCTATGTCCAGAAATGTTTGGTGTAATTCTAAATTCAAGAGTTTGAGGAAATAACATATCTTAAAGGAGGTCCTGGCTGGGTTGCAGGATGACAAAGCATCGACCCAGGATGCCAGAGGTTGCAGGTTCAATCCCCAGTCATGTACAAGAAGCAATCAATTGGTGCACAACTAGATAGAACAACAAAGTGAAGCAAGTTGATGCCCCCCCCCCTCTCTCTCTCTCGCTCTCGCTCTCTCTCACATGTAAAAGAGGAAAATGCTGAGATTTCTCATTTTAAACAGTTACAATGCCTGATGCAATGAACAAGAATAATTTGACCAGAAGGTAAAATTAACAACATTCTCCAATGGTGGAGGATTTCAAAAACAAAAATATTTAGCAAGTGCCGCACCTCTCATTAAAGTCCCATAAGGAGATGTATTTCAAACATTGTGAAGGAATTTTTTCTTTGGGCATCAGCGTCTCTAAAATCAACACTTGGAAATCTATTTTAGGACAATTATGAAGCTTTTAGTGTTTAAATAGCCCACTGGGACAAGAGTATTAATGCTCCCATATATGATATTAATTATTTTCCAGTTGGAAGTTCAGAGACATAAGGGCAACAAGAAGCTTTTCCCAAAGTATCGCTATAATCTTTAAACCTTAGGTGTGTGTACACTCACACACACTTCAAATACAACTCACATATAAAATGTATACAATAAACATATGGCAAAACTCTAGAGTTATGTTGAAGATACATATTAATACTTGCACAACTAGTTAAAAAAAGCATTTGGCAAATTGGCTTGAAATTATTGCAACAAGGAGTACTTGGAGGGGTTGGTAATTGTCTTGTTTTCATCACTGGGATGATTGACGTGTCCCGTGGGACTGGGCAGTGTATGGACACAGGCTGTCATGCATGGCCGTGTGATACGGATGCTATGAAGAGCTCCATCCAGTAAGCAGCCTAGGACTTAATCCCACGTCTGCCTGGTGCTAGCCACATATCTTTAGGGAAGCAATTTTCCTCCTTTGGACCTCTGTTTCTTCATCTGTAAAATAAGAGTCTATAATAGGAACCGTAAAGCATTCTCTACACTAACTAATTCTAAGTGCTATATCCACAACACAAAGAAGCAAATTGCATTATAATTACCTAATTGGATTTGGTCAATATACTAAAGCAGATTCCTTTTTTATGTAACTTATTAATGAAGGATCCTCTAATTCAGAAGAAAAAAAATTCTTAAGACATCCTGAGAGCTCTTTCTCTCAAATGAAAATGATCATCGTGGTAAGGAAGTAAATATATCTCTTCTTAATTGGCTCCGCATGAGGAAATTGACACTAACCGCTCATAATTGGGTAGAAATTACACCTAAGTGCAAGCGGTTTTGAAAAGCCTTAAGCTTTGCACTTGTAGTAAGAAATAGAACTTCTACTCATATTATTTGTAGCTTTTTCTAACTATGAAGGAATGTTAAGGAGGGTAAGAATTTACAGAGAAGACATTTTTGCATGTAAAGAACGTTTTGTGTAGATGTCTTTTACTTTCCTCTGTATCCGTGATGGCGAACCTATGACACGCGTGTCAGCACTGACGCGTAGCCATTTCCGATGACACACAGCCGCATGCGGCCGCATACCAGAGAAGTATGGGGCTACATGCCGAGAAGGATGTTTCATCCTCGGTTCCTGCACGGCCAGGTGCAGGAGCCGAGGATAAAACATTTGCTGTAGTGTAGACACTCTGTGCCGGAGGTCTGTAGGCCAAAGCATTTTTGTTATTTAAACTACAAATATTGCGAAAATTATGGATTTTTTCTCAAAGTGACACACCACCCAAGTTATGCTTGTTTTTTTGGCGAATTTTGACACACCAAGCTCAAAAGATTGCCCATCACTGCTCTATATGGTATCACACCATGATGTTGTACAATTCTTGTTTTCTCGACAAAATCAATGCTTGTCAATGCATAGAATGTGAACTGATTGACTCTCACTGTTATGAATGAGACCCATTTGATCTTTTTTCCTTCCAAAGTGTGTTTCCACTTTCCATTCTAATAAAGAATGCTGCGGAAATAGCCATGTATGTCTCCTATGGGTGTGCACAGATAATTTCTTTTGTAATCATGTGTCTTTTGACAATTGATAATGAAATTATTGGGAGTTTGCGAAGATAGTGTGGAAAACCCATGGGCCTGAGCATCAGAAGGCTTGATTGCTAATCCTGACAAGCCTTCATCTTTTTGTGTTTCTTAGACCCCTTCAGTCTTCAGAATACTCAAATTTCTTCATGAATATACAGTGTGTGTGTGTGTGTATATATATATATATATATATATATATATATAATATTGCATATAGTATAATGATATAAATTTTACATATATATTCTAGTGTATAATATATAAGGTATGATATTTCTGTAATATATATTAGTATATACAGATATGACTTATTTCTATATATAATACAGTAAGTTTATATGTATAGTTACTGAAAAGCAGAAATTATTGTTATTGGAGAAAGGTTTTGTAAATACTTAGGTATTTATTTTCAAGTTTCAATTGCCTTGGCCTGACCTGTGGTGGCGCAGTGGATAAAGCGTCGACCTGGGAACACTGAGGTCACCAGTTCAAAACCCTGCACTGGTCTGATCAAGGCACATATGGGAGTTGATGCTTCCAGCTCCTCCCCCCTTTCTCTCTCTGTCTCTCTCTCTCTGTGTCTCCTCTCTAAAATGAATTAAAAAAAAGTTTCAATTGCCTCATCCTGAGTTTTTCTGAAATCCTCTAGAACATCGTTACGTGTATGGGTGTATGTGGAGGCTAACGAGGACTAGATAATTTTGATTATTGCTGAAAGAAATATTTATCAGAGTCCATAAACTTATCATTCTTGAATTTTGTAAGCATCAGTTAATATTTTTCATATTCAATTAAAGTCCGAGATGGAGAACGTTCTAAACAAATAATAAAGGTTTAGAATTACAATATTTTTGGAACTGATGTATATATGATTATTAAACTGGTGAGCAGATGGCAAAAACATTTGGGGGTGGTGTGTTTTCCCCTACGTGAGCTCTAGTATTCTCTCTCTTTCCGTATTTCTCTTTACCATATTTCATCTATGCTAAACAAAGTAAGGACTTTCAAAGTATGTGTTATATTTTGTGTTTGATACAAAGCCTGGGGGCAGGGGTGATGGCATTTTGAGGAGTAGATTCAACTCTTTTTGTTCCAAGGTCAGATTTGAAACCTTTCTGCTAAGCAGTTTCAACTAGCCTGAACAATGTTTTAGTCTATCTGAATATTTGATAATCAAAATGTTTTTGGCTTAGAATTGGGAGCTTATCTTCTACATGGTCTAGATTAGATCACCTTCAGAGCACGTGTAGGTTATGATACAGGTAATGACTATTGGGAATCTGTGTTATAAAAATTTTCTAGTTATTGAAATAATCACTAATTATCTACATAGCCAAAATTAAGCATAGGACTTATGTTGGAATGTAGATCTTCCTGCTTCCAGGAAGTTAAGTAGTATATAAAGTAACAGGACCATTGAACTGAGAGAAGTCATATGGCTCAGTCAACTAAAGGTCTGTGACCTTGAGCCACTTAAATTCTTCCTCGGTAAAACAACAACATTTAAATTTCTTCTATCTCTAAACTTGGATGTCAGATTATCCAGGATGTCTTCCCAATAGACTCCCATTGATAAACAACTGTGCTTTACTGTGATTGTTTACCAGACTTGTTATACAGGAGAAGAAGGTAAGGTTGTGTAACCTGTACCTATAACTGGGCTCTTGTAACCCAATGTCTTAAGAAAAATCAAAGAAGTTTTTCAAAAATTTGTGTCCATAGTATGAAGTGTCATTGTATAAATTTCTAAAGTTTTGCCCAAATCACCTTTGTCATTTTGATGGGTTTTGTTTTCCTGTTCTGTGCACACTTGGACATTGGGAAAGGCATGGGACAAAACTATCACAGTGAAGTCTGGGGTATCAGGCGCCCCAGGAATCAAGGGCTAGCAATGTTTTCTAACATAAGATTTCTCCAATGTTTCTCAGATAGAGACATTCACGGGACTATCATTCAGTGCCACCCTAGAATGGGTTTTATCCCTTGGACGCTAGCTACCCAAGTGACCTTGGGCAAATTATATAAACTCTCTAAATTTAGGTTGACTTATCTGCAAAATGGATTGTTGGGAGAAATAAATGCGGGGTCAGGGAGAGCGCAGGGGGCCCCGGAACACAGGAAGTTGTGCTGTCGTGTTGATGGTACAATTCCACTTCTCTTTGCAGCTCCTTCCTCAGATCTGAAGGCAAAGGCCAGGCAGCCCAGATGTTCTGAGCAGGCAGCTCTTCCCCAAGGAATTAAGGGTCTGGGCTGCAGTAGATGTCTCTTTAGCCCAGCCAGTAAGAGCCAGCAAATTAAGACCCTGAATTATTTTGGGGTCAAGCCAAATCTAATATGATTAGCTGCTTTTTCTAAAAATTAAAATAACTCAATAATATCCCAAATCTTCCTTTAAAATTGAACAATGACTTTTTAAAGGACCAAGTGACCAACTTTATGAGAATTAATCAGCTGCTTGAGTTGCAGAATAACAAGTAAGGAACTCCCTGAATTATAAACCTTCTATCTCTACAAGTAGCAGAGTTAGAAATTTCAGTAATAAATGCCAAATTGAATTTTAAAAAGAGAGATTTACGTAACAGATCACATACCAGATAATATTTTAATATACTAGATTTCCATTTCAAAGGGAAATAATGGTGAATTCTTAAAACAAAAAATGCCTCTCATCTTTGGTATGCCTCACTACAAACAGTCAGTGACTAATCAGTGTTTTCTAACTCCCATGTACCGACTATAATTTTAAGCATGTTATCTCTCTTTTAAATATTATTAAATAATAGCCAACATTTGCTGAATGTTCACCTGATGCTAATTTCTTGAACATCATAATTTCATTCCATTTGAAAGCAATGAAGCTACAGTCAACACAAACATGCCCCAAGTATTTTTCCTGTCCCCTCACAAAGAATGAAGGAAGGTGGTGTGGTGGGTTCTCCTCTCTAAGCATTGCTCACATTGGGATGAGGCAGGAAACCCAGAAACCAAATCCTTCATATCCTTTGAACAACTTTCGTATTTCAATTGGCTTTAAGAGTTATCATAGCATCCTTGACACAATCCCAGGGCCTTACACTGCTTTAGTGAAAGCATGAAGACAAGCAAAAGATAATTGATCTGTTTTGAAATTCGTGACATGCTCCCAGAAGAAGCAGCCTGAACTGTTGCATGTCACCCATCAACTGCAGAAGGATTGAAATGTATTTGTGAACCCTATACGTAGAAAAAAAGAAGTCACCTTTGACCTCACTGGGTTATGTGTAGAACCCAGTGTCTCTCATGAAAAATGTTTAGATTCTATTCAGGAGACCAAGGTTCACACCCCACCTCAACCTACCAATTACATTGATTAGACATTTGTTGAGAAGTATAACAATATAAGGAAACGCATTTTGTTAAACGGTAAAAACTTTTACAAATACAAAATTTTATCATGGTTTTTAAGCTTGTATCTATTAAACATATATCTCTTAGCACTTATATTTTCTTCTCTAGCATTAATGGTTGCTTAAAATTGTGAGCTGAACAGATTTAGAAGCAAGGAAGTTCTAGATTACCATCATTCAAACTATGTATGCCAAATGCAATTACACTTTATAAGGTAAAATATGTGATGGGTCAAAATTGATGGACTATTGCAAGACAGAATATACTTATTAAGAGATGACTTTTCAGAGGGAAAGGGAGGCAGAAAGAGGTTGAAAAGGGTAAAGGGGGATCAAATATATGGTGATGGAGAGAGACTAGACTTTGGTGAGCACACAATGCCATGTACAGATGATATATTATAGAATGGTACACTTAAAGCTTATATAATGATATTAACCAATGTTGCCCTAATAATTTAATTTAAAAATAAAAGAGATGAAGCCCTGGATGGTTGGCTCAGCAGTAGAGCATTGGCCCAGCATGTGGAAGTCCCCAGTTCGATTTCCAGACAGGGAACACAGAAGTGCCCATCTGCTTCTCCACCCTTCCTCCTCTCCTTCCTCTCTGTCTCTCTCTTCCCATCCCACAGCCAAGGATCCATTGGAGCAAAGTTGACCTGGGCACTGAGGATGGCTCCATGGCCTCAGGCGCTAGAATGGCTCCAATTGCAACAGAGCGACTCCCCAGAGAGGCAGAGCATCACCCCCTGGTGGGCATGCCAGTGGATCCAGTTGGGCACATGTGGGAATCTGTCTGACTGCCTCCCTGCTTCTTACTTCGGAAAAATACAAAAAAAAAAAGAAAAAAGAGGTAAAAATAAAAGAGATGATTTTTAAGTTTATTGTGGAATGAAAAATCTAGTACCTTCTTGGAAAAACACATCTTTACAAGCTATGTGATTGGAAGGTTGACAATCTCTTGATATTAACTTATATGTTTCTTATTGCTAGTAATGCTCAGGACCCTATGATCTTCCTCCTCATTTCAAGCAGCAGCTAGAGGAGCCAAACTTACTGCCTGGGGTCCATTCTCAGCTGTGCCATTTCAAGAGAGACAGTAGGGGAAAAGGTAATAAGAGCCAAACTTTATGCAATGAATAAAGAATTTTGGAAGAATGCAATTGATGAGAGCTGGACTTGAAGATTTCACTGACCAGGGAGAAGGGGGGAAAAGGATTGGTAAAGATCAAGCTTGTTGGATATGTTTGAGAGTCTTCAACATCTTTCTTCTCCCTTCCCTCCTGTTGAGCATAGGAATTGGGCAAATGGTTCATGGAGCCTCCAGCTTGATTTGGGCATCCAAAAGCAGTTATCACTTGTATTTTGTTTCCCAGAAGGGATCTTAAAAGTGAGCAGGGTCTTAGAGCTCCCCAGTGGCATTCACCATGCTGGTTTAGAGCAGCAACAGTCGCAGTAGAATAGCAGCAGATAGGGGGACTCTAGGCGAGAACGTCAGAGCCAACCCCCTCAGCCTCTTGTCATCAGAGGCACCAGAAAAACCTCTGAGAATCTCATCTTCCCCTGAAAGGTGTGCAGATGACTAAGAAACCACTGGTAGACCTAAGTGATCCACCATGCAAGACTGGGAAGATTTATTGTACATGGATCAAGGACCAAAGACCAACCATGGCGTGGTTCAAATTTCAGGGTCAAGCTTGCTTCAGGAATAAAAATGCATTCAACTCCCCAGTTTAAATGAAATAAAGTGTTCAGCATCACTAAATGTAAGCTTTGTTGTATGATAGAAGCACATATTATTCCAAGTATTTCTTTCTATATTCTATTAATGTTTGTTGATGTTTTTCTCTCAGTTCTTAGACTAACAATGACTGCAGATTATAATTGCTAATATTCTCTAGAGGAGAAAGCTTTTAAATCACCTTCCAGCATTAATACCTATTTTAAAAAAAACTGAGTTGCATTTGGAATTTCCTGGATTCTTCTATTTGTCATGCAAATATTCAGTTCTGCTCTTTTTATGATAATATGAAATAAAGTAGTTTCTCATAGTGACATTGTAAATCATTTGCTTTCTATTACATGCAGCTGGTTTTGTTACTGTAATGATTTTCTGTGAGTGTATATTGCAGAACACATACGATGCAATGTGATATTCCTTTATTCAGAATTTATATGCAATTATTGCTTTCCCGGAAATAATGAGACAATTTGGAAATACACTTATTTATTGTAATGCATTTCTTTTTAATATGTATCTATGTTCAGAGGGGAGGAAATATCTAAATTTCTAAAAATGTCATGCCATCTCCTTTGGTTATATAGACTAGAGTTTCCATTGCACTGAGAATTCAGAATTAAAATCAGAAACAGCTGAGGTACTTACTCGGGTGCCTTCCTTCAGCTTATTCAAAAGAATATGGGATGAACGGTAAGAATTAACTAAACCACAAATTATTTGGGAGTGTCTGGTTTATATTATAAATAAATTTTTCTTTGCTGGTTGTTTTTCTCAAAAATATTGCCTGTATTTTTGATATTCATCCCTGTGATCTAATGTAAACTATGTCCTACCAGTTTAATTTACTGTTTATTCATAATTACATTTTTTATTACACTCATATGCTATAAATATTTCTCACTCTGCTCTTTTGGGTCTCCCCCCAAATAGCAATAGTCTCTGGAACATGCCTGGGAAATGTTATTAATAGAACTATCACCACTTTGCACATAACTAATTTTACACCTTGAATGAAGCATCTATTTATAAGACACCAAATTAAAGATTATTTATTTAGAAACAAAAACAACAAAATAGTCAAGACAGAGTATCCCTTATATCAAAATTTTCTTCCTTATTCGTCTGGACAAGAATTTTAAAAATCTCGATGGTAAATTTGCATTAATTAGTTTGTGGTTTGATGAAATCAAAGTAGGTTTTGGTTTTGAAGTGTGAATGTTTGTGAACCTTTTCTTATATACTTAAAAATGGTAAATTTATACAATATTCTCATATTTCAATTTTATTTGTAAAGGTAGCATCGCCAGCACGATGCACTGCATATAACAGGGAAGAAAGAAGATTGCTAGTTACTGTCTATGAGCCACACAGCTTAAAAGTGTGTTTAATTCTCACTGCTATGGTCTGTTTTATTCTCATTTTTTCTCAATGGTTCCTGTGGCTCCGTATGAAGGGGCATAAAGTTTACAAGAGGGGGCAGAATGGGGCAACTCTGTGCCAAGAAAGGACTTTGGAGGCAGGAACTGATGGAGACAACTATCCCCTTTGAGGAGGACTTCCATAGGGGGGCCAGTATGATGCCAACTATGCCATGGGCACCATCCAGACAGGGGTCACCATACTGGTGGACAAAGGGATATATGACACTGGTGAAAGAAGCAAAATGAGAAAGAACCTCTCCAGATGCCAACCAGAAAGAGAGTGCCAGATCTTCAAAGGGAGTAGGGTCATCTCGATTCACACATCCCTCCCACCCCTGCCTCACCTTCATTTAGATAGAAGGCCAGCCTACTTCCCAATCGCCATTCCCTTGAGCCCCACGTGTGGGGAGAGGTAAGGCTGGGTGGTGCTTAGATGTAAACTGAACTTTGCAAGCCAGTCCAGAAAGGTTTGTGTTTTAAGTCCAGGGTGGCCAGAATATTATGAAACACACTGAATATATTCTTATGCGAGGTGTCGACTATTAGTATCTCTAAAACCACCAGTAAAACCTTTTGGTCCAGGCAAGAGAAGTTTATTAGATCTACTACAATAAGAGAGGTCACCACCTCAACAGTCTCAGTTGGGACAGGATACTAGGGCCTAAGCTGGTGATGTTGGGGGGCTAACACAAGGCAGGAGTAGGGGTCAGTCGGGTGAGCTGAGCAACTTGTGACATAATAGCTTTAAATAAGTACAAAGCAAGCCGAGCATCTTGGAGTGAATCTTGTTGAGCAAGTTGCTGGTCTTGATCAGTTGGTTATTTGGTCTTATCTTGCAGAACAATTGTTTTCTAGATCTAACAGCCAAGTTCTTTTGCATGATCTCAGCATTGTCTAACACGGGTACAGGAAATTGTTTCTGGTTTCAATAATGTTTATGATGAGGATAAGAAATTATAAGGGTTCAGTTCTCACATAAGAAAGGTGGACTTCTCCAAAACAGTGTTAAAAGCAGTGACTGGACAAAATTAAAACCATTTTGTGTGTACACCACACTTCACTGAGATTTTAAAACAAATAACTTACACTACCTTATCCTCATCTGAAATTGGAAGCTCAAAGAGGTTAAAAACGTGTCCAAGATCCCAAAACTAACAACTGCAGGGGTCAAGACTCAAGCCTAGCTCCATGTAAGGACAATCTGTCTAAGTTACTCGGTCCCCACTGACTACCAGAACTGGTACTGTCTGCCTTTAAAACCTTTTGTTTACCTGGCCAGGTGGTGAAGCAGCAGAATGAGCATCGGGCTGGGGTGTGGAGGACCCAGGTTTGAGACTCCGAGGTCGCCAGCTTGAGCGTGGGCTCGTCTGGTTTAAAAAGGCTCACCAGCTTAAGCCTGGGGTCACTGCCTCGAGCAAGGGGTCACTTGGCCCCACAGTCAAGGCACATATGAGAAAGCAATCAATGAACAACTAAGGAGCCACAACGAAGAACTGATGCTTCTCATCTCTCTCCCTTCCTGTCTGTCTGTCCCTCTCTCTGACTCTCTCTGTCTCTGCAAAACAAAACAAAAAAATAACCTTTTGTTTTTTTCCACTGTGGTATACTATTTCCAAGGAAGGTAAAGCTTAGCTATCTTTTCTCAGCTGAGCTTCCGTTTATTTTTTCTTTTAGTGATGAAAACAAGACCATGTCCTTGATATGACACAGGATGGTACTTAATTAGATGTTTCTGTACAGTTCCTTATCCCATCTGTTCTCTTGGACAATGCTGAAATAAGCCTAACCTGACTCCTGTGTTTCTTTGTATCTTCCGGCACTCAGTGGGTGCTAAGCACAGAGTAGGAACTCAATGGTACATTGCATTGCATTAAAGTTTTTACTGTGTCTCAGATAATAATATCTCCGCTACAGAGCTTTAGCTATTTAAGACACAACTGGGTCTTCCAAAGACACAACTCTGCCAATTATTTGCTGTGAAAATAATTAAACACTCCCCAAAATGTCCCAGCAAACCCATTACCCCTGCAAACGGATTTTTCACCGGAGAGTTTGTTTCTTAGGTTCAAAATCTAAAAAACAAAAGAAAGAAAGAAAAAGAAAAAATCATTGTGTCGCAAGTGTATCAGAAATAAAGATAAAACTACAGAAATGTTTTTAAAACAAAGGCCAACTAGCATTTCAGCTGCAAAACATCGGTTGGATTGTTTTGTCCATATGCTGATCAGAGATGGCTGCTTTAGCCCCCTGCCTTGTGGGACTAAGCTGCTCCTGGGATGGCAGACAGGTTCCCCTATATACTAAAAGCAAACAAACAAATCCCATCTCTTTTATTACGGGGAGCAGACTGGGAAAGGGAAAGGGGGACAAAATTTGTTTTTCTGGGGACATTCTATGGAAACTTTCCATACTTTCCTACACCCCCCCTCCACAGACCACCACCTTCACGCTAACCTTTTTATTCTTTAGGGTTGCCACAAGGATTTATGGTGTAATTTGCTTTTTCACCTGGATTAAAATGTTGGCAATTGAGGACCTTATGCAATGGTATTTGCTGAGGACCCCAGACAGGGGTACAACCATTTTAATGAAAATTACTTGCTTTCCATAAGATTTTGAAAGCCGGAGGAAACTAGCAGGAGGTGATCAGCAGTCCCTGAGGGCTTTCAGTGGTTTATTTGGAAGCTGAGCGAAACAGACAGATTCCACCGTCAGCATTTTGATGGTGATTATGGAATGATTTTCCTTTGAGTAGACAGCAAAGTAGCTCATAGAGTCTCTTATCCATGAGAAATGGATGGGCTCATCTGCCCTGTTAAAAACTTCAGTTACAAATAGGGGTGTGCATTTGAGGCTCTAAGAAACCATTTGTCCTTTTTCTAGTGAAAATCAGCTAGCAGAATGAAATGGCAAAACTGGGTGATTATTTTAGATATGAATGCTTTGATTTGCAATTACCCAGATAATGTATGCATTACCTTTGTGTGTATGTAAAATTGAAGCACTTCTTTGAATTATTTAGCAAATAGCTGTAGTTATCCATTTTACTAAGTGAATGAACTCAATGTCAGATAGCCAAGGAATTCAGAAAATACCCAGTCTCACATGAGGATAACGTTCAAACCTTTGGTGTTGTAGCAGAATGGCTCATTTTACGACAGGAGAAGCAGGTACCCTGCTGCTGAGATGAAATTCTTCAGCTTTCCCCTCTTGCTACCTCTTATTTCTTCTCCCTTCTTTGCTCTTTACTTTTCTCTACTTACGCTCTACATCTGATGCAAACTCATTGTTTTACTCTTTAGAGTTCAGAAGGCTTTGAGTTGGGTAGACAAAACATTTCATTGCTTGATAAAGAAATTTCCATTTTTATGCAAGGACATAGTCAAGTTACTGCCAACAGGTGTTATTATCATTTCTTCCTTATATATCACCTCCTTGGGACTTCTCTTTCTAAACTAGATCTTCAAAAAAGTAAACCAGTCATTTGTTCTAGATGAGCTTTGAGTAAGGGCTTTTTATTGTAACACCCTCCAGAAGGCCACCTGAATGTCACAACCCCATCTGCAGGTGAGATGGCTGAGCTTGTCTAAAGCTCTGCAGAGAAAATTTTCTCTAATTTCTTTCTAAGCATTTGATGACTAAGTAGGAACAAATACCTCCCTGGATTCTCAAGAATGTCACCTACTCCTCAGCTTTAATCTCTGTTTGGTTTTCAGGGAGTTGGCCTCCAGTTTGATAACAATTCTCGCCCTTGTCTTGTGACCTAACGTTCTGGTACCAGGTCCCTGGTTTGTGCCTTCTCAGTGCCCACTCTCTTCTCTTGTCTTCTTGTTTGACCTTGGTTTACTAACTTCATTAACTCAGGCCACCTGAACTCCTATGGCGGCCAGCTGTGCCCCCCTCACCCCCAGGAACCAGGCTTCCTTCTCCTGATATCACCACACTAACTCAGGCCCAACTGATGGAGAACAGACACTTTCACCTGGTTAGCATCTTCCCTCGGGGAGCCAGCATTAAGTTCAAGTAGGTTAAATCACTACATTTGTAAATTTGTAAAGGATCAAGTTGTGAAAAGCAGGGCAATCTTGTTCTTTGAGACTTTATTAGCCAGTAAATGCAATCTGATACATTTACAGAAGCGAAGACCTGGATTGTCTGAAGTTCACTGAGCCAGAAAGATGTGTTTATTTCATAGAGTTTATGGAATGGCTGTCGCATGGGTCCGTTTTTACAAGGCACTGCACTGACTTGAGGTGATCATAAAGTAAGAATGGGCAATGAGTACCTATAGGTCTAAGTATAATTTATATACATATTTACCCAATTAAAGGCAAAGAACCAAAGCCATATGTTTTTTATTTTTGGTTTAATTTTTCAGCTCTTTAGTGGCTTTCTAAAAGAAGTTGAATTAACTTCCTGAAACAAATGTTGCTTGCAAGCAGGTATCCCAATTGAACTCACCGACAATGGCAACAAACGCTCCGATCAGCAAAAGTGACACGAGGTCACATTCAAAAAAAAGCTCTTCACTGTGACAAAATAAATCAGAACGATATGGCCAGCCCCTTACACTTGTTATCATTTTGCTAAGCAAACAGAACTACCGAACCTTTTGTATGCAAACGCTGAACACAGGCAAGGAAGGTTTTTCAGGTGATGCCAAAATTCTAACACTGTATCTTCACACAGGCTGTTCTCTTAATCTTGTTATTTTCTTGTTCTTCTTCCATTTCATTCTTGTTATTTTATGTTTTTTTTAAAAAAATAAACCTTCTGAGGAGGAAAGTATGAATTTTAAGACTGGTGTGAAGAGCACTATAAAATATGTAGGAAAGACAGTATAAGTAGCAGGGATAGAAAATTGTTAGGTAGATAGATGAGAGATTGATTGATTGGTCAACAGATAGACAGATAGATATTAGAACTTTCCTCTTAATTTTGAATCTTTCATTTACACTGATAACGTGCCAGAAAATAAGCTGACTCAGCAAGAAATTTGCAAGGGGGGATGTCAATTTAGGAGATTGGATTAAAACTATTTAGTATTTTTTGAATTTTTGAAATGGTTTTTTGTTCTATTTAGAATGACAAAGAAAAAGGTGGTGCCACTTTATTTCCGTTCTTATTGTGCATGCTCAATGGACAGGAGCCAAACAAATCATTACTCAGAACGAAGCACGGCCACCTCTCTGGCCACCTTCCTACTCTTGCATCGCACTTAGAGGGATGGGAAGTCAAGCATTGATTGTACATTCTTTGCTTTTCACACGTGCTTTCACCTATCTCTGTGTCTGTTGCAATTTCTTCAGTTCTTTCTTCACCCACTATGTCATGGAACTCTTTTTAGGCAAGTATACATAAGTCAACTTCTTTCTTTTTATGGGCTACCATAGAATTTTATAGCAGAATCTATTATAATTCAGTTCTCTATTATAGTACATTTTTTTATTTCCAATGTTTTACTATTATAAAGTTCTACAATAAATATCTTTGTGAATTACTTTTTAAAAAGTGGGAGTATTTCTTTAGGATAGTTTCCCAGAAATGGGCTTGCTGGATCAAACAGTAAGCCTTTTAAAATTTTTATAGGTTTTGCTAAATTGTCTTCCAAAAGCTTATCTTTACACTAAATGTATGAATGCCCATTTTCTCACGTCTTTGAAAACCCTTGAGATTACAAATCATTTTTTATTTCATATTTCCAATTGAGTGAATGAACATTCATATTTTATTACTGTTTTGAGCATGCATTTACTTAATTTTAAGGCTAATTTGGGCATTTATCTCTTTGTGAATTGCCTCTTCATATTTTGCCCATTTTTCTTTTTTTGAAATGATTTATTGAAACTTTTTACATGTTTTGGATATTAAGTCTCTTGCTAAATGTGTTACAGACATTTTCTCCCAGTCTGTTCCTTCCATTTTAGCTTTATTTGTTTCTGACTCCTGTTTTAGCACGTAAAATTATTGGTAAGACTTAAACAGTTCAAGAAATCAGGTAGCTAACATATTTCTTCAGTTCCACATTAATTATTATTTAAGGAATTTTTAAATGCAAACTTGAATTTTATTTATTATATTCTGAAAGTTTCCTTAAAGTGCCCTATAAAGTTGTTTTTCTCTTTAACTGTTTTTCTCTTTATTAAAACACTGTCCCACATCATCACTGTCACCTTTTAAGTTGCCTGCTTCTAACATGTAAAAAGATACTTGACATAAGAAAAGTTTGTTTTAACACCTATGCACACAGAATCTAAGGTGACTCCAATGAGCTATGCTTTCTGGTATTCGTATCCTTGTATAACAGCCCCCTCTGAGTGTGGGTAAGACATGTGACTTGCTCCTGGCCATTAAAATATGTCAACAGTGATGAGACGTCACTACCATGATGACATCGCATTATGCCTTTCTGGCTCCCATGCTACTTGGAAAGAATAAACTTCTATGCTGCACATCGCCTGTGGAGAGGCCATGTGGCAGGGAGCTATAGGCAGCTTCTACAAACTGATTGACTCACTCATAGAGCACAAAGAAACGGTTTCTCCAATGTCCTGAATGAGCATGGAAGCTAACTCTTCCTTAGCAGAGTCTCCAGATGAAAAGCAGCCCAGGTGATACTTTGTTGCCTTAGTAGAGTCTTAGAAGACCCAAATAAACTTTGCCCAGACTCCTGAACCACAGAAATGTGAGTAGAGAAATGTGTATTGTTTTCAGCTGCTACATTTGAAGAGGATAAACCTGTATTGCTTTCAGCTGCTACATTTGAATAGTTTGTTACACAGTAATAGACAATAAAGCACTCACATTTGAAATATACAATTATATGCCACAGGAAGACATGTTGGTCAACAATGGGCGGCATGTATGACAGTGGCCTCATGAGCTTCTAATGGAGCTGAGAAATTCCTCTAGAATAGTGACATCATAGTCTTCATAACATCGTAGTTCAAATGGTGCAAAAATCAACAAGATTGTGGTTGAGCTGACAAACAACTTTAACATGGGTGTGGATGGAAATGACATTGAGGAGCCCCTGGAGGGGGGAAGGTCCCTGAGGAACTGACTGAGTTGTTGGAACTAGAACAGGAACAAATAACTGAAGGATAGAAAAGGAAACTGCATAAAGAAAAAGGAAGAGGAAGAAGCATATCCAAGAAAAAGAGTTTTTTCCCAAGAAAATTTATAGTGAAGAGTTTAGCAGAAGCTTTTGCAGACTTCAACAAGCTCCTTAAAATGTTTGAAGATATAGACCCCCAACACAAAGAGGTTATCATTAATAGAAAGGAATGTTCATGGTTTATTACCTGCCTGCAAGCAAATCTGTGATGAAACAAACCAAGCAAACCACCATGGACGTATTTTTGAAAAGAGTAAAACCTTCTCAAGAAAAATTTCAGCCCTAGTCAGTTGGGTCAGCAGCAGAGAATCTGCCCGGCGTGTGGAAGTCCCAGATTTGATTATTGGTCAGGTAAACAGGAGAAGCAACAATCTGCTTCTCCACCCCTCCCCTTCCCCCTTCTCTCTCTTTCTCTCTCCCTCTCTCTCTCTCTCTTTCTCTCTCTCTTCCCCTCCTGCAGCCATGGCTCAGTTGGAGTGAGTTGGCCCTGGGCACTGAGGATAGCACCATGGCCTCACCTCAGGTGCTAAAATAGCTCCATTGCTGAGCAACGGAGCATCAGCTACAGATGGGCAGAGCATTACCCCATAGGGGGCTTGCGGGGTGGATCCCGGTCGGGGCACATGCAGAAGTCTGTCTCTCTGCCTCCCCGATTCTCACTTAAAAATAAAAAGGAGAAGAGGAGAGGAGAGGAGGGAAGGGAAGGGAAGGGAAGGGAAGGGAAGGGAAGGGAAGGGAAGGAAAGGAAAGAGAAATTTCAGGCAGGTCTTCCCAGAGGTTATTTCAGAAGAAGGCATTGCTATCACAGGAGATGTCAGCTCTATGCATGTTATTGCCCCTGAAGACCCTCCCGTGGGACAAGATGTGGGGGTGAAAGACTGTGACAGTGATGGCCCTGATCCTGTGCAGGCCCAGGCTAACGTGCATGTCTGTGTCTTAGCTTTTAACAAAAAAACTTTAAAAAGTAAAACCAATTTTTTAATAGAGAAAAGCTTATAGAATATGCACATAGAGAAAGAAAATATTTTTGTACAGCTGGACAATGTATGTTTGAAGCTGTTTTTCCAAAAGAGTTGAAAAGTTTAAAAAAATTTTAAAGTTTATATAGTAGAGTTAAAAATTTACAGTAAGCTAAGGTTAATCTATTCTTGAAGAAAGAAAAATATTTTTTTATAAATTTAGTTCAGCCTCAGTGTGCAGTGTTTATGAAGTCTACAGTGCCATACAGAAATGTCCTAGGCCCTCACAATCACACTCACTCAAACTCGTTCGCTGCCTGACTCACCCAGATCAGGCTCCATTCATGGTAAGTGCCCTATACAGTTGTACTTAGTTTTATCTTTCACAAAGCTACACAAGCACTTACCATTGTGTTACCATTGCCTACAGTATTCAGCTTGGTAACATGCCCTTTGTAACCGGGCTTGTAGCCTAGGAGCAATAGGCTATCCCATCCAGCCTACGTATGCAGTAGACTAGACCATCCAGGTAATACCGTCCAGGTATGCTATACCATCTGCACATATAAGTGCATTCTATGTGTGCACAATGATGAAATCTCCTGGTGAGATATTGCTCAGAATATCTCCCTATCAGTTAGTAATGCATGACTATTCCTAGACACCTTCAGGGAAAAGCAGTATGGACTAGAGGACTGAATGATCATTTCTTTGCTACTATAAATAATCATGATGTGCCATAGAGTATAATGCTTAATGACAGAGGAAAGGGTTAGGAATTTCTAGTCCTTAAAGCAATGCTTCAGGATTATCCTAGCATATTATTTATGTCATAGAGCAAGCCTTAGAAACTGGTAAAAACTGATAGACTAAGATATAAAACTCCTGGATATATAGTGAACAAAATTCTTAGCATAATTAACAATGAGTCCGATTATTGATATTTCACCTGTGCTGACATTAAAACAAATATAGCCACCAAACTGGAGCTTTCAAACTCACAGCCATTTGTGTTTCATGAACAAAGCCATAAGTGACAGTAAAAAGTGATTTTATCTGGTGGTCTCTTAAAAAAGTGGTGAAACCTATGAAAAGGCTAACTTGGTTTCTATCCAAGACTTCTCCTTAACTCTGGACCTACAAGGAAAACAGGTGTACTGACCCTTTTCTTAGACTCATAATCTATCTCGCCTTACCTTCCTGCCTCTCGGCTCCCTTTCCCCATTTTATTCTTACAGACTTATATGCTAGGAGTGCAAAGATGCAAGACGAGATCCCAGGCTGCCACGATTTCCCATCTGGTAGCAAGACAGACACCTACACAATTAGCCATGTGCACAGGAAGGGGTTTGATGACAGAAAGAAGTGGACGCTGACAGGACAATTGTTCCATTGGGGGCAGGACACTTGGAGTGGCATCTGAAAGAAAGAAGAGAAGAAGTGGAAAGGGTATTTAGGCAACAGAAACAAAGGATGTCAACACTGGGAGTCATGAGCAATCCACACCAGCATGGCCAGTGGCCCAACAGCCCAGAGCAATAGGTTCTAGGAGGGAGCGTGCCCTGAGAGATGGGTAGGGACCTGGTTACAAAGGGTGTCTGCCTCTCTCAGGGGATGGGCTAAGCAGTTGGAGCCCGTCAAAGAATTTTAAGCAGATATGTGATATAATCACATTTTTCCCCTAAAAAATATAAAGACCATTCCGGTGCTAGTGTGGAGAATGGATTGAAAGGGTATGAGATTGGAAAGGGGACGCTCTCTTTAGAGGCCAACATTTACAATAGCCTCTTCTCTCTAGGAAAGAAACTCATCTACCTCCCAGTGGGGTTCAAATTAGGAATAAAGGGTGGGTTCTTTTATTCTTATGAAAAACTAAAGATGAAAGTGGAGATGCCACACCACTTGAGTGCTTTAATTGAAATTTCTTATGGAAGGGACAGTTCTAAAACCTGCAAGTAGCTTAAATTTGATTTTTTTTTTTACTAGGATAACTTTTCTGGGACCTCTTGTATTCAGTGGGCACTTGGTGGGGGCATGGGCGATAAATACTGTGAGAGAACCCAACGAAATTAGCCTTCTATTTTTTAGTATAAATAGCACTTCACTAAAGTGCTGAAAGGATGATTTTTTTAGGCAGAAGAAAAAAAATAGAAGCAATTCTATAGTTTTCTCTAGAAAACCTGACTTGTTTTTCTGTACTTGATGGCATTGAAGTTTCTTGTGTTCATATGCATCGGCCTCTCGGGTTGAGCTGCATAAGAAGCACCCAACTCAGATATCTAGCACTAATGGCTTAATTTGACAATTTGTAGATGGTATTCTTATATTACCCTTTAGGACCTTAATAATTAGTTTTTCTTTAGTGCAGTATTAAAACATTAAAGGTCATAAATTCCACAGTCACCTGTATCCATTTATTGCTAATTTATTATGGAACATATCATAAAACTTTCCTTGACATACAGGCCTCTTCATAACTATAAATCTTTTTTCAACTGTTTAGATAACTTATGCTTAAGTTCAAGAAGAGACCTCTCGGAGCAAATATTTAAAACATCTATTTATTACACATTCAGGGTGCAGGGTGGATAACATGTGAAGTCACTCTGAAGGGTTCATTAACATTCAGTATATTTATCACTTCAAACCTTTATAAAGATAAATTTGATTTCAAGAGGGAAAATATGTTAACTGTCAAGTAGCCGTTTTACAGAGTGCTTTAAAATGTCCAGTTGAATGAAGCTATCTCTCTAGTTAGTATATTATGCAAAATAAAAAAAAGAAAAATGTTTCCAGTGAGATTAAATTTGTCACTAGTAACCTCAGTTAAACTTAAAAAAATTTCCAACTTGAAGGACAAATCTCTTCAGATGGCCAACGCACCACGTCACGTGACTGAGGTTTTTTCTTCTGTTTCAACTACCGAGAGGGTAAGCAGTAAAAACAGCCCCGGTTACTGAATGCATTTACCTCCCTGCTTCAGCGTCCACATGAATGCATATTTGTGGCACACACATTCAGAAAGGGAGAGGAGAAAATCAACTCGCTGGAAAACCAATTTGTCGAATGAGCAATTTGCTAAAAATCAGAGTTTCCATTAACTTTGTCGAATACTATCAGTAACCATGATGCATGAGATGGTTGTAACATTCTCGGGGATTTTTGTTGTTGTTGTTCTTTCAACACTTTCATTTTGCTTTAGTTTTACTGCAGCTGCAGTGGTCAGCCCAACCCGAATATCACAGGCTTTACCATACTCTGACTTTAAGAAATAAAAATACCCCGTGGATTTCAAATTATGAACGTAAGTATATTGACTATCTTATGACTTGTAAACAATGGCGTGGTTTTTCCTTTAATATGTTTTCAATCCAGCCTTCTGTGCTTTTCTTAATTTGCCTTTTAGTCAGCCCAATATAATATGAAAGTTTGGCATGTGTTTTTAGCTTTTGAGAAGTGTGCGATGTCTCAAATCTTAAACACACATGAACTTGACATAGCGGAACTACACGACAAGTTCACTGCAAATGGCTGGGCGAAAGAAGTTCACCCAAATTAAAACTGAGCGAAAACCAAAAACTTGGACAAACTCTTGAACACTCGGCCACACGATTTGCTGAAATCTTTCTTTTTAATAGAAATCCTGGGCTTTCTTTCTAATAGGAACATGTCCCCTGGACAGTGTACCTACGTGCGGAAGTGAAATTGCTGAGAGCGGATTACTATACTTACTGGGAGGAAAACCTCAAATTTTAAACATATTAGCCATAAATAATGAACTATGCAAGAATGAGTAACTGGTAACAAATCCTTAAAGATGAAAAGGTAAGACAAAAACAAGCATAAAAATAACCAGGAAGAAGCAGGGGCCATCACGTTGCATATTAAGTTTCGGTCTCCAGTTGATAAACTTAACAAGTTGAAGTTGTTATGTGACTTGGGAAATTGGTGAAATAATCCTAAAAAATGGCTAAAAGTTCTGTTAAAATAGAAAAAGGTATAAATTTTTTTTTTATATTGGCATTGTATTAGTCTGCTTGGACTGCCATACAAGAATACCATAAACCGGGTGGCTTAAACAACAGAAATTTATTTTCTCTAAGCTCATGGTGGCTGGAAGTCTAAGACAGAAGTGCTGGCAGGGAGAGCTTCTAGTGAGGACTGTTGTCCTGGCTTACGAATGACTGCCTTCTTGCTGGGTCCCCAAGTGGCATTTTCTCTGTGTGCAAACATTCCTGATGTCTCCTCCTCTTCTTATAAGGACACTGGGCCTATGAGACTAGTGCCCCTTCCGTATGACCTTATTTGATTTTAATTACCTCCTGAGAGATCCTCTCTCCATATACGGTCACACTGAGGGTTGGTTCTTCAACCTATGACTTTTGTGGGGATATAATTCAGCACATCATAGTATGAACAAATAGTAGATAAAATGTCTGTATGAATTAAACGTCATAAATTCCACAGTCATTCATATGCATTTATTGACGATCTGGAAGACAAAAATCCCATTTCATTCTGTGTTGCCAAAACACAATGTTAAGTTCAAGGTTTACCTTAGGTAGATTGAATTCCAATCATTTAAACCAAAAATAAATTGGAAAACAGTCCTTTGAAAATACGGAAGCAATTCTAAAGGACACCAAAAACTGACATCAACTCTAACCCAAGGTGTTTGAAAATATCTCCATTTCAAATAGAGTTAGATTAGCCTGGTAACATGGGGTCCAACTGTCAATTAAATGAATAGGATACATCAATTACTTAAATAGGCACACATTTGGAATGAAAACACATCCTTTTTGAGATTAAGGAGATCAATCCAAACTGCTTTTTTTGTGATTGTTTTGAGGAGACAGCTTACCTTACTTGTTAAGAAATCAACATGTACTAATATATCAGCTAAAAAATAATGGATTGGACAATCACCTGCTAATGGAGTGCTGCCTCTGATGTGGCGAAAGATCAGACAGGCTGGAGGCCCATTTTGATCATTTGTAAACATCACTACAGTTTAATGTTTTCAAAATGCATACATTTTCACTTAACTGAAGAGGAAATATTGCCTGACCAGGCGGTGGCACAGTGGATAGAGCCTCAGACTGGGATGCAGAAGACCCAGGTTCGAGACCCCGAGGTTGCTAGCTTAAGCGCGGGCCCATCTGGCTTGAGCAAAAGCTCACCAGCTTGGACCCAAGGTCGCTGGCTCCAGCAAGGGGTTTCTTGGTCTGCTGAAGGCCCGCGGTCAAGGCACATGTGAGAAAGCAATCAATGAACAACTAAGGTGTCACAATGGCAACGAAAAACTAATGATTGATGCTTCTCACCTCTCTCCGTTCCTGTCTGTCTGTTCCTATCTATCCCTCTCTCTCTGATTCTCTCTGTCCCTGTAAAAAAAAATAATAAAAGAGGAAATATCCTCTTAAAACTCACAATGATCTTTTATTTTTATTTTTGCATTGTTTCTCTGACAAAAATGATCTTCCGAAAACTGGTTGATCCTGCAAGTTTTTCCAAAGCGGTAACTTCAGCAGGAAGTCTAAGAAAATGCCATGTCTGGAAAACCACTGGGTGGCCGTCAGAAATATTTACAGGCACCTGGAGCCATGAGAGCGCTTTGCAGGCTGTGACAGGTGTCAAACCCAGTCCCCAGCCCGTCATCCTATGTGGGAATGGCTGGTATTGAATACTAGCCTGAGATACATGACCCAAGGACCGGGGACAGTTGCTTCCTAGCTACTTCTCTGCTTTATACCTATCTCAAGAGCAGGGGTCCACAAACTATGGCCATTTATCCAGCCCCGCTGCATTTCCGGAAGGGGCACCTCTTTCATTGTTGGTCAATGAGAGGAGCACAGGATGCATCCGCACCCATAGTTCCCATTGAAATACTGGTCAGTTTGTTGATTTAAATTTACTTGTCCTGTATTTTAAATATTGTATTTGTTCCCATTTTGGTTTTTTTTACTTTAAAATAAGATATGTGCAGTGTGCATAGGGATTTGTTCATAATTTTTTTTTATAGTCCGGCCCTCCAATGGTCTGAGGGACAGTGAACTGGCCCCCTGTGTAAAAAGTTTGGGGACCCCTGCTCAAGAGTATGTTCCATCCCAAGCATGACTCATGCTTATTGACCTGTTTAATTTTCTTTAATTTTAATTTATTTTAGAGAAAGAAAGAGGGAGAAACAGAGAGAGAAACATTGGTTTGTTATTCTACCTACTTATGCATTCATTGGCTGATTATTGTATGTGTCCTGACTGGGAATCAAACCCACAACCTTAACATATCAGAACAATGCTCTAACCAACTGAGCTACTCGGCCAAGGGCCTGGTTATTGGCTTATTTAGATTGAAAAGCAGAAGAAAGGCAGCATTGTGTCTTCCTTTGCAATCTGTGACACAGCATGCACTTTTCCTATTGCAATGTTACAAAGGAGCTTTGCAAAACCCACAGCTGGCAACAAACTACCCCTCTCTTACCCCAGAGGAAACTAATTGACAGTCTAGAAGACAAAAAAATCATGTTACTTTATATTGCCCCACCCAATTTCAAGTATTAAATACTTCTAGGGAAAACTGTAACTTTTTAAGAGGTGGCTTATTTTATTATAAGGGGTCTGCTATTACATAAAGACAATTGCAGCCTTCAAATTCACTCTTAGATAATTCAGACGTATCATGGCCAAGGGGAAAAGGCTAAGTTAATAATATGAAGACATTTTTATCAACATGAGTCTGAAATGTCTTTGAAAACCCTGCTCTATACCTTATTATGAAGGACAGACTTTTTTTCCCCAAAAGGTTAATATTTATTTTTACAAAGAATGATTTCTCAAATTATAGTTTTTAAAAAACATTAATAACTGCCAGTGGCTTCAAACCGACTTCCTTTTATCGGAGAACTGGAATCTCTTGGTTCCCCAGATTTCCTTGATCTTGGTCTGTCTAAATTGTTTAGTTTTATTTGGTGCCACGGTGGCTCCTCCAAACTGATCAGAAGCCTCAGTTTAATACAGAAACAGAGAGGCTCAGACCATGTCAATATAATACTGTTAATGTTTTCCACGTTTATGATTCCAAGGTCAAAGTCAAACTTCTTATTGTATTAATAAATAGCAAAGCAAAAATAGGCTTTGTAGTTGTGAATTCATGGTTTTAAGGAATAATTTCCCCGTTTTTATTAATTCAAGCCATCCATTGAACCATTCAGGGATCCCATTATGTATTCCAATGGTATATGTCTCGCATTGTACCTTTCGCTTTGGAAGACTAAGAGAATGGATGTGCGTGCGATTCTTTGCAGTCATCAGCATGAGATATTTCCTTTGTTCAAAAGTTGTATCGGCTTATGACACTACGAGTGAGATGCAGTAAGCTAAACGTTAGTGCTTGGCAGGGAAATGCTGAAAAGCCAGTCTGCCTCCTCTCACTATTGAAAGTGTGGTTTTGCAGTTTAGTTCCCCTGCTGTGCATTACAAAGCACGACCATATATTCCGGATTCGGACTCAGTCTGATTGTGGACCAGCAACAATCAGTACTCTAATAAAAAATCTTCAAGGAAAACTCAGCCTTGCCTCAGCAAGCCCTTTGCTTTTGACAGCACATTGAACTCCTGTCTCATTCAGCAGTGGGTAGTGGGGAAACTAATCTAAACCTGTCAGTGAATTGCAAGAGGCCTTTGCTTGACCAAAACTTTCACTGGGGACTCAGCTGGCATGGATATCCATCTCAGGTGGCTGGGAGTGAAGATGCAGTGACTTGGCAGCTTCTTTGTCTACCTGAGGGCCTTGCTCTTTCATAATTCCTACTTGCCACCTTTCCCCGCTTTAAACTTGATCTTGCCCTGTCCGGTGGCTCTGTGTATAAAGAGTCAGCCAAGCTTATGGACGTCCCAGGTTCAATCCCTGGTTAGGGCACACAGGAGAAGCAACCATCTGCTTCTCTCCCCATCTCTCTCTCCCTTCTTTCTCCTTTCCCCTCCCACAGCCAGCAGCTTGGTTGGTCTGAGTGCATCAACCTCAGGTACTAAAAATAGCTTAGTACTTGAGCACTGGCCCCAGATGGGGATGCTGGGTGGATCCCGGTCCAGGTGCATGTGGGAGTCTGTCTCACTATCTCCCCTGCTCTCGCCAAAAAATAAAATAAACTTGATCTTTATGAATGGGAGTAGGAATTTGAAGTGTAACCAAAGATGGCCAGTGGTACCTGTTTTGAGCAGCAGACCTGGACTGTTTGTATCTCAGAAGGGCAAGTTCATCTTCCTTATATATTCCTAAGAAACACATCCCCATCTAGCCAAACCCACTTCCTCTACTTAAGGTCCTAAGAAGGCATGTAAACCAAGCAGTGTTCTAGCTTAGACTCTGCACAGAGGTGTGTTTAGGTCCTGCTGGTCACTGTCTGCGAGAAGGTCTCTGGCAGCTGTCGTGGCTCATGGGTGCACGGCAAAGCCCAGGGTTCAGTTCCTTTGGAGAACTGAACGTTTCTTAGCATTTCTTTCCTTGCAAACGTCATATCATTTGTCATGTTGTGTTGCTAGCAATGCACTTTTTAAATAGTTCTGTTCGGTTTGAATCTTGCAGATATCAAAGAAGTGAAGCTTCATTTTTAAGAGGAGACAAAGAATGTCTTGCCTCCTTCCCTTTGGTTGATCGGCTACTTACAAGGCATGAGGAGGATACGAGTTCTAACCCACTCCATGTCAACTTCCTCCAGAAATTAGATCGTTAGTGACTAGAACTCATTTTCCTATCAATTTGTAAGGAACCAAAGAAATATTCTGCTTTTCTTGCCCAATTATGGTCTAGACGTAGTAATTAGTATGTCGTGGTCAAATCAGTTCAGGAGCACTGGGTTACAAACAGCTGGAGATGTTTCTCTGCCGAGTCTCAGGGCAGTAGACCAGAGGAGTCAAGAATGGGGACTCCAGAGCTTCCGCTTGGTTTGACTCCTGATCCACCAGTAACTAAGTGTCAAGCCATTCAATCTCTCTGTACCTCAGTTTCCTCATCTGCAAAATAGAGCCGGAAACGGGGTATATCTCTTAAAGTAGTTGTGAGAATGACTTGAGTTGATATAGGAGGCCCTCACAACAGAGACTGACACAAAATAAGCACCCTATACACATGGATTAATAGTGAAAATTAGTAATAATTATTATTTTAATTGTTTCCAAAAAGAAGATAAAAGAGATAAAATTGCATTATCAGTTAATCCCTGAATGTTTTCCCCAAAGTCCTCCCTGTCTCTCAACTTGATATTTTGAAAACACAAATGTCCACTCCCTTTATTCATTCATTTATCTGCCAGTTTTGATTGAGTGTCTGTGTGCCCGGGACTGTTCTAGGCACTGGGGCTACAGTCATCTGTAAGATAGACAAACATCCCAGCTTTCGTGGAGCCAGGATTCTGGTGCTCACCGGTATGCAGGTTTCCAGAAATCAATAATAAAGCCACAATCAAGTGACTTACATTTCTCTGGGCTTCTGAATGCATTTAAAAAAAAAAAGGAAGAAATGGCAAAATTAGTTTCACATAAGATTACATTTAACAACTGAGTACTTAAAACATAAAATAAATAGAATGACAGTATTTTAGTCTTTTAGAAATAGCCTCTAAAGTGAGAATCTGAGGCCTCAGCTTGGGACATTGGGGCTCCTACAGACTTCCTCGCCACCCACATCATTTCACCTCAAATTTGTTCTAGGTCCCAGCCTTTATATGAACTCAATCAAAATACCTGCTCTTTTTAACCATAATAATGAAATTCCCTCTGTCTCTCTCAGCCTTTGTTCAGCATAAACCTTTTAGACGTACAGATTGTATTTTATCTAGACTAGATAGTTCTAAGTTTAAGGACCATATAAAATTGTATATTAACATCAAACCCTTATGTCAAAATACAACTGCAATTTTTAAACATTTTGAATTATGCAGCCACATGTGCCTCTGTCTCAGATTAGACTCAAGCCCTAAAATAAGACATAAAATGGCTACAATGTAACTAATTTTGTATTCACAGAATGCAATTCGGTACATGACAGCATTGGAAGTTGTTATATTTTTAATTACAAATTTTTAAATAACCGTTAAGTGGACTGGTCACTGCACTCTGAGATCATTTTATGGTAAAAAAAAATTGTGCGTACTCAAGTATTTAGTGTAAGGTCCACAAATTATTAATAAATTAAGTGGCACATAATTTTTTGAATATTTTAACTTGAGTTTGCATCTCTAGTTTTCTGGTCAACACTAAGCTATACTATTTGATGCCTTTGAAAAATATAGGATCTCAGAATCATAAAGTTTTAAAGCTGGAGGGGGTTGGAGACCCCCTAATTAGGCCCACTCTTTTCACAGATGGGGAAACTAAGGACCAAAGGGGGTGGAGTCCATTGTCTCTTGACTAGGACATTTTTTATAAGCAGAATATTGTATTTAAACTGTATTTAAAACAGAATCCTTGTATCCTACCAACACCTTCCATAAATGCATCAAACGCTCAAAGTGTGAGTTTGTTAAACAAAAAATATAAATTTAAAACACTTTTTTACACTGCTTGTTTTTGACATATTCTTTAGTTCTAGCCCTCATCTTAAAAGCAAATCAGATCAGAACAAAAGAATTCCTGTTTTGTTTCTTGTTATTTTGTGTGTGTGTGCAACCATTTCCTAGATGAATTAAGAAAACTAAAAGTCTCTTTTTTTACCATTGTCTGATAAAAACGTTGCCTTCATTTATAATTTCAGTTAGTATATTAAAAACAGTCAACTATAATTTAAAAATATGATTTCACGTCCTCAATATTTTGATGACCATGCATATTTAATGGACAAGACTAATGGATGATGAGAAGTTGGGTCGGACCTGGAGGTCTTTTCCTCACAGCGCAACAAGGTTGTTGTGTAACCGACTGCTTTCTGTCCTTCAAGAGTGAGTGAGTCATGCCTCTTTATTGGCAAGCACGGATTGTTGTAATCACTGTGAGGTGTAGAAGGGAAGGGTGTAAGGACGGGGAAATGTGGCTACTGACAGGGACACTGGAAAAAATCATGGCACAGGAAACAGTAAAGAGAAGAGACTCATGAAGCAAAAAAGGACAACATCTACTAGATGGCCCCCACATGCAGGATTGTGTGGGCCCCTGTGTCTAAACCTCTTGCCTTTCTGTTTAAAACACATCTTGGGACACATTAGAATAATGCATTTCAAACTGAGATGTGTTTGGATGGCAAACGTTTTTTCTGAATATTTATATATGTAATATTTCAGAAAAACATATATTGCATGAAATATAATATGTAAATATATGATATAATATATCTTGTACTTATATTATATATATATATATATATAATATAAAATATGTGAAAACAAAAAGTTCATGTAAGCAGCACATGTGCGGTAGTGAAAGAGATTTCCCCTTAGTAAAATAAATTTATTTGTAAGTTTTCTTTTTAAAAAAGAGTCACATTTGTTAACAAAGATATAATAACTAAGAGGATAGTGATCCTTGAATATGTCAAAAATTCTGAAGGTCAGATGTGAATGACACGTTCAGGAAATATATCTCCACAAAGAGTTTCTGCTATGTGTCCATCTTCCAGCCTTCTGAAGCTTGACGGTGGGGGGAGGCACTGTGAAGAGTATGGGTGTGTAATCAGAACTGGCATATTCAAAGTGCACACTCTCTCCAGTCACCTGGCCTTCTCAAACACTGGGACAGGTCCCTGTTCCCTCCCCTAGGGAGGTCCCTGTTACCTCCCTCTGCAAACGGGTGTGGAGATGAAGAAATGAATGAATAAATTCTGTTTCACACAGGTCCAGAGAAGGGGGAAATACTAACCACAGCAAAGCATGTCTCCCTCAACACACACACGTGCAAACACACACACACACAATCTATTATATTGCTAGTCATTCAATATAAAGTAGGACAAAATATATTGAGACAAAACTGTCTATTTGGAAACACGTTTTGGATTAGTTGACCTTCTGTAGTTTTATTTTTTTGGACAGGGGACTTCAAGGTATATAGTTCATACTCTATTTTAGCCTAATAACATTTCAAGAAAGTAACAACCTTTCAAGAATTGTCTTTAGAATGAAGCAGGTTTATTTTTCAGGGGAACAAGACCCTCTTGGGCATTTCAGAATGTTCTATTGAAGACTGAGATGAATCCAACCAGGACTGGACAGATGTGATTGTCACAGAGTATGGGGACCGAATTCCTCTGAGTATGAGGACCGAATGCTAACACAACATTTGAAAGCTCTCTCTTGCCATGCTATGTGCTTCTCCAAATCTCCCAGGCATTTGTTTTGTAAAACCCTAAGTGGAGACACATTTGGTGCCATGATTTCAAACAAACCATCTCTTTTTGAACTCTGCAGCCTTGATGTATTAACACAATAGCAGATCAAGTCCACAACATGTCAGATAAACCACTTTCGAGCTATAATAACGCCCCCCCCCCAAAAAAGTCTTCATTTCTACCACATCTCATTTCCTTTTCCCACACTTGAAGAAAGTCCAGCTTGGCGTGTCTTTGGTCAGAGGAGCTGCTGTAGATACATACACTTTTGCGGGCCATCCACATACAGTTGTGTGTCCCGTCTACTGAATCTACTTACGATACAGGGTCAGTAGCTTCCTGGGCACCCTGATACACAAGGTGAGGTCATCATGACCACATTCACCATTTTGTAGGCCAAGAATGAGGAGGCAGTAGTAATTGAACACTCGAAGAAATAAAGGATTGGGTTAAAATTAGGGTGCATGATCTTTCATACAAGAACCCTGTCTGACCAACCTATTTTTTTTTTTTTTTGCAACTCTCTTCTGAGATGGAAAGAAAAAGAAATAAAGAAATGTTGTCCTGAGTTCTGCCTTTTGCCTAAACTAATATGCTTAGAGCAGTTAAACACGATCACATTGCTTTTTAAAGTCAATATGAAATATTTCAGCTGGATGAAGCTGACCTATTAAAAATTCAAAATGATGATTTGGATAAATTTAACTGTGTTTATGTTGTTTAATTTGCTTGTAGAAAATAGTGTCAGAATAAAATAACCTGAATAAATAAACTACCAGAAAACAGCCCAGAATAATTGCAAAGAATAGTGTAGGAATCCAGGGTAATTTCTCTTCTGTCGGGGACCAAAATGGTTTATTATGATACAAATGCTTTGTAACTGTATTACAGAAGCTTAAAATTAAAGAAAAAGAAAAGAAGCAAGAATACAGACATCCCTGAGGGCAAAAAGGTGCACATCTCTAAGAGAGAGAGGAGAAAAAATGATTTATTCTGTTGTGTTAGTGCTGCTTGTTTCCAGGTGTTCACCTTTTGATCCGGCTGCAGGCAACGGCTTTCTGAAGTGGTTTCTGATGGTGTCTGACATCATTTATAGTACTCTTGAACAATCTTGTAATGTGCTAAACTACACCAAATTAAGTGTGTTAGTGGCCAAAAAGGAATATCGTGAGTGTTTTGCTACTACTTGCTGCCTCTTGTCTTTGCTGCTCCGAGGGAAGATGTGAAGGTTTCTGATTCCCTGAGACCTCAAGTGGAGGATTTGGTAAGAGCTGTAGCTAACAGACCTAGGATAAGTATGAAAGGATTCAACAGTCTGAAGCAGGTGGAAGTTTACAAGTTGCCCGATTCTTATCCTGTTTTAGTCAGTCATGTATTGATCGACTGATTCCCTTATTCAATGACCAAGTACCCATTGAAGTACCACTCTTGGTAATGTCTGACCCAATATGTTATATAGGAAATAGAGAGGAAAGACTTCCTGATCCTGATAGTCAATACGAGAGGAGTCATATATAAATGAACTGACTCAAATGTAGACTAATGTGTTGAGTTATAAAGTGGTGTTATGTATGCGTTCAGGAGAGGGAGAGATTTCTTCAAGTTGGGATAATCAAGAAAATATTCGCTCATTGATACATCTATTGATTTAACATGTTGAAGAGTCTTATGAGGAAGATACAGGTACAGAAGCAATTAAAATTCATTTATCTGATCAGTCAACAACTATATATTAAAGGCCTACCGCATGCCAAGCGGGGGATTGTCTAGACTCGGGGGATTGTCTGGTGAACGGGCAAAGCCCTTTACCTTGGGGGGCATACTTTCTAGTAAGGGAGACAGTCAATAAACAAGTTAAGCGTACATATAATAATGAGTACTGTGCAGAAAGGAAATCATTAGGCAGAGAAGATACAAAGAGATATCAATAGTCACTTTGATGGGATGTCCAGGGAAGACTCTGGGGGAGAGAGGCCTAAATGATGAGAGAAGCAGAGCCTCTGGGAAGAGCCTCCCAAGGAGAGGAAGTGGCGGGCGCAAGGCCCTGGGAATTGTCAGGTTATGTTTATGGAGCAATGAGTAGTGGTTTCACTTAGAATAATGTGATCTGCAGAACTACTTTTTATACAGAATTTTTGGTAAACTTCATTGGGTAGCAGCTTATCATCAGAATGTGTTTTCATATTAAAATGTTAGAATAAAGCCTATGGAAATTACACCTTGGCGCATACCCAAACTCTTGTCCACCTGCAAACAGGAAAGGTTTCCAAAATAACACTTATTGCCATTTTGACTCAAAGTATGATGTATTTTATGACTACATTTGGACAAAATATGCTATTAAGGGAAACATATCCTTTGCCTGTATCACCTAGATCATCTAATGTCATTTCTCTAATTATTCAGTTCTCTATATTGCATGTGCTAACAATTCCTTAGGGTACTAATTGTCAAAACTTAGATAGACGTGATAAGCTATATCAAATTCTTTTATGACAGTGTCTCTCCAATGTCCTACTGCTTGAGGACAAACCTGTCTTGTGTTTATTTTCACCCAGGGACTATTTCAACCTCAGCATCACTTCTTCAATGGTAAGGAGCACCTCCCATCATTTTAAAGGCATTGAGTAGAAATCGTGGCAGCGGTGGCATATCTGAGTATTGGTACCACCCACTTTCTTATGTGCATCTCCACAGGAAAAGTCACTGTGCTTTGTTGTGCTTATTGGCTGGTGCAGTTCACTTTACTTTCCCTAACACCTCCGAGAATAAAGGGTGGGTCTTCCCTTTGCAGTGAGGCACCGGGTCTGCGGATGATTTGGTCTGAAATACCAATCGGAGTAACTCAAGTATCCAACAGTTTCGTTCTTCCTGACCCTGTGTCTGGGGAAGACCTCCATTCTCCATGTGACTTCTCTCTTCTGTATATTGCCACTTGGTGATACAAACTACTTTGGAGGTATCAAAGTCATTTCTCAAGGCAAACTGTCTTCTTTCAAAGGACCACCTTGCTTTCTGCTGCCAGAACTCACTGGACAGATAACTCCAAGATCTCTGTCACTGCCATCAGTCTGACTTTGTTTATGGGTTTTGTTTAACTGAGCGATGAATACTTAATTTTTCCTGCTGCTCCATTTCTATCCTTCAGAGTCTGGAGACATTTTTCTCAAACAATATATATCTGAGTAGAGTTTTGTTTGTCATTCAATTGGACTACTTTTAAAAATGTTGTTTGTTACTCTCCTCCTTATTGTTAGCTGGCTTTATTGCTAGTCATGGAGAAAGGTCTTATCTGGACTTTTTGTAAAGAAGAAAATGAGAAAGAGTATGATAGATAGATAGATAGATAGATGATGGATAGATAGATTGATAGATAGAAAGACAGATAGATGATAGATAGATGATAGACAGATAGATGATGGATAGATAGATTGATAGATAGAAAGACAGATAGATGATAGATAGATAGATGATAGACAGATAGATGATGGATAGATTGATAGATAGAAAGACAGATAGATAGATGATAGACAGATAGATAGATGATAGACAGACATCTAGATATATAGATATACATACCCATTTTAAAGCCTTCACACCATGGGTGACTTTAAGGATTATTTAGTCCAACCCATTAATATTGCAAATGGGGAAATTGAATCCTATAGAATTTAAATTATTTTTCCATTGTTACAGAACTAATTGGTCATGAAGTCAGCATTAGTACCCAAGTCTCCTGACTCTGCTCCAATAATGGTTTTCTCCCTGCTACACGGCCTCTAATCTGTGGGCAGTGGAAATGAGAATTATGACCTCAGATGACTTCATTTCCTAATTAGCTTTCTTATGTCATGAAGTAACTGACTGGATCAATAAAAACACAGGCATTCGTTCCCATGATTGCCCCATTCCATTCATCCCTGCTTTTGTATGTATCTAAGTAAATGTCCTTCTGCCTCCATCAGATTGTGCCTTTGAGTTCATAGGTAATAGTGATAGTAATACACAAGGTTTAGAATTTTTTTTTTTTACAAGGTTTAGAATTTAAGATATCTGAAGTCTGGAAAGACTTCTCTTATAAGAGTTTCTTTTTGTAAGAAAAGACTATTTTTGATCTCTTATAATAACAATTAACATGGCTCAGCTGTCAAACATGATGACATCTTAGTATAATTTCTACCTAACCATCTCATCCAAGTATTCAATTTTTCAGAAACAGGGCACCTTTACATCCATTTCAGCCATATCAAAAACACACCTATAATTGCGAATGGAACCATGCTCAGTTTTCCCAAGTGGGACAAAGATTGGCAAGTATTTAAAGCTGGAGAGTAATAGAGGAAGAAAAGGGAGGGAGGCCGTCCTCAGGCTCAGATGTAAATTGGATGGAGAGACAGAACAAACGTTAGGATGGGCACCAAGAAGCAAAAAGAGAGTGGCCAGGTACACTCAGCTATTGTTGTCCACGGACAAACATCAGGTTGGATTGACTTATCAAAATCAAAGAGAAGGGCCATTTTAATTCAAGAAATAGTCTACCATTAAAAACATCCCTTCAAGTCATAGAATATATGCTTATGAATTTAAAGCTCTCGGTACCTATGTTCTCTGGCGGTGTTGGTTTTGTTCATACTGGGCTATCTTTGTGGTTGCTGGGGCCTTTCCAGAAAATGTAGTATTTAGAAATTTCAGTAGGTCCTATCTGTATTCTCATGAAAGAGCAGTTTATGGTTCTTTCTTTAGGCATGTATGTTACAGCTTTCTAAAAATAAACTGGTGGATTTCCTGTTATGTAAAACATGTATATTGCCTGACCAGGCAGTGGCGCAGTGGATAGAGCGTCAGACTGGGATGCGAAAGACCCAGGTTCGAGACCCCGAGCTTGCCAGATTGAGCGCTGGCCCATCTGGCTTGAGCAAAAGCTCATTAGCTTGGACCCAAGGTCTCTGGCTACAGCAAGGGGTTGCTCAGTCTGCTGAAGGCCCGTGGTCAAGGCACATATGAGAAAGCAATCAATGAACAACTAAGGTGTTGCAACGGCAATGAAAAACTAATGATTGATGCTTCTCACCTCTCTCTATTCCTGTCTGTCTGTCCCTATCCATCCCTCTCTCTGACTCTCTCTCTCTGTCCCTGTAAAAAAAAGTATATTAAAAAGGGAGGTAAATCCTGTCTCCTGCTAATGTTTTTCCATTCATACTTCTTGTATTTTCTTTCCTAGGCATTTATTTCTTTACTTATATACTAATTAATTCTCCCAAAGGCCATTTATTATAAAACTATGCTCTTCTTTAGAAATAATTAAATCTATATTTTATGAAAAACATTACTTGTGTAATCAAGCAAAAATATATCTCAAACCCAAAATAAAACTAATATAGAATTAGATTTGGGAACTAGTCTTAAAGATAGTGATTAGAAAAACTACTATTCAGTTGGCCTTGGCTGGTTGGCTCAGTGGATGGACCATCAGCTTGGCGTATGGATGTCTCAGGTTCTATTCCCAGTCAGGGCACAGAGGAGAAATGAGCATTTGCTTCTGCCTGCCTCCTTCTCCCCCTTCTCTCCCTCTTCCTCTCCCACAGCCAGTGGCTCAATTGGTTCAAGCATGGCCCCAGGCACTGAGAGCTCCATTGGAACATGTCAGCCTCAGGAGCTAAAAATAGCTTGGTATTCGAGCATCAGCTCAAGAGGGGGTTTCTAGGTGGATTCTGGTCTGGGCACATGTGGGAGTCTGCCTCACTATTTCCCCTCCTCTCAACTAAGAAAAAAAGAAACCCAAAAAACTATAATTCACTTCAGTACAAGACTCCTTTTCTAATTTTGTGAACAAAAAGTCACTTCATATAGTAATTTTTCTGGAAGTTCTCTTTTTATGTACCTTCCCATTGGTCCCCACAGGGTAAAGATGCTAACTCATTTGCAATGTGGGCCTAGAAATCTGCATTTCTAGATGAGATTTAGAAATTTCTGGTGTAAGCTAAAGTCAAAGAGGCATGTCCAAGGGCAATATTACCCTAACTCTTTCTCTTAACAGAAAAGTACAGTAAAAATAAAAATTTGCAATGCCACGGAGTTCTAAATACTTTTTCTCCTAAAAGGAAAAAAAAAAGACTATAATCAAGTACAAGAAGTGGGTCTCCATAATAAGGCATTCTGACAATACAGGTACAAACAACTAGTTGAAATGAACACTACAGAACTTTTGTCTACATAGAGCTAAAACATCAGATAGATAGATAATAGATAGATTTTATTCTTTTTTTTTTTTTGCTGATGTCTCCAATGACTTGATATTTCTCTACAATGTTTATTGAATTAAGAATGTAGACACAGATTCATGGTGTGAAGATTGCTGGATTAGGTACTTTTAGATTAGAGATGTGGTTCCCTGGTGAACCAGAAGGTACACTTTATCTGGAGAGGTCCCTTGAATTGGTCCTCTGAGAGGCTGATTTGTCATTTACAACTCCAAAGAGCATTATCTAAACATCAAATTTGAAGTTGGCTGCCATCTTGGAGAACTGCTCTAAAACATTTTTAATATTTGCTATTTTGTAATATTTCTCCAGAGCACGCTGTAAAGTCCTTTGGAAGGAGAGAACATGACAGGATAGGTCTGCTCCCAGGGTTTTGCCCTTCGGTGTTCAGGGTCCCGCCCTCGGACTGCAGCCTCCGGACGCTGACACCCAGCAGTGCTGAGTGTGGTCCATGGCGGTAGGAGAAGAAGCGTCATCCGACTGCCCTTTCCAGTACACTTCCCCACACTCCTGGGACTCACAGTGTGTCCCTTCTAGTCCTGTCCCTTTGGAACTTGGTAACCTAGTCTCATCCATTCCACTTCCAAGTTGTAAATCTAGAGAATGTGGGTGCTGTCATTCACTTTCAAACTTCCTTGTTCATACCCTTAGGGTATGTATGTAGCCTGTCTCCAGAGAGGCTAGCCAGACAGAATAGACTAATAACACAAATAGGGGTGACAGCAATGATGAGAAGATGACGGCAGTGGCAACAATAACAGTAGAAGTGGAAATAACTTCCAGCATCCTTATCTTATGTTGGACTCTAGCCACTTATAGGTATCATTCTATTCTTACAACAATCCGATGAGGCAGATCTTCTTATTATTCTCTTTTTACAGGTAATACAAGTAAAGTACTGGCAGATTAAGGCACTTGCCAACGATGAAATAAGTAGTGAGAAGCAGCACTAGGGTGTGAACCCAGAGAGACCATGCCGTTATCTACTTCTCTACGCTGCCATCATCTAATATTAAATTGAGTAACCATAAATAGCCTATAAATGTTAATCTATATGATCTTTCCAAGAACTATAGAATAGCTATGGTTATCACATTTTTAAAATGATACAATAACACCACACGAGGCTGTAATTATTTTTTGCAACCCTATAACTACTTACTTATATTGATATTCTTCCTATATCTGAGAACATTGTCATAATCCAGCCCTGAGATGTTAATGGAGACCAACATTCTTCCATTTTTCTCCTTGATTTTGTTTGACTATAGCTTTAAAATTAGTTTTTAAAGCCCTCTAAGGTAACCCAGTAAGAAGAGTCAGGCTATTCACACAGAAACACTGAATGCCAGTCGGTTTCTTCAAAGAAATTTGGGACAGATGTGTTTTTTCTTCTTCTTCAACGAATCCAGAAGACGAAAAATGTATTTTATTTCTTGTGAAATGCATTTTCCTGTTGATCTCAGTATGTGGGACTGTCAAAGTTTGGAAGTTTGGCAGTGTTCTAACATGGCCATTCTGTTCCCCTTTAGAAACTTATTAAATCTATATATTTTTTATGAAAAACAGAATGTGGAACTTTTTTTTCATCTTTTGACATTTACTTGTTGGTTAGTGTTTTCAAGTCATGCTAGATCTCAAACCAGAATGACAAAAACATCCAAGATTTAAGTGTTTCCAAAGCTCCTTTGAAGAGCAGGATGCCCTATGAATGACAACGCCTGGCACTTTCGGACAATGTTTTATCTGGGACCAACAATGATTTGAGAGCCTTTAATTTACTCCTTGAGGTTGCTGTATGTTTTCTGAAGGAAAAAAAATAGCTTGCCTTTTCCCTCCAATGCTTCTTGTACAACAATGCTACTATATTGCCATGTGAGGTCCATGGGATGCTTTTGAAGCTTGGGTGCGTTCTGGCTTGGAAGCAGGTGGGCCAATTGGACGGTATTTCCAGTTTTCTTTGGGACCTACGGTCCTGGGAGGTTTTCCCAAGTCATTTCCTGGAATTCACGAAGCTCCAGTGGGCTGCCGACAGCCCCGTCCCTGGAACCAGGAGGGCTCCTCCCTAGAGTCCTAATCTCCTCTGTTTCCTCAGGCCCTTTCCAGCTCTAGTTTTAATATCCCAGCTTTACCTGATACACTAGATCAGGGGTCGGGAACCTATGGCTCGCGAGCCAGATGTGGCTCTTTTGATGGCTGCATCTGGCTCGCAGACAAATCTTTAATAAAAAAAAATAACGTTAAAAATATAAAATATTCTCATGTATTACAATCCATTCATTTCCTACCGCTCACGTTCATGGTTGCGGGTGGCTGGAGCCAATCACAGCTGTCCTCCGGGACAACACCAAAGTTTTATTGGATAATGCGTAACATACATGGGTCATTGTATGGCTCTCATGGAATTACATTTTAAAATATGTGGCGCTCATGGCTCTCTCAGTCAAAAAGTTTCCTGACCCCTGCACTAGATGATTTAAAGAGCTTCAGCATTTTATTAGAGGTGTCCTAGTGTTCTGGACAAGGTATTCCATTATCTCTAAACTGTGGTATTGGTTGCCCGTGATTGACAACTTCTAAGAGGGTTCGTAGAGGATTCATGTTCATCCCTTTCTGATCGACCCTAAATGGTTATTTCTGGATTTGCTAAGAAGCTTTCTGCAGGAAAGGAAATGACTCATCACGTAATTTCTATCTTTGGCTCATCTTACCTCTCTTCTTGTTAAATATCCACCCTTAAATGCTGTGATTTAAGAATCATAATTCTTTATCTAACATACACTAACCAAGTCGTCGCATGAGTGGTCGATGAGATTTCATCTGCATTGCACATCATAACGTGAAGTTCAGCATTAGTTAAGGCTCCCACATTGTAGTTAACCTCCTAAACCTGCTTGTCTGACAGGGCACAATCTTGGGGGAAGCAGAGAAAGAGAAAGAATTCTCCAGAGACATGCACAAACATTCAAATGATGGGGGAGGAGGGGGAAAGAGTTCAATAAGCATTTTTTCTCTACTCCCTACACTTTAACAAGCTGAATTTTCTCATGCCCCATTATTTTCCTGTTGGGTGCGGGAGAAAATAACTATTCTACAGACAGCTCACAATAGAGTGGCCAGCAACTACAGTTACAGAGAATGCTTTTGCACAAAATTTCCCAGAACCCATAACTTGAATAAAAAGCTCTTTTTTCCCCCTTGCTCCACTGTGATGAGAACAGTTTGTTTGACTTATACCAAACCAAATCAAGCATTTCTGTGGGCACAAAGAGGAATGTGGAGCAAAAGAAGATTTTCTTCCTTAAAAAGAATACGTGCATGAAAAACAAAATTGCTTCAAATTTCACAACATCCTTCCCATTAAATATTGAAGGCAGATTCGGGTCAGTCCAATTTCCTTTGCAGATATTTGACTTTAAAAATCACATATTCGACTTTTAAAAACGGATTTGTGTGAAATGATATATATATATATAAATTCCATGGTCTACAAGTCATGATGAGTTTCAACTTATGTTTAACCTCTGCTTCTTCATCTTTAAGAGATGCAAATTGCCTTCGGGCAGTAGAGGAACAGTCTTGTCCTAGTTTCTTCCAATCAGCCCCTAAAGACTTTTATGCTAGAAACTCAGAGTGGCACTGAAAGAAATGAGTTTCCTCAAAAGGCTAGCTGCCCCCATGCAGAAAATTAAAAGTCATTGAGAGAAACCTATTTAAAGCAATAACAGATAAGAACATAGTTCTTGGTTTCTCAGCCTAACCCCACCAGTCCATTTTAGATTCTCGAACGACTGACTCGGATAACTGCGTGGCTAAATTTAAGAGGGACAGCAAAACATTTTCTAAGTGATCCGAGTGTCATAACTCTTTCAGTTTTCTAAGATCACAGATCTGTGACTGTACATTCTCAAAGAATACTATGCATTGGCTTTTCTTTTCAAGAATGTAACATTACAAATGCAATTGAGATATGATTGGAGGCAAAATTCAATCACTCTTGGTGTGCATTTGAGAACTACAGATTCTGGTATTGGAGTCAGAAGGGACTCTCTCTTCCCTTATGCTTGGAGCAGGAGCACATCTTTTCCACCTTCTCACAAGCCTGCTGTGAGCACTGAGATTGTGGAAAAGTCATATCACTAAGGTGTAGATAGAGTTGTCTGGGTTTCACTGCCCCGCTCAACCTTGCAACAACCCTTGTGATGTAAGAAGGGCTGGTCATCTCAATTATTCCTGATTTATAGATAAGGAAGACAACACATAGCAAGGAGAAAGGATTTGTCCAAGATCAGAGTTTGTACATACAAGAATCAAGATGGCAGCTCAATGCTTTTGGTTCTAGCCTCAACATTCTTTCAACAAGATGCCATGAAATTCCTTTATAAAATGGAAAGTGGCTTTCAAATGTGAGGGGTTATATTATCAGATCCCTCCAATTTCCCTTATGACTTTCTAAGGCCAAAGCAAAAGCAGTGGAAATATTGGAAAGCTAGACCATGGGACTTTTCATAGAACAGTACAGGAAAGAGGCCAAGCAGAAGCAGTATCAATACACCCAATATTCAAAGCAAAAACTCAGCCATGAGATAAAGACTGGTTCTCAGTCGAGAAAAAAAAATAGAGTCAGCAGTCAGAAGACCAAGGTCACAAGAAGGAAAGGTAGCTGAAGCTCTCTGACTTCTTAGGAGTGTAAGTGAGCATGTATCACACTTTGGTTTTCGTGGGGACTGGGGTCCAGTAATTCACCATTGTAACTTGCTTGATAATATTCCTTTTTTTGTTTGAATTATCTCCCCGTCTCTTTCCCTCCACTTCCCTACCCATGTTTTCTTTATCTCCCAAATAAAATACTTGCATCTGAATTCTATTTTTAGTGTTGGCTTCTGGAGGAATCCAAAAAAAGACACATCTTTCTGAGGACGGTCATTGCCATCTTGGGTAATAGCAGCAGCCTATATAGAACCAAAACAAAGGACCAATGAAGCTAAGAAAAGGACCAGGATTATAAGAAGAGTTTAGACTCAAGACATCTCATTGTATCTAAGAAATTCACTGGAAACAGTAGGTCAGAGACTGCTGATCAGGGCCCAAAAGATACTGACAACAGGACTCATTCTCTAGACAGAGATTCAGGAACCACTGGCGAGGCAAGACAAGGGGGGAAAAGAGGCATTAGCCTCTGATAGAAGAAACTGAAGCTCTGAGGTAGATGGGTACAGCGCTCAGGGACGGTTTATACCTTCTTAATAGAGTCAGTTCCCAAGGATGGGTGGCTTGAGGTCTACAGGAAAACGTTGCTGGCCACAGCGACTGATGCCAGAAGTATTGGGGAAGAGAGACATTTAGTGCTGATTAGATTTCATCATAATCTTGGGCAGGATTTAATCCAAACTTTCATTCTGCAAATGATAGGAACCAAGAAACAGAGAGGATGAATGTCATACTCTAGTTTAGTGATTTATAACCTTTTTCATCTCATGGCACACATAAACTAATTACTAAAATTCTGTGGCACACCAAAATATATACTTTTTGTCTCTGATGAAAAAAATAGGTATAATTTTGATTCATTTATACCCAATGACTATTGTTGTGTTGGCTATTGTTATTTTTACTTCCTTTGAACAATCTAAAGGAAAAGAAGTTAGTGCCCCTGGCTAAGTAGTCAGGTATTCCAAGTTTTAAAAATTCTTGTGGCGCACCAGTTGAAAATCTGTGCTCTTGGTCAATCACATCACACTTCATTAAAGAACCAGGACTAGAATCACCTACCAGTATTTTTCCATCACTCCAGTTATATTGGCAAGTGATCAAATCAGAATTTTGATTCTCAGATTTGACAGGTTTTTTCTAAAGGAGTCCCCAGTTCTTTAGAAAAGGAAAAATTAGAATTGCCTCAATTTCCTCCTGAATGTTGACACCCACATAGCTGGGCAGACTGCATGGTCTAAAGTCTATCTATTTTAGAAAGTGTGTATAATAACCCTCTGTCACCTAATGAGAATGCTGCTGTGAGTTTTAATTACTACTCTTTAAGGGCACAGTGGTGGTCTGTTAAATGAAATGTTTTAAATGAATTTTATATCTTTACCAGGTTATAAAGAACCAAGAAAGTCTCAAGAACCCAACTATTACGGTCAATGCTCATGCTATATTATTATGAACAACATTATACTATATATCATATTACATTAAATGTAATAATATTACATATAGCATGTAATATACATTATAACAATATTCAATTATAGTATTAATAAATATAATTATGCTGTGTTGTATTTCTGGCTTCTAAGTCCACGTTTAAAAATATTTCCTGTGCAAGGTAAAAAGTATACTGGTATCTTCCTAAATGAGTTCCAACGTTGGTGTCAAGCATAAAGGCTGCACAGGGTTTTCTCCTTGGAGATAATTATCTCTAGAGGTAAAGATGCAGTAGTCTTATCAGTTTCCTTCCTTCTCATAAATAGTATCCAATATTTAGGGAAACATTTTACCTCTGAGGTTCTTCACTCTGATTCGCTCAACATCCCCATTGTATGATCTTTTAAAAGGCTAGCTCTAGAGCAACAATGACAGTCTGGGTAGAGTGAGCTTAGGGTGACTGCCTGGGGGTGAACATGTACATGCACACACATACCTGTGTATGCACACGCGCACACACACACACACATACACACAAACATATACACAGCCTGATACAATTCGTTGGAGATTTTAGTATGCTCTTTAATAATATTTTATGTGCTTTTCTCTCTAGCAGAACACCTAGTCATAAATAGGATAATCAAACAAAAACTAGATTGCCAGAAAACACCAGGCTGATTTATTTCAAAACATCAAATGTTGAAGATGGAAAGGACTGGGGAGATCATTTTGTTCAATGCTAGATGACTAAGGAGTCTCAGGCCAGAAGGAAAGGACTTGACCAAGGTCACCCAGGTCGTCCGTGAAAACCAGATCTTCTGAATCCTAGTCCAGAGCCCTGTCCCAAGACCAGCAGGATGGCTCCCTTGTCCTCAGGGAAGACAGTACGCACTGGCTGCTCATTGGCCACTCTTCCTTGGTTCCTCTCCCGGACTAAACAAAACAAAATGCCACTTACATGAAAGTCCTCTTGGGAGAAGCATGTGTTTTGAGAAGAGGTGAGCATTCCCCTATTCTTGTTGATACTACTCTGTGGGGATCATCAGGATTGAAAAGAAACTTCGCCACATGGAATACTGACACATTGTAAGGTTATTCTGATAAAATGCAAGTGAAAGCATTTTGCAAATTGTCCTTTACCTTCATCATGAGCTCGGCTGGAGTCGTCTCTGAATGTCGTGTTGTGTCTTTTCAACCGAGGGATGGGCTGACTTCATGCCAAGTGGCAGCTCACTGATTTTATCTCCTCATTCTCAGCAAATTTTCCAGGTGTAGAAAGACAAAACAATAATAATAATAAGCACTGGGGCTGGTTAGGGCCGTTCAGCAACATGATGTGATGGATAGACACCCTTCTCTTTCAGCAGGAGTGTCTGACAGTCAGGGTGACCTTCAGCAGATAGACAGAAGAGGCAGCTCCCAGAAAGGCATGATGTCAGGGCCCTGGGGAGACCCCCTCCTACACTCCTGTATCTCGGCTTGCTTCTAACAGAACACTACTCATACGTCTTTCTGTGAATGCTAGTTTTAGATCCCTGTTAATGTACAAGTACCCTGGTTAAGAATTATCCTTATCAATCATTTTCTTCCTTAAGCTAAATAAAATCTTGGAGCATGAGTTTTGATAGGGAAGGAAAAAGAACACATAGCAGAGGACCCTGGGTGCTTTCAGCAGAGCAGAGGGCGGGAGCATCACTCAGAAAGGGGTAATGAGGGGCGAGAGGTAGCCCTGAGGTCAACTCATGAAAGCTGTTTCTTAGGAGTCGTTATACCGTGCCCAGATCTGATCTTGGTGTTCTCCAAGCTCAATTCATGCAATCCGCCATCTTTTGAAGCTCATAGTATTATAATCATCCCTGTCAGAGATGAGGACATAGAAACAGGGAGATGAAGCAACTTGCCCAAAGCTTATGTGGCTGATAACTAGCAACATTCAAGTCAAGGCAGTCTGGTTCCAGAGTCAGCCCTGGACATGATGGTGACCGTCCATCTATGCTACAAATCTGTCGTCATAATGACTGGGTGAATTCACCTCGTTTTTCTCCAGTTAGTCTCTTTCCTGCCCCTGTCTGGATGACCTGCTGAATTTGGTACTTAAGGATACAAAGCTGCCTTGTCTTGATGACCTCTGCCATCCAATGTTTGTCTCGGATTGCTCCTTTGGGAACCTTCATGAAAGAAGCACTGAGGTCTTCGAAGCCCTTTGCAAATGGATTTCTCAACACAGAGTTGAAAGGAGGGGAAAGACAGTTGGGGTACGGGGAAGAAATGGCAGACTACCTATTCTAATAGGCGCTGGGGAAGGCTGGATCATTTGGGCTGATGTGCACTCAGTTTCAGAGTCAGCACGAGGCTTCGGTCTCTGTGCATGAGCAAGCAGCAGCCCAGTTCCGAGGCTGGCTGAGGGGAATGAGGGGCTGGCGTTCAGGTTGGAAGCACATGAATAATAGAACCTCCAGGACGGGCAGAGCCCCTGCGGCATCCTTCTCCACATACAAATAGAACGCCGGGCCTTCTGGGCCATCCAAGGTAGCACTTTACACAAATATCAAACATAAATAATTGAAGAGGCAATGTTTAAAAATGGGAAAGACAGACTCCCAGGTGAATTCACTGCTTACCTCTCTCTGCATGTACTTCTGGCCCCCTGCCATCTCTGCGGATACTTCGTGGGCAGTGTGGGGCCTTCCAAACAAGGCCATTCTGCCACCTCGCTTAAATTCTTTTACATATTTGTGTTTTCCTTGGTCACTGTTTTGAAGAGGGTCACCACATAGGAAAAACGTATTTGAAAAGTTTTTTTTTAAATGACCTACCTTTGTGAAATAAAGAAAACCAAAATGACCATGACTCTAGGAAAATCTACCTTGCTGCGTTGTCTAGAATTTACTTGAAGCCCTGTTGGAGCCCGACCAAAGTAGAGAAAAGTCTACTACAACATAGAGCAGAATTGATTGTCACATGAATCGCTTATTTTTATAGCGGTCATGTTTATTAGGCCTCTTGAATATAGCCTCTCACACAGAAACTCCACCTTCAGATGTAATATATAAAATGGAAGGTCCTTTTAATTTCTCTAACAATCTTAATTTTGAAGTCAGTGATAACCTTTGTTAGCCCCAGTCAAAGCTGGGCCCTGCGGTTAGTTCTTAAAATTCCAAGTATGAGTCTGGCTTCACATTTGTTAGTTCGTTATGTTAGATACGCCCAAGAGCTGTGATGCTTAGGCATGTCACGGTTACATGGTGAAATACTTAAACCCAACACGTTGTACATGTGTTTATACAATTAATTGGTTATTCAATGTTTAAAGTAAGAAGGCCAAAGATGTCTAAATTACGCCACGCCTGCTGAATTACTTCGTGTAACAGAGGCTTTCCTGCACGGCCCGCTATGCACAACAAAGTCACGTTTCATTAAGACCAATGGAGCAGGAAAATATACAATATTAGTGGGGCCAAAACAGTGTGTCAGATTCGATTTACCAAAACAAACAGAGGAAAGTCTCTGGTCCTATTCCCTCCAACGTAATTGAGAAACAGGATCTGCCCAAAGCCTGAAATGATGAGATGATAAAAGAAATATGGTCGCGTCATGAAGTTGATCAGACGCGTCCCCCTGGCCAAGTAAATAGAAAACACAAAAAGAACAGCAGCACCCAACAGCAGGAAAAGACGGGGAAGACAAGATGGCAGAGATGTTTCGTTGTTGTTGTCTTTTAAATTCCACGATGTCAAGGGAAAACAAGCTGTGGACTGTCAAAGCAAAATCTGACACAGTTGAGCCCTGCACTTGGCAGGCATGGTGGCCAGCGCGCTGTTATGGTTGGGCCGCCATGGGTTAGATTAGAACTTTGAAGGACAACCTCACGGTGGGTCATGGATCGGTCAGCTGCTCATCTCTCCTGCTGTCGTATGTGGCCTACCCCGGCCACGGTGGGAAGAAGGAAATGATTTCTTTGAGGAATTGGGCTATTTATAAAATAAATACGACATCTAATATCTATTATGTGCAAACTGCGGTGCGGGAGCACTCCGGCGGCTGTCTATTTGCTGAACACCAGCCTCCTGCGCTGTAAGCTGCCCGCACTGGGAAGAAACACAATACAGTTCACCGGAGACGGGGCTGCAAGGTGGAGCGGCTTGTCTGTGGGCAAGTAATGACTTGCGTTTTCAGCTGCTTCTTGGTAAGAGCTTTAGTAATTGGAATCAGTTATTCAAAACATCGCTAAATGTGATTTAAATGGCAAGGATTTAATAACAGAGAAAGAAGCCATTAAAGGGGTTCAAGCAGGGGAGAAGGGAATTCCGTTTTTTAGAGCAGAGGGAGAAAAATAAAGCAATTACTTGATGTAAAGGCCAGAAACAGGACTCCTGCTGTCAGGGAGAAATCAAATCTGTCAGCAATTAGTGGGATCTTAGGAAGTAAAGAACTCTCCAGTGTTGAGCAGTGAATAAGGGGTTAGCAATTATATGAACTGATAAAAGTGTTCTGGTTTCCAAACAGCAGGTTAACAAGCCTTACTTTTTTCATAACTTGATGCAGATGTGATGAATCCCACTTCATGATATTTTCAGGGGTCCGCCAGCCACGTTCCCTAATCAGCCCGTGCATTGTGAGGCCTCTTGCTGTCTCAGACGGTGTTTCTGTTACCCAGCTCTCAACGGTGTGCAGGACAGCGTTTTGATAGCGAGGTTCTTCTTTAATTAAAAATGGGGGGATCATAATTCCATTATTATTCTCAATTTTTAAAAAATCGAATCAGAAACCCACAGCCCGGTGTCTGCAATTCCATGAGGCTGCTAGTTACGAAAAGAACATTACGTGATATAAAACAGAAAAACTTTTCATCAAATACATAAGTTGGCTTTAACATGATTTGCTTGCTCATTACTCATTAATCTTAGGAATTAAAAAGTCCACTACATGTATTTATATACAAAGGTGGCCCACAAATGACTCCTAGCTGAGGTCTTTGAAAATCATTTTGTATTGATGTCTGTGTGTTGTGAGACTCAGTATGATACGTGAAGTCATATCAGAAAGAAAAATCAATTATTCTGTCCTAAAAACAGTTACAGCCTTTCAATTCAGGGAGTGACTTTCTTGGCTGAGACAATGCTCAGATGTCAATAAAGATGAGTATTTGAAGTAAGGTAATGTGAAAAGCTCCTCTAGAATCCTCTGACCAGCTATGATGGCGACCCATCCATGTCTCCCCTGACTCATATTGTTCCAAAGACATAAGCAATTATACCTGAGCAACAGGACCGCAAAGAGAAATCTGTCATCCAACATGTGCTACTGATTTGTCAATAGACAAGACACATCAAAACAAAGATTTTCCTTTCTTCCTTTTTTCCCCCTAAGAAATTTGGTCTTCACATCGTTGGGCATTGAGGAGCCCCCTGCTCCCACTTTAAGCACTGTATAAGCTCATCGTTAAATAATTTTAAACTGTCCAATCACTGTGTTTCCACGGCTTTTCCATTTTGAACAAAACTCCTGTGACCAAGAAAATGTTACCCCTCCCTTCTGGGCAATCATCATCACGGGTCTAAAGGGCTCCCATTGTAGAAATAACCAGATGCTCTTAAAGGCCAGTGATCACGAAACAACTGTGAAGCCCAGAGTGATGCAGGCATACAGGCTTTCCAGGGTGTAGTTTTAAGGGCAGCTTTTAATCCCGCTCCAAACAGCGTAAGGTTTGGCATTTTTCTCTTTTGCAACACAGTGATCAGTCTTATATTCTTATGTACTCAATGTAATAGTGTGTACTGCTATATGCTTTCTTAAATATTATATTGCTCAGTTTTCTTAAATAGTATATTGTTTTATGCACATTTACCAACAGCATCTAGCAGACATTGTTGGATAGGTGTGTGGGGGGGGGCGTGGTGTGAAATTGGGAGTGAGGGGCTGATCAGCTCTGCCAAGAACCAGAGCTGCTTCTCTTTATCACTGTCACACGCACACACCATAGAGCTTACGAAGCCCCCTCACCCCGGGCGCACCTGAATGTGCCAGATACCACGCTGAGTGTGCTCACTGGTGCTGTGTGTTCATTTGTGCTTACGTTTTCACTGCTAATAAGCTAGGAAGAATTTTAAGAGACAAACAAGTGGCACCCCATCACTGACTTGTTCATACATATATAGGTATACACACACACATATTTATTTTTAATATAGAAGGCTGTAGCTTTTGGACCTCCTTAATTAATTTCTGGTTATTATTTATTTATTTATTTTACAATTCCCCCTTGTCTAACTAACAAAAGTCACTTAAATCCAAAAGACACTGAAAACTGAGTTAAGGCAGTGTTAACGGTGACAACTACGGGAGAAGAAAAAATATCCAGTGCAGAGATGTTCCCGTGGAAGAACCTGCGCTGTATGACTGTGGTTTTCTCTGATGATTGCACTGAAATTCTTATCATGCAATCCAACCCTCCCTTTGGGGCCCCGGCTGACAGGCTGCCGGGCTCTGGCCTCAGCACAGTGAGGAGGGACTCACGTTGAACCGGGTGTCCTGAGTGACCGGCCGGATGTTCACGTGACCTTACCAGCTCTGCCATCTCTGGCTGCGCTTCCATTAATGGAAGGGTCCAGGGTTCATCTTCTGATGGCAATAACATAGTACCTTTTAACAGGAAGTCATTTTCTACTTTGCCTGGAAATTATAAAATCCTAAGACAGCCTGGCCTAAGAGAGGCACCTGGAATAGACGACCTCTTAAAGATAGCGAAAATCAATCGGTAATTCCTCAGAGCTTTCACTTAGCTGAGGTTTAGCGTCAGCTCTGGTTTCTCATCCGGAACGCCTGCAAAGGGACAGGAGCCAGTAGAATGCCACTGTGAAACACAAACACTCTTTTAAACACATGCTGCATGTGACATGACTGAGAAAGTTAAGGCTCTTTAAACGAGGCAGACAAAGGACTCACTATTGTTCCGAGCAATGCATGGAAAGCCCAAGTAACTATTTCTTGCATATAATTCGTCAAGTTCAGAGTTGTTGCGATAACAGCTCTGCTGGAGCCATGAAAGGCTCTTCACTGGCCAGAGAGTCACGCCAAGGAAGCTTCTGAATCCAGCTCCCCTCCTTTGAAAGCTGCCTGGGAGCCAAATGGTTGCCTAAATTGCTTCACTGTATTCTGGCCTGAAGATGCAGCTTCTAGAGTGTAAGGCAGAGAGACCTGTGCCAGAGCAGTGACCGCCACGTAGGTGACAGTGACACATTGCAGCTGAGGACCTCAGATCCAGGATCAGACATCAGAGCCGTGTTGGTGACTACACAGTGTGGCTGTTCATGTGGTCGCCCTGATGTGAGACCACATGAATATTGTCACTCTTCACTTTCACCCAGCTGGGTACCTTTGGGAGGACAGTGCTACTTCCATGAGGTGGCCTTGCTGAGTGTCAGGCAGGACCAGAGACCACTGCCAGATTATAAATCTAATTCTTCACACCGGGATGCGTGTGTGAACTCTGGTATGTCTATCTGACAATTCTTAAGAAAGTAAATCCTAGCATGGCAGTCTCACTTGGCAGCAGGAGGGAGAACTTCACGAACTGCAATTTTGGGGGAGGATTGGGGTAGTTGTTTTACGACAGCTGGCTGAATCACTTCCACCAGGTTAGTAGAGGAGTGGCCTCCCCACCTCTCACACCTCCTTCATCCCCCGTGCTGGACACTGTCGCAAGTAGGACGTTAATTCTCTTGAGAGATGTGATTGAGTTCTGTCTTACTTTTGTGATTTTGACCTACTTAAATTACTGCTGAATCGGCCCTCTGAAGAGACACCCACCTACCCGCTCAGGGGCAAATGTTAAAGAAAGCTGGCATTGCCAGACTGGCTGCCACCATTCCTGATCATCTGGTTGTGACTGAGAGCTGGGGAAGCAAGGGGAACAGCTGGGCTTCCTCCTTGCCAGAGGAGCTACATCGTAGCCTCTCGGGAGCCATGCTGTTTCCTCAACACAATCTTAACTTTCACGAGCTGGTGAGGGTGGACTGAGACCTGGTAATGTGTATTGAAGGTGGCTACAGTCTCTGTGAGGAGTGCTCTTTCTTTGTATTGTCAAACCCCCCAGGGACAACCCAGAGATGGGTATTTGAAAACCATCTGGATGGTGAACTTGCCCCTATTTTAAGAAAGACGGGATGTTCAGTGTAGGAGCTTGGGTCATAGTATCCACAGATCTTACGAATAAACACATCTTCCCGTGGACATTTTAACGGCAACATTAAACGGTCATGTGTAATTTTGATGTTTTGCTTATTTTCACCTAAAACAAATGTTGATGTCTATCTGTGGAAAATGGCAAAATCTGTGAGATTAAACAGAGAGATTGAAATGTCATTGGTTTCAGCTATTCCGTTCACATGCAACTGAGATTCTTAAAGTTTGTCTTCTTTACTTTAGGTGGGCTCCCTTCAGCGCGGTCTTTATTGTGTGTTTTTAATAGTAAGATACTGCTCACAACAACTAGGGGGTATTTCAAAATGAATATGAAGCGATAAAATATCCCCTAATTTCTGTGAGCACTGTATCTCATTTGGGGGTCACCGATTTTAGACAGTTTGTTACTGACATAATAGCTTGCAAAGTAGCTTGTACACCCCCCCCCCATCTAAGAGATGACTTCCAGTAAAGAGAATCATCAGAGCTACTATGTTTTGTCTGGAACCTCTGTAATAAGTGAGAAAACTATTGCACAGCATTATTTATTTAATATAATTACCAAATTTTGCTGATACAATACCAGGTAGTAGTCAAGGATCTAACTTAGGAATCACGACCGCAGACACTGATCGGCTCACTGTCTCTGACTAGTTCTATGATCCAGGAAGAGGTAAAACATTTGAAAACAGGCTTTCAAGGTTCTTCTATACATTATATTGCTATTTTGACCCATCACTGCGCTTTTCTCCCAGAATTGAGATATTTCGTAATCCCATAAAATTTTCCTACCTAGAGTATGTCCCTGTTTTGGCTCTCTCTCTCTCTCTCTCTCTCTCTCTCTCTCTCTCTCTCTCTCTGATAGAGCCTTCCATCGTACAAACCTGGGCAGATAAAAATGCATGTTGCTCTGAACTATGTCCATGATGAAGGCACCACAAAACAAAACCCTACCAAACCAAGCCAAACTCACATAATAGCCTTTCAAAAGGCTATTATATAATGATATGATCAGGAACATACCACCTTGTATTAGGAGAAGTAAAAATAGTGATGCTTCTTATCTTTCATTGGCTAATTTCTGGAACATTTCTATGTGGTAAGCAAGTTCTTTAAAGGGCATTTTCAAAAAAGGGGAGTAATGCAAATTAGAGCCATTGGTCATTAGAGAGAAGATAAAGGAACGTCAAAGACAGATCTGATGGAATGCCTGTGGCTCTGTGGACAAGACAGCGATGGAGCCTCATGATATCCTCATCTGTGGAGTGGGGTCATGGGTCCTAGCAATTATTGAAGCTTTTATAAGGAGAAATTCTAAGCTGTCTTAAGTGAAAACCAAGGCAATTCTGCCCTATCTGAATCCCGTTCTTTGGGCTGTGATAGTGCAAAGCACCAGGGTGATTGTGGTTTGGAGAATGTTAAGTGTCAAAGTCCGAGTGGCAGCAGGAAATAGTGACTATACTATTGATGTGGTGTTCTGCTTTCTTGTATGGCCAGAAACATTTATAATTAGTTATATTCTTGCAACTTTATGATGAGGTAATGTCTTCATGAAAATTCAGCATTGACTTATAAGTAATTCAAAATTATCTTGATTTTTTTTTTCTTTTCTGCATTTGTGCTAAGAAACCTCTGCTGGTCTATCTGTTCTCTTGCCTTATGTCAAATACTTTGGGCCCAGGTATATATTTGTGAAGTAGTGAATGAAGTTAGTTAAGAACGTAGTATGTGGCCACAAAAATAAAAAGACTTACTGTTGCTTTTTACCTTTCAGGTTATTATTGTCTTCTTTTTATTTTAATTTTTAATTTATTGTGTATTGTCTTTGACATATTAGTATCATATTCCAACCAGTTGACCCAATGATACCGTAACTTTATTTAGAGACTTTTAGAGTCATTTATATCATTTCTGACCCGTGCTAAATCTGTGAGGGCATAGTGATTCATAAAATAGAACTCGGGAGACACAGGCACTAACATGGGTTTCAGCACCACCCTATCCACATGACGCAGTCAGTTTTCTAGGCTACATATAGCTTCCTATTTGCAGAATAAATAAGGCCTGCCATATCTACTGTACAGGTTTGCCATAATGCACACTAATTGAGATAATGGGCATTCTTAATCTAAATAAATTAGGACATGATGTTTTTCATATAACTAATAAATTACTCAGCACAATGATAATCTCCTGTTATGCAGTGACCATCCATCCGCCCCTGATTTTTTTCCCTACACTTAGCCTATATCCAGTTCTAACAATTAGTGCATACAAATGCTTTTGGAATCTGTTGCCCCTGCACATCTGACCCGTCTCCATCATCCATGAGCACCGCCGCTGAAGTGGTGGTCTTTGTGCCTTTTTCTCATTGTTATTCTCGGGTGCCCCAGTCACTTGAATGCTTGAGCAGGGGAAGCAGCGGTCCCCCGGCGTCAAGTCAGTTTCAGCTCTTGAGATCTGAAAAGGCAGCCACTTGGAGCTCATTACACATTTCTACTCAACACTCCTGCCTTAACATTGCATTGCACAAGAATTCTAAATTCATTTTGGCTGCGTGACAAGGCCTGTTTTCTGCCTGGATGCCCAGGTCTCTCTTTCTTTCCATTGTCTCTGGTTGATGTCCAGGAATAAAGGATACTTAACATTTAAAAAGGCAGAATCGTTTGCAAGGAAAATACTCCCTGCTAACTGACACCCTCTGGGAACTTTAAAGACTCCAATAAGGATGGTCACTTCCTTTGGAAGCATATTTATTTTTACACCTCTTTTCTAAAATAAATAAATAAAATGAAAGGTCAACTTTTTGTGTATCTTGCTCTTCATAATTTTTGTTTACAGTCTGTGAGAACTCTACAAAAATGAAAATTGCTTTAATGCAAAAGACTTTTTAGTGACTAGGAGCTTTAACGCTCATTATATACTGAGCCAAATCTCTTTTTTGCCCCCCAATAAAACCCTTTTCCTCAAGCTTCTTGTGACCCAGTAGGTCTTCACATTGGAACATGACTTAAACCATGCTGAAATAGAAACATTTTTAAATATGTCTTGGCATATTTTGTTAATAACAGTAATTGACTAGGAATTAATTCAGTTCCATTCTGTTTATTGCACACAGTAAGCTCAATAGGTTTAACACACCTTGAATGCCTTAACTTTTCTAAGTGCAACATATCCAAAGGTGCTCAGCTATGCTATAATTTGGAGACCTACGTCTGTTGGCAGGGGGGGGGCATTGCACTGTGTCTTTTGAGAGGCTGAACAGCAGCAGTGAGTTAGGGAGGTGGGAGGGAAGGGGGTCTGCCCACACTTTTGAGTGTGCACGTGTGTGCACATGCACATGCATGTGTGCGTATGTTGTTTTCCACAGAAAGAAACTAATCTCTTGGCTTAGATCCACCTTAGTATTAGTCTCAGCGCTTTCTCTCCCTCCTTTACTCTAAATCATTATTAAGTTTATTACTTCTTTTTGCTTTTGCTAGAGAAGATTAATGGCATTCCCTGGGCAGAGGGAAGTCTATGGAGCTCAGGGGCTCTATAAATAGCACCTGCTGCTAATTCTCTGGTGCCCGCTATCTCTCCAATACATCTTGGTCTTTAAACAATTTGTTCAGAAGAAGAAAGCTAAGGGTCACCGTGCACTTTGGTGTTGTTCAAAATGTGTTTTATGGATTATGGGTTTTTCTCCAGGAAGTTTGGCCTGGTGGGTCCTGTAGAGAAACTGGCCGTTCTAGCACCCCCCAAGGGAGGCATGCCTCACTACCCAAGCTTGTCCAGCTATCACAGAACCTGCTGGACCTGTGTGGCTGGTGCCATACTAATAGCTTTTGCTATGAGCTCCCTCCCTCCAATCCTTTTTATAATTTCTTCTTTCTCAGGAGGTTTCAGGCTCAGCTGAACTGTTCCAATAGCCCGAGGGAGATGTGACTTCATGGAGTTATAAAATACAAAAAGGGAAACTGCTGGGAAAATTGCAATGCTAAGGTTCAGTAATTTGTGGTTCTGGAAAATACTATTTTTCTGGACAGCGCAGATTGTATGAAGGGCCGGTGGTCATCACTGGAGAACCACCGTCATCTTGAAGGTGGTGGTAGAAACAAACACAACAAATGAGCACCAGACCTCTATGGCACAGAGCAGGCCTTGGATGCATCTTGGTGCAGTAATAGATGGAGGAAAGAAGTGATATTTCTTAATATCAGAAACTTTCTCATCGTAAGGAAAGTTGTATGACTTAAGCAGGTCATGCAACCTCTTCCTGCACGTCAATAGCTTCTCCTGGGTAGACCAGCTCACCAACACAAAATGGCCAGTTGTGTTGTGTATCTGGCATTCTGCTAGATACCTTGATGAAACCACTGAGGTGTATATCTTGTATGTTAAACGCAGAGTTCTCTTACAATTATCTTCTATTTCTATTCCATATTTTTTTTTAAGTTTTTTTTTTTTAAGTTTTATTTTATTCATTTTAGAGAGGAGACACAGAGTGAGAGAGAGGGGGTGGAGGGGAGGAGCTGGAAGCATCAACTCCCATATGTGCCTTGACCAGACCAGTGCAGGGTTTTGAACTGGCGACCTCAGTGTTCCCAGGTCGACGCTTTATCCACTGCGCCACCACAGGTCAGGCGCTATTCCATATTTATAAGTAACTTTGAAAGCAACGAATTTTTCCTCATTTGTATAGTCAGTGAGACCAATGAAAGATCCAAGGATGCTTCTCAGACCTTGATCTTGGAAGCCTTAACTCTTTGTAAGCCAAATTACTACGTGGATTCAAAGTTTCTGTTCTCGTCATATAGGATGCCCATGACAACCCCAACTAACCTTTAAAGTAACGATTTTATTTACCATTGTCATATGTGTAATTCAAGCACATTCTCTGCCAGTTTATTTCATCAGTATTATCGTATAATTACACAGCAGTCTCTTAGAGCTGAGAGCTACCCCAGAGATGATTCAGAATAATCAATGTGATTTTTGCAGATGAAGAAACTGAGGCCTTGCCCAACATCACTCAGCTTGTTAAGAGCTGAACTAGAATATGGACTTCCTGTCAACCTGTGTAATATTCCTCCCATTGTACCATGCTGTCCTTAAAAACTCAAGTCAGTGCTATTTCTTGGTTTCTACTGTGGGAATATGAACGCCTTAAAACAGTGATTTTTAAGCTTTAAAAAAATTGTCAAAGTGGGGCAGAGGTGGGGGTAGGATGACCTGAAGCCATTCATATTAATACCCTAACCCCGTCTTCTGTCCCTACCCTGGGCAGTCTCTCAGGCAAATTCAGGGAACCTGTAGATCAGGAAATCAATCTGAAAATCTCTACTTGTGCACATGTCTTTAAAGACTCTGCCATCCCTGTCACTAGGGATGTTCCACTGACCATCTTCCTCCTCCCCAGGATCTGCTTAATAGGCGGCATGTAGCCAAGACCTGCTCCCTCTCTTCCCAGACCAGAGAAACCACGTTTCCAAAGCCCCCTTCCTATCTACTGCTGAAAAACACCTCCCAGTTGTGATGGTGGTTCTTTTGAACTTTATTATCTAACGTAATTTTAGCCTTTTGTACCAACCACTTGTAATTATCAAAGAAAGCCTATCAGAGTGGTTTTCTATGCAAAAGATCCCACACCTTTAGCAAGGCCAAACATTAACAGAAACTTTGCAATTTTATTTTTCTCTTTAGTTTGCTCCAATTTATATTCTTGGACAGTGTGCTTGGCCAGTCCATCAAACTTTGAGCTAGAATGAGGGCAGTTAGCAATTTATTTCTTCCTTATCCAGAGCAAAGGCCCTGGGATAACTTTAAAAAAATTAATTACATTATTACCCAAGTGTGCTCATTACTCTCGTTAGCTCTACCCCCAAATATAAACAAGTCACTAATTTTTATTCTTACCAATTATGAAAAGGGAATGGATGAAGCTGTACCTCAGGTCCACTGGGTTTTTCCTTTTGAATATACTTTAGCATAAGTTTTCCTAAAAGGAGTAGTTATAATGAACAGGTCAAAAACGAGCTCTGTTGATGTATCCAGTCTATTTCTGTCCAAGGACAATGGGCGAATAAGGATCAGCTTACACTGGGGATGTAAAATCTCTCAGAAAAATAACTGAAGCTATTGTAAACAGTTAGGCCGTCTCCACAAAATTCAAACTATGAAAAGGAAAGAACATGTTTTCCTCTAAAAAAAAAAATCTGAACTTCTTGCCAGGGTTTTACAATGAACAATGCAGGTGGATTCCTTCTGAGTGCAAAATGGAAGGAGGTCAGAAGGGGAGAGCTCTACCCAGACACGTTAGACCTGATGCTTAGATGATTATGGTATGCAGTGCAGAGCTAAGAGGAAACTCTACTGAGAGATCTGCAACGGTCAGAGTTAGTGTATGCTTCTGTGTGTATATGAAATGAATATATAAATGAAACAAACAGTGAAACAAACCCATCTGGTTGCCAAGATACATTGCCTAATACAAAGAAAATAGAAGCACAAATGACAAGGATAGATGTTTTTCTTTATTTAGACACAAATAATAGTCTGATGCCTCTTTTAATGAAATCAACTCTGCTACTAATTCTTTTCCTAGGTGGGCATCATTTATTGAGTCCTTACTATGTACCAGAGACTCACCACGCCTCATTCTCATCACAGCTTTGATCTTCACAGCAATCCAGGGAAGCAGTCATTCTCATCCCCGTTTTACTGATGAGGAAACTGAGGCTCAGGAAAGAGAATTAACTTGTCCTCAGTTTTATCAGTGACAGAGTCAGAAGTCAACCCTAACTGTGTCTGACTTCAAAGCTATTCTTCGCTACTTCGCATTGCCTCTTTTGAAATAAATTCAATTATTTTAAATTTTGTTCTGTTTTGATATTTATACCTTATTTTGAAAACCATACTGTATTTTTTACTGTGTTAAGTTACACAGTGGTCTTTAGTCTAAGATTCTTATCAGATCCTGTGGCTATTTTATTAAATATAGTGATTCTTGCTTTATACAATTTTAGACAAAAGCAGACATGATGACTTTCATAGAAATCATGTGCTTCACAATTTCGTTAAAGCTGTTCTATCCTTAACATCTAGGTACATTTAGAATCCTCACTTACTTGGTCAAATAGCTCTTTCCTTTTGATATAATTTTAAAATTGGCACTTGTAAATCTCGATACAATTCTTTGCATATGCTAAGTGTTCAATGAAGTTTTGTTGATGTAAGTAAATTACATTTCTTAATGCAATCACAAGGACTGGGAGCTTCAGGTCAAGTGTAGAGGTTGTTCATGGCTAAGAAGGGTGCCGATTTTTACAGAAGGGCTCCTAACATACACCCCCTTAGCTGTTGCTTAAATTTCCTTAGATTATGGCTATGTTAGTTACCCAACCTCTAAAAGTGTCTAACATTGTTCATTCATTCACCTCCCCACTCAGTGTTTGAGTGCCTTTTATATACCAGGCCACAATAATGGATAAGATTAGGAGTTGACATTTTTTCATCTGTATATCACCAAGTGAAAAAAAGAAATGCACCCCCATGTTTATAGCAGCATTGTTCACAATAGTGAAGATCTGGAAACAGCCCAAGTGTCCGTCAGTGGACGAGTAGATTATAAAGCTGTGGTACATATATACAATGGAATACTATGGGGCTATGAAAAAGAAGGAAATCTTACCTTTTGCAACAACATGGAGGGACCTGGAAACTATTATGTTGAGTGAAATAAGCCAGGCAGAGAAAGAAAAATATCATATGACCTCACTCATTTGAGGAATCCAAGGAACAATGAGAACTGAGGAATGGAATTGAGACAGAGGAGGGATCAAAGGGACCAGAGGAAAAGAGGACAGAGGGAAAGGGGAGGATAGGATGGGATAAACCTGAAGGGAAGGGGTGGAGGACGTTGCAGGGAGGGGGGTAAGGGAGATGTTGAAGGAAATAGGAGGGAGGGGGCATGCATTCGGGGTGACCCTAGAATCCATGTAAACACAATTAATTAAATTTAAAAAAATAATAAAAAGAAAGATTAGGAGTTGACAGTCTTTGTAATAAGACATAATAAGAGGAAGGTTCATTATTGTGGAGAAGAACAAGGCCCTGGGTGGTGGGGCTGGAATGGTGACCTCTGCCTGGAAGACTCGGGGCTGGCCTCTTAAGAAATGACATTCGAGCTGCACTGCAGAAGAAGTGAATAGCACTTGCCCCGAGACAACTCATTTCCTCATCTAAAAGTCCTTCCTTACATGGAAGCCGAGTGTGTGCTTCATTAATTTTTACCTATACAGCACTCTGAATGGTCATTATAACCCAAGCCAATGACTCTTGAGGACTTTGATCTCAATGGGTGAAAAGACACCAGGAATGTATGAAGTTTGCTTTCAGTAAGTTTCTACCTTATGGGGAGAGTCTTATGAAAGGAAAGTACAGAATATTCTCATTTCTTGGACAATAAATTCTTGAATAAGAATTTTTATGGATCGCCAGAGGAAACTCTTTGGATAGTTAACATTACAGCAAATATGAGTTCTTAACCCAATGGCCTAACTAACTCCCGCTCCACACTTCTGAGTTGATATTTCCTACACACAACAGGAAGGTGGGAAGCAAATGCAGTGAGATGTGTGAATGGTGGAAATCCAACGGCTTAAGCCAGAAGCCTGGGAGATAGTAGGGATCTCTCTTCTATGTGATCTGTCATCACTTCCTGTTGATTCTTGCCTTGCCTGAACTCCATCCATTCCTCCCTGTCCCCTCTGCCTTAACATCTCTCCCCAGAATGACCACCACAACCTCCAGCCCGGTCTCCAGACCTTTATTCTCACCTTCTCTGGCCTGGTCTCCACTCATTAGCAAGTGACGCTCAAAAATGTAAATTTGATTCCATCATCCCAGCCTAACACCCTTGGGTCCCTTCCCATTACCTGTGAATCAAGTTGTCCAAACTTTCCTGTGGCTTACAAGACCTGTAGGTACTCACCATCCTGTTGAGTTGCTCTCAAACCCTTCTCCTCCTTGCCCTTTGCGTCGTTGCCAGAACACTCAACTTTCCTTGGTTCCTGGAAAGCACTAGATGCTGCTTCACACCCAGGCTTTGAACTGACTTCCTCCACGTTTTGTTTTAAATGGCACATCCTTCAGGAAGCCCATTACCCCAGACTTCCTTGGCTCCTGCCCACCATAAGCTTGCTCGGTTTCCTTGTGTTCCCCTTCCAAACACCATCCACTCTCTAACGCCTTGTTAACGCTCATATCCTCAGCTGGACTGGGGGCCCTCCCGGAGCAGAGACTAGATCTCTCTTGTTTGGTTTTCTGTTTCTAGTGTTGTGGATGGTATCTGACACATAGTAGGTCCTCAGAAAATAATTGGTGAGTAAATAAGTGACTCCAATGATTGACATAAACTTAGGAATTAATTGGGGGAAAATCCACTCAGGTAAATTTAGAGGGTGATTATAGTATTCCACAAAGCAAAGAAGAAATTCTTCCTCTTTCAAAAAATCAGCTCTGGGTAAAGAGACGGTTGGAAGTTGGACAAGAATCTGCCACAAAAGGCTTCAGAAGCTAGGAAAGGCCAGCCAGTGAAAGGGTTATCATTACTGCTTGGACTGAGTAGCTTTCTTGCTCTTCCCCTGGTATGTGGAGACAGAGGGCTCTTTAGAGTAGACAAGTAAATGAGGACCTGGGGCCCAAAAGGCAGCCTTTCACCCAAATTCTGCTCCAGAACCTCCGAAGTTTTCTTGTTTCCTAAGTCCCTGAGCTTTGCTCTAAGAGTCCCCAGAACCTGGGACCCCTCTTCCTCTCTGACCTTTCCTTGCCCTTTGTATTACTTTCCACCAAACACCCTTTGCTTCAGTGAATTAAGACCTCACCAGATGATAATCCACCAGGCACAGTTCTGTGTAAGAAGCCCAGTTAACAGTGCTTATTTAACAAGACAGGGAGGAACCACTTCACAAGTGAGATTCCAGGGGCCCGGGGGTCTAACGGTTCGGATTCAGGTCCCTGCTCTGTGTTTTTCTAATTATATAATCAGAGCAGGTTGCCAAATCCTTCTGAACCCCTTTTATGTTTCTCCCCAGACTTGCAGATGAGATGAGACACCACATGCAAAGTGCTCAGCTAGATCCCTGGGCATCATCACCACCATCATCGCTGGCGTCATCATGCACCATCCCTCTCCACAGCTGGAAAGTCAGCTCACAGACACATATAAAACAGTGAACAGCACAGAGAGTCTGTACTAAGCCCCAAGGGTCATGTTGTTTCCTCATCCCACCCTTTCACTTTCCTCTCCTCCCATCCCTTACTCCCCCTCCTTTCTACAAAGCCAGGAATACTTGGCTTCTTTTCTCTGAAGATTTCCAGACCTTTGCACCCAGAGGAAACTCACTCTCTCCCCTCTGATTGGATCGTTGATCATATACTGCCTTTTCTAGCTCCCATAAGCTTTGTCTTCCCAATATTAACTCTGTGATGGTAGCTGAGTCTTGGTTTTGTCTATGCCCTCCATGGTCAAAAGCCAATAATTCTAGGGCATCTGGTGTGTGTAAGAGAGGATCATGTGGGCTATGAGCACACTGAGTGCCAGGGCAGAGTACACCTGGACAGATGCTCATTGAGTTTTTGGCAATAGATTGATCTAGTATTATTTTATAAGAGGGTATAAAGTTCACCCCTACCTTTGCTAGGAATTAAATTATTTAAACACCAATGCTGTATGTAGCTTACAATGACCAGTCAATTAGGCTACTTTAATTGATTTTTGGTAGCAGCTAATGGGAGCCTCGAGTCTTTTGTCTTTAAAAAGCTAATCTAAAACAACACAATAAAGCATTTCTTAAAACAATATTATTCACAGACTTTAAATTTAGGATTTAATTAAATGAGTTGTTAATCTTTTCATAGAAATTAATTTCAAGTTCATTCAGAAAAGAAAAAAAAAACATGCATACCTCAGGGTTCTCAGAATAGTCATCATTCAGGCCACCAACTCTTGCGATATTTGGAGGCAGGGTAGATAGTGTCTTTTGGTCCTTCTGAATGAGATTTTGGACTTAGCCTTCTTTGTCACAGTATTATTTTCAGATATTTGAATATTTCAGAGGTAAATAAAACCCAGTCTCTTTCTCATGATGCTGAGTGAATCAAAAGTTTGTAAACAAGAACACAAAACATAGAAGCAACCAAGTGCCCATCAGTGAATGAATGGATAAGTGAAATATGCTTTATACATACAATGAAATACTATTCAACCTTGATAAAGAAGAAAATTCTGATGCACGGTTCAACAAAGATAATCTTGAGGATGTTATTATTCTAAGTGAAATAAGCCAGTCACAAGAAGACAAATACTGTATGAGTCTATGTATGTGAAACACTTAAGACTAGTCAAAACAATAGAGACCAAAAGTAGATTGGGAAGTAGAAGAATGGGGAGTGATTGTTTAATGGGTACATAGTCTCAGTTTTACAAGATAAAAAGAGTTTGGAGATGGATGGTGGTGATGGTTGAACAGCATTGATAAATGGATTTAACACCACTAAACTGTACTCTTAAAACAGTTAAAATGGTAAGTTTTATGGTATGTGTATTTTACCACCACAGAAATGTTAAACAAATGTATAAATTAAAATCCTTATAAAATCTTGGAATTAAAAGTTTGAGATCCAAGAACTCAAACAATTTAATATTGGGAAACATAATGATATAATGCAAAACATCAGTTGATCAAAGGGTTAAAATCACGTGGTCATCTCAATAGATGCAAGGAAAAAAATAAAGCATTTAGGAAAATTCAATGGTTATACTGAATAACTGTTTCCAAAATAGCCAACATTATACTTAATGGTGTCATGGTTGAGGCATTTCCATTGAAATAAGAAAGGAAGCAACGATAGTCCCTGGATGTTTTAGCTAATGCAATAAAACAAAATAAGGTAATGAGAGGAGAGAGTGTGTTCGAAGGAGAAAGGAGGTGACACCATTTTCATTATTTATAAATAACATAATGAAAAATTCTAAAAATCCCAAGGAAATGGTCTGAAAGATCTGTTGCCATGAATAGTTCGGTAAGGGATATGGTTGCGAAACAAATATGAAACCTAGCTTTAATTTATTAAGCAAGTAAGGATAATAAAAATAATTCATATTTTATATATTTATATGGGAATTTATATTTACCCGTTGAAGATGTATTTGATGGGGAAAATGAGCACATGCTGGAGGCCGAAAGCAGGCTGGAATAAGTGAAGATCGACCGTGTCCCTGTGCAAGACGGCGCAGTACAGTGCAGATGAGGATGCTCCCTGAATTCATCAATAAATGAAGTGGAATCCCAATGAAATCCCAGCATGTGTCTGGGACTTAACATCTTCATTTTAAATCCATTAGGAAAATTAAAGGCATAAGAATAAACAAAATTATCAAAAGAAAAAGAGGAAGAAGTTGATCAGCCAGCTATTAAAATATACTGTGAAAGCTACAATAACAAAAAGTGTGACACCAAAATAGATAAGACAGATGAGGCACATGAACAGCTGACTCAGAAACAGATGGTATATGAAAAATTAGTCATTTTAGAAAATAGTATTTAAAGTGAATGATACTGGCCTGACCAGGTGGTGGAGCAGTGGGTAGAGCATCAGCCTGAGACACAGAAGACCCAGGGGCAAAACCCCAAGGTCGCTGGCCTGAGCTCGGGCTCATCCAGCTTGAGGGCAGGCTCACCAGCATTGAGTCATGTCTTTGACCCCATGGTCGCTCACTTGAGCCCAAAGTTCACTGGCTTGAAGCCCAAGGTTGCTGGCTTGAGCAAGGGGTCACTCGCTCTGCTGTAACCCCCACCTTACCCACTCTCCACCCCCAGTCAATGCACATATGAGAAAGCAATCAATGAACAACTAAGGTGCCTCAATGAAGAATTGATGCTTCTCATTTCTCTCCTTCCTGTTTGTCTGTCCCTATCTGTCTCTCTCTCTCACTCTCTCTCTGCCTCTGTCTCCAATAAAATAATTTAAAAAATAAAGTGAGCCTGACCTGTGGTGGCGCAGTGGATAAAGCGTCGACCTGGGAACACTGAGGTCGCCAGTTCAAATCCCTGCACTGGTCTGGTCAAGGCACATATGGGAGTTGATGCTTCCAGCTCCTCCCCCCTTTCTCTCTCTCTCTCACTCTATGTCTCCACTTGAAAATGAATAAAATAAAATTTTTAAAAAAAATAAAGTGAATAATGCTGAATTTCCTGGTGGTTGATAAAGAAGTTAGATTCTTATATGACATGTATCAAACTAAATTCTATTGAGATTTCCATTCAGCAATATATATTTATGGAGTACTTATCATGCTCCAGACATTTAAATTTCAAAATAAAGCCATAAAAACATTAGATGAATGTCTAGATGACTATTTATGCCTTCATGAAAGCAAGTAAAAGTCTGATAGAATTGACTACATGAAAATTTAATATTTACAAAAGTCAATAAATACCATCAATTAAATTAAGGACAAATAATAAACTGAAAACATGAGATTATTTTCAATCTGTATTACAGCGAAAGGGTTGCCACATCTAAAGTGGGAAAAGTACTTATAATCAACAATAGTTTAAAAAACAACAACAGAAAAGAGACAGGCTATTCCAAAGCAGTTCTTTCTGAAGTAGAAATGGCTGGTGGCATATTTAAAAACATTTTAACTTCCCTTAGACTCAAAGAACATTCCATTTTCTTATCTTAATTGTAAAATTAAAAAAAATAGAAATGTAAGGAACATAATGTAAAAAATGCTTGTGTGCTTATCACTCAGAATTAATATCTCATCATTTTTATTTCCTCATAAGTGTGAGGGTGTGTATGTGAGAAGTAATGATCCAAATAAAACTGAAAACCTCCCCGTTCTCTTTCCTGTGCCTTGCTGCTCAGACACAGCCAGTAAAAAAAAGTTGGTGTGTACACTTGGATTCCATAGTTTGAGGCTTTCACTAGCTATCTGCTACCAATAATGTGGAGGACAGCAGCTTTCTGGTTCTCAAAACTTTGAAATAAATGTTGTCATACTATGCATGACATTTCCCAAGCTTGTCTTTTTTCCACTCGCCCATTTGTTTTTTGAGATGAATTCATGATGGAGCATTCAGGTTGAGTTCATGTAAATTTGGCTGCGGTTTTATCTATGTATATAGACCACAATTTATTTCTCCATTTCTCTACTTGTGGATAGTGAGATCATCTTAAGAGTTTTTAATGAACATTCCTTAGGCGCATATGGAAAAGATGCTCTAGAAATCGGATTCCTAGCTCTTAATAACACACTGGTCTCCAAAGTGATTTTTATCAATTTATCTCCTCATCAGCAGTATATCTCTAAATCTTTGCCAGTAGTTAGATTTGTTCATTTTTAACATTCTGCCAATCTCAAAATTATCTTTTAATTTGCATTTCCACAATTAGTAGTGAGTTAAGGGAAATTTTCTGTGCTTATTAGCCATTTAACTTCCCTCTTTTGTGAATTGCCTGCTCACACCATTAAACCATTGTTCTATTTGGGTGTTCTGTTTTGTCTTGTCGATTGGTAGAAATGTATATATTTTGAGTGCTAAAGATTTTATTGTCATATGTACGGGCAAATATCTGTCAGTTGAAAGCTTGTCTTTTAACTTGGATTAGGATGTTTTTAATCTTACAAAAAATTTTTTTTTATTTGGCCAACTTTATAATTCTTTCTTTACTATATTATGCTTTGTGTCATCCTCAGTAAGAAATCCTTTCCTGCCCTGAGATTATAAAGATATCTGACTACATTTTACATTAGTGGTTTAAATAGTTTTATAATTTCATATTCGGTGTTTAGTTATCTGGATGGAGTAGATGAGGTTTTCTCTGTGTCAAATGAGGTATCTTAACACCACTTTTATGTTATTAAATTGGTATAGATTTAAAAAAATAAGATATAATTCTCCTTGTCGCCAATTGTTCAGAGATTCACAGACACCATTGATAGGGGCATAAATTGCTGTGTAACTTGATAATTCATATCAGAAGCCTTAGATAAATACAATACCCTTTGAATAGTCAATTCTACTCTGATAATTCATCCTAAATGAATTACACTGGGGAACAAGGTTTTTGTTGCGTCCACAAAAACACTTGTTCTCACCTAATGCAAGTGTGCTGATCTCAAATCTGACATTAGTTTTTCTCTGTAAGCTACAGTTTCTTTTGCAATTCAAGATTTTAGGTTTCCATCTTATTGTAAAATTTTCAACATTTAGTTTACCATAATGAAGTAGAATGTCTTCTTGGGCATCATCTTTGTGAAAATATAATAATTTATATAATGCAGTAAATACACTAATACACTAAAAGATAGGATTGCATCAGAATTTGTCTACAATTTCAAAATAGAACATATTAAGACACTTATTTTAATCATAAAATTTGCACGAAACTTATTTGAATTCTATTCAGGCAACAAAATGCGTTTGTAGCTCTTGCGTTTGTGTACTTGTTGAGGGCAATCTCATTTGATGCTCCAGCAGTAGTCTGCTCATCACTAACAGCTCCAAGATTTTCGGAAAACTTATCAAGGTGACTGTTCAGGAAATGAATCTTAATGCTCATCTTATATCCAATGTTGTGGAAAGCCAACAGCATCCTTTGAACTAGAATTTCATAGTTTTCTGCTTTTTTGTTGCCAAGGAAGTTCTTTGTAACTGCCACAAAAGATTGCCATGCTGCTTTTTCCTCCTTATTCATCTTCCTGGCAAATTTTTCGTCACATATGAGGGTTTGAATTTGAGGTCCATCGAATACACCTGCTTTTATCTTCTTGAAAAACAAAGCAGGAAAACCAGAAATAATATATTGAAAGCATTCACTTTCTCTATTCAAAGCCTGAACAAACTGCTTCTTTAAGCCAAGTTTGATGTGAAGTGGGGGGAAAATGATCCTGTCTCAATTAACTACAGGTTCATTCACAATATTTTGCATTCCTACTTCACATTTTGGCCACTCCTTCTGTGTCCAGTGTTTCTCCCGAGCTCGGCTGTCCCACAAACACAGAAAGCAAGGATACTTCGTGAAACCTCTCTGTTGTCCTAGCAGGAAATTTACCATTTTAAGATCCACACAAATGATCCAGTTATTCTCCTCATACTTATGAAAGTTGAGGACAATTTTTATGACATTATAATCTTCTCACAGATGAGTTGAGTAACCAATTGGAACCGCTGCATAAACATTAATGTTGTGTAGGAGAACACATTTCAGACTCCCTTTAAAGCTGTCAAGAAATAGCTGCCATTCTGTTGGACTGTAAGTGGTAACACCTAGCTGCCTGAGAAGACTACTGATATCATGACAGTAAACAAAGTGTTTGTCTTTGGGGAAAAAAGTCCACAAAAATTTGTTCACACTTCCTGAAATGGGATACTTTAGCTGACTAGTGAAGTACATTCTTTTCTTGAAGCCTGGAGGCTAATAACTCAGCTGCTTTCTTTGATAGACCCAAATCCTTTACTAAGTCATTCATTCAATTTGGGTTGTCTAAACTGCTGAGGGGTTAATGACTGCTTGGCACCAGAAGAAGACCCTTCAGATTCTATGGCCATTTCCTCATGCATCCTATCAAAATACACTTGATCACCATGTTCACTTTCTTCATCCTTAGAAGAAATAAAACCATTGAAAACTGGAACCGGGAGTGTCTCAGAGTGTAGGATAGGTCGTATTGCTGAAGGAATATTAGGATATGTGATCATATGCTATTTTTTCTTGCCGATGCCCTTTGTATGGATCAGACAGAAATAACAGTCACTGTTGTGGTCCTTAAGTTCATGCCAAACCATGGGAATACCAAAAGGCATTCCTTTGTGTTTTCCTTTTGTCCAGTCACGAAGCATTTCCTCACAATTATGATACAAATTATGAGGAGCCCAATTCTTGTCTTGATCGCCAAGGGGAACTTGAAAATAGACAATATATGCACGTGTCACAAATGATGAAATATTGCGCCTTTGACGTTGAAGTGTGTAACAGCCACATATATAACAGAAGGTGTCAGGACTATTCTTACATTTATGCCTACTCCAAAAAGGCACGATTCAATCTTAAAACAAAATAAGAGGGTGTTTTTATCAAATAATAATGTATTACAATTATGTAAAAGTGATGTTTGTAAAACATTAATTGCCTTTTGGTTATGTTCAATCCAAGAGTCGTTGCCCTTTAACTCCAATTTAAAAATCAATGCATGCCATTAACTGTAACAAAAAGAAATTAAAATTGCATAAAAACTAGAGCATGCACCAAAAAAATGGATTTTAGATTTGGAATCAGCAATGCAGAAATATATAGAAACAATTCTAAAACCTCATGCAACAGAAAATGAAAAAAAAAAATTGTTCCCCAGTGTAATTAAGGATGTGGGCAAAATGTAGCTACCATCATCGTAATATTTTGGGGGTGGTAATTTTCACTACTGGGAAGTGTGTTTAAGTTAACCATGTATAAGATTTTGAACAATTAATAGTTTTAAGATATGCTGTCTTCCCAACCAAAACATACTTTTCTGTCTCCTGGTTGTTAAAATCCTCATTCAGTATCATTTTCATATATTGTTTTCCTATTAATACAAGGAAAGCCTTAGTGTTTCCATATTACAGGTTTTAGGCCCCATCAATGTGTAATTATTAAGATGTTAAAAACATCTTTTTTATCTAATAAATCTCTCAGTTACCCATCCATCTTCTTCAAGGACTGAAATAGCTATCCCTTTTCTTCCATGTTTTCTTGTTGCTATTTTAATTCAGGACATATAACAAATCTTTACTTAGGCCATTATAGTATCGTCGTAACTAGTCCTTGTCTCCAATGAATTTGTCTTCTAATCCATCTATCACACTGTTGGGCAGTTATCATGCCAAAGGGCAGATCTGATCATATCATTTTTACGCCTAAAACCTTTAATGCCCATTCTCCTTCATTATCTAAAATAAACTTCAAACTCCTTAATATGCTATTCGGGTCTCTTCATAGTCTGACCCAAAGTTATTTCAAACTCCACTCCAGCTGTCTCAGATCTACTTCCAAGATCCAACCACAACAGCCTTCTTGTGATTCTTTGTGCATGCCGTAGTTTCCTGTCTCCCTCAGTGTAGTCCTTTTGGCTGACTCCAGTCGTTCATAATGGAATGCGCATCCCCTACCCTCCACCCTTCAAACACTGGCTCAGATAACTTCTCCTCAACTCCCCCCTCTACAGTCAATATTAATCTCTTCTTGAGCTACACTCCCATTTTTCTTCATGGCCCGATCAAGGCACTTACTATACCTATTGCCATTAGTAGATAAATTATTTACATCTCTTTTTACTTTAGTAAACTATATGCTCCCCGATGACTTAACTGTGTCTTATTCACACTCTGCCGTAGTAACTAGAATAGTCCTTGTACCCAGCGGGTGCTTGTGCAATGTTGATTATATGATATTGCCTTTGATTGAAGGGCTTGGATCTAGAAAAGTAAATCAAACACCCCAAGAGGCACAAAGGAAGGAAAAGTAACTTTGTGAAAATCTGAACTGGTCACTTTGATTGTCCAAGAAGAGAATGGTTTTCTGGACGTGAAGAATGATCCATCCTGAGAACCCAGCCCTGCAACTCTGGAAATGATGCAGTTTGATAAGACAGAGTTGTCAATTTGTATTTTTTTATATGATTTATACATTCAATGTATTGAGACTTTTGCAAATTCTCAAACTCAGAGGATGGTCAAGCTAAAATTATGCTGAGTAAAAAAAAAAATCTAAACATTGTACAGAAAGTATTTTAACTAGTCAAATGAAAAACAGATGTCTTAAATTAAAACACATAAATTATTTGGGTTTAAAATTTTCATATATCTTTGTGATGAAAATCTATCACTCAAGACTTAATAAGATAGATTTTGAAAACTTACATATTTGTATGTTTAGTTAACTGATGACATTCAATGAAATGTCTGTTTAAAAAGCTGCTTAAAATTATAGACAACAATAATTATGTTATTATTTTATTTCTACTTTCGTATTCCTTACTTAACTTTACTGTTAATACTTATTGAATTTTGGAATATTTAGAAGATATAAAATAGTGCAGAAAAGACAATGATAATCAGTTATATTACCAGTACCTAGATTTAATCATTATTAATTTACTTTCTGCTCACTTGCCAAGAATTATTACTACTTTTTGTAAAAGTGATACATATTTATCATAAAGAATTTGCATCATTTAGAAATGTACAAAATCAAGAATTTCTTTCTTAAAAAATATAAATTACTTTATAAATTCACACATTATCCTTAGCTCGGGCCAAGTGACGCTTTCAGGTATAAATTTCAGAGTTTTTAAACTCCTTATGGAATGTTAGTGTTACTCTTCAGGGCAATCCCGATTTCTGTTTTAAACTTCATAGTTACTATGAAGTAGATTTTGCAAAAGTTTGGCCAGTTTCATTTTGAAAGAATTATGTCTTTTTTTTTCATAAGTGGAAATTGAATTAAAAGATTCAATTTTTTAATAAGAATTGAACAAGTTCTTAAAGAAGGCCACCAGCTTGAACCTTCAGGAATGAATATTCTAATTGGGGAAGATCAGTACTGGGGTAGTTGCAGCTGCTTCAGAAATCCTTGCGAATCTTTGAAACTTTGACCTATTTGTTTACTATTTCTAAGCATCTTTTCCTAAGAGCAGAAATTTCCGTGAAGCATTTGCAGTAACCTACACCCTTTCCTGCCCCAGGGTCTGCCACTCTGCCTGGAGTGGCCCAGCAGTAGGTCATTTCTTAGAAGGACAACCCTTGTCATGCTCAATGCTTCCTCAGATGGACGGTACATGAGGACACTTTACACCTGCACCCAAGTCTTTGGTACCCAAGGCATTTTTCTCTTAAGTGTCACGTAAGGGGGAGAGATGCAGTGATGATAAAGAAAGCATTTCCCATTTCCTCTTCAATGTGTGGGGAGGTGGGTGAGAGCACCTGTCTCTGCCTGACTCCAGGTCGCAGGCTTTTAATGAAATACACTTTGTCTTTATTAACAGCGTACTTCATACCCAGACATGATGTGTTTGCATTTCCCAGGTGGGAAGCAGAGCCACATTCCAGTAAACACGTCCATGTAGCCGGATGAGAGAAGACGCCTGAGTGGGAATGCTGGATAGGAAAACGCATCAGGCTGGAGTTGCTTCGGCAGCTGGGCGTATCCCCGTAGGTGAAACCAGAGCTGGGGTTCCGTTCAGTGACAACTGCCACAGAGGCAGGTATGAGAGACATGGGCTGTGCAAGTCCATGGTGAGCACAGAACACCACACTCAATACAAGCACTGCCAGAACGTCATTTTCTTTCTGGCTTAATAAAGAATCCTTTCTAACTCGCTGATTGACTCTTACTTTTATTTTATTTGTTTGTTTATTTATTTATTTTATTAAGTGAGAGTAGGGAAGGCAAAGAGACAGGCTCCCGCAAGTGCCCTGATTGGGATCCACCCAGCAAGCACCCTACCAGGTGATGCTCTGCCCATCTGGGGCTGCTGCTTCCTTACTCAGCAACTGAGCTATTTTATCACCTGAAGTGAGGTCATGGAGCCATCCTCAGCTCCCGGGACCAACTTGCTTGAACCAATCAAGCCATAGCCTGCAGGAGGTAAAGAGGGGGAGGGGAACAGGGAGAAGTGGAGAAGCAGATGGTCACTTCTCCTGTGTGCCCTAACCAGATATCAAACCCAGGAAACCCACATGCTGGGCCAATGCCCTACCACTAAACCAACTGGCCAGGGCCGAGTCTTATTTTTATAGTTCTCAAAAACTAGTTTGATCCATCTTCTATATACAATAGGTCTATCTTCCACGTATAGCAGAGCTAGCTTCTGTGCCAGACTGCCTTCCTAGCCAGGCACCCTGGCAGTGCCACTGGTGAAAAACAAATGAGAAATGACAATGATTCTTTGCTGTGTCAGAGCCACATCTTGTTTGTGACGAGCTGGCATTCCTTACTTCATCTCACAGATGAAGGTTAGTGGCCAGTCCCAGGTCACATGGCTTGGAAGTGACAAAGGTAAGACTTGAGCCCTTTCTTTTTTTCAGTATTTTGCCCTTGACACCACCAGGCCTGGTCAATTTCAAGAAGACATTACTATTCACATGACAAAAAAAGATGGAAGTCTGGCAATGTTGTAAACATTCATTTTAATGAGAAACCCGTAGGAGAACCTTTTGAAGGAAGAAATTTCATCAACCACATTGTGAAGCTTCAGTTCTGACAACTTAGTGATCTGAGCTGATATGAAACCCTCCTGCTCCAATCCCCTAGAAATTCAGGATGGAAAGCAAAGAAAAAACCACAGCTAACACACAAACAAAAATGCATAGCCGGGTTTGAAAAGGAAAACGCTCACTGGCAAGAGCCCACGCAAACCCAGGTGGAAAGCTTGCCCGCTGTCCAGGGGCTGCTGCAGAGTCTGAAGCGAGAGCCTGAGACCCTTAGCAGGACATTTTGAAGGAAAAGACCCAGATCTTAGAAAAGAAGAGACAAGGAGGTGTGTCCCTGCCTATCTCTCTGCCCGGAGGTTGGAAGGAAGTCCCCTAGCCTATAAGAAATCCAAATGAAGTCAGACACAGACACAGAGGTTGGATTTACGCTGCTCACATGGTGAGGACATGCCACATCCGGAGATGGCTATAAAGGCCAGTCCCCAACCTACAAAGCTTTGCAGATGCAAGACACAGGCCGCCTTGTTGCTGAACACACTTTTTTTTTTTTTTTTTTTTTTTTTACAGGGACAGAGAGAGAGTAAGAGAGAGGGATATATAGGGACAGACAGACAGGAACGAAGAGAGGTGAGAAGCATCAATCATTAGTTTTTCGTTGCTGTCACAACACCTTAGTTGTTCATTGATTGCTTTCTCACATGTGCCTTGACCGCGGGCCTTCAGCAGACCGAGCCACCCCTTGCTGGAGCCAGCGACCTTGGGTCCAAACTGAGGAGCTTTTGCTCAAGCCAGATGGGCCCGCGCTCAAGCTGGCGAGCTCGGGGTCTCGAACCTGGGTCCTCCACATCCCAGTCCGATGCTCTAACCATTGCGCCACCGCCTGGTCAGGCTGAACACACTTTTTTATTTCTCTCTTTAATACAGTATTTGGACTGGTGGTCACTGCAAAAATGTCATTAATAAATTACTTCCTCGGGAGCCCAATCCCACACCAAGTCGCTAACATTCTGAGGTGGAGGTGGTGGTCTTTTTCCCTACTGTGAACACTGCAGATTTGTCCATTCAATGTCAGCCCTCAGTGTTAATTTGCTCTATTACTAATTTATAATTTTGAACTTAAAAGAAAATAAAGACTATAACCAAATCAAAGAAAATGTATCCAATTTACTCAAATCTATAACAAGATAATTTTTAACACCAATCCAAAAAGAAAAAGTTATTCAGTAGTCATGACATGGAGTTGAGTTTTAAGTTGCTTTGTAGGACTGATAGCCCATAGGGGTATCTATTTTTTCTCTAACACTTTTAGTATTCATTTCAGGGCAACCTTCTTCTAATTGGGGTAGCTTTGTAGTGGTCATTGTCTTCATAGAAAACTTTCAACCTCGATTTGCTGAGACGGATGTACTACCTTCGCATTTCCAAGAGCTTCTAAAGGTTTCCATGATTGTGCGAATAAATGGGAGCACACTCCCTTTCTTGTCCATGTTCCGGGCGGTGGTGGGGGAGCCCGAAGCCATGAGGGCTGCTTGTTTACTTTCACTGTGGCCCCCACCCCATGCAATCCCCCTGAACCTGCTGTGACCTCCTTGGACCAAGCCTCCTCATCCGCAGGCAGCCAGAGAGCATCTTGTGGCCAGATGTGCGCCCCACACCCGGCGTGCCGGGGCTCAAATTCATAAATCCCCTGCTCCCGCCCTGACTGCTTGCTCGCTGCTAACAAATGCCTCTTTAAGATCGCTGCTCCCTGACCCAATTCCCAGGCAGGGAGGTGATTGGCCATTTTCTGAAATGACACAAGATCGATGAGGTGTCGTCATCCCCTCCCCAAGAAGATGACAGTTCAGCCTCATACCCAAATCCTCCTGCTCCTTCCCTGGCCAGCACCAGGCTGATGAAGTTATCCCATGTCACCACTGGGTCCAAGAAGTTTCTTGATCCCAAAAGCATGGGATGTATTTTTGTATCCCATCCACATCCGCCAAAACACCATCCTGGATGTCCAGTCCCTGACGTAACAGCCAAGACCTACATGTTTCTCTCTGCCTTTTCTTATGTACCGATGCATTTAAAATAACATTTTTATATTCATCTTATTACAGAGAAATCATTTACTTAATTCCCTGTGTGTTTTCTGCTCCCTCCTTCTTTTCCCCTTACTTCTGGCGCCATACACAAGGTGACATTTGTAGAGCACTTAACTAAGGATTTCTACCTGAAATTTCTTATTTAATGCCCTCTGCAACCCTGGGAGATAGGTATCAGTGGTATATTTTACAGATGAGAAAAGTAGGGCTCAGAGAGGTGACTGTGACTTGCACAATGTCACGTAACTCACAGATGACAGTGCTGGGTCCCCAAACGCAGACCTTCCACGGCCTCATCCTGTGAACTTCCCTCTGTATCTTTACTAAGTCTTTGGAGGGCACCCGGTTCAGCCTTTTGTTGTTTGGATGAGTGAACGTGCCTCTCAGACTTCCTGACAGTTATCTATCTATACTGCTCACAAAAATGAGAGGATATTTCAAAATGAATATGAAGCTATAAAGTATCCCCTCATTTCTGTGAGCAGAATATTTGCAAACAGATAATGGGGGAGTTGGGGTAGATCAGGCCTTCCATGCTCTTCGTCCACACCTCCTCTACCCTCACTCCTCTCCACTGCCCTGCCCTCCACTCCCTGCCCCACGCACCAGACAGCGGGTGTGCGTGGCTCTCTGTGTCTCCCAGCATCCATCTTAGAGAAAGCTACTAAGCTAAGCCCGGGATGCTGGGTACCCAAAACTTGGTGACACTAAATCAGCTCTCCCACTTAACTCCATTAGAGACTTCTCTCTTTCTGACTCCCGATGTTTTTGTAGAATAAACTAACAAATTCCAAACAATGAGTTTCTGAGATAGAATTGATGTGGACCCTGGTCCGTGGACAAACAAAATACTACTTAGAACAGTAATCTTTTCTCCTTTGTTAATGTCTCCTCATGAATCATGATCTCGTCTTGCCTTCTATATGGTTCTGGAAAAATGGAAGCTGAACTGTGAGCTTATTATTATCTCTAAAGCAGGACCTGTCAACCATTCATCCCTCCGATTCCTTTGGCAACAAAAAAGACACTGAGGTGTCCTGAGGTCAGAAGACCCCTCTCATGATTACCAATATTTCTTCACCATAATTCATAGGAAAAGTAGTGCCCAACATTGCTAAAGAACAATAGTAGTTTCTCTCATTTTTATTGTTCTTTACAGTTTATAAAATCTTTGTGGTTTAATTTTTTATTTTGCAGTCCCATTTATAAATAACAAAATTGAGTTTCAGAAAACTCAGGAAATTTACCTAAGATTAAACAGCTAGCAAGTGACAAAGCCAGTGACTGTAAAGTTCCTCGTTCTGGGAATGAGGCAACATCAGTGGCACCTTACCCATTGTCCGGAGAAATCTCACTGGCCTTGATCAAAATCCTAAGTGTTATCGATCATGTAGGTTTCATCAAAAGCTTTGGAGGATACTGAAGAAATTATTAGACATAGTCTCTCAAGAAACTCAATTTTGTCAAAGGGGATGCTTGTGTTAAGTTAGTCAGGGTCATAGCCGAGAATGGCTCCAGGAAGCACCAGCTACCTAATATTTTGGGGGAAATGAGAGTTTTTCTTTAATATACTTTGTGTGAACTGTTCACAGTGATTTTTCTCGGACAACTAGAATCATAACTTTACAACTGAAGAGAACCTCTCTCCATCTTCTGTGACAGCACAACTGGAACTGCCTACAGCTGCCACCCATCTCCCTCCCAACATCTGCTTTCCAACATTCCTATCCAGTGGTCTGCCATCCCTTTCTGGAACAAAGCCAGTAAGCTCATTCTGGGAGATAGGAAGAAGCTCACCTCTTCACAAAGCAGCTTGCTGGATTTTGCCAGAAGTCTATGTTATTAGAACATCCTTCTACCAGTGGACCAGTTCTAATTTCACGTATCAGCTTTCATTCTTAGCCAGTTAAGTGTCCTATGCAGGTCATGCCTCCTAACAGGGCCGAGAGAGCCAATAACAGTCTCACCCAATGGTCTTTGAAACGCTAGTTCTCTAGACAAGAGCAAGGGTTCAGGTACTGCTGATTGCCCCCACCTGCTTTGTTCTCCTCTCTGTCCAGATTGGATCTGTGCACGAAGACAAGACTACTTGGGTCATGCTTGGGTATTTCCGAGTGTCCTCTATGGTGAACTGCACTTTCCCATGCTTTATAGTAATTGCTTGCTTAATTGTCTGTGAGCTGCTCAAGGACAAGAATCATGCCTGCCGAATGAACAGGCATCCTCAGGACCTGTCACCATGCATGGCATATAAACACTTATATTCTAAATGAATAAAAAATAAACCACAATTTCCGTTACCCACTCTCAGGGCCTCCATTTCATAACCGCATCCCATAGATTTGCCCAGTCTCCCATCAGTGGGTCACACAAACTCGCCCCAAAATGATAGGCTTCTTGTCTGAGAAATTAAAGCTTTCTGCGACCAATTTGACACCAGAGGCGAAGGAGTTATTCGCGCTTGAACTTTCCCTTTCTTGTACCTGGGAGATCATTGTCAAATTTTTCAACTAGAAAAAGTCAAGAGGGGAATATGAAATGCAAATGGACCTTGGCAGGTTGAGTGATTGTCAGGCAGTGACAAGAACAAACTTCTGTGTCCACTCTCAAGGAGGGAAGGAGGCAAGGTTTCAGCTCTAAGTGGGAGATTTATTTTTTTAGGTCAGGTGTTTTTTGAAGTTTGCAGATGGCAATTTCATTTGCATTTAATGTCCTTCAGATTATTTCCTTTCTGTTGTGCTAAACACCTCTCTCAGTTGGGTCTAATTTGATGAGGTCATGCTGTGACCCTTGACCCTTTTGGATCTTAAATGAAACCATCTGACCAGAAAGGAGAGAGCACATTCTCAGCCTTGTTCATGGACATTTGATATTTGCAGATGTGCAGGCAATGTCGCTAACTACCCACTTGCCAGCTTAGTTCTTGATTAGAAGTGGAACTGGTGAATTCCCCGAGAGTCCAGCATTTGAAGACTAAATGGGTCCAATTAATCCTTTGTCACATTCTTGTCAAAATAAAAGCACTCTATCCAAGAAAGAAAAACAGCCACCTGTACCCACGGAGGGTAATTTGGGATATTAGTAAACAATTAATCTTGGAAAACACCGAAACACTGCAGTGTACAAACTGTCTGCAGAGGCCCTGCCAGGAATTGAGGTTCACTACGTAAAGTAGACAAAGGCATGTCCTATGTTATAGAAAATACTGCCTACCCCGTCAGGTCCCTGTCGTTACAGGTTGGGGAAACGGGCTCGAACTCCTTAATTTAAATTCAAAATTAAAGAAAGCAGGTGCCGAAGTAGAGGGTACGATTTTCCCAGAAGAATAACGTTGTTACGTTTGCTTAAACAGTCCAATCGCAGCCTTATAAACATTTTTTCAAGAATGCTTATTTTTCCCCCTGGAATTTTACCGTGCGCCCGTCTCTTTAGATACAGAAGATGCCGCAGTAGTCCATCTTTGCTGATATGTTGTGTGAAATAATTTATAAAGTGTCATTCTGGGAAAAGATACTGATACCCCAACTTTCTACTCAGAAAAATATCTGCTTCTGCAATAGTGCTTAGATGATTGCTTGGGCCACGGCTGAGTTCCGTGTTTTAGGGAGCGGTACTGTTTGGAGCGGGGTCATTCGGATTGCGTCTCCCTCACAGGTTCCAGTCTGGGACTCCAATGGGCACTGTGCCGTGCATTTGCAGATGTGGGAAGGGGAGTGTTTGCCCCCCTCCTGCAGGCTCCACTGGCACCACCCCACTTGGGAGACTCTTTTGATCTGTTCTCCTGAGTCCTGGTGGCTTCACCCTGCTGAGCTTGCTCTTACAGTGAGAACACCAGGCTGCAGCGAACCAGAACCTGCCATGCACACCACCTGGGGTGCTGGAGCTGGAGTCTCTGGCAGAGACTGAGTGCTAGGGCCCTGGAATAGGGACCACATCCCCCCCACTGAGTGCCTGACCATGTTACCCCCAAGGAGGAAACCAATCGTCCTGTCCTCCCTACCCAGCTCATCCCACCTCCCAAGCTCGAGCCTTCTGGAAGGAGCTGTGGGTTGCTGCCAGCCTGGGCCCACCCACAGCCATTTTTTGGAAGGCTCTGTAGGAAGTCTAGGCAACCTCATGATGGGGTGGAGTAGCTGACAGGCAGAGGTGGATCTCAGGGAGCCCTGGACCTGTTAATGATCAGTCCCCAGCTCAGAGCTGGAGGAAATCAACATTTGTCAACAGCTTGCACCCCTTCCTCATGCACACCCAGGCCCAGTAGATGCAGCCACAAATAGTGAATAGTTTGGTAGCTCCAGACAAGTCGCTCAAAGGCAGTTACACACAACGTCTAAAATCAACCTGCATCAGAACCCTGCCCGAGTGGACTCAGAACCAACACAACTGGTAGTAGGCTTCAGACCACACCAGAGCTCAAACCAACTAGCTGCACAAGCAGCATACCCAAAGGGGGATTCTGGCAGGCACCAGACCCTGATGGGAACAACTCTGCCTTGGGAGACAGCCCCTCACAGTGACTCATACATGTCAGTTCTTATAATCAGCTAGCCTGATAGTTAAGTCTACCCAAGAATGGGCCAACAGCATTCAGGACTCAACTACAACAGGAGAATGCACATACCTCACACAGAAACCACTCCTGAAACACCTAGCCCACATGATCTAGAAGATTGTGCACCTGAGCCCCATAAGATAACTACGTCATAAAGCCATCATAACATATGCGGGAGTCACAGCACATCAACCCAACACACAGAGACAAACACAAAAATGCAGACAAAATGGGGAGACAAAGAAATACACTCCAAATGAAAGAACAAGAGAAATCCCCAGGAAAAAAAAATGAAGTGAATTGGGAACAAACAAGGTACCAGACTCAGACTTGAAAACAATAGTTGTAAAGATGCTCAAGAACCTCAACGGAAGACTGATGATCTCAGTGAGAACTTAGACAATGTAAATATAAGCATTAAAAAGGATCTATAAACCATAAAAAAGAACCAGTCAGAAATGAAGAGTACAATATCTGTAATGGAGAGTATACTGGAAGGAATCAACAGCAGGTTAGATGAAGCAGAGACTAAAATCAATGATTTAGAGGAGAAGATAACAGAAAACACCCAAACAGAACAACAAAAAGAGAAAAGAATTTAAGCCCTGACTGGATAGCTAGCTCAATTGGTTAGAACATTGCCCTGAAGTGTGGAGGTTGCCAGTTCGATCCCCAGTCAGGGCACATATAGGAACAGTTCAATGTTCTTATCTCTGTCTCTCTTTTTCTCCCCCCTTCCTATCTCGCTGAAATCAACAAATAAAAATTTTTAAAAAGAAAAACAAATTTTAAGAAATGAGTAAAGTCTAAGGGACCTCTGGGACAACATCAAGGATAATAACATTCTAGAGAGTTCCAAACAAGACACATTCATAATTAAAATGGCAAAGATTAAAGATAAAGAGAAAATCTTAAGAGCAGTAAGAGAAGGACATATAGTTAGCTACAAGGGAGCTCCCATAAAGCTCTCCGCTGATTTCTCAACAGAAATACTTCAGGCCATAAGGGACTGGCATGAAATATTTAAAGTGATGAAAGCTAGGACCTACAACCAAGACTACTCTACCCAGCAAGGCTATCATTTAGAATTGAAGGCAAAATACAGAGCTTCCCAGAAAGAAAGAAAAAAAGAGTGTGTTACCACCAAATCAGTATTGCAAGAGATCTGAAAAGGCCTTCTTTAAGAAGAAAAAATAATAAAAGAAATAGAGAGAGGAACAGAGGTATAAAGAATACAATGGCAATAAATAATTGCCTATCAATAATAACTTTAAATGTTAATAGATTAAATGCTTCAATCAAAAGACATAAGATAGCTAACTGGATAAGGAAAGAAGACCCACATACTGTACATGTCATCTACAAGAGACTCACTCCAGAACAAAAGCTACACATAATCTGAAAGTGAAGGGATGGAAAAAGATATCCCATGGAAATAATTTTTTTAAAAATAGCTGTGGTAGCAATGCTTACATCAGACAAAATAAACTTCAAAACGAAGACCATAACAAAAGACAAAGAAGGACATTACATAATATTAAAGTGATTAATCCAACTAGAGCAGGGGTCCCCGAACTTTTTACACAGGGGCCAGTTCACTGTCCCTCGGACTGTTAGAGAGCTGGACTATTAAACTATGAACAAATCCCTATGCACACTGCACATATCTTATTTTAAGTAAAAAAAAAAAAAAAAAAAAACAACCAGAAACAAATACAATATTTAAAATAAAGAACAAGTAAATTTAAATCAACAAACTGACCAGTATTTCAATGGGAAGTATGACTGCGGATGCATCCTGTGCTCCTCTCACTGGCCACCAATGAAAGAGGTGCCCCTTCTGGAAGTGTGGCGGGGACCGGATAAATGGCCTCAGGGGGCCGTAGTTTGGGGACCCCTGAACTAGAGGATATTATCCTTGTAAACATATATGCATCCAACATAGGAGCACCTAAATATATAAAGAAAATCTTGGTGGACACAAAGAGAGATATCAATAGTAATACACGCAAAGTAGAGGATTTTAGTACCCATTGACATCAATGGATAGATCTTCCAGACAGAAAATCAACAAAGCAACAGCGACCTTAAATGACACAGTGGGCCAGATGGATGTAATTGATATTTACAGAACATTTCATCCCAAAGCAGCAGAATATACATTCTTTTCAAGTGCACATGGAACATTCTCTAGGCTAGACCACATGTTAGGACACAAAACAAGTCTTAATAAATTCAAGAAAAGTGAAATTATATCAAGCATCTTCTCTGACCACAGTGTTATGAAACTAGAAATCAATTAAAATTTTTTAAAAACTGCAAAACACTCAAACACATGGAGGCTAAATAACATGTTACTAAACAGTGAATTAATTAACTATGAGATCAAAGAAGAAATCAAAAGTTTCCTTGAGACAAATGAAAATGAACACAAAACATCCCCAAATCTATGAGACATAGTGAAAACAATGCTAAGAAGGAAATTCATAACACTACAGTCCTACCTCAAGAAGCAAGGACTATCTCAAATAAACAATCTAAGTCTACACCTAAGATAACTAGAAAAAAAAAGGCAACAAAACTCAAAATATGTAGAAGGAAGAAAATAATAAAGATTAGAGTGAAAATAAATGGCATAAGAACTAAAAAAAAAATCCAAAAGAGCAATGAAACTGAGAGGACCCAGATAAATAAAATCAGAACTAAAGAAGAGAAGTAACAACTGACATCACAAAAATACAAAAGATTGTAAGAAAATATTATAATCAACTATATGCCAATGAATTGGACAACCTGGGCAAAATAGATTAATTCCTAGAAACATACAATCTTTTAAAACTGAATCAGAATAGAAATATTAAGAAAATCTGAAAATTACAACTAATAAATTGAAACAGTAATCAAAAAATTCTCTGGGCTTCACAGGCATATTTTACCAAACATTTAAGAAAGAACTAACACCTATCCTTCTCAATCTACTCCAAAAAAATTCAAGAGGAGGGAAAACTCTCAAGCTCATTTTATAGGGCATTATCCTAATTCCAAAACCAGATAAAGATACTAGAAAGAAAGAAAATTATAGGCCAATATTCCTCATGAACATAGAAGCTAAAATTTTCAACAAGAAAAATAGCAAATCAGATTCAATGACACATTAGAAAAAATTATACATCATGATCAAGTGAGATTTATTCCATGGATGCGAGGTTGGTACAATATTTACAAGTCAATAAGTATGATATATCCCATACACAAAATGAAGAATAAAAATCATATGATCATATTAATAGATGCATAAAAAGCATTTGGTAAAATCAAGCACTCATTTATGATAAAACTCTCAGCAAAGTGGTAGAATAATAATACTATCTCAACCTAATAAAGGTCAAATATGGCAAACCCACAGCCAACATCATGCTCAACAGGCAAAAACTAAAAGTGTTACCCTTAAAATCAGGAACAAGACAGGGATGTCCGCTTCCACCACTCTTATTCAACATAGTTCTGCAAATTCTAGCCACAGCAATAAGATAAGAAGAAGAAATAAAAGGCATCTAATTTTGAAAGGAAGACCTAAAACTGTCATTTAGAACCACAAAAGACCATGAATAGCCTTAGCAATTTGAGTTTGGCTCTGATGCTGTGATCTGATGAAGATCCCACCCCAGTTCTGGGCCACAGAATCCTGCGTGGTCAAGTGAAGGATTTGAGAAGATGGTCCTGAAGTGTCTTCCACTGGTACACAGGTAACTTTACACACAGGTGTGTCTATGCATTCATCTGCACAGAGACACCAAAAGTTAAGCACACATATATTTTGAGTAGAGTCAAGCCCTGTAAACTATAATTTTAGATGTTTTTTTCCTAACCTTCTAAAATATAGATGTTTATTCACACACACACACACAACAACAACAACAACAACAACAACAATTTGCCATGCTTCTTGTGTCAGACACTGTTTGAAAAGTAGTCTTTGGTTAATTTATTTAGTCCTCCCCCCAGTGTTATGAGGCAGCTCTTCTCCCCATTTCCCAAAAGAGGATGTTGAGGCACAGAAAGGCTAAGTGTCAGCTGGAGGCACCTGCTCTCATCCACTCTTCTCTTAATTTTGAAATTAAATTTAATGGGGTGACATTAATCAAGAAGAGTACATAGGTTTCAGGTGACTATCTCAATAGCCTTTGAACTCTTGATTGTGTTGTGTGCCCATCACCCAAAGTCAAATCATTTCTTGTCACCTTATGTTTGTCCCTCTTTTGCCTCCTCTTATGGATAGAAATATGTTCAAATAAATTTAATATAATCAGTAAGGCTGGAGGAAATGCATGTCTTCTTATAATTTTTACACTAATAATATTAACCAAAGCCTAATTAAAATAAAAGATAAGGCCATGAGCACTCGTCATGACTTAAAATGTCTATTCCCTTTTCGTCTTTGTCCATAAGAAACAGGAATTTGAGTATACATTGTAATCACAGCATAGGTTTAATTCTGTATTTTGCTTTACTCAATTAATATTATACCACAAGCACTTCTGTGCTGCTACATAGTCATCACAAACATGTTTTTAAATTGTGGAATAACCTTTTATCAAGTGATGACTCCATCATTTACCCCTTACTATTCTATATTAACGTATTTCCAATTTTCTTCACAGTTACAACTAATACTGCAACAAACGCATTAAGTCATGTAGCATTTTATTTTTATTAAGATTTTTTAAATTAATTTATATCAAAATAATTCCTGCTTTCAAGGGAAGGGAAATCCTAACTCACTCGAGTCTCAAAGGCAGCATGGATTTAAAAACAGGAGTTGGGATCTGAACATCCAGGTTGGACTCCTGGGTCCATCACATCTAAGCTCTGGCTGTGAATAAATGAGTCCTAATTTCTACAGAAGTGGTTGTCCCTCGTTCAGGCCGATGAAGCCATGGTCAGTTCTCCTCTTCACGATGGTTTAGCTTGCTCACTTCGCCAAGCAGAGGGGACATTTGTCACACCACACTGGTGCAGGAACAACTCACATGAATTCTCTGTTCGCCATCTTATGATTTCTCTCTTCTAAGGAAAATGCTTTTTAAAAGTATTGACTATGTTGGGTCTTTGCGCTGGAAAAAATATGGATAATTTTTTATCTTTTTTTCTCATGAATCCATGACTGGTTCCCAAACCTACTGGCCATTTGGCCAAAGGGAAAGAAAGTTGAGGATGAAAGGGAGCACAAGGGAGACGGGGAAATCTCTGGAAGACGGGACTTGAGGGTCCTCGTCTCTGAGGGGGTGGGGCCTTGACTTGCCTGCTGACTCTTCTAGTTGGCATTTCGAATCCGTCCAGGTCGTGCCTTTTGTGGGAGACAGCCCCAGGGGCATGCACTTTCTTTATTTTTTTATTTTTTTTATTTATTTTTTTTGGGGGGGGGCATGCACTTTCTAAGGACCTTCACTTGTCAACATCTTAAGGACCCCATAAAGAAAATCAAGCCCTGTCCTCCGTTCACTGACATGTCACCTGTTCCTTAGGTCTCACTGAAAGTAGAGAGACAAATCTTGACATGAGACACCCCCATGCTAAAACCAGAGACAAAAAACAATGGAATATTCTAAGTCTGGCCTTCTTTCTAAGACTGGAGGAACTTAAACTTAGAAATCTTGTCTGGATGATTGGTAATAGGGAGAAAGTGAACATTGTGGAGCTCTCTTTGCCAACTGTTGACTCAAACCATCTTATTTCATCTTCTCTTGTTGTATTGCTCAAGTTTCTGAAACTCAAGTTCCATGGAATTTTCCATAAAGAAGGCAAGGTTCCTAGGGGCTGGCCAATGACCTAAGAGACACAACTCACTGTAAAACCTGGAATCAAACTTGCGTTTCCAGCTCTGTTTTTTTTGCTACAGATTCCACCATTTTTTAGAGTTTGATAAATGCATGCATGTTATCTTTCTAAAAAAAAAATGAGAAAAGACAGAAAGGAACATGATGCTCTGTTCCACAGAAACACCCTATTGTAAGATTTGGATGTGCCGTCAAAGTGCTCAGAGTGAGCAGGTCTTCCTCGAAACAGAAAACACACATAAATAGATTGTCTCTATCAGTGGCTCTTCCCGGAGTGTTTGATCCCTCCAGGGAAGTGATGTAATCAATGGATTCTCTCCCCGGTGAACACACACGCACACAATTTGTGTAGAGTCTCTGGGTTCACAGGTGCCCTAGAGCCTGTGGTTAAGAAGTGTAAAAGACTGGAGTTGTTCTCTCTGCCCCAACTTTCCTTCTTTGTAACTTTTCCTAGAGGCCAGTTTCGAACTGTCATTCATTGCTCAAACATCTAGTGACTCTGCCAGGGACAGGGCTGGGCTGAGAATACCAGAGTGAAGGGGCAGGCTGGTTTTCCTCAAGGAGTTTACAGGCCTGAGAGGAAACCAGTAGGTAAGCAGACTGTGACAAAGCATCAGCACAGTAGACCCTTGAACAATGCAGGATGTTGGGGCACTAACCCCCATGTGGTTGAAAATTGTGTATAATATTTGACTCCCCCAAAACTTTACTAATAGCCTACTATTGACCAGAAACCTTACTGATAACACAAAGAGTCAATGAACACATACTTTCTATGTTGTTTGTATGAGATGTTGTATTCTTACAATAAAGCAAACTAGAGAAAAGAAAGCATTATTAAGAAAATCATAAGAAAGAGAAAATGCATTCACTGTGTTTATTGCAAAGAATCTGTCTATAAGCAGAACCGGCATCGCGCGTTGTTTAGGGGTCAAGTGTAGAACAGAAGACAAGCGTTGACTTGGAGGAGAGGATGGGGGAGAACTAACGGAGAGCCCATCCTGCAGACAGCTCCGGATGTTGCAAAATGGTGACGGTAGTGGACACCCGTCATTCTTACGTGCCCAGCTTCAGCTTCCTTTCCTATAGCTGGAGAAGACCACGCCCTAAAACAGCACACCCGGTATGGCTCACAGTGCGCTTCCTTCTATTGAAGCCCAAGCGCCAGATTCCAGCTTGCTGGCTTCCCTCGCACTTAGGGTCCAACACGTGGCTAAATATCCACTAATCACATGAGGGGGATCCCTCAGTCCCCAATCGAAATCTGATGCAGCGAAGAAGCAGGTTCTCCCAGGAGCCAGGATCTGGCCCCACCAGCCACAGCTGTGTCCCATTAGGCTGCTTCTGCAGCATCACCTGGGGCGTGCTCTTGGCTGCCCGCCCCCTGTGATCGGCCCAATGCCCCTTTGCCACTTAAATGACCCAGTGTCAGTATCTGTGCCTTGCACTGCAGCCCCCGATGGACGCCATGATTCTCACTAGCACAGAGCAGCATGGTGCTGCTCACACATGTATGTGAACTCCCACGGGGCTACTTACTATCTCACGGAAATGGAGATGTTTCTAGTAGCTAACACCCACCGCGTGGCCACGGGAAGAGAACTAAAGCTTCCTGATAAATGTTGCTTGTTCATTTTTTGATAATTTACTCAGCACTCACTTTCTTGAACACTTGGTCTCTAGGTTTTTATGTTTGTAAATTATCTCCCTGCCATTTTTCCACTGTTATTTCAAACCTGGCTAGAGAGCACCGTAGGCACGTGTTTAGTGAGTGCTGAATGCGCTTCACACAACTGGGCAGTCAAGTATAAGATAGAGTCCATTTTTGCTCTGAGGTCCCTTAAGATTTGGTTGTAAAGATAAGACATGGACACATGTCAAGATAAACACCTAGTTCCCTGGATACCTATTCTATAAGCCATACAACAAAGCAACTAATTTTATTACATAACCATAGGGATGAGATTTGTAGATTCTAAACTTTCTCAAATATTCTCATATTAGAATCCAGCTGAAAATCTAACAGCTAAACTTAATATGATACACTTTGATAACTTGCTTTAAAAATTGGGTGACAGGTCACTGTCAACCCACTGTCTTTCACAAATAGTCACATAACAGTTTTGTCTCGCCCTTACTCACAGTTGCAGTTTAATAAAATCATCATCAATGACACAGAGATAGAATGATTTTTTGTTTCCATTTTGATGTAATGTGCCTCATTGGTCTTGTTTTAGGACAGTGATGGGCAATTTTTGAGCTTGGTGTGTCAAATTTTGCCAAAAAAAAAAAACAAGCATAACTCGGGTGGAGTGTCATTCCGAGAAAAACAGCCTAACCGGAAGTCCCAGAACTAGGCGCTCTGTGCCGGAGTTCTGTTGTTTTGGCCTACAGACCTCCGGCACAGAGTGTCTACACTACAGCAAATGTTTTATCCTCGGCTACTGCACCTGGCCGTGCAGGAGCTGAAGAAAAAATGTCCTTCTTGGCATGTGGCCCATACTTATCTGGTATGCGGCCGCGTGTCATTGAAAATGGCTACGTGTGTCAGTGCTGACACGCGCGTCATAGGTTCGCCATCATGGTTTTAGGAAAAACCCTACGATAGTGATTATCTGACCAAAGAGCCCATTCCCCCCTGAAGTCTCACCTTAATTGGGTCCCAGAAATACTTAAAAACAGGAAAAGAATCACAGGCTAAAATTAGAAGCATATTAATTGAGGTCTTCAAGATAAGCTCCTGCAAGTTCGTCCCTGGAGGGTGGCATTAACACACTTTTTTGTTGTTGTTCTTAGCACCAACTTTAAAATTAACGCTTACCAAAGGAAAAAAAAACCAAAAAGAAAAAGAAAACCTGGAAATAGATTATATGAGCCTCGCATTCAGCGGGGCCATCTGTTCAATCTTTCACCCTCACAGTCAGAGTGTTAATATCTCCTGTGCGAAGATCCATTCGTCAGCATTTTCCATCCTTTAGAGTTACCAAACAGTTCATTTTTTTTATTCTTTGGCCTAAAGTCAGCTGAAATTCTCTGAGTGTAGAATGCCTTGAGTATTGTGTGTGTATTTTCAATCACCTCCTTGTTAGAGGGAATTTCTTTTCAGAAGTCTTTTAGGAGAAGGGACAGAATTTGGAACTACCTGCTTAGTTGTTATCCAAGAAGTTTGGGAGGGTTGTGGGGTGAGGGGGAGGTGCAGGGGATTATATTCCCCTGTAGAGTAATTGGTATCTATCTTTAAGATTAACTTCAGCACGACTTAAATGAGTTTTAAAGGCCCTCATAAAAGAACGAAGGAAAGTCATTGGGGATAGAAAGAATACAATATTTCTATTGCAACTGCCAGTGATCTTTATAAACCCTAATTAAGCCCTGATGGGGTATAAAATATCCCAACTTTTATAAATGACTCTGTCAACCAGACAATATGCAACGCTTAAATTCCCACAAGATTCATATTCATTTTCAATAGCATTTTAGTGAAGGGGAGAATATAAATATTCAGTTTGAGTAGTATTTCGCTGGAAGGAGAAAATAATCTATGACTTATTTCCGTACCAAAGCAAATAGCTCTGGTTTCTTGGAGTTTGGCCCTTCCTCTCAGATTTGCAAAGAAACCATGCAGTGATGTTAGCGGTTGATAATGTCCTTGTCAGTACTGCCTTTACACTAGCCGCTCTTTTCTCTGCTTTCTGTCTACCATGTAGCAGGTGTGTAGGTTTAAAAATTAATACAGTTATGATTTATTTTCTTGGCCAGTGAGTGCACTGGTTATTTAAAGTTTTTGGAATATTTTTACAAATACCATTGACTGGGGTTTAAAAAGCACTGGTATTCTGCTTATTTTTGAAGGTAAAAAGAAAGACTATGAACCAAGCTACAGTAATAGAAAAGAAAATAAAAAGCAAGAAACAGATTCCCAGGTGGACAGCATGCAGGGTTAATGTGGTCACAAGAACTGGACGCAATGTTTATTCATTAACATTAACTGGATCAACACATTACTTTAAATGATCTCCCTAGAAAAGTTGGCGTGTGTACTTGAAAAAATGTGACAGCAATTTTATCTGTGAACATGACAAGAGAAAATTTATGGAGCTAACATGCCCGAGCCTCTTTCCCAAGCAAGAGAAAATTCGCACAGGAAAAGGGAACAGTGGTAGAGAAAGAGGTGACCAGTCCATTATGGGCTGTACTGTCCCTGTTTGTGCTTAACTTCCAGCAAAAGGAGGTACAGCTGGAACCAGGAACCAAAGCAGATAGAATTTGTGTGCTGCAGGACAGGCACTCCATGGTTTCATGCACTGACCCAAAGATTTAGGTTCAGGCATGGGAACATTGGCCCAGCCAGGTGAGCTGGGGGACACTTGTTTAAGAGAGGGAGGGAAGTAAGGGGGGACAAAAATATGGTGACAGAAAATGAGTTGATTTTGGGTGATGGGCACATGATGCAATCAACACTTCAAATGTGATGGAGATGGTCGCCTGAAACCTAGGCACTCTTTTTTTTGTGTGTATTTTTCTGAAGTGAGAAGCGGGGAGGCAGAGACAGACTCCGGCATGTGCCTGACTGGGATCCACCCAGCATGCCCACTAGAGGGCGATGCTCTGCCCATCTGGGCCATTGATCCTTTGCAACCGGAGCCATTCTAGCACTTGAGGCAGAGGCTATGGAGTCGTCCTCAGGGCCCAGGCCACCTTTGCTCCAATGGAGCCTTGGCTGAGGGAAGGGAAGAGAGAGAAAGAGAGAAAGGAAAAGGGAGGAATGGAGAAGCAGATGGGCGCTTCTCCTGTGTGCCCTGACCGGGAATTGAACCTGGGACTTCCATACACCAGCTGATGCTCTACCGCTGAGCCAACCAGCCAGGGCCAAAACCTATGTACTCTTATTAACCAATGTCACCCCATTAAATTTAATTTCTAAATTAAAAAAAATGAAAGTAAAAAGAGATTTTTGCCTCCTTTGGTTCTGAATCCATCCTTGAGTGTGGAATGATTATTTTTGGGATTTCTACTTGGCTTCCCTATTGAGTTTTTATCACCATTTCTACACCTACTCATCATCATCACTTCCATTCACTGGACACTTCCTCTCTGCTCTTTTTTCTATTCCCTGTGCTTAATACCTATATGCATTATCCCCCCCATAGTCCTTAGAGGTAGGTCCTCTAGATATCTCCATTTTACAGATGAGGAAACAAGCACAGAAAACTGAATTTGCCCAAAGTCAGACATTAAATAAGTAACAGATCTTGGTCTTGAACCCAGACTCAAGTCCAAATATCATGTTCTAACCAGTATTTAATACTGATTATCTTGGCTGCTGGTCGAAATATTTCACAAAGTGACCAACTGTTATGATTATTAGATTATATGTTGGCCTCTTGTGAATGTGGTTAACTTGGGACAGTCTCCAAGAGACTAATGAACTCTGGTCTGTTGTTCTAGAAATAATCCATTTGGTTGCTTGCAAGTATATTTAACAAAATAGGCATTCAATAAATGTTAGCTGTCATTCTCGTGATTATTAGTTTTATTCACACAATTGGTGTCTTGAAGTGTTTGGTTAGCTTGAATAGTCTTTAAGAGAGGAATTATCTCTTGTTTATTGTTCTAGAAAGCATTCAGTTCCTAGAATAACTGGGCTGAGGGCCAGACTTGGCCTAAGTTTTGGTCACAGGGCTACCCTGGGAAGGCTCTGCCCGAACATGTCTATGACACTTCATTTCAGTATTTTCAAATTACAACAATCTATAATCACAATAACTAAAATCAAGTTGAACAAGATCAGATATTATATAAAAATGAAATAATCATATCAGAAAGAATAATGAGATATACATATTTTAGTTGGACATAAATCTAGTTCTGAGTTCCTGATGACCAAGACAAAAAAGAAAATCCAGCAATATGCATGCTGTTCCTCAGGAGGACAAACTTCCTGATACTGAGTCTTAGGTAGAGTTTATTATATTCATCTTCATCAAACAACCCTGAATAAGATCATAAATCTCTTGCCTGACCAGGCGGTGTCACAGTGGATAGGGCGTTGGACTGGGATGTGGAAGACCCAGGTTCGAGACCCTGAGGTCGCCAGCTTGAGCGTGGGCCCATCTGGCTTGAGCAAAAGCTCGCCAGCTTGGACCGAAGGTCACTGCCTCCAGCAAGGGGTGGCTTGGTCTGCTGAAGGCCTGTGGTCAAGGCACATGTGAGAAAGCAATCAATGAACAACTATGGTGTTGCAATGGTAACAAAAAACTAATGATTGATGCTTCTCATCTCTCTCCATTCCTGTCTGTCTGTCCCTATCTATCCCTCTCTCTGACACTCTCTCTCTGTCCCTGTAAAAAAAAATTATAAATCTCATCAAAAAGTAGTTTTATGCAAGATCTAGACATGTTATTTATATTGATGCTTCTAATTCCAACCCATGATAGGTAGACAACGTTGAATTGGAGGACTGTTTAGAAGACGTTGTGTCTACATTATGTGTCTGATATTCTGACGTGACATCAGGTTAGAGCATCTCCATAAAGAATCTTGGGTCTCAGTCAGCCCTTTGATGGATAACGCAGAGCAGCCCATTCAGAAAAAGAGGCGGCTGGTGAGAGTTGATTGAAATTAGTTCTACGCTGATTGAAAAGAGATCTGTGTCTGTGGCTGCCAAGTTGGGATTAGCAGCAAGATTGATTTTTGTTATGTTTATTAAGAAATTCAACATTCATATTTTTGTCCCAGCAGAGGACAATTATAATTATACTTGTAATGAATATCTGTGGGGCAATGACACAGTGAGTGACTTTCTCAATATCTCACATGGCTATCACCACATTAGTAAGAATTCATCTACAGATTGTGTCTCACTTTAAATAATTTCCCCAAAGAAATATACTTAATAATAAATATATCTATTTGCATGTATAGCTCTCTATCCATTTTCACATATGTATAGATATGTATGTGTATGTATGTGTGCATGCGTATGTTCTTTGATTCCATTTAAGGTATTTTTTTTTTTGAGTTGTTGCTAAAAAAGTTTGAAAACTATTGTTTTATAACTTATTTTTATTTCTGCCTTGAGTTTTATTGCCTAGGTTTGAGAATTTAGTTTAAGCACATTTTAATTATTCCCCAAACAATTTATCATTTGTTATGTGAAACTGAAAGGATTTATGTTAGCACGAACTTCCTCATTCATAATTCTCTGTGTACCTCTTGACTATTCCTCCCAGATCAATGCAGAGAAGTAGAATGGCTCATTCAAAGGATGGAGATAGATTTTGAAATTTGGGTATAGATTTTCCAGAAACACTTGTACCAATCTCCCTCTCCTGCATGACTTTGTGACCTATGGATAGTAACAGTCATGCTGATTTCCATTTTCGGGGCACCTGCACTGTGCCCTCCAGTTTGTAGATATCTCCCATAGTGTCCTCCCAACCACCTTGCAGGGCTGGTCATCTTTTCTCTGCAAACGAGGGATTTGAAGGTCGAAGACACCCAGTTGTCCAGAGTCACGAAGCAGGAACAAGGCATGCTGAAGTGAAGAGCCTACTCAGGGTCTCTCTTGTCTACCTGCCAGGCTGCGTGTCACACTCCCACGACTGCGTGCCACACTCCCACGACTGCTTGCCACACTCCCACGACTGCCTGCTCCCTACTCAGAAGAGGAAGTAACCTGTTCTCTCACTCTGCTCCCATGGATGCCTTGCTTGGGTTCCAATTCCAGAGTGCTACCTTAGTCTCACACAGGCTCCCTGCTTCCCTTCCTTACATTTAGAGTGGGATTTTGAACCTATCCCTTAGAATGCCCTCTTGGCTTTGATTGACAGCTGATATTACTTCAATGGGAGAAGTGCTGTGTTGTGCCTTCCTGTAGATTATGAATATAATATCAGGGCTCCTCCATCCTGGTTGGGCCATAAGCCGGCACATGTCCTCTGAGTTATCTTGGTATATCCAGTGTTAGGGGAACCAGCGACTGAGAGGGAAGAAGAGGATGAGTAAAGTGGCAGCAGTTAGGTTAATTAAATAATAAACTAACTTTCCTTTGGTCTCCTACTCAGCGGTAATTCGCTTAGCGGAATGAGTTCTTTTTTACTTAGAGCAATACCCCCGACTCATGGACGTCTCTGAGAGCCAGATTTCATGGTCTGTGTCAGAAATCTCTCTAAATCCTTGTAAGTTGTGTTTCATTCTGTACAATGCATTTTTGAATGCTCGTGGGGCTTATCCATAAAACTCCCTCACATGGCTGACATTTGTCTCTCTCCCCGCCCCCGAGTTTGGAGAACACAGATTGCTTTCAATGCTGGGTTAAATCCAACCCGTTAGACACAGAGCACAGAACTCAGACTAACAAGAGCTGTCTTGGCAGAAGTGTACCAGGATCGCCGGCTCCACCTTCTTCCTGGCTGGCTCTGGAGTCACCCCATGACACTCATCTGCCTCCTGACTCTGATCTTTACCAGCAGGGCCCTTTGAGGAACCAACCCTGCTGCTACTGATGCCCCCCCTCTGTCAGCCCCCACAGCTCAGCTCGGGGTAACTCCCCTTCTGTTGAACTCATCAGTCATCCACCCGAATTTTCATCATCCCTGACTTCTCTCTCACCGCCTTTATACCTCTTACCAGATGGAAGTCTACCTGTCCACTGGCAATTTAACCTGACCTGACTCCCACCTTCCCTGCTGTTGCTAATCAAGACTGAGGCTACTGAGCTGGGATGCTCTGGGACCCGCCAGCCGCTTCAGAGAGAGAGTGTCTCCCGTGCACGAATGTCGCCACTTCCACGTCCGCTGTTCTCACGGCACTTGAATTTTATAAGTTGTACATTCTAGTGTGTTCCCAAAAGAAATCACAAACTGGAAAAATGGCAACTGAAAATTAACTTTAAATCTGTTGTCCCTCACACCATTCACAAAAATAAATTCCAAACAAGTGAGCAATTTACACATAAAACATAAAACCCTACATGGACTGGAATAAAATACAGGTGAATTTCATGATATATTTTAGACATGGGGGAAGCTTTGGCAATTGTGACTCCAAATCCAGGTGCAACAATGAACATGTTGAGCTTTTTTTTTAAAAAAAAAAAGTGTGTAAAAAAGGCCATCAGTCTAAACACAATTAAACTGAAATAAAATAGTTGCAACATAAATCACAAAGGGTTAATGTTCCATATGTAGAGGAAACTCTTAAAAATTATAGAAAAAATAAAAATAAAAAAGCCTGACAGGAAGTTGGGCAAAGAGATAAATAGAAAATTCACCAAAAATTAAATAATTACAAACACAATATATACAAATGACCCTTATACATTAAGAGATGTTTCACTTTACTTATGATAAGAGAAATGCAGATTAAAACTACATAGAGATACAATTTCTTGGGACTATGATCAACAAAATGCCAAGAAATTGATGACATCCTTTTGACAGGGTCTTGAAGAAATGCACACTCATACTTATTACTCGGCAACATCTAATTATGTATGCATTCACCTGTTGGCCCAGAAATCCAAATTTGGAGAATTTACTCTGAAAAATGTACCTCTAGAAATATAAAACATTATGCAGAAAGTTATTCCTTGAAGTTGTAATGCATAATAGCAACTAATTAGAAGTAGCCTAAAGGCCAGTACTTAGGAGAATGGTTGAATAAATGATGACACAGCCGCATAGGAGTGCAGGGTGTAAATGATAAAAATAAAAATATCGTGAACTGATTACTAATAATTTTCAGGGTGTATTGTTAGATAAGACAAAAGCAAGGGGGAAAAGAATATATTTAATGGGCTGCCTGTGCACACGTTAGAAGGAAAACCAAGATTTCCCCCCAAAAGAAAGCATAAACCAGAAATGAATCAAATTGGCTATTTACATTAAGTGGTGGAGACATAGTTGGAAGGATAGAGAGACAACAAGGTTTCTAGGAGTGTATAGCTTTGACTTTAGAATCATGTTTATGCTTAATTTATTCAAACATAAAGTTAAATCAGTAAGGATGGAAAAGATCTTAAATTTGAATACAAATGGAAATAAATTAATTGAAGAATAGATAAAATTAATAACATAATCACACAGAAGAAAAAAAAGAATTAACCTAAATAAGTTTTGAGTATGGTCCTCTGATTGTACACCCTCAATGGGACATGAGTTAAGGACACACACACACACACACACACATTTCAAGGAATTCAACTTGACTCAATAGATTTGTTGTTTTTAGTATTAATACAGTGATTCTGAAATACTGAGTTGTAGGATGGAGAAAATAAGTAAATACTGATGTTGTTGGGAACCTGTGGATATAGAATATGGAATGAGGAGAAAGAATCATACGGTTGGGGATTAGAGTTGGAGGTATCAGGTGTAGGAGTAGGTGTGTGTGTGTGTGTGTGTGTCCTCTTCACGCCCCCCTCTATAAGTTGGGGGGGGGGAGCAGGGTCATGTCAGGCTCAGCTAGCCTTCTGAGGAATGTGCTTCTTACTAGCTATTGAAGCAAACAGGAGGAGAGAGCAAAGTATTCCCTCTCCTGAGTAAAGCGTAACTTACAGCTTATGAAAACTAAACACAGAGAGACACATACACAGGAAATGAGACCCTGTTTTCAGCACATTGTGCAAGGTGGCTTGGCCAAGTGGAAAGAGCATAGGCTCTAGAGACCCTGCTAAATTCCACAGTACTTGTTCCTTGCTTCATAATGCTGAACAACTGAGTCTCTTTAAGCTTTAGTTCCCTCATTTGTTTGGGGGAAAAGAGATGACCAGCCCTGCAAGGTTGTCGGGAGGACACTATGGGAGATATCTACCAACTGCAGGGCACAGTGCAGGTGCCCAGAAAATGGAAATTAGCATGACTGTTACTATCCATCAGTCACAAAGGCATGCAAGCCCACTGCTGGAGGGAGGGATTGGTACATAGTGTTTCTGGAAAATCTACACCAAAAATTCAGAAACGGTTTCTATCCTTTGAATCAACCATCCCATTTCTCAACATTTATCTAGAGGAAATAGTAAAAACATATACAAGAGTTATGGATTAGGATATTCCTTTCAACATAGTGCAGAATTTAAAATTGGCAACAATGAAGACATGATTAAATTTCTTCAATGTAAACAATGGAACCTAGGCAGATATAAATAAATACATAAAAATAAATTGTATAATGATAGCTTCCAAACTTATTTTAGCAGGGGAACCTAAAGATTCTCATATAAAATCCAAAAATATACACATCAATAGATGAACAGATACATAGATAGATTTTTTTTGTTAAAAATATATATTGTTTTGGCAATTAAGGGCAATTCTATTAAAATCATGCAGAGAAACTATAGATAGTACCTCCATTAGTCTATCATTCTCTCTATGTTTATCAGGTGGCATTCTTAAGTAAAAGAAAATTTTCCCTCTTTCTCTCCTCCTAGCTAGCACCCAAAGAGTTCTGTTTTTCTTTTTGTTTTGAGTATCACCATCACCTCATGAATTGTTTGGGTTGTGATTCATAACTGTTATTATTCTTTCTGCTGCTCAAATTGTCCTAAATTTTATGGTGGAAACTTCCCTAACTGGCTTCTGTATCTTTTTAGCATGTCCTGTCCATCTTTGAGTACTTTTTCACTTTCTGGTTCAAGATGTTCCAGGCTCACCCTGTACTTTCCCTGCCCCCATCTCATTTCTCATAAGAGCTCTGGTTCTTACTATTGGAGGTTTGGGTATTTAGAAACCAATATCTGGACCCCAGCAGTGCTCATTGCACCTGGAGTGTTACAGCTTCTAGTTTCTTTTGATACACAGCCTCTCCCGTGTGTTCTTTCTGATTTCTCATTTAGAAAGAAGTATGTTTCATTTTTGCATAGGGCCAAAAATACCAAAATGTAAGGCTTCTCAGCTTTACTTTTTTGTACTTTGTCTTTGTTGTACTGATCACAATAAGGGGTGGAGAGGAAAGTGGAAAATCTCTGCAAAGAGATTTAGTTTGTGAAGGGCATGGTGCCTGTCTCTCTGGAGCACGGGATTAGGGGAAGTGGGAGAAGCGAGCTGGGGCTTCAGAGACAAGAGAGAGGTTACAGAAGCAGCTGCAAAGTGAAGTCGCTTTCAGAAGGGAGGTGCCTTCAAAGGGTTTTGAGAAGTTTCACTATTTCTCATGTGATGAGATTCTCATTATCTACCTTTTCCAGAAACTTCAGCAAAGACATTTTTCTAGTCCTTTGGAGTCAGATTTGTGTTTCTCTTAACGATGACATCAAGGAGAAATGTTTCTTAAAGCAAGTGCAAGAAGAACCGGGATTATTTGGATTATAATTATTAAGAGAGCATTTCATGGCCCTGGCCAGCTAGCTCAGTCAGTTAGAACCTTGTCCCCGAAATGCAAAGATTTCAGGTTTGATCCCCAGTCAGGGCATATATGGGAAGGAAGCAGTGAATATACAACTAAGTGGAACAACAAATGAATGCTTCTCTCTCTCTCTCTCTCTCTCTCTCTCTCCCTTTCTCTCTCTGTCTCTCTAAAATAAATAAATAAATAAATAAATATTACAAAGAGCATTTCATTTGAGGAGCTAAGTCCCACCAATTCCCACTTGCAAGAGTGGTGGAATAAAAACAGTGCTCTAGAATCAGAAATAATTTTGCAACCCATTCTATCCCTTAGTATGTTTGTAATCTTGGCCAACGCGCTTAACTTTTCTGAACCTCATTTTGTCTGGCAACATTGCGGACACCTAATAACCTTTTAATAGAATGCTAAACAGTGTTTAATCTAGTGTCTCTGCCTGGGGTGATTTTGATTTTGCCCCTCAGAGGAATTTGGCAATTCCTGCAGATATTTTTGGCTGCCATAACTTTGGGGTTGCTATTGAGATCTAGCGGAGAGAGGGTAAGGATATTGCAAAACACCATACAACAGATAAGGCAGGTCTCCTCCATGAAAAACTATCTGACTCAAAATATTGAAATAATATTGATAAAATCTAGTCCAAACAGATCTTCCAGGAGTATATGTGATTTTTTAGTGGTTTATACAGTTCATTGTTTTTTGAGCTATACTACTTAAAATGCAAAAAGTTACAGTAAAGTAGGAGATTCTTTTCTTTTTGGCAGCTTTGTATTCATATAGATGTAGATGAACTTTATCCCTGTGGAGATGCATGTGGTTTTCTCCATGTAGGTACTGGCCAGTCTCGCGTGTGTTAGCAAGTTCATATCAGTATTCTTGATTACTTTTATAAGCGTCTGTTCAAAGGCTTTTACTGATACCTATTACATCTTACTGGTGCTCTCATTAACTAATGAGTTAAATAAAGCCCTTAACATGTATATATTTGCATGAAAGTCATGGTTTTACCCACTTAAAATCTTCTGTTTTAGTTCCCCTATGTATAAAAGAAAAAAAATGTCCTCTCAAGATTACAATTGGAATCAACAGTCCGCAGGTATAATGCACAATCCTTGCATGTCACCATGCTCAGGGACCATCAGGAAACTATGAAATACACTACTCATCTTTGACACCTTCTGCCTTTCTTTTCTAGATGCTTCGTCCTTTCCCCACACATTTTCTCTTTCCCTTCTGAATAACCCTTTAAGTGCCAGATCTCTGCTGTTCTCTCTAGCCAAAACCATTCTCAATATATCTATATCTATATATAGATATATATGTAATATATAATATATAATAATATATTATATTGTTATATAGTTATATATATAATAACATATATAATAACAATATATATAACAATATAATAATATATACAGTGTGTCCAATAAAGTCATGGTGCACTTTAGACTGGTCAAAAGTCAAAAGTGCATTATGACTTTACGGACACACTCAATATATAATATATAATAACAATATTATATATATATATATATTAATATATATATATTAACAACATTTACAACTTCAGAGTAAATTTAATTCAATATGGAAACTCCCTCAGGCACCCTAGATAAAAGAAGGGAGATATGAACGCCAACTTTTTTGAGAAGAATTTTATGGGAAGAAAGAGTATTCTGATAACCTAGATATTGTCCCACAAAGAACTTGCCGACCCTGTCTTGGAGCCAACACGGGGCCTTAGTTCTCTCTCATAACCATTGGCATCAGCAAGGGCTGATGACAAATAATGCATGTGAACATAAAAGACCCACGAAACCTACATTTAAAGGGGTTAGCAGAGCAAAGTCTGCACATTACAATGGTAAAAGATTCCGTGCAATGACAGGACGTTTAAAGATGAATGGGATGGGAAGGGATTTAGCTTTTAGGAATTTTGTGGCCTTGTGAAAACATTTGCAAATGTAATATTTTTCTAAAGGATTTCTTAATCATTCCTGTCTTGTCCATCATGAAAAAAGAAATGGAATGTTTGCATTTTTTTCTGGATTTCTGAATCTCTGCCATTTGGACTTATTTAGCCCACTCTCTCCTGAGATGTAATACAATGTGAATAAAACCCAGTCCGATCCATAGCAAATACAAATCGTGTTCATTTATCCTTTGGAGTACAAACTTCAACCGTAACTAAATACAATATGCTGGCTCCTTTTGTGCTTTTTTATGAACTTTTGAAGCAGGTTTATGATGAATAGATTTTATAGGATTATGCAGTTCTAGTTTGCTTTTAAATATTTCAGAAAGAAATCATAAACATGACCTCATATGTTAATAAATCAGTTATGGAATGCTGTTTGGTACATATGTTCAAAACATGACCCTGGCCAAACGGCTTCAGTGAGTCCTAAGAAACAATTCAAACTCCTATTTAGGAGGCTCTGGTTTTCAAAACCCTGTGTGTGGAATTCTGCTCTCCATATAAAGAAAGTAAAACAGTTTCTCCCATCTAAATTTATATTGTTTCTAATATATTAAATATGAAAGCCATGTTAAGGGTGTGACATTTGCTCTCCATTAGGCCTCCTCTCTCCTTATTTTCTCATTCCAAGTTGAGGCAAAGGAGCCAAGGGCAAGAACAACAACAAACCTACCAGGGGACTAAGTCACAAGCTCTTAGGAGTTCGTGTTCTCAGTTATATGTCATTATTATTATTATTATTATTATTTACATTCACATTGCTCTTCAAAGCAAAAGGTCAAGAACCATGGTTAGAAGTTCCTTAATTATAATTTGCCTTAATGATTAAGATGTATTTCTATATGGCCACTTTCTGCTTCATTGCTATCGGGCTTTTAGAACCATTATTCATCCATTTCTCTAAGTGGTGGTCAAAATGACTCTGGGTTCTCTCTATGTGCAGAAGACAAAGATTGTTTTATTCTCTAGAAATGTATTTTAATATTAAATAAACATTTCTTTATTCATTATTGATCTTTGGGTCTCATCATTCAATACTTAATGGTATTATCAACCAAGGAAACGATTCAGCAAGTTCACCTCTAAAAGTAGACTTGTTACCAATTTCAATTGGCAGCAGAAAACATTACCTAAGTGCTACTTTTGAATCACGCTAACGAGCATGAATTCATGCTAGCGAATTTCAAAAATGGAAGCTTCAAAGTCTAAGATGTGCTCCTACTCATCCCTGGAGCACTAATCCAAACATCACCTCCTCCAGGAAGCCTTCCTAGTTTTTCCTGACCAGATAAAGTTAGTGGTTCCATCCTCTGGGTTTCAAGAGAACCATGTCTAGTATTGTCCCAGTTTCTTGCATTGTCCTACCGCTTTTGGTTTCTCCCAGAAGCAGGTAGCATTCTTATATAGTCTTTGAAGTTCGCAAGGGGTTTCACATTTACAATTAAGAGTTTAATAAACATTTGCTTAATAAATAAAAAAAGAAATCCAAGATGGGGATAATAACCTTTAATTTAAAACCTTGTGTTAAGTATTTTAAAATTCTAAGACTGGACTTGGGTTTTAATACCTCAACTTCAGAGCACTGGGTGCTTAAATCAGATATTTTATATGTGTCTATCTTCAGTGCCAGGCAGGGAATTTAAGTGACTAGAGCAAACTTCCGGCAGAAAGATACAAAGCAATCGAGAATAAATGGATTGTGCCAATTGGAAGAATGCATCTTCCACCTGACACATACAGGTGTGAATTTGCTTTTTCATGCTACCTTGCCAGATAAAGACCTTGTGTTCCCTATTAGGATCATCATCTCTCAGTTTGCTGCTGGTGATCTATGTCAGCCAGGGTCACGGCTAAATATTCAGAGGTGGAGAACACCCAGCCTTCTTCAAATCCCTCTCCAGTGTTTATTTGGTTGTTTTTGTTGTTTGTTTCTGTTTGCATTAATAAACTCGGCATTCTCCCCATATCGAACGGAAACTTCTGCTTTGATGTAAGTCAGCTCCTTTCTGTTTGTTCACCAAAATCAGAGAGAATTTGAAAACTTAGCCCATCAGAATCAAGAGACCCTGAAGGTCCATCCACCCAATACCAACCATTCTGTGACTTTCCTCTTCACTGTATCCAGCAACTGTTCATTCTTGAAAGGACTCTTTAGCATACTTTTCAGAAGAATCTTTGTATTCATAATCAAATAATACATTAGACTTCTCTTCTCTGGAGGAAAAAAAAAAAAACAAGAACAAAATTCCCAGACCCTTTGGCCTTGCCTTGTATGACCAGTCTTCTATCCCTTGGTCTGCTTTTTTGAGAATGAGCACCCAAAACATGGTTTCTCTTCTGCTTCTTTGGAGCCAGATGAGGCAGAATGATGTCAACACTAGATGAACATAGACTTCAGCTTTCTAAGGGCTATCTAGATATGATGCTTCTTCCAATTCTCATTTCTTTTGAGTCAATAATTTTACACAATCACAGTTTAGAATATAGTTAACTAAGGGGTACATAAAATTTATATAGTACATACAAAGAAAACTATTGACCATTTCTGAAGTGATTTGTTTGAACAAAACTGAAAAAGAGTTATGGATTTTTTACCAGAATAGGAAGATTTCGTGTGATCATTGGAAGACATCAATTCTTTCAAAATTAAATGAGCTTGAATATTATGCTAATAAATATATTGGCTCTGTGAGCTAGTCTAAGCTAGATCTAGCACATTAGACTGACTGAAACACATGAAAAAATAGTGTAAAACAATATTAGAAATGTTACAAACAATAATTTATAAAGGATACTGGTATAAAAAAGAGAAAAAGAAAAGAGGAAAGAAGAGAGGAAAAGAAAGATCAGTGTAACATAATAAATATCCCCCAAATGAATTACATTGTCTACAAAAGTATAGTATAATGACAAAGAATTTATCCCAAATTACTGGGAGGGAATATAATGAATGATGTTAGAACAATCTGCTGACTATTTGGACGGGGGATGAAGGCACATGGAAAATAATTTAGAGCTCCATCTCACATTGTACAAAAAACTGTGCATAAATTCCTTAGTGATCACCAGATCAGAGGAGGAACTTGTGCGGCGTGTGATACAGCCTTCTGGGGAGGGTAGAGTATATTTATGATTTAATAGAGAAGGAAAAACTGTAAGTAAATAGATCAATAGATTTAACTACATAAAATATCAAAGATTCATGTTATTTAAAAAAAGAAAACACGATTTAAAAATCAAACAAGAGGACTTCTGATTCTGGACAAGATAGAGAAACATAGACCAGATTTGCCCTTTCACCTAAAAGAGCTAAATTATTAGAGACAATAGAATCAATGGATTTTTTAAAAATAAAAAACTCTCTCAAAATTCTGTAATGAAAAAGCAAACCATGCAATAAAAAGAGGCAAAAAACTATATGGATGACAAATAAGCACATGAAAAGATGCTCAAAACTGGTCCTGGCCAGTTGGCTCAGTGGTAGAGCGTAAGCACAGGTGTGGAAGTCCCAGGTTCAATTCCTGGTTGGTGCACACAGGAGAAACAACCATCTGCTTCTCCATCCTTCCCCCACCCCTTTTCCCTCCCACAGCCATGGCTGGAATGAGCAAGTTGGCCCAGGGTGCTGAGGATGACTCCATGGTCTCATCACAGGTGGTAAAATAGCTCAGTTGCCAAGCAACAGAGCAACAGCCCCAGATGGGCAGAATATTGCCCCATAGGGGGCTTGCCAGGTAGATCCCAGTCAGGATGCATGTGGCAGTCTGTCTCTCTGCCTCCCCACTTCTCACTTAAGAAAAATAAATAATAAATAAGTAATTTAAAAATAAAAAGATGGTCAAAATTAATGGCCACTGGGAAATATACCTATTATAATGGCTAAAGGAGAAAGGCTGGGTGATAGGAATGTCAAAAGGTACAGCTAATATGGAAAAATTATCCAGTTTCTGAAAACACTAGGCAGAGACTTCCATATGATTCAACCATTCCCATCCTAGGCATTTAGCCAAAAGAAATGAAAGCATATGTTCATATGAAGAAGTTAACATGAATGTTTATAGAAACATTAATATAGAAATAACTGGAGACAACCTAAATGTCTATTCAACAGATGAGTCGGTAAACAAACTGTGGTATGTCCATAGAAAGGAATACTACTCAGCAGTAAAAAGGAGCAAACGACTGATATACCCAACTATGGATAAATCTTAAAGTACGCTGAATGAAAGAAACAGACAAATAAAGAAAAATACTATGTGACTGAATTTACACTAAATTCTAGAAAACGCAACCAAATCTATCATGCCAGAAAGCGGATCAGTGAGGAAGAGAGCATTTGAAGTAGGCAGATTTCAAAACAGATGCTTTTGGGGGTTCTTCTTTATCTTAATTGTGCTGATGGTTTCACGGGTGTATACAGGTGTCTAACTATGAAACCGTACACTTTAAATGTGTGACACATTGTATATCAATTATACATCAACAAAGCTGATGATAAAAAAAAAATTCACTTTAAATTAAAAAGATAAAAAAGATTTGAGGCAGTTCTCCAACTCACTGGGCTGCAAACATCACTGCCAGAAAGTCTGCTAATGTTTAATTGTTATTTAGCAGTCTACTTGTACGCCCAGCCTACCCCCAGAACTGAGAGCTGCCTTCCATTTCACTGTCACCACCAAGATGGGGTCCTACATCACGCCTCCACTTCTTCCTCTGCTGGAGAAAATTCTCTGTGTTCCCTGCTTGTGCCACATCCTAGTTTCAAGGCAGTCTGAGAAGATAAGTGTCTGGCATTTTCCACCCTGATAGGCAGATTGTCTTCCACTAAGACTCTTAACTGTTTCCCTAATCTCTTACCACCAGGGTCTTCCCCACTCACCTGGGTGGCAGAAGCTGTATTTGAATCACCTTCGCAAACTCCATTCTGCTAGGAATCGGTTGAGTACTTAGTCACTCCTTATGGAATTGAATGGATTTGAATTAGACGGGATAACTCGAATTACATTAAACTATATATAACTGTATCCCTCCCTCCTCTACTCCCTGTAGTAGGGTTGAGGACCTTCCATAACATTTTTCAGCATAGAAGACCTGGCTATTTTCTGTTGCATAATGACTAATTCTCATTTGTCTGTGCTGCGTTACAAAACAAGATTCAAAGAACATTGAAAACCTTCCTACGTACAAACTCCTAAGTTTGCCAAGTTGCCAGAGTGTAAGAAACTCAGCATACAATACTTCTGGCTCTTCTTGGACAGAGGGACCACCTATTATTAGGATGATAAACAGAATTAGTCAGACAAGATATACAGAGAAAACAAAAATTGTGGAAACACCCAGGCCATGCGTCAAATCCTGTGCTACCCTTATCAGCTACATGACCTCAAATAAGCTGGCCCAGGCCCAGTGGGGGTCTGTTTTCCCTGCTGCCAAGCTTTCATTTGTCATTCTTCTGGTGACCACAGCTTGACTTCCCTCTGGGTAACCAGCCAACCCTCACTCTCAGTCCAAGTACTTCCAGCATTTGTCCCTGGCTCAGTATGAAGCACGTGACCCAGGCCTAAGCCAGTCTGCATATCAATTCACATCTCCCTGGACACGGTGATGATCCTGGTGGTCATGTGTAATAAAGCTCCTGATTGCATCGTTGATGTTGGGCTGCTGACAGCCTCCCAGCTGCCCTCCCTGCTGACAGTCACTCCTGTCCATCACTTGCGCGATCCCCTGTGAGCAAGAGGCTTACCTGTGCACTGTTGCAAATTTCAAACAGTATAGCCTCTAGCCCAATTCTGGGGAAGCCCCCACCAACACAATCTCTTCACTCCCGACCAAACCTCTATCTTTCTCCTTGGGGAATCCTTTGGCTGTTTATTATGCAAGTAATAAACGTTCATTGTCATAGGTGCTTCTATATCCTTCATCCCAATACTTAGATAAGTCACTGGGCAGGGATGCTGCCTTATGTCCCCAAATCCCAGAACAGAACGTGGCATGAGGTTGGCCTCGCTTGACTAACTGGTTGATTGGTTGATTGATTGATTGATTAGCTCTCCACCTTGACTTTCACCTTCGCATCTGGGCGCCATGCCACACCTCCTGTTCACTGTCACAGGAGAGAGGCAAGCACAGGCCTGAGCACTTCGTCGAGCCATCTGCATGACAAGTTCAACCAGACCCTTTCAGGGGCTGCACATGCTCTTGATACCGATTCAAGTTCCCCCTTCTCTTTGTTCTGAGTTGCATCAGTGTAGTAATCCCTGCCTCCCAATTTAATTCTGACTCCTAGGGAGAAGAAAATAGATTATTCTAAAATAAAGAGTTCAACCCTTCAACCGAGAATACCCTTTACAAAAATATGTTTTTGTTTGACTATTTGTTGACCCAAATCACAGCCTTGGTTATATGGTCCGAAGGAGTCCACAAAAAGGGTTTGGACTAATACCACTATTTGCTTTTGGTTACACACAGCAGAATTTGATTTGCGATGATAGGAATGTCAGCCTGATAATGCAACTGCAATTTCTCCAGCTATTTACCTTTAAATCTCAGTATTACACTTGCTACAGATCATGGATGAAAGTAAAATATTTGTACAGTGTGTGATTCAGTCGGGAGCAGACAGTCCTGCACCCAAGTGAGTGAGAAGTAGAGGGCGGGGTGCATGGTTGACCTCACCAGGACCCACGTTTTGTAGGAAGGAATCAAACTCAGTGTTGCGTGTGCCCTGTGGACGAGTCCTGGGTTAGGTCACTGTCCCAGTGACAGCGATTGACAAACACTGCTGGGCTGTGACATACTCCAAACCTCAGTTTCAGTGTGTTGGGGGGTCGGAGGCGGCTGAAAGGCTGAGTTTTTAATTCATCGCAGTTCCTCTGTGAGTTTCACATTGTCGGAGGCGCCAAATCCAGCAAGTAGTGTTCTTCAATCACTAGGATTCTTAGGTCCTTTTTAAATATGTCCCAACTCTTGACAAATGCCCCTTTCAAGCTCCAGCCTTCCTTTCATTTCTCTCTCCTGGGCTTGGCGACACATGGTTCCGAATGAAGGGCGTGAAACACCATGTGTGTCTGGGAAGAACGCTGCCTACCAGACTATGATCGTTGAAAACACTTGCAAAAAAAAAAAAAAAGCCCACTCTAATTTGCTCCAAGAAAAGCTCGTTTTTGTTGCTAATTTAATTTCAGTGAAAGGCCTTATGTCCGATGTGCCCCTGTAATTTCTATAAGATCTATTTATTCAACCCAGGAGGATTATCTGACTCTTATAAGCTAATCCCCTTGAAAAGTATGTCTCAGCACCATGAGGAAGCATGTGACGTTCTTTACATTATGAGTGTCTTGAGTTTGATCTGGAATAAATGAGGCAGGTGGCACTCTATCTCTCGGTCACCTATGCCTCAGTCCTTGCAGACACGGAAGCCATTCTAGGGAGGTTTGTAGTTCCTGAGATTTCTTTTTTATCATTAAAAATCAAACAGTAAATTTAATGTGATTGCCTAGTTGACATATAGAAATTGGTCACAACAAATTCAATCAATAAATGCTCATTGAGTTGCTACTGTGTGTCAGGCACTGTTGTAGATACCGAGGTGAGGATAAGAAAGCCCCATGACTCTGTCCTAGAGAGCTCACTTTCAGGTGTGGAAGACAGACATAAAACAGGTGAACAAAACAATCGATTACATATGCGATTAATGCTAAGAAGAGACATCAAACAGGGAAGAAAAACAGAGAGAATAGAGGGAGGTTAATATTTTAGGTCTTGTGGTCAAAGGTGGCCTCTCTGAAAAAACATTTGATGAGAAAATAGGATGAAGTGATAGGAAGTTATACGGGTGGAAGAGAGCTTAAGGCAAAAATAACAGCAAATGCAAAGGCCCTGAGGCAGACACTACAAGAAAGTCAGTGTGGGGAATGAGGTTGAAGAGCTAACCTGGAGCCAGCTCATGCAGGGCCTTTTCAGTATTGGTGAGGACTGGGGGCTTCTATTCCAGATGGGAAAGGCCAGTGGATGCTCAGCACAGGGAGAAATTTATATTCTAGGTCTTGTCATTTTTCTTCTATTCTTAGTTTTATATTGGTCGCTCCTTGAGTCAGATGCATTCCCACTATTTTCAGGTCCTGGCAAGCATCTGTCAATGACCCAGTTATTCCCATTCCTGGGTCATAAGACAAAAGAAAATAATTCTACTCACCCCGGGCAATGAAGATGGGAAAGCTGTTGCCAGGGGCAGCATGCTCTATCCTCAGGTGTGTTTGGACATTTGGTCAGCTATTTCCTTTTTTTTCTGTTTCTTTTCTGTTTCTTCAGAAATACTGTCTTGAGGGAAGAATTGGAAGAAGGTGCCAAGGAAAAATTTGATTTTCAAATGTTTTGTTTAAACCCATTACATGGGCAGTTCTCTTATTTCAAATAGACTTTATTTTTTATTAATAAACTGAATCTTTAGGTCAGTTTTAAATTCACAGAAAAATTGAGCAGAAAGTACAGAGTTTCCATATAACCCCTGCCCCACACATGAAAAAGCCCCCCCACTGTGGACATCTCTGCGCCACGTGGTGCGTTTGTTAAAACACATAAGCCTACACTGACCACTGTAAGCACTCAAAGTCAATAGCTTACCTCAGGGCTCACTCTTGGTGTGGCAGGTTCTGTAGGTATGGACAAATGTGTGCCCTGTACCCACCATTGTGTATCACATGGGTTACTTTCAAAGAACTGGAGTTAGTTCAGGTTCGGAAGCAACACAAAGCACTTACTGATACACCAAAGGCTATGAGAAAACAGATCAGGAATTTATTCCTTTTGGCCGGGATGGGAGGAAGAGGATTCTGGAAGGCTTCATGGAGGAAGTGGTATGTGCACTGGATCTTGAAGCTCAGTTAGAACTTAGATATGTAAAGAAGCAGGGCAGTGGCATCAGGCACATTCTTCGGTAGTTAGCAAGAACCGTCACTGAGGCTAGGGAGCAGGGGCAGAGGGTCCGAGAGTCTGTAGTGCAGGGGGACGGGGAGGCAGAGGCTGCAGAGCCAGCCCAGGTGGGAGGTGCACCAGCCAGGTTCAGTCGGTCACTGGGACCACTAGGAATGGTGTAGAACAGGTAATCACAGGAGCTCGTACAAGAGATGCCTGTTGCCCCTTCAGGGGCATCTGAAGTTGTAGGGCAGGTGATCAGGAGAAAAGGATGGACACAGAGTTGGGGAGGGCCCTCCAGGGCATCCTGGAAGCTGCCTCTGACTCTCCCTGAAACTGCAGCTGCCTTCTCTTAACTCTAAATTGGAAAGAGGCCTCTGTCTCAAGATACCTTACTCTCTCTTTAATATAGTACAATATACTGATTTTGATAGAATCAGACACATCCGCCAGCTGATTGTCAAATACTATACTCATCGTTTGCCATATAATGGTGCCCCCATGTATGTGACCCTTGTGTAGTTCAGAACCTGCCCAACCATGCACAGTGACCCTAACACACACACACTCCCACACACTCACACACTTCAAGGCTGATGATAATTCCTGACATACTCTAAGAGCCACCATGTTTTATTAGCACAACAGAAAACTGTGCTCTGTGTACTGAACTTCAGGCAGTTTGCTCAAGGCCATGGCTTCCTGGACCGCCAGCCACCTCAATGCATGATGAAGCGACAATGAACAACTCTTTGGTCTCCCCAGAACCTAAAAGGACAACATTGCTCCCAGCCTTGAGCTCAAAGCATCAAGAGACCTTGTTGAAATTCTAAACTGTTTGGGGGAGAGTGTTACAAAGGCATTGATTAATAAACCATTATACTTTAAACCTGGCTCCTCAGAGGGCCTGAGGGATCGGTGCCCAGGATGTGCGAGTTCGGATGAGGGAAGACAAGGACAGAGGGCAGTGGCCAGAATACCTGCTTTGCTGCAGGCAAGTACTGTGAGGACCAGGACATCGTCACAGGTGGGTAGAGAGATGGTGAAGAGAGACGTCTGCCCTTTAAACTTTTTGCCACCCTGGGCCTTGGCCAACATGTGCTCTGGATGGGTCTGTCACTGCAGAGGCCCTGACTCTTCCGGGTGGACTGGAAATGACAACAAGGATAGAAATAGGGATGGATGCCCAAAGAAAACGTCGGTGACCAAAGGGGGTCTGTTAACAACAAAACAGGGTAACCCTGGGCCAGCGCGTAGGGCAGGCTGGGCTCTGCAAGGGGACTCATGGGGGCTGGGTTGGGGGGAGATTTCAAGGACAGAGGCTGGAGTGGACAGGCATGTGACAGGAGGCCAAGACCAAAGACACGCACAAACCTGCGCAGCTTAGTCCCAGGAGATGGGTGGGCGTGAGGGGGTCCTCTGCACATGCTCGCTAGTGTCCCAGTTTTCAGGATGGGGACTGGCGGAGAAAAACAGAATGCAAGACGACTGCTGGTCCAGGACGAGAGGAAGAAGAGCAAACCACACCTCCCAGTCTTTCTCAGGAACCTCCGAAACCTCTGTGCTCAGGACGCAGACCCTGGTATGGGTCCCTAAATTCTGATTCAGCAGGTCGGGGGGGGGGGGAAGGATAGAATAAGTGCATTTTCAACCCTTACTCTAACCAGATTGATGCAGAAGGACCACCAGCCACACAGGATACACTTAAGAGTCCACGCTGTGACCAGAGAGGGGCACTGAGAAGCCTTGGGCTTCGTGGGAGGAGGGATGGTGGACAATACACACTTACCCCCATGGCTCTTGTACAAAACCAGGCCACTGCCCTGGCCCAGAATGTGCCCTCGGGTGCACCGTCACTTTGGAGATTCTGACACCCTGGCTAGAATGGAAGAATCTCCATGCACGACCACTCTGGCCGGGGTCAGGAGAGGGGTGACTCCCCTCTGCCTCCCTTCATCGGCCTGCGCCCCGCCTGGCTTCGGGACGCTCAGAGCTCCTCCAGCTAGGGTCCAAGTCCCTGGCGCCGCACCTGTGAAACCGAGGACGTTAGCACGGGGCACGTTTCGATCTTATTCTTTGCTTTCCTCGGCAAACCCCCTTCTAACTGCTTCAGAGGGAAAGAGTCGAGATGAAGGCACTTCGGAAGGACTTCCACAATAACTGTCACTCGTGGACTTAGAAAATGGATGCGCTTTTCCTGAGGATGAGACAGGCCGGAGTGTGACCTCTTAACTGCTGTCAACCGTTTCACGGGAGCCTGGAGGATCCTCCAACTCCAGCCAAGCCCCTTTCCAACCATCCGTAAAACCCTTGTCCCAGAAGTGGCCACTGCTGCCCCCACCACCGGGCAGGACAATTGCTTATGCACAAGGCGCTTTCTAGGAGACAGTGCCAACCAGCGCCCTATAGGGGTCCTACTTGCAAGTCCATGAACACAATTTCAATCAGTTTCTGCAGATGAAAATGTTAATAACTTTGCATTTTCTCCCTACATAGAAACACATACTCACCTCCTACAAACCCAGTGCACATTAGATCATGAAAACAAATAGAAAACCCCCGGCAATATATTTTATGATACATTCTACATCTTCACTGAAACTGTCATGGCAAGTTGGCACTTGCCTATGTACATCTAATAATTTTCTTTTTCAATTGCACAAGGAACCATCATCAAATGATTACTTTTTTACTTACAGAAGAGAGTCAAAACAGATTCTTTTTCAGGCTTAAACCAGAAGCATAATATTGGTCTGGAGTAAAGGCGGCTAGCACGTTTTTCCCCATGAGTGTCTGACGCAGTCACCTTCCTCTGGAGTCATCGATATTAAAAAGTCAGGATGGAAAAGACAGGCAGAGGTTAGGGAGGATGTATATTTGCAAGAGTCAAAGTATCTGTTGGAACAACGTAGTCTTCCTGTTAGACACATTCAGAACTGGTCTCCTGAGTTACTCTAAACCCATAATCTTTGGGACCAAGTTTTAACTTGGTTATAAACACGTATGAACTCATAGCGTCCAGAAAGGACCCACCCACACAGACAACACTATCATTTTTTCTTTTTCTCCTCCTAAATTAGCCCCACAAGCTGCCATTCCCCTTCTCCCCCAGGGCAATTCCCGTGTTCTCTGCTTCTCTCTGGGCTGATGGTGGATATTACCTGGCCTCTAAGAAATATTAGGCTTCCTTTAGGTCTCTGTTCAATGTTCCTCTACCTATTTGTCTGGTTAGCTTAGAGATGGGCATGCGCCTGGGATAAATGTAAACTCATTCTCACTCTCTCAGTGACCCCTGCCTAACTTCTTACTCTAACCCCAGCCCCACGCACTGAGGCTGGGTCATGGACAATCAGTTCTCTGAAGTCTGCTTTTCACGTGAGCTGCCTGGACGGAGTCTGGCACTCAGAACATCACACAGTATCCAGCTCCATAGCCCCCACCTTTAGGGCCCTGCCCAGAGCAGGTACTCCAGAAACATATAATGAAGAAATACGCAGAACTAGTCCAATTCTCAGTGGGAAGAAGAAACAACTTGCCACACACAAATAGTTGGTGGCAAAAGTGAAAACTGGCTAGTGTCCTTTCCAAACATCATTCTATCATATAGAGTGGAAACACTCTAAATTTAGTGACCTCCAAATACCTAAGAAAAGTGTTTATTCTCCAACTGTAAAATCTGTAAATAACTGGCCAGATGTCCTGCTTCTATATTCTTTTTAAAAAGTGTGGGTTGTTTTTCTCCTTTAAACAAAAGTATAATACAGTTTCTATTTTTTAAAAGAGAGAGAGAGAGAGAAACATCCAAAGATCAGAAAGAAAGTAAGAACATCAACTAAAATTTAGAATCCCAAAGAAATTCATTGTCAACACCTTGTGTATTCATACCCACTCAACATCAATATGTCTTTTTCTGGTTTTAAAAAAAATGCTTTTTAAAAACACAGCTGCAATCATACTGACTTTTTGGTATTTTGGGGTTTTCTTAAACTTTTTAAATCTTTTTCCCACAGTTGCTACAAATCTTTGTAAATAAAACTTGTAGGGCTGTGTATTTTTTCAAAAAATGGGTGTAAGAACAACAACAAAATATCTCCATGGTTCAATTTTAGATTACTTCCAAGATGTTCTTATTATCTCTTGGGTAAATACCTAGTAGGATCATTTGGCAGGTGAATAGTTTACATTTTTCAAAACTGTCCAACTGTTCTACACCTCACCATTTTACGTTCCCACCAGTATACTAGAGGTTCAGTTCCTCCACATCTTCACCAAAACTATCCTTTGTATGGTCACCCTTTTCATTTCAGTCATTGTAATAACTGTGTGTAGCGGTATCTCATCGTGGCTTTAAGTTGAACTTCCCTAATGTCTAAGCACATGCAGCATCTTTTCATATGCTTATTTGCCATTCTTTTCCTCCCCTGATAAAATGTCTTTTCACATCTCTTGCCCATTAAAAGAATGTTTTTCTTATTACTGAATTTTAAGAGTTCTTTATATATTATGTATACAAGTACTTCATCAGACATGACTTGCAAATGTTTTCTTCCAATCTGGGGCTTTTTTCATTTCTTTTCTTGGCAACTTTTGAACACCCATTGTTTGTTTGTTTTTTTAATTGATGAAGTCTCAGTTTATCAATTGGTTCCTCTATGAATGGTACTTTTGGTATTGTATCTAAGCATTTTTTTTTAAGTTTTCTTCCCAAAGTTTTAGGATTTACATTTCATTGAAGATAGACCTCCATTGGTTCTGGCCCATGTGTCAAAAAGATAATCTCTGTGCCCCTGAATTATCTTCGCACTTTTGTTGAAAATCAGTTGTCAAGCCTGACCAGGCGGTGGCGCAGTGGAGGGAGCGTTGGACTGGGATGCGGAGGACCCTGGTTCAAGACCCCGAGGTAGCCAGCTTGAGAGTGGGCCCATCTGGCTTGAGCAAAAGCTCGCCAGCTTGGACCCAAGGTCGCTGGCTCCAGCAAGGGGTTGCTCAGTCTGCTGAAGGGCCGCGGTCAAGGCACATATGAGAAAGCAATCAATGAACAACTAAGGTGTTGCAAAGAAAAACTGATGATTGATGCTTCTCATCTCTCTCTGTTCCTGGTTCCTGTCTGGCTGTCCCTATCTATCCCTCTCTCTGTCTCTGAAAAAAAAAAAAAGGAAGGAAGGAAGGAAGGAAGGAAGGGAAGGGAAGGGAAGGGAAGGGAAGGGAAGGGAAGGGAAGGGAAGGGAAGGGAAGGGAAGGGAAGGAAAGGAAAATCAGTTGTCAATATATGTGTACGCCTATGTCTGGACCGCCGTCTATTCCATTGAGCGCTTTGTCTTGTCCCTATGCCAATACCACAGTGTCTTAAGTGCTGTAATTTTGTAACATGTCTTTAAGTCAGGCAGTGTTAGTCTTCCAAAATTGTTCATTTTGATATATGTTTTGGCTATTCCAGGTCCTTTGTATTTTTATATAAATTGAATCAATTCCTACAAAATAAATTGATCAATTAGAATAAATTGATCAATTTAGAATAAATTGATCAATTTCTACAAAAAAGCCTCTGGGATTTTGATTAGGATCACATTGAATTTATTGAGCACTTAAGGAAACAACTTACAATGTAAGTTATTGACACTGTTTGACTAATGAGCAAAGGATATCCATTGGTCTGTTTTCTTTAATACTGTACATTTCAGCCATGTTGTTATAGTTTTAAAGCCTTTATAGTTGACAGGTCTTTCATATCTCTAGCCAGACCTATATCTAAGTTTTTCATGTTATATAATGCTATTGTAAATAGTATTGTTTTTATAATTGTAATTCCTATATAATGTCTGTCTGTGTGTGTGTGTGTGTGTGTGTGTGTGTGTGTGTGTGTAAATTGATTTTTGCATATTGATGTTGTACCCTGCCAGCAAACTAAGCTCACTGGTTCTTGTAATGTTTTGATAAATTTCATCTGATTTTCTACTTGGATGATCATGTTAACTGCAAATAAAGACAATTTTACTTCTTTAAAATCTGAATGACTTTTATTTCTTAGTTTGACTTTGGAGAAATTTCAGTAAAGGTTGCATAGAGAGTGGTCATTCCCGTCTTGTTCCTGCTCTTAGAGGGAAAGAAGGCAGTCGTTCGCCACAAAGTAAATTGTTAGCTGTAGGTTTTCAGTGGATCCGTTTTTATCACCTTAAGGAAGTTCTCTTTTATTTCTACTTTACTGAGAATTTTTAAGAGGCATGGTTGTTGAATTTCTCAAATGCTTTTACTTTGTGTTGTGATCATCCCATCATTTTTCTTTTGTGCTTATTCATGTTGGAACCGGAAAAATCTACAAACGCAGTGTCAGCTGCCTGCAGTGAAGGAAGTCATAATTGTGACAGGTGCTGGCGCAAAAGGGAAGAGGTTCGTTCAGGTCCCGCGACCTGGGAGGAGGGTGGACTCCTGTCTCAAGGGCTATCCGCCCTTCCCGCTCAAGCCTGTGGATTTTATAGGGATAGGCAGGGGAGGGCTCTTTCCCATCCATTCAGCTTTCTGGGTTTGGGCACAGTCTGTAAGAACCTCCCCTGAGCCATCTTGGTCCATGGGGAAGACTCCCCTGTGCTCCCTGTTTATGGTAACAATGTGAAACTGTTTTCTGGTTTCCCATTTGATTCCTTTTTAACCATTTGTCCACTGAGAAACATGTTATGTAGTTTCTAAATATTTAGTGATTCTCCAGATACCTTCCTGTTACTGTTTTCTAATTCAATTCCATTTTGGTCAAAAAACAAATTTTGTGTAACTTATATCCTTTTATATTTATTCAGCATATTTTCTGATGATGAATAATATGTCCTTAGTAAATGTCCTTAATCTGCTCTTGTTGGATGGGGTGCTCCATAGTGCCAGTCAGAACAAAGTGGTTGATATTGTTTCAATCTCCTATGTCCTTAGTGATTTCCCGTTTGCCTCTCTGACCAATTATTAGCAGAGTGGCATTCAAATCATTGTGGATTTTTCAGTTTCTCCCTGCAGTCTCGTCACTTTTGCTCACGCAATTTGAAGCTCCGTGATTAGGTACGTAAATATTGAGGATCCGTAGGTCCTTTAACGAAGTGACCCATTTCATTATAAAATGACCTTCTTTATTTTTCATCATATTCTTTACTCTGAAATCTGCTTTATCTGCTATTGATAGAATCACTCCAATTTTCTTTTGATTAATGTTAGCATAGCATAACTTTTACATCCCCTTTTAACCTGTGTGTGTGTGTGTGTGTGTGTGTCTGTGTGTCTGTGTGTGTGTGGGGGGGTGTTTCTTGTAGGTGGAACTTCCAATCTGACAGTCTCTGCTTTGAATTGGAGTGCTTACTTCATTTCCACTTAGTGTACTTACTGTGCTCACTGAGATAGCTGTACAGCTCCCATCTTGCTGCTTGTTTTCTTTCTATCCCTTCTGCTCCTTGGTCCCTTCAGTTCCCCTCTTTCTTGTCTGCCTTCTTTCAGGTTAACAGTTTTTGTTGTTGTTGTTTCATTTTATCTCCTTTGTAGACTTGTTACCCCTAACTGATGCATTTGGCGGTTTGGTTGGGGTTTACAATACTGATCTTTCATTTATTGTCATTTTCCTGGAAGGGAGATTATACTACTTCTTTATGTTATTAGATCTTTTCAATAATTTGATTCCTTTTCTTTCTTCCCAGGCTTTGACTATTGTCCGACGTTTTACTTTTACATCTGTCACAAATCCTATACTACGTTGTCATTATTTGTGCTTAAATAGGTCATTATTGTTTAAAGAGACTTAAATACCACCCCCCCAAAAAAAACATATTTAACCATCTATTTCTCTTGTTCATATTCCTCTGTGAAGACCCATCTTCCCCACTGAGATGATTTTCCTTCTCCCTGGAGAAATAAAATTAAGATTTCTTTATGTAGCAAATGTCTGCTGCTGGTGAACTCTTTTCATATCTGTGTATCTGACAAAGGCCTTTCACCTTGGTGAAAGATATTTTTAGAGCACAGAACTCTAGGTTGACAGATGTTTTTCTTTCAGTTCCATAAAAGTGTTGCACTACTGTCTTCTCACATTGTTTCTGACAAGAGATCTGCAATAATTTATGTCTTTATTCCTCGGTATAGAATGGGATTCTTTTTCTCTAGCTACTTTTAAGATTTACTCCTTTAAATGTTTTTTGTTTTGCTTTGATTTGACTTTTGAGCGATTGGATCATGATGTGCCTTGGTGCAGTGTCCTTTATGCTGCATGTGTTTGAGTTTTGTTGAGCTTCTTGGATCTTTGGGTTTATGAAACTGGGATATTTTTCAAACATTTTTTCTTCAATTATTTTTTGTCCCCCACCTTTGAGGATGTCAACTTTAGTTATATTAAGCTCTAAAGTTTTCCCACAGCTCACAACTGCTTTCTTCATTTAAAGAAAACAAACAATTAATAAAAAATGTTTCCTTTTATGCTTTATTTTGAAAAGTTCAATTGCTATGCCTTCAAGTTCACTGATCCTTTCTTTTGCAAGTCCTAATCTATTGTTAATCTCATCCAAAGTATTTTTATCTCATACATAGTAGTTTACTTCTTCAGGACTTCAGTCTGAGTCCTTTTTAAAAATAATGTCCCTGTACAACTCAACTTCACTTTTTAAATGTATAGAATACATATAATCATTTTGATATTCTTGTCTTCTAATTCTAACATTTATGTCAATCCTCTGGATTGGTTTTTATTGATTGATTATATTTTTCTTTTCAGGTCACGTGTTCCTGGTTCTTTGCATGCATGGCCAGACTCTATACATTTCACCTAATTTGTGCTTGATATTTTTATACTCCTGTAAATATTCTTGAGCTTTGTTCAGTGGCACAATTAAGTTACTTACAAATGCTTTGGCCCTTTTGTATCTTGCTTTTAAGATTTGTTAGGTGAGACCAGACGAGTACGCAACCTAGAAATATTTATTTCCCGCTGATGCTGCATGACCCTCTAGTGCATTCTGTCCAATGCCTTGGAAATCACCGAGTTTTCCCAGTACAACTAGTGAAAATGGGCAAATGGGCACATTACCCAATCCTGCATACATGCTGGTCACTATCACCTTTAATCCTTCCAGCTGTTTTTTTCCTCTGGATTTGATCGTATTTTTCCACACACCTACAATGATCACTAATCAGCTAAATACTTGCAAGAGACCCTCTGCAGATTTCTGGAATTCTTGGAGGTTGCTCTCTCTTCTTTGACATTCTGTACTATGAACTTTATAGTTCCTTTGGTTTCCCGAGATTCTGAGCTCCAGCTATTTAACTCAGGAGTGCACGAGATTCTGCTAAGATGCCTCTCCTTGCACCACAGCCTGGAAACTCTCTCTAAGGAGTAAACTGGAGCAATCATGGGGCTCAATCTGTCAGTCAACCTGTCTCTCAGGAATCATTGCTTTATATGGGCTGATATACAGTGTTTTGGAAACTGTTGTTTAATATATTTTGTTGGTTTCTTTGGTTGCTTCAAGAAAGTAATTTAGTCCCTCTTATTCCATCTCGACTGCAAGAGAAAGTCCCTTCTCTATACCCTTATAAAGAAATAGCTTTCATTCATATATACTTTAGAGTCAAGGTCTGTTGCTTGCAATTAATAAACTGCCCGATGCATTCCATTTGAATACATTGCTCTCTAAGTGCAGAATTAGACATCCCATCTTTTCTTGCTTTAAATGTTCCTCTTTTCCCCCCTCCTCCATCTCTTCAAGCTGCCTATTAAGATCCTGTTATCTGTGGCAGCTGCCTCCACCTCTCTGGTGACTTACAGACTGGAATAAATGACTTCTACCCTCTGCCCTTCAACCACACCTGCCTTCAGCTCACTAATTATGATCCATCTTTCAGAGTTCTGTTCAAATGCCAGCTTCTCAGAGTGTACCTTCCCTAACACTTAGATTGAATTGGGCCTCCTTCGATAAATATACCTACATCCTTTCCTCCTTATCTTTTTTATTCCTTCCACATCATTGTAATAATTTATTTCTAAAATTCTGTATCCACCATTCCATTGTAGCTCCAGGAAGGCAGGGACTCTGTCCTGTTATTTTCTTCATCCCCTTTGTAGTGGCACCCACAGTGAGTACTTAGTAAATATTTGTTACATGAATGAATGAAGAGAGGAATGAATCATTCACTTATATGATGATGAAATGGGGTCTTCTGAACTGACTGAGCACTCACATGGCCCTGCATAAATATTCTTTCTATCTTCACAGTTTTATCATTCAAAAATGTTATCAACTTAAATTGAAAGGAGGTTGAGATTCCTTCATTGGGAAGTGGCAGACAATTTACTCACTAAGTGTGATTCCTGAAACGACAACCCACAGGAAATCAGTCTTGTTTCTCTAGAGGGGGAAAGGACACAATGTCTTAAGTCAGACCTGGAAGGAAACTTGAAAAATCATTGAGTTCAACACAGATAACAGTGTGGTGATTACCAGAAGGAAAGAGGGTAAGGGAAGGTAGGAGAGAGTAAAGGGGAGGAGAAATGGTGATGAAGGAGACTTGACTTAGGGTGGTGAATATACAATACAATACACAGATGATGTATTCTAGAATTGTACATCTAAAACCTATATCATTTTATTAAACAATGTCACCCCAATAAACTTAATTAAAAGAAGAAATGAATGAGTTTACCCTTTTCTTTCTACAAAGAGAAAACAAGAACTTGCTAAAATCACTGGGCTATTTGGTGGCAAAAGCTGGACTAGAAAATAAAACTCCTGATTCCCTATGCCCTGCTCTCTCCAGCCCCTAATGGCCACACTGCCCTCCATCCCACCCCCATGTGAACGAGGGCCTGGGGAAATGAAAAATCACCAACAATTACTGATTACAATGGTGCCACTCATTTGCTAGGCTTGGTTTTCCGCAGGAGAAAACTGTAGCCATGCACATTATCCATACAGGAGAGAATTTCCTTATAAATCTATGAAACTGGAACTCTGAAACATCAAAACATTAATAATAGTAATGGCCATGAGCAAATATTTATATGTGCAACCATCTGCAGGTACAAGCTGAAGCTAAATCATTTTACAAGTAGCAATGTGTTCTATTTTATATGTAAATATACATAATATTTATATACATAAATATAATAAATCCCACTGCTACTTTTAAAACAGTGTGTTTTAAAAGTATATATATACACACACACATACATATACACATATGTGTTAAATACAACATATATCTGTGTACGTATCTCAATTTATATATATATATACGTATATATATATATATACGTATATATATACATATATATATACATATATATATATATATATATATATATATATATATGAATTCAGGATGTATATTCTGAATTCATATTAATTGGGTCATCCAAACCACCACCTACACCTGCAGGGAAAGTACTGTAACATAGCACGCTGCCCCAAACCAACATAATTCCCAGTTTTTACCTTACCCTAGGATTGCTTTTGCTAGCCAGTTATTTTCAGCTAAAGTGCTATTGCTCTCCTTTAATAATAACCTAAGTAATCATTTCTTTAACATAAAGTGCTAGACCTTAATGAGCTGATTAAATGGTAGACGCACCTTTGGCGTCTTTCCATGCCTCTGCCTTCTCCTAAGTCTTTTTTGCTTTTCCAATTCATAGTGAATGTATTATCTAGAATGTCAGTCCAATAAAGGTCACCACAGAACAAGGAAAAAAGATCAGCTTTTTTTTTCTCTATACCATTGGTCTCTGAGCACAGTGAGACTATTTAGAACCTTCTTTCTGAGGGACGGGTCATGTGGTCCAGGCTACTCATTGGCTATGAACTTGTTCCTGACAAATGGGTCTAGGAATAGTCTATCTGAGCAAACAATCACCCATCTACTAGGTCATCACCAGTAAAGCTCTGAGCCTGACAATGGTGCTGGTCAGGGCTGCCACGCTCTGGACCATGGAAAACTGACATAAGCAGAGGTTGAAATGAGCCTAAGCAATTAGACATCTCTCTAAAAATGTCTTTTTTTCCTCCATGACACCAGCCATCCGTAGCAAGTGATAGATTTTTGTTTCTTATCTTTACATCCGAACTCCTTGTTCACATTTTTATTCCTGGACCATTAAAAAAAATTGGGTGTGTGTGGGGGGGAGACTTTACAGTTTCTCTGTGTTATGGATTGGATGCTTGTGACTTTCCAAAATTTATGTTAAAACTGTATCCCTCTAATGTAATGATTCTAGGAGATGGGGTGTTTGGAAGATTATTTGGTCATGAGGGTGAAACCCTTGTGAATGAAATTAGTGTCTTATAAAAGTGACACAGTGAGCCTGACCAGGCGGTGGTGCAGTGGATAGAGCGTCGGACTGGATGCGGAAGACCCAGGTTCAAGACCCCGGCTCGCCAGCTTGAGCACGGGCCCATCTGGCTTGAGCAAAAGCTTACCAGCTTGGACCCAAGGTTGCTGGCTCCAGCAAGGGAGTGCTCGGTCTGCTGTAGGCCCGGGATCAAGACACATGTGAGAAAGCAATCAATGAACAACTAAGGTGTCGCAAGGGCAACGAGAAACTAATGATTGATGCTTCTCACCTCTCTCCCTTCCTGACTGTCTGTTCCTATCTATCCCTCTCTCTGACTCTATGTCCTTGGAAAAATAAATAAATAAATAATAAAAAAGTGACACAGTGAGAAAACAGTCATCTATGAACCGGGGAAACAGGCTCTCTCCAGACAATGAATCTGCCAGCACCTTGATCTTAAACTGCCCAGCCTCTGGCACTGTGAGAAAAGAAATGTTGTTTAACCCATCCAGTTTGTGGTATTTTTTGTTATAGCAGTCTGGACAGACTAAGGCATGCTACAAATAGCTTTCTGGAGAGTAAAAGTTTATGCTCAGAGTATCAGATAAAAGCTCAGTGCTGAAAGCATTCCTACGCAGGTGGGAAACCTCATTTTGTCATGTACTAAGCTGCTTGAAACTGGGCAAGTCACATGGTTTCTCCAAGCCTCAGCCTATTCGTTTGTAAATAAAGATACTGATACTGACCCTCTGGGCAGAAATAAATTACACTTGACAAAGTATGTAAGACTCTTGGCACATTGCCTGACCAGGCGGTGGCACAGTGGATAGAGTGTCGGACTGGGATGCGGAGGACCCAGGTTCGAGACTCCGAAGTCACCAGCTTGAGCGCGGGCCCATCTGGCTTGAGCAAAAGCTCGTCAGCTTGTACCCAAGGTCGCTGGCACCAGCAAGGGGTAGCTCGGTCTGCTGAAGGCCCATGGTCAAGGCATATGTGAGAAAGCAATCAATGAACAACTAAGGTGTTGCGACGGCAACGAAAAACTAACGATTGATGCTTCTCCCCTCTCTCCGTTCCTTCTGTCTGTCCCTATCTATCCCTCTCTCTGACTCTCTCTCTGTCCCTGTAAAAAAAAAAAAATACTCTTGGCACCAAGTCTGGCACAAGGTAAGTGCCATCATTGTGCAAAGTAGGTGCTCAGTATGTGTTTTTGGTTGCAGTTAAATTCAGCTAATGTAATTTTATATTCTTCATTTAGTAAACAGAACTCTAAGATACCATTTAACCTAATCTTCAATCCTTCCATGTAAGTTTTAGGTTAGTTAACCTCGCTCAAGGTGGTTCTTTGTTATACCATCATGTTAGAGATTGGTTATTGTTTTTACAGTATGCTCAGATTTTGTAGGAAAGCAAACAAACAAACAAACAGAAGTGAAGGAGGGAATGCACACACTCCTTCCCAGGCATTCATGGAGTCAACCTGGAAAGTCAATGAGATGACAGATGTTCAAGACAGATGCCCAAATATCCACTCCATAGTCAGGCTTAATGAACTAACACAAGAAGAACAATTAGAGAATTCATTAATTATACTCTAGGTTCAATTCCATTGTTAGCACTAATCCTTTATTTGGGCTAATGACTTCAGCTTTTCTGATAATAATTTGTGCTCATCAGTGAATAATGTCCTCAAATTTTCATAAATTGTGTGAAATTCACATTACCACGTATAGCTTTGTAGTTCCCCCCAAATCCTGAAGTATTTCTAAAGGCCCATAAAATACTTCAAGATAACATAAATTAAGAGAAAAGGAGAAGTAAGAATATAACATGGAGCAAGGAGTGAAGGTAGTACAAAAATTTATAAGACTATAAAGTCTTCCTCACTTGTAGCAGGTCCCATTCTTAGAAGTAGAGGCATTGAAAAGCGCTCAACCAGGATTTTCATTCATTAACACTTAATAGACTTTTGTTTAGTTAAACATTCACCATAGTAAATACACTAGAATTCCATAGTTTACTACTTGTGGGTATACTACTTATATTACTTAACAGTCTATTACAGAAACCCAAACAGAAATTCCTTCAGTGAATGAAACAATTTTTTTAAATGCATTTTTGGTCATTTTATGTACTCTGGCCAGCTTCTGAGAGGAAGGTAATGAGATTCTGAGCTCTTAACCTTTAAGGTGCTCAGCCTTGCCCTTGAACTAATACATATGTGCTCATTTGCATATTCTTTTTCCCTCCCTCCTGTGCAAGCCCCACTCTGACACAAGAAGCCTCCTTGCTAGGCACTGAAACTGTTTCAAGATGTTTCAAACTGAGAAATAGCCACCTGCATGCATTCTGGTTAAGATTTGAAGTTACCCTACTGCTCAAGTTTTCCTGAGGAAAGTTCAAAAGGTGTTTATCTGAATCATTCATGCTTTTGTTATCCTTGACCTAAAGCAATCTGGTGAGTTTTTTGGTTTTTTGTGTGTTTTTTGGTGGGTGGGAGTCAAACATTTTACTTGAAAATTTTATATATATATATATGCTGCAATATTTCAATAATTATTTGGATTTTTTCATTACATTATAAAACTGTACTTTATACTACTTTTGAATTCTGACATATAAAGTATTATAAAATAAGTAATTAATGACAAAATCGGTTGTTTGATCAAAAAGGAGATTAATAGACAAAAATACAATTTCATAATTTTATCGCATGCAGGTATTCAATTTCATTTGCTTACATAAGCTAAGGTAGCAAACGATCCAGCTTACTGTTTCTTCTAACCTTGTGCGAAATGCCTAAGCTAGAAAACAATTCCAGTAGCAGAATTTTAGTTGCATCGACCCAGACAGAAACCTACTTTGGGATTTTCGGGCCAGAAAATGCACGGCGCAGAAAGATACGCCTTTATCTGCTGTTCAGTGAGAACTGTGTGAATCGGTATTCACAGAGCTGCTGAAGGAAACAAACAAACAAAAAAACCACTTATATAGTGTGGGCTATTTCACCTTTGCAAGCTGGGACCCATTAAGTAATGGCTCCCCACCCCTCCACCCCCCTTTCGGTGAAACACATCCTGAACATTGGGCCCATGTTTTCAAGAAGAATGTGCCCCACTGCCCCTTGGAAACCCCACTGCCTTTCCTTGGTTCAGTTAGTTAATGACGGTCCATTTTGGCTCCAACATCCAATTCCCTTTCATCAATCATGTCTTCCAAGACTGTCAGTTTCAGAGCAATGATTACCGAGCCTGTCCACGTAGACAACCACAGACGTTCTTCGCGAAAGACCCAGGACCACTTCGCCATGTAAGATTTCCTAGGGACCCACTTGCTCCTCTGCCTTCCAAATGAAAAGAATGACTTATGTGAGAGAGGGAGACCCCACCAGAAAAAGGTATGCTGGCGACTCAAGTGTTAATCTAGAAATTCTTATTTTGTTTTGGAAAAGGCCATTGTATTAAGGTGGTTATTTTATACAATGCAAACATGGGGGATACAAAACACTGTCAACCATGAAAAGATTTAATTTGGAATCACAACACACAGGGTGTTTTTCCACTTTAAATTCTTCTTCAATCATATTTGTTATAAATATTCAATAGAAATGCAGTTTTCCAGGACCAAAATGGTCTTTAATGAAGCAAGCCATGTGTGGCTTTTCAGGCTAGCATTTTCATGCTTGGTTAGTTGTTAGGATGCGTGTGCTCTTTTCCCAAAAACTAATCTTTGTGACTCTGCTTTGGTCTCTGAAAAGCAACTTATTCTCTGGAGCCTTTCGGAATCATCCACACATTGCGCTTCTGTAGACATCAAATGCATGAAGCATTTGGATGCACTTTAAGGCAAAGGCAGACCTTCTGTGTGGACGTGGCCACCCGTCCATATGTCATTACAATTAATTCAGCCCACGGTAAGTAAGCACTTGCCTGGAAGCTGCCAATTTCAGCTCCAGCTCTGCCCCTTGTAAAACTTGCTGTTGAACTTTGAGTAAGTTATTTTCCCACACAAGGCCTAAGGAGTCTGGTTTTTAAAATGTGGAAATTGGGCTGAATAAGCGATTATCAGGATACTACCAGTAGGCCAAATCCTTTCTACTACCTGCTTGTGTAAATAAAGTTTTATTGAAACACAACCATGCCCATTAGTTTACTATTGGCTGTGGCTTCAAGGGGCAGAGTTGAGTAGTCATGACAGAGGCCATCTGGCCCACAAAAACTAAAATCTTTACTATCTGTCCATTAAGAAAGTTTGCCAACCTTAGACAATTTGAAGGGTCCGTTTCAATTTTAGAATTCTTACATAGTCTATAAAACACCTAATTTTTATATATTAATCGTTTTAATCCCCATATCATTATTGAGCTTCTCCTATCAAGTATGTCTCATACTGCTTCAAAAGGTATGTATGATTCATGAACCAAACTTTGTAATAGTTTCTTTTTCTTACAGGATTTAAATTATATTAACGGCTCTTGGAAATAACCACGGCAGTATTTTGGGGAAATGTCTTATGATTTGATTATCATTGGTAAATAGAGCATGTCTTTCTTTGTCTACTAAAATTGTTCAAGACATTAAAAAAAAAAAAACTGTATGGCACAGTAGACTTCTTGCATTAAGACATCATTTTAACAGATTGTTAATTTTAGTAATATAATTTGACATCTTAACATAAGCTGAGAACGATCTTCCTCAAAACCTTTGATAATATGATTCATTGTCAAATGTTTGTTTTGCCTATCTGGCACTCATTAATTAATTCTTTTTAATATAGCTTGGATTTACTGATTTTGAGAAAGAGAATTATTCTTATTGATGTTGTTAAAATATCCAGGTGGCTTGAATTTCACCAACTAGATAGTTTAATCTAGCACATTTGTGTAGCCCTAATGAAATCTTCACTAACAGATGTGAGACGCGTGCTATTGGAGCTAATGTTTGTGTCTGTATAATAATTAAATTAGCTCAATAAGGAAAATAAAGGGAACAATAATGACCAACATTTTCCCCTAAACTTATATTCTAGTCTTTAAAACCTTTCCCCTCTATACAGTCTTTTAGTAATGAAACACAAATTGAGAATTTTTCCTTGGAAGGCATTTATTGTTTTTGAAAATGAGTCATGTACTAAATTGCTTATAATCAAATAATCAAGTAGCACTTCTTTTACCCAAAAAAGCAAAACTGATAACTAAGCCAAAATTCAAATTTAAGGTTTCTCGACAAATTCATTCTGAAGAATGAAATAATCCTTTCTTTTGGCCAAGAGTGTAGAAAGCTTTTTTTTTTTTTTTTAAGTATTATCTCTTCAGAGTATTTTCTAATGGATAGGAAATGCCTTTCTTGGGTTGAATGATTATTTCCATATATAATTAGTTCCTGCTTGCGACAGTGCTGCTCTAATGTCATGGCTCAATGAATTGGCTTTATAATTCATTAATCATAGCTTCCGTTGAGCTCTTGGCTCCAGGTGACAGTGCCCACTACAGGCCAAATAACTTCTCACTTGAAGGCAATCTGTACAAATACGAAAGGTTAGAATTCTCGCGTTCACCAAAGAATGGAAAAGTGTTCAAAAAGCCAAGATAAGGCATTTTATGGAAGGCAAGTTCATGAAAGAAAGGTGGCTGATAGGTGACAACAGATGGCTTTCTAAGGAGGCCCCCGCACAGCTGCAGATCAGAACGCACTGGACGGTGCTCCGTGTGAACGTGGAGACAATGCCGCCTCTGTTCCCGGCCCACTGCGCCCTGACCTTGCTGCAGGCGAAGTGGTGTCACAGCTGCGCTTGCTGGATGGTCAGTGGCGGTGGAAACGGCCCAGTGTGGTCCTCCCAGGACTCAGCCCTTCTCACCCCACCCGTGTGCCTGCAGGTGTGGCGACCTTTATTTGTGTATTCTACTGTATTTATTTATTTGCCTGGCTAATCAGCTCTTAGGATCACATTCCCAAGCTAGATGTATCCCTTCTTTGTCCCTTTGTGAAAGAAAGAAAGAAAGAAAGAAAGAAAGAAAGAAAGAAAGAAAGAAAGAAGAAAGGGAGAAAGAGAAAGAAAGAAAGAAAGAAAGAAAGAAAGAAAGAAAGAAAGAAAGAAAGAAAGAAAGAAAGAAAGAAAGAAAGAAAGAAAGAAGAAAGAAAAAAGAGAGAAAGAAATATGAAACAAAGAAATATCTTTTTAATTTTCTTTGCTTTCTCCAACAAATTGTCTTACTTTAAGCCCTCTTAGACAATGAATAGAGATATGATTTGACAATCAGAAAGTATTCAAGAGTCCTGTTGAATGCACTGTGGGCAAAGTGTCCGTTGCAGTATACAAATAAAAGATGCTCTTAGTTTAATACGATTTTTTTAAAAGTTCCAAGACAAGACTGTGATTACTTTTTCTTTTGTGAGGAGGCCTGGGATTTCTTTAGCTTGATTAGAAAATCTGGAGAAATTGAATGCACTTATTATTTAAAGTTGAATCAGAAATAATGTGTTTTCTGTTTCATGCAGAAATGTATCTGCCAGTTAGTTTATTCCAATAATAAATGTGACAATAATAAAAGTTCATTCAATTCTGTGACTGGGCACCTAGTGGGCCAGCCCCACCCTAATGCTTTACTGATCTCATGTAATTCACTTAATGAAGACGGAAGAAAGAGCTCCCATTGACCAGAGAAGGAAACTGAGGCTTCAAGAAGAACCTGCCCAAGTGCACAGCAGGTGGAGGGACTGCCCTTGGGTTGCTGGGAGGGTTTCTCCAGGGCACTTAGTTACGGGTTCGTGGCTCACTGTCCACACTCATAGAACCCGTTCCTGCAAAGCACACGCACTCAGGCAAGCACATCTTCTGAGCATTAAATGTACCTTTGGAATGAGATTATGGGATGTCCATCAAATCGCTGGCATATGCTCTAATGGGCCTGCTGTACAAACTTAAACAGGAGTATTTCTTCAATCTGAACTATTTATTGTAACTAATTTACCTAAAATACACAAATGAACTCTTTGAATGGAAGAGGAGCCGCTGGTTTACAGAATTGCCAACATGTAGGGCAGAATGGAGTATTTTGAAGATGACTGAAATATTGAAGGTATTGTAAAACAAATGAGTGGAACATCTGGAGAAATTTGAATAAGGTCTGTATATAGTGCTATAGCAGTGCTACGTGCCTGACTTTGGTTACTGTACTGTGGCTATGTAAGAGAATGTCTTTATATGAGGTAAATAAACATGAAAGTATGTAGGGGCAAAAAGACATCATACCTACAATTTATTCTCAAATGGTTCAGAAAAACAGATCTATCTCCATCTATCTATCAATCCATCCTTCTGCCCATGCATCCATCTACTCATTCATCTATTGAGAACAATAAAACAGCTGTGGCCCAATGTGAACATTTTGGCAATTGGGTTGAGGGATATAGAAAACTCTTTGTCCCATTTTTGCAGCTTTTCCCTTTATCTGAAGTTACTTCAAAATTTAAAATGTAATTTAAAAAATGAAGCTTAAAATAAGTAAGCCTCTAGATCAGCCATGCAATTCTGGGGGGCACAGTGCCAGGGGTGTAGGTCAAATGCTGGTGTTCTCTGAGACTGATCGCTGTGGGAAAACACTATTATCCACAGGTGTGGAGCTTAGCTTCTTAAAACCAAAACAACCATCAAGTCCTGAGAGCTAAAATAAGATTGCTTCCCAGGTATTTATTTGACTGGCCACCAGAAAATGTGTTTCACCAAACAATGTGTACCAACAATTAAGAAGTGCCCTATTGCAGATGAAATGCTCCAAGTGTAATCACATATATCAACAGTCTCCCTTTTAGACAAATGTTTCTGTGTGCTGAAGTTTCAATGATCAATACCAAATATTAAAATATTCCAGGAAACGTAGAAGGTGCACAAACACCGTGGTTAAGATTAAGAAGCACCTTTGTGAAAGTATATCTTACACCAAGGGGAGGTGACATGGAAAGTACCTTCAGAACTAAACTAAGAACATAGGAGAACCATACAATTTAAAAACAGGTGAGAATATGTGTCTGAAGGAAGCAATAGTCAACCTACTGTATTGCCCCATGTATAAGACACTCCCATGTGTAAGACACACCTTAATTTTAGGGCCTGAAATTTGATTTAAAAAAAATGTATTACAACCTGACCTGTGGTGGTACAGTGGATAAAGCATCAACCTGGGAACACTGAGGTCGCCAGTTCAAAACCCTGCACTGGTCTGGTCAAGGCACATATGGGAGTTGATGCTTCTAGCTCCTCCCCCTTTCTTTCCTTCTCTCTCTCTCTCTCTCTCTCTCACTCTGTGTCTCCTCTCTAAAATGAATAAAATAAAAAATTTAAAAAAATGTATTACATAAAGTTATTAAACTCAAGTTTTATTCATCATAAAACTCATACAACTCCTCATCACTGTCAAAACTCCCATCCATTGGCTTGTCCTCATCTGTGTCTGATGAGAACCACTGTCTTCATATATTTCCTAGTCCTCAGTTCCATCTATGGCACTGTAAAAGACACACCCAGTTTTTAGACCCCAAATTTTTCCGAAAAGAGTGTATCTTATACTTGGGGAAATACAGTACATTTCAATTCTTAACGTATTGGGCACTTAACGTGTTTTCATGTTGCCCTCTGTGTTTGACATGAGATTTTTCAGTAGCAACTGTATAAATTTGAAAGAATGAATGGGGATTTAAATGTCAAAGTGTTACAGATAGCGTTGGCATCCTCCAGTCTCTTCTGACTTCGCTGGGACATTAAAAACTTGATATTTAGGGACTAGAAAAACCTGGGACTTAGTTGCTCGACCCAAAGCCCTTTCTAGTCCTGGATCTGGGACATATACAAAGTCACAAAACTGCTGCCCTTCTCTGGTCCTCAGTTTTCCCATCTAAACACTGTAGGTTAGTGTACATGATATTTATGGTGAAATGTGGCTATCACACTCTGACCTGCAACACCTTATGCGCTTACCTTGTTAGAGAGGAACATCAGATTATGCTAGAAGGAAATTTTATTGCATTTAATACTCCAGAAAAGTGCTAGGCTACCAGCTAGAACTCAGAGGTCTTTGGGTTACGTGAACAGTGTTAATGAGAACTTCCTTTTTAAAAAGAGAAAACGACATGCAAACAAATGTATTTTCTTCTTAGGTTGAGTGCTTGAATGAACAAAAATAACTCATTTTTCTACCTTTTCCCTAAATTTTAAAAGAAATGTTCTCAGACTGAAAGCATCATTAGGGAGTTCGGTAGCTCCTCCTCTTTCCCCAGCCTCCCAAGTAGAATTTAACTAAATCTTGAGAAGTCACCCAAATGCCAGTCTACCGCATGCCACCTCAATATTATTTCACCTGTACTATTATTTACTTAACATTTTCCTTCAAACTGACTCATTTTTTAAATTCTTAAACGCTTACAACAACCTCATGCCTACCAGTGGTATGTGTATCCCCATCCCTCAGGATAATAGTACCCACAAGGCTAGTAATGATGATTAATAGCTGTAGTTTACCAAATGTTCCTACACATATTAGCTCATTTAATCGCTACAACCTCCCCTTCCCGCCCCAATTTGACAGGTGAGAAAGTGGAGGTTTAAAGAGGTTTGAGGATTTGCTATAATCACACAGTTAATCAGTGATAACCAAAATTCTAACTTTACATCCCATGTTCCCCTTGCTATAAAAACATTATGAATTCCAAGGCTCATGTTCTGTTACCCTTCCCAAATGCATTTCCATATCAGGTCTGTTCCCTGTCCCAAAGGCTGGGGAAGTGGGGAGTGTGCTAACTTAGAAGAAAATATCCAGGGTTATATACGTGTTTCATTATAATACTCTTAACTATACTTTATACTCTATGCTAAGTAATATATATATATATATATATATATATATATATATATATATATATATATATATATATATATCATGTAGTATATATTATATATTTGATTTTTTTAAAGGCAGAAAGTTCTGACATCTTGGTTTGATTTTTGTTTCCAAATACTTGTGAGCAGAAAGGCCTGCATCTAGCTTTTATAAATTGGGCTTATTTCCTTGAGAATGCGAGCAAAATTAAATTCCTCGCCTCTTAGTTTAAAAAAAAAAAAAAATCTATCAGCTGAGTTGCTGATTGGAGCAAGATATTCTGATCTTCATTTATTTACTTTTAAGCATTAATCGTCTCAGTTGGTGAGGATGTCTTGATTGAAAGGAGTTAAAAATACAGTCAAAGGGATTTCCTTTCCTCCTTTCTTCCTGTGGATCATGACCTTTGCTTTTTTCAACTTCCTCAATTTAGATTCAGTAAATTGTCATAGAGTGCCACAACACCTGCTTTGGTACTTGAGAAATTGACTTTTCCTGCAAATTACCCTGATCAGTGACCTTGTCTTAGCTACCAAAGGATTTGGAGGAGGGAGGCTATACGTGTGGCCATGCCCAGCCCCACGGTTGGTGTTTAGCTCTTTGAAGTTCACAGCTATCTGTTTAATGTACAGATGTATTCTGAAATAATGCCACGTTATAATCATCAGCCGGAAAACCCAACTGTCGCCTCTTAGAGAAACACCATTTGATCTTACAAGGGATGGACTGCAGGATCATTTGAGGGCTACCAATGATTGCTTTCTTAAAGGAGGGGACAAGTGGTATATTTGCCTTTTTGTTGGGAGTGACTGACAGTCTAGGTCAGGTCTCCACGTGAGTAGTCGTAAAAGCGAGCTGACAGAGGACAGAAGCGTTCAGTCAGCTCTCAGAATCTGTGTCCTTCAAAGGTGCTTCTTTTGGGAGAAAATTTAAGATCGTGCCTCCTGCCACACTGACATTAGGATGAGATCAAAGGTCACCCCTGGAAGCTCAAGAGGTAAAATTATATTTTTATCCTTTAGCTTTGATTTTTGGCGGCTTACTGCATTTTTAAAAGAAATTAATTGCTCTCTCCAGCCAACAGGTGTTAGCCCTCAAGTGCGGGCCCAACGGCTGGCCGCTGGGCAGGCGGCTTAAAGGCCCATAACTCACTGCAACCTTGAGCTCCCTCAAATTGGTCCAGGAGAAAGTTCTAAAAGTACTTCAAGGCCAGATGACATGGGAACCTGTGTCCCTGTCAAATATCAAAGAAAAACAGTTAGACTGTAAAAATGTAAACTTATAAAGCGTGCACTTAATTTTGACAAGCTTTTAGTATCAAGTTGCAGATTTTAGGCAATAAGGCGGCTTAAGCTGAAATCAGCCATAGGAAGCGGAACCTGAAAGCTCATTTCGAATTATATGGGGAGCCCCTGACTCATTTTTTCCACATCTGTTCAGTTTAATTTACACAAAAAGTTTGATGCACAATTTAGGGACTCAAACTCACTTTCTACCTGGGATTCTGGTAACTCCCAAAAGCCGAGAAAGATATTTCTTGCTTTTTCCATGACGTTTCAAACAAGTTCACATGGATTTTGCAATTGATTACAACACTTTTAAAATATTGTTTTGAACACTGTCATGCTGTAAATGAAAACACAAGTTTCTTTCCTTTTTTCTTTAAACAACTGAAAGAACAGGGCTTAATAAAATATTTGACCTCATACTGAGTCGGCTTAGGATGTGTCTAGAAAGCCTCATCAGGGCCATCTGTGCCGTGTACGTGGAAGGAAGGGGAATTATGGAAGCTATGATAGGAGACCGTCCCACAGCCATTTTGGGGATGAATGGAGAACAGCGGTGAAGGACCATCACAGTTTTGGTCTGTCTCTGGGTGTCCAGATGCATTGTGGGTATGTTAGCTCATCGAGTTCCAGCCAAGTACTAACAAGGTAGAAATTGGGAGCACGCCCTCAAGTTACCTTTTATCCATTTCAACAATAACTGCCATCCCATTGTCCATCAGTCACAGAGGACCAACTGAGCCACAGGGGGTCATGGGGAGGCATTAGGACCTTTCTAAATACTTTACACCAGGGGTTCGCAAACTACGCCTGGGCCATTTATCCACCCCCCGCCGCACTTCCGGAAGGGGCACCTCTTTCATTGGTGGTCAGTGAGAGGAGCACAGGATGCATCCGCACCCATAGCTCCCATTGAGATACTGGTCAGTTTGTTGATTTAAATTTACTTGTTCTTTATTTGAAATATTGTATTTGTTCCTGTTTTGTTTTTTTTACTTTAAAATAAGATATGTGCAGTGTGCATAGGGATTTGTTCATAGTTTTTTTTATAGTTGGGCCCTCCAACGGTCTGAGGGACAGTGAACTGGCCCCCTGTGTAAAAAGTTTGGGGACCCCTGGTTTACACCCACACATCCCGCTGGCTATAGAGAAGGAGAGTTGCCCTTGTACATAAAATGGCAAACTAAAAAAAAAAAAAATTATAGGACACAAATGCCACATGGTTGCACTGGTGGGCCTTCACATTCTATTCCTCCCCAAAGTTCTGGGAGTCAATGGAAGTGACCAAGGGAAGTGCCCAGGGGAGCTCAGGCTACCATAAGCTGGAGAGCACACGATTTTTAGAGTTCTCCAGGCATTAAGAACTATCCTAACTGGAGGCTGAGTTGTATTTCCTGCTTTCTCTTTCTTCCTGCCCCCACCGCTCCCAAAACACTCACTGGCTGGGTGACCAGGCTACCGACATCACAATATGTTTGCTCACACTGAAAGGAGACACGACTTCAGCATGTGAATTGTACTCGCCACAACATATGGTGGAGAAAAGACAGTGAGGAGGGACGTGATTTGTGACTGTTCATCCCAACATGCATTCTATTGTGTTGCCAAAAATGATAGACTCAAATAAATTGCTCTTTTTGGAATTTATACTCGTGCCTTATTCTCATTTTAAAAAAGAATGGAAACGAAAATCCTCGTGTCCGTGAAGAAATTCCCGTTTATTTATGTGTCTCCCTGGCCTGCCCCTTCCGTCCCCCTGACTTCCTTACCCCAGCAGAGCCAAAGGCATTTTGTATGTGGAAACGGCATGTGCCTTTGCAGCGCAGATGAGCAAGAAAAGGAGTCGAGGTAGAAGGGGCGAGCGAGCAATTAGTGTGGAATCCTAAACTGCAGATTCTCCTCAGAAATGTTTATGGCTTTCCATAGTCAGCGAAGGAGAGACTGGGTTTCCTCAGAGAAACGATTAAGCCTGGTGCAAATTAATTTTTGTTGGTCTATGTTTTCTGTCCTAATTTTGCCAATTGCATTGGCCCATTGTTGAGGGAAAAGCAGGACCTTCACGCTGACAAAACATAAATCTCCTCTTCAATCTGTTCACATTCAGCTGTGGGAAGAATAATTAGATGAAGTGTCTTTTCAGTATTATTTACAAATAGGCTTGCAAAAGAATCCTTTGAACAGGCATTTTCCTTAATGGAGTTTAAAGAGAGGCAAGTGAAATTAATCAAGAGAGTCTTGCCCATTCTTAATTTTATGGTTTGTGGCGGGAGGTGGGGGGGGGGGGGTTGGGGGGAGGCGGCCTTGACATAGAGCAGTACTATGTGAGCACATTATAGCGCCCTTGTTACCAAGAAGAGAAAAGCAAATGAGGCCAGGATAAGATTTAGAATGCCTGCAGATCATGGAGACAGGCTGGAAACAATCCAGGGGTCATAGTGGACCAGACACAGAGTCACATATATAACCCTGCTTATAGATTTAAAAAAAAAAAAAGTGAGGGGGTGGAGAGATGTAAGATACAGGGTTATAAAACTAGGAGTTTGGAGTAAAACATCTGAGGTAGGGGAAAGCCCTAACGGTGGGCAGTTCTGGTTCTGCCAAAGAGGAGAGATGAGGAAAGGTTTTTAAGATACATCAAAGCAGGCCACAAAATTTACAACAAGATTGAAAACCAACAGACATAAGGAGGAACAGCAGTGGGAATACAGAGCTGCAGGGTACAGGCTGAGGGAGGCTCCTGCAGACCGAGGAATGCCCTCATCAGGGCTCTCTGAACAAAGCCAGTGCCAGAGCAGGTGTCAGAGACTGGGCAGATGGTACAGTGACCACTCATGCCAGTCAGGTCAGCCTCTTCATCCTGACATCCACAGTGAGCCCTGCCTATCTTTCCAATCAGTTCTACACAGCTCTTCTCTTATTTTCTATGCTCCAGCCAGACTGACCTGGTTGGTCCTGGGGCCCCCACCCCAAACCATATGCTTTCCTGACTGGCCGGATAGAGCATCCTCCGACCCATCCCCCAAAGTACAAATCCTTGCGTTGGCCATTCCTTCCAGGAGACCAGTCTGAAGCTCTCAGCCGGCCTTCACGGCTCCTGTGAAATCCTCCCGGGCACCAGAAGAACTCTGTAGCCTCACGACAACATCAACACCTCTCACCACCAACATGTTCAGGGCTAGCCTGTGTGGAGAACTCACCTTGTGCCAAGTACCTTACATGCACTATTTAATTTATTCCCCAACAGCCATTAATTCCCATTTCAGAGATGATGACATTGAGACGCAGGGATGTTAAGTAATTTACCCCAAATCACACTGGTGAAATCAGCCAGAATTCAAACCCTGGTGGTCAGACCCCCGGAGCTCAAGCTCGTAACCATAGTGACTTTAGCTTGGGAAGGTGTGGCAATGGCCAACTTTCAGCCTATCTTTTAACAATTATGGAGTACCCTCTGGCCAGGAGCTGGATGTCAACCTTACCCTTCGTTTTATTTGACAAGCTCTTTCCCCTGTTCCATTGCTGATTTTCTTTCTTGTTTACTGTAATGAACTGAATACCATCCCCCCCCCCCAAATTCCTGTCCACCTGTAACCTCAGGATGTGACTTTATTTAGGAATAAAGTCTATGAAGATATAATTTGTTAAATTAAGATGAAGTCACACTAAAATAAGGAGGCCGTGAGTCTAGTGATTGGTGTCATCATAAGAAGAAAGTATACACCATGAGGGACAGGGAAAACTGTGACAATGGAGACAGAAATCCGAGTGATGTGGCTACAATCCACGGAGCAACACGGACTGCCAGGGGCCACCAGAAGCTAGGAAAAGAAACCAAAGGATTCTCCCCCAGGGCCTCCGAGGACGTGCAGATCTGCCACCACCATGAACCCTGATTTCTGACCTCTGGGACCACCAGGAAACAACACGTGTACGTGGTTGGTGGCGTTCTATTACGGCTGTCCTGGGATACTAACACACTCACTTCTTAACTTTGTTATTTCCTTGGATTGTGTTCAGATGCCTTAATCCTTGTTTTTCTTTTTTTTTTTTTTCCAAAGAAATCAGATCGAAATTTATAGAAATAAAATTTCTGCAAAAGAATTAAAAGAAAATGGCTAAAGAGCTCTCTCACTCAACTTATCACTAACTTAAGATAAGAACTATGTGACTTAGGTGAAAACGACTTCAGCACATGGGACACGGCACGTGGATGATGGTCCTTCTTCAGCCACTGGGGGCCACAAGACTGCTGATGGGGAGAGGTGTGACCCACACACACTTTAGGAGCAAACAGACACTGGTTTCGATAGCTCAAACATGAGAGTTACAGGCATCGATGCCTCCCCCCACCCCCCCCCCCACCCCGCCCCGATTCAGGCTCATCCATCAATCAGTGCCTCTCAGAAGGGCAACTCCACCCAGTGCTCTGGTGCCTACATCCGTCCAGGCTCTCACTTAGCCCACACTTGACTCTCAGCAGGGGATGTTAATGACCCTGTACTTGTCTCCCCCGCCGTCTGGTGGTGAGCTGCCTCTGGGCAGCCAGAGCTTTCTCACAGAGCTCTTCAGCATGTAGCACGACCCTCCCTGCATCATGTTCACTCCGCAAACTTTGTTGAATCAAATCTCTGGGGGCGAGGGAGGAAGACATTCCTCTCTGTCCCAAGAAATACCTGATGCATTTGAGATGGAAGATAACTTAGAATAATCATCATCATATAACATCCTATAGGCCTCTGTTAGTTTGACCAAAGCTTTCAGTATGAATACAAACACTTCACCAAGTCCCTGAAAAACTATTACCCAGCCACTTATACCAAACCACCCATGATTAATTAGGGAATAAATCAGTTAATATGGAAATAGTTGTATTGTGAATTACTATTTTCAAGGAAAACTCACATTCACAACCCCCCCCCCCCAGATCTTAACCAGAAGCTCCGTAAAGTAGATGCAGCAAATACTAGTTCATTTCAAAGAAGAAGCAACGAAGAGCCAGAGAGGGCCACATACACTTGTGATAGACTTTAGGAATAGAGTCCTTATGGGACTTCACTCTAGAAGGGACCTTAGAGACTGTCCCCTGGGACCCCAGACCAGGGAACTCATGCTCAAACCTATTAACTAAGGGCCCCAGGGAACATCAGAAGGTTCACGGGTTGACCTGGCACAGTCCCACTTGGCCACCAACCAGACAGGTGGCAGTCTCCGAAAGCCCTCTGGCTTTGACAGCCTCACCTCTAAAGTGTAAGGTAGCTTCTGGTCTCGAAGGGCATTCCTAGTTCTGAACACCGAGCCAGACTCAACCAGCCTCTTTCTAGTCTATATAAACCTTGCAGGTGAGCTTTTTCTTTTAACCATTAGAATTCTTCCATTTTACCCTCAAGGCTAGGCATCTGATACCCCGACACAAACATGAAATGAAATTTTATAATTCTGAGTAAATATAGCACTCAAAATTCCAAGATATTATTTTTTTGTAAGTAAAGAGAAAAGTGCTAGTTTTAATTCTGCATCGTAGATTGGATGTAGGAGCACATTTTAGCATGAGAGTCAGAGGTGCTCGGGATGTTGAATAAGGCTTTGCCATTAAATTAAGGACTCCCCAGGGCTGATATACCTTGACCTTGGCTGAATTTGAATGGTGGGTACTTATTTGAACAGATTAATTATAAACAGATCAAGAGGATGCAAATTAATAATTTTCTCATGGATGCTTGTGGTTTAAACAAAAGGGAAACATTTCTTTCTAAGTAAATAATCTGTCACCACTTTATACATGTCTCTTCTTTGTGATCCCTCTTACACCCCATGTCTGGACTCAGCTTCCAAATGTGCTTCGTTCTGTGTGTCATTCTTGTCCCCACTGACCTTTGAGACCCCTCCCTCCTTATCCAAGAAAGTTCTGGTCTCATCTGGCCCCCTTTTGTCACAGTGTCCCTTGATAAACACTCCTGGGTAGAGGTCCTAGCGGTATGTCTATTCACTATCACTGGGGAAAAGGTGGAGACCCACCCTTGTGCCTTTCCTGCCCCGCCCTCTTTGGCTGAACTCTCTTCCCCTTTCTACCTCTCAGACCTACATCCTCGGGCCAGCCCTGGAAAAAGAACAAAGCAGCCAGACATCTGTACCATTCACTTAGCATCTCCTCACCTTCTTGTCTCTAGGTCTGGCCTCCCCCAGCCAGACCCCGGCTTCTTGCCCCTAGCAATCACTGTATCAATTATTGTCAGGTAACAGGCAATTCCTAACAGTAAACAGGAGAGCCAGACCCCGGTCTACTTGGCCAGCAGTTTCTCCATTCGCACCGCCTTGGTGAGCCAGCACTGAGCGGCCGACGAACTCGGTGTCACACTCTCCCAGCTCTCCTGTCCTTACTCCTAACTGCTTCCTTTCTTATCATGACTTCATCAAAGACAGCCCACGTGTGAATGTCTGGCTTGATTTCCCTCTCCTCTTCCAGATATTCTATGTCTGAACCCCTTAAATCTGCACACAGCAGCCAAAGTAAACGGAGAAATGCTCCGTGCTGCGTCTCCAAGCAAAAGCCCATGGCTCCTTCCCCTGCGCTCCTTGTCTCTTGCAGAATTACGTAGGCAGGCGATGGAGACTCGGACCCGGGATTTCCCCATCATGTCAGACTCTTCGGTGCCCAAGAAAAATTCAGTGACAGTGTACTTTGCCTGTAATTCGGGGTCAGCATGGGAACCATCTCATGTCATCTCATCATCCCCTGTTCCTCACGCGCAGAACAAGCGGAGGAAACACTGCAGGGTTTGGCCTCTATCGCGCAGAAGGAATCTGAAATTCAAAGGAGATGCCATTTCTCCATCTTGGGTCCAGATGGGGGTGCAGGGTATAACTCGAGACTTTCAAAAGATGATTCACGAGTTGGAGGAGTTATGGTGTGGAATATTTGAAGGGCGTGGGGAAGTAGTAAATCCCCATCTCCTCACTGTTTCCAAACAAGTCTTCCCAGGGTTGGAACCTGGGAGCACTGGAGCAGGTAAAATATTCTCTTTGTTGATGATGGGGAAGGAAACCTTCTGACAAGATGAGTCTTCCTGATTTTCTATAAAAGAGAACCCCTTATCTCACGGTAGGAAAAATGCGTACTAGTTGTTTGGTATAAATCTGGGGTGGACCCAATGTTTTGCTCTGGTTTTTATAGTGCTGTTTCCCTTTCTATAAAACCGAGATGATAATATTTGCCTTGCCTCCTTTTTAGCATTCCCAGCAGGAAGAAATTGGAAAAAGATAAAAAAGCACTTAAGAAAACAGAACTATAAGGGAGCATTGTTTTTCTTCAGTGAAGGTTTTGGACAGTTTTAAAGATTGCAAGTTTTTTTTGTTGTTTTTTTTTTAAAAAAGAACATGCTGAATACTAATCCCTAGGCTCCACGTGGACGTTTGCAAGGCTTGTTTTCCTACTGTGCAAACCATACCTTCAAAATTATTATTTTTTTAATAAAAATATGGATCTTCTTTAAAAATAAAAGGTTAAGTGAGAACTTCTGCTTCTGGGAAAGTGAAGCAGGTATACTGTTTCTTCCTCTCCTCAAGGACAACTGAAAGCCCTGGACATTGTGTGTAGAACAAGCACAGGAAGACTCTGGAAGGGGCAAGGAACCACGGGACCCTGAGAACAACACAGCGACAAGCTGAATTTTCTTGCTGCTGCATGTATCCCGGATTGAGTGCTGAAGAAGCTAGCAGCCTAGAAATGTCAACAAATATAGACAAAAAGGCTCCCACAAAAGTCTGGTATCTCTAGCCGGGGAAAGGAGCAGCCTACCAAGAAAAAGGACAATTAGAGAACCACAACCCTGCTGCAGCTAAGCCTCACCCACACCCACGATGGCAGAGACAGTCCCCAAACGCCACCCAGTAAAGATGGCCCAATACCCAGAACCTTCAGCCCTCCCACAAAGAGCTCCCCACTCACAAACTCCCATGCCTCCACAGTATCCGTGAAGATTGTGTTTTTAAAAAAGGAAACAGAAAGTGAGAAGAATAAGGCTACCTGATTCAAGATGTATGCTATGGCTACAGTAACCAAGACAGTGTGACCCTAATAGAAGAACTGATCCTAGATCAATGGAGCAGAATAGAGGACCCAGAAATAGACCCACACAAATATACCTGACAGTTTTCAAAGGTGCACAAACAATTCAACAAGTGAAAGTTTTTCATCCTTTTCAACAAACTATGCTGAAGCAATTGGACATCCATAAAGGGGAAATTTTAATCTTGACCTAAGTCTCACCCTTTGTCCAAAAGTGAATCAAAATAGATCACTAACATAAATGAAACAGATAAAACTAAAACTATCAGAAAAAGTAGAGAAAAATCTTCAAACTCTAGGGCTAGGCAGAGTTAGATTTGATACCAAAATCACATATCACTAAAGGAAAACTTGATAACTTATACTTCCTAAAAATTATAAAAATATTTGTTCTATAAAAAAGGCATTAAGAAGATGAAGATACAAGCTACAGAGAAAATATTTTCAAGCCACATATCAAATAAAGGACTAGTATCTTCTAGAATATGTAAAATATATACTCACAAAACCCAACAGTAGAAAACAATCCAATTAAAAGATGAGCAGAAGCGCCTGACCAGGCGGTGGCGCAGTGGATAGAGCGTTGGACTGGGATGCAGAGGATCCAGGTTCGAGACCCCGAGGTTGCCAGCTTGAGCGCGGGCCCATCTGGCTTGAGCAAAAGCTCGCCAGCTTGGACCCAAGATCGCTGGCTCCAGCAAAGGGTGGCTTGGTCTGCTAAAGGCCCGCGGTCAAGGCACATGTGAGAAAGCAATCAATGAACAACTATGGTGTCACAATGGCAATGAAAAACTAATGATTCATGCTTCTCATCTCTCTTCATTCCTGTCTGTCTATCCCTATCTATCCCTCTCTCTTACTCTCTCTCTGTCCCTGTAAAAAAAAAAAAAAGATGAGCAGAAGCATAGGCAGACATTTCACTAAAGAAAATACACAGATGGCAAATACGTGCATTAGAAGATGGTCAACATCATTAACCACTAGGAAAATGCAAACTAAAACCATGAGATAGCAGTACACAGACATTAGAATGATTAAAACTAAAATGGTGACAACACCCACTGCTGGAGATGACGAGGAGAAACCGAGTTACACCTACTTTACTGATGAGAATGGAAAACGGAACAACCGCTCTGAAAAATCGGTAATGTCTTCAAGAGCTAACCATGCAACTGCCACACCATCCAGCAATTGTCCCCCTAAAAACTTTACACCAGAGAAATGAAACTTACATTCACACGAAAGCCTTTAAGTGAATGTTTATAACAGCTTTTTATTTGTATCCCAAATTGGAAGCAACGCAGAGGTTTCTCAACAGGTGAATCATTAAACTATCGCCCGTCCATATTAGATGACTCAGAAGTAAAGAAAAGAATGAATTTTTAATATACATAACTATCTTAATGAATCTCCAGAGAATTCCACTGAGCGGGAAAAGCTAGTTCCGTTTCACTTACGTTACATTCTTGAATGACGAAATCACTGAAAGGAGGAACAGATTAGTGGGTGCCATGGGTTAAGGAGGAATCAGGATGGGAGGATAGTGGAACTACAAGGAGGATCCTTTCAGTGATTGACATGTTTTGTATCTGGACTTTATCAATATTGATATCATGTTTGTGATATTGCGCTATAGTTTCACAAGATGCTGTCTTTGGGAAAAACGGGTAAAGGGCACAAGAGAACTGTTATTTTTCAAAACTGTGAGTCTGTAATCATCTTAAAATAAAAAGGCTAATGTCTAAAAATTCAGAAACAGGTTTATAAAGTTGTAAAGCAATGACATTTTGAGGAATAAAATGCTAAAAGATAAATGAAACCAACAATAACCCAACAACCTAAAAAAATAATAACAAAGGTAAGCATGAGAGAGGAGATTGTGAAAACAAAGGTGATTGAGATACTGGTAACAGCATCCCATTTTGCTGCTTCTTCAGTGGTCCACTGCTTTCCTGAGAGTCATGATGTAGCTGTCAGAGTTTGTAAAGAACAGAATATTGCTACCCCTTCTGTTCTATTTACCTTCTACCTGCTGTGATTGCTATAGACATTTTGGAGCTAAGAAACATTGTTATCATTGTGAGAACCTGAAGATTCATACAACACCCTGAAACATTAAATTTATAAACAATGTTTACCCTAAATAAAAAATAAAATCTAAGGTAAAAAATAAATAGATACTATTCCAAAGTATTGAAAGGGAGTAATTCCATAATGGTTATGATGGATTGAAGTGGCCACATTTGTTTCACACTTCCCCTACTCACAGGGGAGTCTACATCCCCTTCCATGAAACTAGGTGGCTTCTGTGACACTTTGACCAGTAATGAAGTGATATTTTGCCAGTTTTTGGCCCAAGACTTAAGAAACCACAGCTTCCGCTTTCTGTCTATTGCAGGGCTCATTCTGAAGGAAGCCAGCTGCCATGTAAGAAGACAGACTTCCCTGAGACCTCCATGCTGTGAGGAAGCCCAAGTTAGCTGTGTGAAAAGGCTGTGTGGAGAACGTGAAATTCCTGGCTAAACCAACTCTTCTACTATCCCAACCCCCTGCCAGACTCGTGAGTGAAAAAAGCCACTTTGGACCCTCCAAGCCAAAACTTGTGATATGGAGAAGAATCCAGGAATTCCAACCAAGAGCCAGAACCAAGATCCCTGGCATATGGTCCCCAGTGACATCAGTCATCTTGAGCCACTGAGTCATTCTGAGCAGAGATGAGCCATCTCTACTGGGCCCCACCTGAATTCCCGACCCACAAAATCATCAGCATAGAACAGTGATGGGCAATCTTTTGAGCTTCATATGTCAAAATTCGCCAAAAAAAAAAAAAAAACCAAAAAAAAAAACGAGCATCACTTGGGTGGTGTGTCACTTGGAGAAAAATGGCCTGACCGGAAGTCCCAGAACTAGACGCTCTGTGCCGGAGTTCTGTTGTTTTGGCCTCCAGACCTCCGGCACAGAGTGTCTACACTACAGCAAATGCTTTATCCTCGGCTACTGCACCTCGCCGTGCAGGAGCCGAGAATGAAACATCCCTCTCGGCATGCGGCCCCAGACTTCTCTGGTATGCGGCCGCATGCGTCCGCGTGTCATCGAAAATGGCTACGTGTGTCAGTGCTGACACGCGGGTCATAGGTTCGCCATCACGGGCCTAGAAAATGGTTACTGTTTAAATCACTGATGTTGGAATGGTTCCTCATGCAGCAATAGATGAGTGGCACACTGAGTTAGTCATGTAGTTGACATTAACTTGAGTTCCCTCATGGTGACTAAGATGCTAAACTTTGGAGCCAGGCTGGCCAGGCTTTGCGACCACTCTCTGCCTTGTACTAGTTGTATAGCCTTGAGCAAGTTAAATTCTCCAAGCCCTAGTACCTTCATCTATAAAACAGAGATGATAATTACACCTACCTCGTAGGAGCTTGTAAAGATTAAATTGGGCAATGTATATAATTCCTCCTAGTTATTTTTTAATATATATTATATAAAACATACATAAATACTATATCATATATCATAGGTGCTGAATAAATATTCATAAAACATATATGCTTTTAATCCTATTGTTTCACTTCCATTACTATAACATGCCTGACTTTTCTGCTTTGCATAATATATAAAATACATATCTGCCTTCTTCCGGTCTGCAAATATATTTCTAATAAAGGAAGATGACAAAGAGAAGTTTCTCCGGGTTTTAAATCAGGAAAATATTAACTTCTATTGTGGATTTTCCTTGTCAGACAGTGGTGCTTAAACCAGCAATCTATCAGATCACAACAGTCTACTAACACTAGGCAACATTTTCCTTTCGAATACATGGGTAGATCCCAGGGTGGACAGGCTCTGAGAGACCAGTGTCTGGAGAGCAGCAGTGCCAGTTTAAACTAACTTCCTTTTTTTATTTCCTTCCTTCCTTCCTTTCTTCCTTCCCTTGCTCCCTCCCTTCCTCTTTTCCTTCTTTCCTTTTATTTCTTTCGACAAATACTTGTCTATTCTGAGGATGGTCCCAAGAGTTCAAGGGCATTGTAAGGCAAATAGAGGCCCTGAACTCCTGTAACATGCAGCTTATGGGGAAACTAACATCAGCCAGTCAACCACACGATTAATAGAATAGTGCAACTGTGAAAATGCCCCCAAGAAGAGTCATGTTGTGCTATGCACAGGGGCAATGGGAGAGGGAGTCGGAGAAGGCTTCCCTCAGAAAAGACCACTGCACTGTGGCCCAAAGAATGCATCGACATTCCAGACAATGAGACTAGCATGTACAAAGGCCCTGGGACAGGAGGGAGCAGGAGAAGGCCAGATGGCTGGAGAGCAGAGAATGAGAAAGAGAAGGGTGTTAGTGAGGCTGGATGGTGGGCCAAGGCCCTGGAAGTCTTAGAAAGGACTTCAGCCTTCTCTAAGAAAAAGAAGAAGCCATTGACATGTTTTAAGTAGAGGGGTGACATGCTCAGACTTTCAATGTTAGCTGAGTGCCCTGCCTGCATGTAGAGAATGCCCTGGGAGAGGAAGGACATGGGAGAGGAGAGACCAGCTGGGAGACCCATGCAGTAGATAAAGAATTTGGCAGTGTGGCAACAACAGAGATGTTTTCAGGAGGTATTTATAAAGTAAAATGGACACATTAGGTAATGTCTTGGAAATAGAGACAGAAGAAAGCATGGAAGATACTTCTGGCTTTTTGGTTTGTGACACAAGGTGGTAGGTTGTACTTTTGACTAAGATAGGGGACCCATAGAGGACCCTGGAAGATGACCAGCTTTGGGGAAAAGGACATGGGTTTGTCTTGTACCTGTTGAGTTTGAGGTACTTGTGAGATGCTCACATGCACAGGTCAAGGAGCAGTGGGCTGTATGAACTTGGGGTTCAGAGCAAACACCTGGGCTAAAGATATGTGAAAATACTTCACCTGTAGTGGGGACTGGTGTGGCTAGGATGGCTTCGGCACAGTGAGTGACCAGAGGGCCTCCAGCTGAGCCCTCTGCAATGTTAATGTTTCGTACTCTGGGAGAGGAGGCGAGTATTTGGAGAGGAATGAGAAAAACTAAGGGAGTGGAGCCTTCTGGAAGACAGAGGAAGAGGAGGCAGGATTCCATCTGCCCTGGCACCTGTTTTCCAGTAAGAGAAGGTGTATGAAGGCATTAGGACTTGCTGAGTAATCATACATGAAGGCATTAGGACTTGCTGAGTAATCGTGTATGAAGGCATTAGGACTTGCTGAGTAATCATGTGTGAAGGCATTAGGACTTGCTGAGTAATCGTGTATGGAGACATAAGGACTTGCTGAGTAATCCTATAAGATGAGGACCGAAAACAAGAAAATGCCCATCCCATTACAACACTCATTTGGTGATCTTGACAAAGCAGACTGGTGGAACCAGAAACCAGATGGAGTGAATCGAGGAACGAGTAGAGATGGAGGAAACGGAGGCAGTGAATTAAAGATTGTTTCAAGAAGTTTGGCTATAGAAAGGGTGGGGGAGGGTCTATGGCAGAGGATTAGGAATCAATAAAAGATGTGTTTTATTCTGCGAGATTTGAGCAGGTTTAGAAGCCAATAGGAAGGGCTCATTTGAGAAAATAAGAGAAATAAATAATTAATAGTTTACGTTTCCTATGAGGACAAGAGGGGGTGGAATTAAAAACCCACGTGGAGGATTTGGCTTTAATTATTGCAAAAATAGGAGTAGATATATTTGTGTTTGGAGAGTGGGGAACCAGGGAGTTTTCAGCTGCAAGAGTCTAGTTTTCCTGTGAAGCAGGAGGAAGTATGGCGCCAGGGGTTCAGAGGGGTATTTGATGTTAGGGATTTGCAACCCCACCCCAGAGACTTTCCCCTGTAGGAAATGCCCATTGGTCCATATACAGTCAGGACACAGAACTGACCCTAGCTATTTGAATGGAGATCATTTAATGTAAATAATTGTTAATAGGGTAAAAAAATATTAACTAATTAACTGAAGGGCTAAAAAAGCCAACTTTAAGGCACCAAAGAGGTAGCGACTATGGCAGAAGGCAGTCACCATGCCTAGGGCTGGAGCGACAAGGGAAGAAAAAGGTTAGATTATTTGAGGTAGAACCTCACAGGAGGGACAGGTTAGAAGCAACCCAGACCTCAGAGGAGGGAGTACTGGGCCAAATAGCTGTCCCTAAAGGGACACCAAGAGCTAGTTCTGCAAGTGCTGGGAAAACTGTCACCTGAGCTCAGCCACTGCCCCAGAAAGGAACTGCAGCTGTGGAGGGGAAGCAGAAAGGTTTGTGGACGCTCCCAGCAACAGGAAACCGGAGTCTCTCCTTCCCCCTTCATCTCCCTCTAGCGCCCACTGTTGGCAGAGCTTCCCAAGAATTGGTGGCAAAGCCATAATGGGGTCTGCAGGGTCCCGAAGAGCAGGGGCCGTGCCAGAGATGACAATTAGTTCTGGAATCCTAAAGCGTTTCTAATTGGGCCTTAATTCATACGTATTTCTGTGTTTTTCCAGTGACATAATGCTGAACGTAGGAGAGGTGCTCAATAAATACTCATAGAATTGACAGCGGGACCGCACTTCTGAGCACAAATCTTCCCGAGTGGCATTTAGACCGTGCCAGGCTTACTTAGGATGGAACGTGAGCAGCAGAACTCGCTGAACTTGTGCCCTCCACCAGCTGACATGGGCCCCACTTTCACCTGGATGGACGTGGAGATGGGAATATTCCTTTACCTTTTTTATTCTTATATTTTCAGTATTTAAGAGCATTTGGTGAAATTTGATATATTTCAGAAAAGTAACAAGTAATACACTTTTGAAATCACTCAGTACTCTACCTAAAAACAAAAAGTACTGATGCCTATTTGCATATCCTTTCTGACCCTTTATGCAGATTTTCTGTTTTATTTTATACCATAATAACCACTTACATATAAAACTCTGTATCCTGATTGTCTTTTCCACTCAACCTTATGTGACAAACATTTTCCTTGTTATGACAAAGCCTCTGAAAACTTATATTTTTTAATGACTGTGCACTATTCCTTTGAGGGAGTCGTTCTATAATTTTCCCAACCAGTTTTTCATGGTTGAACATTTCGGTGATTTCCAATTTCTCGGTCTCCTAAATGATGCCTCAATAAACATATTCATGCATAACAGCTTTTCTGTACCCAGAATTATCTCCCTAGGAAAAGTGACTCAGTAGGAATTACTGAGTTGAAGGGTATTAACTTAAGAACAAACATAATGGGCTTTGGTGTCTGGAAGACCAGTAAGGACAGCTGGATTGTGCCTTGGCTGGTAGGGGCCCTGGGGACCCAAGGCAGTAAGGAATCCAGCTCTTGCTCCTTGGTGGGAAAGAACATGGGGCTAGATTTTATCTGTCCTGGGTAGTAATACCTTGGCCAAGCTGAATGGTGTCTTAACCTTATTCACAGAGACACAGATAGAGAGGTGGGGGCAGAGGGACAGGGACCCAGGGAGAGCGGTCTTCCCATGTTTCTGCCAGACCTGAACCCGTGTCTTCAGCATGCAGAAGACTGTGAGGAACATAGCACCCCGGGGGCCTCTAGCCTTGCCTCTTTGGAAATACCTGGAACCAGTACTCCCGTCAAGTAATCCATTTTATCACTATTGTCCTGGTGGCAGATTGCCCCTTCCGGGTGTCTTCCTGGGGAGGGCGAACTGACTGTCCATGACAGTCGTGAGAGCGATCAGGAACTCTTGAGGTCTGCCCGGGATCTGTGCTCCGTGGGGCCCTGGGTGCCACGTGTGACGCAGGGGGAGCAGGAGCCAGGGAGATGTGGTTGACTCATCAGTGTGGCTTACTGACTCCTTCAAGCTGGGGAAGCCTGAGCGAAAAAATCAAGGCTGGTGCTCTTCTTTTGTTAAATTAGTTAAAAAAAAAAAAAAAAAAAGATTATGTAAGTACATAAAATGTTGAAACCAGCTTCCTCAAACTCTTCTGAGACCAGAAGATAATGGGAGAAGAGAGAGTGAAAACCAACTAGGAGTCTCTTTCGCCTTGTTTTTTAGGGTGGGACACCCTTATGTCAAGCCCCTGGGGGAGAAGCACGGTAGAAATGCAGAGCAGGGGGCCGGAGTGATGTCCGGAGAATGGCGTGGACATTGTTGCGGCTCGAAGGTCTGCGGGGAGAAACCCCATCAGCCAGCTTCGAGGCCAACGGATGGAACTTTCCAGCAAGAGCAAACGTGGAGGGTATTTATTTCCTGCCTCCCTCTCTCCGGAAGCCACAGAATTCTTCAGGAGGCCTCCAGGAGCTCCGCTAACCCTGCCCCATGCAACGAGGAATTCAGTCTGGCCGGAAAGCTCCGAGCCCTCCACCCCGGCCAGTGCTGCGCAGGCCGCATGCGGACCGGGCCTCCCCAGCGGCGCTCCTGCAGAACAAAGCCACTTGAAAACGATCCAGGCAGTGACAAAGCACCACTGGCAACTGAGCCTTCGCAAGTCGGTGGAAAACGAACTCTTCCTCCTCTGAGACTCACCCTTGGCCACCTGGGTCAATAATTATGGAGTTGTTTGGACTAGAAGGAACAGCGCTGGGTCATTTAGTCCATTCCCATGTGCTGCGGTGGGGTTCCGTTCATTACTCTAAACAACCTGTAATAAAGAGGGCCCTCCTCTGGCTCAGAATAGCTCCGGGGATGGAAATTCCACTTTCTTTGGCAGTTCATTCCCTTGTTTTGCTTGTTCTCTTGTCCTGCACAATCCCTCTGGTGTGGAGGGGGTTTTTTTCTTTTTAACTTCTTCAAGCACCGGGCCCCTGTTTTCCCTCCTGTAACTTAAGCCACTGAAAGCGATTCCTCCGATAACATCTCCTCACCTATTGTGAAACTGCTCAAGGCCCTGTCTCCCGTTGTCTTCCCGAGACTGAACAAGGTGCAGCCTCTTCCAAATCCTGAGTGGCTTTCTTTTGTGTGTTGGGGGGTTTTCTCCACCCCTTCGCCAAACTCTTTGAAAATCACTGCATCTTAATAAAAAAGGAGAACTCGCAACAGCATTGCAGGGAGTGACAAGGATGCCCCAGGTTCGTCACCTTGTGGGTCCCAGGAAGTCTGATGGCAGCTCTTATTTCTGCTAGAGTGTGACAATGAAACAATGTTTCCCCATGCATATTCAAGGGGTTCTCAGGGATATTTGAAAAGTTGGTGTTGATGAAAACACATATATGGAAGACATTTGCAAGTATACCTACCTCCTTCACAAATAAGACCCCACCCCAAGGCTGTTGTTCATTTTCTCCCTGAATAGCTATCTATCTCTATACCTTTCTCTCTCTTCTTCACACCCCTTCCCACCCACCCCAACCCCCTGCTCTGGTTCTCTCTTCCTGTTCTCCAGTCTTTTCTCAGCTCCCCTGGGCACCCCACCCACCCACACATCCACAGCTGCCCTTGGGTAAACCCCAGGCTTCTTTTGAAGTTCAGCTGTTCCACGCAGGCAGCTGGTTGGCAGGCTGAGCTTGGCGCCCCCTGGCCTCCTCCTGGCTGGTCAGAGCCCTGGATTGCACTCCGGGGAACTTCGGAGATAATCGGAGCCTCATTCTGTCTTCTCGAGCATCAGCAGGGTGCATGACTTCAGCTTGCCTCCCCCTCCCCCTCCCCCTCCAGGCACCCAGTTCTGAAAAATGGTGGGTGCTCTCTCAGGATTTGTGGCCACCCCCATTTCGATTGATTGCCATCCGATTTTTAACAAATTAAAGAGTTGAGATAAATGATTCTAGCTGTGATAAAAGTTCGGACCCACTCAAAGCCTCCCCTCCTGTGAAAAGACCCCCCACACACACACACACACCACCCTAATCCACTCCAATCTGTCACTTCTAGGTCATTGGCTTTCAGCATGAGAACCATGGACCCAGCATCAGGATTACCTGGAACTTGGTAAAAATGCAAATTCTCAGGCCCGCTCTGGATTCAGCAGATCAGCCTCTCTGGGGAAGGGACCAGGTGTCTGCACCTTGACCCACCCCTGCACCTGCCCCTTGCTCAGAAACACGGCTTGGAGCTAAGAGTACAGGAGGCACATGTCTTTGGCATCACCTTGTGCTTTTCCGTCCCTGGGCTTCCCTGTCACTCTGCACCTTCTCTGCTCATCCTTGGGGGAGTTCTCCAGGGCAAGGGCGGACTCACCCACGTCTCTGAATCCCCTGTACATTGAGTCAGTACACCTTTACATGCCCAATGTAACAGGCCAGGTGCAGCTAGCCCTGCGGAGCCAGCTGCCTGCTGTTTCCATGGGACACCGAACAGATAGATATTGGTTAATCCTTCTTTGTTACCTCTGTCCTCTTTCAAAGGACTGTGCCCATGCAAGTCCTTCCCACAGAATGCCAGCTCTGACTCTTCTTCCTGGAGCTCATGTTATGGGCCAAATACTATTCCAACCAGGACTTGGGGCAAACATGGCACCTACTGGCCCTGGTGGGTTGACTCAGTAGTAGAGCGTTGACTAGGTATGTGGAAGTCCCCAGTTTGATTCCCGGCCAGGGCACACAGGAGAAGTGTCCATCTGCTTCTCCACCCTTCCCCCTCTCCCTTCTCTCTCTCTTTCTCTTTCTCTTCCCCTCCCACAGCCAAGGCTCCATTGGAGCAAAGTTGGCCCAGCCACTGAGGATGGCTCCATAGCCTCCACCTCAGGCACTAAAATGGCTCCAGTTGCAATGCAGCAATGCCCCAGATGGGCAGAGTATCGCCCCCTGATGGGCATGCCGGGTGGATCCCTGTCGGGCTCATGCGGGAGTCTGTCTCTCTGCCTCCCCACTTCTCACTTCAGAAGAATACAAAAAAAAAAAACAAAAAAAAAACATGGCACCTACTTTGTAGGGTGACAGGGAGGTTTAAATGACATGACACATGTGACATTCTCAGAACATCATCCTGAATGTGGTAAACCCTTGTTATATTAGCTTCCACTACTACAACGATGAAGACAATGAGCAGGAGGAAGAGGAAGAAGATGATGACAATCATTCAACTGAGATTTTAGAGAACACAATTCAAGGTGTTCACTGGAGTGAAGTCATAACCTCGGATGGGGGCTTGGGCTCCTCCCAGGCCCAATGCCGAGCGGTAGTCATCCCTCTGCTCCTGCAGGATCGTGGAGGGACCAGGAAGAGGTGTCCGGGGCCACACTCATCTAGATGGAGGAAACACTCACATTGGCCGTGAGTCCCTTCCTGTCCCCACCAAGAGCACAACTCTCCCCCCACCCGTGCCCTCATTGGTCAGGTCTGTATTGCTTCCTTATCAGACTTTTGCTTGGGGTTGACTGCCGGTGAATTCCCCGCTCCACACCAGCTTCTGGGCCAGCATCCTTGCTACTGGCTAGTAACTAACTGAAATAAACGGTGTTTACCCCAAGATTGTTCCTTCCTCACAGCACAATGGGAACTCCATCAAATTTCCAAAGAGCGCATCTCTAAAGGTAGAATTTCAGTAGATCTTACTTGTATATTTTTTACATATAAATGTTAAATGTATTACACATTTATGGTCCATTTACTTCCCAAGGACTGAATGAGGCTTACTCTAGAACACAGTCAACAGAACTTTGAACAGTAAGAGGGAAAGACTAAGGTGTTTTAGTGGTCAGCGGGGAAGGGGGTGTCGCTATTCCCTAACCAGGCCAGTGTGGCCAGTGGAGCTACACATCCCATTGAACCCCAACTTTCCTAGCAAATGAAATAAATGAATGGGAAGGAGATTTCCTCAATTTCTGACCACCAGCCATGGTCTCCTGGTGAAGATGGCTCTGAGAGGTTTGATAAGGCAGGGGACAGACTGGAATTGACAGCTGGCACCTCCAACTTTAGGTTTAAGCAGTGCTCAGTGACGGCCCGATGGAGCCAGAGAAACAAGATCTTGCTAAAACTGGCTAGTTTTCAGAGCACAGCTGCCCACCATGAGGCTGGACATAGACGCTCCATGAACACACACAGGGACAGCTCAGCTGGATGGGGGTGGGTCTTACCTGAAATAGAATGAGGGTCCTAAGTTCCTCCCTGGTGAGAGTGTGTGTGCACGTGTGTGTGTGCACGTATGTGTGTGCGCGCGCGTGCACCGCCCTCATCACTGGGGCGTCCTTTCTGTTATTAGAGCAAGAGCAGCTTTCCTTCGTTCTGAAAGCAACCCTCACCTCACTCCGGCCCTGGGCGCACGCCACTGTCCCCACCGTGCTGCTGCCCCCCCCCTCCCAACCCCCGCACATATCCAGGACAAAGAAGACACACAACTTAGGAAGGTGAGATGCCTTTTAAAAATTAGACAAAATCTTCCAGGGTTGATTTCCTTTATCTCTAGACCTACATCCATTAACCCACACTCGCAGACAATCGGAGCCGCTGTTCAGGAAGGCAGCTCAAATGGGTCGAAACTGCCATTGTGTATGCGGGAAAGACAGAGACACACACAGATTTTTTTTCTTTTTAATGCCCGTTTCCAGGGAACCAGCTCCTGCTGAATGCGGCCTGATAGAAATTCCAGATAAACTCTCATGGATTCTGCTAATCATAAAGTGCCACTTAACAGACAATTTGCACCGTCTGTGAGCTGCTCCCATGCGCTAAGGTTCTTTTTTAGCTGTTCTAAACTCTATCTCATCAAACACTTATCTTTTAACTGTCCTGAGCAGCATTTAAAATGATAAATTTCAGGAAGAAGGGAAGAGAGAAGGTGTTTCGTGAATAACTAGAACCAGACAACAGCCAAGGAGATGTCTGTCTTTCTTGTGAAGAATTCAAACCCTGAGCAGCCACTGCTCTGGGCCTGAGTCTCTTTGCTGTCATAGGACCTCTCACTACTATGATACACTTGCAAGGTGATGTCCGGTTTCTGTCACTAATGGCCAGCTCTTTAAACTGTTACAATTCACATGGGTTTTACTTTATGGCTCTTCTTGAATGTTGCTTTCTATCAAGGGGAAAAAATTATCTTTCAGAAGTTGTTTTTTTTTTCTATCTTCCATTGCTTAAACAACCTTCTGTATAGTTGAGAAAAACCCAAAGCTGACAGCTTTCTTGACTCGGGTTTCTAGCAAACTCCTCTCCCCTCCCCCCACTCTCACCCCCATCTGCTTATAATTTAATGCTCTGTATGTTTTAATCATTTCATTAGGCATGTCTTTATTTTGAAATGCAACTAATTCTTTAGTTCAAACAAACAGCCAGTAATTCCAAAAATGAGACCATTCTTTCCTTTTGGGCAGAGGTTGGCTTAGAAAAAATATCACACCTATTTGGAGAAGGGTGAAAGAATTTAACTGCTCTTCAATTTTTTCAAACCATTGATTCTTTGAAAGTGGACAGGACCTTAGAAATTTCTTGATTCTCTCCATAGGTAGCTAACTATCTTTTGAAGAAATCGTCTCATGTCTTTCTGAATGCATCGTGATAAAGCCATTTTTATTATTTAGGGTTACCAGCATATAAACTAAAAGAAAAAGAGAGAGAGAGAACTGACCTGACTATCGAGCTTGTATATTTTATGAGCTTATTTTCTTTATAGGACTTTACCTTTATTAAGGCAGGAGGGATCATATTCGAGGGGAAAGATAATTTACAAAGTGTTTCATGTAATTTATTTTTGTTGTCTCTGACATTCAAATATAGTCTATATTAAAAAATGAAGTTGCTGAAATTCCAGGAGCATCTTTAGTCTTAACATGATATTGATGGCACAGTCTATAAAATTGATAATCTTTGGTTTCTGACACTTGTATTAATTTCTGACAATAAAATGTTCTTTCTACATTTTAGAAGCACAAGTAACATTTCACATAGAGTATACACTTAATAAGTGTTTGTTGAAGCATTGGTAGATAAACCGGTAGGATACACATTGACATTTAACATTTGTTTCTTAATTCAGCACTAAGTGCCAGACTTTATTAACATTTATACATGGCAAATGCTAGAGTGAGCTTTCTGATAGAGACTCTTCCAGAGGAGATTTCTCTAATTCCAAACCATAAATCATAACCATGTAAGTTTCCATATAAAAATTGAAATGATAATAATAATGTAATAGTGACGTTGCCTTGGAGGAATTAATTGTCTTGGAACACATTTGGGAAGTTATTGACAGATGGGAAGCCAACGTGGCTGACACAAATGGTTGTCACCCGCCATCTAGTGGCTGTATGTAAAACTGCGCTCATTCCTCGGGAAAGGCTTTTTGGAACCAGCTTGCCTTTCTTGCTCTGAATTTCAATGCCTGTCGGGCAGCATTTGTCCGTCTTGAAGGCTTTAAACTGAGAGGGGCCACGGAGGAAAGCAAGACACTGTCCTCTAAAATCTCTGTGTCCAAAAACAGCTAAGAAGTAACTAGTCAGAGGAGCGAAACTGAGGAGCAGTCAGAGAAACCTTTGGCTACCACAGTTGTGGTATATAGCAAGCAAGGTAAGTAGCATGACATTGTCTACTACATTTTCCCCCACAGATACCGTCACTATGTGCAGAAATCTGTGACCTGGCCATGACTTCACAACCCAAAGGGCTTGCTTGCAATGATCCACAGTCGGATTTTTTAACTTCCTCATTTGGAGCCTTTATAGAAAAATTAATAAATCCAAAATTAATAACAAAAAACAAGTTACCTCCGGGTTTATTCTTGTAGTGTCAGGTAGTCCCAAGTAGAGTGAACACTTTGAGCTCTTGTATTATTATATCATCTTTAACTTCAAGGAGATTCAGAGTGAGACAGTAAGTCACTTAGGTATAAATTTCACACTTATACACACACAAATCACTAAATAAGCAGTGAAATGGAGGAAAGAGCATTTGATATTTGAGAGTAAACAACTAAAATTAAGACAAACTGCTTAGGAATCTCACAGACAGGACAATTTTGCGACTCCCGCATTTATTTCCCACACTTTATACGGTGCCTGAAACATGCTGCTTTCAAAGTCAGTTAACTGCTTTTCTTAAGATCATCAAATAAGAAACACTTCAGTGTATTAGTTCCAAATTAGAAAGTCCTACAAGATCATTTCCTCTTCATGTTCAGGTCAATCTCCCCCGATCAATATATGCTTTTAGTATAAAAATGCTCAGCATAAAAGATCCTTCCGTCTGCTTGTTGAGCTATAATCCTATGTTGTGATGTGATTTCAGCTGCATCTCAAATGTATCTTTGTCACTTTCTTTCTCAAAGGGCTATTTATTGGAAGGGAAACGATCAGTTTAAGTTGTCTGGATTTTCCTTTTTCGAAAAGGCTGTTAGCAAGTCGCAACAGGAAGAACCTGATGATTATACTGGTGAAATCACCTATCAAGAAATCCTGAAATATTTCATCACTTTGGTGCGCTATTCTCAATTCAAAATCCATTGTCTGAAAGCTAGAATTATAAAAATATATACCGGTACGTACAAACAGATCAGATTTGGGGGCTTCTGTCTCTGTTGTCGCCTATGTATTCAGATGTCTACAAAGATTTCTTTTTTATTTTCCCTGCAAACCTTCCTGCTTTCCTTACTCTTAAATGTTCAAAGTGATTGCATTTTTCCCCCATAACATTTACCTATTAACCGATGTTATTGTTGAAAAGGAAATCGGACTCATTTTCGGCTGTTCTGCGCCTCACTCTAAATCTTAACTCTTCGTACTATGAGAGAGAAGAAAAATAAATTCTGTAAAATGCCAGTCTCTGGCCCTTGGCTCTCTTCTGCCTTTCCTTTCTCCATCAGTCTTCCGCACTTCCGCCGCGATCCGGCCAAGGGCTGGTGTAAATGCTTTTCCTCACATGTCAGTACTACACCTTTAAGTGTACCTAAAAATTATAATGAATAAAAACTTTTTAAATTCTCTGCCCTTGGCCAGATAGGAGTGTGTGGTTAAAGCCATCTGTGGCTGCCGTGACACCCTGTGCAGTATCTGACTCTCTCCTCTGTGCACGTTACAGAGATGTTGCCGGGATCCGCGGAGACGGTCTCAGCAAGGTGGGGGCTCTGCAGGACATCAATGCAATGCATTGTTTTGCCGGGTCTGGCTGGCTGGAGGGTGCAGCACAAAGTAAAATTAGGACCTCTTTTATTGTGAAGCACAGTTGGGCTGTTTGATCTCTAAGTCCTCGGGTGATTGGAGTCTCTGCAGCATGTGGAGTTGAGGTCTGAGCAACTTATCCCCGTGCACCCCCGTGGGGGTACCGCTTTTCCCCCGGACAGATCCGGCTTATATTCGGGGTTCTGCCTGGACGTGGACGTCGTTTCTGAGCTGAGACAATGACAACTTGGAGATTCTGAACGGAGGACATGCTGTTCGTGACCAGGTACACAGAAGGAAATAGGAACTATTCTGCATTTGGAGGCCCCCTCACCACATTCCACAGCTTTCCCTCCGCAATAACGTTTGTTTTCTGATCGAACTTCACCACCAAAAAGCCTGTGTGTCACTCCAGATTTCCGTGAAATGTACCTGCCCACCCCACGTCACCATCCATGCCCTTCCTTAGAGCTCATACAAATGGTTGGTTTCCATGCCACCCATTCAACAAATAGTTACCGGGCAGCTACCAGACTCCAGGCACCCAGCTAGCTAGCAAGCCCCCCCCCCCGTCTCTTGTCCTCAGCAAGCAGGGTGACCAACCGTCCCAGTTTGCCCAGGAAGAGGGGGTTTCAGAGCTGTGGTGCTTTAGGCTTTAGGACTGGCACAGCCCCTGGCAAACTGGGACTGTTGCTCACTCCGCAACGAGCCCAGTGTGCGCCGTCCTCTAAGGCTTGTCCTCTTAAAAAGAAGTCTGTGGCCCTGCCCACACAGGCGGGCCCTTCACACGTGTTTTCATGTCTGAGACCCACAAGTTCCACAGTTGTGCGTTAGGCAGGATGCAGCCACCATCCAAACCAACCACTGCCTTCTCTAATCACAGGATGGAACAAGGTTTTCAGGGCCTGGCAATTCAACGAGCTCTATTGGTAACAAGCCAGTCTCATTTTGCAAACCCCGAGAGGTTCTGGGTAGCAGCGGGCCCAGGAGAAGCCCAAGTGCATCGGTGGCCATCAGTGAATGGCTTTGCCCTGTCAGTGTCACATGCTTCTCCAGGTGGTGATGAGAATTCTGATACCTGGAGGTCTGCCTTCCCCCACCCACGGAAGTTGCTGCATTCTCCCAAGTCCGCTGGCAAGTCTGGGAGAAACTTCTATCATACCTTGGTTTTCAGCACGACCCTGCAGGCACGCCATGGGTACCTCTTGGTTGATAGTCCTCTAGGGCCCCCATGGGACAGGGACAGGGGCTGAGGACAGAAGCCAGAGTGTGCACTTTGCCACCAAACTGTCTGGCTTGGAAGCCTAACTCGGTGACGTTGGATGAATTGCTTTACTTCCCTACACCTCAGTTTCCCCATCTGTAAAATGGGGACAATAACAGTATCTCTCTCCCCTTGGAGTAAAAGTAAATATATATACAATACTTAAAACAGAGCCTGGTGCAGAGTCATACCAGAAATTTGAACTGTTCCTATCATCACTAAATAAGGATTATCATTACTGGCCAGTGAGTGTGCTGTGCAGAAGCCCCAGCTAGGAGGAAGGGCCTTCTGCCAGGCACAGGATGGCCGGCTGAGCCTGGGGACAGTCATCTCCATGCAGAGTCTGCAGGAGGTGGTTCTGAAAGTCTCCCTTCTGATGGACTCACATTGGAGCAGGCTTGCCCTTCAGGTCTGGCGGTGGGACACCCACTGAGCCTAGAAATGGTGCCTTCAATAGCACCTCTTAGACGGCACATCATTGCTACTTAAAGTGGCATTACCCCTAGTGGGTCAGGAAGCAGGACTCCCCTTTGTCCATGGGGTCTGGCCCAGGCTAAGCAGCTGGGGCACGCACCGCACCTGAGTCGATGTCAGAGTCAGGGTGCCGGGGGTGGGGGCTCTCGGGAGACAGCAGCTGGGTGTGGGGCCAGGAGTGCCACACCTTTGCAATCTGCTTATTGTCCCTGACAAATAATCATACAATAAAGCCAGAAACGTGCTTGCACCCATCAGTCACAGGTGCTGATAATAGTTCACCTAATTACTTCATTATTTTTTGCCACTCCAGCAAGCAGTTTGTATTTACAGTCCCGTGTATGGGCCTCTATTGCTACCACTTACTGCGCTGATTCCAGCAATTCCAAGGCGTCTCCCAGGGTTGGAACAAGTAGAATCTTGTTTTTTTATATCCCCCCCCCCCGGGGGGAATGAAGGAAGGGAAAGGGAGGGGTGGAGAAAGGAGGAGTCTGAGGAAAAAAGACCTGGCCGGCATCGTCCCACAATTGCTCATCTAACATGAGTGATAAATGATGGATGCTTTTTGAAACGCTAGAATTCTAAAACAAAACAAACAGATCCTATCCTGTGCGTTACGTGGCCAGCTGTGGCAAGAGACAGGGAAGACGTTGGATCGAACCGCCCCAAGCCTGCACTCAAGACGGAAGAGTGCTCGGACCCCAGCCCTGTGTCATTAGGTTGGAAGCGGAGCTGGAAACAGTCCCCGGGGACCTGTCGTCCTAATGAATACCAGGCCACAAATTAACGAAGTGGGTTTGGAAAAACATTGTGAATTTTAGTCACTCAAGCATCAGTAAATTTGCTAGAAGTCAGGGCTGGTTGTTTATAGCTTGTTAAGATGTTGATTGTTTACAAATTACATTGCCTTTGAAAAAGTGGGCACTTCTCAGCAGCTCCTTGTCACTCATCGCTTGCTGGGGTGCTTCCTGCCAGGGATAAAGGCTGCCTGCTGTTAGCCGATCTAATTGCCACCACTCTCAGCTTCAGGCCCCTCCTCCCCTCTGTCCCTTCTCTCCCTTAGCCCTAGACTTTGCACTCATTCTCAGACCCAGTGCCCCTGGCCGCAGCGTTTCCCGCAGGCTCTGGGTCTGCATGGCCCACTATGCCCGCATTGCTGCAGACACCCGGACGAGTGAATGCAGAGCACTGCCTGGGCCCAAACTGGATCCCCTTGCTTTCTAAGAGGCTTCACTTCAGGGGTCCGATTTACACTCCTTGGCTCATTTGCAAGGTCAGGAGCCAAAGGCAAGAGAGAAAAGGGTCACACAGGCTGATTGTCGAGAAGACTGACCACATCAGAGAATGTTGGGGATCCTGCACCCTAATTCCCTCCTCTGACTGTGACCCAGAGGGGAGGTGTCAGGTGCAAAGCCTCACAGCACTGGGACACAGCCAGAGCAGAACGCAGGGCCACTGACTTCCTGTGCACACAGCACCTCTTGGGAACTGCTTTCCCCTTCCTCCCTCCCTTCCTTCTCTTCCTTCTCTTCCTTCCCTCCCTCCCTCCCTTCCTTCCTTTCCTCCCTCCTCCCTCTCTTTTTTCCTTTCTTTCTTTCTTTCAACAGGTAACTTGAGCACTGGCTTATGGCAGACAGATCCTGGAGTATCTAAGATGCATTTTGAGGACCAGGGGCCACAAGTACGTCCAGAGCTTTACTGAGCCAGAAAAGAGACGCACTGTTGGGTCCAATGTGCTCTGCTGCTTGCTGCTGCAGCTCCCAGACATTTTCTCCATGTGGACTTGGGGGGCCCACCTCCCTGTCTGTGCTTCCCATGACCAAAGACCTGCCTGTGTTGCCCGGAGCCAGTTAGTGGCCTCTGCCCCAGGAGGTGGCACTGGGGGAAGGGAGTACATCGATTTCCTTTTGCAAACTAACTGCCCTATGATGCGGGTTTATATGCCGAAGGGTCACGTTACAAGGACGCCAGGTTTACGGGCCTGCTGCCACCTGGCCTGAGCACTCTGACCACGCATGGACCTTGGTCACAGCCATCACTACTTGCGGAGAAGCTTCTGTTGGGCTGGATGCCGAGAGCCGTAAGTAAGCAACAGATCGCCATTAAAGTCGCCCTGGTCCCAAGGTGAGGCCAGACCCCATTGCAGGGCTTCTAGCGGATGATTTGCAGCCAGACCGCTCAGAGGATCACTTCTCCAGTAAGTGAGGGACGACAGGAGCTTTCACTCCTGCCATAACCCCATCCCAGCACTGCTCTTCCTGTCCCTGCCGGGCCTCCCCGCTAGGTCCCCTGCGGAACGTGACAGCAACAGCAACTGTAGCAACAGGTACCAAGTCCCCTCCCGGGGCTCTCCTGGTGCCCTGCACTGTCGCCTGCAGGGACAGCCCAGCTTCGTCTGAGTGCGTGAGCGTGCACTGTGTCTAGACCTTTAAGTCATGCTGCAGACCCCCAGAGGGAAGACCGTGAGACAAGCTGTACAGCAGGCAGGCCCCTGAGTAACATTTCCCCCGCTGTTTCATTGTAACACCGATGAGATGCTGTAGGAACTGAACTCTTGTTTATATCAATTAGCCTGTGGTGACATTGGCTTCCTTATACATTGTTTCGCCTTAGTTCCAGGAACTTATCGACAATGTTAAGACTTAATTGTGTTTTTTTTTCTGGGGCTGCTCCAGCAAATTGTCACAAACCAGGTGACTTACACCAGAAATGTGTCCTCTCGGTTTCAGAGGCTGGATGTCTGAAATCAAGGTGTGGACAGTGCCATGCTCCCTCCAAAGGCTCCGGGGAGGGTCCCTTCTTACCATCTCCCAGTTTGGTGGTTGCCAGAGATACTCAGAGTTCCTTGGCATGTAGACATGGCACTCCAATTACTGTCCTTGTCATTGCATAATGTTGTGGGCTAAATTGTGTCCCTCTGCCCCCCCCCCATTTATATGTTGAGCCCCAGGACCTCCTAATGTGATTGTATTTGTAGATAAAAAGGTACTTAAGGTGAATTGTCCTCATTAAGCTGGGCCCTAATCCAGTCTGACTGGTGTCCTTATAAGAAGATTAGGACACAGATAACAGGCAAAGGGATGGCCACGTGAGGACCCAGCGAGCCAGCGGGCACCTGCAAGCCAAGGAAAGGGACCTTGGAAGAAATTACCATATATTTTGCTCCATAAGATGCACTTTTACCTCCCAAAAAAAGTGGAGGGGAAAATGCCCGTGCATCTTATGGAGCAAAAAATACAGTATTTTATTAAATATTTTATCACACCATTTGGTTCAGAATATCTTTTTTTATTTTTCTCCTTAAAACCCTAGGTGTGTCTTATGGTCAGGTGCGTCTTATGGAGCAAAAAATACGATAAATCTGCCACTACCTTGGTCTTGGACTTCTAGTTTCCAGAACTGTGAGAAAACAGATTTCTGTTATGGCCTTTGGTTATGACAGCCCAAGCAAACCAAAGTACATGACATCATCCCCGTGTGCCTCTCTGTCTCTTATCTTCTTATAAGGAAACTAGTCACACTGGATTAAGGGCCCATCCTACTTCAGTGTGACCTCATCACAAACTACTGCTCCCATGACTCTACTTCCAAATAAGGTCACATTCTGAGGTTCCGGGAAGGACATAAATTGTAGAGGGACGCCTTTCAACCCCGTGCAGTGCAGGTTGCCTGAAAGAGTAGTTCCTCTTAACCCACTTTTCCGGCTGCCTGTTTTTTTATGCCTCTCAGTTTTCTCTCCCTCCTGGAGGGAGGTCAAGGGGCAGTGCACAACCCTGACAGCTACCATGCAAAGGACATGAGGCTGCTAACCACTGCCTGTGATTCATTCAGCAGGGGCTGGGAATGTCAGTCCAAGAAGCCAGGAGATGGTAGCTCTAAGTCCTCGAAACAGCCCACGCCTTACAGACTGCAGGGAAAGGCCATGCTGCTTTATCCAACTCTGCCCATCAGCAAGCCAACGGGGCAGCTTCAGGGCCCTTGTACAGGGGGTCCTCGGGTCATGACACAGTTCCGTTTCTACGACAGTGACATAACCTGAATTTTGGTATAAGTCAAAACACACCCTAGTCTAAGTCACTTACCTATCCTAACACAGTTATAAAAGCATAATCTAGAACATAAAAACACAATTAAGCCACAGAAAAAGGAAAAAGACATGAATATACTGTGCTGTATATACTGTACTGTAATAGAAAACATGACAAAAGTGAGTATAAAAATAATTCCTTACCTTTATTCCTGTGGCTGGCCTGCACACTGGAAGAGGCGTTGCAAGGGGGGAGAGAGTGACCTATTGGGAGGAGGAAGCTGGAGAGGCAGGGAACCTGCAGAAAGTGCTGGAGGTATTGGGTCAGGTGAATCAGGATTGCACAAGCAACATGCCGGAGACGCTGGAGATGATTCTACCTGTACTACAGGTGTTTCATCTCGAGAAGCAGCTGATGCGGAGGGTACAGGATCTATTGCAGGCCTCTCTACCTTCTTAAAGAATTGTTCCAGGCTAGTCTGGAAGGTTGGTGACTTCTTCTCTTTCAAAATCTGCCTACAGCATTGCAAGGCATCCATAACAGTTCTGTAGACCTTACTGAATCTGTCATCGCTGGGGTCCTCAGCCTGAAATTTTGCCAACCCATCCTCCCCATAGAAAAACCTTCTGCCAAACCCTTTGTAGTAAGTCTCCTGGGTTCTGGGGTTTCTATCTCTTCCTCATCAATCAGCTGCCTCTCTAGCTGAATGAGGTCCCCCGCAGACAGCTCTTCTCCCTGTGATACCAGTAGCTCTGTGACCTCCATGGTGATGGCTCTCCTCTTCTTCAAAGCACTCTACCATCTGAATGAAGACTCTGACTTTCATTTACGAAAGCCATAAGGGCCAAAAAGTCGCCAAAGCAACACAAATGGAACACTTGAGCTTTTAACAGTCCAAAATGGTGTAGGTGAGCGCAGTGGGGGGCGGGGGGACGCCAACTCCCCCCCACTCATAGGCTGCGTTACTGCGTCTTCTTCTTCTGCCGCGCGCAAGCAAACTAGTTTGCCCACATAGTCCGTGAGTACCATGCTGACAGCGTAAACCGAAACACTACATCGCAATTCTTTTAAGTTTTTATGGGAGTGAGCGTCGTAAACTCGAATGTCGAGATTATTGTAACCTGAGGACCCCCTGTAACTGACTGTTACCTACACCTCTGATCTGTCACTGATTCAAACTTTTCCTGACCTGTTTGCTTGGAAATGGAGTGTGAGACAGAGCAACCAGTATCTAGATCTCTTCTCATCAAGAAAATGCCAGCTTTTCTCAAGGACAGTGTGGAGGTGATGATGGTGGGTGGCAGCCAGGTATCTCTCATTCTATTTATTAGAAAGAAAGAAAGTTCGGTGATTCTCAGCCTTGGCCACACATTGGAATCACCTGGAGACCTTTACAAGCTACTGACTCCCGCCCAAGCCCCTCCCTCAGAGATGTTGATTGAATTGGTCTGGGATGGAGCTGGGTATCAGGATATAACTAAAGAGTCCCAAAGTAATTCTAACGTCTGGCCCTGGCTGAGAAGCACCTGCTGAAAGTCTCTAAGAGTCCTGAGTCATTGAGTAAACAGAGTCCTGGGACTGGGGTGAACTTTAGATCACACACTCCAACTCCCTCACAAAAGAGACATGGAAAGTGGCACCCAGAGCACCCAAGGTCACTCAAGGTCGGCCAAAGAGGGAGCCCAGAGAACCAAGATAAAAAACCCAGGACTGGGGCCGCCTATAGACCTCTGGTTTCTCCCAGGGTTTTCCTTTCCTTGCTGCAAATTAGCATTATTTAATGATTTGGTTCAGCCCACTGCTCTGCCTTATTTCCCCCCAAACATCAGCTGTTATTACTGCTGGTATTCTTATTGTTGGTATTAGCATCATTACTATTATTAGTGTCTCTCTTCTTTTAAATGTTATTAAAGTTATTGGAATGACCTTGGTTAATAAGATAAGGTTCAAGTGTACACTTCTCTAACACGTCATGTATAAACCGCATTGTGTAGAAGAGAGTAAAGGGGTAAAATATATGATGACAGAAAGAGACTTGACCTTGGGTGGTGATCGACCTTTTTATGAAGTCTGCAAGCTTTTATTGACCTAGTATTTACTGGCCCAAATACTGTATCTTATTTCAGCTACACTTGAAAATGTCCTACACTCTCCCTATTGTTTTGATGCCTAATCAAATTGGCATCACAAGGAGAACACCAGTGTCCCAGTGCCACACAAACTGAGCACCGGCCAGTCTTCGGCCAGGTGAGAGCAGGGATTTCTCTCAGAAAATGCTCCGCTCCTCAAACACCTGTGAAAAGTCCCCCTGATCTCCTGACATCCTGTGACTGCTTAGAAAGTAAGGGCTCAACTTGCTGATGTTGACAGCCATAAGTTGCCTCATTTCCCCCGCCGGCCTTTGCAACTTGTCTACTTTATTGTATTTTATTTTTATTTTTCTGAAGTCTGAAGCAGGGAGACAGAGATACAGACTCCTGCATGCACCTGACCGGGCTCCACCTGGCATGCCCACTAAGGGGCAATGCTCTGCCCATCTGGGGCATTGCTCTGTTGCAACTGGAGCCATTCTAGCATCTGAGACGGAGGCCATGGAGCCGTCCTCAGCACCCAGGCCAACTTTGCTCCAGTGGAGCCTTGGTTGTGGGAGGGGAAGAGAGAGATAGAGAGGGGGAAGGGTAGAGAAGCAGATGGGCACTTCTCCTGTGTACCCTGACTGGGAGTCGAACCCAGAATTTCCACACACCAGGCCAATGCTCTACCACTGAGCCAACCAGCCAGGGCCTTGTCTACTTTATTTTACAGATTGAAGAGTTGCGATTTGCATTTGTCAAACTCATAACGTGTGGCTGTGTGTCCCCTGTGTTGGCTTGGTATCGGAGAGCAGGAAGGTGGGAAGGATCACCAAAGAGGTTGATGTTCAGGTCACAGGGGCTGAGAGTCAAGGGTCAGCGTTGTTGAAATTTGGAAATAAAAGGAGGCCTTTGTAGCCTTTAAAAATATCAGCTTAAGAAAGTTCTTTATAAAATAGTTTCTCAAGTGCAGTTTTCCATATAGTTACGACAGCCTTTTTACTTTCAGTATTATCTCTCAGACCTTTCAGACTGTCTTCTAGTGATTCCTTTTAAAACAGGGTCTTCTGCTCTCTCTTTTCTCTCTCTCTCTCTCCCGTCCCTCATCTCTTTTCTCCAGAAAGCACATATATTGCTTGAAGAATCCTGACTCTTTTTTATAAGGTATGTTTTCCTGTGATTTTCATATAATTTATTAACCCTGTCCTTAAGGATAATTCAAAAATAAAAATAAAATTTAAAAGACTACACTTTGCTGTAGTGCTCAAAGAAGTTTCATGGAAATCCTTGCAAATCACCCACTTAAAATAATGAAAGTGCAATCTAACTGTTTGCTGTCTGGGGGTATAACACTCCTCTGCTTGCTAGAAGACCTGGGGCACCCTGGAATCCGTCTGCCAGGATAGGAGGAGTTAATTAAGTTACCTTATATTTAGTCTTCATTTTGTCCCGGGCTTCTCCAATAACAGACAACAAGCCTGGACCCGACTGGGAGCATCAGCCCAGGCATGAGCGGCGTCTCCTGGGTCATTCTATTGTCACACTAATGCAGTTGACATCTTGCTTGAGATCGGTTACAAACGTGGTTCCAATATTATTCAACAGGCGTGCATTCGGGGGCTGTGGTCAGAATCACAAGGCCGGTCACCAGAGATGACAGCGCTCAGCCCTGCCTCTCAGGAGCTGATGCGACTTGCCCCTGTCATGTCCTGCCCGGGAACGGGGAGGGAAGCTTGGAGGTTTCTGAAAAACCATCACTTGCAAGAGAACTTAAGACTTTACCAGGTGAAGATGTCAGTGTGGCCCACACTTTTTCTGGGTCCGGCTTAGAGCAGGGAAGTTCACTGACAGTACAAGAAAGTCCTGTGCATTCTTCCTGTGTGTGGAGTGAATACTTGTGATTGCCAATTCAAACTGGCCCCGTGGATGTAAATCTGAACCCTTCAGGAAGCGAGTGGTGAGGAGTGCTAATTAGCAGGAAATGATGCTTCCCGGTCACCGACAGACAGACGGCCCCATCCACACGGACCCATCCCACCCAGTGTCATTTCCTCGGTGGGCAAAGTCCTTGGATCATCCACACACTCATGATTGCGTGGACGTGGACTCAAGTGTCATTTCCCACGTTCGACCCCAAACCCTGAAACACACTTTCACTCCAGTGAAAAAGACTCAAGGATTTTTTCCCCTTTTGTTTAGAAAACTAAACACAAGCCTCACCCTACTGAAAAATGAGTCCCTGTGGGCCTGGTCCTCTGTCCACCGTCCTCTCCTTGGGAAAGGAGAGTCCTGGTCACAACAACAGGCCAGGCACCGCTCTCAGAGTCCCCACGCCCTGGGAGGACATCCGTCATTCAGAGCTGTCGCTGAACCTGACAACACAGCTTCCTCGCTCTACAAGGAAGGAAGAGGTAGGCTGCTGAGTTTTGGCAATTCAACATGAACTTATTTTCACATACTGTTTGGTTAGTTGCCACATGTTAAAGTGTCCACAAGTGACTTCCTGAACAAAATTCCTTTTCCTTCCCAGACATCCAAAGTTGGTGTCAGGTGCCAGGTCCCCCGGATGAGCACAGATCAAAGCAGGTTGTCTGTCCCCCGGTAAAGCCAGGATGAAGTTAACGTCAAACAGAGTGAAGTCACTGAACTCTCCTTACCTCACAGATTAAACAAGGCCTTGATGGCAACAGGGTTGTCATGAAATGCCCCGTAGAGAGAAATCTGAAATCGTGGACTGAAGGCTCCTGCCACTGTACCCCCAGGGCCCGTGGCCAGCATGAGTGAGCTCAGGGTCCGCTCACCTTCCCTGCCCGGCCTTGGAGGAGAAGCACTGAGCACACACAGCCAGCCTGCTAGGAGGAAGGTTCAGAGCTGGGACTCTGTCAGAGGCCCTGGGCAAAGTCCCTGAAGCCCCAGTTCACCCAACCGCAAGCCACATGGGGTCACCTGCCATCCTGGGATCTCTGCAGCAGCCAGAGCGGCTGGCAGCAGGCGGCGGGGAAGGGAGGGGCCAGGACAAAATTAACATAAAATATGATGAGGTTGTAAATAACAAATAAAAATAAGATGGAACTGACTGACCAGGCGGTGGCGCAGTGGATAGAGTGTCGAACTGGGAGCGGAGGATCAAGGTTTAAAACCCCAGGGTCGCCGACTTGCTCATCTGGTTTGAGCAAGGCTCACCAGCTTGAGCCCAAGGTCACTGGTTTGAGGGAGGGATCACTTGGTCTGCTGTAGCCCCCTGGTCAAGGCACATGTGAGAAAGCAATCAATGAACAACTAAGGTGCCGCGACGAAGAATTGATACTTCTCATCTCTCTCCCTTCTTGTCTGTCCCTATCTGTCCCTCTTTCTGACTCTCTCTCTCTCTCTCTCTCTCTGTCACACACACACACACACACACAAAAATGGAACTAAGATAATCACAGCATGCCCTGGTAGAAAGAAATCTTAAAGTAAAAATCTGTTTTCTAACTAATAAATACGGGCCTTTGATATGAACATCAACTCATATATAACATGCATATTATTTATATACATACATAATCATGCATTCATGCTATAAACATTATATCCACATATATACGCTCTCCATACATAATAAAATATTAAAATTCTATTCTTAAATATTCTAAAGTCAGATTTTTATCATTTAAAATGTTTTCCTGGCTTTTTAGCATTTACAAAGTTTACTCGTTTGGGTAAGAGTTTAATTTCCATAATTTAATATTCTGTTTTACACCATTGAATCCATAGCCCCATTTGGGATTAACGAGAAGACAAATGGCTGAGTGAATGAACACTGCGTGGATCCCACTACTGAGTTCAAGGTCGGCAGGTCACGAGGATGGTCTCAAGTTCAACCACGCTCTAATAGGAAGTTGGGTTCACACCCACTTCTGTCCACCTTGACTTCCTAGATTGACTGGTGGGCATTTTCCAAGAGCAGAATAAGCACTGTTTGGAAAGTATTTAATGCTATTCCCTGAAGTTACTTGGCCAAATATGACTGGATCTTTACAACACAGAGAAAAAATGAAATTATTTACTTAGTCAGTATTTATTAGCTTGGAAATGGGACCCAGTACCCAGTGCACAACGGGGCACTGATGTTGGCTTTGCCGAGATGCCGGCCTCGTGCTCCTTCGGAAGTTGGGAAAGAGAGGCTCCCCGCTCCCCAAGCTCGTGTTGACTCTTTGTAGCACAATTCTTTATGTGTTAGGGAGCAACTAATGCTGGTAATGGACATCGGCACTACATGGATCTTAACATGATGTATGCAAGAGTTTTGTGCTTCCGTACAGGCATCTCTAAGAGCCCCCTCACCTGCTGCTGCCGTACCCCGTGGAAGGCCAGACGTGAAGGAGACCCAAAGGTGGGCAGAGTGGCAAGCAGGATTGTCCTGTCTGAGCTTTGTGCCTGGGCAGCTCAGGCGTGGGGACAGTGCATGCCAAGTATGGGTTGTGCCACCTCGCTCATAAGTCCAAGGGCAGGTCCCAGATGAAGTTTCAGGTCCAGGCTAGAGTGACACCGGGAGCCTGAAATGGGGCTTTGGCTGTAAGTCGGTAGTCATGTGGTTCTGTGGCTACCCACGCCAAAAGAGTGCCCATCTGTCCAGACACCAGGCCCACGGGCCACTGTTCCACTGCTGCCTGGGATTCTGAACGCTTTCGGATTTTCCTTGTGAAAGGCAAAGACCCCTGGCACAGGTAGGCACTGTGCTTGTGAAATAAGACCTACCTGAAGGGGACGAGTGATAAGGAAGGACTGGTATTCATTGGAACTTCCTAGCACCAAGCACTGTGCTAAACTTTTTGTATGTTTGTGGTTTCTAAATGCCCACGAGGGCATGAAAAGATGGATATAGTTATCTCCATTTACATTTGAAAAGAGCTGAGGCTTAAGGAGGCCAACTTGTTGGTCACGTCCCTGGAAGTGGCAGCGCTGGTGTGCCCCCAACGCCCCACACCCCACCGTTACCTGACACAGTGGGTGCTTCTCCCACTATGCCATGAGGGTGCTCCGAAGACACGCCTTATATTCCCACCTTTGATCTAGCTTGGGGTCACCCTGTCCCTCCCAAGTTTCCTTTAGAGAAGCCATATCCAGTAATGGAAGAAGATGCCCAGAGGTGGCCCCAAGGGAGGGTTTGGGCACTTCCTTTCCTCTCCCAGGTCTCCGTCCACCACTACCAAGTGATGCAGGATATATAAAAAACAGTGTGAGCTGACTAAGCAAGCTCGAGCCCAGAGCCGGACCTCGAGTCACCTTCTAACCAGCTTGCCAACTCTAAGCTCCTCTCGTAGGGAAAATGGGGAGCCTCCTTTGATTTACAAAGTTATATGTGACAGTCTCTTGGACTCAATGCTCCCTGGGAGTTGGAATTGTGTCTACTTGACTTCACACTGCATATGCTACACCCCTTATCCCATCTGTAATAATTTCCCAGTAAGTACTGGGGAAATGAATGGATCAGCTTTGAAATCACTCACTGGGGGGTTCTGGGACTCTCCCCTCTAGACTTCTAGTCCCCAAGGAGAGAAATATCCTTGCAGCTCTCCGACGGCTTCTGGAGCACGCTGTATCCACGTGAGCCATGCCTGTGACACTCTTAGGACTCCCGTGAGCTGCCAGGGCGCGCCAGGTCTAATGCTCCCCCAGCAAGAAAAGGAGACCAGTACAGGCCCAAAGATACTTGATGCCAAATGGAGAGAGTGAAGCCTGAACTGCTGTCCCCTGGGACGTGGGGAGGGAGCTTCTCCCACTTTGAGAAAGGTCTGGCTAAAAGAACTCAGAGAAGCCCCAAAGGCCTGAGACTGCGAGGGGGCTGCCCATAATTTACCGCTTGTCTACGAGCTGGCTTGGACAGACTGAAGTCATTAGCTGGGGTGGAGGGCAGGAGGGGGTGGGGACGCGGAGGTGCCTGGCACAGCGAGCCCAGAAGGGGCAAGCACCGGCCTGGTCAGCTCCTAAATCTCCAAACTGGAATTACTAGGGCAGAAAACCTCAGCACACTCAGTGCTGTCCTTCCCTCCCACCTCTTTGGAGCAACATGTGCCCTTTAAAAATAATGGCACAGATAAAAATCACATCCATTTACTGCAGTGTCTCTTCCATAGTAGTAAAAAAAAAAAAAAAGAAGGCCTTTATCATCCTCTGAATTAGATCTGTGGATTTTTTTTTGAATGACATGTATAATAATTAGACTGTGAAGATGTGCCGTTAATCCATTTAAAGGTGTAAAGAAGCCCATTTAATGAACATTATAGTCACATTAGACTTGGAAACATCCAACTCTTTTGTTGAATAAAAAGAAGTTCAATGAGATTAACTTCTCTTAGTTGGTTTTAAAGAATAATCAAACATGTCTTCCTCTGATAGTGTACTATGCCTTCTCGTATGGCTCCAGCATACCAATGCCCACCAGCCCAGAAGGGTGAGAATAAGGCCGCGCGGGACCTCACATTTCACTTAAATAATTACAAAGTAAAGGAGATCACTCCCTCTTCCTATCCTCCCTACAAACTGATAAGAGGCCGAACTCCTTGAACTCGTAATTCTGTAACAGCAACGTTAATCTTCTGGATTGGTAGTCTCTCCTGCTGCATTAAATGTATTCTTACGATTATCAAGTTTACCATTTGACACAGATATGTCTATCGGGAGACCCATTACTAGATCCTAGCAGATGCGACCACGAAAAACTGTCCTGGGTTGTGTTTCCAAACCTCGCGCTGGTTCATGTCTCTGGATGAGGCTCGTGATGCCTCTGTGAGCAGAGGACATGCCCGCCCAGCTGTCCTCGCTGACTCCAGGGGGGTTATTATATATATATATATAATATATATATATATATATATATATATTATATATATATATAATTTTAATTTTTTCAATTGCTGTTTATATGCAATATTATTTTGTATTAGTTACCGGCATACAGCATTGTGGTTAGACAGTCATATACTTTACAAAATGTTCCCTCCTGGAGTCGTTCTAGAGAGCCAGATTTTAAAGCAGAAATAGGTTAAGTTTGAAATAATTACAGATGTAATGGGGGGAAAAATATACGAGAGCTGTCGGCATCCTTTCTGCTGAGAAGTCCCATTGTGGGCGCGGAGTTTACCTAGGTTAAGCCCTGAAGATGGGATTGGTCAGATTTCATCTGCTACTTAGCCCTTCTCCCTCAGACATCTGAGTTACTACCCTCTTTTCCAGCTCAGGGATGTAAAGGTCATTCTACCTGACACACAGTCTCCTCTCTTACCTGTAGCTGCTAAGAATTTGGGAACAGGCAAACAAACGACTGAGATGTGGAACACACTGCCTCAGATTTCAAAACACAGCAGGTATGCGTTCTCACCAAAGGAAAGGAAGCCTCAATCACAAAGAAGGAAAAGCATCGGGAGAGCTGGTTTCCATGGGAAATTAAGGCGTGGGAAGGGCGTGTCAGCACAGCGTCCTGTGTCCTCGCTTTGTGCCTGATCCCTCCCGCTCACCCGCGACAGTGATGGATGACGGTAGAAATGGTCTAAAGCCGTACCGCTCACCGGCACCGTGTTAGATCTTTCTGTAGTTCAGGAAACAAAGCTGATAAGATCGAGAGGCAACCTCATCCCAGCTAACGTAGTGCAATCTGTCTTGTATATCGTCATCGGGCATTAAGCAGACATCATAGCTCAAACCAGCCTCGATAATTGTAGGAGTGGAAAGAAAAACTCACTGCCGTGTTAGAGAAGTTAGTTCATTTGTTTGTTCGCTTTGTTTTAGGTAACAACGTGGTGGGCCTTCCAGAGGCTGGGGCAATGTTTACGCCTCCTGTACTGAGACTTCACTTCCACTTTTCCCTCCGTTTTACCCTGGCTTGTTTATAACCCTCAGACAGGAACGTCACAGGAGGACTTGTTCCGGAAGCTTAGATCATTGCCTTACAGGGACCAGCGGTGGGGGTCACCACGCCTCGGACCTTCAAACGCACGCCCTCGGAATGGAGGCAGAAGAACATTATGTTTTGTTATCTGTCGGGTATCACTTTTCTTTTTCCTGGTTATTTTCATTATGGGTTTATTGCACAAAAGGCATGTGCTAGGTAAGACACGGGACAATATGTTCAGTCAACAAGTGAGCTCAGACAGCACAAGCAGAGGGAAGCTTGGGGTGCACAGTTCTAGAACTGATCATCCGGGTATAAACATCGTGTCCTTTAGCGTTTGGGTCTTGGTGTGTAAAAACTGATTGAGGGGTTTAGGGGGTCCTGGAATCTTCATCATGGATGCTAACACCACCAAAGTTGGAAGCTATTCTGTAGCTGCTTTGATCAGTCTGAAGTTTAAAATTATACTTCAGTGAAGAATATTTACAAGATCTTAAAAAAAAATAAAAGAAAGGCATACACTGTAGTATCTATTCATATGCAGAAAAAGTTATCAAATCTGTTTCATTTCAAATAGCTTTTAAACAATTTGCCATTGGACCCCATTCACTGACAGGATCATTTAAATGCGAATACATTTTTTGTTGTTGTTGTTAGGTTATTAGATTTTGTGCAGCTTGCACATATAATTCTAATACTCAACTCAGATTAGGAACTGCTCGGGATATTCCTTCATGGGATGGAAATCTTATGAAAATTTAACAAATTTTATAAATCTGTTTCACAAATTTGCAAAGGAGAGTGAAAATAGTCCATGTGCTGCCCCAAACTTGCCCGAAGATAATGACCATTGCTTATAAATACATGTTTGAGGTTTGCTTGAATACTTTTCTTTTTCTGTACAAAAAGAGAAAAGTTATTATCTTGAAAGGAACTAAGTAGCTCCTAGAAATCACTATCATGGTCTCGCGTGAACTAATCACTTTATCCTCATCTCTGAACACATTTATCCACCTCCTAATTCTTCACCTAATTAGAGGGAAAGGCAGAGCTGTCCTGGTCAGGGAGGTAGGGATTAGGGTTAAGAAAACACTTGTATTTGGAGCCCCCTACCTCCCCTGGTCAGTGTGAAAGATTCTCAAAGAATCTCCCAGCCTCGCTAATCCATGACCCTCAGCAGGGAGGAAGTGTTAACAATTTAGTTTAAAACTCACACTCTCAGACAAATGCATCAAAAACGGCTTTTCTCCTTTGATTTGTAGGTATTAGTTGTTTTTCCAGGCCCCATTAAGGACTCTTCATCCTGTACGGTGAGGGGCATTAAGCCCCAGCGAGTTAGAGCTGTTCCCAGCTCTGGATTTTTCAAAGGCAATTTACACTAATTATTTGAGTCCACAGTGTTACCCATATTAGCGGAATGAACCATCCCAGCAGGTAAAAAGTACTTTTGAAATGTTCATTTATTACTGAGGTATAAAAATGTCCTTGAATTAAAATAGCATAAAAAAATTAATAGCCCTTTTAAAGGATGGGACTGAGACAATCTGTACCTCTTTTTATTTGCACCAAACTCCTTCATAATCACTTGTCTTTTAAAAACACAGGTTGTCAAGGCAAAGGGCCATGCATTCTCCAAAGTTATGGTTGACAACGGTGCATTTTCTACCCAGGGAAGCCAGATGAATCCCCAGCCCAGCGGCAACTCACAAGCAGCCATGTGACTCTAGGCTGCACGCAATCTGCTTGTGTGCATTTGGTGGCCGCTTCTCAGCCCATCACATGTTCAGAAACCTCTCTTTTATCCCATTGCTCATTCCAGAACATCTTCTCAGGTCTAGAAGAAGCACGGCAACACCAGTGATTTCTCCCGCAGCATTTGTGAGTCCCTCCAACAGGAATGGATTCGCATGCCAGGGGCTCCCAGTCTGCACTGTTCAGGGGATTCCAGGCACACACACAAAAAATTGTGTTTTAAAGTTAGAGGCTCTGGTTTGCCTTCTGGTTCAGTCCCTGTCCTGTCCCCAGGGAAGTGGGTAAGAGAAGGGGCAGGGGAAAGAGGTAACTGAAATTAGATTTTCCCATATTGGGACAGAACTCACTGCTCAGAAGATACCACAGCTAGGCTTTTCCCATTACAGGAAGTGCCCATAGCGACCCCTCCTGGTGACCTACACAACTCACAGGATCCCAACACTGCAGCTGGTTGTCAATGAAGACAACTTTCACTGTAGTCTTTCGTTCGTTCATTTAGGCTACCAGCATTGATACACAAATGTATAAGAAACAATCTCTGCCCTCAAGCTGCTCAGAAGACAATAAGGGCGATAAACTTGCAAATTGTAACAGAGATGTGAAGAAGAGGTGATAGGGCCCATGGAAGGGAGAGCCACACTGTCCCACAAATACAGGAAACTGTTCACCAAAGTAAAACAAGGATTCACAAAGTAGAGGGAAAGACAACCCAAGCTGGAAAAAAAGAGCAGGTCCAGGGCCTTTAGGGACACCACAGCCAGCCCGTTCAGAGACCTGGAGTTGGGTGGGACCCCCAGGCTGTCCAGAGCCGCAGGGAAATGACTGGGAAGGACTGGGGGATCAAGCTGGAGAGCGGGGAAAGGGGCCCCCACTCAGCTGTCCTGGGCATGCAGTACCTCTTCCCAAAGACTGCAGGTCCCCAACTTTATATGATCGTGCAGCCTCATCTCTGACAGAGGGTTTGCTTGTCCCTAGTACGTGTATATTTATGATTAAGTTATAGGAATGTCCTGATTCTAATAAGTATTAGTAATGCCTGTTTTATTTCTTATCTTTTTGGTAAAAGCATGTTAATAGAAGTCCCAATATTTTCTTCCCTCAGCCCGATGGATTGTTGACCCTACCAAATGTCCCAAAGTTGATGGGCCCATGGAAACCCGATGCCTGCCCCAGACCATTCCTGTCCCTTACAGTAAGGCACACATGCTTCCAAATACTACTGCAACCGAAGCTTGATCACCTGCCAAGAGTTCTGACCTACTTTGGTCAGAAACAGGTGAAATGCAATTACAGCAGGAGTCAGAGGAGTCCCCACAAGGGAAACCCAGTCCTGTACCTCTTAACTTCTCGTCCCTCCTCTCTTGAAGAAAAGCAGCATACCCAAGAGCACGTACTATAGATTCTAGAGTCGAGAAAATACAACAAGAGCACCCAGAGGTCAGGTCTAATAAAAAATTATAACAAGAATAGTTGTAGCATTAAGAAAAAGAATATGCAAGTCACCACGGAGCTAGAAGCTAACCTGTGCTTTTGAATTATCTAGTAAGTGCAGTTTTCTATAGATTCTTTATGAATTCTTTAACACACACACACACACACACACACACACACCTTAACTTTAATTACTACCTAGGCAATTCTAGAGTGCATGGACCCTATATTGGATGTGTGCAAGACAGAGCAGCTACCCCTAGAAGCCATGAATTATAGTGACACCTCTCTCTCTGCAAAACTTTGCTCCAGGATTGGAATTTGTACTTAGGTCATTGAAAACAGTGTGCTCCTTAAGATTCTAGAAATGAGTAAGAGAGTCAGGATGTCTCGTGCTGTCGCCATCCGTCATCCACCCATCCACCCACCCTACAAATGTTTGTTGTTATTGAATATCTATGGTGTGTCATGCATTCACATACAGTATTTATAGTCACAATTGGAAGGCATAAATTTTCACCTAGCCTTTAGGTATTACTTGCCAGACAACAGTAGGAGATGGAACATCTACAGTGACTGTACAGGATGGCTGTACTTCAGACAGAAAGCTAAATTTCCTGATCACTGCTCTTTTCACATCGGGTGTTCAAAATGTCTTCTTAAATCAAATTGTCACATTATGTCCCTGTTGACTTGGAGAATGTGGCAAAAATCCTATTTATTTGGAAATGATAATAATCCAGATTCTCTTTGAACTAGCTCTCCCTTTTTATTTTCTTTTAAGACATGCTTTTTATTTTATAGATAGTATAAGTGAATGGCGTATAGATAAGGAGGTAGTGTATAAGGAGAATGTTGAAAATGCCTGGAGAACAAATTGCTTGCAAGAGTTTCGTAATATACCTTGGCTTGCAAAGAACGAATATGAAATCACCGATCAACTGATGTAATCATGTATCAGAGACACCCTTAGAGCCACAAGCCCAGCTTTAATTACAGGGCATCCATGAAAGGAAGAACAGGAGATTCCCATAAAAATTTCTATGGTTCAAAGTGTTCACTAGTTAACCTGGCTGCCCCTTCAGCACCGCCACCATTTAGTTTGGATTAATGAGGATGGCTTCGCTCCTGAAAGCCAAGAATGTCCTTCATTCTGATGAGACAATACAGTCATGGGAAGTAGCTCAATAAAATAATTTCCATGGCATACGCTGAGAAGTGAGAGGGACCACAGGAGATGGTGCCCGGCTTAAGCCTCGTGATCAGATAAGCATGAGCTTAAGTCAGAACTGAGAGCTGTTTTTTACTTTAGAAAGCATAAAGATGCAGCACCTTTTCTCTTCCTGTTGGAAGAAGTATGGAACACCGTGCTGTGAAATTAAAGAAGCTCTGAAATTTCTCAATGAATCTTTCATTGTCTTTGGACCTATACAAAAGCAGAAGCTTTGAATGCACAAGAATCACAACCTGTATACACAAAATATGCTTGCTGATAAAGATGGTATTAATACCATGCATTTTAGGTATGTGCTGGATATACGTATACTTTCTAAAGGGCCTCAGAGGGCCTTGGCTGGATAGCTTGGTCGGTTGGAGCATTGTTCCGAAGCACAGAGGTTGCTGGTTTGATTCTCAGTCAGGGCACATACTAGAACAGGCCAGTGTTCCTGTCTCTCTCTCTCTCTCTCTCTCTCTCTCTCTCTCTCTCCCTCCCTTCCTCTCTCTCTAAAAATCAATAAATCAATTAAAAAATTTTACAATAATAAAATAAAATGGCCTCAATTGGTAACTGCATCAAGTTTCTAGGAAACTGTGTTCAGTGGATTTACTGACTGTTGCCTCCTGGATTTGACTCCCATAGAAGAACAGCCCAATTCAGTCAGAAAAGCATGAGGCTTGGCGGCCAGCGTCTCAGCTCCCTCAAGACCCCGTTCCACCACTAGCCACCGAGGTGACTGCAGGCAAGTCGCTTAGCCTGGCTAGAAGAACAAAGTGTAATTGGCTTGGCCTCCAAGGGCTCTGCCACAGCTGAAATTGTCAAACCGCCGAGCGGAAACATCTGATAGTGCCGTCAGAGAGGAAAGCTATGTGTGTGCGCATGTGTGAAAGCGAGTGCTTCCTAAAATAGACATGCAAAGGGTTTTTGTTTGTTTGTTTGTTTTTTAATTTGGATTAAAGAGAGGGAAATATCATTTTGTTTAAAGCACATACACACACACACACGGGCTTATGTGGTGTCCACTCGGTGAACCCCAGCGGTGTTTTCCCCGGCTGGATAAATGGTGGCTTTGCAGGTGTTCAGATCACACCACATCCCTGCGTTCTGTACCAGGTTGTTGGCTCCTGACAGCCCTTCATTCTAATTAGTACAAGTCCAGCTGAATCAGGAGGTGGAGGAAGAAAGACCAGAAATGACTATCATATTGTTCCTATCTATTCATCTGCATAATAGCAATGATACCAAATATGCAAACAGACGTTCCTCTCATTAAATTGTATATGCAAATGCTACTGGTAAGAGTGGCGATGTTTCGGGTTGAGAGATCATTGGGGGTAATTAAAGGTTAATCCAGTTTTCAGTTCACAGAGTATACAACAAGAGGGGTTGTAAAGAAAAATTGTCACTTAACCTTCAGTTCATTATTGATGGCACATGGATTTTCTCCATAAGTGACATAAACATGCATGTGCTAATCATTACTGCCCCCAATGACCACCTCTGCAGTGGCTGATCACTAACAATCATTAGCAAGGACTTGTGGGTTGAGCAAGGTTGTGTATTTCTGTACAAAGCATTAATAAGAAAAGTTACATTCCTTCAGAAAGTGTTTAGAATCTATATAGAGTCATAATCTTTCATTCTTTTTTTCCCAATTTTTAAAAGATTTTATTTATTCATTTTAGGCAGAGGAGACAAAGAGAAGGGAGGAAGAACAGAAAGCATCAACTCCCATACGTGCCTTGACCAGGCAAGCCCAGGGTTTTGAACTGGCAACCTAAGCATTCCAGGTCAATGCTTTATCCACTGTGCCACCACAGGTCAGGCAATAATCTTTCATTCTTAATAGAAAAATTGAAAGTCCTTACAACATTACTCCTTGAACTCCTTAAAAGCATCATTTTTAGATACTGAATGTGACATTACACTGCAATGATTTGACCAAGATTGCAATAAATCACTGTTTTTCTTACTGGGTAAATTGAAAATGGTAAATGGTTTGGAACAATTTTTCCCCGATTGATTTGAGAGAGAGAGGAAGGAAGAGAGAGAAGCATCAACTCATTGTTCCACTTCGGTTGTTCCATGTAGTTGTGTGCTCATGGATTGCTTCTTATGTATGCCCTGACCAAGAATCAAATCCAGGACCTCAGCATGCCAAGAAGGTGTTTCATCCCCCAAGCCACCAGCCTGGGTCTGGATTTTTCCTTCCTTCCTTCCTTCCTTCCTTCCTTCTTTCCTTCCTTCCTTCCTTCCTTCCTTTCTTCAGACTAGTTTAACTCACCAGCTGGGATATTTTCACTTCCTGCCTTGAGGAGAGGTAAAAAATCATCAACTAAGGTCAGGAAAGTTCCAGATTGGCAGGTCTGGGAGTAGAGAGACAAGGTCAGTGTAGACTATGTACTTGCAGGAAGAGTTGAAGAAAAACAGAAGGAGAAGAGGTTTTCCTGCATCTGCGGAATAATAAAGAGGATTTATTTCCTGAGCAATAGTTACAAAGAGCTTACCTTTGGTTTAGTGGAAACGGGGGTTCTGAAAGGGTAATCCCTGTCCCCTTTCCTCTTTGGTCCTTGATTCTGCGTGAAGTGCACGGCCATTCAGTCGGTGTAAAGACCCACGCAAAACCAGCAAGCAGCGTACCTGAAGTCTCCATCCACACTCCTGTGAATCACAAGTGTGCCTTCCACTCTGAGCATTCAGACAGATGCCAATCAGAATGAAATCCAACGTTTCTTGGGCAGACAGGTCCCTCGCACGTAACCCTCATTAGGCGGTGAGGGTGTTTAGTTAAACCCAAATTTAACTTTAGTTCTCATGCCGCCAGAAAGAAACAAAGCTCTTTTCAAAGCTGCAATCCTCCAATTAAATCTAAATCAAATCTTGGGTAGAAAGCTAAAGGTCTTTTTGTCCCGCCTGCTTTCTCATAGGAAACAGTGCTTGTTTAAGATGCTAAAAATTGCATGGGGAAAGAGTGTATTTCTGAAGCAAATGAGCTATGTTTAACTCGCCTCTTTTTTTATAAAACTTGTCATACTTGCTGATCGGCAAACCCCAAACAGAAGGAAGCTGTCATATTTCCAAAGGAAAGGGGGACATGTCTTACAATCCAGTTTTAGCTGTACAAAACCCAACAATATAACCTCTTTTTTTTTCCCCACCACTTCATCCATTGTTTTGATTTGTTTTCTGGCTCTTTAATTTTTTTTTTATTTTTGCCAAGCTGACATTCGTTCACCACCGACCTACTGAGGTGGGGGTGCTAGGTTTGAGAGCAAGGTAGTTAGCCCACCTGTCACCAGTACTAGCAGCAGATGGGACATGATTAAATCCTCTTGCTAGTTAAGGAGTTCCCTCTTAGCAAGGAAGGAAGAACCAGGGTAGCTCCCGGGTCTAAGCTTCAGGGCAAAGAATAGGTATGGTGTGCCGGGTTATCAGTAAGTAATATGTACATTTTCCCGAGTGCATGTTAAAAGATTTGACCACCAGTCCCTCCCAGCTAATTCTGGGTAACGCGGGAGATCTCCAGCCCTACTCTCGCGAGGCTCTTTTGAAATAACATGGCCCTGTGCTTCTCTGTTTGTTACGTAATGAGAGGTCATGGTGATGGCTGCATATTAAGAAGCAGCCAGTTTCTCCTGGCACCCAGCAGGCCGGATCAGTGCTGTACTGCCCAGACCAGCAGGTTAGTGATGTTCAGGATGGGAACCTGGGAACTAGACTTCAGTAAGAAAACTGCTAAATGCCACAGAAACACGCCTCCTGCAGAGTGGAGGTTCCCCCCATCCCTGGTGTCCTACAATATAAAGCTCCTTCTGACTCATCCTCACGGACCATCTCTAGCCCTGGCTTGTTAGGGTGGATGAATCTGGTATATAGGAGCTCCACTGGGCAGAATCACGAGAGGACAAGCAATGATGCTAGGACCACCCAAGAAAAAGGTGGCCAGCTGGGATGTCTCAGTCAAGTACAGCAGGAGACAGTATGAGTAGTGGCCACTCAACTGCTCTGAGCTTCTGTTGGCACTTGCTGTGACCCCCTCTGAGTTACTGAGTTGCAGGGAAGTCTGGTCTTTTAAGTGGAATCATGGACATCACCATCAAGGCAGTATTGAGATGGGCGCTGGGCAGTTTGTAACAGGAACCCAGCGGGTGCTATGCATGCACAGTCAACCAAGAGTGTAACGTCATCAGCAAATCGGGAGGTCTCTGGGTTGAGGCAGGGGCCCCGGGGTGCCCAATCCCACATCAGAATGCTCCTTCCTGGCTCCGCACGGGCTCACCACTTCACTTCGCTGGTCTTCGATGAACAACCCCACCTGTAAAAATACAGCTTTAATTCCCCACGTCGAAGGATGGATGAACGGCCCCCGTAACAGTGCGTGTCAAACGGCGTTAGCAATAGAGGGGCTTGTAGTGTTTGGTGCACAGCCTCATCCTGGGATCAGGCACAGTCACAGGGACACTATGCTCACATCACTCCACTATGTTTTTTCTTTAATATATATTTTAAATTTTTACTTATTGATTTTTAGAGAGAGAGAGAAAGAGAAACAGCGACCTGTTGCTTTTCCCACTCATGCCATCACTGGTTGGAATCAGGCATGGCAGAGCAGCCACTGCACAATTAAAATGCCCACTCCGGTTTCTGGGGGCCCTCTGAGGCCCAGAATCGGCTGAACTTACAACATCGGAGTCCTGGAAGTGTTCCGTCTTTGGCTAAACATTCTCTTAGCTTTCCTTTCTGTGTGTGTTGCCCAAACACAGACACTAAAACCCTGAAGACTAGAGAATCAGGCTTAATTATGTGATGTAAAGAAGTTCATAACGCCCTAACAGCTGTGGGAACCACAGGGGCTGCACCCAGGGCCTCAGTCAATGCTCAGCCAGACTCGTGGGGTAAGGAGGAAGGACTGATGCTCCACTCCACGCCATTAACACCAAGTGTTCAGCATTAGATGGAGTTCTGCACACATCTTCTTCACGTGCTGGTGCCGGTGCGGGAGTCAGGGGAAAGACAGCCCTCGTCTCCAGCCATCATCTTGGTCATTTTCAACTGGTCCAATTTTAATTTATTTACCGTATTTTTCGCTCCATAAAACGCACTTCTCCTACCCCCCTCCCCCCGCCAAAGTGGAAGGGAAAATGCCCATGCATCTTATGGAGCAAAAAATACAGTATTTTGTTAAATATTTTAACACACCATTGGTTCAGAATATTCTTTTTCTTATTTCCCTCCTTAAAACTTTATCTAGGTGTGTCTTATGGTCAGGTGCATCTTATGGAGTGAAAAATACGGTAAATAATATTGACAGAAATATGGTACTAAAGCATAAAGAACTACGAATAAAAGGATTCTGATTTAAATCCAGGCTCCATCACTAAGTACAAGCAGCAAGACCTCAGACAGATCGTCCACTTTCTTGCCAATGTCCAATCTTCAAAATGAGAGGGAGGAAGGGATCCGTGGGTAACATAGGACAGGTCTTCCAAGATGGTCACCGCCAAGCTTTTAGAGAGGCCCCTCTGCTCCTGTGCCTCACAGTGTGAGTTTCTTGATTTGCTGGAGGGGAAGACAGGGCAGGCCTGGAAGGGCACAGCCTCGACTCATTCGCTGGGCACATGAGCGTCTCAACTTCCTGGAGACCCAACTTGCACATCCATGACACAGAAATCATGATGCCCCCCTGCACCCCAGCGCTGCTGGGAAGATCCAGCCCCAGATCTTCCCTAGGCAGGAATCCAGTACCTCAGTTCCCCTCCCTTCCTCTGGAAGGCTCAGAAAGAAAACATCTTGATGTGCATCTTGATGTTCTTTTATGCAGTTTGGTTGGCCAAATGATTTAAAGAACTGACCCCAAGAAGCAAACAACAAGGCGAAGCAAATTATGTGCCATGGGCACCCATTTCTGAACTAGTGGCCGAGGGAGGGGACATTGGTGCAAAGCGTAGTTGGAAGAAAGGGAGAGAGATGCTCCAGTTTCATGGACATTTCTGTAAGTCACTTTCTCTAAATGGGGGGACCAGGGGGAGACTTTGGTGGCCAGCATGTTTAGCCTATCTAATTATGGCTCATTTCCAGTGTTTATTTGTGTCTAACAGCATAATTGATTAAAGGGCATGGATATATGAGGAACTAGTGTCTGAATTCTGTGGGCTAAGCGAAAACTAGACATTTAACATTAAATCATGGCCTGTAATTATCTTTCATTTCATGTATCTATCTTTGAGTTGCAAGAGAGACACCGGCTTCGTTTCATCGGGGGTACAATCCAGCTTGGCGTTCTATCACGTGTCCAACTTCCCTTCTCATTTCCATGAAATCTGCAGGAAGTCGGGAGAACCCGGAGGAGAAGTTAAGATTGGGAGTAAAACCATCTCGGTTCACATCTCGGCTCCAAAACAGACCCTCTGTGTGACCTGAGTAAGTCACTTGACTGTCCTGGGACCTAGTTTCTTCACCTGTAAAATGGGGCAGTAATAATAACCTCCAGCATTTTCTAGGGCTGAAATGAGGAAAAAGCTGTCCAAGTTGTGTGTGTTTAAAGCAGGGTCATCCTGAGATCAGAGCCCACCCCCCACTTTGGCGCCTCGGGCACTCTGCCAGGTGCTGCGGGGAGGGGGTCGAGGGAGGGATAGTTGGGGAGGGTGGCAAAAAGCAGAACTTGATACAGATGTCTTTCAATTGTCCAAAATTATATTCTCTCTTCAAAATTAGCCTCTGGGAAGTGTGTGTGTGTGTGTGTGTGTGGTGTGTGTGTGTGTGTATGTGTTTCTGAAGTGGTAAAATTTGTCAAAAAATAAAAATCTTAACTAAAAGTGGAACATTTGCACATCTAATTGCAGAATTTTGCCAAACAAAACAAAAGATGCCTTGCCTGCCTCCAGGCACATCTGAGGGGATTAATTTGTCACTCTTCAGAAACACCCCGCGGTGGAGGGACACCCTCTTCGGTTCTCTATTCTTACATTAATTAGTATTGGAAGGGACAGAGCAGACACTTGGTATAGGGGAAACGAGGAGAAATAAACCTGCGGCCCCTCTCAAGAGGGAGAAGTCAGAGGGGAGTGAAGAGACCAGGATACACAGCCGGGGAGCTCAGAGCAAGCCAGGCTTACCAGCCTCCCTTCCAGCCTCCCTTTCCAGCCCTGCAAGAAGCTTCTCAAAGCTAATTCGACATCATCATTTGATAGGAAACCTCTGTAAACTGTTTAATAAAACTATTTCTATTAAGCCCAAACCCAGTGACAAATGCTTTTAAGAGTAAAACGGAGACACAGTCGACTTGTTTCTTCTTGTTGTTTAAGTGATTCTGGAGGAAGTTGACGATACTGGAACCATATCGCCATTCAAATACCATGAACACTGTTCCTAACTTTTGATAATTGCCTGATTAATGTGTCCTGGTGCAAATCTTTATCTGAAGGCATCTTTGTTTCAGATTCATTAAGTGTTTGTCGTGTGATGACGTTTTAATGGAATTTTTTTTTTTTTTGGAGCCAAGTTTAAATCAGCTCCGGTCCTTTTGTTTTGCTCAAATATATCGATTTTCCTTTAAAACACTGAAATATATCCATCAGTTTTCAACTTTCAAAAAAAATCAAAGTAATATCCAATTAGTCGTATGTGTTTTACTACCTGCAAGGAGTATTTCTGCTAGTGAGTTGGGTACAGGCCACCTTTGCCAAGTGAGTGGGTCCCTCCTTTAGTCCCCAAGTTAGCAGAGAGCTGGCAGTCTGAGTGGAGATGGGACATTCCTGTGTCCCCTTGAAGCAGTGTCCCTTGCCGGCTTATTTAAGGTAATTACAACGTGTTTCTTCCCCGCTGGCTCTGCTGAGGCAGAAAATACTTCGTCCTTTACTTCAGTCATGAGAATAAAGCAAAAAGTCTGGAACAGAAGCACCACTTTTTTTCTGCTTTCAAAGACCGGGCTCGGGGTGAGCTGGTGAATAATAAACCGAAGTTGGCAATCACGCTAATAAGTATGATGTTGCCGGGAGAGGAGTCCTTCAGCGAGCGGCCTGAAACTGAGGGGTGCCGGGCCTTTGTCCGCCTGTTTGGTAAATAACGGCCCTTTATTTACACACAGTTGTTTGAGTTTCAAAACAACTCAAACAATATTCAAAGCCCAGAGAGTTTCTTCAGTCACTTTACAGGGAAAGGAATATATATGTGATTTTTTATTTTAAAGAGATTTCTCTCTAATTAAATCCATGCTGCCGGCAGAGGTTTGTAAGTTTGTTTGTTTGTTTTGGGGGGGGGGGGTGAGTGACTGTCAGGCAGGCCAGAGCTGTAAACAGGGGGCACCTTTCTGAACTCAGAATTGCCCCAGTGACTAGGGATCCGCAAGCCCCCCAGGGCCAGACGTCCTGTGTTTTAAGGAGGGAACTTTGAACTCCCCATTTCAAAAACTGGATTTCTGCTCCTCACGGATAGTGAGGAAAGCACATCTGAGGTCCCGCCTCATCATTCAAACTCTCCATACTTTCAACATTTTCCCGCTTGGAGCTTGGAGCAATGAAAACCTCTGGTAATGAGTTCCCTGCCCCCGAGAGAAGTCCTGCACCCAATTTGTGCGCCGTGCCGATGAAACGGTTTACAGGTCTGAGAGGGGAGGAATGCAAAGGAAGGTTCCGGACAGAAGGGATGAAGTGCTATCATTGAAATCTTTATTTATGGGAAAAGAAAGGCCTCCAACATTACCTCAGAATGTTAGATTACAACATCAGTCGGATATAAAGTAAATGAATTCTAGTGGCAAAACATCAGAAACCCATAATCCGTTCTCAAAGCCCTTTTGTTATTTTAATGTCCAACAAATGATGCTTTTTTTTTTTTCTTTTTAAGAAGAAAAACACTTAGATTTGAGAGGACTCTTTTGCTTCAGCAAAAGTAATTTCACTGGTTAAAAAAGTTTTCATTTTCTGTAAGCCAGTCTTCACCACGCCAGTCAAGCACATGCTCAGGGCTAAGGCAGGTAATTCTCAGCTTCAATAGAATTGGACACAGTGACCACCAAGAGCTGCTTCCAGTTGCTATAGCAACAGTGGTCCAAAAAAGTACTTAAGTGAAGCAGGGCATTTTTGATTGCTGATTTGAGACTTTGCTTTTATAGTTTTTTTGCTAATATTTTTATTAATTTTAGTGGGGTGACATTAATAAATCAGGGTACATATGTTCAAAGAAAACATCTCCAGGTTATCTTATCATTCAGTTATGTTGCATACCCATCACCCAAAGTTAAATTGTCCTCTGTCACCTTCTATCTGGTTTTATAGTTTTGAGGGGTTTCTTTTTTTTTTTCTAAATTTCTTTTTATTTTATTCATTTTAGAGAGGAGACACAGAAAGAGAGAGAGAGAGTGAGAGTGAGAGAAAGAGAGAAAGGGGGGAGGAGCTGGAAGCATCAACTCCCATATGTGCCTTGACCAGACCAGTGCAGGGTTTTGAACTGGCGACCTCAGTGTTCCCAGGTCGACGCTTTATCCACTGCACCACCACAGGTCAGGCTCTTTTTTATTTTTTTTTTAAGTGAATAAGCATACATTACAAGACTTAACTGTATTTTCCCTCTCGGTTAGTCATATTGTAGGGATCCTGATGGCTTATATTCCGAATAAGTTTTTAAAGACTGATAAGCAAAACAGACATTTTAAAAAAAGAATTGGGAAAATGGCAAAAAATAAAAAAAAGTATATAAACTTATTCCTCTGTAGAAGCTGTTTCATGGGATGTCCTCGTGGGAAGTCCGTGAGAGGGGCCCAGGCTAGGCAGGACTGTGGTTCTCTGTGCTGACCCAGGCTTGGTGCTGGGTGAGCAAGATCAGGTCTACTGTCCAGAAATGGAAGTGATGGAAACACTGACCATGCTATCACGTGGCCGAGGATGAACAGGAAAGCACCCATCAAGAACTCTATTTTCTAAGTATATTAAGTCCAATCTGACCCTTCCCAACTGGCTTTGAATTGGAGGTCAGCCAACAAGTACTTATTGAGTGCCTACTATATCCTTAGGTCACTGTCTCTATCGGGGATAAACCCACACTTGTACATGTGGAACTTACATTCCAGAAATAAAATTGAACAAAAGCCTTAATAAATGATCAGTGGATGGATGAATAGATAGGTAAATAGGTAGGTAGGTAACAGACACCTAGGTGGATGGCAAACAGCATGTCCAGTGGTGATAACTACAGTGCTAGGCAGAGAAATAAAAGAGAAGTTCCAAGAGCCAGGATGGGATAAAACGGAGAATAGGGTGGTCAAGGTGGGCCTCACTGAGGTTGGGGGCTTCTGCACAGAGACCTGCAGCAGGTGAGGAGTTAGGCCAGCGAAGGTCTGGGGAAGAGTGTTCCAGGCAGAGGGAACAGCAAACACAAAGCCCTGACTGAAGAGGTCTTCATAAATATTGGTTCTTCATTACTATGTTCTACAAAACACAACCAACCTATGTTTGGGTCTGTGTGGCTTGTAAAGTTTTGTGCTCCTCGACTAAGGAACCTATGTTTGAAACTAAGATATTAACCTAATAGGTGTGGCATGCGTGAAAATGTGTCTGGAAATGGGTGTGAGGGGGCCACAGCACTCAGGAGACAGGGGTCCTGGCTCAGCTCTTGGACACAGTACTTCCCTCTCTGAGCGTCAGTCACTCGGTGGGGAGTAGAGGGGACCATCCTAGGCCACCTTTCACAGAGTGTAGGGAGCAACCAAGGTGGTTTCAGAGTCACTGGGAGAGCACAACACTCCACGGAGGCAGGTCCTGTGAGCGTGGCCCCTGTTCTTCCCTCTTCACCCCTCAGCTGGGCGCCGAGGGCTCCAGGACAGGTGGGTGGGCAGCAGTGCCTCGCTAAAACCTACTTACATCATTTGCGCTGAATTTATTTTTTGCATTTCCCTCTATTTATGGCAAATGGTGCTGATTTTTCATCTTTCATAGGAATATCAAGATTCATCTTTAAATAAATGTGTTTAATTAAACAATAGAGAAAAATGTTAAGCAAATAAATACCAGTCGAGGTGGTCGCAGATGTTACAAAGCTTATGAAGGGGGTTTAGGAGTGAGTGACATTTCGGAAAAGCTGGGTCAGAGGGTCTCGAGTCGCCTCCTGCACCGGAAAGCAGTAGAGAACAGTGGACATGAACACGGACTACCTGGGTCTACATCCCTGGCTCTGCTGGTTACACCTGGGTACCCTTGGGCAGGTTACCTAATCTCTCTGTGCCTCACTTTTCTTACCTGTATAATGGGCATACTATCAATAGTATACCTATCTTAAAAGATTGCTAGATATTGCACTTAGAAGAGTGCCCAGCTCAGTGTACATGTTGTATGAGTGTTTCCTGTCACTATGACCTTCAAGGAGCCTTTGAATGGACCAGAAGCCAAGGGCTAGGGAAGAGAGAGGTGTGCTGCTCTAAGCATGCCCGTCCTCGATGGCTACCCAGAGCCCAATGCTCATGTGTCCTGTCCCTGAACACATAACCCCAGTGCCCAGATCTCTCTCCCTCTCTTCCTCTTAGGAAGTGGGTGAAGCCTTCCATACATAAAGGGAGCAAAAGAGCGAGCCCATCTGGCTGCATCCTCTCCCCACACAGAACAGTATAAAAGTGCCCAGGTGTTCTCTGTCTCCCCATCATTTTCTGAAATCCTTGCAAGAGTCAGCCGTGAGCCACATGTTCAATCGTCCTCTGAGCCAAAAAGCAAGCAAGCAAAGAAGGATCATGAAGCTAGAATAGCAAAAATGGGAGCGCCTGTTCCCTGTCCACTCCAGACTGTCCCCCCGCCCTCGTGCCCGCCACCCTGCTCCAGGTCACACTTCCTATTTTCTCGTGACAAACCTTGGTGTTTCCTCAAAGGCTGGCGATGCAGCATCTTCTGAGGCACTAAAACGTGATGGAGAGCCCAGGAGGCAGTGGCCCGACCTTGCAGGCGGCTTCCTGCAGAACCCCACCGTGTCTCAGTCTTCACCGGGTCCGCCCGGGCCCTGCTCCACTTTGGGAGCCACCGAGGCAGCCAGGGGTCGTTACTGGGAAACCCAGTTGCTTTCCTCTGGTGTGAGGTAACATTCTCCCGGGGTCAAACGTGCAGGCGGGGCCATCCTGAGCAGGCTAGATTTTCATTTATAATTTATTTCCCAACACTATTCAAATAGAAGTAAGTGAAGTGCTGTCCACCTGCCTGCATTCCCTGGTGACAGAGAGCAGATAACTGTGAATAGACTAGCTATGTGCCCAGTGCCCCTCGCTAGCTACCAGAGAGATTCAGGAAGAAAACAGTTTTTATTTCCTCCTTCTGCTTGGCTACTACACTGCATGTATAGTCACACACACACACACACACACACACGGTTGTAATCGAAGAGTCTAGTACCTAGTCCAGCGTTCTTGACCTAAAGTTCTTAGCACAACTGCTCCCCAGATTCCAAGATTTTCTGCATCTTCCTTAAATCATATATACATTTATGTGCCTCTTTCTACAAAGAGGGGCCATAAGTTTTTAGATTTCACATTTTTAAGGAATTTTTGATCCTCAAACGCTCAACCACTAGGTAAGGTGACTTAGGATACAGTCCTTGATTAAAGGTACTGGTTTGGTCATGATCTATTTTAATCCCACTGTTATAGGCAACAAAATGGTGTCTAAATCCTACAAGGGCGGAGGGTGAAAGCCCTTTCTCCTCCAGTGTTTTCCGTTCACGGCCAACTGGGCGTGTTTGTTTTACATCAGCCCTTGAGTGTTCAGACTCCCATTTGCAGAACACGGTGGAGAAAGCATGAACGTGGAAGCCCAACAGACCACAGTCTGGTCCCAGCTGTTCTGTAACTTACTCAACTTCTCGGTCCCCTTCACTTTAACATCCCCGCATCTCAGTGCGCCCCAGTAGGACGGGGATAAAAACACCTGCCTCGCAGACTAAGTGTGCCCAATACACATCCTACCCCCACACCTGCGTCACCTCGCTGTCAATATGCCCCACTGGAGAGGTACATTCGTTACACGTGATGATCCTACAAGGACACCTCATAACCACCCAGTCTTTTGTTTACATTACAGTTCACTCTTGGTGTTTTGCATTCTATGGGTTTGGACAAACTGTACAATGACATGCGTGTCCATTGTTAGGTTCTCATACAGAGTACATCACCGCCCTAACAATCCTCAGTGCTCTGCCTGTCACCTCTCCTCTTCCTTCCACTCTGGTAACCATTAATCTTTTCTTTTTTTTCTTTTTTACAGGGACAGAGAGAGAGTCAGAGAGAGGGATAGATAGGGACAGACAGACAGAAATGGAGAGAGATGAGAAGCATCAATCATCAGTTTTTCATTGCGACACCTTAGTTGTTCATTGATTGCTTTCTCATATGTGCCTTGACCACGGGCCTTCAGCAGACCGAGTGACCCTTGCTGGAGCCAGCGACCTTGGGTCCAAGCTGGTGAGCTCTTTGCTCTAGCCAGATGAGCCCGCACTCATGCTGGCAACCTCAGGGTCTCAAACCTAGGTCCTGTGCATCCCAGTCCGACACTCGACCCACTGCGCCACCGCCTGGTCAGGCCCACTGATCTTTTATTGTCTCCCTAGTTTTTTTCTTTTCTAGAACATCATATAGTTGGAATCATACAGTGCATAGATCTTCCTTAGTAATAGAAATTTAAAGTTCTTCCGCCTTTTCATAGCTAGATAACTCACTTCTTTTTAGCACTAATTAATATTCCCTTGCTTGGGTGTACCAAGTTTTATTTATTCATTCATCTGCTAAAGGATATCGTGGTTGCTTCAAAGTTTTAGCAATTATGAATCAAGTTGCTATAAACATCCATATGCAGGTTTTTGTGTGGATATAAGTTTTCAGCTCCTTTGAGTAAAGATCAAGGAGTGCAGGTGCTAGACTGTATGGAAAGTTATGTTTACCGTATTTCCCCATGTATAAGATGCATCCTTTTTCGAAAAATTTGGGGTCTAAAAACTGGGTGCGTCTTATGCAGTGGTTGTAGATCTTTTTTACTTGCATTTCCCGCTTTTCCGTGCTTGTTTTTGCACTCATTGCTGAAGACAGTGATTCATCGTCAGACACAGACGAGGACAAGCTAATGGATGGGAGTTTTGACAGTGATGAGGAGTTGTATGAATTTTATGATGAATAAAACTTGAGTTCAATAACTTTATGTAATCCATTTATTTTCAAATTTTGGGTCCCCAAATTAAGGTGCATCTTATACATGGGAGCGTCTTATACATGGGGAATACAGTACAGTGTGTCCGTAAAGTCATGGTGCACTTTTGATTGGTCACACAGTCAAAAGTGCACCATGACTTTACGGGCACACTGTAGTTTTGATAAGAAACCATCACACTCTTTCAAAGTGGCATTCCCACCGGCAATGAAGAGAGTTTCCATTATTTCACATCCTCACCTGTATTTGGTGTTGTCAGGGTTCCAGATTATAGACATTCTGATAGGTGTGCGGTGCTCATTGTCATTTTAACTTGCATTCCCCTGATGACACATCACATGGGGCATATTTTTATATGTATACGGCCATCTATATATCTTCTTTGATGAGGAGTCTGTTAGGGTCTTTAAATCACTTTTAAATTGAGTTTTCTTGTTGTTGAATTTTAAAGAGTTCTTTGTATATCTTGGGTAATGGTTATCAGATGTCTTTTGCAAATATTTTCTCCCAGCCTGTAGCTATCTTCTCATTCTTTTGATATTGTCTTTCTCAAACTAGAAGTTTTTAATCTCAATGCAGTTCACCTTATCAGTTCTTTCATGGACCATGCCTGGTGTTGTATCTAAAACACCATCACTACCCAAGGTCCCCTGTGTCATTGTCTAGTAATTTTAAAGTTTTGCATTTTATATTTAGGTCTATGATCTATTTTAAGTTAAGTTTGTGAAGGGTGTAAGATCTATACCTAGATTCTTTTCTCTTTTTTGCATGGGATGTCTTGTTCCAGCACCATTTGTTGGAGACTATTTTTGCTCCATTGTATTTATTGCCTTTTGCTCCTTTGTCAAAGATCAGGTGACTGCATTAATGTTGGTTTATTTCTAGGCTCTACGCTCTGTTCCTTCATCTGTTTGTCTCTGTCTCCTCTTTCACTACTACCACAGTGTCCTGATTACTGTAGTTTTATAGGAAAAGCTTGAAGTAGAGCGGTGTCAGTCTCCCAACTTAGTTCTTCTCTTTAGACATCCTCTTGGTTATTCTGGGTGTTAGCACTCTATATAAACCTTAGAATCAATGTGTCAACCTCCATAAATAATTTGCTGGGGCCGTATACAGTGTTTGGCATACACAGGAACGGTGTTTATAGCAGAGGTGGTTAGAACAGCAACAATAAAGCAATGGCAACTACCACTTATCATCTGGTCTATTGTTTAATTCTCCTAAGAGCCCTGACGAAGTAGTTATTACACTCACTTATAGATAATGAACACAGGAAGGTTGTCCAAGGTTATACAACCAGTGAGCGGGAGAACCAGACTTGGAACCTTGTTATTTGCCTATTCTCTTCTCCCAGGTCATATACTCACCCCCATCCCTTTATTTTAGGTGTTGTGGGGGAGTGAGAACTCACTCTATGTGTGGCTTTAATTGTCTGAGCCCCAGTCCACAAAATCAAGCCACCTTTCTTCCCTATATTTCTCCCAAAACAGGTTCCCTGAGCCAGACACTAAACCCACTGGAATTGAAAACGATACAGCGTGCGTGGTGCGTGACAGGCCAGCAGTAACCCTCCTAATCCCGATTTTACGCCCTCTGGCTGGGTGCCTCCTTGTCGTAAAAGTCGTAAATGTATCTCTAACGCCTGAATGCAATTGAGTTTCTGAATAGACGCTTACTTCCTCCTTCCAGGTACTTCCCATTTCTCTGTCCCAGCAAGTGTCCCTTACATAAACAGGTGACATTTCCACGTGCCGATGCTCAGGTACTGTGGGCGACACGCTTGCTTTCAGCTGTCTACGAAGGTGATCAGAGCCAGAGCGCCCTCTCACCGCCTCTGACGACCATTCTTTGCTGCTAGAGAAACTGACTGAGAAGATACGAACTGGACCAATGGAAAAATCTTGGCCTTGAGGTTTACAGTGTTCGGAGATCATCATTAGGTCTCCAGTGTGATTATTTGGGGCATCAGGAAATGAGGTCAAGTGATGAAATATTTCGGGGAAGAGGTTTCAGTCACCTACTTCAAACATCACACCCAAGAGCGATCTAACCTTTGCAAAAGCCTTCACCACAGATGCGTTTATATTGTTAGGTCGCACTGATAATTCTTTGTTGCATTACCTTTCCTGTTTAAAAAAATAAATTAAAACAATCTGAGAAGGCAGATAATGTTTAATGGAAAAGGACAGCGATGGGCTAATGGTTGCCTAGCAACCACTAGACATGGTTTTGCTGCTTCACTTTAGAGAAGCCAAAATGGCGGCTACAATCCTTCTGTAGCCCCCTGGACAGTGTACTGTGAGTGACAGTTCCCTCTGGGGCCAAATCATTTTCTTCTTTGTCTTGGGCAGCAGGTCATTCTTTTTTTAGCTTCCAAATGGGAAAAACTCAGTGCCTAATTCTTGAATACGCTAATGCCTACACTTTCATCTTCTTGGAAAATCTATGGCTGAACTTTCCAGGTTCTTCCTTTGGGCAGTTCTGAAGTGTTTTCATACACTCCCCACTTGCCCCTTTGAGTTCCCCTGTCAATCAGTTACCAACCCTGGTTAAGTACTTTTTGAGGTCAAGCAAAGCACTTGACACGATTTAGTTTTAGAAAGTCTTCTCTCGTCTTATCCTCCTTTCCACTCCAGAAGGGTCCTGACATGACTCTTCAGTTCCCTAAGGCCCAAGAGAACTTGGTAATACTTTGACCACTGGGTTTTCTCACAACTACCAAATGGAAGCGGAAGAGAAATATGCTTATAAAAAGTGTATTAAGTATTTCCAGGATTATAAACATGACCAGTAAGACTGAATGAATCTATTTTTACAAATAACATATTCATTGGTATATCTCAGAAACTACAAGTCTATTGTAAGGAACCCAAAATGTCTTAATTTCTTTAACCTTAGCTATCCCTAAATCCCCAGTAGACTGGGACTAGTTAGGTGTGACCTCAGCTAGAGGGATGAAGTAGTCACTGTGCTGTAGACTGCCCGTGGTAGCTCACTGACTTGGGACAGATGGATGGGCTATGACTGTCAGACCCTCATATCTTAGTGGGCTGGGCACTGTAAAACAGGAATGCCTAGCAGGGTCCTCTGGATGGGAAGGGCTTAGGAGGCCCAGGGACCCCTGGCATCATGTGAATACGCAGTGCGTATGCTCATGTGTGTATCTTTTCAAAGAGATGTCTGTCTGTAGCTTCCAGAAGGTTAAAAGCCAGTGGCAGAAAGGAAAGTGAAGAAATGAGGAGCTTTGTCAAAAATCCGTTGGTTTCAGAAAAAAATTACTGAGGACACATTAGAGCAGAAATGTTTCTAAAGAAAAGAGAAAGGAAATAAGAACTTATTCATTATTTAGTAGGTATTTTTGGTCATTCATTCATTCAAACACTTTTACTGATCACTTACTATATACCAGTCACTGAGAAAAGTCCTAGAGACACAGGCATTAAAAAGGAATGGCCCGGCCTGACCAAGCAGTGGTGCAGTGGATAGAGCATCAGACCGGGACATGGAGGACCCAGGTTTGGACCCCTGAGGTCACTAGCTTGAGCTCAAAGGTCACTGGCTTGAAGCCCAAGGTTGCTGGCTTGAGCAAGGGGTCATGTAGTCTGCTGTAGCCCCCAGTCAAGGCACATATGAAAAAGTATTCAATGAACAACTAAGGAGCTGCAATGAAGAATTGCTGATTCTCATCTCTGCTCCTTCCTGTCTGTCCCTATCTGTCCTCTCTCTGACTCTCTCTGTCTCAAAAAAAAAAAAAAAAAAAAGGAACGGCGCGTTAAATAATGGCGCTGCAGCCTAGAGGGTTGAATAACACATATTGCTTATTTTATGTGCTAGGGAGCTTTATGCATGTTAATAAAACCTTCAAACAACCATATAAACTTCAAATCATTATGTTATCGTGTTAAGTCTCAAATTACACACGACCTGAGAGCTTCCAGCGCCGCGATGAATGGCAGGACCTCAGGCAGGTTCCTTCATTTCTCTGTACCTTGGTTCTCCTTCCGAAAAATGGAGCTAATCTGACAGAACGGTGCGGACTGGTTTTGTTCAGTGCCCTAGCCTCAGCGCTTACAATAGTGCCAGCCACATAACCAGCCTGCAGAAGTATTTATTCTAAAAAATATTAAGAAAGAGAACAGGGAGAGACCCACTGCTTCCGGATGCTGCTATCTGCCCATAACTAGGAGAACACTCTAGGGCCGTTCTGGAGCAGTCCTAGAGGCAAAGGGACCAGGACACCGAATCCGGAAGAAGGCAGCTTGCTCCCGAAGGAGCTGTGCTAGTTACAAAGCTTTTGACCTGATGGCGCTGGGCTAGTTACAAAGCTATTTACCAAGCTTTTGTTGGAGCTGGAGCCGCTTCTGATAACATAAGAATTTCATAAAAACGCCTTCCAAGGTGCAGGGAAACATCTGAGGACTTTAATTAAGCCCTCCGCCATGGGGAATGGAACTTCCATGCACATGGACTGGATTTTCTGTTTCGTTTTTTTATTTCTGAGCACTGCTGGGAAGGAAGAAAGTGCCAAGTGAGGATTCCAATTGAGTTCTTTGACACGGAAACTTTGTGGGTTTTTTTTTTTTTTTTTTTGGAAATGAAAGTGGTTGACTGCGTAGAGCCAACCCGTTTGGGGATATGAGCATTTATATTAATGGAATTAGACTCAGTGATTATACTACATGGTGCACCTACCTCCTTATAGTTTGTGATGAAACATGCAAGTTTGTTGACTTGTTTTTCTCTTTCCCATTCCTGCATCCCCATGCAGGAAGGAGATGCTACTCTAAGACAAAGATTCTTTAACATTCGTGTGCACTGATCAAAGGATGTATTAAACTGCAGGGTCCCAGGCCCCACCCCAGAGAGGGGCCCTGGAGCCATTCGTTGTGAGCAAGTGATTCTTCTGCTTGCAGGTAGTACATGGGTCATACTTAGAGAACCCCAGGAGCAGGGAGATAGAGCAAAGGCCTGGCCTGGGTTCTAATCCTGGCCCTTTTACGCTACATGTATAGTGTGAAAGTTCTCTCTTAAACCTCCTAGCATCTGTGTCCTCATCTATAAAACAAGAAGAACGTGTACTGGCTTCCTTGGAGGGATGCTTCCAAGAGCACTGTATGCAAAGTGTGATGAAAAGAGTCTAGCTTTCCAACCTGTATATTTTTCTAAGATGTATGTAAAATTGAGGTGTCTCTTTAAGGCCAGAACCTATACAACACTGAACAATCAAAGTGTTTTTAGAAACTGAGTAGAACAGCAACAGTGGTTCCCAAGGCATATGTGCTCAATCAGTCATGAATATTGAATAAGCCTATCAAGATAAGACTTCCAATGGTTTACTGAGAGGACCTGGTATTTACTCACCATCCATCCATCCACCACCCTCCATTCACCCGCATAAAACGCTGGCCTGCAATCCTATTCCAGGCGAGCGAGCTGCAGAAGAGTCACCCATGAGCTTTAAATAAAACAAAGCAGTTCCAGACAGCATGCCCAGAAATTCAGGAGGTCTGCATTGGACTCAGAAATCTACAGAAGGTTCAGAGGATGTGATTTCCATGCCCTGGGGGAGATGTCAAGAAAAACTAGGGAGTATGAGGATTTAAGATGAGCCTCAAATAAAGGGGATTCAGCAGGACAGGGGGAGGGGAGATGCTCAGCACAAACACAGAAGGGGAATGCTCAGAGGCCCTGCCCAGACAGGGTTCCAGGCGCAAGAGAAGTGTCGGACAGTCTAAAACAGTGTTTTTCACTGGTCTACAATGCTTCTCTTCCACAGATTTTGTTTCCCAGAGTGCTGTGACTAAATAGGTAGATTGTTAATAGATGGTAGGTAAAATAAATAAAAACGATCATATTGTTAAACAAATCTCAGAAGCACTGTGATGAACATCAGCAGTGGTTACTGACTCCTCAGGGCTCTGCTGTGACGACCACGTGCACTGCCAAGGCCACAACCGCGACAACATGCAAGGTGTCCGGAGAGGACCTGCCCGCCGCTGCGCTTCTCAACGGGCTCAGGTTCCGTGGAACGTATTTTGGGAGCTTCTCTGCTCTACATGTACACCTATATTTAAGTATCTATGTACCGATGTATGTATTTATTCATCTATACATTTAAGCACATGGCCTATAATAGGTGGTGGTTTTAACGTTTACCCTTGTCCAGTGCCTGCTGTATGCACAGTGGTAAGCGCTCATGGTTTTTTTAAAAATCTGTCAACAGCTCATTAGTTTTCATACTATCTGGGAGGGGGGCGTGGCGTCATTAAAGGGTTTCATTTATTCTTACAATCAATCATCACAACACTCAGGATCTCAAATCCAGCAGGCTACCAGTCATCTCTTCTTCCCATTTAGTCGTGACTCCAGGTGAGGTGCAGGTTACTTAAACCCTCCCATCTTCAAGTCCAGCACCCCACACTGCTTGTCCAAATAATTTCCCCGAGAAAGATCTCGTCCCGACAGCCACGATCAGGTCTGCTGTGCATGTGCCCACACAGATTCCACTCCCCGCCTCTCCCCTTTACCTGACCCACCCCCCAGCCGCTGTGTCAGCTGCTGATGGGCCACAGCTAACGCACCGTCCGAAGCACAGCCCCCCGCTGGGAAGGGCACCTTGCTGGGAAGTGGCATCCCTCCGCCGCAGGGGCAGCCCACAGCCACTTGACGAACCGAACCCTGATGCGCCATTAGGGGGCGAGCCTTCACTTTAAGGGCAGTTCACAGGGCCAGGCTCTTCCTAGCTAGGCTCTTCCCCTTTGATGTCAGCTTTTCTTCCTCCCTCCCAGATCCTTCCAGAACTGCACATCTTTATAAACCATTCCACAAAACATGGAGACACTGCTTCCAGGAACCCCAACCTAAGACACCACCTACTGTGGTCTGCCCCAATCTTGCCTTGGCAGCAATGGGCAGGTCCCTGAGCCCCGCCCCGCCCACTGTTGCTGAGCGACAGCTCAGCAGCACTTGTTGCTGACACTCCTCGTTAAAACTAGTCCTCCCGGTCTTCTCCGACAGCCCTCCCTTCCCACCTCCAGATCTCCCTAGAGTCCGGACGTTAATTCCATGGGTACCTTGACACACAATGTCTAAACAGGACCCATTCTGCTAAATAGGACATCAGGAAACATCGGGTTTGCCATGACTAAAGGACCAAATGAGCAAACATGACGCGCAATACCTGCCCTCACTACCTTCCCCCCGTGTCCCAAGTCACCAAGTCTCGCCAAAGCCGCCACCCGCCACCTGAACTCCTCTGGGACACACCTCTGGGACACGTGCCCTCCCCTCCCTCGGGCTGGCTTAGGTTCTCCTCAGTCCTTCCCTGGCTACTGCAATGACCCAACCAGCCTGTCTTCAGCCTTGGCTTTCCACCCGCCAATCCTCATATGTGGATTTGCACATTTCTTCCTTAATGCCACTGTCCCTCGCCCCCTAGACATTCAAGTCCCAACCCCAGTGTCTCACCGGGCTGTGTGCAAGTGGGTCCAGCCGCCCTCTCTGCTGTCATTATCCCGCTGCTGGACCTCCACCTGCCAGCCCAGCCCACTGCTAACCCCTGCTGCGCCCTCGTGCCACGCTGCTCCGTGGCCTGGACCCTCTTGCTTCAGTTGGTCACAGGAGCCGTGAAGTCATGATTTCCCTTACGCATCACACGCCGCGTTGCCCCTGCCATGAAGCCCGGCCTGACCTTCCGCAGGTGACCGCACCCTCACCTGAGCCTCACTGCGCACAGAACGCCATTCCCGCACTTCCCGTGCTCCGCAGGTCGTCGGCACCCACACCACGCACACTGCCTGGTAACACGAGTGGCTGTTTTGATCAGCTCTGTCAACACGTCCAAAGTAAAATGTCTACATCAAATCACAAACCGGTTTGTACTAGTCTGCAACACTGACTCAGCAACAGCCACCGCTTCACGCTGAGGTCACCTTTGAGGCGACACTGCTGACACTGCCAGCTGCTCACCAACATGTATCCCCTCTTCTTCCTGGGAACAGCCAGTCCCATTTTGCAGCCTCCTGGGCATGGGGTGGGGTGAAGTAACCAAGTTCCAGTTGTGCAAGAGCGCAGGACTGCCCACCTGGGCCCGTCCATGCTCCTTCCCACAGGTGACTGATGGTGACACCCGGAGCTACCGGGCAGAGGTGGGAAAGTCGCTGTCGGCCTGTCTGAGTGACCATGTGGAGCTCAGCCCTTTTGGCAGAACGTCCTCTCTGTGCTTGAGGTGGCAGCAGTGGGCACACTTCCTGCAGTAGGTCACATCACCTAAACATGGGTGGCCCTGGGACACAGCCATTCTAACATGTGGACATAGTGATACAGTCTAAGAAAAACTTTACTTGGAAAATTACTGAGAATTGTGCAAAACAGTTGCATTCACTCCTCTCTGACCCTTGTCTCTGAGACTAAGAAACAGGTGAAAGTCTAGGGGTCAATTACCCCCCCCCCACACTGTGAGGGGTACAAGCGGTCTGTCACTAGTGAGTGATGGCAGCTGGACACCCTGCTAGAAAACTCCACACCCTGGAGACTGTACATGTGACCACAATGTTTAAGTCTGGGTTACTTAGTATATGTAGGCCGTTTCTTGTATTTAGCACAGAGTAAGTCACTGGTGTTCTCAAAACCTCCCTAAGTAATCATGTTGTCCCAACGTGGTTTACATCTATTTCCCATCAGACTGTGCTTATCCATCTTGGCATCTGCAGGGGTTTGCTTGGTGTTTAACAAATGTTTCTCAGATATTATGTAGAAATGAATTCAAAAAACGAGGCTTCATTGAATTCTGGTGACATTCATAATTACCTCTAGTATCACCTACATTACACATGAAAAGTTTTTATCCTGGGCATTCATAATTGTCTGCCATCCCCTCAAACAATAAAACATTGTGGGCCGAGGCACATCCAGCCTGAAGATGAAGCGATATATTAACTTCTTGATCAAATGCCAGCACTAACAAATGAATATGAAACAGACACCAGTAATTACAGCTTGTACTGTAGCTGCTGGTTCCCAAACCTTTCAGTTCAATGAACAAGTAATAACTGGACGAACACACCCTTGAGAAATTAGAGGTGGGGAAAGATTACCTCATTCCATACCTGTCACACAGAAGGCCCCCTGCAGCAATTCAGCGAGAGGGAGCCCATGGGCTCAGGAGGGGAGGACCGGGCTTCCAGGAGGCTGACACGCAGGAGGGGACGTGGCACAGTAGGGCCCGGAGCCCAGGCTGCTCTCAGGAACCACCCTGCCTCCCTTCCCTTTTCAATCCATCTGCTCTGTGCCTCCGTATGAAACCCAGTCTAGGAATAAAAGGCACGTACATACCTAATTTAAAATTTTTATGCTTTTTTTCACTTAAATCTAAGGGGTTACTAATACTAATAAAAACATAATTATCCCTCAACTAATTCTTAATTTTACAAGCACATCTGAAAATGCAGCATACGGCATGGCATTTAATGGGCATTCCTATTAAATGCTTGTAGTTACGTTCCCGGGGTCAAGATGACAAAGCCGGCGTGGTAAGGAGCTCCTCTGCTCACACCCTGTATCTGAAGGAAGTGTAGCAAAATGGACACGTATCTCCGGAACACACACCAGGGACCAGGAGACTCTGGTGAAGACGCTGACGTTTCACGTTAGCAGAGGGCACACGGTGTGCCCCTTCCTAAGTTTTTTCTGGCATCCCTTCCGACAGGCTGCCTGCTGTGTTCTCGCATGGAGTCAAGAACCGCCTCCCCAGTAGGTCTGCGGGCCAATTGCAGCTATAGCACCGCAGACGCGAGGGGACTGTCTTTCTTATAAGTTGAGTAGTGTGGAGGGAAGGTAAAATAACAAAGAATAAAGAATGCCGCTCTGCTCATCTCGAGATCGACAGAGAACCCACAGCTCGCACACGGAATAAGGGTCATGTCTTGTCCCATCCATCTACAGAGGTCAAGGACAGATACACATTAATAAAATAATCTTTTGCTAGTTCATAGACATTTACTCTAACAGAGACTCTGCTTTCTAGCTCAGTTTCTCACTCATTTAAATCTGAAGACCGAGAAAGATGCTCTGATTACTTCATGATAAAAATTAATTCCCTGAAATGCGGCACCCTGGGTTGTTAATGCCGTAGACTTTTCAAAGTACTTTCAGACCAGTTGCCATGTTAGAAGGCACTGATGCCACAAATACCAATCTACATTTGGTTCTAGGAGAAGATTTCCATGTACACATTTTGTCCAAATATTACTATTTGTTTCATGAAAGTCAGAGCTAAGACTTTAGCAGAGTGTAAATTTTAAGCCAATGAATAAACAGTTGGCTTGAAAAAAATATTAAACTGACATGAAAAGCATTTCTGCTCTGCCAGATACTAAAAATAAAAGCGACTTCTGCCAACATGGTAATACTTGAACAGTTTCAGTTGGTTCCGAATTTGACAACTAGGTTTCACTGTGTTATTTTTCCCAAATGGAGTCCGTCAAACATCACTTGGTTTTCCTAAACTTCATTTCTTTAAAAAAAAAAAAAGATATACAATTGGAATCTTATTTAAATAGCACCCTAATACAATAATTGTTATAGTTTAGCAACATATACATTTTTTTAAAGTGACATCTTTACCTAGTAAATAAAAATTTGGACATTTTGAAAATCAATCTTCACAGAATAGGAATTGAAACTTGTCTTATCAGAGTAAACAATAAGCTAAATTATTAAAGTATTTAAAAGATAACAATCCAGACAAAAGGTATCAGGGTAATTGCTAAGATCTTTAATGTGAGGTTCTAAGCTGTTACTCAAAGCTCAATTAACATTTTATTCTGTCGTCGACCTGCCCTCCCTTAGCTGTCTCTCTAAAAGAAATAAGTGCGTTTCAAATACGGACTTTGAGATTTATGATCAGTTGCAGAAACCTGTTTGACTTCTGATTTATAGTTTTGGCCAAGGTATTTAACTCTGTCATCAGAACTAATTATAGCAAACCTGAGATTATATATTCAAACTCTCTTTTCGGTGAAAATCAGAAACATCCCGCGGGCTCCCAAACAAGAACGAACTACCAACTTGACTTCAGAACCAGTGCCGTAAAGCTCAAAATTACTGTTCTTTAGTGAGTCGTTCTGGCCTGAAGTACTTAATAAATCATTGTTACATTAATGCCATACTGATGGCCTGCAACATATTAATCTCGGTTAACAATAACTGACATTTCCATTACTAATCTAAGTCAGGCATTCCGGGGATAGTAAATGCACATGTCAAAGCTTCAGGAACTGAAGTTATTACTGACCCAAAAGGAATCCCTATTGTGCTGTGATCAGATGAAATGACTATACTTTCTAGGTATAATGTTCCCATTTTATTGCTCTAATGAGGAAAATGTCCAATTTGAATTAAAGCTGATAAAATAATACTGGTTCCAAAGGACATGTCAACAGGGCAAACCCAAGACAACAGGTCCCTTCCTTCCCTTCAACCTCCCAACACCACCCCTTCTGCTGTATCAAGTTCTAGAGCTTTTTACAACCGAGGCCCCAAAGAGTGGGGCTTACGAGCTGTGGCTCCCCTGCTCATATGCATCCCCTGCTCCATCTGATTTTACCATACTGCCTCCTACTCAGTTCACACGCCCATCCCAATCAATGGCAGGACAGAGTGGGCAGGCATGGGCCCTGGAACAGGCTGAAGAGGGGCTCTGATGGCCGGGCTTCCGGTCAGAGGCGCCTGATCAGAGAGACGCTACAGGAGGCCTCCTGGCAAGGCCTCAGTGTGAGCAGACTGGTGAGCCAGGCCCACAGGGGTCTCTAAGTATGCTAAGGCAGTGGACCTGGAGAAGGAAAATGAGGTGCAGGCTGCAGGGGCAAGCCCATCGCGGGGCCCTGTGCTGAGAATCTGTCCTTCCTCTGCTCAGAGATCATGTTTCAGACAAAACCACTGGACTGTGGGGCAGGTTTTTATAAGGAAAGGTTCTGATACTATAAGTTTGTAGTCACCTATTAGGATTTTAAAATGAGATGTTGCAGGTAAGCAGTATATGATTGTGTCTACAAGAGGCAACAGGGGATATTATATCACAAAATATAAGATTTTCCAATATCTGATCTAGGCACCTTTCCGTGATGTATTTTGTAAATAGTAAACAATCTCCTAAAATCCCGCTTTCTCTATACTGGCTTTTCTCACCTAAGTGCAAGCAAGATGTTATTTTTGTTCTCTTAAACAGCAACTTACTGATTCCAGAACATAGATAAAACACTAAATATGCCACCAATGAATTAGTAAAACTTTCTTTACTGTAAATCAAAAAATAACAAAATAAAAGAATCAAAACCATATTCGTTTCCTATGTTCCTAAATTTATATTATCAGCCCAGAGAACGTTTCTAGCAGATTAGCTAGAAAACCTCTGATGACAGCTGGAGGAGGAAGGTGAACTGATGAAAACCATGATTGGCAGTTCTCTACCTCTACTGAGCACCATGGAGGGAGGTGCCAAAGTACCAGAGGCCTGCCGAAGAGTCAGCACGTCCAGCTGTGGTCCTGTTCCCAGCTGGTCAGATGATTTCTCAAAACCCCTTCTACTGAGAGCCATGAACACCCAGCTAATGAAATCCACAGTCCTCTCTGGGCTCATTAACGCATTCATCTTTTAAGGAACAATGGCAAAGAGAAGTAAAAACACTCAAACCATATTCTTAGAAGGTTCAAAGTTATACAGTATTGTCTTGAGTTATAACATTCTAATATATGTCATCACACCATTTTCTCTTCTAAGAATCATCTCATAATTTAAAGAATGGCATGATTGAGAGAAACATTCAGGAAGACATTTCCAGGCAGAGCTGAATTTAAATCATCCTCCAAACACTACATTCTATCCACTTTTTATTGCAATATTTTATCTGAAGGTACACTAAAAACTAACCCATTGCTTTTACTATGTGACTGTCAAGTACCAACTCTCCTGCATCCAATAAAGAACCAATAATTACTTTTAAAACAGTATGATAAAGTCACTTGTCAAGGCAGTATCATTTGAGACTTTCTTACCCTTATGACTAATCCACTGTAATCAAATGCCAATCTTAAAAACACACTTCTAGAACAGGTGCAGTTATACAGAGTACAGATAAGAAAGTACAAGGGGCTCATCGGCTATACTATACCAAATGGAAGGTAAGTAAAACTGATTTTATTCTGCAGGTCTCCATAAACAAATAAATAAAACCCTACCTTCCTCCTGTATGTAGGTTTAGATTCCTTATACAAATAACAAAACACTCCATTCCATTCCATTCACTTCAATAGGATGAACTCTTTAGAAAAAGACTGATAATCAACCCCAAAATAGTATGCTTCTTTTTTCTTCTTCTATCAATTTCCTGACATTTAAGCATAGCAGGAATAGCTTTTCAATCAATTGAGCAACTGAAGACTCAAGTAAAAACTCGAGAAAAAACACAAGTCTTGAAGAACTCTGGTGAGTTACATGTATCCCATGTTGCTTTTGGTTTCCCATCTCTTCTTTGCCTCAAATCTAAAACGAAAAACATAAAAACCTCAATTTATTCCTAAAACACTTTAAGTAACATATTTACTAAGCACCAAAGGAAAATAAGCTTACATTTTCACATGCTCCATTGATTACAAAATAATCAAACAAGAAAAAATGCCTTCTTATTTATAATCTGATAAATACTCGGCACTGATACAAAGAACAAAATAACAATTACACACAAGCTGGATTCATAAAATGTGTCACAGGATTTGTTAATTTCTACGAAGTTAGTAGAATTACTACTAAAAGGCTTAACTTACCCCCAAGCAAGTTTCTTCTTTTTTCGAGCAACCTGTGAATTCTCAACTTCCTTTTTGGCTTTTACAAAGTTATGGCAGGCAATTGCTTTGGCAATTTTTACACCAAGCTAAGAATTAGAAAGAAGAAAAAGGGAAAATAAATATTCTAACTCATACAAGAATACAAATACTTGAGAACTTAGGGGAAAGAAAGCTGTGCCCAGAAATGAGAGGCTCTTGTGCTCAGGGCTCCTTGAACAACCAAAGTCCTGGGGCTCCACAGACGTGGCCCTCACTGCCCCCACCTCCCCTAGCCCTCCACCCTGGCTGTCCCGACTCCTGGATGGAAATCCTCCCCTCGCTGAGGCCCCTGGGGACCCACAAAGGTTGTGATGAATGACTGCAAGCCATTTCAGTATTTCAGAAGGCCAAAGGGGAATTCCCCCAATAAGACTTCAGACTGACACACATCAGGGTTCTTTGCTCTGGGCTAGAATTACAGCAACTAAGCATGGTCACACCAGTTATCTCACACTGATCAGACACTGTGATTGGCAGTCACAGATGTGATTAATAAAACATGGGAAAGCTAATTACTCCTTCATAACCGTACTCTGTATGATGGGCAACAGCCTTGAATGACTGATAAAAAAAAGAATATAAGGGGTGCTAATGAAAAGGGTGGGGACCAGGACCAGAGTACCCAGTCCTCCACCAGTCCCTCTGTTCCCGCCCCTTACACCCACCTGCCAGTCCTGCCCAGTCCAAGTGGAACGAGTCCTACAGCAGTGGTTGCTGCCTCCCTCCAGCTCCCGGCCCTACAGTTGCGCTGTGTTACCCAGCTGCGCTGCCGGCTGCCCCAGGGGCAGAGTTCCAGCACAAGTACGGCATCTAGCTCGGGGGCTCCGATTTTAAAATGCCTGTCCTACATGGAAGGCTCAAAAGTATCTGCTAAGAACCTGGGCTAAACGAGAAATGCTGAAGCCCTTTCTGGTGTTTCCTACCTTTCCCACCCCTATCAATGGGCAGTAGATTACGGAAGACCCTTAAAGTCAAAACAGTAACGCCCAAGTTTTAGGCATCGTTCGCCAACAGCGAGACTTCTTCCGGATTTTCCTGGAGACACCCACAGGAGCAGGAATCAAGCTCCGCCTCGGTTTCTAAACGAGCAACGAAGGCTCTGATTTTTCAGCCCAGCGCAGAGTCTATACACGCAATGGAAACAAACGGAAGCCACCTGCCAGTGAAAGCCAGGCGCTGACCTGGTCGGCACCCCCAGGAAAGCCACTGGAGAGAGGGCGGCCAGCTGTGAGCTGAGAGCCACTGAGAAGGCAGACTCAAACCAGCCCTAGCGGCGCCCTCTTTCCTCACGGGGACAACGTGCACTCCACAAAGAGTATGAGGGCACAAACGCAGCATGTGCCCGGCGCTGGTCTGGCACTGGAGAGGGCACTGAATAAACAGATTCACTTTCAAATTTCAGGACTGGGGACAAGGGGTTGCCAGTGACGTTTTACTGCTTTGAAAATGGACCTGTTCTCTCTTTATTTCCAGTTCATGACAGGAAATTTCACCTTAGTCAACTAAAAAGAGGCTTAGACTAAAAGGGCTGGAGTATGATCGTCCAGAGAGGAAATGAAGCCGCGGAAGGACGCTGTGGTACGACTGCGACTGCGCAGTGAGAAGGGTTCCCCGCCCACTGAAAAACAACCCGCTGGTCCTAAGTGAGAAATCAAGCTGGCACCTGTAGGGTCAGGCCAGTCACAACTGCAGCATCAAACACACCCCACAGCTCGCAGGCAAACTGTTATTTCTGGTTTCACTAAGAGTCAGCGGCGGACGGGCAGGCTCTCCCCAACCTTGTGGTGCCAGCACCTTGACAACTGGCTTCCAAGGTGAGGTCACTGTGGCGGGGGAAGACGCCGTGGAGGGTCTCACCCTGGCTCCTAAAAGCTTCAGTCCCAACGTGACACACGTCATTCCTGCTCACAGCCCTCTGGTCAGAACCACGCACAGGCTCCCTCCTAGATGCAGGCGGCTGGGAACACGGGACTGGGGATACCGGAGAGCAGCACACGCACCTGTCAACGGCCTTCTGCCATAAAGCACAGCCGGCTCCCGCATTCAGGATGTGTGCTGGGGTCTGCTCTCACGTGGACTAGTCTCTTTTTTGGCACCACTTCCAAAAGATAAACCACAGGACTCCACATGTTTCTGCTTAATTATACACCTACGTATTATTTATCAAACCCAAATTTTGCCAAGTAAACTCCCCAACAAAAGTACCCCTCAGCTAGTTTATCTTGTATTTAAGTTGAACTTTTAGTTTGAGTACAAAATAAAAACGTGATAAACATTTGCCACATACCTTTAACCAGAGGGCTATTTTCCAAAACTTATAAATTAACATGTATTCATTTATTTTGGCTTATTGAAATTTTCCAATATAGCTTTTCTAGCTTTGGGACAGACAAACCAAAGAGCACCACAATGGGTCTGAACACGCAGTCATTTTCACCTCAACATGGTCACATCGTCACACGCTCCATGAATGCAAAAGCTTTTACTTTACTAGCAATGTTGGGGCCAAATCCAGCACAATCAGCATGATAGGCGGGCTTTAGAGCATGCATCCCCTAAGCCAGAGTATAAACTTGTCAAAAGTAACTCATTATAATGTTCACATAAGATGGTGCCATTCTGTAGACTAAGTACATACAACCATTGAGTACACAGTTAATACTGTTCATGTTAAAGGTCTATTTTCTATCTGTATTTTGCCTTGGATTAGATTAAATGGAATGTTCTTCAACTGATAAACATTAAACTGGTCTATTGTGTTTTCCTGACGGAAAGTTTTAAGCTTGCAATGATGATGAAAAATTATATCAATTTTGTATCCTTCATATGCATAAAATAAACGTTTCACTTATTCTTATGGAGAATTTTAAAAAGCAGCAATGTGGAAAAATAATGAGCTCTTCGATAGAAGAGACATTGGAAACACATTTTCCCCAGCAAGATGATTAACCCAGGCTCTGAAGATAAAAGAATATCGTGCTATGTTTCAGTATTATAAACAAATAATACAGGCCAATGGGAATCCCCCTCCACTTCTGTAAGAAGAAAAGTGCATCTTCATGCCCAAGTAAACATCACAAAAGCCTGGTCAATGGTTTTTATATTTAAAAAACTGTTTCAGGTCATCAGATAACTATAACAACACAATGTGGGAAGAAATTTTTTTAAATGAAGAAAAATATACACAGAATTTCTTGTGTGCGTAGCCAAAGTATCAGCATTTTCCATATAGAACATCCAATATTTTGCTGCATTTTAATTAAGGTGTCTAAACATTATCACAAAGAACTGCAAATTGGTCAGAGCAAGCAGTAAGGAAAATTAAGCTCTAAAGGCTTTTTATCACCATATTTCAGGAACCAAGGGTGTAAAATGTTCTAATTTGGGATATATTAAAAGCCATAAAAGGTCTTTCAAAAAGATTAATGGTACTTTGCTTGGATTTAAGATAAGGGCTTTAGCTGGTTGGAAAAGCAGGGCCCTGGCTGGACCCTTGAGGCATTCATCTTTACAGCCACTTGGAAGATTTGTAAAAGCCGCTGCACAACCTCCAGCAAATGCGCCGCGACATTTTTTTAATTCCTTTCAATTTTACAGGTTTAGCCTGTGTAAATCATACTGGGTTGCAGAATAGATATAATGGCGCATCTTGTCACAGAGGAGAGATTTTTAAAAGACAAACTTTCAAAATCAAGTTAGTTTCTCTGGCTGAGCCTTGCCCGTCTGAAGTTGGCTGGTAATCATTGAAGCATCTGATTCAAATGGTTTCATCCAGCCTGACTGTAAACTTCTTATCCGTATCATAAAATACTCCACTCATCTCAGAATGACTAGCTTTTCACAGATTTATAAAGTTTTCCTCCCTTTTGAATACTTTCAAGGCACTTATTTTAAAATACCAATTATCATACTTTAACTTTTTATGGAATAACAGGACTCTATGAAAAATATTTATGCCATTCTCTTTTGTTCTTTAATTAAATGAAAACAGATGTTTTCTGAAGTAAAGCGGAACCATTACTGGAGTACTTAAAGTGTCAAGGTCTTTAATTTTTATATCAGTTTGGTCGACAATTCCTGATTGTCTTTACTCAAGCTCAACATTAATGTCAAGCAAGTTACCTAGGAGACGAAAGAGATCAAAGAGACAAAACCCCTCCAATGTCTGATTAATCAAGTCTGCAAACAGCTTATTTCTTTTAGCCTGCATGCAAGTATGAAAATGAGATTCTGGGAGCCGAACATTGTGCAGATTTGTTCATTCTTATCAGAACAAAGCCAGCGGCAGCTTATTTCATGGATCATTGGCACTGTCATCGGCGTGACACAGGACGGTGACAGCTCCTCATTTTGAGGCTTGAACAAAATTAGCAAAAAGTCGGCGCAAATTAGCCTCTCATCTTTTTGGTAATATGACATTATTCATTTACTTTTTATCCAATTTTTAATTTTTTCCTTGTCAGCTATCCGTTTCTAGCATCTCTTCCACGGCGCCCTAAAATGCCGCCTTAAAGACAAGCAAAGAAATAGCTGACACTGAAATAACATGCAAGGTTCAAAAAACAAATAAGGGGGAAATAAGCACTTTCAGTGGCTGATAAGGCTTTATTTTTTTATGTAACTTTCAAAACTTCGCACTAATATTGATATACAGCTCAGAATTCCACACAGAGTTTTATAAAGAACACGATGAGGCTGACGTGCTCCCCTCGAAGCACAGTGTGACATGGTGTGTGCTTTGCTGAACTCGGGAAGTCTGCATCTGGGCCGATACCCTTCTCTCCACGGTCACACCTGACGTGCTGGGGCCTGGTGACAGAGCCAGCCATTTTAACTGCCCCTTTACACCGACCGTTTTCTCTCTACTATAGAAAATAGCCTAATTCCATTGTCATCTCTGAGTGTGCATGCACAGGTTTGCATGTTTGTGCTCTACACAAATCTGATGTGGATGTACAATTGCACTAACACCTATTATCTATTTTATACCTACGACTTCCTATCAGTTATACCCAAATGGTTTTTATTTTAAAATATAACCCCCCCCAATAAACCCTGTCTTTAAAACACATCATAAAGCTCTACTGATCACAAATATCATATATATCATGTGTATGTGTATATATATGTGTGTGTATACATGATTCACCTTGCAATTTACTTAAAATTCTTATTTGGCCAGCGAGGTGTGAGAAGATATACCTTGACTCATATAATCAACTTCAGTTCATAGTGTAAGTTTATATAACACCTGCTTTAATGATGACTATTAAGGCTTCAAATTATGAGTAGATTACAGCACTCCAAGGGGGGGAAATGGCGCTGTGCTGTTGAAATCACTCCTGGGTACAGACGTCCATATTCCAGCAACTTAGCCCATTCATAAGGGCAAAGAAAGCATTAAAAACTTAACCATAAGCTGCTAGATGCTTTACACAGTCCCCATAAAAAAGACAGTTTTTTAAAAGAACTGTAGTACTGTTTTCAGCAATTTCTTTATCTCTGTTCTTCTAAGTAAGAAAGCTTATTAACAAGCTTTGAACTTAAAATCACATTTACAATAATGTGCCATCAACAGTTTTATAAGCTAATTAGAAAAAGATTAATTAATGACTGGCTGCTAATAAAATGGCAATCATGAAGAAAGAAACCGAGGGTGCTAAGCTTCAACTACCACCAATTAAGAGCTAATTACAAACAAATTATATATGTGTTTTGCTGTGGGCTTTAATTTACTAAAATGGTTTTAATTAAAAGAGAAAACATGCAGATTAATTGAACTGCAGAAAAAATCTACAGTATAAACTGTGCTTTGTCTGTCTCTTTAATTAGACTTGTAACATCTGAAATCTTTTTCCTAAGGTTTGCTAAAAGCACAGATAAACATAATTAAAGGAGAGCATAAGGAACACTATTCTAGGTGATCATCCACTCATAACCCAAAGGTTAAAAGAAAGCATCCTCAATGCAATTTGATCTCAGTAAGCCCACCTAAAATCTGCAAGAAAAACCCACCACTCAGGACCACCTTTATTCGTCTCATGTCAAAATGCTCCAGCTTCAATGCTGTGCACAATTTTTTATGGAGATGAACGTATCTAGAACCTCGATATAAGGGAATTCAATGAAGACGTCCCTTACCTGCACAGGAATAGCTTATTTTTCATACATCGTGCTAATTGTTCATCTGTATGAAATAACTAAATTACTTCTAAGAACTAAGGAGCACAAGGCTTCAAAAGAATTAAAATCACCATTTAAAAGCCCCCGACCCCCTGACTATGTGCAGACTACAAAACGATACACAGAGGAATATTTAAATTAAAAAGCCACTACGAAGTGACCGAAGTTAATGAAAGTGAGTCAGGTCTCGATTATCCTTACCCAGTCACATACCCCTCTGGTGGCAGAGCGCCCAGCGCCACCTTCCCCAGGTAGCTGGTCCCGCTGCCGCCTGGCAGAAGGCTGCCCAGCCAGTGAGGGCCCCCTTTTCCCCCCTGGGGTCCTACATTCTTCCCCACTGCTCCTCAGTGCAATGTGTCACAATGAGTGGCCCTAAGCTCTACTACCTAACTGGAAAGAGACAAAAATAAAGAAAAGGTAAAGGAGAGGCAGAGTAGTAAATTTCAAAGGACATCAAATATATTTTGCCAGAGTTTGCAGCCATTAGATAACTCTGTATGAAAATAATCTCATTTCTACAAAAATAAAATGTTGAAATGGAGATATTTAATTTCAAATTCTTAATATAACAAATGAGTAACATTTAATGCACCTCTGCTTTGTTTTTACACAATCTTCAGGGGCTAGAAATCCAAGTAATTAAGAAAATGGGAAGTGCCTGCCAGCCTCCATAAGGTCACAGGTTCTGTTGATAAATTCTTACAACAGTTAATTGGAATATACCTTCAGCTTCACATCTGAATTGTTTTGCCTTGGAAACATGGTTGTTAAGATATTTCTAGCCAAAGAAAGTATTCACGAAAATAGAAAGAAAACAATTCTCTCTGGATTACAGAATAAAGGGTTCAGAACCACAAGATTCCCGTCACGGTAACACGTCTTTAAGTTCAGCTTCTTCTGTTTGGGATGCAGACAGCTGTCCTAAAATTGCAGTGCTCTGGAAACAGCACCGATGGGCAGTGACTTTAAACCTACTGAGATAGGTACCACCGCTATTCTAAAAATTTAAACAAATGCTTCAATTTTGATATGATATAATAATACTAATCATATGATAATCTAGATATGATATTACTCCAAGCACTTTTGATAGCTAAACCTGTCAAAATTGTATTATTTGGGTCTTGTTATTTTTTTTGGGGGGGGTGCATAACTCAAGCTCTTATTCCATTTGAGACAACATGGCATGTATATCACCACAACACTAACAACCAAAATAGAAAGGGTAAATTGTAGCCAGCATCCTGGCAGGGAAACTAAAGCCTAAGAGGAACTGTATTGGGAAATTTCTGACCCCTAGAGCAAGTGCTGTGGTATCTAGAGCCATTTCTGATGAAGGAGCCCTTCTTAGACCAGGGGTCCCCAAACCTTTTACACAGGGGGCCAGTTCATTGTCCCTCAGACCGTTGGAGGGCCGGACTATAAAAAAAACTATGAACAAATCCCTACGCACACTGCACATATCTTATTTTAAAGTAAAAAAACAAAACAGGAACAAATACAATATTTAAAATAAAGAACAAGTGAATTTAAATAAATAAACTGACCAGTATTTCAATGGGAACTATGGGTGTGGATGCATCCTGTGCTCCTCTCACTGACCACCAATGAAAGAGGTGCCCCTTCAGGAAGTGTGGCAGAGGGCCGGATAAATGGCCTCAGGGGGCCACAGTTTGGGGATCCCTGTCTTAGACATTAACACAAAATGCAGAAACCACCTCTTCAATATGTACACCCCGCTTCAATGAGAACACCTTCAGATTGTCTGGGAAACTGCTCTTAAGAATAGATTTTATGCTACAAATTAATAACCTGCCCAAATGTAGACAGCACTTTATTTAGTTAGGAAAAAAATATAAATCAATTCAAACATTATTTTCTTTTACAAGGCCATTCCTACCTTTGTTATTTAAATATTAACAAACCATTATTATTTCAACATTAGCTTTTATGTTCTGGAATCCAAACATTTAATACATGTAATAAAATTAAAATTCTTAGTTTAATTCATACTGCCAATGTAATATTTTTATATCTATAAAAAAACAACATTAAAATGAGATTTCTTTTCATCATTTATACTTGTGAGATCTTGATTGGGTTCCATACCCAACAGCCCTAATGGCAGAAGTCATTGCCTTTGGCCTGCATTCATTAACCCAAGCAAAAAGCTTTAAAATATAAACATTTTATATCATTACTCCAAATTGAAGGGTTTTGGCCTTAGCAAAGATAGCAGCAGATTATAACTAAAATATCTCTCTTGCATATTATAAAAAGTACCAGAAGATGGTACTTTCAAAGGATCACTACCAATGAATGGAATGTACATCCACTTCAGGCCTGAGGTTAATAAGCCGCAAATATGCTCAAATACTGTGTGTGTGTGTGTGTGTGTGTGTGTGTGTGTAAATAATATATTTTTTAAAACAACTTCTTTAACAGTTTCATCAGTGACTCAAACTCAAGTGTATTTTTTACTTCATCTCTCCTCCAAGACTGTTAGCAACAAAGAAGTATTTAGTCACTGAGAGAGTCCCAACCACATTAGTACATGTAAGACCAAAGATAACAGCACAATCCAGGCTCCGAGCATGTGAACTTGAACCTCACACCCCCCCGACCAGATTACATACATCCTTACTGTCACCTTTAATTAAAGGGAAAGTGATACCGACAGCCACACTTGGGCCAGTTTCGGAGGAACTACTCTCAAGGCCCATCCTCAAACATGGCTCTGCTTTTGGCTTCAATTTTCTCAATCCTGACTCTGCCCTATTGGTTTCACAGGCTTATAAATGTTAAACATCAAAAATTAGTTTCACTTATTACGGTTGGAAAAGGCTTTAAGAACTCTGGGATCTGTGCCTCGAGCGAAGGTTTTATCAGCCAGTCCCAGTCAGTGCTTCTTGAAAAAAGAAAATGCTACTGATTAAGAACCCATCCACCTGATTTCCAAGAACAGCGACCATGCATGTACACACTTCATTTACAAAGGGTGTCTGCTCCAACCCACACTACTTACTCCTCAAACCCCACCTCTCACCTCCCCGGTGTCCGACACCACGGGGATAAATGGGAAGTCCCATCCCAAACTATTATGCAAGAAAGAATCCCATCTTGATGACTTTAGCTCTCCTCGTGGGTGCTTAATTCCCACGCCATCAGTATCACCCCAATGTCTGTGTCTGAGCAGCTCACTCTCCAGATGTTGTCCCATTTACACAACAGACTAGGACCCAAATTACTGCTTCTCCTTTAATCAGGATTCTTTAGCCCCACACTAAATAAGTTTAAGTTGTTACACTAGAACAAAGCATTACACTTGGAGGAAAGTAAGAACTCTTGAGAAAAATGTTTACGAACCTTACCAATGCTGAAAACACCATATATTTATAGAGCAATCTCATTTGTCAAAAAATGTGACAGAAAATCACAAGCCTTAAAATGGAATCTCCCTCGCCTGCGTTATAGAGTTCCCACTTCTGAAACAGCAACATGACAGGACAGAACACAAAGCCGGAAACCGAACACCCTCAGAGGACACCCATGTCAGAGGCCCGCCGGCCTTGCGCCTGCACATTCTCAGCTCCAAGGGCGAGCACGGGCGAGGCAGACAGGGAGTTAACACGCACCCGCCACTGACCCAAGGCCACAGGTCTCCCCCGCCCTGGGGCCCCACTCAAGCTCCAGGAAAGGAAGGTAACTTCTGAGTCTCTAAGCCTCACTCCTGTGCTGGTTTTTGCCCTGCATAAAAATATAAATCTCCCAAAGTCCTGCTGGCCAGCAGCCAAAAACAGAAAACACAGAACCATCATTGGTATATTTTTTAACATCTCATAACGTAAAAGTGAAATAGTATTTCCATAGAAAAAAATATATTACAATAGTAATTTCATCACTAGTCTCAGAAAAAATGCTCACCTTAGAGGTGATGAAGAACAAACAGTGCACATGGCCAACAGTTTACACAGAGGACCAGTGATGTTTCCCGTGTAATCAAACCCCACGGAATACAGCTTTAGAACACAATGAAGGAGGAGACCTGACCAGGCGGTGGCGCAGTGGATAGAGCGTCAGCCTGGGATGCAGAAGACCCAGGTTCGAGACCCCGAGCTTGCCAGCTTGAGCACAGCCCATCTGGCTTGAGCAAAGCTCGCCAGCTTGGACCCAAGGTCGCTGGCTCCAGCAAGGGGTGGCTCGGTTTGCTGAAGGCCCGCGGTCAGGGCACATGTGAGAAAGCAATCAATGAACAATTAAGGTGTCGCAACGGCAACGAAAACTAATGATTGATGCTTCTCACCTCTCTCCGTTCCTGTCTGTCTATCCCTATCTATCCCTCTCTCTGACTCCCTGTCCCTGTAAAAAAATAAATAAAGAAGGAGGAGATAGCTAAAAGAGAAAGCTACAGCAGAGCTTTTCTCTAGAAAGGACAAAAAAGAATTACAAAGCACCAACAAAAACATATGCCAATACAAGCTCTTTACTCTGCGGTGACCTTGCCGCGTGACACTTAGCCATGATCCCCAATTAGAGGAGTAATACCCCCAGAAGGTGGAAGTCAGAATCTGTGTACTTGGAAGAAGAATATTCAATCTATCTACTAGTTTCATACTATAACTATAGGTAAAAAAAAAAAAAATCAAACAAAAGACCGAACACACACACCCTGAGTGAGACCAACCGAGTTACAGCCGCATACAGAAAAGAGCAGGCTTTCCGTCGTAACTGGCAGAAACCTCTCTGAACTAGGCAAACCCACCGCTGAGTATCAGTCATGGATTACTTCCACCATAGCTTCAGACTTAATAATTTAAAATCATTAAAAACAAAAATATTTTGAAATAAAGAGCAGAACAAGAGGGAAGAAAATAGACGGAAAGGAAAATCTTCGGTCAGCTATCTGAATGCTGCCCTTGCTGGTGATCACAGAGGGCACGTCACTTAGAAAACGTGCAAGGCCACTCACCTCGCGGGTGGCGAGCTGGTTGCTGAGCTCCTCCGCCTTCTCAATGTCCCAGTCCTCCACAGCCTGGTCGATGCGCTTCTCTAGGCCCGACTGGGAAGAAACAAGACGTAAAACAAGGGCTGGAACACTTGCTAGCAAAGACTGTCTTGGGACCACGCCCAACGCATTACCTACTCAGACCACGTGATTCCCACGAGGACCCCACTCGGTGGTGGGTACCACTCCCATTTACCGACAGGAAGGCCACTCAGAGACGCTAAATGGCATCCCCAAGATTCTTTAACTTCTTGAATAAGAAAACTGAGATCCAAGTCCAGGTTTGAGTGACTCCAAGGGCTACGCTTTCTCTTGCTAACAATGTCAATGACAACAGAAATTATGGCATGCTTACTCCGTGGTGGGCCCTGGGCTCAGCATGTAAGAAAGCTCATTTAGTCCCGATAAGGACTCTGAAATAATATTGTTATCCTGTTTTGGGGGAGAGGAAAGAGACTCAGGCTCCCTAACTTGGCAAGGTCATCACATGAATCAAGGTCTGCCAGAGCCTGTACTCTCAACAATAATCTCCTCTGCCTCTTCTCTTTGCTGCCCATTCCTGCAGCTTGACCTCATTCAACAGCCTCGCCCATTCTGTGGGTATTAAGTTGATTATTAAACATGGGAAGAAAGTTATATATGAGAATGGGTTTATTTCCTATGGAAATTTTTTTTATTTTCTAGTTAAAGATACTTCAGGAAATCTTAATTAAAATCTTTATGAAATTACCAAACAGGTAGGATTCATCAAATATTTATAGAAAGATGCTTAGACTTAAACAATTGAGTTTTAGCTTCTGGAAATAGTTACTAGAGAAAAATAAATTGTAAAAATGGTCTAACGTATGCTTCTTACAAAAACATTTTATCCTAACAATGGCTCATCGAGGGTCTCCTTTAACATCCTCATTTTCAGTTAACCGACTTCTCTTCCCTTACCTAATAAGAGATGTGAGTGCATCTTCCATCAGTGCATTGCTTGATTATACCCATCATCTAAGTGAAATGTCGTCCTGTGTGGCCTTTGTTGAAAGGATACTTTAAAAATAGCCAAATATACAAAAGAGAAACAAAGTCCTAGATACAGAGAACAAGCTGATGGGCACCAGAGTGGAGGGCAGACAGAGGACTGTATGATAAAGGGGGAGTGATTAGAAAGTACAATTTGCCAGTTACAAAAAGTCACATGGATGTAAAGTACAGCATAGGGACTCCAGTTAATATTGTCGTAACTATGAATGGAATCAGACGGGTACCAGACTTACCGGAGTGACGACCACACTTGGTGAGGCATATAACTAATCAGGAGGGTGTACACCTGAAAGCAATACTGTACTATACGTCAACTGGAACTGAAGAATAAATTTTTTTAAATGTACTATTACTTCAGGAGTCTAAGAGAAGCTGTTAGTTTCTGGATCAAAAACAATTCTCCATTGGCTTCAATATATAATTCTGTCATGGACAAATACAATGATTTTTGCCTTAGATTGACTATTTTTGTTATGGCAAAAATGGAATCAAGTTTATACTGTCTAAATTTTTTTTAAAAATCCACACATCATTTGCCCAAAAAGATTACAAAAACAATGAGTTAGGCTGTCACTGTTAAATGAAGACCGTTCCTTCTCAAAATCTCTTGTGCCCCTCAGTCTCTGACCCTATGTCATGTGGCTGTCCTGTGATCCACGATCAGTCTCCAGAAATTACCCTTATTTGTAAATCTGCAGACAGAACTCTTCTCCAGAGGGTTCCAAACACCACCGTGGCCTCACTTTTCCAACATCCTGGTCCTGCAGTGACCTCTAACCCTACTGTACCACAGTAACTGTGCCCTAGGCTAGCAACTGTCAGCTGATGAGCAGCAGCACACGGCTGTGCCACAGGGTGTCCAACACGAGCAACACCTGACTAGTCAGGGGCACTGACCTCTTTCCCTTAGACTGTCAAGTAGAAAAATGACACCAACACAACAGCCATCTGGTGTGAATGAATCAAAACTTTAACTTCGTGTCTGATCAGAACAACAAAAAATATATTTTTTGGTGTGTCGCAGAATGTTACTAATTAGTTTATGTGTACCAGGAGATGAAAAAGGCTGAATCTCTGCCCTAGGTCAGTGGCACTCAACCTGTGGTCTGTGTGCCAGTTCTGGTCTGCACACCGTCCCAGGGCACGAAGGCAGCTTGTGCCAGAACGCAACTACATGACGACACAGTTTGCGAAGCCGACTCTTCTTTGGGGAGGGGGTAAGAAAGAAGCAGCCTTTTTCAAAGAAGGACGCAGTACACCGAATTACATTCGGGCACAAGCCCCTCACCTCCTGGAAGACTGAAGTCCGAGCAGGCTTGCTCTGGGCCATGGAAGACATATCCCCTGAAAGCTCCTCTTCCAAACCTACACAACGTGCCGTTCTCTCCAGACACGAGTCTGCCCTCCCACTCACCCCAGGTAGCCATGACCCTGCTTGCCTTCATGTGGAACCCCACGCCCTGGCACCCCCGCATTTATTCTCAGCCCTTCAGTCCCTTCCTGGACCCTCTTGTCCTCCCTCTCTGGCCTGTGACCCATGACTAACCTTTCCGAACCAGGCTCTAGGCAGGCGTTCTCAAAGTCTGAGCCTGGCCCAGGGGCACCAGCATTGCCTGGGGAACTTGGAAGAAATGCAGCCCTGACTCAGAAACTCGAAGCGGGCCCAGCAAAGCGCTGACTCCAAGCACACTCCAGCGGAGAAGCTCTGGCCTCGTCCCTGCAGCACTTCCCTTGCTTTGGCATCGCCCAACCATCCCTTCCTCCTACTTTAACATCCCAGTGTCCCAGCAATGTCAGACAGAACCAAACAACTCAAGTCACTGGCTTCACTAAAAGCCATTTTTCAAGCTCAGCTGGGTGGGCTCTCATTTCTGCCCTTGAAAGTCCCCCATTTCTCTAAGAAAATGTTACATGTCCTCTCCATTTTCCAGGTACCCTCAACCCTACCTCCTTCCTTTCCAGCAAAGTATAACTCTGCCCCTACTTCACGGCAGTACAAGGCAGGGGGCGGGGGTGAGGGCCCAGTATGTGTATGTCCTTTCTATGACCCTCTCATCCACCTCAAAAGGGGTGATCGCCATGTCTTCCGTGCCCCCAGTCTTACCGCCTCGAAGACAGAACCCTCTCGCTCGGCAACACTAACCCACCCGTGCCCATAACCCACCCGCTTACACACCGTCCCGAGCCCTGCTGTTCAATGCTCTCTTCTTCACCTTCCTCTGGCCCTACAAACTCGTCCTCTCACTCTGGGCCAGGGGCTAGATGGGGAGACTCGGCCCTTTCCTCACACTGATTTCTTACGTTAGTACTGCCTCCCTCTCTTCTAAATCACGGCATCAGTTGTCCCCATGTCAACTCCTTCTAACCCTAACCCTCTAGAGTCACAGGGGACACCACCTGTCCTTCTACTAGCCTGTCTCTTATGTTAACTGCATCCTCATTCTTAAAGTCCCTCCACAAATATCTATCTTCAATCTCCTTTGAAGCCCCTTATCTCCTATCATTGGCCCCTAATTATACTAGTCCTACAGGTTCTGTGATGGGCCCCTCTTCTTCCTCTTTATTTGCCCGGTAACTCAATCCTAGGGCTTCAGTTAGTTCTTAAAAGCTGCTTTGTATCTCTATATAATTGAAAACCCCTGACCTCTCACCTGGATAAAGATCTACAGCCCCAGCTACTTGCTGGTTATCTTCGTATTGAAGGTAGGGTCTTCAATGTTCATTACGTCTAAAAACAGCTCATCACTCCCACCCTGCCTCTCCTTTGGACCTGACCACCCACTTAGTAGCCGCTGATAAAACCCGCGGTCAGCAGCCGGCGTCAGTGCCTCCATCCTGAGCTCTTCTCTTCACTGTTTCTGCAGTGCCTCTCATTTCTCCTTCCTGCGCTTCTTCGGCTTCAAAGTCTCGTTTGAAAGATTATAACCATCTCCAAATTGGTCTTTCTAAAATTGGTCTATCTTTCTAAAATTACCAGCTTAAAATAATATTGCCTCCTTACTCCTTCTGAACAGTATCCAAATCCTGTCACACCGGGGTCCCAAGAGGCTGACCAACGCCCTGCTTCCTAACCTCTGGCCACACTTAGTGTTCTCTTAACGTTCCCCGAGCTTCTGATGTTTCCATTGGAGAGACTGTCCATCCCTGTAAGCCTCATGTCAGATGGTACCTCCTCTATCCATTCAGGCGCCCTCACCCCTACATCCCCGCTGCCCTGCCCTGCTGTCCCTGCACGTGCTGATCTGACACACCAGTGAGCTCTGTGCCCACTATGGGGTCTCAGCACCTGACCCCGTGTCCCAGAGAAGACACCCACTCAGCCCGTGTCACTGCGGTCACCCATGGCCCCATCAGCGCTAAAGGGGCCCCACCCAAGGGGAAACACGTACACATGCACACTACTTTCACAAGTTCCCAAGGGAATCCACACAGTAATACTAGGGTAACAGTATCCCGAAGGTTTAGAAGAAGTCCCATTTCCACTGCCCTTATTTATAAATAAATCTTCCCACTTCTGAAATACACATTCCTTGAGCCCTCCAGCACAGTACCTACACCTGGAACATTTAAATTATCATTTACTTTTATAGCAGAAATAAAGTATTTCACTTAAGAAATGCTAATACAATGGTCTCCCCTTCCTGCACAGACGATTTGGTATCTCCTCATGCTGCTGAGATACGTAAGAACAATCAAACTCCAATTCTCCCGGCACCACGCACTCTGGGGGAGGCAGCCCCCTCAGCCCGATGCGATCTCCTCCAGTCTTTCCCTCGGCAACCGGGCCCCTAATAGCATCCGTTCTTGGGCCGGTCCTGCTCATCCCACACGCCAGCTATTTGTTCCCCTCCCATTACCTAGGCTCCCTGAGACTATGTCACATCCCGGCGCTGCTTCCCTCACCCCAGAACCCAGGACCATCACAGGTCAGTGAGAAAACGGACTCCATCCACCATTTTATCAATGCCCATGGATAAACCAGTGCTCTGCTCACCAAGTCAACCTGCTAACTTCTGCCACAGCTTACAAGTTCCTGTCACAAAGGGGGAAACAAGGACATTCCCCTCTTCTAGAAAATTACATGAATTGCTGAGCTTGTAAGTATGGTTTTCACTTAAAAATAAATCGTCAAAAATTATAAATTTCTCTCTTCACCATCAACCAACTTCCATCTCCCGGCCCCAAAAGCAGGCTCTGAGGGACACGGCACAGCAGGGCAGGCAAAACTCTGGACCAGACGTCAGGAAATGTAGTCACCGCTCTGGGGAAACAGGGTACTTAATTTGTGTCAGTTTCCTTAAAGAAAATGAGAGTCATAGCTCGGCTAACCAAAACTCTCACTCAGAAATAAAACTAGAATTTCAAATGTATGTTCAACTTTATTTTTAGGTCTTTTAAGAGGGTTTTTTGTTTTTTCTTTTATTTCAACAAAGTTTCACTAGATATCACTTTTTCTTTTTTTCCTCCCTTTTCTTTCTTTTCTTTTTTGGCAACTTAAATTTAAGTAAATATAATAGTTCCTTTGGCTCTGAAAATTTTCTGGTTTCATGTGCACATCCAATCTTTCTGCTTTTATAAGAAGATCTTAGCATTCCCAATACACACATTAGTACAAATCATCCTTGGGTAAACCGCTTCCGCCTAACAGCAGTTTACACAGCCCGGCTGGTGAGGTCAGGCCCAGGTTCCTATTCCAGCCCCTCTACTTACTGACCAAGCAACCTGGGTGAGTTCCTAAACCTCTACAGGTTATAATAATCTCACCTGTAAAATGAGAACAATACCACATCCTTTGCCAGGTTACAATAAGGGTCAAAGAAAATGTATGTAAAATAGCTAGCAAAGTTCTTAAAATATAGTAGTCACTTAATAAATTAAGTTGCTTATATTATTTTACCTAAGTGTAAGGACACCATCAAACCATAGAAGGCTTAGCTCTCTATGGCTACAGACCTAATCGCAGTTCTTCCAGGCTCAGACCCCATCCAGCACAAGACCCGAGAATCCCACTTGGAGCCAGCCAAGTTGTCTCATGAAATAAGGTCTGAGTATTAAGGGCACTGAAAAGTTTCAGGCTGGGCCTCAGAGGAAGCCCTACTGGCATTACCCAGGACGCCCTGCACACCACAGCAGAGGCAGGGCACGGAGCCCTGCTCACTCTGCAGCCTTGGCGGGCTATGAAGTCGCCTTTAGGCAGGAATCAGACTCAGCTTCAGACCCGACACAGACAAACAGGGAAGGGGATTTGGCCACAGGTGGAAAATCATCTATAACCTGCCTGATAGGTTCTCAGGAGCCCATGAGTGACCTCTAAAGGTCAGCTGCAGTTGCCAAGGAGCCAGTACTACAAATATCTAAGAAATTTATGGGTTTGACAGTAGGTTTAGCACTAAGGATCAAACATCCATATTTGCATATGTAAAATACCTCTCAATATGTGATTAAAGCTCTTTTAAATCAAACTGTACAATATACTTCTACAAAACTTTTGCTGCTAACTATTTATTTGGATATGTAATATATTCAATTTTCAAAACTTAATACGAGTGAATTATCCACTCAAATTCAAGTCTGCTGTACTACGATTACACCTAGATGTTTAGGGAAAATCAGGTCACCTGTCCATAAAGAAAGGGCAGGGCGCACTAAGAACTAGTGCCGCTACCTCCATGAGGTCCTACCCACTCTCGTCATTTGAGTTAGGTAAGTAAAAATTACTTCAGAAAAACCGGTATTTGAGCCCAGTGACTTGGGTTAAAGTCTCATTTCCTCTCTTACCTGCTCTGGTTTTTTTTAGACAAATCAGCTGGGCTTCAGTTTCCTCATCTATATTCTGAGAACAATATGGTTCCCACCTGGTCACCCCAGGGATCTCGGAGGGATCATGAAAGAACGCTCTGAAACTGACCCCAGCGGGGCACCGTGGCACCACGCCCACCCTCCCCACTTCTACTGGCACCCCTACCCTACCCTCCCACCTACCCGCTGCTCACGGCACCCAGACTTTGATCTGATCTGTGCACTGCAGTTCTGTAAGATTCTGGTTGAAAAAAACATTCTGCTAAAAAATATTAATGTGAAAAAAGCTACCCTATACAATAGCAGTTTCCTCTCATAAACAACTACAAAAATATCACCCAAGACACTGTGCAGCTTCTCTAAAAATTAACAGTACCTCTGGTTTTTCATGCCAAAAAGTACCCATTAAATACATACAAAATATTTGAGACATTTATAATGAAGTTAATGAGCGATATTTATTCTAAAGAAATGCCCACATTGATTCAAAATAATTATGATTACAGAGTGATTAGTGAGTCCCAGAACTCCTGCCAGAAACACAGTTATAGAGTACCTAGTACACAGAACACTCTAGAACAGCTCTGGATCTCAGGAAGATTGCATTTAAAAATAAAAGCCTCCCTGCACTGTCAAGGAAACGGGACAGGGCTGCTATAAACACACAAGCTCGGCTGAGCAAGTTTTAGCTTGGCAGTGTCCCAAAAAAGACTGCACGCGAGACCTGGACGAAGAAGTTTGCTCTGTCTCACCATGCCTGAGCGGCAGGCAAATTCAGAATAAAAAGTCCCTGTGAGACGGGGAACAGATCAGGCCCTGCTCCAGTGAAATAAAAGAATGAATAAAAACCCACGCTAGTATTCTCCATGATCCTCTCTGGATTTCCTGAGCAGTCACTATCCTCTGCTGGACTTCCATTTATTCTTAGCTCCCATGTTGGGGCCTCCGCTGTGGACATTCTTTTAATGTCTAGTTATTGTGCCAGATTCACAGTGAAGGGGCGCATGCAAAACCAGGATCCGAACCCCAAGGATGAGTGCGGAGCTGCTGGCACAGGGTCATGCCGAACTACCGAGAGCTATGAGGTCATCTGGCTTCACTCAACCCTGCCTTTCCTTGTAGGCTTGCACTTGTTCAGACTACTTCGTGCCGGCAGATCCCGAGCAGAAAGAAGATTGGCCAGCATCGGTTTGTTTAGAAGGCTGCCATGACCTTAGTCAGATGTCATCCATACAGAAATCCACAATCAAATAGAATAGATCAATGGGTGATTATAAAAAAATTATAGCAGTCTTCCCTTAAACAGAATTCTCATTTTTAAAATGATGTTTGGCTTATTTTTTTTTTCTAGAACACACCTAAATTATAACATAAAACAGAACACTGGTCCCTAAAACTGAGCTGTCTAAAAGATTTTGCACATGGAATTCTAGTGTCCTTTATTAAAGTTACACTATAAATTATAAACTTTAGATAACAGGAGTTAGCCATATTCAGTCAGTATCAAGAAGGTACAATTTCATATATGTAGGGTAGTTATAAAATTCTAACACAGATAGACTATTAAAAAATACTCTCAGCCTGACCTGTGGTGGCGCAGTGGATAAAGCGTCGACCTGGGAACACTGAGGTCGCCAGTTCAAAACCCTGCACTGGTCTGGTCAAGGCACATATGGGAGTTGAGCTTCCAGCTCCTCCCCCCTTTCTCTCTCTCTTTCTCTCTCTCTCTCTCTCTCTCTCACTCTGTGTCTCCTCTCTAAAATGAATAAAATAAAAATTAAAAAAAAAAATACTCTCAAAATTTCTACTTTTTACAATGGGCAAAAACACCTAATTAATAAGTAAAACTTCTCTGACACAGGGAAGTCAAGGACAGCCCATGGACCACTCTGTCAGCATGCCCTCACCCCGACGCTTTAGATCAGGTGTGGCCCAGTCAAGAGCACCCCCAGAGGATCCCTCTTCCCAGTCCTGCAGAATCACAAGGGCCAAGTGCATGGCAGCTATAGTCTGAAATACTGACTAATCAGAAAACAGTGACAGTCTATGTACACGCAGCAGTCTGCAGCAATGACCCATGGAGGAGGCATCTGTCTACATCCGAGGTGTGGTATGCCTGGGCTTCCACCAGGCAGGCCCCGTGTCTCTGGCCCTACCACTCCGGGCCAGTTTTCACACTGCTGGAACGCACCATTCCTCTATGTGAATATGTTACTCATTCATCCAAGCCTCTGCTCAGGATTAACATCATCTATACCAGGGGTCCCCAAACTACGGCCCCCTGAGGCCATTTATCCGGCCCCCGCCACAATTCTGGAAGGGGCACCTCTTTCATTGGTGATCAGTGAGAGGAGCACAGGATGCATCCGCACCCACAGTTCCCATTGAAATACTGGTCAGTTTGTTGATTTAAATTTACTTGTTCTTTATTTTAAATATTGTATTTGTTCCCGTTTTGTTTTTTTACTTTAAAATAAGATATGTACAGTGTGCATAGGGATTTGTTCATAGTTTTTTTTTTATAGTCCAGCCCTTCAACGGTCTGAGGGACAGTGAACTGGCCTCCTGTGTAAAAAGTTTGGGGACTCCTGGTCTATAGACAACTCCCAAATGTGTTTCTAAAGCTCACTCTCCTCCGAGCTCCTGCCTCATTTTGTCAACAGCCTCTTCTGTTCCTGCTGGCTGCTTCACCAACACCCCACACTGAGCTCTAGGGAACCCCACCCTAAGTCCTCTCCAGGCCCAAGCTCTCCCACTTCATAACCAGCATCACTATGGCAGCACTGCTAGAGGTAAAGCTCTGAAAGGCTCTTCTCCTCTCCAGGCCCCAAACCTCCCACCCCCCCTACACCCCTACGCTGCAGAGGCACGCCCCCTCCCTGTCCCAGGCACTGCGGGGGACACACTTCCTACTTCCCTCCCAGTCCCGGACACTGCAGAGGCATGCTGTGGGGTGGGGGTGAGGGGGAAGCATACTTCCCTCCCTGTCCCAGACGCTACAGGGGCACATCCCCTCCCCGTCCCTGACGCTGCAGGAGGCACGCCCATCACCCAGCCATCACCCTGCTTCTCCAGCATCCTCAGACACTCCCCTTCCCTCCCTGTTCAGCACCAGCACTCCCTTCCAGCCCCAGACCTCACGTCCACAAGAGTCCCTAAACTGGTCTCTTCTGGTCTACTGCTGCTGCCCTGCAGTCCAGTCCCCACACAACAGCAAGCTTTCCAAACGAAATTTACATCCTGTCACTCCTCTAACTGAAAACCCGGAATTACTCTCAGCAGTTCCACTAAAAAAACCCTATCCCTTTCTAAGCAGCTTGGTCCCCGCCTGCCTCTCCAACCTTATCTCGGCCCCTCCCTCCTCGCCGGGCCCCTCCTCCTCACCGGGCCCCTCCCTCCTCGCCGGGCCCCTCCCTCCTCGCCGGGCCCCTCCCTCCCCGCCGGGCCCCTCCCTCCTCGCCGGGCCCCTCCCTCCTCGCCGGGACCCTCCCTCCCCGCCGGCCCCTCCCTCCCCGCCGGGCCCTCCCTCCCCGCCGGGCCCCTCCCTCCTCGCCGGGCCCCTCCCTCCTCGCCGGGCCCCTCCTCCTCACCGGGCCCCTCCCTCCTCGCCGGCCCCCTCCCTCCTCGCCGGGTGCACTCCAGGCAGGCTGACCTTCCAGTGACTCAGTGCGCCTCGAAAACGCTCCCCCCCTAGGACCCCCATCCAGGTAATTACCAGCCCAGCGGCCCTCACTGAGATGGGCCCTTCCAATCTAGCCTTCAGGTCTTGGTAAAACAGCATCTTCTGAGCAAGGTACCCCCAACCACAACAGGCCCAAGTGCTCCTCCACTTGAATTTCTTCACCATACCCTGCTCATTTCCTTAACAGTTTTTGTTAAATAATCTGTACCTATATATCCACTTGTTTATCTGGCATCTTTTTGGCACACAGTAGGCATTTTAACATTCTCACTGAATGAATTAATATCACCTTAGGCAAAGCTAATTACAAACATTTCCTATTGGATAATATAAGGTGCCATAAAAAACACCTTACCTTTTCAACTTTTTTCTTTTTAACAGGGGGTTCAAATCTGTCATTGACTCCAAAATACTGAGTAAGTTCCTTCAAATGGGTTTCACTTGAAGACGGTTCACTACAAGAAGACAGAAAATACATTTTGCACTAAATGGACTCATTTTTTATTGTTTTTAATTGGTTATTACAACTAGTTCTTACGTTTCAGAAGTAGTTTGACTACTTGTAAAAATTCTACAGACTGTCTAGAATATACAAATATTTTTAATTCCACCCACCTATGATATTCTTCTTCATTCTTTAATTTACCTGAAAAGAATCCACAAAGTGTTAATAGCTAAGTATTTGGCTGTTATTTCAAAATTACACGTATTGAAAATTCAAGAGTTCAATAGCCCCAGTTTAACGTTAGCGCTACTGACACTCAATCTGAATGGAAACAAAGCACCTTTCCTGGAGCGTTTTCCTCTCTTCCTTCTGAGTCTTAAAGTGGAGACTTTCTGTTCAGAGTGTTTTTTATGCAATTCTTGAAATTTCTATATAAAAGTAAAAAGAAAAAAGGAAATATACTTTGAAGCAAAGCATACATTCAGAAAATGACAAACACTTTAGGTAACAAAAATAACTCCATTCTAGCACTTATTACATAGAAATTTAAGTTCTTCTTGACGTACTCTATTCTCCAAGACTCTTTTATGACATGAGTCTTCATCTTACTTTATTTCTAAATAAGCCAATGTGATACCTGAGTAAAATCAATGACTCATAGGTAACAAAAAGATTAAGATAGAAATCCCTCCCTTCTCATGCGAGGCAAAGGCACTCATCCTACTGTTTTCTTCCTCTTTTTTATGAAAAACGAAACAAAAATGAAAGCAAGTACCTGAGTGGCCAACGGACTGAGCAAGAGCCAGAGAACTCTGAGCCAGCCTCTCCTGCTTGCACCCGGGCACGCACGTTCTGACCACAGCAGAGAGCCGCGCCAGCGTGCACACACACAGACTTCAGCAGAACATACCAGAGAAAACCTACATGCCACATATGTAAGGGGATCCCAGCAGGACACTCCTCGTATACATTGACATCGGCCTCTGCTTCACTTTTTGGTCCATCTGTAGGGAAGTCTGAGGTCTCTGTGTCTGAAACCACCCCATCGTCTAGATCAGCCTGTAAGTCCAGTCCAGAGGTCCCTGACGTGTCTTCATCTCCAGAAGTCAACTCAACATCACTCTCAGTTAGGCCAGGAGGTAGCAGCCCACTCCACATCTTTCCTTCTAAAGGGAAAAAAATGAATTTAAACTTACTTAAAGTAGACATGCAAAAAAATTTCAAACCATTAACTGACTCCCCAGGAGTCTAATAATTATTCCTATGGTTTGGGAACAGTCCATCTAAACTTTTTAAAAATCTATTATAGGTTATGCCCTCCATATTAAAATAATTAAACTTTCTGCTTGTACAAATAAAAAATGTAGTTTAACAAGCTGCTACAAGATATCCTTACAGATAAAATAGAACAGACTGAAGAAAATAGGACAGTGCTTCTGTATTATATGCATAATTTTGTCTGAAAAGAGAAAATCCAGTAAAAGCAACCATTGCTCCTAACGATAAACACTGCAGGCAATGTAAGAACTATAAGACCATATTTCAAGCTATAACAATGAGAGAAGGAAACAATTGAATGTTTCCCCTGTATTTGAATGTATAAAATATTCAGGGTATTTGCTAAGGAGCAGGAAAAATTATGAAAGGAAAAATTTAAAACTATACAAATACTATGAGAAAAGTACAATGGTAAAAAGGCTATCCTAGTTTAAAATGGTATACTACTTGCTATAATAATATTAAATAGAGTATAATCCCAACATTTTAAGAAAAACAAGCTTTTTCTGAATAACAATATATTTGGAAAACTAATGCTTAAGTTCAGAATAATATTTAGCATTAGCTATACTGCCCATTGGTAGAGAGAAAGAACCATTAGTTATTTTTAAGTTTACTAAAAATTATTTTAAAAAATTGGGGCTGTAATCAATTTGCTCAAATTATGATAGCTGAATACTTTTTCACGAATAATCTGCATGGCAAAGTCTATTTTAGAGTACATATTAGACCCCAAACCAGTGTATTTAAAAGATGCCCAAAATGGAGAAGCTGGTTGTTCCATGACTTACTATCAACCGGAAGGAATAACATGGGAAGATGGAGATCTTTTTTGCTTAGTTTTCTGCCCCCTGTTGTGATTAACCTGTTGTAACAAAACCGATGCCATTATCCCTGAGACAAAGACAGCACGGGCTTTCCCTAACTCTGAATAATGAATTCCTGGTAACTTAAAGGACATCCCACGTGCGAAGCATCACTTTCTGCCACTTAGGTCCAGGCTCACCAGTTGTTAGCTCTCTGAAATATCCTCGCCAAAATATTCTGTTGGCCTTTGAAGAAAAACAGCTCTGACATCTAACTGCTCCGATTGTAATCCTGTCTCTGTCATATACGAGTGGTATGTAAAAACCATTGTTTACACCTCAGTTTTTTTAATCTGTAATAGAGATAATTATACTGCATACAAGGTTATTCTGAAGATTAAATGAGATAAGCCATGAAAACACTCAACGCAGTGTTTAGGAGTTCTAGGGACTCCATCAATGCTAAGTTCTTTTGCTAGTATTATTTCTGTGGCTATGGACGACATTTTGATCATTTCCAGTTGGGGTGGCAGCATCCATAAGGCAGTCTGAAAATTTCTAATGTCTGAAGTGCCTTCACTTAACAATTGATGCAAATCGTTTACCTCCCTGATTTCCACAGGGTGACAAAATGTTTCTGTAAAAAATGTTGGTGTCTGGCTTTCTGAAGGGAGAAATAAAACCAGAAGTAAATTACCATGAAGACAACGGAGCTCAAGTTTCAAGGCTCATTTGTACAAAACACTATACTTAACTTTCTATTTAGAATATATATTCCTTAAAAAAAAAAAAGACACCCCAAATTTTATAGGCTCCAGTCCAGGCCCCATAAAACCTGGATGCATACCTAAACCAGGCCTGAGGGTTTTAAAAGCTGGAATGGTCATCTTGAGATACTCTATTTGCACAAAGGACATCATTTAAAATATGACAATATTAAAAAGCAGATGTGCTATTAATAAAAACATTTCTACTGTTCTGAAAAGCAGTGGGAGGGAGCAATCATAAGCTGCAACATGACTTTAACACTGGCATATAATTTACCTCTAGCCATTTGGGGATTTACGTATAGCAACAAATTTCAAATTTAACTATCTTAGCAAAATTGAGGTTCTTCTATGCTTGAAACCACTGTTTCTTTTCCCAGGCCATAGCATCCTTTGCACGCCCACTGTGTGCATGCACTCCTCCAGACATGGGGCCAGCAGTGTGCAAAACAGGCCAAAATGCCGAACTTCATGGAGCCGACGTGCTACACGCATGGCAAGCTTCTGTCCATCAGCAGGTGAGCACCCTCAGCCCAGACTTCACTCGCGGCTGCTCAGGAAAGGCACGAGCCTTTCGGACAGGCCCAGTCTGGCCACTGGCCCCGACTTCCGCATCTCCCTAGGGGAGTCTACGCTCTGGGCGCCCACATGCTTCCCTGCCGCCCTGGAGAGGACAGGCCTTTCCTCATCAACCCTCAAGCAGTTCCCTATTTTTTATCTTTTTTGGACTTTCTCAAAATCAGAATCACCTGGTTCTGGCTCTTCCTGATATGGCATTAAAACTGTCTTCAGTGTGGCACTGTTTAGTCTAATTTCTTGTGTGTGCCCACAGAAAAAGAATTAAAATAACTTATAAAAAGTGGACGCTGCATCCAAATCCATAAAACAAGACAGAATTCAAATAAGGTGTGTTTCAGAACTCAATTCCTAAACATCTTTAATGTGCCATTCTCCTGTAACTGAGGGGCCTGCAAAATGGAGCTGCCCGGATGAGCAGCAGCCTGACTGTAACTAGGCCAACATGGAGTGGCTGCTTTGTGACGCTGCTCTGGGTTCACATTTGAAACCAGCTTCCTATTCATACACTTCCAATTGTACAATGTTAGGCCTCGTGTATTTCTGTTCTGGCTACTCTGATCCCCTATTCTGGAATGTTTCTCACCTCACACCTTTCAGAGTACGTTCCTTTGTTTTAAAGCAGATCACACCAAAGTACCCTATAAATGTAAAAATTACTCAGACATTCCTAAGAGACACGGTATAGCAGAAGAACCAGAAACTTAAGTTTTTTAGTGTAGGATCCAACGAGATCTATACAACAGTCCATGTATTATACATAACCTTTCAGTTTTTAACCTGCAAGTCAAGTAATTTTTAATTTAATCATTTTGCCCCCAAAAAGGTGTACATGGTTCAAAAGCCCTTTTTATTCTATGGTTTTGAATATCACCTTCTTCATTTTATACACACTCTACTTCTGAAGTGAAGATATTTTTCTACTCTACAATTTTATTTTTCATCCTGTGTCTACTACACAGAACATATCTTTAGTCCTGGGTTGACACAATATACTGTGAACTGAAAATATTCATGTATCATTCTAGTCTGAACAGCTAGGTTTTCTTTGGCCTTTGAAAACCTACCATGGTCACTACTGATCAGCATACCTGGGCAGATGGCCATGCATCAGGAAGAACAGGACACTCAGCAATTCCTTATCTAAGGTTCTTACATAGTTTTAGGAAGACAGTGATGGAGGTCTCCAAGCCAATTTCAACATTCAAAAACGCTAACCCATTTTTTTCCTCTCTGACACTATCATCCATCTTTAGATGAGGAGAATTAAATTCAATAAAGCACTATTCTTCACCACATATTCATTCATCAGAGGATCTGATTGGTAGTTAGAGAGCTGATTTTTATTTAAAAAAAAAAAACTAATGAATATACTTTAGTAGACACAATCTTCCCAAATATGGCACCCACATGGAGATCTCAAATCCTAATTAAAGGGATTTTAGATTGTGCAAGAATTGAGAACAGCTGGTACAACAGGCAAAAACTTGGTTTTGAAAGCCAAAGACAGGTTTCTAGTCCTGAGCAACACAACTGTGAGCAATCCACAGCATTTTGTCTGGGTCTCCATTCTTAAGCTACAATATGCAAGTCTGATCAGATGATCTCTGAGATGTCCTGCAGCTTTAAAATGCTTCTCTTCTCTATGGATCTTAATGCTATATGTGCAGAAATACTCAGTCACCTCATTCTTTGCTACAACACCCCATTCTCTCCCAGTCGGATGAAATAGTGAGTAAACCCCAATACGCCAGTAGATAAGGTTCTCTCCTCAATCTAGCTGTCACAGCCGAGGCTGACAGTGTTCAGTTAGACTCTGCCCTTCACACCCCACACCCAAGACATGCTCTAGAGAAGGGGAAGAAAAGCCCAGTTATGATAGGAGAATTAAAACTAAAAAAAGAAAACAAAGGCCATTGCTATATATAATATACAAACCACGTGACAGGCACTGATATACCGTCCATCTCACAACTCTCCTTCCACCTTTTACAGAAAAGAAACTGACTTCCTACTGCACGGCGATCCACTTATTTTACAAAAATGGAACTCCATGCCTTCAAATTATAAACTTTTAGAGGACAGGGTTTTAAGTAGTAACATATTTTTGAAGACAAAGACTTGAAAGTATGTCTGAAGGATGCCTCTAGCCTATAATCCTAGATTTCCTAAAATTTGAGTTAGGAAAATTTTTTTCTCACTGTTTCAGTGCAGAAAGCTATGCCTATATCAAAGTCACAGGTAATAAATACTGCTGCATTCTGTGGGCAACCAGTCAGCTGCATCTAACCAAAATCCAAAAGATAATAACCTGAGCTAAGTTTAATGAACAAACTGTCTCCTGTCTCTAATATTCCCGAATTTCAATTCCATTTTCACCAAATGAAGCTGTCATATGTTGTATTCAACTAGAAATAATCACAGGAATCTGAACCTTGCCTGGTAATAATCATAAACCACTACCCACCAAACAGAAGCGCGAGTTAAGTAATTTACACGATCATCCGTTTCCGTGACTTGGAAATAGTTACTTAATTAAAATACTTTTACACATGTATCATCAACGCTCATGTAAATATATTTACCTTCAGGAGTAAACGTGTTCGCTCCTCTCAAAAGGATTGGATGTACAAGCGAATCACAGGCCTGCCTTCGGATTTAACTTACCAATACAATCACCCAAACTTTGTGCATTTAGCAGAATTTGTACGCAGGCATAGCTTTTCATTCAAGAGAGCATCTGTTTAGTCCAGCCATAGAAAAACACTTCCCCAGACCCAAGAAAAAGTTCCAGTTACCAGTAACATTTCGGGGCTCAGTTCAGGTCGGATGCCGCTGTGAAAATACGAGGTTCAAGACTGCAAGAGAGCGGCTCTAGAAAGGGACACCTTTTCCTGCTCGGAAGCACCGCCCGAAACAGTGCCGGCTCTCGGGCGGCGGGGTCCCCTCCGGGACCCCTCCGACTCCCGCAAACAGCACCAGGGGCCGAAGGTTCCGGTACAGGCCGTCTAGCCTGCGGACGCCCCCACGAGCTGCAGCTCCTTCCCGGGACGCAGCCGTTGTAAACAGGAGCCTGTTTCCCTGGTCGGAAGCCTCCTCACCCCTCTCACTAGGGCCGGAGCGGGCCGGAAGAGCCGTCGCCACCCAACAGGCTGGGGGAGGCGCTGCGACCCCCGGTCCGAGCAAATCGGAGGCGAGGCCAGACACGCCGACGCTGTGGTGGGCCTGCCTGGGCCCAGACCCGGACCCGGGCGGTTCAGTCGAAAGGCTGTGAGGCCGCCCGCACTGGATCCCCCACCCCGCTAACCCGGCCCTCCTGGAACCCCCACGCCGGAGCCCGATCCGCCTGGGTGCCCGCCCCGCAAGCACCCCTACTCACGGGTCCGGAGCCAGCCGCCCGGCAGCCATGTTAAGACCCCGCCAACATCGCGCTTTCTCATTGGCTCTGACATCTCAGCCTATGAGCTGCGGCCGTTCTGACCTGGCAGTCGCCATGGCAACCGGCCGCGTTCCATTCCGCTGTTAAACCTGCTGGGGAGAGTGGTTGCTTTCTTCCTTCTTCTGTCCTCACCGTTTTCCCTCTTTCTTCTGGCCGCTTCTCCAGGCTTTGTCGTTTCTCCATCTCCTGCCCTACCCCGGGGCTGGCTTAGATCTTGACCTGAGTTCGTTCCACAAGGAGAGAGAATCGCCGCAGACACTCTGTAGACCCTTCTGGGGATATTTCCATTCTTTCATCCTTTTTCCTCCCTCCCTTACTTTTTTCCTATCTGCACATATTTATTGAGTAGGCTTCCTTCGAGGCTCCGTGTAGGAGAAAACGGTCAGACTCCTGCTCTCGTGAAGCTTACCATCTCGTCCTGGTCCGGGCTGCTTCATCAGCCGGCTGTGTCGTCTTGGCCTGCAGCTAACTGAACCCCTTTTCCTGGGCAACCTCTGTCTTAGGCCTTGAGGAGGGGTTGGGGGAGCGTAAAAAGTAAGCATGGGGGGCAGCTATGAAGAAAATAAAACAATAATGTGATCATGATGGGAGCGGGTTTATTTTAGAAGAGCTTCCGTTTCCTGAAATAGTGTTCTGTAATAATGGTAATACTAAGAATATTTCCTATTCTCTAGTGTTGTAACGTTTATATAAGAAAATACACATAAAGCCCTTAAAGTATTACCTGGATCGCAGTATTTTTGGCTTAGCTATTTGTTATTGTTAACATCAGTAACCCCTTCCTTTGAAATATTCTAAAAATGTATAAAAATATGGCATGGCACTCAATAATATATCACGATTTAGTATGAACAATTGTTAAGGTTATTACTTACTATCCACTGCCAGACACACACATACACCTGTGTCTTCCAGATGTGTGCCAGCTTTACGGAGTAGTTTTCCATAACCCCAGAATCAGTGAAACCTGAATTGACCCGCTTGGGGGACTAAGGTCCTCACATTCTCTGATTCTACCTATTTAAGGGTCTGCATGAAACTATCCTTGCCACAGTGTTCAACTTCTCTGTGGAGTTTTCCCTGAATCCAAAACCAGAAGCAGTAAAGCAAAGAAAGGGTGTGTGGGAAAACACGCTGTAGCAGTGGCATTGGGCCTCGTCATTGCTGTGTCACTCAGCTTGGGTACAGATTAGGTGACTTAAGTAATACAAATTTCTCCCAGTTCTGAAGGTTGGGAAGCCAATGATCGAGATGCCAACAAAGTGTGTTTCCTTCTGAGTCCTGTCTCTTGGCTTATAAGGCAACAGCCATCTTAGTGTGTGTCCCATGATCCCTCCTTTGCACAGGTGTGTTTGGAAAGAGAAAAGAGGGAAGGGAGAAGAGAAAGAGGTCTATCTCCCATCTCATGTGTCTTCCTATGGGGAGACTAATCCTATCTGGGCCCCACCCTGATGACCTTGAGTAACCTTAATTGATTCCTTAGACTCTAGAGTCCCATCTCCAATTACAGCCACACTGGGGGTTTCAACACATGAATTTTATCAATACACAAACATTCAGTCCATAAAAATGCTTATGCTGGAAGTGGGGCCATAATGGGGAGAATGCAGAGGGGGGGAAACTGAGGCAGGGAGTAGGAAGGAAGTAATGTTGGCCCATTTAAGAGCTAGCTAGACTGTTTCCACATAAATCCCATCAAACAATACTCATTTTTTAGTCCCTATAAATGAGCAAAATAGAGAGGAAATATACCGTATTTTTCACTCCATAAGACTCACCTGACCATAAAACACACCTAAGATTTTAAGGAGGAAAACAAGAAAAAAAAATTCTGAACCAAATGGTGTGTTAAAATTTTTTTTAAAGACTTTATTCATTTTAGAGAGGCGAGAGAGAAAGAAAGAGAAGGGGGAGGAGCAAGAAGCCTCAACTCCCATATGTGCCTTGACCAGGCAAGCCCAGGGTTTTGAACCTGCAACCTCAGGGTTCCAGGTCGACACTTTATCCACTGAGCCACTATAGGTCAGGCCTGTGTTAAAATATTCAATAAAATAACGTATTTTTCTCTCCATAAGATGCAAAGGCATTTTCCGCTCCACTTTTGGGGGGGAAAAAGGTATCTTATGGAGCAGAAAATACAGTAATTATAAGTGCTTCAAAGATGTACAGACATTAGATTTCACATCAAAGGTTTTTGATAAATCCTATTCCAAAGTAGGCATTTAAAATTTTTCCCTGTTAATTTGAAAATCCTCAAATGTCGGATTGTTCACTTGATGACATTATTGGATTCTTATCATAAATGTAAATAGCTCAGACTTTTCTTCTGGCTCCGACTTTCACACTGAATGTTATTGTTTTGCCAGTTTTCTGGGGGAACTGTCAGTCATTTGATTTATTTTAATCAATAAATTTACCTTCCCTCCAGCAAATTCCTGCCCTGGAAATCTGCCAAACCATGCATTTTGTGAATGAAATACTTGTATTTGTGATATTTTTTATGAAACATAGAATTATTGAATAACTTTTACTAAATCATCCTGAATGCACTGCAGCTTGTGAATGGAGCTTGAATTGTGTTGCATATGGCACTAATTTTAAACATGTAAGTTTCATTTAAATTATCAAACATATCTTAAAAATCATAAAGCAGTTTTTATATGCCAAGAAATATTATAGTTTCTGAATCATTTTCCCTTACATTTCATCATTTTTTTCCTTAGTGTAGAGATTACAAGTCACACTCATGTTATAAAAGATTAATTGTGGAGGGTCTTTTTTGGTGGCTACTAAGTCTGATTGATGAAAAATTTCCCAAATATAATGAAATCCCTTATATATTTCTCAGTTGGAAAAAGTGAATACGACCTTGTTGAATGTATAATAAATGTGTTTCTTGCTGAAACTGAGAAGAGAATAATTAATTTCCATCTGTACAAAATGCCCTGCTTTCAGCATTGAAGGAAAAGAGGTCCTAGTGACTTAAGGCAAAAGAATAGAAACAAGAGAGTTCTGATTTTTAGGAACTGTGTGACAATTTCTTTTCTGGATTTATATTTTAAACTTGCAAACCACAGCATCTATAAATAATTGTCTTCCAGAAATAAGTTAAACAACTAACACTAAGATCAGCCAGAGGTAACATTTGAGGAAGCGACATTTCTGCAATACAGGATGCTGCCAAAGAAAAGCACTTTTTTTTTTTAATTGGTCATAGTGCTCTCAAAATCTTTTGGTCCAATGAGAAAGAGGATGGCCTATTGAACATTTATGTATGCGAGGTGTTTTGCATCTAACATCAAGTAACCTTATAAAGTAGTTATTATTGGATCCATTTTACAGATAAGGAAATTAGGCTTCAAGAATTTAAGACACTTGCCTAACATCACATAGCTGGTAAAAAGCAGAACAGGTGGAGAAGTTTCCCTGACACTAGAGCTCCTGCTCCTTCCACTGTCAGTCACTGCCCCTTTCAAGGGAAAGTTCCCAGCACAGCGCAGTCCATTAAGTGTAGACAGTATGGATACCCAGTGGATGTGTGCCCAGTGGGAGCTCATGGAGAGCTCTCAGGAGCAAAACACATCGTCCTTCTCCAACCCCCTCAGTACCTAGTGCGTGATCAAATGCTATAGGAGGAACCCTCTTCAATTATTCCTTTTTTGATACATTGAAATCTACTACCCTCCCTTTTCCTAATACCTTCATCTTCCAAAACAGCCCAAAGCCTGATTAATCTCTCTAAATAAAGGGACATAGGTAAAGCTTTTATCACAGAGCGTGGCATTTGTTGACTAATGGTCAATAAATATTAGTTTCCTTTCCTTATACATAAAAAGGAGAGCATGAGCAGGCGGTGGCACAGTGGATAGAGTGTCAGACTGGGATGTGGAGGACCCAGGTTCGAGACTCCGAGGTCGCCAGCTTGAGCACGGGCTCATTTGGTTTGAGCAAAGCTCACCAACTTGGACCCAAGGTCGCTGGCTTGAGCAAGGGGTCACTTGGTCTGCTGTAGTACCCGAGTCAAGGCACATATGAGAAAGCAATCAATGAACAACTAAAGTGCCACAAAGAAAAACTGATGATTGATGCTTCTCATCCCTCTGCGTTCCTGTCTGTCTGTCCCTCTCTCTGACTCTCTGTCTCTGTAAAAATAAAAATAATAAAATTAATAAGGAGAGAGAGTGTGTGCTGAGGGAAAAGGAATTGAACACAGAGAGCACAGGAATTTTTAGGTAGGGAAAATAACTCTGTGTAGGAACCATAATGATAGATTTGTATCATTACATGTTTTTCGAAGCTCATATATACAACACCAAGAGTGAACTGTAATGTAAACTATGATATGTCAATGTGGGCTCATCAGCTGTAACAAATGTATCACTCTGATGACAGATAGGGACAATGGGGGGACTGTGCATGTGTGGGGGCAGCAAACATATGGAAAATCTCTGTATCTTCTCAATTTTGCTGTGAGCCTAAAACCTCTCTAAAAAATAAAGTATTTTTTAAAAAAACAAAAGAGATCACTTCTCAGCCTTTTGGCTAAGCTCAAGTGTGAAAAATGAAAAGAACAGTAATCCGTTACATGTGAAAATTATGTGAAACCCAAACTTTAGTGTTCATAAATAAAGTTCTGTGGGAACACATAGACACAAAAATAGAAAAAGAAATAAAAACTAAGGAGTACATAAATGTTGATAGATTATCAGATTAATATGTCGGTATCATTCTGGTCCTTACCATGTGCCCAATGACCAGCACTTTGCTAGAATCTAAGGAGAATGAAGTATATGACTGGCCTATCAAGAAGTTTGTAGCCTGAGACATGCAATGTGGTTAGTACATACTCCATAGTACTAATATTGTGAGGACTGTTAAGTATAAACTATATATCCTAAGAATGGAAAAGAAAGCTAGATGGAATTTAGCACGTGCTAATTCCTTCGCCTGGAATACCTTCCTTTTTATTACTTCGACTTTCTTTTCATCCTTCAAAACCTAGGTCAAATATCATGTCTTGAGTTAAACCTTTGCTGATTCATGCAGTTCGTGCCTTTCTTCTCTCTGCCTTCAAATAGCTGATACAAAGCAAATTGAAACCAATTAGTCGTCATAGGTCAGTGTACTCCAATCAATAGATTGTGAGCTCCTTTGAAAGCACAGTGCTGATCGTGGAGTAGGTAGGTGCACATGAAATGCTTGTGAAGAAGATGGATGGATGACAGAAGTGGAGAGGTCTATGCATGGGATGAAGAGAAATGAAGAAGAAGGTGGTTTAGGAGAATCATGTGAACAAATGCAGAGTGGCAGGAATGCTATGGTTTAGGGGAGACAAAAGAAACCAGCTTGGATCAGACTATTGGTGGCTTCCCCATGGCAAATAGACAAGTTCTGCCTTAATACAATAGAGGGAATGACAGGACCCTAATCAAGGGAGGGATCAGATAAAGCAGGTGCTCCAGGGAGACTAATGTTACCATCTTGAGAATACAGAAGATGGATTTAAAGGTAGTTGAGCCAATAAGAAAGGCATCTCTCTGATCAAGACCACTATGGAATAAATGATTAGCATCTGAAACAATGGTAATGGGGATGGAGGATACGAGATAAATCTGAGCATCAAGTCTAATATTTTCCTCATTCATTCATTCATTCATTCCCTTTCATTGTTGCTTTCATGTCTTTGCTCTTACTATTGTTCCATTCTTCCCACTCACTCATAGTCTGTATTCAGTTTTATGAATTCAGCCCAACCTTTGAGGATACCTCCTTTACTGTGAACTCTGATAAATCATTTTAAGTTAATCTAATGTTCAAATACCCCCACAAACAACCTGTTGTAAGCTACCTCTCACCTTTTTTCCACCTTCAGCATCAACTTACTCTAAACAGTAACAGAGCTCTTCCAGACAAATGGTGGCCAGCAATGTAGGTAGCCTCCCAGTGTTCTGCTCGGAGGTTGACCCAACACAATTTCCCCTTGACGTAGAGGGGATGTTCAGAGTGCTCTCTGCCGCCCCTTGGGTCTTACAGTACAGAGTATGGAAAGTCCACGTCAGCTAATCTCTTCCTCACAGAAACAGGTACACCATCTGGAAATCTCTTTTCTTATTCTTAGCCCAGTTACTTTGTTGTCTTGTTCTCCACTCTCTGGTTTGGGGGGGAGGGGAGGGGGGCACAAAACAGCTCTAAGCACACGGTGACGATGTGCTTGCAAAGAAAAGAAAGCTGTAAGTTTAAAGTGAAACAACTACTATAGAACTGGTATCTCTCCCTGAATGTGTCCAAAGAATACTTTAGAATGTTTTCCTCAGTTTCCTCTCTTCAAATTAAGGCTGCATCGTTTCTTATTCAATATTACTATTTAATTCTTTCGTTTGATTTTATTGAATGTGGCATTATCTTTTATGGCCTGGGACTCTAATAAGCATTTAGGATATCGCCTCTAATGAAATAACTACTCTGAACTTCCTATTTGTCTTTGGAAATAAAACCCTTGACACGATATATTTGCTAAATTGAAGACATCCTGAAGGATCTGCCTCATGAAATCTTAACCTAGCTAGGTTCTGTCTTGGACATTTTTTCAAATTGCTCTCTATCTTTAAACTTTGGGTGGGTTTACTTATTTCATTCCAATTAAGAAAAGCTCACTCCACTCCACAGTCTGGAATCACAGACCCGTTCTCGGCCAATCCAGCTAAATCGGATACTCAGCCACACAGACCACGCCATCTCTCCTTCCCAGTTCTAAGCCTGGTCCAGCCCTAGAGCTATGTCTTCCCTCTTCCCAAACTCATGTCTTAAGTTCTTTCTAGAATTGCTTTTTATCTTTATCCCTTTGCCTTATACTTTAGTAGTCCCTCTAGGAATGACAGTATCCATCCCTTTCACAGACTAAATATTTCAACAGCTCATGTAAAATATAGAAACTTTGGATCTGTACATGTCCATTTACTGTTATTGACACATCTGGGTGATGTTGTCACATATACTATGTCTACATACATTATAAAATCCTACAATACAGTGCTTTGTTTTGCTTTAAACCACATATATGTATATTTTAGAGGAATAAGGAGGAGAAAATAGGGTTTTACATTTACCCATATATTTACTATTTCCCATGCTCTTTATCCCATCCTGAGTGGATCTGCATTTATATCTGCTTTTATTTACCTTCATAAGAATTTCCATTAGCATGTCTTCTGGTGTCGACTTGCAGGCAATGGATTTCTTTAGTTTTCTTTTATCCGAAAGTATCTTTATTTTACCTTCACGCTTTTTTTTTAAAGTCAGCTTTTATTAAGGTAGAACTTACATACAATATAATTCACCTCTGACAGCGCACAGCTCTAGGAGATACGAGAAATCAGCCAGTCACGTCACCACCACCACACTCAATCAGTACATGGAATATGGCTGTCACCTCAAGCTCCCTAATTAGCCTTGACTCTAAACCACTTCCTTCACCCTCAGCTCCGAGAAGCCACTGAGTTGTGTTTTGTCCTCATAGATTTGCTTTTTCCAGAATGAAGTCATGTAAGTGAAATCAGATAGTATTTAGTCTTTATATTCTGGCCTCTTTCATTTAGAACAGTGCATTCGAGGATTGTTCGTGCTGAATGTATCAGTAGTTTGTTCCTTTTTATCGCCAAGTGGTATTCCACTATGTGGCTATAACATTGTCTACTCACTAGTTGATGGATATTTCAATTGTTTTCCATTCTTAGCAATTATGAATTATGAAAAAAGATGCTAAAACTCTCACCTAGAAGTTTTTTTGTGTGAACAAAGGTTTTCATTTCTCTTGAGTGAATACCTAGAAGTGGGATTTCTGGGTTATATGATAAGTTAATGTTAAACTATATGAAAAAATGCCAACTGTTTTCCAAATGATTGTATCATTGTTTATTTCCATCAGCAATGTATGAAAGCTCCAGTGGGTCCACATTCTTGGCAGGGACACTTCAAAAATGTAGCCACTCAAACAGGTGTATAGCAATATCTCACTGTGACATTACTTTTAATTTCCCCAATGACTGATGTCTGTGACTAGCCTTTTGATTTTTTAACAGTATCTTTCACTGTTTTTTTAATAAAGTTCAATTTATCGATATTTTCTTTTAGCTTGTGCTTTTTGTGTTATGTCTGAGAAATATTTGCCTTGTCCAAGGTCGCAATGATATATTCCCTGTTTTATTCTAGACATACGCACAGTTTCAGATTTTACAGCTACGATCCATTTTAAGGTAATTATATACATGGTGCAAAATATAGGTCAAGGTTTATTTTTTGGCAATTTGTTGAAACTCCTTCATCCATTGCAATGCCTTTGCACTTGTGTTGACAACAAAATACATATGTTTTGGCCCTTAACTCTACCCCATTGGTCTGTGTTTCTATCCTTTCTCTAGTAACACATTTTCTTACTTACAGTGACTTTATAGTGAGTTTTACAATCATTTAGTATAAAACTTCCAATGATATTTTTTCCCACAAATTGTTTGAACTATTCTAGTTTGTTTGCTTTTTTCATGCCAATTTTAGAACTACATTGTCAATTTCTACAAACCACTGCTGAGATTTTGATCAGGAATGCACTGAATCTATACAGCAACTTGGAGAGGACTGGTCTCTTAATATTATTGTCTTCTGATCCGTGAGCAGCTTCTCTCCCAGTTCATTTCTTTCCTTTCATTTCTGTCATGATGATTTTGGGATTCTCAGCATCTATATGTCAAGCACATATTTTAGTTTTTTCTTAAGTAATTTCATGGTTTCTGTTTTGTAATGTACATGGCGCTATTTTTAATTTCAATATCCAATTGTTCATTGCTATCAAATAAAAATACAATTTTAAAATTTGATCATTCACTGGATTTTGCTGCTATTCTGTGGAGTTTTAGAAACATCAATTAGATCAAGTTGATGGATCGTGTTGTTCAGATTTTGTATTGCTTACTGACTTGCTGTCTTATTAAATTGGTTACTGGAGAGGAATGTTGAACTCTCCAGTTGTTATTGCAGATACATCTAGTTTTCCTTTATTTCAGCTGGCTTCTGGTATTGAATATTTGAAGCTAGTTTTAGATGCATATGTATGAGGGTTTTTTGTGTTTGTTTGTTTGTTTGTATTTTTCTGAAGTGAGAAGCAGGGAGGCAGAAAGACTCCTGCATGCGCAGGACCAGGATCCACCAGGCATGCTCACTAGGGGGTGATGCTCTGCCCATCTGGGGCATTGCTCTGTTGCAGCCAGAGCCATTCTAGTGCCTGAGGTGGAGGCCATGGAGCTGTCCTCAGTGCCCGGGCCAACTTTGCTCTAATGGAGCCTTGGCTGCAGGAGGAGAAGAGAGAGACAGAGAGAAGGAAGAGGAGGAAGGGTGGAGAAGCAGATGGGCACTTCTGTGTGCCCTGACTGGGAATTGAACCCAAAACATCCACACGCCAGGCTGATGCTCTACCACTGAGCCAGGGCCCATCTATATGAGTTTTTATAACATTTTGTGAATTGACTTCTTTGTCATTATGTAATAACCATCATTGTCCTTGATAATATTCTTTGTTGTGAAATTGACTTTGCTTGATATTAATATAGCCACTCTAATATTTTCCTTTTTATTGAATTTATTAGGGTGACATTGGTTATCAAAATCATCCTGGTTTCAGGTGCACAATTCCACAACACATTATATGCACACTGGCCACTTAATTTTTAAATTAGTGTTTCCATAACACTTTTCCCATTTTGTATTTTTAACATAGCTATCTATTTACATTTAAAGTGTGTTTCTTATAGACAATATATACTTGGATCTTGTTTTTTATCCTATCAATCTCTGTCTTTTCATTGTTGTATCTGGGGTGTTTACATTTAATGTAATTATTCACATGGTCAGACTTATATCTGCTATCTTTCTAGTTATTTCCCCTTTTTTTCATATCTTCCTTCTTTCTTTCCTGCTTTCCTTAGGTGAGCCAGTGCTCCCATCTCATCTCTCCCTGATGGGGTCAGTCATTCTTTGGATTTTTAGCTACTTGTTAACCCTGTAAACTTAGTGTTCTGATATGGTCAGGGAAAGTTATAATTCTGTCCCTTATATAGTAGTGTCTTATTTTTGGACCATGAACCATGTTCTTTTCCATTTTCTACATCCTAGGGAAAAGAAGAACTCTTTTCCATTTCTTAAGGTTGGTTATTTTTTTCTTTTATTACTTTAAAACTATTGTTCTACTGTCATTTAGCCTCTCTTGTTTCTGGTGTGATGTTAGATGTCTATCAAATTATGTTTCCCCAGAATAAAATGTGCCATTTTTTTTTCTGTCTATTAGCAAAATTGTCTTTTTATCTTTGGGTTCCAGCAGTTTGATGATAACATTTCTAGATATGCAGTTTATATTTTATATATTTTGCTTAGAGCTCACTGATATTATTAAACTAGACAATTTATGTCTTTAACCAAATTTGGAGAATTTTTATTTTCTAATATTCTTTTCTAGCCCATTCTCTCATTTCATTCCACAAATATTAGACATTTTTATATTAATCTAAAGAACCCTGGGGCTCTGATCATTTACTACAAATTTTTTCTCTGTTTTTCAGATTATATCATTTATATTGGTATGTCTTCAAGTTCTCTGCCTCTTTTCTTGCCATATCCATGCTGTTGTTAAGCAATACAGAACATTTTTATTGTATGCATATCACTTTTTTAATTAGATAATTTCTATTTAGTTCTATTTTATAGTTTATTTCTTTTGTTTGATGCTTCCTGTATTTTCAATCATTATATTTTTTTAACCCTTAAGCATAACTCTTTTTAAATTCTTATCTTTTGATCCCAACATTGGGGTTATGTTAGGGTTAGTTTCTATTGACTTTTTTCTTTTATTGAAAAGATTCATGTCTTCCTGTTTCTTTATATGACAAGAAATTTTGGATTTCATCCTCAAAACTGGGAATGGTATGTTGTAGAAACTCTAGATTCTGTAGTGTTTCTCCAAAGAACATTTGCTCTTTTTCTTTTTTTTTAAGCTTTTATTTTTTTAATTTTACTTTATTTTTACAGGGACAGAGAGAGAGTCAGAGAGAGGGACAGACAGACAGGAAAGGAGAGAGGTGAGAAGCATCAATCATCAGTCTTCCATTGTGACACCTTAGTTGTTCATTGATTGCTTTCTCACATGTGCCTTGACCACGGGCCTTCAGCAGACTGAGCAACCCTTTGTTGGAGCCAGCGACCTTGGGTACAAGCTGGAGAGCTTTTGCTCAAACCAGATGGGCCCCATGCTCAAGCTGGTGACCTCGGGGTCTTGAACCTGGGTCTTCCGCATCCCAGTCAGATGCTCTATCTACTGCGCCACTGCCTGGTCAGGCCATTTGCTCTTTTTTAAAGCAGGTAGTTAATTGGCTGAGCCCAAAGGACAAGCTCTGTGTCCCTGTGATAGATGGCAGCTCACATCTTAAAATTTAGTTATTTTAGGATTAGCGGGGCTGTTTGAAATCTGTTCTTTTCAAGGGTTGCATAGTTCAAGGGTTATTCAGAGATTAGGGCACCGTTTATATGTACATTTTTTTATCCTTATTTTGTATATGAATAAACTAAAAGAATAAAAGGAGAGAATAAGCTGTCTTGTGGACCAGGAAAGGAATTCAGATCTTCCACATGGCATTCAACAATTCTACACCTAAAATATTCTGGACTAACAAAAGCTTGCATCCAAGTCAGATCATTTAATGGTCATTGGGAATGTCTACTTGGCATCTAATTTTTTTTGTTTTGCCTGTCAAAATAAAGATAATCATCAGAGCGGAAACACAGAAAGCTCTATTAGCTAACTGCACTGCATCGTGACTAAATGTCCAGCTGATTTCATGACAGGATGCTTTAACAGGGGAAGGAAGCCCCAGGAATCCAGGACGAAGGGGAAGGGCCAGGCTGGGAAGAGGAGAGGAGAAGATGCTCTTGAGGACAGCTGAGGCACAGAAAACCAGTCTCACCCACTTCACAGTTTTCTGGGCTTGGTCTTGCTAGGACCAAACCCGCATTTGAAATTCATAATGTAGATGAAACAATTAGGTGAACACATCGTGTTCTGGTGTAGATGAGAAATTAAAGTATATTTGGGTTTTAAGCACCAAGGAACATATTGTACTTTACGTGAGATTAAACGTGAAGAGCTGTACATCTAGTTCTGCCAAATATTAACTCAGGTTAATTGCAGGTGATAGTTTTAAACTTTAAAATGATGTATTCAATTGTTCCTCTGGGTTGATGTTTCTCCAATACTATGTGTCATCCTAACTGCTTGAGTGTGTAATCCCGTGAGTGACCCTGGGGCAAAAATAGAAGCACAAACAATGGAAAAGATCTCAGGGTGGGTCTTAATCATACTAGGTCCACATGTGACATTGAATTAATATGCTGGCATTTCCTTAATCATAAACTGAACAATATCATTCCCAAGAACTTGTTCTGACTTTTAAGCAGAGGATACTATAAAAGGTAGACTATTATACACTCTCTTGAAGCATAATATTTGCTTTCTGTAAATAGCCTTCACAAGTAATAAATAATTAAGGAACCTCAAAATAAAATAAATGTATGAAGGTCTGAATTTCTAACCAAAAAGGTTTCCAAAGATTTACCTTTGGATCTGTCTTTAAGGAGTGTGTTTTAAGGAAAATACATCAAAGTCATAAATGACCATTAAGGGCAAGAATTAAAATGAAGAGCACTTTGTTCTGGGACTCACAAAGACTTAGGTACTAATTTTATTTTTTCTCCCAGGTAGTTTGCTTAACCTCTCATCTGTGAAGCAGGAATAACAGCATCTGCTCTGCCTGCTCTCATGGTGATTGTGAAGAGCAAGTGCAAAGGCAGCAAAAGATGTGAAGCAGCATCTATATTAATGGGATACTCATATAGGAAGGTACAGTGACGTCTGGCACAAGGGCCCAGCCCAAGGCTGTGCCTGACAGCCTTGCCCCTTGCTGTGCTGGTTAATGAAAGGTGATTTTGGTAGGTGGTAATTACAGAGAGCACATGAGAGCCCAAGCTGCATGTGAACTGGCTTGAATGTTCTGTTGAGGAAAGAGGGGAGGACGGAGCAGGGTGTTCAGCACCTGAGACTCCAGGAGTCACCCAGCTATAGAGGAAGACGGCAAATAATATTCTTAAAATGAGTTAAGTTGGAGAGTTAGGGGCAAATGGGGCAGGCACCCTGTCCTAGAGCCTCTGGTTGGAATGAGGGACATGATGACTAATGATTTTGTTGTCATCGAGCAGGAAACTAGTTTATAAAAACAGAAATTAGACACAAGCAAAGGCTATAACTGAGTGGTGGGACTGTTTGTGATAATATGTGTGATTATTATTCTTGTTGTTTATCTATACTAATTCTAATTCTTCCATAATGAGAATGTATTGTTTGCACAATAAAAATGTTTTTTACGTAAAAAGTGAATATAGCTTTTGCCTGACCAGGTGGTGGTGCAGTGGATAGAGCGTCAGACTGGGATGCGGAGGACCCAGGTTTGAGACCCTGAGGTCACCAGCTTGCGTGCGGGCCCATCTGGCTTGAGCAAAAGCTCGCCAGCTTGGACCCAAGGTCGTTGGCTCCAGGAAGGGGTTGCTCGGTCTGCTGAAGGCCTGCGGTCAAGGCACGTGTGAGAAAGCAATCAATGAACAACTATGGTGTCGCAAGGGCAACGAAAAACTAATGATTGATGCTTCTCACCTCTCTCCGGTCCTGTCTGTCTGTCCCTATCAATCCCTCTTTCTGACTCTCTCTCTGTCCCTGTAAAAAAAAAAAAGTAAATATAGCTTTTAAATTTCACATGATATACGGAAAACAGAACCTAATTTTTTTCAGTTATGAGACATATTATTTAATAGGTAACCTTTTTGTAGATGGAAAATGTGCTTCTTGATTATCAGCAATCACTTATGGTAACCAGTCCTTCAACTGTCCCATGATAGTTGCACGGCCCGCTCTGCTAAGAAGGGATTGGTCGTGTGAAAGGGTGTGGCACCAATAACCCTTAGGAATACCGGCCACAGAGCTAATGAAGTGTCCTGGGAAAGGAAAGTCTTACCTATCAGCCATGAGTTCTCTCCCCCCATGCCAGAGACCCGAGGGCACGTGACCTAGGAATGTGCATCCCAAGATAATACTACTTTCAGAGAACTCTACTTATAGGTAAGTAACTCTCCTTTATAGGAGGTATCTTTGTGTGGCAGACTGTTTATGGGAGTAATTTGAATTGAACTTTAAATGAAAAAGGCATATCTCTGTAAGTGGTAATAATTTTAGTCATCTCACTGTGGCTAGGGGTTGTGGAATTCATTAGCACAGATTAACATATAAAGTGGGTGAGATATCTAATAGCAAACGGAGAGGTTTAGGGGCCTTAATTCATCACTGAATGAACAGCGTGTACAGTATTAGGGACTATGAAATTTTTAATTTACACAAAGTGTCCAAGAATATAGGGAATAAATTTAAACCCAAAACAGATAATGGAGTTATGCCCTGCCTGGCTGGCAAGTTGAATTGTTTTTACACTGAGTGAAGAAAGCTAATTATCCCAAGCACAAGGAGACTGCTAAAAATAATAAGATTATAAGGAATAATTTGCTGATATAATTACAACAAAATTGGGTACACACAATCGTCAGATACATGTATTGCTTGACCTGGGAGAGAAAGTGAAATAAATCCTTCTTCTATAGCCTTCGTAAATTTGTTTTTATCATCTCCAAGTGGTGTTTGCACAGGCAGCACAATTTGCATGTGTAATGTGGCTGTACAAATTGACAACAAGTAAATTATTCAAGGAAATAGGCCGGCCGCGGGTCTGAACTATCTCGCAAAGCCTATTCATTTTGAAGAATCACTGAGACGTGAAGCTCATACATCAACCGTTTTCTGACAATCCTCAGACTTATTGTCTCCTAAAATGTCATTATGGCTATTATTTATGAAGCTAATTCATTTATTAATATATATTTAACTCTGACTTGTCATGCACCTTCAGAGACATTCTGTGCACTGCATATTTCTGAATAGATGAAAGACTTTTGCATGCTTTAATGATTACTGTAAGCCGCTATAGATTTAGAGAATGCAGCTTTATTATCGACTTGCATTAATACCTTTTTATAACTTTCCTTTTTTTTTTTTTTTTTGCTTAAGGCCATCAAACATAAATGGCAAATGACATATTTCAAAAGACTGTATGGAATAAGATTTTCCAAGAGTTTGTTGAATTTTAGAACAAAATGGGTTATCTGTCAGTTAAGGCCTAATTCACCTAAAAAGATGGGTATATACCAATTATGCTGAATTTTCCTGCACAATATAGGCTGCAGTTTTTCGAGAAAAAGGAAAAGACACAGGAGTCATGGAGCTCTTTCCTTCTGAGCAGACAGCCCACCCTTTTATGAGGAGATTGGACAACAGTTCCCAAAGGAAGCTGAATGTGGGGGGTGCATCCTTTCTTGGCCCCCACGCACTGTGTTGTTTACATTGCCTTTAATCAACAAAGACGTGTTGCATTAATTAATTAATTAATTAATTAATAGATGAATGACCTCCGGGTTGTCTGATAACCCATAAATAAAATAAGTAGAGATAGCAGTGACCACAAACACTATTTTATATACCTCTACTTTAGCACTTCCAGAGAATGACCTGTGACTCCCGTTAGGATTTAGAAGAAACCATATGTGTATGCAATCAAAACACACAACACATGTTATTTTTAGTGTGCATAAGAATATATCAGTACTGGACATGGACTGCTACTTCCGGTTGTCGCTACATAAAGTCGGCTCACTAGCATCTCCCACTGTACATGACCATGCTTACTGCGTGTGTGTGTGTGTGTGTCTTTATGTGCTCACAAGGTAGAAGTAATTGGAGAAGGAAAAGGAGAAACAATAAGTTGCTTGAGACAGTCTGAGAGTGCTTCGTGCTAACTAACCATTTAAGTCGTCACCGTTTTTCTAACGTAGCATTTCTGCATCTATGTCTGTGTAGACACGGAACTCTTTCAGGACCAAGCGGGGGGCACAGGTGAATGTAATAGCATTGCAGTCTACCAATGATTTAAAATTATTCCAAACCAGATGCTTTGTTTTTAAAGAAAAGAAAGCAAACAATAAAGAAAAATGCCATTATCTGACTATTGTATTAAATGTATTAGCTTTAGTAGTGTCATAAATCACCAACATTCTTAGATAATTTAAATTTGTTTTAAAAAATACTACATAATCTATGGAGACAAAAAGTATATTAGGCCTAGGCCTGGGATGAGGTGGAGAGAATGGGGGTGGGGGAGGTAGCTGCTAATAGGCACAGTGTTTCTTTGGGGGAGGTAACAAAAATGTTTTAAAATTAGATTGTGGTGATGGTTACATAATTCTGTAAATACACTAAAAACCATTGAATTATGTGCTTCAAATGAGTGACTATGGGGTATGTGAATTATAGCTCAATACAGCTATTTAAAAAGTACTGCTTGATATATGTCAAAATTAAATATTTTACTATATAGAACCAACATCATGAAATATGAATAGTAGCATAAGGAAATGATTACTTAGGAAACTAGCTTACGAATGAAACAAAATTGAAATATAAAATAAGTAATTTAGCCACACAAGTATGGAAAGGAGACCTGCCTTCTAGAAGTTCAGCCTTCAACAGGAGTGGTATTTGTGTCACGTGATATGAGGAGGGTTATTCCTGCTCTTAAACATTGATATATACTAGCAAATGGAGTTGAGTAAAATCTTTACTAAATGTGTAGGAAGATACAATTTTTCATTTAGAATTATAAGATCAGCAAAGCATCAAAAATCTATTTCTCTTTTTAAATTTTCTCGTGTTAAGCATTCTCTCAAAATGTCCTATTAGCTCTGGAAAACAAACCACACACACACCTACAAAACGTCTTTCTAACTGCATACCCCTTGCAGGGGAGGCTGATGACATTTTTATTAGTAATATTAATCACATGCTTAAAGGGGAAAATGTCTCACTTTTCCAGGAACCATAATATTTACCTATTTACACCTTTTAAAATTTCAATAACTCTGACTTAGAACCCTTAACCCTCATAACCTTCAAAAAAGAAGTAAAATGAAAATTAATAAATGTTCCCTAGTGTGCTATGAACCATTAATTGTCCAGGCTGAAAAGCTTTAGCCTAATAAAAAACATGCCTTCGGCAGAGATGCGAAAGTCATCTGTGACGCTCAGGATTTAATGATAAAAACGTGCAGTCAATTTTCAATGAAGTTTAAGACCTCTAACCCAGGAATATTTTAACTCACAAATTCTTGCAGATACCTGAGGAACTCTGAAAAGTGAACAACTTGGAGTACTGAAGTGTCCTCAGCGTGAATTAAATAATTCATCTCTAGCATGGTCTGAAGATAGAGGCGATGGAATTGCTAGCAGTAACACACGATCGGAGATGGGTTTGGCCCCCACGCCAAGAACACATAGTGCTTCATTAATCTAGCAACAAAACAACTTTATTAGTCAGTTTTTAAAGGCGTAGTATATTAGGAATAAGGACATGTTAATAACATCGCTGACCATAAATCTCACATACGTTTTGAAAATCAGCTGTATGTTTCGCCATAAAAGTCCTAAGCATAATTCATTCAAATAAATACTTACTTCTCACTAAGAACCAAGCCTGGGGTACACATTCTGGAAGTAAAGTGGGCAGATTTATGGGGAGGAGGAATATAAAGATTCCTTATCCCTAAGGAACTTAAAATCACGACAGGGGTATGATGTGTATGCAAAAGTTTTTCCGTTATTGTTTGACTTATTTACAATGAGCAGTGTTTTATTTTTGTAATGAGAACTGAGAGCATTAGATAGAGTGGGTTTTTTATTGTTTGTTTGTTTTTGTTTGTTTATATAGTATACTGACTTTCTGAATATATTTAAAAGGATAAAGAATCCTTTCAATGCAGAGAAAAACAACAGATAATGTTCTAGCACAGAGTTAAAGCCAAGGGAACCATAAAGCACATTTGAGTGTTCACTGTGGAGTAGATGTTTTGGGTTTGTTTTTTTTTTTAATGCACTTAAGTGCCACTGAATGACATGCAAAGTTTTATAGGCATTCATAAGAGAGATCTTCGCCAAGAAAAATTTTGAAGGCAGGATTAGCACAGGAGCTGGGCTGGGAACAGCGGCCACCATTGTGATTGACTGGGTTGGAGAAGGCATTCTGGGAGGAAGAGCTTGTATCAGCTAAAGCTGGAAGTAGAATCCATGTCATATGTGATTTACTATGCAATATGGCTACAGATTAGGGTGTACGTAGCAGAGAAAAAACTAGAACCTTCCATCAAAGCTGAATCACCAGAGGCCTACACTGTCACACTCAGGAACTCAGCGTCAGTCTGTGAGGTCATATGTCTTAGAACTGAGCACACAGTACCAGGTGTATTGTAAGTGCTCTGTATATATGAGCCATGATTATTATCGTCCAGGGTCTCCAGTGGCCAGTCGGAAAGTTTCTTCACTCAAAGACCATGTCTCCTTCCCTACCTTTGTTCCCACGGCTTTAGCACATGTTGGGTGTCCAGGAAATGCTTCTTGAACAAACTTCCCTCTCCCATTAGGTGTGAATACTCCCAGGTAAGTGAATAAATTTATATTCTGACTATATATTAGAGCATATGGCCTATTACCTGTAATTGAGTAGTTGAATTTGTCATCACTGGCCACACTAAGAGTATCTCGTTTTTGAACCTGCCAGGTTTCCAAACAAGGTATTATGCTGAGAGGCCCTGGTCCTCAACCCTCTGGGTATTAAACCCTATCAGTTCTCCCTCTCTGCCCCGAAAATGCCACACCTACCCACATAGGGTTATTGTGAGTGAAATAGGCTTGTCCAGTGCCCAGCACTGTACCTGGTACACACTAAATGCAGTAAGCATACTCTTCCTCTAAACATCAGAATTTCTGACTTATCCACCCATTCACTGGCTCTGACATGGTATACCACTTAGACGTAGAATTGCTTTGGAAGTAAAAGAAACAGAAGAAATCTCACTCACATTTTCCATCTGAATGTCTGCCTTTGACAGATTGCACCACTCCTATGGACAGTAACACTCTTTCCTTTCCTACGACTGCCTACAACCCCTTGTGGCTGAGTTTTCAGCCTTAATCTGAATCTTCATCACCACGGAGGCAGTGGAGCCTAGTGGTTAAGAGTAGGGGTAGGTAAACTAAGGCCCATGGGCCAGATGCGGTCAGTCCTATTGTTAGAGAGCCGTACTCATTCATGTCCCTAGTGTGGCTGACCGCTTCCACCCTGCAACAGCAGAGTTGAATAGGTGCAGCGGAGACCAGATGGCCCGCAAAGCCTAAAATATTTACTATTTGGCCCTTTACAGAAAACGTTTGCTAACCCTAGTTCAAAATAATGGCTTTGACAGTCAAAACTGAGTTTAAATCTTAGTTCTGACTTGGGGAAGTTTAACCTCTTTGTGCCTCAGTTTCCTTACCTATTTCATGGGTGCAATGATGCTGTCTAATGTGTAGGGTATGTGAACATTAAATATCCCAAAGTACCTGGCATAGTACCTATAACATGGTAAGCTTATTCAAGGTGAACAATGATAATCATAATGGTGAACATAGAGGTAAAATTACCATACAGGGAACGCCAGACCTCAAAAAGATTTTAGAAGTGGCTTCTTGAAGCCCCCACAATATAATCATATATATTTTTTCACACATATGCATATCTATAAAATGTACAAACAGCTATGCACATATATAATAAATATGAAAAAGATATAAATAGGTATTGGTGCAAGTAGAATACACATGAACATGCACACATAAACATTAAATATTACCTATATGAAAAAAGATATTAATGAAAATATAATACACATACATAAACACATACTCTTAAACATCCTGTGCCAAAAAATAAAGAAGCACTTTCTCAATTTTGGGGCACAAAACAACTGCTCTGGGATGCGGTTCCCCCGCCCGATTGCGTTATCTCTGCCAAGCGGAAGAGAGGTCCCACGGAGAGTTGAGGTCAGGCTGCACTGAGCGCTAACTGAACTCCGGCGTTCCCTCTGCCATCCGTCCCTCTGTCATCGCTCTTGAGCTCTACTCATGCCTTCCCACCCGGTGGTGAGATTCCGTCACTGCAGCAGCTGAAGCCGAGTTCTTTTTTTTTTTCCCTTCAGGATTTCACTGCCTATTTCTTAGTTCTGAGAAAACAACGCAGACGCCTCGGTAAAGTTAAGAGAAATGAAGATGTTGGAACAATTATGACTCCGAGGAGCCGAAAGTGCTTTGGGAACGAGAATGACAGTGGCCAGTCCCGGCCTTCTAACACACCACCGTGCTTATTTGTTGTCTATCGTTCATTGTCTGTGTCCTTCTTCATACTGTTACTTCCCCCAGGGTGGGGATGTGTGACTGTTTTGTTTGTCGATGTATCCAAAAGGCCTACAACAAAGCTTTGTGCCTGCTGAGTTGAATAAATGACCTCAGGTTTATAGACTATGCTGCTTTGAAGAAATGCTAAAGCATGTGGTCTAGGACAAGGTCATTAGTGTCTTCATTCCGGCTGGCCTCTGAGACTGGACTGGAGCTTCTGTGATTAGAAAGATGAGACCTGTTGGAACTGTTTCAGGGGGCACTGGGAGACTCTGGGCACCAGAAGAGCTGCCCTGGGGCCCAGGGCTGGGAGGAAGGGGAACAATAAATAGTGAAGAAGAAAAAATATACAAACAAGCTCAAAAAAGAAATTGAATGGGCTTCTGGCTTCTGGTAATCCTCCTGCACATAAAAGCTATCAATTCTAAACATAATATAAAAAGCAGCTGTCCAAAGATACTAGAGAGCAACAAATTAGGCAAATACAGAAGTGGAGTCTGCATTTGGAGGGAGAATGGCAATGGGCAAGTTCCCCATTATTGCTGCTTTTTGCTGAAAAACAGAACCCAATTGATGCCAAACAAGAGTGACTAAAACTTGTATAGAAAACCTGTAGTCTTACTGATATGAAGAGCAAGGAGACAGAGTTCAAGGTGATTACAGTAACCAAAATGTAAGAGTGGAATCTTGGAAAGAAGAGGCAATGTGTTACTGTGTATAAACTCCACACACATCATAGCTAACACCCCTATCATGTGTGTGTGTGTGTGTGTGTGTGTGTGTGTGTGCAGGCAGCTCGACAAAGATTAAAGAAACTGAACAGAAATGTCTGTTCATTCTCACTACAAGGCAGACAGTGTGGAATTGTTGCCAGTTAAGTTAGCTGCCTGCTTTTTAAAAATCAGTACTCTTCAAAGGAACACAACAGAATCCAGAGGCTTTACAACATATCATTCGCAATTTCTTGGATGCCACCCAAAATACTAAGCACATAAAGAAGAAAAGAAAACGTGAGCTGAGGGCAATGGGGACTGACACTGAAATATTATAATTCAGTGGGTTGAGTCAGCAGACATGGATTTTTAAATTAGCTATTGTAACTATGCTCAAAAAGAAAGATAGAGTTGAGTTCCTTTTCAAATGTAATATACAGTGTGTCCATAAAGTCATGGTGCACTTTTGACCGGTCACAGGAAAGCAACAAAAGACGATAGAAATGTGAAATCTGCACCAAATAAAAGGAAAACCCTCCTAGTTTCATACCTATTCAGTGCAGTTCGATGTGGGCTCCATTTGTTGCCCTACACACATCCAAACGATAGTGAAGTTCTTGCCACCCACGAGGAAGGACGTCTGGTTTAACAGAGTTAATAACGTCTGTGATTCTGTTTTAAGTGATTAATGTCATTGATACGTTCAATGTACACATGTTGATTCACATAACCCCAAAAGTAAGAGTCTAAGGGCGTCAGATCCGGGTATCGTAGTGGCCATGGCTTGACAGAACCCCTGCCTATCCACTGCTGGGGAAATGTTCTATCCAGAAACTCACGAACAATGGTGGTGTAGTGTGGAGGAGCGTCGTCCTGTTGAAAGATGACACCTTCTGGAAATTGTGGCACTGTATACAATCCCAACATGTCAAGATAGGTGTTTGCCGTCACAGACTGCTCTGCGAAAAAAAATGGGCCTATCACCTTATGCATCAGGCCACACCACACGTTCACTTTAGGGGTGTTAGGTTCGTACTCAACGTAGGCATGAGGATGTTCAGCAGTCCATATTCAGATGTTATGGCGATGAACATGTCCACAGATATGGAAGGTCACCTCATCGCTAAACACAATTTTCTGCAAAAATCTTGCATCACTGTCGATCTCATGAAGCATATCTGTAGCAAACGCGCATCGTGTGGGTCTATCCACCGGTTTGATAGCATGCAACAGCTGCAATTTGTACCCCGTAAAACAGAGACGTTTCTTTAACACCTTATGAGCTGTAGTCTTGCTTAGGTGTAATTGTCGGGCACATGCACGCACAGATTTTTTAGGGCTCCTTAGGTAGCTATCCCGTATAGCCTCTACAGACTCGTCACTGACTGATGGCCTACCAGGACGGGGTTTCTCCACCAAACTGCCGGTTTCCTTCAACTGCTTATCCCACCGAGTAATGTTATTCCTATGTGGTGGTGCGTCGTTATAAACGCGCCGATATTCACGTTGCACTTTGGTCACAGATTCGAATTTAGCGAGCCACAGAACACACTGAACTTTCCTCTGTACCGTCCGCATCTCAACTGGCATGGCCGTGGGCTGCTCCGCTGTATACACAGTGTTATGTCATCATCTGTGCATGCGCACATGCTGCCACATCATCCTACAGAAACTGGGAGGGTTTTCCTTTTATTTGGTGCAGATTTCACATTTCTATCGTCTTTTGTTGCTTTCCCGTGACCGGTCAAAAGTGCACCATGACTTTACGGACACACTGTAATTGTTATTTTAAATTTATTTTGAAATATTTCATATAGCAAGAAAAACTTTAAAATAATATGGCAAACATTTGTGTGCTTTCCACCTAATTTAAGAAATAAACCCTACCAAATACTCTTACACTCCACCATGTGCTGCTCTTTGAGTGTGTTCATACACACTCCCAATAGTAATTCCTAGATTGAGCTTTATCATTACCTTGACTTTTTAATATAAGTACACCCATTATTAAATAATATAGAAAGTTTGCGTGCTTTTGAACTCTAAATAAACTGTATTATACAGTACGCTTACTTCTGCATCTTAGTTTCTTTACACAACATTGTGTTTTTTGGTACTCATTCAGGTTGATGCACGCACGCACACAGCTGTTGTCCGTTCACTTTTATTGCTCTACAATATTTTATGACCATATTTCCCTCGACTTTTTCATTCTCTCTTCCATAAGTATTTGGGTTGTGACAGTTCTTTGTTATTACCACAAAATGCTTCCATAAGCATTTTTTTGTGCATAAACTAGTATTTGCATGTTTAAGAGTTTCTCCAGAGCAATATTCCTCAAAGTGGGGTCCCATACCAGGAGCCTCCGTATCACCTGGGATCTGGTTAGCAATGCCAATATTTGGACCCCACCACAGACATACTGAACTAGAAACTCTGGGGATGGGGACAGGCATCTATTTTAATGAGCTGTCCAGGAGACTCTGATGCACAGTCAAGTTTAAGAAGCCCTGCTGGAGAACTGTATCATAGGAGGGTCCAGTACATGCACCTTAGTGAAGTAATTTCAGATGGCTGTCCCAAGCGATTATGTCAACGTACACTCCCACCCAGCATTACGTGGGTTTCTCCTCGCCAACACTTCATCTTCTCAGAATTTTTCTCGTCTATCCAGTTTGTACAAAACGGTATCTACTGCGATCTTATGTTAGTAAAGGGAAATAAAGTATGTTTTAGTGTATCAACATCCATTTTTCTTTTTCTGTGATATGTCTGTACTTGTCTTTTGTCCATTTTCCTATCAGATTGTGTCCTATTTTATTAAATTGGACACTCATCTTTGTCGGATGTTTTGCAAATGCCTCTCCCTGTCAATGGCTTTTCCTTTTACTTGTAAATAGAGTCTTTTGGTAAGTAGAAGTCTTTCATTTTATTAATATAGTCAAATTGATACATTTCCTGTGGTTTGTGGGTTTTGTATCTTATCTAATAAATGTTCCCCAACCATTAGAGAATAAATATATTCTCTAATTTTATTTAAGTCTTAATATTATGCTTTTATATTTGGGTCTTGTATCCACATTGACTTTATTTTGTATAGTGTGTGTGAGATAGAAATCTATTTTTTCCATCTGGATAACCAGTTGTCCCAGCTGCGTTGAATATATAGATTCTGAGGAGAACTGACATCTTTATAATACTGAGTTTTCGCATTCATGAGAGTAGTGTACCTGCCCATTGATTTAGGTACTTTTTAATACATTGCTATGAAGTTTTATAATTTCCAGTAAATTTATTCCTAAATCTCTTATGCATAATGTTGCTTTGCGAATGATTGTTTTTTCAAAAATAATATTCTATTTTTTCCAAGTGTTTGCTACTCGAGTAGAAAAACACTGTTGATATTTGTATGATGGTTGTCTAAGCCAGGAGCTCGGCTTAATTTTGTAGTAAACCCAGGCCATCTTTATATCTCTGGACCATAATAATTACTACCAGTTGCTGGAACAGCATCCATAGAAACCGTGGGAAAAGAGCTTAAGGCTTTAGAATGTTTTACTTAGTCCAGTTGTTAGCCATATATAAAAGCAAAAATAAAAATAATAATCTCGGTTCTACAAAATCTCAGGCTCTTTCTTTTGTATATCTTGCTTGAGGCAGTTCTCCAGAATATTACGAAATGAATTAGAATTTTAAAATATTGAAGGGAGATGCTAGTGCAAAGATGAATCTGAGGTCACCCCTTGTCTCTTCAGAGATGATCAGATAAGAGCTAAAACTAAAAGGCTCTGCTGCTCTCTGGCTTAAGTCATTGAAGAACAAAAACAGTACACAAGCCTGACCTGTGGTGGCACAGTGGATAAAGCATCAACCTGAAATGCTGAGGTCGCCAGGTCAAAACCCTGGGCTTGCCTGGTCAAGGCACATACGGGAGTTGATGCTTCCCGCTCCTAGCCCTCCATTCTCTCTCTTTCTTTCTTTCTCTCTCTTCTCACTATAAAAATGAATAAATAAAATCTAAAAAAAAAAACCCCTCAACACAGTACACAAAATACTTTAAAACGGGGTGCTGGGGATCTTAAAACCTTAGATTTAGAAATGAAGGTAAAATCCAACGTGCAAAATATTGTCCTTCATGCAAAGATGTAATGAGCTTATTGTTTTTACCAGATATTTACTATTTTAGAAGATGTGAAATACCATTACAGTTGACCAGTTGAATGAAAATATAGGTGTTTACATTCCAGATTATTTTAAAGCACCAAAAGAGACAATATGGTACATGTAATAAAAGGTACATAGGGAAGGGACAACAGAGAAGTGTAAAGATGGGGGAGTAACTCTATGTAATGATAATGATGAATATATTTGATAAATTCCCCGTAAACTCATATGGAATTCAAAACAACTTGAATATTTTACTTAGAAGTTTTTGAACCAAAGTGCGACAAACACGATTAGAAATAAAACGATGGGTATTTCATAAGCATAAAGTATACTGAAGAGACCACTCTGATTTGGAAAATGTGACTGAATATTTTTGTTTTCCATGCAGGATGAGATATGTTTAAATTGACTACAAAAAAAAAAATTCCAAATCTCATTTATTTTATTTACCTATCAAATACTTCTATAGCACTTACATATGCCAGCTATTATTCTAAGTGTTTTACAAAGAGAAACTCATTCTATTTAGTCGGGATTCTGGCAGGAAACAGATGGCACACTCAAATTGGGAAGATTGAAGTGAATTGAATAAAAGGAATATTTACAAAGGTGTGAGCGGAGTTTAGAAAACACAGTACGGGGTCGTGCAACACCCTGACTAACCGCAGAGCAGGGAGCCTCTGCCACCGCCAGGCCTGCCCACAGGGGCGTGCAGAGAGAGTGGCTAGAGGTACCCAGAGAGGGTTGCAGACAGCCATGGCAACCTGGCAGGGAGAGAACAAGGAAAATAAACTCCCCACCCTACTCTCCTTCTGCCTCCGACTCTCGTGGCAGGTGCCTGCCACTAGCCAATGGGACAGAAAGCCAGAGGGCAGAGAGCTCATTGTGACCACTCTTGTGAGCCAGCCTCCCAGGGCACAGAAGCAGAGTGGAAAAAGGTTAGAGGTCTGGAGGAGCAAAGAGAAGATACTCCAAACACTCATTGGTAACCCTATTTTTATAGCAAGTAATGCACAGAAAGGTTAACTAACATGCCCGTGATTGCACAGCTGGGGAGTGATGGACATGGGGTTATACCACCGGCCGTCTGACTTCACTGTACATCTCTCTTACGTCTGACTTCTCTCTTACATCATTATACTATAAGCTCACATAGCTTATAACTATGCTCTATTTTTAAAATGATTTCTTCTGTCTGATATACCAGAATTTAAGTGGATGAAAGAAAGACCATTACAAGAGTCATTTTTGACTTCTTCTGACCACCTGTTTAAGGGCTGGGAGGCATTTTTATGTTATTGTGGACATTTAACTACCACAGCCCCATTATGATTCACAGATCATTTTGAAAATTGAGCAATTTTCATGATAGGCATACTTCCCAGCAGCTTCTTAGTCCAGTTGGGAAGATTGCAGCCAGAGGAAGCACAGGAGGTGAAAATTTGGTATCATTTGTAAGTGTTCCCTTGGAAGTGTGGACTGCAGTTTCGTTACGTTTGTGCACGTGGTGTCTTTCAATTTTCCAATAGAATGGTAGAAATCTGGCAATCCTTAATCATCAAGGCATAAAATCCTTTCTAGATATATTCTTTTGGTAAATGTTTTCAGATATTAAAATAACCGTTGAGTTCAATATGAAATAAGTGCATTCCAGTAAACAAACGGAAAAATGTTTGCTTGTTGATGCCTATCATTAGTGTGGTGTTCTCCTGAATAAACGACCTACAAGAAGGTTCAGAAGGGGGATAAGTAGAAGGCTAACATGGTTGCCAGGCCCAGTACTGTTTTTTGGGAGGATTTTGTGTGGTTGTGCGCTTTATTGTTCTGCCAGAACGTTTACCATTTTACGTCTACCTTCCTGCTGTCCTGGATGGCTGCCCTCCCCACTGCTCTACGTGTCCACCACACACTCTGTGCCCTGGGCGCTTGACCCCTCTCACTCTTCCCTGGACGACCCCTCAGCCCTTTTATGCCTTCGAGCCTTTCATTTGCTCTCCCCCTGACCCTTCTCTGGGAGACCAGATGCTACCTTCTGTGAGGCAGCTTTCTTACCTCCCCTAGAAAGAGATTTCTATTCCCTTCTAGGTGTTTCCAGAATCCTGTGTGCGTGCCTCTTCTGCAGACCTTACTACATTGTGTGAACGTGATTTGTTTGTAGTCTCTTTCTCCCACTCTGCAGTCACTGCTTGAAGGCCAGGATCATACACTGCTAAGAGTTTCCAAAACGTTGTTGAGTGACCAACTGTTAACGAACTAACGAAAGAGAATTAGGCTTGTGATTCTTGGCCATCGTACACGGGTCAGGAACCCTGGTTTTGGGGTCTGTTTATACCTTCCTATGTCTGCCGCCTGCAGGAAGACTCAGAGGATAACCTAACTGTGTGAGAACCCGTGCCCACCCTGTGGCACATTTTACCAGTGTTAGGCTCCACGAGTTAAATATGTGTCTGGCGTAGCTCCTCAGTAGCTTGAGCATTTCCTATGTGAACCAGAATTCCCACATTTTTAAAGAGCTTTCTTTGCGTTTTGTTCCTTATAATGATGCTCTCACTAAATTCATTCAATATTCACTATACTAAAATTTATTTTTGTGACCAAGAACACTAAACTTGTCTAAACATTATTTCAGTTACCTACCTCTGGATAAGTATTAAAATCAGAATGTGAGATGGGTCCAAATCATCAGTAACGGGGATGAACTTTTGGTTTAAAAAAGACTCCTCAGGACCCCGAGTGTAAGAATAAGCCCAGCATCTTTGTTTTTAATTTGTGTGTGAGAGTCGGTCTTTGTTAAAGAACGAGTGGGCCTCTTCCGGGATCTCCGTTTGGGTCTAAAAGATGCCTTTGTCAGTAGGTGTAACTGCAAACTTTCACTCTGAACTTTTCAGTTTCTACCCATGTGGTCTACCTGCCTGCTCACCTGGTCTCTCCTATGATCACGACCTATATAGCTTACTTTCAATTAAATGTATGTCGAATCATTTTCTTTTATCCCCTCAACCACTGACTCCTGACTGTCCCTCCTTCTACTTTATTTGGGAGCTGGGCAGAGGGAGGCCAAGTTCATACAACATTTAGCCTCTGCGTGGGGTGCTGCAGGGAGCTGGAGAAGGCAGTTAGCAAACTTAGTTAGTGGTGTCGTCCATAAACTAATTCCACCCAACGTTAAGTTTGGACAAGATCTTTCACTGAAGTTGCCTTTCCATTTTCTCTTCCTCTGTGGACAGAGGAACATCAATCCAACATCAATCACCAGCTGAGATGCTGTCCCTGGATGTGTGTTGCAAACCGTGAAGTACCAAGGGATAAAACATTATCCTATGGAAACTGTGACAGAGCAAGGTTGTCTGTAAATGTTTCTGAAACTAGAATCAACCCATAGTAAAGAGAAATATTTCATCGAGAGACCTCAGCATACAGGTCGAGGGCGTACAGCTCAGTGATATTTTTTTTGGGTTTCCAGGACTATGTTCCTCATTACTGAGAATTTGTGACTTCAAAAGTGTTATCTAAATCCGCCACTTAAATCCACTAATGACTTGGAATCTTTTTCTAAGTTATTAGTTTGATGTTGTAGTATTCTCTTTCCCCTAATCTGCCATATGGTATACATTTATTTTTATTATTAATGTGAATTCAAATTAATTTTGTTTAAGGAATTTGAAAGAATTTCCTAGCCTCTCAAGAGGGAGTTGGAAATGCCCCAGAGTGAAACAAACTAGGGTGGGGAGAGACTAATCTAGATTAATGATAATAAATACCAGGTCATGATTCATCATGTGTTTTTTGCTTTCTGTCATAAATAGAGTGGTTGCATTGCAAATAGTAGTTAATCCCAATGTACTGAAAATACTATTTAGTTCTTTAATATTCACTGAAGTTAATTCTCACAATGCAACCATGACTCATTTTCTTCGTATGGTTTATAGCTATTATTTGGATGTTAATAGTAGATGAATTATATATAGTTCATTTGGTAGCTTTGTAAATTGCAGTGAAAATATACCTCGTGGTTTACTCAAGTGAACAATCATAAGGTTTTAAACAAGTAATTTACAACTAATAATTTATAGCAAGATAGACTTCGCTGTTGATGAAAAGCACAATGGATTAAAAAGCTTATGATGCATGATAAATGAAGCTTTCCTTCGTTCTTAGCATGTTGGCAATTCTTGTCACTAATAACAATACTTGGCTATAGTGTGGCGAATTTCATTTTGGACAGTACTTTAGAGGCATTTGGCTGTCATTGTTCTTGGCATTTCAGGGTCATGGGTGCTCCACCTCAGAAGAGGACAATTTGTTTCGTTCGGAGTTAAAAGTGGGCTTAGGACCTCAGATAAACCACAAGCCTTTTGGAAGGGAAATAAGCACTTTATCAAAATCCAGTGACTTCTTTTTTACCAGTTCTCAGGGAAATCCGGTTCTTTGAGCCTAGAGCCGAAAGAAGCAAAGATAATAACCTTTGCCTTGCAGCTTTGGAATGACATGAATGATTCCACCATCCGCAAATCCTTGAAATACTTCTGTCCACGAGCCTAGGATAGATCAACATGTGAACTATGAGTTGGAAATTGTTGCTCAATGAGTCATATTCTCCCCCCACCCATTTGCTGCTGATAACTCCTGTTCTCTATGCTGTAATTTTCTACTGAGAAAACTATGGGACATCACTTCTGTTCTCCCTGAGTGAGAGTTTCTTAAAGGCTGGGGTTTTACTTTTTTCTCTTTGTAAAGGAAAGATCTAGAACCTGGAACAGGGGAATACTCACTTTCTCTCTCTCTCTCTCTCTCTCTCTCTCTCTCACACACACACACACACACACACACACACACCAACTAATTGACCAAATGAATGAATGTCAGTAAGTCACAGAGCAGTATACTCCCCAAACCCTAAAAGTAACATTTAGTATGCAAAGTGCAGCAATACATAAAATCAGGGCTCGTTGACCTTGTTTCTTACTAAAAGTTAAGGAAAGATATTTTCCTTATCATCTCAAACAGCCTAGCCCTTGCTATTACTTTGGAACCCACCCCAATTTTCTCGTCCATCTATTTGAACCTCAGCAAGATAGTTGTCCCCGTAACTCAAGCTACCGTCCCAGTGAGCATGTCCTGTGGAATCTTTAGTTTGGGTTCAGCAAAAAAATTATAGCTACTTTCTTAGTCCCCTTAAAGAGTCAACAGATCTAGCAATTCTGTGGCTTTCTAACAGCCTTGGTAGACACTCTCAAAATGTCCTAGAAGGTACTAACTAGTCTTAGTTTTTTCCTTTGTAGTTAGAAATGATCTTTTCCTTGTTAAGAATAGCTTTTGAAAACATTAGAAATGTTGAAAGCAAAGGAAACATGTGGGAGTAAAGCGGAGAACAAGGTTGATCCCACAGTTTTGCAAATGGATTAGATGCTGAAGTCAGATGTTCCCAGATTATACTGTACTTTATAGGCATCGAGCTAGCCAAACAAAATAAAAAGAAGCCTGCCTCTGCTCCTTCCTATGTAATTTATTTCTGTTTAGTTAACGGAGAAGCATGGCTCTTCCAAATTTCCAGGTTAAGCTTCAATTTTGTAATTACATTAGTAATTAGTGTAAATTAGCATAATTAATTGAGAATAATTAACACACTTAATTGAGAATTATTTATTCAGGAATTTAAAATATTATAGTGTTCTACATAAGTAATCTAAAGATGTTGATTGGATCTGAGCTATCACAAATTTTAGAAATCATTCACCGTGGTTATATTAAAACATTTATCTTTTATTCCTTTACGAAGAGACAAAAGGAGATTATTTTCCAGCATTACTTTGTCATTCTAAATTTATATTCTTTTACTAGGTTACAGGCTAATTATTAGTGATTAGAATCAGAGCTAAAACTATTTCCACTAAAAATATATAGAAATAGTAAATATTGTCTCAATTATCTCAAGGAAATGAGATTAAAGATAGCTCTTCTTTACTAGAGCATAACTGTGTCAAAATTCCGTATCCGGGGCATGTTTAGATTTAGGATGAAAAGGTTATGAATCCCATTAATGACAATATAGTAAACTATTTGGTCTCATTTATTCAGGCTCACTACATGCCCCCAATCAAATATAATATATTTTGTCTTTCTAAATGGACTTTTTTTTTTTTCAGTTTGGCTCTGGAAACCATAGTTTATGAACATGATTCCTATCTCCAGAGAGAGCGTCATAGACGATGCATCAGCACACTCTAGAATCGCATTTAGCTAGTCTAAGACCTGTGCTAAGGGTCCGCTCCTGTTTCTGGTCACTTGAAATTGTAAAAGAGAGACACTGGTGCTGCTGAATGCTGAGACTGTTTTGGTTTAGTTTTGTTTGTCTGGCTAGGAAAATGAGGAGGTCGGTTTCTGATTTATTCGAGAAAAAGATGTTAACCCCCTGGAAAATGATGCTGGAAACGGGCGCTCTGCAGGGACGCTTACAGAGAAAAAAATCCGAGCATGGAGAGCCCTGTCACTCATTACAAAAGAACTGTCAGGTGGGTGGGGAGAGCAAGAATGAGGGCCATGTTCTACGTGGGGCCTCCTCCTTCCCCATCCACCCTTTGAGCAATGAACTGGGAAGCATTGAAAGCTGGGTAAGTTCAAGCAAGCAATGTCAAGATAGCCAGACCAGGCCCTAGCCGGTTGGCTCAGTAGTAGAACATCGATCCAGCGTGTGGTTGTCCCAGGTTCAATTCCAGGTCAGGGCACACAGGAGAATCAACCATCTACTTCTCCACCCTTCCCCCTCCCTGTTTCTCCCCCCCCCCCCCGCCCTTTCTCTCTCTCTTCCCTTCCTGCAGCCATGGCTCAATTGGTTTAAGCACATCAGCCCCTGGCACTGAGGATGGCTCCGTGGAGCCTCCACCTCAGGTGCTAAAAATAGCTCAGTTGCAAGCATGGTCCTAGATTGGCAGAGCATCAGCCCCAGATGGGGTTTGCTGGGTGGATCCCAATCAGGGCACATGTGGGAGTCTGTCTCTCTATCTCCCTTCTCTCTCTTAGAAAAATAAAAAAAGATAGCCGGACCAGGTTCCTAGATCCTACAGATCTACACAAAGCCAGCCAGGTGCCAAGTCACAGGAACCAGAAGCCTTAGACCTTATGTTCCAGCATGTCCACCATAATGGAGATCAAAGGGAAAAGTCAAGTGAGAAGATGATGGTTCAGGATTGTTGCAGTTCCCTCTGATGAGGTAATTGCTTGGGTTTGGGACCAAGGTTTAGATCTAAGCTTTACCATATATCATTTATGTGATTTAACCTACTTAAATTTGAGTTCTGTCATCTGTAAAACAGATGATAATAGTACCTGACTCAGAGAGTTGTTCTCAAAATAAAAATAATCAGAGCTGTATTTACTGAGCACTTACTGTGTCTGGCACTGTGCTAATCTCCTGACATTTGTTATCTGTCTTACACCATTATTGGATCATTGGTCCAAACATCTCAGCTTTTATTCAGTTATTATTTTTCATAATGTAGTAGGAACCTGTGAATCCACTACCCAAAATTCAAACGAGGACTTTGACAATAACATATATCCAGTTAGGCGGTACCTCCATCCCCCCAACCCACTTCTGTTATCTGTCTTCATATTAATATTACTCTCGTGTTATTGATGGGGAAATGAAAGCTCAGTAAGATCCATTAGCTTTGCCTAAAGACATTTACCCAGGGGGAGGCAAGGCCTTGATTAAGTGAAACAGTCATACGGGGCACAAAACATCACTAAACACTCAGAAATGACACCAGTTATCATTCCCACATATCTGTCTAAAAGTGCTGTGAGATCACATACTATGGCGGGAGTAGAGGGAGGCGCGAACCTGCCATTGACTCTTGGCTTTAGTGGCTGGCAACCCCAGGGGTGGCTAAGGCGATGCTAGCTAGCCTCGTGCACCACGATGTGTAGAATCAGTCCATCACCCTCTCCAGCACGTATCTTAGGTTTCTGTCTTCTGTTCCAGTAACTGGAGCACTGAACAGAGGCTGAGGAACACTGGGCTCTGGCCCGTGGTGGAGCACACCTGGACTGTACACTCATGACTCTCTCCTGATAGAGCAGCAACCAGCACAGGTGGCTACCTGATTAATCTTCTCTCAGGTAGAGATTAGACGACCTGTGCTCCAGGGCCCCCGGGGAAGGGGTGGGGGGAGTACAGGACATGACAGAGGTCTTCTGTTCTCAGCTCAGTGAAGAAAGTACTGGAACCAGCACAAGCACAAAAACAAGACTATCACTCTTATTTTTGCTTTTTTCACTTCCTAATTAGGTTGAGATCTTGAATAATCACTTCAGCAGAAACAGTTGGTGGGGGATATAGGGGATAAGGAGATAGTTTTTATAAGTTATGTTATAGACAAGTAAATCGTAGAATGCCACACTTCCCATTATATTATATATTTTTGCTCCACTGGCTGGCCCCAGAAATGAGAATAGGAAAAGTACCCTTGTGAAGATGTCTTGTCTCACATTTTAAAGAAAATGACTGTAACCATTTTCTGAATTACTTTATAGGTAAAACTTCCATTGATGACAAAGGAAAGTTGAGGCACCAAGAAGATGACATTTTGTTATAGAATCTAGTGCGATGGTGTGTAAGGATCTGAAATGTGTACGTTTTCTTCAAGTTAACAAGAGCTGTGCTGTTAAATCCCCTCGTGATATGTCGCATGTTTCCTGGGAAGTCTGCAGCAGGTGCCGAAGGGGCATCAGAACACCAGCCTCGCTTTGATAAACTTGTCACCAGGTAAAATAAAATACGTGTATGTTTGCTTCTTTTCCTCTGAAATATAAAGTAATTATGTCTATATAAAAACCTTTTACCATAACTAATTAACTATGAGCTCCTCGTAAACTATGTGTCGACAGCACTGTATGTCTAATTATCTTTTTCGCTTCAGAAATGTGATGTTGAATAATGAAGGCAACATTACCTGATGAAGTCTTTTATTTTATGATGATATCTCTGGAGACAGAGGAGACACAAAGGCTTAAATGCCATCTTCAATTACATCTTGGCCTTGGCAAGCTCTCTGCTGCTTTTGATTTGCATGGAAACCACATTATTTTAAAAAGCTTATGGAAGGGAGGGAGGAGGGAAGGGAGGAGGGAAGGAAGGAAGGGAGCGAAGGAGGGAGAGAGAGAAAGAGGAAGAGAGGAAGGAAGGAAAGAAGGAAGAAAGGAGGGAGGAAGGGAGGGAGGGAAAGAAGGAAGGAAGGAAGGAAGGAAGGAAGGAAGGAAGGAAGGAAGGAAGGAAGGAAGGAAGGAAGGAAGGAAGGGAAGAAGTGATGAAGGAAGACACTGTGATAATTATAAAATGACCTCCATAGCTGTTTAAACACTCTGTTAATCCTAGGCATGAGAATCCCTTTTCCATCTGTAGAAAGTCAGGTCATAGCTATTTGCCTCCAGCCTACTCTATGGCTTGGGTCTTACCAATTCCATTAAAGTGTCTCTCCACTCCCTGCTTCATGATGAACCACTCTAACTCAAACCAGACAAGCATGAACCTACATGACAGAAACAGGGATGTGGGTATTTTTCTTTGGCATGTGAATAATTTTTTTAACTTTTGAAAGCAATGGCTTAAATCCATACCTGCACGCACATATGCATAGGACCAGACATGCCAGAGAGGACATTTTTAGTCCTCTTCTGTTCCTAAACCAGTGCCCACCTTCCAAATATTTCTACATCTCTGTCAGAGCTCAGGAGAATATTTCAACAGGATTGGCTATTAAGCAGATCTTTCTTTGCACATGAAGCCAATCTTGTCTTTGGATACTCCACGCAAGGCCCGTTCAAGTCTAGGAGAACTAACCAAGGGGGAGATTCGGGGAGTACTTGGCTACAACTAGGACACCCCAAGGGCCTGAGTTTCTTCTCCCAGGGGTCTGTCTATCTGGTGTTGTCACTGTTGCACCATTCAGTTGGAGTCTTCTAAACTCCAACACAGTGCTTCCTAAACTATTATATAAACATGAATCACCTGGGGTCTCATTAGAATGCAGATTCCAATTCAGTAGCTCTGAGACAGGGCCTAACCGTCCGCATTTCTATCAAACTTCCCAGTGAGGCTGCTGTTGCTGGGCCATGGACCATACTTTGCGTTAAGAGACTTCCACTCCTCTGAGCCAGCTCTGGGGCTTTCTCCCTCAAAATAAATCCATACTCTGACTCCCCAGTCCTTCTCTGAAATCTGGGAGCAGGGTAACAACGCTCGGTATTGACCTTGGTACTTTGGTAGCCTTGTTCTCTAATGATGGATAAATGTTTCCTGGGCATAAGGCTTATCTTCACAGGTAGATTCTGTCATTTATTTATTTTTAGCGAGAGTGACAGAGACAGAGAGAGGAACAGAGAGGGACAGAGGTAGGAAGGGAGAGAGATGAGAAGCATCAATTCTTCATTGTGGCTGTTTAGTCTCCTTAGTTGTTCATTGATTGCTTTCTCATATGTGCCTTGAATAGGGGGCTACAGCAGAGCAGGTGACCTCTTGCTCTATCCAGCAACCTTGGGCTCAAGCTGGTGCCCTTGGGCTTTAAGCCAGTGACCTTTGGGCTCAAGCCAGTGACCATAAGGTCATGTCTATGATCCCTCACTCAAGCCGGCGACCCCACGCTCGAGCCAGATAAGCCCATGCTCAAGCCAGCGACCTTGGGGTTTCACACCTGGGTCCTCTGCTTCCCAGTTCGACGTTCTATCCACTGCGCCACCGCCTGGTCAGGCTTCACAGGTAGATTCTAAGGTGTGCTTCCTGTGCCTTCTGACCACAGCAACAGTGAGGCTGCTGGGAGCATAGAGGCCATGGCAACGACTTGTTGAATAGAACTGAGCTGGGTTGGATTGAATCAGCTATGACTTCTTATACTATACTGAGAATACACATCTTCCCAAACATGATTCATAGACCATGTGAGAACTTTATGAGAAATTTTATATTTCTTATTGTTTGGAGCAGTGATGATTCCCAAATAAACAATCAAGTTCTAGCCTTGGATCTTAGACCTCACCCACCACCTCGACCCCAAACTAATTAACCCAGTCCTCTGCAAACAAGCCAGAACAGGAAGCAATATACTAGTAGCAACTGCATCTTCCCTTCCCTTCCAGAAGAATTCTTCCCGCTGCCCACCACTGCCTACCCCATCTCTCTGACCTCAGCAAGTATCTGAAACAGTGACAGAAATGAAAAAAACCTCTCCTTTGAAAGAAAATAGACAACCTCTTACTTTTCAAACTTAAATGTGTAATGAAGTTCTACTTATTATCTTTTATCCTGAGTCACTGTCTAACCAATGGGCTAAATTTAGATGTCCCTCCTCCAACTTAAAAGGAGAATAAGTCATTTCTTCTTCCTGCTGTCCCTCTGTCTTTGTGCGGTACCCTACGGCCTCCCCCATCATCTCTGCCTGCCTCATCCCTCCTGCATGAGTCCCAGGCCCCATGCAAACCCACCTTCTCAGGCATGCTTCCCTCCGCGCTGCCCCAGCCGGAGAAATGTCACTCTTCTCAGAAATTACGGAGCTGTAATTATATGCAGATTGTATTTGACATCACTTGTGTAGTATCCTATATCATAAATTTCTTTTTTGTCTCAGCCTGAGATTTCAATACTTTCTTGTTAGTTAACTTTAGACATATTTATGCCTTATCCAAAAATGCTAGGTTAAAATTTGCCACACACACAGAAAAGCCACGACCCCTTTGTGTCTAGCAAGGGGGACAGAGGTAGAGATCACGGACTCCACTTATCCACTCAACAATTAACGTCTGAGTCCCATAACAGTAGACTGACTGAATAATAACCAGAATAAGGTGAAATATATGTACATAATTGAATATAATACCTGGTATTTCACAATCCAAGTACTTTCCCATATAACATATCGTTCTTGTGACATCCTTCTGAAGCACATGGGGAAAGGTCGTATGTCATGCAGAGTATTTAATTAGTAAACTCACTTGGACAGTGTTTCAAGTCAGGATGTGGGTGGGGGGAGGGGAGTTATTAAGAGGAATAATGTAAAATTTAACTGTGACATGTCAAACATGCTCTTGGAGTAGATTCATAAAAATACCAGAGATGAACACTGATGCAGAAATGAAACAACAAGGCATCGATTTATGGCTTCTTTAGCCAAATCAGCAATCTGGAAAAGATACCTCTTAAATTTCAACCGAAAGCTTGACAGAGAGTAAGACAGCCTGACCTCCACGCTTAATAAATTCCATAAGTAGAGAGCAAACATTAAAAATGCCCCGTAGCTCAATGTCTTCAGCCAAAAAGAACTAATCCAATTGCCTGAGAACAAAGACAACGGCTGGAGATGTGTGGGTCCAGCATGTCTCTGAGGTATTCAAAACCAAGTCAATTTAAGGACTTGTAAGTTAATAACGACGACTTTACACATAATCCTGTGCTTTACAGGTAGCCAGCGAAGGTTTTTTACAACCAGGGTAATGTGATTTTCATGCTTGGTGTCAGTCAGAATGTCAGTAGCTGAGTTGCAGACCAAGAGAAGTTCCTTGACAAGTCCATTAGGGGAGTCCCCTGGACCCCCAACGTGTGGGTGCGGCGTGGACCCCGAGGAAGGCAGGAGGTCAGAAACCGGCCTAGGGAGTTGAGAGCAGAGGGCAGCCGCCACGGGGAAGGCTGGTACGTGGGGGCTTTTTAAAGTGTATTTTAGTAAATAATTAAATGGAAAGCCTAAAAGATATGTCAGGATCAAAGGTTAAGTGTAAATTCATAACAGAAATCTGGGGAGCTAACAACCTTCAAAGCTACAGTCTGGGCAATTTACGGATTTGCAGTAATGGTGGGAGCCCAGAAGTAATAAGAGTCTTTTCTTAGTGTGATTTATCATCAGCTTTTAAAAGCGAGGCAGAGAATCTCTGGAGGTTAGGTGGTTAGAGAGTGAATTTAAGTCTCAAAGGGGGAAAGATGACTACTTTCTATATATACTACATAATGTTAGATAAATATTTTAAATGCATTGATTGGATTCCTTTTTTAGAAAATGGTCTAAGAACCCTGTGGTATATGTGTGTGTGTGTGTCCATTTTTCAGTGGATATATTGTATAAAATATAAGATCTTTACAGATTTGATATTAACTTAGGTTTAGAAAAATAAAGTAAGAAAAGCAAAAAAAAAAACAAAGAAAAACAAAAAACCACCCATTTGTTGAACACCTCCCATTGCAATCACAGGCTGGTACTAGACACACACTCTTTCTGTGTCAGTCTAATATTATAAGGTGGATCGTGGCAGCTGCAGATAGAGACTAGGGAACGAAAGGGCAGGGAGGGGGGTGTGCCGCTCTGGCTCCGACCCCTCAACATCCATCCACAGACCAGCAACATCAGTATCATTCGGAAAACGATTAGAAATGCAGAATCCCCGGCCCCCCTCCAGACATACTGAATGGGAGCCTTCATCAGGAGCTACAGAGTTATATGACAGGTCCCTTCCATGAGTCCCTTCAGTGAGTTGTCATAGAGAACCCAGGGAAGAAGGCAGAGCAGGGACGTGACCAAGCTCAGGCCTGGCCAGCCATCCCTGCCATCCAAATGAGCAGCAGCCAAAGGACCCCTCAACCATAAAGGGGGTTCCTGGAGGCGTGACATGCGGGGAGAGGAAACGGGACGTTGCCGGCTGGCTCTGGCCGGGAGCACAGGAGTACCTCGGCTCTCAGGAAGAATCATCCCACAAGAAGTTACTGAGCAGGAACCATCTAGGACAAAATAGAGGTTCAGACAGCATGTTCTGGAGCCAGACTTCTTGATTTCATTTCAGATCTGCTTCATAAACTTGGGCAACTTACTTAATCTCTGTGCCCCTCCTTTTTTCATCTGTAAAGTGGGGATGCCAGTGGAGTGGTGGGGTGGCATACAGAAAGGGCTCAACGGGTACTAGGGCTCATTCACTCCCGTGTTGAGCGGGGGGCTGTGTACAGTGTGGAATGAGACCAGCAGGGCCTCTGCCTTCCCACTGACGAACTTAGCTATTGGAGAGGAGGCCGGCCCGATCGGGTGTAATTGTGATCAGTGTTACACAAGAATACAGGGCACTGTGGAAACACAGGTAAGAAGAGCCCCACTTTATCAAAGGAATCAAAATACTTCTCATGTCACTGAACTTCCATTGTGGTCTGAAGTGTGAGTAGGCAGGGGCTCCCTGGTCTACAGGACAGCGGTATAAACCCTGGTGATGAAGGGGACACTGGAGAACCAGAAAGGTGGTCTGTAGGGCTGCGTGTGGAGAGTGAGGGGGCCCTGGCACAACAGAGGACGAGGCAGCCTATAAGGGCCCTGTAGAGCACCTGCACGTGCTGGGTGCAGAGCAGACAGTGAGCTCTGTGCTGCAGAGGAGAATTCATAAGAACGGAGACCTTCAGCTGCTGAAATTGAAGAAGAAACTGAGTAAACCAGTGTGCTATGCTGTGGTTGCCCTTCGAGAAGTTATTGATCTCAGTAACCCGTAGGCTTGGCTAAGAGATGGAGCCTTGGGCTGTGGGAGGTAGGAATTTAGAGCTGAAACACCCTCCATAAAGCTGAGACATGCAAAGAGTAGATTAGAAAACATTCACCAGCACAGGGACAGAATGAGGAACTAGTCTGTTTTTTTGGGTGGAGGGAGAAAGAGAGAGAGAGAGAGAAATCATTGGATTCGTATTTCAAAACTATCATTCTAGCTGCAACTTGGAGGAGGGCAGAGTGGTATGGACATATGAGTTAAGAAATTCAACATTCAGGTGAAACATGCTGGGGGCTTTGATGAGGACATCGGCAGTGGAGCCAGTCTCTAAGACTGGTAGCATGATTAGTTCCAGGTCCACAATTGTTACCAGAAGTGAAGAATGGAGCTTAATGACGATCTTATGAAATGACTAAAAATAAATAAATAAATAAAAGAACCCAATCAGATCAATGACAAGGGTCAGGCTTCTAGAGACCAGAACAAACAGCAGAGGCCAGTGGGATCCAGGTTGTAGGGAATTTTTGGCAAAGTCAGCGCAGGTCAATCCACGTCAGGAGAAGACGCTAAGGAAAGACTCTTCACATTTTGGAGGATCCTGATCATGGCTATCCACACAAAAGACAGAGCTGCAGAATAACCCAGGACAAGGTAGGTGGTCTCTGAGCTCCATCTGGAGCTGAGACTTGGAAGAAATTTCTGGAAGGAACTGAGAATCCCACCAGAAGTTCAGTATCACTGACTCAAAATTGTTGCAGGCTAGGAGACCACATCGTGTATTCTATCTAGCATTTCACACATCTTGTAGAACTGAAAGGCATGAGAGGTGTAAACCCAGCCTGCTACTCTATGTGTGGTCCATGGGCCAGCAGCATCAGCCTTGTCCGGAGGCCACACCCCAGGCCTCCTGAATCTGCATTTCAGCACGTTCCCCAGAAATCCATACACACAATGGAGTTTGAGATGCACTGCTTTGGAAGACTGTGTCATCTGAGCCATCTGTGACCAAGGATATAGGGATATGCATTCTGAAATGGAGTAGGTGAGGGTAGTTTTGAAATATTCCAATTTTTCTTAGGCAAAACAAAAATAGAAGAGATTTGGCCACATTTAGGCCAAGGTAGCTAGGAGCATTAGAATCCGTCTGCAAGTCTGTCTGGGTAAGGGCAACAAAACAGATCCCCCCGAGAAAGGGAGGGAGGGATGAGATGAAAGAGAAGCAAACCTGAGAAGCAACTAAGAGTTGTAATTTCAGGTTTCTTCCCACCGCCACTTAAATAAGTAGCCAATGGGCACTCGCCTCTATCTTACGATGCAAACTTAATATGTTTCCAACCATACTTATTTTAGATTTAAATTCACAGCTACAGGATTTTTGAACTGAAGCAACATTTATTTTCCCCATCAGTGCACTACTTGGATGTCACCATTTATGGTGTTCCTTTTACCCATAATACAATTAGAATGATCGGACGACCTCACCAAAGTCCGTTAGTCGCACTACTGTTTCTCCATTCACTGAAGAGATAATGAGCACCTACTATGCGCCTGTGCTGGACACTGGAGATCCAGCCGTGAACCACCAATGTGGGACCTCAAGTCTGAGATTAAGTATGATCATCACATTTCTAGCCACTTTCCTAAGTAGCATTAACATTCAAACTCTGATTCATTTTTGCAGTAACACTGTATGTCATACATAGACCCATAAACCTTCGTGTTTGTATGCATGCTGTTGTTTGCTATCACGTGCTGAATGGATTAGAAACCTCTTCTGTGCTATATTTTTCAGAATATTTTCTTCAGCTTCAATATACTCCTTTCTGCCATGAAAAGGGTTGAGAGTCCTAAGAGATGGCAATCGAGCACATAAATGTGTAAGATTCTCATTGAATTAATAGACCAGCTTTGGGAATTTTTTTTATATATCTTTGGCTTGTTGGAATATAAAAATCTGGCAAGTTCTCTAAAATTCTATCACTTAGGTCACTTGGGGGAAAATATGAGAACAGAGAAATACAGCACAAGAATCGGGAGTCTCTGTGTTTCCAGATGGCTCTTCGGAATCTCCAAAGGCTGTGAAGACGATTGGTCAACTTCACACCCGCTGCAGCAGCTATGGAAGGAGACTGTGGCTTCTCTCCTCTCCATGGATGTGCAGAAATAGCATGTGGAGCCCGGGAACAGAGGCGGGTGAAAATGTCACCCTCTCCCCTTCCTCTCCATCACGACCCTGTCCTGGCCTTATGTACCTCCCTTCCCCATCACTAATCACATGCATGTTGGGTATGTAGAGTCCATGTGTAAAAACAACTACAACAGAACCCAGCCCCTTAGCCTAAAGCCAGATAGAACTTTGAGCTGTGTGCCTTGGGCGCGAAGACAACAACACTAAACAGCTGAGAGGTGGTATAAGCAATGACGACCCAATAGCTGTGAGCTCACCTAGTGCCCAGATGTTGGGTTCGAACTCCAGTGAAAGGAACCAGTGCTCCTAAGAGGAATGGCTGGTTCTAGAAGGGAGGCAGGAGACATACAAGGTGACTCCAGAGCATCTTGTAGTGCCAGAAAGGTCCCACAGTTCCTCTGCATAGCACACCTCCAGGATAAAGCCAGAGGGTTTCCAGAAAAAGAACTAGACCCCACACCCAAGCAATAAATCCAAGGGGCCCTTTCTTGCTTTCTGCATTGACTCTTTGGCAAGATTTTCTCACTACTTCTCTCCCGACATTGTGACCTAACTTTCCACCCTGCCCTGGCTTCACATAGAAGCACTCACTACGACATCTGTTGAGGACAGCCCTCTGAATGTGTTTCAGATTTTGTAGTTGAATGACTGGATGTCATACTCTCATTCCTGGCTCTATGCACAAGGGAAGTGAGGAGCAGACCTCTCTGTCATAAATGTGAGATGTCATAACAGTATGGTGGGCAGAGCCTGCGAAAGGCTATAATAATAAGCCCCCTTGATTATAAATAATTCAATACCTGTTAGTGTTCTGTCTGTGGACACCATGTCCATATGCTGAATAGACTTAGCAGGTAGCAAAGATTTCAGTTCTGAGGTTTAAAACCCACTGTAAAGTGGCTACATGTAAATGTTCTTCTAATCACTTTTCCTACCAGCTGGGAATGATTTATAATTGTATGATTTTAGAGTTATTAGGTGCAAGTTTTTTAATTCTTCATTTTGTAGATGAGAAAAGTGAGGTAGAGAGCTATCTTACTGTTGTATATACATTATACAAAGATTTCAGAAAAATGTTATTTATGCAAGATGGAAGACCTTCTTGTAGCTTAGGAGAATTATTTAGCCTTTTAAAAATCTTAATAAACATTGGCTTTTAATAAAAGTGTATTATAAAAACCTTTGGATTAAAGGTATTTTGAGCTATCCGTAGTTTATCCTCGTTTTTCTCGCGTCACTGTTTAACTATTGATTACGGAGTACTGGGGTGGGATATTGGAGTTCTGTGATATGTTTGGGTCATTCTAGGAAAAGATGAAAGTCCAAATTTCCAAAATAGGTACACTCGGGGCAACTCTTTACAATGGAAATAAATTCTCTGCCTTACAAAATTAATCATTCCAAAGTTCGTTTATATAACAATCTGTCTAGTACAGGGGTCCCCAAACTATAGCCTGTGGGCCGCATGCGGTCCCCTAAGGTCATTTACCTGGCACCCACTGCACTTTCAGAAGGGACACCTCTTTTATTGGTGGTCAGTGAGAGGAGCACAGGATGCATCCGCACCCATAGTTCCCATTGAAATACTGGTCAGTTTGTTGATTTAAATTTACCTGTTCTTTATTTGAAATATTGTATTTGTTCCCATTTTGTTTTTTTACTTTAAAATAAGATACGTGCAGTGTGCATAGGAATTTGTTCATAGTTTTTTTTATAGTCTGGCCCTCCAACGGTCTGAGGGACAGTGAACTGGCCCCCTGTGTAAAACGTTTGGGGACCCCTGATCTAGTATATATAAACATTATTTGCATCAACAAATTCTATGCAGGCTCCATTTGACTGACATGAGAAGGGAAGTATACCAGCACCTGGATATACATGCAAAGATTAAGAAATTCATTAACCCTGATATGATGCAAATTCTCTTCTAATTTATTTGTTTCCTTAAAGTTCAATTATTTGAAAGTTTTTTCAAAGTGTTTGTTCAGCAAGTTGTCCCTGTGATCTTGTTCAGTCTCAGGAAAGACAGACATAAAAACTACAGTCGCAACAAAGAGCTGCAGTATGAGCCGAGGTCTGTATTTTACTGTCAGCAGAGTTAAGCAAATGCCTGATCTTTACAGCACAGAAACTCTTGCCTCGTATCCTTGTCATCAAACTGTCATGAGAACAGTTTCGTGCCATTGTGGGTCAAGACAATTACGATATGTTTTTTCTGAACTTTGAAGAACTAACCATAACATAGGCCTATCCGATTGCACATACATTATCAGGGGCATTGCTCAAATGTTATGTACTTAAAAGTAAGTTCTTGAAGTGCAGAGGTTGAGAGCAGAAGTTTAGTATTCTGCTAAGGCATTTCGTTTCCTTACCCTCGCTCATCAGACTGAAACTGGAGTGCCCCTCTCCAGCGATTATGGCTGGACACCGTGACGGGATCAGGACCCATCCCAGAGGAGGGCATTTCCCTGAGACTCTATGTTAACATGACAAATGGGTGGACCATCTGGATTGAAACAAATGACAAAGAAATTGTACCACTGATTAAGAGTATGTTCAGTTTTGTTATATCATCCATTCTTGACCCCGTAGGTAGACGGATAAAGGAAATTTAGATTATTTCTGACATTTCAAGACCAAAGTTCTAAGGACACTTGCTGTACTGACCTTACCCCTTCCAGCAGTAGCCAGAGAGGGTCTAGTTACTAAAATAAGGAAGGCCTACCCGTACAATCCAAACTCCCTGCTTCCCTCCTCCTGCATGATAAACAGTAAGTACAGCCAGAGTCCAATTAAGCCACTTTATTTTGAAGGGATATTTCATGCCTTCGAAGCAGATTCTCAGTATTATTATTTTTGTTTTTGTTCTTACTCAATTACATTTACTTGTTTGGAGCTGGAAACAGGACATTTCAAACCCATTTAGCTCGGTCTTGGGTTGGGGTCAGAAATGCTGCAGCTCCCACACCAGTCTGCAAACATCTGGCGTCCCAGATGGGAGTAATAACAACTCTCCCCTTATTTTCATAACTGCATTATGAAAGATGTTCGCTGGTTTCCTCCTTGGTAAGTTTAATTCACACCAATACTTTAAGGAAGATTAGAAAGAATGAAAAAAAAAAAGAAATGAAAGAAAACATTTCTGACAGCACAGAGTTGAATTTCCATGCTCCCATTGCACAAAAAAATCCAGATAATTATAGCACATAACAGATCTTTAAGGCTTATTTTGTGAATCAAATCAACTATGTGTTATTTTCTGTGCAGAAGCTTAATATGTACCACACACACACCCCAAGAAAATGCTGTAGTTTTAGCCCAGATAGAGGTTTTGTTTTCCCTCTAAAATGATTTTCTTCAGTGAAACCGTTTCTGTAAAACCAGCTGAAAAGCAATCAATGTCACAGAGCTGCTCTGTTGTTCAGTGTCACCATTCAGCCTCACTTGCAATATTGACAGTAAGAGATGCCCTTGCTGTGGCCTCCCCGATGCTTTCTAACATCTGCACTAAGAGGAAACTGTTATTTTATGTCTCGCTTCCTCTCTGAGATGATTCTCCATAGGACTGACCAGATGGGCTGCAGTGAACAGCTCAGGGGTACACCAGTCAACAAAAGGGACAAACCATTCGTATTCCCAGCACCTGCATTGGGTGGTCCACCTTAGGAATGCTAGATGGTTAGCCCTGAGTTCAGAACCCACTCTGCTCCTGGCTTAGTCTCTCTAAGTGAGATAACTCTCTATCGGTGACTGTCGGCCCTGTCCAGCTTTGGATCAGTGCTTGTGTGGCTCACCCCGAGGACCCCTGGGAGCCAGGAGCTGACAGCCTGCATGCGAGTCCCTGAGCTGGTACCACGACTGTCCTCCCAACATCTAGCACAGAAAAGTAATACAACTAAAGGCCTGTGGGGGCAGGGTGCTATAATCGGGAGCCAGAGAGGCTAGAGGGGCCCTAGGATGCCTGGGTCCAGGACTAGGAAGACCCAGAGGCAGAAGGGAGGTGCACGACAGAGGAAAACAAAGTTTCATCTTGTTGTCAGTGCTCCCCTAAGTTTCCAGTTAGGAACCAGAAAGGAAGATAAACCTCTCTTCCTCTTTGCCCTCCTTTCACTTCCTGTCCCTCAGACTGGAGCCTATACTGATATCATTACTATCGTTTGCAAATGGGCTTTTATTTATTTTTTTAATTGAATTTGTTGGGGTGACATTGGTTAATAAAATACAGATTTCAGGGGCAGAATTCTATAACACACGATCCGTACATCGCACTGTGTGCTCACCACCACGAGACAAGTCTCCTTCTATTTATCTCTCTCTATCCTCTTCTCCCTTCCCCACGCCTTTCCCTCTGGTAATCAATCACCGTGCTGTTGTTAGTGCCTGTGAGTTTCTGTTGTTGCTGTTTTCACCTAATCCCTTTTATTTTTTTTTGTTAAAAAATGTGGAGTAGATATTTCCATTGTGCAAAATTCAAAAGGCACCTGTGGGAAGCCAGCCCATTGGTTGGGAAAGTTGAACAACCCCTATAGAGACAAGCACACACACACACACACACACACACTCTCTCTCTCTCTCTTTTCCCCTTAGGCTGTTATTTTTCAGGTAATAGTTCAAGAACATTGAGTTAAATTGGCTTTGGGGCCTGCCTGGGAAGCTGACAACCATTTATAACATTTTTTCCTGGGAGAAACTGTGTTTTCAGATTGACATAATCAGCCTACAGGTAAATTCCTGGAACCAGGCGCTTGCACAGAGGAGACTTCCTGTTCAGATCTCTAGTCTGCAGCGTAGAGTAGGCAGAGATAGGAGAGAGAGGAGGTGAAAAGTGGACCCTGCTGTAAATGCCAGATTAAAGTGTTTCCTGATCTTTTTTCCTCCCAAAAGAGCCTTCAAGATGGGCTCTTTAGAAGCCAACATTTGTTGGGTGAAGCGTTGGCGAGAAGTGAGAGCAGGAAATCTCCGTATGTTATCAAAATTCTTCCTTCGGCTAAACAGATGAGGTCTCCATGCAGGGGGTTCTAAGACTGGCCTCAAAAGTCCTTCCAACTGGCCCCCAGCTGTCGACAGTTGCTGTGTCCGCGGATGAAAATCCACAAATTTCAGGTTTCGATATGGGGAACTATCTCAACAAAATAAGGGGCCACATGTACTTTGTTTAATGTCACTAGCTGGTGTCTTCTGGCACAAAGTTTGCTTTGGTTGTTCCTCTACGACAAAGTAAAGCCAGTGTGAGTGTGTGAACAATCATTTCCAGAAACATCCAGGACCTCATTGTGTCTGCCAACAACGCACCGTGTCTGGGTTGAAAGTGTCTGGACGTCGGGGACGTGGTGATAACTTGTCACCCTTTACCCACACAGAGGAGCACAGGTTGATTACGCAGCCTGTGTATGGACTGCAGTGAGCATCTCTGAAAGCAGAAACACTTAGATTTCTTACCAATAGGAGGAAGTAGTTTAGTAACAAAGGGGAAGTGATTAAATTCTCCCTTTGAATTGGATGGGACCTGATATATCAACTCTTCATATCTTGACCAGAACCTATATAGAGTTCAGTTAGTTTTTGCTGCAAAGGAAAAGGAACATTGGGATCATAGGTTGTTGTTATCTGTGTGCATTGTTTTCCAGCTTAGCAGATTTATAAATTTCTTCAAGAGGACTGCTGGATTTCTTGGGTTGGGGGGGGCAGGAGAGAAAAGGAAGGAAGGGAGGGAGGGAAAGAAATGGAGGGAAGGGAGAGAGAGAGAGATGAAGAGAGGGGGAGATGGAAGATGGGATACAGGAGACTCATACCCCGTCATTCTCATTATTTTAGACACCACGGTGTTGAGAACACAGATTACACATGGTAGTTTTCCCCAAAGTTGTTTGCTAAACTGAATTGAAGATCATTTCAACATATTCCAAATTTATTAATTTTGCAAACACATAGCACCAACTAGTGCTAAACACTCTTCTTAGTGCTTTACTTATTTAATAGGCAGCTGGACCATGAATATAAAAAGGACAGTACGAGAGGATAAATGGTAATGGATGGGAATTTGACTTAGGGTGGTGAACACAATACAATGCACAGATAGTGTATTATTTATAATTGTGCACCTAAAACCTGTATAATTTTGCTAACCAATGTCACCCCAATAAATTCAATGAAAAGGAATAAAGAAATAGATCAATCAATAAATAGAAAAATTAAATAATCACGAGGATCACACACCCTACACGCACAAATCTCATGTAATAATTTTTCTTTAGAATGTTAGATCTCTATTGTATCTTTCGTCATAGGCCAACACCATCTAAATTTAATTGCTATCAGAGTAAAGTGTTAATAGGTAATTTTTCTTTGATTATGAAAGTGATAATATGCAAGTAAAAATTTAGAAAAATACAGAAAGTATAAAAGAGATAATACAATCACCCTTCGCAAAGATAACCCCCATTAGCATTTTTTATGAGACATATATCTTGACTATCTCTGGAATGACTACTGCAATTTCTCCTCATTCTATCACAATGACATCCCCAGCCCCCAGTCACCTGCTAACCTATCATCTCTTTTATTGCTGTCACTGTATTTGTCACTATCCAAATGATCTCTTATTCAATTGTCACTTCTTCTCTGTCTCCTGCTACTAGAATTGATCCCCACCACCCTGATGTCCCAGTGCTGGGTACATGGCTGATGCTCAGTAAATGTTTCTTAAATGCATTTATAAACTTCCCCTGGGATGTGTAGAATCGTGGTGACCACGTCAGCATGACGCCTACAGCATCGTGTTTTGGTGCAAGCACAACTTCTGAAATTATTTTACTCAAGATTTCTAAGGCTCAACACTGAAAGAATTAGAATTTTGGCTACAATTTAATGACCACCATATCTGAAAAAAAAAAAAACCATTCCGTACAGATTAAAGTAGTTATAATAATGTTGTAAAAATGCTTTCAAAAATGCAAGTGAGGTCTTGCTCATTTAGGATTCCAATGAATTAATTCTTTCCCTCCTGCAAATATCATGGGCAGAAATGTGACAATGTAAATCTTAAATGAGAACATATTTAACAAAATCAGTAGAAGTATCATTGTCACCCAGGCCCAATAGCTTGGTTGGTTAGAGCATCATCCCTGGGTTGCCATCAACTGGCAGAGGTTACAGATTAGATCCCCAGTCAGGGAACATATAGGAACAGAACAATGTTCCTGTCTCTCTTTCTCTCTCTCCATTCCTCTCTCACTAAAATTAATAAACATTAAAAATAAGTATCATTATCACATGTCCTATAAAGCCAAAGTGTTGCTATTTCCCCAAATGCTTACTTGACAGAACAGCCTTGTTAGTTATGAAAAATTTAATATACCAAAGGAATTCAGAGTACTACACATAGACAGGTACATCCATTTAACAATAATTGGCTGCTGAAAAGATTCCTTATCATGGCCATAGGACATATTGGGAAACAAAGGGCTTGATATGGCTTATGGATGTTTTCTTTTTGTTTGTTTTTTTAAGAAAATCAAATCCCTTCCTATCTGTCATCACAACATATTCATGATGTAGGTAAATGAGACACTATTACTGTCCGCATCCTAACAACTCAATGAGTTTTTGTTAAGTATCTATTGCTTGCCCAGTTCAGTGCTAAGTAAAAAGTACCTAAGAAAAAGTTTGGTTTAAAGGAACTTTAGATATTGTATGGAGGTGAAAGGTGAAGGTTTCAAGTAATTAAAAAGAAAAAAGGAGCAGATCCAAGTGGCACTATATGTTATAGAGCTTGGGGATGGGAGAGGAAGGTATATAGGCAATGTGGAGAAGTGGCATTTCCAAAGATGGACGGGAGCAGGGGCGGTAACCATGGCGATGACAGTTACCCATCACATGGATTGAGTGTTGCCATCAGCAGGTAGTCTCCCAAGTGCTTGCATAAACTTACTCCATCTTCACAACAACCCTATGGAAAGGATCCAATTACGATCCCCGTTTTGCAGAGGGAGGAAACTGGGCTGCAGGACAAAACAAGTTGTTAGTTGTGAAACAGGCCTAGAAACCAGACTAAGGGACCCTAGCCCAGCTGGAGAAAGAGATCCCACTGAGAACCAAGAATGAGAATAAAGCCAGATGGATAAGAACATCCAGTCACACAGAACTTTGAGTCCTACTTTGGGTTCAGTCCTATGAGCCAGCAGTTCTTAAAGTCTTTGGATTCAGGATCCCTTTACACTCTTTATAATTACTGAGAACCCCAAAGAGCTTTTGTTTAAATGGATTACATTTATCAATATTTCCCATCTAGAAATAAAAACTCAGAAATTTTGAAACACATTAACATTTTTAATATTAAAATAGTGAATGACAATCATGAATCCATTATATACAACACAAATAACACTTCTATGAAAAACAGTATATTTTTCAAAACAAACATTTAGTGCAAAGAGTGACATCATTCTACATATATGCAAATTTCTTTCATGTCTGGCCTAACAGAGGCATCTGGATCCTCATATCTGCTCCTGCATAAAATCTGTTTTGATGTGTTACTTCGGCTGAAGTGTATGGAATAAGTCTACACTAACACAGATAAGTAGTTGGAAAAGCAAAGGGTTTCTTAATAACCTTTTCAGATAATTGTGGATAATCTTTGATACTATACCAAAACTCAAAAATCTGTCATTTCTTTACCTCTTTTATGTTTGCTAAGGCATTATTGATATTTATATACAAGAAAGCATCAGTTTTCCACATACAGCGTGATGAAATTTAGTACTGCTATCCAAGTGCTATGGAACACCTCACCCTAAAAACCTCCTTCATGCCCCTTTGCACTCTCCCCCCACCCCTAGCTTCATGCTTCTGGTCATTGCAGTCTTGTCCTTTCTAGAACTTCATACAGAAGGAATCATTCATAGTCTTTCATATTTGCCTTCTTTTATTTAGCATAATATCTTTGAGGTGTAATCCTTGTTGCATTTATTATTACTGTGTTCTTTTTTTGTTGCTAAGTATTATTTCACTGTATGGATATACCACAATTTGTTTATATATTCACCAACTGTTGGATATTTGGGCCACTATAAACAATGCTGCTATGAACGTTCACATTCACACTTGCATTTTTATGTGGATGTATGTTTTTATTTCTCCTAGGTAACTATATGAGTGAAATTGCTCATGTTTAACATTATAAGGTACCGATTTTCTGTTTTCTGTAGTAACTGAACCATTTAGCATTCCCACCCACAATGCATGAAAAGTCCAGCTGCTCCACACCCTCGCCAATACCTGGTATTGTCCATCTTTATTACTTGACCTGCTTGAGTAGGTTTCTCGTGGTTTCTCATGGTTTTCACTGGCATTTCTTTTATGACCGGTGATGCTGAACATATTTACATATGCTGTTGGCTATCTTCTTTCGTGAAGTTTCTATATCATCCCTTTGCCTACTTTTAAATTGGGTCATTTGTTTTATTATTGAATTGTAAGAGTTTTTTAGATATTTGGATAAGATAAGAAGCATCTGTCAAATGTATATTTATGAATCTTATTCCCAGTCTGTGACTTTTCTTTTTGTTTTCTTAATTACACCTTTCAAAGAGTAGAAATTTTATATCTTGATAAAACCCATTTTAGCAAGATCTTTTTTCTATAATGTGTTTTTGATGTCCAATTTAAGAAATCTTGGTCTAACCCAATATCACAATTTTTCCCTTAGGTTTTTTTCTAGTTTAATCATTTGAGCTCTTATATTTATATTTATGGCCAATTTTGAGTAAATTTTTGTGTATGATGTGAGACATGGTTGAAGGTCTTTGTTTTTTTTTTTAAATACAGATACCTAATTGTTCCAGCATCATTTGTCGAAAGAATTCTCTTTTCTCCATTGAATTGTCTTGGTATCTTTGATGAGAATCAGTTGCCCAGGTAACTGTAGGTCTATTTCTGGCCTCTTTCTGAGTCTCTTCCTTGGCGTCTCATTGTCTTAATTATTACAGCTTTCTGATGAGACATTACATCAGGTAGTGTGAGCTCTCCAATTCTGGTCTTCTTTTTTTAAATTGTTCTAGCTTATTTTAGGTCCTTTACTTTTCCATCTAAATTTTAAAATAAAGTTAATAATTTCTTCACAAAAGCCTGTTAGGATTTTGGTTGAGATGGGATTGAATCTATAGACCAGTCCAGAGAAGACTGCCATCTTAACAATATTGAAGCTTCCCATCCAGGGGCCAGCAAACTATGGTCTATACACATGATTCTAGCCTATTCTTCTATTCCCTTGAACTGAGAATGGTTTTTACATTTTTGAAGAGTTGTAAACACACACACACACACACACACACACAAAACCAACAAAACATGACGAAGAATATTCCACAGAGACCTGCGTGGCCTGAAAAGTCACCACTATTTGCTATCTGGCCCTTTAAGGAAAAGTTTGTCAACCTCTGCTCTAACCTTTGACTATGGACCCATCTCCCATTTATTTCATCCTTTCATTTCCTTTGAAATGCGCTGTAGTTTGTCATACACACATTGACATCTTCCACATCTTTTGTTCCATTTAGGCCAAAGACCACACCTTAAAAGCCATTGCTCTAAGTCATGGGGGACAAGGGACACTAATAGTTAGGTTTTGATTTGTTTTTTTAAGGATTCAGATTACATGGTGAAAATACTGAAGTATTATTTTACTAACACTGCAGAAGGACCCACAGACTCTGGAAGCAGGAAAAGCTAGAGGAAGCTGCAATATTTCAAAATGAGAGGCACTAGAGACGCGGGTTAGAGTAGCGGGGGAGAAAGGGGAGTAAATTCAATACAACATTTCAAAGGGAAGGGAAAGCGGAATGCGTAATGGATTGGACAAAGAGGATGAAAGAGAGGGACGAGTCAAAGACAGCTTCAAGGTTTCTAGCCTGTGATGTTAAATGGCTCGTCCATGGCGATTTTTATTTGGTTGACTTTTATCATCTGGATACACAAATGGGATTTCCCCACATCTAGCTATTGTGGCTCCATACATTCGGATTTCCCATTGAAACTGTCTGCTATCTCTTCACACCCTGTTAGCAAACAGGTAGTATTTTGATGGATGTTACATGATCAGAGAAATCCCGGGTCTTGGCGGCATGCGGAACATAGCTCTCTCTAAATCCTTGTTTCCATTAATTGTTCCTTAATATTCAAAATCTTTTTTAGCTATATGGTAACCTAAGAGAACATTAGTCTCAATACCGTATTTGGTTGGCCGTCATTAGCCCTTTAAGACATTTATATTATTTATGACATTTAATTTGTTTTTTTCCCCTTCTTTTTCCCATCCTTTAGCTTTCTTTTGAAGTCACACTGTTAAACCTCCTTAAAAATATTTATGTGTGTTTAGTTAACAAAAGCTCCTGTAAGTTGAATCCATGCGGGGAAAGGTTCAGGTAAGCTCTCTATATAAGCTTACAGACAATTGTGTAAATCTTCAGCCATTAAAGAGAAAGGAGAAAAAAGCTACCCTCATTACACTGCTGTCATTTACTCTTCATCTCCTGTCCTCTTTAGCGGCATTAAGATGGGATGTAAATTTGCCAGTTAATGCTGTTAGAAAATGGATGGTTCAAGAAGAGCAGGAATTAGAGATCAGTATTAGGGGCAGATAAGCTCCTTTCTCTCCGCCGTGGCGGCTGTTTAACATTCATGGGAAAATCATCATCAAACAGCGTTATCACAGCTCTGTTGATGGCTGAGGAACTTCATCACTATGATAATTTTTTTTATAGCTGTGAGCCAAAAAGCTCCCTTTTATTTCTGCTGTCTAGAGCTGTGATAGAAGCTTGTTTGTATGGGGAGGATACAGCCAACCCTGGGCTCCTTGGCTGGGTTTGATTTCTTCCCCCCCTACCCCCACCCCCAGCCCTGCTCTCTCTTTCTGTATGTTGCCCTAACAGTCCTGCTGATAAATAAATATATATATATACAAAAAAATGGAAGTCCTCCAACAATCCTTCAAAGCATAACAGATATTTTTATGATCAGTAATTCAGAGTTTGACAAGTGATGCCATTCTGTAATGAAACTGTCATCTATTTTATTGTGAGCAAAATGCTAACTTGATAAATGGAACGCAGAGGGGTGAGAGCAGGCCAGAGGCAGGGAAGTAAATGCCTGCCTCTGAATACCTGGAAAGCAAACCATTCAAAACTGTCCGAGTAACCCTCAATAGCCTCTTTCTCATCAAAAGGCTAAGTCGTCCAAAGCCCCTTGCCTGTCATTACGCCTTCCCAGGTCTCAAGTCAAGCAAACTGGAGAGCTGGTCTCCTGTCGTCCCTTTCTGGCTCAATCCTGTTTGTATTTTTAGACTGTGTTTGGGGACAACATCGGTTGTGTTATTCGAAACTTAACCAAATTTGCTTGAAAACACACAATCTTTGCCCGCGATATTTCTCTGACATGTTTAGACATCTTCAAGTCTATGAGAGATAAAAGTCACAGTCGTCGCTTGCAGCGTTGCGAGGCAGAGACGTGAGGCATTCTTCTGAGGCAGATAAGGAAACTATTCAAAGAAACCATTTAAATTTATTAAGGTGTGCGAGCTTCTGCCTCTTTGCAGCTTTGACCTCATTTTTAGGGGCTTAGCTGCTCTGAGTGACTCCGCCCCCTTCTGGAACTCAACTGGAAAGCATGCGCTGAAAGGCAGTTTTGTGGCCTCGACAGAAAGGTGCTATTAACCGGAAAGGTTGGGATTTGAATTCAGGATTGATTTAACGACTTGGATAATTCGCTTTGAACCCCAGCTCCTGCCCTTTCTTTCCCCAGGGGCTGACTTCCAGTCCCGCCGAGATGGGTTTGAATCATGCTTGGAGCTGGAAGATGAGGACTTTTGTCTAGCAGGCTCAGCTCAGACGACCAAACTTGTTTCCCAGAAGACTAGAGTTAGAATCCAGTCAGGATCCTGGAGGGGAAAGGCTAGCGCCTCATCATTCAAGTATAGCTATTGAAACATGAGTTTAAGAGTGAGACTGCAGGATAAAAGGACATTGCTCTTACAAGGATAACCTTGGGCAATGCGGGCTGCTCCCAGAAATCAGCTCGCCCCCTCCTTCCCTGACTAGCTTCGGCCACCTCTGACTTCTCAAGACCAAGAGCCAAAGGATGCTTCCTTATTCTAAAATTCTCTATTCAATGTTTATTAAAAAAAAAAAAATCAAAGGAGTTGTTGGATTTTTATGAGTACACTTCTTCTTGAACTGACCATAGATTCAAGTCTTAACTCTGTGAGCTTCTCTTTGTTGGTGAAAAACAATCACAGCATGCCCTATAAGGGAGCTAATTGGACGTGTTGGATATCTATTCTTCTCACTAGACCCCTGAGCGGCCCCCTGCCCTGTGGGGGTGGGGGCATTGTTATCTATTAATGCCTACTCGGAGATCCACGCATTAACTCCCTCTCTCCATGGGGGCTACCACCTCCAAGAGGAGTTCTCAATCTTTCTTCTCTCAGTTAGTAAAAATCCCACAGTACTTGACACCATTCTTTACTTGTTTATTGCCTGTCACTCCCCACTCTATGAAGGCAGATGTTTGTTTCCTGTTTAAATGTTTTTCCTGCTATACCTCCAGTGCCTAGAACAGAGCCTGCCATGTGGTAGGCGCTCAAGAAATCTTTGAGCAATGAAGGCCTTCTTGTCTGGAACCTGGAAGGGCACGTCATGTGGTAACACAAAGCTCAAGGAGCTAGCCTGGCTGGCAGAGAAAGCCCAAGGGCAGCGGGAACACTCCAGGACACCAGAAGTAGCCAAGAAAGCCGCTTTGCTTCCCAGGTGGTGCAAGAACAATGGGAATTAGCTCAGTTCTGCAGTTGGGCCTAAAGAAGCAGAGTCAGAGAAGATGTTCTCCAGCCTCCTGTAACAGTCCATTTGGGGAGAGGAAACCAGGAGATGGGGCTCAGGGGGACTGGACTTCTTTTTACCAGCAATTTCAGGACAGATCAGCAATCCTCCATATTAGGTAGAAAGACTGTCTTAACTCTAAGTCATGGGCCACAGGGGACTTTCTTGGAGTAGGTGACATAAAGGACCCCAGGAAGGGCAGCAGGGCACAGCCATGGCACCAGGAAACCCAACGCGGATTCCAACCCTTAGAAGGGGTGGGGGCCATCATCGTGTCCAACCTACAGAGGCCTGAGAGCAGAACTCGGGACCCACATAAAGCGGGCCGGCTACATTTAGCAACCGCTGACATCACACATTCTCTAATTTAGTTCATTTTCCACGAACAACTACAAGAATCAGCTCGGAATTCACAAGAACAGAAGACAATGATGATAATTTCCTTCGGCTCTTTTGCCAACCCATCAACAGTTTCCTAGCTTCCCCCGCCCCTTTAAGTCCACCCATCTATCTCATTATCTTGAATTAGTTTTACTTTTTCTTAGAAATAAAAAAAAAATGAATTAACCTTTTAGTAACTAGAACCCATTACAGAGCTCTCTTGTAGTCACGGTATGTAGGCTATGACTCAGTTATTAATTAATGCATTTTTTTTTACCTCATTTTCACTTTGGAACTAAGAACAGTTAATCTCCTAAGAATTTCATTTAAACTGTACTGGACATATCAGTGTGTGTGTGTGTGCGCACACGCTCGTGCACAAACACATGCATTTACATTTGACAGAATTAGTCAATTTTTTATCAGTTTTGGTGCAAACCCAAGTGTATATACATCCTTACATTTTCAGATTTCCTGTGGCTATCAGGACTTCCTCTGGAAAGTGTAAAGATAGCCTTACTACATCTGAGTTTGTCAATTAAAAATAAGAATGAGCCTGACCAGGCGGTGGCTCAGTAAATAGAGCATCGGACTGGAACGCAGAGAACCCAGCTTCAAAACCACGAGGTTGCCGGCTTGAGTGTGGGCTCATCCAGCTGGAGCACAGGTCCACTGGCTTGAGTGTGAGGTCACTGGCTTGAGTAAGGGGTCACTTGCTCTGCTGTAGTCCCCCCAGTCAAGGTACATTTGAGAAAGCAATCAATGAACAACTAAGGAGACTAAGGAGCCGCAATGAAGAATTGATGTTTCTCATCTCTCTCCCTTCCTGTCTGTCTGTCCCCATCTGTCCCCTTCTCTGTCTCTTTCTCTCTGTCTCTGTCACAAAAAGAAAAAAAAAAAGAGAATGATGAGCTAGTTTTCACTGAGAGTGTCTGGTATGGCACGGGTGTTCCGTCTGACTCTACCAGCCCTTTGAATCAAGTTAAAATTCGAATATCCCTTGTAACACAGAAACCACTCTTCAGTCTGGGGAAGGGAAAGAGCTGATGCCGAGAGAAGTAGCTACTGGTAAGGATGGGTGGGCTGGAGCCTGCCTCCCAGAACACAGTTGGCTTGGCCTGTTGCCTCCCCGTTTCTTTACTATACATCTTTTAAGGAATCGCAGGAACTCTTGGTTGGGTCTTTATCATCGGGTCTTGACTTAACCATTTGTTTTGTTAGCAAATCTATGGGCTATAAACAAAATGAGCTGTGCCAGTCCCCTGCTCCGCTCCCCACAACATGCACACAATGACAATACTGCTGAATACTTCACAACGATCTGTTTCCTTAGCAGAAAGCATGGATTGTTTTCAGGTCCGGTATACCCTCTCCCCTCCACTGACCCAACACACAAACCGTGAGCTAGGCGACCGAGTCACCAAGGCAGCCAGAGGCACGGTGCAATGCTAAACCAGCTGCCCCGTTTAGGCTCCGCCCTTGAGTACTGGCACTACGTCAACCAGCCACAGCCTCCAGGGCCACACAGCGACACGTGAACAAGTGCACAGTTTCCACGGCACCACAACGCTGCCAACTCCCACACCTGTCACCTGCTGGAGCCGGGAGGAGGCGCCCATCTGAGCTCAGCCGCTCCCCCTTCCCCCTGCCCCTCGTTCCCTGCAGACCAACCAACCTGGCCATGAGACAACACCAGGCCCTATCTGTCGCCTCTAGCAATTCGACAGGCCAATTCTCCATTTCCTTTGTTATGCTATGAATATTCTGCAGCTTCTCTGGTTTTATTAAGAAGCCTTTCCCTGGGTTTCTCTTTGTTCTTCTCATCTAATCTCTTAATGGAAGTTGCTAATTAAATTCCTATAGCCATTTTTTTTTTACAGTGTTTTGAATAGCAAAGTCTGTCAACTGCAGAAAGTGTATATTCTTATCAACACGCCTGTTGCCTGGAGGAGCCGAGGCCTCGCTGACAGATGGCTGCCGGGGAGGGCCCAGCAGGGTTCACATCTGCAGCACCTGGCAGTGGGAGGGCATGGCGCGAGGCAGGCCTGCAGAGGGTGACCCGGCTGGCTTCAACACACAGAAGCCAGGCTGCTAGAGGGCTTCTGTGAATCTCAAGTACAGCTTGGCAAACTTAAGCCAAGTATTCCAGGCAGGTGCTAGTTTGTAAGCATCCTTTGATGCCATCCCCTCCATCCCATAATATCCCTTTAAAATTCAATGGTATCAAATCTCTGAAGGAAAATTTAAAAGCAGCTGAGTGCCTGACACGTATGCCAACACACCCTTTTATCAGATCCACGCCATCAGATCAAGTTCCATTAAATTTACTTGCTGCTGTCTGGTAGGAGGTTTCAAGGCCTTCATGGACAACACGGAGTAGTCTTTTATGCTAAATTTACACGGAAATTATAGATGCCAATGCTTTCCCTCCGACCAATCTCACTATTACCCCCACACAGGTAGTCCGCTGCACAGTATCTTAGAGTTGGGAGTGGTTAATTGAAGGCTAATCCACCCACACAGAAACCAGTGCCAGATCAGTTCCTGTAAAGAAACAATTGTCTTTGATCAAATGTTGGTACCCGCCTAAAGCAAAAATCCAATGAGTTCCTCAACACAGGCTTTGTCCGTGCATAGCAGTCAATAAGCACTGGGCGTGAGACTTAAAGCAGTTATCTCAACCAGGCTCAAGGGAGCAGGCCAAGCATACAGGTCTACTTCCCCCTCCAAACTGCACAAGTCATCAGCAGGGAAGAGAGACAGAGAGAGAGAGTATTTGTGTGTCTTCATAACAGTGCTGGAATATAAGAGAGACTGGCCAGGGTTTTGGGAAATTTTATGAACGATAGAAAAAGGGATAAAATCAAAGGAGAAATAAATGTAGAGTACAGTAGGACTACCCTCAAAAACAGGGGAAGTGCCTCCCGGACAGGTCAGTGCCAAGAGAGGTCTACATGCAGAGGGAGGAAGGGCCCCTGTGAAAATGGACAGTTAAAAATTCAACTATGTCCTTCCAAAAGAAATGCTTACATTTGTGCCCCAGGATTGGTGAATGAGGATAGATGGACTGATGGATAGATGGGTGAACAAATTGTCTGATAGATGGACGGACAGATGAATGGATGGATCGATGGACAGATGGTTAGATAAAACATGCACAGGTCTGTAAATACGAAGATAAAGGTCTGGAAGGAGACTTGACAAACGGTTTTTGAAATTTACCTTTGAGACAGAGAATGAGAGCACCATTAGGGTGGGGAGGTGTTCAGTTTTTATTATCATGTTTATGTAATGTCTGAAACTCTTCTAAGGCCACATTAATATGTCATTATATGATTATACATACTAAAGCACAAAAAAAATGACAAAAGCAGACATACTGCCCTCCTCAAGAAGCTTATGTGGCGATAAAGACAGGGAGGACTAATATGACTGGCAGTTCAGTGACACTCTGTTCATTGCTCCAGTAGAGCCCTCGCAAAGGGCACACGACCCAGGTTAGGTCAGAGAGGGGTTCCGCGAGGCTGTGAGGTCTGAGCCACACCCTGAAGGGAGGGTAGCACTGGCCAGATGGGTGGAAAGCAGGGGATGAGAAGCAGGGAGCCAGTCAGAGGGACTGGGATGTTAGGTTGGAAGTGGGGCATGTAAAGATGGGCCTGGAGAGGGACCAGCAGGGACCTGATAGGCTGGGAGGGGTTTGTAAGCCACGTCAAGGGGCCTTGCCTCCCGCCTGGGTTCAGTGGGCAGGGAGGCGGCCAGCTTCCCGCTGGAGGAAGTGGTGAATCAGAGCTCCGTCCCTGAGGATGAGAGCTGTGAGGGGAAGAAGCACCTCTGACTATTCCGGCTCTCAGTCTCCCTTCTCCAACTAGATACCAGGAGCTTGGAGACAAGGAGGAACTGCGTGGAAGGCGTGGCCACCAGCTGGATCCTTTCCTTACAGTCTGGCCTGTGGTCCACCCCCGTGACATCTTTACTCTTTCCCATCTGACTAGGTGGCCAGAAAGATGCAGGTGAGCCACAACAGAGCAGGCATCTCTTTCTTCAGCCTGTCTCTCTACCTTCCACAGAGATTAGCCAATGACTAATATGAATCCCTGCCCAGAAAACTTCACCTCCCGAGGCCCATAAGCTTTCTGAAAATTTATAAGTTGACCAGTCATTCCTTAAATGATATGGACGTGAGTCAATGCACAGAGGTGCCATGCTACAGCGAAAAGGGCAAGTGACCACAGGCAGGAGAAGGGCCTCCCTTCCCCTGAAGCAGCAGCACTGCAGCTCTCCTGTATGCCTTACAGCTGCTCCCTCTTGAGTCAAAAACTGGTATCCACATGTGTAGGTTGTGTAGGTCCTGGGTTTGATTCCCAGTCAGGGCACACAGGAGAAGCGCCCATATGCTTCTCTATCCCTCCCTCTCTCACTTTTCTCACTTTCTCTCTTCTCCTCCTGTAGCCATGACTCAATTGGGGTGAGTTGGCACTGGATGCTGAGGATGGCTCCATGGCCTCTGCCTCAGGCGCTAAAAAGAGCTCAGTTGCTGAGCAACCGAGCAATACCCCAGATGAGAAGAGCATTGCCTCTAGTGGGTTTGCAGGGTAGATCCCGGCCAGGGTGCATGCAGGAGTCTGTCTCTGCCTCCCCTCCTCTCCCTGAATTAAAAAAAAAAAAAAAAAAGATAAAACAAAGAAACAAAAAAACAACTGTTATCCAAAGAGTTGTAGCATTCTGAGCTTGGCACAGCCCTGTGTAGCCTACAGATATCCTGCACCCATTGCCCCCTCAAGGGAAGCTGTGGGGCAGCCATCCTGGCTCTGTATTTGTTTCCTGGGCTGCTATAGCCACTTCCCACACTTTCTTAACTTAAATGATGGAAAGATATTCTGTCATAGTTGGGAGGCCAAAAGTCCTAAGTCAAGGTGTCTATTTAGTACTTTCTCGCTCGAATCTCAGCTTGTCCCGATTCTAGAGTGCAATTTTTCCTTGAGTCTTCCAGCTTCTGGTGGCCTCAGATGGTCCTTGGCTGGTGGCAGCATCACTCCAATCTCTGTCTTCATCTTACCTTCTTCTTGGGTGTTTCTGCCTTCTGCTTTTCTGTCTCTTATAAGAACAATGTCACTGGATATGGTCCACCTAGATAATCCAGGATTATTTCATCTCAAGCTGTGCAAAGGTCACAGTCACAGGTTTGAGGAATTTGGATGTGGACATATCTCTTGGGGGGACATAATTCAATCTACTACAGACACTTATTCAGCTTCCTTGGTATTCTCAAGGCCTTTTTCTCAACTTTCTCCATCGGGTTTGAGGTTGGGGTTAGTCTTAGACCTCACACTTGGCTTGCCATCTTTCTAGGATGTTGTTTTAGGTAGAAGGGGAACAGTGGAGATAACAAAATTACATTTTGGAGATGAGATTCAATATTTTCATTATTTAGATGGAAAAACTGGCCAGAAAAATTCAGTTGCTTGTCCAAGGTCACAGTTAGTGGCAATGCTGGGATGGACATCTTGGGGTTTTTCCCACAAGCCCATGCTCTGGGGTATAAGGGTCTAGATGTTTGACCTTGGTTACAGCTTGGGTATTATTAGGTATTAGATGGCAGTTACTATGAAAAGGAAATATTAAAAGTAGATATAATTCATCTTGCAACTCCTTATCTAATAGCAGGACCTTAAAAATCTACTCCTATTAGGCAGGACATAACTAGATTTCCTTCCTTCCTCTTTCCCTCCTTCCCTCCTTCCTTCCTTCTTTCCTTCCAGGGTTACTCAAACTGCTAAGCACTTTCTTGCTGATGTCTCATCTTGTCCCAATAAAGTAAATTAATCTCCTTGTTTCAGTTTAGTTTGGGTAAACTAAACTGCTTTGTTTCAATTAGGAAAAAACACACAACTGCTCTGGCCAGGTAGCTCAGTTAGTTAAGAGCATCATTCCAAAGGCAGAGGTTGCAGTTGGATCTCCAGTCAGGGCACACACAGGTTGATGCTCCTCTCTCTTCTCCCCCCTGCACCTTCCTCTCTCTCTGAAATCAATAAATAAGAATTTGAAAAAGAAAAATGCTATACAAACAAAACATTTTAGTTCAATTAGTTCACTTGAAGAAGTGTTATCGGGGCCTTTAGTTCAGTCTGGTAAACCAAGGAGTACAGTAGCACACTTCAAAGGCTGGGCACTATTTTTCTTGGGACCTGAATTAGGAACAAATGGGAGGGGTTTGGGGGGGCCCTTTGGACTCACTTACAAGGTTTGGCTTGATAGGAGCACTGGGTGCCTGTGAATATCTGTTATGTAATACACACCCCAAGCAGTTGTAAAGTCATTCAGACAATGGTCAAACTTGGGACGGTCCCAGCTCATGAATATTGCAGATAGCCCATTTTCTTCACCTTCAGTTGAATCTGATACTTTTGAATAGGCTGTGAGGTGTTCGGTACTTTATCTGAGCCAGTGCCGCTGAGCTGAAAAGGGACTTGAATGGATGAGGGAGTCATTCAAAAAATGCTTTTATTTGGTTTCAGAAACACTTTCTTTGTTTTGATGTGCTCAGAACATCATCTATTTGAAGTCTGGCTCCACCAGAGTTTTTATCTCCAAAGAAAGAAAAATATGGTAATTTTAAATAAGCAAGCCACCACAACAAAATGTATTTGAAAGAAACAAACAAACTGTTTCCAGGAGATGTGTGCATTCTGAACGTGGGTCATGCCTGTATAAAAGTCGCAACGAGAGAATCTCGGCTATAGTCCGCCTTTCTCTTTGTTCTTTATGAAAATATTCACATGTATCCAACTGAATTAACATATATTATCACAAACGTGTCCTTCTCAAATTTCCTGAGCTCGCCTTATCACTCCCCATTCTTTTTCTTGCTCATGACTGTCTTTCTGAAAACAAAACAACATTATTCACACCAATAAGTGTAACAGGCACAATGGGGAAAAGCAATGGGAGCAACTCCTTTGTACTTATCGGGGGTGACCTCTCGCTCCTGGCTTCCCCTTTCTTCGCCTCTCTGGAGTCGCCTCTCTGAGAAGGAACTGTGGAACTCTATGTTCCATTAGTGTACCCCACTCTCATGTGTCCTCTGTCGTCCTTTGTGCTCCAGGAGAAATCAGCCTCCAGGCAAAATCTAACTCCTGCCTTTATTCGGAGACTGAAAACAGTATATCTTGTTTAAAGAGAAATGCTCAATTCTTCTCGCTATCTTAATTCATATGTGGTTTAAACCCGAGGGGAATAAAAGCCTCAGGCGATGGTCTCCTGATACTTCAGTAAAAACTAAACTATTTACTTAAAGCTCCATTGGAAGCCGGAGCCCCTTCGGAGAATTTTGGGCAGACCCGAAGTCATGTGTAAGATCGGAGATAATTATATTTGCATACATTCCCACACCTGGGAGCGAGTGTATGTAATAAACACCCTGATAGAGACCAAGGGACAATATAAATTGGGGGGGGGGGTTATATTTCACCCGCTGTGAATTCTAATCGGGCCAGGAAAACAGAGTCTCCTGGAAAGACTCCTGGTATGTCCGAATCTAGTACTCAGAACCAACAACAAAGATGTTTTAGAATGTTCTACAGTCAGTGAGATATTAAGAGTATTATTTTTAGAGTCATTATTTAAAGCAACTTGCCATTTAAAATATCTACTGATTTAAATGGAATGACTTGAGGAATGACACAGAAACAGGTGACAGTGTTCTGACTTAAGATAGATTTCTTTGGGTTTCTTAGTGGCCAGAGGCGAATTAAGGTCCGTTGAGGACCAGGCCCAGAAGAAAATATTGGGCTCCTTAAAAAAGAGAGAGAGAGAGAGAGAGAGAGGGAAAATAAAAATACAGGTTAACCATACTTGTAAATAAATAAAAAGTATTATGTACTATTCCTGTTAAAATTGCACATATGAAACCAAACTTGGTGTCATTAGAAAAAAAGTGTCAAGTTGGGGTTTGGCGGGGCCCTTCAGAAGTCGGGGCCCAGGGTGCACGCTCACTGTGCCCACCATTAAATCCGCCTCTATTAGTGGCAAATACCACTTACAGAGGTGACCAAATACTTAAGGATTATAATAATGACATGAAATAGCTTGACCTTTGCCATTTTTGCAGTATACAATTTTTGTATAAAGCAACTTATTCATCTTCGCCTACTATATATATTTCTTATAAACTTTTCAAGAAGTTCGTTTTTTAAATTTTTTTTTTATTTTATTCATTTTAGAGAGGAGACACGAGAGAGAGAGAGAGAGAGAGAGAGAGAGAGAGAGAGAGAGAAAGGGAGGAGGAGCTGGAAGCATCAACTCCCATATGTGCCTTGACCAGACCAGTGCAGGGTTTTGAACTGGTGACCTCAGTGTTCCCAGGTCGACGCTTTATCCACTGCGCCATCACAGTCAGGCCAAGAAGTTCATTTTTTAAATCAATATACTACCAAGCCCCAGTGGCTGTACTGTGCAAAAATACATTTAAACCATGGCTCTCATAGACACACTAGTGACCAAATTTCCATTTTAACAATGACTATCAGAATGCTGCTTTTTGTTCAGAGTGGCCAGACCAGACATGAACTTTGATATGCACTGGATTTTTATTTTGGCTTTGGTTTTAACAAACCCTACCTACCTCTTTCTCCGGCATCTTAGCAATATGTGAGGATCACTTCTCCTTACATAGTTATTCCTCTGCAAGAGAAACTCAAGATTTCCTCTGTCATTTTTTGGCTAGGCTATCCTGGTTTCTGTTCCTGTCTTCGCCAGAAGTTGGCTTACAATTCATCTATGATGAGCAGAAGGTCTACTCAAAACTCCGTAAAGAGAGGGCAGGTAAATTATCTCTAATTCTGCTCAGTCACCACGGATCAACATTTATTACTCTTGCTCAAAATTACAAAGTTGGTTCACGCCTGGATGCTTGTTAAGCCTGAAGGGACTCTAAACCCTACCGGCATTGACAAGCAGAATGTCTGTAAAATTACTCTGAAAACATTAAATCTTCATGGCTTGGAGATTACGACTCTCCCCCTTAGCAAAGGCATTTTCTAGCACAGGGTGTTAAAAGTGACTTGCGTCTGTTAAAGCATCAGTGTTCCTGCATTTTTCCACCGAAGCTGTTAAGGAGACAGACAGACATGGAGATGTATTTTTGGTGCTAGAACCCTGTAGAAACTTTGCCTATATCAGGGGCAAACATGGAATCTTAAAAAAAAACACACACAAGAAAAAAACAAACAAACAAAAAACACATGAGGGAGAAAGCCTTCTTCTGAAATAAGGCTTTGGGAAAAACAAGAAGAAGAAAAAAAAAAGCGACCTATCCTGATTCAGCTGACAAAGAGACTACAGTACTCGGCATTATCTTGAGAAAGACAAAAACCCCAAAGCACGGCCCACAGCCTTGCCAGTCAAGTAGACAGACATTAAAGTACATTAGCACTATCATTTGTATGTCTATAAATATCAATAAAGTATGTGATTTGGCTTTGCTTTCACACAAAGCGGGAAGACTATCCTTTTCAGGAAATTTCACAGAGACATTCTCCAACAAAAGTTCGGTAACTTAATCTTTGGAAAGCTCAATAATGCTAAATTCAAAATTGCAGGTTTTAAACTAATGTACCTGATAAGTGTTGATGGCAGAACTAAAACGACCCATTATTAGGTAACCCGATCTCCCCGATCCCGGTTATCTGTAACAGAGAAGAGTCTCCCTAAAACAGAACTAATGTGTTCACATCAACATTCATCTCTGAAGTCAGAAAGAGGCATTCTTCGTGGGCTTTATCTGTTTCCAAATGTCTGCCTCCCACCCCACCCCCGCACCCCCCCAAGTGATTTCTCACTGCTGAGGCAGCTATGCAGATGACTTCAATGTCTCTGTCCGATAGGTGCTATTTCTTAGGGACCCAGCGGCATGGAGTCCTGTGCTGCGGACACTGTCGCAGCTGTCTGACTTTTATGTGTAACAGGACTTAGAGACCCCGAGCCAAGCAGGGACTGTGCTTGTGTGCATCTGGATCATGAAGGACCTCCAGGCTTGCACTGGTCTGTGTGTGTGTGTGTGTGGGGGGGGGGGTGACAGTGAGGGTGGGGGTGGGCTGGGGAGTGAGCCTTCGGTTAGAACTTTTTCCTTCTCTTCCAGCTTTTGCTCCAGTGCATGCTTCCTCCTGCAAGGTGGCATGACGCTAATATGGGGTATTTGTAGAGCCTCTCTCATTCAAGCTCATTGGCGCAGGCCCACTTATCACGGCTAGTGGTTTGAAACCTCTGTCCTTCTTTTCTCCTTCTGAGGAGCAGACCTTTTTTCCAGAGCTGAAATAAACACAGTCTACAACCCACCCGTTTCTTCTGTACCAAACACATTAGGAGGTAACGTGCAAAAGGTAGCACCTACACAAGGTGACGCATTTTCCCCACCTCCCTCCTGCGGCGACATGAATGGCAACTCTGGGAAATACATTTTTACTTTGCACGGTTTCATATGCCCCTGATTGGAACTTAAAATAATTTCCCCGTTTAAGTAGTGTTCTTTAAACCTGAAGGAAGGTCATCTCAGTGACAACGAGCAGGTGACATGTTGGCAGGGGTCATCTCAGTGACAACGAGCAGGTGACATGTTGGCAGGGGGATAACTCAGAATGGGGTGACCACGTCTTCCCTTCGGCAATCTTGACTGGTTCTTGCCAGAAAACACACATGTTCATGAGTGGTGGACTGACATACATGGATTTGTATGTTGGATCTTACAAGTCCAACAGAATTAAGTTAATAAGTACGATCCTTGGCGAATACACTCAAGGCAAGTGTTTAATGTCCCTGCAGGGGATGACAGTGACCTGCTGAGCAGAGCATGAGTTTTATTTCACCAGCCTCTCAGCCCAGGACAGTTCCCAAGAAACATCGCAGGAGGGAGGGAAAGAGTGAAATGAAGACTCTCTCTCAAAAACAGGAGCTATAATAATTCTTTTTTCATGAGCCTTTTATGGTCATGCCATTTCTTGAATTCTGAAATTGTGTCTATGAAACAGAAATTTCTTTTAATAATAACCATACAAAGGAGGGACTTTGTTTTTTTATTAAGAATTTAGCTAGCTCCGGTGTGAAAACAAAGTAAACCACAATTTCCTATTTACTCAGAATGACTGAAGATTATCTAACTATCCCATATTAAGAGTTCTCATGTATCTCAACTATGGATTGCCGATTTTTTAAAGAGCTTCAGGTAAATGACAGCAAATTCTAAAACTATCCAGAATGAAATTCCCCTAGCTTCAGGATTTTACAGTACCGCCAATGTAAGGCTGAGCCTATACATAACACCCCATGATCCTGTAGTTGTGGGAAATGTATGAGATTGAGAAGAAACATGTTGAATTTATTAGGACAAACCAGGGAAGGATGGCCTTGCAAACAAACCTGAAACTTTAGCTTATTATTGTCACCTGTTATTTCCAATAAAATTGGAGCATAGAATCAAACTGAATAAGTGTTGGGGACATGACAGAATGGAGCAGACCAGTAGGTGACAGAGGTTGTACCTAGAGCAGAGGTCCTCAAACAAGCATGGACATCAGGTTAACAGGTCTTGTTGAAACATAGTGTGGGCTCTACCCTTGGGGGCCCTAACTTAGTTAGTTTTAAATGAGGCCCAAGAATCTGCGTTTTTAATAAGTTCCCAGAGGATGCTGATGCCACCCATCTGGGGACCACATTTTGAGATTCACCACTCTAGAGTCAAGTGAAGGTTTACTTATTTGTTTGTTTCTTTGTTTATTACTCAGATAACCTGATCCAGTTCATGTAAACTCAAATAGTTCTGCCCATAAAAACCCTTTTTATGCCCTCAGAAATATAGATTGGCCAGGCTGATTAACAGATTTTTATTTCATTTTCTACCACCTTGAATAGTGAGTCATTAAAATTTCACCCTATAACCACAAAGAGCATTTGAGCATGCTAATATATCCAAGCAGTGTTTAAACCATACGGAGTCATATATAGCTGCATCCTTCCCAGCGCTGTAACTCAGGGCAAGTCGTCTAGAAGCTCTAAACCACAGAAAGACAATCACTGCATGATTCCACATATATGCAGTACCTGAAATAGTCAAACTCACAGAAGAGACTAGAATGGTGGTTGCCAGGGGCTGGGGGAGGGAGAAGTAGGGGGTTGTCACTCAACGGGTCTAAGTTTCAGTCATGCAAGATGAGTCAGTTTCGAAGATCTTCCATACAGCATGGCAGATATACGTACAGTTGACAATATGGCATCGTGCACTTTAAAATGTTAGGAGGATTCAAAAACACTGGTACATAAAGACACATGCAGCCCCATGTTCATTGTAGCATTGTTCACAGTGGCCAAGACATGGAAACAACCAAAAAGCCCTTCGATAGATGACTGGATAAAGACGATGTGGGACATATATACTATGGAATACTACTCAGCCATAAGAAATGATGACATCGGATCATTTACAACATGGATGGACCTTGATAACATTATACTGAGTGAAATAAGTAAATCAGAAAAAACGAAGAACTATATGATTCCATACATAGGTGGGACATAAAAATGAGACTCAGAGACATGGACAAGAATGTGGTGGTTACCGGGGGGAGGATAAAGGGAGAGAGGGTGGAGGAGGGGAGGGGCACAGGGAAAACCAGATAGAAGGTGATGGAAGACAATTTGACTTTGGGTGATGGGTATGCAACATAATCAAATGTCAAAATAACCTGGAGATGTTTTCTCTGAACATATGTACCCTGATTTATCAATGTCACCCCATCAAAATTAATTTAAAATAAATAAATAAATAAAATGTTAGGATGATTAACATTTTTCTCAATGTTAAGTGTTCTTACCTAAACACACACACACACACAAGAACCCAAGGAAATTTTGGAGGTAAGGTATGTTCCGTTCCTTGATTGTGATGACAGATGATTTCACGGGCAAATGCCTATGTCCAAACGCAACAAAATGCACACATTAAATATCTTCACTTTTGTATGTTAATTATTCCAGAATAAAGCTTTTAGAAAAGTTTATTGCCCATTGTGCTACAGAGTAACAAAGTGGTGGGGATAGGGCAGTGGTGGCTCCAGCAAAGGAGGTGATTTTGGAGCTGAGACCTTAAGGGCCACTTCAGCACCCCCCCCAGCCGTGTGACCGCTGCATCTCCCCTTCCTTGTACTGAAAGTGGTGTGTCGCCATTGCTACTTCCCTTTCATCACTTGTCTGCACCTACTTCGTCAGTATGAGGAAGAAACAGCCCCAGCAGAAGAGACGTTTGCAATTCTCCACTTTTGCACACGTCACACCATTTGGGAAAACTCACAGAAGTCCCACCAATGTGAATTCTACAACGCACCTCTTATACCTTGACAAGACACTCAGGAAGTGTGCAAACGTTTATCAGAGCCCAAGTCAAATGCCTTCCAATCTTCGAAACACTACTGAAAAACAGCCCACAGTTGCTCGGAATTATTTTGGCCTTTCAAAGTCTATACAAAATAATACACAAGGAGACAAAGCTATTTTACCAGGCAGACACATAATCCAAATTACCGGTTCTTAACAAGCATGGTAATACACCAGTCAAAAGCAATAAATTTAAACTTAATGAAATCTCAATTTGCCTACAGTGCATTTCACGTTGACATTTTCTATATTGCCACGGTGCTTTGATAAAGTTTTTTAAAATGCAAAGAAAGTGTCCGTGAGGCTAAAGACCAGACTTGATGCCATTGTGGCCCAGGCAACATTACAGTACTTAAGTTTCATCGCTCCATGCCCCATGGCAGACAGAGCCCCCGCGCTAACACTGGTTTGCTTTCCATTATCGTCAGATGATTATGCATTTTACTGCATTTAACTGATAATACAACTACCAGCTCACCTTAAAAGAATTAGCTCGGAGGTTTCATTGCTTTCCAAATGGAATTCATTTGACAAACAAATGACAATTAGCCTAGCCTCCCTGGTTCTGAGGCAGGATGCTTTTTGATTGAACCTAGACCAATTTACAATTTTTAAATGAGTTGAGACATTTACATTTAAAATGTCTAGAGGAAATTAGCCCCAGGACATCCAACAGCCGAAATGCTTTTTGAAGTTGATTATTATTTGATCTAGTCCCCTCTACCTGGACATTTTGTTCCGACTTCAAAGTTTGGGGATGTAAATGCCACCTCACCTCAAAGGACAGGGAAAAACTTAAAAGCGGTTTTGCTCATTACGTTATGCAAAGGAGTCCATATTTTAATATTCGTTTAATATGGTTAGTTAGCTTTAATGACACCAGTGTGTCAGTGTCATAGTTTCGGAATCTGAAAGTGCTGATTGAAGTTTCTGGCTCCTGCTTGCCTTTTTCTGCACAGAAAGGAAGGGCGCCCTTTGAAGGACAGACCAGCTCCCAGGTGCATCCCCTCTCAGGAGGAAGGACAGAATGAACATGGTAACTTACAGATGAAGGGTGCACCCGCCTGGTTAAAGAAAACAAGACTCATGATGTCAGGAACCGCAGAGACACTCGAGTGTCACCCAACTCGCTTCGCCAACTCTGTAAGGGCAGGAGGCTCATACAGCCATGGCTGCTGGAGGAAAGTGCCAGAAATTCCATTATAAATACGTAGTGCTGGTTCCCCCGCCATGGAGACTGGCACTGCCCTGAAGTTATGCCCACTAATTTCTAGCTGAGAACATGTTTTATTTATTTATTGTTATGATGGCCACGTTATTGTCAGAATGAGAAAGTGGCCGCCCCTTGCCCATCCCACGTTGTTCCACAGCAAAAATACTGTACAATAAGGGGAGAGGCCACCAACGTGTGTTATAGTATCGACATCCTGCTCTGGATGTTACTACTAAAGGTCTGAACATCAGTATTACCCACAACACATTCAGGGGAACACTTGAGAAGAAAGGGCACAGGACACGGGGCCCTTTCTTCGAGAGTGAGGTTATCATGGCTTTCCTGTGTTAACCTTGGGGGTTCCCCGAACATTGGGCACTCCTGACTTCCTCTCTTATCATAGGACACATGCCACGTGTTTACAGCACAACTCTGAGTTCAAAAGCTCCCCAGTGACAACACTGCACACTCCCCGCACAGAATGAATGGCTTTGAAGACTGTTTTCTGTGAAAGCATCAGATGCCGAACTTAGTGATGCAGGCTCTGGAGCATCCGGAAAGAGCGCGTGAGCCCCGGGCACAGACCACAGATGTTAGAGAATGGCGGAGAAGGGCGAAAACCTGGTCCCCTACCTCTGGGCCTTGATCTTCCCACCGCCTATTGTCAAAAAACAGTGATGGCTAGGGTGGCTTCAGTTTGTTGCCGAACGTGGAACGAACGTGGAACGTCCTTCGGGTCCCTTCACTTCTAAACTCTGATTTCATGTCCCCTCCCCTCCCTCCTCCCATTCTCATTTCCCTTAATGAAAATAGAATTGGAGTGTCCTTGGAGTAAACTCTGTTTTGATCCTGAATTTAACACACCAACAACAAATTTTCTCCCACGCACAGGGATGTCCAGACTATCTAGGGACGTTTCCTGAAAGTCCTACTTTCATGGGTTTTTCATTTTCGATTTTTTCCTGCACACCCAGGGACGTTTATTCCTGTACTAACGGCCTGGCAACAACCCTGGACCACAGACGGCATCCTCAGACCGCGGCTCTGAGGGCACCAGATTGCCCCAAGCCTGGGCAGGACAATTGGAAACCTGGAGTTTTGTTACATCGTGCGCCCTCTGCTGGTCGGACAGCCCGCTGCTCCTCACACGGCAGCCTGGCAGCCACAGGAAGGTTTTGTCTTAGGGTACGGATGGGGGTTGCATTCAGCCACAGTGAAGCATTTTGGTGTTTTAATAAATAACACAGTCTTCTCTGCCACAGCGTCTTAGAAGTTCACTGTTCTCTATCTAGTTGTGCCATTACACCAGTTTACTCTGCCTCTTCAGTTTTTAAGCGCAGCTACCTTTAAAAAATAAAGGAGAGGAAAGTCATGACGAATTCTAACACCTCTTTCTGACACTTAAGTGCTATTCAAGCCTCCGCCCTGGAACCAATGATCTGGAAAGAAGGGAAAATATAATACCAATTCTCATAATATTCTCACAGCATTGAGAAGTGGAATTACCACAGGGGCCAAGGCCATGGGACAGACTCTTTCACTGCTGGTGGGAACGTAAACTGGTAGAGCCACTATGCAAAACAGTATGGAGAGTCCCAAAAAAATTAACAATAAATCTACCATATGACCCAGCAACTCCTCTTCTGGGTATCTACCTGAAAAATAATTGAAAAGCATTTATTCACAAAGATATTTGCACCCCAATGTTCATTGCAGCATTACCCACAGAGGCCAAGACATGGAAATAATGGAAGTGTCCTTAGCTAGAGGATTGGATAAAGAAGACGTGTCCATATCTACAATGGAATACTACTCAGCCATAAGAAAAGATGAAATGCTGCCATTGATGGCAACACAGATGGATCTTGAGAATATCATGCAAAGCAAAATAAGTCAGAAAAAGTTAAGAACTGTATGATTTCACACATATGCGGGATACAAAATTGAAAGTAACAAATGAACAAACAAGACAGACAAGCAAACAGTAACTCGCAGACACAGACAGCAGTATTGTGGTTAGCTGATAGGAAGAGGGGCGGAGTGAGTATAGCATAAAGAGGGTCAAACCTATGGTGACAGAAGATGATCTGACTTTGGGTGGTGGGCACACAATACAATATGCAGATGATGTGTCATAGAATTGTACGCTTATCATCTATATAATTGTATTAAGCAATGTCACCCCAATAAATTTAATTTAAAAAAAGACCCCGGGACACACTGTAAATTCTCCTCTGATGCTTATTTAACTGGGTGACATTGAGCAGGTTGTAACCTCTCCATTTCCTCCTCTTTAATATGAAGTTACACTCTGCCTCTGATGGTTATTATAAAGAGTTAACACATATAAATAACACAGACTAGTCCTTGGCACACAGAGAGCACTACGTCGATGTTGGCTAGGATCACGAACATGGCACGCACAGAGCTCGGAGTTATATGCCCACAGAACAGACAGGGGTGGAGGTTTGCCAGATCTCTCTTATAAGGATTTTTTTATATTTACTTGAAGGGGATGAGTGTTATAACCTCTAAATTGAAAATAGACACATCTTTAAGGACAGGAATAGAATGTTGAGGGGAACCTTACTCAGAGAAGCGGCTTTTCTTTGCCTTCTCTGCCAGCAAAATATTGAAGTATGCAATGACAAGACGCTTTATATTAATTCTTGAGCTAAGGGATAGCTTCCCAGGAACTATTGATCTCTTCTTCGCAGGACGTTGTAAAGGAAGGCTAACAGTTGAATTGCTTTTTATGTCTTAAGTACACGTTAAGGGATGGACTATCTGTCCATTTACTTATTCTACTAATTTACCGGGTGCCTACTGTGTGTCTACCAGCCCCAGGCTAAGCAGAGAGGATACGGACAATGAAGCAGACCTACAATATGAAATTTACAGGCTGGTGGGAAATATAGACGGTAAACAAGTAATTAAACGCGAAGAATAGTCTCAAAGGAGGAGCGGGAGCCACGGAATAAGAAACCTCATCTGGAAGTCCCACTTTCTAATTCTACAAGAGATTCCTTCGCATGGAGAGATCTCTATGTGGGGAAATGTCATAATGCTCTTAAAAAGTGATCGAAGATTTATAAAAGTCCTCGTAAGCCAGGGGAGGGAAAGGGTATTTACCGTACTGTGTATTTAGGAAAACCAACAGGATTTGCAGCACCAATTCAGGGATACAGCAGAGCAAAACATTGCATCTTTGTGCTCAAGCTTTCATCCATATGAAGTAGAATTGCATTTTCAGTGCTTGATAGAACTGCGTGCCACTGTGGTATGGAATATTCTTGAAGGGTTCTCAGAATTGGAGTGGGCTGCTAGGCTCATACAGGTGCTAACTCGAACACTCTGAAGGATGCTGAAGAGTGACTGGGAATATTGCAGGTCTGCCAGGAGGTATTTTTTTCTCTGCTAAGAGGCAGAGCGTCAGCAGGTATATGATACAAATATATGCAATGTCTACTGTAGAAAGTGAATCCCTCTTACCAAATTTTCCAAATAACTGAAGTGATGCAAGGGAGATCATTGCCCATGGGTCATCAGGCCAGTGTAAATCATAGCTGCATGATGCATATCAAGGTGAGTTATTAATGGAATCTACTGTCTGTTGGATTGTGTTTTTCTTGATTTAATGAATTTCCATGGGAGGAAACAACTTGCGGTTGACAATCTTGTGTCACAGAACAAGCCCATGGTGACAGTCCATTTTCATTGGTGTGTGCAACCCCCATTTTTAGTAACCCACCTCCCGCTCTTGCTGATGTTTCTTGCTCCTTTAATCTCCTTCCTCGATAACTCACCATTTTCAGGTCAAAGCTATAAACATACAGCCCAGTAGAGATGACATACCCATGAGAATATTATTCTCAAGCAACTAAATCACTGGATTAAATGATCCAAATGATTCCTCAACATTCTGCAGATAGATAGATAGATAGATAGATAGATAGATAGATAGATAATCTGAAACAGCTGAATGTAAAAATGAATGTTTGGCCTGATAATTGATGTGCAGAGACCAAAGGGAGAAAGTTGATTCAAATTCAAAGAAATTATATTTCAGAGACTAAGTCTTACAAAAAAACATTTCTTTGCAGGAACAGAAAACCTTATAATTAGGAAAAACTGTTACCCTGCTAACGATGACTGAGAACCTAGAATATATGGGTTGACAGCTTTGTCATTTAATGAGGAAAAGAACTGTAAGTTCTTGTTACATTAGTACAGCACCCATGTTGATAAATGTTTTGTTAAAGTTTCCCAGAAGAGCTTCTGGTTAGAACCAAAAGAAGATATTTTTTATATAGAAATTATTATCTATATCAGGGGTCCCCAAATTACAGCCCACGGGCCGCATGCAGTCCCCTGAGGCCATTTATCCGGCCCCCACTGCACTTCCAGAAGGGGCACCTCTTTCATTGGTGGCCAGTGAGAGGAGCACAGGATGCATCTGCACCCATAGTTCCCATGGAAATACTGGTCAGTTTGTTGACTTAAATTTACTTGTTCTTTATTTTAAATATTGTATTTGTTCCCGTTTTGTTTTTTTACTTTAAAATAAGATATGTGCAGTGTGCATAGGGATTTGTTCATAGTTTTTTTTTTATAGTCCGGCCCTCCAACAGTCTGAGGGACAGTGAACTCGCCCCCTGTGTAAAAAGTTTGGGGACCCCTGCTCTATACCTACATATTATATATACAGACATGTACAAATACCTAGATATAAATGCAGGAACACATGCACACATTTATCCAATAGAAGGCAAACTTCTCATGTACCAAAGGAACCCACAGAAAATAGTGTGAACATGGTAAACTAAGCAAACTCCACTTAACCAAGAAACGAGCTGCCTTTTCTCACTTTGAAAAGCGGCAATCTGAAAGTTATGAGAGTCTAAAATCTCACAACTCAAGTGTGCTAATCACTCGGGTAACTGGACATCTGCATAAAATATGAAGCCTCCTTTGAGGTGTATTAATGTCATTGATTGCACTGAGAGCTCTCCAGTGGCTCACGTCAGTGAGGTAGTTGGCTGATGGGTGCCCTTCCCTGGATAGTCAGTTTCTTCCTCCACATGCATAAATTACACTTGGCGATGTTGTAACAGAGATTAGTAGAGCTACGGTTTGGTCAAGCTAATTCTTAAGCATAGATAAAGAGCCATTCCATTCACTTGGGAAAGATCCACAATGAAAGTAACCATTCATGGGCCTGGTGCAGACATCAGCCATCTCCTTCTCAGTGTGGCCGCAGGTCCCCACTCTTAAGGTGGAGTGTAAGTGAGACCCGGGATCTCTCATTCGACAAATGCTTTTTCATGTGAAATACATGAACTCCTTTTCCCCCTAGACTAAGTTGTTTCAGATCATTGTCTCTTCCGTAGTACAGGAAGGGAAGCTAATCTATAAAACAATGAGACTTCACTCTGGATGCCAAAATCTGCAATTATATTGTACAGAGGGGCTTCATGAATAATTCCTGGGCTACGACCTGACATTAATCTGGATAGGTAATACAGAGCTGGGGCATTGCCAGTCTCGAGCTGACTGATTTCTTTATAACAGGGCACTTTCAGTATGAGGATACAGCCTCTTCTCTAAGTTATGCCCTCTCTCTAACCTGAGTGCTAAGCTATCGTCTTTGCGTTTTGTGTTTCCTCCCGAGTGGCATGTTTAGGTATTGGCAACAGGGTGCCATCTTAGAAAGAAGGCACTTCCATCAGGTGAGATGGCTTCAAGATTTTAGTTATTGCTCACATACTGGTTATTTTTAAGTGATCTTGATGTTAAAAATAAATCACGCAACGGATCATAACTACACATTTGTCAAGGTTCCTGGCCAGGGCGTAAATCAAGACCAGCTCGCTCTCAGAACTGGTCACTTATGAAAAAGCAGGTCCTGGAAAAATAATTTCAGAAATTCTTTCCCGGGAGTTCTTGATAGGATGATTTTGATACCTCCTCTTGTAGAAACCCAGAATTGTGATAAGTAAATGGTCTTTTCTTAGTTAAAATATTCTATTGATTCACATACATATTTACAGGGTATATATATTATGTTCAGCATTGTACAGATATTGTGAGCAATTCTTAAAGGTGAAAACAAAACAAAACAAAACAAAAAAACAACCAACCAATGACAATAATGTTCTCTGTCCTAGGGATTTTCCTATTAAATTAGAGAAATACGAGTGGAAACAAACAGTAGTATTCAGAGGAAAAAGGAGTGGGACAGAATGCAGAGAGGAGGCGTCTTGCAGAAAGCTGAGTTTGGACTGAGCTTGGAGGGATGATGACATGGGATTGGGTTGGTGAAGGGGACTGGGGAAATGCCTTTCCACGATAATAATAACCAAACACAAGTGTGTCCATGACGCCGCTTTTCCTGTGGAACATCTAAAAATTTAACAACAGGTATTGGCACAAGCATTGACTCATCAGAGTGAGCGCCACCTCCCAGTCACACCCAGTACAACCATAACAGTGGATATCAGCCTGGCTTGGCTTGAGACTCTGGGAAATGTTCTGGTTCTCTGTTCGTTCACTCGCTGTCTGTAGAGGCACCTGCCACACCTGCATTAGCGCCTGAGCCCGACTCTTTCTCGGTATTTGTTCAGTGGCTGAATGTTTACCTAACTGTGCATAAAATATCTCAGGTGAGCCAGACTGGAGCAGGAAACTTATTTTAGGGAGTTGAGGATGAAATTAGATAGATAGGATGGACAAGATGACGGAGGTCTTTAATTATCATGATCGGAAATGTGGACAATCTTCTGTGAAGATTGGAGAACCCCTGGTATAGACAAACAGGGATACAGCGACATCGTTCTCAACCTCAGCATTTCCAAAGTCACTGTTGCTTCCCGTCACATTTCCTGAGTTTTTACTCAGTGCCAGGCATTAAACATATTCGTGTTTCCCACGCACTACCTCGCTCAGCTCTCCTGACGACTCTATGAAGTGGATCCGGTTATGATCTCCTTTTTACAAATGGGCACACTAAAGCTTAGCTCTCCAATAACCTGGTCAAGGCCACATCATTACTACCCACTGCACTGTACGCCTGTACACACGCCACACACACGGACCGGTCGACATGGTTTTCCCAACAAAATTAAGAAACTTTAATAAGGAAAAACTACCTGTAATTTCACATGCTACCACTCTTATTATGTCTTCTTACTTTTGGGAGGGTCACGGTCCCCATTTTACATAGTTGTAACTACAGCTATTATGTGATTTCATGATATGCTTTTTCCCACTTAGAGTTATCAAGTAAAACTTTTCTCTGTTGTTGCATAATATTTATAAACATCACGTGCAATGGTGGTTTTGAAAATAACCTAGAATTTCAAGTGAGATTGCTTTAGCCTATATGTGAACTCAGGATCAATCAATGTTAGTGTATTGTCTCATTTATTCTAACCTTTTCTAGATTCTTTATTCGAGTTTCCTGTATATTGCAATAAAGATTTCTTTATGTAAATCACTCATGCCTTTTATAATGCATTTCTTCAGTTTTTATATTTTTAATGTTATTGTCTATAAGATCCTTGTGTAATTTATAATTATTACTTTTGTTGGTATAAAAGAATATCATTTACTTTATATATTTAATTTGTATTTCACAACTATTACACATAGTTAACCTAGAGAGATTGTAGTTAACGATTATAAAAACTAAACTTCAGTCATCATTTTAATGGGCATTCCTCACCTTTAACTTCTTCATAAGCTGAAAGCCTCTTGAAGCAAGTTATCTTACTTAGTTATCTGACTTTGAAAATAGCTTTTCTGAAAGGTATATAGAGGACTAGCTTTTAATTAACCAATATGAACATTAAGTTCCCATTCCTTTAAAAATTAACTAAGCTAAACTTATGCTGATTGTGGACATTAGAATTTAGATCACTTACCTGTATATTGGAGTCCATTCCAAATTATTTCTTGAGAATTTTATCACTCCGGATAAGTTTCAGTCGTGAACAGAGACAGAGAAAACCACCACTAAGCCAGGCTGTCTCACAGAGTCACAGCGCTGAAGGCCCCAGCTGCTTCAAGCTGAGTCCCTGGCGGAATAGCTTTCCACTCCAAACTGCAGGGTAAACGCTGCCCATCTCCATGCTCCAGAATGGCCGCTGGAGCACCAGCCATCACAACCTCATTCCAAGCCGCAGCATGAAGGAAGAAGGAAGAACGGCAAACCTTCCCCGTTTTAATGAGACTTCCCAGAAGTGGCACCACTCTTGAGAGCACATCCAGCTGCTGCAATGGATGGAACCTGCAGGATGATGGCAGCGAGCCCAGCTAAAACTGGCTTTTGTTAATCTGAGAAGGAAACCTGGTAGGTCACCATCTCTGCCATAGAATCCTGCCACAGATCAAACAGCGCTTTGGCCTGACGTGAGTAGGTAGCCTTCCATTCAGGCAGGTACTTTTCTAGGCTTATCATTCCCTACCAGGACCTCAGTCCTACCCCCAGCAGAGCTTTGGGTATCTATTCAACGTATTCAACCAACACCACAGACTACCTGACCCTCGGTACTTTTTGGAGCTTTTAACTTTGAACTCACTTCTGCACAAAGTCTATCAACACGAGTTACTTGTATTTTAAATGGATTCTCTTTACCATATTAAGAAAATATTTTGTTCCAATTAAGTTCTTGTAAGTTAGAAAGAGATGATAAATTCTGTCAAATTCTTTTTTTTTCTTTTTTGTCATATTTTTTAAAATTATGGTTTTCTTTTCTTATTTAACCTATGGGGGTAAATTATTTCATTACTTACTGTTCAGTAATTATATTCTCAGTTTGAACTTCCCCTGCATTCCAGGGATAAGCCTACTGGCTATGAACTATTATTTGTTTAAATTATTGCTGAGTTATTCTTATTACATTTTATTTCAAAATTCCATATATATATATTTATGTCTTTCTGCCCTATTTTTCTCTATTGATTTTGCTTGGGATGAGAATTAGACAATTCTATCATTTCTTGTTTTAATTAATTAATTGAGTCATTCAATCATGTCAAAAATGTTCATTTAAGAGCCTACTCTGTTCCGGGCAGTAGTACCCTGAATGCTTAGGACAGTCATAGTTCATAGTTGCCCATGCGTGTAGTAATCACCATTACCATTTTCTCTGTCTTCTGTTACACTGTGCAGTTCTTGTGAAATAAACAATGCCAAGATCACTGCCATTAAACCAAGAATGTAATCAAATATCACAGCCTCACCAAGCCTCAGTTTCCTATTTATAAAATGAAGAAATCAGTAACACCTAACCTGACAGAACAAGCCCCCTGCTCCAGTTTGTGTAAGTCTGGTATGTGTTAGGGCTACTCTACGACGATGGAAGATTCCATGTGTCCTCTTCGGCCTGCAGGCTAAGGTGCATGGATGGGTACAGTTATTATCATAAAACATGTGATAATCATTTTTAACGCTCTATTTGACTCTATTTGTCATTAATATCTTTGGGCTTCCTTTGATGGCAGACATAAACTAGTACCATTTGGGGTCCCCTCTCTCCCCTTCATACATTCATTCTTCATTCATTTTAACCTAAATTTCTAAAAGATCTTTATTTTCTTCCTTCCGTTTTCTTGACTTAGTAGCTCTCATTAGTTAAAAATCACCCTTACTACAGTGTGTCCGTAAGTGCACCATGACTTTACGGACACACTGTAATTGTTATTTATTTACCTTTCACCTATTATTTCAGGTTGTGTCTTCACGGTGGTTGCATCCTCAGCACTCGTCATTGAAAACGGTCCATGGGTTATAAATGGTGTAAAACAGCTATTCCAAACATGCCCTTCAGTTTCAGTGTGTTCTATATACTCACCCTGCTCAACTGCACGTGTGCTTATGACGCAATCACATTCTTCATACTGAAGTCACTCCGGTCTAAATCTCCAGCCCAAACCCACAGGTCCTGCCACTTGTCACCAGGATTATTTCCCTGGCATGGTGCCCAAAGTTTCCCCAAACCTGCTCCTTCAGAACCTCCTCGTCCAGGTGCTCCAGCAGAAACAGCAATGCCATCTCCAAGTCCACGCCCCACGTTCCTCACTCACCTTCCACCTGCATCTTAAATATCTATCTCTACACCTATTGCCATCATCCTGCTCCACGCTGACGTCGTTTCTTGTCCTTACACAACGATGTCCTTAGTCATCGCCTCCCCACCAGTCTTTGCTCATCTTTGACTCATTCTCCCCTCTACGCCCAAGAGTTTTAAAACACAAAACCAATATATTATTCTCTTGGTTGAAACATTCCAGTCACTCCCCTGCGCCTTCAGGTTAGAGTCCTTAATGTGGTTTGTCTGCCAGGTGCCCCTGTGGCCTTCCCCTCACCGTCTCTTTCCACACTCCTGCTCTGTCTCTTTCCCTGGACGATTGCTTCTCCTCCTCCAGTCTCTGGGTACTGCCCTCTGCTACCACTATGTGGAAACCACCCACTTTTTGAGTATTTAATAGACATGTGGATGGATGGATGGATGAGATAGAGAGATAGATGATAGATGATAGGTAGGTAGAGAGAGAGAGAGTGAGAGAGAGATTGTTTTGGGTTAAATAAATACATGAGCTACTGACTCAGCTGCCTTTGTAAATAAAAAGTATTCTTTAGTCATTATTTCCTCTTCAAATGTAATTCCATTGTTTGTGTCTTTGATCATCTAAGCAGATGAAAACCTCTCCAATTCGTACTCTTGTTGGTAACCTCAAGTCTTGACTTGAAAATTAGCAATATCCTATTCCTTTTCATGGTCCTATCTTTTGGGGGGTGTTGGTCTCTATCTGTATCACATCAACCCCACAAGCCTTCTCAATTCCAGTCTCATGCATGTGCATTTCTTCTTCAGGAACATCTATTACCCGCCTGTTAGATCTACTCAATTCTCTTTAGCTCTGTCTCTCTTACTATATATTCAGCTTATATATCTCAAATTTACCTACCTTCTTTTTACTAATCTATTTTTAGGATTTTTATCCTGATTTTCATGACTTCAGTGATGAGCTAGCGCCCTGCTTCTCTTTTGAATTCTTATTTTCTTTCTCTTTTCTCCTTCCCTCCCTGTCTCCCCATCTCTCTTTCTTCCCATATTGGGCTGCACATGTTTAATAACTATGCATCTTCTATTATCTCTTTGAATATAAATTCCAGTCATTCTCAGAAATATTTTGGGTCTTTTGATGAATATTCATTTCAGATGTAGTCTTTTTTTCACATTTCAAATTTTTTCCCAAAGCTACTTTTAAATCTGTTTATTCGTGCATTCCTTAATTTCATCCACTCAACTTGCTTGAGACTTCTGAAAGTGGCCTATATTTCAGATAACATCAAAGATTCGTTGGTGGAATTTAAAAGGAGATTCCTGCTGTTGCCTTTGATCATTCCAAATGTGTCCTTCTAAAGTAGATATGTTGTTTAAAGGACTGGTTAAGAAGGGACACAAAGGAGGATAAGGAGAAGTGACTAGAGGCAAATGAATAGTTAGGAGGCTCTGAAATAAACCAGTCTGTAGCAATATAAGCTCAGGGTAGAGGAACAGTGGAACAGAAAACAAACAAACAAAAAGAGCTGACCCGGAGATGTGTTCTAATGGACTCCATCCATATCACATCTTCCGAAGCCAATGGATCATTCTGTCATTTAACCCATCTGACAGTGAACAAATCCAAAATGCTGACTAATAGCTATCACTTCTCCTGGGTGGTAATAACAATCAGTATTGAGAGGGGACCCCAAATGGAGTAAGTAAAGAGAATACATTTCCCCCAAAGATCTCCAAGGGCTGCCTTTTCATCAGCTCCCTCTGCGCAAGTGGCCCTGTCATCCGGACAGCAGAACTCAACATGACAACCTGATTAAGGCCTTGAGCCACCGGAGGGGGAGGCAGCCCCACTTTCCTGCCCTGTTCCACTGTAAACCCACCCTTCACCCCTCACCTCTACGCAATTGTTTAAAGTCAGCCACAGTAATCGAGTTCATTCTTCCTCTCACATTGTCCCAGCATTACTGACATCATTATTGGAGCAGTTGGGTCTCCTGAGATGCGTTCTGGAAAGATCTGGAGAAGAGGAGCGAAAGGCCTGTGTGCACTGAAGAGTGACGAAAGTGTAAATTTCAGTAATCTCACTAGTGAAGTGGACAGATTTCACCGAGGCCAGGTTAACTTAACAGCTTCGTCCCCTTTCCTGCGTGCTCTTAAGTAAAAACAGACCCACAAAACAGTCAGAAGCCATTCTCTAAATACATATAGTGCGCAAAGGCTCTGGCCAGCAAAAGGGATCCCAACAGGGTCCCTAAAAGGTATGTGATGCCGCATTGCAGCGGGGAAAAGGCTTTCCATATCGCAATGATTTATATAAATATCGTGTCGGAATGCTTAAAAGCAGCACATTGGGTCTGCTTGGGGTCACTAGAGGGAAAGGCCCCAAGATATCCTACTTTCGATGGAAGTGGGAGTCATACGTATACCCCTTTCATGTGACTGCACCAGCCCAACAACTCACCGTAAATTGCAAAGCCGTGACCTCTTATTGTTGCCCAGCAACTGACTTGTGCTACCGCGCTGGGGAAGCCGCGTAATCCTCCCATCTCCCCCATTTTTGTAAAGCCCTGCTTGCAAATATTTTTGAGGGTCTTCAGCATGACAGAGGTGCTGAGGCCAGCTAATGTGAATGACCCGGTGCCTGTCCTCAGGGAATTGTCAGAGTAGGAGCCCGACAGGTGCCGTGAATGCATAAGACAGGTGACTGGTCACTGGGAAAGTGTATAAAACGGAGCCCCAGGAAAGCGTGGATGTAGACAGGGGATGGGAAGAAGAGCTAGGTGACATTTGTGGCCTCGGTAAGTGCAGAGGGCCCTATCGTCCCTGGTCCCTGGCGTGTGTGTGGCCCATTTTCCCGTTAGCCTTAATAACACTGATTATCAGCATGTGTGTCCAGGTCATCTCTGCAACTCATCCCAGGATGTTCCAAGTCAGGCACCAAGTCACTTTTTCCCATGGCACATACTATGCACTCAATCACGGTATATTCGATAATTAAAAAAGATGGACAACACTTTATCATCAAAGTGGGAATAAAAGACGGCAAGATGGCGACGGAGTAGGCAGACGTACCAACTTCCAACTCCCAGAACCAAAGTGGATTATAACTTAATTTTAAGAACCACCATCTGGATAAACCAACTTTGAACTAAACTAAGTGGACTCTTCAACCAAGGAACACAGAAGAAGCCACATTGAGACTGGTAGGAAAAGCAAAAATGCGAAGAGGGCTGCCCAGCTCCCCGGAGCAAACGGCAGCCCGGAGAGACCCGCGGGGCGGGAGGAGAGTTTGGCGGAGAGGGAGGGACCTGGGTCCCAGGAACAAAGCCCCAGCCTGCAGTCCCAGAGCCTAGAAGAGGTGTTTGGACAGTATTGAGCTGTGAAACAAGTGAGGATAATGTTTGTGAGAAAGAGATAGTTTTCTCAGACCCAAGATTCTTCTTAAAGGGACAGCACAAAAAACCTCTCTCACAACCACTCACCTGGAGGGGGCTCCGGGGAATGGGGACAGAGGAGAGGACCAGAGCAGCGGGAAGAGAGTGTGGACTGGAAGGCACAGGGAGAAACACTCTGAGGGACAGCCACCCTAACCCCTGGGCTAAGTCACTTCCCTAATCAAAAACAAGTATTTCCCCTGGATCTAGCGATACCAGCAAAGGGAGACAGGACACCAGCCAAATAAGCTCACCTGCAGCAATTAGAGCAGAGCTGCTTAGACGAGGGAGCTTCCAGGACTACAGTATGAAGTGTTAGGGTCTGAGCTGCAGTGCATCTACCCACACTGCTGAGGGCTTGCTGGAGGGATGGTGGCGGCAGGATGCCGAAACGTGGTTCTGTCGGTGGGGGCGGAGGCCCAGCCGGTGTGAGCTCAGTCTAGCCCAGCAGGGGTGAAGAGGACACGCAAAAGCGGTCTGGCAGCTGCGGGCCTGCCTGTAGCCCCACCTGCGGTGGAAAAGCAGGAGGCCAGGAATGGGCAGAGAGCTGCTCTGTGACCCTGGACCTTGTGCAAGCCGGCCCTGACTGCGTGAGCAGGGCTAGGACCAGAAACAGGCAGAGGCTCGTGGCTGAGCGCATGCCAGCAGCCCCCCTCCAGCCCAAGAAACCGCAGTTTGCGATCCTGCATGCGTGAGTTGGCTCTGACTGCGGGGGCGGGGCTAGAACCCCGGACGAGTGGAGACTCACAGCTGAGCACACGCCAGCAGCCCTGCCCGCTGGAGAAACCACAGTTTGCGATCCTGCACAGGCGGGCCCTGGCCTCAGGGGCGGGGCTAAAGCTCTGGACGGGCAGAGGCTCACAGCTGAGTGCACGTCTGCAGCCCTATCGAACCCGAGAAACTGCGGCGAGCAGGCTAACCATGGGGGCTGGGCAGAAGCCCAGGAACAGGCTGGGTCCACAGCTGAGCAAAGTTGCTCACCTCTACCCTTGGTGCTGAGGCTTGTGGCTTGAGTGCAGTGAGCAACCCAACCTGTGGGCGCGAGGCAAAGGCCCACGCAGGCTGAGGCCTGTAGAGCCGGGCACCAGACACAGCCCCTCCCACAGAGGAGAGGCAGAAATCACAGCAACAGCCGCAGTAGGCCAGTGCTGGCAACGCCCATACTCAACCACCCTAGACAGTGGAAGAGGGGGAGGCGAGCCAGCAGACAGACCACACCAAGAGAACACAGAGGCAACACCCATTGGACTCCAGTGGCCACAACCTTCTTATACACAGACAAAATGGGCAGGCAGAGAAATGCAACCCAAATGAATCGAGAGAAATACCCAGAGAAGGACCTGAATGAACCAGATATAACCAAATTACCAGAAGCAGAATTTAGAATAATGATAGTTAGGATGTTCAAAGAAATTAGAGCAACAATGAATAGTCATTACGAATACCTAAATAAAGAGATAACAAGTATAAAAAAGGAAATTGAAATAATAAAAATGAATCAGGCAGAAATGACAAATACAGTATCAGAACTGAAGACCACAATGGAAGGAATTAAAAGCAGGATGGATGACGCTGAGGATCAAATCAGCAAGTTAGAGGACACAATAAACAAAGGCACAGAAACAGAGTAGAAAAAAGAAAAGAGACTCAAAAAATGTGAGTAAACTCTAAGGGAGCTCTGTGACAACCTGAAGAGAAATAACATTCACATCATAGGGGTTCCTGAAGAACAGGAGAGAGAACAAGAAATAGAAACTTTGTTCAATCAAATCATAGCAGAAAACTTCCCTAAATTAAGGCTAGGAAACATTCCACACATTCAAGAAGCACACAGAACTCCATTAAAGAGAATCCCAAAAAAATCTACACCAAGACACATCATAGTTAAAATACCAAAGCTAAGGGATAAAGAGAAAATTTTAAAAGCTGCTAGAGAAAAAAAGGCTATCACCTACAAAGGAGCCCCCATAAGGATGACATCGGACTTCTCAACAGAAACACTTGAGGTCAGAAGGGAATGGCAAGATATATTCAAAGTAATGCAGAACAAGAACCTACAACCAGCAAGGCTAACGTTTAAAATTGAAGGAGAAATAAAGAGCTTCCCAGACAAAAAAGCCTCAAGGAATTCATTAAAACCAAACCAATTCTGCAAGAGATACTAAGGGGACTATTGTGAACAGTTTAGAGGGAGGAAAGAATATAGCAAAAGAAGAATACAGCTTTAAAGAATAAAATGGCAATAAACAACAACATATCAATAATAACCTTAAATATAAATGGATTAAATGATCCAATCAAAAGACATAGGGTAGCTGCGTGGATAAAGAAACAGGACCCATACATATGCTGTCTACAAGAGACACACCTTAAAACAAAAGATGCACACAGACTGAAGGTAAAAGGATAGAAAAAAATATTTCATGCAAATGGAAATGAAAAAAAAGGCGGGGTAGCAATACTTATATCAGACAAAATGGACTTTAAAACAAAGGCTGTAGTAAGAGATAAAGAAGGACACTACATAATGATAAAGGGAACAATTCAACAGGAAGATATAACTATTATAAATATCTACGCACCAAATATAGGAGCCCCGACATACATAAAGCAGACTTTGATGGATATAAAGGGCGAGATTAACAGCAATACTATCATAGTAGGGGATTTCAATACCCCACTAACATCACTGGATAGATCCTCAAGAAAGAAAATTAATAAAGAAACAACAGACTTAAAGGATACACTAGATCACCTCGATTTAATAGATAGCTTCAGAACTTTTCACCCTAAAGCAGTAGAATATACATTCTTCTCAGGTGCTCATGGTACATTTTCTAGGATAGACCACATGTTAGGACACAAAAATGGTCTCAATAAATTTAAGAAGATTGAAATCATATCAAGCATTTTCTCTGATCACAATGCCATGAAACTAGAAATTAACCACAAGAGAAAAACTAAAAAATACTCAAACACTTGGAAACTAAATAGCATGTTATTAAATAATGAATGGATTAACAATGAGATCAAAGAAGAAATAAAATAGTTTCTAGAAACGAATGAAAATGAGCATATATCAACTCAAAATTTATGGGACACAGCAAAAGCAGTACTGAGAGGGAAGTTCATTGCACTACAGGCATACCATAAGAAGCTAGAAAAAGCTCAAATAAGCAACCTGACCCTGCATCTAAAAGAACTAGAAAAACAACAGCAAATAAAGCCCAGGACCAGTAGAAGGAAGGAAATAATAAAGATCAGAACAGAAATAAATGACATAGAGGCTAAGGAAACAATACAGAGGATCAATGAAACCAGGCTGGTTCTTTGAAAAGGTAAACAAGATTGATGAACCTTTAACTAGACTCACCAAGAAAAAAAGAGAGAGGACTCAAATAAATAAAATTAGAAAGGACAGTGGAGAAATAACAACTGATACAACAGAAATACAAAGTATTGTAAGAAAATACTATGAAGAACTCTATGCCAAAAAATTAGACAACCTAGGTGAAATGGACAAATTTCTTGAATCATATAATCTTCCAAAAATCAATCTGGAAGAATCAGAACACCTAAAAAGACCAATTACAACAAATTAGATCGAAACAGTTATCAAAAAACTCCCAAAAAAGAAGTCCTGGACCTGATGGCTTCACAAGTGAATTCTACCAAAAATTCAAAGAAGAACTAACTCCTATCCTCCTCAAGCTATTTCAAAAAATTCAAGAGGAGGGAAGACTTCCAAACTCCTTTTATGAGGCGAGCATAATTCTGATCCCAAAACCAGGCAAAGACAACACAAAGAAAGAAAATTATAGGCCAATATCCCTGATGAATTTAGACGCTAAAATTCTCAACAAAATATTAGCCAACCGGATCCATCAATATATGAATAAAATCATACACCATCATCAAGTGGAATTTATTCTGGAGAGGCAAGGCTGGTTCAATATTCGCAAATCAATCAATGTGATTCATCACATAAACAAAAGGAAAGGCAAAAATCACATGATAATTTCAATAGATGCAGAAAATTTGTTTGATAAAATCCAGCACCCATTTATGCTCAAAACTCTCAGTAAAGTGGGAATACAGGGATCATTCCTTAACATGATAAAGGCCATCTATGACAAACCCACAGCAAACCTCATACTCAATGGGCAAAAATTAAAAGCAATCCCCTTAAGATCAGGAACCAGGCAGGGGTGCCCCCTTTCACCACTCTTACTCAACATAGTTCTGGAAGACCTAGCTACAGCAATCAGACAAGAAGAAGAAATAAAAGGCATCCAAATTGGAAAAGAAGAAGTAAAGCTGTCACTATTTGCAGATGATATGATATTGTATATGGAAAACCCTAAAGTCTCAGTCAAAAAACTACTGGACCTGATAAATGAAGTCAGCAAGGTGGCAGGATATAAAATTAATACTCAGAAATCAGAGGCATTTTTATATACCAACAATGAACTATCAGCAAAAGAAATTAAGGAAACAATCCCCTTCACTACTGCAACCAAAAAAATGAAGTACCTAGGAGTAAATTTAACCAAGGAGGTTAAGGACTTGTACTCAGAAAATTATAAAACATTGATAAAAGAAATCAAGGAAGATACAAACAAGTGGAAGCATATACCATGCTCATGGTTAGGAAGAATAAATATCATTAAAATGTCTATATTACCCAAAGCAATTTATAAATTCAATGCAATACCAATTAAAATTCCAATGACATACTTCAAAGATATAGAACACATATTCCAAAAATTATATGGAACCAAAAAAGAACACGAATAGCCTCAACAATCTTAAAAAGAAAAAATAAAGCAGGAGGTATCACTCTTCCGGATATCAAGGTTTACTACAAGGCCGTTGTACTCAAGACAGCCTGGTACTGGCATAAGAACAGGCACATAGATTAATGGAACAGAACAGAGAATAACCCAGAAATAAACCCACAGCTTTATGGACAACTGATATTTGACAAAGGAGGAAAGAACATACAATGGAGTAAAGACAGCCTCTTTAACAAATGGTGTTGGGAAAATTGGACAGCTACCTGCAAAAAAATGAAACTAGATCATCAACTTATACCAATCACAAAAACAAACTCAAAATGGATAAAAGACTTAAATGTAAGCCGTGAAACCATAAGCATCTTAGAAGAAAACATAGGCAGCAAGCTCTCCGACATCTGTAGCACCAATATATTTGCTGATTTATCTCCACGGGCAAATGAAATAGAAGGCAAGATAAACAAATGGGACTATATCAAACTAAAAAGTTTTTGCACAGCTAAAGACAATAAGAACAGATTAAAAAGACAAACCACAGAATGAGAGAACATATTCGACAACACGTCTGATAAGGGGTTAATAACCAAAATTTATAAAGAACTTATAAAACTCAACACCAGGAAGACAAACAATCCAATCAAAATATGGGCAAAAGAAATGAATAGAAATTTCTCCAAAGAGGACATACAGATGGCCAATAGGCATATGAAAAAATGCTCAACATCACTAATCATTAGAGAAATGCAAATTAAAACCACAATGAGATATCACCTCACACCAGTCAGAATGGCGCTCATCTGCAAAACAACAGAGAACAAGTGCTGGCGAGGATGTGGAGAAAAGGGAACCCTCCTGCACTGCTGGTGGGAATGCAGACTGGTGCAGCCACTTTGGAAAACAGTATGGAGATTCCTCAAAAAATTAAAAGTCAAACTGCCTTTTGACCCGGCTATCCCACTTATAGAAATATACCCTAAGAACACCATAGCACTGTTCGAAAAGAAGAAATGCGCCCCCATGTTTGTGGCAGCATTGTTCACAATAGCGAAGATCTGGAACCAGCCCAAGTGTCCGTCAGAAGACGAGTGGATTAAAAAGCTTTGGTACATATATACTATGGAATACTACTCAGCCATAAGAAATGATGACATCGGATGATTTATAACAAAATGGATGGACCTTGATAACATTATACGGAGTGAAATAAGTAAAACAGAAAAAAACTGAGAACAGCATGATTTCATACATAGGTGGGACATAAAAGTGAGACTATGAGACATGGACAAGAGAGTGGTGGTTACGGGGTGTGGGGAGGGAGGGGGGGAGGGAGCGGAGGAGGGGGGAGGGAGAGGGGGAGGGGAGGGGCACAGGGAAAACCAGATAGAAGGTGACAGAGGACAATTTGACTTTGGGTGATGGGTATGCAACATAACTGAATGATAAAATAACCTGAAGATGTTTTCTTTGAACATATGTACCCTGATTTATTGTCACCCCATTAAAATTAATAAAAAAAAACACAAAGTGGGAATAAATCCGCCATGTCCAATAGTAGAGGAGGGATTGGTTTCCCTCTCCCGTGCCCGTGGGTACAAGAAACAGTCTCGGGGGGGGGGGGGGTTGCCAATGGAGAAGGGCTAGAAAGGGCTACATGTATGTGTGTGTGCGCACACTTACACACGCATGCAAGGGGAGTTTCTGGTGGATCTTGCCCTTGGGAAAGAGCCAGAAGTTGAAGGACAAAAGTCATCAGTCTGCCTGACCAGGCAATGGCGCAGTGGATAGAGCGTCAAACTGGAATGCAAGGGACCCAGGTTCAAGACCCAGAGGTCACCAGCTTGAGCGCGGGCTCATCTGACTTGAGCAAAAGCTCGTCAGCTTGGACTCAAGGTCACTGGCTAGAGGAAGGGGTTACTCGTTCTGCTGTAGCGCCACGGTCAAGGCACATATGAGAGAGCAATCAATGAACAACTAAGGTGTCACAACGAAAAACTAATGATTGATGCTTCTCATCTCTCTCCGTTCCTGTCTCTCTGTCCCTATCTGTCCCTCTCTCTGACTCTCACTCTGTCTCTGTAAAAAAAAAAAGAAAGAAAAAAAAAAAAGGTCAGTGAATTATCACAGGGCAGAGCACCAGCAGTTTAAGTTCCTGGAGTTTTAAGGCCATTAAAAAAACAAAAGTCATTAGTCTGGCACTATAATTGGAGGGGCCAAGCTTATGTGGGAATTAGAAAGCTAATAAAGGATGAGGAAGATAGGAAAATAAGGTAAAACAAGCAGATGGCTTGAGGTGTTAAGCCCACAAATCACAAAGGTCTTTAGGTACAAACTTTGTGTACTGAGGACACAAAGTCTGAAAGCACCAGGTAAAATTTATCCCGAATGTTTCATGGGAGATCATATACCAAATACTCTTGGGCAATACATATACTAACAAAATTATTCATTGTTTGTCTGAATTCTAATTTGACTGGGCATCTCGTACATTTATTTGCTAGAGCTGGCAGCCCTGTCGTAATGGGACGCCCAGGATGGAAATAAGGGGGGGTGGGTCTGGTGGAATGAGATGACAGAGAGTGAAGTCCCACGAGGCGTCACTTGGCAATTTTATTCAAACATCATTATTCGGTGATTAAGAAGTGTCTCAAAAGACAAGCATGGATTTAGTGAGTAAGATAATAAGGTGATTCTCAAGCGACAGAAAATGTTGTTGGGTTTCTTTTTCCTCTCCTGAGACTTTCACACCTGTGCCTAGTGTCACTAGAACTTACAAACATCCCACATGTGGCTTCTGTCCAGGAGCAGAGTAACCCTTCCCCAGAAAGGACCCTCCAGAGACCCAGAGGGAGAAAGCTTTTCCTCTCTCTCTCCTGTGAGAAACAAGAAACTGAATGAGTTTTCCACATGCTGAGTAGTGGGGGGTACCTTACAGAAATGGATATTTGGCTATAAAACCCCTACTTAAAACATCTTAAATAGAAGTTTGTTATTCGTACATAACAAGACATCCGGAGATAGGAAGCTTAGCAACGTTAAGACCACGTGCCTGAAATGCTCTGTTTCTGCCTCATGGTTACAAGATGGCTGCAGCAGCATCCACCACCACACTCCTGATCAAGGCAGGAAGATGGTGAAGAGGATAGAGCCATTCAACTGCTTATGAGCATATTCTTCTTAAGGAAACAACAGATGGCTTCCTAAACCCTGAGTAGCTCAGCAGAATTTGGATAACAGTTCATAAAGGATTTGAGTTTCCCTGGCAGGAGATAACTAGAAAGAAGAAACTGAGTGGGTAGCTTTTGGGTGGACAAAACACAGTTAAAAGGAGACCTAACCTGGCAAGCCTCCTGAAAAGACTCCAGGCTCTGGAATTCAACAAACCTTAGTTCAAATTCCTCACTACTCCGTTGTCCTTGAGCAAGGCACTTAATCTTTCTGAACACCCATTTTCTCACTGGAAGAATGAGGGTAACAATAGCGACCTCAAAGGAAACAGGAGGTGAAGGTGGGAGATGGTGTATATTAGAATCTGGTATCGTATATGGCAACAGTTATGAAATAAAGTGTAGCTATTATTATTTGGAAATACCAGCCAGTTAAACATGAGTTTGTTTGGGGTTTTCTTTTCTCTGTGGATAAAATACTCCTTCAATGAGATACATATTTTCAAAAATTAAGTTCCAGATTGTGTACATTGTAACTCCACAGTGTATTTACATTGATTCAACAGAACCATTCAGAATCCAACAGAACCATTATCAAACAAAATAAAGTGTTCATTCTCTGGATTAATCATGATCATTCATCTACATACCCATGTCATTAGCAGATATCAAAAAGTATTACAAAAAACACTTTCATAGATGTACATGTTTGGGGGACGGCTCTCATATTTGTAAGTTGCCATTTCTTCCTTAAGATACGTGAAAAAAATTTTTTTATTTGAAAGACATTTAGTTCTTACATGAAACAAGTAAGTGCCATCTTGAGAGCTCTTCATTTCAAAATACATTTTACATCCAAGTTCCCATTGAAAGAAGGCTACGGTTTCCAAGGTCAGATAATAGGGCATATGGGCTCACCGTGATGATCAGCTATAAAATGGTCCTCAAAGCCTATCAGCACTGACTCTATTTGACAATTGCAGCTCAATGAACCCTTCATAAAGGATGAAAGAGAATTGTATATGTTATTGCAATATTTGGACATTAAAGGTCTAAATATGGGCTAGAGAAATTAGGATAAACTATTACACACACACAGATGTTTAAAATTTACCAGTAATGAACTCATATGCCAGAACTTGAGAAAATGAAAGAAGAAATGGCCTGGTAATTCCTTATTATTTGCAAAAACGTCTTCTACACAAGCCAATTTAATACAGACAAGGCAAATAGCAATGACTTGCCCAAGGAAATATTGAAACCCATTAGGATTGCATGTGCATAATCCGATTCAACAAGTCAGTATATGTTCCTCAGAAACAAAATATCTTTTCTGCGTTGTGTGAGATGAGAGTCAGATTACATTTCTTGCCTGTGCAATAATTCCCACATCATAAATTCTGATGAAATTATATCAATATATAAAGCAAATGGATGTCTGACCTACCATGGTTTTCTAGTTCTCAGAGAGAGAGGCTGACATACAAGCTAATCCCCAGCTGCTTGGAGCGATGCTATTACAGCGTGCCTTTGCCTGGGAACTGTTATTAACTATCTTGACCAGGAGCGGCTGCTCGAGTTTGTGGTTTCTGCTCTGAATATTAAACTTGGGCATACAAGAGTCCTTATTGTGGGGAGCACTTGGAAATGGTAATACAAAATTGCTTTATATTTGCGGGATTTGATTGCTTCAGATGATACAGCCCTAGCTGGTGGGCCTCTCTTGCTGCTTGTATTTCCAGATGATAAATCATTCCTTTGACAGGGTATCTGCCACAACCAGGTCTCAGTTTCCGTGGTATCATTTTTTATATTACAACTGGCAACTGCTCTTCAGGGCTGTTCATATAAGTGACACATTTTGCATAATTTATGAGAATGGGGTCAAAATCAAAGCTAATAAAAGCCTCCTCGACTTTTCTTGTACATGTCAAGGCATCTTGGGCTTTGAGTTTTAAGAGGACTGAGTTGTGGATAGAGGATGTTAGATATTTTTATGGTGATGGTCGGCATTGTGTTTATTGATACTGAAATTCAGTCTCACGAAATTCAGTACGAGGCAAAGCGCCATCCACGGGTAGCCAGTCAGTTACTGACAGACACTCTTCAGGGGGGAAATGTCTCCTGAAACTGTATGGAAAGAGACAGAAGCATTTGATAAATCCTCCCATGGGAAAGGTAGCTGGAAGTAAGTGCCTTGTTTTCTTCTACGGAAAATAAGGGCTTGGGGCGAGATGGTCGGCAGTCTTTCTTCCTGTTTTGACATTTGGGTGAGGCTACCCAATTCTGGGGCAGAATTAAAAGTACAATGAACCCAGATGATGGTAATGAACCCATGCCACTTCCTTGTTGCAAACAAGTCGAGATGCAGACCTAAGATTTAAGAAGCTAAAGGTGTCTTTCCTTCCAGAAACCCACATACCAGTTCGATCATAGAACCCATTCCTAAAGTTATACGTTTTACCTCCCAGAACACAGCCGACTGCTGGTTGTGCCTGGGATGCCCTGCTTTTCTCTGTGTGAACATAAGGAGATACTAAGGTACAAGATAATATCCAACAAGTATAATGAGATGCAGGTAATAGTATGAGAGGCCTTCCAAATTCTGATCTTATGAATTTATGAATGAAGGGATCAATGGTTTAAAAGACTGTTTTGAAAGAACCTTGGCCCAGTAATAGGAAGCTCTCAACCTCCCCCTACACACACCCCACCCCAGAGGCCCGGCTTACTCTGGGTCTCATTGGTTGCTTTTATTACATCAATGTCTCTTTGACATCCCATTAGTCATAATACAAAGCAGGAGCTATGAGTGGTCCAAGGCTCAACATTAGCGGGGAGTGGCTTCCAAACTAACCAAGTTTAGCTTTGCCTGAGCAATTAGTTGCCCTTCCCCATCCACCCTCCCCCACCACCCAAAGGAGGATTTATGTATAGTTTCTAATATAACCAAAATATATAAGCACAGGGTTACTGGAGAAATCCGATACAAAACTTGAGTTGGAAACTCAGAGATTGTCCCTCTGCCAAACTGGCTTATTGAAGAAGCTTCATCCTCTGACTCCATGGCCTCAACCTCAGGTGCTAGAATGGCTCCGGCAGCAATGGAGCAACAGCCCAGATGGGCAGAGCATCGCCCCCTGGTGGGCTTGCCAGGTGATCCCGGTCCAGCACATGTGGGAGTCTGTCTGTCTCCCCACTTCTAACTTTGGAAAAATACAAACAAAAAAGAAGCTTCATCCTCATGGGCTGTGTTTCTCTACATGATCTGCACATGCAGAGCTTTTTGGAATATCACATCTTTCCAAAAAATTCTTTCAATGATAATTATTGAATGCTAAAATTGATTCCTTCGGGAAATTTTACTTAATCATTCGATTTCAGAACTAGGGAGACTTTAGAGACAATTCCTTCACTTTTCAATTGAGAAACTTGTACCCTTAAGAGTGAAACATTTTTTCCAAGGTCAATAGCAGAATTGGGACTAGAACCCAAGGTCTCCTGACTCATTTATGCAAACAGTGACTTTCAAGCCTTATTGACTATGACTCGCCATATGCAATGTACTTTGCATTGGAATCTGGTCCCAGTTACATACAATCAAACGAGGCAAAATTAAAACAACAACAACGATTCTTACCCTTATTAGGTGTCATCTGCTCTGATCCAGTCTATTCTGCTCTATGTTACTTTTAACACTGGTCATGAACTACTTACAGTGATAGACTACAGTTTTACAAACACTGTTCTAGATTACATTTGCTCTAAAATGGCTAATTGGGTTTCCTTTAATAAAAACTTTCTATGAATAAGTTGCTATTCAACCTCCCTGTCCAATAGACAGAGTAGAATGGGCTTCCTCATCCAAGCCCAGGATTCTGCAGACCTGCTAATTTGATAGAAACAGAACTGAGTCCTCCAATCAGTTATCGGCTGTTTCTAAATATTACTGACTACAAAAGCTTACATGGCTGGGAAAAGAAATACCCAAATAATACCAGATGCAGAAGAGATCAGAAGCCACAATTCTACCAAAATGTGAGTTGTTCAGACAATGGGTGGGTGCCGCCCTGCAGAGATGTTTATTCAGGCTCTCAGACAAATTTTAGGGCTCTTGGCCTTGGGGGAAAAAAAAGGCCTTTGTTAATAACTGCTCCATAAAACTCAGTGCAGTGTTTTGGCTTATTCGGGTGACTGTGGTAAACACCCAAATTTATTTACCCAGTTTCACTAGTCGGGGAAAGCTGGTTTTGCTAAGAAGTTAACCCAGGCTGCAGACCTATCAAAGAATGAGGGGCAGAAATAGCGCCCTCCTCCCAAGAGTAGTTCTTGCTTGCAGGGATAGGTATATGCTTGCAGATTTTCCAGTGATGCTGCTCTCAGGTGGTCAGTATCTCCAAGCTTCTCTCTAGCAAAGCACATAAAATCTGAGTTTCAATATGTCCGTTGTTTAACATGTGGCGCGCCTTTCCAGGGTGAAGAACAGAGCCAATGAATCTGAGCAGCGCAGAACACTGCCATTCCCCCGGATGCCAGGAACAGGAAACGTGGAAGCAGTTCTCAGAAGACAGACGCTCAACACGGGCCAACTCCTGGGCGCTGATGAGATGCACACTCCCCATCTGAAGTGGCTGCTGGCCAGGAGCGTGACCACAACAAGCAGGAACTCCCTCCGTCCACTTCCTCCACGGGACAAGCCACGGACCTGCATCCCATCAGTTCCCCAAATGCTCGATGCCAACCCCGGGCTCATCCTTGCAGGCAGGGGAATGGAACAGCTTAGCATCCCTTCCTGGAAAGTCTCATGCCTCCGTCCTATGGTAACGCGGAGGCAGCCAAAGCTTGTTTTCCACTCAGGGCTGATGTCTGGCAAAATTCCCGTTGCAGGACTCCAGCACTGACAGAGGTTAATGGGTACCATTTAGCCACTCTCAGCAGTATGGGTTTGATCTTCTTGGCTCTGATACTCTTCCTCCTCTTGGCACAAGAAAATTCAGCTTTTGCCCTTTATCTTGTTATCCAAGAGCCTGAGTGCCCATGACAGCCACGGAGCCACATGCTGCCCCTTCTAAGTCCCGGGCAGAGCAGAATCCAGGCCAACACAGGCAACGTGCACAGAGCTCTTGATTTTCCCCTAAGCAGCCAGCTGGCCTGTTGCTGAAACCAAGACCAATCAGAAAAGACACACACGCATATGTGGCTGGTACCGCCTGGCTCTCCCCTCCACCCACAAAGACAGAGGATCAGACAGGGGCAGCAGGAAGCAGTTTCTCACTCTTACTAAGGAAAGATGATTAAAGCGGAGCTCCAAAGTCCCCAGACGGTGTGCATCAGCCCACGTGGTTACATATGCACATGACTTTGGAAGAAAAATGCCAACTAGGTAAACTTGACCGCCTCTTGGCAAACAAGTGCACATCAGTTCCGACTAGAAACAGTGGGTCGCTCTCTGCTGGAGTGCCCACTGCTTCCTTGGACCCACTGGAAGGCTCCTGTCCTGCAGCCTCAGACCCCACAGCAGAGAAGTAGGGACACAAGGGTGCTCAGAGGTTAGCGCTTCCAGTCTACGTGGGTCACGAAAATAGCATCAAGTCATATGACTCTTGAGGATGCCTGAAGTCACCCCCAGTGAACAGCTCTGCACCCAGCCTCTACTGAGCATGCGTGGGCTTATGGGTACATTTAGCACAGACATTCTCCTCTGGCACTGGAGCAAACAGCTCTTTCTTTGCTTGAGCAGCAGATGAAGTAGTTGGCTTGCATTTAAGAACACAAAACACAGACCTTTTAACCCAAGACTCACACTTGGAGAATTAAGAAGCTCAAAGGTGGGCTGGACTTGCTGAGAACACTGTCTCCACCTGGCAGATGGCCATGAGTGAGTGGCACACAGAATTTCCCGGGCGGGCAAACACATACATGACTCAGTTTCCCTGGCTGCAACCTCATGCCTGCCTTTTCTAAGCATAGAGCTAAATGCTCCCCTGTTTGGGAATCAGTCTTCATTCTCAAATATAGTTGAGGAGGGAGCTCAGCTTCCTATTATCAAATGTCTGCCCCTGTCCCCACCATGAAGATTCCAATATTATCCAGAATAATTCCCATTTCCACCTACATTACATGTAAGTTCTGGAAACTCAAGAGAGTTTGGGTGAGGATATTTGGAAATCAAAATTCTAAAAATTCTGAAACGCACAGGATGATCTGAGCGCTAAGGGGACTTGGCCCGGCGGCCCGGCCTCAGTTGAACGGCTCTGAAATGGGCGTGGTGTCACCCTCGGTGGAAAGGGTGGAATCAGGTTAATTAATTGGCTTCCTCAAAGCAGAAAATGTGTCATCCTCTTCAAAACCTTAAGATGAAAGGTGTGAAATGGTGTCATTGTTTCATAAACTGCTACATCAAACATGGGACGCCTATAAACCTACAACAGGTAATTATCATAAAAATAGCACACTGTTAAACTCCCAGAAGAGCATGGCACATCTGATGGAAGAGGAACCCCTCCCAGCCACCTCCCAGGACCTGGCCACTACTACCCTGTCCTCGGCTTTGGGTAACAGCCTCCCAGAGCATCTCGCTGAGTCCTCCAACCCTCTGTGATACTGTGATGTATAATAAATACATAGTTGGTCTTCGTCTCCATTGCTGGAGCAGAGCATCTGTTAATAAAACCCTTGGAATTTCCTCAGCAATGGAAGCAGCAAAGGAGGTTTTGTTATGCTAACATGGTGGTCGAGGCTTGGAACTTCCAGCCCCACCCCATTGACCTCCAGGAGGACAGGACTTGAGGTTAAATCAGTAGCCAATAGGCATTGATTCAGTCAATCATGCCTATATAATGAAGCCTCCATTCAAAACGAAAAGGACAGGGTTCTGAGAGCTTCTGGTCTGGTGAACACGTGGAAGCTGGGAGGGTAGTGGCTAGACAGGGCACGGAAGCTCCGAGCCTGCCCCCCACACCTCTTCCATCGGCTATTATATTCATTTATAATAAATTGGGAATCTAGGAAGTAAATGTTTCTCTGAGTTCTGTGAGCTACTCTAGCAAATCAATCAAACCTAAGGACAGGGTTGTCAGAACCTTTGATAGCTAGCTGACGGGTCAGAAGTGGCGGGGAGGGGAGGGGAGGGTATAGAACAGTCTTGTAGGACTAAACCCTGGACCTGGGATCTGGTGCTTTCCCAGGCGGGTAATGTCAGAATGGAGTGGAATCGTGGGACGTTCAGCCGGCGTTGGAGAATGACTCGGTGGGGTGGGAACCCCCCACACACACACCCTGGAACTGGAATCAGAATCCCACCCTCCGTCAGCCACTTCTCTCCCAGGCAGCTTGGGGAGCACGCACTCCTCCGCCCACACTCAGATGACACCCTGCCTTACCTGGATTAAAAGTCCAAGTCCCAACAGTGGTCATTACCTGAGCCTTACCTGAACATTCCCTGACCAACCCCTTCTGGGTCCCACCTGGTCCTCTACAACACTCCCCTCTGCATGACCTCCCTGTGACCCTCAAGTGTCAGCAGGTTATGGGCTCGAGCCTTTGGGCTCCAGTCCTCTCCCCCCAAACACTCCCCCCACGTATTTGTGTGACTTGCCTCTTCTTCTCCTCTGGGTCCCTGTCCAGGAGCTGCTTTCCCAGTGGTCCCTTCCCTGACACCTTAGTGAAGACTGCACCCTCACCTCACACATGACCCCGGACCCCTTTCCCGGCTTACTGTCCCCGCAATTCTTCCTCTGACCTGCTCTTTTCTGTTCATTTACGTCCTGCTTCCCACAGGACAGTGCCACCACTACCAAGGCCAGGAGCTGGGTCTGTTCTGCTCACAGCTGCCTCACCACTGCCTAGAACAGAGCCAGACACAGGTAGACATTCCACAGATATTTCTTTCTTAATATAAGGACTTTTTGCACTTCCCACTAGATCGGCCTGGTCAGACCCTGCTGGCATTTCCGCAGCTGCCTTTCGGGGCTACCTTTAGACACTCGTCTGTCTTGGGGGGAAGTATCTGGTGCAGGTGGACCAGTCAAAAAGAAATGGCCGCAATCAAGCTCTTATTTTGTTTCCCAAAGGGGGGCACTATGTCCTCTATTCTTACGTCCCACTTCTTTGTATTCTGTCTGATACAGCCACGCGTGCTAATGAGGAGCTTCGCCGATGAACACGTCAGGGAACGTGTGAGTGGTTAGACCCGGGCTGTCCACCCTTTTGTGCCGAGACCCAGCAGAACGCCTTTGTCAAGATGGCGTCAGGGCAGAGCACTGACAGCCGTATGTGCGTCTTGTTAAAGGCCCTCGGGTTGCAAGTAGCAGAAATCCATTCCAGCTGGCTCAAGCAACAAAGTGGGTTTTATTGGAAGGACACGGGGTGAGCTCAAAGAACCTCAGAAAAGGAGGGACTCGTGAGTGATGGAAATCATGCCCTGGCGTAGGCTGTGTTTACTCTCTCGTTCCAGTCGCATGGGCTCCCTTTGCAGCTGGCCTTTCTGTCCCTGCTTCGTGCACCAGCCCGAGCCTTCAGTTAGCACATAGTACTTTCTGTCTCTTCACACCTGTGGGTTAGACGTTGCTGCCCAGCTGACACTACGGACCTCTTAGGCTCAGCATCATCCACGCCCCACCAGCAGCCCAGAGGCCCTGTTCCTCGTTCCAGAGGGAAACAAAATCCGATCGGCCGGCTCAGCGCAGAAATCCACCCTGCCACACTTGTCATTGGCTGTAGAGGTGAAATCTCTCACAGGTCTGCAATTGCTTATCTGAAATTTGTGGGTCCAAATGTGTTTCAGATTTTACAGCTCTTCATATTTTAAAATGGTGATGTGGTTCAAACACTGTGTATTACAGAACATCATCGCTGAGTCTGGGGCCACATTCCGAAACTGAAGACATGAACGCTTCTGTAGGAAACTGTATGGATTTTCATAATAAATGGGACAAATAAAGATTATGAACAGCTCCAGGCCAGGCCAGGTCAGCTTTTGCTATCAAACGAATTCAGACCAGGTTTGAATTTGCCCCAAATGAGTTTTTGCCGAGTCATTGGGTTTCTGGTTGAAGATAAGTATAGTAACCATGTAATTTATTGTCCAAACTTTGACTTGTGGGAGTAACAAGGATGCTGTCAGGAATTGCCCGGGGGGGGGCATGCTGGGGGTATGCACTGCCATTTCTCAAAGCACTCTAACCTTCTAGAATTACAGCCAGGGCACCTAGGACAACAAAATCAAAATTCAGGAACAATATCTACCAAAAAAATAATAAGTAAATAAACTAAGTGACGGGTGTTCCCAGAAACTTCAAAAAGCAATTAAATATTTAACAGCTACAAGATCTATGTAGCATCTATGTTGGAGAAAGAAAAAAAAGAAAAATCTGTAGGGCATCGAATGGGTTTGGGAAGAGTAGAATGCCCGGTCCCCAGGTAGGTACATGCTGGGAACTTGAGAGGTCAACTTGTAAACAGCAATGGAAACGAAGAGGGATTTTTGACAATCTTATTCTCAGGAGAATGCAACTGCAGTATCTGGATCCTGTGAACTCTCATAAGAAAATAAAAGCAAAATTTTCTTCCGGGATAAAACTCCTCTCTGAGAGTAAAATACAGAGTAGGACCAGGAAGGAAAATTGAAAAAGCCAGATAGAACTGTGGGTAGGGGAGAGTCCTCTGTGGAAAACACTGGAGAGTTCTAGAGACATAACACTAGGGAAAAGTGTTTTAACTCCCTTCCCCTCAGCTAAAAATAAAGAAAAACTTATTTCACATGATAATAACCAACAAAATGTGATTGTAGTTGAGTCCCATACAAAGTTATTATTTTTAAAAAAGAGAATAAGGAAGAGACTTAAGTAGCACGTCAGAAAGACACACCCACAACGTGCATGAGAAATGCAGCCAATATTTCAAAATGGGCTAAAAGAAATAAAGAAAATGACAAAATCGTGGAGACTATGAAAGGAAATCATAAGTCAGAATTATAAAAATTCAGACATGAGGTTATAGAACTCAGGAAAAATTTAGAAATAAAATAATAAATTATTTCATAAATGAAGACCACCTTGTAAAAAAGTAAATTTGTAAATACAACATATAATGTCATATGAGATATAAAGGTAAAAAGGCCAATTTTCTTAATTAGAAAGAGATAAAAAGGATTCAAAAGAAAATGGCAGATATAGGAGACAGGCAAAAAGAAAAATAAGGTGAGAAGTTACCCTTCCCATTAAAGAAGGAAATCAAAGGAGTGGACCAGATCAAACATTGAAAAGGAGGGACTTTTAAAAAAAGATTCTTGAAATTAAAAGTCCTTTAAAACTACACATTGAAAGGACATACCATTACCTGAGAAAGAAAGAAAGAAAGAGAGAGAGAGACTCCAACATTAAAATGTAGTCTTGAAAAGTGACTAGACTTTAATAAAAAGAAAATCCTTTGGTCACCCAAGAAAGGCCAAGTCACTTGGAAAGAAACTAAGATTATGTCAGGCTGCTCAGCAGCAGTGCTGCACGTCGGAAGAAAAGGGAGCAACATGTTTAACATAACGAAGGAAAAAAAATATGATTTTATATATATATTTTTTATCCAGTCAAATAGACATTAAATACTTCAGATAAACTGTTATAAACATGAAAGAATCCAAACTATTTTTCTCATAAGCACTTCCTGAGGAACCCATTAGATAACAAGCTTCAAACAATCAAAAAGGCAGGAAAGGCGTTGACCTGAGGACTGAGATTCGGTATTCTTGGCCCAAGAAAGCGGCGACCCGAATGGAAGACACAAGTTTTAAGTAAAAATCTTGACGTCCTGAACTTAATTTGGAAGTATCAGTATCAACTCATGATATTGTAATTTTTCTAGCTAGATTCATGAAAAGAAACCACAACGAAACAAGAGGAACGAGCATCCCAAGTGCCCAGGCTGTGGTCTCTAAATACTTCATCCCGCTCAAAGGAAACGGCTTCTTGGAGCAGTGGCCGATTCGGGGACTCAAGCAGGAAGTGCACAAGAGCAACTTGGGACCTCGTATATGATATGAGAAGCAAGGAATGTATCACAACACAGCGGGATCTTGTCACAAAACTCAAGAGCCAAGTTGAAGATGTTCTACTGGCCAAACATGGGACACTATGAACATCACAAACGCCAGTGATGAACTGAAACACACGAAATACACTTAACTCCATGAGTGAATAATGATGTAAAAAAAAAATTGTCAATCGAAAGCGAAAAGAGGGAGAGAGGGAAACGATAAATGGAAGGAGACTTAATCGATTCATAAAAAAGTATTGTAGTGTGTGTCCTCGTTTGCATACTAGTTTAAACAAACTGGAATAAAAACACATTCATAACATTCATGAGAAAAGTGGGAATTTTAACACTAACTTGATACAGGTATTTGGTTATATTGGGATGATAATTCATTACTTTAGGTATGATAAGGGCCCTGCGGTTACACTTTTTAAAGAATGTTCTTATCGTTTATAATTATAATGACTGGGATTTGTTTAAAAGTAGTATAGAGAAAATGAAGACCCAAGCAGCTTTATTATTGTACTGCTCACAAAAACTAGGGGATCAGGGAATGTGCAGATACTCCAGTACTTTCAGCCTTTTGTGTGGTGCATTTTCATCAATAAAATAGAAGTTGGATTTGCATAATTGAACAACTTTCTTTGACTTGTCGCTTGCTTTTCTGATGATCTTGTTTAATTAAAAACAATCACATGCTTCTTTTTTTATCGCTTCATATTCATTTCAAAATATCCCCTAATTTTTGTGAGCAGTAGGTTTGGTGTATTATGAATTTTTCCATCAGAATGGTATTTTTTCTCTTATTTTATATCAGGATAATAGGCATACATTGAGAGTGAGTCAGGCAAGACAAACTGCAGTTCGCCCCGTGAATGAGAGATGACAGATAGGACAGTCCAAACGTGGTTACGGGGACCCAGAGACATAGAGACAGGCCCATCAAATACCCAAAAAGTGCCCAGTCTGATACATTCCGATGATAGCACGTTGATGTTATTATCAAACCTATTCTCATGATTTTTTTATCTCTCCCTGCATCGATCCACATTTAATTTGTGAAATTAACAATTTCTTATTTGAGAAGTGCCTTCGTGTGGCATTTATTTATTTATTTTTTAATCTAGCTCAGTTTCTCCAAAAGAGCCTCCAGCAGACAGACCACTAAAATTTGGCAGCTTTATTGTTGAGTGCATTCAATTATCATTTTTTAAGTCTAGCACCACATTCCTTTAATGATTTAGGACCTTGCACGGTTTTAAATGTCTCCCCAAGCTTTCATTGTAAATTGCGTTAAACATCAAAGGCGGTTAGTGATGCCCAGATGCTGTTTACCTCCTGTGAAATTTTTCACACTAAATAGGATGGGAGTCCTCAACAGATTCGGAATTGGAGCCGGGTAGAAAGGAATAACCCTTCACTTGGGGAGGCTCATCCCAAAACCTCTCACCGAGGATGAAAACCCGTGTTAGAAAATCCTTTTTAAAAGTCGACCTTCTGCAAAGATCCTTCTGCTTTAATTTCCAGTCCCATCAAGGAACACAGCAGTGATTCTCAAGTCCACGGAGCAGAGGTCCCGTGGGGCTGTGGATGACTTAGGGTGAGGGTTTCCATGGCATTTGTTTGAACGGGGCCCCTAAGCCAGAACCCTAGAAAAGTCCTCCTTCTCCATTATGAACTGTTTTGAAGAAAAGCAACACAACGGTGTCTACCCCTTTCCCCACTCTCTTTTCTGATAGGTCCTGCTGGGGGACATTGTTCCTGTCGTCCACTCACAGCCTTTCCGAGGGCTGGCGTGTTTGCATCATTCTTAAGAGGGCTTCTCCGAAGGATACATCCTTTATGGTTCCAGGCAAGATGTTTTTTAGTGGTTTGAGAGAGAGAGAGAGAAAGGGAGTGGGATAGAGAAAGAAAGAAACATTGATTTTTTGTTCCACTTATTTGTGCACTCATCGATTGATTCTTGTATGTGCCCTTACTGGGGATTGAACCCGCAACCTTGGCCTATCAGGACAATGCTCTAACAAACTGAGCTTAAAAAAAAAGAAAGAAAAGAAAAAGTTAATTTTTTGCTCATCCCCCCATAACCATAACATCTTTTCGAACTTTTAATAGCTCGTGTCTCTCTGGATGGCTGGTTATTCTGTGACATGAAACCCTGGAGAAATCTAGTCTAGATTTGTCAGTGAGAAACCTCTCAGTTCCATGGTCGCAGATAGGTCCCTGCCTTGCTCCCCTTGCGTTGACATTTATTCCCTTCCCACTAGACAAACTTGTCTGTTTGTCTGTCTGTCCTTAGATGTGTATCAAGGATCTACGATGCTCCAGCATCATTTGGGGACACAGTTGTAGAGTTAGAAGCCTCTTTTCTTCTAAGCGGCTTTGTTCAGTGCAGACTGATCCACTGAGTTGAAGTTGTCCCTGCGTCCACCTCTCTGTGACCACAGGGCAGGGTGCAACACGGGGGTAAGAGTAGGGACTCTGGGGCAGTTCGACTTCCGGCTTGGTGACTTCAGACAAGTCACTCAGAGCTGCCATGCCTCAGGGGAGTCATCTGTAGCATGGAGTTCCTGAAGTTCCTACCTCCGAGGGTTGTTGCGAGAATTAAACAAATCAGCACATACACCGAGCCTAGAACAGTGCGAAACACTCCCTACACGTCAGCTGCCTCTCTGTAGTGAATGCAAGAAGGCACTGCTGTGGGCTCCCGGGCAAGTAGACACCCCTCTCTCCTCTCCTGCTCTTGGCCACTGGGCCCTCCAGTACGCCGTGCAGATCTCCCTCTCACCTCTTTTTTATAAGCGATGCCTATTCAACATAATAACTTGATAGTGTTTCATGGACAAAAACAAGAAGGGGAGCATGAGCCGTGGCCAGATAGCCTGGTTGATTAGAGCATCTTCCCAAAGCCCAGAGAGCATGAGAATGAGGAAGAGTTTGGACTTGGCTCCTGGGCTTGGCTGCGCTGACATTAGGCCCTGGGGGGAAATGCAGATCAGAGGAAGCTGAGACTACCAGCGCCCCCATCACCACAGGGAGGGCTCAGAGCTTCTACTGGAAGAAAATAAGGGGGGGGGGGGCTGAGGGGCAGCAAGGAACAGGTATGGACTGGAGTTTATTGTTGTTGTTTTTTAATTTCTTTTTTTTTATTTATTTTAGAGAGGAGACACAGAGTGAGAGAGAGACAGAGAGAGAGAGAGAGAGAGAGAGAGAGAGAAAGGGGGGAGGAGCTAGAAGCATCAACTACCATATGTGCCTTGACCAGACCAGTGCAGGGTTTTGAACTGGCGACCTCAGTGCTCCCAGGTCGACTCTTTATCCACTGCGCCACCACAGGTCAGGCCTGTTGTTGTTTTTTTTAAAGGAAAAAAAAAAACGATTTGGGGCACTTTGGGGAGAAAGACAGATAAAGAAGAGCTCTAAGAAGTTTGGCTGTGCTGTGTGCAAATCTTCCCTCCGCTGCCCTTGGAAGAAAGGGCTCTTAGGGACGGGCATTTCTTTTGGATTCCGTGAACAAGGAAGCCCAAATTTATTAGGGTTACAGCAGCAGCGAGCAGTTACTGCGTCCCTGCTGTACCCCAGCCACTATCTAGGGGCCTCACAGGCAGCGTGGCTAACCCTCCCTGCAACTCTTGCAAAGCAAGTGGGATGATTCCCTCTTTACTGGATCTTAAATCCACTGAAGTTAAACAACTTGCACTGGACCTAATGAGAGACAGAGCTGAGATTTGAACCCAAGTCTCTCGGATTCCAGGACCTGGAGTCTTTCTACCACTCCGCAGAATCTAAACATAAGATTTCAGAGAGTGGCTGTCTAACATCCTCTGTTACATTATTACAACTACCACCATGTTAAATCTCAACCCTGTCCCTAATGAAATGCCACGTACGTGCACGCCAAAACATGCCGTCTTTGGCTCTTCTGGATCCGGTTATCATTTGATTTAATAAATGCTTCTGATGGCACGATTAATGGCATCACATATCAAAACTGCACACCCACGTGTCAGAAATGAGACTCAAGGAAATGGACCGTTTTCCAAATAGTTTCCTGCGGGTGAGGACAAACTGGCAGAGGCAGACAGGCCCTATGGAGCCCGTTTAAGATTTTAGTGCAGCTACTTAAAAATAAGTACATAATGTTGTTTGATTTCCAATAGGCCTAAAAGAATAGTAAACAAAGCCAGCCCTTTGCCGCTCACTACCTGGGAAAAGCATTGTTTGTCCACAGCAAATATGTAACCACAAAACACATTAAAATGCAGAAAAAAATTCATCTGACCAAACAAAACAACGATAAATCAGCTTGAAACTTGTTGCCATTAGAGGGTATTAAATATGCTCACCGACGGAAGAATGTGCCTTAGTCACCTGGTTACTTGCGCACATAATTAAAGGGGTTGTGCACTATGATTTATAGGTTGGATCTTCTAATTACTTAGCTGTAGCAATTAGGATTTTCTTTGTATTACACTTCTCCAGGCCAAAGATGCTTTCTATCGCTCGGGCCAGATTTTAGGAGGGCGAATGCTGGCTTCTGTCCCATCCCCCCAGACGCCCCCCAATTGAAGTTTTTCCCAACCTGGGGATCTTAAGAGTCTAATGCTGTTGGGAGAGGAGGACAGGAAAGTCCTTGCAAGGACTGAATTGTTCTCTCCTTGAAAGACGGGTTTGCTTTGGGGGAGCATTTCTTTGCAGCCCCAGGAGGCCTACTGCCTTAGAGACCTGGGGTCCTGTCTTCATTTAAGACTGTACCTTCCAGACATTTCCTTACTAGAGAAAGATCAGAAAGGCCAGGAGTTGAAGAGAAATGTATGTCATGTGTTTAAAATTTAAGCAAGAAAAAAAAAAAGGTTTTAGGAGACAGTCCCATGCATCAGGAACTCTGTGGTCTGTTCAAAGCATGGCTCAGACTCTTACTAGCTGTGCGGCATTGGATACTGAATTAGCCTCTCTGAGCTCCCATTTTCTTATCTGTAAAATGGAGCTAACAAGAGTACCTGCCTGGAAGGGTTTTAAAGGTGAAATGAGATAAAAACTTTAAAGCAGGATCCCTCAGCACAGCTCCTGGCATAAAGTGCACCCTTAATGCAGGCAGCATTTGAGTGTATTTAATATTTCCCACCCTATGAATCATTTATTCATTTATTTTTGCACTCACGCAGCAAATATCTGAGTACCTATTAATTGACACAGAAGGCCATGTTCTTTTCATTACCCTTCCTTGCCCTCCCAGGACATAAACCTTAAACTCCTGGGCACAGAAAAGCCATTTGTTATGTTGAGTGAGAAAATTTCAACTTTTTGAAGTGTCAAAAGGCTTGGATTTAAGCTAGTGTAAATCAGTGTTCTGATATCACAGAGCTCCGGGGAACGCGCAGAACCGGAAGGTCTCACGGAGCGGGACCATGTGGCTGGAGCTCCCAGCATCAAAGCAGCCTGTTGGTTTTCGCCATGATGGTTCAGTGGGAGTTTGGACATGCCTTCCAAAGAGAAAACATGGGGGCTGGGGAGGGAACCCACCTTGACTTCAATCTGGCAAACACTGGCTGAGTTCTGCTATGTGCCAACTCTGTGCTGGCACTAAGGACCCGAGGACGGGCAGCAACCCACGGTCTCTGTTCCCGGTGGCTCTGTGGTCCAACAGGGGTGAATATGCAAACTGGCATCAGCCAGAATGGCCAGGGAAACTGAGTAGCTAAAGCCACCTGGAGAAGTCTCTGGAAGCACCCCAGGGGAGGGGACAGTTGTGAGGTTCCAGCCAGCGGAACAAATGTGACAGAATTTCATGGGGAACCCAAAGAAGGCCTCTAATAAGAGGCTTCTAACCAAACACTCACTCCAATAAACACAGCTACTGTATACATATTTCGTCAAGTTCAAGTTCCATAGTAAACATGCATTTAAATGATCTTATCTTTGGGCTGTTTGAATGACTTCCTCAATTTGAAGACATCTCTCCCAAGTGAAATTCAGATAATTAATGCCAGGACAGGGTCCCCACGCTGCCTCAGACAATGGAGCCCAGCGGACCCACGCGCTAAATGCACGTTCACCCCCACGGAAGGCTGGGCGGCTCTTTCTCTCTCCGTGGCCTGAATGAAAAACTACGTCAGTTTCTTGGCTTGTTTCCTTTGGCAAAGGGAGTTGCTACATGAAATGTTCCTCTTTTTATTTATGAAAAATCAGTTCTCCAGAAAAGCATGCTGTTTGCGTTGGCAACGCACGCCAAGGTGGACTGGTTGCCACCAAATTCTGCTCCGGCCAGGAACTACTCACCCGTCAACTTTTCAATTAAAGAAACAGGACCCTTTATCAGTGGGAACAAAATAGTGCGGTCAGCAAGAAAACAGCCCAGTAGGAAATAGCACCCTGTTTCATTTGGTGGATCACTTGACTTTGCACGAGGGTGTCTGAGATTCTGATAAGTGGTTAGAGTGGGGGCGGGGGGGGGGTTCCTTTTTAATTTCATTAGACAGCCTTTCCTTGTGACGAAAGTCAAAGGTTTGATCTCAAGAATTAGGAAGGAAGGAAGCTTCTCTTTCACCGTGCTGGGGGGACCAAAAATACTTCAGCTGAGATAAGACCAGCAGGAAACATCAGCTTGAATCGCAGCTGAAAAACAGCTCTCCCCCCAAAAATCATCTGTCCTGCTCCACACACTGAACGAGGAATAGAGGAATAGTCGCAGTGAGAAGAAACCAGGCCTGCTTCTTTCTTTGCCGGGAGAAGCCCGTGGGATGCTCAGGCTCGCTCTGCCCTCTCGTGGCTGGTTTTGTAAACTGCATCTGGAAGGCTTCTTGAGAAGCAACAACTTCTTTGCTCCTGTGATTCTGTGATTCCTATGATTTCATGTCATTCTTATCTGCAATTACAGCACCCCAAAGCTGCTATCTTCTGCCCGGTAAACCGCAGATTCCGTTTTCTAATCAAATTGACTGAAATCCTGGCTTAACAGGGTGATTCAACATTCGGGTTTAAGCTCGTTCAGGTGAGCTGCAGATGAACTGTTTCCATGAGTGAATTCACTGGGTAGGTGAAACCCAGTACAGTACATTACCAACCCTTGAATCAGAGGTCCCCAAACTACGGCCCGCGGGCCAAATTGCGACCCCCTGAGGTCATTTATCCGGGCCTCGCTGCACTTCCGGAAGGGGCACCTCTTTCATTGGTGGTCAGTGTATGGAGTACTGTATGTGGCAGCCCTCCAACGGTCTGAGGGATAGTGAACTAACTGGTACCCTGTGTAAAAAGTTTGGGGACCCCTGCAGAATAATTCAAAGATCAGCATATATTTAATTAATCAGACAACATGTTAATTTTAAAGTAATTATTGGCATGCTGAGGCTAAAATCCATATGACTGAATAACAAAACCCAAATCAGGGGTAACAAAACATGACTTGCTTATTCTAAAGATATATTAAGTCAGTATTGACACAAGGAGAGACAAAGTTCAGAAACAAATCCACATATGTGTGGAAGCTTAATATAGGAGAGAAAGGCATTATAAATCAGAGCAGAAAGGACACACTCATAATAAATGATACTGGAAGAATAGGTTATTCTTTTTTTACAAAAATAAATTTAGATCATACCTCAAACTATAGAAGAGTTAGTAATACCTTTCACATGTGCTATCTGCCTATATGAGAAAACCAAAACTTAAAATGTTTAGAATAAAATATAGAAGACTATCTATAAATGATATGCAAAACCACCTAGCCAGAGAAAGTTAGCATAAATATCTAAAATGATATGGTGTAAAACTTCTATAAAAGTCATCTTGACATTAACAGAAAATATTAGAAGAAAATATTTGCAGCACATATGACTGATGAAATCTTAGTATCCAAGCAAATAACCCAATAGAAAAAAGAGAGAAATACATGAGCTGGCAATTCACAGAAGAGAAAACCCAAACGGCCAGTATATTACACAGCCCATAAGTAATGAAAGAAATGCAAATCAAAACCTCAGTGAGATGAGAGTCAGTGCCCATCACATTGTCCATAACAAAAATAAAAATATAAAATAGCTGACATCAGATCCAGATGTTGACAAGGATATGTTGAAGGCTGAAATTCTCTATATTACTGGTGGAAGTTTAACTTGGCACAATTTAATATTTAATAAATAACTAAAATTCTAAATAACCAATTAATATCTCATTGGCACTGAATGCTAATAATTGATGACTATCTAATAAATATATAATTAACATATGTCAAACATCTCAGTAATACCTAATCAAGCTGAGTACACACATTGTTTCGGGTCTACAATTTTGTTTTGTTATTGGACTTTTGCACACATATAGAAACAAGGAGCTGGCAGCGGTGAGATTCACGAGACATTGTCAGAGGTCGACAGAGCTCCTGTCAACCTCCGCCAGCATTCAGCATGGCAGTCACAGCATGGGTTTCGGGGTCACACAGAACCTGGGGTCTCATACGTGTAGCTGTGTGACCTCAGACAATTGCATAAGCTCTCTAGACCCCAATTTCCTCATTTGTTCATAGTTATAGCAATGTCTCTCTCCTAAAATTAGGAAAATTAAGTGACAGATCTATAAAGTATTTTTGCACAGTGCCTGGAACATAGCAGATGCTCAATAAATGGCTACGAGTATTTTCATTATCATTCTGACCAGATACACCAGGGATGAATAACCGATGACTAAGAAGAAATGATCTTTTCTGACTAGGAAGGCAGAGATCAAGAAAGACCTTTCAATAATATACTCTTAGGATAGTAAGAGTGGCAGGCAGAGTGTTCCAGTGGGGAAGTAGCCAGGGCTTTGTGGACAACCCTAGCCCTAGTAGATGACAAACCTAAGAATCTCATCAACTCCAAACCATCCTTCTGAAGCCACTGCAGCCCCCTCTCATTGTCACCGAGGACTGGTAGGTGCCACATTCTCTCTCTCATTGACAGACTTGGTTTCTGGTCATCAGTAAGACACATGCACTCAGTGTGTAAGGCGTTCCATTACTCACTAAGGAAAGAAGAAATACAGTGACCTTGTTCAATGCCCAACCCTGACCTGGTCAGAGGGAAGACCAAGAAGTCAAATGCACCTTAATGAAGTTCTGAACCCCCCTCCTCCCCAGGACTGGGATCTTATAGACAGTGGGCAAGATAAAAGCAATTAGGCTGAAGTCAGAAAAGGACCATTGAAAATGGAGAATGAGGCTTCCTGCCCGTGAAGACATCCCGGTTCGAAAGTTGAGAAAAGGCAGCTAAAATTCTTCTGGTCACGTCATGTTCTATAAGCTGAGGCTCTTTTAGTATCAACTTGCCAAAGTTATGTTTAAAAAAACTCTTGTGTTGTCTTTGTTTTTGCTTCTTCCTATCCTCAAAGCCCATAAGCTCAAAGCTCTCCAAACTTGCAAGCCACATAGAAATAGCACAGTTAACAGTTAACACTTGGTCAAGAACTTCCCTCCAGAAATAACAAATATAGGAACATAAGAAATTAAAAATTAAAACCCCTTTCCCTGCGCTCGCTCCATCAGCACATATCACCTGCCTTAACCAGAAAGTTCCATCTAGGGCACAAAGCAAACCTAATAATATTTTACATGTCATACTTTCTCCAGGTCTCTAAATGTTCACTATCTCCTTCACAGTACATTTAAGGAAAATCAGAAATGGAAATGTCGCGTAAAACTGCGCTCAGTTTAGCTCCCTTTGGAAAGTCATCATCAGCTGAGATCGCCTTAGGAGCTAAGATGTATAAATGCCAGAACTTTGTCCTTGAGGTGAAGTCATTTTTCTTTCCCAGAAACATCAAAGACAGAAGAGACTCCCCGTGAAGATGCTCAAGATGTCTGTCCCTCTATAAACAAAGAAACTCTTCTGTACCTTCGGTCATTGTTTCTGAAATGCATTTGCAAGATGGTTTGTGGTGTCGGTTGACAAGAATGTAGGTTGAATTTTACATGGCATGTCAACTGCAACAGGGAATGTTTGACAAGCCAAGAAATTGGTACCAACTCAAATTTCCATGTCTGGAAATTCGCTAGAAATGTGCCTGTCTGCCTTCACTCCTGTACCAGACGCTGAATGCTGAAAGGTATTCAGAGCTGTGTTCAAGACCAGGCACAACCAAACCAAGTCACCTCTTCAACAACAGCCAGTGCCCACCATCCCTGAGAACTGGATTTTGCCAATCTCTACCGCTTCCTGGTGAGGCTGCTGGTGCTCTTTAACGCTGATTTGTTTGTATATTTATATGTCAGCCATTAACTAAGCACCTACTACATATAACCATAAAGATTTGGCCTGACCAGGCAGCGGCGCAGTGGATAGAGCATCAGACTGGGATGCAGAGAACCCAGGTTCGAAACCCCTAAGTCGTCAGCTTGGGCACGGGCTCATCCAGCTTGAATGTGGGATCATAGACATGACCCCATGGTTGCTGTCTTGAGCCCAAAGGTCACTGACTTGAAGCCCAAGGTCACTGGCTTGAGCAAGGGGTCACTCACTCTGCTGTAGCCCCTCCCCCAGTCAATGCACTTATAAGAAAGCAGTCAATGAACAACTAAGGAGCTACAACGAAGAATTGATACTTCTCATCTCTCTCCCTTCCTGTCTGTCCCTATCTGTCCCTCTCTCTGTCACACAGACAAAAAAAGAAAAGATTCAGTACCTGTCATGAGATGGTTTGCTTTAAGAATGAAGGAGAGGCTCAGAGCATCAATCACCAGGACTTACCTCCAGCACTCCCATTTCCTCTCTAGATCCTCTTCTGGCCAGGTGACATTATTCACCTGCCCCTCTCTTGTTGGCTCCAGGCTACCCATACCCAGACATGACATCCTATCCCAGAAAACACATTAGCAACACCTGATGGTGTGTGATCCCAGGCTACTCACCCATCTGGTCACCACGCCCGGTCCTGTCTTCCTGACTCCCTCCAGGATGCTGCCTGCCCTCCTGCCCAGCAGGTGTCTGTGGGCTCCTTCATTCTGCTGCACAAGACTATGAGCACCTGTTGTCCTCACAGCTGTCCTGCCCTCCCTCCTACCGTGTTCACAGTTCTTTCCTGTTGCTGTGGACTGAATGTCCTCAAGTGGATGTGTGAAGATGTTTGCTGGGGATCGAGAGCTGTGATAGGAAGGTGGGTGGGGGGGTGGGGGGACTGGCATCCAGCAGAAGGGGGAGTCATGCAGTCTGACAAACTCCACCAACTTGGCGGGAGCTCGGGAATGATATGACCTGGTAGCCTTGTCCCATGTGGAGGTCGAGTGGCCCAGACTGTGCTCCTGCGTGGACGATCCAGTCACTAGATACGGACTTCCCCAAGGAAGGGTGTGGCCTTGGGCAAGGTGGCTGCCTACGGCTGGGGGAGCCCTGGGGAGTCACTGCTGATCCCTCTCTCCACAGCTGGGCAACAAACCCACCCTTCACAGGGGCCTGGGCGCCATGTGTTCATGTCTGTTACTTCTGCCCTCTTCCATGCAGACCGCGGCTGGCCTTGACCTCACCAACCTGCCTGCCCAGGGCTCCCACCTGTTCCTGCTCTTTGTCTACAGACCCTTTCCTGATTTCTGGCACAGAGACTCTGTCTATAGCTCAGGTCCTTAGATTGCCAGGTTAACACCTGGAGGCACCTTCGAGAAGAACACCCTCAGTGGCCATGGATCTGGAAAGGTCCGCTGTCAATCCACTGCCCCTTGATGTGGCCCACCCCCACCCCCGACTCTCATCCCTCCAACCCACCCTTGCTCACCTTTCCCAAACCCACTATCTCCCCCTCCTGGCCAGCCCCGCCTGCGCCACGGGCCCTACACTTGTCCGTATTCCCGAAGAGCTCCCAGGAAAGAAAACGGGATTGGAAGAGGGAGGTTGCTTTCCTGCCAAGTGGACTCATCCCCATGCACGGCTACAACCACAGGGCGGACCCATCCGGGGGTAAACAGGAAGAGAAAGAGAATTGGGCTCTGTGCACCAATATCTGTAAGATTGTTTCAACTCCTTGCAAGCAATCCTGAAAGAAATCATCTTATCTGGGAGACCCAGGGAGCCTGTGGTATATTTGATGCTTTAGAGGCCATGAAAAACCCTCTGAGTGGCCACTTTCTTGAGTGCTCAGTAAGTCCTCCTCTTCTACTCTGGCCCAGTGGCTCTGTTGGTTCGAGCATCATCCCGATACACCAAGGCTGTGGGTTCAATCCCCAGTCAGGGCACATATAAGAGTCAACCAATGAGTGTATAAATAAGTAGAACCACAAATCATTGTTTCTCTTTCTTTCTCTCTCTCTTTCCCGCCACCTCTATAATCAATAAATACAAAAGAAAGAAAAACGTTTTATAATATCTTACTCTTTCTCTAATACAATTCTCAATTTTCATCCCAAGAACTCATCCCATCTGCTGGAATCTTCACCTGGCAATCCTGTCCCTAAACTCCTGGCCAGCCTGTATGCAGAGACAATTTCCCAAGTCTCACTTATCCTCCTCTTATAAAAAACAGAAATAAAACTCACCTCTGCCTGATTAAGATCTCCTAATTCTGATTATAAGTTTACTCTGTGCGTTTCCAGCGTGAGGCTTCTATTAAAACCAAATGGCATTGGATAAAATTTCAAAGCATCGCCCGAGCTATTATTTTTATTGCATCAGTTCCTTTCTTAAATCAATTAACCAGCAAATAGGCGAGGGAACATTTTAGTGTCATTAGGGACACTTTAGGTGGTTGTTCGTTGCTTTTTATAAACTGGCTCCACTGTAATGAGATTTGACTTGGTGGTTATTTGCATGTGGTTATTTGCTGAATGTCTGCAATTGTTCCTAGCGAGGAATCTGAACGAAATTGGTCTGTTTCAGTCACAATCAAAAGACCCCCATCATGACGTAACAAGATTGCCTGTAATCCTAGACGGGTTTCATAAAAACTCTATCCCCTGTTGGGAACCTTAAGAACAGAAAGGTGCCAGTGTGTTTCAAATGTGTGTGTGTCCTTCCTCTGTGTGCAGACTTCTCCACCCCATGATGAGTCCGTCAGGACAATGGCCACGCCTTCCTTAGACACTTAGAAGCCTCAGCAGACATGCACTCAATATCCACTCCAGGCCAGGCGTGAGCGCGGACTAATTTAATCCTTCCAGGGACCCCAGGAGAAAAACCAAGATGAGCAGGTTCACATGTTTATCGGAGGTCACCCAGGTGATTAGACGAGGCTGGATTCTGGACCCAGGCTTCCTCACTAAATGCCTCCTGCCTTTCCTCCCGGGGGTTCCTGCCCACATCCGGGTGTGTACAAGTCTCCATCATGCAACAACTCTGAGTTGGCTAGCTGCGTGGCTCTGCAGCCTCCCTCCCGTTCCTCAGAAAGTCAGGATTTAAAGAAGTTTGGGGAAAGAAACGGGATCATGCTTTCCTAACGAACCAGGAATTTAGAGGGCTGTGTTGAAAAAAAACAACCACGATATTTAGAACACACAGTAGCTTTTTTCCTGCATTGTACATCGGCATCCCTCCCCCTCCCACTTCTTCCCGCTATGCAAATGTCGGGTCACGCTGGATACCATGAAGAGCAGCGTCAGAAACACCACGCAGTCTCCCTGGGTCTTGGGTCAGAGCCTTCAGGAAGTCCCCAGGGATGTCTCAAGGTGCACCCCTGTAAGTAACCAGCACGCTGCCTCTCAAAACCCATTCAATGAGCAGATGAGCCTTCACCTAATGTGACTATTACCACAGAAAAATAGGCATGGCTTCACTAAATTATCTCCCAGCGATCTGTTGTATTCAGTGCCGTGCAAAAACCCTGGTTCTTCTTTGCTAAAAAATTCTGCAATTTAATTTAAGTAAAATAGGAGCAAAGCCTGCTCGCCTCCCCAGCGTCGTCTGATGGAGCGAAAACCCGGATCGGGAATAAAAACCTAGCCCCCGCCTGGCGCATTCCCCATGCAGCCCTGCCACTACATAGGCAAAACCGCAGAGTTTGTCTCTTTTGTCAGTCTGGAGATAAAATCCTATTCTTTGTAATCCCTGAAGAAACAAATCAAATAAACTCGGGCTGAGCTAACCATTTTCAATCCATCAAAGCAATCAAATTCTGTTTACCTGAATCACAATGATTTCTAAAATGTTATTAAAAAGTAAAATGGAGTTTAACTATTCCAAAAAACCTGAAAATGATGTGCAAACACAAAGGGGATATGATTTCTGTAATTATGTAGACATAAAGTCGGTGCCATCGTCTGAGCCACAACACACTGTAACTATGGCGTGTTCAGATAAAGGGTCCTTTGTCACCCGTGAGTGACGCATAAACATAATTAATGGGAGAAGTCTTCAAAGAGGTGACTCTTCATTTAGTTAGTCTTATTGCTCTTTTCGGGCACACAGGTTTTTGTCACTTAATAAACCAATTAACTGATTAGGTGTCACCCAAAACATTTGTATATGACCCATTCTATCATCGCAAAACTCCTCACGCCATTTCCTGACCTCCTCCGAGTGTTGTTGTGAAGGTGACGAGCTAGTACCTCAGGCAGATGTGCGGCGGGCAGGTTATCTTGAAGCGAATTCTTTGGGGTTTTTGTCTTAAGGTGCTTTTGCAAACATCAGCAGCAACAACAGAAAGCCCTCTTTTGGGGGCATCATTAAAATTAAGTTCAGATACCGCATTATCAGGGCTGTTGAGAGCCACTTTGAGAGAAATAGCGATAGTGGTCGGCCTCTTTAACACAATTCTTTAACTCTTCCGCGGAGGAGAGGGAGGGACGATGTAGTCCTTAAACGTGAGTGAGATGCCCTATCACCCCCCCCCCCCCAGTGGCTTCTTCTGTTCAGCCAGGAGTCGTTCTGTGGGCTGCAGGTGCCTATTGCCGCTGCATTGTAACGGTGACGTTCACCCCATCGCCGCTGATGGACCCGGCAGCTTTTCCATTATAACTCTTCATTATCAGGTGGAGAAAAGCCGGCTGGAGAAAAAAAAAAATGCATCCCGGAATAACACTTGACATCCTGGCAAAGGACAGAAAGTTTCAACCTAGGCACATTCTTTCAGCGCTTTGAAATGTGAAATTGTCACAACGGGTTTTCAGTGGCAGGAATATATGTCAATAAAGGCATAGAAATGGAGTCATTTAAGAGGATTTGCTGGAACCCTCAGTAAAAGGTGTTTTTTATTACAGGTACCAATGGGGCTCCCGGCACTAGCGCCCCCAAAGCCACTGAGCATCTCCAAGGACGTGACAGATGAGAGTTACATAATGAACATGGCTCTGACCTCCACTCTTGCCTTTTCCTTCATTTGCTCATTTGTGGAACCAGAGATTGACAGCCTCCACCCTACCCATCATGAATTAGAAATGCCCCCCCCACTGCATTGAGTCCAGGGAAAGTGGGGACGAGAGGACGTCTGTTACAAGAAGACCACGTTGGAAGGCACCCAGCTCAGACACAGAGGACCACAGACTGCACAGGCATCTGCATTCTGGAGCGACAGTTAACCAACTAACTGAGGTGAGGACAGACACTGCTAGTTTAAGAAGCGGCTTAAAGGTGCACTGTTGAAGGAAAAGGTCCATTTGAGGTCCCAGGAACCCTTAGGTGAGGTAGGAACCCAGACCACGGGGGACAAGGGGTGGCAGAGGAAGTCAGAGGGTGGACAAGCCCAGGCTGTGTGGAGCTTGAAGCCATAATAGCAATAGTTTAAACTTCATCCAGGGAGGACTGTAGAGCCATGGACCTTTTAAAGCAGAAGAGTCGCGTGATCAGATTTACATTCTGGGGATACATACCTACACTTTTAACACCCCCTCTCTCCTATACACAAAAATAAAGTCCTCCTAGTTCATGGTTAATATGGTTACAGCAGCCTGTGACTTACGGCTTATTTTCCCTGTGAGCCATTTGTATAATTCTTGCTAAACCTGCAGCGAGGGCACCACCTTCCAGGGGACCGTCCACCTGTTCATTGGCTCCTACACGGCCCGCCCCTTCGCTAGCGTCTATGCGAAGGACCCTTCCCTCAAGCTGGGGAGGGGAAACAGACGTGTCAATAAGAGGCACGCACACACAAGACCCTTCAGGTCCCATCAGTGAAGGGACAGATGGTAAGTTCCGGAAGCTCATGGATGGCTTGCTGTGTCCTGAGGTGGGCAAAGAAGGTGCATAGAGGTGGCACATTCTGAGATGGGTAGGAGAGGCGGGTGAGCCCAGGGGCACAGGGAAACAGTCTGTCCGTGGATGCTGGTACCAGAGAGCACAGGCATGTCAGCTATGGAGGGCAGGAGGCTGGACTCAGCCCTGTGATGGCTGATGACGGCGACAGCGACAGCAACAGCAGGACGGCCCCCAGCAGCAGGGTGAATGATGTCCTTAGGGGAACTCTTACCTTCAGGACTCTGGACCCTGTGACCGTCCACCAGCCCTCACACCTTTCCACCTACCGATAGGACTGGGGGGAGTCAGAGAGAATGAGTGACAGGGACCCAGACACCACGGACTGCCCCTTGAAAGATAGGTTCAAACAGGAATCTGAGAAACAGGTGGAGCTTAGCCTGTCTGGGGAGATGCTTGGTAAACGGGCCCCGCCCACCGTCTCCAGCGGCGTCTCTTCCCAGGCTGTTTGAACCCCAGACATTCTGAAGTCCTGGTTCCTGGCTCTGAGCGACTGCATGGACCATGTCAACCCACCCGGGGAATCTTACCTAAGACCCAGGTGTCACCTTTTCTGGGAAGTCCGGCGTAAGGACCCTTCCAGCCACCCGGGGCTGCCCTCCATAGCCCTGTTGCTGGGAAATGCTCCATATAGAACTTGGTTTTGTTTACCATTTGTTTACTTATTCTAGTCAAGCTCCCAGTCTGGGAACTTTTTGGTTAAGCACAGTGGTTAAGAGCTTGGTCCCTGGTGGGAATACCCAAGACGCCCTAGGACAGCACCCTAACGCAGCAGAAGCATGATTAACGACTGACGATCGCCGGGCTGGATGAGTAGACTCGGAAGGGAGAGGGGTTTGTCTTATCCATCCGCCAATTCCAGTGATCCACCGAAGTGCGACCATAAAAGCCTGAAGGGGGCGGGGCTGCATTTTTCTAATTCCAGAAACTGGCCTTGGCTCCTAGACTGTTCACTTCAGGGGTGCTGCTGTTTAAGAAAGGTATTTTGGCTGTATCTACACCGTCCCCCCAAACAATCATTCAATACACACACTGCAAAAAAGTTCATTCAGATGGGAGGAAAAGTCAGTTCAAGGGATTGTTTGATTTCTTTGGCTTCCAGCTCAATTAAAAAGGTCACTCTTAGGAGCCCTGTGGAAATATAACCTGGCTCAGGCTGGCTCTGGGTGTCGAGTCATGTGACAGTGTTATCTCATTAGTCCCTACAAAGTCCTATGAGGAAGATGACAAGTCGTACCTGCGGGCCTAGATGTGATGCTCCAACTTCAGGATGCATCTGAACACCTGGAAGGCTCGTTAAAACACTCGCTGCTGGGCCCCACCTCTGGAGTTTCTGATTTGGCACGTCTAGGACCAAGCTCACAAGGTCACATATCTAACAAGCTCCCAGGGGAGGCTGATGCTTGCCTGAGACCACCACCCTTCAAGCACCGCGGCCCTGGACGGCATCATCTTAGCCATGAACTCCTGTATCAGCTCTCAAACACTTGGGCCAGGCTGACTGACTTCAGCTGAGCCAAGCCCCAGGTAGCAAAAGAAAGTGAAATCCGTGGGCTCACCTGGCCCAAACTGCTTTTCTTGTGGTTAAAGAAGGGAGTGGCCACTTGCCCGGTGCTCCAATCAGGTCACATGGGTGGAGAAGGCCAGGTCTGGGGGGTATTTTTCCCAGCAAGAATCTCTGATATCAACTGCATGCAAATGACTCCAGCTCTCTCTCTTTCTGATATGCTCACAGTGGGGATTTGAAAAAGAGGTCAAAGTGAAATTGAGTTCAGACTCAGATTTCACAAAAACGGGTTTTCAGATCAAATCAGACGGAACCTCTAGGTGCATGGGAGTGCTCTGCCCCTACCCAAATGTGACCTCTCCTATTAAGAAGAGGGAAAATGCTTGAAACCCCTCTTCAACATCAAATGGCAACCCAAGAGCATTTTCTGGTGATTTAAACGAATCAGAAACATCTGGATTAAATTTTACTCAAATTCTACACAATCTAAACAATTAAGGTGGGGGAGGAAGCACTTGGCAAAGTGGACCTTGGGTTTAATCAAGCCTGGAGCATTCGAAAATTGGTCCGAGGTGTTGATGAGCGCTGAGTGAAGCCCTAAGGCCCAGCGTTACCACTCCGAAGGTTCAGAAGTTACACAGCCATTACCCGCACCCTCATCCAGCACTCCTGGAGGGGCCTCCCTTCCATCCATTTTCTTCCTGGCCCCATTTGGACAGCTTATTCACGATTTGATGGCCCTGGGCGAATCTGAATGCCTGAGGACCAGAGGCCAATGGGAATTGTGAAGAGCACAGTGTGATGGTGCCCATCAGGATCATCAACCAGAGCTGATGCAAGAGTCCCGGAATCACAGTGGCTTTCCCCAACCAAGTGTGTTTCTCGCTCACACCCTCTGGGTTTGGGTGACTCCACCAGACATCTCCCCTGCAGTCACTCAGGGACCCCAGCTGCTGCCACGTCCCCTCTCTGCCCTGCATTTCTGCATGGCTCCTGCCAAGGGGACTAAAGGATGGAAGGAGGGAAGGACAGAAGGATGGAAAGAGGGAACGCCTCGTTCTGGACCTCAGACCTGTCTTTTAAGAGCGGGGAAGCACTCTGCAAGACCCTGGACCTCTCTGAGGGTCAGCTTGTTTCTTTCTCTGTAGAATGGGAGTGATCAGATCATCTACCTCACAAGATCCGTGTAAAAATCAAACGAGGTTCAGCCCAGGACCCTTACTACTCAAAGTGTGGTCTGCTGACCTGTGGCATTGGCACCACCTGGGACCCTACTGGAAATGTGGACCCTCAGGGCCAACTGCAGACCTACGGAACCAGAATCCGCCTTTTAACAAGCCCTCTGGGTGACTTGAGCACACATCAAAGTTTGGGGAGCCCTGCTCTGAAGCACCCAGCACGTAGTAAATCCTCAATGAACGCTGGCTGCCCTTATTATCATCTGAACTCCAGCTGCCTCTCCAGGCCCCCAAATCACCAGGTCAATTAGCCCCCTCACCCCCTCACAATCAGCAGGGACATCAGCAGAGACTGTCGGGTTGAGGGGACCGGCTTCTCCTCCTGTGAACAGTGACACTTCCTACTGATGTCCTTTCATGAAAGGGTGGAGACGGGGGTCTTTATTTTAACTGACAAATCAAAGCAAGTCAGGACTAAGACTGCAATCACTTTATCCTCATTATCCCGAGGAATTTCAGCCCATATGGCACGCTGCCCTCATCATTACACGCTGATCACAGACCCTGCGTGTTACCTGGGATCAACCCAGAAACATAAAAGGTAGGGAACGGACCCAGATTTCTAGACAGGCTGTCACGGAAAATTTCCTTCCTTGGTGGGGGTAAGGGGTGGGGGGCTGGGGTGGGGAGGATTAGGACCAATGTCAAGTAAATCACTCCCCCCACCCCCATCGTGGGGAAAGATTTCCATGGCCAGGCCAGCTTTCCCAAACGAGGCCTGTCCGGCTGACTCAGCCTGTGGCGCGGGCCGGCGCTCCGGGACGCGGAGGATTCCTTTGGCTGGCTGCCTGCATGCCTAATTTCCGTGATTACACCAAATCGTCATCCACAAAGTACCCTCTGCAAAATGACTAAACTCATATCAGGTGTCTCGCCTCCACCCCTGCCCGGCTCCCACCTCCCGCCCTCCCGCCCTCCACAAAGGCCCCATCTGAAACACATGACACTTGATAATGGATCACACAACTTCTGAATCTCAATTTCCTTTCCTCCGCCCTGTGTCACCTCCGCCACATTGATCAATGTGAAGCCAGCAGCCCAGAGCAGCCTCCTCTCCTTCCCTTCTCCTCCCTTCTCCCTCTCTTCCTTCCCTCTCTTACACACACACACACACACACACACACACACACACACACACACACACACGCCAAATACTCAGGACATTAAGGAAAGCTGTTAAGCTAATCGGGTACATCTAAATGGGCAGTATATATTGAATCCATGCTCCATTGATCATAATTATTGCAGTGCCCTTTATCAAGGAGCCATCTTAAACCATTATTTAGAGATCATTTTGCTTTCTATTATTGTCACTATATTGCAAAATTTGCTGGGAATTGGATGCCTGGCGATAGAGGGTTGTGCACAGTATTAGCTGGGAACCTGCCCGTGTCATCCAGGAGTGTTTCCAAACGGAGGGACTCAGCGCCACCGTCAGTGAACTTTTGAAGACCGAACCCCCCTACGCCACCCCACCCCACCCCACCCCACCCCCATCCCCGCCGTCAGCTCTACGGCAGAAAAATAAATCCTCCACCCAGGTCTGATTTTTTCTACCTTGGCTCTGCAAACAATGTCACCATTATTCTTGCCTTACGATAATCCCCGGTAAGACCCTCGACATACAAAGCCCCTCGACGCACACCGGGCGTCCTGCAGATGAAGTGCAAAGTGCCAGAATCAAGGCCTCCCGGCCCGTGGGAAGGAAAACAAGGGAGCCTTATCTGGAACGGCCGGGCTCCTGAATGGGATCCTGTCTACCAAAATCATAGTGCCCTTTCTTCCCCGTCCAAGGATGCCCGTGGAAGATGAGCTGCCTCGCCTCCTCCAAAGCCCTGGTCCTACATCAGCATCATCCCTTCCCCATCCATCCTTCAGGGGAGGCTCTCCTCAGAGAAATAAGACATGGCACACTCTCAATATGAGTGAAGGGCAGTCCATCCTGCCTTCAGAGCCAGGTTCAAACCCAGACTCTGCCCCTGCCCCTGTAGAGCCCCTGGCAATCCATTCGCCCTCTGTCAAGATTCCAGTGGGAATTGTGTCACAGATTCTGTGACAACGGGAATTAAGATGATTATAAACACCTACCTTGTAGAGGTCCTCAGTGGAAGGGTTCTGATCTGATGCAGAGTGAGTGGGTGTTCAGACAAGTTAGCAGTCACTACTCTAACCTAAGGCCCTGGGTCTCAAATGTTAACATGCCCGGAATCTCCGGGGAGGGCTTCAAACACAGATGGCTGACCCCACCCCCAACTTTCTGATTCCGTCTGTCTGAGTAGGCTGAGGACTTATAGTTCTAACATGTTCTCAGGCAATGCCGCTGGTCTGTGGCCACATTTAGAGAACTGCCACTCTTGTACAGAGTAGAAACTATGAAATCATAGCAATGGACAGGGGGGTGCTTATAGCACCTCTCCAACCCAGGACTGTCTGACATATGCATTGAGCAAGCTCACTGCCCTCTCAGGTCAGGCTACACTGTGAAATCCAGACCCAACACTGTCCTCTTGTCAAAGAAAAAGCATAGGATTTGGACCTGAATCTGCCTTCTGGTTCCACTGCTGCCTAGCTGTGTGTCTTTCAATGACTTCCTTAACCTCTCTGAGCTTGTTTCTCGGCTATAGTTTGGGACAACAGTTCCTGCTTCATAGAGCTGTTGTGGGAAGAACATTGTCTGACCGATAGAAAATAGCAACACAGTTGCTGTGGTCCTTATTAGTAACGCTGGGTTGGGTCCTATGAAATTGCTGATATTTGATCACGTCTTACCTATAAAAATGGCAGTTTCATATGGATCAACCCAAGCAATGTAATAATAGTAGTAGCATCACTGAGCAAACTGTAGCCGCCCCAGTGTTGTAAAATAACTAGCTGACAACACCCACTGCAGGAACGCTGGGCACATCTGTCAGTTCAACTGCACCATCATTTCAGCCCCGTGCTGTCAGCCTAGAGGCCTGATCCCCACCCCCATTACCAGCTCCTGCATGAACAGACACATAGAGTTAATAGGCACAGGCATAGCTTTTGTTTTGTTTTGTTTTGTTTTGTTTAGAGATCCTTCAAATGATTCTAACAAGTGGCCAATGTGAACCACAGAGAACATTTTCTGTGTGGGTCCTTTGGCATTTCCTGACCACAGCTGAATGACCACCCCCATCTCTGTCCAGCCATCCTGCTAATTTGCTAAGTGCTAGAAAATTTAAAAAAAAAAAAAAAAAAAAAGCTTTTTCAGTTTACTCCTTGTGTCTCTGTTTTTTAATAAAATGGCTAGTAGCATAATAGATTCTCAACAAATGTCAAACTGAAAGTATTTGGGCAATGAAAGAAAAACATTATCATTGTGAGAGAGCCCGAAAGAACATTTGATAAATGTAATGTTCCTGTTTTTATTACTTTTTTATTGATTGATTGATTTTAGAGACAGTGGAGGGCGCGGAGAGAGAGAGAACAACTTGTTGTTCCACTTATTTATTGCATTAATTGGTTGATTCTTATATGTGCAGAAAAATATCCTAGTGTACCAAAAATGTAAGATACTAACAGATGTGAGATGGATAGGTGTATATGTGTGTATCCTTGTGGGGGGGGGGGGAGGGGAGCGGATATAATGTTTATTCAAACTAACAGCCAGCATCCTGAGCAACTATAAAATGGAAGAGATGGCCATTAAAAGACAAACGAAACAAAATGCCTACTCATTATGACTATTTAACATTGTTCTAGAAGTACCTATGAATACAACAGAAAAAAAAAACATGACACAACAGAAATAAATATTAGAAGCTTCAGACAAAAATCATTATTGCTATCTGCTTAGAAAACCCAGGAGGAAATATTAGAACTAAAAAGAGGTATCAATGAGATAAAATTAATTTACAGAAACCAATAATAGGTCTGTAACCACTCAGAAAATATATGTTTCATAACAGTTATAAAAATATAATGCCCAGAAATCGGCTTCTCAAAACATGACTAAAATCCATATGTTAAGAATCATAAACTCTATTCAGGAATATAAAAGTCTATCTGAATAATTGCAGAAAACATACGATGTCCCACAATGGAAAGAGTTCATATTTAAAAATATTAATACTGACAAATCATGCTATGAATTATTTTTATTAATTTTGATGGGGTGACATTGATAAATCAGGGTACATATGTTCATAGAAAATATCTCCAGGTTATTTTGACATTTGATTATATTGCATACCCATCACCCAAAGTCAAATTGTCCACCATCACCTTCTATCTGGTTTTTTTTTTTTTTATATATATATTTTATTTTTATTAATTCTAATGGGGTGACATCAATAAATCAGGGTACATATGTACAATGAAAACATCTCCAGGTTATCTTATCATTCAATTGTGTTGCATACCCATCACCAAAAGTCAAATTGTCCTCTGTCACCTTCAATCTGGTTTTCCCTGCGTCCCTCCCCTCCTCCCTATCCCACTCTTCCCTCCCTCCCCCCATCCCATAACCACCACACTCTTGTCCATGTCCATACCCTCACTTTCATGTCCCACCTATATATGTAATCGTGCTGTTCTCAGTTTTTCTTTTTTTCTGATTTACTTATTTCACTCCGTATAATGTTATCAAGGTACATCCATTTTGTTATAAATGATCCGATGTCATCGTTTCTTATGGCTGAGTAGTATTCCATAGTATATATGTACCATAGCTTTTTAATCCACTCGTCTTCTGACGGACACTTGGGCTGTTTCCAGATCTTCCCTATTGTGAACAATGCTGCCACGAACATGGGGGCGCATTTCTTCTTTTCGAACAGTGCTATGGTGTTCTTAGGGTATATTCCTAAAAGTGGGATAGCTGGGTCAAAAGGCAGTTCGATTTTTAATTTTCTGAGGAATCTCCAAACTGTTTTCCACAGTGGCTGCACCAGTCTGCATTCCCACCAGCAGTGCAGGAGGGTTCCCTTTTCTCCACATCCTCGCCAGCACTTATTCTGTGTTGTTTTGCTGATAAGTGCCATTCTGACTGGTGTGAGGTGATATCTCATTGTGGTTTTAATTTGCATTTCTCTAATGATTAGTGATGTTGAGCATTTTTTCATATGCCTATTGGCCATCTGTATGTCCTCTTTGGAAAAATTTCTATTCATTTCTTTTGCCCATTTTTTGATTGGGTTGTTTGTCTTCCTGGTGTTGAGTTTTATAAGTTCTTTATAAATTTTAGTTATTAACCCCTTATCAGATGTGCTGTCGAATATGTTCTCCCATTGTGTGGTTTGTCTTTTTATTCTGTTCCTATTGTCTTTAGCTGTGCAAAAACTTTTTAGTTTGATATAGTCCCATTTGTTTATCTTGCCTTTTATTTCAGTTGCCCATGAAGATAAATCGGCAAATATACCGCTGCTACAGATGTCAGAGAGCTTGCTGCCTATGTTTTCTTCTAAGATGCTTATGGTTTCACGGCTTACATTTAAGTCTTTTATCCATTTTGAGTTTGCTTTTGTGAATGGTGTAAGTTGATGGTCTAGTTTCATTTTTTTGCAGGTAGATGTCCAATTTTCCCAACACCATTTGTTAAAGAGGCTGTCTTTACTCCATTGTATGTTCTTTCCTCCTTTGTCAAATATCAGTTGTCCATAAAGCTGTGGGTTTATTTCTGGGTCCTCTGTTCTGTTCCATTGATCTATGTGCCTGTTCTCATGCCAGTACCAGGCTGTCTTGAGTATAATGGCCTTGTAGTAAACCTTGATATCAGGAAGAGTGATACCTCCTGCTTTATTTTTTCTTTTTAAGATTGCTGAGGCTATTCGTGTTCTTTTTTGGTTCCATATAAATTTTTGGAATATGTGTTCTATATCTTTGAAGTATGTCATTGGTATTTTAATTGGTATTGCATTGAATTTATAAATTGCTTTGGGTAATATAGACATTTTAATGATGTTTATTCTTCCTAGCCATGAGCACGGTATGTGCTTCCACTTGTTTGTATCTTCCTTGATTTCTTTTATCAATGTTCTATAATTTTCCGAGTACAAGTCCTTAACCTCCTTGGTTAAATTTACTCCTAGGTACTTTATTTTTTTGGCTGCAATAGTGAAGGGGATTGTTTCCTTAATTTCTTTTGCTGATATTTCATTGTTGGTATATAGAAATGCCTCTGATTTCTGAGTATTAATTTTATATCCTGCCACCTTGCTGAAATCATTTATAAGGTCCAGTAGTTTTTTGACTGAGACTTTAGGGTTTTCAATATACAATATCATATCATCTGCAAATAATGACAGTTTTACTTCTTCTTTTCCAATTTGTATGCCTTTTATTTCTTCTTCTTGTCTGATTGCTGTAGCTAGGACTTCTAGAACTATGTTGAATAAGAGTGGTGAAAGTGGGCAACCCTGCCTGGTTCCTGACCTTAAGGGGATTGCTTTTAATCTTTGTCCATTTAGTATGATGTTTGCTGTCGGTTTATCGTAGATTGCCTTTATCATGTTAAGGAATGATCCCTGTATTCCCACTTTACTGAGAGTTTTGAGCATGAATGGGTGCTGGATTTTATCAAATGCCTTTTCTGCATCTATTGAAATTATCATGTGATTTTTGTCCTTCCTTTTGTTTATGTGATGAATCACATTGATTGATTTGCGAATATTGAACCAGCCTTGCCTCTCCAGAATAAATCCCACTTGATCGTGGTGTATGATTTTTTTCATATATTGCTGGATCCGGTTGGCTAATATTTTGTTGAGAATTTTAGCATCTAAATTCATCAGGGATATAGGCCTATAATTTTCTTTCTTTGTGTTGTCTTTGCCCGGTTTTGGGATCAGAATTATGCTCGCCTCATAAAAGGAGTTTGGAAGTCTTCCTTCCTCTTGAATTTTTTGAAATAGCTTGAGGAGAATAGGAGTTAGTTCTTCTTTGAATTTTTGATAGAATTCACTTGTGAAGCCATCAGGCCCAGGACTTTTCTTTTTTGGGAGTTTTTTGATAACTGTTTCGATCTCATTTGCTGTAATTGGTCTGTTTAGGTGTTCTGATTCTTCCAGATTGATTTTTGGAAGGTTATATGATTCAAGAAATTTGTCCATTTCACCAAGATTGTCTAATTTTTTGGCATATAGTTCTTCATAGTATTTTCTTACAATGCTTTGTATTTCTGTTGTGTCAGTTGTTATTTCTCCACTGTCCTTTCTAATTTTATTTATTTGAGTCCTCTCTCTTTTTTTCTTGGTGAGTCTAGTTAAAGGTTCATCAATCTTGTTTACCTTTTCAAAGAACCAGCTTCTTGTTTCATTGATCCTCTGTATTGTTTCCTTAGCCTCTATGTCATTTATTTCTGCTCTGACCTTTATTATTTCCTTCCTTCTACTTGTCTTGGGTTTTATTTGTTGTTGTTTTTCTAGTTCTTTTAGATGCAGGGTCAGGTTGCTTATTTGAGCTTTTTCTAGCTTCTTATGATATGCCTGTAGTGCAATAAACTTCCCTCTCAGAACTGCTTTTGCTGTGTCCCATAAATTTTGAGTTGATGTATGCTCATTATCATTTGTTTCTAGAAACTTTTTTATTTCTTCTTTGATCTCATTGTTAATCCATTCATTATTTAATAACATGCTATTTAGTTTCCAAGTGTTTGAGTATTTTTCAGGTTTTCTTTTGTGGTTAATTTCTAGTTTCATGGCATTGTGATCAGAGAAAATGCTTGATATGATTTCAATCTTCTTAAATTTATTGAGACCATTTTTGTGTCCTAACATGTGGTCTATCCTAGAAAACGTACCATGAGCGCTTGAGAAGAATGTATATTCTATTGCTTTAGGGTGAAAAGTTCTGAAGATATCTATTAAATCAAGTTGATCTAGTGTCTCCTTTAAGTCTGCTGTTTCTTTATTAATTTTCTTTCTTGAGGATCTATCCAGTGTTGTTAGAGGGGTATTGAAATCTCCTACTATGATAGTATTGCTGTTAATCTCACCCTTTATATCCATCAAAGTCTGCTTTATGTATGTCGGGGCTCCTATATTTGGTGCATAGATATTTACAATAGTTATATCTTCCTGTTGAATTGTTCCCTTTATCATTATGTAGTGTCCTCCTTTATCTCTTACTACAGCCTTTGTTTTAAAGTCCATTTTGTCTGATATAAGTATTGCTACCCCTGCTTTTTTTTCATTTCCATTTGCATGAAATATTTTTTTCCATCCTTTTACCTTCAGTCTATGAGCATCTTTTGTTTTAAGGTGTGTCTCTTGTAGACAGCATATGTATGGGTCCTGTTTCTTTATCCATGCAGCTACCCTATGTCTTTTGATTGGATCATTTAATCCATTTACATTTAAGGTTATTATTGATATGTAGTTGTTTATTGCCATTTTATTCTTTAAAGCTGTATTCTTCTTTTGCTCTATTCATTCCTCCCTTTAAACTGTTCACAAGAGGCCCCTTAGTATCTCTTGCAGAATTGGTTTGGTTTTTATGAATTCCTTCAGGCTTTCTTTTTCTGGGAAGCTCTTTATTTCTCCTTCAATTTTAAATGTTAGCCTTGCTGGATAAAGTAGTCTTGGTTGTAGGTTCTTGTTCTGCATTACTTTGATTATTTCTTGCCATTCCCTTCTGGCCTCAAGTGTTTCTGTTGAGAAGTCCGATGTCATCCTTATCGGGGATCCTTTGTAGGTGATAGTCTTTTTTTCTCTAGCAGCTTTTAAAATTTTTTCTTTATCCATTAGCTTTGGTAATTTAACTATGATGTGTCTTGGTGTAGATCTTTTTGGGTTTCTCCTTAATGGAGTTCTGTGTGCTTCTTGAATGTGTGGAGTGTTTCCCAGCCTTAATTTAGGAAAGTTTTCTGCTATGATTTGATTGAACAAAGTTTCCATTTCCTGTCCTCTCTCCTCTTCTTCAGGCACCCCTATGATGCGAATGTTGTTTCTCTTCATGTTGTCACAAAGCTCCCTTAGAGTTTCCTCACATTTTTTGAGTCTCTTTTCCTTTTTCTTCTCTGCTTCTGTGCCTTTGTTTATTGTGTCCTCTAACTCGCTTATTCGATCCTCAGCATCATCCATCCTGCTTTTAATTCCTTCCATTGTGGTCTTCAGTTCTGATACTGTATTTGTCATTTCTGTCTGATTCTTTTTTATTATTTCAATTTCATTTTTTATACTTGTTATCTCTTTATTTAGATGTTCATAATGACTATCCATTGTTGCTCTAATTTCTTTGAACATCCTAACTATCATTATTCTAAATTCTGCTTCTGGTAATTTGGTTATATCTGGTTCATTCAGGTCCTTCTCTGGGGATTTCTCTTGATTCATTTGGTTTGCATTCCTCTGCCTGCCCATTTTTTCTGTGTATAAGCAAGTTGTGGCCACTGGAGTCCAGTAGGTGTTGCCTTTGTGTTCTCTAGGTGTGGTCTATCTGCAGGCCCCCCACCCCCTCTGCCGGTGCCTAGGGTGGTTGGGTATGAGCGTTGCCAGCGCCGGCCCACTGTGGCTTTTGCTATGATTTCTGCCTCTCCTCCGTGGGAGGGGTTGTGACTGAAGCCACAAGATTAGCACCAAGGGTAGAGGCGAGCACCTTTCCTCAGCTGCGGACCCAGCCTATTTCCGGACTTCCGCCCAGAACCAGCAGTCGGAGCCTGCTCGCTACAGTTCCACGGGTTAGGCGGGGCTTTTGACGTGCTCTCAGCTGTAAGCTTTTGCCCGTCTGGAGCTTTAGCCCCGCCCTCGAGTCCAGGGCCCTTTGCGCAGGGTCGGAAACCAAGGTTTATTGGGGCGGGCGTGTTTGCTGGCTTCCGCTGAGCTGCGTACTTCCGCTCGTCCCGGGCTCTACCCCGCCCCCGCGTTCGGAGTCCGCTCGTTCACGTATGAATGCTATCCGGAGTTTCTCCGGCCGGATGGGGATAGTAGTGTGGGCTCAGCTGCGAGCCTCCACTTGTCTCGGGGTCCACCCCGTTCCCGCGCTCGGAGCCCGCTCGCGCACGTATACTGGCCAACCGCGGTTTCTCCGCCCCGGGGGGTGGGGGTGGGGACTGGTAGCGTCAGCTCTGCCGCGAGCCCCTGCCCGTCCCTGGTCCTAGCCCGGTCCCCGCGGTCAGGGCCGGCTTGCGCAGGGCCTGCCCGTTCCTGGCCTCCCGCTTTGTCCCCGTAAGTGGGATTAAAGGCGGGCCCGCAGCTTCCGGACCGCTCTCGCGATCCTCTCTGACCCTCTGGGCTAGACCGATCTCCCACCGGCTTGGCCTCTGCCCACGCCGACAGAACCGCCTTTCAGCGTCCTGCCGCCCCAAAACCTTAAGCAGCCCTCAGCAGAGTAGGAAGGGACCCAATACTCCACACTGTAGGCCTGGGAGCTCCCTCACTTGTTTCACAGCTCAATACTGTCCAAACGCTCTTCTAGGCTCTAGGACTGGAGGCTGGGGCTTGGTTCCTGGGACCCAGGTCCCTCCCTCTCCGCCAAAATCTCCTCCCGCCCCGCGGGTCTCTCCGGGCTGCCGTTTGCTCCGGGGAGCTGGGCAGCCCTCTTCGCGTTTTCGCTATTCCTACCAGTCTCAATGTGGCTTCTGCAGTGTTCCTTGGTTGAAGAGTCCACTTAGTTTTGTTCAAAGTTGGTTTATCCAGGTGGTGGTTCTTAAAATTGAGTTGTAATCCACTTTGGTTCTGGGAGTTGGAAGTTTGTACGTCCGCCTACTCCGTCGCCATCTTGCTCCTCTTTCTATCTGGTTTTATTTGTGCTCCATGCTATAAATTTAATGTAATCCAAATCAAAATTCTAATACTTCTTTTCAAACTTGACTCAAGTTTATCTGCAGACTATGGGTATGGGAAGAGCCAGGAGAAAAGTCAGGGGGAGGGGAAAGACTTGTGAGAGAGCATTGCCTTTCCAATTACTAAAATGTATTAAAATTCTGATAATCAAAACTGACTCCAAAAGAGACAGATTAATTAAATAGCCTAGGAAATTCAGAAGCAGACCCAAGCACGTTAAAAAAACAGCATATATAATAAGGTTAGAGTTTCAGATCAAGCAAGAAAGCTAGAGCCATTAATAAAGAAACTAGGGATTAACCATTCAGGAAAAACAAAAGACAATTTACACCAACATAAATTCTATATGAATGAAACAATTTAATGTAATAGTGCTAACAAAAAAAAAACTATGTAAACATTTTTATAAAACTTGATGGGAAATTCCTTTTGAAAAATGGCACCAAAACAAAATTTTGTGATGTTTAAATTTAAAACTTACTCTAAATGGGGGAAAAAAAAATTTTAAGTCAAATAAACCAGAAAATATATTTTCAATAGATGTTATATTTAAGGGGTTAGTATCCTTACTACTTAAAGATCTATCAAATCCACCAGAAATATATATATATAATCCAATAGAAATTTGAGTAACGGAGACAAAGAAGATATCTGCAAATGAAGGAATATCACTAAATAACCACATACAAATGCTCAATATCATCAGTAATCAAAGAAATATAAACTAAAACACAGTGCGGTACCCTTTTCATTTATTGTATTATTACAGATTTTTTTTTAATTTTTATTTTTATTTATTCATTTTAGAGAGGAGACACAGAGTGAGAGAGAGAGAGAGAAAGGGGGGAGGAGCTAGAAGCATCAACTCCCATATGTGCCTTGACCAGACCAGTGCAGGGTTTTGAACTGGCGACCTCAGTGTTCCCAGGTTGACGCTTTATCCACTGTGCCACCACAGGTCAGGCCTATTACAGATTTTTAAAAGAGGGGCTAGAATGTCAAAAATGTAAGGCAATATACAGGCACCCTCGCAGGTCTTTTGTATCTTGGAGCATAAATTAAGAAGGTCCTTTGGAGTAAGTAGCCAAGGCTTTAGACTTTGACCCAATAAGCACCTCTGGGAATGTATCACAGGAAATAATTAAACAAGTGCACACGAAAAATAGAACAAGGATGATCTTGCAGCATTATGTATAGTAGCCAAATTTTGGAAGATTAGTCATTAACAGTTATGGAAAAAGTTCCCATGTGTTTCCATGTACATGTGGTCATGGTACAGAGGGGTCCTCAAACTTTAGTGTGCATCCGTCTCACGAGGACAGCCCGTTCACACAAGACTGATCCGTACCCAGAGTTTCTCATTCAGGAAACTAAGCCTGGATGGGGCTTAGAATGTGCACTTCTTATTTTATCATAATTTTTTAAATTTTAACTGATTTTAGTGAGAGAGAAAGGGAGGGAAAGAGAGAGACGGGAACATTGATCTGTTCCTATATGTGCCCTGACCACGGTTTCGAATCGGCAACCTCTGTGCTACCCGGCCAGGGCAAGAATGTACCCTGTAAGTGCCCAGGTGGGGATGATACTGATGGTCCAGGCATCACACTAGGACAGCCCCTGTGACAGAGCATCCCTTAGTGAGAAAAGCAAATTGCAATAGAGTCGAGAAAGCATAATCCAGTTCTCCTGTGTACCTTAGACATGCATAGAAAACAAAAATCCTCAAGGATAAACCTTAAAATGTTACCAAGGATTAAAATGTTAACAATAATGTCAAGATTATGGGTGCTTTTAATTTTTTATGATCGACATAAATTATTTATAGAAATTTAATTAATCAGCCATTTCTCCCTCTAATAAGCAAATTTTATGAAACCCGCATGTGCCTGAGTCCTCTGTCTTGAGACAGTTGAGATGAGACCCAACCCTTTGGAAGTTTTTTATTATTAATAACTACTCTATTAAGATGTAATTCACATACCATACAATTCACCCATTTAAAGCATACACTTCAATGGCTTTTAGTATATCCACAGAGTTGTGCAACCATTGCTACAATCAATTTTAAAATAATTTCAACACCCCCAAAAGAAACTCATACTCCCCAGCAGCCTCCTATTTCCCCCTAACCCCCTCCCGCCAGCCCCTGGCAACCTTAGTGTACTTCCTGTCCCTATGAATTTGCCTATTCTGGGTATTTCCTATAAATGGAATCATATAACCTGTGGTCCTTTGTGACTGGCTTCTTTCGCTCAGCATGTTGTTTTCCTACAAAATTCCTTCCTTGCAGGGTAATCGTGCAACCCACCTTGTCTCGCATGCCCTATTCAAGCCACGCCCAAGGTCCCACCTTAGGGAGATTCCACAGACATGGAGTAACATGCATGAAATGTAATACACTCTGCGTATCACCCCTCCCCTCACCCCAGGTAATTTTATGTAGCTCACAGTTGGGTTCTCGCCTCTATATCAGACTAGTTGAATCTGAGGCACAAGTCACCTTCTAACAGACATGATGAAAAGGCAGTATAACCTCACAGGAAGAGGCCCGGGACCCAGCCACACTGGCTCTGTGACCCCATGCAAGCTGGTTGGTGGGTCTGGGTCTCGCACCTCAGACTTGTTGGAGAACTCAATAAGTTTACGTACATTTACTGCTCAGAGCAGCGCCTGCTACCACATAAATGCTCAGCACATGTTAGCTATTAACATCATTGTAACAGTTAATTGGATTTCAATACCTGGCCAAGTTTCTTTGTCATGAAGTTCTGATATGGTCATAGAGGCAGATGCCTGGAAGAGATTTCGCAAAATCTTCTCTTATGATAATATCTTGCCTCCTCTTCTCTAAAGGGATGGGATAGTGTTGGGCTGAGAACACTTTGGGCTGATTCCAGCCCAAGCAGTGGCCCCAAGCTAAGAGATTAACTCGTAGGGAGGGCTTTGGGGAAGTTATTAAGTCAAACGCAAGGACAGACCATAATCATCATAATAATAATCACAATACCAATAAAAATGAATGTCAAAATCAACTCCTTTATATTGATGTTTCTCCCAAACAGATCTCTGCAATCATTACCCAGTACAAGACACTCTTAGGGGGACACCAGAAATGTCTGTGTGCTCCTGAATTAGCAAGATCACTTTTAAGTCCTGGGGATAAAACCTGGGACAACTGTCTGACACAAGAAGATACACCTTGCCAACCATCCTGAGCAACGATGGAGCCTCCCCAGGTCAGCCTTGCTAACCAAACACCATGAGTGAGACAGCAAGACCAGTTGCTCAGAATCACTCTCCTGGTACTCAGGGTCCATTTAGTTATTGTTTCTGTTTCTTCCCTAACTCAAAGGTATCACTAGCCTTAACTTTTAAAATTCAGCCTGAACAACAGGTAGCTTTTATGAGGAACTATGTTAGAAGGTTTGGCTGAATCTGACTTTTCTGGGTAAGATGACTCTTTATGGTGAAAACATCTTAAATGTTTGAAATGACTTGGGCTTCCCTCCAGAGAGAGGGACAAGGCAGTTTCATTCTCCTGGTCGGTCTGGTGTCCCAGGAAGCGTCCTCCCTGAATGCCCGGATGTGTGTGTTCTCTGGCACGGAGTCTATGCTGCGGCCCCCTACCCCCAGCTCCTGGGCAGGCTCAGCCTCCATCGTACACCAGTCTCAGGTGGGCAAGAAAAGTCCCAGATGCTCTTTGTGCCTCTTTCTTCTCCCCCTCCACTCCGCCCCTCCTATCCCCTCTCCGCCTGCTCTCTCCCTTCTTCTTAATCACCAATCACGCTTCTTGTTAAATAGATGGTTATAGCTATACACCTTTATGATGCCTGCTTCATCTACTTGTTCCTAATCCACAGAGACTAGTTCTATTTTTAATATACCTCACAAGGGAAACCCAACCACCCCTCAGTGCTCTGTAAACTAATAACAACATACGATCACGCCTGACAAGGCGGTGGCGCAGTGAATGGAGCATCAGACTGGGATGCGGAAGATCCAGGTTCAAGACCCCAAGGTCGCCAGCTTGAGCGCGAGCTCATCTGGCTTGAGCAAAAAGCTCACCAGCTTGGACCCAAGGTCGCTGGCTCCAGCAAGGGGTGGCTCGGTCTGCTGAAGGCCCATGGTCAGGGCACATGTGAGAAAGCAATCAGTGAACAACTAATGTGTTGCGACGGCAACGAAAAACTAATGATTGATGCTTCTCACCTCTCTTCGTTCCTGTCTGTCTGTCCCTATCTACCCCTCTCTCTGACTCTCTCTCTGTCCCTGTAAAAAATAAAAAAACAACATACGGTCACAACATGATCTTTAATCAGTCATCGCCGTGAGGTTATTCAGTGCGAGGACAAAGAGCTCTTCCGTGCCTCCAAATATCGGCACATGTGACTGGTACCATTCTGTAAGGTCATGTCGACCCCTGCTTCCCACACAAAAGCATCTCACGTTATGTCCAGAATTTTTCATATTTTCTGAGTACGGTCTGAATAAGAAAAAGTGAGTGATTTGATTACGTGTTTGCATTATATTTTTAAGTTAACATGGTCAGAGGTTCTGCAATCGAAGGACCAAGATTTAAGTCGTTTGAAAAATGTACACACATTAAATGGCCTGTTTTCAGTGACAAGCAGCTAATAGATAGCTGATGTCTCACTTGCACTTACTTTAACTAATAAAATGCAAATGTGTCACTGCTTCCCTTGAGTCCCTACATGTTCTATTAGCGCCTTTCAGAAAATTTAAAATTTTTATGAAACCCAGTAATATATGTAATTAATATTTTAAGACATTTTCCCCATTCTGCTTCTCCTCTGCCAAGTGTGAGAAAGACTTACTTACAAAAGAAGATGGTGCTGTATCTTTTCACCCCTGGTGTTGGGAAAACGCCTGTTAGGAAACTGGAGAACGGATACAGTTATATTTATTTATTCAAAACAAATAAAGTTGAGAATGCGAGGCTGTGCAAATAATTGCCACCAAGGAGTAGAAAAACTGCTTGGTGATAACCACTATTTGTAAACCTAAGGATAGAAGACAAATCGGTCAGCTGGTTTTTAACTATTTTTGGTCGAAGCGTTTTTGAAAGCACCTACCACAAAGCCCTGCTGGGAGAATTAAACTTATTTTATTCTGGTTTCTTCAACAAACACTTACGTAGTGCTTACCATGTGTCAGCCATTAAAATAACTGATGGGACCCTCATAACAACACTCTGATGTTAGCTCTATTGTCTTCTTAGATGTGGGGTCACAGGCACGGAAAGCTTCCGGATTCACACGTGGGAGACAAACACATGTCTGACCCACGCCCAGCATTTAACAAAGCAGGTCACACTGACGATGCCCGTGGAAAAGTGGGTGAATTCAACTTCAACCTGTGTAGCCCAGGAGAGAAACTGGGTGTTTCTAATTTACTACAATTAGAACCCTGATAGAATATGGTACACATACAGGCCAACCTTTCTGCTATGTCGTATTCAAAGGAAAGTGAGATATTTGAAAAGAAACATTGAGGGAAGAAGCATATCCCTGGGTTTTCCATATCCTTACTGGGTTTAAGGCATCTGTCCTCAAATCACATGACTCTCCAAACAAACTGAAATCAGAGAAATCTAAAAGAGAAAAAAAAAAATTACCGTTGAAAAATATGAACTGTTGCGTTGTTTTTAATCAATCTACTGAAGGTATTTTAAGAGCAACAGCTGCTAGAAATGGATGTGTTCGTGCAAATGGGGTTCTGTAGCGGCTGCTTCAGGGATCACCAGCCTCGGGAAGGGCGGTGCTTGTAGGGTTTCTGCTCAACAGCCCAGCTGCAGAGAAAATTCCATCACTAGCATTTGAAATTAACCAACACACGGGTGAGTGCGTTTAAGTATACAAACGTATCGTGTACCTCCTACATCTAAGGGTTTTAGCCTAAGGCGCTGAAGGTAAGGAGGGCCAAGGGGCTCGCAGTCTGAGAGAGAAGCTAAGATAACGGCAAGGACAGAATACGGTCGGTGACGGCGCGGAGACGACAGGGCAGGGACACGACCCCTGTGGACGGGGCTGGCTGGACAGGACCAGGCAGGACTGAGCAGGACTACTGGAACCTTGACAGGCTCCCAGGACTTCCGCTGGATCCCACGGGAGGCACAGGATTCATTCAACTCGGCGAGGACAAGAGAGGGCAGTCCGGGCTGGCCTGTTCATTATCACACGCACACACGTGGCTATGAGCCCCTCGGTGTGATTTCTCTTTCTCCTGTTTACATCGTAGGATAATCCAGATGTCATTTTTCTGCCTACAGTGCTCTGCTCTTTCGCAGTGTTCTGTGGCTTAGTGTCTCTCTGTGTGCTCCCTAAGTGGCCGTGTTTACTCTGCTGTCTCTCTCTCCCTTCATGGCTCACGCATAACAAAATTACAGAAAGAGATCGAACATGTTTGAAACCAGGCCGGTCGTGCTGGACGCTCCGGGTTGAGTGGCTCTCGGCAGCGTCTTGATCCTCCTCCTTGCTCCTGCACCCCGCCGCGCCCCAAACACGGGTGGTTAACAGGCCGCTGCAAATACAGCTTCTCCTCTCCAAAGAAGAGCCGCAAGAAAGAGCTCAAAAGAAAAGTGTTAATACACGTCTCAGGGTACACTCGAGGTTTTGTGGTGTTTAAAGAAATATCTGTGTTTCCTTTAGCAGCCCGCCTGATCTGAGCCTATACAGCAGCTGACGGAGTGAACTGTCCCAACCTGGGGGTGGGAGAGTGTGCTGTGTGGCTGGGGGCTCATCTGCAGGACCCAGCGGGGAGTGAGAGGAAGCTGGGCTGGTGGGCAGGTGAAGGGGCCCACCTGGTAGGCTGCTTCGATACAGAAGTCCGGTATATGATGTCAAAGAAGGCTGTCAGCAATCAGGAGGGTCCACCAGGCAGTGGACATGACATGAGGCTCCAGGAAACAAGGGGTTCTCATACGCAGGTCACACCAACAGGGTGCAAGTACAGTCTGTTTGATGCCCATGACTGGAAGTATGAAACCCATGGCCCAGGAACCAGGGGGCCAGCCTTTTGCTGGTAAGAGAAAGGCGTGGCATCAGTTCCCTAAGCCACAGGCCGGGTTCAAGGTGAAACTACAGGCCAGTGGGAATCTGCTCCTGAGAAAACATGAGCAGCATGGCGAGAAAGAGTCACTAGGCCCAAAGCTGCCACGAATAAGCCACAGGCACCCCAGACACTGGGTCCCTAGCAGGGTGACTGATTCCACGCATCCCTGACAGGGCAACGCAGCCCACTGGGTCAGAGGTCACTTGGGAACAATATACAGAGAGTTTGTGCAAGGGGAAATCTCAGAGACCTTGCAGGGGCCAGCAGCAACTCACAACCACCCCATGCCCTTGAGTGCATTTTTAATTTCATCTTTAAAATTGAGGTGCACACAAAGCGCAGAAATCTTTTTTTTTTTTAATTTTTTTTTATTTTATTCATTTTAGAGAGGAGACACAGAGTGAGAGAGAGAGAGAGAGAGAGAGAGAGAGAGAGAGAGAGAGAGAGAAAGGGGGGAGGAGCTGGAAGCATCAACTCCCATATGTGCCTTGACCGGACCAGTGCAGGGTTTTGAACTGGCGACCTCAGTGTTCCCAGGTCGACGCTTTATCCACTGTGCCACCACAGGTCAGGCGAAGCGCAGAAATCTTACGTGATAGATTTTCCCATATGTGTGCACTCATGTAACCGCCACCAGGGTTGAGATACAGATTACCTCCGGCACCCGGTGGGCTCCCGTGTGCCCCTGCCCAGTCGATAACGACCGTTTTGACTTCTAGCATCATGCGTCCGATTGACCTGTTTCTGAACTTTATATAAGGGGAACCACACAGTATATATTCTATAGTGTCTGTTTTATTTGCTGAACTGTGTCTGTAAGGCGTTTCCACATTGTTGCATATAGCTCCAACTTACTCATCTTTACTACGTGCTCTGTAGGGTTCCATTTTGCAACCCTAGCATGATTTATTGTCACCAGTGGACATTTATTTGGGTCGTTTCCAGCTTTTTGGCTCTTATCAATAAAGCTTCTGCAAATCCTCTGCATGTCTTTTAATGGACACAGCACTCATTTCTGTTGTCAGATGGCCAGGTGTGCATGGCTGAGTCACAGTGCAGATGGCCTTTTACTTTAGTCTCTTGAGCATTATTTTTAAAATGACTTTATTTTTTTTAGAAAAGTTTTACAATAAAGTTGATTGGAAGGTACTGAGATTTCTCCCATACCCTCTGCCCCACATGGGCATAGCCTACCTCATTATCAACGCCCCTACCAGAGTGGTGCAATTATGCAAGAATGAATCTCTATCGACACATCATCACCCAAAGTCTATAGTTTACCTCAGAGTTCACTCTTGGTATTATACATCGTATAGGTTTGGACAAATGTACAACGACAGATGTCCACCCTTCAAATATCGTACCACACCCTCTGTGCTCTGCCTGTCCCTCCCTGCCACCCCCTCTCAGCCCTGGCTACCCCTTTCTTCATGGTCTTCGTCGTTTTGCATTTCCCAGTACATGATACTGTTGGACTCATGCAGAACATCGTGTCCTCCCTCCATATCTTTCCATGGCTTGGTAGCTGGCACGTTTTTAGTGCTGAATATCAGTCCATTCTCTTGGGTGTCCTTGAGCACTTTTAGGAGTAAATTTCCCCACCTGTCAGTTTAGAAAAGAAATGATAAACTAATAAGACTCACCCACAAAGAGTGTCTGAAGCCAGCACAACCCCTAAATACTATAAACTTTATAGAATAAGGTAATCCGTCATTGCTACTAACATCATCTTGTACGAGAGACAACACACATTTCATGAAGGCAATTCCTGTGCTCAGAGTAGCTCTGGTCACAACAGAGAAGTGGGGGTGGGGTACTGACTAAATAGATGGCATGCAGCAACATCACATGCGGTATGGGGTTGTGCTTCTGCTCGGTGATGTACTGGAGAGATTAGGAGTCAGGCTCAGGCGTGAGGAAGAGCCAGGTTCCCGTTCCGGCACGGCCTGTTCCCAGCACCTGGTCATAGCCAAAACACTTCTCCACGTCAAGTCCATTGAGAAAATCAGAATAAGAAATTGACTCTCGACCATTCTACGTGATGCTGTCCTTAATAGAAGAAAAGACAGTGTCGTGGAGACCATAAAATATAGCAACCGTTCTAAGTAAATCCACGGAGGTAGCCATGCCCAAAGATATACAAGGACCAGGGTAAACCTCTAATCTGTCATCTCATGACTGTGTCTGCTCTGGCTAAAAACTCAGAAGGAAAAGAAGACCAAGACTTTTCTTCATCACGTTCTTTTCCAGTGACTTTTGAATTACCAGTGGATTTCAGTCCCCTGGCCCTGTTAATGACAGATAACCTGGAGGCAGAGATTCTATACGGACATAGCAAAAGACCCACCCTCTTAGACGGACCCCAAACATTTAAAAGTCTGGTGAAAACCCTTGGAAGGAAATGTTTGAGGATGAGAAGAGCAGGGGATTCTGGGAAGAGCCCCAGTCAGCTCTAGACCCCTGTCCAGTCCAGTTAGCCTCAGACGTCCTGGTGTGATGCCCTGCCTCCTGGGATACTAGTCTCACCCCAGGGAGCCCCCATGGGCCATGTCCTGAGGCCCCACCATGAAGCCAGACAGGGAGAGGGCCTTTCACCGACCTGAAGGGAAAGCGCTTCATAGTGGCATTTCACATTATCTCGGGCATCCCACTGCTCCTGTGTCTAATTTCCTGTAAATGAATTACGGCTACAAGAGTTAACCTTTCTGGGGGGGGGGGGGAGGTAGGGGGGGACAAATTACAAGAGACTTCGTATCGGTCTTTTGCTGAGCTGATAAAGAAGAGGAGACAAAGAAAAGGACGTGGAAAGAAGCGATGCTGGCAGACCGGCGTGAGCAGAGACAGGACCTTTGTGTTGTCCACGTGGCCATGGCCCCAGCCGGGCACACGTTTGGGCAGGTGGAGTGTGGTCTGGATCTCAGCCGCATGCCGTGTAAAGCGCACAGTCCACACAGCTGTGCACAGCAGCCCTGGGTGTCGTCTCTCCTTCCTTTCTTGACGTTTTGTGAGCCCAAGCATTTAAAAAAAAATTACCTGGGGGGAGCAGGCGGGGGGAACAAGGCAGCATTTGTTTCGGTCAACGCTTGAGGGGCACAGGGGAAGGAGGAAAGAAATAGGCATTCAAAGGGCATCCTTCCTGGAGCCAGCCATGAAAGATTAAACAGGCTTGTCCAGAGAGGGCACTTCATTGGTTCTTTACTAATTCATGACTCAGAGTGGATCGGGGACGTGATTTAGCTAAGGAGACACAGGGCAAAGGGAAGGTCTGGGTCTGGATGAAGCTAATAGCAAAAGCTCAGCTCACCCTGCAAATGCCACACACAGTTTGCATTCTTCAGAGGAACTGAATGTCAGTCAACTCCAGCAGGGTCATGTGGCCACGCCTCCATTTTCCTTTTTCTTTCTTTTTTTTTTCTTTTCAATCAAACAGATTCAGATCATGTGATGACACTGCAGCTGTCTTTCAGAAGACTTTCTGCCATTTGGACACCACCCAGTAATTGTGGGTGGCCGGTGTGTCAGTTGACCCATTTACAAGAATTACTGTGGACCCACTTTATGGGGTCACCCTGTGCCATTAAACTTTGTCTATACAAACATGGGGGGGTGGGGGGCAGGGTGAAAAGGTAAAAGGAAACTCAAACGATTTCCCTGGAAAAATGGGATGTGTAGCTATGAAGTAAGAAGGCACTTTTTTGCACACGGTGTCTTAAATCATATTTTTAGTCAAATCTTATCATTACCATTTGCCTCCAAAGAGGCTCGTGGGCATTGCTTGCAGGAAACCTAAACAATAAACATATTCTTTGTAATCCTATGATTTCCAAGATGGCTCACTCACACGGTTCTTGGCGGGAGGTCTCAGTTCCTCACTATGAGGACTTCTCCTCAGGACTGCTTGAGTGTCCTCATGACATGGCTGCACTCAAAAGGAGAGCATTGTGGGAGCCACGATGTATCCTATGACTCAGTTTCAAAAGTCACACTCTATCATTTCAGCAGTATCCTGCTGGTTACACGGGACATCCCTACTGATGGGAGAGAGACCACACAGGACACAAATACCTAGAGGCAGGACCCTCGGAGGCTGGCTGTCATCCCATCCTATTTCCAGAGCCAATGAATGTCTGTCAATCCTCCTCTCACATCCCATAATGCTGCACTCCCCTGGTTCTCCTCCTTTCTCTAAGCTCTTCCTCCTCCTGCTTCCATGACTCCCTCTCCTCTTCTGTCCATGGCTTCCATAATGGTGTTTTCCAAACTGGTGCTTGGGCATAAATGTATACATATACACCCCTACAAAGGGATGGTGCCCACATCTCTAGATTCAACCTGGATTTCTCGCAGAAGCTCCCAGCCTATGTTAGCATCTCTTCACTGGGCTAGAAGGCCCCGCAGAATCCATTTCACCCAGCCGGAGGTCATAACCTTTGTCCTCTCCTGATGACACTAGCCTTGGCCGTGATGGTAAGGCTAGAGAACAAGGATCAGTGCTGTACTCTATGCCTTGGGCGCCATACACCTTCTTTTTCTAGGACAGGTCCTGGGTTCTGTCCCTTGTCCCACTGTAATTGTTAACACTGTTTCATTTTACTATCTAAAGTGTCCTACGATGCCTGGCCAGGCGGTGGCGCAGTGGATAGAGCGTCGGACTGGGATGCGGAGGACCCAGGTTTGAGACCCCGAGCTCGCCAGCTTAAGCGCGAACTCATATGGTTTGAGCAAAGCTCACCAGCTTGAGCCCAAGATTACTGGCTGAAGCAAGGGGTCACTCAGTCTGCTGCAGCCCCCCAGTCAAGGCACATATGAGAAAGCAATCAATGAACAACTAAGGAGCCACAAGGAAGAATTGATGTTTCTCATCTCTCTCCCTTCCTGTCTGTCTGTCCCTATCTGTCCCTCTCTCTGACTCTGTCTCTGCCACAAAAAATAAAAAATAAACTTAAAAAATAAATAAATAAACTTAAAGTGTCCTACGGCAGACGGTAAATTAAATGGTCACCCTAATTTTACAACACTGGGCCATTGTTCACTGTTTTATAACAGGTGAATGTTAAAAAGGCATCCAGAGACTGGATTTAGACAGACGCTGGGTGTCAACTGTGTCAGTAAAACTAACCATCAGAGACAGTTAGGTGATGTGTTGTGGAATGTTATTCTCCTAGCGTTTCCCTCGTAGCTAACATTTCTCTGGCATTTCAGTGACCTTTTATGAGGCAGAACACACACTGAAGGACTCATTTATTCCCAGATCAGCATATTGTAACCAAGAGAAAAATGAGAGACCCAAAGCAGGTGTGCTGAGCGGAGCGCAGATTGCATTTCAGAACCTGTTGGCCGGATGCTAATTTCTGCTATTTGCATGGGGGCCCCATCCTATCGTTCCTATCACAGTATCCATGTCAGCTCAATTTTCCGAGCAGCTGTAGCTGAAACGTTGACCGCCGCCAATTACAGCGGTGTAATGAAGTGCAATGGGCCGGTAATTATTCTACATTACCCTGATCAAGTAACATACGGCCCAGAGTTATCACAATGAGATCCCACTGCTTGGTCAGGATGGAAAAAAGAAATGGCCATGAATGTTATTTAAAGGGTGTCATCAAAAATGAGTTCGCAAGGCTAGAAACCTAAGAGGCCCCAGTCCCAAGATGTTATCTTGCTCTCCTATCTCATAAATGCCTCACGGTTGGTGTGCAGAGACCCCCCTGCTCATAGACCCATTTTGAGTAACTTAATGAAAAGTTATAGTTAAAAGCCACCTGTAAACTGAGATTGGTATTTGGGTACCAAGAAGGACTCCGGGGGAAGATGGAGGAAGGCGAGGAACACCAAGTCATAACATTTCAAGCAACTTGACATTTAAAACATCATGGCTCACTTGCTTCTGGAGAGAGCACCTGTGCCCAGGGGGGGTGCCCCCCAAACCGAGGCCGCTGGTGGATGGGTCCTTAAAACCCCCGGAGTGTGACCTCCATACAGAGCAAAGCCCAGGTTAAAATGCTTCTAAATGAGGACGGAAAGCGGCCCAGAACAAAGCAAACGCCAGTAGATTGTGAGGCACTCACTCGGGAAAGCGACTGGGTCGGCAATTTCACAACTGCTACCTCCTTATTAAAGGCCATCGCAATCCCGTTTCTCCTAAAGCACGGGGCTGGAGATGGCCACAGCTGGCATTTGTGACCTGTTGAAATATGTGGACCCATGACGTTGTAATTACAAAGAAAAGTAGAGGTACCCTACCTCAGGTACGGAGTATTTCTACCACGACGCACCCTCCGGACGACCCACTCCAATGCCACACGCACACCCCTGCCTGCACAGGTATGTGTACACACACACACAAAGCATGTACCCTCATGAGAGTATAAGAATAAGAACTCAGGTATCAGCAGCATACAGCGGCAGCCCTGTGATGCATGGAGTCCCCTGTCCTGTGGCTTAGAGCTGCTTCTCCCCCACTCCTGCCCCCTCTTCCCTGACCTGCGACTCCTCCCACCCCTCTTCCCTTTGTCTTGTCTTCCCATTACCCCAAAGGGCTGTACCCTGCTGAAAGCACACACAGCCTCTCTCTGCAGAGAAGAGACAGAGCAGACCCCAGCTGCCTCCGCACAATGGGCTACCGAAGCTTGGCCCCGGACAGGACTACTGAAAGGCTTTTACAGGCTTTAGATGCTTCACCCTATCAAAGTTTTGTTTGTTTGTTTGTTTGTTTGTTTGTTTGTTTTTCTTCAAAGTGAGAAGTGGGGGGTGGGGGGAGGCACACAGATAGACTCTTGAATGTGCCCAACCAGGATCCACCCAGCATGTCCACCAGGGGGCGATGCTCTGCCCATCTGGGGCATTGCTCCATTGCAACCGGAGCTATTCTAGCGCCTGAGGCAGAGGCCATGGAGCCATCCTCAGCGTCTGGGTCAACTTTGCTTCAATGGAGCCTTGTCTGCAGGAGGGGAAGAGAGAGATAGAGAGAAAGGAGAGGGGGAAGGGTGGAAAAGCAAAGGGGTGCTTCTCCTGTGTGCCCTGGCTGGGAATCAAACCCAGGACTTCCACAAGCCGGGCTAACGCTCTACCGCTGAGCCAACCAGCCAGGGCCTTAAATATTTTTAATTCTGCCCACACCCTACATTAATGGAAAAGATTTCTTTTTCTTTTAACGGTTGTTCTAGGGTTACTGGTGAAATCATTTGGCCAAAAGCAACTCATTTGCCTTATAATTGGCTATAATTTTGCAATAATCACCATGAGCAATCAGGAATTCCTGCAAAATGAGAAACTAATTGTTGTGAATCCGGTGACACTTTTCAATGAAGTTAATGTAATGTCACATTCTACGGACATTTCATCCTACGTTTATCAAGTGTGAGTTTGAATTTGAACTGAATGCATTGCTCTGTTTTTTAGGTTTCAAACTTTCCACAAATCACCCAAGAGCTTGAAGGCTTGGTGTGCTTTTTGCCCAAGGTGCCTATCACTGGTTGTAACAGCCCTAGTATAAGAGACAGCCAACCTGGATTCAAGTTCTCTATCTGGTTCAGCAAGTTAATTGACCTTTGCGGAACCTCAGTTTCCTCATCTTCAAATTAAGGATAATAACCTGGACCACCCTGCTAATGGCATGGAAAATATTTAGCACAGGGTCGGGTCAAGGAACCTTAGCTATTATTCTTTGTCATTTATATCTAAACTTTCTTTGCATAATAAGATGTATAATAACGATAAAGGATATATGAAAGAAAAATTACTCATACTCTTATAATCAAACATTTTCCCTGGTCCACTCCATGCTTATATAATTTTACAAAGTTGTAATCTTTTCATATTTAAATTTTTGTATTCTGAGTTTCTTCTTACAGCTCTGGATCAGAAATACTTTCCTACATTGTTTTTGTTTTCACATAATTATTCTTAAAAGCTGTCTAACATTCCGTGATGTTCATTTACCATAATTTGTTTAACTGTTCCCATATTGCTAATCATTTGGATTATTTTCATAGACATAATTTATGACGATGTCATTTATATTTTTTAATCCATTTATATTCCTAGCCCTCTTTGCTTTCCGAACGAAGCATTCCGTGAAGTTACTTTCTGCTCTGTAAAGTAACATTTCCTTTAATTTGTCTAAAATGTAACTGGACCCAGTTTCAAAGAATTCCTTGCCTCTGGCTCGCCTCTTCTCTCTGGACTTCAGATAAAGGCTGTGAGCAAAGGAAGGAGGAGAAAGGAAACCTCTTTGCCTCTTCCAGGCTTTGGGAGTAAAATTTTCTCTGCCTTTTACGCATGCAGAGCATGACCTGACCGCAGACCCACGTTGCTGGGCATGGCCTCGTTTGACTTTGTATATAAGGGACCCAGTCATTGCTGACCCAGCCATGTTCACCATGTGACCACACCCCTAGACAAGGTTGATCAACACAGAGGTCAACTCAGGGGGCCCACCCAACCTGAGGATGGATGTATGAGGTAGCCGGGTGCAAAGGAATAGGCTGGGTGAATTACTTCCTTTTTTTTTTTTCTGGAACTTGAACACAGAAATACCAAGAGCCTGACCAGGCGGTGGCGCAGTGGATAGAGCGTCGGACTGGGATGCGGAAGACCCAGGTTCAAGACCCCAAGGTCGCCAGCTTGAGCGCGGGCCCATCTGGCTTGAGCAAAAGCTCGCCAGCTTGGACCCAAGGTCGCTGGCTCCAGCAGGGGGTTGCTCGGTCTGCTGAAGGCCCACGGTCAAGGCACATGTGAGAAAGCAATCAATGAACAACTAAGGTGTCGCAATGGCAACGAAAAACTAATGATTGATGCTTCTCATCTCTCTTCGTTCCTGTCTATCCCTGTCTATCCCTCTCTCTGACTCTCTCTCTGTCTCTGTTAAAAAAAAAAAAAAAGAAAAGAAATACCAAGAAAATGGACCAAATGCAATAAGACATTAAGCTGGAAATGTTGGTATAGAGGACCAATTCTGGGTTGGCCCTATGACCAACGTCCTGGTGTTCGTACCTTTGTGCGGTCCCCACCCTTTGTGCATGGGCAAGATCTGTGACTTGCTTTTTTTTTTTTCTTGTGACTTGCTTTTAATCAACAGAATACAGCAAAGATGGAAAGATGTGTGTAATTGTGTGTGTGTGCGTGTGTGTGTGGGGGGGGGGGTCCATGATTGCATGTATGAGATTGTACTGTCCACCCTGGGAAGAGACTTCTCTCTTGCTGGCTCTGAAGAAGTAAGCAGCTCTTAAGGAAGACCCACGTGGCCCAGAAAGAAACTGAGGTTCTCAGAGCAGTAACTGGCAAGGAACTAAATTCTCCCGACAAACATAAGTTCGGAAGCAGACTGTTCCCCAGTCAAACCTGGGATGAGATTCTAGCTACGGCGAACACCCCCACTGCAGCTTTGTGAGGTCCTGGAGCAAGAGGCACGGCTGTACCTGCCCCATGGACATCCGGAGATGATCAGTGGATGTGTGGCATTTTCAGCTACTAAGTTTTTGGTGCTATTGTTAGGCAGCAGTAGAAAATTAATACGGTTGACATAGAGAGAAGATGGTTCACTCAAGTCAGCATCATGAACACACAGAAACTAGGAGTCACCAGAAAAAAGAATCACAGAGGAGCGAGCAAAGACCCCAGCTGGCAAAGAGAAGAGAGTGGAACTCATGAAAAGCCAAGTTTCACCCGTGGGGGGAGCCCTCGAGCGGGCATCCAAAGACTTCCTCAGAGTGTCTCACATTTCTGAGCTGTGCTGTCCAGTGTGGTAACCACCAGCCACATGTGGTGATTAAATTCAAAGTTAGATCAATTAAAATTAAATAAAGTTTAAAAAAAAATCTCAGTTCCTCAGAAATATTAGCCACCTTTTAAGTGCTCCACAAGCATATGTGGGTGGCCAAAGGCTACCAAATTAGTGGAGAAGAGGCGATGTCCATCATTCTAGAAAGTCTACTGGCCAGTGTTGCTCTGGAGTTCCTGGGGCGGTGTGGCTCACTTCTGATTTCTAAGAGGCTCCGCCACCGACGCTGCCTCCTCATGCCCAACACCCCATCTTTTTCTGGGTCACTGAGCATATGGGTTTGGACTAACGTCCAATGTCTTGATATCTCGTCTTCTATGACCCACCACACCACACCCCTCCCACGGCGATCAGCATTCCATCACATCCAACACACTAGCACTCACGAGCCCTCCGCCCTCGTCGCCCAGGCGACTCCTCCCCACTGGCCCTCCATCCCTATAGGGACAAGTCAGAAGACGTTGTAAATGTCAACTGATTTTTCCCCCTTCTAGCCTCTTGGGAATGAACGTGGAGCGAAACTGTAGTGCCGTCTGACAGGCAGCATTTCTTTCCTCGTGTGAGTCCCCTAGCTGTGGCTGAGGTACCGGGTTTACTTTCCCTGTTGACCTTTGCCCCACCAAGCATGGTTAGATCATTAACCAGTTTGCCATTACTGCCCCTTTAAATCAGTCGCCGGGAAACGTATTCCCCTGCTGCTGGAGGTGTCTGGTGTAAAACTTTATCTCTCCCTCAGCTCAGGTAACAGGATATTGAAATATTTGTATCAAGCATGCTGAAAAGTTCAACTGTCAAAAATAGTAATTTTGTGTCAAGTTCAAAATGAAATAGTCCCAGGAGGACAATTTTGAAGAATCTGCTTTTGCCATACCTGGGGGGTTGGCGTGCAGGGACAGCAATGAATAAGAGCGATGGAGTGAAAGGGGTGAGGGGCAGCGAACAGGGAAAGGTCTGCATTTGATAGGGCTGGATTTTCACATCCCGCTCGTATGTAATTCACACATAGTAACTCACAAAAAGCCAAAGAGCAGGTGATGGATCGAGTGGCACATAAGCCAAGGGGATTTACTGTCTAATTGTCCACCACTAAAGGCTCCATTTCCAACTTAGCTCCAGTCAGGAAGGGAAATAAGACTGAAGAAATGAGAAATAAGGGGTGATGAAGAGGAGGGAGACGTGAAGGGCAAGACTGAATAAGGAGCAATGGGAAATTAAACCTATAGTCAGCCCAGGTCTGCATGTGTGTTCAATTGTTTGCGTTATCTCCAGATGGTGAGGGGTGAGGACCTGTGGGCAGGAACGGAGCCCGTGCTCTCTGGACCCCAGTGCCAGGCAAGGGCTCAGAGTCGATAAATGCTTTGTGTCAACAGACGTATACTAAGATATTAAAGAACAGCATTGACATAAGCCCCGGTACGCTCCCAGATTTCCCCTTTTGTTCCTCTTATGGAAAATTTTTGGATTGCACCTTCCATCTGGAACATGACTCCCTCCTTGCTGGCAACGTACCCTCTAAATTAAAGAGCATGAGTTTTGGAACTAATCTTTGGTTCAAGCCTGGCTGTGTGATTTACCAGCGCTAGCCCTTAAGCAAGAGACTTCATGGTTCTTGCCCTCATTTCCTCATCAGTAAAATATAGCTATCATCATTCCTACCTTGTAGGATCTGTGGATATGAAATGAGATGAGGGAACATCTAATATCCGCTGAGTCAGTAAATATTCAGTGTTGCAGTTCTTGGCGTTCTCGTTACGGTCAGGGTCGTTATCGGTATTATTGTTGCTACTATTCAAAATCCAACATGGGACACGTCCTCCAACAAATCACTCCCATCCTTCTCGGAGCACAGAGTTCTCTCCTCTGACCACAGTACTTTTGTCTGAATCCAAGCTCTTTTGCCTGTGTTTACCTTCATAACACATCACACTCTGAAATGATATAAATACACAACTATATATTAAATCATATTCTATACTATATTAAACATAGACAATGTAATATATACTGCGTAGTACATTAAGATGTTCTTGTGCTGGCTTATTATCTGTCTAGCCTCATTCAGTAGAAGCTGTTCTATTAAAGCACATAGAACACAGAAGATGCCTCATTCATCTCTAGAACCACCCCCCATTCTCTTACATTTGAGAAAAGGCCCTGTATTATCTCAAATGGCTGGGGAGTCCAGGGAGGCATCAGAGCTCCTACATTCTTTATTTCTCAGCTCTACTTGCTTTTTCATCATTAGACACTTTTTTTTCCTACGGTCCCTGGCAATTCCAGAGAAAGAAATGAATGTTTTTGTTGAAACCTCCAGGGAAGAGCCCTGTGGCAGGCTCTGATTGGTCTATTTGAAGTCATATGTTCATGCCTGAACCAATCACAGTGATAGGTGTGTGGCTAGATTCTGATTGGCTGGTCATAGACAGACCTCACCTTACTGGCAGGAAAATCGAGTTATCCTTGGCCCAGTCAAGTACAGGGAACAGGAATATTATACAACTGGGTGAGGGGCAGTTTCCCAAAGAATTCTGAGCAGACAAAAGTAATAATAAGCACCCCTCCACTGTCGACACAAATGCCTAACAGGGAGCAACCACAACACAGGTGCTCAATAAACATTTTAAGAAGAAATAAGTAATGTGCATGTTCAGTTCTTGCCTCCCCAATACCTGAAGAGATAAGAGGTACGAACATTGCAGCAAGGTCGAGCTCAATAGCTCTGCACCGAACAGCAGAGCAATTCTGAATGTTATTTTCTCCCCTCTGAACATCTGTTTTTCCCTATAAAACAACATTAAAAAATCCTTTATCTGCAGCTTTCGGGGAAAAGGCCTCTCAAAGTACCGTAGGACACAAATGGGTGTTGCCAATAACAGTGAGCTCAGAAGCCTATGCCTAGGCAGCCCCTTCCTGACCTGGCACATCGCTGGGCACACAGAAGGTGTGTCCATAGGACTCTCCATGCCTCTTCTTTCTGTTAATAACTGTGCAGTATTTATATAAACACTTCAGCTAAAGGAAAATAATAATAAGGTGTGAGTGCAGGTGTGGTGGTGCTGATGGTGGTGGTGGTGGTGGTGGTGGTGTGTGTGTGTGTGTGTGTGTGTGTGCGCGCGCGCGCGCTTTAAACCAAGATTTAATGAAAGCTCAGGAGCCCTCAATCTGTTTTCCTAATAAAGTTTACCCAGAAACACTGGCTCAGCAGAGACTGTCGAGAGACCCCAGGGCTCTTTGTGTAAATTAAAAAGACCCCCGTGCTAGCTCTTGTTTTTATTACGGGAATCACACTAAATGTGATAATTTTTGTGAAGCGTGTTTGCCGTCAGCTTCTAATTGTGCTTGTTCGTAAGCAGGGATGGGGAGCGGGCCACCTCAATCCATCTGTGATTACAGTCACCAAATATAGAAGTCTACCTCTCAGACCTGAGAGAGAAAATCCTCACCTCTCCCGTTTCACGCTGGGCAAATGTCGGGTTCACGGCCTCTCGGAGGGAAAGGAGCATCTGAACCTTCTCCCCTGCTGTGGCCTCTCACAACTCAAAGTGTGTGTGATGAGAGCTTTGATTTGGGGCATGGTCTCTGCCCGAATCCAAAGTGCCATGCTAGGTACACAGATGTGTATTGTGACCAGACTGGCTGACCTACGCTCCACAGCTGTTAGACCAAACTAGGAATTAGGCTGATTGCTGGTACCCATATATACTTGGTTATATTTTGTTTTATATAAATCTTCTCACAGTGCGAGTGAAGTAAAACTAGCCTCCAGCAAAATTCTAAGCTCTTGTAGGATTTCATCTAAGTTTAGAACTGGGGGGATGGGGACCCTCAAATGCCATGTAGTCCAAGCGTGATTTAATAGGTGAGTAAACTGAGGTCCGGTGAAACTGTCTGCCCAGCGTAGCCTAAGGCACAGTGCTATGCACACAGGAGATGCTTCATAAATCCTTGCTGGTGCAAATCAAGTTGAATTGTAGCCTGTCGTTACTTTTTAGCATAGTTGGTGATTTGTCATGGAAAGAATACGTATGGGGGCCAGCTTAGTGTGGCGTCAGCAGCACCACAGTTAACAACATGGAGTAGACGGCAGCGACGTGGCCCTGCAGGAAAGGCACAAGCTAGCCGTCTAGTCTAGACCTGGCTCTTGACATTCCAGCTGGGCCCGGGGTTTGAGCAGGAGCTGTGCAGGGGCTGGAGAGTCAGAGGTGGCCCCTGAGGCTGGGCCCCGCCCCGATATCGGGACAAGTCCCGGAAAGGGATCTCCTTCAGGCAGCCTTCTAATTCCTTGCACCCAGCACTTCCGATCTGTCCAGGCCTTTGCTCTGCCGTTCCAGCATCAGAAAAGCTCTTATTCCCTTCGCCTCTCACCCCACCCAGTTTCCCCTTTGCATCTCATCTGTATGTCCAGCCCTCTCCTACATCCTTCTAGTCACAGTCACAGCTCCGTTCCTGAGAGCCCGCAGGATGCCTCCTTGTCATTTAATTATCCAGAAGACCCCATAAATACATATTGTTACCCCTTTAACAGATGAGAAAACTGAAGCAGAAGTCAATTACCCTAGAGGTCACACAACTTGTAAGTAGTCAAACGCATGTCAACCCCCCTTACCCTGACCCCAAAGCCTGTGGCCACGATCTCGCTCAGGGCCCAGCTCTGCTTGGGGAGACCACCTCCAAAGACTCCCGCAGAATGGAGTCTGGCTTATCTGAGCTCGGAAGCTGAGTTCCGGTGCCACTTCCGGGGATATCTGCTCTGAGCTGACGAGCCCCTCCGATCCCTCTGGTTCGGGTGCCGTTACCTTCCCCGAGCAAGGCCCTGAGTGGATGGAACTCAGAGCCTACAGAAATGAATCTGCTGGCTGGGAGCTCAGAGTGATGTGCTAAGCCCACGAGTCCCCGAGGGTTCACCCCTCCCTCTGGGCTCTGCAGATGAGCCCCAGCGTGTCCAATTATTATTTAGGGGGCGTTCAGGGTCACTGTGTAGCAGGCGCCCCACCTTGGAGGCCTAAGCCGGGCTCTCTGCAGGACTCGGGAGTGTCCAGACATTTGGACAGGACTGTGTGCATGAAGGACCAGGATTCCGCGGGGAAAGGACTCGCCCTAAGGGACAGAGAGCAGGTGCGCTTGGCCTGGAGGGGAGCCCGGTCCTGTGTGGCCTGGGTCCTCTGCTCCCTGCCCGCCCCCGCCCCCTGCATCAGGCAGTCACTCCACGTTCAAGGCAGAGGGCGCTTCAGTGAAGGAGCTTTGATTTGGCGCTGCTACTTTACTGTCACAGAACATGACATGCGTGGTGAGCCAACCATGAGTCTCTGGTCCAGTCCCAGGCAGGATGTGCCTGCGTCTGAAAATGCACCCCAACTGAATACCAAACATCCGCCACCACCCTTTCCCATACATCTTCGTATCAGATTTGTCTTTCACGTTAAATATATCTTTTTCAAACCATATTTTTGCAAAATTCTTGTTGGTTTTACATGTGGAGCTTGTTCACCCACCCTTGGTTCTTTTTCGAAAGTGGTCCGCCCCGTGTGACAAGCACTTGTCATTTGACAAGGAATACAGACATGACTGGGATTTGAGGGCCACTTGGCTGCAGCTCCTTGGGGCTCAGTGTCAGGCCCATGGCTCCCCCAAACCCCTGTTCTTCAAGTTGTATAGCGGTTTCCCGCTGCCAAGATGCCTTTCCCCCTGGGCCAAGCTCCAACAACCTTACTCGATATGAATATAATGCCTACTCTTTTTTTGTTTTCTAAATAAATGGCTGGTAAGTGACATCATCAAATGCAGTTGGCTTTAATGTTATTTTAAGACTTTAAAGATTTTGTAATGTCGTTTCCTGTTTCACCTTGTGTGGGGCCTTCTGGTCACATAACTATAAGCAACTGCTAGAGGTGCATTCCCTCGGGAAAAACAAAAGCACCACCTCTCTCCGGCCCGTGGGCCTTTGAGCATGCCTTCTCCTGTGCCCGCAGTGCTGAAAGGAGCGACGTGAGCAGAGCACACACTCTGTGCCAGCCACTGTGCTGGATGCGTCCCGATACCCTTATGAAACAGATACTTTATTAGCCCAACTTTGTAGACGGCGGAAACTAAGGCACGGGGTCATAAATGACTTGCCCAGGTTCACACACTAGTGAGCGATGAGAATTAAAACTCAAAGCCTGTCTGCCTGACACAACAAAACCGAGCTCTTGACCATTCCAACAAACTGCACGCTGACTGAATGTCCTGCATTCCCACCCCCTTATCCAATTGTTGAACTTCTATTCAGCCTTCAGAACCCGGATCCACCGTCACCTGCTTTATGAAACCCTTCCTGACTCTCGCCAGTGGAGGAGTCTTTCCACTCATCTTTCCCTTTGGGCTACTTTCACACTCTCCACACACTTTTGTTTCTTGTCATTGAAGTCATTTGTTCTCGTGTCTGGCTTGCACGTGGGACTATAAACTTGCCAAGGTCAAGAAGCATGTTATGTGCTTCTTTGTATCTCTCACATGCCTAGGAGCACAGATGTTCTGGACATGTTAATCGACCACTTTTTTGAAGAAAGGGATCAAAAATAGATATTGTAACATTATTAAGGGGAACACAAGACTCTTCCATTTCCTCACCCCATTAGAGTTTCTGCAACATGAAGCATGCAACAGAGTATTACATTAAAAGGCTTTATAATGAGTATTACATTAAAAGGCCTTATAATTTACATCTGAGAGCAGGTTTTTTTCAGCCTCCTCGTTAAAGCTGCCGTTCTGAAAAGAAGGTGGGCTCATAAGTTTGGTGACCGTGCTCATTGTCTGTCACCAGCCCCTCTTGTTCTGCTGTCACCAATTGTTCCCTTTGTCCTCTGTGTTCTCCACCGCCATTTAAATTAAAAAAAAAAAATCTGAGCATGCCACAGACAACAGACTCTAATTGCTGTTTTCCATCCAAGCCTAATGATTCTATCCTTACAACTAACCCATAATTACTGTTCAGAGTTCGGTGCATTCATTCAGTAATAATGAATGATGCATTTCCCCCTCACATATCTAATTTAAATAGTCTTTTCTAAATGGTAGCTATGACATGGTGACAAGATAGTACATAAGCTCAGATCTCTGTTTTTGTTAAGTACAAATATTTTGATAAGTGCAGCTAATATGAGATACTTCCTCTTAGCTGAATACGATACACACTGAAATATGACACTGGGACCATCTGTTCTTCATCGTAAATATAAATGAAGTGATAATGAGCAAAACGTGATAAGGACTATCAGGATGACTGCACTCCGATGGTTTAATTTGGATCTTCATTAATCTAAAAATAAAACAATCTATGAACGACAAATGAACACGTTTTTACTGATGTTGTGTAAGTGTCTCTTAGGATGTGGACTAATGTTCTCATCACTTAAAATGAGAAGTGAATAATGCAAAAGAGATTTTTTTTTTAAAGCTCCTATGGAGTTCTTTGTTCAAATTCCCGAGGTTCTGTCTCTAATCCTGGCATGGCTACCAGGCCTGGTGGTTAGCAGCACTTCCTCACTGGGTGACCTTAGCCGAGTGACTTCCCCTCTCTGAGCCTCCATCTCCTTCTCGCCCAAGGTTGCAATGAGATCCTTGAGGCAGCCCAAGCCTGGTGCCCAGTGCAGGGCCTGGCCCCGGATAGCGCTCAGTAAACAGCCTGGTGATATTTAGGAGGTGCCTACCGAGTACTTAGATGGATCGCATACAAAGTATCATTGACGCAGCCCCTTCTTCTCCATTTCACACATGGAGTGTGCAATGCGCAACTTGCCAGACATCACACAGCTTCGAGTGTCAGAGCTGTGGTCCGACCCAGGCAACCTCATCCCGAAATCTTTTATTGTATTATTATTAGTTATTCCCAGTTATTAAGGGAAATAACACGCTGTTTTCTAGCCAACGTCTACACAGCCAAAACAGTGCAGGGCGGTGTGCTTAAGGGAGCGAGCTTCTCACGATGTCTTTCCAGCGTCACGCAGACTTCACTCGGGCACCCAAGTCTGTTGGTAAATTACCTTTTCCCAGACCCCTGAGTTCTCCTCGGTGGGGAGCCCTTATTCTCCTCTAGCTGGGCTCTGCCTGCCAGTCAGTTCTTTGAGGAAACGTGCAGAAACAGAATGGAAACACTCTGGTTTTGCTGGACGGTGTCCCACAAGCCCCAGCAAGCTGTGACAGCACCCTCCCAGGCCCGCGCCCCTTCCCTCCGGGACAGTCCGGCCCCCTTCCCCAGCCTCCTTTCTGCTACCCCTTGTCATACTTGAGCCCCAAGAGGGTCAAGCAGGCCGTCCACCGGTTTGCCCAGTCCTTCTCCGCCCTGGTCATCAGAGCTTCTGCCTGCTGAGGGCCTACTGTGTGTCCGAGGCCATTCCAGGCCACTGACACATGTATGTCATTTAATTCTCAGCAGCCCTGAAATTGCCCCCATCATTTTGAAGAGGAAGCTGAGAGTCAGAGGGCTGACACAGCTTTCTTATTTCGCATCTCATGCCTTCCCTGTCCCTCTGATCTCACCAATACCTCAGGGTCGCCTACCCTGGGGGGATGTTCCCTGTACCCTTTCCTCTCCCCAGTCCACAGTCTGTTGGACGGACGCCCCATCTCTGGGCTCACACGGCACAGGGCTGGCCATCTGTTCCCACAGCTCATCTATGCCCTCACATGGCTTTCCACTGGACTTTGAGCTCCAGTGCCTAACACAGCATCCGTGAGTGGATAAACGAGTTACCAAAGGTATGCCCAAGGCCACACAGAGGTCATGCACCCTGGAGGGAAGGCCCAAACTTGAGAGCAGACTGCCTGGTGTACACCTGGCTCTGTGTTCTATGCTTGCTGGGTGTCCCAGACAAGGAGCCTAACCCCTCTGAGCCTCACTTTCACCATCATGGAAATAAAAGTGACCCCCTCCCTGGGCTTCTGTGAGCATTAACTGAGAAAGAGCACGGAGCTCCCTTAGAACACAGCCTGGCATGTCGCAAGAGACCAAGAAAGAGTAGTGATGGTTACCATATTGTTATCATCAAAATTGTAAGTCTGGGGGAAAAAATGATTCAAAATACAAATTTACAAAAATTAACTTGGAAAAATTGTGAACGTTGACGGTACTGCGGAAAAAAGAACCAGTCACTGCTTCTCAACCTGTGTTGAGGCAGGGTTCTCGCAGAGGCCGGGGAGTGACAAGTCCCAGAGCTACAGCAAGGGCACAAACCCAAGCAGGGCCTGTCTCTTCTGACCCTGTCCTTCCCACCAGTGGCTCTTTCTTCTTGCCTGAGACTGGGAAGTCCACTGGGTAGTGGAGTCCCACATGGGACTCACGGCTTGCTCAGGACAGGGGCCCCAGGGTGCCCTCAGCCATTGTGGGCATTTTATAAAGATGTCATTGGGCCTGACCAGGCGGTGGCGCAGTGGATAGAGCGTTGGACTGGGACACGGAGGACCCAGGTTCGAGGCCCCGAGGTTGCCAGCTTGAGCACAGGCTCATCAGGTTTGAGCAAGGCTCATCAGATTGAGCCCAAGGTCGCTGGCTCGAGCAAGGGGTCACTTGGTCTGCTGTACACCCTGATCAAGGCACATATGAGAAAGCAATCAATGAACAACTAAGGTGCCGCAAAGAAGAATTGATGCTTCTCATCTCTCTCCCTTCCTGTCTGTCTGTCCCTATCTGTCCCTCTCTCTGTCTCTATCTCCATCTCTGTCAAAAAATAAATAAAATAAAGACATCATTGGTAAGAGCACACAGGCCAAATCTGCCAGCAGCATTCAAAAATCAACACCAAAGACAAATCTCCCATCGGTCTTCAACGACGACATTCCCCCGTCTGAGAAACAGCAGCCCCCTGACCAAGCTGGTGTCCTGTTCCAGGCATTCCCTGCCTATTCCTCCTCTGGGCCTTTGCTCAGGCTCAGCCCTTGCCTCTGAGGCCCTTCCTACTCCTTCCCACCTGTTTAAGCACTATCCATCCTCCAAGGCTCAGTTCAAGTCATGACTGAAGTTTTCGCTGGTGTTTTCACACAACCACTGGCTCCCCGGCAGTGACCCCCATGGGACCTCCTGGACCTGGCCAGCGTGGTAATGCAACTTTTCACACCTGTGGCTCGCATCCCGAGACCAGTCCAATGTCCACGAGTCAGTCTCTAACACCGCGCTCCGAACTCTGCAGGACTTGAACATGTGGGACTAAAAGATCGTTTTCAGTGGGCGGTGAAACAGCACAGCGATGCTCAGAGAAGATTTGGGGCTAAAATAAAGTTCATGGGATACTAAGCTGAGTGTCTGGAAAATCGTTTTTTGTGTTTCTAGTGGAACTGGCTTACAGCAAGCTTTTAGCGCTTGAACTCAGTGGTGTTTTTCTCCCGAAGTGCTTTACCTCTCTGTTCACCATGTGTGAACGAGTAACTCAGTAATCTGTGGGAGAGGCGGAAGCCAAAGTCCAGAATGAATAAGTCAAGTAGAAGAAGGTATTTTGAGCTCTACCGAGTAAAATACATGGACTGTTTAGGAGGGAAGCATGCATAATTCCCCAGTGTTCCACATGGCTATTCATCCTACTCAGAGCCTTGCTTAATTGGATAAAAAAAATACAGATACCACACTGGCACGTGTCACAGTTGACTAGACACAAAGATGTTATCCTGTTTCCTAGTAGAAAAAAATACCAACTAAATAGAGACAGTGTGTAACAGATGACCAAGTTTTAATCACTATTTTTAAAAGATTCTTTTTTTGGGGGGGGGGGGCGGATTTTGCATAAGGTTCTTTAGTCATGAAAAAGTGTTCTGAAAATACTGTGAACATATTTAGAAAGGAGAATATTGGTTTCACAATCTCTTTAAAGTTTAGTTAGACTCCCAAGTGCACTTAACTCATTATCACTCTTGTTAGGATGACACTTCTTAATAAATGCTCAAAACACTTAGAACTTGAAAAGGGTGCCTTACTGAGGGTGGAGTGTGGTAACTGCAGTTAAATCCATCTATTTGGTACAGCTAGTGCTGGACTTACGACCACGATTGGTTCCGACAGACTGGTCGTAACGTGATTTGGTCGTAAGTTGAGTAGGCTGTATGTACAGTACTGTGAAATGATGTTATAAATATCTTTAAGTCATATTTTATCATAATTTTCTTTCATTATTGTTATATATCATAATTTTTTCTTTGTTCATTTCATGCCATTTGTATCATCTCTACACCACTTTGTTTCTTATTTTTACATTCGTCGGGTTTAAGTAAAACACTGTGTTACCAGTACAACTGGTCTAATATTTGCAAAACATACAAAATTACAAAATACAGGTGCATACAAAAACTGCCCCAGGCGCGCGGAGCAGTTGTGGCTAGGGATTGTGGTCGTAAAGTCGAATGGTCGTAAGTTGCATAGGTCATAAGTTGATCAATACCTGTATTTAAATAAAAGCTATTAACATTTTGTTAATAAAGTAATCTTGGGGGAAAGATGATAATTTCACTTAGTCGTCTCTCTAGTTCCAGATGGAGATTTATTTCTGACCTTGAGCCTTTATGAAATGTTTTCAGTATTTCAATGCATAGCCATGAGAAGTTGTTAAAAATAAACAAACGCAACCCTTGTGATGCCAACCTCATGTTGTAATTATGCCCCCTACCTTGTGAGTAAGTGTAAAGAGAACATCAGAACTCTGCTGGTCACAAACACTGCAGGTTTCCTGGGAATGCAAGTCAGAAAGTTGGATGAAGATCAACTCTTCCAGTGAGACGCTGATCATTTATTTCAAAAAAGGTTACCTGTTTTCTGCAATTAACTATTCTCTTGAAGAGCAACAGGCATAGAAGCATCACACATCTATGGTGATTTCATTTTTCAAAGAAAACAATTAGTACCCATATCAAAAAAGCTAATTCAGATTAATTAAAGAACACCCACATCAGTTAGCTATAATACTTCACCTTTCGCTTAACTCAATGTATACAAAGTGTTACTAGAAAGTGTTGGGCTTCAAGATAATAAAGAATGACAGCTGACGGCTCTAGAGCCTGGAAGAAAACTTTAGAGTCTGTAACCATTTTAATTGCACATAATTGTGGATAAGAAAGTGGAACAATTTGATTTCTGAGCCTTCATGCTATTAGAAGGCTAATAGAACAGTATCAAAATCGGTTCTTTAAGTAAAATTGCAAGAGTCTGTTTTTCATTCCAAAATATGAATGGAAATTAAATGAAAGGCTGAATAACTTCTGCTCCGTCGTTTCGTTCGTATGATACGATGGTAATTCAAGATCTAGTGGAAATTACTGATGGAGATTTGGGACCAGCAAAGTGAAACATACTTTGGAAGTATTTTATTTTTCATTTAGAAAATAAAAACTCACCCTAATACTATATATACAGAAAGTCTCCAGGAAAAACAGACTGGTAAGGGGTGATGGGCGGGGGCGGGGGAGCTAACAGTGGGGGGAGGGAGGACTCTTAATTTTTGCTAAAGTATCTTTTATCAGGTTAAAATGTTATTTTTTAAAAGTTTAATTGAGCCTGACCAGGTGGTGGCGCAGTGGATAGAGCATCGAACTGGGATGCAGAAGACCCAGGTTCGAGACCCCAAGCTCGCCAGCTTGAGCGCAGGCCCATCTGGCTTGAGCAAAAGCTCATCAGCTTGGACCCAAGGTCGCTGGCTCCAGCAAGGGGTGGCTCGGTCTGCTGAAGGCCCGCGGTCAAGGCACATGTGAGAAAGCAATCAATGAACAACTACGGTGTTGCGAAGGCAACGAAAAACTAATGATTGATGCTTCTCACCTCTCTCCATTCCTGTCTGTCTGTCCCTATCTATCCTGCTCTTTGACTCTCTCTCTCTGTCCATGTAGAAAAAAAAAAAGTTTAATTGAGTTATCGTTAAGAAATTATTCATAATCTCACCAAAGTTTAAACTGTTAACATTGGGGTACACTTCCAACATTTTTCTATAGACTTACATAATCTTTCTCTTTTCCAAAATTAGAATCATTGTGTATTTTACAACCCATTACATTCTGAGCTTTTCCTATGTTATTAGGTGTTCTTCTGACGTTTGATTACTAATAAGCTAATAGTCATTTAGATGTGACATTTTTAAAAAACCAATCCCCAATATTTAAGTTATGTCCAAATTTACCCTTTAAAGTAGGAGCTCTCTTACCCAGTTGTATAACATTTAGCAAATGCTCCAGACACATGGAATGGTCATGAGCTAAACCTAGCATCCTTTGGAAAGGCTAGATAAGGGTGAGGTACTTCTAAAAAATGTGTTCAGTTAGTTGAAGGGAAAACTCAAAAAAAGGGGGCCAAAATTGAATCTGGAATAATTTTGTACTTTAATTACTTTACAATTCCTTTGAAACTCTTGCCCCAGTTTAAAGAAATTAACTTTGGAAATGATAGGCAATGCCTTGTTGAATTATTGAATGTGATCAAAACAATATGAAATGCCATCAACAAGCCCATACTTACAGAAAAGGCCTTGGCCTCTTATCAAAATATTAGCAAATTAAAGCACATATACATGTTTTAAGTAAAAATAAAATACTCTAAGCCCTCATGTGTCATCTTTTATAATTCCCTGCTTTAACCAACATTTTTGATTAACTGGCTGATAATGACTTTTAATTGTAGCAGGTAAGAGGATTTCCAATCAATGGATAACCGTATAGAAATACATCCTTGTAAGTAGAATGGATGGCTTCTTTAATTTGTTGCTAAAACAGTGAAAAGCCATGTTGGCTCAATCCACCATAAAATCATATTGAACATAAATAATTTAGGTGATTTGTGGGATATGTGGGCCTTTTCTACTTCTTCTTCTACAGATGGTACAAGTGGCCATTTTCCTCCTTATACAAAATCCCTTTCTTGGGAAAACCCTCTTTTAAAAGGCAGGTTCTATTCTCTGCAGTTAGAAAAGCTACTTCTCTAATGTGAGTGCTCAAAGACATCTTCCCTTTGTGCAGCTGTGGCTAGACTGAAGGACATTTGGATATAAGCAGAGCTAGGGTAATGTCACACTAGGAAGGGTGGTATTCTTTCTTGTTAGAATCAAACCATCATGAAAATGAAAATAACAGGTATTACCCATCTGCCAGTCTCCCTGGCAGCCCCAGTCCATTCAAGATGCCATGGGTCACTAATAGAAGCTTATATAAGATCCTCACCAATAGAAGCCTGTATAGATCCTTGTTATGTTATAGAGGAAATCAGCATTGACTTGGAAAGTAATCAAGTGATTCTGTGACATGAGAAACATTTTCATTATTATAACTTTTCACAGTATAACCACATGGGACGCTTCATTTCAGGTTCTTTAATAACATCAGTCATTGTTCTACCTTGAGCCTTTAGAAGTAAATCACTGTCACCAACTGTTAACGTTAGCAGGATCCATTTTTCATCTTTATTACCAAGTTTGGCTTTCTCTCTAGGTTCTCTTTTTCTTATTGGGTCCTGTCATTGCTTCCTGTCTCCCCAGTCAAACATCTGTCCTGCGTCCTATTCCATACTCTCCTTTCATTCTTTCTGCTTCAATGAGAAGTATGCTAATGCTCCTGTCCCCACACTCAGCTCTTGGATCTTGCAATTAATTTTAATCAGGCTTGTTAACACTTTTTTAAAAAAATATGTAAGGAGTAAGCAAATATGTAACTAAAAGCTGTTTATGTCTTTTATGAAGGTAACCAATATTCAATTAAAAACTTCTCTGGGTGACTTTGCAATAAATTAACTTGTTTTGTCACCATTGTGCCTGTACAATGTCATTTCCTCTGGAGTTTTGACAGTCAGATTTTTTTTTTACCCTTGGCAAAATTAGCAAGTAATATTAAGATCTAAGAAATGACAATTAGTTTGAGAATTAGGTGGGATATACAATGTGTTAATTATTGTGGGACCAAGCTGCATGCAATTAAACTCTAGCATCCAGATCATGATAATGTAGTAGGCTTCTGAGTATCTAATGAAGTTGAAAATGTTCATTACCAATAAATTAATTCTCAGCTGCTTTACCAGTCTTTAAAATGTCTATACAGAGGAAGAGATCATAATAATCATTATGGTTCACAAATAGAATAACATGAAATCTTGAAAGTCTATCAGCATGATCATTTTATTGTTATAGTTCCCGCCCCACTGACAGGGAATCTTCCCAAAGACTCAGAAACATGGTCACCCACGGAAATCTTTGCTTCTCCTAAACCACTCTTTCACGTCACCTAAAGGTCAAAGAGGAAAGGGCATTGGGACCAGAGGTGGGTCAGGATATCCTGCATTTGCTCTAAGGGACCTCAAATATTTTAATCTGATTTAGAAAACGTCTTCTTAACTTGGCCTAATTGTACTCCTCTGCAATCTGGAAGCTCGGTTTCATGTAAATGTCCTTCTCTACTAGGTGCCCACAGCATGCCGGGAGCTGGGAAGTCAGCAACAAGCCGTGTCTCAATTGAGGAGACCCCAATTGTGCAGGGGGTCAAACAGAAAAACAAGTCCTTATACTACAGCATCATAACTGCCAGGACATAGAAACAGAAGCCTCACTTACAGCCTACAAAGTCCCTCCCGCTGCCGAATGGAGAGTGGATAGTCGGGAGCAAGGGTAGAAACAGGAGGCGCAGCCAGGGGATTGCCGTGGTCCGTGGGAAAGACGGCGGTGGTCTGCACGACAGGGGTAGCATCGGAGAGACAAAAAAGGGAGAAGGACTCAGAAATATTCTGGAGGTAGAACTATATCCAGGACTTGGCTTGAAAAACTAGAGAGATGGTGCTATTGTCACCTGACTTGGGGAAGACTGGAAGATGAATCAAGCTCGAGGGAAACCTTCACATAGAGATATGTTAAGACTGCAGTGTCTATGAGAGGTGGGAGTGAGGGAATCATGAAGGCGCTGGAGTTTAGAAGTGAGGTTTGACTGGAGACAGAATTTGGGTAATCACCAACATATAGATGGTTTTTGAAGGCCTAGAATGAATGAGGACGTGTAGAGAAAGAAGAGAGAACCCAGGAGCAAGCCTCTGATATTCCCAGAACAAGGTAGAGGAAGAGGAGTTGGCACAAGAGACTAAGAAGGTACAGCCAGAGAAGTCTCCAGACAAATAAGAAAGCGTAGTGTCACAGAAACCAAGACAGGAGAGTGTTTCAAGGGAAAAGAAGACAAGTAGTCTGATACCTGTATCAATCTGATACTTGTTGAATCTCTGTTGTAATTGCAGTAAATCAGCAACAACCTAGAAGCCCATCATGGGAGACCAAAGCAATAAGCTGAGGTCCATCCTTAATGAAAGGATATTCCACAGTTATAGAAAAGAAGGAATGTTTTCCAAAAGGAATATTAAAAAATTCACTAAATAACAAAACAATGTTCTTTCGTACGTTATTCACACAAAAAAGGGGGGAGGAGGTACATATGGAATTACTGGAATATGCATTGAATATTTATGCAAGATGCAACATACACCACTAAGATGGCAGTCTACAGGGAAGGGAACTGGATGACTTCAGACCAGGGGCAGGAAAGCGAGAAGACTGCTTTTAATCTTGGTAATGTCGCTTTTAGACTTTAAAATTTTACATTTTATGCTATGTGCCTTGACTAATCAACATCAAGAAATAACACATCTCCGTGTTTATTATGTTGTTGTTTTTCACTGTCTTTTCAAGAGTTGTAATATGTACATTGCTTTAAGACCACATTTACCACAGTCATTAGATAATTCCATGCTTAATTGGCTGGTCTGCTAACTGTTGGTCCTTTTTAAATTTTCATCATGCATTTCCTCACTCATAATGTCTTTCTCTGGGTCGTCTCTCATGTGACTGCACTGTAGATTCATGGAATTTGATCACAGTAACTAGATAGATGACTATTTTCTCCTCAAATATGTGAGAATCTTTTTTCTGTTGCTTTCATTACAAAAATAAAAAATGGTAGGGGTCTTAGGTTAGGTTCTGCCCATAATGGCCTGAAACAAGGACTCTGGAGCTCTTCCCAGGAAACAGTGGTGTGGGAGCAAGAGAGACAGGAAAGATGGGAACCAATATGAGTATATGCTGGAGCTGAATACCATTGCAAGCTGCAGGGGGTCAGTGCCACTGGGGTCCCCTGGGAAACTATGTAGAATGGGTCTCAAAATTGTCCAACAAAGTGTGGGATGCTCAGTCATCCATCCACCAACTTCCATTTCCAATTGGTCATCTCTTAGAAACACTAATTCTATTTTACTTCTGTCTTCTACAGCTTTGGATAAAGATCTTAGGCAGGAAAGTTCCCAAAATAGCTTGAGGTGGGAAGGATGTCTGGGAACTATGACCACAGGCTGCTGAAATCACAAGTGGCCAGAGAGAACATGGTGCTGAGCACAAAAATTATGTGCAGCCCTGGTCGGTTGGCTCAGTGGTAGAGCATTGGCCCGGCAAGTGGAAGTCCCAGGTTCGATTCCCAGCCAGGACACACAGGAGAAGTGCCCATCTGCTTCTCCATCCCTTCCCCACTCTTCTTTCTCTCTGTTTCTCTCTTCCCCTCCCGCAGCCAAGGCTCCACTGGAGCAAAGTTGGCCCGGGCACTGAGGATGGCTCCCTGGCCTCCACCTCAGGCACTAGAATGGCTCCAGAGGCAACAGAGCGAAGCCCCAGATGGGCAGAGCATCGACCCCTGGAGGGCATGCCACATGGGTCCGGGCCGGGTGCATGCGGGAATCTGTCTCTCTGCCTCCCCACTTCCCACTTCGGAAAAATACAAAAAAAAAAAATTATGTGCTACGGCCAGCCATAGAACTATTGCATGGAAGCCCTTTTTACTCACAAACTTTCGTGAATGTTGGTCCTTCGTGAATGTTTTATAGAATCTAACATCACAGAAATTCTGCAGCCAATCTGACGTTTTATTTCCATTCTAGGTAACCAGAAATGCTTTCAAAATTCAAAAAGATTCAAAATATGGACATTCATCTAGGTCTTGGCAATTTTTAGCCTACTTACCCTATACATGAAGCATTCTTTCAATTTATGAATTCAACTCTTTCTTTAGTTCAGGGAAGTTTTCTTCTACTATATCTTTAAATATTTCTCTTTTCTTCAGAAACCCCACTTAGACACATGTAATCTCATCTCTATAACAATTAATATCCCTCTGATTGATTCTTCACTTTGACCTTTTCCTCGACACTCCAGGAGGGTTGTCTCAAGCCTGATTTCCACATCTGATAAGAATTTTCAACAGTGTCAGTCTGCCCTCAAAAAAATCATGACATCATTTTAAATCCTACTTTGGCATTGTTTCCATAGAGGTCTTTTGTTCTTTGTAAAGCCATGTCAACATCTCCTTTATTTTGGTCTAAATAATTATCTTTTTTTTTTTTTCAAGAGTGCACATAAACACTTTGCCTATGCTTATAAGGATTAAATCCCCATATTTTATTTCTTCAAATATAGATTCATTATCCTTTCCCTGCCACATTCCACCATTTATGACAGAGAAGCTTTTTCCGAGTCCCTTGTTGGCTTCCTGTTTTGAGGCAGGTCTCCTTCGCCCTGTGATTTGTCTCGAACAAGTAGAGTGACATCTATTCCTGGGATCTCCACCCCGGTCTCCTGGCTACTGTTAGAAGTGTCTTAGTATTTCAGGTAGAAGGCTGGATGATGTTGTTTCCGGTACCGTTTCGGTATTCGTCAGTCTCTGGGAGGGGGGTGAGGACAAAGGAGCACTCAGGAGCCATGGGCTGGCACAATTCCAGCAGGGAACTTTGTCCTTGACTGATTTTCTTCTTTGTCCCTGCACAACCATACATAGGGACCAGCTCTCTGTGCCTTTCTGTAGCATCTGCCCACTCCATCCGAGCCATGTCCCTTCCCAAGGCAGGGGGGCTAGGAGGCTACCTCTCCAATTCTGAGAGGTGCTCCCCTCTAGTTTCTCAGGAAGACAAGTCAAAATTGGGGCCATGGTGACTTCCTTCACCCAATCCCATCCTCACTGCCCCCAGGGGCAAGGCCAGTTTCAGGGTGTGCACCCTGTGCAGCCTTACAGGGCCACTGTGTCCAGAGAGGCGCTGTGCTTGATCCTACTGGGGCCATCTTGAAATCCTTAATGATTTTTGAATTAAGGCCCTAAATTTTCATTTTTCACTGGTCCCCATAAATTATGTGGCCAGTCTTGCCCTGAGGTTTAGGACGTAACAGTTCGCCTCTGCCAGAAGGCCCACAGGCCCTGCAATCCTGCTCCTTCGCTTACTGTCCATTGAGTGGGCAGTAAGGAAGAAAAGGGGTAGGTAAAACAAACGCTGCAAAGAAGGGTAAGAAGCTGGGTGCCTGGGCCTTGTGAAACCACAAACAAACGGTCGAGCAGAATCGCAACCGCTAAAGGCAGAACCGGACTGTCCCCTCGGTATCTCAACGCCAGACAGCGCCCTGGTCCGTTCTCATGACAACGCGTTTAGTCTCCCAAACCCTACCGGTGAACTGTGATGAACTATCATCTGGGGGAGGTTCGTACAGCCACAGCCTGGGTCCATCTCTAAAGTGCTCTATTCCGTTTCCTGTTGCCTTCCTTGGGTACCATCCTACCTCCAGCTTTACAAGCTACAGCTGAAGGGGAGATGTGGCCGGTTTCATGCATCAGCTCTACAAGGCTGTTCCTTACTGACCCTGGACAGTCCATCGCCAAGCTAGCCTGTGTCTGCTCCGGCAAATGGGAATCCATCCTCTCAACAAATGCCCGGTCCACAGAGATGACGTTGGCCCACGGGTCTCACAAGCCCATTTATGTTCACTGGTTACCACGAAGCATTTCGTTTCATAAAAGAGAATGTCCAACAACCCCAATGCTGTGATGAGAAGATGGCCTCTCGTTTTAAAAATCAATGTCAAGCCTTCACCACCACACTTATTTTTGGTAAATGCTGAATCCCACCCTGGGCATTTCCGTAGCAGCGGAGACCTTCATCAGACCAATGAGAAGGGGACTCCAGGACCAGCTGGAGAGAACAATGGACTTTTGTTGACTAAGAAGGAGTTCAAAGTGTAACGCTGACTGCTGACTGCCGTCTACTCCCCTGGGGTGGCAACTGGAGGAAGCGGAAGGAGGAGTGATTATCCAACCCTTTGGATTTGTTTGTGCATTTGAGCCACAAGAACTGACCTTCTTGTCTGCCAGCCTTTGTAGGAGGGGGGCTCTGTAAGGTCCTCTAACCCACGCTCTGTGCATGCAGGGCCCACGTCTCCACCTGCATGTGCCAGGGCTGAACACTCAGTGTCGATGGCAGCGCCGGAAACAGGTAAGAGACACAGAAATGTACTGTCTGCCAAGACCAATTCGGAAGGAATGAATTTCTTGCTCACCTCTGAGGCTTCTTCGCCTTGTGCCGTTGAAATCAACAATAACAAAACAAAAACACAGCACGCACACACCCCGTTATTCACACCCCCGACCAACACATTTCTTAGGTTGTTTTAATCACTCTGTCCCAACGGGCAGAGGCTGTGCTCCTGTTGCTAAGATCAAGATTTAGCACATGGCCCTGACCAGATAGCTCAGCTGGGTAGAGCACTGTCCTGATACACAAAGATTATGGGTTTGATACCTGGTCAGGGCATATACCGGAACAGATTAATGTTTCTGTCTGTCTGTCTCTCACCCTTCCTCTCTCGCTAAAGTCAATATATTTAAAAAAAATTAATGTAGCACATGATTAAACCGTCTGCAGACAGAGTCCAGCAGCCAAGACCACCAAACGTGGACTATGCTGGGCCCTGTGCCTCCACCCCAACACTGGAAGCCTGAGAGCCTGCGAGAACCGTTTCAGCACAATGGAAAGGACACGTCCTTCAACCAGGACAGAACGCCATCATTTCCATAAAAATGAAATAAAGCGAAACCTGCTGATTCCTGGTTCCAGGATAACCTCACTAGGACCTAGAAATGCCTGTCACTCTCCTGCCCCAGCATGTCCCCAGACCAGGGCCCCACCACCCCATCTCCAGAGGACTGTGCGGCTTCCTGGGAAGAAACCTGCAAACTCTGAATTCCCTCCTGACAGATGCACATTATACAGATCTCACGGGAAGTGCTGCCTGGATCTCATGGGAGGTACCGGCCCCTTCCCGGGAGCTCACAGCTGTTTGCTTCAATCTGTGGCAGGACCAAGGGGCCCCGCTCCAGAATGGGGTCTCAACAATTTCATTACACCACCACCAAATGGATGCAAGGCAAGGTTCATTTGGGAAGGAAGTTTTTAGTTCCAACGAGCATTTCTGGAATTTCCAAAGGCAGGGGAGGCAGCGAATTCAGCAAAGAGAAAGATGCGATGTTATCCCTCCCGTTAGCACTGGCTGTCCTGGAGGAGGTGACGTGGTGTCAGCATGGCTTTTTGGAAGTGACCTCACAGTGAGAATCAAATTCTTGTCTGGCCTCATCCTGTAGGTTGTTGGGTTCTCTGTGGGGTTCCAGATGGGGATACAGTATATAAAGTAAATAGGGTAACCAGGAAAGTATATATCCATTAAAGGAAAGAACCCTCATTTACTAAGGGCTCCTAAGGGCCACACAGTGGCTTAACACAATTTCACTTGGTCCTTCCTTCTGGTCCAGGGGTCGGGAACCTTTTTGGCTGAGAGAACCATGAACACCACATATTTTAAAATGTAATTCCATGAGAGCCATACAATATGTTTAACACTAAATACAAGTAAATGTGTGCATTTTATGTAAGACCAAATCTTTAAAAGTACAATAAGTCTCTGAATTCTTTTTTTTCTTTTTTTACAGGGACAGAGAGAGAGTCAGAGAGAGGGATAGATAGGAACAGACAGACAGGAACGGAGAGAGGTGAGAAGCATCAATCATTAGTTTTTCGTTGCCGTTGCAACACCTTAGTTGTTCATTGATTGCTTTCTCACATGTGCTTTGAACCCGGGCCTTCAGCAGACCGAGCACCCCCTTGCTGGAGCCAGTGACCTTGGGTCCAAGCTGGTGAGCTTTTTGCTTAAGCCGGATGGGCCCGCACTCAAGCTGGCGAGCTTGGGGTCTCAAACCTGGGTCTTCCGCATCCCAGTCCGACGCTCTATTCACTGCGCCACCGCCTGGTCAGGCTGAATTCTTTTTAATAACGTTGTTATGCTGTTGCTAACCAATTATGAATAAAGTACTTCTTACCATTAATGCGACTTCTGGTGCTGCATGGTTTTGCTGATGACTTTGTAGTATGGTTGATACGTGATGAGGTTAAGCTTTATGCAGGCGTTGAGACTTCCATCCGTTAAATGGGATCGTAGGTTGGTCTTAACGTTCTTTAGATGTGAGAAAGACTGCTCACATGCATATGTAGAGCCAAACATTGTCAGTACAGCAATATTCACATGCTGCAGTGTGAGGCATATGACAGGAAGCACGTTCCAAGTTTTGACAATCAGCTGGTCCACAGGTTGAAGATTTTCATTTCTCGCCACTTGTGTTTGCTCGCCAACTCTGCTTGCTGTCGTACAAGTCTTTCTAAATCTTCATTCAGTGACTTGAACTTATTCACCCACATGTCTGAGGCCTTTAGGTCAACAGCTTGTAGCTCAAAATCTCTCACGGAGACACCGGGGATGTAACTCAGGTAGGCGCTGTCCACTGCACACTCATGTGGATGGGTAATGAACTTAAAAACACGAGTTGCTCACTATATTCTCCAAAGCGTGCTTTGAATGACTGCAGGAGATTAGATGTGAAGCCCGCTAACTGCTGGAGATCAAGATGTTGAGCAGGGTCACTTGTTGTACATGCATCTTTAAACTCTCCCAGTTTTTCAAAGTGTAGTAAACGACCTGTTTCAATGTCAGCGATGAAGAGTTCCAGCTTGTTTTCAAATGCAAACACTGCTTGTTGAAGGAATAAGACTGTATTTCCAATGCCTTGCATTTTCACACTGAGCTGGTTCAGATGTTCAGCCATGTCCATGAGATAGTAGAACTTCAGGAGCCACTCAGTGTTAGCTAACTCAGGATTCTCGACGTTTTCCATTTCAAGAAAAGTCCAGATTTCGCTCAGACAAGCCACGAAATGGCTAAGTACCTTCCCTCTTGACAACCAACGCTCATTGCTGTGCAGAAGCAGACCAGGATAATTATTCCCAACTTCATCCAGCAGTGTTTTAAACTGGAGATCATTTAAAGCTCGGGCAACAATAAAGTTGACCACCCGAATGACCAGCGACATCACCTCACCAAGCTGCTCGCCACACATCTGAGCACAAAGCGCCTTCTGATGTAGGATGCAGTTACATCATTGTTGATCTGACTGAGGTAGGACAGGGTAGGAAATGATGACTCAACTATATACCTGTAGGGACCATAGTTCATCACCATGATAACCTGGGGAGAAGCTACTACTACCCCCATTTTATGGATGAAGAAACTGAGGCTCCGGAAAGTGAAATTACTCACCAGTGATGAAGCCCTAAGTGACATTTAGACCCAGATCTATCTGACTTAGTCTTCCCACCACACTGAGCTTTCTCTTTCATTCCTTCCCCCAGTCCAACTTCTACACCAGAGCTTGGTAAGTACCAACCAGGGCCCAGATAGCAAGTATGTCTAAGCTTCAGAAGCCATAGGATCACTGTCACAATTCAACTTTGCCATCATGGCATGACAGCAGCCATGGATATTACACAAATAAATGGGTGAGTTTGCATCCCAATGACACTTTTGTTTATAAAATAGGTAGTAAGCCACATCTGGCCCAAGATTTATAGCTGGCCAGCCCTGTTTTATACGGACAGTGATTGGAAAGCCCCCCATCAGGACTACTTAGCTCAACATAGCCTTCCCTTTTCCTGAATTTCAAACTTGGTACATCAGAAATGAGGCAGGAGAACAATTTCCACTCAGATGGTTCCACTGAAGATACACTAAAGAAGAAATTATTACACAGAGGAGTCGGCAGGTCAAGGGTATAAGCAGGGATGCTGAGGCATTTGGGGTGCTTTGTAACCACAGCCCTAAGACACAAATGCACTGGGGGTTCTAAGTGGAAGCATTGAGTTTTTTCCAGAACCCCAAATTTGGTTTGGGAATATAGATTTAACATATTTGAAAAGCATGCCATTCAGCACTTTCCAACCACATGCTTATGTATCTTTTATTTCTTAGAAAGGTCTCACTATTATCTGGAAAGTTATATCTTGAGCCTTTTCAGGTTTTGCTGCAGAGTCCAGCCTAATATATGTTTTTAAACTAATATATGTTTTTAAAAATTAAAAAGTACATTTATAAACACATGTATAAACACACACACCTACACACACAAAAACATATATATCATTTCAAAATGGTATCTAACCTCTTATTTCTTTAAATACTGTTATTTGTGTGTGAATCTTTTTCTTGTACCCTCCAGAGTGTTTAACCAAGTAGACACTGGAATATTAGCTCAAAATAATGAAAATCATTAGTAGCATGGTCATAGAGGCAAATGATTTTTGCAGGGGAAAAGGCATTCATCCAAGAAATGCTGCATTAAAGACCAAATCACGAATCAAAGAGCTAGAGATGAAGATGAGGCCTTTGTATAATTATTGCATGCCCCGTCCTCTCTAAGTCATTTTGAAGAGATTCTTCTCGGTTCTAGTTCTATATGGCTATTGTGGCATAGATAAATGGATGAATAGAACTACGAGAGAGAGAGAGAGAGAGAGAGAGAGAGATAGGATGGATAATGATAGAACTGGGAAGAAGAGCCATACTAGAGCCAAGAACTAAACTCAGCCAATCTCGTTTCCAGCCACACGTGAGTCTTGGGCTTCAGTGTTACAGATTCTTGCCTTCGATGCTCCCCGGTTTTCCAAAGGGTTTGCAGCCACTCAGATATTTCCTTCTTGCTTGAAGGAAGGTCCCCTGCCTGAGGCAGTCTCCTATTTGAAGGGCAGGCAGAGAAGAGGAGGACTAAAGCCAGACAAACCCTCAAGGCTCCCTGCTCTCCTCCTCCTCCTCCTCCTGAGACCACCAGCTGCTCATGGAAGTTCTTGCACATGGGCGTAGTCTGAGACACAGCTACCAGAACAGAAAGCCACCTCTCCCACTCCTGCTGGATGCCGGGACACAGACAGGTTCACCTGTATAAGCTCAGCCCTTCATCTTCTGCCTGTTTATTATAATATTTTAACGGGCACCATATGCAATCCATTGAATTCTGTTTAATGTTTTTCTTTTCCCTCCTGGACCTCTGCAAACTATTCCCATCGTGGCAGGCAAGCAAGCCCGGCTGGGGCACACACCCCATCCTAAGACTCTGGTTCCCGGGAAGCCTTCTCTTTGGATCCACTTAGATCCAGGAAGAAGGAGCTGGAGGCAGGGAGGCAGGGAAAGTGGATGGTGCCTTGGCCGGGATGGAGGAAGTGATGTCATCCTTCCTCATCAAAGGGAGCCAGGCTAGGGTACATTTATGGGAAACTGCTGTCACTTCCAACTGCATACCTGCTCTCTCCTTTAATTTCATGATGAGTGCCATTTCGTCACTGGAAAAACTAAGCCCTTGCCTGTTCAGCGGCATAAAGCTAACATAAAATCAAGCATGTGGTTCCTGGAAATAGTCTCGCAGTGTTGTGTTTGGTTTTTTTTTTTTTTGAATTGCCATAGTTCAGTAGTTGGGCAATAAATTTTCTTCGAATAAGATGCTCTTAAAAATGTGAACATGTGATGTATGCTCAAGGGGAGTTAGTTATTGATTTATAGGCAATCTGTGCAAATATTGCGCTTTTCCTCCAATGAGTTCATAATTTTGGTTTGATCATCTCCAGGTGTTTATATTTGCCCGCGATGTTAGATGCATAAAATTGGAGTAATAAACATATATCATCTCTCTTCCTTCTTAAGCTAACCTTTCCTGTGGGAACATTCGCAATGGAGTCCTACAGTGTCCATTGACAGGCCAGTGTGTTTACACTGACATACATACACAACATTAAATAAAGACAGACCTCTATGCACACACACCAGCAGACAGTGTGGGAAAAATTCTTTTTTCTCTAAATTTTCTACAGAAAAAGCTGTCCTTACAAAGAAGGAATGCGGACCTTCCTGCTGAGCCTAAGCTCTTCCCCTGTTCGGAGGCCTTAAGGGCAGGCATGTCTTGAATGGGTATTGAGTCTTTCAGCACTAAGGGGCCTAGTGTTCACTTTCCACTAGTGTTCTGATCAAACCTTCCTTGCATGAGATTCTTTCAGAAGCCTGGGAGAATCTATAGTGACCTTCCTCGGTGTCCTTTGCTTCCACTCTGAGCATTTGAATAGCCCTGTGTTGTAGGTCTTTGTGTATTCCCATTATCTTACCATAAATATCAAGTGAGAAAACTTCAAAAATCTTGCTAATGGTCACTCACGCACGGTGCGCAGGAGGAGCAAAGCCATCCATTCTTTAAGCTCACGTCACCTGCTGCCACCCACACGGAGCCCTCAGGGCAGGTGCGGTCTCTCTCCCCTGTTTAGCTGCTCTCCCTCCTCCTTCCAATGCACGGTGGGTTTTTTCTCTTCACATTAGGGGCACCCACACAGTCACTCTTCTCCTGGTTTGCTGGGGATCTCCCCAGAAAACCATAAGTCATGAAAAGGGATAAGCATGCTACGTAGACAGAAACCATAGCTACTCAGGTCTCCTGTCAACACTATCTTAACTCTTCAGGTTCCCTGGGTGTGGTCAAACTGTATGAAGCATCTCCAGTAAGGATCAAGTGATAAGAAGTATGTAACATATGTAAGGTACTCTTTAATCTGCAAAACTCTAAACACATAGGATAGAGACAGTGGGAGAGGTGGAGGTAGAAGTGGAGATGATGCTGGTGATGGTGGCAATGATGTTAGGAATGGTGGCAGTGATGACAGTGGAGATGAAGATGGTGTGTTAGTGCTGGTAGTAGGGAAGGTAATGGTGATAGTGGTGATGATGATGAAGATGATGATGGAGATGATGATGGAGGTAATGATGGCGGTGATGGAGGTGGTGGTGGTGATGGTGATGGTGATGGTGGTGGTAGTCATGGTGATGGTGGTCATGGTGATGGTGGTGGTGATGGTGGTGATGGTGATGTGATAATGGTGATGGTGATGGTGGTGATGGTGGTGGTGGTGTGGTGATGGTGATGTGATGATGTGATGGTGATGGTGATGGTGGTGATGGTGATGGTGATGGTGGTGATGGTGATGTGATGATGGTGATGGTGATGGTGGTGGTGATGGTGGTGATGGTGATGGTGGTGATGGTGATGGTGGTGATGGTGATGTGATGATGTGATGGTGATGGTGGTGATGGTGATGGTGATGGTGATGGTGGTGATGGTGGTGATGGTGATGGTGGTGATGGTGATGGTGGTGATGGTGATGGTGGTGATGGTGATGTGATGGTGATGGTGGTGGTGATGGTGATGGTGGTGGTGATGGTGATGGTGGTGGTGATGGTGGTGATGGTGATGGTGGTGATGGTGATGTGATGATGGTGATGTGATGATGTGATGGTGATGGTGGTGATGGTGATGGTGATGGTGGTGGTGGTGATGGTGATGGTGCTGGTGTGCTGGTGGTGATGATAGTGAAGGTGGTGATGATGGTGAAGGTGGTGATGGTGGTGGTGGTGGTGATGGTGGTGGTGGTGGTGATGGTGGTGGTGATGATGGTGAAGGTGGTGGTGGTGGTGGTGGTGGTGGTGGTGATGGTGGTGGTGGTGGTGATGGTGGTCGTGGTGGTGATGATGGTGAAGGTGGTGATGGTGATGGTGGTGATGGTGATGTGATGATGGTGATGTGATGATGTGATGGTGATGGTGATGGTGATGGTGGTGATGGTGATGTGATGGTGGTGATGGTGATGTGATGGTGGTGATGGTGATGTGATGGTGGTGATGGTGATGTGATGGTGGTGATGGTGATGTGATGATGTGATGGTGATGGTGATGGTGGTGATGGTGATGTGATGGTGATGATGGTGATGTGATGATGTGATGGTGATGGTGATGGTGATGGTGGTGATGGTGATGTGATGGTGGTGATGGTGATGTGATGGTGGTGATGGTGATGTGATGGTGGTGATGGTGATGTGATGGTGGTGATGGTGATGTGATGATGTGATGGTGATGGTGATGGTGGTGATGGTGATGTGATGGTGGTGATGGTGATGGTGGTGATGGTGATGGTGGTGGTGATGGTGGTGATGGTGATGTGATGGTGGTGAAGGTAATGGTGGTGATGGTGATGATGGTGATGTGATGGTGGTGATGGTAATGGTGGTGATGGTGATGTGATGATGTGATGGTGATGGTGGTGATGGTGATGGTGATGGTGATGGTGGTGGTGGTGATGGTGATGGTGCTGGTGTGCTGGTGGTGATGATAGTGAAGGTGGTGATGATGGTGAAGGTGGTGATGGTGGTGGTGGTGGTGATGGTGGTGGTGGTGGTGATGATGGTGAAGGTGGTGGTGGTGATGATGGTGAAGGTGGTGATGGTGATGGTGGTGATGATGGTGATGGTGGTGATGGTGATGTGATGATGATGTTGATGGTGATGGTGGTAATGGTGATGGTGATGATGGTGATGTGATGATGGTGATGTGATGGTGGTGATTGTGGTGATGGTCGTGATGGTGGTGGTCGTAGTGATAGAGGTGGTGGCTACAATGATAGTATTTCAGTGTATTATTATTTCTTCAGTGCCATTCTCCTCAGATAAATACCCTATTGCTCAACAGAAAACTATCTTCCATTGTCTGATGCTGAGTTGCTTTCTTTTCATTCCCTGGAGCCTCTATGAGACAAAAGGGGAATCCTAGGGTTCTTCTGAAAACCTGAATCAGCCAGAAATCCCCAAACATGTAGAAATCATGAAGGGGTGACCCTACCTGGATTTCTTCATTTCTCCTCTCCCCATCCCTGAAGGTAGAATGGGCAGCCTGGAAGGGCAGGGCTGGGAGTGAGGATAATGTATGTGGCCCCAGGAGGCCACAGGGGGACACCAGTCTGCATTCTCCCCTCTTTCATCAACCCAGAGCCAGTGACAAACCTGCCAGGCAGCTCTGGCAGAAACCTTGGTGCCATCTGCTGGCCATTTAGAGCATGGTATCCTAAAGGTTAAACTGTCCAGGGGACACTACTCTATGAGGTGCTGTACAGACAGACTCTGGAGGTAAACAGTGGACAAGTTTCCTCCTTCACAGGCTGTCTGGAAATCAGGAAACGCACCTACTAGGGCAAGGGTCCCCAAACTATGGCCCGTGGGCCGCATGCGGCCCCCTGAGGCCATTTATCCGCCCCACTGCACTTCCGGAAGGGGCACCTCTTTCATTGGTGGTCAGTGAGAGGAGCACAGGATGCATCCGCACCCATAGTTTCCATTGGAATACTGGTCAGTTTGTTGATTTAAATTTACTTGTTCTTTATTTTAAATATTGTATTTGTTCCCATTTGGTTTTTTACTTTAAAATAAGATATGTGCAGTGTGCATAGGGATTTGTTCATAGTTTTTTTTATAGTCCAGCCCTCCAACGGTCTGAGGGACAATGAACTGGCCCCCTGTGTAAAAAGTTTGGGGACCCCTGTACTAGGGTCTCCTGGGGAAAAGATGGGAGATGAATGTAGAGCAAGACCACTTAAGAAGGGCCTTGAATGACAGACCAACAATTTGAGGTACCAGCCAGCCCGTTTGCCTGCCCCAAAGTGTGCCCAGTGGAAGGCCAAGATTACATCAAATCCCAGGAGAAAGAAACATGGTGCATTTTCTGGAGAATCTATTCCACTCAAAGGAATAGAGGAAAATTTGTAATAGTTTTAAAATCATTTTAAATTAAAACAAATGCATATGTTATTATCCAGTAGAATGCAAATGTCTTACAATTTTTAAAGACCAACTTCAAAGACATTTTCCACGTGCAGGAGAGGGCAGCTGCCCCCTGGCGGTCAGGGTCTCTAAGAGGAAGAGGTTGAGACAGGCCGCACAGCAAGGCTGGGAGAGGCACTATGTGGGTGATTTCAGATGGGAAAGAATTCCTTCTGGCCTGGAGAGGTACCAGGGGAGAAGAAGTAGCCCTCAAACTCTCCCATGTAAGAGGGGAGGGCTGGCGAAGGGTGCAAATCTTCACTGAAACCTAAATTTCCCTCTCAGTGGCATGAGAGAGGCATACAGAACAACTGGGTGTCACCCTCTGTCCTCCTCAGTCCCTTCCCCTTCACAGTACTGGGAAAGCCAAGGATTGGCATTTGCTAATGACACTGAGGGCTGCGGCGAGGTGCCCGTGTGGAGTCCAGGCAGACCAGAGGATACAGGTATCCATGTAGTCAGGGGCCTAGGGTAGCAACTCACCTATTGAGCATTCATAATTCATATTAATAGCATTATTTATTAATGGTGATTAATATTAATATACTTATTGAATATTAATAATTAATCATCAAACTGAGTGATCTGGGTCACAGAAGACCATCCGTAAGCCAATCATTTCGAGCTTGAAGGGGAACATAAGAGAACATCTGGGCTTTCCTCTATTTTATTTTTTAATTTTTAGTTATCTTATTTCCCTTGCTTATAAAAGAAATATCGGCATATTAGAAAATGTTCAAGTGATTACAAAAATACTTTCTCTAAGAAGCAAGAGTTCTTCATCATCTCACCTCTCAGAATTAAATATCAATAATGGTCGGTACATATTCCTCCAGATCAGTGGTTCTTAACCTGGGTTCTATTGAACCCTAGGGGTTTGATGAGTCGGTCTCAGGTGTTCGGAGAAGCCTCGGCCGCGGAGGCCAGAATAAAGTAATACCGTCATTTGTTGTGAGTTCATGCACTTTGCTGGTCTTGTTCTCTGAGCAAGGTGATGTTCATGCACGGCTCATTTTGTGCACCAGTAAAAAAACATATACCTATGTCTTGAATTTGGAAAAAAAAATCATATTTTATTTATCACTAAAGAAGGGTTCTGTGAATGCGCCTATGAAACTGGTGGGTTCGGTTAAGTGGTTAAGAACCACTGCTCCAGATAGTTTTTGTCGATGCGCAGATTTCAGTTTGTTTTTTTTTTTTTAAAAACAGGATCATACTGCATGTGAAGTCTTTCTTCAAACAGCAGCTCTCAAGCTGCAGAAGCGAAGAGGAATGAGCCCTTGCCTCAAACTTCCTCAGGGCCGTGCAGCATTTAATTGTATGTGCCACAACTTATTTAAGGTGTCCTCCAGTGGCTGGTATTTTATCCACCCAATTTTTTTAAATTAGTTTTAGAGAGAGAGAAACATCAACTTGTTGTTTCAATTATTTATGCATTTATTGGTTGATTCCTGTATGTGCCCTGACCGGAGATTGAACCTGCAACCTTGACACATTGGGACAATACTCTAACCAAGCTATCTGGCCAGCGTCACCAACTTTTTTATACATGAGCCCCAGACAGGAATGACCCTCTCATAAAAGAATGAGTGAGATCCGTGCCATCCCACTGAATTAGTAAGAACATAAAGACAAAGAACATAAAAGAATATGAAAAAGGAAAGAAAAAAACACTTGTGTTTTGTTTTGTTTTTTTTTTTTTTTTTTTTTACAGGGACAGAGAGTCAGAGAGAGGGATAGATAGGGGCAGACAGACAGGAATGAAGAGAGGTGAGAAGCATCAATCATCAGTTTTTCATTGAGACACCTTAATTGTTCACTGATTGCTTTCTCACATGTGCCTTGACTGCGGGCCTTAAGCAGACCGAGCCACCCCTTGCTGGAGCCAGTGACCTTGGGTCCAAGCTGACAAGCTTTTGCTCAAACCAGATGAGCCCACGCTCATCTGGTGAGCTTGGGGTCTCGAACCTGGGTCTTCCACATCCCAGTCCGATGCTCTATCCACTACGCCACCGCCTGGTCAGGTTTATGTCTTAGTCTTTAAATCAATTTTTGATAATAAGTGTCATATACTTAAATGTTCACACATCATCGTCACATTAGCATTAACTATACCATCAAAGACAATTTGATCACATAATATGCTTCTTCATGTATCATCGCCATGAACTTGTTAATAATACATGTAATTATAAGTGGAGAGGTAGATGGCGGGTATATCCAGGAGAAGCCTCTAGAAGTCTGAATGTGATTTCCTGCTGCTCCCCATCAGCCTGAAGGAGACAAAGCCACATGACTGGCCTGGCACTGTGGCACCAGGACATGCTGCCTGTCCTTCCCTTCCCGGCCTCAAGGGACCAATTCATTTTGGAGCTGCTGTTGCTGCTTTTTAGGGTGCTTGTGGTCCCTGTGATCATGCAGGAGCCCTCTGGCTGCAAGAGGCTCTTGCCCAACTCCAACCTGCCTCAGTGGCAAAGGGGCAGGGGAGGGGGTTGGGAAGTCACTGGGGTGCTACCCAGGTCAAAGGGGACTAAAGCAACAAGACAAAAATCAGGGAAGTAAGGCCAGTCCCGGGAACCTCAGGAGCTGAAAGCTGCCCATCCCAGCATGCACCGCTCACGCCTCTGGGCTCCGACACCCACTGAGTGCCTCTCTTTATGGCGCCACCCTAACCCCTCTGGGACTTAAACACCCTGTGCTGGGCCACCCTCCTCATCCTACTCCTGCTCAGCTATGCCATGCTCACCACCCTCTGAGGAAGGGCACGCCCCTCCCTGCCAAGACCTCGGTTCAGATCCCAAGCCTCGTCCGTACAAGGCGCCTTGCTTGCAAAACGGGGCCAGTAGGGCCTTCTCGCTTCCTTTATGAGAAGCTGCTATACGGATAACCCCAAAGCGCATGAGAGGCATGCTGCCGCTTGCCTAGGGCCTAGTGGACAAAACGTGAGCTCCCCACTACAGGGACGTTTCCGCCACCCCGGCTCACCGAGCTCCAATCGAGGGCTGAACACCGGGCCTCTGAATGAACACTTGCTGTTTTACTTACCTTTTCTCTACTAAACAACATTTCCATGTAACACTAGGCCCCCGCAGCCCTAAATCCTGAGCTATCGCTCTTCCGAAATGGGGCAGTGGGACACAAGGTCCTGGGGAAAGCGCGAGGCTAAGCAGAGTTGTTAACTGCCAACGGACGGTTTGTCTGTGTGTGTGCACGTGGGAACGGACCATCCAGGTGACGTCAGGTGACTGAAACCACCACCTGCACTGAGTGCCATGAGTTAGAAACTGATCTCCTATAATCGCCCACGTATCTCCAGAGACATCTAGTGTAACCATGCAGGGGCACACCCTTTTTAAAAAATAAATTCACTTTACCGAATATGTGAATGGGTTCATTGATAGAGGATCATGAAAGCCAATGCGTGCTGATGATCTTGTTCATAAAACACCACGAAATTTTTTCTAGGGAAAGATTGGTTTTCTGGTATCAGCCTGAACACAAGGGGGAAATGCTCTTTGCCACACAGCAAACCCGAAGAAAGCAGGAGAAGAGCACCAATAAACATGAAAAGGGGACTCCGTGGGAAAAACAAGGAAGAACACTGTCAAATAAACATCTCCAGATAGTGTAATTTTTAAAAAAGAAGAAAACAGATGTTGAGAATTAAATCGATACACGTAAACATACAGAAGACATTTTTAAATCGTGGAGAAATAACAGGTATAATTCTGATACTAAATTTGGAAAGCTTGGCACAATGGATAATTGATATTTATAGACAATTTACATCTGAATACGGTCTGACACTAGAAACAACCATGGATGATGTGAATTTCTGAATTCTGGCCATTGTGCTGTTCTTAGACGTGCACTCAAAGGCATGTCGGATGTAAGGGTGTCACGTCTGTAACTTACGGGCTCTCAACAGTTCAACAGAGATAAACAATGTGGCAGTGAGAGAGAGAGAGAGGAAAGAAGAGAGCAAATGCTAACGGGCAGTCTTTGGGGCTCAGTGAAGGGTGACAGCAAGTCTCTGAACTACTCGTGCAACTTTTCCGTAAATCCAAAATTGTGTCCAAACAAAACAAAAGCAAAAGGGGAGCGCTGCAGCTTTAAAACACAGCCAGGAAGTCGGTGGTACAGTTCCCACCACAGGCAGGTCCGTGCTCCCCCCCCCCCAGGATGGGTGGGCTCGCGCCTGCCTCTGCCCCAGACTGCACTCCGGCAGAAGCAACACCACGTGGCTCCAGGCCAGGTCGCCAGAGACCCTGAGGCTTCCACCTTGCTCACTGGCTGAGGCCACCATGCTGAGCAGACCCCTGGGCAGCTTCCTGCAGCCGACGGTGCCCACCAAGCCCACTGTCCCCCAGCTGCCCAGCCCAGGAGCCAGGCCGGTGAGGGAAGAAGTGCTCCTTCCGCGCCTTTCAAATTCTAACCCACACCGTCCATAAGCATAATAAAAACGGTCGCTGTTTTCTGCCACCTGCTTGGCGGCTGGTTATTACATGGTGATCAGCAACCAGAACAAAGACCTATAAAGTTTACGAGGCACTGACCACAGGCCAGGACGCATGCCGAGCAGTTCTCCTGGACGGCTGCAGCCGCTCCTGTCCACAACTCTGCATGATGGCCTCCATGATTTTTCCTGTCTTACAGATGAGGAGACGGGGGCCCAAACTGTTTTCATAGCTTGCCCCAGGTCAGAGAGCTGTCTCGGTCACAAAACTAGGACTTTGCACGGAAGCACAAACATTGACGCCAGAGCAGCCTGCTATATTTTGTCCCCCAAATGCATTCATTTCTTCAGATCTCATGGATCCAACAGATAAAACATATTGGGGGCTGGAGACACCACAGTAAGCAAGGCAGACACGGTTCCTGCCTTCCGGGGACTCACAGTCTGGTGGGCCAGACAGAAACGAGACACACAGCACCAGAGGAGACACCAGACAGCAGATGCGACCAGTGGGAATGGAGAGGACACACATTCTGCTACAGCCAGGCCGGCACTGTCTACAGCTCGGACGGGTGAACACTGGCATCCTTTGAGGGCAGAGCCAGGCTCTTGGCAGCCCCTCTTCTTCCTCTCGCAGGGCGTAGGGTTCGCCTTTGGTTTTTCAGACAAGCCAGGGTCCAGACACAGCTCTGGCTGGGATGGCTCCAACCCACTGGGCACAGGGCAGAGGGACCCATGAGGCTGTTTTCCAGAACATCCCTTGCAAAAGGGGAAAGGGACTCTAATGAAACACGGCCCATTTCCTCCATAATTTAATCAACAGAAGGAGATGGTTTTTAGGTAGTATATTTCAACCACCACCACCAAAATAAAAATTTTAAAAAGTAGATCTGAGAGGAGCCAGGAATCTGTATTTATGCCTGCTGGTCCTGAGTTAAGATAGGCGGCCTCACAACACCACGCGGAAGCCCAGCGCTGTAAGAATTCAGTGCTGGCCTGGGCGCCAGGACCCCATCACGTCCTCTCCCTATTCCTCCTGCCTCTCAAAGTCTCCAAGCGGGGGCGTGTGGGAGGCTGGCATGGCACAGCTTGCAGAGTTGGGGCCTGACACCCGGTGGGGGAGCGGACTATCCCAAGTCTGCCCGCTCCATCACCTCCGCTCCCGCCCCAGCCCCAGCCCTCCTGGCGGTCCTCCTGGGCAGGAGCCCTGACTCTTCCACTCACCTTCTCCTCCCCCTTGGCCCTCGCACGTCACTGCCCAAAGGGATCCTTTTTAAAACCCTGCCATTTGCAACAACATGGAGGGACTGTGAGGGCACTATGCTAAGTGACATACGTCAGACAGAGAAAGGAAAGTACCATAAGACTTCACCTTACACACGGAATCTAAAGAACAAAGTAAACAAACAGAACAGAAACAGACTCATAGATGCAGAGAACAGACCGGTGGTGACAAGATGGGGGGAGGGAGGGAGGAGAGATCGGCAAATAAGGTGAAGGGATGAAGAAGCACAAAGTGCCAGTTGTAAAACCAGCCACGAGAATTAAAGTACCACACAGGGGTTGTGGCCGATAATAGTGTAATTACTATGTATGACGACTGATGGGTACCAGACTTATCAGAGGGATTACTTTTTAAGTTATATAAATGTCTGATTGCTATATTGTACAAAACTAATATAATAATTGGAAAATACATCTAGCCTGACCAGGTGGTGGCACAGTGGATAGAGTATCAACCTGGGATGCTGAGGACTCAGGTTCAAAACCCTGGGGTCACTGGCTTGAGCGTGGGCTCATCTGGCTTGAGCGTGGGATCACAGACATAACCCCATAGTTGCTTGCTTGAGCCCAAAGGTCACTGGCTTGAGCCCAAGGTCTCTTGATTGAGCAAGGGGTCACTGGTTCGTCTAGAGACCCTAGGTCAAGGCACATATGAGAAAGCAATCAATGAACAACTAAGGTGCCACAATGAAGAACTGATGCTTCTCATCTCTCTCCCTTCCTATCTGTCAGTCGCTGTCCATCTGTCTATCTCTCTCTTAAAAAAAAAAAGAAAATACATTTAAAAAAAATAATTTTTAAGAAGGTTTTTTTTAAGGTAAATCAGATCAAGTCAGTCCCTGCTTAAAACTCTTAAAGTTGACTCACTGCAAGTAGAATAAAATCCTAACCCCTACTAGAATATTCTCCCCATGAGGGGAAGGAACATTTTCATCGAGCTTGGAGACCTGGGCTCAGAAACAGCCATTTGCATCATTGACTTTCCCTCTACAATGACCCGGGCTGTTCCCCGCTGCACTTTACACAAAGGACCTAGCTGGCAAGTGTGACACTAAGAACCTGAGGCCCCCCTCCCCCACGGGGATGGCAGGGTGAACAGGAGTGAGAAGAGCAGGTATGCCTCCATGCGGGCAGGGGGCTCCCTTAATCCAGTGGCATCTCCCCCGGAAAAGCAGGTGCCCACAGAGCTTTTAAGATATGCTAAGTGAAAAAAGGTCACACAGAGAACGCCAAATACCCTATGATCTCACTTATATGAAGAATGTAATAAACAAAATAGAAATAAGCTCATAGAGAACAGACTGACAGCTGTCAGAGGGGAGGGGTGTTAGGGGGCTGGGGGAGCGAGGTGAAGGGATTAAGCAGCACAAATCTGTAATAACCAAGCAGCCTGAGAGATGCACATTCCAGCATGAGCAGTACAGTCCTAGTGTCGGATTACTGCGTATGGGGCCGGATTACTGCGTATGGGGCCGGGTGGTTGCTTGGGGCAGCAGGGGGACCACTCTGGATGCATGGTTCTCTGGTCATTTTGTTGTGCACCCGAAGTCATACAGAATAATACTGCATGTAAACTGTGATTGATAAAAGAAAGATAGCGACAAGTGTGGGACTTCAGGGGGCAGCTTGCCAGGAAGGTACAAAGTCACCGCTGTGATAGCAAAGCACCCCGCCCCCAGCCTTCTGGGTCTGTTTGCGCGTTTTCCTGGTCTCTGGAGACCCTGACTCTGGATCTGCCAGGCCAACGGCTCCCCCCACCCGTGTGTGTACAGAAGACGAGGCATCAGCGTTCAGCTCCGAGAACACTGATCGCGGCGCAGGGAGCGCGCTATTTTAAACCTCCGCAGACTTCAGGCTCGGTGGACCCATGGCTATATAATGACCCTCTCATTGATTGAGGGGCGGACACCAAGACTATTGATCCTAAACTCCTGAATAGGGAGACAGACCATAGGCCAGCGGTGAGAGATCTATACGGAAAAAAGTGAGACCATGCCAGAGACGAATGTAAGCCCTGGGAATCTGTATGGGGAATCAGGAAGAAACTGGTGGCTGTTCACTCACCACGCATTTCTGACGCACCTGCTCTAGGCTGCTCCTCGGGGTGCCTGGGAGAGGTGATGCCTTTCCCTCTGGGGCGCCCGGAGGACGTTTCCTTTAAACAGTGATCACCATGCTGGGCTGGGGCTTCTAGTGGCAGGGACTGTCGTTTCTGAGTCCCTAGCAGGGAGCTGGCACTGCTCAGTGCTTTTTGGTAGTGGCGAGATACCCGAAGCTTTTCCCCGGAAAAAAGTGCATCCTAGGAAAATACCGTTCTTTGTCACAAGGTGGCGCTCCAGGCTCACACAGTTTTGGGCACAAACCTCTGGTGCTGCAAGTGCTCTTAAACATCTAAATCCCACCAGTCTTTTTCTTTTTAATTGGTTTTTAGAGAGAAAGGAAGGGGAACAGAGAGTGTAAGAAATATCTACTTGTTATTCTGCACATTCAGGCTGTCATTGATTGATTCTTATATGTGCCCTGACTGGGGATTGAACCCTCAACCTCAGCAGGTCCAGACCATGCTTAAGCAACGGAGCTACCCTTCCCAGGTTTTTTGTGGTTTGTTGTTTTATATATATCAGGAAGGGAGGCCGGTGTTCCTAAGAAACTTCTCGGCCCCTCCCTCATTAAAATTCAGTTTTTCTTTGAACCCAGACTTTTGTCTGGGTAACAAGCCATAAGACAGACTTCACAGCGGCGTGGGCTGCACGGGGCTACGTCCCCTTTCTAGATGGCTACGAAGGGTAGGGGTGGTTTGATCTGTTGATTCCCTATCCTGAGTCAGCTTGGGGAAGGCTGGGCACCGCTGCCCCTGCTGGTCTTAAACAGTGGGTCTGATTCATGACTTTTCTCAGAATTAAAGTGGGCAAGAAATCCCTTTCCGGTGGACTCAGCAGCTACGAGTCTGTTAGCCTGAGCTTTCAGAGAGCTCCCTGTGCATGAAGGTGGCACCGAGGAAAGAAAGGGTGCTGAGGTCAGAAGACAGACACACAGAGGCCTGGGGACCCCACTTGAGCCCAGTCCTCTAAAGCCAGGGCTAGACTCTTCAGCTGCAACAACCCACATCGGCCAATAATCCCTTTTCAGCTTAAGGTCAGTTTGAGTTGTTTTTCTCTCTTGACACTGTTAAGAGTTCATGCTAAGTCATTTGGAGAAAGGTCCATGTCACTTGTTATGGTTGTATAGACCGTGTCACTTGTTATGGTTGTATAGACCGAAGGCAGAGAGAGATAAGTGATCTCTGGGGTCAACCTCTTTTGTTTGAACCGGAAGGCCCAGGGAGTAGCTTCAGGAAGCCCAGACAGAGCCTGAGAACTGCCCAGCCCCTGGGACCCAGACACTGTGCTGGGCACTGGATGTCTCTGGACCTGAGGGGACCGGGGAAGAAGGCAGCCTCCTAAGGCTAGCTCTGTGAGAATGACAGTGATGATAATGACCTTTTGGATGAAAGTGACATCTTGAAAAGTTAACTGCACCCTGTGTTCACCACAGAGTTATTCACAATAGCCAAGACATGGAAACGACAGAAAACGACCTTCAACAAAGGAATGGATACAGAACATGTATACACGCACAAGGAGATAGTATTCAGCCACAAGAAAGAATGAATCCCTGCCACTTGCAACAAGAATGAACCTTGAGAGTATGTTGCTAAATAAAATAAGTCAGCCAGAGGCAAACGAATCCGCTCTTATGTCGGATCTGAAAAAGCAGAATGCACAGCAACAGAAACCAGAAGAGTGGTTACCAGGGGCTGGGGGAGGGGGAGGGGAATGGGGAGATGTTGGTTACTAGGGGCTGGGGAAGGGGGAGGAGAATGGGGAGATGTTGGTTACCAGGGGCTGGGAGAGGGGGAGGGGAATGGGGAGATGTTGGTTACCAGGGGCTGGGGGAGGGGGAGGGGAATGGGGAGATGTTGGTTACCAGGGGCTGGGGGAGGGGGAGGGGAATGGGGAGATGTTGGTTACCAGGGGCTGGGGGAGGGGGAGGGGAATGGGGAGATGTTGGTCAAAGGGCACAAACTACCAATTATAAGAGAGTAAGTCCTGGCGAGCTAGTCTACAGTATGGTGATTATAGCTAATAATACCGTATTTTATACCTGAAAGTTGCTAAGAGGGTAGATATTAAATGTTTTCACTACCAAAAAAAAAAGGTAATTATGTGATGTGATGTAGCTGTTAGCTAAGCTATGATGGCCATCCTTTTGCAATATATAAAAATCAACAACACACTGTACACCTTAAATTTATACAATGTTGTATGTCAATTATCTCTCAATAAAACTGGAGGAAAAAGACTAAACTTTCATGAGCAATGTGGGCTACCTCCATTCTAAGTGCTTTATGTGGTATTATCTCATTTAATCCTCACGATTCTATGCAGTGGGTCCTTCTGTCGTCTCCACCAGCAGGTGGGGATACTGGGTCTTAAGGAAACTGAGACATTTGACCAAGGTCACTCACTGCTCAGAAGGATTTCAGTCCAGGCAGTTGAGGTAAGAAGCCCAAGGCGATCTCCTCAGAGCTGAGACCCAAGATCCAGGCTGACAAAATGTGACTGACCAGCTGCTGGGTCATCTGAGCCTCCATCTTGGGGTCTCACAGCCCCCTGAGAGGTCCTATGCAGAACCTCACCTGCACATGTGGCCCCGTGTCCTCAGATGGGGACAGAAATCACTGGCACAAGTGGTTGAGCTCCGGAGCAGCACCCATACACTCAAATTCTGGGTCTGTCACTTACCAGCTGGGCACCTAACCTCTCTGATCATTCGTTTCCTTGTCTGTAAAAGCAGGCTCACAAAAACTCACACATTCCAAGATCGCTGTAAGGATTCCAAGTGGTCATGCAGGTACAGCATACAATGCTGTGCCCTGGTGCACAGGGGGCTCTCGGAAGTTCATTATCATAGTTATTTTATACAGATAAAGTGATTAGGAGGCTAGCAAAAACAAAACACCCCAGGAGGCTCTCAAACTTTGAATATGAGACATAGCTGTGGGAAGGTGGCAATTCTATTTTTAAGTGGCTCCAGCCTGAGCAGCCCATTAAAATCTCTTAGGAGAGCTTTCTGGGGAAAAAGAAAAAAGGCCCTGGCCAGTTGGTTCAGTGGTAGGACATTGGCCCAGCGTGTGAATGTCCTGGATTTGACTCCCAGTCAGAGCACACAGGCAAAGCACCCATCTGCTCCACTGCTTCCCCTCACCCTTCTCTCTCTCTCTCTTTCTCTCTCTCTTCCCCTCCTGCAGCCATGGCTTGGTTGGAGTGAGTTGGCCCCAGGTGCTGAGGACACCTCCAGGACATCACCTCAGGTGCTAAAAATAGCTTGGTTGCCAAGCAACAGAGCAATGGCCCCAGATGGTCAGACCACGCCCCATGGGGGCTTGCCAGATGGATCCTGGTTGGGGTGCATGCAAGAGTCTATCTGCCTCCCTGCTTCTCACTTAAGAAAAAAAAATTTCATGTTTAGACCCCGCTTCAGGCCCATTACATCAGAATCCTCAGGGATGAGGCCCAGACATTGGTCTTTTTAAAAAAGCACCCCGAGTGACTAACGTTCAGCCAGGGTACAGAGCCACGGCTGGAGTACATGAAAGTCTGTTCTGGCAGAAACTGAGTGGTGAGGCCCTCACCAGCTTTCTTCTTGCACTATAAGTCATTCTCTCCAGAGGTCAAATCAAAGCTCACAGCCCCGCTCTGACCGTTGAAATTTACACAAGGTGTGGCGAGATCTGATCTCTACCTTGGTGTTGAAATTAGCAGCTCTCCCAGGCCTCAGTGACATGGCGACAGATAAACAAAATGAATATGCGAGAAGACTAAATAATGAGACATTACACCAACAAAATGAACTTGTCCAGCCCCATTCTTAAGCACCTGCACTATTATCTCAGGATTCCTCCCCAGCCCCTGGCTGTTCACAACGCTCCCTTCCATTAACACGTGAGGTATATTTATTGGTACCTTTGATGAAAAGGAAAGAAAAGCAAAACAAATGAAGACAAGGAAACTTCTGACCTCTTTCAAATTGCATTCAGCCTGCCCCAATTAGAACCGAATTGGCAACTTGTAAATTGGGGTGCTTATTCCGTCTTCCTGCAGACGTGGCATCCCCTCCACATCTCCACAAAGCCCTCCTGCCTTTTGTGAACACGCAGTGCATTCGCCTGGGGCTGCCCGGCCAGGCATTGTGTGGGAGCCAGGCTGAGCGCCCAAGCTCGCGATACAATGTCCTCGGAGGAAAATCACTTTTGTGCAGCAGGAATAGGCACAGAGCAGGTAATTGGCTAATTGTCAGATGGGTGGGAGTGACCCTCCTCCTGCTAAACTCTGCCCAGTTGAACTGCCAAAGCCTCATCCTCTGCTTGGATGGTGTCTCCTGGGCAACCAGCAAAGACCAGGATTTGCTGAGTCCCCCGACTTCGCGGATGCGATGTCCGTGGCTCCAGGTAGGAAAAACCTCTGAGATCTGGTGACTGGCCCCGAAACTTGGCTTATGTCTTCCCTGATTATATCCAGCTGTGCTCTTGGCTGCCCTGGCCTGATCACCTCATTTATGTATGTATGTATGTATGGATGGATGGATGGATGGATGGATGAATAGGAGGGAGGTGGGAGGAGGGAGGGAGGGAGGGAAATAAATTCCATCCAATAATAGAAATCACTTGGTCAGCATCCAAAGAGGGCATGAGTTTGCTTGGGAGATCCCCGGTGGTCTCTAAGCCAGCCTTTGGACAACGTGTACCAGAAGACCAGCTGTCCAGGCAGCAGACGATACTGGCAAACACAAAGCGACATGGACAGAGGGCCAGCCCATCATGGTGGGAAACACGTGCTTCTTGAGAACAATCTGCCAGGTTTGCTCCTCAACGTCACCACTCACTCGCAAGCCACAGGATATCGGGGCGAGCTACCTTGTCTCCTGACCTATTTCCCTGACCTACAACATGCAACAGCAGTAGATTACAAATGGCTACAAATAAAGTAACAGCAACAGTTATTACTATTATTATTGTTATTTGTCATTATTATCGTGTCACTTGTGTGGTGCAGGACAATGTGACAGAAGGGGCTCTGGAACCAGAGAGACCTGCATGCAAATCCCGGTGCCATTCACCAGCTCTCGGAACTTTCGTCTCTTTCCCTGTAAACCTGGGGTAGTAATGCCAGCCTTGCACGGCTGGTGCTGGAGACAGGTGAGCGTGGCACAGAGGAAGATTTCATGAAAGGACATGACTGACAGCACTCATGAGGCCTTGGCACCCAAGGGTGGCAGGACCTTAGCACCCTTGCGTGCACTGCCCCGGGCCCACGAGGCACTCCCTGGGACCCGCAGAGACACAGACACACTGAGGCCCCAAGGGCTCCCTTCCCCCTGGTAGAGCTCCTGCCTCTCGCTAGAAGTTAGACTGAGAAACTGCTCAAAGGAGACTGAACCTTACACATTCGAGGCCCCCGAGAAGCAGCCTCCTCAGATCTATACTAACGCTTTCTTTAAACTGGTTCCCGAACATCATTTTTTAAATACACAATTCCACACCAGGAGGGTTTTATCTAGCTCACAGGTAGGGACTGGGACCCCGTATTTTTTCAAAGCTGTGAGATGATTGTGAGAAGGGCTGGGGCAAAGGGAGGGGGTCAATCCCTCACCAGGCCTTCTAAACCTTAAGGACCACATGGGGTGGTGGGCGGGCCCTGACCTGGAGCCAGGAGGTGGGCATCTGAATCCCAGCTCCCCCACTGCCAGTGCTGTGACTGTGCAGGTCACTTCCCTTGCCCCTTCCACAACTGGAGATGACATCTGCCCCACTTACCTCCTGGCACTGTGGTGGAGATCAGATCTAATCACTCATTCAATAAGGACAGTTGCACAGCACCAGGCCCCAAGCTAGGTGCTGGGGAGACTCTGTGAATAAAGCAGGTGCAGCCTCTGCCCCCACGGAGCTCACAGCTGCAGAGAAGGACAAAGAAATGTGTCATTACCGATCGCGATGAGTGCTGTGACGTGAGCAAACAAGGGTCTAAACCGAAGAGTCAGATGCCAGGCCGGCTTTAAATGAGACAGTCAGAAAGGGCTTCTCAGAAGGTGACGTTTAAGCAGATACCTGAAGAAACTGTGACCCTAACAATAGAATGGATGTAAAAGGCTTTCTTTCCAGCCTCCCTTGCAGCTAGGAGTATGTCCTCTGATTCCGGCCAACAAGACATAAAGGGAATTATGCGGGGGGCCTATGGGAAGAGCCCCACTTTCTTGCATGAAGTTTGGTTGGAGAGTCGCTGGTATTTCTTCTCCCTCCTTCTTGCCTTGGTTGCAGAAGAGTATGTGGAGTTTCTGCAGCCATTTTGAAGACATGAGGTGGCCGCATGAGGAGATAGTTGAATCAGTTAAAGATGGGCAGAGGCAAAAGACAGAAAAGGCCTGAGTCCTCAATGACATTATTGAGCTACTGGACCAACCCAGAAACTGCCCGCCTCCAGACTTCTTTTGTAAGTCGCATAATAGAAGTCCTTAGGATTTACACCTTATGACTAGTTAGGTGTTTCATTACTTTCTGTAGAGAGCATTCCTGGTGGGTGCAGGTGTTAAGCACCTATGGCATAGATTCCATATTTTACCTTTTTTTTTTCCTATGGAAATAAGGTAGGTAGGAAAAGTTTAAGCAGATATGACATTCAGGTATCTGATGCTAATTTCTCTCCAGGGCCCTCTTCACCTTCATCCCTTCTCCATTCTCACTTTAACTGCCCTGGTTCTGATCCTTTTCTCCCTCACTCAGGTGATGACAGATTCTCTAAGTCAGCTCCTTGCTTCCTGTCTCTACCCAAATCACACTTTCCCTGTTGCCAGAGTTAGATTCCAGAGTACAGTCTCGCGCAAGTCATTCTTTAATCTCCCACATGTTCTAGACCTTTCATGTCTCCCCACTGATTCCCAATAAGGACCAGACCCCTTAGGCTGAAATTTAAGTTCAGGGACAGGGGCGCAGGCTTTGCAATCCAGATCCCAGCTCCTACTAACTGGGACACCTTGACAAGTTATGTCACTTCCCCAAATGTTTTCCTTGACGTAAAATGGGAATAATGAGAATGCCAACCCTCTGATGTGTTGGGAAATAAATGCTCTAGTGGAAGGTATTTAACATTGTGCCTAGCTAGCACATAGTAAAAATTCAACAAAACTAAGGGGTACTGTGAATCTCCCTGGCCTGCGCTTCAGCCAACCCATCTTTCTCTACCTCCCAAGCACCACCAATACTCTTCCCAACAGGCATTCATTCCTCTTTCCTACCTGAGTAGGGCCCTTTGCTAACCTTCCCACCCACAGCATTCTACCGGCCATTCATTACCATCTGCACGGTTTACCATCCTAGGCCCCCTTCAAAGTCTGGCTCAAATGTCACCTCAGCCAGGAAGGCTTCTTTGATCACCAAGGCCATGGGTGAACAGCTCCTCTGCTGAATTTGCATAAGTAAATGCACCTACTTATGTATCCTGTTTGTGACACTTAGACACATCTGGAGAGTATTCTAGTTTTCTTGTGAACTTGCTTCCCCAGGGTAAGTAGAGACACCTGGGGCTGGCTGGAGCCCCCCACTGAGGACACTGTTTCCTCCAAAGGTGGCCTTCTCTCAAGGACTCTGCCTTTTGGACTTTCAGCAACGCCGCCGTCTCCTCTTGTCCTTGGACTCAGGGCTGGTAACAGCGCCTCCGCTTCTTCCAGCTCCTGGTTACTGCCTCCTTCCTCACACTTCCATACGCCTCACCGTCACCTCTGCTTGCGGCCCCTTCATCAATAACCCCCCTCGACAGTGTCAGGGCCCTGGCTGAAGTAAGGTGAAGTACTGTCACTCTCCATCGGAGATTATGCTCAGGAAATAGGCAAGGGACCGAAGTGTTTCAATCATACCCGAAGCCGGACAGGGAACCGAGCGCTCTCCAAGCATCACCCCCCCACACCACCACCACCAACACGCACCCAAACACCCTCCCTCAAGGACGGGCCATCCGGTCATCCGGAACCTCGGGATTCCTACCTCGGAATTCAGGCCTTGTTTCCACAGTAATCAAGAAACTCCCAAGAAACTAAGTTTGGGTCACTTAGAATAAGGCCACCAAGCCTGCGGCAGAGAGAAGCCCCAGGGTACGGTTCCGGTTCATGCCAGACCTGGGTGGCCGTTGCCCAGAGCAGGACAAGCTCCCACCGCAATTCACGCTTTCCCACGCCCACCACCGAAGCCGCGATCTTGCATGGAACCGCGGACGCACCTCACGTGGAGGGCGGGCCCCCCACGCATCTCCCCCACTAGCGCAGGGTGCGCAGTGCCCTTAGGCCGGCCAGGCCCCGCCCCGGGAAAGAGCAAGGGAGGGGCCGAGATTCAGGGCGTGGCTTCTGGCCCCGCTGGGATCAGGAGTAAAACAGTGAGGGAGGGTGGCAGAGGATGGAGACAGAAGGCAAGACCCGGAGTTGGGCGAGAACTGGGGAGAATAGTGGGTGGTGCAGGTGCAGGCGCACGTGCAGGTGGCGCCTGCGCAGAGCAGTGCAGGACAGTGAATAGTGTGGAAAGAGGAGGCTCCGGGCCAGTCTCTGGAGCAGGTGAAGGATGCCATAGGGTGGGAGTGCGCGCAGCAGACATAGCAGGCCTCCCCAGAAGCTGCAGAAGGCGCCTGTGCTCTCGGAGAGGGGCTGGGAGCTCTGCGGGACTCTGCCAGAGGCGACCACAGCGTCAACCCTAGCCTAGCCTTCGTGTTGGTCTGGCGCCCTCAGCCACAAAACAAGGTCCGCGACAGAGGTGGCTGGAGCGCCAATACCAGCTCAGCTGTGGAATAGCCATGAACTCAGATGGAGATCCACGATGAGGACAGAAAGCCGAAACACGGCCTGGGATAGGTGGCGGAGCTGCAGGAGGGCCACGTGGTAGCCGAGAGAGGCGCTGTGATTCGGGGGCATAGGCCAAGGTCAGCGTCACACTCGTGGGCACAGGAAGAAGCGGGTGCTGGAAGGCCACTTTGTGTAGGGTATGCCACTTTGTGCAGGGAAATTAGTTGCCGGTGACTCGCTCCAAAATGTCAAGAGCACAGCCCTCAATGAGCAGTGGCTTGAGCGCTCCAGAAACTATAGGCCTGCCCACAGCCCACCTTGCGTGCTAAGAGACACCCTTTGCTCGTGGGCAGGGAGAATGGTGCCAACAGCGCAGTTGTGGACGCGCAGGCAGTCCTCAGAGCCAGCTCACGCTTGCAGGGGCGAGAGGCACTAATGGGGGCAGTGCTAGACCTGCCGGTGCAGCACGCAGGCCCAACAAAACTCACGGGTTCCTGGTCCTCCAGCACCCGAAGGCCAACACCTCCTTTGCAGCCGGACGTGTAAGACCACAGGTCCCTGCGTACCCGGACGGAGCCCATTCTTGGTGAAAGGACATGCCTCCAGCCAGGCTTTGGCTCAGCTGCGCTCCAAGAGTGCTTATTAGTGTCGTCATAAGCCTAAGAAAATGTCCGTCTCCCAGAAAGAATGTTGATGTGTAAATGCCCTAAGTCCTGTAATCATGTCACAGAAAGAAAAGGGGGTTTTGCTGGAGGAGTCTGGGGAAGGAGGGAAATTGGAATAAATAGGGTCCTGTTCTAAAGGAGCAGTTGTGGCCATTGGAGGTGCTCACACGCGCTCGGGTTTCCCACCTGCACCTGCCGCAGGTCTCTTTGGTGAAAAGGAGGTCAGTGTACCCCCAGCATTTGTGTCACGATGGGCAGTGACTTCAGGAGGACTGACCCCACACAGGGACCTGCTTGCTGCACCCCCAGCATGGCCAGGACACCCATCTGGCCCCCTGGGCAGGTTATGCTGCAACACTGAGCAGGTCTCCTTTGATGAAGGGTGGTTGTGGCATTCTAGGCTAGGGAAGAAGCGCAATGCCTGACCCAGAGCTCAGGCCCGGAGTTTTAACTTCATTTTTCCAGCGTAAAGGATGTCATATTTTTTTAAACAACTTTTCTTTTTAAGATTTATTTATTTATTTATTTTTTAGAGAGAGAGAAAGAGAGAGACAGAGAGAGGGGAGGGGGGAGGAGCAGAAAGCATCAACTCCCGTATGTGCCTTGACCAGGGGTTTTGAACCAGTGACCTCAGAGCTCCAGGTCAATGCTTTTATCCACTGTGCCACAGCAGGTCAGGCAGGATGTCATATTTTTTTACTCATTTGGAAATAACTCATTGCGTGTACTGGGGGAGAGTATAGTTTTCCATTTATCATTAGAAGCCATTCCAGAAGATGAATCCAGGGCTGGGGAGAAAGAAGCAGGACTTGCTCATCAGCAAGTGAGGAAGAGGAGTTTTTGAGAGCTGAGCAAGGGCGGCAGGGAAGGCTTAGAAGCCCCTGTTCTTTGCTTGTTGTGGCATAGGCGTCCTGGCTCGCACATCAAAATGAAACGCACTTGACCTCTCGTTAGGCCCTTCCTGCGAGTGCTCTAGATTCATCGCATAGAGGGCCGTACAGAGGTTCTGTCCAAACTCCTGTCGTTCACCGCTACTCGGAGTCATCTGTGAACCAGCGTGTTGTGTGAGCTCCAAGACCCCGCAGTGGGCAGGAAACGCAATGGCAGCCGCCCTCCTCTTGTTTGGCGCAGCCCGCCCTCTGCCATGGAATTAGCCAGGGTGGCTCTCCACCGTGACTCACCATCTTAGAAGGACCCACCGGAAGATGGATGCTTGGATCCCACCGGCTCCCCGTCATTGGGGAGGAAGTAGCTTCAGATCAGAGGTATTTTGTAGATACTATGGGAACGCAGCAGGAAAAGGCAGAGTAGAGAAATAAAGAATGGGAAATGAAGAGGAATTTGTTGGAAAGCAGACAGGCACGCACCGTTAGAAGCGTGCACACTCGATTCAAAATACGGCTTTCTGCTCCCAAAGATTGATTGGGAATGTGTGGTCTTTTAACAAATCAAGATTGCAACTCTCATCCATCCAAAGAAATACTTTGCATGTCCAACATTTATAGAATAGCTTATCTCATTTAGCAAAATAAGTAGATCCCTGGAAAGGTATACATAAATTCATTGTTAACTTTTGTTTTAGGTGTGCACTGTACCAGAAAATCCTGTTTGTGACTGTGTCATGAATGCTTGGAATCTAGATGATTAAATTTTGTTTATAGGTCCCAGTGCTACATGCTTTTTAAATTTCCCAAGTTATATGTGGAAGTGCTTGATTAAATGCTAGCATTTAAATAATGATCCAGATTCATGATGATACATAGATTAATCCTGAAGTTCTCTACTCTCCCTTTGATGGACCTGTGGATGTGGGCACATGCAATCTTGGAGATCACAGAGCTTGATGTCATGTAATTGGAGCATTGTCATTACTGAGGCTGGCTCCAAGGGTTCACAGAAGACCCCAAATTCTTTAGAAAGAGAATAATTCTTTAGGCGCTTAACCTTGAATGCATATTACAATTGTCCATAACAGTTCAATCCTGGAATTGCTGGAATTGACAAATATAGATTGAGTAGTTATTTTTTTCTGGGCATGATTTATCCTTGCTTTAACCCTGGCCATCCTGAGGTTGTATAGTGACACTGTGTGTAACTGGCTTCGTTTATTAATCCCACGGCCAGAGACTGGATAGCTAATTTAATGTTTATTGAGCACCCAAAATATGTCAAACACAGTACAAGCGCCAGCCAGAAGCTTCACATAATGAGTCAGCAATACATGCATCTTTCACATATAACGAAGATATCAATGCATAAAAGAGAATCAATTAAGGAACTATCTTGGGGAACAGAGGTGCTCCTGACTACTCATCTGTAGGCAAAGGCCCTGGGGCTGCTGCCAGATCTAGCCACACTTATGCCTGGGTCACCTTGATGTCAGTTCTGTGACTTGCTTTTGCAAGACTACTTAATGTTCAGGAATGCAAGCCACAGGGCAGCAGTGGGTAACCAGCCTACCTGAGAAAGCAAACCTGGAGCATAGCACCCCCCATAGAAGAGCAGGTTGAAAATCCACAAGAACAAAATTCAGGAAGGTCACATCAATGGAATACTGTTACCTTAGATCACTCACAGTTGCTAATTCCAGGTAACTGTTGCCAACACATATTGAAACATTCCCGAGCTGTTTTAGTGAGATAAATCTTTTGATTGGCTGCCAAGAGTGAGACCTGCTGACAATGCTTGCAAAGAGGATTACAGGACCTCCCGCTGGCCCCAGAAAGGGTTGCTGCCAAGTACCAGCCTGGCTCAGTGCCCAGCTCAGTGGCCTGCGTGACTCCTTGCGGGAAGGGGACTGGATACTTGGTATTGCCTAAAGTGAATTATATTAAATAAAATTTTCTACTTCAACCCTATGTGGATTTTTCTAGGATTCACTTCTGAACATTTCAGTGACTTTGTTTTTTAGTCAAACTAGTCCCAGATAGATTTCAGACAGGGTAAGAATTAATGAGTTGCTGTCCATTTGCAACAGTTTGCCTAATTTGTAAAGATGTTTATAAACACAGCATAATTCTCCAACCTCTTTGGGCTCTCCATAAAATCTATGTAAATGTTGAAGTCTTAAGTTGTGAGCATGGTAGAAAGAGGTGGCAGCTTTTCTAGTAATTATGGGGACTCCTCTCACAATTGATATAGACTCACATCACACTAATCAGGGGACACTTCAATTTTTAAATTTCGAATAATACATGGTATATAACTTTATAATGCAGCTGATCCCATTGAATTTATGCAGTACCTTACACATAGGAGATGTGCAAGGAAACTGTTGAATGAACACCTATGTATTTCTGATTACAGTGAGTTGCCTCTATGTGATTCAGCAGGTATTGTTCGAAGGCTAAAAGAGTATTCCCCAGGTGTGACATGTAACTCACTGTCAGACTTCAACTTCAAATTCTTAACACTTGTAACAGGGACAGTTGAAACTCCATTCAGATGTTTCCGAGATTCATTAAAAAGAGAATAATTCTTTAGGCGCTTAATCTTGAATGCATATTACAACCACCTGAAATGCTTTGAAAAAAATGCTTTTATGCCCGGCCCCCTCTCAAAGCAGTTGGACTCTCTGGGGATAAGGCCTAGGCAGCGATGTTTTCTGAGAGCTCCCCCAGGGATTCTTGGAGCAGCCAGAGCTGAGAACCAGTTACTTCAATCTTGCAACAAAGGGACCACAACTAATCATATTTCTCCCCAACTAATTCCATCCTTTCTCCCATCACCTCCCCTCTCCATACTTACCCATCCAAAGAATGCTCTAAGGAGACATGAAATGTGAGGCCTTGAGCCTCCCAAGAAAAGAATCCAGTCCCTGGGATACCTGGGAGATTAGTTTATTTGGGGCAGGGGAGTGACACAATATTGTGGATGGGCTACATTATTAGAGCATATGGTCTTTGTTCTCCACATCCACAGATGCAGCTGACAGTTGTTGTGCCATTGCTGAAGGTAATTTGAATCTCTCAAGTTAACCTGCCTTCCAAGCCAGGCTTCGCCCCTGCTTCCACATGCTTCAAAAGCACTAGTTCATGCCCTATATGCCACAAGGGCTGGTCTGACAGTTGGATAGCATGTATCATTTCCTAAGACTCCTGCCCTCACTGCCTGGTCATTGTTGCAACATCAGTGTGGAAATACCTTCCATAGGGCACTTGTCCTCATTCACAGAGCTCTCAGGAGGTTAAGGTGAGAGTGATCAATGTGGTAGTATGGCCCCCTAGTCTTCACCTGTTCCCTCAACCATGGAAAGAATTAAGGTTTGATCTATGCATCCTGTGAGTGGCAGTTTATTCTTCTATTTTGGCCTTAAGTAAACTTCTCCCAGTCCTTGTATTCTGGGTTGATCATGTTCCAAATGTGTCGCCACAGAGCAGGTGCTGAGCTGTTACATGACAGCTGTGGATCTGTTGCAATTAAGCAATTAGAGAATGCAGGAGCTGTGGCACACAGCTTGCAATGAGTAGTCAGAAGAGCAAATATTTGAGTGCCCACCTTGTGGCAAACCCTGGATGTGTACACACAAACATACACACAGATAGGATGTCTGTCCTACGCATGGGGTATGTCCCTTTGGTACATTTTCCTCTTTATTCCTATTTATCTGTCTCCTCATTGACTAATGTAGCTCATCATTTTCAAATAAAAGGTGGAAGTAAGACCTTTTTGAAGACGGTTTGTGTTTTGTACTATAAACGCAAGTGGATTTAAAATTGGTAACTCATCTCTCCCTGGAATTCTAGAAATGTGGGTTCAAATTAACGGAGCAACATCAGGTATTTTATCTCCGATTTGTTCTTTTTAAGAGGCAACCTGAAAAGCTTTTAACTCCAACACAGTCGCCTTAAAGCCTACCCACTCTGTTCCTTCTCATCTCACTGTGAAGAAAACAGAAGTAAAAGCAGAGAAGACAGCCACGGTTCTGAAATGCTGTTTTAAACGTGGACAAAGGGCTTTGTTTGGCCACCAAGGCATAAGGAGAAAAGAATAAACCCCGCTCCCTCTCCCAGGCTTTCTCCAAGCAAAGCACTGGCACCAAAGCACACTAATTAACAGTTCACAAAGACTCAAGGACAAGGCAAGGCTGCTCGACAAGAGGGCTGGGCTGGAAGTGTTGCCCCTATTGGCTTAGCTCTGGCTCTGGGAACAATCTCTCCAGTCCACCCTCGGTGGGCACCCTCGGACACCAACGGACGTAGAGTTCCCCAGCCCAGGCCTGGAGCAGTGGCATCAGATGACCACGCTGACAGTCATGCTCTGGCCGTGCGGCGCGATCTTGCGGGGCCAAGCCAGCAACAGCTTGCGCAGCTCCTCTCGGAAGCTGTCGTGCAGCCAGGCGTAGATAAAGGGGTTGTAGCAGACGGAGCTCATGGCGAGCCAGTGGCAGAGCAGCTGCACTAACCCGAAGGCGTAGGGGTCAATGGCGCGGGGGTCGAGGTCCCGCAGCAGGTTGAAGACGTGCAAGGGCAGCCAGCAGATGGCGAACACCACCACCACCACCACCAGGAGGCAGAAAGTGCGGCGGCGCCGCGCGCGGCGCCAGTCGGCCTGGCTCTGGGTCACGCAGCCCGGCACCACGCGATTTCGGAGCTTCACCGAAACTCGGACATACGACAGAAGGATGACCAGCAGGGGAAGCAGGTAGGTGATGAGCAGCAGCCCCCAAGCGTACAGCTGGCGCTGGCGCTCCTGGGACCCCCAGAACTCCTCGCACAGGCGCACGCGGTGCGGCTTGAGCTCCACATGATAGGTGTGCAGGGCGGCGGGCAGCGCCAGCACCGCGGACAGCGCCCAGATGGCCAGCACGGCGTAGGCGCTCAGGCGCAGCGAGATGCGCCGGCGCAGCGGGTGCACCAGCACGACGTAGCGGTCCACCGCGATGGTGGTGAGAGTGAACACCGACACGTAGACGGTGACGGGCTGCAAGAAGAAGACCAGGTGGCACAGGCCCCCGCCGAACACCCAGCCACGTGGCTCGAAGGCGTAGGCCAGTGTGAGCGGCACACAGGCGGCGCACATGAGCACATCGGACAAGGCCAGGTTGCCGATTAGGAAGTTGGTCACGTTGTGCAGCCGACGCACCCGCGCGATCACTAGCACCAGCAGGCAGTTGCCCACCAGCCCCACGACCACCACGATACTGTAGAGCAGCACGATCAGCCCCTTCAGCTGATGCACCAGCTGCAGACTCTGGAACGGCGTGACGGCCTGAGCACCTGGGTCAGCCACTGACCCATTGCCCAGTGAAGCCTCTGCACTCTGGTTAGCCGGAGTTGGAGCCGCCGGTGGCAGTCCAGAAAATAAGTCAGGGGCCAGGAGGTCCTGAGTCGGCCGTGAGGCCATGGCCACCTGTCCAAAGAGAATCAAAGTCCATCACTCACCATTCTCAACAGGTCCCCTCCTACACCAACAGACCCCCCCATACCCAAATCCTCCCTTTGAAATAAATGGCCAAAATAAATAACAACAATTAAAAATACTGTCATCGCCTCTGCAAAAATAAATCTATGCGTAGTTTTACATGCATGCACAAGTTATTTAAACGCATTCTAGCCAATTTAGAGCTCTCGCAGTGGACGCAGGATAGACGCACGAGTATGGTCCTACCTGGTGAGTGCGGCTTGGCAGGCGGGAAAGCGCTGCAGGGAGGGAGGTGTAGAATCCCCGCTGTCCCCTGGAGGTCCTCCGGCCAACCACTGCGGTTGGTGCAGGCTTCTCGTTTCTCCGCGGGAGCTGAACAGATTCAGGAGTTGCCCGTGGGCTCGCAGCTTGGAGGGGACTGGGAGCGCCTCCCCTGCCCCGCCCCTCTCCAGCGCGTCCTTGTATGGGAAACGGGGGCGGAGCGCACACCACCAGACTCGGCGCTCAAACAGCTAGGGAGAAGGGCGCGTGTGAGAAGGAGGAAAACAGAAAAGGGGGGGGGGAGGTCGACAAACCTGGGCGACAGAGAATCTCGACTGCGCCCGAGGAGAGCCCCGCTGCGGAAAAGGGTGGAGTGGACGAGGGGAGAGCGGGGAGTGAAGGGCCAGGTCTCTCGGGACGATCTGGGGCGGTGTCAATGAGGAAGGAGCGAAGGAGGAAGTGGGGTGGCGGTTGGGGTACACCGCCGTATGTGGGGGAGAGATGAGGAGCCCGTCCTTAAGCGCCGGGTCCTGCGTAGTGTCCAGGCTGAGGTTGAGAGTAGCCTAAGGGGATCCGAAAGGGGTTTACAGTGTAGAGCCCGGAGTTGGCCGCAGACCTTAGGGCCCTCCCCGAGCCCCGAGCCTACGCCGCGGCTCCGGCCAAGCCAAAGACATGGTTCAGCACCACGGACAGCTCCCGCGGGCCCCCTGCGGCGGGGAGCGGGCGTGCCAGGGAGGGAAGGGAGTTCGTGCGCTTTCTGGGACCGACGCGTTCGGGGAAAGGGGCCAGCCCGAGCTGCCATCTCTGAGAACAGAAGGGTGGAATGGAGGCCGACGGGCTGGGGTCTCTGGGCGTTGGAGGGTGGTGACTTGTGCTCCTCCTGTGAGTCACCCTCTGTAGTGCCAACGCCAAGAATAGGCTTTCCTTTACCTCTCTAGGCCAAAAAACAGTCCTCGTGCTAGTTACAGCGTACAGGCACACTTCAGAACCTGGGCCCACTGCTCTCCTACTCATCCTTCTCCATTCTTGCTTTTCTGGCCTCCACGTCCTGTCCCTTATCTGCCTGGCTCTCCCAGTACAGAATGTAAGTTCCTGGAGTGGGACCCTACCCTCTCCCTCCTTATATGAACACCCCCAGGCCTCTGCACCTTATTTTAGGAGTAAATATATATATTTAGGAGTAGTGTGTGTGTGTGTGTGTATACACACACTATATATATACACACACACACTATATATATATATACACACACATTATATATATATACACACACATACACACTATATATATATTCTATATATATATGCACTACACACACACACACACACTATTAATTGAAGGATTTCCACTAGGATAACAAAAGTAACAGACACTTGAGAAGCTTAAAAGTTACATAAAACCTTTAGTGGTATTAAGTCGTCATTAAAATGCAAACTAGCCTGGACCAAGATGGGGGTGGAGTGGGGAAGGAGGTTTTGTAAATTCCCCCCTGTGGGCATAAAAGGGGCCATGTACTGAACCTGACAGGCTCAGGGGAGGCCTGCATGGTGGGCCCTACAAACTCAGAGACTGAAAGTAACCACATTGGGTCGTCTGAACATAAAAATTCCCAACTAAAAGTGGATTACGGCAGATAGCCACATCCTAGGCCTGCAGCTTCCTTGACAAGTCAATCTGTACTTTAAATAGGCCCCTCTCTTGTCCTTTTGCATCTAAGATAGCACAGCTTTGGAACATCAGAGTAATCTCCTTTTCCAGACGCCTCAGGTCACAAGCGCAGCACACAGCACTTGACCACAGAGCCTTTCTTGCTGCCCCCCAGCCTTGAATACCATCTCTCTGTGCTGTAAACATTCACTGCTAACTGTCCTACATTCACCTCCATAAAAGAATTGTCTTCCTGTTTGACGTTGTATCCAATTCCAGAGATTTCCCCACTTTGCCTTCTCCCCGCCACCCGCCCAATCTACCACCAATGGGTTTCCTGTAACCTTCCTCCCGTCTCCTCCTTTATTCTAATGTATAAAATAAGCTGCAAAACTGCCACTCTCTGGAGCATTTTCTCAATATGTTGAGGTTTTGCTTCTGGGCAATTGTCATCAGTTTGGCTCAAACAAACTCATAAAAATTCTCTCGAGGTTTAGATGTTTCATCCCCTCACATCTTCTTTCCTTTTCCCGGAGGGCGGAGCGTCCTTGCCCCTCTCCAGTACGTATTTCTTCTTCCGGATGCAGACATCGCTGTTAGGACAGAAAGACGTGAACTTAGTCCACCCTACACGTTCCAGTCTTTCACTCACGCAGGAGAAAAACTCAATCCTGGAACGAAAGCAGTCAATTTTATGCACCTGTAACTATTCTAAACTATTACAACCTGGGTTGTAATTAATTTAGCTAAGCACCCCCTCAAAAAAAAAAAAACTAGCTTCCAAAGATGTAAGAAATAAAGCAACACCTCCCACCACGCTTCTGGCTCGGCACTTGTGCCATCGGGGACAGTGTAACTGTGTTTTATGGGGCTGTCCAGTGCACTGTGGAATGTTTAGCGGCATCCTTGGTCTCTACTCTCTAGAAGCCAGGGGTACACATCCCCAATGTGACAACCAACAATGTTTTTAAAAATTACCAAATATCCCCTGGGGGCGGGGGTGGGAAACAAAACCACCCCTGGTTGAGAACTGGTGCCTGACACCAATTCAGCTTAAAGGTCACAAAGTCCCTGCTTGAAGGCACCACCAGCCTTCAGAGTCAGCTCTCTTCAGACGTCTGAACACCAGCATAGCACTTCAAAAGCTTTGCGTTTCTGAGGTTGTCCGCTCGTCGCATCCTGAAAGAGCAACGGGACACATGGGAAACGCGTGACGTTGAAGAAAGAAAATCCTAAGATAAGTCCAAGTAGTTTGCCGAACATAGGAGGTCCTTGGTCCCAGGGCCCAAAGCCCAAATAAAGAATAAACAGCATACAGCTCTTGGGCTGTGTAGCAGCTCGACCATTACTAAACGTGACTGTTGGGCAAATTCCTTATACTGGAAGAACCCCAGTTTTGGAAACTATAAGAAATTCATAAAGAGTACCTTCCTCTGGAGGATGTTAAGAAAACCCAGGATGTGTGAAGGAACTGCACCCAGCCGGCACATAGTAATGGTGGCTACTCTTGGATAATAACCCTTCGTCCTGCCTGACTCATGTCACCGCCTCTTGTCAAGAAGGTGTCTGGGGTGCAATTCACAACCCTACCCCTTGACCATTCCTCCAGAAAAATCATCTTTGTGGAGAGAAGAATTTGCCGTTTTTCAGTCTAAATGCTTTCCTTCATTTTATTACTGTTTACCAGACATGCAGAGCCCGGGGTGAGATCATGTAAAAAGAATCAAGGACCAAGAACAATGCCATTGGCTGGAAATTTGCACTCTGTGGGTTAGAGGGCGGTCTACAAGAATACTGCGATATATGACCCTGATAAATGCTACTACCACCACCTGCTATGGAAGGGAGGCATTGTCAATCACCGGGAAATGGATTCATTGCCTTACTTAGTACATTAGAATTATTTACCCTTATCCATCACACTTCTTTTAATTCGCAAGAGGCAAAAATGTTCGTAACATTTTTTTTACTCAACCGCATCAACATTGTTCGTGTAAAACATACACATCAATCTAGGGCCTGTTGTGAGTCCCTATTGGTGTTCAGGTGGCAGGAAATGAATGAAAAGAGAGTGCTCATTATGTCTTTCTAATCATCAAAATGTCCTACGGGCTGAAGCTTTGTGGCAGGAATCCATTCCTTCCCTTTCCCTAGCTGCTGCTGTTGTCATTTCTTCCCAGGGGAGGGCTCGTGGTGATCCCTGCATCCAGTCAGGCCATGGGGTGGAGTAACTGCCTGGTACCACTGCTTTCTCCTCCCTTCCAATGGTTTAATTTAATTTGGATATGCATGCCTTTAATAATACCCCAAGCGGTCCACGAGTGATGCTGACAGTGTGGCCCATTTTTGATGGGACTAGTCAGGGCTGAGGGGAGACCCAGGCTGGCTGAGTGTCCCCCCATCTCCAACATTCTAGTGCAGATTTAGACCCTGGTCTTGGCTGATGTAGCATCTCTCACCACAAGCAGTCTCATTACATACATCCCTGGCCCTAACTGCATTGTTGAGGACCCAGCCAGGTCACCTTCTCTGGTGACATTCTGTATTAAGGATAAATAGATAAATAAATAAATAAACCCTGAAAACACTAAGAGACACAAGTCTTGACCAATGTACCCAATTCAAGATCTCAGCACATTCTACTTTTAAACATTTGATCGGACTCTTATCAATATTCAGACATTAGCAGCACAGGTAGAATATTTCAGCTTAGTCTATTAAAAGTAGAAAAGATAGGTAGATGATAGGTAGATAGATAGATAGACCAAAACAAAACACTCAAAAGCCATTTTTATTACATTCTTTTCTAAAAGCAGGCAATTTGCTTTCCTATTTTTGCTTCCAATTCTGCCTCATTATCAACTAGAAATAGCTTTTATGGATGGTAAAAATCATCTTGCGTTCGCATCATGGCATTCAGTGGTGAAGGGCTATTTGTAGGCACATTCCGACGGGAACTTGACCTTGCAGAAGCCCCTCATGGGTTCCCATTGATGTCTGCCCCCTGACAAAACAGTGATGAACCCCAACCACCGCTCTTTCTGTCCCCTCTGAACTATTACCTAGACACATCTAAGTTCGTTCTGGTGTTACTATCTCGTGAGATAGGGCCTTACCTGCTCTTTTTTTTTTTAACAAAATGCAAAACTGGAATGATTCTTGTGGTGTTTTTCCGGTGATTTACACATATGTGTATACACACATGACATTCAGGGGTGGCAGTCTGGCAGTTCAGATGTCTAGGAAGGGGCATCATCGCTGTGTTTTCTCTTAGCAGGTGGGTCTTTGTCACCAGGGAAACAGCTCTAGCTTTTATCCTTGAAGATGACAGGAGGCAGCGTCTCTGCAGAGGGTAACACTGAATCTGTCTACCCCTCAGCCTTGTGGCTCACAGACCACCTTTGTCAGCATCAATTCTGATGCTTATTTAAAAAGGCAGATTGATGGACCACAAGACAGACCTATTAAATCAGAATTGCTGACACCAAGACCTGAGAAAACGAAAATGTCACAAACACTGTGGGTTAGTCGATGCATACTCAAGTGTGAGTACCATAACACTGTCCTACAGTCTGCAACCAGCTGGTGAAGCTATGGAACCCTGGCTTCCTAATTCCCCGCCATGATGGGGATGCCAGCCACCAAACTCAGCCTAGCCTCCTGCCAGTTTCTCTCTCCAAGGGTTTGGCCTCCTGACATACCGAGGAAATAATCTCGGGCCCTTGGAGCCGCCCTTTGCTAAGGGAAGCGCCCCGGAGAGCAATACACTGCTCACAAAAATTAGGGGATATTTCAAAATGACTATGAAGCAATAAAAAAAAGAAGCGTTTGATTTTTTTATTATTATTAAACAAGAACATCAGAAAAGCAAATGGCAAATCAAAGAAAGTTGTTTGATCATTCAAATGAGATGCAAACCCAACTTTTATTTCACTGGTGAGAATGCACCACGCACAAGGCTGAAAGGACGGGAGCATCTGCACCTTCCCCAAGCCCCTCATTTCTGTGAGCAGCGTAGTTTGGTCCACACGTACTCTTCGTCACGGGCCAGCTCTCGAGCTCCGAATACAGGGAGGACAGTCCGCCTGTCCATTAATTGTTGGCAGGCTTAAGAGTTTAGAAAGTTGTGTTTTGTTCGATTCCCGTGATTCACCAGATCCAATCAAAACAATTACTCATTCTCACCCTTCAGGCCTTTTCCGGCCCTTGTGAAGACTGCTGGTTCGATGAGGTTTTCACTCAATAGTAAAAATAAAAAAATGGTATTCGCCCGTTTACTGTTCCTCCAGCTACTCTCCTTTCATATCACAAATTTCAAAAACATAATTAAAGGGGGCAGTGGGGTTTCTTTTGTGACATCAAGCCCACAAAATCAGACACAGCTAGAGAGCATCTTGAGAGGTTTCTTAGGCAACTGTCTTCATTAACAAAAAAAGAAACAAATAAACAAACAACAACAAGGAAACACAGGACACAAGGCCGTCAGGTGTTTTCTAGGAAATTTCCGGTTGTAAATAAAATGTTTAAGCAGCTGCCAATCGTGGGGAGAAACATTAGGCCTCAAGACTGTCTGGCTTTCCGCGTCCATTGTACTTCCTCAGCTCTGTGTGCTGGCCTACCAAAGAGTGGGCGTACACACTTTAGGGGCTTGCTACTCAAGGTTCGGTCCCCGGGCTGGCAGCCTCGGCCTTATGTGGGAGGGGGTTAGACATTAGACTGTCAGGCCTCCCCCCAGACCTCCTGAATCGGCAGGTGCACTTTAATAAGGTCCCAGGTGATTGGTCTCACACCCATCCTAGTGTGAGAAGCGACATGCTGGAATCATCAGGCCTTCGGTTGGGTGCTCGGAATCACAGGCTTCATTTTCGGCCAGTGCAGACACACCGAGATCATTTAGGAAATGCCGTGTGGAGCTCAGGCCAAAGTCAGGCCCCGAATAGAACAGAAACTATGTAGAGTTTACCCCAATCTCACCCTGGTCTTTTCCCATAGAAGTGTCTCACCCCACACCAGATCCCAGACAGCATTCTGTTCCCCCAGAGCCCCCCTATTCCTGCTGCCATCAGTACAGGTGCGTGTGCGTGTGTGTGTGTGAACTGCAGGTGGTAACTCAGCCTTCTCCTCCGTTCATGATCATTAGCATCCTCCCTGAGCAAGGCCTCTATTTGTGGATGCTTTTTTTTTCTCCCTTGCCTCCTGTTTTAGGCACTCACTCTAATACCTTCATCTGTATCCTTGGAGCTGCATGTCTCTCTTTGAGACAAAGTAGTGTGGCTCTGAGGACAGCTTAATTCACATCGATGTGGCTGTGTCACACATCAGCTTCTGGAATTGTGGTTTCGTTCAGCACTATGCTTATGGGGTCGATGCATCTTGCAACACGTATCTCCAGTTCGCTGCTTGTCGCCGACGCTTTGCCATCCAGAGACGACAGGACAGCCTATGATGAAGGTGACATTTCAAATCCACGTGGGAAGGATGGCTCGGAGAGATAGCATCCCTCCCTCCTAGTACAAGAGGAGCTGTCACATCTGAATCCAGGCTACAGGTGAACACAAAGCAGGACTAGAAAAACAACATGAAGACAGAGTGCCTCTTACGCCCAGATGTGTCCCTCGCAGCCCTTTGCGTTCACACGGCATGGCCACAAATGGGGTCCTGGGCACCCTCGGCACTGAGACTCAGCCTGACTGTTCTACATGGACTTAATCATTTCAGGTGGACACCCCTTTGTTGTAAACAGCCTTTACCCTTTCAGTTTCAGGAAGAAGGGTGTCTCCATCCTGGAACACAACATCACTGGTGGCTGGCTCCGTTTCCCCATGCCAGGCTGCTGTGCGTTTCATCCGGGGCACCCAGGGGCTTCCTTGGGCGCCCGGGGGAGATGGACAAGCATGGAGCCGGAAGGCAGACGGGGTTTGTGCAGGTGAGGAGACCAAGGCCAGGCTTGATGGTGGGCCACGGTCACCTGCTCTTCAGTGGCACAGCGAGACCATGGGTCCAGCGCTCGGGAACTCACCCTCTGTTTTCCTTCTCAGCATGGAGGACTCTGACGGCCACCTGGAAGAGTAACAGACTCCAGCTGGCATCCCAGACCTTTATCACACGCCTCTCCTATTCATTCGAAATAGAAGACCCCACGGGTCATGCACACAATAATAAAAATCGAGAAAAGCGCCACAGGCAGAGGCCTTTTTGGACATTCCCAAGCAATGCCTTTCCCTGCGCTGCGCCCACCCCAGTGAGGAAGGACTTCCTCCATCACATTTCTCTTTCAAAATCCTGTTTACTTTCCAAAACCAAGAAAAAAGGAGGCCACACTGCCCCCTCCCTCTTCCTAAGTCCTGCAGTGCCTGTGGTCTCCACTGTCCCGGGTCCAGCTCTGCCTTGCATTTAGCGCCTTCTCTTTATCCTGGGTTGGTTGGTTTGGCTAATTGCCCCCATGAGACCAGCCAAGCATAGCCACTCACCGCTCTGTTCCCCACAGCACTGTAAGTTCTGGCTCCCGTCAATCTGACAGCTTCCAGAATTCACTGAAGCAGTCATGAGCCAGAGCGTGCCCATAAGACATGACTTCGGTTCCAGCCGGCTGGGAGGAGATGAGAGGAAAGAGTTTTCCCTGCAGACAGTCTTGTGTCTGCTTTAGAACTTCCATCTTTGCCTTTTCCCTTTGGTTGTTTGAAGGCAGAGCATTGATTTTACAGGTGAAAGAACCGATTTGTACAATGTCTGTTCACCTTCTGCCTTTGCACTCAGGACGGCCCGTGGGCCGAAGCTGACACCCCTGGGGAGGAGTCTGCCCCAGAGTGGAGCGGGTGGGCTCTGGGTCCCCTGAGATGGGAAGAGAAGACCAGGTCCTGAGAGCAGGATGGGGCCTGCAGCTGGGGCATCTCCGTGGGTTCAGCTGCTCCCTCCCTGCCTGCCCAGGAGTCTTGGGACAGGGTCTAGCAGTGCAAATGCCTCACAGCCTCTGAATTAATTCTGAGAGTGTCTGCATTTCCTGCCCCATAGGCCTCTGGCCTGCCCTGGTAAATTATTCCTGTGCCCCAGTGAGGTCTGGCGTCCACAGCAGTCCCCCCTAAGCTCAGTCATTCAAATCACAAACTTCAGCCATCCAGGCCTGGGTGGAGTCCTGAGCCAGAACCCAGGGGCAGGAGTGGGGGAAACGGGAGGGTGGGAAGTGGTCTCACTGCCAGCCCTCAAGTTCAAGTCTCATGGGAGACATGAGGCAGGCCTGGGAGAAGGATGACTAAGGAGACAGGTTACACTTGGGGATAAGCTTGTAGCAGTCAAAACACAAGTTCAGGGGCACTGAGGGTGTTGGGTGGGCACCCAGAGATGGTGGCCCAGAAGGTTTTTTGGTGGGGGGGGGGCGGAGAGGCCTTTTATAGACACTGCCTGTGAAGGTCTGTGGTGGGAGCAGCATGGCAGGGGCTAAGGGCATGGGCTCAGACGTTCTAACCCTTCCTGGCTGTGTGACGCTGGGTGAGTCACCTACCTCTCTGAGCCTGTTTCCTCCTCTGTAAAATCAGGTGCGTAACAGCCCTCCCTTTCTGGTGCTCCCGTGAGTTTTTCCTGGTGCTCCCAGCATCCCTCGCCTGGCTCCCACCTCACAGCAGCCTTGAGAAGTAGGTGAGATTGTTATGCCCATTTCACAGAGCTGGAAGCTGAGGCTCAGAGAAATTGGGTGATTTCCTGAAGATCCTATGGCTGAAGGGGCAGAGTCTGGATGCATGCCCGGGTCCATCAGCCTCCTGACCCCGCTTCTGCTCGTGAGGGCTCCAGACATCAGGGTGTTGGGTGCTTCTAAGAACACCAGGAAGCCTCTGAGCTCACAAAGCAGCTCCCCAACACAAAGAGGGTGACCCATTTAATTCCTTTCTAAAATAGGGAGGGCGCCTGCTCCCGTGCTGTACCTAGTTTGGTGTTAGGAGTGTGGATTACGGAGCCAGATTGCTGGGTTCAGATCTAGTCTCCACCACGAACGGAGTGTGTGACGGTGGGCCATGGCCTCTGTTTCCCTATCTCTAAAACCGACAAAGTAGTTTTCCTACCTGCCTCGTAAGAATGAATGACTAAAGCACTCAGACTAGCAGCTGGCACAGAGGGAGCTCTGAGGAGATGTGAACCATGAATATTCACATCTTACAGATGAAGAACCCAAGTGCTGGAGGGCCAGAGGCTGGGAGCCCAGCTTCTGGGATTCCTCCCATCCTCCCTTATGAGCCCTGCCTCTCTGCTAGACACCAGACCGACCAGCTTCAGCATCTCAGTCTCTGTGTCAGCCGATGGCCTAAAGGACCAGCCACCTCTGTCTAACTCATTCCATGCATAATTTCTAGAGCCATCCTGGGATTCTCCGTAAAAGGTTAAATAGAGGTATTGCATTTTTTCTTTTTCCTTTTTTATTTTTTTATTTCTTGACACTTTGTCACTTTGTAGCAGGCAATCAAGAATTTAAGCCTCCAGGGTAAAGAGCGATGTAATTACATCTAAGACAGAGATTGAAACAGTATTTAAAGGCTAATTTTGCCTTCAGCAACAACAACAAAAGAAAACAAAATGAAATAAGCAGGTGGAGAGCACATGCGGATTTGGGGCTATGATGGGAAATGCTTTCAAGTTCAAGTGCAAACCTTGTCCGGAAACATAATATGTTTTCCTTTTCTGCAGTTTAATAAAAATCTAATTAAGTCACAGAATTCGCCATGGAGACCTCCAGTGAAGGCAAGTGAGACTTACCAAATAGGGAACTGCTGGTGAGCACGCACACAGCTTCCAACCATCGATACCTGCGGTTGCCAGGGTGTACATGCAGCTGGCAGCGGGCACATTCTACACATTCTAGAACTATTGGCAAACTGCGTAAAAGTGCTCAGTGCTTCCTGAACAATTTTAAACCATCAGTAGTAGAAACTCTCATTTTCAAGTGATGTCAGATGTTCAGTCTTTTCTTCCCATTCAAAGATAAGGGCTTGGAACATAAGAATGGATCCAGTCTAATGTCTAGTTTTGCCAGGTATGGACAGAGGATCTTCTCCCAGGTAAGTGACAAGTTTCCTGGAAAAGGTGTGTGTGTGTGGTGGTGGTGGTGGTGGTGGGGTAACCTGGCTGCAAGCCCAGCCTGAACTCTGTCAGGGGTAGTTATTAAGAAAATGGACACATATTTAGACAATGTAGTGATGATGGTGATGGTGATGGTGATGATGGTGATGATGGTGATGGTGATGGTGATGGTGGTGATGGTGATGGTGATGGTAGTGATGGTGGTGGTGATGGTGGTGGTGATGGTGATAATGATGGTGATGATGGTGGTGATGGTGATGATGGTGATGGTGATGGTGATGGTGATGATGGTGGTGATGATGGCAGTGGCAGTGGTGATGATGGTGATGATGATGATGGTGATGGTGGTGATGATGATGATGGTGATGGTGGTGATGATGGTGATGATGGTGATGGTGGTGATGGTGATGGTGATGGTGGTGATGGTGGTGATGATGATGGTGGTGGTGGTGATGGTGATGGTGATGGTGATGATGATGGTGATGATGGTGGTGGTGGTGATGGTGATGATGGTGATGGTGATGGTGATGGTGATGATGGTGGTGATGATGGCAGTGGCAGTGGTGATGATGGTGATGATAATGGGTAGTATGGGGTGTGAGTTTAAGGACATGACTGTTCCATTATCTCATTTACTTAAGACTCAGCCAGACTTGGAGCCAGTCCAGAAGAAAGACATGGAGCCATCTAGTTGTATATGACAAGGAGACGTGCAAAATTATGAAAGACCAAGTTGAAGGCACCGAGGCCATTTAGAGGAAATAAAAAGATAGCAATTAACAAGGCTCAGCCCTCCCTTTCTGGTGCTCCCGTGAGCTCTTTGTGTTGCGGAGCTGCTTTGTGAGCTCAGAGGCTTCCTGGTGTTCTTAGAAGCACCCAACACCCTGATGTCTGGAGCCCTCACGAGCAGAAGAGGGGTCAGGAGGCTAATGGACCCGGGCGTGCATCCAGACTCTGCCCCTTCAGCCATAGGATCTTCAGGAAATCACCCAATTTCTCTGAGCCTCAGCTTCCAGCTCTGTGAAATGGGCATAACAATCTCACCTACTTCTCAAGGCTGCTGTGAGGTGGGAGCCAGGTGAGGGATGTTGGGAGCATCAGGAGAAAACAAATACTGTCAAACCAGGAGAGATGGAGAGACCCAAGAAAACACGTTCATAAGATCCCCTCGAATATGCAAGTTCTTACAGATATCTTTTTCATTAGCATCTTATTATTCAAAAAGAAGAATAAGTTCTTTCTATTCAAGAATACTCTGCATATATTTTTCTTGAATACATTTTGAACATGTTCATTATATTCAATGAATATATCATCATAAGGCTATATAGTCTGATGAGTGTTCTCATAAATATATTTATGTTCCCTCATCTTCCCTTCTTTCTCCTGGGCCTGCCCTCTCTCTGGCCCTCCCCATGATGAGTCCCTGGCTTTGGCAACAGAGAACAAAGATATGCTGAATCCTCCCTAAATTACTTCTCTGAAGACAAAGGGAAAATCCATTAGTTAAAACTACCCATTTTTTATTTTATCTTTCTATTTTATTATTTTAGTCAATGTGGTGAGTTGACAATGGCCACTGAGAAAATTGATCTTCTGTGAATTAGCCTGGTGGCAGGTCATGGGGAAGAGGTGGGAAGCTGTGAAGTTTCAGCTGGCTGCCAGTCCAGTGCCAACCAGTGCTGGTTGGCATTAAGGAGGTTAGAAAGAAGCCAGTACATTGGCCAATAAAGACACTACACATACCGAGACAGCATTATTAATAGCAACCAACCTTCCTGTCACCATGGTTGATTGAATCAGAGGTGGTCAACTGACTCAAGCAAAGCCCACAAGAATTCTCCCCTAAGATTTTTCAAATTGAAATTGAGACAAGGGATGAACCACCCCTAAAAAGTAAGATGGGTACAGGTATAGGTATAGCATGCCTTTCTAAATTGCTACCACCCTGTTAAAAAATAGCCCACCTTCTCCACAAGTTAAATCTGTTTATCTCCTAGATGAACAAACAGAATTTGTGCTTTAAATAACTGTTTCCCTTAGGGTTCACAAATGTCCATCTCCTTGGCTGTTTTTAACTCTTGGATCAGCTTTCTGGAATTGACTTCAAAGCGTGTAGGTATAGATATCACCGTTCCTAAAGCCTTGCTTGAGTGCCAGCTATCTGAAAAGAGAAGCCCAACCCCCTACCCCGAGAAACACCAAAGAGCCCTAAGGTACAGGGCTTCCAGAACCAAGTGGCACACGCAATGCCATTTAAACAAATACCGTCAAACACTAAAAAGATTTTAAAAAATGAAAGCGATAAAACAACAGAAAATATTAGCGCTTAAGATTTTGTTTAAAATCCTCTAATTTTCCTCACTTTAGTTCCATATTTGAATTTGCTTTTGAATAGAAAAAAAAATCAGTTTCTCCCCGACTCTCACACTCTGCTCCCACCATGTTCACACTTCCGTGACCAGCTGTGCATGGGCTCGGCCCCTCCATGAGCGATGCTCCAACACCACATGGGTGTCCTACGATCTAACTCAATTCTGACACTCTCTACCTAGAGTCTGCATCAGATCCCACAGGTGAGGGGCTTGGTCCCACAAGACCGCCCCCCACACTTCAGACACCAGTCCCAAGTCCTGGTTGTCACCTGTGCTTCTGACCAACCTGCTATAAGTCAGAGGTTCCCTGGACTCCTTCTCCAAGTTCGATGATTGGCTAGAGCGGTCATCCAACCAGCTGGAGATGCTGCCTGGATGTAGAAATGGGTTTGGAGGGTGCTTTCCTGTGCAGGTGGGAAATAAAGCCTCGAGCAGGGACCATCTGCCCATGTTGCTGTCAGAGGCGCTTCTGCGCTCTGTGTGTATATGACAAGGAGACGATGAGCATGGGACCAGTCAATTCCCAGGACAAAAAGAACTGAAGAAGGATTTTGTCATGCAGCAAAGCACGAGGGCGGTCCCCACGCTTTCCCCAGAGACACAAGCTCTGAGTCTAGTACCATTAATTTCCATGAGGAAATTCAAATGGAAAATTGGAAGCCTTTGCTGACAGGATGCCACCTGCTCTGCCAGGTCACAGTGGCCTCACACGGGCTCTTTCCTCCCCACCACAATCAGGACTTTCTGGAAACAGAATTGCTTTAACATGGCCAGCATGGACACTGTGAATAGCCGGGACTGGGAGGGAACAGGGAGGTCACAAGAGTGCCAGCTGCAGGTCATTGAAACCTGTGCCTTCTGCCCTTTCGGTGGCAAGGACGAAGCTCTGGGCAGTAGGACATTGCTCAGAGAGGAGCCAGGGCTCCCAGCTGGCCTCCAGATCAGCTGTGCTGACTCAGGGCACAGAGAAGTCTCCTGCTGGTGATAGCAGCTCCAATGACCGTGACTGGTGCAGCCCTCTGTCTCCTGGCCTCCCCGGGCTTTGGCAGGGCGCAGTGGGAATGGTTGTCCAGGCTAGTCTGTTCCTCTGGTCATTTCAAAACGTACAACAGGGAAAGCTTGGGAAAGGACGGGGCCCGTGCTCTCTGATGCCCCCCCAAAGCTAGGAGACCCTCTCACATATTGTGGAAAGATGCCTTGAGCTAGCAAGACCTGGTAGCTGAGGTCACGTCTACTTCTGATTCGCTGTGTGACTATGGGAAACTGCTGCCCTTCTCTGGCACTTGCTTTTCTCATAAGATGCATAGAAGTCATCTTCTTAGTGCAGCAAAAGTCTCATCGCTGCCTGACCAGGTGGTGGCACAGTGGATAGAGCGTCAGACTGGGACATGGAGGACCCAGGTTCGAGATCCCGAGGTCACCAGCTTGAGCGCAGGCTCATCTAGTTTGAGCAAGGCTCACCAGCTTGAGCCCAAGGTCACTGGCCCAAGCAAGGGGTCACTCAGTCTGCTGTAGCCCCCAGGTCAAGGCGCATATGAGAAACCAATCAATGAACAACTAAGGAGCCACAACGAAGAATTGATACTTCTCATCTCTCTCTCCCTTCCTGTCTGTCTGTCCCTATCTGACTCTCTTTGTCTCTGTCGCAAAAGAAAATAAATAGTAATAGGACATTTAAAAAAAAAAGAAAAAGAAAGTCTCATTGCAAACCCTCCACAAATATTAGCTGTTTTTATGATGATGATAATGAAAATGTTAAATTGGGCGTTTGGACTAATGGTGCATCTCCAAGGCCTCTTCCGGCCTTATAGCTAACCAGGCAAAACATCAGTTTCTAACAAGATGATGGAATAATAATCCTAGACACTGGTTACTAAGCACCTATGGTCCAAGCACGAGAGTCATGTCCTTCTACTTACTTCCCATCATAACCTTGAAAGGGGGGTAATGTTCGGAAGATGACAAAACTGAGGCCTAGGAAGTTGCCCAATGTTACACAATTAATAAACGGCCACATGATCACTCAAGCCAGGAGGGGGGCAGGACACCTTGATTTATGTCCCTCTGAGACTGCACATGGAAAGGGAGGTAATGCCCCAAAAGGAAATGAGAGAGCTGTTACAGAAGGGGGGAGAGGAGACGTTAAGCCAGGGGTCCCCAAACTACAGCCTGCGGGCTGCATGAGGCCATTTATCCGCCCCCGCCGCACTTTGGGAAGGGTCACCTCTTTCATTGGTGGTCAGTGAGAGGAGCACAGGATGCATCCGCACCCATAGTTCCCATTGAAATACCGGTCAGTTTGTTGATTTAAATCGACTTGTTCTTTATTTTAAATATTGTATTTGTTCCCATTTTGTTTTTTTACTTTAAAATATGATATGTGCAGTGTGCATAGGATTTGTTCATAGTTGTTGTTTTTTTATAGTCCGGCCCTCCAACGATCTGAGGGACAGTGAACTGGCCCCCGTGTATAAAGTTTGGGGACCCTTGCGTTAAGCAATCAATACACCGCCCGTGTCCTACAGGCCTGTTGACATCATGCCCATTCTACAGATGTGGGAGAGGCCCAGAGAGGTTTAATCACATTCCCAGGGCCACACGCCGAGGGCAGAGCTGCGATGCCAGCCCTACCCTTTGGGCTCTGAAGCCTATGGACGTCCCCCACACTGTTCCCATGTCTCCAGAAACCAGAGACGAGGCACAGCCTGAGTGTTTCCTCTGCAGACCAGTCATCTGAAAGCTGTCACTACTCAAATGTTCCGTGAGTCCTCACCCCAGGTGGAAATTAAGGCCGTGACCAAGCTCGGGACTTGTTGCCATGATGTAGGATGCGGCCAGAATAATTGTCTCATTACAGTGGCCCCACAGATGTAATTTCTCATGCCGTCTGGCTGGAGTACGTGCCGGCAAAGGACACATTAAGATGCCCTTGGAGAGGCTAATCAAATAATAAATTGCAGATCCAATCCTGAGAGCGCTGGTTCATGAAGAAATAGCCCCGGAAGCTGTTAAGGACCCTGAGGACGAGACAGCTGGCCCGTGTCCCTCCCTCCCTTTATGCCCCCCCTCCTTGGAGCGAGAAGGCAGAGATGTCTAGGTGGAGAGCTGTGTTAAGGGGAAGGAACCTGGGCTCCAAATGGGAAGCTTTCAGAATAAAAGCTTGTTTGTTTCTCTGTTAAAGAGCCCAGTTGATCATACATGGATAGAACATTTTAGACACACTCGCCCGGGAATCATGACACCATGATAATGACTGATATCAGAGGGCTACACTTTTCTCCCAGAGCAGCTAGAAACAAGCAGGGAGGGGGCTAAACATCTAGAAACATCTTTCATCTGAAACCTGTCTTCTGAACAAGCAGCCAGCAGCGTGGAACTGGCCGGAGGTATGTCAGATAGAGAGGGGACATCAGGCTGGCATTGAGACAAGCCCCTACCTTCTAATTTTAATTCTTTTTTTTTTTTACTTATTCATTTTAGAGAGGAGACACAGAGTGAGAGAGAGAGAGAGAGAGAGAGAGAGAGAGAGAGAAAGGGAGGAGGAGCTGGAAGCATCAACTCCCATATGTGCCTTGACCAGACCAGTGCAGGGTTTTGAACTGGCGACCTCAGTGTTCCCAGGTCGACGCTTTATCCACTGCGCCACCACAGGTCAGGCCAAGCCCCTACCTTCTAACATTCAGTGAGGAGTGTGTGTGTGTGTATGCATGTGCGTGTGCGTGCCCAAGACAGCCCCGGACCGGAAAGATTCACCTGGCCCAACGTACATCAGGGTTTCTCAGCCTCAGCACGACCAGCACCTGGGCCTTCATTCGTTGCTGTGGGGCTTTCTGTGCCTGGAGGATGTTTAGCAACGTCTCGGGCCTCTGCCCCACTTGATGCTAGGAGCACCCCCCACCAGCCCCATCTCTCTCCAGCTCCTTTATCCTTCCTGAGCCCCACCATGCCCACCCCACCAGCTGCTGTGATAGCCTAGGTCAGAAGCTGCTGGGCTGTGGGCCACATTGGTACTCTGTTTGGTCTGCTAGCCTTTCGAGTGCTTTAATCAGCTGCTTACCAGTAGCATAAGTCATATTTCCATCTTATTCTGATCATTCAGAAAGTCAGAGAAAACAGCTGGCCTCCCTGACTGGAGCAAGTGGGGGGTCCTGAAGCCTTGTCACCATGGCAACCTCCCATCCAGCTCCCGCCCACTTCCACTCCCCTGACTGACAGGACCAGCACAGCCTTCAGGTATTTGGTGAGTGTAGATGGCACACACTCGCAGTTTACATGGCTTGCTTACCATCTTCTGGTCATCCGCTTCACCTTCATAACAGTTCTAGAAGGTGGGAGGTGGAGATACAATCTCCCCCAAAGCACAGGAGGGGAAACTGAGGACCTCAATGATGTGTCATGTCACTTCACCCGAGTGACCCAAGTTGTGAATAGAGGAGTTGGTTGGAGGTTTGTTATGGGGTCAGGGTTTCTTATGGGCTGGATATTTGTGTCCCCTCAAAGTCCTTTGCTATAGCCCTACCCCCAGTGTGATGTGTTTGAAGACGGGGCATCTAAGGAAGCAATGAGGATTAAATGAGGTTGGGGGGCCTTCAATGGAGTGGTGTTCTTATAAGAAGAAACATCAGAAAATACATCCGCCCTACATCCCCCCGCCTCACCCCAAACCCTTGCCCCAGGCAGAAGAAAGGTGAGCACCCAGCCAGAAAATAGCTGTCTGCAATCTAGGAAGAGAGTCCTCACCAAACCCAACCCTGCAGGCACCTAGATCTTGAACGTCCAGCCTCCAGAAGTGTAGAAATAAATGTCTATGGCTAAAGCCGCCATAGACAGAGCAGCCAGAGCAGACCAAGACATACTCTACACACTAATTTACAAATTGCTTTCTCACTTACTAGTGTCTCATAGATATATTTTGGGGTCTTTCTCTGTAAGGGCTACCTCATCATTTTTAATGCCTACATTCATTCAGCTTACACTAAAGGTTTCGCAGTCGAGGCTTTTCATGGGTCAAAGCAGTGCCTTCTTTGTGTCTCGGAGCAGGGACTCCCGAGAGCAGCACCCCAAGCCTGGCTGAGCCCAGACCCAGGAATGGCCGGGATGCAGCCTCCGTGCACAGCCTACATACCGGACAGCTCCAGGGGCAGAGGAGCGAAGGCGCCCGTCACCCCTACCCGGGACGACACCCCTTCTCACAGAGCACCATTCCAGAGGCGGGGGCTGTGAGGGCTCCTCTGCCGCCCTTCTCGGGGATCAGTCTCCGCACGCTGCCACGGGAGCCTGCCAGGAGAGGTTAATGCATTCTCAACGTGATGAGGGATAATTGCTCTGAGTCAGAAGGGAGGGCTGACTTTTTCAGCTTGGTTTTTCAAATTAGGACTGGGGAAGCGTGACCACCGCCACCCAGGCTGGCTGCCTGCAGTCCCCACTCCCTCTCCAACACAGAATTCTCAGAAATAGAAAAATCCCACTTCTAATTAAAGGGCATGACAGGCCCACCCCCTTCGCTAGAGCTGTTGACAAAAATCTGCCCCACGCTGAGGCTCGGACCACTGAGCTCTCTGCCTAAATACTTTCAAATCCTTGGTGCCTGTGTCTGGCCCCAGCAGGGAGCAGGGGCCCTGTGGCCTCCAGAGGTGGTCTGCTGGACAGGAGGGCAGGCCCCTTGCTGCCTCCCCCCAGGACTGCCTCTAGGGTCTCCCCTTTTGCCCCATTCCCAAAGACAGTGGCGTGACAAAGCTCCCCTTTCTGAACAGCTACCATGCACCAGGGACCATCTGAGCCTTTTACACAGACTGGCCCCCTGAACGCTCGGTCTGTCTACATGCGGCAGGTCCTATACTGCCCCCTCCACAGACAAGGTCCAGAGAGCTTCAGGAGACTGTCCAGGGAGGAGGCAGCAGTGTGGCTTTGAACCCAGCATGCCCGCTCTCCGGCTTGACGCAGAAGAGCCTAGGTCAACGGATCAAGTAGGGAAGATCCTGGGGTGTGGGGCAGTGCTCACTTCTATTAGTGGCTGCTCTAATGTCACCCACATCTGACGCTTTCGTGGGGCCAGTGGTCACAGGAGGGATGCGTCCCCACACTCAGTTTCAACTCTCGGATGGCAGAGGATGTCCAGCAGACCCTACCTGTGAGTACGACAAGGTGAGGCCTGGTCTGATGGCCTGGCTCTGCCACCTCGGGCAAGTTGCTTCACTTCTCTGAGCCTCAAGTTTTTCAACTGTCAAATGCAGCATTTAGATACAACTAGATCCTGTTTTCAAATACTTTTAGCAGCAGATTCTTGGAATATGAAACAAGTGAAGGCCCAGCCTAATAAGTTTGGGGGCTCCGGGACAGTCAGACGCGTACCCAGAGACCCTCCCTGTGGTCCCCCTCGCAGGCTGGCCGAAAGACTCCTCCAAGGACACCGAAGGCAGCCCTTTCACTGAGAATCATTTTGCAAAACAGAAAATTATCCAAAGGAATTGAAAATATCATGCATGAAAAATTAGCATAAATACTAAATTCTCTAATGAAATGCTGGTAATTGTCTTTCTGCTGATGAAATATCTTAAGCAAAAGTAAATTTTTCTTTAATAAGCTACCAAGTATTACATTGACCAAATCAAACTGGAAATCCACTAATGCAGACAAATCAGTCATTTGGCAAACTGATGGGTATTTTTAGGATGCAGATTCTAAAGTCCCATTCCAGACTCATTGAAGCAGGATCTGCATTGTAAACAAGACCTCCAAGGCCTGACCAAGCAGTGGCACAGTGGATAAAGTGTCAGACTGGGACAAAAAGGACCCAGGTTTGAAATCCCAAGGTCTCCGGCTTGAGCACGGACTCACCAGCTTAAGCGCGGGGTCGCTGGCTTGAGCATGGGATCATAAACATGACCCATAGTCACTGGCTTGAACCTAAAGGTCGCTGGCTTGAAGCCCAAGGTTGCTGGCTTGGAGCCCAAGGTCGCAGGCTAGAGCCCAAGGTCACTGGCTTGAGCAAGGGACAATCGCTCTGCCATAGCCCCCCTAGTCAAGGCACATATGAGAAAGCAGTCAATGAACAACTAAGGAGCTGCAAAGAAGAACTGATGCTTCTCATCTCTCTTCTTTCCTGTCTGTTTGTCCCTATCTGTCCCTCTCTCTGTATATCTCACTGTCTCTGTAAAAATAATAATAATAATCTCTAAGATATTTCTAGTACCCTTTAAAGGGTGAGAAGGGCTGATTTAGAGCAATCACAGAGTCACTATCTCTAAGAGATAGATGCCCATTGCAGCATTACTCACAACAGCCGAGACATGGGAACCTAAGTGCCCATCAATGAAAGAATGGCTAGAAAAATTTGATGTGTGTGTGAGTATATATGCACAGTGGAATATTATTTGGCCATAAAGAAGGCAGGAAATCCTATCATTTGTGACAACATAGATGATCCTTGAAAGCATTCTGATAAGTTACATGAGTCAGAGAAAGACAAATTCTGTATGATCTCATACGTGGAATCTAAGAAAGCCAAACTCATAGAAACAGAGAGTGAGTAGGTTGGTGGATGCCAGGGGCTGGGGGGGAAAGAGGAGATACAGGTCAAAGGGCACAGACTTCCAGTTATAAGAGGAATAAGTCCTGGGACCTATTCATGACGATGGTCATTAACAATCCCACATTGTATACCTGCCAGTTGCTAAGAGAGTAGGTCTTAAATACTCTCTCCACAACAACAAACAAATAGTAGCTGTCAACTAACCTTATTGTGGTCACTCCTTGGCATTGGTTTCATGCATCAAATCATCACGTTGGACACCTTAAACTGTGCAATATTAAATACCAATTGTATCTCCATAAAGCTGGAGGAGAAAGAAAAAAGAACCACCCAAGGAGCTTTTAAAAACCATCAGCGCCCAAGGCGACCCCCAAGGGTCTTGCTTCATTGGCCTGGGCTCCCCAAGTCTGCATCCTCCCCGGGTGATGTGAATATGCAGCCCGGGCCTGAGTGCAGGACTCTGCCTTTGCCTTCACAGTCTGTCTGCAGAGTCCCTTTCTCCACGGTCTCCCTCCCCTCTCGTTCATTCTCTCGGGGACCTGGGAGCTCTAGGCAGCAGCAGATGGCTCTCACTGATTGCTCTCAGCTGAGGCTGACAATCAGTCACAACAAGCCATCAGCTGCAGAGAGGCATCCCTTTCTGAACAAGCGGGGAGCGGCATCTGTGTCCACACCACTTTCTCTGGGGCTCATCACTCGCAGGGTGCAGTCTGAGAAACAGTCCCTGCAGACTACAGATTAACGACGCTACTAGGGCCAGCAGCAGGGGGATACAAGGCAGGGCCAGCCTGTGTCCACTGCTGACCATTGCTTCAGGTCCTGAGCAGGTGTGGAGAGGAGGGTCCTGTCCCGGCACACACAGATCACAAGGCAGCCAGGGCAGAGGCCTGGGGCTGCCAGGCGGGGACAGGGCAGGAGCTGCTCAGAGCCGGGGTTCTCTCTCAGGCCAGCCCACCCCAGCATCCCCTGAAGGGCTGCTTACAACACGGATTGCTGGCCCCAGCCCCGAGCTTCCGATTCTGTTGTTCCAGCGTGGGGCACCAGAATGACACCCCTCCTCACACAGCCCCTGTCTCTCCACCTCGTGAACTCACAGAGTGCAAAGTACTGTAAAGGGCAAGAAAAGAGACCCAACAAGTTCATCTCCCTCCCCTGGATAATGAATGGAGCCAGGCCTGGTTGCCCCAGTAACCATTTCCAAATCCATTTATTAGAGGAAATCAAGAATCTGGTCTATACGCATGAATCTATAGTAATAAGCCCTTACTGCAGAGGGCTCAGAGGGGTGGAGGAGGGGGTTCCATCCCAAAGTTCCTTGGCCCATCGCCAGCGAGCTGGGTAGTAGCTTCACCCTCGCTGGGCCAGCAGACAGCAGCCTTCCCCGGGCAGAACAGCTACCAAGATATGGTGGCTGCTCGCCACCCACAGCAGGGCTCACCCGGCTAGAGGGAGAGGCGCGGGCCCTGGCCAGCTCCATCTCCGGACCCCTGGCCGGGAAGGGTGAGAACACTCAGGGAGAAAGGCCTTGTGAATTCCAGAAACCAGGACCTGTACACCCTGCGTGCTGGGTGCCCACGGGAGGTCTCAGTGACTCCTAGCTGCCACCAAGGGCTGTTATGTGACCTAAACAGGAGGGCAGGGACCACTGTGTGTCCTTATCAGCACCCCACCCGCCACCCCACATCCTGGCTCCACAGCAACTGAATTGAGTGAAAAGGTCAACTAAATTTGTGATTCTAATTTTAGCCCTAGATGAGAAAAGTTGAAAGATGACTGGAGAATCGGTCTGCAATTAGAAGACAGCATATAACTTAGAACCTTAGACTTGATCCCGCCGTGTCCCCACGTGCGGTGGTCCCCACATACACCTTAGCCACCTGTGACGTGGCGTTGAAATGCACGTTCCCGGGTCCTGCTCCAGACCTACAAAATCAGAATCGGGGGAGGGTGGGGGTAAGGAGCGCCCCGTACGTGAGCCCTCATGTTCTAACCCTTGTTCTAACCAGTGAGAGGACAGGGGGTTGTCAAGGGGAGGCCTGAGGCACCCCCTAAGACATGCTGCTGCGGCCGGCCGAGGGGAGGGGAAGGGTGGTGGCCAGCCAGTCCCCCACCTGTTGGGAGGCAGGTAGACAAAAGGCTCCGGGTCCTGCTGCGAGCTTCTCTCTGCTGGCTGCGCGGAAGGGACAACAGGGCTCTGCCAGCGCGGCGCTGCGAGCCAGAGAAGCAGCTCCACCCCCGGGCAGGCGGGGCCTCAGCCCAGCGGGGTCTTCCGGACCAAGCGCGGCCCCTGCTCTGGGGTCCGCAGCCAGCAATGAGGGCAGTGTAGGGAATAGTTCATGCCCGGCTCCGATCTGAGTCTGGCCATGTCAGCTCTGCCTCCCTGAGCCCCAGCTCCTCGTCTGAAACTGGAAATAACCCGAGTTCCTGCTTCCTGGGGGATGTGGGGGGAATGAGATGAGCAGGCTACTCCGCACTGTTTGCTTCTCCCGTCCTGCCTGGTGCCCCGACGCCCACCCGCATCCCTAGTTCTGAGCTTCACCTCTGCTCACAGACGGAAGCACCCCAGACCCTTGGGTCCCCTTCTTCCCCAGCTCCCAGGCCCACCAGACCTCGGGCCCCTACTGCCCCCCAGGGCAGGTAAAGGCTAACTCACCCTCGGTCAAGTTCATCCCATCTTTAACTGTCCATCAGGGCCAATCAGACCAGAAGGAGATTTCCAGGGTGGCCCTGAAGAGTTACTAGCGTTTCAGCTGCCAAATGAGCCGTCTGAGCAGCACTTAAGGGGTGAATAATTGGTTCCTAGCAAGTTTCCTAAGATATAGAGGGGCTCAGATCCACATTCCCCCTCTAGGGTCTGCAGTGTGGCCCAGAACTAAGAGCACAGCCTTAGGGACAGATCCAAGTGGGACCCAGCTCCATGCCCTGGTAGTTGAGGAACTTTGGATAAGTTACTGCATTTCCCTGGACCCCACTTAACCCACCTGGAAAATGAAGTTGAAAATGTTAGTAGCTCTCTTAAGGAAACGTCTTGGGAGTTAAGTGCCACCATGGATATAAAGTGCTGAGCCCACAGCCTGACGAGGAACATGCTCAATAATTGAAAGCTACCATTTTTACCCAGGATTTCAATTCCGGGACCACAGCCTTGGCCAGAGGCCTAGGTCCAGATCTAGTAAGATTACCATGGAGATCACCTAACAATCTGAGGCAGCTGTTCAGGGGCTGTTTATTGAGGTTTTTCTGTTTTGTGTCATTTTTTCAAGACATCTAATTTTAGCCCAAAGAAGAGAAAGCTAAAAGGCAACTTGAGTAATGGCTTTGGCTAGATCAGTGGTTCTTAACCTTTTTTGAGGTACCGAACCCACCAGTTTCATATGCGCATTCACCAAACCCTTCTTTAGTGATAAATAAAATATGATTTTTTTTTCCAAATTCAAGACATAGGTATATGTTTTCTTACTGGTGCACAAAATGAGCCGTGCATGAACATCACCTTGCTCAAAGAACAAAACCAACAAAGTGCATGAGCTCACAACAAATTACGGTATTACTTTATTCTGGCCTCCGCGGCAGAGGCTTCTCCGAACCCGAGACCGACTCATGGAGCCCCTAGGGTTCGATAGGACCCAGGTTAAGAACCACGGAGCCAGATAGACAGTAGGGTAATTACCACTACCATGGTAACGGCTTTCCTTTAAAGGGTCATTTAAACTCACTCTAGTCACAGCCATTCTCATTTGGCCCCAGTGGATTGGAGGGGGGAGTCAGACCACAGTCACATTTGCTCTAAAATGGCAGAGCTGAGACCTGCCTGCCCCCAAAGAACTGGGCTCCTAACAGAAGCTCTGTATCAAATGTCAGGAGGAAAAAGCCAACAGCAGCCCTAGTTCTCACACTTTTCTATCTCGCCAGATGGAAGGGGACAGATGACAAGGCCCCAAGCCGTCCTCCAACATCACCCTCCCTCCACGTGGAGCCCAGGGTGCCACCATGCCAGGCACACAGACGCGGATGGAGCCTCCCTGGGGAGGGGGGGGCTCTGGAGGGGGAGCGGCAGCGTAACCGAGCCCCTCTGGAGTCAGGTGGCCCTGGTAGGGACCCAGGGACAAATCTCACGTGGAAAATGGGGTGAACAGTAGTGTTCTCACAGGGACACTCGGCTGGCGCAGTGCTTGTCACCAAGCAAGGACTTGCTAAGTGGGGCTGTTATTCCTAGATGGCCTTGTTTAGAGGCCAGGAACAGTGTCCTGCTCAGGAACAGTGTCCAGCAAGGTCAGGGTGGTGGTAGGGGTCCTTCCAGATACCACATGGTGAGTACCCACAGAGCCATCCTCGCCCCCGCCCACCCCCAATCATTAGAATCCAATGTGTGTGTGTGGGGGGGCAAGAGTCCCCAAACGGTGCCTGTGGCCTGCCCATCCCTCCCTGGACCAGCCTAGCTCCACTCAAAGCCCAGGAGACCCAGGCCCGAGGACCAGGACCAGCAGTCAGGTTGTCCTGTGACCCCTGCTGTGCAACAGACATACACACACGGGTGCCCGGGACTTGAAAACGCATGTCCACTCTGCAGGCACCAGGGCCAGAGCAAGTTACAAAAGGCCAGTGGAGGCCACAGACACAGTGTCCTGCAGCTCATTCGTGCTGCCCAGCACGTGGAGAGCCATACCAATGACCGTGCAGAGGCATCCGCTCCCTCGGGCAGAGGCCCGGCTGTGCCCGGCCAGGGGCTGGGCTGAGCAGACCCTGCTTTCTCTGCCGGTGGGTGACCACAAGTGGGCTCTTAGGGACGGCATCCCTGCTGCCTCCATCCTGGGAACCTCAGGTTTGGAAATCAACTGTAACACTTCCCTTTTCAGAGACAAAAATGCAGAGAAAGAAACCATCAAGTCTCCATGTTTTAAATATATTAATTTATTGGCTCACTACCTTGTTTCAACAAAGACCCCTCTAGGGAAGGGGTCACAGGGAAGCAAGAGTCCGGGAGATCTATTGGGGGGGGGGTCTTAGAGCACTTGGGCTGCAAGCAACAAGCAGTGACCTTGACTCTTTAAGGTGAAGGGAAGGCCATCAATGAAGGGAGGGTGGTAACCAAGTGGAAAGCTGAGCTGAAGAGCCAGCCTTGGGGGGCCAAGGACCTGCAGTTCTGGGATCTCAGCAGAAGGAACCCCAGCCCAGTCCCGGTGTTCCCACTCCTGGCAAGGGCCAGCACCTGCCTGCCCTTTCCAGACTTCAAAGTGTTCCATACATGAGTCCAACTCCAGGGCAGAAAGTTTGGTTGGCTTGGGTCACATGCCGATCTGATAGCTGGGGTAGGTTGGACTTCACCAGCAGTGCCCGCAAGACTGCATTCAACAGGGAGAAGCAGTTCCCTGAAATCAATTATATGAAGAAGGGCAGTGGAGGCTGAGCAGACCCCAACAGTGTTTACCAGCATGGCCTAACATTTTGTTTTACAGATGAAGAGACTGAAGGTCAGAGTGGATAAGTGACTTGCCTGATGAATTAACGGTGGAGCCAAAATCTCCAGCCTGGTACAGATTCTAGGATGAGCTCTCCCTACAATAGGGCTCAACCTCCTTAGCTTTGTTATGAGTGAAACTAAACGTATCCAAGAGAGAACATTTTTTTTTCCAGCCAGAAACTCAAGCTCCGTCCAGCTTTTTCCTTGTTTGTAGGTTCTAGGTATTGCAGTTGTTTAAAGATTCTAGATTTGGACCACCATGACTTTTAAATGACAGCACATCAGTTCACGGAGAAGTGGGAAGAGTTGCTGTGTGTTTGTGTACGCTTGTGGAAAACACAGCTGTGTGGAATCAAGAGGTCTCTGCTTCGCCGTCCTCCAGAGGCTTCCATGAGCAAGTAGCCACAGTCCTGTGTACTTGGCTCATGCAACCAACAGCCATCCTCCCTTCTGTCTTTCTGAGACCTGACTGTGAACAGGTGCCTCCTCCGGAGGCCACTGGGAGGTCAAGGCCAGCCACAGCCCCAAGAAGCGAATCCTAATGAGCCTGAGACCACCAGGGTGGTCCCATCCTCCTTCCCAGTTATTAGTTTGGCATGTTCTTAGGTCCCAACTTCTTCCCCAGTGAGAAGTGAGGGTAACTCTCCTGGTGGGCATCTGGGAAGTTCCCTTGCTCTTAAAAAGAGATGTTAGGGAACAAAGAGACTTCTTCTCCAGTGGTTGTTGTCGTATCTGACAACTGCAGCACCCCAGCGAGAGCGAGGGAGGCAGTATGACATGGCGACCGCTGAGGCTGGCCAAGCAGATATCCGGACGTCCGGGTGCCTGAGCTCCACGAGCTGCTGACGTTTTTGACTCTAGAGCAGTGGTTCTTAACGTGGGTTCTATCGAACCCTAGGGGTTCGATGAGTCGGTCTCAGGGGTTCGGAGAAGCCTCTGCCATGGAGGCCAGAATAAAGTAATACCGTAATTTGTTGTGAGCTCATGCACTTTGTTGGTTTTGTTCTTTGAGCAAGGTGATGTTCATGCACGGCTCATTTTGTGCACCAGTAAAAAAACATATACCTATGTCTTGAATTTGGGAAAAAAAGTCCTATTTTATTTATCACTAAAGAAGGTTTTGGTGAATGCGCATATGAAACTGGTGGGTTCGGTACCTCAGAAAAGGTTAAGAACCACTGCTCTAGAACCTCCCAAACTTGGAACTTGTGTGAGATAATAAATCTCCCATGATGTTTAAGCTAGGGGTCTCCAGAGCAAACAAGATGCACAGGGTGCAGAGAGGAAACACGGGTTACATGTTTTCAAGGGTGAAGCTCGGCCAACACACACACACTGCACGTGTAAGCGGTCAGGTAGCACGGAGACAGCCTGGGGCATCCCGAAAGGGCTGGGGGGGGGGGCTCCACAGGCGGAGGGATTGACGCTGGTCCGTTCTTTCTGAGGACTGGAGAATTGTGTGCTCGCCACAAGGCATCTGGACGGATCCCTCTCACTATCTTACGTACGGGTCTCTTTACAAGATTCCGAGATGGGGACATTTAAAGCCCCAAACCGGTTTATTGGTTATCTCACAGCAACATTCTTAGAAGTTGTGTCAAACTAAAAGATGTATGTTTTACTGATAAAAACACAAATGTTTGCCATTTGTCAACTTTTGTGTGTGTGTGGTGGTGACAAGTGCTTATCAGTAATATGCAATCTGGAAAGGATTAAAATAAAAAGAACAGACTTACCTTGACCCTTCAAGGTAAAGATGATAGACTAACAGTGAGTAAGTAGCTATTTTTCTGAAAGAAATTCATGTTAAATGCATTTTGAAAATGGTTCGCCATGCATTGAGCTTTGGGACAATGTGCTGCCCAAAATTACCTATACAAATTCTTGTAAGAACACACTTAAACTTGGAAAATGAAATCCCAAAATGAGTTTCGGTAGGTGCTGAACCCAGTTGTTACCAACGGCAATCATGCTACCCTCCCATTTATTGAGCAAGAACAAGTTACTGACTGAGAAAGATGGAAATTTATTATAAAGATTTCAACCAACACTTTTTAAGACTGGTGGATGGAATTGAAAAATAATTGTTCTTCAGTAGAGCACAGTCCTTTGGACCTAAAAATCTTAATGAAGCTGCTTTTTCAGCTACAATAGCCATTAAAATAAACTTACCTTGGAACCTGAGAGTAAGTTGTTTTCATCATACAGTGTTAAAACCAGGCGTTGCAAAAAGAATGAGGCATTTTTAATAATATGGCTCTCACTAAAAGGAAAATGTTTTAGAAAAAGGGAAAGGCGTTTTTAAAACCACAAATACACACAAAAATATTTTAAAATATTATTACATCTTTTTTTCCCTATTTTTGTCTTACGTGTACTAGAATATTACACAAACATTAACTTAGAAAGATCTACATACATCTATACCAGTGGTTCTTAACGTGGGTTCTATGGAACCCTAGGGGCTCAATGAGTCAGTCTCAGGGGTTCGGAGAAGCCTCTGCCGCAGAGGTCAGAATAAAGTAATACCGTAATTTGTTGTGAGTTCATGCACTTTGTTGGTCTTGTTCTCTGAGCAAGGTGATGTTCATGCACGGCTCATTTTGTGCACCAGTAAAAAAATATATACCTATGTCTTGAATTTGGAAAAGAAAATCATATCGCTAAAGAAGGTTTCGGTGAATGTGCATATGAAACTGGTGGGTTCAGTACCTCAAAAAAGGTTAAGATCTATACATACACCCATGCTAGGGGTAGCGTTTCATGCCATTGTGCGGATACCTTTAGAACAAACCTCTCCAGGCCCAAGAAAATATTAACTATACTGTCTTCTGGTTTTTATAACTTAATGGACTTTGGTAAATGGTGTAATAGGAACCAATTTAATTTTCGCCAGTTATACATACCAACAGCTTTTATTGAATAATCCATCATGGCTGGAATTCTTTCAAAAGCTATCTTTCATGTACTCTAACCTCTTAAACATATTTGGGTCTATTTTTTGAAAACAATTTTCCATTACCCTTGTCTATTTTTATCCTGGTGTAAAAAACGAATTGCACTTTAAAAACGTTCTTCATTTTCTGGTACAGCAAGTTCCTTTTATTTCCTCTTTCAATGAAGACTTCCCTATTTTCATGTTCATACTTCCATATGGTTTTTAAAAAGTCTCATATTTATTTATATTTACTATAAACACAAAGAAAATAAAAGGTATCTATTTTTTTTTATATAAAAGTCATTTCCACCTGACCAGGCGGTGGCACAGTGGATAGAGCGTTGGACTGGGATGCAAAAGACCCGGGTTCAAGACCCATAGGTCGCCAGCTTGAGTGCAGGCCCATCTGGCTTGAACAAAAGCTCGCCAGCTTGGACCCAAGGTCGCTGGCTCCAGCAAGGGGTTGCTCAGTCTACTGAATGCCCACAGTCAAGGCACGTGTGAGAAAGCATTCAATGAACAACTAAGGTGTCGCAACAACAATGAAAAACTAATGATTGATGCTTCTCGTCTCTCTCCGTTCCTGTCTGTCCCTATCTATCCCTCACTCTGTCCCTGTAAAACTAAATAAATGAAGAAATAAGTCATTTCCATGTATTCCTTTCATTACCTTCATCTAATGAGTTCTTATATATACTTTTGCTTTTTCCTGCTGTTATTGAACCTTCTATGAGGCCATTTTTTATGCTTCCGTTATATGAGCATACTATAATTTATTTAGTCCCTTATTTGTTGGGCATTTCGGTTGTTTTCTAATTTCTTTGAAGTATAATTGACCCCTAACATTAGTTTCAAATGTACTTCGTGGATTTTTATTTATGGTAAAATGCTCTGTGGCATTTGGATTGGGTTTGCACTGAATCCTCAGCATTACTCAAGAACTGACATGGTTACGGTGGTCATGATGTTCCAATTTCCAAGTACTTATAAGCCCCCCCCCCAGGAAACCACAATCATGTTAATTCTTTTCTTTAGTTTTACTATTTATGCATTCTGAAACAATGTGTTTTTCCTGTTTTTGACCTTTAATCAAGGTACCCACACTAAGTGCATTTTTCTGACATACTTCTTTTATGAGCATGAAGTGATTCCCCGTGCTGCTCTGCGAAGCTCTCGGCCACACTTGCTGCTCCCTAGAATTCCACTGCACACACATAATCATCTCCTCGTTCTACTGTAGATGGGCATTCGGTTATTACAAACAGTGGTGCTGTGACCGTTCCCTGTACATGTGCCTTGGATATATACACCCACACATGAGTTTCTCTAACAGCAGGAATCCTGGGCTGCAAGCTACACCTGTGTCCACCTTCACTAATACTGTTTTCCAAAGTGACAGTGCCGATTTACATGCCAACAGTGGCAGATGGAATTTCCTGTAGTCACAATCTCCCCAATTATTATCATCTGACATTTTAGTTGCTGCCAATTTGATGGCTGGAAAATGGTATTTATGGTTTCGGTATACATTTCAATGTTCAACTAACAAAGCTGAACATTTTTTCGTGTTTATGGGCCATTCCAGTTCCTTCTATAAATTGCCCTTTTTTTTTTTTTTTTTTTTTTACAGGGACAGAGAGAGACTCAGAGAGAGGGATAGATAAGGACAGACAGGAATGGAGATGAGAAGCATCAATCACCAGTTTTTCGTTGCAACACCTCAGTTGTTCATTGATTGCTTTCTCATATGTGCCTTGACCACGGGCCTTCAGCAAACTGAGTAACTCCTTGCTCGAGCCAGTGACCTTGGGTCCAGGCTGGTGAGCTTTTGCTCAAGCTAGATGAGCCCGCACTCAAGCTGGCGACCTCGGGGGTCTCGAACTTGGGTCCTCCGCATCCCAGTACATCCCAGTTCGACGCTCTAGCCACTGCGCCACCGCCTGGTCAGGCGCCTCCTTGTGTTCTTCTTTTGCCCATTCCTCTCCCAAATTGCTTGGGTTACAGATTTGCAGAGGTGCTCTTTAACAGTGATGTACATGTTTTGATTATCCGTGCCCTATTCCAGTTGGGGCTTATTTTTTCATTCATTCTATAACATGTTGGGTAAACAAAAGTACTTACTATCAATGTAGCCAAATTAACTTTTAAAAAAATTTTTAATGTTTATTGATTTTATATAGAGGAAGGGAGAGGGAGGAAGTGAAATGAAGAAAGGGAGGAAAGCAGGGAGAGGGAGAACGGGAGAGGGAGAGAGGGAGAGGGGGAGGTGGGGAGAGAAAGAGAGAAAGATCTGTTCATCTATGTGCCCAGACCACATACAGTGTTGATCCAACTGGCCTCAGGACGATGCTCTAACCAACCATCAACCTAGCAATCTGGGGCAGGGCCCAAATTATCTTTTAATTAACAATTTGCACTTTGTGTTGTTTACAAAGTTCTTACCTTCCCCAAAGTCATAAAAAAAAATGCTCCCATACTGTCTTGTAAAAGTTTTATAAATTTAAGTTTCCGGCAGAAATCTTTAATCCACCTGGGACCGACTTTTGTGTCTGGTGGAAAGGAGAAGTCCGATTCTTTCTCTTCCTGTGTGGAGAGTTACTGATGCCCCACTTATAACCCCCATCCGCCTCCCCACTGATCTGCAGTGACAGGTGCCCTTTTAATAATCAAGTCCCCGAACATGAGTGGATCAGTTGCCAAGCTCTTTCTTCTTCTTCATTTCCACATCGCTTTAATCACTATGTTTGACGCTGGTTTTACAATTTGGTAGGGCTTACTCCTCTTCCTTCTTTTGTAGGAATGTCTTAGATATAGTTGGTCCTTGGTTCTTCCGTTCATATTCTAGGATCAGCTTGTCAAGTGCCGCAATGAAAACCATTGGGATGACTTATTGGAATTGCATTAGTTTATTAACCAATTTGTAAACAGAGTCAAGACCTACATGAACTTTTTATCCATCACAGTCTCTTTGCACATTTAGGTCAGTAAAGGTGGTTTTAAAAAATATTTTCTCACTAAAAGGCATATACCTTTTATTAAAATTCATTCTTAGGTACTTTATATTTTTGTTCCTAACATAAGTTTTATTTAATTATGTTTAAATTTTTTTAAAGCCATTATTGCTTGTAGCTGGTACATGAAAATGTAATTGCCATTTGCATATTGATTTTATTCTAGCAATTCTGATAAACTCTTAAGTCTTCTAATTTGCCTTGTAGGTGCTCTGGATTTATAGACAATCTAATCATGCAATGTTAATCCATGAATAGATGAGTCACAGTAATTGATTTCCTAATATTAACCAATTTGCATTCCTGAGATAAATCCAATTTGGTCATCTGTTATACTTCAAATACAATATTAGATTTAGTTGGCAAAAATGCTTATTATTGGAGGGTAAAAAGGAGAAGATACATATATCTCCATCAGATCAAATTTATTAACTGTGCTATTTAAATCTTCTAGGCTCTTAATGATCATTAATTTTGTCTCCTGCATGATGTATTAATTAATGAGGGTGGTGTGTTAAAAATGCATGTTAGTAGATTAATCTATTTTTCCTTGTAGTTGTGGCCATTTTTCTTTATATATTTTGAGGTATATTACTAGTCACTTAGGTGCATAATTAATAAGTTTAGAAGTTATATCCTTCTAGAAAATTAAGCCCAATGCCATACATAGGAGCCCTGTCACTAGCAACCTGGGATGGGGGGGGTAGCAGGCTTAATATTAATGTGGGGAAACTTAGGTTCAGAAAAATAATTTACCCAAGAACATACACAACTGGTTAAAATTTAAACTTGCTCTTATAGTCTATGTATGATATTCTTTCTATTATATCATGTTTTTTGAAATTCAAATGTTTTAGAATTTTGAATTGAGAAATAGGCCAACAGAGAAAATAAACATATATTAAGAACTGACTCTTGTAAAATAAAAAGTTCTATGCTCAGTTTAAAAAAACAATTGCTAACAGAAAAGAGAGGACTTGAACAGCTCCCTATTTTAGGGGAAAAACACTTAAAGAAGGAAAATGTCAGGTGATTTAAATGCAGAGAAAAAGAAAAGATAAAGTCACTAAATCCAGCTGTGTAGTAATCAAAGTAGACACCATTCCAACACAGCTGCGGTTATAAAAAGGGGAGAATGGAAAATGGCATCCTCCATTCTGACAACCCTGTAGGAAAGGACACTTGCAAAGAGACAGGGAGAGAAATGAAAATTATAAAGTAAGATTTCAACAAACCTCAGGAAAGATAACTAATTTCATAGCAAGAAAATACAAAGGCTTATTTTTTAAAAAGCACAGTATAATCAATGCAAAAAAAAACCCCCAAGTCAGAAGATTTGATTAAAAATCCACAATGTATCCAGTGTTTAAAAAAGAAAAACTACATATATATATATATATATGTACATATGTATGCATACTGTATATGTATATAGTGAAATACACACACTGTTTTCCATCACTGGTACAGAAGTCAAGATGGACACACCCTTTGCAGGCTAATGAACCAGGGCAGAATAGACACATGCTGGGCGTGGCTATCACCCGGGAGGCATTCTGAATGCACTGTCAGCAAAACCATTACATTCCACATTATAACAAAGTTCCAGTGGACCAGGTATCAACATAACAAGGCAAAGGACACCTGTACAAGATTTATTTCATTAACCACAATGTTTTAGGGTGACAGTTTACACCCTAATACAGAAGGAATGAATGATTCAAAACCGCCAAGGGCTGAAGGTCAGAACCGAAGTCAGTGGCCTAAATCCCTGGTCAGTAAGTTTCATTCATCAGTTTGTTTTCCTTGCGTTTATAAGAGTCCTACCATGCCTTCCAACAAACCAGCACCACCGGGGGCTAGACCTCACCAATTCATCCTTGCTCCAGCTATGCTGGTGGGCAGCAAAGCCTCTTGTCTGCCTTGACCTCCCATCCACTCAGAAGCAGTCCTGTTCCTGCCATAGCTCTCCACAACTTCACATGTAAATAATTTCCCCTGACTCGCACAGCTCTAATATCGACAAACAGGACTAATGAGAGCAATTAAACTGTCATCTGATTCACAAAACACACCCTTCTAGGAGAATATCCACAGTCTTATTGCATTTAGTACCTAGTCACAACATTAAAATGACATGTGGGAATCAATACAAAATTTTTTTTTCAAACCACTGAATTCATCCAAGAGCCACACTCTAAATTTCCCAGAATTGTACGCCACGAACATTTTTCTAAACAATCCAGTCCAGCCAGAAATGAAGCCCATTTGCAACCAGCAGGGTCCAGTATACAGGGTCCTGTAAGTGTGTACCTCCGATTAGCATTTCTGTAGCTCACCTACAGCCCCTCCCTGCCCCAGCGTGAGCAGAAACAGTACAGACTGTACCACTCAGCTGTGGAAGAGGCTCAAGTAGGGTCTTGACTAGTGGAGGCAGGCAAGTGTCAATGACTTAATTGATAAACAATGGGGACAGAAGAATCATTTCCCTTTGAAAGAATAGGGGTCCTTTCATATACTGCATGGGGCAAAAGTGGTTTCACAGCTGTTCAGTATGCAAAACAGAGTTTATTCTTGTAGTATTTTATTATAGTAGTATTGTCCATACAAACAACTGAAAACCCACTTGTGCCCCAAGCTGTATCCTGGTGGCCAGAATCGGGCAAATTTCAGCAAGGTAATGAAAATAATCAGAAAGCCATTTCTCCATGAACTACTATGACCTCTATTTTAATTTCTGATAAACATGAACTTCGTCTTACGCAATCATATTGAAAACAGTAATCACAACCAAAAGGTTCTATGACTCTCTACAAGGTGTCAGCCAAGGAATTCACATTCTGATCTTCAATTTCAAGGGCCCCTTAAGAGGCCTCGACCTGGAGTAAACATGATACTCTGAAGCTCAGTAAGACACCATAAAGAATTTAACTGAAAACATCCAAACAATGGCTGCACAGCTAATATAGGTTACTTTGTGTTGCTTTTTTATTTTGTTTTTCTGTTTCTTTTTTCAGGGACAGAGAGAGAGTCAGAGAGAGGGATAGATAGGGACAGACAGACAGGAATGGAGAGAGGTGAGAAGCACCAATCATTAGTTTTTCATTGCCGTTGCAACACCATAGTTGTTCATTGATTGCTTTCTCACACAAGCCTTGACCGCGGGCCTTCAGCAGACTGAGCAACCCCCTGCTGGAGCCAGCGACCTTGGGTCCAAGCTGGCAAACTTTTTTTGTTCAAGCCAGATGGGCCCCGCATTCAAGGTGGTGACCTCGGGGTCTCGAACCTGGGTTTTCCGCATCCCAGTCCCATGCTCTATCCACTGCGCCACCACCTGGTCAGGCTATGTTGCTTTTTAATTGTCAAGTTTCTTAATATCTCAGATTAGTGTATTCCTAAAACAATGTTGAATTATTTTAATAACAGCTGCTTATTAAACAATTGGCTTTTGGCTTAAGGGCTTTACCTCCTGCACGATAATCATGGAAATAATTGTGATAAAATAGAAAAAGGACATGGAAGAAAACACAGCCAGCTAACAAGAAGACGACACATCTGCAAGGTTACTCTGGGGAGTATAGGGGCTTATTAAAGACTGTGGTCCACGTGCTCCTGCTCACTTCACGCCCGCAGACCAATCGCGTCTGCTAGATCGCCACGCCCTCTGCTAGCGCCTGCGCAGACAGACGGCCGTGACGGTTCTCTGTGCTGAAGGACGTCCAGATCCCTGTTCAGTCAGTACAGAATATTGCGAGGTGATGCATGTGCAAACTCTTCCTGAGGAATTCTTTTCGTGTGCAAATCTGCAACCCGACAAAAAACATCTACATGTAGCAAGGGGACTGGCAGTTTCACGGGGCAGCCGTGCTGGGACGCACGTGCAGTGTTAATGGCCTTGGACATCCATTCTTCTGCAGTCCTCATCCTATACCCCAAAGAAATGGAGAGGAGCTACCTCAAACTTTAAAGGCGGCGGGAAAAAATGTAACTGTTCCACAAACTGTAACAATGCACAGCTCCTGCACCCAGATGTGTGTTTCTTCTCACTCTACCCAAGAACTATCTCAGGGTTTGCTTTCTGCCCCACAGAAAACAAAGCAGTTGTTGGGCTAGGGTACAGCGGTGGCACCGGAAGGCGTAAGATGAGTACTGAAGATTCAGGCCAAATTTTAAAATACGTACCATCTCTCAAAACCACTGTCATCTACTTATACTTTTACGTGTCATTATTGCAACGTGCTTGAACTAGCTTTCTTTTGGAGGGTCATGATTCAGGCTGCACGAATGCTCTAGTCAGTTTTGCCAAATCAGCTCCTGGGTTGACCAGCGAGACAATTGACCCCGTGTACAACCCTCTGACTTGGGCCCCACAAAAGGCACTGTTTCACTGGGGTGGAAGGACTTCATACGCCACTGGCAAGACGGCAAGGAAACATCAGCGGAGACTTTCTGGCCGACAGTGCTTCGTCAAAATTGAGAACAAATCTTATTTCTTCTCATGTTGCAAACTAATAATTTTGTTAAGAACCCCAATTATATAAGCAAGGTCCCCGTCGGCTTAAAACCAGTAGGATCTTCATACTGCAGCGTATCCTGGGGGAGGAGTGAGCAACAACAGGGCAGCTGCGCTAGGAGCACGCGGAGATGCCTTCCCTGGGGCCCCCACCACGTGGTGGTACTGAGCCCCGACTCCAGGCTGGCTGCAGTCTCTGCACAACAAATTCAGAGAAACTGAATTTTGCAGACTTTACTCAGCCCACCTTTTGTTCACACGTTATAATAAAAAGACAATATAAAATATTTCTCTATTAACTTAATGCAAAAACATCCAAAGATTTTAATGCCAATTCACATGATTAATAAATACAATGCTTTTATAGGGAAAGTTCTGTTGTTGGTCAAAGGATAGTCTCAAAAAAGCATTTGGGTGTATTATTAAATTACTGAAGAATTCATCCACATAATAAAAATCCAATTTTATTCCTTGAAGAATTATTATTAAAAGCACCCAGGAGAGACTTGATTCGCAGGTGTTATGTATAAGCCTCCAGTAAGCCTTCCACTGAGGAAAGTAAACTTTGGCCATCGTGGTAAAATAAGAATTTCTCCTTGATACTAGAATGTTACTGGTGCAGCAAATCAAACCTTACAGGGCAGACAGGGAGCCCGTACATGTTCTTACAGCCATTTGGTGTTTATCAAAACAATCCATGATACTCACAGAGTTAACGAGCCTAACTCAAGTCCTCCACAGAATCCCCAACTCTGGTTCACTTAAAAAATAAACCTGACATCCTTTACTTTTACCTCTCGGACTGATAATTGCTCAGAGGACTTCTATTAGATGACTTATTCGCTCCCAAGATCACACTTCTAACTCTCCCACTCCCCCAACTCCCCGAAAAAGGACAAACTGAATGGGCAGAGGCAACCCTTATGAAAAACCTGCAAACCAGAAGGGTGACAGCCTCTGTCTTCTTTTTTTGCTCCAAATTCTCCGAAGAAGAAAGAGTAGCCTGACATCACCTAACAGACTGAAGTATAATGCTCAATTAAATTCAAGCAGAATAGAGAGAAAAAGTCTTTTGTTTGCCACATCTTTTTTTTTGCCTTTCAAGAACAACTAGAATAAGCTTCGGAGTCTGACTGGGCCGAAACAGGACTGTGGGTGCAGAGGAACAGGAGCCCGGACCACCCCTCTCTAGCGGACTCAGATACAATGTTTACAGGTGCAGACTGCAGACCAGTTTGTGTTGTCTTAAAGTACTTATCATACCCATTTAAAAAATGAAATGGATCAGGAATTCCACACCATTGATTATATCTGGAGTTAAGAGCCACATCTGCTTCCCAGGGCACCGCAGGAGCTGGCTTTTACTGTCGGATGGTGCTCGACATTGAACGGGCTGCTTCAGCGCTGAAGCACTGGCCACCCCTAGCCCAGCGCCGTGCAGAACCACAGCCACTGGTGAAGTCATGTTAAGTGAGAGAGGAAATGGAAATGTTCTACAAGAGCTGGTCCCCAACATTAACATGAGTACGCCATGGAGGCGGAGAGCGTGGCCAACGTGTGACCAGGGCCGGTTTTCCCACTCCTTCAGCATCCTGCTATGAAGTCCCACCTGACAGCTTGGTGGGTTAGTCCGTCATATCATCAACCTTCTCAGGAAGCATTTGTGAGTTTGACAACATAGTCAGAGAATTGCAAAGTGCACAAAGCTCAAGGCACAGAGTAGAAAGAAAGTTGAGAACTAATGGGGAAAAGGTAGAGCGAAAGCACTGTCCTTTCCCAAGACTTCCTAACGCTAAACAAAGACCAACTCTTTTCAAGGGATTTGTTTTAGTTATTAAGGGTGAAAAATACTGTACTGTAACGATCTGCTTGATTTTAAAGCAAAAGGTATCTTGATGTGTGAAACCAATCCGCCGAGTGCCACATCCACAAATGAATAAAACAGTGCTTAGGAAAAATTCTTCTCTTACATTTTTGGAGGAAGCTGCTGATTTGGGCTGCGGGATTTCACGTAGCAATGGTCATTTCCAAGACGCTTGTTCCTCACGGAATCTGAAGATAGATTTCATTAAAAGATTGTCCCATTTCAAAATCATCCCCAAGTCTAGCAGCAACTGACAGTTTCTTTTTGTTAGTTTTTTGTTTTTTAAAATTACAAATCAAAGTAAGAAGTCCAACACCTTCTTCCAAGAACAGCTCTGTGACAGAGCTCCCGAGTGCAGGGCCCTCTGTGCTCTGAAAACAGTCCGGTCTCTGCGGTTCCAGGGTGTCCTTTATTCAGAAAGGAAAGCACATTCAACACCTTCACTATCTGTACCCTCTGGAACTCGCACACGCTGATGAGCTGTCTGAAAGAAACATGGGACAGGACAAAGCATGAATAGCAGGCAGTATGTGACAATGGTAGGAATCTGTCTACGGAACACGCATTCCTCACCCCTCTCCCTATCCCCCAAAAGGAGATTTTTTTTTTACTGTGGTTTTGAGTGGAGCGAAAGGGTGAGGGCTGGATCATCAGGCACCGAGACAGGGCACTGTCCCATTCTAGCCGACAAGAGGATCTGTGGCCTCTTGGCAACTGCCTGAGAACCACCACCAGTGGGACTTCAGAGCTGCCACAGCTTGCTGGATAATCTGCCCTTGGTCACACCGATGAGACCAAGAACATTGGGTGGCATTATACTCACTGCCTGGTCACTACCAGGGCTATCTCACATCGCAAGACCATCAAAGACGGTAAGGGACATCATCACTATACTTACTATAAGTCAACTCATCCCCAGCTCTCTTCCGGGACTGGTCACCTCTGGGGATTGAAATAAGAAAAGTGAGTCAGCGGATCTGCCTGGTGTCTTCACGTACCAAAACAGGAGAAATGAACTGACATCACTGATAATGGAAGCGCACCAGCTATTTTAATTCCAACCCAACAACCTATTCTAAAATAGACACTGAATAAAATAGACATTAAACAGTAGCTGAGTCATTTATAACCTGAATATTCTGTGCTAAAGGGTGCCGTCTTTTTTAAATACAGAAAACTATTAAACAAAGAAGGGATTATATACAAAGATGTTTTCTAGAAATAGGTTCAGACTAAAATGCCTTTTGAAGACCAATCTGGGTTCTGTTATCAACATCCTTAGTGACCTCATAGTAGGGCAAATTTCTAATATGAAACAGAAAGGACAATTCAAAGTCTTACTCCAAAAAGCCCTATGATGAAACTGAAAACTGTTTCGAAATTTTGAAAAACCTCAGAATCTCATTAAGATGAATATGAATACCCTTTTTGCAGGTAGGAGACCGTGAACCTTTACATGTTAACCAGTTTTTCTTCAAATACCAACGAAGTTCTAGTTCCACTTTAGACTACAAAACAGAGGTTTTGACTAGGTCCTAGGCTACCCACAAATTCTATTTTTGTCTCTTTAGTTTCTCAGACAAATGACTAAAATGCCAAAGTAATAATAACCAATTCACTATTTTTTGATGCTGCCCAACACCCTGTCCTTGGCCACTTTTCTTTTCCTTGTATGTTCTCCATAGTCTAGAACAATAATCATACTGGTCCGGGACTGGAAACACTACCCACTGCCAGTGGGTCCCAGCCTGGACTCCAGCTCTGACACATTTCCCTGGTTTGCAGATAGAGCCACGGCCTCAGCACCACTGCCACCCGGATGACTCATGTACACTGCCAATCACCACGGCCAGGACGAACGCTGCTGCACGCCCTCCCCGCTTCTTCCAGTCTTCCTCAGCCAAGGGCACCTCTGTCCACCCAATTCCTCGGCCAGAGTCCCAGCTCTTCCTTAACTCCTCTCTTTCCCTCACTCGGGAGCACTGTATCTCCAAACAGAGTCCAGAATGAACCAGCCCTCACCCACTCCACAGTGACAGCCCCAACCCGAGACATTGCCCGCTCTCCCTCCGTAACTGCAAGAGTCTTACTATTAGTCCAAACGAGAGCCAGAGTGGTCGCACATAAACGCACAAATAAGATTACTTCATGCCTCTGATTAGAGCCCGTCAGTGGGTTTCCATTACAGTTATAAATCAATTCCTTTTCTCAGCCCTGTGAGAGCTGGCTCCTGTCTACCCCTCCACCCTCCTTATCTACCTCCGTGCCCTCCACTTCAGCTTCTCGGGTTGTCTTTCTGTCCCTCGGACATGTGGGCACTTCTGTACTTACCACTTTCCTGCCTGCAACACTCCCCTCCAGTTCACCAGGGTCTCTCTCCTTGTCAGCTGTTCCCTGGCTGCAATGGTCCCTCCTCAAAAGGCACAACACTACCAGTTAGCGGGAACAGCCTTTCACACATGCTCTGGTCACGCCCTCTTCACCCCATACTGTTTCATTCTCTTCATAACATTTACTATTATTTGAAATAGTCTGTTCACATGTTTATTATTTATCTCCCTAAATTCAAGCACGAGCTCCACTAAAACCAGCAACTTTGCCTGTTCACCCTGTACCTAGAACAGTGTCTAGCACATCGTAGACAGTAAGTTGTTTGCTGAATTAACAAATAGTGAATAATTCATAAATGGTCTCCACAGAGGATTAAAATGCTAGCTCAAGTAATTATTTTTCTGCTCCTGAATATTCTACCAGATTACCAAAATTGTCCCCTCTTTCTCTGGTTTTGCTCAAGACTAGGAGAGAAAGCTTTCGCTGGGCTGGGCGAGAGTCCTCGTGGCCAGCAGGAAGAGCACCGTGGGACCTGAGGGGTCCTCTCGGCTGGGCAGTTAGAGAAAAACATCACAGTGTTCCGCACGAACCATCCTCGGGCGGCCTGAAGACCCTGACAGGCGTCTACGCTACTTTTGAACACCTCTATCTATTGTGAGCACTCCACCTGTCGGCCGGCCGAGTCTTCCGTCACTACTACTCACACTCACGTCAGCACAGAGCGCTCGCCACATACTCGGCACAAACGAGGAAATGCTGATCAAAAGGAAAATGTAGGGTTTTACATAGGGACCTCAACTGCTATAGACAATCTTCACTCCCAACCCCCAAAAGCTACATAAATACTGAACATGCAAAAACAATAATCAGAGAGAAACACAGATGTGAGACCGCCAGGAGAAAGAGTGTGAACGTGACACACGCAAGAGGCGGCCGAAGACATTACCTAGCGCGCGCGGCAGGCAGGGGACGCTGTGGGCTGCGCTCCACCTGACCCCTGCTGCTACATGGAAAAGCGCCAATCTACAGCAACGCTCTCAGCTACGGAGCAACAACACCCCTACCCTACAAAGTTCTATCTACCTTCAGAAATCCAGGTACCACTACTCAGAGAGAGCATTTTATTTTCCTTTTAAAGCTATCTGGTCCCCACTCTGAAGGGGACCACAGGCTGCTGTGAACGAGCCAGGCCATCTCAGAGCACGCCCGTTCCAAGTTCCCAAATAAGCTTGTCTTCCATCATGCAGTGTGACAACAACAGACACCAACCTGTCTTCTCTGACAATAATCAATTTGATTATGCAGGTAACAGATAAAAAAACGCTGCTCTTAGCTTATATGTCAACTCCAGCTTTGAAATAAGTCCAAGTTGTATTTCCATGCACCTGAAGAGCTTCACACAAACTCCAGCTCAAATGAGGATCTGTCCACTAAACGCAAAAGAGGATCTATTTGACAATATTCACACGTTATTTTAAATTATTTCAAAGACTTAGTCTGTGCCATTCACATTAAAGCTGTGTACTGCCCACTGAGGACTCCATACACCATGCAAGTAGAACAGAATCTTAAATGAAAGAATAGTTTACACAGCAGAACAGGAATCATGTGACTGGTTAGGAGTAAACCATAAAATGACTGTGCGTATTGGAATACCCAGTAACAGAATTCTTGTTAGCCTGTAGAATATTCTTTTAAAAAATTAAAGAAGGTTATTTTGTACCAGCGGACACCACTTGGTCTAAAACGAGTCTGGCCAAACACCAGTCACCGAGGCATCATGGGTGGCAGGGCAGAATGCGGACTGGGAGCAGGACACGGGCAGACGCTCTCCCGGCGGCCACAGGTGGGTCCTGCACATCCTTCTGCTCGGCCTGAGCCGGCTCCGCAGCGGGCCATCCTGCACCAGAGTGTCAGTCAGCCTGGGCCGGGCCCGCTCTGTGCTAAGCTCCCATCAGAATTATCTGTGAGGTACACCTTAATCCTCACAGGAAACAGGTAGTAAAATGCTAACTAGAAATGGCCCAATTCACTTGGTAAAATAAAACAGTTTAATTTTATCACGTCTTAGAATACAAACAAAGGATCCAACTTCCACCAAAACTCCAAGGCACTTACTTCCCTGAATACGGCCATCTTGGCCTTGGCAGAGAAGTGCCACGTTAGTCATTGATGTCTGAGGCCAATGTCACATGAAGTTATTCGTGGAGTTGGTTACTCATCCCAAGCAAATTTATGTTAAGAGCTACACAGGAAGCAGTCCTGCATTCTGCTGTGTTTCAGCTCCAAAGCCAGGGCTAGGAAATGTCTCTGAATGGGCTTAAATAGTTGCCCACAGTGCTCCCAGAGGACAAATCCCAGGGGCCACTGATAACTCCCTAAACTGCTTCACAGTGATAAGTTTTCAGAAGGTTATTTGGTTTTTAAAGATACCACTAAGTTCATCTCTAGAATTAAAAGAAATCAAACAAAACATGAATAAAAGCATAAAGGACTTCAAAATTATGGTAATTTTATGCCTATAATTATAGGGGAAAAGAATAAAAGGTACACTCAGTTTATTCTGCATTTATTTTAAAATATGTATGTAAGGTTAAACTTCTACCTACAATTCAAAACACATAAGCCAGAAAAACAAAAACTTGATAAAGTACACAAAAATTAAAAAAGAACTTCTACATGACTTAAAATTAAAAAGAAAAACCTACACCATAAAAGTAAAGTCAAAAGACAAACTTTAGAAAAAAAATGTCTTATTTATCTCAGGCAAAAAATCAATCTCTTCACTACAGAAAGAGCACCTAGAAACTAAGAAAAAAACAAACTAACAAACAGAAAAATGAGTAAAGGACAGTTTCCAGAAAAAGAAACACAAACATGAAAATACACTCAGCCTCACCCATAACGAGAAATGCAAATTAAACCAACTCTTACTAATTATTTTTCTTCACCTGCTAGACTGGCAAAAGTCCAGAAGTTTAACAACATACCCCATCTGCAAGGCCATGGAGAGCAGGCACTTCCCAGCTCTGCTGTGTATATGCAAAATGGCACAGTCCCTTCAGAGGGCAATCTGGCAGTATTCATCAAAATTACAACTGTAGTTCCTTTTGACCCAGCCACCCCACTTATGGGAACCTACCCCCCAGACCCACCTGCAGCAAGGACAAGGCTAGTCACTGCGGCACGCTCTGCAATAGCAGACAACTGGGAACAATCAAGTTGCCATCTACGGGGGACTGGCTAAGGTGTAGTCTGTTTACACAACACAATGTGTAAGAAATAGATAAAAACTAGAACATGTATTTTATTTGCCTGTATCTGTGTATCAAGAAAAACACTGGAAGGAATCATAACAAACAATGATTACCTAACTGTGTGGGAAGGGGACGAGGAGACAGGTGGGAACACCACTTCTCAGTGTTTACTTTTGATGCTTGAAGTGTATCATTTGAATTTTGAACCACACAAATATATAAGCTTTCCAAAAACGAGTAAGTAAAACTACGGTGGCACTAGTGGCCTTATTCTGTGTATAAAAATAATACTGCTGTTAGAAATATAATAGTTTATGTCAGGAAACACGTGACCACTGGACATCGGAGAGAAAAACTAGCTGTCTACACGCCAACATTCCCACTGGCCTTTCCTTCCCTGACCACTGAGCCTTTCCAGGGTGAGCTGCCCGTGCATGGGATAAACACCAGTGGATTACTCAGTGCCCCCACCACCACGTGAATACAGATGCCACCAGGACAAACTGGGGAAAAATGCCAATCCATGGGTCAAGTGATCTGCTTTATTTCCTAACCTGTGCTGAAACCAGAGACTTGGTAACAGGGATCCTGGCCAAGACCAACGTTCTGACATTAATGTGGCCTCAGAACCAATGAGAGCAAGTGTCCGTCCCCAGTCCTCCTGAGATGAGCGAGTCAATGGTCAACCTACTACTTGTTGTCATGCTGTGTGTAAGTGAGGGGGCCAGGTCTCTTCCCTCCCACAACTCTCTTCCTTTGATGCCACGGATCCAAGTAAGAGTAGGTATGTAAAAGTGTAAGTGAAGAGGAAGGAGTGTGAAAATATCAGGTGCTATGTACCCTTGAATGTGGTGACTTAACAGCGTTTTCCCAAAGGAAATCACAAAGTGGAAAAGACGCGCTGTGCAGATTTTCTGGGTTATAGCCATCCACGATACCGAGTTGTAAATTGTAGGGAAATTAGCAAAACGTACACATCAAAACCAAGGGAGGGGAACTTTCTGGCCACACTGAAGAAATACTCTACTTTTTTTATGAAGAAACAACTAGAATTTAGGGCCAAAGTGAAAATACGAAAAACAGAATCTTTATAAAGCCTCTTCAGATGAACTTAGTCATAACAGTACCTTATAACTGATCATAAAATTTCTACAACACATTTCCAAATGTTCAGAACTAACAGGATCAAAACCGGACAAGCCTTGGAGGCTCCAGCCCAAGTGCAGCCCAGCAAGAAGCCCCCCCACAGAGCCCCTACAGTGCGGAGCAGCGGCCGTGAAGCCAGCACTCAGCCTCTGCAACCCGGACAGCGAGCCTCCGCCGCTCCAGGAGCAGGGCCCTGACTCCCGTGGTGATTTCCCCTCCAAGAATCTGGGCATCCCTGCCCTGCCAGGCCTAAATGGCCTAAGAAAATGAACATATTTTGTCATGAAAGGAAAATAACTTGCCTCATAAAACCATTCTGTATAAGTTCTCTCTGAAGTTTCTGATCTTGAGCAGCATATTCAGAAAGTTCAGATTCCACCGCCGGAGGGAGAATGTTAGGAATAAATTTAGAAAAGAGAGCTGGAGCCATCTGAACCCACTCTGTGAGGGAAGGAAAAGGTGTATTAAGAAAGTCACATAGACACATTAAATGAAAAAAAGAAAGTTTTAGTTTGTTCAATACGTATTAAACCAAACTTAAGTGCATTCCCATTGTGATAACGAACATATAAGAGCTTAAATTTCCTTTCTAAAAAGAATTTACAGTGTAAAGAAGATGTTTTTAAATTTTACCGATATAACAAAATTTAATGAAAATCGCTAGAGAATTTTAAATGAGTCTCATCAAAAGTTCTATATATGAGGGAAAACATGAATGATAACTGAGAAATTCTGAGTGGGAGGCGACGTGGAGGGAAGAGGGTTGATGGAAATACTAGCCCTTTAAAGTGTTAGTTAAAACAATACACTAGACCACAAATAGGACTTGTGCATAAAAATGAAGTACTACAGAAATGGAGTGGAAATTAAACATTTACCAAATAGGATAGGCTGGTGATAACTGATAAATACTTTGGAAATAAAAACTTATTTTGACTCGTGCTAAATGCTAGCAAATTAAATATATGTAACAGTAAAAGAAAAAAATTAAATGGTTATTTTTTAAAAGATAAATGATCAAGAGAATAAAGAAAAACATTCAGAAATAAAACAGAGAAGTCTAAGGAAAATATTTACATTAAAGATGAATTAATATTTTTATTATAAAGCATTTTTATAAACCACTAAGACCAGATAAACGAAAGACAGGACTGATAATTCATGAGAAAAAATAAAGCAAATAAAAGCCTTGTTAATAATCACAAAAACTCAAGCTAAGATAAGCACAGTCCCTCCCGCTCCTCACTGAATTCTTCGCTATAAACAATGTCCACCTGTAGCAGGTGTAGCGGGGCGTGATGAAGCCAGCACTCTCTTTCCTTCCTGGTGGCCCTAACTGAGCATCGTTACCCTGCTGGAGTCTTTTCAACTGGTCCTTTCAAATTTTCCCTCTTGGAAAACATCTTAGCTGTGTATATCAAAAATTATAAAATGTTAAAATAAAAAATAAATTTTTTAATTAATTAAAAGAAACGCCCTGGCTGGGTAGCTCAGTTAGAGCGTCATCCTGATAAGCCCCGGTCTCGCAGGTTCAATCTCCAGTCAGGGCATATACAAGAATCAACCAATGAGTCAAACAAGAGGAACAATAAATCGATGTTTGTCTGTCTCTCTATCCCCTTCCCTAAAATCAATACATTAAATTTTTTTTTCAACCATAAAATATCAATGCTCTATTTATTCCACTGAGCCCAATTTAAAAGTTGTGATCTGAGTAAATACAATCTAAATTTGAAAAGGTTATGCTAATGCTGTGCAAGGCTGGGTCACTGGTAAGTAAAAATATTTCAACATGACAACAGCTAAGTTAGAGCTGGCAAAAATAATAATGATAATAAGCACTGCAAATGACACAAGGGCCAATCCACTCACTTGTGTCCCTCCATCTAGCTCGGCTCAAATGTGGGTAAGAGTCTCTGGGACACGGCGCTCTGCAGAACCACTGAACAGTCAGTGCGAGCTGGCCGGAGTCAGAAAGACCTGCCATTGTACGAGACTCCAGGTAGTCATTCAAATAAAGACGGAGAAACAACAACAAAAGTGTGTGTTAAATGAGGAAGGGAAGGACAGGATGGCTGCAAGTATTTTTAAGCTGTGCTTCTAAAACCAAAGGAAAACACACCTAAAATGATAATGGTCATCAGAATTTCCAAGGGTCAGGGCCCAACAATCTACACTTTCAAAAACCTTCTTGGTCGACTCACATGCATTCATTATACCAAGATCTGCCCGTGAGAACCGCTGCAATAAAAGAAACTTTGAAAATTCAACTCTTAAAATAGTTAACCTTAATCTGTCAGGTGAATAAAACTGCTTTAATAAACCAGGAACAATGGCCAAGACATGTATATGTCAGGATATGTTTAATAATATCTTTAAAAATGCCTAGGGTTACAAAAGTTTAGCCTGTCATAAAATTCACCTTTCAAAAGGACAATTCTCAAATAGAGTTCTCCTCACGAGTAGTATGAATTCTATTATAAGAGCCCAACCTTAAATAAAATAGCATTTAAATGAAAATGTACCTCTAAGTGTATCTACCTTTAGTGACTACTTTTATTCTGCAACTTGTTACTTATGATAAAAGTCAGAGCTTTTATGATAAAGCTGCATACTTGGGAGGCAGGATTTAGAAATTTGTCAAATTGCGCTTGGACGCCTTCCAAAATAAAATAAAATAAATCATTCACAAACTAGCACTAAAGGAAAAACCCGTGAGCCATTTCATCACATTTAGTAAAATGAAATTCAAATTTATGAGAAACTAGAAAAACATCAGTTTATTGGACACACATAATATTTTTGCTATTGTTATAAGTAATTATACATATAATATGCTTAAAATTTATGATGAATAGAGCAAGTCCTGATTAAATATAAGTAACATTAAATCTGAATACTGCGGAACTCTCTAATTGCTTAACGCAGCCTGATGACGAAAGGAATATGACATCACACTCTATATTAGCACCACAGTTTTCACTTGATTTCCATTTTTAGCAAGCTAAATTCTGACATATCTTCTGAATTAAACAAGCGATCAAACCACCAGTTAAAATAAAACCACTATTCCCAAGTGTGTATTCATAACAGTTAATGTTAGCGTGCTTATTATATTAGCAGGTACTGTGGTAAGAAACTTAGATCAGTTTTTATTTCATTTAATCCTCAAATGACAAAAGAATTTCACCCTAGAATGAAAGGAAACCCCCTTACCAAGGCAGGCACACTCAAAGATGCCGGTGGATTCCCTGCAAGTTATCCAGCAGGCCCGAGCAGGCGGGAGTGTGAACATGCATACCCACACCTGTCCGCATACCACATCCATAAAATAACTCCATGACAAAAAGGGCAGAACTCATGCCAGGCACGAGCCTCACTATTATCAAAAGTGTCTCCTACAAACTATTTCCTAAACGAGTTCATGTTCACTGGAATAGAGAGCATTCCAATTGAGCCCTGAGTTCACATTTCACAATGATGAATATATTTTTTGCCATAACAAATTCGAATACCACTAGGCCTCAGAAAACACAGAGAAACACTGTCCTCTTGGATAGGACTGGAACTCCCATGAACAAACACATAAGCCCAACCCCAAAAGAAGCATACACAGTTACCTGGTCTGAGAGTATATAGGCCTTTCACAATATTTGCCATAGTTGAAGGTGTGACCTGAAATGGTGTTGACTGCGCTTCTATAAGTAAAGCTGAAATAAAAAGAAAAAATGGGATATGAAAATGATGGCACACTTACTGTCATGGTTTTTCTTTCTATTACTACTTCTCCCAAAGATGGAAGAGTAAACAAGTACAAGGACAGAACAGCCCAAGAGGTTATATACACTAAAGGCTTTTTTAAATCCAATGCAACAGAGCTCAATCTAGTAAATAAATACACATGTGCGGTCTGTGGAAATACTAATGGAAATGATTCAAGTCACGGAGATTCTGAAAACGAGTAAAGCTTTCTAAAAGCAATGGTATTGCCTGACCTGTGGTGGTGCAGTGGATAAAGTATTGACCTGGAATGCTGAAGTTGCCAGTTTGAAACCCTGGGCTTGCCTGGTCAAGGCACATATGTGATTTGATGCTTCCTGCCACCCCATCTCTCTCTCTCTTTCTCTCTCCTCCCTCTCTAAAATGAGTAAAAGCAATGGTATGATGGTACTTAGTGAGCGAGCTCAAAGTGCTTCCATTATGTTCACGATTCAAAAGATTTACATTTGGGGATAAAATGTTCTCTAATTCTCTCAATCATTTCTCTTTCCTCCAAATCACCATGTTTGAGGCTCCTGGGATTTTTCTAAAAGACGTGTTATTAGTCATTTCAGTGACTGCAGTCAGAGTCGCAAATGTGTTCTCTTTCCTTAGTAAAGGTAACAGCAAGAGACACGCTCGCCCACCCTTCTCACTGTCATGACCCTGGTAACCACAGGACCCTGACGGGACGTGACAACAGAGTCAGCTTTCTTTTAATTTTATGAGAACATTTTTAAATGGATAGAAACAATTCCTCCAGGTAACATCATTAACAGAAACAAGTTCCTTTATTTATTGGATAAACAGGTTATTTTTTATTCAAAATGGTTCATTTTTAATTTCTCTCTCAAAAATCTGTAATTTACTAACCAAAATACTCCATACAACTTGGCATACTTTTACTCTACACCAGGCTTGTCAAACTGGACATTCTTTTCTCTTCTGTTCATGCCTTTTTAAAAAATGTAAATGCCATCTCTCTTGGCCAACAATGACTTTACAGTTTCAAACAGTCAATGTGAGTTAAACTTGAATTTATGTGGTAAAGGCCAAAGGTACATTGTTCAAATTTATCCTTTGGATTTTATCATCACTAGATAATTATAATTCTGAATGGCATAAATAAATTTTAAGGAGACATATGTTAATTTAAGCACTATAGAATGTTTTTAAAATATAATGTTTAAAAATTAAAATTCTAAATTTTAGGTTCTAAAGGAGTCTCTTCTACTTAAGGTCCTAACTTCAACATGTAGCCCAAACTCAGGCTCTAACTACTATACTAATTCATCTTCCTACTTTTTGACCAACTGTTTTTGACCTTCAATAAGTCTTGTTCCAACTGATGGCTGCCAGATGGAAGCGGGTTGCAGGGGCTGGGTGAAGGGGGAGGGGCTAACAAGTACGGGTTACTTAGTAGCAGAATGGGTGCTCATTTTGTCCTGCTGTATTGGTTTAAAGCATGGCCCCCAAATCCTTCTGGCATGCCCCACTTAGAGGTGCGTCAATGTCCTCTCCCCTGGAGTCTGGGCTCTGTAACTGCCTGCCCAACAGACTATAGCAAAGTGACACTTTGCCCGGTTAGGGCCCAGAACCTAAGAAACTGGCAATTTCTATTTCCTATATCTTGGGAAATTCACTCTTAAGAGGAAACAAAAGAGAGAAACCGAAAGCCAGTACAACATGCCAGTCATATAAGTGAGCCATCTTAAAGTCCCCAAGCCCTGATGGGGTCATATGAGCCAATGCTGACCAGAGCAGAGATTAACTGCCCCAGCAAGCTGGTGAGCAAAATAAAATAGAGTTGTTGTTTTAAGCCACTACGTTTGGGACAGTTTGTTACACAACAGTAATAAACGAAACATTAGCATTTCCAAATGTACCTGAAGCCAAGTTAAGAAAATTACTGATCAGTTTCTTAAAAATTATAGAAATTGAATGTGGTTATCTGTTTTGGTAGAGTGAAAGGTGAGTACAGAAAAATGTATAACTAGAGACAAGAAATCAATCCTTAACAGTTGTGGGGGTTGTTTTTTTAAATAATTTTAACCTCTCCTAGTCCCATCCCTAGTCAGGGCACATACAGGAACAGATTGATGTTCCTGTCTCTCTCTCACTCTCCCCCTCCTTCTCTCTAAAATCAATAAGACAAATACTTTAAAAAAAATTTAACCTCTCTGTGCCTCAGTTTTTCCATCCATAAAATAGAGGTTATGACCATACCTTCCTCAGAATTATGAGAAATAAGTAATACTTGTGAAGTCTAGAACAGGTCCCTCACCACACAGTGAGCCATGAGCCGTGTGTGTGTGTGTGTGTGTGTATGTGTGTGTGTGTGTGTGTGTGTGTGTGAGTGTGTGTGTGTGTGTTTGGTTTAGAAACTCTTTTTTTGCCTGACCAGGCGGTGGCGTCAGACTGGGATGCGGAAGACCCAGCTAGCCAGCTTGAGCGTGGGCCCATCTGGCTTGAGCAAAAGCTCGCCAGCTTGGACCCAAGGTCACTCACTGGCTCCAGCAATTGGTGGCTCGGTCAAGGCACATGTGAGAAAGCAATCAATGAACAACTATGATGTCGCAACGGCAACGAAAAACTAATGATTGATGCTTCTCATTTCTCTCTGTTCCTGTCTGTCTGTCCCTATCTATCCCTCTCTCTGTCCCTGTAAAAAGAATAAATAAAAACATTAAAAAAAAAACAACTCTTTTTGATGACCATGCACATAACATTGTCAAATACTTATGAGTTTCTTGTTGTTACACAGCCCAAAGCAATGAGGCCAGTGGTCACTTTTGTATCCCTTACTCTAAGCACAATGCCTCCTAAGTGCTCAATAAATATCTATCTCATAAGCGCAGTTTTATCCAATTTTCCAAAAGCTTAAGCCTTTTCAGTTTACTTGGGAAAGAAAAGGCATATCCACCTGTACATGTAATTTCTACTAAAAATCAGATTATATTATAAACAAAAGAAAGAAGTAATCTGTTTATGTTTTCTCCCACCAGATCTGGACCACCATATTTTCTCTGACCAATAAAATTATATGCCCAATAAAAGTGATTTCCAAATTGATGAAAAATATAAAAACATATTTACATAGTAAATAAGCTTTACTACCAAATGATGGCACTGGTCTAAAGAATTTTAACAGGAAAGACTCCAAAATGCTGTGTTATAACTTATAAAAAATACAAAGACGATGTCAGTACCAGAGATAATCCTTAAGTGGTTATAATTAATAGCTGGAATATATCATAATATAAATGTTCAGCAGCACTTACAAGGGGGGCATACTCCCAAGATTCTAGACCTCTATTATGATTCTGGAATCTCTTCAGAACATAATAAAACATGTATTCTCTTCATCTTCAATATTATTTGAAAACCCTGACTTTCTAAAATATGTAAACTGGACCAATATTGAATATTCCTTCTCTTCCTTTACACTCAAAAAGGAAAGAGTTTATGGTCAAGCATACAACAATTCTCTGAGATATCCTGGTAAAAGGATACCACCAGCCCAAAATGTGCCAAATTCTCACATACTTGATGATACAGCGCACAGAATATGAGCTTTTAAAGAGCACTGACACACCAGTGGTGGGGCTCCTGAGCGCAGAGGTGTTCTGTTTTGGGAAAGGTACGGTAAGACGGAACCGACTGCAAGGGGCAGGGGCCTGGGAACGGGGGAAGCCAAAGCCGACCTGAACTTGGCACTTTGATCTTCTTTCTTAACAACCTACATAACCACGTTAAACATTTTACAAACCCCAATTCACAGGAGAGAAAACACAGGACCAGAGGCTCAGAAGCTTGCCTGAGACACGGTTAATAAATGACAGAGCCGGACGAGAGAGGGGTTTCTGCACCAGAGTAAAACTCAGAGAGGATTCTGTGCTACCACTTCAAAGATATCACACTGCGCTCCTTAGAGGTACCAGTGACAAAGGTAGGGGTGCCCCCTTAACAACGTCTCCCCCGTCAGAAGGGGAAAAAGGCAAGGATCGGGCCAGACATGAAACACTGCTGATTAACATGGCTATGCAGCTCCCTGCTCCCTGGGTGACCTTCAAGTCCTATTTTCAATTCCTCATGCCCCTCTCTACAGAGCTGGGCTTCAACTCTTTCTGCTGTAGGATTCAGAAGATGTCAACACTGGGGTTTATGCTCCAGTGCTCTCTGATCAAAACAATATTCAGTGTGTCCGTAAAGTCATGGTTGGCGTTCTCTCACCCCTGGTGGGCTGAATTACTTACGCATTAGGCTGTAAATGTGCTTTTCTGCAACATGTTCCGTAAACAGCTTTATAAGGTCATCTTTTAAGTCTCTGTTAAGCTTGGTTTCAATGTAAAATTTATTCTGAAAAAGATAATTTTTTTTCAGTGCATCAATTAGGGGAAATGATTAGTTAATGAACTGAAGAATAAATTATTTTAGGAAACAACTCATAAAATGCATCAATTAAGACATAAAAACCCAACATCAAACAACATAAGAAAGTCCTGTCCTTTTTATAGGTCTTTTGGGAATGGGGTTAAAAGAGCGAAAATGTAAAATGCTATAAACCATACACCCCCCCAAAAGAACATGGGAAGATACCAACATGACCTAGACAGGGATGTACAGACACATGCAACCACAGTGTGTGACAGGCACTTAAAATGCCCTTTAAAAATACCTTACCATCTGCCCTGGCCTGGGCTGGCTGGCTCACTGATAGAGTGTCGGCCTGGCGTGTTAAGTCTCAACCAGGGCACACAGGAGAGCACTCATCTGCTTCTCCACCCTTTCCCTTCTCATTTCTCTCTCTCTTCTCCTCCCGCAGCCAAGGCTCCATTGGCGCAAAGTTGGCCCGGGTGCTAAGGATGGCTCCATGGCCTCCACCTCAGGTGCTAGAATGGCTCCGGTTGCAATGGAGCAAAGCCCCAGATGGGCAGAGCATCGCCCCCTAGTGGGTATGTCAGGTGGATCCCAGTCGGGCGCATGCAGGAGTCTGTCTGACTGCCTCCCCACTTCTTACTTCTGAAACACACACACACAAACACACACACACACAAATAAAAATTTTAAAAAAGCTAATTATCTAAAGGCAACACTGGGAATCACTAATGACAGGCTGCCTGTTTTGAAAGCAGGTAGCAAACATGCGCCTGCTGACTCCCACCATACATTCCACTTAGATGGATTAATTCCCATTTCTACCATAATGTATAGTAAAAGAAAAACAGGACATGCTTCGCTCTCTATACTGAGACCAATAAAGCAAGCCCTAACTTACCATATATATGAAAAGAGGCACAATGCTCTGCAGTGCTCCCATATACTGTCCAAGAGCTATATGAAACCTTTCAATATAGAGATCTGGAGGGCTGGCCTGTGGGAAAACATAAAGGTGAGCATTCTGGGAAAGCAGGTTTAAAGGCCTTCAGTTACAACCTCAAGTGCAAATGGCTCTGCCTACAAGCTTCGAGTGTGTACAGTGACTCTCCTTACTTCTAACTCAGCTTCCATTAGCAAGGACTTAGCCTGGTGCACACTAGATGCTTCAACATGTTTTCCTTAGTCCTCCTAACCGCCTGCAAACTGAGTGCTATCTCCAATTTACGTGTGAAACAACCGGGCTCAAAAGATTTAGTCATGTGATACGGTCTCACAGCTAACAAGCTCAAGAATGGAGTCTCAAACGTTGGTCAACCTGAGTCCTTCCATCTACTGACATTCCTTTTCTTAGCACCCTAAAACCTTTAGGGGAAAGTCCAAATTCCCAACGCAGGGCAGTCTCTGCATTCACATGACCCTCACGCGCAGCCCAGCAGTGCAAACCCACGGACTGCTAGCAGTCCCCGGACAGCGTCCGCGGGCTGTCTCGTTCTTCCTTGACCAGCAGCGCAAACCTACAGACTGCTAGCAGTCCGCAGGCTGTCTCGTTCTTCCTTGACCAGCAGCGCAAACCCACAGACTACTAGCAGTTCCCGGACAGCATCCACGGGCTGTCTCGTTCTTCCTTGACCAGCAGCGCAAACCCACGGAATGCTAGCAGTCCCCGGACAGCGTCCGCGGGCTGTCTTGTTCTTCCTTGACCGGCCATGTTTCTCCCTGAATGGCTTCAGCACCGCCCCTACCCAGATTCACCTGGCTAACTTCTCCTTCGCCTTCAAGATCTGTCACTTCTTCATAAATACTAGGATATGTGACCCTTCAACCAGGCACCATCACATTTACACACTTCTCCCACTGGGGGTCTTGTCACTACACTTCAAGTCCCTGGGGAGCAGAACCAATGGGACCAAAGTCTTATCTTTACATGTGCAGTGCCAGCCACAGAGACTGGAACATACCAGGTATGCATAAAGGCATGTCATGCAAGGACAGTCTTACTTAAATCCAAACTGTCTACAATCTAAATCTAACCTAGCCTTAAGTCTAAATCATTTCACTATTTAACAAGGTTTTATGACATTACACAATTCTCTTTAGCCCCTGAATTCAATTTCCACACATATAAAATAGGAAAGATGGTAACGGTGCTATTTCTAAGGTGCGCTTAGATTCCAAAAAAATTATGTATAAGTGCTTTGAAAAAATGTCAACTATTATACATGCATATGCAACAAGTAAACTTTCTGAATTAACTACCCATTTGTCTAATACTTCATAAAAACCCATGAACATTATTAAAAGCATTCCTTATAAACTAAAGGAATTGGGGAAAATGGTTCCACATTACGGGCAAACTTTTAACTATAACTAATGAACAGAAACACATGTAATATCTCTCTCTAAAGTGCTTCAAAGGGCTCTGGAAATAATATTTCAGTATTCAAAGAAATGAATTTTAGAAGTATTATATGAAAAAAATCTGAAGAGTTCTTGCATTAAAATAATTTTCCCTTTTCATAAAAGGACACTTTATCTATCTCAACATTAAAAGTATGAACACTGATCAAAAGGCATACTTAGTAACAGACAGAATAAATAAAATTGAATTCCTTATTCTCTTCAAGAATTCCCAAAGCCTCAAAGGTTAGAAGTAATAAAAGGTACTTTCTGTACTGAATGAAATGTCAGAACATTTACTTAGCTTTTTATTTCCACATTTCACACAGCACTTATTCAAAACCTTTTAAATGACAAGACTATAAATTATAACAATCTTCTAAAAGAAATCCAATCTCTTTACTAGGAACCTAAAGGAAAACTATTTTTAAAAACTAATAAAATTGTTCGTCCTTAAAACTTAAAGTCAGTATACTCTGGGCCCCAGTGGGGAAATCGCTACCTATTTGATTTACATTATTTCAACATGAATATATTTGGCTTGGACATTAAATGAAATTTTTTACCCCGAAAATAAGCAGGGTTCCTTTTCTTCTCAAACAAGAAAAAGAGGGCCGCAGGAAAAATAAGTTCCTCCAAACTTGCTCCCACTTTTTTTTTTTTTGCTCCCACTTTTTACAACAGACCTAGATCTCCCGAAATGTGTGACAGGGCTGGTAGGAGGGACTTTTGTTTTTTAATGAGTAATGTATTCATCTGGTTTAAAATTCAAATGGGTTCAAATGCTTTAAAGAGTTTCATTTCTTTCTCACTGGGTCAACACATAATTCTTTTATATCCCTTCAGAAATATTTTATGTACATGCAAACAATAAGTATCTCATTTGTACCCTTTTCCACACAAACACTGATATACAATCACACTGATCCACAATTGTCCTAAAAACGTATTTTGGAAACTGATTTATTCTAGTGGCTCTCACATACTTTGGTCTCAGTAACCTTTTATATTCCTAAAAATAAGCAAGGATTATATAGAGCTTTTGTTTATGATACAGGTTATATATACCAATATTCACCACATTAAAAACTAAAACTGAGGTTTATTTGTTTTTTTATTAAGTGAGAAGCAGGGAGTCAGAGAGACAGACTCCCACATGCGCCCTGACAGGGATGCACCAGGCCAACCCCCTACAGGGCAATGCTCTGCCCATCTGGGGCTGCTGCTCCATTGCTCAGCAACTGAGCTATTTTAGTGCCTGAGGCGAGGCCATGGAGCCATCCTCAGCACGCAGTCCAACATGTTCCAACCAAGCCATGGCTACAGGAGGGGAAGAGAGAGAGAGAAAGGAGAGGGAAAGAGATGGAGAAGCAGATGGTCCCTTCTCCCGTGTGCCCTGACCAGGAATCAAACCCAGGACATCCACACACCAGCTGACGCTAGATTGCTGAGGTAACCACCCAGGGCCAAAACTGGGTTTTAAAAATATAAATTCATTCTAAAATGACAATAAACTCATTTCATTTCAATATATTTTAATGTTAAAATACAGTTTTATGTTTTAAATGTAAATAACTATTTTCCAAAACAAAAATAATTAGTAAGAAGAGTAGAATTGTTTTCAGATTACTGCAAGTCTCTTTAGAGTCTGGCTTAATATCAGCTTCTGTCTGAATCAGCTATGATGTGTTGTTTTGGTTGAAATAAATGAAGAAATATCTACCCTCACAAAGATATGGAGACAGAAAAACAAGGCATATTGTAGCATCCTTTTCACATAATTGTGGATATTCTTTGACACTTGACAAGCGATGGTTTCGTAAAGGGTAGCTGCAATATGAAATCAGAAACTATATAATTCATTGCTCTCTAGCAATTAAAACCCACTGGTCTATCTTCTATTTAGAATGGATCTTTTACACATACATTCTGTAACATCACAAATTGGTCTTTGCACACTAACTTAGAGTTATGCAAATCTTCCAAATGTTGACACATTTCACTATATAATACAAAAAAAACTGCATTTGTAATATCACCACCTATCTAATCAGAAGAGTCTTTCTAGGTACTGAGAAGTGATAAAGGTCATGGTGGTAGATAACAAGTTTTCCATAATTCTAATTTTCACTTCAAAGCTCAATTTTTATCATTGACAACAAATGTCAGTTGTTACCCTTGAAGTGACAGACTTACTTTTTTCATTTTTGAGAAAATGTCTGTCAAATACCAAAGTCTAAATAACCGTAGTTTGTCAATGTGTCATTCTTTCAAATAAAAATAGTGAATGGTATTCTACAGTGGGGCAAAAAAACAAGCTAGTTTAGCTCAAAACTCATATAACCACCCCGAGGGCTTTTCCTCAAAATGGTCACTGTGCTTTGGTATGCAGCTTCCCATCGAGCGCACAGGGTATTTTTTAAGGATACTCAAAGTCAAAATTTCATAAAATGAATAATTTCCACTGCTTCATGCAAGACACTCTTCAGTGGAACTGGCTTGTTTCTCTTTGGTTTTCTCCTGCGAGTGTGTGGAAGTGAGGTGTCATGCAGACACCCGCAGTTTCGCTCACTGGGGCTTTTGTACCATCAGAGCAAATGTCAACAGAGAGAAAAGGCAAGTAACACCTTAGTAGCATTCGAAAGACAGTTCTCATTTTCAGACCCTCTGAAAGGATTTCAGGGACCCTCAGAGGTCCTCGAACCACACTTTAAGAAACCCGTTCTTATAAGTACTGTACAATGTTTGACTGTACTATTTAATCAGTACCCAGACTGATTATTTGTTGTTAATCTTTTGTTATCACAATATTGCAATCAATAACTTCATACAGATGTTCTTTTGTAGACAATTTTATTTATTTTTTATTATTTTCTTAATTATTTATTTTATTTATTCATTTTAGAGAGGAGAGAGAGACAGAGAAGGAGGGAGGAGAAGGAAGCATCAACTCCCATATGTGCCTTGACCAGGCAAGCTCAGGGTTTTGAACCAGCAACCTCAGCGTTCCAGGTCAACGCTTTATCCGCTGTGCCACCACAGGTCAGGACTGTAGACAATTTTAAACAAAAAAATTTAAGATTAAAATGGTAGAACTAGATGACAACCTCACGTATCATTAGATGAAAACAAAATAATTTTGATGCCCAGCATGGAAGAACCCAATTGCTCAACATCACTTAGGAAGCACACTGTGGAAGTGCCTCAGAGCAGGGAAGGGAAGCCTGGACTTGATAACTATGTCACCTTCACAGGCGGGGCAGGAACAGAGCTCGTTATGCTAGGCCCTGAAAACTAGGTAAGGAGGCTCAGTCAGTCACTCTAATTAAATGTATTTTAATTTTAGAACGGCATGATTTGTTTAATACTTTTACTACCCAACAAACAAACATACCATAATCAAGGCCAGTTCTGTCAAATAGAACTTTCTGTGATAATAGAAATGTCCCGTACAGCAGCCATTAGCCACGTATGGCTACTGAGCATTTGAAATGTATTTAATAAAGCTAAGGAAGTGAATTTTTATTTCATTTTAATTTTAATAGTCACATATGGCTAGAGGCCATCAAACTGGACACTGCAGATGAAAAATACAAACAAGGCCCACGATTCCAAATTTATATACCTCCTCCTCCTATGCCCCACCTTCCCCACCCAAATGAAACATGAAAAATTAAGACTATATGCTTTTATGGTCACAATAACATTCTGGTTTTCTTAAACAAAGTAATGATTTTCCCCCCATTAAAATGAAATCAGGAAGAAAAAAGGGTAAGAGGGAAGAATCTAATAAACATTACAATGGCACAAAAATCTTTAGAGTAATCCATGTTCACTAAAATTTTTTTAATTAAAAATACAGAGAAGGAGCAAGATGGCGACGGAGTAGGCGGACGTACCAACTTCCAACTCCCAGAACCAAAGTGGATTACAACTCAATTTTAAGAACCATCACCTGGATAAACCAACTTTGAACAAAACTAAGTGGACTCTTCAACCAAGGAACACAGAAGAAGCCACATTGAGACTGGTAGGAATAGCGAAAACGCGAATAAGGCTGCCCAGCTCCCGGGAGCAAACGGCAGCCCGGAGAGACCCGTGTGGCGGGAGGAGATTTTGGCGGAGAGGGAGGGACCTGGGTCCCAGGAACCAAGCCCCAGCCTGCAGTCCCAGAGCCAAGAAGAGGCGTTTGGACAGTTTTGAGCTGTGAAACAAGTGAGGGAGCTCCCAGGCCTACAGTGTGGAGTATTAGGCCCCTTCCTACTCTGCTGAGGGCTGCTTAAGGTTTTGGGGCGGCAGGACGCTGAAAGGCGGTTCTGTCGGCGTGGGCAGAGGCCAGGCCGGTGGGAGATCGGTCTAGCCCAGAGGGTCGGAGGGTAAGCACGAGAGCGGTCCGGAAGCTGCGGGCCCGCCTTTAATCCCACTTACGGGGACAAAGCGGGAGGCCAGGAACAGGCAGGCCCTGCGCAAGCCGGCCCTGACCGCGGGGACCGGGCTAGGACCAGGGACGGGCAGGGGCTCGTGGCTGAGCTGACGCTAGCAGTCCGTCCCCCCCCCCACCGGCGCCCGCCGGAGAAACCGCGGTTGGCCAGTATACGTGCGCGAGCGGGCTCCGAGCGCGGGAACGGGGTGGACCCTGAGACAGGTGGAGGCTCGCAGCTGAGCCCACGCTATTATCCCCATCCGGCCGGAGAAACCCCGGATAGCGTTAATACGTGCACGAGCGGGCTCCGAACGCAGGGGCGGGGTAGAGTCCGGGACGAGCGGAAGTACGCAGCTCGGCGGAAGCCAGCAAACACGCCCGCCCCAATAAATCTTGGTTTCCGACCCTGCGCAAAGGGCCCTGGCCTCGAGGGCGGGGCTAAAGCTCCTGACGGGCAAAAGCTTACAGCTGAGAGCACGTCAAAAGCCCCGCCTAACCCGCGGAACTGTAGCGAGCAGGCTCCGACTGCTGGTTCTGGGCGGAAGTCCGGAAATAGGCTGGGTCCGCAGCTGAGGAAAGGTGCTCGCCTCTACCCTTGGTGCTAATCTTGTGGCTTCAGTGACAGCCCCTCCCACGGAGGAGAGGCAGAAATCACAGCAAAAGCCACAGTGGGCCGGCGCTGGCAACGCTCATACCCAACCACCCTAGGCGCCGGCAGAGGGGGTGGGGGGCCTGCAGATAGACCACACCTAGAGAACACAAAGGCAACACCTACTGGACTCCAGTGGCCACAACTTGCTTATACACAGAAAAAATGGGCAGGCAGAGGAATGCAAACCAAATGAATCAAGAGAAATCCCCAGAGAAGGACCTGAATGAACCAGATATAACCAAATTACCAGAAGCAGAATTTAGAATAATGATAGTTAGGATGTTCAAAGAAATTAGAGCAACAATGGATAGTCATTATGAACACCTAAATAAAGAGATAACAAGTATAAAAAATGAAATTGAAATAATAAAAAAGAATCAGACAGAAATGACAAATACAGTATCAGAACTGAAGACCACAATGGAAGGAATTAAAAGCAGGATGGATGACGCTGAGGATCGAATAAGCGAGTTAGAGGACACAATAAACAAAGGCACAGAAGCAGAGAAGAAAAAGGAAAAGAGACTTAAAAAATGTGAGGAAACTCTAAGGGAGCTTTGTGACAACATGAAGAGAAACAACATTCGCATCATAGGGGTGCCTGAAGAAGAGGAGAGAGGACAGGAAATGGAAACTTTGTTCAATCAAATTATAGCAGAAAACTTTCCTAAATTAAGGCTGGGAAACACTCCACACATTCAAGAAGCACACAGAACTCCATTAAGGAGAAACCCAAAAAAATCTACACCAAGACACATCATAGTTAAAATACCAAAGCTAATGGATAAAGAAAAAATTTTAAAAGCTGCTAGAGAAAAAAAGACTATCACCTACAAAGGAGCCCCCATAAGGATGACATCGGACTTCTCAACAGAAACACTTGAGGCCAGAAGGGAATGGCAAGAAATAATCAAAGTAATGCAGAACAAGAACCTACAACCAAGACTACTTTATCCAGCAAGGCTAACGTTTAAAATTGAAGGAGAAATAAAGAGCTTCCCAGAAAAAGAAAGCCTCAAGGAATTCATAAAAACCAAACCAATTCTGCAAGAGATACTAAGGGGCCTCTTGTGAACAGTTTAAAGGGAGGAAAGAATAGAGCAAAAGAAGAATACAGCTTTAAAGAATAAAATGGCAATAAACAACTACATATCAATAATAACCTTAAATGTAAATGGATTAAATGATCCAATCAAAAGACATAGGGTAGCTGCATGGATAAAGAAACAGGACCCATACATATGCTGTCTACAAGAGACACACCTTAAAATAAAAGATGTTCATAGACTGAAGGTAAAAGGATGGAAAAAAATATTTCATGCAAATGGAAATGAAAAAAAAGCAGGGGTAGCAATACTTATATCAGACAAAATGGACTTTAAAACAAAGGCTGTAGTAAGAGATAAAAGAGGACACTACATAATGATAAAGGGAACAATTCAACAGGAAGATATAACTATTGTAAATATCTATGCACCAAATATAGGAGCCCCGACATACATAAAGCAGACTTTGATGGATATAAAGGGCGAGATTAACAGCAATACTATCATAGTAGGGGATTTCAATACCCCTCTAACAACACTGGATAGATCCTCAAGAAAGAAAATTAATAAAGAAACAGCAGACTTAAAGGAGACACTAGATCAACTTGATTTAATAGATATCTTCAGAACTTTTCACCCTAAAGCAGTAGAATATACATTCTTCTCAAGCGCTCATGGTACGTTTTCTAGGATAGACCACATGTTAGGACACAAAAATGGTCTCAATAAATTTAAGAAGATTGAAATCATATCAAGCATTTTCTCTGATCACAATGCCATGAAACTAGAAATTAACCACAAAAGAAAAACTGAAAAATACTCAAACACTTGGAAACTAAATAGCTTGTTATTAAATAATGAATGGATTAACAATGAGATCAAAGAAGAAATAAAAAAGTTTCTAGAAACAAATGATAATGAGCATACATCAACTCAAAATTTATGGGACACAGCAAAAGCAGTTCTGAGAGGGAAGTTTATTGCACTACAGGCATATCATAAGAAGCTAGAAAAAGCTCAAATAAGCAACTTGACCCTGCATCTAAAAGAACTAGAAAAACAACAACAAATAAAACCCAAGACAAGTAGAAGAAAGGAAATAATAAAGGTCAGAGCAGAAATAAATGACATAGAGGCTAAGGAAACAATACAGAGGATCAATGAAACAAGAAGCTGGTTCTTTGAAAAGGTAAACAAGATTGATGAACCTTTAACTAGACTCACCAAGAAAAAAAGAGAGAGGACTCAAATAAATAAAATTAGAAAGGACAGTGGAGAAATAACAACTGACACAACAGAAATACAAAGCATTGTAAGAAAATACTATGAAGAACTATATGCCAAAAAATTAGACAATCTTGGTGAAATGGACAAATTTCTTGAATCATATAACCTTCCAAAAATCAATCTGGAAGAATCAGAACACCTAAACAGACCAATTACAGCAAATGAGATCGAAACAGTTATCAAAAAACTCCCAAAAAAGAAAAGTCCTGGGCCTGATGGCTTCACAAGTGAATTCTATCAAAAATTCAAAGAAGAACTAACTCCTATTCTCCTGAAGCTATTTCAAAAAATTCAAGAGGAAGGAAGAATTCCAAACTCCTTTTATGAGGCGAGCATAATTCTGATCCCAAAACCGGGCAAAGACAACACAAAGAAAGAAAATTATAGGCCTATATCCCTGATGAATTTAGACGCTAAAATTCTCAACAAAATATTAGCCAACCGGATCCAGCAATATATGAAAAAAATCATACACCACGATCAAGTGGGATTTATTCTGGAGAGGCAAGGCTGGTTCAATATTCGCAAATCAATCAATGTGATTCACCACATAAACAAAAGGAAGGACAAAAATCACATGATAATTTCAATAGATGCAGAAAAGGCATTTGATAAAATCCAGCACCCATTCATGCTCAAAACTCTCAGTAAAGTGGGAATACAGGGATCATTCCTTAACATGATAAAGGCCATCTATGATAAACCGACAGCAAACATCATACTAAATGGACAAAGATTAAAAACAATCCCCTTAAGATCAGGAACCAGGCAGGGTTGCCCACTTTCACCACTCTTATTCAACATAGTTCTGGAAGTCCTAGCTACAGCAATCAGACAAGAAGAAGAAATAAAAGGCATACAAATTGGAAAAGAAGAAGTGAAACTGTCATTATTTGCAGATGATATGATATTGTATATTGAAAACCCTAAAGTCTCAGTCAAAAAACTACTGGACCTGATAAATGAATTCAGCAAGGTGGCAGGATATAAAATTAATACTCAGAAATCAGAGGCATTTCTATACACCAACAATGAAATATCAGCAAAAGAAATTAAGGAAACAATCCCCTTCACTATTGCAGCCAAAAAAATAAAGTACCTAGGAGTAAATTTAACCAAGGAGGTTAAGGACTTGTACTCAGAAAATTATAGAACATTGATAAAAGAAATCAAGGAAGATACAAACAAGTGGAAGCACATACCGTGCTCATGGCTAGGAAGAATAAACATCATTAAAATGTCTATATTACCCAAAGCAATTTATAAATTCAATGCAATACCAATTAAAATACCAATGACATACTTCAAAGATATAGAACACATATTCCAAAAATTTATATGGAACCAAAAAAGAACACGAATAGCCTCAGCAATCTTAAAAAGAAAAAATAAAGCAGGAGGTATCACTCTTCCTGATATCAAGGTTTACTACAAGGCCATTATACTCAAGACAGCCTGGTACTGGCATAAGAACAGGCACATAGATCAATGGAACAGAACAGAGAACTCAGAAATAAACCCACAGCTTTATGGACAACTGATATTTGACAAAGGAGGAAAGAACATACAATGGAGTAAAGACAGCCTCTTTAACAAATGGTGTTGGGAAAATTGGACATCTACCTGCAAAAAAATGAAACTAGACCATCAACTTACACCATTCACAAAAACAAACTCAAAATGGATAAAAGACTTAAATGTAAGCCGTGAAACCATAAACATCTTAGAAGAAAACATAGGCAGCAAGCTCTCCGACATCTGTAGCAGCGGTATATTTGCCGATTTATCTTCATGGGCAACTGAAATAAAAGGCAAGATAAACAAATGGGACTATATCAAACTAAAAAGTTTTTGCACAGCTAAAGACAATAGGAACAGAATAAAAAGACAAACCACACAATGGGAGAACATATTTGACAGCACATCTGATAAGGGGTTAATAACTAAAATTTATAAAGAACTTATAAAAAGCAACACCAGGAAGACAAACAACCCAATCAAAAAATGGGCAAAAGAAATGAATAGAAATTTCTCCAAAGAGGACATACAGATGGCCAATAGGCATATGAAAAAATGCTCAACATCACTAATCATTAGAGAAATGCAAATTAAAACCACAATGAGATATCACCTCACACCAGTCAGAATGGCACTTATCAGCAAAACAACACAGAATAAGTGCTGGCGAGGATGTGGAGAAAAGGGAACCCTTCTGCACTGCTGGTGGGAATGCAGACTGGTGCAGCCACTGTGGAAAACAGTTTGGAGATTCCTCAGAAAATTAAAAATCGAACTGCCTTTTGACCCATCTATCCCACTTTTAGGAATATACCCTAAGAACACCATAGCACTGTTCGAAAAGAAGAAATGCGCCCCCATGTTCGTGGCAGCATTGTTCACAATAGCGAAGATCTGGAAACAGCCCAAGTGTCCGTCAGAAGACGAGTGGATTAAAAAGCTATGGTACATATATACTATGGAATACTACTCAGCCATAAGAAACGATGACATCGGATCATTTATAACAAAATGGATGTACCTTGATAACATTATACGGAGTGAAATAAGTAAATCAGAAAAAAAGAAAAACTGAGAACAGCACGATTACATACATAGGTGGGACATGAAAGTGAGGGTATGAGACATGGACAAGAGAGTGGTGGTTATGGGATGGGGGGAGGGAGGGAAGAATGGGATAGGGAGGAGGGGAGGGACGCAGGGAAAACCAGATTGAAGGTGACAGAGGACAATTTGACTTTTGGTGATGGGTATGCAACACAATTGAATGATAAGATAACCTGGAGATGTTTTCATTGTACATATGTACCCTGATTTATTGATGTCACCCCATTAGAATTAATAATAATAAAATATATATAAAAAAAAAAAAAATACAATTACAGAAAAGTAGCCACTACCAACATTGGTAGATAACTATCATCAACATTTTGTTCTGGCCTTATGTCTGTGTGTGAGTCTCTGTGAGTGTCTGTGTGTGGAATGAATACGGAATTTCATTATTTTGTGATCTGCTTTTATCACTCAGCAACATATCATCAACATCTCCCAAGTCTGGTAAACCTACATAATCTGTTTACTGAGTTTATCAGGGAACTGAGGTCTCTGTATTTTACGTATAGAATGTCCAACCAGGTGAACGCATTCCCGAGAGCGACATGCTCCTCTGAGGAAAGAGGACACACGGAGCACTTCTCCGCTGGTGATGGCAGCCTTCAGAGCTGAAGAGACAACCCCGGCAGTTGTAACGAACGGGCAAAGGCCAGGTGTGACCTAGCAGCACAGTCCGGGGACCTTACAGGGCAGCCCTACCCTACCCACGCGCCAGCTCTGCTCCGCAGGTTCTCACTGGGTCTCCAAGGAGACTGAGGCAGTGACAGACAGACGTGAGAGCCATGCTCTGGGCACCGATGCGCCAGGTCTGAGGACAGGGCAGGAGCACCTGAGGAAGCCCATGCCCACTCCACACCCTGCAGAAGTGAAGGTGGTGACCAGATGCCAACGGAAGACAGAAACAAAAGCAGCCTGGACCCTGGACCCTCGGGTACAAAGCAAGTCATTTCAAGTCATTTGCTGAAGGGAAGAGCTAAGGGACCCGCCTGCACCCCACTGACTCTGACCAGAGCCAGGAACTGTCTCCTGTTGGAGGTAATGCTCCAGCCCTCCTGTCACCAGCAAAGGCCAGTCACCACAGGGGAGGGACAAAACATCTGCCCCTGCCCAGGCTCCTGCACTACAGACCAAGGAAGGGCAGGAAATCTGCTCACTCCCAAGTTGTTCCTTCTAAATGAGAGGCAAGACTGCCACAGGGTGCAGGGGACCAGAGGGCAGCTGGGTGGAGCGGGAGATCCTGCTGAGCTCTGACCAGGGGCAACAAAGGACTGCCGGCAGGGCAGCATTGCTGCCCAAACCTGGTCCACTCTGTTTTTACAAAGAAGGCTGTAGGAACAGTCAAGCCCAGCCGTTTACAGAATCTGGCCCACCTCGTTTTTACAAAGAAGGCTGTATGAACAGTCAAGCCCCGCCGTTTACAGAATCTGGTCCACCCTGTTTTTACAAAGAAGGCTGTAGGAACAGTCAAGCCCAGCCGTTTACAAATAGTCTCCGGCTACTTTCAAGCTGCAACAGCTCAGCTGGCAATGGGCAACAGAGCCCAGAAGGCCCACGAGGGTATCTGCTCCCAGACATTGAACCTGAGAGGGCGGGGCGATGGGGAATGGGAACACCAGGAAGCCCCGCCTCCGAGGGCTCAGACTCAGACGACCTATGGGACAGGAGGAGCAGGAGAACCAAACCGAACAAAAACCACAAGGCAGGCCTCTCACCTCCAGCACCTGACACTACAGAACAAAGAGCCGGCCATCCATCCCCTCACTGATGGGGTGAGGCAAGGGTGCCAAGAAAGCCCCTCCATGATGCAGGCCCTGCTAAGAGCTGAGGGTAAGGCCAGAGTGAAAAACAGGAAACAGCTAAAGAAGTCAGCGGACTAGGATGACTTCTCACTTCCCCATACACCTCACCTCTTAACGCGTACCAAACCTACCACTTAACCCTATCTGCTTATTTTTTAAAGGAAACTTTTTTCCTTATATTTTCCAATTTGAGAACATAACTGCCTCAAAACAAAACGTTTGTTTTAAAAACAGTACAGCTCATAACTGTATTGCATTCACTGTGACAAGGTGCAACCACAGTAGCTGTCCTGTGGTTAAGTGATCTGACTCTCCTGCTCATCAGAGTCCAACCTTCTGAATTCAGGATGCTGTTGGCATGAAACAAGTAGATGGTTCTAGCGATCTCCGCTGTGACGCTAACAAACGCTCTTTGGGACGTGGCATTATATTAAGTCCTATGGGGGTGGGGGGAAACACCGTCCTGCATTCAAAGGAAGATAGCAAACTGACAGGGTGTCTCACTGGCAAATTCTCTGAGACAAGGACAACTTTACTATAACTACTGCTTTAAGTTCTAGCTTGGATTAATAAATAGATCTCCAAATAACTTACTCAGAAAAAATTTCAGTAGAATATGCATGTGAATAGCTACGTACCAGCTGGTGACGATATTTATTTTACTTGAAACCCACGTAGAAAGGGTATATCGGCAACTTTCTTATTATCTAAAATCTCCTTCATTCTAGCTAGGAGTAAATACCACCTTTGGAAGAATGAAAGATTTTTTTTAATACTTTGTAGTTCAACAGGTATAGATATGACAGCCTCTAAAATATATAAAATTTCAACCTGGCCTGTGGTGGGACAGAGGATAGGAAGTTGACCTGGATTGCTAAGGTCACTGGTTCCAAACCCTGGGCTTGCCTGGTCAAAGCATATATGACAAGTGACAAGCAACAAAAAGCCATGAACAACTGAAGTGAAGCAACTATACTTCTCGCTCTCCCCACCTCCTCTCTCTGTAAAATCAATAAATAAAATATTTTTAAATTAATAAATAAGAAACAAAGTATATAAAATTTCAAAAGATCACATAACAAGACAGGTTGAGTTATGCTGCCACCCACTGGACAAAACACAAATAGCAAGGCAACCCTTGCTCTGATTTTAAACACCAAGAGAAGCTGGATCAATCTGAGGACAAGTTAGCAGTGTCTCTGATGAGTGCATCAAAGTAATGTTGACTGATTATGGTGTCCTTGCTATTAACTTCCATTATTAACTGGTTTAAGAGTCAAATTATATTTATCCCAATCAAACTGTATTTAGCTTAAAAGACATCAAAATACTCTGATGCTCTATTTCCGCTCTGGCCAGGTAGCTCAGTTGGTCATCCTGATACCCCAAGATTGCAGATTCAAACTTCAGCCAGGGCACATATGAAGAATCACCAATGAATGAGAACATATGAGAATCAACCAATGAATATGTAAATAAGTAGAACAACAAATCAATGTCTCTCTCTCGAATCAATAAATAATCATTTTAGATATTCTAATTTTATTAAAAAGAAAAGTTAAGTGAAATTGACTTCCTTTTAATTGAAATAGTGTGTCTGTAAAGTCATGGTGCACTTTTGACCTTGTGACCAGTCAAAAGTGCACCATGACTTTACGGACATACTGTAGTTGGCAAATACTCATTTAAACTATTCTAAATACAGCCCTAGTTAGGAACGAAAATTGCACCATTTTCCTTTTCCGCCTGCCTTTGTGGTCTCTCCTCCTTAGGCCCCGACCTCAGTGTTGCAGGTGCTGTTCCTAATGCCCTAATGTGACCGGCCTGGGACCCGAACCTGTTTGAACACTGTGTATTAGGGGTAATGCAGTGCTCAGTTCCAAACCACTGACACTGCTGCTACTGCATTCCTAACTATAAAGCTACGTGACCAAAACATCAGAATGTTTTTATTTGGTAAAAGTAAAAATATACCTTCAATTCAATAAAATACATTCATATATACAATAAATTTATTAACATTACATGGGGAGAAAAATGTCTCACAACTACTCTTGTGAATTCCAAATACAGATGTACACAGAAATAATCAAAATGTGCAAGTGTCATTTAAAAAGTAGAGGATGTTATTTAGAATCAGCAAATTCAATTACCCAAGTGGTGGTGGGGCAAAACAAAAGATAGTCTAAATACTTACAGTGTCAGTCAAAAACCAACCTCCCCCCAAATCTCAGGGACTTAAATAACAAAGTTTGGATAAACAAGATGTGATATAACCATACAATGGAATGCTATCCAGCCATAAAAAGGCATAAAGTATCATCATGCCGTAAACATGAACCTTGAAAACATTATGTTAATTAAATCAGACACAACAGGCCACATACTGTCTGATTCCAATTCCGCTCCTATGACTGTTCAGAACAGGCAAATCCAGAGACAGAATGTAGACTAGTGGTTGTGAGTGGCTGGGGGGAGAACAGGGAGTGACTCCTGATGAGTTCTGGGTTGTTAGTCCGGGTGACTAAAACGTTCCGAAGTTAGTGGTGATGCTGCACAGTTTTGTGACAATATTAAAAACCACTGAGCTATATACATTTTGAAAAGGCGAACATTAGGGCATGTGAACTACATCTCAATCAAAAAATCTTTTGAGGGACTAAAAATCAAGGGACGATGTATAGCGAGGCTTTCTTTCTCACTCATGTCGCGTGCCATGCCCATCTTGAGTCTGCTCCATGTCAGACTTACTCAGAAACTCACAGTGAGAGAAATTGCAGCGCCGACCCCAAGGACTTCAGATTTGGGGTACATATTTCACTTCCACTCACAGTTCACAGGCAAAGTAAGTCAGCTGGGCAAGTCTAACTTCTGTGGGGTAGGGAGGTACGTCCTACCGTGCATCCAGAAGGAAGAGACTGGAAGCAGGTGGTCAACAGCATTATGCTGGTACATTTCTCTAATGAGTGCCTCACTGAGTCCAAGACTACAACAGGCCATGGGAAACCCACAGAGTCAGGAGGCTTGCCCTCAGGAAGCTCCGGGCGGCAAAGATGACTTGCTGCTTGGCAACACGATCTATACCAAAGTGCCAACGAAGGACCATGGCAGCAATACAAATAAAGCGATGCAGACGTGATTAATTAACCCTATCCGAGCAGGGAGGTCGGACGCGGGGCAAACCCTAACAGACAAGCCCCACCCACGGAAAGGGAAAGGAGGAGAGAAGCAGCGGCAAAAGAAACCAAACAGGAAAGACACAAAGATGGAGGGACACCACCCACTTAAAGGGAAAAGCACTGGTGCGCGGCCTTGCTCAGTTCACACTGCACAGAGCCCTGAAATCCTCGTCATGGAGTGTGCAGTCTGCTCTTTAGGTAAAAGTAGCATCAGGAGGTTCAAAAGAATAGGTGACCAGTCTGAGAAAAATAAACAAAATGGATGGAGAGACGGTGCAGGGCCAATACCCAAATGAGAAACCTCTTTGTACTGTTCAGGAAACTACCAATGAGGATCCGCGCCAGCGAGGTGGTAGGAGAGAAAGCGGAGACATTTTACGAGGAAAATTAGCAAGACTTGTGACTCGTTTCCTATCTCTGTCCTATAACGTACATACCCCAGTGTATTAGAAAGGTCATCACACCCTCCCCTAAACAGTACAAAGAACAAACCCCTGGAGTCGAGCACACTGGCTAGCACACGGACACTACATGTAAAACCACTGTATTCTCCTTCCCTATCTCTCAACATTTCTACTGAAACCCAAATGGCCTTGAGTCTTCGCACCCTAACTCTGTCCCCAACCAGTTACTACCTTGCCCACACTGCACCCTTGACCTCTGCCGTGTCCCAGATACTTCTCCCTTCTCATTACCAACAGGTCCACAATTTCTTATCCAAGATTCTGGGGCCAGATGTGTGCCATAATTCAAAACTTTTCCAGATGTAGAAGGTAATATGGTATATATACCACACAATACATTAAAAAAAAAAAGAAATTGGGAATATCAACACAATGATATTTCCTCACATGAGCTTAGATCAAGTTTTACTATCACATGAATTATGGCACCAAACTTAAGGGAGAAAATGTCATTTTCAAAGTTTCTTTGGATTTTTGGAACTACAGATTGGGGACTGTGGACCTGGGATTCACCTGGTCTGCTGCAATGGTCATTTCCTACGTCACTCCTTCCTACTTTAATCCATCTTGCATTCTCTTACCACATCACGGGGGTGACAGAAGATGAGAGAGAGCAAGGAATTGAAAACCTATGTGAAAAAATAATTAAGGAAAACTTCCTAACCTGGGAAGGAAACAGACATACAAGTCCAGGAAGTACAGAGAGTCCCAAACAAGATAAACCCAAAGAGGCCCACACCAAGACACATCATAATTAAAATACCAAAGATAAGGACAAAAAGAATCTTAAAAGCAGCAAGAGAAAAGCAGTTAGTTATCTACAAGGAAGCTCCCATAAAACTAACCACTGATTTTGCAACAAACTTTGCAGGCCAGAAGGGACTGACATGAATATTCAAGTGATGAAAAGCAAGGACCCGCAACCAAGATTACTCTACCCAACAGAGCTATCATTTAGAATCGAAAAACAGATACAGAGCTTCCCAAAGGAAAGCTAAAGGAGTTCATCGACACCAAACCAGTATTACAAGCAATGTTAAAGGGTCTTATGATTAAAAGAAAAAGATAAAAAATATAAATAGTCCTGGGTGGGTAGCTCAGTCAGTTAGAGCATTGTCCCAATAAACCAAGGTTGCAGGTTCAATCCCCTGCTGGGCATATACAAGAATAAACCAACGAATGCAAAGGTGGGTGGAGCAACAAATCAGTATGTCTCTCTCTAATAAATAATTTTTTAAAATATGAATAATAAAATGGCAATAAATACATACCTATCAACAATTACTCTAAATGTTCCAATTAAAAAACATATAAAGGCTGAAAAGATAACAAGGCCCTCGTATGTGCTGTCTACGAGAGATGCACTCAGATGGAAAGTCACACACAGAATGAAAGTAAAGAAATGAAAAAGGTATTTCATTATAAAAAACAACAAACAAAAAAGCTAGGGAAGAAATACAGCAGACAAAACAGATCTAAAAACAAACAAGCTGAACAGAAACATACTCGGATACCACAGTACATTAAATGTACTGTGACTCGTTTCATAGCTCTGTCCTATCCGAGCAGGGAAGGGAAGGTGGAAAGGGGAGGGGATGAATTAGTACAGACTGGCAGTTACAGAACAGCACGGCACAGGGAATGTAGTCAGTAATGCTGGAATAGTTGTGTATGGTGTCATTGGGTGCTGGGTTTACTGGGCTGACCACTCTGTAAGTTATGTAATGTCTAATCACTGGGGAGTGCATCTGAAACTAATATAATACTGTATGTCAACCGTAATTGAAAAATATAAAATTATTTAAAGTAAAAAAATAATTAGTAAGTAAATCAGTCAAAGCTACACTCCACAGATCTTGGGTTTCGTATACAATTTATATACAATGCCTAGGCACTAAATATATTTGTCCAATGAACAAAGACCTTGTATTTAGTGGTAAAAAGATGAAGAAAACAGTTTACACTAACAACAGGAAAAGTACACATTTGGCTATGATAAACAATGCTCTGGCTATAATAATAATAATAATATAAAAAGCTCCTTAGTGCAACAACACTTTGGGCAAATCAGACTAAGACACCTCAGCACACAGGTGAGTGAGGAACACTCCCAGCCCCAGAGCATGCCCCAGCATGTGCTGGAAACTGGCATTTCAGAACTGCTGGAGCACTCCTCAGCTGTGGTGTGGAACTGGTCATCTAAATCTATTGCTGAGTGACTTTTCTATACATCACACTACTTCTACACCAGAACTAAACTGTGATCTGGCCCTGGCATAAAAATAGTACTTGACCTTCAAGCACTGGAAACTTGACTGAGGCAGCGAGGGATCGAGGCCAAGCACTTCCTTAAACTGAGTATTTTCTGCAGCTTGCCCAAGATTTTACAGCCAGATAATGTCCCACTCACTAGAGAGGGTTTATCAGCAAAATGCTGACTTCAGTTTTTTATATTACCAAATTTTAGAAACCGGTAGGCAAACCACTCTTCAAAGATAATTTTTTAAAAGTTCCAAAAAAACATTAACATATACACGCTTATATTCTAAATGCCACCAAACACTAGAGTTAACAGAAAAAATATAAATTTTCAAGTAATAGAAATATTCACGGTAATAAATGAATTAGTTAAAATCTGAAATCTTTTCAATCTAAAATTTTTCAAAATTTATGTCAAAAAATTTAAAATAATAATCTATTACAAAGATTAGCTGATGTGGTCACAGTCCATCTAGAAAATGTTTACAAATGTATATAATATTCAATTTAGCAAAGCTCCAAAGATATTATACAGGCTAATTCCAACCAGCCCGAAAACCCCAAGGAAGCAAAAAGCAATACAATCCATTCTTTACCTGCAGCTCCTTTGAGACTCTCTCTAAGTGATTAGTTATCTTCTTAATCAGATCACTGTACATCTGTTCCGAGTGCTGCTGGCATACACATTTATACACACAACTGTGGGGGGAAACCAGGCAACCCCAGTTAATCATCAGCCTAAGGTGAAAGCATGCCCTGGCTACACAGCCGCTGGTCAAATACTCAATTCAGGCCTACATATAGTGGCAACAAATAATCTTTTGAGTACTCTATTGCACATTTTATCAGTACTAGATAACTGAACATTTGGTGGTAATTTGAGAGTCTGATTATGGTAGCTACTTATAAACCCACGTCTCTCTCATTTTTTTTTTTTTTTTTTACAGGGACAGAGAGAGAGAGAGAGAGTCAGAGAGAGGGATAGATAGGGACAGACAGACAGGAGCGGAGAGAGGTAAGAAGCATCAATCATTAGTTTTTCATTGCCATTGCAACACCTCAGTTGTTCATTGATCGCTTTCTCACATGTGCCTTGACCGTGGGCCTTCAGCAGACCGAGCCACCCCTTGCTGGAGCCAGTGACCTTGGGTCCAAACTGACGAGCTTTTGCTCAAGCCAGATAGGCCCGGGCTCAAGCTGGCGAGCTCAGGGACTCGAACCTGGGTCTTCCTCATCCCAGTCTGACTCTCTATCCACTGCGCCACCGCCTGGTCAGGCTCGTCTCTCTCATTTTAATGAATGTCAAAATAAGGAAGAGAGTAATGATGGGCACAGTTTCTCTCTCACAAAACATTTGCAATGTAACCTCTTTGTGCATCATGTATGCACAACTCAGTTGTTTCTTCCTCCTCTTATGAAGGGGTTGACCTCACACCCACCCCAGTTCCCCACTAATACGCTGCCCCGTTTACTAGGAACTGGAAAACAAAATAACCAGAGTTAAAGACATCAACAGATTAAGCTAGGCTCTCTCCCCGTGAGACTAAAACTGTGTATTTTGCCCTTGTTGCTGCCTCCACAGTCTCCGTGTTATATGTGGCAGGCCTGGCAGGCTGAGGGGGGAGAAGCCCAGTCATGTGGGTCTAACTCGGTCTTGATTTGAAAACCAATTCTGAAGCAAAAAGTGTAAGTCAAACTTCCAGTCCACAGTGTATATAACAAATAAATAACTTACAGAGCCTCATCTTATGTTATATAATATATGTACACATACTGCCATAATTCAAGTTGCCATGAACCTCGATACACCCTCTCTAACCCAGGCATGTTAGATCTTGACTTACCTGTATATCTGTTCATAGGATATGGGGATATAGTCACCAGGACTCTGGGTTAAAAGTTGATCTATGGCACCATCCAATTTTGGCCAATATGTGCTCTTATAATCTTCAATAGTTATAACATTCATTACTGAAAATAAAAAGTAAAATAAACATTATTATTTATTGTCACATGTAAGGCAAACAGAAACTCTAGCAATACAGTCAAATTCCTTTCGATTTCACACTGCACTCATCATCTAAATACAACTCAATCACCATCCCCTCTCCAGTTTTTAAAAAAAGCAACCTGGTCAGGGATTTGAAGTAGCCATTAGTTATGATTTCAAAAGAAATTACTATGAATCTGTCCATCTTTAAAAAATAAAACAAGCCAACCTCTCTGGCTTCTCTTCCTGATTTCTGTAAGCTTCTGTTATCAGTGCAGCTCCTCATTCACTGACCTTCAAAGACGCACTGTCAATGATGCCAACAGACAGCCTCCTGTGAACCACAATAGGGTTCTGGGGCACCCCTGGGAAAATCTACCTAAGCCTCTAACTATGAAAAAGTTCAACTACTGCAGTAACAAAAGCGGCTGCTACAGCTCTGCAGAGACGATCGCTCCACTGGTACCCCAGGCACTCCCACAGCTGACTGAGGCTCTCGCGTCGTCTGCTGTGGACAAGCCCAATGGGAACGACGGCTGGGAAACTGGAACCTTACACTGAATGAAGGCTTGCCCACTCCCCCTGGCTGGCTCATTCCTGCACTCTGTAACACCTGGTAATAACAACAAAGGGGACAGTTATCTCACAACAATGAAATGAAGCTAATGTTTAAAAGAACTCCCAGAGCACCTAAGACACCTTCTGTCATAGCATAGCAGATCAGGGACAACAACTACTCGGTCCAGTGTTTTATCGTCTTATCAGAAACTGGGAAGCAGGGGGCTGACCTCCCGAGGTACCAGGTAAACTAAGCCTTTACCTAGCTTCTTTCTATCCCATTAATCATTTCCAAATCTTCAGCATTCAGGTTCCAGATGTCCCTCATCTCTATAAACCCCCTATATCACTTATGTTCAACATTTTCTTTAAATTGATCCACTTTTTTTGTTGCTCAAATAAATTTATTTTAAGGACATGAAGAATGAACTGATTCACACAGCATGGAGTAAACTGTGCTAAGTGAAAGTATCGGGCCGAAGCTACACAAGGGCCTCACTTTTGTGACACTTAAAAAAGGCAAAATTATACGGCGGACAACAGGTCAGTAGTTGCCAGGGGCTTGAGGGTGACACGGGGAATTTTACAACAATAAACTGATTTGTATGGATACACCATCCATTTTTCAAAACCAAGACCTGTACACCATAAAAGTAAATTTACTGTATGAAAATTTTAAAAAAATAAAAATAAAATGAGGATGTAGTGATAGAGAAGGAATATAATCTGATGAATTTAATTTACAAACAAGTTGCATGCTTGACCCCACTGAAGGGAAGAGGGAAGAAAGGAATACTCTGACTACATACAAGGTCAAAAGCAGAAAGAACTGTACACGGGAGAGCTCGCACGCACACACATACACACACACAAGACAGAAAGAGGCCAAATCAGGTAGAGCCTCCTGGACCCTTGTAAAGACTCTGGCCTTACTAAGTAAAATGAGGGCTTTGGGGACAGAAGCGACCTGTTCTGACTTCGGTTTCACCTACGGAGCACTGCAGGGCTGTGTTAGGAGTAAACCGAGTCAGGAGGCTCTGAGGCTGGACCCGCTGATGGGGGTGAGAGCAATGAGAAGAGCCGACAAGATCTGCTGATGGTCTGGATGTGAGATGCGAAAGGGTCCTGGATGGCTCCGATGCTTCTGGCCTGCGCACCGAAGGATAGGGTTGCTGCTTACTAAGATGAGGCAGATACAAGAGAAGCTCAGCATGTTTACGAGGGTAGCAGAGAATGTGGACACAGAGGCTAGTCAGCACCCACCATTATTTGCCTCACTGTCCTCCCTGGCTGCCAGAGCTGCTCTGCCCCAAGGCACGAAGGTAAGGCAGGCTGGGAGTTCTGAAGACTCAGTGAAACAATGACTAACGAGAAATTCGGTGTAAACCCCAGTATCCCCTCTACTCTCAGAGAGGGACATGTACTGCACTGACTCCCAGAGCTCACCACCGGGATTACCCTCCCGTTGCTCCCCGTGGGGATTTCTTCGCTGGCTTCCTCTTACCCTCTTCCCTGTGTTTCTCATGTCTCCACCCCACAGGCACTTAGGAGAATCACCCACTTGCACTTAAAACTACTTGCACTTTTTAAAAAAAGTAACCAAAAATGGAAAAGCAGTGTCATTTGCTATTAAACAGAAGGCAATATAGAAATAAATACAATGTTATTAAATTCTAGTTAGCACCTACTGCCTGCTAAAGGTTTTGAGCCTAAAACTTGTTTCCTTGTGAAAAAGGGAAATTGACAGATGTTGAGAAGTACTACACACCAGCTCCAGAATACTAGCTTTCTGCTTTTGGAGATTCAAAGAAAATTTAAAAATAAAAGACCTACAACAGAAATCACTTTCCCACTATGTGATTCCAGGGTACTGAATCCCAATCAGTGCACCACCTAAACAACACCCTAATACCTGCTCCACACCAAAAGTTGAGACTTAGAGAAAGGAAGTGACATGCTCAGAAAGAAAATTTCATGTCCCAAAAAGGCAAGAATTAATATACCAATCCCATGGGCTCCTCAACTGCTTAGTTCAAAACATTACACCTCCAAATGCAGGTGGGAACACACCTTCTGCTCAAGCACAGGCGTCACACTAGCAAAGGACCAAGTCAAAGACATGAAGGAGGAAAAAGAACCTAACACGTCAAGTCCTGCAGCTGTAAATTCTGCACCATATCCCATGACCAAAACAGTGACTGCTAGTGCCTCTCAGGTGTCTTTCACATGGCACTTTTTTTCTTAATCAAGTGAGAGGCAAGGCAGTAGAGAGACAGACTCCAGCATGTGCCCTGATCAGGATCTACTCAGCCACGCCGCCGCTCTCCCTGTCTGGAGCTGATGTTCTGCCCATCTGGGTGGGGCCACTGCTCCATTGCTTGGCCACTGAGCTATTTTTAGCACCTGAGGCAGGTCATGGAGCCATACTCCCTGCCCAGGGCCAACTTGCTCATTTGAGCCATGGCAGAGGGAGAAGAAGGGGGTGGAGGGAGAAGCAGATGTTCAGTTCTCCTGTGTGCCCTGACAGGGAATCAAACCCAAGATTCTACATGCCGGGCCGATTCTATATCACTGAGCCAACCAGCCAGGGCCAACACTTTTTTTTTAATGCTCTGGTTTTCACGTCAAAGAGTATTAAGCTATTTCTCTTCCAAATCCCTTCTCCCCACCAAAAAAACTACCTTCATTTAGAATGGACTCCTTAAGAATACTATAATGGCATTATGATGAAAATGATTAAGCCAAATTTAACAGGCTAAATTATATCTTAAACATAATGAATTTTTAGATTAAATATAATTAATTACAGTTAGATAATCTGACAGAATGGAGGAGAAGAAAGCTCTGGGTTTTTTACTTAACTCTGAACAGCAACTGTGATATAAGAGAAAAATTATGATGTCATGTTGCCATCATGTGCCCATCTATCTATCAACACCAATCTAGTAAATCTGTGTGGTCCAAAACATTCCTGCCTGGCAGAATGTTCTGCTTCCTGAAACACAAGAGGATGACTGAAATCTTTCAAGGAAGGGATAGAGAGAAGCTGAAGACTCTCAAGAACAAAGCCAAGAGATAGGTGTAAGGTCGGTGGATAATGGGGGACGGTCACGTGAGGAACTCAGACCCGGGACCTTTGGCGAGAGCCGCCCACAACCAAGAACACCAAAAGAAACTTCCCAGAGGTCCTTGGGAGAAGAGCGACCGTCCGTCAGCCAGTGAGATTTCACCACGTCATATTAGGTTGCCTACCCTAGAGGACCCCTTTAAATACCTCTCAGGCGGTTTAATTCGCCCGGCTCCTCTGGCCTCTGTACCCCTCGTGGGCGGGATGCGCGGTACTTTAATAAAGTCTTTGCTATTCCACACTTTGTGGCTCCGGCCCCTCTTCCTTCTTTCTCGGCAGGGAAAAATACCTTACACTGAGCCTGTGACACAGTTTGTAAAACTAACACATTACGATAGTACATATATGAAAAATTCAACCACAATCAAGACAAGACACCCAGTACGGCTCCAATTAATCCAAAATTTCACAATATACAAATAGAGACTACACAGTTGTAAACCACGTTAACAGCACGTCTTGCATACTTTTAAAATTCTGTGATTTCCTGCAAGATTGTTTAAAAACCAAGTTAATCTATTTACTATGTTAGACCAGGAAAATTGAACTTTTAAGTAGCAGCAGAAGGCAGTGTGTGCTCAAGTGGAAACACCATTAAGTGTGCTAATCCATGCCCCGCAGGCCTTTGAGAAGCTCAGGCTTTGAGGACAGGATACAAGGAGTGTGGACTGGAGGGAGAGAGGTGGTGGGCTGGGAGGTGAAGACTAGTCCAGTAGAAGAAAGAAGTGCTATTCTGTGCAATAACAAAGTAAAAGCGTAGGATACAAGACACAGATTCATGATAGGTGTGGGAGGGCATATGTGTGCATGTAAAGCACAGGGCTGGTGGATTTTAAGTAAAAGTCAACAGTCAACATCAAAAATGCACAAAAAATCTAACCATGCTCTCCTCTAATTCTAGAAAGCCAGCAGCCAGGAGAAATGAACTTTTTTCATGCCCCACCTACCCACCCCACCATTCTCCATTGGAATGGAAGATCCTTCCCTAGGAATCTGAACAGTCCCAGAGAAAAGACATTCATATACTAATATCTGGCGCTTCCTCCACAAACTAGCAGCTCTGCACCCAATTAGCCTGAAGAGAAGCCCACAATTACACTTGGAAAGGCCCCTTGCAAACACAGAAGTAACTACCAATTAGCCTTTTTTTATACATGAATAGAGCTAAAGATACCAAGATTTGCAAAGTCTAAGACATGAGAGATCAAAACAAACAAAAATTGGTAAGATTAAAAAAAAATAATAGAAAACTTTAAAAAAATCTATAATTACTATCCTCAGAGAGGTAAGACAAAAATTAAAAACACTGCCATGAAAAAGCAATCTAAATACTCTTAAAATTAAAAACTAGTCACTGTTAAAAATCCAACATACATCAAGGAACTCTCCCAGAACAGAGCAAAAACTATAATACACTTAGAAAATCAAAACAGGAAATTCAACATTTGACTAATAATAATTCCAGAGAAAAGAGAAAATGTAAAGGGAGCAAACTATTGACAAATAGAAGAAAATATCCCAGAAATGTTTGGGGGATGGGGAGTCACCGAGAAAAGACCAAAAATTGAAATGGCACCTGAATTCTCCATTCTAATACTGCAAGCTTAAAGTCAATGAAGCAACACTTTACAAGTTCCCAGGAAGAAAAATTTTCGGGTAAGAATTCTATACCCGAACTGTCAATCAAGTATGAAGGCAGCATTATTTACATAGTCAAACTCTTGCCCACACATTTTCTCAGGAGGCTATTAGAAGGTATGTTCTAAACCTAACACCACACACACACACATGCACAAATACACCAATAAAAGGGAAGACATCAAGTAATTATTTAGGAAGTCCCTGCATAGCAACTGTGCAGAGACGCTGTGGAAGAAACAGGAACTGAAGACTAACAGCTTCACGTGCAGACAGAAAGAACAGACTGACTCACTGAGCACTGTAAAAACACCAGGGACAGATACACGGTGAATCTGAGGAAGTGCTGCAAAGTTTTTATGGTAAGTTTAATGAAAATTATGCAAGTATAAACAAGACAACTAACAACAAAGTTCTTTCTATGTGAAAGAAAATGTAATCTGATATATTCCTAGCCTGTGAGTGAATATTTACATAGTCAAATGTAAATATGGTTTATTGACAGAACCAAAGATTGTGGTATTAAGAGGACTGCAGAGAGGACGTGTGTAGAGATATAAAAGGACTAAATCTTCACCTCAGTGGGAAGTTAATAGGGAACTGTAAAGCCAGTAGCCGTGGCCACCATCACAGCTGCCTGGCCAGTGCAGGTTCGCATCAGATTCGGACAGTCGGTAATGAAACAACGGAGCCAAGAACTGGTGAGCCATCAGCTTTAATTCTAGCTTGCACCCGGCGGGCAAGCAAAATCACACACTGGGCTCCAAAACCCACTCATTTAGTGCTCACAAAGCTATTGACTTATCCGAGTTTCCTAGAATCAAAGCTTCTAGCTCACCAGACTTATTCACCTGTTTCCCATCTCCTTCTCCCTATACAAACTCTGCACAAACTGGCTTCTTCCTCAGCACTCCATCATCTTGGCTGCTTCTCCTGGCCTCCATGTGGCCTTAATCTGCTCTCCTTTCTAATGCTAACCCCAGGAACTGAGAAAGAGCAAGCTACTGGTCTGTCCCACTTTATAGTGTAGAAATCCAAACCCTTAATCCAATCTACAAACAAGGAAGTCTCTGATACAAAGTCACCCATCCGAGGCACAATGGGATTCCTCAGGAGAGCACACCACCCCACATCATCCAATCAGTCAAGGGTGTGGGGAAGAGCTTACTCTTAAAACTAAGCCTTAGGCTATAACGACCCGGCCTGCCCACAGCTTGTCCTCCAAAACACATAATATCAACAAACTTGCATGTGGGCAGCGCCATCTTTAACAAAGTGAGCATAATATATATATATATATATTTTTTGAGCATAATATATTTTATCTGCCCAACAGTAACATAAAAGTGATAAATTAAACAGTAACAATATTAACACATTGAAATATGTAGACAAATATAGGAAACTGCTAAATGCATTAAAAGTGACTGACTCAGGGTAACAGGTCCAGCCAGGAATAGGCAGCGGCAGAGGAGCGAAGCACTGATTTTCATCAAGTGTCTTTTTCACAATTTGAGATTTTAAATTAAAAGCCTGTATTTTAGTAAGAACAAAGTTTTAAGGCTAAAGAGTTTGCTGAGTCTTAAATACTCAGAAATTGAGAAATACATCTAGTGAAATTAAATTTTTGTCTCAGTGTTTGTAATACTCTAAGGCACAGGAATGAGAAAGCTCAGACTGACTGACAGCCTAGCAGACCTCTCTACCTGAATGGTCCACAGGCCCCCCTAAAAAGAGACAGACACAGGCACACAGCCACCTATACTACACACACCTCCCACACCCAGGTGAAAGGCAGGTCAGCTCCCGGTCATCCAAAGCAGCAAATCTTGTCTGTTTATCCCCTCTCCTTGACCCCCACATTTTATAGACTCTAGTCACCCAACATTTCCAAAATCCGAAACTTTGCTTAAGATGCTGTATTTGTTCAAGCCTTCATCTGCTGTCTAGACCACAATAATTACAACCCCCTCACTAGTCTTCAGACCTCCATTCATTCCACTTTCTCATCTAAATTCACTCACTAAGACAACATTCACTAAGCGGACTCTCTTAACACCCCTCAGTGGCTCCTACTGAAGAAAACCCTACGTCTAACATGGAACACAGGCCCTTCACTTTTCTCTCTCTAGGCCAGTGGTTCTTAACCTTTTTTGAGGTACCAAACCCACCAGTTTCATATGCACATTCACCGAACCCTTCTTTAGTGATAAATAAAATATGATTTTTTTTCCAAATTCAAGACATAGGTATATGTTTTTTTACTGGTGCACAAAATGAGCCGTGCATGAACATCACCTTGCTCAAAGAACAAAACCAACAAAGTGCATGAACTCACAACAAATTACGCTATTACTTTCTTCTGGCCTCCGAGGCAGAGGCTTCTCCGAACCCCTGAGACCAACTCATCGAACCCCAGGGTTCGATAGAACCCAGGTTAAGAACCACTGCTCTAGGCCTTTCTATCTACCCATGTGTAACTGGGGCACACCCAACGTGCCTGCCTCACACCCTATGTTCCAACAATAATTTCAACTCTGGGTCTTAGGCACAGTCTGCCAAAGTCTCACCTAGTCATCCTCAATTCTCCTGACAAACATCTTTGTACAGCTTCTCTGTTTCCTCTATGCTGCCATGTACACACATAACTTTACCACTCAACCTTAATTATCTGTCCATCATGTGCCATACTAAACTGTGTCTCATTCATCACCAGAGGCTAAACTATGTCCCTGGCGTACAGTTGAAAGGAACGCCGTTCAGATGCGTAGTCAGAACACCTGCAACTACAAATTACAGATCTCTGCGACTCTATCTACAGAGTTTCATAGCCAAATGTCCACAGAAGAAGAAAACTGAAAGACCAGCTGGCCGTGCCAAGACATATCACAAAAGGACCTCAACAATTGTTTTATATAATACTTAACAGTTTACAATGTGACTATAATGGTGTGCAACTTGCAGAGTTACTTTACAGTTTAAAGAGGAAGAAAACGGCACTTAATGATTGTCTCTAAGGGTTTGGGACTGGGCCTTACGTAAACATTCTGATGTCTTTCTCTTCCAGAGTCATCCATGCCACTTTGGGCAATAAATGTCAAAAAATAGCAAGAAAGACCCCCGGTAAGATTTCCAAATTTAGCCAGTCAATACCCTAGTGATGTTTGCTGCAGCACAGTTTCTTTTTTTTTTTTTTTCCATAATTATTTTTATTTTATTTTATTTTATTCATTTTAGAGAGGAGACACAGAGTGAGAGAGAGAGAGAGAGAGAGAGAGAGAAAGGGGGGAGGAGCTGGAAGCATCAACTCCCATATGTGCCTTGACCAGACCAGTACAGGGTTTTGAACTGGTGACCTCAGTGTTCCCAGGTCGACACTTTATCCACTGTGCCACCACAGGTCAGGCAAGCACAGTTTCACTGATCTGGCCGGCGAGAAGATTCCAAATGGCCACCACCGACGCCGCAAACGGCGCACGTTTTAAGGCCTGAATGCAACTTGAACTGATGCACTTATAAAATGACTGACCAATCTGACAACTGGCAGACAGGGCCTGACCAAGTAAAGAGCAACTTTATTTATGATTTAATAAAAATAAATTAATTTCATTCAACTCAAGTCAATTTTGAACACATTTTTAACAGTAATTTAAAAAAAAACAATAATTTCACCAAGTTCAGTTTAAAATACTGTAAAGGTTCTGTTCATCAGAAGAGAACCTTCAATGCACGGGGTTATGACTGTCCTGAGATCACTGCCCAGGATCATCAATCAATGCAAGATCCCTCCCTCCATCCATCCATTGGCTTTTATTCACATCCCATCTGTCCCCATCCCCCAACATTCAGAGAGGGAACCATTCTATTCTGCTCAACATGGTTGGAATATGAGTAGATACGACATAGGCTCCATCTGAGCAGAAGCTGTAAAACCCATTGTGCTTCTGTCCACTCTCATCTTTGCCTCTGCTGAGAATGCCAGGACCCAGAAGAGAGCTTCTCTTCAGAACGAGATGACCTGTGACGAGCCAGCTGCCTAGTCTTAGTAGTTACTATCATGGAAAACTGACTGACTAGAGTGAAGAGGGACACTAAAGTTCCCCTTCCCTACCTAGATTCTGCCAACGATACATCCGAGTGAGGTGTAGAAGGCCAGGGCGAGGCAGATATATTACCGCTGCTGCTGCTACCCAGCAAGGTTAGGGCTGTGAGAGTCTGCCGCGGCCAAACTCCAAGTTCCTGTGTCTGGTCCCCAGCCTCGGGGTTGGGGAGGCAGCAGGGATGATGTAGGAGGGGCACAGTCACCTGCCCTCTGCAATGAGGCTTTAGGGAGCAGCCTCTACATCTCTAACCTTCCCAAGAATTCCTAGAGCATCTGATATTCAGTATTAGATCTCTTCTTGCTTTGAGACCTGGACTGGTTTCTTACACTGAACTGTGACAAAGTATTTGGTTCCAGAGTAGTTATAGGACACTGACTCTCAAAAGCCAGGAAGCTGGTTTTGGTCGTCCAATCCAGTTGGATGCCAAGGTAATGACATTGCTACCATTAGATAACATAATACTAATAGTGCATGGCACAGAGTAGCAAGGAGTTAAATTATCATCTGTAAGTACCTAGCATAAAGTTCTTGAAGAAAAATTCTGACAGTTATGATGGAAATGAGAAATACTGATCCTGACAACAGGTGAAAGCTTGAAGGAATTTATTAGCTTAAGCATCCACGACTGCCATAAAATAATCTCTTAAATATTACAGGCACAGGGTTGAAAAAGCCGACAGCACATGTAAAAGGGAAATGCAAAATGAAACCACAAGGAGATACCACTATTCACCCCTAGAAAGGCTGAAATGAGGAAGACTAACAAGGTTTACATGTGAAGCCCCCAGCACAGGTGTCCACAAGTGTGTGGAGCAGATGGAACTCTCACACGTTGGTCATGGGAATTAAATCATTCAACCACTTTGGAAAACAGTTTAGCAGTTTCTCTCAAGTTAAACATATAGTTAAAATATGGCCAAGCAACTCTACTTGTAGGTATTCACATGAAAACCTATGTCCACACAAAACCTACATGGTTGCACACAGCAGCTTTATTAATAATAACCCAAACTGGAAACAACCCCAATGATTATCAACAGATGAGTACATAAACAATTTGTGGTATATCCCAAAACAGAACAGTAATCAGCCATAAAAAATAACTTATACATGCAAAAACAAGAACAAATCTCAAAAACAGAGTGAAGGAAAGAAGCCAAGCATGAAATAATACAGATTGTATGATTCCATCTGTATGAAAAACTAGTGACAGAAATCAGTGGATACTTGGGGTTAGGGGCAGTACTGACTACAAAGCTTAAAAGGAACATATTTTAGTGATGGAAATGTTCCACCTCTTGATTGAGCCAACAGTAGTGGTTACTACTGGAGAGACAGTCCTCCTTGGGCCTCTTACACGCCTGCATCTTGTTCAGTGTGCCAACACTGCATGGCCCAGACAACTGCGCTTGAGCCTGGGGCCCTGTACAGCTGGTACCCTTCAAAGATGAGATCGTGTCTTCCCCTGGACAAAGAGCAGGCTTGCTTACAGCTTTCTATAAAAGCAGTGGATTCCCCAAGTTCAGCCTTCTTCAGCTGCGACATAAATCCACTGAGGGAGCACCCGTCTTGACCACACCGTCACCAGGAGGACTTGGGAAGAAGGGAACCTAAACAAACCTGCCAATTCTCATGCCGCTTGCTGGGCCATGAGTACGACAGTCTTTCTCTGAGCCAGGCATCTCCCAGCCTCTGCCAGCACCCAGTAATCACAGTAGGGCTAGCTTTTCTTTTATAGCTTGCCCAAATCCCAGATCAAAGTCACCTGGGTCAAAATTCACAACCCACATGGCCCAAATAAGCACACTCTATCAAATAAAAATGGAGGGAGAAGAAATAAAGGGAAGGGGAAAGAAAATGGAAGAATGAGGAAGAGGAAGGGAAAGAGGAGGAAGGGAAGGAGGAGGAGGAGGGAAGGAGGAGGAGGAGGAGGAGGAACGGAGGAGGAGGAGGAAGGGAAAGAAAGAGGAGAAAAAAGGAAAGGAAGGAGGAGGAGGAAGGGGGGAGAAGAAGGAAGGGAAGGAGGAGGAGGAAGGAAAGGAGGAGGGGGAAGAAGGGAAGAGGAAGGGGAGAAGAAGGAGGAGGAGGAAGGGAAGGAGGAGGAAGGGGAGGGGAAGGAAGGAGGAAAAAGGGAAGGAAGGAGGAGGAAGAAGGGAAGGAAGGAGGAGGAAGAAGTGGAAGGGGAAAAGGAGGAGGAAGGAAAAGAGGAGGAAGAAGGGAAGGAAGGAGGAGGAGGAGGAAGAAGGGAAGGAAAGAGGAGGAGGAAGGGAAGGAGGAGGAAGAAGGGAAGGAAGGAAGGAGGAGGAGGAAGAAGGGAAGAAAAGAGGAGGAAGGGAAGGAGGAGGAAGGAAAAGAGGAGGAAGAAGGGAAGGAAGGAGGAGGAGGAAGAAGGGGAGGAAGAGGAAAGGGAGGAGGAGGAAGAAGGAAAGGAGGAGGAAGGGAAGGAAAGAGGAGAAGGGAAGGAGGAGGAGGAGGAGAAAAGGAGGAGGAGGAGAAAGGGAAGGAAGGAAGGAAGGAAGAGGGAGAAAGTCAAGACACCAGAAATTCCCTAGTAGAGGAGTGAATCCAGATTTAGGATGGCAGGAATGTCAGTGTGTTCTTATTATACCCAACCTGCTCACACACACTCACTTAAACTGTCCTCTGAGAAGGAACTGAGAAATATACTGGTGAGGAATACACTACTAATATCCTTGAAAAATGCCATGATGGCTGTCCTTTGCAGTTCTGGGTTAAAGATAGGCAATACTGCCATTAAAAGGGGCTTCCTCATTTCAATGGGATAGTAAGATTCCCAGGGTGAGCCTGACCTGTGGTGGCGCAGTGGATAAAGCATCGACCTAGAATGCTGAGGTCGCTGGTTCAAAACCCTGGGCTTGCCTGGTCAAGGCACATATGGGAGTTGATGCTTCCTGCTCCTCCCCCTCTCCTCTCTCTCTCTCTCTTTCTCTCTACACTCTCTCTCTAAAAATGAATAAATAAAATCTAAAAAAAAAAAAGAAAAAGATTCCCAGGGTGATAAAGGAGAAGTAGAAACATTTAACCCTCAGATGTAAAATGAGCATGACTATGGTAACAAGCAGCAGGACCAGACTAGGTATCAGAATGGCTTGGATTTCTGGTGGTGGCTAGCCAAGCCATTAGGAAAAACAGCTAGACACTACACACTAAGGTAGAATTACTTGGTGTGTAGAAATGGGCAGAAAAAAGAGAAAAACTCTAGGTCTACCTAACAGAGGCCTGAGTGAAGTGACCCCAGTGGAAGATTATGGCACCTCACTTAGTCCACAGACTGAGCCTGCTGACAGACAGAGGCAGGGCAGGGGAGGATGGGTCCCACTGAGGAAAGGTCCTATCAAACTGCACCGAGAGCACACTTAGTCTCCCACCTGGCCTCTTCCAGCAGAATCTGCAGCTATTTATCCGGAAGAATGCATCTGGGAAATAGATTCATGCAGGCACTGGCTCTAGGCTGAAAGTAACCACTGGGGACCAGAACGTCACTGTGGCCAGCCAGTCAGAGCAGCTGTGGTGTCCCACTAATAAATGCTGTTTGGGCTTCAGTCCATCTTGTAGTGGGCCCAGTAGAGCCATGGACTCAACCTGTCATTTCTGAGTTCCTGAATGCACAATTAACAGCTCCCTGAACTATGGATTAAGGGGTATCAGTGCAGGAAGGACCAAGTACATGCCCTAAGTGTGCCCCTTCCTACCCAAATAATAAACTCAAAGCACATCCCTATGGAAACTGCAGAGAACCTGCCTTCCAAAGACTTGAAAGATACAGGACTAGCGATCGCTGTGGCATTCTGATCTCACTAGCCTAGTGGGCCAGTGCAGAGGAGACAGGTCTTAAAGAACCAGATTCTAGTAAATCAAACCAAGCAGACTACAATGGTAGCTGCTATTCCAGACACGGCCTTTTACAGGGACAAATCAACACAGTATATCCAGGACCTTAGTATGTACCCGTCAAGCTAACAAATGCTTTTTTTTCTTTTATCTATTCCAGAACAAACAACCAGAAGCTGTTTGCACCTAACAGTGGGGAAGTCCACTCACGGTCACAGCTCATGGCTACACCAGTACTCTGGCTAGCTTTCATTACTGGTCCACACTACTGTGGCCATCTCAACACTTCACGGGTCCACTCCACGGGTAGTCCTACCAGCAACTCCATCCCCACATCCCACGCACACTTCATACTATGCAGCCTTCTCATTATGGCCAACCTAAAAGGTTAAAATAAAACGTTGCATTAGTTTTAATTTGCATTTCTGATTATTTAGTAATTTCAAACGTCTTCTATGCTTATCAGGATGTCCTATTGGGTAATCAAGGTATTACTATCATTTGCCCATTCTTCCACAGACATCACTGCACGTTTTCTTGATTCCCTTGTTAATTTTAGGCACTTCTAAAGCATGTTCTCATTCATTTGCCTTTTGCTGAATGGGAATCCTTAACTTTTATATAATCAAAGTCATCACTTTTTCAGTTTTGTAAAAGTTTGAGAAGTCTCTCTCTGTCCTAGGGGAAAGATCCCCTTCAGCACTGTCTTCTATTAACTTTACAGGTTTTCCTTTCACATTTAGATCTTTATCCCACGTCCGTCCTGTTACAGTGTTAGGCTGGTTTGTTCTTCATACACAGAGCCATTCTCCCTAACAACACGACTCTCTTCTCCTTCAGTGACTTTTTCATTTTCTTAAGTGAGAGGAAGGGAGATAGACAGATTCCCCACGATTCATTTGACAACCCCTGTCTGGGGCCGATGCTTGATTCAACCAAGCTATCTTCAGGGCCCAGGGTTGACACTTGAACCAATCGAGCCTCTGGTTGCGAGAGGGAGAAAGAGAGGAGGGGAAAGGGAGGGGAAGAGAAGCAGATGGTCACTTCTGTGTGCCCGGATCAGGAATTGAGCCCGGGGCACCCCCTCACTGGGATGATGCCCCACCCACTGAGCCAAGCCGCCAAGGCCTCTCCAGTGATTTATAGTGCCACCTCCACGTGCTGAACGTATACAGGTAAGTCTCTGCTCCCTAATTTGTCCCCTATATATTTTCTTATTCTTGCACTTAAGACTAGTTTTTATTGCTACAGCCTTGAAACAATATTTTAACTTCCAATAAGGCAAGCCCTGTTAAGCAAATCTTTAAGACTGGTTTAGCTTTTCACAAGCATTATCCTGCCCGCCATATGTATTTCAGATTTAGATGACTGAGTTTGTCAGACAAACCAAAAGGAATTCTGATAGCACTTATTAAATTTATAGATTAAAATGAAGAAAACTGACATTCTTTTAAAAGAATTTGATTTAGAGAGGAAGGGAGAAAGAAGAGAAACATCTGCTGTTCTACCCATCCATGCATTCACTGGTTGACCCCTACATGTGCCCTGACCAGGGATCGAACCAGCAACCGCAGTGCATCAGGACGATGCCCCAACCAATCCAGCTATTCCACCAGGGTCTGACGTTCTTATAAGTAATCTTATTCCAAGAACACAAAAAAGCTTTTCCATTTATTTAGGTCCTCTTCTAGCTTCCTATTATAATATAGTTGTAAAGTTTTCCCCTTTAAAAGTTTCATGTATTCTTGGGTTAACTTCTAGAGACTTTATAGTTTTATTTCTATTATTTTATATAATATTTACTTTGATTACCTTTACTAGTTGATTATTGCTAGTGTAAATGCTATTGACTTCTGTAGGTTGATCTTTAATCCAGCAATCCTAACTCTTACTAGATCTAATCCTAATAGTTTCTCTGTTGATTCTAATGGTTTTTCTAGGTAAGTGGTATTATTTTCTGCAAACAATGAGTTTTATTGTTTCCCTTCCTATCCTTATACTTAGTTTCCCTTTACAGTGTTAGCCAGGAACTCTATCATATTAAACAATAATAGTGATGGGGGCATCCTTAGTTTATTACCAATACTGAAGTTGAAGTACTTAAAATTTCTCCATTAAATATTATTGTTGTAGGTTTCTGGTAATAACTTTTATATAGTTATCTTGTATTTTGAGCTGGATCTTATTAAACAATTTTATGGTATCGAGATAATTATGATTTTCCTCCTTTAGCCTATCAATGAGATAAATTACATTAATAGATAAAACGTTAAACCATGCTTACATTCCTAAAACAAACTCTATGGATCATAATTCTTTTAAAACATTGTTGGATCTGATGAGCTTGTCCACTATGTACGATTTTCCTATCTGTGCTAATAAATAAGTAAAATAAGAGTTATAATTTTCTCATATTATCCTTACCTAGTTTTAGAATCAATATCTCACTAAGCTCATAAAATGAGCTTGACATTTTATTTTTTCTTCTCATTTCCCAGAACTAGTAAAAAGGAATTGCGTTATCTAAAAGTTCGATGCAACTCACTTATAAGAAAGAGTATCTGGGTCCAGAGTTTTTGAAAGGGGATACCTTTAACTACTATTTCAGTTTCTTAAATATTTATGAGGCAGTTCAATCTATTTTTTTTTCTGATACTTTCACAGTTTATAGCTTTTTAAAAATTTTTACATTTCTTTTTAATCTGATTGATTTTAGAGAGTGAGAGAGAAACATCGATTTGCTGTTCCACTTATTTATGCATTCATTGACTAGTTCTTGTATGCGCCCTGACTGGGGATCAAACCCACCACCTTGCCATATGGGGATGACACTAAGCAACTGAGCTTCCTGGAGAGGACTAAGAATTTATACATTCCATCTAGGCTTTCAAATTTATTAACCTATAGAAATTCATAAAATTATTTTTTAATCCCATGTTTGTAATTATTTCCCATTTTTCACTTATTTTATTTGTATCTTTTTTCCTTTATCTTATTAGAAAGAGGTCTGTCTAGCTTAGTAATCTTCAAAGAATTGGGCAAATTTTGTTATAACTTCACAGATTTCTGCTTTTTTATGTTGTTTTTATAACTCTTCATATGAACTGTTTAGGCACTAAAGCAAGCTTCCTGCAGCATTTAAGTAAGTCACCTGCCACTCTGTCCAAGGTCTGCTTTTACCACACAGACTTCAACACAAAAACTATACAATATAAATATTACTTGCATGTATGCATGACACAGGAAAGAATCAAATACAAATCTTATGCACCATACCTACTTGTAAATGTCTAATTAAAGCAGCATCTTGAAAGCAAATTAGTTATGCGCTGTTCCCACACACACACAAAAATGTATAATAAGGCTGTGACTATCTGAAGCAAGACAAACATTTTTCTGCGATGGTAATTGGACAATTAGTGGTGCGGTTTGATAAAATTAGTAACTAGAAATGAAACCTCCCAGTTGCTTTACCAGATGCCCTTCAAAACTTGCAGTTATTAATAGGACAAAAAATTCTGGCTGTGATGGTAAATTTTCTCCATCACCAACCCTCTCCCCCTCCAAAAAAAATCCACTCAAAGCAAAAGCGCATTTTTCCCTCGCTATAGAAGCATACATCCTGGCTGGGGGTAGTTTAGGAATGCAAGACAGATTTTGGTCCTAAGTTTTTCTGCCTGCAATTGAGCGGTAAGGTAAATCAGTACAAGTTCAAAACGCAACAGAATTTAGGATTTGGACACATGCTGAATGGCTTGTTCGCATCAGTGTAGGCTTCGAAAATAATTTTATAGATTATTAACTTCAAAACGGATGTCACAGCTCCCACTGCATTGGTTTACTCGAGAAGCAACTCATCTATTTTCCTATTAGGATGCAGACAGAAGGTGCACACTGGAGAAGAGGAACGGGTGTCGATGTAGGTCAACTTTCTGATTCCCGATGAAGGCAGACTGGCTGAAAGCACAAGAACAGAAGTTGCCAGATTTTTCTCTCCCCGGCTGCAAGAAGGAAAGACCGAAGGCCTCTCCCTATGCAAACTGCCTTCTTTTCCTCTCACGTTTGAGGGTGCAACTTTAAGGGGGAAGGGGGAGTGGTGCGGAGAAGAAAAGAGCTTCCCCATGTCGAGTGACACCCATCTGTGATAAGGATCGCCTCCGCAGAACTTGCGGCCGTGTGCGCACCAGGCGGCTGCTCCGGGCCGGGTAATACTAGAAGCCAGGGCCGCCGCCGCCGCGCTGGCCGCCGCCACCAAACGGGGGAAGGGAGGCGGGGACGGGAGGGAGGGGAGCGGAGGGGGACCCGGGCCTGAAACAAAGGAAGCGGGACTCCGAGAGGCGTGGGCTCGGAGTCCGGGTGGGGAGGAGGAAGGCCGAGGCTGCCGGGGAGAGGCCGGACTCACAGAACTTGGAGGTGGAGGTGTTGATGTTGATGGTGGAGCTGGGGGTGGGGGCGGGGACCGCCTTGGCCACGGCGGCGGCCGCGTCGCAGCTCTTCAACATCATGATCACCCCATTGGCCTCCGGCGGCGGCGGCGGCCCCAGCTGGAGCCCCTCCTTGGGGCCCTTCCTGTCCACCGAGACCGCAGGCACGGCCAGCAGCTGCCCCCCCGGAGGCTCCCGGGCAGGGGCCGGGATCGACGAGGGGGGCGGCAGGGGCCGCCGGAAGCCGTCCACGGCAGCCTCCCAGTTGTTGTGGTTCTGGTCGTCCATCATCGCCTCGTAGGTGCCCCCCTCCTCCTCTTCCATGCTTTCCTCCATCCTGCTGGCCCCCAGCACCCGCCCGCCTCGCAGGCACCTGCCGCCCGTCTCAACCCGGGGCCAGGGGGGGCCGCGGCCTCCTCGAGGTCACATCGCCGGGGGCCGGGCCGGGCCGGGCGGGGCGGGGCGGGCAGCGGGGCGCCGGGTCTCCCTCTTTCCGCCGGGCGGACTCTCGCACGCAGGGCTGGCGACGGTGGGCGCTCCAGGCTCCCGTCGGGGAGAGGCGACCGTAAAGAGGCAACGCCCCTCACGACATTTCACAGCAGCTTCCTACAGGCAGTTGGAAAGGGCAGCTGGGGGAGCGGCCCGGAGAGCACGTGGTGCGAGGAACGAGCTGCGACAAGGGAAAACGAAAAGGGGCGGGAGCTGCAGTCACCCCCACCGAACAGGGCAGAGGTTCGCCCCGCCTCGGCTGGCCCTGCCCTGACCACTGAGGGCGACGGGTCCCGGGAGCACGCGTCGACCCCGCCCCCGCGCGGCCTCGCGTAATAAGGGGGTTCGGCCGCGCACGCGCAGTCGCACTGTGGTTGCCAGGACGACCGGGAGCCTAACCGGAGTCTAAAGCTGGACGCAGACCCCCAACACGGGACTTATGGCACCCGCCACCCGCTTGGTGGTTCTTTTGCGCTCACCCAAGTTCTGGGGCCTTCTCGCCGCAGAGGGTCTCGCAGCCCGGCCTCCGCTTGAAGTTCAAGCCTGGGAGCCACCAAGTCCCTGTGTAGAGCCGCCTTGGACAGCCCTTTATGGGACCCCCCGCGGGACTCAAAACCGAGAATAAAAACTGAAACTTAGCAGGATGGCTTAAAAAAATTAATGAGTTTGAAATAGTAATGGATTTTTAAGTTCCTCCTTTTCCATACCCTGAGACCAGAAAATTTCAACCTAAAATCCCAAGCTTCGTGCACTGTTTCACAAATCTGACTACAAGTTTGAGTTTGTAAGAGTCTTGAGGGTCAAAGAAGAATGATTATGAAACTATAATAATTTTTTTCATTCCTTTGCATTCTTAAATTATAGCAATTAGCAGTAATATCAGACTAAATGTTATAATTGTTGTGGAGCTCGTTCTAGCTACTGGTGCTAAGGAGTGTCTGAGAAAACCTCTTAATTACATGTAAGCTAGCAGATAATCTTTATTTCCACAAATATGTAATTAGCATGAAGTGAAGAATCACTTCAGCCAAGAAGCTCTGATGTACTACAGTATCCACAGTTGTTTCAATTACTTTCATATATTTTCCCAGTACATTCTGCACTATGCCCAATGGTACTGTTTAAGCAATAACAATGATTTCAGACAATGCTCCCTTAATTAGAGACATATTTTGAATCAGCACATTTTTAATTCTCAAGTCCTGGACGTTTTGGGAATAAAAAATAAGGGAGAAATTTTTAAGTAAAAGATAATTGAGTGAAATGCTGGAGGGGGGGGATGTACAATTAATTCTGTGTCCCGCAAAACTAACAACACAAAGAATAGAAGAAGGAAGAATTAGTCTTTTTCAGACGAACAACTGTGTCATCAATAAACTTTCTAAGTAGGTGGATGGATATGTATGACCAGAGATAAAGAGAGATCTTTACATAATAAAAGATTCAATACTCAAGGAAGATAAAAGTCATACATGTGTTTAATAACATGATCACAAATTACATAAAGTGACCGGCTGGTTGGTTCAGGGTAGAGCATCCCCCGGCATATGGGAAGTCCTGGGTTCAATTCTCAGCCAGGGCAGACAGGTGAAGCGCCCACCTGCTTCTCCACCCTTCCCCCTCTCCTTTCTCTTTTATCTCTCTCTTCTCCCATAGCCAAGGGTCCATTGGAGCAAAGTTGGCCCCGGGGCTGAGGATGGCTCCATGGCCTCCGCCTCAGGAGCTAAAAAGGCTCTGGTTGCAAAGGGCAAAGCCCCAGATGGGCAGGGCATCGCCCCCTAGTGGGCTTGCCAGGTAGATCCCAATCCAGGGCATGCAGGAGTCTGTCCCTCAGCCTGCCCACTTCTCACTTCAGAAAAGTGCAAATAAATAAATACTTAAAGCAAAAATTGGCAAGTACAAAAAGAGAGAAATCTGCCATCAGAGCAGATATGGTCTTCACACAGCTCTCTAGCAGATTGCAATGGGTTAACAGTAACCCCTCATAAGATATATTCATGTGCTAATAATCCCTGGAACCTTTGGATGTTAACTCTATATGGAAGCAGGGTCTTTGCAGATGTAATTTAAAATATTGAGAAAATCATTCTGGATTATCTAGGTGGATCATAAATCCAATGACAAGTGTCTGCATAAGAGAAAAGCAGGGGGTATCTGAGACAGAAGAGGAGACAAAGAAGAGGAAGAGACAATGTGACCACAGAGGCAGAGACTGGAGTCTCTGCCCCAAATGCTGACAGCCAGTATAAAAGCTAGGTGAAACAAAGACCGGATTCTTCCCTAGAGATTCCAGAGAGAATGCAACCCTGCTGATAGCTTGATTCTAGCTTCCAGAATCATCAGAGAATACATTTCTGTTCTCAAAGCCACCCTTTTGTGGTAATTTGTTACAGCAGCCACAGAAAACTAATACACAGATCAAGGGAACCAAATCTTTAAGGGACTTAGAAGATTTGAATAACAACACAATTATCAAGCTTGATTTGATGAATACATACAAAACACTACACACAATAACTGCAGATATATACATTCTTTTCAAGTATATGGTAAATATTTACAAAAATTGAACATACTGGTCATAAAGCAAGTCTCTCTACACATCTAAGGATTGGTATCATAGCAACCACATTCTCTGACCACTATGTAGTTAAGTTAGAAATCAATGATCAAAAGACAGCCAATAAACTACCATATTTCTACTCTTTCAATCAACTCGTGAGTCAGAAAATCATAATGGAAATTAGAAAGTGTTTAGAACTGAAGGGAATGGTGCTATCATGGCAATATAACTTTAATTCTAGCAAGGTCCTACTCCAGGGATTTTAACTCAGTATATTAGTGAATGCTGTACCTTTCACTTGCATACTTCCAAAATGATCAATATAAGACATTCATTTTATTATTTTTTAATTTTTCTGAAGTTAGAAGCAGGGAGGCAGTCAGACAGACTCCACATGTGCCTGACTGGGATCCACCCGACATGCCGACCAGGGGGCAATGCTCTGCCCATCTGGGGCGTTGTGCCCTTGGGTGGAAGCCATTCTAGCACCTGAGGCAGAGGCTATGGAGCGGTCCTCTGTGCCCAGGCCAACTTTGCTCCCATGGAGCCTTGGTTGCTGGAGGCGAAGAGAGAGATAGAGAGAGAAAGGATAGGGGGAAAGGGGAAGAAGCAGATGGGCGCTTCTCCTGTGTGCCCTGGCTGGGAATTGAACTCAGGACTTCCATATGCTGAGCCGACACTCTACCGCTGGGTCAACCAGCCAAAGCCTATTCATTTTTGCTCTAATTGGTTACATACACCATTATGGTATTGGGGTGCAGAACAAGTCACCCTTAGATGTGCCTTTGTGATAATGCGGATTACTTTGAGCTAAATCAACTGAGATCCTGCAGGCTTAAGAGAAGCTCCTGCCACTGGCCCCATCCTTGCCTTAACTACTTAGAAGAATTTGAATTAGGGGCCTTGCCCCTAATAAGAGTTATTAATCAGAAATAACTTTCTATGACCTATCTGTAAGGCAAAGCAAGTTACTAATTACTAAACATCTGCCCTTCTTATCATTCTACATATGACCTTCCTCCCCTCTGAAGCCACAAGACCTTAGCTCAGAATTCCATGTACCTCATTTTAACTTTCTGTCCCTGAATCTCTGGTGTCTGTGGTGTCTCTGACCCTCCCATGCGTGCATGTGTAATTTGGTCATTGTCTCTTATTAATCTGCCTCATGTACATTCACTATTAGATCAGCGGAAAGACCATTGAAAAATAGAGGCAAGTTCCTTCCTTCCCCACAACAGAAAAATCCAGTGATGAAGGGGCCCAAACCGTTGGTGACAGGGTACAATTCACCATAAATAAGGAGAAACACCCCCCCTCAAAAAAAGAAAAATTTTAAAAAGAGGAAATACCACCTACTGAAGGGAAACCAGATGAACATATTGATAACTAGTTAATTTTATGGACATTATGGGACTTTATTATATCATAATTAAAACCAATATATTTTAATAATTATTATTTAAAATCTTCAATGATTTGTTCTGGTACATAGAGATGGAGAGTAATATGACCAGCAGTCATTGACTCAGCCACACTGGACAGTTATAATAAAGGTTAGTAATTACTACAACTGTCCACAGTCACTGATATTAATCTGTTTGGCTTCTTGAGGTTGTTTGTTTGCTATTTTCCACTAGGCTGTCAGTTTCTCTAAAGCAGGATAAATATATATGTAAAATATATATATGTGTAAGTTTGTGTATGTAAGGAAAAGACTAATTCAAAACATTTTAAAGCAGGTTTCTAGGGGTAATCGGATTGTGAGTGTATTAAATGGTTCTTGGTATCTTCCAATGTTTTCCATGTTCTCTACAATGAGCACGTATTAGTTTTATGATCAGAAAAATATTCCAAGCCTTATAATTAAAAATAAGCACAAACAACAGTAAGGAAGTATAAATTGGAATTCTATAGGTTAAAATGTTTGTTTTGGCTTCCAGAAACAGAAATCTCAAGTAGAAATTCCTTTGAAACCAAGGTTTTTCATTGGCTCACTAATAAGGTCCAGGAAGGGCGAAGGGGTGAGGGCAGTTCAGCCAGGGCTCCAGCCCTGTCCTCAGTAGCCCCAGGACCTGTGGACACAGACACCAATGTCAACATGAAGAGGGCCCATGACTTCTGGTGGCTCTCTGTTAGGAGCAAGCAGGTTCTTTCCCAAAAGCTCTCAGTAAACTTCCTCCCCATGTCTCATTGGACCATTCCTAAACCAATATTTAGACCTGCATTCCAGAGCCATTTACTGGAAAGAGTTTGGATTTATTCCAGTAAGCCCTACCCTGGAATTCAGAATAGGACTGGCTTCTCCTTAAGTGATTGGCTGAGAAGGGAAGATACAAGAACAAAAATTGGGGGACAGGTTGGGAAGTTTAAAAGAATGCTGGATAGGCAACAATGCCCATTATAAAAGTCCAAGTAGGCCTGACCTGTGGTGGCGCAGTGGAAAAAGTGTCAACCTGGTACACTGAGGTCACCAGTTCAAAACCCTGGGCTGGCCTGACCATGCGGTGGCACAGTGTATAGAGCATTGGACTGGAATGTGGAAGACCCAGGTTCGAGACCCAGAGGTCACCAGCTTGAGCGCAGGCCCATCTGGCTTGAGCAAAAGGACCCAGTTTGGACCCAAGGTCGCTGGCTCCTGCAAGGGGTTGCTCGGTCTGCTGAAGGCCCGCGGTCAAGGCACATGCGAGAAAGCAATCAATGAACAACTATGGTGTCGCAACGGCAACGAAAAACTAATGATTGATGCTTCTCACCTCTCTCTGTTCCTGTCTGTCTGTCCCTGTCTATCATTCTCTCTGACTCTCTCTCTGTCCCTGTAAAAAAAAAAAAAAAAAAAACCCTGGGCTGCCTGTCAAGGCATGTATGGGAGTTGATGCTTCCTGCCTCCTCTCTTCTCCCTTCTCTCTCTCTCTCTCTCCCCCCCCTCTAGAATGAATAAATAAAAACTAAAAAAACAAAACCCAAGTACCTTACACATTGGAGCCTATTTATTAAATAGCCTTACCCAGTATCTCCACTCCCTCCCCTTCATAAATGCCTCTTTAACCAATATGTTATACAAACTTATGTATTGTACTGACTTAGAAACAAGGAAGCCATAACTTGTGTTTATTTAAATATATAGTGGATAATTGTCTAAAAATAGTTAAAACTTAGGGTGGGAGTGTGGGCACAGAGACATCGTCACTAAGAATTAGTCTTTGTATGGCGTTAAATACCATAATGTCACCTTTCCCAGAGAATACTTCACTGCAATTGTTCAATATTTTTAAATGAATAAATGCATGACTAACTTAAATCTCCCTTAAATCTTATTTCACATCAACAGTCCTTTTTTCTTTCATCATTTCTTAAAATGTCGCCTGTGCCATAGCGACATTTTTTCTTCAGAAAAAGCCAAGTTTATCATGTCCATGTTTACATCTTTTCATCTCTCCTACCCTATCCCACACAATTTTTTGCACCTCTCCTATCTTACATAATTCCTAGTGAAGTGAAACAGCTCAGAGGAGAGCAGGAAGAGGGAGGAAGGGAAGAAAAATTACATGAAAAAAACCCCAAAAACTATACATGCCTCTTCTAAGTAGTCAAGTAAGGACTGATTGAATCAGAGAAGATTGCGATAGACAGCATTCAGACATAGAGATCATTTATTTTCATTTCTATTTTATTTTAAAGTTACTATTAATTTCATGAAAGCAATAGCATGGAAAACTTCAAAATGTAGCTTTGATAGAGCTGAACTATATTAGACTAAAGAAAAACTAATAATATAGGCCCTGGCTGGTTGGCTCAGTGGTAGAGCATCGGCCTGGCATGTGGATGTCCCAGGTTCAATTCCCAGTCAGGGCACACAGGAGAAGCAACCATCTGCTTCTCCACTCTTTCCTCTGTCACTTCTCTCTCTCTCTCTCTCTTCTCTTCTCCTCCTGCAGCCATGGCTCTATTGGAGCAAATTGGCCCCAGGCACTGAGGATGGCTCCATGGCCTCTGCCTCAGGCACTAAGAAGAGTTCGGTTGCCGAGCAATGGAGCAATGCCCCAGATGGGCAGAGCATCACCCCCTAGTGGGCTTGCCACGTGGATACCTGGTTGGGCACATGCAATAGTCTGTCTCTGCCTCCCCTCCTCTCACTGAATAAAAGAAAAGGAAAGAAAGAAAAATAAAAACGAATACATTTTTTAATCCCTAGAAGATTATAATGGTACCAAGACAGAATTTGACAAAGAAATGACTTGTGAATGCATAACACAATTGAAAGTCTAAATGCAAAGCTATTGGAATAATCTTAATTAGAAGGTAAGAGGGTTAGAAACATGTAAAGAACTCAAGTCTCAATAGTTGAACACAGATTACTGTTTACAGTGAAGATACGTAGCCACTCGGGGGAGTATTCTCTATTCGGTATTTCTTTCCACGTTGAATTTTGTTCCTTCCTTTCACATCTTAGCATCTGAATCCTAAATTCCATCCTAGGTGGGGAAGAGAGCTAATGATGTAGATTTTCTCCATAAATCTGATGAATGTAGGAGCTGAAGGGAATGACTAGGCTGAAAGAGGCTTTAGAATAGCCTCCCCAGCACCCTGCTGCAGACCTGTCCCTTTCGCTCAGCCGTTCACAAATATTTCTGTGTTGGAACACTGCGCTGGGGCTACAAGGGTAAACAGATGAAAAGATCTTCTGCCCCTGTGGAGTTCCCACTCCACGGAAGGGCCAGGTATTAAGCAGTAAACCACCACATTAGCCAAACCATAACAAGCGCTGTGAAGGGCGTTACCCGGTGCTCTGAAAGGGCACGGCAGAGAAAATGATTTTACTTTGGGTAATGAAGGAGAAGCTTTCCGGAAAATTATATTTCTGCGAAGATGAAAGGATGGGTGTAAATTGGTCAGTCAACAAGTGAGAAAGAGAACTTTCCAGGCAAAAGAAACAGGACAGGAGGCATTTGACGTCATCTAGGAACTGCAAGGTGACGAGACAGTACCGGAGTGAAGGGAAGGGAAAGGAACGTGGCCTGCGGAGGAAAGGGAGGACGCAACCAGGCTGTGCGTGTCCGTGGGCGTCAGCTTGAGGACTCTGCGTTTCTGTTTGAATGAGAAAGAGGTAAAGAAGACGTGGCTTACAATTTATAAAGGGCGACTCACTGCCCTAAGGAAATTGTCCTGTAGGAAAGGAAGGAGTAAAAGGGGAGTCCAATTCGAGAGTTATGGCAACACTTTAGTCAAGAGATGACGGTGGTATGGACGAGTGGGACGGTAGCAGGGATAGAGAGAAGTGGTACATACACCACAAGTTTATTTTGGACTAGGATGGACAGGACTTGATACACTAAATATTGAAGGTGAGGGAAAGAAAGGTTGATGACTCAACTGCTCTGATACAGACCTGGATAGAGGATCATGTTCATACAAAGCTGGGGTTTGATCAGCTAGCACAATGGAAGGAGAGGCGGAAGAGCGATGGAAAGGATGCATCAGCCATGAGCTCTAAGCTGGGTAAGAAAATCAAGGCAGACGGGACAGATGGCTACAGATAAGGTAGTTGTTTATGAGTGAGAAACCACCATGAAGTTGAAGAGCTATTGCAAGCATGGCTGTCCCTAATCAAGAAACCAGCAGGATAGGTCATCACCAAAAGGTGGAATGTTTAAATTAGCAATCAAGATTGCTTCTCCACATCCCACGTCCTTAAAACAACAAGGGAATGCTTCTGGATGCCACCACCCACACACAAGACAGTGGCATACCTGAGTGCAGGGAGCATTTGAGCCACAGAAGCACTTAAAGAGAAAACAAATTAACTTCTGAAATCCTTTCCACTTGGCATTTAATGCAATAGATTCTTGCATAACAAAGTCTCATTTCCCATTTGTGCCAAGTGTCCATTTGCATGTTCTAAGTCAGGGTCTTGGAGATACTCTATATGTTAAAGTGATTTGATTTAATTTAAACAAGATAGATGAAATGTACTTGAAGAGTTAAGTGAAACCAGAGAGGATCCTCAGACATAGTGAATTGTAGTCTTTAGTGGAAAATGGAATTACTTTCATGTTTAAAGTATTCACAGCTAGTTGGTAATGAACTGTTGCTTCCAAAAGAAAGCAAGATAGAGTTAAGTTTGTCTGTTTCACTTTTTAAAGCATTTAAAAATACATTTAAAGACAATTTTAAAGGAAACAAAAGTAGTTGCATGACTATGAAGAAGACTCATTCAGAATTTCCCAAAACTAATTTCTATAGAGACTGTTTTGGGCCAGTATAGATCGAAATGTAATCTGGAGAAAGATACAACAAATTAAAGACATGCTGCAGTTGTCAACTTTCTTATTATAGCCCAGCATGGAAGGATTTGAAAGGAAAATAATTTAAAATACCGTATGGATCTTGATATTGCTTTTAAGAGACAGTGAATATCATGATATTGGTGATCACAATTTATATAATGAAATAAAAATCTTTTATACTATTTTCTGTAACAATAATTGATCATATACAACCAGACCCCATCAAAGTGTTACACATTAAACATGATAAACTCATGATATATCATGATCACATGAATATGATGCATATTAAATTCATGATTTATTTCTAATCTAAGTATTGCTTTAAGAATGTAATTAGAAATTTTAGTTGCTTCAACCGCAGCCAAACAGTTTCTCCCTTTTGAAATTAATGAAAAACATCCTAAGAACCACAATATCCCCAGAAGTTTATTTCTTTCTTTGTGTGTGTGTGTGTATGACAGAGACAGAGAAAGATACAGAGAGAAGGACAGATAGGGATAGACAGACAAGAAAGGAGAGAGATGAGAAGCATCAATTCTTCATTGCAGCTCCTTAGTTGTTAATTGATTGCTTTCTCATATGTGCCTTGATGGGGGGATGGGGAGCTCCAGCAGAGCAAGTGACCCCTTGCTCAAGCCAGTGACCTTGGGCTCAAGCCAGCAACCATGGAGTCATGTCTATGACCCCACGCTCAAGCCAGAAACCTCAGGCTTTCAAACCTGTGTCCCAGTCCAGTGCTCTAACCACTGTACCACCACCTGGTCAGGCCCCAGAAGTTTCTCTTATTAGTCATTACTCTCAAAAGAACACAAATTAGGTGAAGATTTTAATTATAACAACATTAATGACTTACTTAAATGAATCTAAAAAAATTTAACTTTTATGGAATATAATTTATGAATTATGTATGACTTTATTTTATTCCTTATCCTAATAATAAGCTCATAGAAAAAGCACCCAGACACACAAAAATAGTTAAATGCAGTCATCTTTGATATTTTACCCTAACTTTGTTTTGTTTGTCATCATATAAAGGTATATTTACCAAGGGAGTGGAAGAGAATGTGTGCTATTTAATAGTCTGTTAGCTGGATGTGTTACATTTGAGAATTCGGCCTGGTGAGGATACCAGGAACTTTCTTAAGAGTTCAGAGGAGTGACCAGGATCGTAAGAGTTCAGAGGAATGAAGGGCTATCCACGTGAGTGTTGAAGTTTCCCTATTGGGAATCATGGCAGGAGTGCACATGAAGATAAAGGTTATCCACAAATGAGTGAGAAGGTAGTAACAACCAGGAGATGGTTGCTATGAGGCGGTGGGGTGGAGAAATCCAATGAGCCTCAGTGGAGTTCCCAAGGGGGAAAGGAAGGAATGGAATGAAAAAAAAATGCATCCAGACCACCTCCCCATGGTAGGAATACAGCGTCTGAGAAATAAGTGTCCCCTTGAGAGGCCGCAGGGAAGCAATGCTCAGGGAGTAACTAAGTTTGGGTTCAGGCAAAGACTTGAAGGGAATATTTGAAGAAACAATACTCACAAAGCAAGTGTTCAAGAAGGTGCAGCACATGGGGCTGGAAAGGGAGAAGAGGGGAAGGATTGTGCCAGGAGATGACAGAGAAGTGCGCAGTTTATTAGAAGTCATTGTTTGTGATAAAACAGCACTGAACAGTCCAGCGCATCCAATCCCGGAGGAGTTTTAGGGGAAGGGAACACCTGGGCCTAACACAGCTGGGGTCTGAAAGTGAGCCCTTCCCGGACTGAAATTTTCAGGATGGGCCTTCTGCCATCAGCCGGCACTGCCAGGTGCTATGGGCATGCCCGTGGTTGGCAGCAGTGAGCACAGAACACCTGGTTCTTCATGACCGGTCAATCCAGGAAATTCTCATTGGCGTTCCATGTGGCTGAACCAAGACGCTTCCTGATCTTGGGACCAACACTCTCTATGGCTAAGCCCTGGGCAGAGGCCAGAGCCTTTTAAAGGTAAAGGCCACATCTCGTAGGAGTTGGTGTCTATCTCGTCATATTTAAGAAAAGGCAGAAACCAACTCCGTGTTTCACATACAATTGATGTTTTCTTTCTTTTTCTGAGATCTAATCAGCTTTATTGAATGATTCATGATCCAGGCAGTACCCCATCTAGTACCCCAGGCAGTACCCCATCTCTCGTGTGAGACGAGAGTTCCCACAATTGACATTTGAGAAAACTGTCTTTCTCACAAACAGTATCCTGACTTGTTTCGCAGCTAAATACTGTTTATACTCCTCTTCTAGGCTTTGGGGCTGCAGGCTGGGGCTTTGTTCCTAGGGCTCAGGTCCCTCCCTTCTCTGCTAAACTCTCTTCCTACTACACGAGTCTCTCCAGGCTGTCGTTTGCTCCAGGGAGCTGGGCAGCCCTCTCCGCATTTCCACTTTTCCTACCAGTCTCAGTGTGGCTTCTTCAGTGTTCCTTGGTTGAAGAGACCTCTTAGTTTAGTTCAAAGTTGGTTTTTCCAGATGATGGTTCTTAAAAATAAGTTGTAATCCACTTTGGTTCTGGGAGGTGGAAGTTGGTACGTCCAAGTACTCCATCGCCATCTTGCCACTCCTGCCCACAATTGACATTTTCATACATTATATCCACAACTGCTTTTCATAGTCCACACCCCAAAATTTTCAGCTTTGGCACAGGGGTGCCTCTGGCCAGCCAACAGGTCAATTTCACCAGCTCCCTTTCATTATCTGGACAATAGTATAAGTTTATGAAAATTGAGTTTTTTGCCTTGTTTTTATAAAAATAAGCAAAAACCGGAAAACTGAACAAACTGATACCAGTGATTCTAAAAAGCTATAACATTAACCCCATTTGGACACAGATGAAAACCATTAAAAGTGCTGCAAATGGAGACTCTAATCTCTCTCAGCTATTCACTGGACATTATTAGTCAGTTGCTCATGTGTTTAATTGAAAAATAAAAGAACAAAATCAAGTTCAAAATGCAACAAAATACAATCAAAAACTGTTGGGAAAAAAAACAGTTGTGATGGAGGATTTTCTATTTTTAGCTTTCTGAGACTAGAAGAGCCTTTTATAACTATGTGGCTCCATTGTTCAGCTTCCACGCATTCGGTTGTCCCAACTGTGAGATCCGTTGTCCCAACTGTGAGATCCGTTGTCCCAACTGTGAGATCGGTTGGCAATGGGGGAAGGTCACGTGAGGAACCAGACCCGGGAACTTTGGCTGGAACCGCCCAAACCCATGCGCGCCAAAAGAAACTTCCCAGGAGCCCTTTGAAAAAGAACGACTGTCAGCCAATGAAATTTCACCACATCATATCAATCCGACCACCCTACGGATGCTATAAATTACCCCCAAATAGGGGAGGCGGCCGACTTCTCTGGCCGTCTCATGGACCAGAGAACCTCGTCTGGGATGTGCTCTACTAAATAAAGTTTTTGCTGTTCCACACTTGGTGGCTACGCCCTTCCTTCTTCCTTGGCAGGGAAAATACCTTACATCAACTTTTTGAGGAACATGTTTTGTAAGGGAAGCAGAGGCTGCCCGTGCAGAGATTCAAAAGGGAAGCTTCTCTCCTGGAGCATAGTGTCCCCAAGGTGGCAGGAGGGAAAACAGGAAGGCCACTGAGCTGGTTAATAATCCTAGGGCAGGGAAGGCAGTAACAGTGGCCTTGCACCTACTACGTATGACGAGGCCCATGCCAGGAACTTGCACATCAAGAGCGCGCTGCCTTTCTGCCAGACTCAGAACTACCCTTAAAACCAACCGTGAAAAGGAGTCTAGAGGTTGTGACACCACAGCCTTAGCCAGCTTTTCCACATGGACCAGAATACCATGAATAACAACAATAGTAGTAATAATAAGGTTACTAACAAGTGTGAGAAAAACAGCAAATCTTGGCCTGACCTGTGGTGGCGCAGTAGATAAAGCATCAACCTGGAACGCTGAAGTCACCAGTTCAAAACCCTGGGCTTGCCTGGTCAAGGCACATATGCGAGTTGGTGCTTCTTGCTCCTCCCCTCTGCGCTCTCTCTCTCTCTCTCTCTTCTCTAAAATGAATTTTTTTTTAATTTTTTTTTTTTTTTTACAGGGACAGAGAGAGAGTCAGAGAGAGGGATAGATACGAACAGACAGACAGGAACAGAGAGAGGTGAGAAGCATCAATCATTAGTTTTTCATTGCATTGCAACACCTTAGTTGTTCATTGATTGCTTTCTCACATGTGCCTTGACCGCGGGCCTTCAGCAGACCGAGCAACCCCTTGCTGGAGCCAGCGACCTTGGGTCCAAGCTGGCGAGCCTTCGTTCAAGTCAGATGGGCCCGCGCTCAAGCTGGCAACCTCGGGGTCTCGAACCTGGGTCTTCCGCATCCCAGAGTCCAAAGCTCTATCCACTGCGCCACCGCCTGGTCAGGCTCTCTAAAATGAATTTTTAAAAAATCTTAAAAAAAAAAAAAGCAAATCTTCATTGCCTGTTAACTCTGTGCCAGTGGGCCAAGCATTGTCTATGGGTTATCTCATTTAATCCTCCCAAGAATCCTAAGTCAGAGTTTTACAGATGAGGAAGCTGAGGCTAAAAGAATTTAAAGCAATTCCCCAGGTCAGGGTTGAGAAGCACTGGGCACTGGAGTGTGAGCACAGGGGATCTGACCCCAGGGCCATACAAGCACCACACCCCATTGTCCAGAAGCAGGTCACAAAGGGCAGCAGAGGGGAGCAGGGGCTTCAGGTGGTGGACCTGCAGAAGATGGTCGCTTCTGGGGGCAGCCTGGTATAGCAGAACGGTAGAGTCTGGGTCAGATAATACCCATTTCAGGGGACTGGCGGGAGCCATCCAGAGATGCTGAGCTCCCATCCCTTCTCTGTCTTTCCAGGGAATATCTCTCAATATTCTCCAGAGACAACCATGGTGGCTTGGCCACTCCCACAGCCATAGACACTTCTCTAGTCTTCCAGACATCTTGCCTTCTTCATCTTATTCTAAGAGTTCCTCTCTTTTCCATTTTTCCTCCTGCTTAGCTGTCCCTTAGACTGCCGACAGCACCAACAAACAAGGCTAGCGCTGACCCTCAGGAATACAGCAATGGCAGACATCTGATGGAGGGTCAAGCAGCAATTACTTACAGCTGGATTCCCTTGGTCCTGATATTGCAGACTGGGCTGGGCCCAGCCGGATCTGCCCAGGGTGTGTCCACAACTGACTCCAGGCATGGACCCTCGATAGCCTACCTCAGAGCCACCCCTTGTCCCCACAGCCTCTACTAATTTGCTGACAGGTGCCAGGCAATCACGGGGTCTAGGAATGAGTCTGCAGAAGGGGTTCTCAACCTTTTCACACTTGGGGAGCGGTGAAAGTAGGAGAATTATTTCAGGGACCAGTAAAGCAGAATTCACCCTGAGCATCAGCGAATTCAACTAAGATCCTGGGGTCTACGATCTCCATACAACATCAGCTGGTTAACTCTTTCTCCGACCAGCACAAAATTTCTGGTGGTTTGGTCAGCAGACCAGCAATTGAAAACACTGCTCGACAGGATGAACCTTGATTTTCCCAAGGGGAGCTCCCTTAGGAAGAGCGTGGACTTAGGGATGGTTATGTGCTGCAAGCCTGGCCCAGGAGTCATGGAGTCCACTGGAGGCTCCATGGATGCAAGGAAGGAATGTCCCCTCTGGGGACATGGGCAGGGTTGGGGCTACAGCAGCCATCTCACATCCACTTAGTCAAAAGCATGAGGTCAGAGCCAACATGCTCAAGTTGGTAGAACAGGGAGAAAGAAGGAGCCTGGGTCATCCAGGAAGTTCTCAAAGTAAGTTAACCAACCCTGGACCTGCCATGCCTCCATATTTCTTATTGCGTACAACTCAAAGTCTCTTTGAGGTTCCAGCCTTTTTCAGTTGTATCTTCTATTACACGCAGCCCAAAGCACCCTGACACAACATCCCAGCTGCATCTGGTGGCCCTTGCCACCAGTGGGGTGTGTATGAGGTCCAAATCTGCATCAGACTGGGAGGGGGTGCCCTGAGAACCTGAGTTGCTAACACCCCAGCCCTGTAAGTGAATATGCGGGCAGTTACGTCATAAACGTTCCTGGAGGCCAAGGCGGAGGCTGGAAAAAGTGTCAAAGTGAACTACAATCAAACCTAATTGAAAACAACAGCTCTTTAATCTAAATTTACAACATACTCAGCCTTCTGGTTACCTAATTATAATTAAATTAGATTGGCAGCGTATTTCAAATATGCTAATTAAAAGCACAAAAAGAAAAGGCTGCCTTTGGAAACCACTGCGTCTGTTCACGCCCTATGAGAGCCAGGTGGGAAAGGCAGCTAGCTCCCCGGGCTCTGAATGTGGACACCTGGGTTGTAGTCCTGCCTCAGCTCAGACTGGCTGGGTGACTTCAGGCAAGTCACTTAGCTCCTCTGAGCCTCTGTCTTCTTGTCTGTAGGAATCCAATCCAACATAAAATGTCATCTTTGATTCATTTTTCCTGTTTTGAACATCATATGACTAAAGTCACACACCATGCATTTTTACGTGTGCCTGCTAAGAAGCCTACTACAATTTTAGGGCATTTTACTGCCAAAAAATATAATGAGCCCTAGCTAGCAAAGATTTTTCACTGTTCAAGCATGAAACAACCCTTGGGGCCTCGAGATTGCACAGGCAGGAAGCCGGCTCGCGCAAGATGTAGAAGCTCTAAGTAGGGCAAACTTCCCCGCGTTCCCCTTACCTGCAGCCCAGGAGATGATGTGGCCAAGGAGAGACCACCCAGAGGGTGGAGTCGGGGCCACAAGGAACAGTGACCAGAGACCCTCTTCCAGAAGTTAGAACAATGACTGATGAAGGTCTGTTCTCTCCACCCGTGCTCCAACCGCCTCCGTGCCTGCCCAGCAGGAACTTACAGTTCTGTCTGTCCTGCTTCCCCTTTCTGAACACAAGTATGTATTGTACTCGGGCTGTTTCTGCTCCACCTCTCTGTGTTGCATTGGGGGGGGGGGCGGGGGGCTTAGATAACTTGTCCTTTCAGTTTGCATGTCATCAAAGCAGGAGACACATTCAAACTCAAGAGAAAAAAAACTGCATCTCCTCAGCTTTGAGCTGGGTCCCATGACCTGGGAGGTCATGAGTGTGTTCTGGGGGGAGAAAGGACAGGGGCACACCAGATATTTAGCTTGTCACCAAGGATTTAGGAAGCCATGCCAGAGTGCGCAGTTGTCACCAAGGAAGCAGCAGCTGGGACCACACTTCCCAGCCCACTTGCTTTTTTTTCTTTTAATTGAGGTGAAATTCACAAAACATAAAATTAACATTATAAAGTGTACCATTCCATGGCCCACCTCCTCCTGTCACCAGCAGCTGGGAGAGAAGGAGACCTTGGTCTGCCTCTGAGAACACACTCCCTTACTCCAGCTTGTCAGGGGTTGGGGGCTGGGAGTCAGCAATTCTGCCCCTCTGGCAGTGACTCTCACGGGTCCTTTTGCCTGGAGGCAGCCACCTCCCACCATGTCCCCTGGAGGCCTGGGAAAGACATGCATGACTGTTCTGGGCAGACGTGAGTCCCTGCCATTTCTCTTGGCCCTCCCCTACCCGCAGCTAGCTCCGTGAGGCCCTTCTGGAGGCCAACACGCCAAAGGGCCCGAGCGCTATCTAATTGGACTATAGAGCCAGGCTCCCCTCCTGTGGCCTTCCAATTCTCTTCACAATCTCTTGCCATCTTTCCTCATCGCTGGGCTTGGTGGCACAGAGAAGCTGCCACTCCCTCTCACATACACACTGTGGAAGAAGAGAAATTGTCCCTCACGGCCCTCCCTCACACAAAACAGAGTGACTCCTTGTCCTCATCAGCCTCGGGTCGGAGGGCAAGCCCCACTTTACAGCCGGTCCAACAACCACGCACTGCTCGGTCTCCTGATCAAAGCTCCCAGGCTTAGAGGCTCTGCCAAGGGCGATGAGAAGCCCATGCACCTTGTGAAAGCCAGGCTCCTAAGAGAACAATAAAAATAACATCATTAGGTCCTAGGTCATCACCTTCCTTCTCTGCCTCTCAAGGGGCTGAAGGAATATAAACTGACTTCTAGGACATGGCTCTTAGAGAAAGCCAGATGGTGAGCATGATGGATTCGATGGCTGAAGCTGCAGCAGCTCTTTTGGGCTATAAAGTAGACTCTATTCGATACAGGTGCTAAAGTAACAAATAAGCAGTCCGGGGGCCCTGGCCAGGTAGCTCAGTTGGTTAAAGTGTTGCCCCGATACACCAAGGTTGCGGATTGGTTCCTCAGTCAGGGCACATACAAGAATCAATGAATCAATGAATGCATAAATAAGTGGAACAACAAATAGATGTTCCCATCTCTCTCTCCCCCTTTCTCTCTCTCTAAAGTCAATTAAAAAAAGAAAAAAAGAATCTAGGTTTCTGACGATCAAAGAGCTGCCTTTCTGACCCTGGGGTATTTGCCTCTGCTTCATTACAGGAGAGAGAAACATGCCTTATCTTGTTCCACCGATCTTGTCAACTTTCTGCCTCTCACAGCCAACATCGTGCTGACAGTCTAGCGCTAAGCTTGAGGCCTGCTCTTTTTTTGGAAAAATTATTTTCTTGAGATAATCAGGATTGAAAAGGTGAGTAGAAAGAAAATGACTTTTGTATTATGATTTGATAGTCTTTAAATGTGGTGTGCACTCCTAAAATTGTCTCCCCTAATGGGCAGGGAGGGGACTGCCCCATGTTTTAGACAAAAGTCAGAAGTTTCAAAGTCAGTTGAACCTGGATAAGAATTTGGTTTCTAAGATTCACTAGCTGGGTAACCTTGAGCAAGTTACTCAGCCTTTCTGAACTTTAGTTTCCTGTCTGATTAAACAAGAAGAATAATGTACGTTTGAGGAGTTCACCTAACAAATTGTTAATGTACATCTACTATCTGTATGACATGATGCTAGAGATACCATGGAGAAAAAGACAGAAAGGCCTTGACCTTCCTGGGGTTTGAAGTCCAGTGATGGAGAGAGGATAAGAAAAGCGAGTAAACAAGCAAACAAAATAATCCCTGTACACAGTTTACTGTAACAGGGAACGACAGACAGAGTGTGGGAGCCCTGGGTACTGGGAAACCACCACCCCTAAAGACGAAGAGAATAACTCACATTAACCCCTGAGCACACACCTCTCCTGGAAGCTGCCAGACCTGCTCCCATCAGAGAGCCAGCCATTAGCAATACCCAAGTGCCCCTCTCACCACACCCCCCACCCCCTGCAGCTTGGGTATAGAGCCCACAACCCAGTCCATGCTCTTCCTGTCCACCTGAGGACAAAGGGAGGGAGGATGGACAGACAGGAAGCCTTACGCAGACTGCCAGCAGGGAGAGCTCTGGGCTGCAGACCCAGCCTGGCACAGATCCTCCACTGAGCTGGCATTGTCCCTCTACATAATGGGCACCACCTGGGTCCCAGAGAAGGCAACTGGCATCAGTTAGTTCCCATCAAGCCCAAGCTGGAGTGGCACCCTGGCTCCCCTCCCAGGTAGTGGTGTTGGAAGAAGTCACCTGAGCTCCCTATCTTCGACTCCCAGCCACCTCCATTGGTGACCTCTCCCCAGTCAGACAGGGCCCACAGCTGCCACCAACATGAGAAACCAGGTTCTCAAAGCTAAGAGATCAGCCCTATCCCCCACTGTGTGCCTGGAGGGGCCAGATGTTTGCACTGAGGACGAGGTAAGCAACAGAGACACAGAAAATTCTGGTTCTAGCTTTCATCCTTAGAATTTCATTCGTATAGAAAAACTACACAGGCTGGAAGTTGTGCACTGCATAGTACCTAGGTGGGTCCCATGGAAACAGACATGTGGGAGATATCCCCCTTGGCTGTTTCCAATTGCCTGGTCCTGGGCAAGTTACTTAATCCTCCCTAGGTCTTGGTTACCGAAGTCTTTAAGGGCCGTGGTAACCACAGTACCTACTTCAAGTTTGGGAGAAAGAGTAATAACAGTCCATGTAAACACATCTGGGACATGTTCAATACGAGCTTGCTACGCCCCATCTTCCTCCCTCCACAAATGCCTTTGAGCGTCTAATATGTGCGAGGTCCTGTGTTAGGCTCTAGAACTGCAAAGGTCTGTACAAAGCTGGGGGGACTGTTGAAAGTCGTCTCATCTGGTGACCACCCATTTCTCAGTCTGCAACATATCTGAACTGAGTGAAAGACCCGCGTGCTCCCCGCTGTAGCACCTAGCTTTTGCCCTGTAACAAACCACCCCAAATTTGGTGACCTCCAGCAAGAAACAGCAATAAAGGTTTCTACTTTCTCACAACTCTGTGGGTTCTCAGGGCAGTTCTGGTTTGGGCCAGTCAGGCCAGAGCCGGGTGGGCCAGGATGGCCCCATGCACAGGTGCTGGGGCTTGGCTGCTGCGTGTCTGCAGCTGCTCTCCCCGTGACCCCTCAAACCCGGGCACAACGGGGACTACTGCACTAGATGCCCGAAGGTCCCTCAGTAAGAGAAGGCAAGCTCCAACTCACAAGCACTTCCCAAGCCTCTGCCTCTGACACATTGGCTATCATTCCATTGGCCAAAGCAAGTCACAAGGCCAAGGCCAGAGTCTGTATGAGAGTGGACTACTCAAAGGCATGGAACGAGGAAACTGAATAGCTAATGTACAGTAAGGAGGACTTGTTCTTGCATAGAACTGGAAGTCTATAGAATTGGGGCCATCTGCTCATAAGAAACTAAGGCTTCATATTTACACTAATGTGTGGTCCTTCAGGAAGACAGTCTCAACCCCCCTCCCGCACTCCCCAGGTCATGCCTTGGGCTTTAGACTCTAGTCCTATGTTGTATTAGCTCCTGCAGCTGTCATAACAAACCACACATACTTGGTGGCTTAAAACAACAGAAATTTAATCTCTCACAGTTCTGGAGGCTACAAAGTCCAAGATCAAGGTGTCAGCAGGGCCACACTCCTTCTGAAGGCTCCCGGGGGACCCCTTCCCTTGACTAGCCGCTGGTGTGTCGGTGTCCCTTGGCTTGTGTCACTCTGCGATGCCTTCATGTTGCCTCTTCCTCCATGTGCCTGTCTTCTCCATGTGGCGATGTTTGTCATTGGGTTTAGGGCCTACACAGAAAACTAGGGGTGATGTCCTCCTCGTCTCAAAACCTGTAACTTAATTACAGCTGCAAAGACCCCATCTCCAAATGAGTTTCCACTTGAAGGCTTTGAGGGTCACCATTTACCCACTGCGCATACCCCCCCATGGGTGGAGGGGCGCCCAGAAGGAGATTCGGGGCACAGCGTGGGCCGGGTACTATCTTGCCTCCTTGCAGGGCCATGCTGGGCTTCTCTGAGCACCATACTTGTTAGCAAAGGCCTCTCACTGCAAAGAAGAGCTTCCTCTCGTCTTTCACAATTAGGAAGTGCCTGAGACTTAGAAAAGCAATTTTCTGCCCTTTCAGGGTGATTAAGGCTCCTTTCTCCTCTTTCCACTACCATGCCCACGCATTTCTTCCCCTCTAGGACTCTTCAAAGCATTCTATAGAAAACACAGCCAGGCGTCTGATCTCAGGGCACGGAAACCAGCCATCTAGGGTTTTATCGGTGGACACAGAGGCAGCAAAGCAGGGCCTGGCCCAGGGGCAGCTCTTGCCTAATAGGAAGGGACAGGAAGGGAAAGGTAGAAGGGGAGATTTCCTCTTGGCCTCAGAGTTAAACCACCTTCCAGTTTAACCATGTGTTTGCCCTCCGGTCAGCGGTAGATTGCTGTCGCTAACAAACAAGAATGCCAGGTACCCAGGTGAATTTGTATTTCACATAGACAATGAGTAGTTTTTTGGTATTCATATGTCCTGTGCAATATGTTTAGGTCTACCTAAAATGCAATAGAGTACTGTATTTGGAACACACAGTTTTTAAATTATTCACTGTTTATCTGAAATTCAAATTTTAACTGAGTATCCTGCGTTTCATCTGTCAACCCTACCTATGACTTTTGCCTCTCTTTCTTCTTTCCAAAAAGCCTTCGATAGGAGCCCACCCTGCAAAGTCCCACACTAGACACAAATAAAGCAGACTGCTTTCCCTCAAGATACTCACAGCATAGTGGAGACAACCTGGGAGTCAATGCCTTTCACACGATGTGGTCCATCCCCAGCCTAATAAATGTTCATACAGGTTGGGGACACAAAGGAAGAAACAGTTTTGTATGGGGCAGACCCGGATGAAGTGGAGGAAAAGGGTTAGGGAAAAGGCACGGGGCGGGATCCTGAGCGTGGCTCCTGCGGACAGGTGCACAGCAACGGAAGGGTGTTCTGGCCAGGGGAGAGCACGCAGGGAGGCGGGGGGGGGGGGGGGGGGGGGGGGAGGGAACAGGGAGATGCGCTCTGCTCTGGGAGCATGGGGGTGCCCCTGTGGCCAGGCGGGTGACGCAGGAGCCGTGCGTCTCTGGAGGTACTGGTGGTGCTGCTGCTGTCAGGAAGGGAAGGCCTGAAATCTTGTGTTTGGAGTCAAGTGTGAAGGGCTCTTTACACCAGGCAGAGGAGTTGGAGCTCTCTTTGACGGATCTTGGGAGACGAATACACAAATGGACCACAGATGACAGTGGAACTCTGACCACAACGTCTGCGGCAGCTGGCCCAGGAAACCAAACCACACAGCCTCTGAGGGAGGCAATCAGGCCAGAAAGGTCAGCACTCTGTCAGCTCCTGCCAGCCTCCCTGCTTTTGCTCCTGCGTCCAACTCAGGACCAAGCTCATAAAAATGCCCCATTGCTAGTTGCCCACCTCCAGCTTCCCAGGCCGACGGCCCCCAGCCAGGATACACCTGAAGTCTTCTTTTTCCTCCAGCAAGCCTCCCCATACCCCTGCCTGACTTCGCATTTCTTCCTTAAATAAATAGCTTGTTTGTGCTCATGCAAGTCGCCTTCATTTATTTCCTCAGTAAACACATGCTTTTTAAGAGAGGAAGGGGACAATGGGAGTAGTTAGCCCCGTGGAAACTGATACCCTGATATACGGTGCTGATACAAGCACAGAGTTGCAATATACACACATACACATACACACTTTTCTTTTTTTGCGATGCACACACACGCGCGTGCTTTTTTAAAGTTTATATTCATCTGAACATTCCCAATTTCTTTTACATTCTAAATAAAGGTTTTGTTGAATCTTTAAAGTTCAGCTTAAAAGCAGGAGCAATGCTAAAGTTACGCTTACTTTTCTTTTGATTTACTATTTCATATCCCCTTGTGGTAGGTTGCGTCATTGACTTCAATTTGTCAACCTTCCCTGTTTCCACACCCTGTGTCATTTGAATCTGAAGCTCCTCCCACGTAATGGGCGGCGCTTCTTGATGTTGAATTTGGTTGGCCATGTAACCTGCTTTGGTCAATGAGACATTAGACATGACTCAAATACAAGTTTGAAACAGGCTTACTGTTGGGGTTTAGCTCTTGTGCCTCTGCCGTGTCCAGGGGAAGAGCAAGCTCCAGCTGTTCAGCTGGTCACAGGAGGAGGACCAAAGTGGGAGGTGAGCCACTCACAGCCAAGCACAGTCTGGGTTAGACACCCATCAGCTGGCCCACAGACCAATATGGAAGTAAATGGTTATTTTTTGATGCTCTGGAGTTTTGTGGTTGTCTGCTATGTACCACTTTTGTACCAATACTTGACTATCACACCCCTTGATTCCAGAATTTCAAGAAATTTTTCATGATCACGAACATGTGATTATTAATAACAAGTCATATTGGTTGCCTACCCAAATGCATGCCCCCTGTCATTCTCTTCTGATGGGAAAGGCTTGGTTTATTTTCAGGGAAGGGCTGTGGAGCTGATGCCCTAGTGATGGAGAAGGGGAACAGTAAACAACTATATATAACTGGAGGTGTGAAGAGACTCAACAGTGTCCTTCAGAGTCAGGGAAGGCCTCTCTGAACAAATGACCCTTAAGCCAAGACCTACAGGGTGAGACGAGCCAGCCGTGTGGAGAGCAGATAAGAGGTCCAGGGAAAGACATGGCATGGGTGAAGGTCATGAGACCTGACCAAGGACTGGGAGACTGTCCACATGTCTGCAGTGGGGGGTTGGGGTGCGTCAGCAGCAGGGGTAGCAGCAGGAGATGAAGTGGTAGGGGAGGTTGACAGGGGCCACTCACAAATGTATAGCCTTGAGTCACAGCATCCCCTTACCCCTGCAGGGCCTGCAGGGGCCTCTGTGCTCACGTGGCCCTCTGACACTGGCCTGGTCCACCTTACATGATGTATTTCAGCCTCGCTCTGTTGGATAAGTGGCCCTAAGTCACGATTCCACCAAAATTGTAGAGCTTGTCCCACATGAACATCTTTTTCTTCTTTCCTACACAGAGATTAACAGTCTTAAATCTGAATAAGTCCCACCAGATTGATGTGATTACATCACCTTAAAAGGGATGTGTGAATTCAGGTAGCTTTTGAATTGATTCTATTCTGAACATCCTTGGGGAAAAACAATGAGCTGGCATGCAAGTGCCACTTGCATGTGGTGGCTTGGCAGCCCTGACACCTGGACAGAGACGGAGCCAAGGCAGGGCAGGAGAGAGAGGGGGCGTCCTGTGGAGGATGGCTCCCCACAGCCCGGGACAGAGGGCTGAGTCGTCTCAAGCTCTACTGTGCACCCTCCCACGCTTTTGGGGGGAGAGGAGCAGGTGCAATATTTCTGGTGCTATGTCAACAATTCTTATGCACGTGGCCTCTGCCAGACATCCCCCAGTGGACATATTCACAAAGTTATATCAAGACATGCACAGGTGTTTGTAACCCCAAAAAGTTGGAAACAACCTAAATGACTTTCATTCGGGCAAATCTGACTAAATTGATTCTTGTTCATCCATGTAATAGACTCCTCTGCATCAGCTAAAAATAAGGAGGTAAATCGATAGGGACTGAGAGTAAAAGATTTCAAAGATTAAAAGACATTAGAGATTGTCAGCTCAGTCCAGCAACGCATCCACTGAACACCTACTATGTTCTGACACTATCCCCAGCCTAAGGAAAGAGCAGATACAAATGTAATTTTATCCTTGCCCCCCCCCGAAACAAAACAAACGTAATAATTCTCACAACTGCAGATAAAACGGGGATGCCAAGAGGGGTGGGAGTAATGTGGTTCAGGAGTAATAGATTCTCTATGGCCAGAGGGACCGGGAAGGCTTCCTGGAGGAGGTGGGAATGGATCTGGGGTAGTGCAGAGGGGCCGTTCCAGGACAGACAAACAGCTGGAGCAAAGATGGAGAAGCAAAAGAAAAACAGGCTGTGCAGGGACCCAGAGTGCTGGGGCGGAGGGGTGGGTGGAGGTAAAGGTGAGCAGGAGAGCCAGGAGCTGAGAGCTGGCAGCGGAGACAGGCGCTGGGCCGGAGAGTGCTGAGTGGCCGGTGGAGAGGTTTGCACTTAATTCTGTGGACACTGAAAGTGCCTGAGTCAGAGGCTAAAGGATCATAGCAGTGTTTGAGATTCAGGCTGATGACTGTTTGATTTGTAAAAGCCAGTATCACCTCCCCAAAATAGCAAAGTATCTGCAGAGTAGGTGCTGGGACAAAGGGCAGGGAAGAGTTTGGTGACAAAGCCATCAACTCCGGCCTTACAGAGGATGCAGCAGGACTGCAGGACCAAGCACTGGGGAAGCTGGTCCGCTGGAGTCTGATGTGACCTCCATCTTGAGGAGCCAGCTCCCTGCTCACCTGGAGCCTAAATGAGGACTCCCATCTCCTTGGCCTTGAACCTCTGCACCTGCCCACTGGTAGTGGTTCTAGTGACCCCAGAGCCCACCCCAGAATCAGCCCCCTGGCCATCCTGTGACAGGTGACAAGGTCAAGGCAGTCCAGGAGCTCAGGCGGAGATGACAACAGGCACGCAAAAGAGCCTCAACATTACTCACTTAAGAAAACAAACAGCCTGACCAGGCGGTGGTGCAGTGACGCTGAGGACCCAGGTTCAAAACCCCAAGGTTGCCAGCTTGAGCGCAGGCTCATTTGGCTTGAGTGTGGGCTCACCAGCTTCAGTGAGGGGTCACCAGCTTGAGCGTGGGATCATAGACCTGACCCCATGGTCACTGGCTTAAGCCCAAAAGTTGCTGGCTTGAAGCCCAAGGTCACCGGCTTGAGCCCAAGGTCTCTGGCTTAAGCAAGGAGTCACTGGCTCCATTGGAGCCCCAGTCAAGGCACATATGAGAAAGTAGTCAATGAACAACTAAGGTGCCACAACTATGAGTTGATGCTTCTCATCTCTCTCCCTTCCCATCTGCTGTCAGTTCCTGTCTATATGTCTGTCTCTCTGTTTCTCTCTCTGAAAACAAACAAAAAAGAAACAGATTTCCTGATTGCCTTTCTGAAGAGGAAGTTTCTTGTAACTTCTCAAATCTTTCAGGCCCCAGTGCTGGCCCTTCTCTCCTTTAGGAAACTGCAGCCCCACCCCCAATGAAAGTGTCCCTTTATACAGTCTACACCATCCACACCCAATATATTTCAATAGCTGGTTCCAGCCAAACTTCTCCTCTTGATTTCCAGCCCCGAGAGGACTGTAGACATTAATCGGAGAGACGCTGTCTGCAAGAAGCAACCATATTATGAATGTCTTGGGAGCTGGGCCCTTGTCTACCTCAGCCACTCGTTCCATGAACACCTACCGAACGCGCCAGGCATCCCTGCAGGTATCATAGCAGAGTGGTCATGGCACAGGCTTTGGGGCAAGACTGCCTGGGTTCTTCTCTCGGCCCCACCACTTACAAGTTGTGTGACCTTGGGCAAGTTAATTAGCCACTCTGAGCCTTAGGGATAATAATATCACCTACCTCATAGGTTTCGAGAACTAAATGATACATATAAATTTCTGAGAACATATAATCATACGACACTTACACACACACGTTCCTAACAGCCGAAAGGTAGCAGCAATCCAAATGCCCATCAACTGAAGAGTGGGTAAGTAAGATGCCGCCCACCCGTACGTACAACAGACTACCCAGCAGTCCAAGGAATGGAGTGCTGACGGGGCTGCAACAGGATGAGCCTGGAGGACACCGTGCTCACAAGCAGTCGTGGGGGGCCACCTATTGTACATTTCCATTTCTAGGAAATACCCAGAACAAGGGACTCTATGGAGAAAGAAAGTAGAGTAGCAGCTGCCGGGGCTGTGTGGGGGGGGGGGGGCTGACTACTAATAAGCAGAGGGTTTTCTTCTGGAGTAATTAGAACGTTCTGAAATTGATTGTGCTGACGGTTCCACAACCCTGTGACTATACTGAATTGTATACTGAACTGTATGCTTTGGATCGGTGAATTGTAGGGTACATGAGTTGTATCTCAACAAAGCTGTTGTTTAAATGTCTTAGGACAGTGCCTGGTAGTATTCGGTGCTGGGGAAACAGGAGTAAAGAAGATGAGCAGGTTCTCCGCGTCACGAAGCTTGTTTTCACAGATATCACTTCTGCATCCCACTCGTTGTCCGGAGGAGCACTGACACACAGCCGACATCACCGTCACCTGTCAGACTATGTACGTCCCATGAAGTCCAGCCACAGGACCCCATGTGAAGGAGTGGCTTATGATGTCTGGCCAGGGCTGTCTGCCTGTCCGTGTTTGTCTCTAACAAAGCTCACCCTCTCGTGGCCACATGGCCAGATCACCAGCTTTGCTTCTGAATTTGCAACTGCTGATGTGGCTTTGTCTCATGCTCTCAGAAGTCCTTGACCTCCTTGCTTTTCAGTCCCACCTCTGGACTTGACAAAGCACCTGCTTCCCTGGTGTGGACCTTCAGCTATTAGGGACAGGTGCTAGTACTCCTGCCTCCCCCCACCCCCGGTAATAGCCAGGGTGGAAACTATAAAGATAGGTCAGGTTAGAAAGAAGGCAAGAGCCAGCACGTGGTCATCCAGGACTGGGGAGTCTCCCCTCACATCCACGGGGGCTGCAGGACAGCCCACGGTGCCCATGAGCCACGAGCCCAGAAGTCCTGAGTGGGAGAGGGGCTGGCTCCCAGGAATGAGGTGAAGAGGGAAAGGCAAGGAGGTCAGAGTGGCAACTGCCTCCATGACAGGGCCTGGGTCAGAGCGTCCACCCTCTCCGGACCCCTAACCCCCTCCCAGCCTGTCTGCAACTGCCACCTGTACCCTTATTGCACCTGCCGGGGCGATGACAGTCATGGATCTCCCTGCGAAGGAGCCAGCAGTCATCCGGTGGAATGAAGCTGGTGGAAGGGAGATGGGTGGGTGGCCATGGCTACGAGCAGAAGTCAACATGGCTGACTCCCAGCATGACGGGTTTGGGAACAGAGAACTTGACACGCGAGAGCCAGACAACAAAGAGCCACTGAGGAGTGGCTTCCCTCGTCTCTCCCCGTGGCTGTTGCTGAGGCCGAACTCTCCATCTGGGAGAGCCAGCTCACAGTGTGTAATTCAGGGCCAGGACCACAGGACCGGCACCCAGGAGGTGACTCACCGCAGCATGCTCCCCTTGGTCCTGTGGCCTTCTCCATTCCCACGAGCCTGTCAACCAGTACAGCTGTGACCCCAGTGAGTGTCACACGTGAGCTTGTCTCCTTTCTTCCCCTTCTCTTTCCATATTCATTCAGTGGGCAGAAAGGTGGGGTCCAGTGGCTGAGCAAGTGGTCATGGCCCTATGGAGGGCAGAGTGGAGCCAAAGGAGAGCAGGGGCCAGAAGTGTCCCCTGCCCCTCAGGGGGACAGGTGCTGCTGGTCAGAGGGGTCAGAGCAGGAAGAGGGGCACTAGGGTGGGGGTGGGGGCTGGAAGGAAGCCCAGTGCAAACACAAACACAAAACAAAAACATAACGCACGTGGGTTAAATGCCCAAGCTCTGGAGTAAGGCAGCCCAGGTTCAAATAACCTGTGGGATCTTGTGGCAGTTATTTAATTTCTCAGTCACATCTGAATTTCCTCATCTGAAAAAGATGAATAATTGTAAAGCCAGCGGCCAAGGACACCATCACAGCCGCCTGGCCCATGCAGGTTTGCATTTGATTCGGACAGTCGGTAATGAAACAACGGAGCCAAGAACTGGTGGGCCATCATCTTTAATCCTAGCTTGCACCTGGTGGGCAAGTAAAAACACACACTGGGCTCCAAAACCGCTCATTCGGTGCTCACAAAGCTACTGACTTATCCGAGTTTCTTAGAATCAAAGGCTTCTAGCTCACCAGACTTATTCAACTCTGTTTCCCATCTCCTTCTCCAGCACAAACTCTGCACAAACTGGCTTCTCTCTCAGCACTCCGCCATCTTGACTGCTTCTCCTCTCTTCCACGTGGCCTTACTCTGCTCTCCTCTCTAATGCTAACCTCAGGAACCAACAGAGAGCAAGCTCCTGGCCTGCCACACTTTATAGTGTAGAAATCTAAACCTTTAATCCAATCTACAAACAAGGAAGTCTCTGATACAAAGTCACTTATCTGAGGCATAATGAGAGGATTCCTCAGGAGAGTGCACCACCCCACATCATCCAATCAGTCAAGGGTATAATGAAAAGCTTACTCTTAAAACTAAGCCATAGGCTATAACGACCCGGCCTGCCCACAGCTTGTCCCCCACACACATTAATATCAACAAACTTCCATGTGGGCAGCGCCATCTTTAACAAAGTGAGCATAACATATTTTATCTGCCCAACAATCCACCCTTATGCTCACTTTACTACCCACAATCTACACCACCAGCATCCCTGTACAAGGAAATTAGACACATTACACAAATTACAAATACATGACAAATCATACAATTTCAACAATTACAAAGGTACATTTCACCAGTCTCTGAGCACTTTGCCAAAAGCTCAACATGTCCTCGGCCTTCTTTCTTGCCATTTGAAAGGCCTCCCGGGCCAGGGGGAGGGCCTCCAGCAAAGCCGCCCCCCACCCCCATCAGGGTATTTCACATTGTCCAAAATCCATAAGTCCATTCAACAAAGGAGCCAGTGCTCACTCGGTCATAGTCCAGGAATCAGTCCACACAAAAGGGGCCTTATCCTCCCCCCCTCATTCCTGCCATCCTGACAGTTCTTATACTGTCCTAAAGAGGAGCATGTGGCAATGGCAGTCAGCATTTCATCTCTGCTCTGGGGAGCATGATGGCACCCACCCCTATGTCCCAAAATTGCAGACCTACCAGCGGTGTAGTAGGAGCTCCTTGCTGCTGGGCTCTCACCTTCTGGAGACTGCAGATTGCAACTCCAGCCCAATTCTCCTCATCCTCCAAAGAGGAACTGAAAACATCAGTTCCTGCTGCTGGGCTCAAGCTCTGGGCCACTGCTGCCTTCTGCTCAGCAGGCCTTGCAGCTCCAACCCCGGCCTCAGCCTCAACCTCCTGCCGCTGCTGGCTCTCCACAACATCCAGAGAAATTTGCAACTCACAAACCTGTGATTCCTCCTCCAGTGGCTGTTCCATTTCCAAGCGAATCTCACAAACCTGGCCGGCTTCCTCCAGTGCTTGCTTCAGCTCCAGGGTTGGCATCTCTTTCTCCCACATTTGCTCCAGCTCCTTCCACAGCTTGGTGTGCAGGTCCTAAGCAGCCTCTTTTATAGAGCTCTTGGCTTCCTCACACATGCCACGCACACACACAGCTCTTGGCTGTAAAAGTCAGCCAGCCTATGGCCCCCAGAAGGACAGCCATGGGGAACCATAACAGCAGCCTATCCTCTACTCCATGGCTCAAAGGCGGTGGTGGTGGCTCCGTACTGATCTGTATCAAATCCTGCCACAGACTGCGCAAAATGTAAAGCCAGGAGCTGCCATCATGGCCATTTACATGCAGGTTCGCATTTGATTCGGACAGTCAGTAATGAAACAATGGAGCCAAAAACTGGTAGGCCATCATCTTTAATTCTAGCTTGCACCTGGCAGGCAAGTAAAAACACACACTGGGCTCCAAAACCCACTCATTCAGTGCTCACAAAGCTACTGACTTATCCGAGTTTCCTAGCATCAAAGGTTTCTAGCTCACCAGCCTTATTCACCTCTGTTCCCCATCTCCTCCTGCACAAACTCTGCACAAACTGGCTTCTCTCTCAGCACTCCGCCATCTTGACTGCTTCTCCTCTCCTCCATGTGGCCTTACTCTGCTCTCCTCTCTAATGCTAACCTCAGGAACCGAGCAAGGGAGAGCAAGCTCCCAGTCTGCCCCACTTTATAGTGTAGAAATCCAAACCTTTAATCCAATCTACAAACAAGGAAGTCTCTGATACCAAGTCACTTATCTGAGGCATAATGGGAGGATTCCTCATGATTGCACCACCCCACATCATCCAATCAGTCAAGGGTGTGGGGAAAAGCTTACTCTTAAAACTTGCACGTGAGCCGCACCATCCTTAACAAAGTGAGCATAATATATTTTATCTGCCCAACAAGAGTGCACCACCCTAATCATCCAATCAGTCAAGAGTATGGAGAAAAGCTTACTCTTAAACTATAACAACCCGGCCTGCCCACAGCCTGTCCCCCAACACACATTAATATCAACGAACTTCCATGTGGGCAGCACCATCTTTAACAAAGTGAGCATAATATATCTTATCTGCCCAACAATAATGAAACCTCAAAGGATTGTAATAAGAATCAGCCTGACCAGGTGGGGGCGCAGTGGATAGAGCATCGGCCTGGGACCTGGAGGACCCAGGTTTGAAATCCTGACGTTGCCAGCCTGAGCATGGACCCATCAGCTTGAGCATGGGGTTGCTAGCTTGAGCGTGGGATCATAAATATGACCCCATGATTACTTGCCTTAGCCCAAGGTCAATGGCTTGAGCAAGGGGTCACTCGCTCTGCTGTAGGCCCCAGATCAAGGCACATATGAGAAAGCAATCAGTGAACAGCTAAGGAGCCACAACAAAGAATTAGTGCTTCTCATTTCTCTCCCCTCCTGTCTGTCTGTCCCTCTCTCTGTCTCTCAAAAAAAGAGAAAAGATTGTAATAAGAATCAAGTGAGACAGCATACAGAGTGTACATAGCATATAGTAGATACTCTAGAAATAGGGGCCATTATTAGAAAATAGATACATCCATCCTCTTTGGAATTAGAAACATCACTGCCAGGAAACCCCCTAGGCTTTCTTTCAAGCATCTAAAGTACTCTTGGGTGAAAGAGGGCAAAGACTGGTGTACTAGGAGGAGTGAAGATGAGAAACAGGAACAAACGTTTGCCCCTCCCTGGGGCCAGGCCTTGTGCTGCCCCTTTATTTACTGTCTCACTCTATCCACCAAGCAGCCCAAAAAAGGAAGATGTGCTGTTTGACCCAACACAGATTACAAAACCCCGCCTCAGTCCCTGGGCTTGAGCTATTCCTGAGTGTTTGCTGTAGGGACACTAGATCAGGACAGGCATTCAGTGACAGCCCGAACACAAGGACCCGGGCTCATCAGGGTGGAGAGCAAGAGCTCTTCCCTGAAGCGGAGGGGCGGTGACCATCCAAGGGCAATTGCTTCCTCCGAGCAGAGGGCTGGAGGGCAGCGATTTCCAGGTATGCAGCAGGAGCGCAGGCTGGTGCCCCTCAGAGGGGACACCAAACACTGAGCTCAGACTTGGGTCGGAGACTCAGCGTCTTCACCTGTGAAACGCACCCTATTCACGGCGCTGGGTCACAAGTACCCAGTGGAGTGGGGTCCTGCGATGATCTGCTTGGCTCTCCACAAATGGCTCTTTGCCATGGCAACGGGCACTTCAGAGACTCTGATTCCCTGCTCAGATGGGAATCTGCTCTCCGGGGACACGTTAGGCTTCTTTCCCCTCATTGTGTGGGAGCTGGAGCGGCTACTCACAGAATGCAAGGGGCGGGGAGCCCAGAGCGCTCCATTCTTAGCGGGAGCCTACGCCTCCCTGTTTCCTTTCTCCATGAGATTTGGGTCAAGGTGTGACAGATGCGAAGAGGAAAGGAAACCACGCAGCCTCTTGGAGACGTCATCTGCCACAGGAGGGTGTTTCCCTGAACTACTCCCACGGACTGTTACTGCAAAGATAGAAACAGACATAGCCCGGCCCCCCAAATGCTCCCAGAGCCCCCTGGGAGACCAGGGCTGTGACCCCAGAGATCCCACAAGGAGAAATGGCGTCCTGGGAAGTTAAGGAATATTCTGAAGGTTCCATCAGCGCCCCCAACTCACTTCCCTAAAGCTGTCCCCATCTCACAAAAAGCCAAGTCCTTTCTTCTGATGCTTCAGGCCAAACCTTGTACTGAGACCTCTCTCTGTCTCTCACACTTCATGGTCAACCTGTCAGTCATTCCTCTGGGATCCAAGCTTCAAAATGTGGTCACCCCCAACGTCTTCCTACCATCTCTGATGCTACCTGAGCTCTTGGCCAGCCTCCCTGCATCGCCCTCACCGCCTGTTCTCCATGGAGCAGTGAGCAAGTCCCTGATTGAACTCAGACTGTGTCCCCCTCAGCCCTAAACTCACCAGGGTTCTTCCTCTCGCTTGGGCAAAACTCAACTGCTCGGCTTTCGAGGCCCAGCGTGACCCGGTGCCTGCGAGCAGTCAGACTTGGGCCACACGGGCTCCTCACCCAGTCTGCCCCAGTCACACTACCCTCTTAGTGTCTGTTCCTCCTGATAGGTCTTCCCCAACACCCAGTGGTGGAGGCGGCGAGGCTCCTCCGGTCAGAACGAAGGACAGATGGCGCAGCTGCCTCCCTGAGGCCACCCCTCATCCCCTACAGAAAATTTAGGGGCATGAAGACCTGGCCCTCTCTCCCCAGATTAAAACAGCACTTAAGGGTCACGCCATCCCAGATCTGCCGACAGGATGGGCTGAGCCTGCCCCACAGCTCAGCTTGCCCCTCTGATGGGCCCTGCCTCCTTCCCTTCCCACCTGTTCTCCCACAGGGGCGGAGCAAATCACCTCGACAGGACACCAGGCCTCGTGAGGCTGCTGTAATGTCCCTCCCCGGGGGAGTCCTCTTCCAGACCCATGGGCTTCAAATCCCGGTTCCAGCCTACACTAGCCACAGAACTTTGGGCAAATGGAATAACCTCGTGGTGCTTCAGTTTCCCTGTCTGTACAACAGGATGATAACAGTATCCCCCTCAACATTTCTTCAAACCTCCTCGCACATCCCAGCTCCAGTCCACCCCGTGGGGTTACATTCCTGAGGTCACCCCCTGCTCCGATCCCTCCCCTGAAGTCCTGTTTCCTGTCCTCCCTCCTGTGGCCCGTTCTTTGTGCGCCTGTGGTCTTTGCCTGACCACAGGGCACTCCACGCCCTGACCCTGAGAGGCAGCAGTTTGCACTGGTGGTTCAGAAACACAGAGGGCAGATGGATCCGCAAAACAGGTTTAATATTGAATCACACATGTGCCTGCTCTCTGAAGAACACAGCCAGGTCACCAGCCGGGGTGCTAGCTCCCACCAGGCTGCTCAGGCTTCTGCTTCATTACTGGCTCCTTTAAAATTTCAAAAAGACCCCCCACTTTATTGTGCAGAGTACCTTGGCCATACCAAACAGCCCAGAACCCCCTTACCTGTCCACCACAGCAGGCACTCAGAAGAGATTTCACTTCCTTCTTCTTCCCACGGTACTAGACACACTCACTTCCTCTCTCAGTGGGAAGGATGCCCCGCACTCTCCCAGGAAGGGAGGCCTCCTAGAGTAGGCTTGGATTTTTTTTTATTATTATTCATCTTTAGAGAGAGAAAGGGAGAGGAGCAGGAAGCATCAACTCCCATATGTGCCTTGACCAGGCAAGCCCAGGGTTTCGAACCAGCGACCTCAGTGTTCCAGGTCGACACTTGATCCCCTGCGCCACAACAGGTCAGGCAGCTTGGACTTTTTTTATAACAGTATTTTTCCTTTATGTGGAGCTGGATCTGCCTTGACCAGCCGTGACCTCTCACCTCGTCCTGTCCACCTGCTTCTTCAGGCAAACGGGGCTGGGTGGGTGCTGGCCCAGCTGGGCACTGGATTTGTTTGTGAACTGGCTTCACCTGAATGAACAGCCCAGCCTGTGGCTCAGGGGGAAGAGGATGAACCGCAGAGTTCCCAGACGTGTGACATCCCCAATCCTACACCCCAGGAAGGACGAGCTGGGTCTGCTGGGCCATCTCAGGTAAGAGGCCACACAGCAGCTGCGCCCCAGAATGCCCGGGCCCGGGCCCAGGCCTGGGCCTGTGGACTGCGCGCACCTACCACTATCTTGCCTTTGTTCGTCCTTTGCAATAGATAAGCATCCAGGTGGCAGTCTCTGGGGCCAGTGACAGGAGAGGAAAGGAAGGGTGGCTGGCAAGGGATCAGGAAGAAAGCTGATTGGCCGCACCTGGGGCCCTCCTGACGGCCATGGTTGGGGTGCCTTGTGTTCGGCTTGCCTCCCCCCACTGCCCCATGCCCAGGCCTTCCGGGGAGCTTTTCACCCTCCGTTAGCCACCATCTGGCGGTGTCGCTGCGAGCCTGGAGGGTGGCCAGGAGCTGGCACAGGCTCAGCACAGAGATTTCTCTGGCCTGTGTGCTGGCCTTGGCTTCAGGGACCTCGGCTCTCTCCTGATCCGAGTGGGGGGAGGGCTCCATGGCTTCCAGGGCCCACAGATGGGCAGGCAGGAGGAAGCCACATGGCGGGGCCCTGTTGTTACAGTGCAGCTCATCGGTTTCTATCAGTAAGATGCTGCTTGGTTGGTAGACACGCACCTGCCCCCAGCAGGAGGAGCCAGGAGAAACTCCAATGGCCCTGGGAAGACGTTGGGTCGGGGGACTTGCTCTCAGGGCTTGACACCCTCTTCAGCCCTAAGAGGTCCCCTGTGTGCCTGAGGGTTCCCAGAGAAAACCCAGAGGGTGCACAGCACGCTGACTCCAAGGCCAAGAAGCCCAGCACCCCGTGCTCCCCGCGGCCAAGGGCAAAGCCAGGCCTCCCCACTGACAGCCCGATGCCCCCAAGGCTGAACCCTAAGAACAGACCAGACCAGGGGCCAGCAAACTTTGTAAAAACCTAGAGAGTAAATAGTTTAGGCTTTGCAGGCCAAGAGGCAAGATGAGGATCTTGTGTGGATACTTGTATGAATATTTAAAATGTAACCACTTAAAAATATTTCTGAAAAAATCCTTATTTCATTGGCCATATAAATACAGGTGGTGGGCCAGATCTGCCACCAGATCAGGGACTGCAGTCCCCGGGGCCAGGGAGCCAGCAGCAGGGGCCGCTTCCGGCTCTCTTCCAAGGCAGAGCCCTCAGATGAGGGGCCCACTCAAGTCTGGAGGGAGCCAAGCCTGCACGGCCCTGCGCACACCCACCTCTGTTATGACACCTATGTGGGGACCAGAGCTGCCCATGTGAGTCAGTCTCTCCTCAGCGCTGGCCTCCTACCTGGGACAGGCCGAGACTCCTTCTCCTTTCCTCATTTAAGACCCCACTTGGTCCCACAGCCCCCCCCCCCCCAGCTGCAGCGTGGCCAACCTGACACCTTCCCGGGAATGCTGTCCCCTGCTCTCAGAGATCGCTGAGGCCCCAAGCTCTGCTCAGGCTCGCTGTGGCCCTGATATCCCCCTCCCCAGCGCCATGGTCAGTGCAGGGCTGAGCTGCTCTCCCCAGCGCCCTGTCCTGCACGTTACGCCCTCCCACCAAATTCCCTAGTCCGTCCAGTAAATACGTTGTGCGGTATTTCCCCAGAAGCCCAGCCTCATCTGAATCCATTCAGCCTCATGTTGGCACCCTCACCTGCTACAGCCCCAACCCTCCTTACAGGGAAAAGCTAGCAGGAGACAGCTGGCTGCACGTTAGACACCTGGCCTGGGGACCTCAGAGCCTGTCACTCAGCCTTGCTCCAATCCTCCCCATCTGTAAGATTCAGTGAGCGTCATGTCCTGCTCGGGTGCCCGTAAACAGGGCACTGCCCCAGAGGGGTCCAAGTAGGGAACGTACGGGCCTGGCACCTGTGTCGTCCTCAGTAACTGCCTAGTGAATCCACGTGTGATACTGAAGCGCAGAAACGGGCTGAGCTGTGAACATGGTGGTGGAGACACTGCCTCGGAAGGCAGAGTGCGGCTGCCCCGAGCTGACCAGGAGGGGGCACCATGAGGCGGAGAGGGGAGCGACCCCACCTGGCTTCTCAGGGCAGCCCCCGCTGGTCTGTCACACAAGAGTGGGGGTACCATCTATCTGACCACCCGTCAGAAGGTGAGACATCAAGACCAAGGACTGTACCCAGCGTCCTTACAACTGCCACCGTCCCTGAGTGGGAACACACTTATGCTTACCTGCACCTGGCCAAGGGCTTCCCCACCCACCTAGCTTCCAGTGGGATGGCTTTGTCTGCAGGCAGCACCTGAGTCAACCTGGCGCAAACAACACAGGGTTACATCCCCGCAATGAGGAGCCTGAAGGAGGGGGTTCCGGGGTGGGTTCACGGCTCTGCGATGTCCCTGCTCCTGGTCATGTCCTTGGAGAACCTACTGTGTTGGCAGCACCTTCCTGGCTGCAGGCATCACTTCCCCAAATAATGGTATCCTCAAATTGGGGGGAGAGGGGGTCTTTCATCTAAATCAAGGCTCCGGGAGACTTTCCTCAAGCCCCATTGGCCAGAACGGGCTCACGTACCCAACCTTCAAGTAGTCATTGGCAAAGGAGAGAGAGCACGGGGCTCCCGGCAGATCTCCACTGAGCACACCGCACCTCACACCTGGGCACAGCTGGGGTTCTGTTGGAAAGAAGATGGTGAAAGTGCACGTTTGGTTGGAAAGCCACTGAGCTGCCAGGTCTTGTTGGGATTTTTGTGTTCTTAACTTCTGCATTATTTTTAACTAGAAATATTACACTGTCCGAACAAGTGAGTCACCATGCCCTTCTGACATAAGGCTGGTGGATTATTAGTTCTTCCATCCAGATTCCCCAGGAGACACGGATGCCTGGATGGGACAAGGCAAGGAACTGGGACCTGGGGTTTACGAAGAAGAGTGCGGCTGGGGACCTATGTGCAGGGATTTCATACTTTAGAGCTTCTGTTTATTCACTGTGTGACAAGAACTCAGCTAATACATGAGGGAGTCCACAGAACATGAAGGGAAAACAATCTGAATTGTCCAGAACTTCATGGGCCATTGCAACAGGGAGGAAAGCATTGTCCTGGCCCCTACTAATCACTATGATGATTCAAACATCCATCGGAACACCAAGCCAGGAGTTAGGTAACCGGCCTTCTGACTCTGGACGAGCCACTAGCTCAGCCTCGGTTTCCTCATTTGTAAAATAAGCATTTAGCGTCAAAGGCCAAGATCTTTGCCACTCTGATCCAATGTAACTTTAACCTTGAGCCACAAATGACAAACAGGTCCCAGAGGCCTGAAACCAGCAGCCCCCTGGGTCCTGCTAATACCCTCTAGACTGATGGACATAATGCAGTGACAATGGTCTTATGACAATGACAATGACGATAAGGTAACAGGGAGCACACTGAGCTCTATGCCACGCACTGTCCTCAGGTATTTCCTCATTTAATTCCCTCAGCAACTTTATGGAATAGTTACTTATATACTCCATGCAAAAGAGCATATAAGAAACTGAGGTTTAGAGAGGCTCCTGTCTATGTTGACCTATTACAAGAAGAATTATCTCTCCAAAATTCAGATGTTGACGTCCTAACCCCCCATGTGACTGTATTTGGGCACAAGGCCTTTAAAGAGGTAATTAAGGTTAAATGAGGTCATAAGATTGGGGTCCTGTCCTCATAAGAAAAGGAAGAGACACCAGGCATAAGCTCACACGGAGACAAGGCCATGTGAGGACACAGAGGGAAGGGGGCCATCGGCAAGCCAAGGAGGAAAGCCACAAGAGAGTCCACACTTGCAGACACCTTGCTCTTGGACGTCCAGCCTCCGGAACTGAGAGAGAACAAACTGACATCTAAGCCATCCAGTCCTGATATTGTTACAGGAGCCAGAGCTAAATAACAGATCACCCAAGGGCAAAGCCAACATCGGAACCGGGCAATCTGACTTCATAGCCACGTTTTTAAGAACCTCATCATCTGCAAGTCAGCCCTTTAATTGGAGAGGCCGGTCATAGATATCCTTATGGCTGGGTCTGTTTGTACAAAGTATACAGATGGTCAGATCTACCCCCTTGCCTCCTTTCTCTGTACAACAAAAGACCTCCATTTGGGACTAGCCAAGACCCATGAAATACGGGCCAGAGTTCAGCGGGTGGCTAGAACCATCTGGGTAATGAGCAGAGCTGGCTTATGCCTGAAATGGCTGTAGGCACCGAAGAGATTTCGGTCCCAGATTTTAAATGGTATCCCCACCTGCTTCCCAGGGAACGGTCTTGGATGCTGCCCAAATCAGACCCAGAGTTGAAGCTTACCTTCCGCGGGTGAGGGGCCTTGGGCAAGTCACTTCACCCTGCGAGACGCAGTTTCCCCGTGTGTCCCCCGGAGATGACCATTCTGGCTCTGCCGTGGTGCTGCGAGGGTGAGGAAGTTAGCACTTGGGAAGTGGCTTCACAGAGGTCCTTGTTCAGTGACACAGAGCCCGAGGGACCACCTGAGGTTCCCTTAGCTTCATCAAAGCAAAGCCCACAGTTACAAGTCCCACGGCAGGCAGCCATCAGCCTTTTCTAGAAGGAGCTGAGTATAAATTATAGATCACAGCCTGTCGTCAGTTCAGCTGCTCCTCCTGGTTCTGGCCTCCCTGTGGGCAGGGCGCTGAGCCAGGGGAATCTCTGCTAGCCCTGCGGTGCCCACCTCATGCCCCAATTTCCCTTCCCCCCAAAGACTCAATGCACCTTGGCTGGCGTAGAAGGGACACCCAGAAGGACTCCGAGAAAGCTGCCCTCCCATTGGCCGCTAAGGCTCGGTGCTGGGGCCACCACCTGAGTCCCAAGCCCCAGCCCCATCAAACACACCACCTCATCCCAGAATAGCTCCATCACAGGAGACCGAGAGGCGCGAATACCCTAAGGGAATTCTGTGTTTGAGATTGGCAGGTGGTGAGAGGCCACACTGAAAGCAGCCCTGTGTTCATCAGTGGGGTCTTCCTGCCCAAGGGGACTGAGTGATATTTCTGCTTCCTTCCTGTGGCCACCTGCCCTCCCTATCACCACTTACACACACTGTCCCATGTTCCCAGGCCACTCCCAGTGCTGGGCTTGCTCTCCCTTCCCTGGCCGCTCTCTGAGGAACCCCCAGCCAGGGCAGCCTGAGCAAGCAGCCTGCGGGTAGGTGATGTCCAGGTCCCCGCGGTTCTCCGCCTGGGACATCTGAGGTTCTGCTAGAGAAACGTAGGCCCTGGAGCCAGGACAGCAAGCAAGCAATCTCTGCCCCGGGACTTTGGACCAGTTACTCCCTCCCTAAGCTCCACTGTCCTCATCTGTAAAAATGAAGATGCCCACAACACCCACATTAGCGGGGTTGTTGCAGTGATTAAATAAGATAATGCATAGAAACGAGTAGCACAGGGCTGGCAGGGAGTAAGCCGGACACAGTGGTTCGTGAGCACCGGTGTGGGACGTGGGCCACAGAGAAACAAGCACAGGCACAAAATGCAGGGGTCTGACAGTGAGGGCTCCTTAACTCCGCGGCCTGGCACCTTGCTTCCTCCGCCGACAATTCGGGCAGGAAACCTTAGGACACGCAGAAAACCCTAAACCACCTACCTTTTGTATCGATCTTCATGACGGATGGGAAGATGTAGGGTCTGGACTGCAGAGGGCACAGTTCCTGGTCTGCCTGGTTTCCTTCATCTGACACGCGGAACCCCACAGCGGATCCCTCCACGTGATCTTCACAGCGAGCCGTGTGGGGGCCGGGCAAGATAAGGAAGCTCTGTAGATTGCCGGGCACCGGACCACTCAAGACATGGTGATCAGGGTCATGATTATTAAGCCCGTGTGTCTTTCTCTACTCTCCCCACCCCACCGCACCGCACCCCACAACACCCTCCTACCCTGCTGAGAGTCTCTCCAGGTATGTCAAGTCTCCACGAAACATATTCAATGGCCACTTGATTCTCTGGCTTCATATCTTTCTATCTGACGAAAAGAAAGCAAAATGATTCAAAACATGAGCTGGTAATAAAATGGCCTGTAGCGAGACCCAGTCACCATGCCTACATTTTAATTTTTTTTTAAACAAAACCCACAAATCACCCACTATCACCTTCAATGAATCAAATTATAAGAAAAATTGGGAAACAGCTCAGATCTTAATCAATAGTTGCCTTGGCCATGAGAAAAGAGGCTTCTTCCTTGGTTACATGCTAGCAAATTAATTATGAGCTAATGAAGTTAATGGAGGTCATTTGTTAAGGAAAACTGATTACATATTGGTAGCTCTGGGGGATTAAATGAAAAACCACTGTCATGAGAACAGCTTTAAAAATTAGGCCCGAGATTTGATTTGTGAGGTTGCCCGGCTCCAAGGATAAATAACAAGGCCCCGGGGCATCCCATGGTGGGGGCAGCCCTGCAGGACTGGCTGGAGGCCGCGGCCACCACACCCCTCCTCTGAGCGATATGAACAGGCTGAGTGACCGACATTCCGTGCCCTCCCATTGGCCAGCCAGGCCTGCAATGCAGGAAGGAACAGAATAAGCTCACTGGTATGAAGATTCATTCGAGGCCTTGACTGCCGAGACTAAGCGAAGCAGTCACTGCTAGCCACCTACCCACATCCACTCTCCCTCTCTTCCTCAGAAACAGAACCCCTGTTGATGCAAGGTGACAATGCGCCTAGGTAGGAAGCCACATTTTACAGCCTCCCCTGTGCCTACGTGACTAAGTTCTGGTCAATGACATGAGAGCAGAGGTTTCTGGGTACGATTTCTGAGAACAACAGAAAGCTGGAGAGCACATTTTGCTCTTCCTTCTTCCTCTTTTTCTTGCCTGGGATGCAGATGTGAGGGCTGGAACTCCCGCAATCATTTTGGAGCACGGGCAACCTTGAAGATAAAAGCCCCTCACTAACAATGGTGAAGCAGAAAGGCAGAAGGTCCCCGATCACGGAGGCGCTCCACACTAACCCTGACTTCTACCTAAGAGGAAAAGCAAGACGCCTAAGGGGGATGTGTCTGAGCCACGGTTTTCATTGCGGATGTGAGGAGGCTGTCTCTTTGCTCAGAATTGAATGGTATTTCTAACTCATGCAGCAAGAGCTATGGCCGCCTCAGCGTTAGCGGTGGGTTTGCTACTCTCATGGCTTGCCAGACTGACAGAAGAAACAGATATTTATAAGGGGAAACCCCTGTGAAGGGCCAGCCATGGTGACTCCCTCCCCCTAACACATTCTAGCCACACTGACCCTGCTTTCCCTCCTCTCACTGGCTTAGAATATTCTAGCTCCTCTGAGGTCCAAGCCGATTTTACCTATGTGCTCAGGGAAACGGGACCCATGTGGACTTGGGGCTCGGGTGGGAGCTTAGCTGCCAGGACCCTCGCCTCCTATATCTCATTCTGGCCCAGCTCTGCTTGGCAACTCTGCCTCTGAGGCCCCTGACTTGGGAGGTGACCTTCTTCTAAATCCCAGAAGTCCCTGAGCCTCTTAGAGAGTCAGGGGCACCCTACCCCCGCCACGGCAATGGGAGGCTGGGAGGAACCAGTCTCCCTCTCAGAAAACAGCCCTGCCTCACAGGGAGGGCAGAGCAACAGCGAGGGCGGGGCTGGGAGCTGGGAACTCAGGCCTGGAGCTCTCTGGGGCTCTTCCCAACGCCACAGCCACCAGCTAGGACTCCCAGACAGATTTTCTAATCCCTCCAAATCCTCAGTTCACCCTCTCTAAAATGAGGATAGAAATGCCCTGTGAGATAGTTGTGGGCTTTAAACCGCCTCTCTATGGCTCCCTTCCCCCCTTTCTCAAGGGAATAAGAATGTCTCTTCTCATAGGTTTGTAGGGAGGATAAAACTGGCTAACACTCAGCCTGACCTGTGGTGGCGCAGTGGATAAAGCATCAACCTGGAACGCTGAGGTCGCTGGTTCAAAACCCTGCACTAGTTTGGTCAAGGCATATATGAAAGTTGATGCTTCCTGCTCTTCCCCCTTTCTCTCTCTCTCTTTCCTCTCTAAAATGAGTTTTAAAAAATTTTAAAAAAGTGCTCGCTTCGGCAGCACATATACTAAAAAATTAAAAAAAAAAACTGGCTAACACTCAGCAACTTGCAACAACAGCTTACAGTATCTCTCGCGGTCTAGTAAGCCGACTAGGCTCAGTAGGGCGGTTCTCACTTGGAGTCTCATGTCCTCACAGTTTGGTATCAGCTGGAACTGCAGCCGTCTGAGGGCTTGGCTGAGTCCGGTGTCTGAAATGGCTCACAGTGGATGGGACTGCTGGGGTGGGGGGGTAGAGGCAGCTTTAGACAGGTAGTCAGGGAGGGCTTCTTTGAGGAGGTGACATTTTTAGCTGAGGCCTGAATGGTAAGGACACAGACATGCAGATGCCTGGGGGAAGCCTGTCTCCAGCTGAGGAAACAGCAATGATAAAGGCTATGTATCTAGAAGGCCCTCCGCTGGAAGGTCTACATCCCGTGGGCAGGCAGACTGAACTGGCCAGCGGATGTGGCAGGGATGCTCTCTTTCTTGGGTGTCAGTTCTGCAGAAGGAGAAGAGAATGCAGTGGAGAGGTGTGTGCATGGGCAGTCTGCCTAGCACGAGGCTGGGGACAATGAGATTAGGGTCTGGATCCTCCTCTGTCTGGAGAGACGCCTCACATACTCAGGCAGGACCTTCTAACGGAATTCGGCTATTTCCCCATTCTTCTAGGTTTATTATTGCCACCAACGACAAGTCAGTGACAGCTTACCCAGCAGATACAGCCCTGCCAGAGACAGAGTGCAAGATAACAAGCCACCTTTTATGAAATGAGCCCAGTGGGCGCCCAAAGCACCCCCACTCCACTCCCTTCTCTTGGAGAGAAACAGCTTCATGCGTGTGAATCTACCCACCAGAAGAAAAATGATTTGCTAAGTGGCACAAGTGAAGTTATTTCTAAGTGGCTTCAGTGACTGTAACAAGCTGCAGGGGTGGGTGAACAGTGAGGTGCATCTAGACAGCAAAAAGCAGGGATTCTGAAGCAAAACCAGATAAATTAGGCTCATATTTATATTTCAGTTTGGTGGTATTAAAGGCTGGGTTGTTTAGCTATCTGTCCACAATTTCTCTGCTTCATTTCAGCATGCATATAGGACTGGAGACTGAAAAGGACCACCGTTTAGCTGAATTTTGTTTCTTTTCAACAAAAACTGGCGAGGAAAGTACCCTGAGCTGGGCGCTCAGCTGAGCTCTGTGAAGAAACCATAAAGTTTGCTTAAGGCCCAGCCCCTGCCCTCAGGTAACTCAGCGGGGGGGGGGGGGGGGGGGGGGTAAGGGAGACACAGATGTGTCTAATTCTTTAAACACAGTAGCATGAAATCAGAGCTGTATCTAGGGAGACTCGATATAGAATAAGTACACGGAGGAAAAACTCATTCGTTCTGCCGAAAGGAGAGGCAATATGGCTAGGCTTGTAGAGGATGTCCTTAATGAAGGTTTATTTTAATAAAAATGTCAGAGGAAGCCATTACAAAAGTGGGGTGCCCGTAAGGTCCACACAGGAAAGCCAGGGTCGGGCATGTCCCCGAGGAGAAATTTCAGGCATTCAAGGTGGTTCTCTCCACTGGATGCACATTAGGAACCACTACCTGAGCCACATTCTGCAAAGATCCTGACCGAATTGGTTCGGGCTGGGACCCAGGCACCCACACGGCTTTGCACTGCTACCCAGGTGATTCCAGTGTGTGGCCAGGTCGCCTTCTCTCCGTCCCTGTGAAGGAACAAAGTCACACTAAAGCTTGTATTTCTCAAAGCAAAGTCTCCAGACAAGAGGTATCTGGGAACTTGCTAGAAATGCAAATGCTCCTGACCTACCTCAGACCTGCTGAACCAGACACTCTGGGGGCGGGGCCGAGGAACCTGTTTCTTAACAAGCCCTCCAGGTGACACTGATGCAGTGGGAGAGACACCTACCTTGTTCTGTCCTAGGGGTGTCCTGACATCTTTCTCCAGTCCTGCAAAAAGAACCATTGCCATTTATTGTGTACTTGCTGCATGGCTGGTGAATTCAGCAGGGCTCTCCATACGGAGCCAATGGGATGTATACATAGATATAGATATGAAGGAAGTACTAGGAATTGCCTCATGTGGTTGTGGAAGCTGAGAAGTCCCACTCTCTGCCCTCTGCATGGAAAGCCAATGGAGTGATTCAGGATGGGCCCGAAGGCCTAAGTACCAGGGGAGTCCATGGTGTAAGTCCCAGGCAACTGACTGGAAAAGACCCACGTCCCAGATCAGCAGTCAAGCAGAAGAATGAGCCAGTCCTCCCTTCTTCTGCCTTTTGTTCTATTCAGGCCCTCAGGGAATTGGATAATGCCCACCCACGTGGCAGAGGGCAATCTCCTTTCTGAGTCCAAGTCAAATGCTAATCTCATCCAGAAATACCCTCACAAGCACACCCAGAAATCATGCTTAGCCAACTATCTGGGCACCCTCTGACCCCGCCAAGTTGTCACATAAAATTCATCACCATAGCTGGTCCATACCAGTAACTTACTTTATTGAAACTCTTTCATGTGGGTCCTCATTAGTGCCCCCCTGTCTAGAGGAGAAGTTGGAGGCTCCCAGCTAAGCTTGCCGAAGCCGCATCGCTAACACAGTGCAGCTCCAAAGCCCATTGTGGCTCTCTCTGGCTTCGCACCTGTGTGGGCTCCTTTCCCCTGGGGAACCTAGCTGTGGAGCGGTTCACAGGTATTGTGCAGTTGCAGACACTCTAGTTAGAGGAGTCTGGGAACCCCATGGCTAGAGTTGCAGAGTGAGGAGAAAAATTTCATTTATGCCTGGAGCTCTCTCTTTATAGAAAGAGCGTAATTTCCTGGGAAGAAGATGCTGGCCTAGAACTTGGTTAAGCTCTCCAATCTCTTTGGACCTTGGGGTACCACCCTCTTCTGGGGTGAATTTGTGTGAGTGTAAGGTAAGGGACTCAAAGAAAATCAATAAGAAATAAGCTGCCCCTTTAACAGCCCTGACTTCTCTTCTGTGGTTTTGGTCCACTAGGACTGTCAGCTCAGAGGTCCCTGTCCTATGGACAAGGAATCTGAAGGCTTTGGCAGAAATAGTCTTTTTTTTTTTTTTTTTACAGGAACAGAGAGAGAGTCAGAGAGAGGGATAGATAGAGACAGACAGGCAGGAACAGAGAGAGGTGAGAAGCATCAATCATTAGTTTTTTATTGCCATTGCGACACCTTAGTTGTTCATTGATTGCTTTCTCATATGTGCCTTGACCGCGGGCCTTCAGCAGACCGAGCAACCCCTTGCTGGAGCCAGCGACCTTGGGTCCAAGCTGACGAGCTTTTGCTCAAGCCAGATGGGCCCGCACTCAAGCTGGCGAGCTCGGGGTCTCGAACCTGGGTCTTCTGCATCCCAGTCCGACGCTCTACCCACTGCGCCACTGCCTGGTCAGGCTGCAGAGAGAAAGTCTCAGAAGGCACTTGTGGATGTGGCCTGGCCAGCTGTGGAATGACCTGACTGGTATGGCTGAGCTGGAGGGCTGGGAGCAAGGTGGGCAGTGCTGCAGGGGTCCCCAGCCGGCCTGGGCCCATCCAGTGGAAAAGGCACCCCCGCCGCTGCTGCTCCTCACTACTACCCACTTCCTCACCCCACCCCAGAAGCCTTCCTGGCTCCTTCTGCCAGGCTCCAACCTACTGGCCTCCAGCCAGGCCAGCACCTGGCAGGTGAATGAAGGCAAGGTGAGTCACAGCTTCCTGGAAAATCATGGTCTAGACAAACTCCCAGAGGCCAGAGGCCTGTCCGACTGGCTTCCCCGGGAGCTGAGGTCCGGGTGGACGGAGCAGACACCAGACCTGCAGGCCCGCCCTGGGTGTGGGATGTGGCTCCTGGCCCTGCCTCCTCTCAGTTCAGCTCAGCTCTGTGCTTCCAGGGAGACAGGACTTGGCTCAGATCAAGGCCCAGGAACTGTTTCTAACCTGACGCATCTCCAACCGTAAGGCACACAAAAAGTCAGCTGAGATCTTCCTGATATCCTGGTTCTGATTCAGCAGGTCTGGGGTGGGGCCAAACCTCTGCATTGCTAACAAGTTCCTGGTGATGCTCATGCTTCTGGCCCCTGGTCCGCACCTTAAGTAGCAAGTGTTTATAGGGGGCAGCCACCTTTTGGGACAGGTAATGTTAATACTACACCCATTTCACAGATTAGGAAATTGGCCCACACTGAGACCAGCGAGTTCATGGCTCATTTCACTTGGTCTTAATTCCTTCCAGAACCCACGTGGTCTCAAATCTGTGTTTCACACCTTTGCATCTCCGACTGATCCACGGATGGGGACACGTTTTCTATAAGAGGCCTGGTAGTAAATCTCTTAGGCTTGGTGGCCCACACAACCTATCGTAGGAGCTTACCCCTGCCATGGCCACACAGAAGCAGCCAGAGACACTGCATAAATGAGCCAGCATGGATGTGTTCTGATAAAGCCTTATCCGTAGACACTGACATTCAAATTGCATATAAGTTTTGTGTCACAAAATCTTTTTCTTCTTTTGATGATTTTTGACATTAAAAAATTCTTAGCTCACAGGCTAAAAAGCAGGTTTGGGTTCGATCGGGTCCGCAGGCTGTAGTCTGCTGACCCCTGCATTAATCCGTCCATGTATCTGGAAAGCAGCTCTCCACAGCGATGGGCTGGGGCGTTGGGGTCCCGCGGGCAGGGCAGTTGTGCTCCTGGATTTGCCACTTCCCTCCTCCTGTCTCCGCCCACGCTCCTCTTCGCTTGTCCTGGGGCCTGCCCAGCCTGAGCACTTCGATTCCCAGACTCACTCTCACCCCTTGGACCTGAATAGAGTCAACACCGTTCACTCCACTGCCCCTGCCTTAACGGGCCAGAAACCAGACACTTCATTGGCATGCCACTTGGAAATTCAAGGTGGGGACCCATGTTTATTTTCAAAGAAAATCCCATCCTCCCCGCCAGTTTGCAACCCCCAGCCTCAGGGGGGAGGCATCCCCAGCTCCCAGGAAGCCTGTTGTCAGAATCAAACGGGACAGAAGTCACAGTTGGTGTGACGCTTTTCACCAACAGCCTCTTCTGCATTTTATCCTGAAGTTCTCTTTGTGACACAGAACTCTTTTTCAGTGGATTATTTTAGCTACCAGCCAGTTCTGTAATCTCTCTCCCGTGGGGTCAAGTTCAAAGAGAATTTCAATGTGATTAAGTAAACATATGCAAGTGGTAGATTTATGTGCTGCTGTGCTATTCTTTGTGATGTTGGCATTGGGGGCAGAGAATTATAACAGCTTCTGTGCGCGCAGTTTATTTCCTAAGAAATTAACTCGTCAGTCCCCACTGTGAACGAAAGCACTTCTGGGGACATTTGAAATTCAAAAGTGAACCGTACTCCTGGCTCTATCAGTCCAGGAGGAGAGAGAAGGGGAGAGTGCTCAGGAGGAGATGATTAACTAGAAAGGACCATAGTGAATGTGTTTCAAGGGGAGGCGCGGAAGTGAGTCTCAGGCGTTTCAATCCATCACGACTGAGAAGCTGAACGTTAACAGTGCCTGGAGCTGTGGGCTGGGGCTGCCCCACGCAGGGGGTTCCTGGCAACGTGAAGAGCTTCTCTCTTTTAACAAAGTACTTAAGTGATGATCTTGGCACACCCACTGCGCAGGGGGGCCATGCAGGCTCCTGGGTTACCGAGGCAGTTAGAGGCAAAATAAATTCCCTGGCAGCCTTGGCCAGTAGAGATGCTCTGGTCCTGATCTGCCACTGGCAATAAATGATGTGTGGTACCCAAACCCCTCCTGAGCCATCTCTCCTGCACCGCATGGTGCAGAGGCTTTTTAGGAAAACGATTAGTATGCAGAGTCAAGTCACAGCCCTACCCTGACATCTGATCCCGTTTAATCCTCACAACCACCCCAAGAGGCGACTGTACAGTGGAGAACACTGAGGCTCACGGAGGTTTCTCAAGGCAGCGCGAGGGCTGGGAGGCAAGTCCGCTCGCTCTGAAGCCTGGGCTCTTGTGATTATGCCGGTATGACAGGACCCTCGGGACCCTGACATCCTCTCTTGCCCCGGCCCTCTCATCACACCCGACCCAACTCTGAGGTCAAGTCAAGACTCAGTGGGTCATGACAAAGGACAAAGAACTCAGGGGCCGGTGGGGAAAGAAGCTCCCACTGGCCACGGTTGGGAAAATCTGAACATCAATAGGGCAATAACTACCTGGATTTAAATATACTGCTCACAAAATTTAGGGGATATTTAAAACTGAAGTGCTAAAATATCCCCTAATTTTCGTGAGCAGTGTATGTTTAAATGCATGAGGTGTGTCACGCTACTAAAACCAACTTGGTACCAGTGGAGGATGGTAGAGAACCCGTTCATGGCTTTGAAAACGGACAGAATTAAAGCAAAGGAACCATGCACTTGAAGTGTCCTTCCTAGAATGACTGTGTCGCTGAAGAGTTGACCCAGGGAAGTTTCTCCTTATGGATGTATCCCAACTCATGAAGACCACTGATAGCATTAGCATGTCACCATTTTGCAATCCCTAATCAACTAATGGACCTAAGCATTGATCCTCACTGGCTTATAATACCACAAGCAGAGAGAAACAGAAATGAGTCAGAGATAGAGACAGAAATAGAGAGACAGAGAACCGGTCACTATGCGCCTTCTGGTAGAAAGACACAACCTCACCTATGAAGTAGTATTAACACCCGCCCCCCCCAAATGAACTTGACTCTGATCAAGCTTCTAGATTCAAGTACTGTAAAGCCAGTAGTCGAGGCCACTATCACAGCGGCCTGACCTGTGCAGGTTCACATTGGATTCGAACAGTCGGTAATAAAACAATGGAGCCAAGAACTGGTGAGCCATCAGCTTTAATTCTAGCTTGCACCCGGCGGGCAAGCAAAAACATACACTGGGCTCCAAAACCCACACATTCAGTGCTCACAAAGCTACTGACTTATCCGAGTTTCCTAAAATCAAAGGTCTCTAGCTCACCAGACTTATTCACCTCTGTTCCCCATCTCCTCCAGCACAAATTCTGCACAAACTGGCTTCTCCCTCAGCACTCTGCCATCTTAGCTGCTTCTCCTGGCCTCCACATGGCCTTAATCTGCTCTCCTCTCTAATACCTCCGGAACCAAGAGAGCAAGCTACTGGTCTGTCCCACTTTATAGCGTAGAAATTCAAACCGCCAATCCAATTACACAAACAAGAAAGTCTCCAGTACAAGACCACCCATCCGAGGCACAATGGGGATTCCTCAGGAGAGTGCACCATCCCACATCAACCAATCAGTCAAGGGTGTGGGGAAAAGCTTACTCTTAAAACTAAGCCTTAGGCTATAATGACCCGGCCTGCTTACATTACAGCTTTCCCCCCACATCCATCCCAAGCATAAGGGCAAATAATATCACCTGGGTGACGGGCTTCCATGTGGGCAGTGCCATCTTTAACAAAGTGAGCACATTATATTTTATCTTCCCAACAACTACCGATTTATAAGAATTACAGCAGAGGAGTATGTCAAAGGACACCAAGGAGATGCAGTCAGAAACCCCAGACTGGGGAAGCCCCATAGGGCAAATGGCCTGGTTCCTTGCATGATTAAATCATAAGAGGAGAAAAGGAGATGGAGGGGAAACCATAGAATAAAAGGAATTTAAGAAACAAGTCAACCAATCATAATGTATAGACCTTTTGTAGATCCTGATTCAAATAAACAAATTATTTAAAAACTATATTATCCGTGAGACAACTGGAAATTTGAACACTGACTTGATAATACTGAGAAATCATTATTAATTTCTTTTAGGGGTGGTAATTCCATGATGGACATGTTTTTTACTAATAGGGTCCTATCTGATGCAGCCTTATTTCAGGCGCACACTGAAATATTTACGACTCTGCAGTTGAATTCTGAATAGTGTTAGCTACTGGAAGGCCTCAGGACCTGGGATTCAGTGGGGGGTGATAGTGCCTGGCTGAAACTGGGGTATCCAGGAGATGCCTGGTCAAAGATGGCGGATGTGTGGCGGAACTCTGGATAGCCCATGGCGCCCCTGGTGGAAGAGGACTTTACCCTTCACGTGTTTATTTCATGGAAACTTCCTAAATTGCTTGGGTAGCATCTTAAGAGTGCTAGAGATCCTGTCTGTACAGCTGGAGTACAATCAAGTCAGCCGGGATTATTACTTCTAACATGACTCTTCTACCTGCTCAGGCTGGTAAGGTCTACAGGAAGCCAGGGGACTTACTACTTACAAAAAGGGAACAATTTCTTGCGCAAACCTGAAAGGACTTTTTCTAGATTAATGTTTCTTGGCAGTTTTCCACAAAAAGAGAGAAACCAATGGCTTCTTCTGATCAAGATCATTTAAACCCTAGTATATTTGGGTTTCAATGCATAGCCCCTTTCTTTTCCTTAGCAAAATTTTCCCAAACTAGAGGTGCTCAGATTCTGGAAGGTATCAGAATCACTTGTTAAAAATGCAGGGTCTGGGGGCAGCCACCACCCCAGACTTTTGTGGGTGATTCTAGGAGAAGCAAAGCCCTTGACAAATGCTTAGAATCCAGGAAAAGCTGTTCTCTGTCTCAGCAGAAGGGAAAAGAGACGTCTCCCTCCCTTTCCCATTGGTTCCAACTCAGGACATTCAAGGCCACCATGCATCTGTCCTGTGAGCAGATGCTCACTCTGTGTCTTGATGGGGCTGGAGCCTCACAGAGTGGCCCAGATGACAGGCCCACGGCCAAAGCCAGCTGATGGTCATGACTCTTTCCTGATATCCTCACCAGCTGATTCCGCAATTTCCAAACTACCCAACTGCTTCACCTTCCCATGGATCCTGAGGAGGGGAAAAGGGACCTCCCGGCAAGAAGGTGACTTGGGGTGTGGCTGACTGATCACTGAGTATGGAGCAGGCCCCTTCTGTGTGCCTCAGACCTGGTGCAAGAAACACCAATGCCAGAGGACACCTGGTCCCCATCCCTGAGGGACCCCCAATCTAACCCGCTCCACTCTGCATCCTCTCTTATAGCCATCCTCCATTCCATCTTCACCAGACCCTGCCCATCTCCCCCAGACCGTCCCAATAGTCTCTATTTCACATCATCCCCTCTAACGCCAGGGCCTGAGGTCTTCCAGTGGCCAAAACCATTCAGGGTTCAACTACAGAGTCACTGTAACTATTTCAGTAGGCATCTGAGAAGAGGATGCATCAGATAAGACCTCTCCTTATAAAAAAATATGCATAACAAAATTGTCACCCCCTCAAAGACATTCATATCATTAGTTATTGGAGAAATGCAAAGTCAAAACCACAATGAAATACCACTTCACACCCACTGGGATGGCTGTAATCAGAAAGACAGACAGTAAGTGCTGGTGAGAATAGAAAAAAAACTGGAACCCTGATACCTTGCTGCTGGGAATGTAAAATGTGCAACCACTTTGGCAAACAGTCTGGAAGTTCCTCAAAAAGTTAAATGTAGAATTACCATATAACTCAGCTATTCTATTCCTACATATGTACACAAGGGAATTAAAAATATGTTCACACAGCCTGACCAGGCGGTGACGCAGTGGATAGAGCGTAGGACTGGGATGCGGAAGACCCAGCTTCGAGACCCCAAGCTCACCAGCTTGAGCGCAGACCCATCTGGCTTGAGCAAAAAAAACCTCATCAGCTTGGACCCAAGGTCACTGGCTCCAGCAAGGGGTTGCTCGGTCTGCTGAAGGCCCGTGGTCAAGGCACATGTGAGAAAGCAATCAATGAACAACTAAGGTGTCACAATGGCAATGAAAAACTAATGATTGATGCTTCTTACCTCTTTCCATTCCTGTCTGTCTGTCCCTCTATCTGACTCTATCTATCTATCTATCTATCCCTCTCTCTGACTCTCTGTCCCTAGGGGGGAAAAAAAAGAGAGAGAGAGAGAGAGAAAATAAAAATATGTTCACACAAAAATCTGTATTCAATCATTTGGGGCAGCATTATTCATAATAGTCAAAAAGTAGAAACAACACAAACGTCCATCAACTGATAAATGGAAAAATAAAACGTGTTATATACATAAAGTGAAACATTATTCAGGCGTGCAAAGAACTGAAGTATCGATGCATGCTATGATATGGATGAACCTTGAAAACATTATTGTAAAGCCAGTAGTTCCGGTCAGGATCACAGCCGCCTGGCCCACGCAGGTTCGCATTAGATTCGGACAGTCGGTAATGAACACAGGAGCCAAGAATTGGTGAGCCATCAGCTTTAATTCTAGCTTGCACCCAGCGGGCAAGCAAAAACACACACTGGGCATCAAAACCCACACATTCAGTGCTCACTAAGCTACTGACTTATCCGAGTTTCCTAGAATCAAAGGTTTCTAGCTCACCAGACTTATTCACCTCTGTTCCCCATCTCCTCCAGCACAAACTCTGCACAAACTCACTTCTCCCTCAGCACTCTGCCATCTTGACTGCTTCTTCTCCTCCACGTGGCCTTAATCTGCTCTCCTCTCTAATACCTCAGGAACCAAGAGCGAGATCAAGCTACTGGTCTCTCCCACCTTATACCGTAGAATCAAAACCTTTAATCCAATTACACAAACAAGTAAGTCTCTGTATAATGGGATTCCTCAGGAGAGTGCACCACCCTACATCATCCAATCAGTCAAGGGGGTGGGGAAAAGCTTACTCCTAAAACAAAGCCTTAAGCTATAACGACCTGGCCTGCTTACATTACAGCTTTCCCCCCACAGCCATCCCAAGCATAAGGGCAAATAATATCACCTGGGTGACAGGCTTCCATGTGGGCAGCACCATCTTTAACAAAGTGAGCATAACATATTTTATCTGCCCAATAATTATGCTGAGTAAAAAGACAAACACAAAAAGCCGCATAATGTATGACTCCATTTATATGAAATGTCCCAGAACAGGCAAATTCACAGAGATAGAAAATAGACCAGCGGCCTGACCTGTGGTGGCACAGTGGATAAAGTGTCGACCTGGGAACACTGAGGTCACCAGTTCAAAACCCTGCACTGGCCTGGTCAAGGCACATATGGGAGTTGATGCTTCCAGCTCCTCCCCCCTTTCTCTCTCTCTCTCTCTCTCTCTCTCTCTCTCTCTCTCTCTCTCTCTCACTCTGTGTCTCCTCTCTAAAATGAATAAAAAAAAAAAATTAAAAAAATAAAAAAATTTTAACAACAACAAAAAAAAGAAAATAGACCAGCGGTTGCCTGGGGCTGGGGGGAGGAGAAATGGGAAGTGACTGACTGCTAATGGGCACGGAGTTCCTTTGAGGGGTGATGAAAATGTTGTGGAACTCAATAGTGGTGATAGTGGCAAAACCTGGGAATAATCAAAACCACGGGATTGTGCCCTTTAAAAGGGTGTAAATTACATATCCAAAAAAACAACAACTACCACCCAGCTGATAGTCATTTGAGATTCTAATCCAACCAATCAGCTTCCTGCGCCCTGTTCTGACTCCACTAATCACGTCCATCTCAGCCTAACCACAACCGGGGTCTCTCACACCTGCTGCCGAGGGGGCACCAGCTATTGTTTTTTCTTTTTTTTACCACGTGGCTCTGGGGAACGACACCACCCTTACAGCTAACTGGATCAAGGGGACTCTGGAACACCCACAGACTGGCCAGAAACCTGGCTCGTGGGCAGTCAGATTTCTCTCCCTCTCTCTCTCTCTCTCTCTCTCTCTCTCTCTCTCTCTCTCTCTGAAACAGGGGAGTGGAGACTGAAGAGTTAAGCCATGAAAGAGAAGCAGACATGACAGGAAGGGAGCCCAGCAGTCAGAGCGCCCTTGAGCTGCAAAGTGAGTGGAAATCAGGATGAAGCAGCAATGACAGAAGCCAAGAAGGACAGTCAGAGGAGAGCAGAAAGAGTGGGCAGCAGAGGCTGCGGTCCTTCCTTCCCAAAGGCTCTACCAGCTCCGTGGGTTCCCGAGGTATCTGCACAGTGACCACCTGTTCTTCAGCGGAGCTCGTTTGTCTGAGGTCTGCCTGTGCACCGGAAAGAACCTAATGACAACACCCAGCAGGCATCTGTAGACCCAGGCTGGGTGGACCAGCTGCCCTAGGCTTCACGGCATTAGGGTCAGGTTCTTCGGTGAGCATCCCTTATGAAGAAAACAGGAAATCTCAAAAGGCCTTTTCAGGAGCCCAGCCGGGAGAGCCCTGGGCCATCTGCCTGAGATTCTCTATGTAGAACTCCCAGGGCCATTTCGGATACTGGCCTCAGGAACCCTTAGAGCTGCCCAGCAAAGAGAAGTTGCTGCTCATACGACAATATGCAAGGTGCAGGTTTTATCACAGCACTGACTCGTTACCATTTGGGGCCTTTCTGTACTCCCTTGTCTTCTGACTCATTCGATACGATTTAGCCTCTGCAATCCCCTGAGTTAGCCCAGTTTATACAAGCTAAAATTCGGTGGGGAATAATAAAGGTAGGCAGACCAGCTATCTTATCTGCGATGACCTTGAACCTACCAGTATTCTTCAAAGTAAAGAAAAGGCATTTCACATCTCACTTTTAATGAGGGGAAAAATTGTTACTGGAAATACTTACCTTTCATCTACTGTGCTGAGAGATGGGGGAGATTTGTCAGCTTTGATCTCCACTTGTTTAATTACTGGGAAATGTATGCTCATGCCAGTGGGATCATGAAGTTTCCTTCTCGCTGCAAAAGATGGCAGCAGGGGACCCACAGCCTGGCCTTTCATTTTCCCAGATCAAAGCTGAGCCGGCACCAAGATGGAAGAAGTGCCCTGATGAGAGGCTCTGAGGAGGAGGCAAGTTGTGAGTTCCTGACCAAAGGCCAAGGGGCTGACATATCCCAAGGGGTCTCCCTTTTTCCCTCCTGCCCAAAAGGAAGGGCAGGGCATAGTTCAGGGCCCAGGGTGGCCTGCCTGAGCCTCGTGTCTGTCCCCCATACTGTATGCCAGGCCCCAACTGGAGGCGCGTGCACGCCTGCTCACCCACTGTCCTCAGTGCACGCCTCACACCTGATTCCACCTGCTCTGGGCCTTCTGGCCACCACCTTTGGCAGGTCCTTTTCTGAACGAGGGTGGGCAACATCTGGGGGAGGGCACTGTCAGTTGCGATAGCAGGCATCAGCCCTCCTTGACCTAGGGATAACTCTGTGATAATCATCTCCGACACGAGGGCGTTGAGTTACACATTCTTTAAGGACCCCTCCACTCATCATCATCTGTCTTCCTCTGGCTATTTATGGAGCCTCTTCTGTAACCAGAACTGTGTTTGCTACTGAGAAAGATACATAGGATGATGATGACAGCCACTAATATTTATTGAGCACTCATTATGTGTTGGATGTTATACAACAATTAATTCATTTATCTTATCACAAATACCTGTGGGGTCAATATCATTATTATTCCCATTTAACAGATGAGGAAACTGAGGCCAGAGAGAGTAAGTCACTTACTCAAGTTCATATGTCTGTAAGATGTCAGAACATAATGTCAGGACATTAAAATTCCCTTACATTCCAACCAAAGAGAGAAGACCAATCCATATGAAACAACACAACAGAACAATGTGACCTAGGATTAAATTGTGCAATACATTGTTAAGCTCTAGAACAGGAGTCAGAAAACTATGACACGTGGACTGAATGGCCCACCACCTGCTTTTATGAATAAAGTTTTATTGGAACACTGCCACCCCATTTGGTGCATATTGTTTATGCCTGCTTTCACACTGCAATAACAGAACCAAGTGGTGACAGAGACCAAGTGGCCCACAGCGCCAAAAATATTCACCATTTGACCCTTTTAAGCTTGGCAAAGCCCTCCTTTATGGTGACCAGCTGCCTGAGTTGACTCAGCGCTGAGGAAGGTCCCAAGATGGGACTGTACATTTTAAAACCAGTAAACTCCTGGGCAGACTGAGACAGGTTGGTCACACTACCTGCTCTAGGGAAGCTGAGGGGAAATCAAGACCCATGGGCACTGCAGAAGTGACAGAGGGGGGCCTTGAAAACGTGCAGGATTTGGGTACAGAGTGGGCAGGACATAGGTAGGGTAGACAGAGGAAGGACATTTGAGGTAGGAAAGGCCAGCAGGACCCTGGAAGAAGACAGCATGAGATTCCATGGGGAAGTGAGGAGAGAGGTGGGTGCCCTGGAGCAGAGACTGCCTGTTGGGCAGCAGAAATTCCACTCATCAGAAATTCTACAAAGGATACACTCATTCATTGTCAGTGATGAGGTCAACTGGTCCCATCGGCCGGACAGTTTGTACCTAGGTACCAAACGTTAAATGCGCATGTGCTTTGACTGCCTATGGGAGAGTTTCTACATTACTGATCTATACCCACCCTGTATTCAAGCCTTCTGAACTGTGACTTTGAGCTCTTCCCATCTTTATGTCTTGTGGTCAAGTTCAGCCATGTGACTTGCAGTGACCAAAGGGAAGTTAGCAGACTTGACTCAAGTGAAACTTGGAAAAGCTCTGTATGTTTCTGCTTTCTCTCCTGTTGTTTTGCTTTTTGCCCTGAAAATGTGGGCCACAGAGCACAGCTGAGCCACCCCAGCTGTATCAGTTGAGGCTATTTGAGATCACTCAACCCCAGGTTGGCCCACAGACATGTGAGTGAGCTGGCCAAGCCCAGAAGAACAGCCCAGTCAAGCCCCACCTAAATTGTCAACCCACAGATTCATGAGTTAAATAAATGCTTATTGTTTTAAGCAACCAAGTTTGGGGTTATTTGTTACACAGCATTATTGTGCAAATAGATCACTGACACTGCCTTATACTTTTCTATGACCTTATCCTTTGGATCTAATCAGATAAACATGCAAATAAGGCTATCTTTTACAGTACTGTTTGTAACAGTTTTTTTTTTTTAATCTTCTTGAAATGATCTGAATGCTCAACAATAGGGGCTGGATTTAAAAAAACTTAAGTTTATACAATGGAATGTCATTAGCCATTTGGGAATGTAATGCTTATCAATATTATATTCCAATATTTACTGTAAAGATATCTACTTTGTGTCAAATTTTTTAAAAAATAGGTGGAAAACAGCTGTTAAAGTATAATCTATTATTTTTGTCATATTTGAGAGAAAGATACATGCACCAAAATATTAACAGTGATGCCTGACCTGTGGTGGTGCAGTGGATAAAGCGTCGACCTGGGAACACTGAGGTCGCCAGTTCAAAACCCTGCACTGGTCTGGTCAAGGCACATATGGGAGTTGATGATTCCAGCCCCTCCCCCCTTTCTCTCTTTCTCTCTCTCTCTCTCACTCTGTGTCTCCTCTCTAAAATGAATAAAATAAAAAAAGTTACTTTAAAAAAATATTAACAGTGATTACGTTGGAATGGTTATATATATTTTTTACTTCTTTTTCATATTCTGTATTGCGTAAATTTGTAAAATGACAATGTATTATCTTTACAGAGGAAAAAAAACAGAAATGTCATTAAGAGGCACCTTCTCCGAATGTATAAAAATATAGCCATCCAGTCCTTAGAAAGCCACTGCACTTTCCCCCAGCCCCTGCTGCTGTAATCCGACTGGTCTTGAGGTTGCCCTTCCCACTAACCCAGAAGAACAGAACCCACCTTGATGGGGGGTCGGGGGGCCAAGCCCAGGGAGGCCTTCTGTGGAGATACCAAGAAAAAAGTTTCCCTTCCCATCCACCTGCAAATAGAACAGGGAAATTACCCATGAGATCAAATCCAACCACGGTTTTAAACACTCTTCCCATCCAAGTCATAATATTTTGGGAGTGCGATTTACTTTACAGTATTTTAATAACTGCAGTGTTGCGACTGGAAGTCCTTTGTAGCTGGTCTCGGGGGCCTTCCTGGGACGTTGTACTTAATGAGGTTTCTAATTCAATATAACTACATCTGCATCTTTAATTACGCCTAACATTTAATCTTCGTTGTTCCACTTGAACTGGAAGAGCTAAAATTAGGCCTGCTGTAGTTTAATCTGATAATAAACATCCATGACATTTAGAGCAGAAAAGTCCTTATTTCATTCGAGGGGCCGACACAGGTACCGTTTGCCGGCCCTGAGCAAGCACCCCCAGAGTCCTTCCAACTGTAACAGAGAACCCTGCTTTACACAACTCCTCTGTTGACTCTGGGAACCCGAGAGCCCACAGGGTTTTGAAGGCTAAAGTAGTTCAACATCACTGTTTTTCAAGGGATGGCACTAAGGCCAGAGAGGTTAAAACATAGGTACAAAGTCACACAGCCAGTTAGCAGGTAGAAGACGTTGCAGAAAGCAAGTCCTGGATTCTTGAATTCCTGCCCAGTGGTCTATTTTTCATTCCTCTCCTGCCACCCTTGCACATGTGGCTAAAAGAAGACATCATTTTTTGTTGGACAAGCATCCATCTGGGCAACCACTACCTCCCCCCACCATTTTTATGGAATCCAGACAAGATGTCATTTAAGTACCTATACTGAGCTCATGCCACAACTCCAAACTCAAAGCAATAATAAAATATTTTTTTTAAAAGGTTTAAATACACCCTGATTAGAAACAAGTTATATATCTCCATGAACCAAAACCCAAGAAAATTAAATATTAAATGGGCTAACGCTTGGGGCTATTTGACTGCAGGTCTGGAAGGAGACAGAGGGGGTCACAGTGGCTGAAAATAATTTGGGAATGATAGAGTTAGACAATCACAATTTGGCAAGTGTCGCAGTTATAAATGACTCTGGCAAGAATCATTAACGAATGCTAAAATTTGTGGGTAAAACTTGGAGGATGAACAAGATGTCTACACAGCCTCAAAGACTGCCCCAGAAAACGCTAATTGCTTCTACAGGGGAAAATATTAACGGGGAAAGTGCAGAAGCCTCGTGGGCACCCCCTTAACCAAGTAGTCCAAGTTGACATCAGCAGCAGTGGCATCAGGAAGAGCAGAGCATCACTTCCTGGACTCGCTCCACTCCTCTGGGCTCCTCAGTTTGCCGTTAACTCATTCCCATTGACAAGCCATCTGTTCTCTGCCGCTGTGCTATCTTGGATGATCACCTCATAGGAAGCAGAGATCGCTCTACTTAATTTATCTGGAAGGAGTCAGTCGAGAGATGAGTGTTCCTGACACCTCACCTGTGCCCCTTAAAAAGGGCTTTTCCACCCAATTCCTCCTTTGACCCTCACAATCTAAAAATTAAGTAAAACATATTTTTCTCCCAATTAAAAAAAAAAAGCAAAAATAAAGGCTCAGAGGGATAAAGCCATTGGACCCATGTCACACGCCTAGCAAGTGGTGGAGTGGTTGAACCCAGGTCTCCTAGTTGCAATGTTACGATGCTGCAGGAGACATAATGGTTGCCTCCCCCCTCTCCCATTGGGTGAGAGAATTGACCCTGCCTCCAGGTGGGCCTCGCTCAGTCAACATAAATGATGAAATCCCAGCTCTCTTCTTCAATGGTTCGAGCAAAGGCCCCGGCCTACGCTGGTCAGCATGTACCACCGCCCTGGGCCTGGCCACTGGTTCTAGCCAAAGAGACAAAATAAGAAGGCTGCTGGGTGCTTTTAGGACATGCTTCCTTTCTTTTAAGAGAAAGACTAGGAAGTTTTTCTCCCTTCCTAAAATAAATGAGGAAGAAGGAAGCCCTATTTTGCTATTGGCAGCAAACCTAGAAATATGGGAACCGGCTCTAAAATGAAGCTGACACTGTGGATGACAGAAGGGAGAGGTAGAGGCCCTGGCTGGCTGGATCAGTGGTAGAGTGTCAGCCCAGCATGTGGATGTCCCAGGTTCAATTCCAGGTAAGGGCACGCGAGTGAAGTGACCGTCTGCTTCTCTACCCTTTCTCCTCCTCCTCCTCCTCCTTCTCCTTTCTCTCTCTCTCTCTTCCTCGAGTACATTGGCCCCAGGCACTGAGGATGGCTCTGTGGAGTCTCCTCCTCAGATGCTAAAAATAGCTCGGTTGCAAGCATGGCTCTAGATGGGCAGAGCATCAGCTCTGGACGGGGATTGCCAGGTGGATCCCAGTCAGTGTGCATGCAGGAGTCTGTCTCTCTATCTTCCTTTCTCTCACTTGGAAAAAGGATTTTAAAAAAGAGATAGAGAGGTAGAAAGGACCAGATATCCATGACGACCTCCTGAAGTGCAGTGCCACACAGCCCTGAAGTCATATTAAGTTGGCTCATCTGTTTATTGTGGTCAAAACCCCCCAACTGGATGCAGGCCCCCTGTCCCTTGAGGCAGCCCAGCAGCAGGGAGCCCAACAGCCTGAGTGCCCCATTGAGCTCCAAGGTAATAATAACACCTGCCTCGACAGCCCCCATACTCCCCCCCCCCACAACCACCATCCTCCAATGGCTGTTTGCTGACCTCTTGACCCCCTAGTATTATGAACTTTGCAGGGAAGGCTGCTCTACAGTGCTAGGAGTCACCCCTCCAAGAAGCAGCCATAGTGCTTAGGCAGCATGAAGATTAGTCTGTTCCCCTCTCTCCTCCCCCACAAAGGGCAACTTTCCTTGGAAGCCATGCACGTACAGTGTCTCTCTAACTGCACCAGCAGGTTCCAATCCTGGTGCTTGCTGCTTCTAGTTATTTACTTGGAATCAGAGCCGCGGGGAAGTCAAAATTAGGCTCATTCTACCAGCATGAACAAGAAATGCAAAAGCAGTCCTTTGGCTTCACAGAGGCAAGAATCTGGGATTTCGCTCCCCTTCCTATGAACACCAAAACTCATGGCTACATGGGTCTATGATTACACAGCCATTTGGAAAGTCTGTGAGTTGGAAGTCATTGAGTTCCTTTAAAGAAGAGGCAGCAGGAGAAGTCTTCCCAAGGAGGGACACAGAGGATGCCACCTGGTTGGAAGTCACCACATTTACATAAGCTGTCTCTTCACTTGAGGTGGCAAAGGGTAGTTTGCAGGGGAGAGGGAGTAAAAGACCCTGAGCCATGCCTGACAGCCTGCATTAATCGTATTTTTTGTTTCCTTTATTATTGATATTTGAATAGCATGGGGCCTTGCTGATCCTGGATAGACTGCCCCTCCCAGGGCTAGTTAACTCCTCACGGCAGTAGACAGCCCTGGATCACACCCTGGAGCACACCGTTCGTAAGCAAACCAACCAACCCAAAGCCCATACACCCAATCGCCTCCTTTTTCTAATTCTCACAAACCAGCCAATATTTTCCCCTGCCCTAAATCACCCCAGAGCCAGGTGCCAGACAGCTAGAGACCACCCTTATGACCCAGAGCCCGCTGACATTATTCAAACCACCCAACCCTAAATGTGTTCAAACTTGCCGAGCCTATCTCACCCATTCCTTCCCACAGAAACCACACTCGAGGCTGTGGCCATGCTTTCCCCTCGTGCCTGCTGCCTCCTGAGCCTCTGCTTGCTTCCCCGTGGCCCTGAGGGGCATGGCGCGCCCCCTCCTCTCAGGAATGGGGAGCAACACACTCCTTGTTCAAGGCGGTTGCATCATGTCTGTCTCTCACCATACCTGATTAAAACAGATTAGGGAGGAAGAAGAAAATTGCACCATCTTAGGTAATGTCTACCACACTGTTCCTGCGCAGTAGGACCTGTTAGCTCCATTCTGCACGCGAGCACAGTGACGCTCAGAGTGCTGCCTAACTTGCTGATGCTGGTTGACAGGGGATATTGATCATGAGCTTCGGGGGCTGCAGTAGACATCTTTTTATAGAGATATAAGAACATTGAAAGATATTGGTATGTGGTGGGAGAGCAGGGTACTCGCCATCAAAATGTGTTATTTTAGGAGGGAAACGTTATTAGGCTGAGTTAGTGGAGATGAACTATGTTAAGTGAGTCCGTTCAGAGGAGATATTGAGGAAAACGAACAAGATCACTAGAAGGAAACAGCCGGCGTTACTGCAGCCAATCTCCTGGGCTTTTTGTTCACATTCTTACAAATGTCCAAGGAGGTGAGCCAGACTGGGACCCAGCCACTGGCGCAGAGGGGCCAGCTGAGTCCAAACCCACAGGGGGTGGGGGTGGGGGGGCAGGAGATCCCGGTTACAAAACAGGCTGCCCCCAGCACCTTAGTGATAGAAGGAGGAAAGCCACAGGCAAGAAGTAAACAGTCATTAGGGGAAGAGCAACATGTGGTCTTACCCCCTGCTGCTCAAAGTCTGGTCTGGGGGCGGGCAACATCTGCTGTCACCCAGGAACTTGTTAGAAATGCAGGGTCTGCCCCATCCTGGACTCACCAATCAGGATCTGTACGTGAACAAGCCCCCTGGATGGTTCACGAAAGCTCCAGTTTTCGTAGTTTCACACGTGGGGATGGGAGAAGTGGCGGAAATGATAGGGATTTGGGCAAAGAATAAAATCAGACAGAGATGGGCTTAAGCTGTAAGGGAAAGGCTTGTACTGAGCCTGCATGCTGGCACTCCTGGGTACCACCGACTGCTTTGGTCATGGTTAGGTTATCAGAGTCTTGTCAGTTCAGCCTGGATAGTGCTTTGTCGGGGGCGGGGGCTGTCTTATGTACTGTAGGGTGTTTGGCAGCATCCCTAACCTCTACCTACTAGATGCCACTAGTGTCCTCCAACCCCTTCCCCACTGTGACAACCAAAATTGTCTCTGGCAATTATTCCCAGACAGGCAGAGGGGAGGGAGTGTGTATCCTTCCATTAAGAAGCACTAGGTTGGATAAAACATTTTTATAAATTCAAAACCCCAGGACTGAGAGACCGTGGCATTCGTTCTATGGTCAGAGGTGAATTTGCCGCCGCCGCCGCCGCTGCTACGACATTCCGTCTCTGCTGCACCTGGGAGAGGAGAGCCTCCAAGGGATGGGAGGAAGTCAGCAAGAACTTAGAGGGAAGCCAGGATAAAAAGTCAGTCTCTATGCCGCGGTATTTCACTGCCCCACGCCACCTCGAGTCAGGTGGCACAGGGAGTGCTCCGGCCACGAGCTATGAGAGGGAGGGGCCAATGCCCGCTCAGTCCCTACTGGCTCTGTCCCTGTGGGTGGGTCACTTCCTCTCTTCGGGATTGGCCAGAGGATTTCCCCTCCAGTTCAGTCATTCAGTGCAGACCCCACAAATGCTCAAAGTCGTATTCATCGTATTCATCAACTTCACAAGACTGAATTCCACTCTTGGGAAATGTCGATACAAACAATTGAATTTGCTAGCTGTCAGCTCATTGCTAGGTTGAGAAGAGACGAGTCTCCCCTAGGAGAAGGAAGCCCAGGTGGGAAGTCCCACGAGTAAATAACCCGGTCCAAAGGAGTAAATGGGCAGTGAGAGCTAGTCCCAATCAAGACAAATGTTGCCTTCACCTATAACAGGTGGATGTGGGTGGATGGCTGCCCAAGATCCTTCTTTCCAGGCTGGACATTCTGTGACTCTAAGGCTGTCGAACTGCCCCTCCCCAGGGAACACTCAGTAACCAAACCATCCCCAGTCCTGGGCTCCTCTCCTAACTATTTGCTGGAACGTATATAAAACTGGGCCTCCTCCAGGCTGGTCTCTGCACACGGCTGCATCCAAAGAAACCCAAATCCAGCTCCTCACAGATTTGAAAAGAAACATAAGTCTTTACAGAAAGACTCTTCAGAAAGAAGCAAAAGGGAAGTGACATCACATGACACACAGCAAGGCTGCCTAAAAATAATCTACATTCTCTCCCTGCAAACCCTCTCTCCAACACAGCTCCTGGCCTCCTCTGCCCCAGCCGTCCCTGCCTTAGCTCCGCTCACCTTTTCTTCCTATCCCCTCCCCAATGATCCCCCTTCTCTAGGGCCTTCGGGCTTGCTCCCAGCCTCTAGCATTCTCCCCGCTGACGACCCTGCACACCCTCACAAGATCCCAGGAGCCGGTTCTATCCTACGGAAATGAGAGGTATCAGCGACTTACAACACCCAAAGTGCTCGTTTCCGGATCAAAGTTCTGGCAGCCAGCCATCCAGGGCTATAAAGTCCAGGCCTAGGGCTGCGGTTCCCTCACACCCTCCGCTTTGCCCCACACCCCTGCTGGTAGTGGTCTCGGCTGCCAGGTCTAAGACGGCCGCTGTGGCCCCAATACAACATGTGTTCCCAGCGCAAAAGGAGAAGCGGGGATGAGAAGAGTACTCACTCCTCCCCCTTAAAGGACACTTTCCAGTTTTGCTGCTGTTTAGGACATAGAAGGATGTCAAAGACTTGTGGTTCTGTGGTAATGACAATGACAAAACATGGACAAAAATGAAAATCCTCCTCCTCTATGGGTTTAGCAAGGAGCGAAGGATGCAAGGACGCCTTGATGAGCTGAATTCCACACAGCAAAGAGCCCGGGGCGCTGTGGCAAGTCCTGAGGGGAGGGATTCCCAGGGAGGGGAGGACCAGCCTAGCTGTCACTGACTGTGCAGTCCCGGTTGGGTCAGAGAAAAAGCACTCCTGCCGTCGCTGCAGAATCGGGGATGCATCTCACATGCCTGTCCTTCCGCCATGTGGGGAGCGGGTGGAGCAGGCCCATGACCTGCTGCCTCAGTAACAAGTATTAGCCTGAGATTACTGGAGGTCAGCCAGACCGACACTGAGAAAGGAGAAGTGAATGTGGTTGAAGGCAAGGACTGACCGGAATCACAGCACAGACTGGGATCTATGGGGTCATGTGACCCACAGCTCAGAGCAGACGCTCGGGATCTCATGGGATCTCACGGGATCTCATGAGATCTCACAGGAGCTGGAGGAGTGGGGGGTCAGGCGCCCCATGCCAGCTAGGCAAGCCTCCCCAGTGCCCTTTGCTGACCTACAAAGGGACAGCAGCAGCTTTCCTGATAAGTCCCGTGCAAAATGGCTCTTGTGGTCATAGCTAACCCAGAAGCAGCCAAATGTACAGAGTGTAGCGCTATCCAGACTGTGTGGGCTGGCTGGATAGGGTGGAATTTGGAAGAGCCCAAAGTGTGAAAATAAATTGCTCGGCCCAATTATTATTGCTGGCCCCTGTCAAAATTTTTGCCAAGAAAGGAGTCATGAAAAAAACAGGGCAGGTAAGCAGAGATAATCACTTAGCCCCGCTCAGCCTCATGGTGAACAGGGAGATTGGATGTGGAGGTCCTGAGGAGGTGAATGCCAAGCAGACCAAAAATACTTGAAACTGCAATCCAACCTCTTCCCAATTCAAATACGAACCACATGTTTAAAGGTGAAAGGCAGGAGGGACGAATAACAGGTGAATCAGGCTGCAGCCCAAGCAGACTCCCGGAGGAGTCTGGGGTGATTTAGTCTCTCACCCCACTTGCAAGACAAACAAGTGGGTCTGCATGCTCCAGGAAAGAGGGAATACACACGAAAAATACTATACTTCCATCTCAACAACAAACAATTATGAAACACGCAAAGAAGCAGGAATGTGTAACCAAACATCAAAAAATCATAGTCAATAGAAACAGATCCACAAATTAGTTGTTGAATTAACAGATAAGAAATCTAAATCAACTATTAGAAATATGTTTAATAAGTTACAGGACAAGATGAATATAATGGCTGGATATATGGGTTATTTCAAGATAAAAATTTGAAAAATTAAAGTTGAATAAAGAGCCAAATAGAAACTCAAGAACTGAAAAGTAGCGAGGATACACTGTAGGATTTACTGTGTATGTGAAAGGAAACTATGACAAGAGCACAAAAGATGGGAGGGTTGTAAAGATTCTTACATTATTCATGATTCAAGTTAGGCTATGACAAATTAAGGATGCACAGAGATACCTGAGAATCCAATAGAAGATATAAATAAAATATGAAATAAGCACCTGCTTCATCTGAAGAAAGAGTAGGAAGAAGAAACAAAGAGCAGATGGGACAGACAACAGGAAGGTAAAGGTAAATACAACCATATCAGTAGCTATTACATCACATGTAAGTGGATAAATCACTCCAATTAGACGGAGATTGTCAGACTCGATACAAAAGCAAGATCAAACTATACACTGCCTACAGAACACATTCTTTACAAAGATTAAACATCAAAGAATGGAAGAAATATGCCATGCAAAAACTAATTATAAGCTGAAGTGGTATACCAATAGACAAAGTAGACTTAACGGTAAAAACTATTACCAGAGATAAAGAGAGAATTCAAAATGATAAAAGAGTCAATTCATTAAAAAAGATGGAACAATCTGTAATGCCTATGCACCTAATAACATAACTTCAAAATGCACATGACAAAAGTTGACAGAAAAGGGAGAAATAGACAAATCCATAACCATAAAAGGGTAATTTTAACATTATCATCTCAGAAAATTCAAAGAAGAAGTAGACAAAAGATAAGTAGGAAGATAAAAGAGAATCAGAATAATACTATCAACCAATCTGATCTTTAATAGACATTGATAAAATATACTAAAACATGATTCAAGTCTAAAAAAACTAAAATGATCAAAATAATTCAGAGTATGGCTCTCTGAACAAATGTAATTAAACTCAAAGTCTACAATTTTTAAAACTTAGAAAATCTCTAAATATATGGAAATAAGTAGCACTTTTCTAAGCAGTCCATTAGTCATGAAATAATCACAGGAGAACTTTTAAAATATTTCCAACTGAATAATTAAAATACAACTAGCTGTGGTGGGGTAGCTCAGTTGCTTAGAGAGTCATCCTAACCTATCAAGGTTGCAGGTTCAATCCTCAGTCAGGGCACATAAAACAATCAGCCAATGAATACACAAATAAGTAGAACAACCAATTGATCTCTCTCTCTCCCCCCTCTCTCCCTTCTTCTCTCTCTAAAATCAATAAATAAACAAACAAACAAATAAATAAGAAAACACAATTTATCAAAATTTATGGGAGAAAACTGAAGGAATACTTAGAGGGAAATATATCCTTAAATGCTTATATTAGAGAATAAATATTTAAAGTCAATAATCTAAGCCTCCATTTTAAGAAGTAAATATAAAAGTAAAAAAATAGAAAATTATTAGAAGACAATAATTAAAAAGTAGAACCAATGAAATAGAAAACATCAGAACAACAGAAATAACAGTAAATCCAAAAGTTGATTCTTCAAATAAACTAATAGAATTGACAAACCTTAGCAAAGCTAATCAAAAAATAAATAAATTATCAATTTTGGAACTAAAAGAGGGACATCACTATAGATCCTATGCATACTAAAAGAACAATAGAGATATGATAACCTTATCCCAATAAAATGGCCTTCTCCAATTAAATGGACAAATTCCTGGTAAGATACAACTCCCCAATATTAACATAAGGAAAAAAACACTTTGTGTAAGTGAAAGAAGGCAGATGTAAAAGAGTACAAACCATATATGGCAATACTATAAAGTTCAAGAACCAACGAAACTAACCTATGAGCTAGAACTCAGGACAGTGGTTGGCCAAGGGGGAGGGGGAGAGGTTGTTGGAATTGAGACATGGAGAGAAAAGTCATTGGAAAAGGGGATGTAGGGAACGTTCATGGGTATTGAGAATGTTCCTTATCTTAATTAAAGTGTATACATTTGTCAAATTTCATTGAACAGTATAGCTAAGAGGTGTATGTAAATTATACTTCCTTTTTTTTTTTTTTTTTTTAATAATGAAAGAAAAGGAAAAGGTAGTTGAAGGCACCACTTCTGCCTGGACCTCAGTGACAAGAATTTAGTTACATGGCCACATTAACTGTAAGGGAGACTAGGAGATCTGGTCTTTATTCGAAGTTTTGTGCTCAGCTAACGTTGGGGGTACTTTTACTATAGAAGAGAGGCACTGGACTTAGAGAGGTAACTAACAGCCTCTGCCATTGGCCAAGCCAGCAAATAAATGACTCTTCTGTTGAGGAAGGGGAGGGTCCTCAAGGAAGATTTCAAACACTTACAATTTGTACCAGTTCTCCTCATTTATGCTGTCACGCTACTTTCTGTAATTCTTCAGTCTTTCCTTTCCCTTACTGTAACCAGACAAGGCCACTCTTTCCACAACGACCATAACCTTGAGAACTAGCCAAGGGCACACTGGTGACAAATCCAGGGGGGAACAAGGGAAGAAGGGTGGCAGGGACAGCAAAGAAAATGAAACAGCCTCGGAAGTGTGAATGAACACCTGCACAGCAGACACCGGCAAGTGTGACATTTGCCACCTCCCAGTCAGAAGAAACCACACCCTTTGTGTTCAAGGCTTGGCTTGGCTTGACTTGCCTTCCTTTGGGGGCCACCCAGGATTTCCTTGGTGTTAGCCTGTAACAAGAGACACCGCACTGGTCACAGTCCCAGACCCTGGAAGTCTCGGGTCCCTTCCTGGGCAATGCTGAGATGTCCACCAAACCCAGGAGGTCTTCTTCTCTGTAGATAGTCCGACGCTGACGTTGCTAATGGGATAGAACATTTCTACCACGAATCTCCTTCCACAGGCGGAAACTGTATGTCCCATCGCAGCCACATGTGGCCAACTCCCTTGCAGCACGCCATCTTAAACCAGCGTTTTCTCAGACGACAAACCTGTATTAAACTCCTATTTCGCCAGGCTCTGGGCTCAAAAGCTGGGAATACAGAGAAAGCACTGAACTACAGTGTGTCCGCAAAGTCATGGTGCACTTTTGACCTGTGACTGGTCAAAAGTGCATCATGACTTTACGGACACACTGTATATAGCCTGGGCTGGGAGTCAGTCTCCTGTTCCAGGCTCACCTTCTGTACCAAACCCCTTCATACTGATGTCAGCCAGAACCACACCTACTATCCCCAGTAGCAAGCAGACTGGGGACAAGCCCGGCTGTATGTAGCCAGCCACCTCCCTGTCCCATCCCCCCCCACCACCACCACCACTGGCCCATGCTACTGGGATTTCAGCCTGTTTCTGCTTCAGCCAGACACACCTCTTTCCCAGCAGAGCAGATGAGAGCTGAGCAGGGTCCGCTTGATGAAATTGGTTCATGCGCTGCCTCCCAAGATCTGGCCGCTCCGAGAATGGACCGGAAATCGCGTGGTCATGGAAGGCTCAGCTGTCACGAAAGCTTTGGAATTCCAGCCCCAGCATCTTTCAGAATATCCTTTGAGGTTATCTCAGCAAGGCAGGCGGGAGAGGAAAGAAAGAAGCTTAGCCCTATAAGAATAATTATGATGTGTTATTAACAAGTGATGACAATCTAATGCACGACTTTCAGTATAGACACGGCTGGCTGTAATTTTTCTCTGTCATATGCACATACCCCCTCCCCCCAAAAAAGGCTACATTTAATGACTGCCAAGTTCAGAGCAGTTTCTCCAACTAAATTTAGCTCCTTAGAAGGAGTGTTTTAGTACAGGGCATTTTAATGAAATAGAGACACAGTCTGAATGTTGGAGACACTTTTCGGGGTCGAGGAAAACGTTATGATTAGTCAGTTTCTACGCTAAGACCACTAGTTGGCATTGGTGTTGAGTTTACATGGCCGTGCTAACTGGATTGTGCAGAAATCAGCAGCATCACATTCACCACAGGATTTACCCAGTCACAACCGTGAATAATCCTCAGTCTAATTAGTTTTTTTCTCTCTCTCTCTCTTTTTTAAGGAGAGAAAAAGAGGTGGGAGGAGAAAAGACATGAAAGGAGAGAGATGAGAAGCATCAATTCTTCATTGTGGCACCTTAGTTGTTCATTGATTGCTTTCTCATATGTGCCTTGACCAGGGTGCTTCAGCCCAGCCAGTGACCCCTTGCTCAATCCAACGACCTTGGGCTCAAGCCAGCAACTTTGGGGTCATGTCTATGACCCCACACTCAGCCCAAGATACTGTGCTCAAGCTGGTGAGCCTGCGCTCAAGCCAGCGACATAAGGGTTTTGAACCTGGGTCCTCTGCATCTCAGGTTGACGTTCTATCCACTGTGTGACTGTCTGATCAGGCTCTAATTAGTTTCTGTATCCTCCACCCCTAGCACAATGCTGGCCACAAGCAGAGGTTTGCTAAATGATTGTTGACTGGACAGTTGGATGAATGGGCAGATACACAACTTCAGTTTATTTGCATGTGTCAGAATACCAATCTTGTTACTAAGAAGCTGAAAGCATGGGGATGCAATTTCTAAACACAGTGATGTGGTTACTTGGAATGTGTTTGACTTGGTTTATAGGTATTAATACCTGTCTATAAATTAGACTTTTGTGCCTCTCTGTCCTAGTCAGATTTGGAACGCAAAAAATAAATAAAGTATGAAAGGTATTTATGGGCCTTAGCTTGAGCTCAAAGCAGCCCCAGGAACAAGGGTTGCAGGGCAAGTGATCCCATGAAGCGACAGAAAGGCGGTAAGGAAACTGAGACGGGGTAGGGAGAAGACTCAGGAAAGAGTATAATAATAAGCAGGTGACCCCTGTGGGCAAGGGGAGCCCAATCTCACCGGGGACCCTGTCAGAGATCTTAGAGCATGTTCTAGAACTTTCCCACTTACTTGCTAAATCCTGTCCCCCACGGGCTATAAGTTGCCCCAGGACATGCCCACCTTCCCCTTGGGACAGCCCCTGCATTGAGCAGAGTGTGTGGGGAAAGCCCTCAATCAGAGACCAAGGTTGGCTCAGGCACTTGGGGAGGGGAGCCAGGAACTGTGTGCCACAGCTGCACGTGAGCCCAGGTGGGATGGGGCAGAGCATCACCAGCATCCGGACAGCATTCTCTCTGGAAGGGACTTCCTACCCAGAGTTAGATACTCTCATGCCGGAAGGGATAGAGGAGCTGGTCTAGGCTGATCTCCAGGACTGACTCCCACACAAACAGAACTGACCCAGCAGGGACCTGCGCCCCATGAGGTCACCACTGCTGCTGCCACCACCTGACTAGATATCTCTGCAGAGCCAGGAGACTGTCACATGGGCTTTGCCATGTGGCTGCAGAAATCCTCACATTTCCGTGACCTTGTCTATCATGGAAAACTGCCTACAGGGACAGGGAGGAGGCCTCTGCCACACTTCTCCTGTCCAAACCGGAGATGTATGCCCGCGTCTAACTGACAGGACCTGATTCCCATCCAGAACACCAGCTGGCGGGGAGTCTGGGGAATGTGCTCAGCTTTCTAACCTCCTGAATGGAAGGAGGGCAGAAACAAGCTTGGAGGAGCTGATGTACTGTATCTGCCATGCTCCCTCAGCCCGTGCTTTAATCACCATCTGGAGCTCCTCCAGGAGGGGAAGCAGGCCTGTGGCCCCTGCTCCGACCACCCCTGGAAGCTGGTACCCATCAGGACACAAGGCTACCTGCTGTGCATTGCAATTTCTCTCAATTTCTCAAAAGTGCCAAGTTCTCCCCCACCACAGGGCCTTTGCACACACTATTTCCCCTGTTAGAATGGTCTCCCCACCCTCTTCTACTAGTTAATGTTACCCTTTGAATTGCATCTCAAACAACACCTCCTCCAGGAAGCCTTCCCTGACTTCCCAAACTAGATCAGCTTCCCAGTTAGAAGCTTACTTAGCACTATAGCACTTGTGGATTATTAGCTGGTGTTGGCTCCCTTGGTCAGCTATACCCTGTGACAGTATGCTTATGGATCTCATTTGCACCTTGGCTTATAGGTCTAGACTGGGTATAGGCTAACCCTCATTCAGACTGTCTCACCCCCACAGCCACAGCCCCAGTCCTTGTTCTCAAAGATGCCCTGAAGGTGACAATGATCCTGGTACTTCATCTACACATTTAAAATCCTAACGTTGCAATTATTTTGTTTCTGTAAAACAATGTAGAGCAAAATTCCAATCCTGGCCCTGACACTAGCCCTGCCATCTGAAGCAACTTACTTCTGAGCCTCTCAGAGCCTCAGTTTTCTCATCTTTGAACAGGGATGGATAATAAATACCAACCTTGGAAAGTGGTTATAAGAACAAAGCAAAATAACACAAGTGAAGGAGCAAGCAAGCCACTGCTTAGCACTGGGGTGCGTGTCATGCCCATCGGTCATCATTAGCCTTTTGGGGGCACTTTAGGGTCTTTGGCAGGTAGCATGTAATGCCAGGGGTTTTTGGTTAAAGATGCATCTTCACTCTGTGGTCCATCCCCACTCCTGGACCACGGGCTAGAGGACCATTACATCAGAGCGAAAGCTCTCACTGCAGAGATGTCCACCACAGCAGCCCAAAATCGAACCCCCACCCCCGTTACCAGCAAGTGGGGTCAGGCCCATAAATTGGCACACTGTGATTTTGCAGCCATTAAATGAATCACTGTGAAGTCTCTATAGAAACAAGAAATCGTTTCTGATAGAACGTGCAGAGAAAAAGCCACATGTGACATGAGGTCAGCCTGCTATCAGGACAAAAAATAAAAATAAAAAACAAACAAAAAAACCCCCACAAAAGTTGCCTTGGGAAGGTGGAAGGTTAAAGGACTCTTTTTAAAAAACATTCTTCAGTGTTCATTTCAATGCTATGCGGTTCTTGCAGATTTAAGTGAGCGGCCGACTGGGCACCTTTAGCAGATGACTGGAAGCCAAACAAAACTCCTGTCCCAAGTCCCAGAAGTGAGGGGTTCCTTCCTCACTAGACCCTTGGTGACATGCTGAAGTCCATAGCTCAGACCAGGCTCTCTGGAACAGACAAGGCAAAGAGTGTTGGAGAGAGTAACTAGTTACTGGGGAAATCAGACCTCTCAGGCTAGAATGAGGTGGTACATGTAACATCGTTTAAAGGGCCACAAATCAAGACAAGATGAACAGGCTAGGCCCTCCCATTCGGAGGCGCCGAAAAGTGGAGGCGGCCCACTTTGGGTACCGTGAAGAGAAGGCAGAAACAGCCAGAAGTGTGCCACCCAAACATCCCAGGGGCAAGGCCCTAAAAGCTGGCGGCTACTCGACAGCACGACACTTGCAGTGGACTTGCTGGGTTTGATTCCAGCATTTCTTCCCCAGACCTTGGACAAGAAGCTGACTCAGGGCCGTTTGTGCTGTGAATACACCAGAGACAAGCATGGCCCATGATACTGATAAACAGAGAAGCAGTCTCAAACTTAGAATGTGGGAACTCCTGGATGTTCAGCACAGGGGAGCTTCAATTAACCAGAAGGACTCTATGACTCATACCTTGGACTTTTAAGATAATGAAATCTAAATGCATTTGTATTTAGTTGAGGCCAGGCCACATTTGTCCCAGACTTCTGATGTGTCTGCCCGTAAAACGACAATAAAGAAAAGGCCACATTCAGAACGGTGCTTCTTTGGTCTTGCAGAGTCCTCGGTAACACACCTGGCTGCTACAGGGAAGATGGTCAGAACGATGGCTGTCTCGGGAATAAGTGAGAGAAAGCCCGAGTGGGCAAAGAGCCCTTCTCAGGAATGTCCCAGAACAGGAGGTTGGCCTGTAACACCCAGGACTGTGGTGCCAAGTGTAGGATCCTCAGTTCCGAAGCCATGGGGGTACGAGGTGAAGACAGGTCCTAAGAAACAAAGCCAGGGCATCAGGACCTGGGACACTGGCATGACGGCAGGGGGTAGCCCGCAACAGGGCAGATGGTGGGATCACTGGGGGCCGAGCTGCAGAGGGAATGGGTGTGGGATAAGCAGGCATGGATTATTCCTCACGACTGAGAAGGCCCTTACAATATGGTACCTGGGAGTATAGGATCAGTTCACCTGATTTCAAATATGCCCATTGGCAGGACATGGACCCCTATGTTATCTGGAACAGATAGTCATTATCTCAGCTGGGGCTCCCCAAAAGCAGACCCTGAGATAAGACTATGTAGTACATTTGGGAGGTCAGGACAGTAGAGAAAAGGGGAAATATATGAGGCACAGAAGGGAGGCACCCCTAACCCTAACTCCAACCCGAGCCCACCACGTGGTACTTTATCAAGTCAGCTACTGCTGTAGGCAACCAAAGCTTAACCCCCTGGGGAACTCTGGGAGCCAGCGTAGTCACATACCCCAATGTCAGGCTACCTGAAGGGTCATTGGCTGAAAGGCCACAGGGGCTGGGGACATTAATTCCCCCGCCTTTCCAGCAAGAACAGCAAGAGCAAGCAAAATTATGTCAGTGCCACGAAAAGGCCCCCGGGTGCCGAAGGCTGGAAGTCAGGCCTCCTGGCGCTATGCTTGTGAGGATGAGGGAATACGGGCTGGTCCTGGTGTCACCACATTGAAAGGCTGTGTGACTCAGTGATGCCGGTTGGTAATTAGCCCTTCCAAGAGTTCCCCGGTTAACCAGGGACCCGCTACCTATATCCCAGGGCAGCCCAGCCTGTCAATGCTCAGGGAGCTCTCTGGGGTAGGAAGTTCACGCCCCGGAAACTGGCATTAGAGTTCTGCAGCTCCCACCCGCTGGTTTTAGTGTTGTCCTCCAAGCCGTGCTAAAACCACAGGAAGCCTTCTCCCTCCAGAAATTCAATTCTGTTCGTGATCATGTTCTTAACTCGGGCAAGACGGCAAAGCAAGCAAATGCATTTTAGGAAGAACCCTGCAAAGGGCTGTTCAAACCAGAGGAAGATTTTAGCTCATTAATACGGATGTTTAAGTAATCAGCCGAGTCCGCTCCCAACCCTGCTGGTGAAGGGAGCTTCCACTGCGGGGGGCCGTAGTGATTACCAGGTGGGCCAAGGCCTGCGTGCATGTATCATAAACTCTGAGGCTTAAGTTCAATATCAAGATGAAAGTCAAACGAAGGCTCCCGGGGGACAAGGAGCTAAGCTTTCGCAAGCCTAGAGTGGAGAATATTGCCTTTAGCAAACAGTACTTCTAATTTGATCCTGCAAAGATTCCTGTGAAGAGGAAAGCTACAATGTGTCAGGAGAATACGTGTATGTACATTCATATATATATATGTGTGTGTACATATATATATATATGTACACACACATATATATTTTTTAATCATGGCCACATTCTTTAGGATCTCTGTCATCAATTATATGTGACAGGCAGTCAGTTGTTTATCTTTCAAGAACACTACCACCTACTTCCCTTTATCTAGCTCCCCTGGATTATTGTGGAGACAGGATCATCTGTTCTCTCCTCCCTTCCCAGCGCTTCCCATCACTGACTGCCCAGCAACCCGGTGGAATGCCGGGCTTTGTGAGGCTGCAAGAGGAATGACTCTCTGCTCCTCTGTCACGAAGGGATGCACACCAGGGCACCAAGACAGGCATATAATTCAGCCCCATGTCAGGGCCCGGCTAGTAGAAATTAACTTCTCTGTGTTAGAACAGGTGTTTCTAAGAGAGGCCCAGAGAAAGTGGAACAGCTAGAAGCAAAAAAATAAAACATACCTCCTCCCTGTCCAGAAAAAAAAGAAGCAAGTTTCTTCCGTGAAAACCATGTCTGCTTAAAACACCAGCCTGACATAATTGCCTATTTGTTTGGCGATTGACAGTTGAGTTTTTTTCATGAATTGTGATCTCTTTTGACAGTAGCAAATAAGTAGGTAGAGAAACACTCTCTCGGGGCTTTTAACAGGGGGAAAGAAAGAAATCACAGTAGGAAAATTGCACCAAAGAGCACAGCAATATTTCCATACTTTGCCGAACCGAAGGAGAGAAAATGGTCATTAAAGGGAACGGGATTGTTATGAAAACAGTGGTTCTGTTTCCAGCCCTGCACTCGCCAAGAGCCTGGGTACAGGGGGAGGATGCCAAGCCTGTATCGCTACAATGTGCCTTGCAAACAACTGGATTTATTTTTAATGGGCCCTGGCTGCAGTTTTACATTATGCAGCGTGTAATTAGCTATTAAACGACTTAGGAATAAACGACTCAGATTTGTTGGGCCTGATGCCTGATGAATGAATTCATGCTGTTCTTTTTAATCAGTGCTGGATGGACTGTAATCTAGTGATAGATTTTTTTTTTTTTATTTTTTTTTTTATAGGCTGGCTGAGGATCTCCCAGTTTTAGAACCTGAAATGACAATGCCATATTAACTTAATTATACACCTTCTAAGCAACCTGCAGTCTCCAAGACCATTCTGGGCAGTGGAAGTCAATCCCTGTAAATAGTGCTTCAGACTGTCTCAGGTCTTCTGCTCACCAAACAAAACCAATAAACACACAAGAGCCTCCCGTTTCTGTAATTTCAGGGGATTTGAAGGAAGTAGGGCGAGGAGCCTGAGTTGTCAATCAACCAGCATGAATTTATGAAAATCCTACCATATGTCCAGAATGGCTGATGCCAGGGTTCAAGGTCATTTATTGAAACCTTAATCTGAATTTTATTCCTGCTATACTTCTCTCACACCCGCACCTCGCCCTCCAAGTCAGGGCCTAACTATCGCCTTGGCTCAAAGGCAGCTTGCATACCCAGGGCCTGAATTAGATAGAAGTTGTTTGTAGAAACGCTCTGTCCAAAGCAGGCTCCACCCCGAACCCAGGGCCTTTGACCAGGACCCAGGCTTCATGTTCAAAGCCACCGACAGAGATCCTGCCCTCAACACAGCTCCACTAATTTCTACCTGAACCCCGTTATCACCTGTTGCCCGGGACCCGTCTCCGAGAGCTTCAACAACTGCAGCTTGAATTCTGACAGGCAACCCCCAACGGTCAGGTTAACCCCCTTCATCATCCCTTGCCCTTGCCCCGCCTACCCCGCACTGCCCACAGGTCCCATAATGCCTTGCAACGCAAAACCTGGCAAGGGGCGAGAAGTGGCTTGGCTGACATCTTGAAGTGGGGTGGGAATGATGTAATCAAGGTGAGAACAAAGCCTAAGTTAATGTCTCAAGAAATCAGTGCAGCACAAAACAATTATAGGAAAAATTCAGTGTCGAGCAGCATGGGGTACTCTCACAGCAGGAGAAAACCCTCTGGGCTTGGAGTGGAGGACTGAACTGAGTGGGGGTGGGTAGATGAAGGATTCAAAAACGCAGAGAAGGAGTCCTCATGTCTTCTAAGGCCTGTGCCTTGAGTGTGGCACATACTACGCAGGGAGACAGGAGAAAGCAACCAGCTATTGCTCCGGTGTCGCTGATGGGATTGGAAGAGACAGCACCTTTGCAAAAGCAACTTGTCCGAACAATTCAAGAGCCATAAAAAAAACTTTGATTCAGTAATCTTATATCTGTAAGGAGCCAATTCAAAACCACAGTAAGAAGGAAAATAATGAACTATCATTAAGTGAGCACCTACTCTGTGCCAGACACTATCCTAAGCACCTTATATATGTGCTTTCTCATTTAATTCTCACAACCCTAAGAGATGGATACTATTTTTGTGCTTATTTTACAGGTGATAATACTGAGGCACTAAGAGTTTGACAACTTTTTATATATAGCAATAGAGCCAGCATGAGAAGTCAGCACCACAGCTGTGCTGTCTGGGCCCTGGACTTCATTAGACATCCCTAAGCTTCCTCAAGATGTTGGAGCAGATGGGGCTACGGAGACCAACTGGCCCAACCCTGTTCTTCTATCAAAGGGCAAACTAAAGAGAAGGGACTTGACCATCAAAACACAATGGGGCCTGTCACCTGAGTTCCCTGACACCCAACCCAGTGCTGAAACATATTCCTCACTCCCAGAACTTCCCTCAGCTAGGCTCAAAGTCCTTGTAAGGACAGCTTCCTGTAATTTCCCAAAATGACTACTACATGGGGGAGGTGTGGACTCTGTTTCAAGACCCAGCCATCTTGCCCCAGTCAGTGTGTTACACTGACTTATTTAACACATCTTTATTGAGCACCTGCTGCACGCCAGGCCTGCTCTAGGCTCTGGGCTATAGAGATGAAGACAGCATGGCCCTGGCCTTGAAGAGCTAAGGGTCTTGTTACTGCTCTTCTTGCATCACAGTGCTCCCATTACCCCAATCAACCAACAGAGTTCCTCAGCACCTGCTGTGGGCCAGGTATCCTGTTGTCCCCAAGAGCCAGTGACCAGGAACAACAAAGAGACTAGGCCTGATCCACTCCCTTCACTGTGCCCTTCTTAGAGCTCTCTGTCCCCCTCTGGGTCTCAGTTTCCCCATCTTGAGTGCTGACACATGATCTTTCTAAGAAGCTACATCAATCAGACTGTTGCCCAGAGCCTCTTGCAGACTCCTCTCTTTCCTCTGGTTTTTCTGCCCCTGGGCCCCCAACCCAGAGAGATGTCATGAGCCGTGGTGAGAGGGGCACCAACCTCTCCACCCCCGTCCGTTCACCAGGGCGGGTGGGAGTGACCAACGAAATGAAGCTTTTCACCTAGTGGAGGAAGAAGCCCCTTCTCTTCCACCCCACCACCCCTGAGCGCCAGACACAAAGCAACAACCACCTGAACAATCCCTTCTTTCTGGGCTGAGGGGAGCCTCAACCAGGCATGCCTGCCTAACTCCAGGGGGCACCATTCACAATGAGCTCAAAGCAAATGCAGCCCCCCCACACACACACACAGCTTTGTGGCTACCCTGCCCCTGCAATGACAGAGCATGCCCCAGAGTTTCTGACTTTAGGGAAGCCAGGAAGGGGACAGCCAAACGGTGCAGGCAGGTGGTAGACGTAACAGGAGCTGGCATTCTAGGGCACAGAGCACACAATTTGGAATCCGCCATTAGAATCCTGTCCAGGATGTCTCGGCCACTAATGAAGACAATGCTGGGACGAGGGTCTGCAGAACTGGCTGAGGACAAAGGGGAAAAATCAGTTCAGACAGCTTGCTTTAAATTTAATTGTTCCATTTCACAAATCCGTCTGGCTTCCGGGCTGCCGGGCTGTGTGTCTGGGCCCAGCGCAAGCTGCTGGAGGCAGTGCCGCCTGGATTGAATTATCACATCTCCAGGTGCTCAGGGCAGAGGCTCTGAGCTGGGCTGCGGGGAGCAAATGACAGCTCCTGAGTCACTGCCTCCCAGGCCACACTGAAAACCTGCAGTTAATTTAATGACAATTGGTGGCCCAAAGCCCCAGAGCAGGAATGCGGCTGGGTGCCTGACTTGCCACCAATTTCAATTAGCCAAAGCCAGAGACCGGGACAGGAGGGGACAGGAGAGAGAAGGCCAAGGGGGAGGGGGGTGTCCGAAGGTCTCAGCCAGGTTCCGGTTCCTTCCTGACAACATACCAGCAACTCTGCTACACAGGGTCTATCTCACCATAATGGGGCAATAAAGCCCCGCCTCTCTGCTTGTCTGTCACTTGGGGTCGCTGGGCCAATAAATGAGCATGCACATGCGTGCGTCCATACACCCACGCGCGCCTTCTTAGTTTAGTAGCTGTTCTATCCCTGAGAGGGGCCATCAAAAAGGGCATTTGACTAGGAGACAAGTGACCAAAGTCTAGCACTGGACCTGCCATTGTTAGCTGCTCATTATTGGGTAAATCACCTTCTTTCTCTGGGCCCCTAAAGGGATCGGCCTAAACCTGTGGTTTTCACACTTTCTCTTCCAATGAAACTTTCCATGGAACCCCAACGGATACCCGAGACAAAAAGCTTCTCGGGATTGAAGGTGGGCGGGCTCTAGAGCTGCCATCTGCCCCGCCCTCAGAGGGCCGGGACATTGGAGATCACTGTCTGGCAAACCCTGAGTTGGAAACCCACGGTGGTAGGCTGAATAATGGACCCCAAAGATGTCTGTGCCCTACTCCCCAGAATCTGTGACTATTTGACTTCATAGATGCGTTTAAGGATCTTGAGGTGGGTTGATACATTCTGGTGGGCCCAGTGTAATCACAAGGACCCATGAGAAGGAGATGGAGGGTGGGGAAAGAGGAGGTGGCCTGAGAATGGAAGCTGAGATGCTGCTGCGGAAGTTACAGTGGGGGACGAGGCCCGAGCCCCCCCCCCTCTAGAAGCTAGAGACAGCAAAGAAACAGAGTCTCCCCCAGAATGTCCAGAGGGCATTCAGCCCTGCTGACACACTGATGTGAGGACTTCTGACCTCCAGAATTGTAAGAAAATGAAGCTGTGTTGCCTTAAGCCTCTCAGTTTGCGATTACTTGTTACAGCAGCAGTGGGAAACGAATACACTCAGCATTCTATAATCCTATGGAGAGAACCTTCCCTCATCCTTAGCCCCTCTCCTCTCCCTCTGGCCAAACATTAGGAAATTCTGCATCAGAATCTGTCTAATCCAGTGGTTCTTAACCTTTTTTGAGGTACTGAACCCACCAGTTTCATATGCACATTCACCAAACCCTTCTTTTTTAATTTTTTTTAAATTTTTTTACAGGGACAGAGAGAGAGTCAGAGAGATGGATAGATAGGGACAGACAGACAGAAACATAGAGAGGTGAGAAGCATCAATCATTAGTTTTTCATTGCCGTTGCAACACCTTAGTTGTTCATTGATTGCTTTCTCACATATGCCTTGACCACGGGCCTTCAGCAGACCGAGCACCCCCTTGCTGGAGCCAGCAACCTTGGGTCCAAACTGACGAGCTTTTTTTTGCTCAAGCCGGATGGGCCTGCGCTCAAGCTGGCGACCTTGGGGTCTTGAACCTGGGTCTTACGCATCCCAGTCCGATGCTCTATCCACTGCGCCACCGCCTGGTCAGGCAACCAAACCCTTCTTTAGTGATAAATAAAATATGATTTATTTTTCCAAGTTCAAGACATAGGTATATGTTTTATTACTGGTGCACAAAATGAGCCGTGCATGAACTCACAACAAATTACGGTATTATTTTATTCTGGCCTCTGTGGCAGAGGCTTCTCCAAACACCTGAGACTGACTCATCGAACCCCTAGGGTTCTATAGAACCCAGGTTAAGAACCACTGGTCTAATCAGAGTGGCCTGACCCTCCCCAGGAGTGGCCAGCACTGGCAACCCTGATGCAGGCCGGGCCCAGGATAGCAAGGCGCTGCTCAAAGCGGTAGGTGGTCGGCTCAGGAAGGAAATTTCTTCCCTTCATGGGTCCTCCAGAGTCCCCGAGACACCAGAGCTTTCACCCAGGGTTTAGTCTTCATTTACTGATTTATGGGGTTTCCCTTTCTCTCCTCTTTTCTCAACTTTCTTGGGGAAGTGGTAGAAATTTTTCCTTTTGGTTCAGGGATTAATTCAAGGACATGAATATTGACGAGTCCACTGCCCCCTCCTGCAAACCCACTGGTCATGGGATATGTCCCAGCCACCCAAACATGGGCTGCCCTTTGAGCCCTTCCTATAAAGCTTACGTGGAGCCCGTGGCAGCCCTCAGCATGCACTCACCTGTGGGATGACATGGGAGGTGGGTGACACCAGGCCAACTTCTGTACTGAGGGACAGCATAACAGACCCTGGCTGGCCCGTGGAACCAGCGGCCCAATGACTAAAGGCCCAAGAGCTCCAGGGCCAGAGCATGGAGTACAATGGCTTTGCTCAGGGAATGAATGGAGAGCAGGCATCAGTCTAGGTCTAGTGGTTTTAAACCCTAAGGCAAGACCACCCTCTAATAATCAGGTAGGTAAAGGACTGCTGTCACTCCTATTCTTTGGGCTTCTCGCAGGCAGGAACTGTCCCTTACACATTGCTGTCTCTCGGCACCTAGCACAGCACCTGGCACCCGGAAGTGGGGTGCAGGAGGAGACCCCAGTTCTCACACACCTCCAGGTTTGAAGTTCTGACCTCAGCAAAGGGCGAGCCACCCACGTGCTGACAGTGAAGCTCTGTTTCTGGTACGTTATATATACTTTGGAAATTCTGCTTAGGGACCACTCTAGTATTGGGGGCTGACGTCTAAGGACCTATCTCATACGCCATTGTCCAGACCCCCAGTTGTCAGCTTGCCACTTGATGGAGGTCGCAAAGCCATCTTTGCCCATTCCTGCCCCTTGTGACAGGAGGGGCAGGGCCGGTGAGTAACTGGGTCCACAGTACCACGGCAAACTTGCCACAGCGACTGCTAATCCCACCCAGCTGACATCTGCTTTCTGCTAGCAAAAGGCGTGTTTCAGGGTCTCATTAAAATCGGGGGAGGATTAAGAGGCCCCTCTCTTGATTAATGACTTTCTCTGCCTGAGAGATATAATCCTATCCTATAACCCCAAATAACTAGAAACAAAATGAAATTTCTACCGAGAGATCATTCAGGGCACAGGTTGCATCATGCTCCTAAGTCTTATATGCTTTACTTACTTTATCTGGCTTAAAGGCACAAGATATTCTTCTGATTCCAAACCAGATATGTTCTGCTATAGGTAGCAGCCCAGAGTAGGAAATTTCACAGGCTTTTGTTAGGCACTAACGAGTTTATACTTTTAAAGGAACAGCCCCTTTCCCTTAGGTAAACAGGTGCGTGGGTGTGTAAATACAATGTGACAATATGTGAAGATTATCCATCTCTGAAGAGCCTTTTAGGGAAATAGGCATCAGTAAGTCAGAAACAAAGCTTCTTCATGGACTTCACTGATATCCTTCTCTCTGCTGCTCAGATAGCATAGAGAAGAAAATCAGAAGATCATGGACTATTTAAACTGGGAAGGACCTTCCAGATCATTTAGTTAAACCCCATAACCTGACAGATGAAGGAAGTGATGCCCAGATAGGTGAGGTGTCTTACTCAGAATAAGATCAGCTGACTGCCTGACCAGGTGGTGGTGCAGTGGATAGAGCGTCGGACTGGGATGCGGAAGACCCATGTTCAAGACCCCGAGTTCACCAGCTTGAGCGCTGGCCCCTCTGGCTTGAGTAAAAACTCGCCAGCTTGGACCCAAGGTCGCTGGCTCCAGCAAGGGGTGGCTTGGTCTGCTGAAGGCTCACAGTCACGGCACATGTGAGAAAGTAATCAATTAACAACTAAGGTATCGCAACAAAAAACTGATGATTGATGCTTCTCATCCCTCTCTGTTCTTGTCTGTCTGTCCTTGTCTATCCCTCTCTCTGACTTTCTCTCTCTGTCTCCATAAAAAAAAAAAAAAAAAGATCAGCTGACTGCTAATCTAGTGTTAGCTGTTAGCACTCGCACACTGTTTTGGTCCATTTAGGACACCGTAACTAAAAGACCATAGACTGGGTGACATGAACAACAGAAATGTATTTCTCACAGCTCCAGAGGCTAAGTCCAAGATCAAGGGCATTGGCAGATTCAGTGTCTGGTGGGGGCCCACTTCCTAGTTCAGAAGTTACTGTCTTCTCACTGTGTCCTCCCATAGCAGAAGGGACGAGGAAGCCTCCGGGGTCACTTTTGTAAGAACATTAATGTCATTCAAGAGGCCTACCAAAGACACCACCTCTGGATACCGTCCCACTGCGAGTTAGGATTTACCATAGGAATTTGGGGGCACAAATATTCAGTCTACAACAAACACAAATGCACACACATCTGAGCCAACACCTGCCTGCCACCTTCTCTATGGGAGGCATGATGGGGAAACGCAAACAGAGAAGATGCTCGTTTAACATCTGCTCCTTCTCCTGCACAGAGGCTGGGCAGTTCACACACCGGCTTTCCTAAACTCCCTTGCTGCTGGAGTTCCTGGTGGGATTGGCACAAGACCTTGATCAAAAACTAAGTTGATGAAAAGAGAGCTGCTTGCATGAGACTTGGACTTGGGGAGAAACTACGCGTCCACTTCGCTGGCAGGTCCGAGCAGAAATGGAAGAGTTCCGGAGCCAGGAGCCAGGAGCCAGGAGCCAGGAGCCAGGAGCCAGGAGCCAGGAGCCAGGAGCCAGGGCAGGCAGCGACCTCATCCGGCAGCTCCTTTGGTGGCCAGTTCCGCAATGTGGCTCTGGGAGTCATTCTTGGAACACAGTCTCCAGTCTGTGCCTTTAGCCATCTGACCATTTTGCGAGCTGGCCGGATTTCCTAACAAGTCATTCCTAGCTAAACCTCCCAGAGTGGATTTTGTTTGTCTGTAGTTAGAAGCCTAATCAGTCACATGAATGCTTGAATTATTTAAAATATAACTCAGGAATCAGATGTTTTCCTCATCCAGACTGCCCTTCCTACAATTAGTTCAAATTAGACATAACTGATCATATACACAGGCATTGTATGAAACGTATGCCCAGAGACTGAACACCTTCACACAAAGAAGCAAAAAGATGCTAATCTGTGTTCATGTGATACGGTTCATATGTTCCCATTCACTTCAATAGGATTTTTAGAAGGGAGCTTCAAAATGGTTAGAATCCCACCTGAGCTTACGCAAGGGAAGTAAGTGAGATTTCAGGATCTAGAACTGGGTTCAAAATTCACAGAGTCATCAATTCAAAACTGAGTCACCAGCAGGAGTAGCCATTTTCTGGATGCTGGAAGGACTGAGCCCCAGGGCTGCAGAACAGGATTGTTTATCTGACGCTCAAGCTTTCCAATCTCCCCTCCTCGGCTATTTATCTCCACTACCCATCCCGTATCCAGTTCCCCTGGGCCGGCTGGTCCAGAGGAGCCCGGGCTCTTCAGGCTGAACCTCCACATGACCCCCTGAGACCTATCAGTTTGGAGCTGAAGGTCCTGGCGCCAGAACTCAGAGCTAAGTCTCCCTGCCCTAAAACATTGAGAGAAAAGCCTGCTTTCAGTTGGAACTAGTACCCCAAGCATGAGATGAGATGGGGACAGACAGGGGAGAGAGCCGGTTACAGCTGTTTTAAGTATCATTTCAGCCCAGAACCTAGCTGCTGTAGCTCTTACCAGCCCCACGAGATGTCACAGGGCCCTTTGCAGCAATGTGAGCCATAAACTCCTTATTATCAACCCAGAGAATCCAAAAACTGGCTACAAGAAGTAGGAGTCCAGCACCATCAAGAAGCTGCTTTCCCCAGAAGATGGAAAAGAGGGAAGGGGTCATTCCACCTGCAGCAGCTGTCCCTCAAAGATGAGCAGGCACCTCAGCTTCCCTGAGGGCCACCCTGGCCCCAGCCACTGCCAGGAACCAGGAACCCCACTCCAAATGGACAAATTGCCACGGAAGCTCCCCTCCCCATAGGCCCAAAGCCGACACCTTTGAAGATGAGTCAACACCCTGCCTGGACAGACCTGTCCATCCCTTACATAGCCTGGGTGGGGGGGGGGGGTGATTTGAAGGATGTTATTTATTACCCCATGTGTTTTGTAACCACCCAGGGGCTAAGTCCCGTAACTGCAAGGCTCTGTTTTACTGAGTGTGGTTCTACACCCTGGAACGCTGGGGCAAGATGACCTGCTCTGGATAAATAACACAAGGATGAGAAATGTAAACTTCAGGGAAACCAAGGAAGGCTGGACTGTGGGTAGGGCAGGGACTCTGGGGGTTCTCCATAGAGAAGAGATTATGATTAATGAGGATTTTTCAAGTGAAAGGCTCTGCACTGTGCAATATGATCCCTTCCTAGGCCCATAGGTCTTCAGGGGGAAAAACCAAAAAGTGCTGGTTTGGCTTGTATTTCTTACAGGAAGCAGTGACGGGGTTGAGCTATATTAACAGGACACCAAGCTGGGGCCAAAACAGTTGGGCCCCCTGAACAAGGAGAAATCTGATATCAGGTGACACTTCTGCAGGTATGAATCCAATACATCTTAATACAGCCTAGTAAGTTATTATCCTCCCCGCTAATGGGATATTACAGTTACTCACAATGATAAAGCTAAATATAGAAGGAAATGTGCAAGGCTGTACGTTTTTTTAAAAAAAGAACTTTTGATTTGTATGTTCATTATGACTACAGCTCTGAAACTAGACAGAGACAGAGAGTTGAAATACAAAAATAAGTTGAGACGCGGAAGGGTTGTTACGGTGGTTTTCTATTCTTCTCTGAAAATGTTTTCAAATGTCATTTTAAAATCCAGATTGTTAAAAGAAACTTGAAATTTTTGTCAGTATTTGGTGAGCACCTCACATGGGTCAGGTTGGGCTCAGGGCCTGGACCCTGGCCAACACTCCGGGGATTCACAGACTAATTAAAAGGAGGAAAGGGACATATACAATGACTAGGGGAGACAGCAAACCTCCTGTGGGGGCACAGAAAATATATCCGACTGGCAGACTGAAGAAGACATTATTATGGTGGGAGGGATACAAACACTTTGAACGCCACTTCTGAGGACAACGGGAGTCACTGAAAGTGCATGGGAAGAGGAGTGTCGTGGTCAGAACTGGACTTTATAGCGATGTCCTGGCATCACATGTAGAACAGGGAGTCTAGGAAGAAAAAGACCACCAGAGACCAGGATGAGGAGGGCTTGGCCTAGGATGGCGCTGGGGTTAAAAATCAGAGAAGAACTACACCTGTGTGCATGTTACGGATAACTGGAGGGGAGGAAACCCCCAGGAGGGCAGGCTTGGGGGGGAAGACTGGGAGACAGCGCAAATGTTTGCCTGAAGATGGCGGGTCTGTTTCTGCTCGGGCTGCCGTATCAAAACATCATTGACTGGGGGGCTCAGACAACAGAGAGCCATTTCCTCACAGTTCCTGAGGCTGGGAAGACCAATAGCAAGCCCCAGCTGGTTTTGGTTCCTGGTGAGAGCTCTTCCAGGCTAACAGATGGCCCCCTTTCCAACATGTCCTCCCATAGCTCTGCCTTGGTGTATGCATGTAGAAACAGAGCTCTTCTTATAAGGACACTAATCCCATTATGGGGGTCCCACTGTCATCTAAACTGAATTACCTCCCCAAAGCCCCACCTCCAAATAACACCATATTGGGGATTAGGGCTTCCATATGGGGTAGGGAGACACGATTCAGGTCATTGCAGCTGGGCAGTACCACCACTCCTCGGCTGATGGGAAAGAGGGTGAAGATGAAACGCATTGTGTGTGTATGTCAGATAGTATTGGTCAGAAGAAAAATTTATTGCATTAGAGGATGAAAGTCAATCAAGATTAGTGAGTAAAAATAGAATGCATTAAGTCACAGACTTCAGGGGAAAGCACAGAGGTCATCAAAACACTATGGGAAAAAGCAGATTAGATAAGAAGGGGAAAGATAGCAAAATGTTCTCATTCTTGCCTTCACAATAGTGGGTTCACACCAGCATGTAGGGGAGTCAACACATAAAATAGACTGGGACTTCTGCTTCCAACCAATGTGGGAGAAAGCGACCAGATATACCCTTCTGCCTGAAACAATTAAAAAACTGGACAGAATGTTTGAAATAACAGTTTTCAAGAGGTGAAGCACTAGACAATGAGAGCTAGAGGTCCCAGAGAGTCAGGAAGGACACCAGGTGACCCTGCCATGGCCCGGCTTGCGGCCCTGGAAGAGTTGCAGCTCTAAGAGGGAGAACCAAGCAGCCCCCAGGAGAAGCCCTGAGCTGAGGAGACAGAACTGAGCCCTGGGAGACAGAGCAGCAAGGGTGTACAGGACAAAGTACAGAGAGAAGAGAGATTCACAGAGAGGAGACTCCAGGTACCTGCAGAGGGTCCCCAAGAAACACTCAGCAAAGCCCTGATCGGCACAGGGGGTGAGGCAACTACCCACGACAATACAACAGGATCCAAGGGGACAGTACACAGCACTCAGCAGGACAGGGAACAGTGCCTGCCCCATCAGACAGAAAAACCTTATAATTTCCAGGGCAAGTGTATTGTTCAGTACTAGGGAACAATTAACCCAAACTAAACAGAGCTCTGGTCAAAAGGATGAAATGTTTTCAAGCAATGTCACTGAACCCCGGAACAATGCTTGATAATATTTACAGGAAAATAAAACACCAGCACACACAAGGTAAAAGTCAAATGCCTGGAATCCAATGAAACATTACCAGGCATGCAAAGCAGCAGAAAAATAACAGCCATGATGAGGGGACAAGTCAACCATTTATCACTTAGCCAGAGCTGACATGGATGTTAGACGTACCAAACAAGGACACTGAGACGATATTAAACTTATCTCATGCATTTGAGAAGGTAAGTGGGGACTTGGAAGACCCAAATCAAGAGATTAAAACTATAATGTTTGAGATTATAAACACCCTCAGTGGGACTAATGGCAAACTAAACATCACTGAAAAGATCTATAAACTTAAGACAACAATAAAAACTATACAAAATGAAAAATAGAAGAAAAGTATTTTTTAAGTGAGCTGGGGGACAACTTAGAACAACCTACGATATGTGTGACTATGTCCCCAAAGGATAAGAGAAAGGAGAGCAAGCACCACAGAAAAAGATATTCAAAGAAATCATAGATGTAATTTTCCAAATTTCAGGAAAACTATAAACCGACAGATTCAAGAAGCTCAACACACCTAAACACAAAACATAAAGAAAATGATCTAAGATAAACCGTAGTCAAAATGAATTATAAAGGGAGAAAAAAATCTTAAAACCAACCAGTTTTCAAAGAACACATGACATACACCAGAAAAAAGAGATGAATGACAGCAGATTTCCCCTCAGAAACAATGTAAGCAAGAAGAGAGTGGGATTACATCTTCCAAGTACAGAGAGGAAGAACTTCAACCTTGAACTCTACACCTTGTGTATTGTTTTTTTCTATTACTGCACAACTAATTATCACCAACTTGGAGTCTTATAAAAAACATACTTGTTATCTCACAGTTTCCATGGGTTAGACTGGCTATATTCACATCAAAGTACATTTAAGAGCAAAGACTATTACCAGGAATGAAGAACGTTATTTAATAATAATAAATGTATCAATTCATCAGGTAATATAACAGTACTAAATATTTATGTTCCAAATAGTGAAGTTTTAAAATAAAGGAATAAAAATAGAACCTCAAGGAGAAATAGAGAAATTTACTAATAAAGTTAAATATTTCGATATCTCTTTCTCAATAATCGATAGAACCAGTGGGCAGGAAATCAGAAATTATATAGAAAATTATAACACAATCAGCTTAACCTAACTGACATTTAAAGGAGAACTCACAACAGCAGGACACACATTCTTCTCCTGTGCACACAGAATGTTTACCAACATTCTGATCCATAAAATAAGTCTTCATACATTTAAAATTTAAGTCATACAAATGTATAGTCTCCTTCCACAACTTAATCAGAAATCAGTAACAGAAAAATCTCTGGAAAGTCTTCAAATGTCTGGAGACTAAATGACACATTTCGAAATAACTCATAGGTCAAAGAAAATATTATAAGGAAATAGTACTTTGAAGTGAATTAATGTGAACTACATCATGTAAATGTTTGTTAGGTACCACTAAAGTAGTACATTGGGGGAATTTATAGCACTAAGCACCTATAGTAGAAAAGAAAGTTCTCCAATCAGTGACCTTAACTGCCTTAAAAAACTAGATAAAGAAGAGCAAATTAAACTTAGTAAGTAGAAGAAGGGAAATAAGAAAGATCAGAATTAAATGAAAGAGAAAACAGAAAAGCAATAGAGAATATCAAAAAAATCCAAAGCTGATTCTTAAAGAACATTAATGAAATTGATAAATCTGAGCCCGATTGATCGGGGAAGAAAACAGCCATAACAACCCAGAAGGCAAATGACCTATTCCATATCCATTTGACACTAACACAACATTGTGGTCAGCCTATATTTTGGGCAGTAGGATAGGTTTTGTACTTTCTTTTTTTAACTTTTATACGCACTGCTGAAAATCAGGACTTTTTACATCCTGAGGAGGAATTTTTCAGGTCACAGGATTTCAGTACTAATACTGGGACAGTCCCAGGCAAACCTGGATGGATGGTTGGTCACCCAAAATTTCGTCCTGGACATTGCTGCAAGGCGGACACAGTGGTGGCCTGGCTAAGTCTGACATGACCCTCAGTCCCAAATGGTCACCAAAAGCAAGACATGGAGCCCTAACTCAGCGCACCCCAGCTTGGGCTATTTAATATCAGCTCCCACAGAGCCTTCACTGTATTTCATCTGCCCTTTCCCGCAAAGGTAGGGGAACTAGAGACCAGACAGATCGTTTGCAGCAATTCATAATTAATTTGTGCCGCCTGAAACATCCCACTAGGTCAGTATTGTTCTTCACCCAGTTAATGAAAGGATTGACTTTAAGGATACCTTTGATCATTAAAAGCATGATTAGGACTTCCTGCCTCTTATGCCTCCCAAAGAATGAGCAATGAGTCTTCCCACAGCAGCACGCCTCGGCTCTCCCAGCGAACGCGCCTGCTTCAATCTTGTGCTTAGTTAGTCTCTCTCTTCAGATGAAATAAATTGTGTCCCTGCTCTGCATTTCATTCATAAGATCACTTACTTCGCATATGGCAGGCCTTTTATTGACTCGCTCATTTATTGCGGGGCCATATGGTGTGCACGGAGGAAAGCAGCGGCGTGTTAGGCTGACACCCAGCAGGAGCAGGGGAGAAAGCCAGCACAGGCTGACATCAGTCAGGCCACCAGCTGACATTTAATTGACCATCTACTATGTGCTCCCAGGCTGGAAAGTTCAGAGATGAGCAAGAGGCACAGATGCTACCGTTAAGGCAATAGTGTCTCAGCCTCTGCATGACTGACCTTTGGGGCCAGGTCATTCTTAGTTGTGGGGGCTGATCTATGCATTACAGGATGTGTCGCAGCATCTATGACCTCTACCCACTAGACACCATTGCCCGGCTCCTCGGCTCCCAGTGTGACAACCAAACAGAGCTCCAGACATTGCCACATTGACAAATGGCCCTAGGAGGCAGAGTTGCCCCAGGTTGAAAACCTTAAGGCTGTGACGGCAAACCTATGACACGCGTGTCAGCGCTGACACGTGTAGCCATTTTTGATGACATGGCTGTATACCAGAGAAGTATGGAGCCGCATGCCAAGAAGGACGTTTCATCCTCGGCTGGGGCACGGCCAGGTGCAGTAGCCGGGGTTAAAACATTTGCTGTAGTGTAGACACTCTGTGCTGGAGGTGTGGAGGCCAAAACAACAGAACTCCGGCACGGAGCGTCTAGTTCTGGGACTTCTGGTTAGGCCGTTTTTCTTGAAGTGACACACCACCCGAGTTATGCTCGGTTTTTTGGCAAATTTTGACACACCTAGCTCAAAAGATTGCCCATCACTGCCTTAGAAGAGCAGCTCAGCCAAATACCCGAATGTTAGTGATGAAGAGCATCATAGGACAGTAATGGCAGGAATATAGAGGCTGTAAACTGCAGTGCCCCTGGGGGCAGGGATGGGAACAACAGGAGGGCAGTGGGGATGTGACTAATTGGAGAGGACAAGCCTGCCACAAGGCAGCAGTCCCTGCTCAGCTCCAGCCAAGTATTACCAAATATTCTGGTGTAGATTCTGAAATCAAGACTTCTGTGTGAAATCTCTCCATTTTTAAAATATTCTCAACCAGTTTAAAAAATATTTTAAATATAATGGAAACTCTCTCTGGCCAGATAGCTTGGTTAGTTGGAGCATCGTCCTAATATGCAAAGGTTGCCAGTTCGATACCCGGTCAGGGCACGTACTGGAACAGCTCGGTATTCTTATCTCTCTGTCTCTCCCTTCCTCTCCCCCTAAAATCAATAGATAAAAATTAAATATGTAATGTAAACCCAAAAACTTAATAAATGGAAAGATCAAGAGCCTTATACAGTCAGATGCCCCTCTGAGAGAAAACTGGGCAGTCCTTGAGGAGTCCTGGAACTCCCTCTCGCTCACCTCCACCTCTGGGCAGTAAGGTCCGTTTCTGGAAGGTGGAAGGAGGTCTGTATGATTGAGCCCATAACATTGTTCCTGACCCTGGAGGCTCATCGACTCACCTGGCAATATTCAAAAACCCTTCAGTGCACGAACCCCACCCCAGCCCAGCTAAACCAGACTCTCAGAGGATGGGGTCCAGGTGTCCGTGTTAGGAAAGCCCTCCCCAGGTGATTCTAACACCCAGCCCTGCTGGGGCACCACTGGCATAGAAGGAAACCAACATGTGTCCAAGCCCACTTCCAGGTAGTGTGTTGATTAAGATCTGGAACTCCAGACTCAGATCCTCTGGGTTGAACCCTACTCCACTGAAGGCAACCGTGGGGTTTGGGAGGAAGTTAACCTGGGCCTCAGGGTCTCTATCTGCTCAACGGAAATGATAACACCGCCTACTCTACCAGGCTGGTGTAAAAAGTCATAATCACTAGCAGTGGGGCACAGGCATGCATGTTTATTTATTTATTTATTTTATTTTTCAACATGTTTCTAAATAGCAACCAGCGTTGAGAAGCAATAATCAGGTTTTGCCAGCTCCAACATTCGGTAAATTTCCCTTTGTTTGAATAGGAAATGAACACTAGACACCAAGTCTGGGTCTGAGATGTCCCACTGGGATCCCTCAAGAAGGATGGAAAATAAAGAGCCAGATGCTGGCTGAATGCAACATAAACTGCAAAGGAGCACAACATAACCTCCCACACACAGTCAGGAGCTGCTAGGAGGAAGTCCCCCGAATATCATTCTCAAAGGACTTGGCTTGTGACGAATGTCTCCTGCTAACACGAAGGGTGGTCCACCAAAAACCCTCAAAGAGTGCTACCATCCAAACACTGAGTATCTTGAAGCATCTGACCCAGTGTCATGCTGGTAATATTTCCATTATTCACCTGAACTTTTATAACGAGGTGGCTAACTATGTTGCTTCCCTTTGGGACACACACATTTATCATTTGATTAGAAAAGATTACCCATTTTTAGATAAACCATATATCCCCTAACAGGGACGGACAGTTACAAATAACTTGGGAAACTCTAGCCGACGCCCAAAACATCATGATTTAGGTTGAAAGAAAAAGCTTTTCTGATCACTGTCCTTTTGCGTTCCCCGGCACATTTTTCACATTTACTTGCTGTCACCCCGCACAAGTGATCACCTTGGCCCTACCCCGTTCCTTCACAAGAAGGTGGAAGGAAGAACTGTCCGAATCAAACAGGAAGGATCAAGGCTCCAGGAAAGAGAGGCAGGGGTCTGGGGCCTTTGCTCTACAAGCAGTTTATTAGCCCACCTCCCATGTATGTAGGACAGCTCTCAGGAGAGCCACAGAAGTGGCTTCAAGCCAGCCTCTACTGAAGCCGTCAGATGGAAGAAGGGCTTGAAGGAAGCCAAGTCTCTCCTCCCACACTTAAACTGAGGTCTGCCCCTTGTGTGAGGGTCTTTCCTTCCCTGGCGACTAAAGCTGCTCAGGTGGATTCTGGTGCAAAAAGGAAAGACACTCCCAATGAATGGCTATAGCTGGAAAATGTTGAAAAGGAAGGAAGGAAGGAAGAAAGGAAGGAAGGAAGGAAGGAAGGAAGGAAGGAAGGAAGGAAGGAAAAATGAAGGGGAAGGAAGGAAGGAAGGAAAGAAGAGAGAGAGAAAAGGGAAGGAAGGAAGGAAGGAAGGAAGGAAGGAAGGAAGGAAGGAAGGAAGGAAAAGGGAAGGGGAAGGAAGGAAGGAAAGAAAGAAGAGAGAGAGAAAAGGAAGGAAGGAAGGAAGGAAGGAAAAGGGAAGGGGAAGGAAGGAAGGAAAGAAAGAAGAGAGAGAGAAAAGGAAGGAAGGAAGGAAGGAAGGAAGGAAGGAAGGAAGGAAGGAAGGAAGGAAGGAAGGAAGGAAGGAAGGAAAAAGAAAAGAAAAGAAAAATTGGATAAGAACCTGACATATAAAATAGCTATGAGTCCATAAGAACTTCTACTTCTAGGAAGATGGAATAGACATACTTTCCCCCAATTCTAAAACATTATAGGCAAAATACACCTAAGTAGTCTGAAAGGTAAATTGAAGAAGGTGGACCTTGGTACGCAAGGAATAACATCACGAGTTTCCTAGGTTTCCTCTCTGTTTCCTGTGTTCCCATCACGGAGAGGAAGAGCCAGCAACCCAGAAATGCCAACATACACACAGAGAAAAACAACAACAGAAACAAAACCCACAACTTCCCAAATAGGCTCAGAAAATAGGACTCCTCCTTTGATACCGTCCTTGTGCAAATAACCGCTGGCAAGGAGGAGCGGGCTCCGCTAAGAGGTGTCGATACTTTCAAGGCATGAGACAGAAAATGGCAATCTCTGTACTATTTGCTTCAAACTACTAGAATATATCATGATGATTCTGGAATGAAGGGAATGTTTGACAGAGGCACTGCTTTCGTTTTTAAATTGTCCTCCAAGGGACAAAGTGGCTCAACAACTCCCAGGGCATACTGCATCACCACGGTCCTTTATCCCACGACACAGCAAGCGGGATGACTCAGACAATACTCTTGTGTTTGGGAAATCCAACTTTGGTAACATTCCAACGTTTTCCAGTTGAGTCTTTTCACTCAGATTAAAGAGGCAGACCATGTAATGTATTTTCAGGACACAAGGGACCACGTCAGCTTTGTCTGCTACATACTTTCTTCCGTAGGTAAGAATCTTGCCCCAGGAGATGCATTCTGACTTTTGTGTTAGATCATGTTGGATGATACAGGTAATAAGGATAAATAAACGTTGTCACCCACTCTTTTTTGTGGTATTTCCCAGCGTATTTTCTTAGCGTCAAGGCATAAATATACAGATGTTCACAATCACAATGACACCTCACACTCTCAATTCATATCAAAGAAAACTATTCTGGATATTATAACATAAGAATGATGACAATTATAAAATGCCAAATATTCACTGCTTTGCCTGATACCTTTTAATTATTTACTATGAAAGAATATTTTAATAAAAATATAATTTGTATGGAAAGACTTCCCATGTTCATGGACCAAATTTGTTACTGTTAAGATACCAATACTTCCCCAAAGTTATCTACAAATTCAGTACAATTTCTATCAAAATTCCAGTTGGCTTTCTTGCAAAAATTGATGAGCTTATCCTAAAACTCATACAGAAATTCAGTAACTCAGAAGAACCGAAAGAATCTTGAAAAATAAGAACAACATTCAAGGATTCACATTTCCTGATTTCAGAAACATACTATGACTCTACAGTGATCAAGATAGTGTGATACTGGCATTAGGACAGACATTTAGATCAATGGAATAGAATTGAATGGAGAAATAAAGCCTTTTTTTTTACAGTCTATTGATTTTTTACAAGGAAACCAAGATCATTCAGTGGGGAAAGAATGGTGTCTTCAATAGATGGTGCTAGAACAACTGGATATCCCCATACAAAAGAATGAAATTGAACTACTACCTCATACCATATCCAAAAAATAACCCAAAATGAATCAAAGATCTAAACTATTATGTAAGAGTTAAAACTATAAAACTCTTAGAAAAAAAACCACAGGCATAAATCTTTATGACCTTTGATTACAAATGGAATGGTTTCTAGAGTATGATATCAAAAGCACAAACAACAATTGGAAAAATAAATAAATTAGATTTCATCAAAGTAAAAAATGTGCTTCAAAGCACAGCATCAAGAAAATGAGCCTGACCAGGCGATGGCGCTGTGTCCCATTTTTCATGTGAGCACAAGGACACCCAGATAAAAAGAATCATTTCCCTGCCTCCCTTGCAGCTAGGAATGTTATGGGACTGATTGCCAAGAAATATCGGCAGAAGAATTATAAAAGATGACTTATAGGTAAAGTCTACGGCTCCAAGTTGAGGTTTGCTTGGGTCCTGGAGTCTGGGTGGGATGGGATAACAGGGCGAGTCACCTGATAGGGTTTAGTGACAGATACATAAAAAGGCTATATATGACAGCTTGGGGAACAGGCAAGCCCTGGCCCCAGGCTCCAGGGAGCCCATCTGTGCTCAAGTACTTCAAGAAATACCGATAGAAGCTAGTCTGAAGGTTAGACGTGGCCCTCAAAGACCCAGAAACAGTAAGAGAAGAGATTCTGCTTGGGGCAGCTGCACCCCTGCCCTGGTTCTCACCCCTCCTCCCCCATTCAGGCAGTTGGTAGGCAGCCTGCAGGAATCTCTCACCAGTTGCCTTAAAGGTGACATTTCTCAGGCTCAGTGTCTGGTATCTTTCCTTTCACATCCAAAGCCCACATCAGCCTGTCAATTCATAACCAAAACCATAGGACTGTGAAGCCAGACAGCTCTATCCAAGATTAGAGCCCTCCTGAAACCTATGAGAATGTCTAGCATTTGGTGGGGGACTATATTCATCAAAAATCACCCAGTGCTGCCTGGTGGGATAGCTTAGTTGGTTAGAGCGCCATCTCGATATGCAAAGGTTGCCAGTTCGATGCCCGGTCAGGCCACATACCGAAGCAAATTGATGTTTCTGTCACTCTCTCTTTCTCTCCTATCCTCTCTCTCTAAAATCAATTAATAATTGAAAAAAAAAAAAAAACCACAAAACTGTCCAGCCTGACCAGGCGGTGGCGCAGTGGATAGAGCGTTGGACTGGGATGCGGAAGACTCAGGTTTGAGACCCTGAGGTCACCAGCTTGAGCGCGGGCCCATCTGGTTTGAGCAAAAGCTCACCAGCTTGAGTCCAAGGTCGCTGCCTTGAGCAAGGGGTTGCTCGGTCTGCTGAAGGCTCGTGGTCAAGGCACATGTGAGAGAGCAACCAATGAACAATTAAGGTGTAGCAACAGCAACGAAAAACTAGTGATTGATGCTTCTCACCTCTCTCCGTTCCTGTCTGTCTGTCCCTATCTATCCCTCTCTCTGACTCTCTCTCTGTTCCTGTAAAAAAAAAAAAGAAAATGAAAAGGCAAGCCACAGAATGGGAGAAAATATTTACAAATCATTTATCTGATAAGGGAATTGTATCTAGAATATATCATAAACACTTTTATAACTCAATAAAAAATGATAATTGGCCCAATTTATAATGATGAAAGGATCAGAACAGATACTTCTCCAAAGATACACAAATAGCCAGTAAGCATATTAGGAGATGCACAACATCATTAGGAGGATCATGCAAATCATAACCACAATGAGGTACCATTTCATACTCACTGCTCAGCAATTCTTCTACTAGTGATACATCCAATAGAAATTAAAAGCATATGCCCACACAAAAACTTGTTCATGACTTATTATAGCAGCATTACTCATAATAGCCAAAATGTGGCAACAACACAAATATCCATCAACTGATGAATGGATAAAATAAAATGTGGTCTATCCACACAATAAAATACAGTTGGCAATAAAAAGATTTCAAACACTGATACATGTTACAATGAGAATGAAATTTGAAAACATGCTAAATGAAAGAAGCTTGACACAAAACACCACGTATTACATTATTCCATTAACATGAAATGCTCAGAATAAGCAAATCTATGGAGACAGAAAGGGGTTTCCTAAAGCTGGGGGCAGGGGGTCAGGATGAAATGCAGAGTGACTGTTAATGGGTACAGGGTCACTTTTTGTGGTGATTAATATATTCTAAAAGTAATTGTGGTTTGACCAGGCGGTGGCGCAGTGGATACAGTGTGGGACTGGGATGCGGAAGGACCCAGGTTAGAGACCCTGAGGTCGCCAGCTTGAGCACGGGCCCATCTGGCTTGAGCAAAAGCTCACCAGCTTGGACCCAAGGTCCCTGGCTCCAGCAAGGGGTTGCCCGGTCTGCTGAAGGCCCGTGGTCAAGGCACATGTGAGAAAGCCATCAATGAACAACTAAGGTGTCACAACGAAAAACTAATGATTGATGCTTCTCCTCTCTCTCCGTTCCTGTCTGTCTGTCCCTATCTACCCCTCTCTCTGTGTCCCATTTTTCATGTGAGCACAAGGACACCCAGATAAAAAGAATCATTTCCCTGCCTCCCTTGCAGCTAGGAATGTTATGGGACTGATTGCCAAGAAATATCGGCAGAAGAATTATAAAAGATGACTTATAGGTAAAGTCTACGGCTCCAAGTTGAGGTTTGCTTGGGTCCTGGAGTCTGGGTGGGATGGGATAACAGGGCGAGTCACCTGATAGGGTTTAGTGACAGATACATAAAAAGGCTATATATGACAGCTTGGGGAACAGGCAAGCCCTGGCCCCAGGCTCCAGGGAGCCCATCTGTGCTCAAGTACTTCAAGAAATACCGATAGAAGCTAGTCTGAAGGTTAGACGTGGCCCTCAAAGACCCAGAAACAGTAAGAGAAGAGATTCTGCTTGGGGCAGCTGCACCCCTGCCCTGGTTCTCACCCCTCCTCCCCCATTCAGGCAGTTGGTAGGCAGCCTGCAGGAATCTCTCACCAGTTGCCTTAAAGGTGACATTTCTCAGGCTCAGTGTCTGGTATCTTTCCTTTCACATCCAAAGCCCACATCAGCCTGTCAATTCATAACCAAAACCATAGGACTGTGAAGCCAGACAGCTCTATCCAAGATTAGAGCCCTCCTGAAACCTATGAGAATGTCTAGCATTTGGTGGGGGACTATATTCATCAAAAATCACCCAGTGCTGCCTGGTGGGATAGCTTAGTTGGTTAGAGCGCCATCTCGATATGCAAAGGTTGCCAGTTCGATGCCCGGTCAGGCCACATACCGAAGCAAATTGATGTTTCTGTCACTCTCTCTTTCTCTCCTATCCTCTCTCTCTAAAATCAATTAATAATTGAAAAAAAAAAAAAACCACAAAACTGTCCAGCCTGACCAGGCGGTGGCGCAGTGGATAGAGCGTTGGACTGGGATGCGGAAGACTCAGGTTTGAGACCCTGAGGTCACCAGCTTGAGCGCGGGCCCATCTGGTTTGAGCAAAAGCTCACCAGCTTGAGTCCAAGGTCGCTGCCTTGAGCAAGGGGTTACTCAGTCTGCTGAAGGCCCGCGGTCAAGGCACATGTGAGAAAGCAATCAATGAACAACTAAGGTGTCGCAACGGCAAGGAAAAACTGATGATTGATGTTTCTCATCTCTCTCCATTCCTGTCTGTCTGTCCCTATCTATCCCTCTCTCTGGTTCTCTCTCTCTGTCTCTGTAAAAACAAACAAACAAACAAAAAACTACCCAGAGCTGTATTTCATGTAATGTTAGCTAGCTCCAAAACTAAGGGGTAGGTGGGAAGCAGTTTACCTATGACAAAATGTATTTGGAAAATACTCCACACACTATCTTCATTCAGGAAATTCATACACATGGAAACATATTAAGGGCTCCAAAAATCCTGCAGTAAAGAAAATGTTTTCACTTGCGCATTCTTCCAAACGATTTAACCAGGAACCCTTTTTCCACAGGGCACCAATTAACTTCTTTTGGAACCCCCACAATTGGAAATGCTACATTAGATGCTTGAAAAATATTTTTATTTTGCCCCCTAATTATGTAAACTTCACAACTGTTGGAATAACCGTTGGTATTTGTCATTATTAGTACTTCTAGAATTACTACATCTTGATCTTATAGTGAATTCCCTTTTGACTTGAAACATGCAGTTTATTGCATCGCAGGGCCAGGGAGAATCTTTCTTGGAACATTCTTTTCTGATTTCGTCAGTGCGGTTTGGAGATTATTATTTACATCTGAACTATTTCTCCTATTTCAGTTGGAAGGAATACAAAGTTCAAAGCACTAGTTCATCATTTATTCACCAGACGCTTATTAAGCCCCTACTACATTCCAGGACTGGGCGTGGCCCCTTACGCTCAGGATGCCAAGTTCACACAACATTGAAAGGAACCGTTATTATACCCGTTTCATGGGTGTGAAACTGAGGCTAGCTCAGACTGAGTTCTTTTCCCAAGACCACATAGGGATCAGGGCACGAGCAGCTCGACCTGGCTAAGCCTCAAGCCTGCACTCTCCCACCCTGTTCTGTGTTGCAAGGCTCTCGATTGCTACCTGACCTGCATTTTTGACGCTGTGTGGGTTTCAATTTGGTGTCCCTAATTGGAATCAAGTCCTTCTGATTCTGGAAAGAAATGCTGTTCACCAGTGGCCCGTGCACAGAATAAATGAGTGCCTGTCGTCAAGAGGCACTGAGCAGGAGATGGCTGGGCAGGAAGCAGATCCCAGCCTCAGGTGGGGCGGCTCCACCTGAACTCAAACGCAGGGCCTGGGCTGGGGAAGAACTGAACACAGCACCCACGTGCCTGGGAAGGACCAGCTGCCCCTCCACCCCAGCCTACTGCCGGCCCGCTGGGGCCAGCTGGTTGTTCAAGAGAAGACAGAAGCCTATATTCTGTAAAATCTACAAAGTTTTAATCATTGGTAACTGTTGTGGGTTGAAGAGTGGCCTCCAAAAATTCATGTCCACCTGGAAATTCAGAATGTGACCTTTTCTAGAAATAGGGTCTTTGCAGATGTAACTAATTGACATGAGATCAAACTGAATTGAGGTGGCCCCCAAATGCAGTAAGGGTGCCCTTCTAAGAGAGGACTTTTTCTAGGGTTAACTAATCTTGCTTAATACACAGCGGCTTCCCAGATCAGCTGAGAACCCCCCGTCTCCAAAAAGGTTTCCCAGACTCCCCAGGCAAAACTGCATCTCTACCAGCATCCCCATGGCCCTCTGCTCTGGCACTTGGTGCCCTCTGCTCATTCTAGAGTGCCATCTGTACTTGACTCTCTCCCCATGGCCAAGGTCAGTCCCTGGAGGACTGACCATCCCCAGGCTTTGGGTCTCCTCAAGAGCCTGACCCAGGTCAGAGCCCACTGAATCGCACTTGTTGAACTGGATGTGTGTGTTGGGTTTTAGCTCCAGCAACCTGAGCCGGATACAAAGTCTAGCGATGTATCTTCTGCCAGTTACCAGATTTCTGTGAGCTGTGCTGCAGGCGTGGAAATGACAACAATGAGGCTGCCCTTGGCCGAAACCACAGTTCACAGAACCCACTCTTTCAGCCCAGATTGAACATCGCACCCCACAGAGAAGCTCAGGTTCTTCCTCTGGACCGGCTCCAAAAAATAACTAGGGACCAGCTCCAAAAACGACGGGGGATGGTTTCTCCTCCCCCAAGAGTAGAGGTCTGAACCCTCCTTCAGTGGGGAAAAAAAAAAAAAAAAACAGCAAAAAAAAAAAAAAAAAACCCAGAAGCTTTACTCCTATGGAGTAGCTGTGCCAAGTAGGTGTTTGGCCATTGCCAAGAGGGTGACTTTTTTGAACTTGACTTTGCTGATGCCTCCAGCAAATTAGAGCCACAATTACACTGTGACTTAACAGAATTAGTCATGCACACACACCCTGTGCCCACACTTCTCATTCCCCGATTAAAGGCAGCAGAGCCTGAGGCTGACAGGGGAGCTTGAAGAACAGCCTCATCCCCTGGGATCCTTCCAGCGCAAGGTCACAGATTTCATACAGGGCCCCCAGTGAAATATGGATTTCAAAGAAACAAACAATTCCAGCATAAGTATCTCCCATGAAATTTTGGGGACATACTCATGTAAACACATTCAAATGTAACTGGGCATCCTATATTTTTATTGATATACATGGTGATGCTACTTAGGCAGGGTCTTTTTTAAAAATTATTTTTATTTATTTATTTATTCATTTTAGAGAAGAGAGACAGATAGAAAGAGAGAGAAGGAGGGGAGGAGCAGGAAGCATCAACTCCCATATGTGCCTTGACCAGACAAGCCCAGGGTTTTGAACCGGCGACCTCAGCATTCAAGGTTGACACTTGATCCACTGCACCATCACAGGTCAGGCCAGGCAGGGTCTTAATATACTAAAGTCCAGGATCACTGAACTATTTCTGAGATGGTCCTTACAAATGACAGGAGCAAGATCAAAGAAACCGTAATATGGAGTCATCTCGGCTTCCGTGGGGTTCATAAATGAAAGCCCAAAATCCATGGCGCAAAAAGCCTGATCAGACATCAGTGCAATTTACACAAAATACTTTTCAAGGATATAAGTGGTTGGATAAAAACCCATTAGTATTAATTCTGTCCTCGGCATAATAACACATCCACTCCCCTTACTTGTTCTTTCTAGAGGAAATACTTGACCACTTCCATCCAGTCACCTGCTTGAATGCCCGGGTATACCAACTGTGCGACAGTTATTGATTTTTGATGAATGACATAGCTCTCCCTTCTGGGCTATTACCACTTTGTTTTCAAACCTTACTTAATTGTTCGATGATTTCTGATTTCTTTTCCTTTCCGGAGAAATAAATGCAAAGTGTTTATTCTCCAAAGGCTGTAAACAGAGCTTGCGGGTCTGGTTTCTATGACAACCCTACTTGATACAGCAAACCTAGATTATCTCTAATGACAGACATGAAGTTTAAATTGCACATTCTGAACAAACAGTGCTCTGCTGACCTTTTATTGAAAACTGGAATGCAGGGTGATTAGCATAATGCGTTATATAAAAGGGAGAAGCGTGTATCCAGGGGCATTACGCACCGGCAATTAGCCGCACCACTAGTCCTTAAAAACTGCTTGCCGGGGTGGAGAGCTTGGGAAATTAAGATTTGCCATCTATCATTTTCAAATTCAGTAAAGTCTGCCGCAATAATTGCACTAAACAGTTTTCAAATAACACATGCTGCTGTTTCTCTTACTTACTCAGTTGAGTCCTTTAGGAGGGGAATAAGAACAGAGAGGAAAATTTTACCCATCGCACCGAAAATTAACAGTAACTGTTGGCTCTGATAGCTATTCTGAAACCATCTCTGCTTCTTAACCCTCTAACGTCATTCCTGAAGGAAGCCATGGTCTCGCGCCATCTGGTAGCGCCCACGTGGAAACTGCTTGTTCGCAGTGGTTCGAGGCGGGCCCAGGGCTGGTTAACCAGAGATAGGGTCTAACTGCCCGTGGGTAACTGGGACCAAGTTCTATGTTCAAAGCAACTGCACAAGGAAGGGCTGGAGAGTCTGGGCTCCGGAGTAAACCACCTGGTTCAAATCCTGGCTTTGCCTCTCTCTTCCTTACGACCTTGGGCAAGTTCCCTAGCCTCTCCAAGACCTGGTTTCCTTCCCACACGGTGGATATGATGAACATAGGCAACCGGGTTCTTGTCGTAGGACCCACTTCATAGGATTGTTGTGAGGATGAAAGAAAATAACGCTCGCTGGCTGGCAGGGCCAGCCCTGAGCGACCCATAGCTGCCTTCGCCACTTAGGGTTCAGGCTCTGTCTTCTGTTTGCATGGGAGTGTGCTCTTAACAGCACTGCTCCAAAGAGTACTCTGAGCTCTGATGAGACACTACGGAAACAATGGAACCGGACTGTGAGAAAGCTCTGCAAGACGGAATGCAGAAGTAAAGAACAAAAGAATGTGCCTTCCTGGAGTTTACAGCCCTTACCCCACGGAAGACACATTTGCCTCCCTCTACTCACACACCGTTTCACATACACACACATGAACACACACACATATTTGCTATTCTGCATGACAGATGGCCTTCGGTTTTATTGCAACAACTTTTTTGCTATCCAGCACCCCAACCCCAAACTCAACCCGAACCCCATCTGGTTGGCATGTAACCTTGATTAACATCTTTGGTTTGGTGGGGGACTGATCTGGCTCCTTGAAAATGAAGCCCCGACTGTCAAAGGCTGAGTCACTCACCCCAGAGGGCAGTGCCTCGAGAAAAGTAGGTCAGCCTGGGGCAGAGCCTCCCCTCCACCCCTCCTCCTCTTCCCCTTCCACTCCCTCTTCTCCTCTCCCTCCACCCCTTCTCCTCCTCCCCCTCCACCCCTCCTCCTCTTCCCCTTCCACTCCTTCTTCCTCTCTCCCTCCACCCCTCCTCCTTCTCTACCTCCACCCCTCCTCCTCCTCCCCTTCCACTCCTTCTTCTCCTCTCCCTCCACCCCACCTCCTCCTCCCCCTCTACCCCTCCTCCTCCTCCTCCCCCTTCACCCTTCTTCCTCATCTCCCTTCACCCCTCCTCCTCTTCCCCTTCCACCCTTCCTCCTCCTCTCCCTCCACCCCTCCTCCTTCTCCTCCCCCTCCACCCCTCCTCCTCCTCCTCCTCCTCCCCCTCCACCCCTCCTCCTCCTCCCTCTCCACCCCTCCTTCTCCTTCTCCTCCTCCTCCTGGGATGAAGACCACCCAGCTCACAGGTGGCCAGGTGCTTCTGAGTGCTTTGTGTGGGTCACTCACTTAAGCCTCACAACAACCCTACAAGGATGAACTATGATTCTCTCTATTTTCCAGATGAGAAACTGAGGCACAGGGTGGAGATGAGGGCTAGAAACCCAGAAAGAGGGGCACACTGTTGACCAGAAACAAAGGGTTGATCATCTCAGACACTGCAACGGGAGACCTGAGTTGACCACTCATTCATTCATTCATCAAACATTTAGTGAGCAGACCCTACCCTCGAGATGCTCGCCCTGGTGGAGAGACATAGACAAGTAGAGACCTGTTTCTAATAATGGGTGGTGAACAGTCTGCTGGGAGGAAGCCGAGGTGACCCGGGAGCACCAGAAGATACCCGGCCTGGACTTTGGGGCGGTCAGGGAAAACTTCCTGCAGGAAGAGGTCACTGAGCCAGGTCCTGAGAACAAGTGAGAGCTGGCCAGGTGGAAGGAGAGTCCAGCTCAAGGAAGCATGTGTGTGGCAGCTTAGAGGCCAGAAGACAACAAGGGCCTTTGGTAGAACTTGAGGATAAGATGAGGCAGCAAGAGAATAAAGCCAGGTACGCCAAGGATATTCCCTAACCCACAGTCACACTTCAAGTCAGAAATTCTAGATTCAAATCCTGACTCGACCTATTTCTAGCTGTGTGACCTTGGGCAGATTAAACAACCTCTCTGAGCCTCAGCTTCCACAGCAGAAATAGGCAGAAAGGACAGTACTTTCTACAGAGGGCTGTTGTGAAAGTAAAATGAGCTGCTATGTATGAAGCACCTGACCTGCACAGAGAAAGCGCTCGCCGTGTGGCATCAGCACCAACATCTGGCAGGAGTCAGCCCAGCTGCTGAGCAAAGCCCACAGCTACACTGCCCTGCAGACAGGGTCTAATGAGCACAGAAACAGGCCTGGGACTCCCACAAAGGACAAGGGGGAGTCTTTAAGCCAGTGAGACCCCAGGAAAACCCACCCTCCCACGACTGATCCCAACCTCCCGGTTGCCTCCTCTTTCCCAAGATAAGGCTCTGCCAAGATATACCACTGACATTCCAAGAAAGTTCACTGTGAGTTTCTCCCAGCACAAGGGAAAACCTGGAGCTTATTTTCTCCCCGTGACGAAAGCAGCCAGGCATTTACAAGAAAAACAAAAACAAAAACACCAACCCTACAACGCCTTCCCCTCCCTCAGGGCAGAGATGCAGGTGGAGTCCCCCTGGCTGTGGGGACATGTCTTGCACTGGGAGTAGCTGTGACAGTTGGTAGCCTCTCCCGAACCTTGAAGATTTGGAAGGGACGCAGGTGGTTCCCCCCGTACAAATATCCAAACAGACTCATGGGCTGGGACCCTCTGCACGGAAATCCTCCCAGCGAACTTCTCAGGTGGATATGTGACCACCCTGGCCAACTGCCTGGATCCTATAAAACACAACCCCAGAGCTGACGATAGGCCACTGCGGTTCTGACCTTTGATCTCCGTATTCTCTCAGCCTTTCTGACCCGGTTGTTCACGGCTTTTAGAGAAGCGCCAGGCCCCTGGGGAGAAAGCATGCATCACTGATTTCCCGCACCCGGGTGCCTCCAAGCACCCACGCTTTAAAATGACCCTGACTGCAAAGAATCCCACAGAAGAAACTTTGCACTCGGCCAAAAAACATCTTAATCTCATTTAAAAAAATAAAATAGGATGACTCACCAGCTCATGAATGCCATCGACTACTTCTAGCGGCACCAGGCCTTGGAGTGGTGCCCTGCCTGCCGGACGAGAAGGGAGGGGACGCCGAGGTGAAAGGTGGGAAGTGTCCAGCACAGGACAAGAGGACTGGGCCCCCAACGCCTCCTCACTCAGGCCTCTGACACCCCAACATGCTCTTGTTCCCGTCCCACATTTGTCCCGTTCTGTAACTGAGACGGCTCCTTGGATGCTTGCCTCATTTGCCTACCAGATGCTGCCCCTGCTTGACCATGAGCAAGTCTCACATCTGCCCCCTCCCAAGACAGTCCCCTCATTCAGGCCCCCGGCACCTGCCCACCAGGCTGAGCACCACAGTCTCGTGCCCTCTAATCCTTCATATCATCAAGATTAATTCCTATAACATGTGCAACACTTGCTGCACCCGCCCATGCCTCATGCTGGCATTCAAGGGCATCGCTGGCATGCCCGTCTTCCAGTATTTACTAACCGTTTACCAGAAGCCAGTGACAGTGCCCAGGCCTTTAGATAAATTACCTAATTTTGTCTTCAAAGCCACCTAATGAAGCAGATACCATTAGTTGCATTTTCCAGATGAGGAAATCGAGGCTCAGAAGAGTTGAATCACAAGTACAAGGTTATATGCCTAGTGGGGGTCACAGCGTCACATCCCAGGATTCCCCGTGGCGACTCCAGCGTGTCCTCTGAGCTGTAAGTGAGCATCTCCTGCTCACTCTAGATTGCTCCTCCCTTTCCTTGTGGCTTGTTCCATCACAATCTCTCCCGGTCCCCCAACCCTTAGCTGGGCATAAGCAGTGGACTGAATTCTGTGTGTACCCCCACACCCCCACCAAAATCCATACGTTGAAGCCCTAACCCCCAATGTGACTGTATTTGTGCACAGGGCCTTTAAGGAGATAATTAAGGTGAGACCCTAACTTTATAGGATTGGTGAGTTTATAACAGGAAGATACCTGAGATACCCATGTCTGTTTGTCTAACTCTTTCTCTCTCTGCAAACACACTAAAGATAGGCTGTGTTAGGACACAGCAAGAAGTTGGCGTGGAAACCAACCCTGATGGCACCTTGATCTTGTACTTCCAGCCTCCAGAGCTGAACTGGAAGAAAAGAAATGTCTGCTGGTTAAACCCCCAGGCTGTGGCATTCTGTGATGGCAGCCCAACCTGACTGACAACATACAATCCAAGTCCCCAGGACACCCTACTCTCCCGCTTTCTGCTGTCCCCACCCCAGCGACACAGGAAGGAGTGCAGCTCAAGCAGGAGAATTCACGAAAATACAAAGGGCTGGAGGCTTCTTGGAAGGGTGGCCCTTAAAAGGCGGGGGCAGCAGAAGGGGAAATACACCAAGCACATTCTTTTCAATAAAGCTTCCCCCCTTGTTCCACTCAGTAAGCCCAGGTCCGGGCCCTGGTCTCACAAACACCTGTGTTTGATTCCCTAAGCCTTCTTAGGCCTCAGTTTCCACATCTGCAAAATGGGGATATTACTATTGATCACACCAAGGTGTGATGTCAAGATAATTAAGAATAATACATGTGAAAATAAAAAGGTATCAAACGATAAGTTTTGCCATCATCAATCTCCCTGTCCCCAAAGCATTATTTCTTCACCCAGCTCGTTGATGCCAAAACAGGGCAACATGTTGAGAAAGACGCGGCCGTAGAAAAGGACTCGGCACCGGATTTAATCGGGAAGCAGAAAAGGAGGAGAAAGGTGTTTCTAAAGAAATTCAGTTCTCACGCTGCACTGAGACTATCCCTTCCTCCCTTTGATATTCCTCAGGAGACGGAGTCAGATCCTGAACTACCTTTAATTACCTCTGAGGTGCCACACTATATTCTTTGAGAGCAGCTCCCCACGGAGACTGGGACCCACGGGGTCCAGTAACCAGGCTACCACGTGCAGGAGACACCTCGAGCTCAGTGTCTGGAAGAGCAAATGCTAAATAAATAATCTTTCTCTTGGCTATTATTAATAGTAATCTACTTGGGCTGTTTGATCTGAGGCAGGAGATTTTCAGATATCAACCTCAAAGCTCAGGGTTCCTTGTCTCACTCCCCATGTAGAAATCCTACCTTGCCTGTGCCTGAAACTTTTCCACGAGCATCCATGGACTTAGCGGTCAGATACCCGCTGTGGAAGGTGCCTCCTGGCCAGGTCACGACTCCCACAAACGAACCGGCCCGTTGGAGCCCTGGTGTGTATGAACCCTGGGCAGCCGGGGACAGTTCCAGAATCCTGATGGATGGAGCCCAACTCTCATCTACCAGGAGTCCAGGTGCAGCCGCCTCAAGCCACGTGGTTCTTCCCAGGAGGCAGAAGTGACTTAGAGTGATCACTGCCCTACTATTTTCTCCAAAGAACATGCAGACCCAGGACCAGCTGGTGCCAGTTCAGAGAAATGCTGCCTTTTCCCTCCCCGTGGCTGCACTGAGAATTCAGCAGGAAGAGGTGGGACCGCCAGGAGTGCAGGTTGATACGGCGGAGATGGGTTCCCTGTGTATCTGGGACAGTTTGCACGCGTCTGTCCCAGGGTCTGTGAAGGCAGATCGGTGTTACATACCAGTCACTCAAGAGCCCATCCCAATCTGTTCTCACCCTCCACCAAGTCCTTCCTGGGGCTGGAGCGTGACCCCTGAGCACCGGCTGGAGACGCTCCAGACTGTGGGGCTTTCTAGAGATGCGGTCTTGGCCTGACCTGTGCTGGCGCAGTGGATAAAGCGTCAACCTAGAGATGCGGTCAGTGGGAACCCCACCCTCCACCGCCACGGCTGCACCCGCCTGCCCACCTGTCTGGCTCTACCTTCCAACGGGCCCCTCGTGCCATTATTCAGAGTCGCTGCATAAACAAATGCACAGCCAGAGTCCTCAGGAAGAGGGCCTGAGGACAGCACAGCGCTGTCAGCAGCTAATGACATCCCAACCCTGGCCTGGAACCCGGCTCGAACCCGTCATTACCCCACTCCGTTCACTCTCCGGCACCGCTGGTCCAACAAGAGGCTTGTCACTAAGGAGCTCGAGAGCAAGAAGGAAGAACGAGTCCTGCAGGCCCACCCTTTGGAAGAAATTCAGCTTCGAGCCACAGAAGTATCTCCTATTCCTTTACAGCCCCCAGACCGTCTGACCGTCACTAATTGAGCGCTATCTATGTGTCGGGTGCTTTTCAAAATTCCTCCCGTGCATCCCCTCCTTTAAACCTCACAGCAACGCAATGAGGTGGGCACTGTTATTGCGCCCATTTTAAAGGTGGGAAACTGGGGCACAGGAAGGCAGGCTCGATGATCTGTCTGCAGGCTGACGGCGGAGGCCCAGCTCTCGAGCTCCATGATTTTGCAACTGCCATCTTCTGTGAGCATTTGTCCCTGCAGTGCCTTCTCTGTGCCACCCACTCACCAGGTGCCAGGGACGATGGTGATCAGAATCCATCACGGGCCTGCCCCTTGCAGAGGCTGGTGGGCAAGACGGCCATTCAGCCGTCACACAGATGATGTAAAATGCACCTGCAGGGAGTGTCCCAGAGGCAACGCAGGGCTAGCAGAGTGTGGTGAATGCCGGCCCTTCTGGTCTGGGGGTGTGGGGCGGTCAGGGAAGGCTTGTCTGAGGAGCTGATGAGAGTTGAGGGCTGGTGACAGGGGGTGCGGAGTGCAGGAAGAGGAAGATCAGACCCTGTGTGACAGGAGGGCAGTGGGAGTTCTGAGAAACTGGAAAAAGGCCAGTGTGCGAATCAAAAAAAGTACTTACTGGAAGACTCCATTTCCCTAAAATTCGAGAAAAGGCAAACTGTGCTGACAGTGGTGTGGGCCAGCTTGGGAGGTGGGGCGGTGGGGAGAGATTACTGGAGACGGCTGATCTGTTCATTATCTTGATAGTCGTGATGTTTGCACAGGCGTATACACATGTCAGAACTCATCTAACTGCAGGCTTTACACGCGGCTTATGGTGCGTCCAGCATGCCCCCTCGGGGCTGTCAGACAGAGATGAATATGGAGAAAGCGCGGCGGCTGGAGCACACAGAGGGGCCCGCTCGGCCAGGCCTTATGAACCTCCAGCTACAGGGGGCGTCTCAGATCCCTGGGCCCGCCCTGACCAGGTACCACGGACTGCAGGCTTCCATAGCAGAGATGTATGGTCTCACAGTTCTGGGGGCTGCAAGGCCGAGACCAGGGGTCAGCAGGGTTGCTTCCTTCTGAGGCTGGAAGGGAGAACCCGTTCCATGCCTCTCTCCCAGCTTCTGGGGGTGGTGCTGGTGATGCTTGGTGTTCCTTGGCTTGTAGAAGCATCACCCGATCTCTGCCTCTGTCTTCACATGACCCTCTCCCTGGGTGTGGGTGGGTGTGTGTGTCCAAATTTCCCCCTTTTACAAGGACACCCTTGCTCCAGCATGACCTCATCTAAACTCTTTCCATCTGCAGTGACCCTATTTCCAAATAAGGTCAGATCCTGAGGAACTGGAGGTTAGGACCCGAACGTCTCAGTCTGTGGGGGCCACGGTTCCACAGCAGGCCATGGGAGGAATACAGGACAGCTGAGTGAGACAGGGGAGAGAAGAGGAGAGGCCAGGGGGCGGGGCTGAGTGAGGATTCCATCCTAGCATTCCCCACCCCCACCCCCGGCTCCCCAGAAGCCCGCAGCCACTTACCCTCTCAGAGTCTCCATTTTCTTCTCTGTAAAACAGAGAATATGATCTCTGCTTCCTCCTGCCACCAAGATGGTCCAAGGATCAAGGGAAAGGCTCAGGGGAAGTGTGCTGAGGGCAGGCCTGGTCTACAACTGCTGGGCCCCGGGAGGGGCTCTCCTTCCCACACCACGGCTTAGGAAGCTGATCCCTGTGCGCACACTCGCCAGGCCCAGGGCCTGCGGACCCAGAGGAGGAAGGTGAGGTCCCTTCCCACGAGCTCCCAGTTAGGAAAGGATACCTACCACGAGCCTTGCCATACAACTATGACAATTGTACCTGGGACCTCACGAGTGCAGAAGAAGGAGCTGCTACCCCTACCTGGTGCCATCAGGTGCGGCTCTGAAGAAGAAGCACCTATCCAGCACCTGAACTGAGACCCAAAAAGAAACTTTGTCACAGCTCAAGCCCCAAGCCTCTGAGTGGGGTGTAGTGGTGGGCAGAACCATGGCCCCCAAAGATGTCCACACCCTAACCCCTGAAACCTGTGAGTATATGACCTCATCTGGCTGCATGATTTAGAGATGGAGGTCAAGTTAAGGGTCTTGAGATGGGGGAGATTATCCTGGATTATCTGGACTGGCCCAACCTACGTAATCACAAATCCTTAAATGTGGAATAGGAGAAAGAGGGTCAGAGATGTGATTAAAGAAGAGGCACAAGCCTGACCAGGCGGTGGTGCAGTGGATAAAGCGTCGGAGTGGGATGCAGAGGACCCAGGTTCGAAACCCCAAGGTCGCCATAATGAGTGTGGGATTATAGATATGACCCCATGGTCGCTGACTTGAGCCCAAGGTCACTGGCTTGAGCAAGGAGTCACTTGCTCTGCTGTAGCCCCCGGTCAAGGCACGTATGAAAAAGCAATCAGTGAACAACTAAGGAGCCACAAAGAAGAACTGATGCTTCTCATCACTCTCCCTTCCTGTCTGTTTGTCCCTCTCTCTGTCTTTGTCACAAAAAAGAAGAAGAAGAGGCACAAGAGGTACAAAGTGTGAAAGAGAGACTCACCCACTGGTATTGAAGATGCAGGAAGGGGCCACGAGCCAAAGAACACAAGTGGCCTCTACAGAAGCTGGACAAAGAAAGCAGACTCTCCCCCAGAGCCTCTAGAGGGGAAGCAGGCCTGCCCACATCTTTCTTTTAGCCCTGGGAGACTTGTGTCAAAGTTCTGACCCGCAGAATTGTAAGAGAATAAACGTGTGTTGTTTTAAGCTACTAGGTCTGTGAGGACTCGTACTGCAGCACCAGAAAACTAGCACAGTGGGGTCTTCCAGAAGGAGACAGGCTCAAGCAGGGGTCTAAGAAAGTGAAATAAGTGTGACATTTACTGTCAGAGGTGCTGACCTTGGTCCCCACCCTCCGCAAGGGGACCTGAAACAAGATCAAGGTCCTCAGTGTACCTCTGCCAGTGAGGGAAGAACTCATCACCACCGCACTACAGGACTGCTGGCGTGATGCGGTCACGAGGGACAAGGCCACCGGGGCTCCAAGCTTGAGTTACTGACCTGGGGCTGGAACATGAGCAAAGGGACCCCAGACGATGACAGCAAAGCTGGGCTGTCAGCGCCAGATGGACCTCACGTTGTTAGTGGTTTTGCTGATGAGAAACCTGAAGGAGAAAGGACTCCTGTCTGGAGTCTGAGAGCACGTCAGAGGCCAGAGCCGGGATGAGAACCCAGGTCTCCTGCCACGCAGGCCGGAAGTCAGGGGCCTGCTTGCGGGGGGACTGCTTGCGGGGCCTGCTTGGGGGTGTTGCAGCCCTTGCCAGAGGCTCCCCCGGCCGCAGCCTGGCTTTCTGGGTGAGGGTCTGCACATAAGCCTGGATCTCCGAGCCCACAGAACTCCGCATCCTGCACTCACCCTCTGAAGTCTGGCTCAGAGGTGTCTCACAACCCTGCTGGATGTCCCCAGTGGACCACCCACAGTCCCAGGAAGCCTCCTGCAGCTGCCAGGCAATAGTTAGACAATGCCAGGGCCACGGGCTAAGCTGTCACCCATCCCCAGGCCAGGTTCAAGAGACTTGTTCTGCACAAGGCGTCCTTTCCACTCTGCGGCCAGGAGAAAAGAAGCAGGTCTAGCCGGGGACATGACCATCAGGCCTCTGGGCAGGCCACGGGTGCTGGGAGTGAAGGGAAAGACCCAACACTATCAAGAGCCCAGAGGTCCAGTTCCCTGTTCAAGAGGAACCTTCCAGGTCTCAGAAAACTCATGGAACATTCCAGACACATCCACGGGCAGGTCCTGCCCACTTGGCCCTCAGCACTTGGAACCAGCGGTCCTCGGAAGGCTGGAAACATGAGGGTCAGCTGTTGGCCCTTATGTTCCTCAAGCGGGGGAGGTAAAGAATGGTAAAAGGCGGGACCATTCCCAGCATCCGAGGGGCCAGACCAACGGGGGTGAAGGCGCCACGGGGCTGCAGCCAGGGAAGCTGTCACCTCAGCCACTTCATCAGAGGACACCAGAGAACGTGAAGAATCACTCCGGGCAGCTTCTCCTTTCTTTTCTCTAAGCGCCAGGATGTTTTATTGTCATCCTGTGAAGGTCCATTAGCAACGGTCCCAGAGAATGGCTCTGTCAAGGTCAGGGAGTTGCCCGCTAAAGAGCTGTGTGTTGAGCTGGTCACACCTTCAGCAGGAGCAGAGGAGCAGGAGGAGCGACAACTCCAAATATGGGGGGGCTAGGATGCTTCCTGTTTAGATTTAGAGAAAGGGAGGCACCCAGCCGGAAATAACACCACACGCCGAGTTCCAGGCACACTTTCTGGTTTACCAGGAGTGGTATGACGGGGCAGACAGTCACTGCTTAGAGGGGGAGTGCAGCCTGGGGTCCACGGAAGCCCCACCCTTGGATGTTCTCCTTGGCCTCCCTGCCCTGCCCTGTGGCTTAGCTTCCGGTGGGGCTCGTCCAATGGAAAGCCCCAGCAAGAGGCTGTGGTGGGGGAAGAAGAGCCGGGGGTTGAGAGAGTGGCAGGGAGAAGAGTAGGGAGAGAGTTGGGGGGGAGAAGAGAGTTGGGGGAGGAGAGTGTGGGGGGAGGAGAATATGGGGGGTTGTGGAGGGGAAAGAGTGGCAGGGACTGAGCCGGCCACAAATGAGCAGAGCCTAGTTCTTTCATTTGCCCTCCACCCCTTTGTGAGCCTCCCTGAGCTCTCTCTCCTCAGGGACCCCACTTGCGTGTCCCCTCTGTTCCCTACTAGGACTTAGCGATCTTCCCACCTCCTCCATACACTCTTCTGGACAACTTCAGCCTGCTTCCATGAACTGCCACAAACGCAACTGATCTTTGCATGCTGGTCCCGTTTGCCAAGCCAGTTTCAGAACGCCAGGGCAGGGACCAGAGCGTACACACTGGTCGTATCAGCACAGTGACTGCTAAAGAGCTGTGTGGTTGAGCTGGTCACACTTTCAGCAGAAGACCCCTTTATCTGCCAAGTTCATGGAACCGGAGGGCAGTGCCATGATGACAGAGGAGCGACAGAAGGCAAGGCTGAGGGGTGGCATCCCCACTCCTCCCCTCTCAAAGCCTGCTCCTGCCCCCTTCAGTCAAAGCCTGCCCTGAGGCCAGAGGCAGGGTTCTCCTCGAGCTCCGGCTTCCGGCTTCCTGCTTCCTGCTTCCTGCTTCCTGGAAGTAGCACATCTGGTCTACGAACATCCACTGGGAGGTCATCTAGGTCACACTGAAATCAGGCATCAGAGCCACAAACAGGAGCAAGACTCTGGCCAGGCTTCTGGCCTCCACCCCACAAGCTTCCACAGACCCAACCCCATGGATACGGGGAAGGCATTCAGAGCCAGCCCGATGTGGTCAGAGCCCGACCACTTAGCAGAGGTGGGCTCCCCCAAATCAGACCGTGATGCACAGATTGAGGGTACAGGTAGTTTATCTGAGACATGATCCCCAGAGGTGGACAGGTGTGGCAGGGAAGGGAAGAAAACCAATGACAGGGGTGTTGCTGAGCATCAGCCACTGTGGACGGCTGGGGTTCAAGCCACAGCAAGTGCCCGAGAGACCGGGAAGACCCCCCGGAGCTGTCCCATGTGGAAGCTGAGCATTTATCTGCCACCCCCTCCCCCGTATTGGTTGAGAATTTTGGGAGTGCTCTGGGGTGTCAACTCCCTGGCACCTCAGAGAGCTGCACACATGGGCCAGTACACAAACACCCTCAGGAAGAGAGGCAGGGAGTCACCGGTGTACAGGAACTGTCTAGAGGTGACCTCCGGAGTGGCCCGAAGAGCACAACCTCAGCCACTCACTTCTCCGAGCCTCACCGTGAAGTGGGCACGAGTGTGTTGGGAAGGCTGAGCACAGGAAGCATCAGGTGCCCCCGTGCCTGGGCCTGGCACTCCATCAGGGCTCTGTACAGACCGTCCTGTTGGCCCAGGGCTGCAGCGTGCCGTGTGCACAACATGGGCACACCTGTCCCACAGGATTCGCACTTGCAGCCTGGGACACAGCCCAGAGCAGGACGCACTTAAGGAATGGGTAGTATTTGATCAGAAGATAAAGGATCCATTTCTTTATTAGAGTCACCGATGCTTTCCCACTTCAAAGGACCTCAGAGAGAATCCAGTGATCCCTTCAGAAGAAAAGTGAGAGACCAGGGTCCAGAGAAGTGAGGTGACTCCTGCTAGGAGGCCCAGGGCCCCCCTCCCAGCCTTGAAGCTTTGTCTCCTCCAAATGGCCTGCCTCCTGCAGATGGCCACGGTGGTTTGGGCACTATTAGGACAAGTGCCAGTTCCTGAAGGACCAGCTGCCTGGGGCTGCCATCCAATTCCCTCCATATGCAAGAGTCTGACAAAAATGCCCACTTGCAACTGTAATGAAGCCAAGTGTCAAAACCCAGGAGACGAAATGTCATATCGATCCCAGACTCATGGCCCCTGAAATCTGCCATGTGAGTCTCATTCTTCTGATTTAAACCCCTTTCGTTCTGTACACAGTTTTTGAGGCTTTTAGGAGCCAGGCATTGAGGGCCAAGTCCAGAGGGGAGACAAGCTCAAGTCAGTGACAATAATACCATAAAAGTGTGATGATGGAGAAGAGTTCTGTGCTAGGGGACGCAGAGAAGAGAACAATTCAGCGTGCGAGGCGGGGGAGGGAGGGAGACACAGGAGCAGGTGGCTGGGCTGGGTCCTAAAGGATGCATAGGAGTTTGCCAGGCAAAAGAAAATCAGCTTGGGGAAGCAGACTCCAGGTGGAAGAAACAGCAAGAACGAAGAAGGGAGGCATGGAGCGCTCATGCCTAGGTGGAGGAGAAGACAGGGCAATGCTGAAGTGGGCGGAGAGAAGAGAGGTAGGCGTCGCCATGGCAGCTCCAGCTGTTTGGACCAGTGCCTATCCTGATTGGTCAGTGCCTGAGTTTGTACCAATTGCTAAATAATTTGATTCTCACACCTGCTGGGAGGAGGGACGGGAGTCCCTCGAGAAAGCTATCGGAGGACTGATAGAATCAGATTGGTTTTTCCAGAAACATCTCCTTGAGCATAGGCAGGAAAGCCTGGTGCCGTGGGCGAGGCAGGCAAGAGCTGGCCCTCAGCTCACAGGGCCCATTCGCTTTACCTCTGCGCCTAGATATTTGGCAGTAAATTGGAATGTCTGAACTTGAGCTCTGGAAGGTCCCTCAGAGACCACCCAGTTCATGTCCCGTTTCACAGACGAGCTGCCAGAGACGAAATCAGAATACTCCCTCAGTCCATCATTCAGGCCAGACCGGAGTGCCCACTCCGTGTCGGGCAGCACCCTGGGCCTTGTGGACAGAGCAGAAAATCAAGTAGCCACGGCCTTGGCTCTTGTGGCATGCACGTACTAGTAAACAAAAGAAATTTAAAAAAATAAGAATTCAGTTCGTGGGAGGTTTCACAAGGGAAATAAACTAGAGTGGTGCAAGGGAGGGGCTGGCGACCTTATAGCTCACGGGAGGGGCTGGCAACCTATAGCTCGCCGGCCACATCCTGCCCTCGGCCTCTTTTTGTACACCAGCAAGCTAAGAAGCAGTTTACATTTTTAAAGGGTTGTAAACAAAGGAAAGAAAAAGAATATGCAACAGAAACCCTACAGCCCCAAAGCCCAAGATGCTTGGCCTCTGGCCCTGAACAGGAAAAGTGTGCCAGCCCCCGCAGAGAGTCAGTGGGAGGGGGCTCTCTGAACCAGCAGACTCTGTGTGCCTGCCTCGTAACACGGCCTCCGGCGGCTCCCCGAGCTGCCTCCACCTCAGAGAGGATAAAACATTGAAACGGTTCGTCAAAAGTTCACCAGAGTTGGCAACCTGCCTGTAGCCAAGACTCCGGATTTCGGGCCGCTCCTTCCTCACCTGCTGTCTGGGGTCTCACTCAACTAACCTGGTTCCCAACCTGGCCACAGCTGTGCCTCTTCCTGCCCCAACCAGCAGACAGGAACCACACAAAAATGGCTGCTCCCACGGACCCCTAATCCTTCCATTCACCTCCAACTCCTGCTGAACTGCTTGGTCAAAATGACACCCCCCTGGAAATCCAATACCCAGCAACTCTGACGGTTTTTATTTCATTCTAATGCATTTCTCAGTCCACAGCTCATTTGGCAACAAAGGAAGAAATGTTAATGTCCGAACAAAATCAAAAGCACACCTCTAGCTCTCGGGGAAAGAAAGCCCACAGACACACTCCAGCAGCCGCTGGGAGAGGAAAGCCAGGCAAAGCTGGAAGTGTGGCCCGAATCCTGTAGCATCTGTGATACATCCCATCACGCTTCTTCGCAAAACAGAAACAAAGTTGTGGCTTAAAAAAAAAGTTGGTCCCACCAATGTTCAACACAGAGCCTTTCTGCTCACCCGTGTGCCGCAAATATTTAGAACACGGGACACTGACCTCTTTTCCTTTAGGCTATCAAATAAAAAAATGACAAAAAGCAACACACAACAATAGCCATCTGGTGTGAATACCCTGTCTTGAACCATAAATATATATATGGCTCATGTAATAGAGTTGCATTTTATTGGTCACATCACATAATAAGGTTGCATCTGATTGGTTAATTCTTGGTAGCAGACATCCTATATCCAAGTACAGGCACCTGATTTTTTTTAAAAGTCACCTTGGAGCAAAAAGGATAGGTGATTACTGTTTGTTTTTTAAGATTTTTATTTGTTTATTTTAGAGAGGAGAGAGAGAGAGAAGGGGGGAGGAGTAGGAAGCATCAACTCCCAAGTGTGCCTTGACCAGGCAAGCCCGCCCAGGGTTTCGAACCAGTGACCTGGTCCAGGCTTTATCCACTGCACTACCACAGGTCAGTCTAGTATTATTTTTATTTCTTTTTTTTTTTGTAAATCAATCAAAATTATATCCACTTTTCTTTGTCAGATAGGCAAAAAAATATCCTTTTGGTATGCTGCAGAATTTTAGTAATTTGTTTATGTGAGCCATGAGATGAAAAAGGTTGAAAATTGCTGCCCTAGAAGATTCCAAGAGACCATTTTGTTCTCAGTGAAATCTGAGCTTCCTGGAAAACAAATTAACACCTGAACAATTAACTTACTACTGTTAACTAGCCATTCCCTACAGTTAAAATAACTCACATGTCCACACAACGTGATACCATCAGTTCTTACTATGGTGAGGATGAGGACGTCTGATGAACGAGTCTGATGTCTCCCTGACTCCCACGAGCTCAAGGGGTTCTTTTTTTTGTTTTTTTTTTTATTCATTTTAGAGAGGAGACACAGAGTAAGAGAGAGAGATAGAGAAAGAGAGAAAGGGGGAAGGAGCTGGAAGCATCAACTCCCATATGTGCCTTGACCAGACCAGTGCAGGGTTTTGAACTGGCGACCTCAGTGTTCCCAGGTCGACGCTTTATCCACTGCGCCACCACAGGTCAGGCTCAAGGGGTTCTTTAAAGGAATAAATGCACATGAGCAAAAGGAATGAGCAGCAGCAGGAACCACATTTTGGAGGCTGGAAAGCAGATGGCTAACGGGTAAGAGTAGAACCGGAGTAGAAGCGGAAAGCGCGTGGAGAAAGCTGAGACCCAACCTCATTTACACTTGAATAGCCCGGTACCGGGAATCAGCAGCAGCACCCTGGTGAGAGGGGTGTGTGAAGGTGGGTTGAAAACACCAAGATTAGCTGAAAGTCCACCTAAGAAGCAGTTAGACCCTGATTGCTTCTCCCAGTCCTAGCGGTGGGCACACACCCCTTCTGCCCCAGCGAAGACTGGCAGTTGGTTCTCTGGGAAAACAGGATCTCTACCCGGGAGACAGCAAGAAACTATGGGGAGGGAGGACCTGTGCCCAAGACAGGAAATTAAACCACAGCTTACACAATGGATATGGAGACCCACAGCGGCCTTCTTCCCCACTCAGCTTTCAGAAAGCCTGCAAAAAAAAAGCAGATTGGAAATGCTTCATGGGGGCATCTGACCGAGTCAAAGGAGCTCCAGATGCCAACGTATTTGTTTTGTGTCCTCTAAGAACAAGTGAAAATATTTCCCCTGCTTCTCTCAGGAATGCTTAATTTAGAATTGACTTCTGTCGAAGAAAACACCATTTCCTGCATTCTCTCCTACGGTGTCTTCTTTAGGTGGGAGAACAGGACACTGTTTGACAGGCGTGGTGACCAGTGTGCAGGTTCTACTCATGTTTCTGTGGTTCTGATTGGGTCTCGACAGCTGAACTGGATCACCCTAACAGCAGGGCTCTCAACTTGACCTGCAAATCGGAATTAGCTGGGAGCTTTGAAAACACGCCACGCGCAGAGCCCCTCCCTCCGGAGAGTCTGACTGAATTAATCCGGGAGTGGTCAGCCATGCTAGTTGTAAGAGCGCCCTCACCCCACCTCTTGATTCTAATGTGCAGCAAGAGTTGAGAAATCACTGAAAAAGTGAAGACAGCAGCTGACAAGCCCCTTCATTGCATCGGAGCAACCAATCAGCACATTGGTATCTATTTTTAACTATGACTAGACAGGCGAGGGTCACCAGATACCGGAGAAAAACTTCCAACACGAAAGACAGACCAAAGCAATCAAGTATGTAAAAGCAAGTTAGAGGAAACAAACTATGTAGAAAGAAAGAAAAAAAAAAAACCTTTGGGGAGAAGGGGGGAATTGTTCCTTTCTCAGATCTAAGATTATCAAAGAAATTAGCAAACGTATAAAATCAGAACAAGATGCTATTTAGAAAAACAGTCAAAACCAATTATGATCTTATGGAAGCGGAAGGCAAAGCCTCCATAAAGGTTTGGAAGTTAAAGATGAGGGAACCTCCCCAAGAGTAGAGCAAATGCGAAGAAAGAAAAACTGAAGCTTAGAGGATAATTTTCAAGAGGTCCAACAGCAACATGAGAGGCATCCCAGAGAGAGAGAGAGCAGAGTAAACAGGAAACATCAAAACAATTTAAGATTAAGGCCCTGAGTTTCCAGGTTGAAAGTCTCACCAACCCCCAAAGTGATGGACAAAAACAAACCGACATCACCGTGTGTGATGATCAGATTTCAGAGAGCAGATTCTACCAGCTTCCACAGAGAAGAGGGTAAAGTGTCTACATACAAAGGCTCAAAAATTATTATGTCATTGGGTTTCTATCCAATGGCTGCCAGAAGATACTGGAACAACTCAAAATTCTGAGAGAAAAGTATTTTTAATCCAGAACCCTGTGATCTAGCTAAACTGTCAATTAACTGGAAGACTAGACATTTTCAGGCTTACAAAAGCCAAAATGTTCTCTCTCTCATGTACCCTTTTGCAGAATGTTACTGGAGATGTACCACCAAAATGAGACACAGGAAGACATGGACCCCAGGGAGCAGGCAGTCCATCACAGAAGAGGAGCAAGGGGAAAAAAAAAACAGAAAACCATGTTAAAGGGAGATCCCAGGATGACCTCTGCTCAACGGATCTAGAAGGCAACTCATCCAGATGAACTTGGAGCTTTCCCAGGCTCCTTTGCACTTGGCCCTAGTGATGAAGGGTGTAAGCATGTGACCTTAGCCCCACCAATCAGCGGATCCACAAGTGATTTCATTTCTGGAGAAAACAATGTAAAGAAAGGTGTCAATGAAAAACACCGGCTCTCCAGGAGACGGTAGAGGGGGAGGCATCTAACCTTCAGGGACGGCAGCGGTGGAAGACTAGCATCCCTGACATCCAGCCCTGTGGTCTGAGCACTGTCTCAGCTGTGAGGTCTCCGAGCCTGACCCACCTTCCGCCTGGACATTCCAGACCTGGTGGACCTCCTGTAGTAAATCCCTCTTCTGGATAGAGTGCCTTCTGTTTTTTGTTTTATTGTGACTAAGCACACACTAGATAGACTGTGACCAAATATGTAAGGCTGAATTCATAAGTACACAGAAAATTGAGCACAAAAAAGAAAATTATTAAGTCCAAGAAAAACAACATAAAAATGTGCAAGAAAGCCCGACCAGGTGGTGGTGCAGTGGATAGAGCGTCAGGCTGGGATGCGGAAGACCCAGGTTCGAGACCCCGAGCTCGCCAGCTTGAGTGCGAGCCCATCTGGCTTGAGCAAAAGCTCTCCAGCTTGGACCCAAGGTCGCTGTCTCCAGCAAGGGGTTGCTCGGTCTGCTGAAGGCCCAAGGTCAAGGCACATGTGAGAAAGCAATCAATGAACAACTAAGGTGTCGTAATGGCAACGAAAAACTAATGATTGATGCTTCTCACCTCTCTCCATTCCTGTCTGTCTGTCCCTATCTATCCCTCTTTCTCTCTCTCTCTGTAAAAAAAAAAAATGTGCAAGAAAGAAATGTAATTATGGTACACTGCATGGCTTAGCTGGCAACAATATTTGATAAGCCTTACTAACGTAAACATTGAAACCTCATATAAAGGTATAAATATATCAGATGAAGAGAGGACAGTGGAAAGGTGTGTGTGTCAGGGTGGGAGGTGTAATTAGTTTTCTATTTCTGCTGTAACGAATTACCACCGATACGGTGCCTGAAAACAACACAGACTTATCTCCTTACATTCTGGAGGTCAAAAGTCTGGAGTGGGGTCTTGCCGGACTAAACTCAAGGTGTGTGCAGGGCGGCACTGCTTCTCGAGGCTCTAGAGGAGAACCCATCGCCCGGCTTGTGCCAGCTGTTGGCAGAATTCCCTTCCTTGCCATGAGTGGACCTGAAGTCCCTGGTCCCTTGCTGGCTGCCAGCTGAGCTCTGTCACCTCTTCTGGAGGCTCCCTTCCTCCATCTTCAAAGCCAGCCATGGGGGTTTCAACTCTCTCCTGTCTGTTCTTCCTCTGCCCCGTCTCTGACCTACTCTACTGCCTGTAACTTTTAAGGGCTTGTGTGATTAGACTGAGCCCACCCAAACAGTCCAGGATAATTTCCCCATTTTAAGGTTCTTAATTTGAATCACATCAGCAATTTCTCTTTTGCCATTTAAGGCAAAGGTTTCTGTCAACGCAGACCACGTACACCACAGCGATTCCACAGGATCATCATGGAGCTGAACAATCCCTCTCGCCCAGTGGACCTGGCAGCTGGCATGCTATCAGCACGACACAGTCCTCGCGCATGTGGTGACGCTGGTGTAAGCAAGCCCACTGTGCCACCCGTCGTACATGTGTGGAGCGCGTGTAATGAGGGACAGTGATACTTGATAACAATAACTCTGTGACGGGTTTATGTATTTATTATGCTATAGTTTTTATTGTTATTTTAGAGTACATTCTTTCTACTTAAAAAAAGAAAGTTGCATGACCAGGCAGTGGCGCAGTGGATGGAGCATCGACCTGGGACACTGAGGACCCAGACTTGAAACCCCAAGGTCGTCGGCTTGAGCGTGGGATTATAGACATGACCCCATGGTTGCTGGCTTGAGCCCAAAGGTCACTGGCTTGAGTCCACCATTGCTGGCTTGAGCCCAACGGTCACTGGCTTGAGCAAGGGTTCTGCTGGAGCCCCCCAGTCAAGGCACATATGAGAAAGCAATCAATGAACAAGTAAGGTGCCACAACTATTAGCTGATGCTTCTCATCTCTCTCCCTTCCTGGTTTCTCTCTCTTGCTCGCTAAAAAATAAAAATTAAATAAAGTTTGCTGTAAAACAGTAAGCTGTGCCCTGCCTGGCCAGATAGCTCAGTTGGTTAGATCATCATCCCAAACAAAGCTGAGCGGTTGCCGGTTCAATCCCCGGCCAGGGCACATACAGGAGCAGAGCGATGTTCCTATCTCTTTCGCTCTCTCCTTCCCTCTCTCTCTAAAATCAATAAATTAAAATATTAAAAAGAAAACAAAACAGTGAGCTGCGCTATGCCTGCAATAGCCTCATCCATCTCACGATCGCTGCACCTCTCGCTCGCATTATTTTCTCCTGCACTTGACTTAAACTTATAAGTTGAGAGTTATAAATGTAATCGTTTTATAACCGTACTGTGTTATCAGTTCAGTGTGGCCTCGGTGCACGGTGTTTACAGTCTGTGGTTGCTCACAGCGTCGTCAGACCTTCGCATTGTCACCCGGAGCAACGCCAGTCCCCTAGGCTCCGTTCACGGCACATGCCCCATACAGGCGCACCATTTTCTACCTTTATGCCTCATTTACTGTACTTTCCCTGTGTTCCGTCCACAAGTACTTGCTGCTGTGCTGCAGTTGCCTACAGTATTCAGTACAGTCACAGGCAGTCCAGGCTTGTAGCCTAGGAGCAATAAGCTATCCCATCCAGCCTGGGTGTGCACTAGGCTGGACCCTCTAGGTTTGAAGTGCACTCTATGATGTTCGCACGATGACAAAATCCCCGGAGGACGCATTTCTCAGAACGTATCCCGGAACAGTGCGGAACTGTGTGCCTGTGTCACCTCCTGCATAGGAAACACTGCTCTGTTCTGTCTACTCTCAGTACTATGTTCAAATACCTCACTTCTGACACTTCTGGTCACCAAATGTGTGAGCTGTTATCCCCCATCACCGAGCAGTTCCCCGGCTCCGGCCGGGTGTCCCACAGTGTAATTCAATTCTGACACAAATGAACTGGAGTTAGCATCAGCTCCCACAGGTTAAGGGTTTGATGCCACAAGACCGCCCCTGACACTTCTGATGCCAAGCACCAGTCCAGGTTGTCACCTCTGCTTCTGATCGACCAGCCAAAAATCACAGGCTCCCTAAAGCAGCTCAGAACTCCAGGAAACAGTTCATTTCCGAAACTGCCAGTTTAATACGAAGGATAGTGAAGGCTATGAATGAACAGTCAGATCAGAAAAACACGCCAGGCGAGATCCAGAAGGTCCTGCAGCACAAGAACTTGTCCTCGCGGAGTTAGGGGTGTGCCACCTTCTGGCACACAGACATGTTTCTGTTCTCCAACCGGAAGCTCTGAGAACCCTCTCCTTTCTGGGGTGTTTTGGAGGCTTCATTACTCGGCAAGATTGATTAAATCATTAGCCACTGAAGATGAATTCAACCTACAGTCCTTCTCCCCTCCGCCGAGGTGAGGGGTGGAGACTGAAAGTTCCCCTGGCAACCAGCCCCATCCTTAGGGTCTTTCCAAAAAGCCACTGGTTAAGATAAACTCAGGTGCAGTTAGAAGGGTCTTGCTATAAATAATAAAGGAAAGCTGTATCCTCTTACCACTTAGGAAATTCCAAGGGTTGAGGAGGTGACAGAACAGGAGAGGACTAAATCTATATTCTTCATTCTATATCACAGTATCACACCTGCCCAGCCCCCGCAGGTGACCCCAGGATCTGTGTGGCCCCGAGTCCTCCCAGTTTCATTGCCAGACTTCGGACATTCTGCTTCCTTTACTGGGAGCAGACTTCCCTCTAGACTTCTTAGCTGTTGCTGACCCCTGTCCCAGCCAGTAATGACACTCTGTGCCCACACAGCACCTCACACGTCCCCCATTATAACTACCCCATCACCACCACCCCAACTGAAACGGCACGGTCCACCTGCTGGCAAAAGTCTGCAGGCCGAGCAGAAACAAGCCGGCCAGAGATGGAGGGCCAGCCAGCACCCACAAGGCAAGGGGTCATCGGCTGGCAACATAAGAAACCTCCGAACCCGTAGAGAATGTTTATAAAAGTTTATTTAAGCCAGGCTGATGACAATGGCCAGGGCGCAAGATCTAAAATGCTCCCGAGAATTAGAGTTTGCAGTTGCTTCTATGAATCTGGGATTGAAGAGGGAACGTAAGAAGGAAAGGCAGGGACTGGCTTACAGGAGGGTTAACAAGGTCACTTACATGCTGTCTTAAGCGCGGTTAGACCTTCACGTTTGAGGGGCCTGGTAAAAAGGACTGCTTCTGACATTTCAAAGGTGTGTTAACCTAGAGGCACAAGAACAATGAACAGGGCTTGCGGAAGGAAAAAAACAAGCCTTTTTACAGACCTTGGGCTACCCACCATGACCTGCCCAGTTAGAAATTAATTACCTGATCTCCCTGTGAAGTTATTCTCGGTTAGATTTATGATAACACCCCTTTTTTCATTCACAATATTCTTTCCAAAGGATCCAAAGGACTTGAAGCAGAGGGGATGTGAATCCTGATGCTGCTGCAGCCATTTTGTGACTCTGAGGTTAGGGCTGCACATAGAAGCCAAGGGGAAGGACAACAGGAAAAAGGAAGGAGAAACATGCCATGTCCCAGTGATATCACCGTAGCTACTGTTTCCTGCAGTGTCTCGGGCCTCTGGGATTTCTGATGCTAATGACAACCATTACCCTGAAGTGGGTCTCAGCCCTGGCTGCACATGGAATCACCTGAGACACCACAAAACACACACACACACACACACCCCACTCAGGCACAGAGATGCTGATTCACTTGGTCTGGAGTGGAGCAGCCCTACAAGGCTGGGCAGGAAGAGAAAAAGAGAAAAACACACTTTTCAGCCAGATTGGCTCATTTGGATAAGGTTGATCTGATTGGCTCTGTGCTATTTGTGCAAAACACAGGCCAGATTCATTTCCGCTCCTCCCCCCCCCACCCCCCCCCCTCTCCTGAGGAGATGAAAACTCCTTGCATTTTGGGAGAAAGCAGGAGCAGAGACATTAAGGAGAAAGACACTTGTAGAGAGCAAACAGAGAGACACGTTTGGCTTTGGGGAGAAGGAGCATTCTTTTCCTCACTGAGTCAGCAGATGGTCTGGAAAGGAAGGTGCTGACCCAGCAAGGAGCCCGCAGCCCCTAGGAGGAGGGTACGAGCTGGAAAGTACCATGAAGGCAGGAAGACTGGCCTGAGAGTCCGGCCGTCCCTCCCAGCCCCTCCCTTCCCACCCCTGTGGACTCTCCTTCGGAGTCACCCAGGAGGAGAGCTCGTGGAAATGGCTTGCTGGGCAGGGAGACCAGCCACCCCAAAGATTCGAAGCCAGAGCCCCCCACACTGGCCTCTGGGCCGCTGCTGGGGTGAGGAGAGCCCCAAGGTCAGGGCACCAGGACGCAGAAGGCCCGGCCGGCAGCAGTACACAGGAGCCTGGGCTCGGCCTGCCCCGATGAGACAGCCCAGGAGGCCTGAGAAACCACCAACAGTTGGCAGACGGAGGCTCTAAGCCGTCCCCAGGTCCAAGCCGACATCTTCAATGTATTTAAAACTGTTTTCGCCTGAGCCCCTCCCTGGGCAGCCCCTGCTGACCTTCCCGGCACACTCCCACATGGCCCAGGGCCCAGGAGGGACTGGAAGGTGCGAAGGAAGTCAGGCTCTCCTCAGGACTTGACAAGGTGCTTCTCCAAACACCCCTGACACCTGACACCTGTCTCCCAAGTCCCCCAGGTGCACCAAGGGAAAAGTCTGGCCAGGCAGGTGCCTGGGAGGTCTGTAGCTTGCAGAGGAGCCCTAAGATCGCCTCCTGGGCCTGAAGGTGTCTACAAACTCCTTGGACTCAGGGACGAGGGGGACCGAAGGGGACAGAGGGGGACCATAAGGGGGAGAGGGGGACCAAAGGGGACAGGCATATGAAGGGGGACTGAGGGGGCTCAGAGGGGGCAGAGGGGGATGGAGGGGGACATTGAAAGATGGAGGGGAAAGCTCCAGCACGGCCCAGAAACCCCCGTCTCCTGTTTAGAGGGGCGCCATGCTCAGCCCTTGCCCAGGCTTGCCCTGGCTCATGGGTGACCAGCCCTGTGTCCTCTCTGCAGGCAGGGCATGCTCCGGAACTGATTCGCCGAGCCAGTGATGGAGGAAGTCAGAAAGGTCCGAGCGAAGGGTGCAGACACACAGAGAGCTGAGGCTCTGGCTGTAGAGCCAGGAGTCTGTGCGCCTCGCCCCACCCCTGCCTGTCTCCAAGGGACCTTGAGCAGGCCCCCCTTCCAGCCACCCCCCACCCGCCCAAACCAACTGCATTTGTAGCCACCCTCCTAGGTGATGTATAAGGGCTTTTGGCTTTGGGAAGAAAACCAGGCTCTTCAGAACTGGGTGTCATGTAGACGCCCTGGTCACATGGGTGATGGCTGGGATGAGAAGAGAGAACCAGCAAGGTACAGAAATGGCTCTTCCCCACAGCACCAGTGACTCAGTATTCCTGCCAGAAGTGCTCCGGTCCCTCCAGCTTTGAAGTGCGTGGGCTGGGGTCGACACCCACGGGGGTTGGAGGTATGCCGCTCCCTCCCAGGGGACGGGAGGACTAAATAAACTAATACGATGAAGAACTCAACCCTCTCAGAGCCACGTGGGCTGTCTCTCCCGATACCCACAGGCTCCCTGGCTCCCTCACCTCCTGCAGGTCATTCTGCAAATGTCGCTCAAAACGCCTCTGACCACCTGCCCCAAAGTCACCCCACCCGGCCCTCTCCACCCCCCTCTTCCGCTTTCTTTCTCTCCTGAGCATTTTTCTCCATCTAAAGACTAGATCAAACACAGCCATGACATGGCCACTTCAAAGCCCAACCCTACTGGGCCATTCTGCACCCCTAACCCGATTAGCTCCAAATCAGGGCCTCTCAAGCTGAACACGCAGAGCAATCCCCAGGGGAGCTTGTTAAATGGCAGGGCTGGGTGGGCCTGAGAATCCACACTGAGAATGAGGTCCTGCGTGATGCTGATGATTCCTGCCTGGACCAGAATTCCACCTCTGGAATTTAGCCTGAGGGCTGATGGTCTCTCCATTCTCTTTCTCTCCCCTGCCCTTCTCTCTGCCCTTTTCTCTCCCCAGTTTCTCCTCGCCCCCTACCTACCTCCTCCCTGTCCCCATGTCCCTGCTCTCCCTGTCCCTCTTTGTTCCTACCTCTCCCACTTTCTCCCCCTTGCCCACTCCTCCCCTCTCTCCCCATCTCACCTCATCGCTCCGTTTCTCTCTCTCTCTCTTCTCTCTCTCTCTCTCTCTCTCTCTCTCTCTCTCTCTCGCACGCGCACGCTGTTCACTCCTAACTCCCTCCTCATCTCGTCCTTTCTTTCCTCATCCCTGCCCTCCCATTCGCTACCCCGGAAGTTCGCTGGCACCCTCAGGCATCACACCAACCTGCTGGGCTAAAAGGTCAAAAGCCCTTATTCTAGGGGGTTCCAGGGAAAGTGGCTCCCTATTTGCAGAGGAAAGAACAACATTAAGCCGGGAGACCCCTGGACGCAGTTACTCAGAGCTGGGCTCACCACATGCCCTCCCTCATCACCGCATAACGACTGCCATGAACAGCCCGACCAGGGCGATCATTCCTCCAAGGAACGAAGGCTCCCACAGCGATTTTCTCCCCGTGTATAATGGACACTGTCTTTGCACATGTGCGTCCTGACCCCTCCACCCCTTCTGAGGGCAAACCTTAGTTAGAGACCTGTCTTCTGCCTCCAGGCCTTCCCCCAGTGGCTTCCAGCGACAGCTCTTCAACACCCCTTCCCGCGGGGCGGGACAAGACGGGCTGGGAACTGGGGGGGTGTTCACAGTCCTTTCCTCCGTTTCCCTTACGGGGGACATTTGGTGAAGGCACAGGAGTTGTCAAGAATAGATACACTGTGTCCTCAGAAATGTGTACTTGTAAGCGCCTGAGCTTATTGTAGTGCCCGCATTCACAAGCATATTTATGCTGCGTGGGTTGTAGGCGGAAAATGAAAACTCCATCCATGACTGTCACTGTCACACAGAACCCAGATGGCCATAAAATCCGTTCGGTGGGTCCCAAACAGTAACGAAAGCCTGCATTGAGTTTTGCTCACTGGTTTCCCGCCCCTGCTCCGAGCACTATACTCATATTATCTCATGTAATGTCACAGCCACCTGGTGACCATAATTGCTGTTTCCCCGGGAAGTAAATCATCGCTTAGGTGTGGTTACCTATTTTCCCCCAAAACAATCTTTTCTTTTTTTTCTTTTTTACAGGGACAGAGAGTCAGAGAGAGGGATAGATAGGGACAGACAGACAGGAACGGAGAGAGATGAGAAGCATCAATCATTAGTTTTTCGTTGCGGTCGCAACACCTTAGTTGTTCATTGATTGCTTTCTCACATGTGCCTTGACCGCGGGCCTTCAGCAGACCGAGCAACCCCTTGCTGGAGCCAGCGAACTTGGGTCCAAGCTGGCGAGCTCAAGCCAGATGGGCCCGCGCTCAAGCTGGTGAGCTAGGGGTCTCGAACCTGGGTCTTCCACATCCCAGTCCGACGCTCTATCCACTGCGCCACCGCCTGGTCAGCCCCCCCCCCAACCAATCTTTAAGTAAATTTTAGGTGTTGTTTGTTTGTTTGTTTGTTTTAAGTATAGACCATGGAAAGTGAAACAAAAACTTCTAAAAAGTAATTAGGAGATAATCTTCATGGCCTGGGACAGGCGAAGATTTCTTAAACAGAACACAGCGTGAGCGTCGGGGGCTTGAGAACAAACAGCGGGACCTGCATATATGTGAGTCTGATGACAAGGGAAGGAGGGCGGCCCACCCACCAGCATGGACCGGCTGGGCAGCGTAGAACTCCATCCGGAAAGGAGGTGAACTCAGGGAAGGGGAACCCATCACCATGGACACCAGGGGGCGCCCTTCAGACAGCGGTGCACGCCCTGCTAGCAGCGCCCCAGCTGGCGTAAATCAGGCGGTCTGTTTCACTGCCGTCCCCACCCCAGACTGTCCTTGGCATCACGGTGACAAAGGGTCAGAATTTAAAGTCAGCACTAGGAGGAAAGGCTGAGGGGCCACTGCGCCCCGCAGCACAACACTCCGTGGCTTACAGAATGCCTTCATCTCACTTGGCCCTCACACCAGCCGGCTGGGGAGCTCTGACCCCGCCCCCCGCAGTACCGATAATGCCCCGAGGTTCGGCAATAACAAGACCACACCGCTGAGGCCTCAGGGAGCGAACAGCCGAGCCCAGCTCCCAGGCCTGGCACCCAGAAGGCTGCTCCTGCTCCCTCCCTGCACAGTCACCTTCTCTAGGGCAATGCATTTGATCCCAGCCACCGAGAGGCTCCTTGGGGGCGTTATTACACTGTTTACAGAAGTGTGGAAAAACATGGGAACCTGGGGAGACAGTGAAGGAAACCAGAACATGCCACCCCAAAATATGCCACTTTGGCATTTAACTTTGAGCTGAAGGCACATGAGCAGCTGACACAGAGCTCTTCCCCTACCTGCCCCAAAGCAGGACATCACCTTCCCTCTGTGAACATGTCCCCTCCCCACTCCCCCACCAGCAGAACAGCCTGTACCACTGAGGACAAAGTCACTGCTGAGGTGGGTCCGCACAAACAAACCTCACTAAAATAACCCTCACCTTCTATTCATTTCCCCTCATACAGGGTAGGTTTCCAGTTGTTCGTATGGAAAATAATCCAATAATTAACAATACAGGAGACAAGGTTGGCACGGTTTCTGTGATGAGCAACAGAACCAAGTGCTCCTGGTCTGACAAGCGGAGACCTTGGTATTGTCTATAGACCCTGGTGTCCCTAGAACTGAGAGAGTGATTTGTATGAACAGGACAGCGCTAGGTCAGGTGAGTGAAGTGGCGTCAAGGCCCCTCACCCCTTTCCAGATGAGCCCAGGATCCCTGAGAGCAACGCTGCACACCAAACTGCCGCAGAACTTTGTGCTTAAAACATCATTTATTTTGCTCATAGAGCTGCATTTGGGGCAGAGCTCAGTGGATATCGTTCATGAGTCTAGTTGGCATCAGCTGGGCAACTCAAAGGCTAGGGTCTGGCGTCATCTGAAGGCACATCCAGATGTCTGGTGGTTAAAGCTTGGAGGGCTCAGACAGCTGGGACTGGAACAGCTAGGGGCCCCCTACTACCTCTCTGCAGCTTTCTGTGGCCTCTCTCCCAGATGGCAGCTTTGGGGTAACCAGACTTTTTACATGTTGGCCTCAGAATTCCCAGGACACGTGGAGAGAGAGAGAGAGAGAGAGAGAGAAAACTCCTGTACCAGATGGAAACAAAATTGCTTTTTACAGCTTAGCCTCAGATGCCAAGCACCATCCCTATTGCCCCCGTGTTCACCACGGTTCTCCAGAGAAAAAGAACCAATCAGATAGATAGATAGATATAAGAGGGGATTTATTATAGGAATTGTCTCACACTGTCATGGAGGCCAAGAAGTCCCACGATCCGCCTTCGTCAGCAAGCTGGTGGTGTAATTCAGTCGAGACTTAAGGCCCGAGAATGGGGGCAGGGGCGTGACACCTGGTGTGAGTCTGAAGGCCCCAGAACCAGGAGCGGACATCGGGGGCAGGAGAAGATGGCCGTGTTGGCTCAGGTGGAGTAGATTAGCCCTTCCTCCACCTTCTTGTCCCTCTCAGGCCCCCAGTGGGTTGGATGATGCCCACACACACTGGGGAGAGCCATCTGCTTTTACTCAATTCAGCGTTTCAAGTGCTAACCTAGAGACACCCCCGCCGACGCTCCCAGAAATGGTGCTTTACCAGCTCTCTGGGAATCCTCCCTTAGCCCACTCCCCCGGGTGGCACGTAACCATCACCATCGCAGCCATGTTGTGTGTTCACCATATTCAAGGGAAGAGGTCACAAACCCGACTGCTCAGAGCAGGAGTCTCTATGTCACAGCATAAGAGCACGACAATCTGCCACAGTCCCCATGAAAAGGAACTCGCCTACCCCAAAGCTGCCTCGCACCAGGTTCCCTGTGCTTGGAGAAGAAATAACTAGACTTTTTAGGGACTTTCACAGAACCCACAGCAAAGTGGCCATGGCGCTCTAATGAACGGTGTTTGTGCATGAGCTCAGCAATGTGGACTTCCCTTCTCAAGGCTCATCTGGCTACAGACGAAGCACCACTCCCCAGGTCGGTAACGCTGGATCCCTTTGTGGGGGGGGCGGGGGGGGAGCAGCACCTTTTTTCCCATCGGAATAGAATCTCTCAATATGGACCTGCCTTCCCTGCCCTCCATGCTTCTGCTCAGATCACCATGGACTTGCCGAGTATATAAGTCACAATCGTGGTATTTGCTTAAGAGTCAGTGTAAGGAGGAGTGATGACTTCCACACATCAAAACAAAATATGGGCAAATGGAACAGTTAATACTTTATCTTCATCAGTTTCAGACTTATCAAGGGTCCTTTCTGGGCAACTGGGACCAGCAGATGTTAGGTTTCAGGAAAGAATTATTTAAAAGAATCCTGCCCCACCACACCACAATTGAATTTATTATGCAAGATTAGTGGAAGGAAAAATAAAACACTTTCTAATTTACTATAGGAAGACATTTCTTCGACTGTCTGCCAAGCCTTCTAAAGTCGCAGACCTGAAAGCCTGTTCCTCTTCTGGTTCCTTTTTCTTTTTTTTCTAAACCCATAACTTTTATTCTTGCAGCCTCACTGAAAACAGTGCTATGTTGCAGGGTTGCATCAAAGTAAATAAATCTGGGCTTTTCACCAGGAGCTGAAGCTGTATATGGTCGAGATTCCTGGCAGGAAACAGGCTTCCGGCCATTTCAATGGACCACTGTCACCAGCCATGGCCCCACTACCACAATGGGACCCCACTCTGACCTCCTAGCCAGCGCCCGGCTATTTTCTAAGGGGCCAAGACGCAGTCTGATGTCGGCTCTGCCCCTGGCAGGTGCCAGTGCTGTGGCTTTGGGCTCTCTCATTGCTCCAGAAGCAGTCTGTCTGTTCTCCCAGCCTGGGGCGGGTCAGATCCTGACCACTGAAGGCTGCCCAAGCCCGGCCTCATTCCTGAAGTAGGAATGTTGGCCTTTGGGGTTGGATCTGTTTGTTTTCTGAAAAAGTTTCTCTGCAAGGTATGTTCAGACCCAGCTTGTCCTCCAGTAGAAGCGGTAGCGGCTGCAAAAAGGGTCTCAAGATGGCCATATGCTCATCCCTCCCCCATCTGCTGTCACCCTTCACTGATTGTAACAACTACGGTCTAGGAACCTTGGGCCGAGAGAGGAGCAGGGAGGTCCTGCTGAGGAGGGCAGTAGAAGTGGTGACAATGTAGCACAGAAGGAAAATTATGAGTTACTAACAAAGATGTGTGTGGTGGAAGACATGGGAAGTGGGGGGAGGGTCAGGAGAGTTGTCCTGGTCGTCCCTTCAGATGCCGGGATCAGAATCCCAAGCCAAACCAGCTCAAACAAAAATGTTCACTGGCTCACCTGATAGGGAGCCCAGGAGTGTCTGCTTCAGGTCCAGCTGGATCCAGGAGCTGTGTAGTGGTGTCATTTGGGCTCTGTCTGTACACGGTTTTCTTGGGCACAGAGGTGCTCTTCCTCAACGGGCAAGACGGCCACCTGCAGCGGCCACCTGCAGCGGCAAACTCACAGCATCCCAGATGAGCAACCACAGTAGGAAGAGCACCCCTCTTCTGCAACATTCTGATGTCCATCTCAAGCAAGAGTGGCAGGTCCCGTCTGAGTCACAAGCCCATCCCTGAACCAATCTCTGTGGCCATCAGGGTTGGATTCCCTGATTGGTCTGCCTGTGTCATGGCGACAACTGTAGCAGGGGCAGAGCCGTGATTGACAGCCCTAACAGGAGCAGGTGGCATGAGGGAGTTCTCCAGAGAAACCCAAAGGAGTGTGGGAAAGCACGCTAGGCAGATGAACTCACTTCCCCAGTCCACTTTCCTAGCAGGTGGACCTGGCCCCTGTGGTGAGCTGGCTGCAGCCTCCAGGGATAAGAGAGGACAGTCACCATTAGGCTTGAACAGCAGAGAAAGCACAGATGAGCCAGGAGTGCATCTATGGGTTTGAGTTTTTTTGCATTTAAAAAACGTAAGTATAAGCACTTTGTAAAGTATATGATTGTCCAACCAGTGCACTGTACACCTGAGACTAATAGAGAATAATAATGAATGTCAACTGCAATTGAAAAATAAAATAAAAAATAAGGATATTACTGTGCAAAAAAAGTCACCCATAATTCTAGCATCTGGTGATGACCACTGTTAGCAATTTCATATATATCCTTCTATATGTTCACATATTTCTATATATTTTAGCAAACTATATAGAGGCAACTCTGCCTACCAAATGCTTCCTTTAGCTAAAAGGGGGAGGTCATACTGTTTTGTGACCTTATAGTAGTAACATTTTCCCATGCCATTGCCTGCCTTTTTATTTAATGATGAGGAACCTGTGGTCCGGAGGAGAGAAACAGCTTGCAAGTTGCTAATCTAATGGGTCAGAAAGTTCCCCTCCCCCCCATGCTCCAGCTCACTCAGGGCCCTTCCCAGCCCGTGACATGACTACGTGGTGAGTTCCCTTTTGAAGGTGACACTGTGCGACATGGGGGCCTGGCAGCAGCAGCTAGGCGGAGGTGGACTCCCCCAGCAGATCTCAGGGCTCAACCTCACGGCAACCTGCACGGCAGCCGTGGCGCCTTCCTGGTCAAGACCCTGGACCCTGCCTCCCAGGAGCTGCCACGTCCTGTCCTGCAGCTGGGCCATCCTGATGCAGAGACATGGCCCCAGACTTTACCTCTGGCAGAGAGACAAGATGTGATCAGTTCAACCAAAGGCTACTGAGTCCACCCAGAGCTTGTCCAGAGAGGATTCATCTTTGGACTGTCAGGGGACACGTGATATGTTTTTCCTGTGGCTGGACAATCAATGCTGTGGCTGCAGGAACAGAGCTTTCATCAGCAAATATGACAGCAGTGGACATGAGGGACGCTGGTGATGCATCCAGCCTCCTGGGAGGCAACTCCGTCACCCTGAACCTTCCCAGAGGGCCGGGGGAAACAGAAAGATTCAAGGACAGCAGGTGACACACCCACCAGGGCTGCAGTCTGCTGAGGCAGGAGGAAAATCCCAGCAGAGCAGGGGCTGAGGGATCCAGAGCTCTGGCCTTGGAGTCTATTAACCTGGCTTCAAAGTCCCTTCCAGTTCCCACAAGCTGTGTGACCCTGATGTGTTGTCTTCCCTCTCTGAGCCTCACCTTTCATATCTATAAAATGGGATCACCCGTAATAACTGCCTCCCAGTTGTTAGAGATTAAAGGAGGTAACAGGGTAGAACTCTTAGACAGTGCTGGACACATTACCCACCATTATTTGCCTGGTCGTTCTGAGAAAGGAGAGATATCACGCAAGTGAAGGCAGGCACCTGATAGATGCTCCCAACACCGCACTATGTGTGAATCATTTTCTAAACTGTACTGTGCATTTCCTGCCGTATTGATCAGAGTCACTGAAATTTAACATTCTTGTGATGATTCAGAATTAACACTACCTGATGATCACATCCTGCCATCATCCTGTAATATCTATATAGGTGACCAGCTGTGAGTTGGAATATTTGTCCAAACACTAAATGGTCCAACCAGAGACAGCTCTGTTCTAACTGTGACCCACCCATTTTTTACAGACTGCTGGTCTCCCTCAGTGCCAGGTTCTTGGTTCCGGCTTCTCACTGCTCTCAGCACCACCACCTTCTTCTCTGAGCTGAGAAACCAGATAAAGGAGCCAGCTACACATGTTTGCAAAGTAGGGGTTCATAGGTCCCTAGCAAGGAGCTGCTCTTCAGCCCAGTGGACTTGCTTTAGTAGAACTCTCCGAGTGAGTTATCCAAGCCTCTCACTCACTCCCCGATTCTCAAGTTCATCCCTGGTAGCGGAGGTGTTAGGGGTCCTACTTCCTAGAAAAGTGACCATTGTCATGCTGACCTAATGTGACTTCCCACTCCCACGTGGAGAGTGCTTCAAGGTGCTGTTGTTTTTTTAGACATGTGTAAAATAACATGATAATATATATTATAAATAACAAAAAAAAATACGGGTCACTGAAATAAGCGCCAGCCACCTTTAATATTTTTCTAGAAAACAGAGATTTCAGTGGAGTGGAATGAAAGTCCCCAACGCCCTGGGTTTTGAGCCCCAGCCTGTGAGGACCACTCTGAAGGTGAAGAGGAAGTCACCTGAGGGGAGTCAGCTACAACGGCCTTTTAAAGGCAGCCCGTGGTTCCTAATCACGTGATTTTGCCTCCGAAGCACTCAGCTCACCAGCTTATTCCTACGTGTCTCTGTTCTGCACTCACAGATCTTCCCTCCCCCCAGCAGACATCTGCAAAGTCTCACGATGTGCCAGGCACTGGGAGGGAACAGAGGGTCCTTGCCTTTATAAACTCACATCCTGAGAGAGGAATAGATAAGTAGCAGTGGTCAGCCCTACCTTGTGACCAGAATGTAGCAGGTACAAAGTCCCTGGGCACTCAGAGAAGAAAGTGACCAACTCATCCCAGGTGGGGAAAGGGGAAGCTTTACCAAAGAGGGGACATTTGGGCTGAGCTCTAAATACCAAAAAATAAAAAATAAAAAAAAAGAAGGAAGGGTATTCCTGGCAGAGCAAACAGCTTGTGCAAAGGCACTAAGGCAGTGTGACCATTCACAGCTTGTTTGGAGCTGAAAGAAGGCTGAGGCTGAAGCCAGAGAAAATGTCTCACCAGCGTCCAGCCACCATCAAAGAGACAGTCTGAGCAGGACCAGAAAAGGACAAAGGATCCAGGAATCTCTTCAGGTCTCTTACCTATGGACTAGAGCTGACCCCGGGAGAACCCCCATTCTGCTCAAAGATTCAGGATTCAAGGTTTCGCATCAGCTTCCGAGCCAGATCCACCCCAGGCCCAGGCAGATCTTCAAGAGCCTGGGACCGCCTGCCGAAGGCAGCACGTGCAGACACGCCTCTGGCCCTGAGTACACGTTTCCAACGAGCGGCTGGTCCCCCAGCCAGAAAGGCTAAAAATAATCTTGGGTCGAGTTCCAGACCAGACTCTGACGCATTCTAACCGAAAAGACTCAAGGAGATGAACAGTTGATGGAAACTGAAATATCAACAGGCTCCCCAGCTTGGGGAGCCCTCTGCCCAGTGACTCAGCAAAAGGCACTTGTTCGCTGAGCACCTGCCAGACAGCGGGGAGCTGGCAAGCAGGGAGTTTGACACCGACCCTTAAATAGACCGTGGTTCATCTTTAGAGCAGCTAAAAAGGAGGAGATGGCTCTCTATATATACTGGCCTGGAAAGCTATTAAGACCTATTAAGTGAAAAAAGCAAATTGCAGAACACCACATTGGAGCTCCGATGTCCTAAATTTAAAAGAATATGTGCGGGTACCTGTATAAATAAATGCATGGCCAAAGAACTGGCGTGCCTCATTTTAAAAAATCTGTGTCATCATATTATCAGCCCTGTCTTGTAGATAAAATTATTCAGGATCTAGGAGGTTCAGTAACTTGACCATATGGCCAGTAAACTGGAACTGGAGTTTATAATCATAACAACCACTAAGGTTTATATAGCAAGTTAAAAAAAAAAAAAAAAAAAACCTGGAAAAATACGCACTAAGCTCATTTATTTACTCATTCACGTGTTCACTAGTTCATTCAACAAACATGTACTAAATGTCTATAATGTGCCTGGCACCACTCCAATCTCGAGATAAAATGATGAAGAATACATATGAAGTCCCTGTCCCCGTGGCACTTATGTTCAGGGGGTCACCTCTGAGAAGGAAATGGTAGAAGGTGGGGGCTGGGGAGATGGAAAAAAATATTAGCCTTGTTATATTGTTAGAATTCTTCATAATAGGAATTAACCCACTGTTTGAAAAATTAAACTTTATGTGTAATATTTTCATTGAAGGATATTTCATCTCCAAGCCCAGTGCTGTTGATTTCTAATAACTTTTAGTTCCTGTAACAGTAATGTGCATTCAGAGAAGTAAAATACAGATAGCCATCACTTAGGGGGACCTTGCTACGCACCAGCCACTCTGTTCCACTTTTTATTTTCACCATCTTGTCTGATCCTCAAACTAGACTATTCACCCATTTTACAGATCACATCTCTACCAGGGGCGATTATGCCCCCAAAGGAGATGTGACAAAGTCTGGAAATACAACTGGTTGTCACATTGGGGAACAGGAAGCCATTGTTATTGTCACGTAAGGGACAGAGTCCAGGGGTGCTGCTGGACATCCTGCAATGCACAAATCGGCCCCCGGAACGAAGAATTCTCTTTCTTGATGTCAATCAATGTCAGTGGTGCTGAGGTTAAGAAACCCTGTTATAAATGAAGAAACTGAGGCTCAGGAGGATGCCATGCCCATGGTCACACAGCGAGTATGATCGGCACAACAGTGGCCCCACAGACCTGTGATGTGTCACTGTACATCGTAAAGAGAATTAAAGTTGGAGATGGAGTTACAGTTGCTGATCAGCTGATCTTAAAACAGGGAGGTGGCCCTGGGTTATGAGCACACACTGTCATCCCAAGGGTCCTTACAAGTGGAAGAGGGAAGTAGGACACAAAGCAGAGATGGCAGCGTGAGAAGGTAAGGCGCTGGTTTTGGAGAAGTAGGTGGAGAGGGGCCCGAGTCAAAGGAATGCTGGCGGCCTCCAGAAACTGACAGCAGCAAGGTGACAGATTCCTCCTAGGACCTCAGCAGGAACCAGCCCTGCAGGCAGACACCTGATTTCAGCCCAGTGAGACCCATTCTGGATTTCCGGCCTCCAGAATGGTAAGAAAAGAAATGTGTGTTGTTCTAAGGCTGGCCACTGTGTCGGTGGTCATGTGTCACAGCAGCCAGAGAACATGCATTAGCATCCCACCAAAGCATCACCTGTTCACTTGTCCGCCCAATTAGAGCGTGAGCTCCAGAGCCGAGGGGAACACCAGTCCTATACTCAGTCCCAGGCCTTGATGGTGAGCAAATAAACGTCAGAGCTAGACAGAGCCAAAAAACACCATTAGGTCACCCAACTCTCTTAAATGAGAGAAAACTGAGGTCCAGAGAAGTAGAATGACTTGCTTGATTGTGGCTGTTCAATTTACACCAGCCGAGGCCACCACCCTGGTCCTCTCTGGTCAGGAAGTCCCAGAAGCCTCAGGACACACACTACTGCCAACGCATCCTGGCTGGGCACCGTCAGGGCACAGGGATTCCCTCGGGAACTCGGGACAGCTGGGAAAGGGTAAGCGAACGTCAGGTTAAGACCTGAAGATGTCTAAAATGACTTGAGCAATCCTAAAAACGTTCATCCCAACACAGCAGCTGACCCATCTGTACCCATGAAGACCAGAACCTGCCTGATCAGCTCAATGAGGGAAGACGCTTTCAATTAGCGATAATCATGCCTCGGATCTGGCTACGATACTGCCACTGTGCAAAGCTAGGAAGATGCTTTCACCTGAAGCTCTAGAAAGACCCACGGGCCCCCAGCGGGTGGCACACTTGAGGCCTGCTTTCAAGAAGCTGAGCCAGAGCCAGAGCTTCAGGCACACTGGGAAAAGGCACTGCATCCACAGGACATCTTTGCCCACCTGTCGGGAAATTGTCACACTGGACTCATCCCATGTAGAAAAGACACCGGACTCCAGATGGGCCAAAAAACTATCACAGATTCACTCGACTATGTCTTCCCCATGTCCATGAAGGAAAAGGCGCCCCCCTATATGGGAAGCCCCTGCAGCACACCACCTGCAGGACTGGACATAGCAGCCCCTCTGGGCAAGCTGGTCTCATCACCCCCTTCAATGACCTCATCTTCCCCCGCCATCCCAGCCCTCAGACCCACTGGAGAACAACCGCACCGTCTACCATTTTATGCGTAACTCCCCCTGCATGGGGCCCCAGTCTTGCTCCTCCCCCCTTGCAGTCAGCAGGGGCTCAAAATGAGCAACAGAAGACTGCTGGTCCCATTCAGCGAAGCAAGTGAGGAGCAAGGAGCGGGAGCCAGGACGCAGGGAATTCTAACAGAATGAATGTCCACGGAGCAGGGGATGGTCGAGGAAGTATGCCTGACCACAGCGCAGGCCCTGGAGAATCCCCGCCTGCTACCTAGCTGGGAGACGCTGGCACACTCTCTTTGCCTCCCAAGGCTTCCTTTCCTTTCTGTGAAATGGGTATGGTGGTAGGACCGCTGGGTGGATGTAAGAAATGTGAGTTCATGCTGAGTGCCTTGTAAGGGCTCCAACCCGGAGAGCCACTGTTCTTCCTGCTACTGTCAGCGCTGTGGGCCCGGGACATCTGCATTTCAGACCTCAGCTGCCAGGCATGCCCTGCGCTAAACAATGGGGGGGCAACCAGATTCCTAAAAGCCAACCACGTTCCTATGAAGAGGGACGGTGTGTTACAGACAGAAAGGATTCCTCGCTGTACCCAAGTACCCACTACTGGATAAACAGAACAATCCAGACCGTTTTGACATGGAATTGGTTTTGTTTGAGGAAGGAATGTGCCCAGTTTTGCACCAGGCAGCTCCCTGTGTGGTATCCTCCTGCCCTCAGGGTCTGCGCTCCTGGCTGGCCTCTCCCATGTGTCCCCGGGAGTCCCGTGGCCAGAGGATGACCAGGTGCCTCAAGTAGTCCCAGCTTTGCAGTGAGAGGGGCAGAGGCTTCAGTGTGAGCCTGTGGCTCGTGTGCTCTGGGGCCTTCCCCTCAGCGGGAACACGAGGCTGTCATGGCACCTGCCTCCCGTGGCCGCAGCGCTGAGGCCCGTAGTCCCATGCTGTAATGCACCTGGTCCAATGGGGCGCTGTCCCTGCCATTACTATCAGCTGGGAGGCTTTCTCCCGAAGCAGTGGCCCAGTGGAGAGGAGATCCAGCCCTCCGCTCTCCAATTTTCTTCCCACCCTGCCTGGCACACACACAACTCCGACCTGTCCCCCACTCTGCCCAGAATACTACATCCGACCTTTTCGACAGCATCACCAAATGCATTCTTTTTTCCATATTACTGCGTGTTTCAATTAGAATGAATTCAGCTACAGATAAAAGATAATGAGATTCAGTGGCCGAAACAACAAAGAGTCATCAAGGAAAATGTCCCCGAGGTTGGCCATCTGCAGTGTGCCAGCTTTTTGTCCTTAAGGCTTGCCCCTCAGCGTGGCCTCAGCTCTACAACCTGCTGGTGGCCAAGAGGTGAGGCAGTTTCTTGTTGGTTTTTCTTTTTTCAACAAGGGAGCAAGCTTCCTCCCAGAGTCCTTCTGACACACCTCCGCTGATGTACCCGGACCAGGACCAGCGGCAGGCACCTGTCACAGCTCATCCCTGAGGCTGAGGGAGGAGACTCACCTGGAACAAGAGTAAAAGTGGCTGTCACTTTACATGATGAGCCCTGGCTGATGACAGGAGGGAGCTGGGGCCCGGAGTGGTTAAGACCCTTGTCCAAGGCCACATGCGACTTTGCAGAAGACCCAAGAAGAAAACCCAGCCACCAGCCCAGCAAGCTCCCGCAACTTCTCCCCACGCCTTCTCAACCGACCAGGGGACTCGCTGGGCTTGACCACAGATAGGATGTGTGCAAAGTCAACTCTGCTGCATACAGAGTGCCCCATTGGACCAGATCCACCTCACCCGCATCCAAGCCCCATGGCTGGGGAGCCAAAGCACTTCCTGCCCCTCGAAGCAGCTTGGCAGGAGAGTTAGCGGGAACCCAGAGCCTGACAAACAGCATCTCTGTAGCTGCCTGGACACCCGCCAAGCTGCCTCATTCCCCAGGGCTGACCTCATGTTTCTGAAGAGCCTCAAGACGCCCGAGGTCTGTGTGCTGCCTCCCTTGGTTCAGTTCTGCTGCCAACAAAGGAAATGGCCCAGGCTGGGGGCCACGCGGAGAGCTGGGGACGCAGGGCCCAGTGGCCCGCCCCACCACCCACCCCAGCCCTGCCAGAGCCTTCTGCCTGTGCCCACGGAGCCCCTGCCAAGGAAACTGAGCAGCAAGTACCCTCTCCCCTCCATGCAGAGGCCCATCCTGATCTGTCTTCCTGCCCCCACCAACCCAAGGGGGTCCCCTGAACACACTTTCGCACTCTGGCTATTTCTGGCTGTTTTGTTTCAGACTTCTGGAAAGGGAATAAAAGGCAGGCTTCATCTGAGGTGCTAAGAACATCTCTGAAGTCAGCTCCACCACCTCAGAGGTGGAGAACTGATGGCCAGGCTGAGGCCTGTGCTTGGGGACAAATTTAACTGTAGAGTTAATTCAATGCTGGACCAGGCATCCACCCTGGCCTTCCTACGGCCACCCCATGCACTGAGGCCAACATGTGCCCCAGAACAAAAGCCTTCGAGCACCTCAGGCTTCACTTCCAGAATTCCAGATACTACCTTTTCTGGATCAAAGACCTGCTGGCATTTGACAGGGTACAAAGCCGATAGCAGACAAGGTGAGCTGCTGGGGGACACAGCAGGGAGCCAGACCCCCAGGCCACAGGAGCTCCCTTCCCCCTCGTAGCAGTACATCCCCCGAAATCATCACGACCCACCCACCCAGCTTGCAGCTCTAACTCAAGGCATTTGTTCTTATTAGTGCACCTGTAAAGGTTTTTATTCCCCTTGTAAAACCACAGGCTAAGAACATGTAGGAGAGAGAGACCTCACTCTCTGCCATCCTCTCTCGGGGCTGACCAAGGTGGGGGAGGGGTCAGACACAGCAGCTGGTGGTTTTAAACTTTCCTTGCTGTTTTCCTCAGAACGGAGTTCCCACTCCTCAGCCTGAGACGTCCGCATACCTTGCCTGAAAGCATGCCGGTTGCAGGGCTGTGCGAACAGAATGGAATTTTCCATTTATAGAATAATAACCTTCATACCACTCGGGGGCCTCGTTCTCGTGGTAAGAGCTCAGAGTTGTGTCAGCAAACCTGCCACGCTTCTGCAGGAGCCCCACGCTTTACGGGCTCTTTTATTTATTTTTGGTGGGAGAAGGAGAGGAAATAAAGGAATGATTTTTTCATTCGGGTGCCAACACAAACTTGAAAAAGGAACTGGGTTGGCAAGTGCAGAATATGACTGCCTGGTTTCAGGACTTAAATCAAGCTTGAGGGAGTAGGAGGTTGATGAAGAGACTAGGAAAACATATCTTCAACCCCGCACAAGGACAGGTGGCCAGAACAGGCATCAGGTTACCACCTCAAGTCCTTCCCTGTGCCTGCCACCTGGTCCCTCAATTGCCCCGGAGGGCAGCAGCCCAAGTCAAAGGCGTGGCCCCATCTTCCAGCCTCCCCTGTATTCTACACTGGATTTCTGCTGATGCACACGTGGGCTCCTAGTGTGAAATACCTCCGGGATCCATCGTAAGCAGGAAGACTACCACACCAGGCACGATAGGTCCCAGGTCCTAGCCTCACTTCTTGCTGGTACATATTCACCATGTGACCTAAGACAAGTCCTTCTCTTCCATGCGTCTCATCTCCCGTGTTCATCTGTACAGTAAGATTGGACTGAATGATCCCAAAGCCCCCTTCCACGGCTGCCGTTCCGACTCACTCGTTCATTCTAACGGTAACTGGTGCCAGCACTAGGTTCTGGGCATCCTCCCCTGAGCCAGCTAAGGCTGCTGGGCACAACCAGAGCTGTAAGCATGGGCTGATGCCTAATGAGGGCTGCCAGCCCAGCCACCAGAGGAGGTATGTTCCCAGTCCCTCCGAACCCTACAAAGACCTCTCCCAGTGCCTTCCTTGAAAACACAAAACAGTGTCGCCTTTTCTCTAGGGAAGGGCGTGACCACCTCGCACATTCCAATAAAAAATCTTCTAATTCCCCTCCCCCGTTTTTACAAAAATATTGTATTCACTTCAAAGTATTAAATTGTAGTGCTGAATACGCTTTGCTTTTCAAATTGCACACACACCTCCGATTTCGATATAGTTTTCCAGAGAAAGGGGGTTAGACGGGTACACACACACACACACACACACACACACACACACACACAAACTAGGGCTGGAAGGTTTTCTGGTCCAGTCCTCAACCCTACCTAGGTCACCAGTTAATGGCCACCCAGTCTCTGAACATTTATTTGTTGGGGGGCCGCTGTGGGAAGTGTTGCGTTCCTCCACCACTTACTAGGCCGAGAACCCTGACGCCTGTGAACCTCATAGGTTGGGGCGAGGGTTTCGTCCGGCTGAAACCGCTCCAGTGTGCAAAAGAAGTTTCTTGATTGTTGGTTGGCTCTGGCTCTAAAACTGCATCCTTCGATCGCGCCCAGTCCTGCCTCCCCGCAGCTTTCCTTGTTGATGCTGGTGAGTAGGTTGGAGGCGAGAAGGGGCACCTGGCCCCGGGGACTAAAGGCTGGGAGGTGGGTGCGTAAACCTTGCGGCATTTCCCTATCGCCATACCCTACCTCTATCCTTGGCGAGTCTCAGTACTAGATTAAAGGACTCCCAGGCCTGGTCACCTGTCCAAACCCTCCGCAGAGAGCTCAGACGAAGACCGACAGCCCCTCTCGGGTCTCCTCTCCCTCTCTTACCCCTCCCGTCCCCGCTGCGCAGGCAGGGAACGCCCCTCCACCCATTTCACCAATCAGCGTCCGGAGCGGCACCCGTGGCGCGGGGGGGCTCTGGTCGGCAGCCAATTAGCGCCCGGGCCCGTGGCGGCGCCTCGCCCGCCCCCTCCCAGAATGAAAGCCGCCCCGCAGCTGGGAAGGCTGGCGCTGCGCGCTGGGCGCGAGAGCCGCGCGGTCCGGAGCGGAGCGCGCGCACCGTCCGCCCGCCCCCGGCGCGCCCGCCTCCGCTCCGCCTCGGTCCGGGGCGCGGGCGAGGTGGCCGGGGCGGGGGAGCGCAGTGGGCAGGGCCGCGGCGGCGAGGCTGGGGGGCGGGGAGGAGCGGGGCCTGATAAAAGGCGACCAGGCGGCCCCACCCCCGCAGCAAACCGGCGGGCGAGCTCCGCGCGTCCCTTCTGTCCGGCCCGCGCCGGCGGCGGGGAGGCGGCGCGCACGGCCCGCAGCCCGCCCATGGAGGCTTTCCCCTGGCCTCCCCACTCGCCCCGCCGCGGCCGCGCCCCCCCGCCCATGGCGCTCGTGCCCAGCGCCCGCTACGTGAGCGCCCAGGGCCCCGCGCACCCGCAGCCCTTCAGCTCGTGGAACGACTACCTGGGGCTCGCCACACTCATCACCAAGGCGGTGGACGGCGAGCAGCGCTTCGGCTGCGCCCGCGGCGGGGACCGAGACGGCGGCGGCGGCTCCCCGCCCTCCTCTTCCTCCTCGTCCTGCTGCTCCCCCCACGCAGGAACCGGGCCCGGGGCGCTGGGGCCGCCGCTGGGGCCGCCGGACTACGAAGAAGACGACGATGACGACAGTGACGACGCCGGGGCCAGGGCCCGCTACCTGGGGGGCGCGCTGGAGCTGTGCGTGGGCCCCGCGGAGGCCGGGCTGCTGGAGGAGCGCTTTGCCGAGCTGAACCCGTTCTCCGGTCGCGCAGCCGCCGTGCTGCTAGGCTGCGCGCCCCCCGCCGCCGCCGAGGTGGCGCCGCGCGAGGAGCGGGCCCCGGCGTGGGCGACCGAGCCCCGGCTGCACGCAGCCTCCGGGCCGCCCGCCGCCCGGCTGCTCAAGCCCGAGCTGCAGGTGTGCGTGTTTTGTCGGAATAACAAGGAGGCTGTGGCGCTCTACACCACCCACATCCTGAAGGGACCCGACGGGCGAGTGCTGTGCCCTGTGCTACGCCGCTACACGTGTCCCCTGTGCGGCGCCAGTGGTGACAACGCGCACACCATCAAGTACTGCCCGCTCTCCAAAGTGCCGCCGCCGCCTGCAGCCCGGCCGCCTCCGCGGAGCACCAGGGACGGCCTGCCCGGCAAGAAGCTGCGCTGAGCCCAGCCTGCTGCCACCTGACGCCACCAGGGTCACCGCCTGCCCACTCTCGTTTTTCATCTGCGCACCAGCTCTTCCTCGCTGCTGGGGAGGCGTGGAGCTCAGCAGTTGGTTCAACTTGGGATGTCGTCTTGGTTTTTTCAAAGCCAGCCGACCGTTCGGAGTACTGCGGCTGAGACAAGCTCACATCCTGATTTATCTCGTTTCTCGTTTGTGCACATCCGGACGCTTGAAGGCTGTGTGTAATCCACTAACCGAAATATGGCAGTTTAGGGGCGCTGTTTATTTACTGTAGACGTCGACCTTTCTTAGATGCGCATCAGTATGAAATTGTCACGGTCTAATCTTGGCTGTTTAATTTTATTAGTGGAGGCACTGGACTAGGTCTAGATTATTTTTTTAAAAAGCCTCTTGATGGAGCTTCAAACTGGCGACTTTATGGAATGCCTTTTCCAAAATGACTTTGTTTGCAACAATACGTCTTAGGTGTCCTTAATCAGATATTCTAATGCCAGGAGAAGCAAGCCCCTGGTAGCATCAGTTTTGAGAAGTGGTCTAGTAAACTTCCCAGTATTAATTTGGATGGATATTCCCTCCTTGTGGCTCGTTTGTCCTAGCTGGAGGTATAAAAATGCAGTCTGTAGCAGGTAGGCTACAGCTTCTTATTTTATGTAACGGATCTTTTATTACTGAACTAGAAACTAGCATTTTCCACCTTTAAAAAAATTGTGCCGTTATAATCATATTGTGTACACACTTTGGAAATGGTGCTGTTTAAATATTTTGACTTGTGTATTTATACAGTAACAGTATATGAACTTAATAATCTTGCCTATAACTTTGCTACTTGGCTTTTTGTCTGTGTACCCACCCCGTTTCCAGTTCTTTAAAAACACTTGTGAAACTAAGATCAGGAGGGAACAGAATGGACAGACTCGCTCAATTTCAAGATTCCTAAATAGTGGGAAGTTCATTCTAGCTGTTGCCTCTCAAACTAAGTGGAAGATGAAATCCTTTGCACTCTGGTAGGTTAATGTAATATAGTCTGTTTTAAAGAAGGTTCAATTCTGGGCTGTTTGGCTTTAGGAAGTCCTCAAACCAGAATAAGAACTAATTACGGAGTTGGGGGTTGAAGACAAGAAACATACTTTTCTATTCTCACGGGAAAACCCCAGTCTGCTTCTGGAACCTCATCAGTTTATCAGTAAAGGAGGTTAACCCTGATCCTTAGGCAAGGGTTCTTACCCACTTTCCCTCCCACTCGAATATTTGAAACCACCAAGTTGAATGCCACACCATGCCATGCAGCTATCAAGACAGCAGGCAGAAATGGAATAAAGATGAACTCACCTGAAACACAAAAGGCATAACTATCCGAAGGCACCAGCAAGAGATTTAGTCTTAAGTATACAGATTCCAGCAGGAGCTCATTAGAAGTTAGACAGTTCTCCTATTAAACAGCTAACTTCCTCCACAGCAAACTGGCTTGAACGCTTTGAAGGTGCGGTAGGGCCTGGGTTGTATAACCTTGGGTAGCATGTGAGCCTTTTTGTTCCAGGAAGATCCATCAAACAGAGAAATGGTGGGGGAACACAGTTTTAGGAAAAAATAGTCCACTCTGCTGGTCTAGCCCGGGCTATAGGACTTAAGATTTGACTACTCAAAACAGTTTAATAAACTCATGTAATTAAAAACTCTTGTTTTGCTACAGAATAAACCAGATTAAATTAGTTGTGCTTTTGAGGTAGCTTTGCGGTCAATATGAATTCATGTTCATCCTCTCACTGCTGTTCTACCTTTTCAGTGCATTCTTCGGAAGGACTAGGGAGGCAGCTACTTAGTATTTTTAAAAAGAGAGAAGTTATATAGTTTCCAGGGCTCAGGCATGTGACTTTAATGTATCTTCAATACAAGAATCCCGATAGCATGTGCCTCCCTGGGAACACACTGGCCATGGAGTTAAGTCCAGGTCAGGAGAGTGTTGGGAAGGACATGCAAAAGACCCCCAGGGCTAGTTCAGCAACTACTGCATTAAACCCACTTAAAACACGCCCTATATCACTACCCCCAAAACTTGTTTTACTTTCCCAGCTAATGTTAAAATACTGGGAGTTACATAAACAATATTACTACCATTCATTTTCTACACATCTTTTATGGAACGTATACCAATCGCACTAATATACTTAAGTCTAAAAACTGAAAAAAATTCTTATTTCCCTAATAACATATAATGTATTTGGCTGAAAACAAAACAACTTAGGGACTCCTCAGGAGAGCCTTACCAACTGTGGAGGTGTGGACTGCCTTCACCTGCCTGTCATCTGTAGTGACACTTCCAGTGGCTTTATTTCTTAAAAGATTTTATTTGATTTTATAGAGAGGGGTGGAGCAAGAAGTATCAACTCATAGCTGCTTCACTTTAGTTGTTCATTGCTTGCTTGTCATATGTGCCTTGAGCAGGTAAGTCCAGGGTTTCGAACCGGTGACCTCAGCATTCCAGGTTGATGCTCTATCCACTCACTGTACCAGCACAGGTCAGGCCCTCCAGTGGTTTTTAATTTTCCTGTGAAGTCCTTTTTGGAGACTGCAGAATTACTAACTCTGACAACCTTTTGGCATAGATTATCGGCCAGAATTACCTTTTAAAATTATACCACAAATACATGTAATTTAAGGGAGAAAAAAGTTTGTCCTATTTTTCTAGTCTGTTCTTAGCCACAACATGAGAAACAGAACTTCCATAGTGTCCCATATGTCAATTAGACTTATAAAATTATAATTTACAATCAAAATGGTAAAACACACACACTCCTTGACAAGAAAACATCCCACCAGTACAGATGCCAACTTCCTCCCGGTGGCCACTATGGACAACTAATGGACCGTAGTCTTTTCTTTGGCCACCGTCTCCACCCTCCTCATCCACCTGCATCACAGTAATGGTATTCTCATTTAAAAATGCAGCGGCCACTGAGAACATGTAAGACTTCTACACATTAGTGAGCACATTGATCAGTCAGCTTTGGCACCTGTGAGAAAACTCGTGGCAGGGGGCTGCTGGTACAGGGAGTGTAAGGCCCGGGGAGTGGACACCTAAGAACAGGATCACTTCTGCCCTCATCCTGTGCTCTGGATTCTCACTACCAAGACAAAGAACGTGGGAGAACACTGTCTGGGAAAGGGTCCTGACAGGAAGGGTGGGCTTGCAGACGAGTCTGGAAACCTAATCAGACATGCATCTGTAACGCATCTAAACAAACCCGCTTAAATGAACTGTCCTTCCGGGCCTGCGATACCGCAGGTACAGTCCAGCTCTAGTAACATAAAACTCAGAGCAGGTCACTGCCCCCAGCTTCTTTTACCCGTTACCAGAGGTGGATTTAACAGCGGGCGCACCGGCACACGCCCTGGACCCCAACTTGACACTTTTTCCTAATGACCAAGGGCCCAATATTTTCTTCTGTGCCTGGGGCCTCAACCAGCCTTAATCCGCCCGTGCTTGTTACAAAAGGAAAGGTCCTCTCCCCACAAAAGACTGTGTAAAGACTTCTATTTGTTTGGAAAGAGCTAAACGTTGGAAAAAGTGGTCTCCATAATTGGTAACATCAAACTGAAAAGGTGGCTTCTGATAATATTTAAGTAAAAAGGCATCCATACTCCCTCTTCTGGGCTTATGACTATATAAGAATTCTCACCCCTACTCAGTATCCAAAGCAATTTAAATGGCTATTGCCAGTATAAAGACACATCTAACATTCTCTGAATTACGATTTTTCTGACTTTAAAGGAAAATCCGAGGTGGTACACCACACCCAACACCCCCAATGCCAATGCATACAAGCTCACAGATGACAGCTTTACAAAGAAACCAAGGGGATTCACATTAATGAATGAGGACGTCTTAGGGGAAATATCCCAGCCACACTTGCTTTATCGCATACTTGGGGTATTTTCTTTGCTACTAAACACTGAGACGTCTAATGACACAGATGTAACTCAAGTAAACGACTATTCAAATTCACCATTATAAACAAAACACTTTAGATATAACCACAAATCAACACAAAAAAATTCTGTAAGTATTTTATTTATCATTAAAGAAAAAAACACAGCAGCAAGTTCTGTGTTGGCTTCAATAAGATCAAATAGTTAATCTTGAACACTACACATTCCAAAATTGAAGTCAACACAGTCGTTACTACAAATTACTTGTTGAAAGACTCTATCCTGAAAAGAAATTAAGAAAAAGAATTTAAACAATTCCTCCAAACCACACATTTATAAATATTGTCATATTTAAAATGCTTGAAAGGCATGAATTCTCCATTAATGGAAAAGCAGTTTTTGCTATTGGCAACAGAAAAAATTCGGCAAGTTTACCAAATCCTTTAAAATGTAAAAGTTCTAACTGTTTTGGATCCACACTTGTGCAGTGTTCCTGTCATTACATCAATGACTGCAGATTGCTTTATACTCACCTTCTCTCACGTGAAATCCCAACGTGTTCAATGTTTATAATGTTTACTGCACTTACAGTGAACCTAAAAACTTGCTATATTTAGTTGATACCTCAAAATATCTAGAGGTATATGTCAACTGCTAATGGTGTGAAAATTGTTTCAGCTCCCTGCTTTAAAGTCTTGAAATACATTTTCTATAACAGAACCTTACCTCATTCCTAGTTAGTATCAGATATTTCAAAATCAAAAGAAAAAGATCAGTTCTATACCAAGATACAGGTGTTACTCAATACCTGAAGGGTTCACATTTTAAATTTATTTTTTAATTTTTCTTTTTTTGTAAACAAGTGATTGATGAAATAATGCAACACCTTAAATTCAGAAAATGGCATGGTTTTCAACCGCCTGTGTATATGGTGCATGATCAATCTATTATATAGGATTAATGCAAGTTCATGCTTTCTGTGTTATGCTGAGACAACATTAAAGGAACCAATCTAGACTGGTTGAAGCACAAGTGTAATAATCCTTGACTGTGACCAAACCTATGTGAGACATGAGTTTGAATCCACTATGTTGAGCCTTAGCGTCGTACTGTAGTCCATCCGTCTTCATCAGTCTCATTTTTTGTACGACGGAGGGATTCCCTGTCTTTCTCAGCTCGCCACGAGGCCTTCTCTTTTTCACCTTCTCTCTCGCGGTCCCGGTCCCGATCTCGATCTCTTGAAAGAGCTGGGGGAGGAGGACGACGAGGGGCATCCCGCTCTTCCGCCCGCTCGTCTTTCCGGTCATCAGCACGTCTCCAGGAGCTTGCTAAAAAGTTTCATTAAAGAGAAGAGAATGAGTTTGTACTACATTACATTTGCTGAGACTAAACAAACCTTTACCAAAAGGAATACCTCAAATTACTCAGAAATCCTGTACTCAAGAAAATACAGAATCACCATTAAAAAACAATAAAAACTAAATACATTTTTTTTTTTTACAGGGACAGAGAGTCAGAGAGAGGGATAGATAGGGACAGACAGACAGGAACGGAGAGAGATGAGAAGCATCAATCATTAGTTTTTCGTTGCCGTTGCAACACCATAGTTGTTCATTGATTGCTTTCTCACATGTGCCTTGACCGCGGGCCTTCAGCAGACCGAGCCACCCCTTGCTGGAGCCAGCGACCTTGGGTCCAAGCTGGCGAGCTTTTGCTCAAGCCAGATGGGCCCACGCTCAAGCTGGCAAGCTCAGGGTCTCGAACCTGGGTCTTCCGCATCCCAGTCCGACACTCTATCCACTGCGCAACCACCTGGTCAGGCTAAATACATTTTAATCATTTGGATATGTTTTCTGAAAAAACCTTTAAAACATACAGACTTAGAAATATAATTCATATTTGCAGACAAGCAGCAGTCATTGTCCTGGGAAGCATCCTAACAGTGTTAACAACAAAAACTAAGACAGTGACAAAAATCTGGCTGAATGAAAAGTTTTAAAATAAAGGGGTGTCTAGCTCTTGTTGAAGAAACCTAACAGCTAATTAGCATAATATTTTTCAATACTGCTATAATAGAAGAAATACCCTTATAATCCATTTATACTATATTAAAAGCTTTGAGATCATTCCTTAATTGCAGTGGTTATTTTAAACATTAAAGATATTTTTTACTAAAGTTTCAATAGTTGTGCCTGACCAGGCAATGGCATAGTAGAGCATTGGCCTGGGATGCAGAGGACCCAGGTTCAAAACCCCAAGGTCACCGGCTAGAAAGCAGGATCACAGATGTGAGTGATCCCATGGTCGCTGGCTTGAGCAAGAGGTCACTCGGTCTGCTGCAGCCCTCCCGGTTAAGGCACATATGAGAAAGTAGTCACTAAGGAGCCACAACTATGAGTTGATGCTTCTCTCCCTTCCTGTCTGTCCTGGTGTGCCCCACCCCTTAAAAAAGTTAAATTTTCAATTGTTGCAATTTCAAAGAATGTTTTACACTTTGTACTAATCTATAATGCTACTTTTAAAGAACTGATGAACTGTTTTTGTTTACATAAAATAAACTACCTTGCTCACTACCCACCTCAGTCTACTATACTTTGAACTGAGAGATAAGTTTATGAGAAATGTGAATTCTACACTGATTATCCATGGTCCGTGTTTCCTTTTTGCTGTTCATAGGAATTTATGAGCTCATCAGCCCCAGGAGCCCAGGAGATGCTGCGGCTGTGCAGCCGAATCTACCTTCCTCACGCTCCGACCGCAGAGGGGGTCCCCTGCGGTCTCTGTCGTCCCGCCTTTCTCTCAGGTCACGGCGGTCATCTCTCTCACGTCGGCGCTCATCTCTCTCCCTGTCGTCCCGGCGACCGGAATCTCTCCAGCTTGAAGCTTCCTCAGCTGGTCCTCCTCTTCTCCAATCACTTTCTTCCCTGCAGCCATAGAAAATGACAAGTTAAGTTCTGATGTCGGACTACATAGGTAATTATAGTGGATATATCATGGTGCTCAGAGAGCTTATGAATATAAAAGGGTTCAACTTTAAACTCATTACTTCATCTCAATCTGATGCCTCAGGCGTAAGGACATCTGAATGTATGTGGTCCAGCAGAGTAGCCAGTATCCACAAGTGGCTTCTTAAATTTAAATGAACTAAAATAAAATCAAAACACTGCCTCAGTAGCACTAAACATATTCCATATGGTCAATAGCCCAAATGTGACTGCTGGCTACCAAAACGGACATTACAAATACGGGACATTTTCATCCCACAGAAGGGTCTGTTAAACACTGATCACTGATGGTCTAGATTCATCAGTACAAAGCCACTAAAAGAAGCTAGAATTATCACTAATAAAAGGGGCTTTTACAATCAATAGACAACTAAAGTGATGCAACTACAAGTTGATGCTTCTTATCTCTCTCCCTTCCTGTCTCTCTCTCATTCGCTAAAGTAAAAAGTAAAGAGGCTTTTACTAATTTAAGGGCAATATAAAAGTGACTGATGTAAATCACAGGGAAAAAGCAACAGGCTATCATAAAGATATCGAGACTTGTTCCACCACCAAAGAGTTACACAACCTATAGACAGCCACACAGCTCACGCTTCCATTTTCACACATTAAGAAGGGACGTTCCAGCCTGGCCTGTGGCGGTGCAGTGCATAATAGATCCTCCTCAACGAGGAACGCTGAGGTCACCGGTTTGAAACCCTGGGCTTGCCCAGTCAAAGCATAGACGACAAAGAACCAATGAACAACTGAAGTGAAGCAACTTTGAGTTGTTACTTCTCACTCCCCCTACCCTCTCTTCTCTGTAAAATCAATAAATAAACTCTTAAAAAAAATTAAAGCTGTAATCTAGTAGATAAGTTTGGGCAGGAGGACGAGTAAAGAGCACCATCTCTCAAAAATGGATGGGAACACACAGGAGGATGTGAGCTAGCCCTAAGCTAACTCCACAAATAACTGCAATTAACACATCAAACCTAGGTCGTCGGAAGCGGTCCTCTCGGTCCCCATCTCTCTCCAGGTCCTTGTCATTCTCATCACGATCTTGACTGACTATCTCTCTTTCCTTTTCTCTATCCCATTCACGGTCTTCTGATGGTCTTGATTCTCGAGGTGGACCCCAACTCTCTTCTCTGGCTTTTTCTTTCTCTCTCCATCCACCTATATTTTTAAAAAAAGAAAAAAAAATAGAGACTTTAATGTTGACATTAACCCATCACCATTCTACATACTGATATAAGACACTCCAACCTCATAAAAACCAGCATTTCCTCATTTCACTAAAGCCCCAGCTCCTATTTATAACTACCTATCCTGTTTTCCTAACACACAGAAACATATGGCAGAGGAAGCTGACACAGCTTGGGTTGAGGATCCTACATGTTGTAATTTGGGGCATAAAAAAATCTGTTTTGATGATAAAAAACTCATTTAAGCAGAAAATTAAAGGGTGAAGGGTAGGAGCTAGAGCTCCAATCATGCATTCATTTATATCTTGCAACACTTTCAAAACCTGTAACTAAAAACACTTTCCTTTCATGTTCCTTCCCTCCACCATTCACTATCCATACAGTCTTTAATAAAACAAGGATAAATCCTTTCACCCTGCCCAACACCTGACACTTAACCATGGGATGTCCAAATCTAGAAACACTTAACTTATTTATGCCACAAAGAAGCCAAGGCAACAGATTTCAATGAAAATGAATTACAGTTGCAAAGCTAGTATAGTAATTATTATTGCTCTTAGCATTCATATTACCACGTGCCATGCTCATTCCAAACTGATACACTAACTCACTCTCTCACTCACTCAATCAATCAATGGTAGCCATAGCTCAAAGCTAAGGAGACTTCCTACACTTACTAATTTGTCTATATGCTAAAATTTATTAGTACCTCCAAATTAATAAAAAAACTTAACAGTCACTCACAGACGTGCAAAGTGGCCAGATATTTGAGTAGCCTGAGAAGTATGTTCTCAGACTAGGCTGATTTATGTGACACTGTCTTCTTGCTGCAGCTCTCCTACTTCAAATATACCACTCACAAAAATTAGGGGATATTTCAAAATAAATACGAAGCGATAAAAAAATGAAGCATTTGATTTTTTATTAAACAAGAACATCAAAAAAGCAAACGACAAATCAATATACCTTGAATTATGCAAATGAGATGCAAAACCAACTTTTATTTCATTGGTGAGAATGCACTATGCACAAGGCTGAAGTACAGGAGTATCTGCGCTTTCCCTGGTCCCCTCATTTTAGTGAGCAGTGTAAGTGTCCTTTTGGAAGTCTGGTTAGTGCCATGGTTCTCTGCATTTTTGTGCTTTTGCTTAGCGATTTCACTGTTTAAAATGGCCCCCAAGCACTGAGCTAAAGTGTTCTCCAGTGCCCAAACCTAAGAAGGCAGTGGACCCTACCATTCATAGAGAGGTGCTTGTGATCTGCATTTCTCCCGTTTTCTGCCCACGTTTGCCAAATTGACCCTAGACCGAGCATTTATTTAATAAAATCATGGCAGTGGTCCACCCCCCAAACAAAGGATGGAAAAAAGCATGTATCAGATAAAGTTAATTCAGGAAAAAAATCGCAGAGCTTTGGTCAAGAGTTCAATATTAATGAATCAATAATATATACTAAGGCATATTTAAATAGAAATATAAAAAACAAGTTATGGCCTATGACCCTTGCCTGTTAGCTCAGTCACGTGTCATCCCAAAACACCAGGGTTGCCAGTTCGATCCCAGGTCAGGGCACATACAGGAAGTAACCAATGAACACACAACTAAGTGGAACAACAAATGAATGCTTTCCTTTCTTTCTCTAACTGCCCTTTCCCTCCTTCCCCCACCCCCGTATCTCTAGAATGAATTAAAGAAATATTTAAAAAGTAAGTTATGTAGCCTGACTGGAGGTGGCGCAGTGAATAGAGCATCGGCCTGCGACGCTGAGGACCCAGGTTCGAAACCCTGAGGTTGCTGGCTTGACTGTGGGATTATTGAAATGACCCCATGGTCGCTGCGTTGAGCCTCAACATGTCTGGCTTGAGCAAGGAGTCACTGGCTCAGCTGGAACCCCGTGGTCAAGGCACATATCAGAAACAATCAATAAACAATTGAAGTGATCCAACTTCAAGTTGATGCTTCTAATCTCTCTCCACAAAACAAAAAACTTATGTGCAGTTGTCCCTCGCCACGTCGCGGTTCACTTTACCCAGTTTCACTGTATCATGGGTTTTTAAATGGTATATATCTAATTTTGTGTCATGGGTTTTTTACTATGTTGCAGGATTTTGCAGTATATAGGTATTTTTATATATTACTTTTATTATTTTTGCAGTAAAATAAGCAAAATAAACATGGGAAAGGTTAATAACAGTGTGGGAAAGGTTTATAAGAGTGTGGGGAGGGTTTATAAAGCCTTAAAAAATATGTAAATAATAAAATAAAGATAAGGTCGCTACTTTGCGGAATTCTGCTTATCACAGGGGTTCTGGAACCTAACCTCTGCGACAGACGAGAGACCACTAGACTGATGGGCTGACAAAACTATTGTGATCAGAAGGCTCACAGTAACCTAACCTTTTCTTTTCCCTAGGAACAAATGGTTTAGTAATCACAGAAACTACACTGCTCACAAAAATTAGGGGATTATTTCAAAATGAATATGAAATGATAAAATATGCCCTAATTTTTGTGAGTAGTATATAAAACACAACCATCACGAATTAGTAAGAATTGATTATACTGTAATCCCTATTTTACACAGCTAGACAGCTGAATGAAGTGAAACTAGAAGAGACAGAAGTGGGCAACAGAAGCCACCAGAGGTAAAGGTGAGAAAGTTGTTCACTTAAATTTGCATTTAGAGCCTGACCAAGCGGTGGCCCAGTGGATACAGCGTTGGACTGGGATGCGGAAGACCCAGGTTCGAGACCCCGAGCTCGCCACCATAGTCTGCTGAAGGCCCGTGGTCAAGGGACATGTGAGAAAGCAATCAATGAACAACTAAGGTGCTGCGATGGCAATGAAAAACTAATAACTGATGCTTCTCACCTCTCTCCGTTCCTGTCTGACCCTATCTATCCCTCTCTCTAATTCTCTCTCTGTCCCTGTAATTTAAAAAAAAAAAAAAAATGCATTTAGAACAGATCTCACTGGTTATTACACAAAGACAAGAACTGGGGGTGGGAGAGCCAGTAACAGCCAAGAGTTCAAAGAAAGAATGATGGCAGCCCAGACCCAAGTACATACAGGGGGGTTTGAAGTAGGTAGAGTTAAGAAACATTGAGAAGGTAGAATGGAACTAAATGAAAGATTTAACTTAAAGGATAAAAGAAAGAGTAAACTCCCAGATTTGCAGGTCATACAATTAGGTAAAAAATAGCACCCTTGAAGAAACAGTTGCTCATATATGTGTATGGAGGGCACGCGCGTGCACGTGTGTGTGGTCAGTTTTGACAGGATCAGTCTGAAGTGTGACACTTCCAGGCAAAGATGTGCTGTGTACACTATGCAGTTGAAAGTACCAGGTCTGAAGGTAAGAAAAGAAGTCACCTAGAAAAGATGATAAAAGTCACACACTTGTACATAATTGCTCAAGAACAGTAAAGTACGAAAAGATGTCAGGCCTAAGACAGACAGACGAGGAAATGAGATATTTGTGCTCTTGCTGAGGGTGAATGTTCTTGGTTCTTCTCTGATCACTCACTAATAGTGGCTCTGTAGACTTTCTGAGCACCACTTAAGGATTACTCTGAGCTTCAGTGTTTGTTGACTCAGGCAGCTTTATTTTAGTGCTTTCTTAGCCACATCCCATGGTTGGCAAGAGTTCAAATGTTTAGTACGTGTATTTTGCTCTTTATTTATTATAAGGAGGCAGGTCCAGGACAGGACCTGAAGAATACGGACACTTAAGGTATGAACAGGAAGAAGAGCCCTTAAAGAAACAGTCAAAAAGGCAAAAAGAAAACAAGGCAGAAAAAGGGTGAAATCATTTGTTTTGGTGTGTGGGATATTGAAGGTAAGTAAGCTTTGATGTAAGTCACTGCAGAGAATTCAAAAAAAGATAAAAGATCAGTTTATCTATAAACTAACAGGTACCAATGACATACTTCAAAGATATAGAACACATATTCCAAAAATTTATATAGAACCAAAAAAGAACACGAATAGCCTCAGCAATCTTCAAAAGAAAAAATAAAGCAGGAGGTATCACTCTTCCGGATATCAAGGTTTACTACAAGGCCATTGTACTCAAGACAGCCTGGTACTGGCATAAGAACAGGCACATAGATCAATGGAACAGAACAGAGAACCCAGAAATAAACCCACAGCTTTATGGACAACTGATATTTGACAAAGGAGGAAAGAACATACAATGGAGTAAAGACAGCCTCTTTAATAAATGGTGTTAGGAAAATTGGACATCTACCTGCAAAAAAATGAAACTAGACCATCAACTTACACCATTCACAAAAACAAACTCAAAATGGATAAAAGACTTAAACGTAAGCCGTGAAACCATAAGCATCTTAGAAGAAAACATAGGCAGCAAGCTCTCTGATACCTGTAGCAGCAATATATTTGCCGATTTATCTCCACGGGCAAATGAAATAAAAGGCAAGATAAACAAATGGGACTATATAAACTAACAGGAATATAGAACACTGTCATATGTATCCATAAAAAACTTTTTAGTTGAAAAATAACTTCTATTAAAAAATCAAAACACAGTCATTTGAGACACTTCTTGTTTGAAACAACCTGCTACCATCTACTGCAGTGTTTCTCCACTGCTAGTCCACGGACAGGATGGCCAGAAATTTTGTGCCAGTGTACAGATGAGTTAATCACTCTAATGCTGTATGAAGGTTATCACACAAAGATTCAGTCAAATTCTTACACTCAGAATAATTTCTGCCTTAGCGGTACCCTAAATAATTCTATTTTCACTGGTCTCCAAGTGTAAAAAGGTTGAAAACCACTGATCTACAGAACAGTGGAGACTAGACTGTATAAAACGTTTACTTTCTATTTGTAAATATATCAAATAGATTCTATAAAGAATCCAATCTGGTTTTCTGAACCCCAGAATTTTACCTGGCTTGACAAACGGTCTCCAGAGACCAGGTCTAGAGTCCTCGCCTCTTCTACTGGGAATCCGATCATCTTCAGACCTTCTTGAGAGCCGGTCATCATCTACATTTCTCCAAGGACCTCTGTCATCATCTGCACCACGCCTGGAAATTCTATCATCATCGGCACTCCTCCAAGGTCCTCGTTCTTCATCCAAGCCACGCCTGGGACCCCGGTCATCATCCAAGCCACGCCTGGGACCCCGGTCCTCATCCAAGCCTCTCCTTGGACCCCGGTCATCATCAGCATTACGCCAGGATGACCGCTCATCATCAGCACCTCCTCGCCGTGGCCCCCGATCCTCATCCATCCCACGTCTTGGTCCTCTGTCCTCATCGGCTGTCCGCCAGTTTCCTCTGTCATCATCCAGTCCTCGTCTAGGTGGTCTGTCATCATCTGCGTTACGCCAGCTTCCCCTGTCTTCATCACCAATTCGCCTGGGAGGCCTGTCTTCATCACCGATTCGCCTGGGAGGCCTGTCTTCATCACCGATTCTCCTGGGAGGCCTGTCTTCATCACCGATTCGCCTGGGAGGCCTGTCTTCATCACCGATTCTCCTGGGAGGCCTGTCTTCATCACCGATTCGCCTGGGAGGCCTGTCTTCATCACCGATTCGCCTGGGAGGCCTGTCTTCATCACCGATTCGCCTGGGAGGCCTGTCTTCATCACCGATTCGCCTGGGAGGCCTGTCTTCATCACCGATTCGCCTGGGAGGCCTGTCTTCATCACCGATTCGCCTGGGAGGCCTGTCTTCATCACCGATTCGCCTGGGAGGCCTGTCTTCATCTGCATTACGCCATGAATGCCGGTCTTCGTCTGCCCCGCGGCGAGAAAACCGATCTTCATCAAGACTTCGTCTGGGGCACCTGTCGTCATCCATGCCTCGCCTGGGAACCCGATCCTCATCTGGTCTAAGAGAAGACTCTCTCTCTTCATCTTCCCCCAACCGCCGTGGGCGGTCTTCATCTCTTCTCTGAGGCCTCTCCTCATCCCGCCCTTCTCCACGTCTCCACTCCCTACAAAGCAACAAGCCAAACATCTTTAAGAGTAAATTTTCCTTAAAAGTACATGATGATACTTTTGAATTACTTCATTTATTTTTAAAAGATCACTTCAACATAAATTCATTAATCCTACTCCTAAAATAGTATGTTCTATTGATAATAAAAATAAGGTAACACAAAATACATAGAATCACATCAACAAGTAACAAACCAAGCCTGACCAGGCGGAGCGTTGGATTGGGATGTGAGGGACCCAGGTTCAAGACCCCAAGGTTGCTGGCTTGAGCACGGGCTCATCTGGTTTGAGCAAAAGCTCACCGGCTTGGACCCAAGCTTGCTGGCTCGAGCAAGGGGTTACTCGGTCTGCTGAAGGACCATGGTCAAGGCACATGTGAGAGAGCAATCAATGAACAACTAAGGTGTCACAACGAAAAACTAATGATTGATGCTTCTCATCTCTCTCTGTTCCTGTCTGTCTGTACCTATCTGTCCCTCTCTCTGATTCTCTATCTCTGTAAAAAAAAAAATGAAAAAATCAAACCAGTAAGCAAACTGCCTTAAAGGGTATCTGCAGGCTCTAGCGAGTTGGCTCAATGTTAAGAGCGTCGGCCTGGTGTGTGGATGTCCCAGGTTTGATTCTTGGTCAGGGCACACAGAAGCGTCCATCTGCTTCTCCACCCCTACTTCTTCCCCTCCTGGGAGCTGAGGATGGTTCCATGGAGCCTCTGCCTCATGCACAAAATAGCTCGGTTGTGAGCATGGCTCCAGACGGGCAGAGTGTTGGCGCCAGACAGAGGGAGGTTGCCAGGTGGATCCCAGTCGGGGTGTATGTGGGAGTCTATCTCTCTATCTCACCTCCTCTCACTTGTTAAAGAAAAAAGGGGGGCATCTGGACTTTCCTAGGAGTATGCTGGCAATTTCATTTTAAAGATGGTGTGTTCTATTTAAGAAATTTAAAGGAAAAGAAAAACGTGTTATGGAACTGTTCATCCTTTCTCTAACTTCAATACTATAGAAGTTAGTGACTAAATAAGTGTTGAAGTGAACTATGAAAAACATTGTAGCAACAGACATGCACACAATTCTTCACAGCTCTCCTTTTCCACCCTTACAAAATAAACCAAAATAGAAAACCACTAATAAGATATTAACAGAGCCTGTGATTAGTTACTACCATTTTCCTTAACTCTACTTACTTCTCTGGCGGGCCTCTTCTCCACTCAGAATCCACTTCAGGTCCTTTTCTCCATGTGCCTTCTGCATCTCTATCTCCCCAACGAGAGTCCTACATCGACCAAAGTGAGTAAGACGTACTCCGTTGGCAACAATTATTACAACTACTGGCATTATTATTCAAAATTTTTTTGTAGTTATAAGTAAACCATCTTAAGATCTTAAAGTCTTTTTAACCTGAAATCAAACAGACAGTCCAGTGAAACTAGTACTCTCATGTATTGTGGGTGGATTTATAAATTGATAAACCACCACTTGAAAGCAATCTAACAGCACTCCCCTGGAATCGTTAAAATGTCTACAGATTTTCTTTGACCTATAAATTCCTTTTGAGATTAATGTGAAAAAAGGTGGGTGTGCCAAAATATACATGAATGACGTAACAGTGCCCAGTAAAGAAGGGAAACAAATGAAATGTCTAATAGGAGAAGGTCAGATTAACAGCATTTCCCTCTTCAGTCTACTGTGTAACCATTAAAAATTATGTAAAGAGTGCGTGAGATGCTCAACACTCTTAAGGTGAAAATGTAAATGGGGTGCAGCTGTTGTAAGGGGCAAGGCATATAATTTTAATAATACTTCTGACACAGCTTGACTGCTCCTGCAAACAAAACCTAAGGCCACAATCAGAGAATAAAAGTACGCTCTAGGCGTGGGGGTGGAAGGACTAAAATAAAGATATAACGAGGCCGAGAACAACTACAATACCTTTTAGGTATTACAAGGATCTTAGTTTAAAACTTAAAGTGTCTTGGCAACAGAGCCCTTCCAGACACTAGCATTAAGAAGCAGTGAAGGGCCTGACCAGGTGGTGGAACAGTGGATAAAGCATCAGACTGGGACACGGAGGACCCAGGTTCAAAACTCAAAGGTTGCTAGCTTGAGTATGGGAGCATAGACATGACCCCGTGGTCACTGGATTGAAGCCCAAGGTCACCAGCTTGAGCAAGGGGTCACTGGCTCTGCTGTAGCCCTTTAGTAAAAGCACATATGAGGAGCAATCAATGAACAACTAAGGTGCTACAACTGCAAGTTGATTCTTCTCATCTCTCTCCTTCCTGTTTGTCTGTCCCTATCTGTCTCTCTCTCTCTCTGTCTCTGTCAAAAATAAAAAAAATTTTACCTTGACCAGGCAGTGGCACAGTGAATAGAGCACCGGACTGGGATGCAGAGAACCCAGGTTAGAAACCCTGAGGTCACTGACTTGAGTGCAGGCTCATCCGGCTTCAGTGTGGGATCACAACATGACCCCATGGTCACTGGCTTGAGTAAGGGGTCACTCGGTATGCTGTAGCCCTCTGGTCAAGGCACATGAGAAAGCAATCACTGAACAACTAAGAATTTGCAATGAAGAATTGATGCTTCTCATCTCTCCTTTCCTGTTTGTCTGTCCCTATCTCTGACTCTCTGTCAAAAAAAAAACCAAAATAATAAAAAAAAATTTTTTAATTAAAAAAAAAAAAAAGCAGCAGTGAAGGACAAGAATGGCCACGTGATAAGTCATCTGTCAGCATAATGACCAACTTGAAAATGTCTCTTAAAATGGGGGTGATTCTAAGACTTTCCGAAGTGAACAGTGGAAGAAAATGTGAACTCCATTGTCAATGTAACTTATGGTCACTCCAGAAGGGAACGCCCACACCAGGAGGCCAAGTTCCTCCCACCCTTCATACTCACTCGAAAAATTAAAGTCGAAGAATTCAAGTTATGAGGTTTTAGTACAAATACTCAATCCTCAAGAGCCTTTTTGTGGGTGGCTATAAGTGCCATAAATAAAGAAGTTTAAGGCCTTGGCCGGTTGGCTCAGGGATAGAGCATCAGCCCAGTGAGTGGAAGTCTGCGGAAGTCCTAGTTTCGATTCCTGGCCAGGGCACACAGGAGAAGCATTCATCTGCTTCTCCATCCTTCCCCCTCTCCATTCTCTCTATCTCTCTCTTCCCTTCCCACAGCCAAGGCTCCATTGGAGCAAAGTTGGCCTGGGCGCTGAGGACAGCTCCATGGCCTCGGCCTCAGGCCGCAATGAAGCAACGCCCCAGATGGGCAGAGCATTGCCCCCTGGTGGGCATACTGGGTGGATCCTGGTCGTGTGCATGTGGAAGTCTGTCAGACTGCCTCCCCCCTTCTAACTTCGGAAAACTACAAAAAAAAAAAAAAAGTCTATAAAAATAAACATGATCACCAACTTTTTAAGTCACTGATGTATCAAATAGCAAAATAGGTCCCTTGATAAACATATAGACTGAAATCTCAGAAAACCAGTAACAAAGACAAAGAGTTGAAAAAAGTAAAGCATGCCTGACCAGGCGGTGGCGCAGTGGATAGAGCATCGAACTGGGATGCGGAAGACCCAGGTTCGAGACCCCGAGCTCGCCAGCTTGAGCGTGGGCCCATCTGGCTTGAGCAAAAGCTTGTCAGCTTGGACCCAAGGTTGCTGGCCCCAGCAAGGGGTGGCTGGGTCTGCTGAAGGGCCGCGGTCAAGGCACATGTGAGAAGGCAATCAATGAACAACTAAGGTGTTGCGATGGCAATGAAAAACTAGTGATTGATGCTTCTCACCTCTCCCCGTTCCTGTCTGTCTGTCCCTATCTATCCTTCTCTCTGACTCTCTCTGTCCCTGTAAAAAAAAAAAGAAGTAAAACATTAAAAGATAAAGAAGAGGGAGGCCTGGCCTGTGGTGGCGCAGTGGGCAGAGCATCAACCTGGAAGGCTGAGGTCGCCGGTTCAAAACCCAGGTCTCCCCCAGCACATACAACATGTAACAAGCAAGCAATGAACAACTCAAGTGAAGCAACTATGAGTTGATACTGCTAGTGCTCGACTTACGACCATGATCGGTTCCAACAAACTGGTCCTAACTCGATTTGGTCGTAAGTTGAGAAGGCTATATGTACAGTACTGTGAAATGATGTTATAAAAATCTTTAAGTCATATTTTATCATAATTTTCTTTCATTATTGTTATATATCATAATTTTCTTTGTTCATTTGTTGCCATTTGTATCATCTCTACACCATTTTGTTTCTTATTTTTACATTCGTCAGGTTTAAGTAAAACACTGCATTACCAGTACAACTGGTTTTATATTTGCAAAACATACAAAATTACAAAATACGGGTGCTAACAAAAACTGCTCCAGACGCGGAGCAGTCGTGGCCAGCAACTGTGTTCATAAAGCCAAATGCTCGTAAGTTGCGTAGGTCGTAAGTCGATCAATACCTGTACTTCTCATTTCCTTCTCTCGCTGTAAAATTAATAAATATATCTTAAAAAGAAAAAAGGGGTTTTGAAAGGTCCGAATAGAGAAAAAAAATTTCCCTAAGTTAAAGAAATTCAATCTTCTCTGAACTATGCAAATTAAATCCTCTGACCAAAAGACAAACATACCCAAAAAAGATGAAGGCTGAAGACCCTACACTTAGGTGCCTGAACACAGTCTTAAACTCCCTTTACTCCAATGATAAAGAAAATTCTGAAAGCTTCCCCGGAATGAAAGAGTTGTCTACGCAAACATTCTCAAGAACACCCCCCCTCCCCCCCCGTGTATTACAATAGTGGGCACAGGTCCCCAAGTCTCTGGGGAGGATGATTTTGAGCTGGCCGAAACACTCAACCACTCTTCAAATGAGAATAAACAAATCCTCATTTGAGACACACACATAGAGATTCTGAAAAAAATTAAGATAGAATACAAAACAAAAAATGTATCTGGCAAAGGGGAAAAGGCGATACACTGTAAACACATTTGAAACTAAATCATGTTTGTCAATACTGCTATAAAACCTAAGTGAGTCCTGAAACATGTTTTAAGGCTCTCTAGGCAAAAATACACAGCTGACTGCAATAAAACATAAAGGTATGCTCAGAATTTTGTGTTGTTCTGAAGAGACGGGAAGAGTTCTCAATATTTATGAACTGGTGAAGTTAACATGCATCTTGGAAAACATTATTGGTCATCACTAAAGGAACAGAGAAAAAGTTAAGTTTGTCTTAAAGAAGGAATGGCAGGTATTGATGTCACCCCATTAGAATTAATAATAATAAAATATATATAAAAAAAAAAAAAAAAAGAAGAAGGAATGGCAGGGACATGAAAGCAAATGAAAAGCACCAAACCATATGTTAGAAACAGAACAAGTATAATAGTAACTAACCATGTTAAATGTTAAAAGGTAAAGATAAAGCGCTCCAATTAGAAGAGAAGGTGCGGCAAGGGGGAGCAGAGGGCACAAAACAGAAATGAATGGTTCAAGTGAACAAAAGGATGAACACAGGTTTGCATAGCCCACAATCATAGGTAAGCGACCTCACATTCTTCAGAAGTTCCCATAAACCAACAAGATGAAGCTCTGGTTTCACACACACAAAGCTGTGCCCAAGAAAAAAGAAACCTGACCATGTTTTAGGACACAAGGGGAAAATGTATCAAATTCATAAAAATTAAAAAATACACAGGCCATAACCTACCGATAACAAGTAAAAACAGAAATTAGGCCCTCCCCGGGCACCTCAGGTGCTTGAGTATCATTCCAGTACACAAAAGTTGTGAGTTCGATTTCGGACATGGCACATAACAAGAATCAATCAATGAATGCATAAATAAGTGGAACAAATATTGATGTCTTGTTCTGTCTCCCTTCCTCACTGTCTAAACTCAATTTTAAAAAATATAAAAATCAGGTACAAGAGTAACAAACGGAAAATCTCTCCACATACATGTAAAACTGGAACTGAAGACTGCACAGTTAATTTAGTAGCAGCTCATCCAGTCAAGACAAGCGCTTGGTAAAGGTATGGCCCAGATAAAGGAGCGAAGAACAAGCAGGCAAGAAATCTTCCAACTACTAAGCAAACTTGTGTTTAAGAGGCAGCCTGGACATATGGGGTAAACAAAGAGCACACAAGGCAGATGCCACAGACACATGAAAAAGCACAAAGCTGGCTCAGACTGGCTGGAGTACAGGTGACTAAGAGAGAAGATGAAGCTAATGAAAAAAGGAGCCTGGCCTGACCAGGCGGAGGCGCAGTGGATGGAGCGTTGGACTGGGATGCGAAGACCCAGGTTCAAGACCCCGAGCTCACCAGCTTGAGCGCGGGCCCATCTGGCTTGAGCAAAAAGCTCGCCAGCTTGGACCCAAGGTCGCTGGCTCCAGCAAGGGGTTGCTCGGTCTGCTGAAGGCCCGCGGTCAAGGCACGTGTGAGAAAGCAATCAATGAACAACTATGGTGTTGCGACGACAACGAAAAACTAATGATTGATGCTTCTCATCTCTCTCTGTTCCTGTCTGTCTGTCCCTATCTATCCCTCTCTCTGACTCTCTCTCTGTCCCTGTAAAAAAAATGAATGAATGAATGAATGAATGGAGCCTGGCCTGTGGTGGCGCAGTAGATAAGATGTCAACCTGGAAAAACTGGAATTCTGAGGTTGCTGGTTCAAAATCCCGGGCTTGCCTGGTCAAGGCACATACGAAAAGCAACTATACTTCCCACTCCTCCACACCCACCCCTCTCTAAAATCAGTAAGTAAAATCTTTAAAAAATAAAAGAAGCCCGACCAGCGTCTAACTGGGATGCAAAGTACCCAGGTTTGAAACCCCAAGGTTCCCCGGCTTGAGTACAAGGTTGCTGGCTTGAGCCCAAAGATCGCTGGCTTGAAGCCCAAGGTCATTGGCTTGAGCAAGGGGCCACTTGGTCTGCTCTAGCCTCCCGTCAAAGCACATATGAGAAAGCAGTCAATGAACAACTAAGATGCTGCAGCAAAGAATTAATGCTTCTCATCTCTCTCCCTTCCTGTCAGTCTGTCCCTATCTGTCCCTCTCTCTATTTCTCTGTCTCTGTCAGAAAAATAAAGTAAAATAAAATAAAGGAAAAAGCAGTAAACATGAAAGGCCTTGACTGCTAAGGCATGTTTTAACCACTGGTTCTAAGTAATGAGTAGCAACCAAAGGAAGGTCTGAAAGCCAAAAAGAGCAGGTATAATGATCAAATACACATTATGAAAAATCAAGCAGTGGCAACAGAAAGGTCTGAATCTAGGGCAAGATTATGACCGGGGAGAATAATCAGCAAAGAAGTAATACAGGCAAAAGTAAACTGAATTAAGGCAGAAGGAAAGAGAGGGATTTAAAACTGTGATCAAAGCAGGTAACAGTGGCAACAGACTGGAGAATTAAAGAGAAACAAGATCGAGGGGAAACAGGTCAGAAGGACATGAGTGAGTGGTAAACACAATAAAGCAGCACTGGAACCGCCAGCAATCCTGTTAAAATGCAGACACTGATTAAGAAGGTTTGGTGTTGGGCCTGAGATTCTGCATTTCTAAGAAGCAGTCAGGGGGTGCTGAATATTGATGGTTCACCAGACCAACTTCAGGTGCCAATGAGTTAGTGAACTCAGATCACCTTAATTCACAGCAACTCCTTGCAAGGAACGGTCCCTCTTTCACAGCACTAATGAGTGTTACCCTTTATCAACTGCTTTAAAACCTTAGCTTCACTAACGTGTTTCGTTTTCTCCCCATAAGAACCTGTCTTTGGGAACACAAAGCAGAATTAGACTTTTAGAGACATGAATGTAACCGTTTTAAAAACACCAAGCCCAGACACTGACACATGCCCTGACATGCACGTACTGTGCAAGAGGACCGGCTGATAAACACAAGTCACCCAGGGAAAACGACGTCTGCCTACTTACCTTTCTAGAAAGCGGGTCCTCACCAAGCCTTCTCTCTTCCTCTCTACGGCGCTCCCTTTCTTCAATTTCCAACTCCCTCTGGCGTTTTTTCCTTTCCACTTCTTCTAGCTTTTTGACCCGTTCCTCGTACTCCCGCCGTTCTTCCTCCCGCTTTGCCCGTTCCGCACGCTCTCTCTCCTCGCGCTCTACAGGACATGTTCGAGGTTAGAAAATAGGCCTCCCACCTGCCCTACCTTACTAATAGCTCTCTTTTTCTGCCATCAAACATGCAGCACACTATAGAAGTAAATCCTTTTAAAGAACTTAAAGAAACTTACTATCAGCTAAAGGGCAGAAGATACTGGAAAAAACAAGCAGTATATATCACTCATCATTAACAGTTTTGTGATGACTCAAAGCCACCAGAAATCCCTGCCCCCGCTCCTGAGTGTCTGCAATCACAGGTAAAGGGTCACTGACAGACTTCATCTGGCAGGCACTGCTCAATAAATGTTAATACTACACAGACTTAGATGAGAAAAATTTAAAGGAGGTATTAATTTTTAAAAGAATACCACAAATGTGAATTACAGCTGGTAAGACATAAACAACTTGTAGACAACTAAGCTATCTCAAACCTGAGAACGGAATAGTTAGTAAGTGAACGATGCTGACTCAATACCTTTATTTCCTAAATAAGATTGCTATAAGCGGACCCAGTACTGACGCTGTTTCGCTCCTCCCACCTTGGCCTCCAGTTACCTTTGAGCATTTGCTCTTCTGCTCTCCTCTGCTCCTCCTCTTCTTTTTCTCTATGGTAGGTTACTCTGCGTTCTTCTTTCCGCTGCCTTTTCCGTTCTTCCAAGCGGCTACACCTTTCTTCTGCTAATCGCTCTTCAAACTGTTTAAGTTTTTCCTGTAATGGTTACCCCAATTAAAAAAGAAAAATCAGATTTTTCTGAAGAGCTACAAACTAGTACATTTTAAATTTACAAAAAGCACTGCAGATGTCTTGGAACCATAAAAGGCCACCTTCATGTACAGAACCAGAATTTCCAAATAACTGAAATTTTCCTCACATTTCAGATTTCTTTTCTTTTTTTTAATTTATGGGTTTTAAAGAGGGAGGGAAGCGGGGGCTGGGGTGCGGTGGCAGCACTGAGCTGTTCCTGTATGTGCCCTGACCAGAGCACACACAGGAACCCACAACTTTTGCATATGGGGATGATGCTGTAACAACCACCTGACCTATCCAACCAGGGCTATATGTCAGATTTCTAAAAATTTAAATTGTCAACAATATTAAGTGGGATTGCCATCAACAAATTAAATTGAATGGTTACATTAGAACATTAAGAGGACACTTGATTTTTTTTCTGATTTAAAAAGCAAAAGCTTATACCAACTGAAAATTTTATGCAGTCCACCTTTGCCTTCAGAAAAAGTGATGAGTGACTGCTAACGTAGAAAATATTTTCAAGAAATTTTCTACTAAAATATTATTTGAACGATCACATTATATATATTAGCTCTGTACAGAATGGGCCACTGTGTTCAAGACAAACCCTTTAAGGCAAAACTAAAACTCATGAATAAACAATTCTCGGAAGCCCTAAGTTCACCTCATAAACAGACTGCCGTGCTGCCTTGAGTCGCGTCACAAATAAATCTCTGTCCTCAAGCATTCGTGACATCCGGCTCTTATGTTCAAGAGCCTTTTCGCGTTCTAGCTGCATAGTAGTAATCTGCAAACACATAATACAAAATTCAGTTTCCCAAGCATTCATTACCTGATTACTAACTTACCCCAAATCCTGACATCTTGCAGAGTACAAACAAAAAAAGCTCTTTTGCCACTTCCACCATGACACAGGAACGGAAAGGCAACTATCACTTGCACCAACAGGTCCCTAAGGTTAATCTGGAGATGGATAGAGTTCTGGGGCAGCTCTAAGAAACAGTCTTTATTTAGGCCCACAGTACCACAAATCTTTATAAAGGGAAAATTAAAATATCTATGGTAAGACAAACAATACAAATAATAATTACAAAAAAGGTAATAAACACTATAGTTGAATTATTAAAGGCATTTTTTCCTTAAAAAATGAAGGTTCATGGGTGACGGGTATGCAACATAATTGAATGATAAGATAATCTGGAGATGTTTTCATTGTACTTTTGTACTCTGATTTATTGGTGTCACCCCATTAAAATTAATAATAAAAAAAAAGAAGGTTTTTCCTTCTGTGCTCCAAGTGAAAAATGAAAGTTTTCAGAGTAAAGATGTCAGCAAATCATCTCAAACATTTTATTGGTCTGCAGCACTTTCCCTAATTTTATAGAGTAAGAGAAGTATCACAAAAATCCCAGGCTCTAAAAAACTGGAAAGAACCAGCCAACACTAGGCCCAGAATGACCGTAACCCAATGGAATCAAGAAGGGGCTGCGTTCTCCACACTGAAATTCCACACATGGACACTGCCTCCTGCACTTGGTTACTCTTTTTAACCAGAATGAGGTCACATTTTTATCACAGATTTAGCCACTATAAGCATTTGCAAGCCTTATTTTATCATTTGATAAACACAGAGTAACAAAAGTTTAGATGGAGCTGTTTAGTCACAAAACAACATACTTTATGATTGCATTTACATAAAATACCCAAAATAAGTGAATCTAAAGGCAAAAAACTAGTGGCTGCCTACAGCCAGGTGGTGAAAAGGACACAAGGAGTAACTGATAATGGGTAGGTACCAAGTTTTCTTTGGGGTATGTTCAAAAATGAGATGGTCACACAATTCTGTAAATACTGTAGTATAAAAACTATCAAATGCACACTTTAAGTAAGTGAATTATATGACATGTGAATTAAATGTCCATAAAGGTGTGTGTAAAAACTAAACTTTTCAGCTGTCCTTTGTGTTTTACAAGTTTCATCTTTCAATCTTACTATAAATATTTCTATCTGTCCACCTATGTTTGTATGCAGCCAGTAAAACACTATTTCTATCAAAAGAGTACAAAATAAATCCATTTTGAAATACTGGCCTCATTAATGACAAAGAATTTAATTACAGCTGACAGTCCACAAATATCTTAAAGTAAAATCTTACCCTTTCTTCTTCCTGTTGTTCCCACAGGTCCATGTCTTTAATTCTCTGCTCTTCATACGCACTCTTTATTAAAGGAATTTCTTCCAAACGTTTAGCTCTTTCAAAATAGTCAATCTGAATAACAGGGAAACAAATGTAGTTTTAAAACAAATCCCTTAATTTGACACGTTAACAGTGTCCCAGCCCTTTCACTGACCTTCTTTTCCTGATTTTTTAGGCGTTCCTGAAGCTCCTTCTTTTCCTTCTCCAGCTGTTCAACCTGTTTAGCCATGATGAAATCTGGATCCAGCTCTTCAAGGTCCTGCACAGCAGTCCAAAGCACAATCATTCATAGGAACATAGAGAAATGAAACGAAGCACGGCTTCTAGAATCAACTCCTAAACTACATTTCATACAATGGGTAAATGTTTCCAATGGGTACATATAGGCAACATAAAAATGTTTTCCATTAGCTATACTTATACTTGATTATAAGGAAAAATAACTCACTCCTCCCAACATGCATGCACTCGAACCCTGTTTTAACAGGGTGAAAAGCCGCACAGGGCCATTAAAAACAAATGCTTACTTCACAGATTTTAGTTAATTGTGAAATAACCTAGTAACCCAAAATAGACCAATAAACGGTAAAGGACTGTGCTGCTTCTAAGAGATCTGCATAAAACTAAGTTTCATGAGTCATGTGCTACATACTTCAATATCGATATCTTTGAATGCTTTGGCACCCAGTTCTGTTTTCTTGATCTGTTCCAGCCGCTCACGAACAGTTTTCTTCTTGATCTGCTCATGTTCCTGTAAAATCCGCTCCTTCTCTCTCTCCTTTGCCTCCTGTCGCAGCCTCTCTTCTTCAGCCTTCCGTACTTTCTGGAGCTCGGCTTCCCTCTGCTCCAGCTCCTCCTTCTCTCGTTGAATGTTCAGACTCTCGAGGCGCTCCTTCCTCTCCTCAATGGTCTGCCGGCGAGCCAGGATGCGCTGATGCTCTTTTCGGGAATTCTTAAGGTATGCGGTGACAGCTAGCTGGTGTTGTTCTTCTTTCTCTTGCTTCAAAAGCAAACGGATTAAAAACAATTCAGTGATGCCCTGGCTGGTGGGTCAGTGTACAAACCAGAGGTCCTGGGTTTAATTAAGCCCCTGGCGTCAGGGCATGAATGAGAAGCAATCAATGAGTACACAAGTAAATGGAGAACAACTAAGAAAAACAGTTCACACTTCTTTCTCTTTCTCTCTTCTCCTACCCCCTTCTCTCTCCTCAAATCAATGGAATGTTTTAAAAAAATTTTTTAATTAAGTATTAGGGATCAAAAATAATTTACTAAAAATATCCTGATGCATTATCCTAATGTGCTTGCATTTAGTAATAAAGATGGCATTATTGCCTGACCAGGCGGTGGCACAGTGGATAGAGCATTGGACTGGGATGCGGAGAACCCCGGTTTGAGACCCCGAGCTCACCAGCTTGAGCATGGGCCCATCTGGCTTGAGCGAAGGCTCGCCAGCTTGGACCCAAGGTCGCTGGCTCCAGCAAGGGGTTGCTCGGTCAGCTGAAGGCCTGTGGTCAAGGTACATGTGAGAAAGCAATCAATGAACAACTAAGGTGTCGCAATGGCAACAAAAAACTAATGATTGATGCTTCTCACCTCTCTCCATTCCTGTCTGTCTGTCCCTACCTATCCCTCTCTCTGACTCTCTCTCTGTCCCTGTTTAAAAAAAAAAAGTGGCATTATTCAAACTACCAGCTCCCAGTTCCAAATACTAACATTGCTTTCTTTCTCTTGAGAAAGAACCAACTTAGACATGAAGGAAAAACCCAAACATAGTACTCCCTATTTGGGGAACTGCCTCGTGTGTGGTTGGCCGCACACCTAATACTCATATTATGTGTAGTGAATTATTTTACCTCATTGAGGTAGCTTAATGCTCTATATATTTGATAAAAATACCAAAAACTACCAATACAACTGATAATAGGTAATACATAATAAATCCCTTCTTTCAGACACCGTCCCAATCCTTTTTGTGAAAGACAAAGCATAAGGGTCCCTCAAAAATTCCGTGGTTCATTTCTCCCAAAGATACATACCAGTATGTGAGCTGGTTTAATGACTTCAAGTGCTTTTGCAAGCACTGAGGACATGGCTGTCAGCTGGTTCCGAATCTGCTCAGAAGGCATGCTCTGCAAATAAGGACCGAGGGGAGCATCTTCTCGAGTAGCGTAATTCAAATCAGAACCAAAACTAAGGGTCCGAGAAGTGTGGTCAATTCGAACCTTTGAAAATTAAATAACATTATATAGTTAAGTCCTCATGCAAATATGAAGTCATTCCTCAAACAAATGACTCTTGATAAATAATTTCAAGTGAATTTGAGAAAAAAAATTAACAATGAAATGCTGAATACAAAACCCGAAAGATTCATTCAGTAAAGCTTTAAAACAGTGCCGATGAACAACTGAGAAACAGAGGTTATGTTTTCTGTCCTCCACGACCTTGCCTTGCACCTCAGTGTCCCCTACAGTACATACCTGCAGGTCGCAGTGCCTGGCTGCATCTACTATGGCACGTTCCAATTGGAAAGCATCAACAAAAGGAACCAGAGAAGTCAAACGAGAAAACTCTATGCTCTGATAAATTTGTGCCACCTGCATAAAAAACACAAAGTTACTAACAATAGCTATCATTCATTCATCATTTTACGCGCAGTCTCATAAAACAACGTGAAGCAGATAGAAATTATGTCTATTTTTTCAGAAAAAAGTTGAAGCCCAGAGTATCTATAGTAGAAGTGCTTTACTTGAGTTGGCACTCAATTACAAGGCTCTCAACCCCAAATCCAATGCTTTAAAATCACATTATAGCATTTCTGAAAAGCATCATCTTTTCATAGTTTCATGAAACAAAAAAAAACCCCTAACTGGTTACATTATTTCAGTGGTTCTTAACCTTTTTTGAGGTACCGAACCCACCAGTTTCATATGCACATTCACCAAACCCTTCTTTAGTGATAAATAAAATATGATTTTTTTTTCCAAATTCAAGACATGGGTATATGTTTTTTTACTGGTGCACAAAATGAGCCGCATGTGAACATCACCTTGCTCAAAGAACAAAACCAACAAAGTGCATGAACTCACAACAAATTACGGTATTACTTTATTCTGGCCTCCGCGGCAGAGGCTTCTCCAAACCCCTGAGACCGACTCATCGAACCCAGGGGTTCGATAGAACCCAGGTTAAGAACCACTGCATTATTTGCAAATAAAGACCTCCTACCTAAATCATCTGAACACTTTTCATAAAATTGTCTGAAGGAGACTGGCAGCATAACCACCTAGTTATACTGCTAATTAAGCTTCAACTATTCATATAGCACATAAGAAATAACACTGCTCACATATACCAGAGAAAGCAGGTCAATGAAATGTGCACAAATACTGACAGGAAGATGTAATAAAAGCTCCCCTTCCACAAACTGAAACAAATGGAAGACAGAACGAACATTTTAAGCCATTATTATAAACCACAGTAGTCAAATTTAAGTAAGAAGTTGGACTAAAATATGTTAAAAGACTGACACTGCCTCATGTTGGTAGAAATTTACTGCTGGTGGCAGAGTCCCTTAATATAACGTTTTCAGGAGCTAGTAAAGCTGTAAACACATAAACTCCATGACTAACTTTACTACTTCTGCTACAGAAAGTCACAGAAGTATGCAAAGATACATGTCAGAAAGATGCTCACTGAAACATTTTCTAATAGCAGAAAGCCCACAAACACAGATTTGCATCAATAGCATGAATAAGTCAGTCCTGGTACCCTTACACAATGAAAAGCCATGGAGGTAATTAAGCCCAAAAAGGAAGAACCTACATTACTAACAAGGGAAAATGTACAAAGATCGTGTTCACCAAACAAAAAAAGCAGTTACCAATTGTGTAAAATCCCTTTTTCCCCCAAATCAAACAGATAATAAGACTAATTTTGGACAGGGAGCAATCTAGGGAGGTTTTCACTTCCTAGGCCATCCCTAAATTTTTCAGATCTGCAATCAAAACAATCAAGGGAGGAATTCCAGTTCTTCCAGAGCACATCCATTTTTCATTTGTACCTGCTGCAGAAGACGGAGTATGGTGTTGTTCTGCAGCTGCGGGACATACTGCTGCAGCTCCGGTTCCTTTTCAGGTTGCTCTTTGACCCAATTTAGAACCTATAAAAATCAATTACATTCAGAAAGACTTATACTCCCTACATAAAAGATACTAAAACATCTACAAAACTTTTCCAATCTTTCTAACAGACAAAAGCATCACACAATGCAAAGAAATGCAGAATGTGTTATGAAGCACTGACTTGTCTGAGGGTGCCTGGCGGCAATAGCTCAGTTAGTAATGCTACTAATCTCCCTCCACAGGTTTGTTTAGCACATCAGAAATATCTGTTCTCTTGACATGAAGAAAAAAGACAATAAAATGTGACTGAAGTCAAACACCTAGGGCAGTACTACTTCTCCTCACAAATAGAAATACAACCGAAAACTGCAACAGGGAGGACACATGGTGATAGAACCGAAACTTAACACAAGGCCTACCTTGGTGACTCTTTCACAGAGCTTTAGTGGGTTAAACTCCATTTCCAGCCAATTGTAAAGGTCTTTCACTTCCGGGACAACATACTGTAGTACATTGAATCGGACCTACAAAATCAAAAGTTTTCGTTGCTAAAGAAAATTTTCCAATTGGAATTCTGAAATGGCAACAAACTTCTTTAAAAGGAAAAACAACAGGTGAGGTGAGGGAGGGGGTAGGGAGAGGGGAGGGGCACAAATAAAACCAGATAGAAGGTGACGGAGGACAATTTGACTTTGGGTGATGGGTACGCAATATAATCAAATGTCAAAATAATCTGGAAATATTTTCTCTGAACATATGTGCCCTGATTTATGAATGCCACCCCATTAAAATAAATAAAAATAAAGAAAGAAAAGGAAAAAAAAACAACAGAAATTAAAGAAAACTACAGGTTTGGAAACCTGGATCTGGCTGACAGGTTGTCTAGCCTGAACCTCTAAACTGAGCAAAGAGGAATCCGGGACAGCTGCCCAGTCTCCCCAAAACACGCAGCTATGTACAGTGACAAGCCCTCCAAGAACTTAAAAAAGTAATTAGAAACTCTAAAAGCAAGTAATTAAATATTTACAAACACAACTCCTATGGCCAAAATAATCCAATTTACAGGTAACTAAACCATACAAACATTACCACCGCACCCCTATTCCTAACAGCCTCAAACTGGAAACACTCAGGACAAACAGGGAGAGGTTCATATAATATACAGAAATGGTCGAAACAGCTATACTGAAAACATAAATTTCAAAAGCATAATGATTAGGGAGAAAATTTCACATGATTGAATTTATATGACATTTATATGTCATATAAAATAAACTTAAAAGTATATACATGCAGGCAAAAATCTGTGATGTTATATAACTCAGAACTGGCCATTCTTGGGGGCTATAAAATGTGGTAACGAGAAAGAATCTTTTTAAGAATTTACCCAATTACATTTATAATCTGTACTTTCTTTAAAATGTTTAGTTATAACATCATTTTGTTTATATTTGAGCTCAACTTCCTTTCACAAAGATACCACTTACAAACAAAACAAAGAGACCGCTTGCATAATCTTTACAAAGGAGACACAAAAAGAGTGGCATCATTTTATAAAACCCCAAACCTGCCATATGCGTATCTTAGCTATGCTTTAACATAGAAGATGCAGTGCACGGGACATCACTCTCCCACGTTGGGAGCTGCTTACCCAAAGACTGTAATGTAGTGCAGGGACAGGGTAAGACTGTCACAAAACTAAGACAAATGTGGGCAGATCCCATCCCCAAAAGTGGATGATGCCCGCATACTGAGCACTCTAGTCTGTAAATTTAATACAACGCAAATGGGTGCAGGAATAATGTCCTCTGTTAACACTTGTGCCCGTATATCTTTATTGGTGGTGTGGTATAAGAATTCAAATTAGCCTGACCAGGCGGTGGCGCAGTAGATGGAGCGTCGGACTGGGATGCGGAAGACCCAGGTTCCAGACCTCGAGCTCGCCAGCTTGAGCATGGGCCCATCTGGCTTGAGCAAAACCTTGCCAGCTTGGAACCAAGGTCGCTGGCTCCAGCAAGGGGTTGCTAGGTCTGCTGAAGGCCCGCGGTCAAGGCACATGTGAGAAAGCAATCAATGAACAACTAAGGTGTTGCGACGGTAACGAAAAACTAATGATTGATGCTTCTCTTCTCTCCGTTCCTATCTGTCTATCACGATCTATCCCTCTCTCTGACTCTCTCTGTCCCTGTAAATAAAAAGAAAATTCAAATTTAATTCCCTCCACTCTCATTTCATTCCTATCAAGAAATTCTATATTCTCCATTTAATAACCCTTCCAAATAGGGAATATGTTAACTTAGGCTATCCTAACCTATCAAAGTATTATTTCTTACTAAAATTAACAAATGGCTTTCTGATCAGTTTCTTATGAACTTCATTAATTTTTTATTTATTCATTTTAGAGAGGAAACACAGAGTGAGAGAGAGAGAGAGAGAGAGAGAGAGAGAGAGAAAGAAAGGGGGGAGGAGCTGGAAGCATCAACTCCCATATGTGCCTTGACTAGGCCAGTGCAGGGTTTTGAACTGGCGACCTCAGTGTTCCCAGGTCGACGCTTTATCCACTGAGCCACCACAGGTCAGGCTGAACTTCATTAATTTTTAAATTCATTTTAGAGAGGTGGGGAGTGCAGGAAGCATCAACTCCCATATGTGCCTTGACCAAGCAAGCCCAGGGTTTTGAACCAGTGACCTCAGCATTCCGGGTTGATGCTTTATCCACTGCACCACCACAGGTCAGGCTGAACTTAATTAATTTGTTCCTGAGATAATAGAATCATTCTCTGGGTGCTTACATCCATAAGCCTAAAGACTCTGAATATGTAGTAAACTCACCAAGATTTTTTTTTTTTTTTACAGAGACAGAGAGAGAGTCAGAGAGAGGGATAGACAGGGACAGACAGAGAGGAACAAAGAGAGGTGAGAAGCATCAACCATTAGTTTTTTGTTGCCGTTGCGACACCTTAGTTGTTCACTGATTGCTTTCTCACATGTGCCTTGACCGTGGGCCTTCAGCAGACCTAGCAACCCCTTCCGGGAGCCAGCGACCTTGGGTCCAAGCTGGCGAGCTTTTGCTCAAGCCAGATGGGCCCGCGCTCAAGCTGGCGAGCTTGGGGTCTCAAACCTGGGACTTCCGCATCCCAGTCCGACGCTCTATCCACTGCGCCACTGCCTGGTCAGGCCATAAACTCACCAAGATTTATAAATGCTTCATGGCAGTCACCTAATCTATTCACCTGGCCCAAACTAGTACCCTTTTTATAAACATTTACACTTATCTATGGGCACAGTGAGGAACCAAATTTGGATGTTCTGGCTGCTGGACTCAAGATCTCCACCACTGATCCCTAAAATCAGTATCATAATAAACAAACTTTAATACCAAATGTGGTATGCAGAGACATATGTTCAAGAGATATAAACTATACTTTCAGTTTGACTTACTTCTTCAATTTTAAAAACAAAATTTTCCTCTTCCTAAAGACAATGCTATTATTTTGTTACATTTAATCCTAAATCAGCCCCATAAAAACTTGCCAAAATACAAGCTGACTTCTGTGGACAGTGGGAGAAGAATAAAACATGGAGGCAAGACAGAAATACTGTTTTATAGATTAAATTCTTTTCAAAACTTGACTAAAATGAAATTTGTCTTACTACTAGAACAGAGAAATGTTACAAGAAAATACTGCTGCTATATATAAAACTGATTACAATAGCTTCCTCTATATGCATTTTACTTACTGCAGTTTGTTAACCATGGTCTGAAAATATTAAATGGGAAAACTAGAAATAAACACTTTGTAAGTTTAAATTGTGTGCCATTCTAAATAGCGTGATGAAATCTCACGTGTCCTGCTCTATCCTGCCCAGAACGTGCAGGATACAAAACATTCTCTGTCTAGCATACCTATGCTGTATGGCTGTCGGGGTCATGTTTTTCAACCACCAGTCTGTGGACCAGTGCTGGTCCATCAAAAGTTAACCACCCTGATGGTGTCTGAAGATGACGCAATCACTGAGTCTATAATCTTCAGACACCTTCAGGGTGGTTAACTCGCTGACCGGCACAAATTCCTCGTAGACCGACACCAGTCCATGGACTCATGGTTGAAAAACACTGGTCTAGATCATCAGATCAGCTGTGTCACAGTGCTTGTGTTCCAGACACTCTTATTTTACTTAATTAACACCCACATAGAGCAGTGACACTGACAATTCAGATATGCCGAAGCTGTAAGTGCTTCTTTAACTGAAGAGTACAGTATATTAAAGTATTTTGAGGGACCACATTCACATAATGTTTACAAAACATAATTGTCCCATTTTGTTATTCGTTACCGTTCCTCTCTTACTGTGCCTAACCTGTAAGTTAAACCTGACCATAGTATATATGCACACGAAACAAACAGCACATACAGGGTTTGGTACTCTCCGTAGTTTCAGGCACCCATTTAGTCTTAGCATGAACCCCCACCAATGACGGCGGTTATTAGGCTTACCTAAACTGATTGATTCTACTGGGAAAGCAAGGCCTTTTCTCAAGCACCTGTTCCTTTTTCTCGTGTGCTAAATTACTTTGCTGGAGGTATAACATAATACTACTACTGTGATACTACCAAGTCACTCTATTGTGTACCAAAATTCCCAATACCAAAACTACTCAGAAATACAAATTCTATTAAAGTATCACTTTCCTGGTATATAATAGGCGCTCACACGATGAATTTTTACTGAATGGAAAGATTCCAACAATGCAAAACATTGTAAAGGTCCGTATCTCTGAGGACCCCCATTCTGAAGCTGGCTGTATATGCAGTAAACCCCAGAAACCTGCACTTTAGCCTCAGCATGTTTCCCAAGTCTTTAAGCCTGACTAGTTTTCCTGCTCCCCTGAAATAAGTCATGAACCTCTTGCCCATCATTCCTCTCTTACTGAGTGGTCTGGTCCATACTGTTCCTCAGAGCTAGTCCAAGTTTCACCTGGTACACCAAATTTAAATACATCTCAGACTAGAGTAGAGCCACCTCAACTAAACATGGTGCTGACTTACATCAGTTCTTAAACCCGGGACAGTGAATCAGAATTCCCAGTATTCAAACATGAATTATAAGGAATGCTCACATGTCATGGCCCCAGATGCACCGAGCATTGGCCCAAGATAAGGGTCACCAGACGAATCCCTGTCAGGCCGGATATAGGAGTCTATCTCCCCTCCTCTCAATTAAAAAAAATAAATAAAAATAAAAAATGAAAGGAACGCTCAAGTATACCAACCATATCGTTAATAAGGCCGATTCGTGTTGGAGGGGCTTGGAGACCCAGCAGTGTGGCAAGGCGCCGCTGCTTCTCAACTATGATGCCGTCCATGTCCAGAAGGCGAGCAATGTCGGTGCGCTCAGGGGTGATAGGGATGGAAAGAGTGGCCAAGAGCACTCTGGTAGACATTCTGGAGAACAAAATTACATATCTGTTAACTCTGTAAATGATACCTGATAAAAGAAAGACATTAAATTGTTAGGTGACAGACCATTTCTTAATATTCATTTATATATGCACCCCAAATATTTTACATAGTTAATATTTTATAATTAAGGGAAAAAGTGACTTGATATAAGTATTTATTTTTAAGTGTCCAATCAGTTCTAAAAATAAGATTTTAAATACCTGTATGTGGATAAGAAGCTTATACCTTAACATGGACAGTCTTTTACATTCAATATTCCTAATATTCAATTTTCCTCAATTGTGCTTTTGGTAGAGTTGGTTATTGGACAAGATAGTTACTGAAAACCAAGAACGCTGCCCAAGAAGAGTATCTGAAGACATTTTTGGTTGTCCCTAACTGGGTGGATTCTCCCAGGATCCAGTGGGTAGTGATGAGAAATGCTGCTAGACCTCCCACATGCTGCTACAGTCCCCCACCACAAAGAATTATCCAAACCCAATGTCATGCTGCAGAGGCTGAGAAACCCTAATCTAGAACACACAATTGTGCCATTTTAGCAGTAGACATTTGGTTCATAACCTCTTCTGACTATAACATTCTTACCTTTGCATCTCTTCTTGGGTAAGATTCTTCCTCATTTCTCTAGAAAGATGGTAAAGACGATGGAGTGTAGATGCATGAAAAAGAGCATTTCCAGATTTCCAAAACACAGTTGAGACTTTGTTATAGTAATTTGCCATCAACTGAGGTTTAGGTGGTTTTTTAGACAAGGAGAATAGCCCATGAATATCTTCCACAGCTTTGAACGCTTCCTAAAATTAACAGTATAAATTAGTCATTGCATTTTAAACAAACGAAAAAATCTAATTCAAATCTCTTTATGAGACCTAAAGCCAAACACTTAATAGTGACAAATAAAATGCTTTAATGTGTGGTTTTTTAAACTCATTTATAACTTAGTATCTGATATATTTCTGAAAACTACCATAACTGCAAAAACATTAAGTCCTTAAACTCCTTCAGGTAGACACAGCAGACGTTTTTTTAGAAAAACGTGCATAGTATCATACATACCACTTGGGGGAATACATAAAAAACCTGGCCCTGACTGGGTAGCTCAGTTGGTTGAAGAACTGCTCTGATATGCCAAGGTAACAGATTTAATGCCCAGTCAGGACACAATCAATGAATGCATAAATAAGTGGAACAACAAATACATGTTTCTTGCTCTCCCCCCCTTCCCACTGCCTCTAAAATTAGTAAATAAATAAACAATCATTAAAAAGAAAAATATCTGGAAGGATATAAAACACAATACAGAAGTTATTTCCAAGTTATAAGATCATGGATGTATACTATCTTTTCACTCATCCATATTTTCTATAATGAGTATGTTTACTTGCATTCTATATAACTTTTTCCTCTTTAGTTCATCAGGTAGGAAGATATCATAAGGGTGGGATCAAATATATAAAATCTTCAACTTATGAATACAAAATCATGTGAAAATGTCTGAATTCTTAAGAGTAAAACGGCCCAGTGGAGGACAATTCCCGACACTGCTGAGATCTCCAATGTAGGATTACCCACCATATATGTGAACTGAGCAGAGGTAATGCTAAGAAACCAGACAGCCTGACCTGTGGTGGGGCAGAGGATAGAGCATCGACCTGGAACACTGAGGCCACCGGTTTGAAGCCCTGGGCTTGCCCGGTCACGGCACATACAACAAGCAAACAATAAAAAACTAAAATGAAGCAACAAGGTGATGCTTCTCTCACTTTCTCCCTCTCCCTCTCAAAATCAATAAATAAAATCTTTAAAAACAACAACAACAAACCTAGGAGACAACCCACTGCTGAATTCCCTATTTGCAGTAAAGGTAAGTTTGTTTCTTAATTTCCTCCAACTTTTACCACCTTTACAAAATATACTAAAATTAATACAAAAAATAAGATGGACAGACAAGCTGTTTTAATTTTTTTTTTAACTTTGTATATTTACTGACTTTAGAGAGAAAGAGAGAAACATTGATTTATTGTTCTACTTAATTCATTGATTGATTCTTATATATGCCCTGACTGGGGGCTAATCCCATAACCTTGGCAGGATAACATTCTAACCAACTGAGGACCCTGGCCAGCTTCAATCTGGTTTTTTTAAATCAAAGTATAAACAGATACAAATTTACCATGAAACTGCTGTTTAAAGCATATTCTCCTCTAGATTTATTTCATCAGGAACCAGTAAAGAGTTCAGACTGACACCAGGAATGAAATCCCACTTTGAGCAGCACTGAGGATGAGCTGTCTCACAAGGAAAGAAACTGGATCTGAATCACATGCTTTGGCCCAGATTTCATAACTGCAACCAGAACCAAAACATCCCGAGATTCTCTGCCCAAAACTCTCCATCAGACCATCTTAAACTCCTCACCTACCTACAACGATAGCAAGATGAAGATACTCGGGAATGGGGAAAGAAATACGGGCTGTCATAACTTGAAGAAAGCTAGCAGTTCACACCATACCTGCCACAATTCCATGCTGATAGCACTGTCCAACTGAACAAGCCTGGTTTCCAAATGCATCGACTGGCTCTCTGGATTATTAAGATTGATTGCTGTACTTTGGTTATGGTGGCGTTGAATCTGAGCCAAGTGCATTCTCAAATTGTCACACAGCTTACGGAATTCAGCCTTACGGGTGTATTGGAGGCAGAATTTGAAAGCTATAAGCACAAATGTAAAAACATTAGGTACTTTTCACCATCAAACTATCTTAATACATTTTATTTCGTGTATTAAGATCAATTATTTTAACAAGATTTACCAAACTCATCATCAGTCTTTAGAAGTGATCATAGTCAAAACTCACTTCATGTGCCCTGACCTTTTGGATATAGTCATCAGTTCTGTCTGAGGGACTAAAATACAGTTCTGTGTTTACAAATGGGAAATTATTTAAATTTACGTCTAAGGGGGACTCACCTTTCAAACACTTATTTCAAACCCATAAAGAGTAAACAAAATTCTGGCCTGAAATACAGATAACCCTTAAGTGCAGGTTTGAATTGTGCAGGCTCACTTACACACAAGTTTTTCCAAGTACTGTAAATTTATTTTCTCTTGCTTACAATTTTTTTAAAAAGATTTTTTTTACTGAATTTATGGGGGGGGGGGGAGGGCAGGGGAGAGAAGTAATGACTCATAGTTGCTTCACTTTAGTTGTTCATTGATTGCTTGTTTTATGTGCCTTGACCGGGCAAGCCCAAGGCTTCAAACTAGCGACATCAGCATTCCAGGCCAACACTCTTTATCTACTGTGCCACCACAAGCCAGGCTCAATTTTCTTAACATTTTCTTTACTCAGGCTTACTTCTGTGTAAGAATTCAGTATATAATACCTACTTATAACATACAAAATATGTTACTGGTAAGACTTCTAGTCAACAGTAGGCTATTAGTAGTTATGTTTTGGGGGTTCAAATGTTCTACACAAATTTTCAACTGCATGGGGGGACTGACTCCCCTAACCTCCATTTTGTTCAAGGGTCAAATAAACTTTGTTATCTAACTTACTACAGACAGCAAGCTTTTGTACTAAGACTGTGCAAAGTAGAGGCTTAAGGTTATCTGATTCCAACTATGTACATACGTGCACATGAACTACTTGCTGTCATTAAATATTAAGATTTTTATCATCTGTCAATAAATTGGCATTTAATTAATAACTTTAAAGTAATAAGCTAATAGTTTTCTACTGTCATATGTACATTAGAATAATTTGAGGGGAACTCTCCTGCTGTTCTCTAAAACAAACAGTACTCTATTTCAACAGTCCTAAAACAACGGAATGCAGTTTAACTTCAAGTTCATATTTACACCAATGGGTAACAAAAATCCCAAGCTTATTTGTGCTAACTGAAAATTCATATATGCTAATCCTGTAAGGAGAGGAGAACTGAACACAGGTTCTAATACTCCCAGTAAACCATTCATAATCACAAAGTCACTTAGAACTTTTGAATAGACAAATGCCAATCATCCCCATAATAAAAATATGGCAATCCAAGCTCACGCTAAGGCCAAAGCAGAAAAGAGCCAAGAACCACTCTCAAATCACAAATAATAATCCCACTATCCCAGTCACATATAGTTGAAAGGCTGCTCTAAGAGTAAGGCAAGTGACAGTGAGGGAAAGAGACAAGATCAGAAAAATAACACATTTTTCAGATTAAAAGTTTATGTAGTACTAGGAGTTGGTGCTCCCCCTTCCAGAATGATTATAAAGGTCTTCCAGCCATCAATGGATTACATACATCTCGTATAGAATTACCTTAGATAGTAAAAAAATTTCTTATAGTCAACTTAATATTCAAATGAATGCTAATCTTACAATAAGGACAAAACTATGTAAAATAAGTACTATGGAGAAAAGGAGGTTAACATTAACAGTTAATCTTTTGCAAAATCTACTCTCTTAAGTCAACTTTTCAAATCAGTTCTTGTTTTACCTTGTTGGGCAATATCATGGTAGAGACGTTCTACTCTAGAATTGTTTCGAAGAAGGTCCAAACACTGTCTGTATGATTCCCACAGGAACTTAACCCATGGAGTTAAAAGTAACCTGTCGGTACGATCCTGGGTGTCTTCACCACTTACAGCGCTTAGGAGAACACTACAAAAACATAAAAAGTGTTGAAAACACTTTTAGAGATGGCTTCCTACTTTGCTATATGACTGAAACACCAAATTCAACAATGATCATTATAAAATAGTGCAAATTCTTTCTCTGGACACAGTGTAAAGCTGTCACATTCAGTGTCCAAGTATTCGCATTCCCAATCCACAGAACAATCATTTAAGTTAGCATGCACCCACATACCTGAGGGTTATAGTTTTTCTCTGCTGAATTTTGAGTAACACATGATTATTTTCATTACTATACTTTTAAAACTTCAAAGGTAAGCAGTCTTTCTAATAAACACCTACTTGAAGTGAAGATGAAGACACGTGTAAAGGAAAACAGTGAGAATAAATCATTAGCAGTTTAACCCAGACCTCTCAGGAGTTTGAATGTTATCCAGGTCTTCTATGTCCAAGACCATCTGCTGGGATTCTTCTTTAGCGGCTTCAGTTTTTTCCTCTGCCAGTTTCAGATACGCTCTCACAACATCCTCTAGAGATTTGATATTCACCTAACAACAACAACAAAAACTTAAACACTTTCCCCAACAAACCATAAAATATTTTAAAAGCAAATTTTATGATATAACATAAATACACTAACTTTGAAAGGTAAGCTCAAAATTATTTAAAGCACTTATCAAAAATATTAAACCCAGTTCTGTTCATACCTGTTGACAAATGTTCTTGTACTGATATAAACCTTCTTTAGCCAAATGGCTCTTGCGAAGATCCACACAAAGTTCCAAATATTTCAACATGATTGGCTCGTGTATTTTCTGCCATGTTCTATGTTTTTTACTTTTCATAACATCATAAAGAACGTCCAAAGCAGGTTGCTTTTTGCCAACCTCAAGAAATTCTGGAAAAGTAATTCAGGAAAATTAAAATTAGTTATATATACTATACAAAAGTCTAAATCTTACTTTTTAAATTGGCTGTTTTAATTTCTGAACTCATTACTATCTCATTCTAGGCCACATTTCTTTTTATTTCTAAAGCTACGCAAAAATCATCCAAGGTAAAACTATGAAAACCTGGTACTATCTCAATAATGGCCTGCAGGTAAAGTAGATTTCACTCAATTCCTCTGTACCAAACATATCTAAGTGATTCTGAAATTCCAGAAACTGAAAGCCATGAAGAAAAAAAATATTCTCCATAAACACAGAAAAGTATGACTTTAGTCACCAGTGCTTTGGCTGATGTAATTTTTACAAGTTCATGCTAAGACTTGAGGCAGAAAAATACATTAGATTGCCTTTAAGACCAATTGCAATTGACTATTTATGTCAGTCTATTTCTGGGCTATCTATTGAACTATGTGTCTAGTCTTTTGCTAATACCTCGCTGTCTTGATTCCTGTAAAGAAACTCACAGTAGTCTTGAAACGAGGGAGTGTGAGCATTCAGATGATGTTCTCCAACATTGTGTTGACTATACTAGACCTTTTGCATTCCAAATAAACTTCAGAATTAGTTTGTAGATATCTATAAAATAGCTCACTGGGATTTTCAATTGGGATATTCTATACATCAAGTTTGGAAGAATAGCCTGCCCAGCTGGTGGCGCAGTGGAAAGAGCATTGAACTGGGATGTGGAAGGACCCAGGTTTGAGATCCCAAGGTCCCCAGCTTGAGCGCGGGTTCATCTGGTTTGAGCAAAAGCTCACCAGCTTGAGTCCAAGGTCGCTGGCTCGAGCAAGGGGTTACTCGGTCTGCTGAAGGTCCGCGGTCAAGGCACAAATGAGAAAGCAATCAATGAACAACTAAGGTGTCAAAACAAAAACTGATGATTGATGCTTCTCATCTTTCTCTGTTTCTGTCTGTCTGTCCCTATTTATCCCTCTCTCTGACTCTCTCTGTCAAACAAAAAAAAAAGTCTGGAAGAACAAACAAGAAAATTGAGTCTTCCAACACATAAGCACAGTTATCTCTCCACTTATACCTGTCTAAATATGAGGAAAAATTAAGACAAATCCCAAATGAAGGACATTCTATAAAATACCGACCGGACTAGTAGTCCTCAAAACTATCAATGTCATCAACTAGGAAAAGTGTAATAACTATCACAATCAAGGAGCCTAAAGAAACTGGACAACTGAATGTGATGCATCCTGAATGAAATCCTGAAATACAAGAACATTAGGGAAAACTAAGAAAATCTGAACAAAGTATGGCCTTTGATTAATAATAATGGAACAGTATCTGTTCATCAGTTGTGACAAATGTACCATCACACTGATGTGAGATATTTTATCAGGAGGGGAAAAAATTAGTAGTGTCTATGGAATTCTGTATTATTGTTGCAATAATTCTGCAAACCTCAAACTTCTAAAATTAAAAGTTCAGTTTTTAAAACTGGGAAATTTTTAGAATATACAGCAAAGAAACTTATACTCTTGAATTTACTGCCACCTAAACCTGAAGGCATTCTATATGTGGCAATATTTGAAAATCCAGTTCTAATCTCTGGTTTTATGTACCGGTATATTGCTCATTATAAAATTCAGTCAAGGCCTTGGCCAGTTGGCTCAGCAGCCTGACGTGTGGAAGTCCCGGGTTCAATTCTCAGTCAGGGCACACAGAAGAAGCGCCCATCTGCTTCCCCACCTTTCCCTCTATCTCTCTTCCCTTCTGCAGCCAAGGCTCCACTGGAGCAAAGTTAGCCCGGGTACTTAGGATGGTTCATGGCCTCCACCTCAGGCACTAGAATGGCTCCAGCAGCAATGGAGCAGTGCCCCAGATGGGCAGAGCATCACACCCTGGAGGGCATGCCGGGTGGATCACAGTCGGGCGCATGCGGAAGTCTGTCTCTCTTCCTCCCCCACTTCTCATTTCAGAAAAATACAAAAAATAAATAAATAAAATAATTGGTCAAAAGCAAAGGCTCCTCTATCACATTATTTCTGACTAACGTTGAAATTTATCTTCTTTGAAAAGGTTATTTAACTTGTTGTCTGGTTATGTTCACCTTAAAAATCAATTATTGCCTTATTTTGTAGAAACCTTTAATTGAACACTTGAAAAAAAAACTTGGAAGAACTAAAACACTAATTCACACTACAAAACAATCTGGTAGTTCCTGTCTGTCCCCCTCTCTAAAAAAAAGTGCTGTTTAAGAATAGAATTAAAAGTTTTGGTTTTTTTCTAAGTGAGAAGAGGGGAGACAGAGACCAAACTCTTGCAGTCTGATGATCTACCATTGAGCCAACCAGCCAGCCGGGGCCCAAAAAATGTCTTAAAACACTACATATCTCAATTTTAGAAGACCACTGTTTATCTTCCTCCCCAAAAAACAAAACAAAAGAAAACCTTTGATGCCCTAGCCAGATAGATGGCTCAGTGGATAGTGTGTGTTCCCAGCACGCCAAAAAAACCAACATGGATTTTTGTTCCACTTCTTTATGCATTCACTGGTTGATTCTTGTATGTGCCCTGACCGGGAATGGAACTCCAACCTAGGCTTATCTTGGCTTATCGGACGATGCTCTAACCAATTGAGCTATCTAGCCAGGGTGACAAAGAATTCTTTAAGAGTTAAACAAAAAAGCACACTAATAATAATGTCCATAGCATTATTTACCACGTAGTTCTGTGCTAGGTAAATAATAGACAAAAAGGTCTCCTATTTGTGAGTTTGACTAGATTTTCAGATTTAGTAATGCTCTTATATTGCTTCTTCCACTATCACATCATTTAGGAATGTTGATTGTGAACATTCCTTTCCCCAGGAAAGCTACAAATATTCTAACTCTCTAGAATATTTAAAAGCTTACAAAAGGAAAAATCACAAAACATACTGAAATAGTATCTTTACACAATATCCTACTTCATCCCCTATCATAGCAAATCATGACTCACATGTACATAATGCAAACCTCTATTCAATACTTCAAGTTAATAAACTCAGTATTAACCTTGCCATTATGAAAGTCCATTTTCAGTAATCAATTTTATTAAGCCCCCCCCAAAAAAAACCCTACAAAATAAAACAAAGATGTAATACAACTAGCTACTTTGTTGGAATAATAAACCTTTCCTGTTTCAAGGGGTGAACCTACCTACTATATCTTATTTCTGGAGCATGCATACAAGATTACTTTTCCAACAGTACTTTAGACTTTTTCCACAGCTATTTAAAAAAAATCATTCATCAACCAAAAATTAGGGAGCAAATGTTTTTAGGTAAATGTATCCTTTATATTAAGGATATCACAAGCGCAGCACCAAAATAACATATTATTTCCAATTCTCAATCTTACATCGAAGCTTCCTTTTTCTTTTATTTTACTCAGTGAAAAGAGGGGAGACAGAGACAGACTCCCACATGCACCCCGGGTGGGACCCACTGGGTAAGGCCCCTTCTGGTCGTTACTCCATTGCTCAGAGCTCTTCTTAGTGCTTGAGGTAGAGGCCATGGAACCAATCCTCAGCACCTGGGTGGGGGGTCAAGAGGTGGAGAAGCAGATGGGTGCTTCTCCTGTGTACCCTGATCAGGAATCGAACCCAGGGCTTCCCACACATTGGGCAGATGCTCTACCACTGAACAAACTGGCCAGGGCCACATTGAAGATTAAAAAAAATCTTATACTACTATATGTAAGTATTGTCAACATCTTAGAACATATTTAGACAGAGAAGAGTTAGAATTGAGGGCCTGCCAAGATTGGGGTCCAACGATAAAATACTAAACTGTTTAAATGGAAAACTGTGGTTTCTTTTTATTCCATGTCATTCTAAAAAACAAAACATCTTGATTAGGGTCTGACCAGGTAGTGTTGACATGGGACCCAGGTTTGAAAGCCTGAGGTCGCTGGCTTGTGTGTGGGATCATAGACATGACGCCACAGTCGATGGCTTGAGCCCAAGGTCACTGGCTCAGCTGGAGTCCCCCAGTCAAGGCACATATGAGAAAGCAATCAATAAACAACTAAAGTGTCCAAACTATGAATTCATGCTTCCCACCCCTCTCCCTTCCTGTCTGTCCCCCTCTAAAAAAAGTGCTGTTTAAGAATAGAATTAAAAGTATTGTTCACCTGCCAAACAACCAGCCAATTAAATTTTATGATTCCAAATCCCACACCATACTTTCAACTCTGAAATAGGTTCAAACAAGCCAAAGCAAATGCATTAATAACTTCAATAGGACAAACACATAAATGACGATAGAAGGAGACTTGACCTGGGTGGTGAATATACAATATGCAAATGATGTATTATAGAATTGTACACCTAAAACCTATATAATTTTATTAACCAACATCACCAAAAATAGTCAATAAAATTTTTTTTTTAAATAGTGAACACCTCAACCAGGGAGGGAGAGAGGCAGGGAGGTAAAAAACAATACCAGGTAAAACTGTTTTTAAAAGAAAGGAAGAACTTGAATGGAAACAGTTTTCTCACAATAATCCTTGGTATTTTTAACATATACAAAGTGAATTTAGTTCCTCTGAATTATCTAATAATTGGGGAGGGGGAATGAGGCTAGAGAGAACTGTCACATACTCAAAGCTCTATTGCAATGAGAATGTTCCTTTCCAGATTGATATTCTTGAAATAAAAATAAAAATCTGGAATTATAAACTGTATTAGCAGGAAGTGGGCATTCTGAGTTTACCTTTCAGACACAATGACTGAAACTATATAAAGAAAAAGTTTAACAATAAATTAATTTAAAAAAAAAGTTTAGGCAAGCCCTCCAATCTTACTAGTTCATTTGTGCATACAGACTAAGTAAATGAGTTCATGAGCTATTTGTTACACAACTTGTGGATTTAAAACACTTCATTTTTAAATCCTTGAGACAGTTTAATTTAAAAAGCTGTTATAGGGTCAGGAGCAACTAATTTGCCACTACTAATACAATCTGAGAAAAAGGCTTTTTCCAAGTGATGCCACAGTATGAATTTTTTGCCTGTTAACTGCTGGGCCAAGCTCTCCCTGAATAATTACTATAGTTGTTTCCAAAAACATTGCTCTGATACACAGACTCAGGATGACTTAAAGGACTTTTCTACTTAAATTTACTCACATTTAATTGAGATAATGCAATGACAGGTCTAAATGTGTTTTTTTTAAGCTTTTATTTTTTTTATTTTATTTTTACAGGGACAGAGAGAGAGCCAGAGAGAGGGACAGACAAACAGGAATGGAGAGAGGTGAGAAGCATCAATCATCAGTTTTTCGTTACGACACCCTAGTTGCTCATTGATTGCTCTCCCACACCTGCCCGGACAGACCGCAGGCCTTCAACAGACCAAGCAACCCCCCGCTGGAGCCAGTGACCTTGGGTGCAAGCTGGTGAGCCTTTGCGCAAGCCAGATGGGCCCCACGCCCAAGCCAGCTACCTCAGGGTCTCGAACCTGGGTACTCCGCATCCCAGTCAGACGCTCCATCCACTGCGCCATCGCCTGGTCAGACATGTCTAAATGTGTGAGATTACAAATATTACAGATAAAACAGACAAAATTAGATGATTTCCATTGAATAAAATGTGCTTTCATCACCACCTTTAGTTTTATAAGCAGTGCTACATGCCATTCACATTCTGCTCACCTTGACAGTTTGTGAAGAGATCTCTTTATTCACTAGATCACAGGTACAGAAATTACTACATGAATGTAAGGCACTTCATCTTTATTTCAGAAAGACTCATTCTATAGATTAAAAGGGCTGCAATAAGGAGTCAAGAGTCTTTTAAAAAAAAAATTACAGAAAGAGTCGCCCTGGCTGGATAGTCAGGCTAGTTAGTGTTGCTCCAAAGCACAGAGGTTGTTGGTTCTGTCCCTGGTCAGGGCACATATAAGAACAGAGCAATATTCTTCTCTCTTTTTCTCCCCCTTCCTCTCTCTCTAAAATCAATAGATAAAATTAAAAAAATAAAAGGATAAAAGAATTACAGAAACAATCCTGGCCAGATAGCTAGGTTGGCTAAAGCACAGTCCTGAAGAGCAGAGGTTGCCAGTTCAATCCCCAGCCAGGGCACATACAGAACAGGTTGATGTTCCTGTCTCTCCCTCTTTCTAAAATCAATAAAAATAAAGAAAAGAACTAAGTTACAGAAACAAATTCCAACCCCTAACCCCAGCAGTATTCCCTTCTCATCTTGCCTACTTTAATTTTAGATACTTGCCCCAACACCACCTTCAAGAATCAAATCAATTCCAACTTAGAAAATGTTGCCCATCTGGGCAGCTTAGTTGGTTAGGGCATCCTCCCAATATGCCAAGATTGTGAGTCCCATCTGCCCTCAGGGCACATACAAGAATCAACCAATGCATACATAAATAAGCAAAACAAACCAATGTTTCTCTCTTTTCCTCTACAGTCAACAAGTAAAAAAAAGAAAATGTGAAATGTTTTAAGATACTATATATCGTGTATTCCTTGTAATTTTAAAGTTACTGAAACATTAAGTTCATATGGAGATTCAGAAGGGAGCAGTAATGAAGGAAATAAAGCCTGAACATATCAAATGTGTACTCTTCAGGCCATCGAGACTACAGTGCTTCAGCCAGTTAGAATGGACGTGGGGATTGTTGGTAAAATCATCCAAATGACTGCAAAACAGAAGCACAATAGCAAATCCAAGAGTAATTTTAAGTCACTGAATATAATTCTAAGTCTGAAACTTTTTAAAAATTCCTAACTTTGCTACAGTTTATTGTTATTTCATAGTGATAAGTTTCTATTTATTTTCTTCCCTAAAATCTCAAGTTCTCCCCTATTCTAATCATTAGATGGTTGGTTACAATAAATAATTGAGTCTTAAGTTGTATGACTTTTTTTTTTTAACTTTTTTTGTATTTAAACAATTACTCTACATCACAGACTGTAGAATGACCCACATTCCACTTAATGTTAACTCCCCAAAATTGTTACTTTGAGCTAATAAGCATGTGACAAACATATCTCCCTCCCTGACAATCAGTAGAATCAATTTTATGTAATGACTGACATTGACCTTTTCGCAAGAGGAATTTTCAAACCAGCTAACAAAATAAGGTCCACAAACATTGTAACACGCATGGCATATCCATCTACAACATGGATCAGACCCAAAACTTATTTGGGTGGAAGAAGGGTGAAAATAAGAGCATGGATGCCCTAACACAAATTGTTAGGCTAAAAAAAAACCTAAACAAGAGAGTTTTCAAAGACCAGAGACATGCATAATACATTTGCAACCCACCCCCCGCCCCCAATGCCAACGTAATAAATGTCTATTGAATACATCGGGACACGCACAAGTTTTCCCAAAAGGGCCCGTGGCTTAAGTACACATATGGAAACAGGAATCGCAGCCAGCAGCGCTGTGGCGAAAAAGAATAAAAATAAAACCCACGACTCATCTGCAAGTCAAGGGACCTCTCAGTTTTAGCCCCTGGCTCAACCACTAACTCCCGGAGTGACCTTGGGCAAAGCACTCCCTCTGCCTCTGCCAGGCCTCAGTTTCGTTATCTTTCAGAGAGAACTTTTCAGTCGTTCCCTTCTAGTATTAACTCTGTTCCAACTTCCTGTGATTCCGAAAGAGCTTTGAGGCTGCCAATAATCAATGCCAGAAAACTACTGGAAACAGGTTAAATGGGTCAGAGCCCCCGAAGCGGAGAGACAGCGGCTGCAGGAAGAGTAAGTGGACCCTGACCCAGCAAAGCCCCGTGCTCGGGTCAGGGCACGGAGGGGTCCGCGGGAAGGCGGTGGTGGCACTGCCAGGCTCCCGGCCCCGGCGGGAGGTGGAGTCGAGGCTCTCGCGTGCATTGTCCCCGGGAGGGAGCCATGTTTCTTCCTCCTCGGCACTCCCAGATGGCGGCCCGGGGCGCGGGGCCTAAGCAGACGGAGGACCCACGGCCTGCAGAGCAAGGCGGAGGAAGGCAGCGTGGAGCAGCCCCAGAGCCGGCAGCCCCGTCTTCCGGGCCGCAGTTCCCAAGACGCCCCGGAAGCAGCAGGGGGAAAGCAAGGGCCTCCGGGGTGACGGTTCCCGGCTCTGCGCCTCCCACTCTCCGGTCGGTTGGAGCGAGAAGAGAGACCATGCCCAACTACCGGCTGGGACAGTGGCGGGCAGGCACACAGGCCTCCTGTCCGGCCGCGTTCAGGCAGCGGGGCAGCGAGGCGCAGGCCCCGGCCCCCCGACCTCTGAGGCCTCGGCCGCCCAAACCCGTGCGCCCCGATCTCCTACTCACCGTTGGCGCGTTTGAGCGCATTTTCCGGCCTCTGGAAATAGGCCGGCATCTTGGCGGCAGGCTCGTCTCAGCCGGCGTCAGTGAACTCTTCAGTGGCCCGGGCCGGGAGACGGGACGAAGGGAACCAGCGCGGGTCTCCACGCGCCTCACCAGCAGTCGCCCGCGCCCAGCCAGCTAGAGACGGAAAGGAGAGGAGCACGTGACCTCCGCGCGGCGCCGCCGCCGCCGCCGCCGCCGCCGCCGCCGCCGGCCAGGCCCCGGATGAAGGGGCTGTCCTCCGCCTGCGCACCGCCCTTTCCCGCGCGCAGGCGCGCTAGCTTTAGGCGCGGCGGCTGACGTGGCGGCGGCTGGCGTCATCCGCGTGCTTGGTTGCCCCCTTGGAACTCCGGGTTAAACGTTAGGGAGGCGGGTCTCAGGCCCCTCACTCCTCCAGCGAGACTCGGGGTGGGAAAGGTGAGATTTGAGTCCTTGTTTCTGTCTGGCTGGAAGATGGGCGTCTGCACAGATTCATTTTTACCATGATTTGTGCGGAGTCATGCAGTTACAGTCAGGCCCATTTGTCTAGGGAATGGACCAAGAAAATGCGGAATTTACCGTTTAATGGAAACGCGTGGAGCAGGTGTATGTAGGTCAACGTGGCTCAGCACTAGCAAAAGTGGTGACCTGTCAACGTCACGGACTAGCATAGCGAGGAGGGATGCAGTAGAAAACAAATGAGCCAGCTTATTTTATATCTAAGTAAAATAAAAACGTTGGTGACAGATTGCCTAAGGAGTGGGAGCCCTCAGTCAAGGCGAGTGTTGAGCTGAGACCTTAAAGATGAGGACAGACTGGTGACAGAGCAACCTAGCACAGGGCAAAACCCCGCAAGCAGAACATACCTGCACGTTTGAAAATGCGTGGTGTTGTCGCCTTTCTATTCCACACACATCGCAAACGTAAGAAAAATGAGCATTCGTGAAAATAGAGCCTTTGCTGTGGTATATTATTGATTAATAATCTTAACCTTCAAACATTAACTATTTATACCTAGAATTTGAAAGTCATTTAAACCAGAAAGTCTAAGTACTAAAACCTTGCATATGAAATTAAGATGAGTTCAGAAGAAAAACTCAGAAAGCAGCGGTGGAATAAATTGTTACAACTTTATTGCACAGTTGTAATAATAGAGGGTACATGTGAATTAATAAGAGTATGTGCTACATTAGTGAATGAGGAAACCACAGTACTTACACACGAAAAGCATATCCCCTCATTTTTACTGCCTCAGCAAAGAGATGTGGTTTTTTTTTCAATTTAACTAAATTGATCTCTGTAAAAGAAAACTTGGGAAATGCTGGCAGACAAATAAGTCACAAATTCTAAAAAAGTATTTCAAAATTAAAATTCAGAGAGCTTTTCCTCCCAAATGCTTAAACCATTCTAAATTTCTGAGCTTATTCCCCACCAACTAAGAGCCAAACAGAGTTAAGCAACAAGCACTAAGAAGCTGTAGGAACTGTTTTATGGGGTAAGATCAAGAGACTCATTTGTGTATATAATAATTAAGTCAAAATTAAAGAGCTAAACATAAGAGCAAATATAGCTTTTAAATGATGTAGTTAGAAAACTAGTAGACCATAGAGAGATGTAATAAGTGGAAACCTGGCCTAAATAGCAAAAAAAGTTTTCCAACATTCTTACCATGAAAATGGTAACGTGATACCATTGATTAATATTTGGTAGATCTAAAACAAGACAAGCACTAGAAAATCAGGAGGTGAAATGAAATCCAGCATCTCTATCTCTTTAGCTTTTCTCTTTAAGTTATTAAAAGTATATGAAGCATTTGGTAACATAATAGTCAACGATCACTTAAGTGCATTAAGTAAAATTTTTTAGAGTCTATTACCATATTTGTGAATAAGTAAAAGATAATGTGAATTTCAAGGATAAATTGACCTATTAATTTTACTACGTGTGACTGGATAATTAGTACAATGTTTTGGGTTTTTTTCTGACAAGTGGAGTAAATAAGAGTCTCAAAAAACACAGGTAATACTTTATACATACTTGCAACATAATGTTTTACAGCTTTAAAACAAGTATTATGTTTTACAGTTTACAAAATGTTCTCACATTCATCGTTTTGTTTTTCAAGAATGCTGTAATGATGATATTTATACTGAGAAGCATAAATTTCAGAGAGGTAAACTAAGGTTCACAGTAAACTAAGGTACACTCTTCCAACAAACCATTATCAAGTGTGTACCGTGTGCAAGACCCAGAAAGTAAGCACTCACAGGTACACAATGGTGAACAGGACAGATGTGGTTCCTGCCTTCTTGGACTTTGCTTCCTAGAGAGAAAAAGTCTTCAAAGACGTGCCAGAAGTTCCAGGGAGACAGAGATACCCCTCCCGTCTTGGCTCCCATTGTCTCTCCCGGCCCACCTCTCACCATCCTCAATGTCTTTCAGTGCCTTACCCAGCCCTCTGTTCCATCTCCAGCCTGAGGCGTGCCATCAACACTTGGACATTCTTCACCACCACCTTTTTTTTTTTTTTCTGAAGCTAGAAGCAAAGAGGCAGACAGACTCCCACATGCACCCCACCTGGCTCCACCCAGCATGCCCACCAGGGGGCAATGCTCTGCCCATCTGGAGCGTTGCTCAGTTGCAACTGGAGCCATTCTAACGCCTGAGGTGGAGGCCACAGAGCCTTCCTCAGTGCCCAGGGCCAACTTTACTCCAGTGGAACCTTGGCTGTGGGAGGAGAAGAGAGAGATAGAGAGAAAGGAGAGAGGAAGGGTGGAGAAGCAGATGGGCACTTCTCCTGTGTGCCCTGGCTGGGAATCGAACCCGGGATTTCCGTGTGCCAGGCCAATGCTCTACCGCTGAGCCGATCAACCAGGGCACCACCACTCATTTCTTGATCTAATGACAGCCTTCAGGTTAAATGTCACTTCCTCCAGTTTTCTTTCCAGCCCCTCAACTATACTGCTCACAAAAATTAGGAGATATTTCAAAACGAATATGAAGCGATAAAAAGCATTTGATCTTTTTTATTAAACAAGAATATCAGAAAAGCAAATAACAAGTCAAAGAAAGTTGTTCAATTATGCAAATGAGGTGCAAAACCAACTTTTATTTCATTGATGAAAACGCACATTACGAAAGGCTGAAAGTACTGGAGTATCTGCACATTCCCTGATCCCCTAATTTTTGTGAGCAGTGCGGTTTAGATGCCAAGACAGTGAGCATCAATAACATCCTGACTTAGCATTGATCGTACATCAGTATAATTACTTGCAAACTGTTAGCTCAGTGAGGGGAGGACTATCTTTGTATTTTTCACCGTTGTGTCCAGAATGCCTAGCAGAGCACTGGGCAGAAAGGATGCTCTCAGTTTACTGGAGAGATGAATGAATGAATCCCCATGTTAACATTTATACAAATCAGTTTCCTACTATACCTGTGGGGAAAGTAGCAAGTTTCAAAGTCAGATGTATGTCTTCTTTCATTCGTATAGCATGTCCCCATCAACAAGGAGAGCTGATATGCCTAAGCCCCAGCATGCAAATATCAAAGAAGAACCAACGTTCTTCACCAAAAGCTCTAATCACACAGGTTCTGAACCTTCGCTGTGCCAAAGTTCATTTGTGATTTTCTGACGTTAGTGTTCAAAGACATGCTTTCTTACACCTGTATAGTCCTTCTTCTCCTTCCTTCTCACCTTTACCTGACTACTCCTGCTAACACTTCAAGCCTCAGCTCAAAGGCCCCCTCTGCAAAGCCTTTTCTGCCAGCCACGGTGACAGAATGCCACTTAGCTTATGCTGTTTGCTCAGGCCACCATGAAGTCCATCACCCGCACCATCCTGAGCACTCTGCTGCCCCTGTAGCCCTGTCAAGGGATGCCTGTATTTCTTCCTCACACCATTGGCACCTGGAGGTGGATCAATGACCGCCTAGGCCTTCCCACTACCTCCTTTCAGAGCATTCTCTCTCTCTGCTACCTTACACTCCGAGCTTGGAAGCTCACACCATTAGACTAGACCACGTTGGACTCCCCCATGTTACAGTCCTCTGTAGGCAACTACAGGTCCCAGGCCACACCCCATCATTCCTTGGCTCTTCGTTCTGTCTCCCTGTCCCTCTCTTCAACACTACCGTCATAATTACCGGTTGTTTCTATGCCCATGTGGGTGATCCTCCCATTATCCTGGCTACCTGGCCTTGAAGGTTGTGCCCTCTGCCTTACCTTGGCCACTTACTCACACACATAGTAATACCCCCTAGAGTCTAGACCACGAGTTGGCAAATTTTTTCTGTAAAAGGTTAGCTCATAAATATTTTAGACTTTACAGACCAGGAGGCAGTATTTAAGATAATTCTTGAAGTAACTTGCTGTAGGAAAAATAGTCTATATTTATATATAGTATCTAAAAATATAAAGACCACTCTTAGCTCAAGGCTGAATAAACACAGGCAGCAAGTCACAGTTTGCTGACCCCTACCGTAGACCTTGTCACACCATCCGTCTCAGTTTCCCTGTCTTGGTTTCATGTATCTCGGTTTCTGGCCACCACCTCCTATCGGCCGTCCTGCTACACCCCAAGTCCAGTAGTCCTGCTGCCTGACAGGGCCCTGCAATCCATTCATCAATCCTACTTCCCTTTCACTGCTCCTCATCCCTGAGTCTTCTGTTTCCTCCATTCCCAGCTTGGATTCCATGTTTACTTCTTTTGCTTGGCCCTCGCTTCAGTCTACCCAAACCCCAGCCAACCCAACCCGCCACCTACTCTGCCTTCAGGCTAACATGACCTGAGTAAAATTTGCCACCATGTTGACAAGTCTCTCCTTAGATTCCTGATCACAAGCCTCAACAAGCCCCTTGTTGCTCTTTAGTCATCCTGTTACAATTCACTGGGCCACGTCCCCATTCTCCTAGATGACGATCCCATCCTTTTTCCTGTCTCTGATCCTCTGCTCTTGGCTGATGGCCTCATTTTCTATGGCACTGCAAACGGTGGAGGAACTAGGAGAGAACTTAGTGCTCTCCCATCTACACACACACCTGCATCTGTACACATACTCTCTGCCTGGCTTCCTGTTACTCTCCAGTCCGTGCAGTGATCTAACTCTAGCCCCTGTTTACCAATGCATTGGATTCCATCACTGCTCCCACATGGGGTTGACCATGCCATCCTCCCCAGAACACTTTCTTCTCTTGGCTTCCAGAATCACCCTTTCCTGATCTTCTTCCTGCCTCTCTGAATACTTCTCAGTCTCCTTTGCTGACATTTCCTCATCACTAACCACTAAGGATGAAAAGTCCCAGGGCTCAGCCCCTGGACCTCATCCCTCCTCTAACAACATTCACCTCCTGGTCCTAGCTCATGGCTTTAGACATCACCTCTATGCTTCGAAGTTACACAATTCCATCACCAGCGCTTGGGCCTCTCTCCTGAAAACCAGTCTCACACCCAGATGCCTATTTAATACATCCTTAAATGTTTGACATACAACATAACCCGACCTGCCCCAAACCAGATTCCTGGTATTTTGTGCCTCCAACCTGCTCCTCCTGTCATTTTCCTCATGTAAAATAATTCCAACCTTGTTTTTATAGTTGGTCAAGCCCAAAATATTGAAGACATCCTTGACTCTACCTTTTCTGCCAAATCCCCACATCCAGTCAGTCCTTCAACAAATCCCTTATCTCGCACCTCCACAGCCATCACTCTGGTCCATGTCACCCTCATGTCTCCTCTAGAGTGTGTAGTAACCTGCTGACTTGTCGTTCTGTTTTCCCTTGGCTCCTTCTCTTTACTGTCCACATAGCAAGCAGGGGAATCCTCTTAAAACAAAAGTGAGCCTGACCAGGCGGTGGCACAGTGGATAGAGCGTCGGACTGGGATGTGGAAGACCCAGGTTTGAGACACCGAGGTCGCCAGCTTGAGCGCGGGCCCATCTGGCTTGAGCAAAAGCTCGTCAGCTTGGACCCAAGGTCACTGGCTCCAGCAAGGGGTTGCTCCGTCTGCTGAAGGCCTGCAGTCAAGGCACATGTGAGAAAGCAATCAATGAACAACTAAGGTGTCGCAACAGCAACAAAAAACTAATGATTGATGCTTCTCACCTCTCTCCGTTCCTGTCTGTCTGTCCCTATCTATCCCTCTCTCTGACTCTCTCTCTGTCCCTGTTAAAAAAAAAGTGAGATGATCATGTTAATCCCTTGATCACAAGACCCTCTGTGGCTCCCTATCTCATGTAGTGATAATCAGAGTCCTTATAATGACCTGATAGGCCCTATACTACCTCTCCGCCTCCACTGGTCCCTCCCATGCCATACCAATGTCACTTTTTCAATGATGTTGTCCCTCAACTCTTTAATGAAATAATAACCTACCTTCCTCCTATACTTCCAAACACTTATTTTCTTTATTTTTCTCCATAGCATGTATTTGCTTACTATCACCTGACCCCCAATATATTTTATGAGTTTATGTCTTTACTGTCTATCCCTCTAGCCCCCTCGTTGGCAAACTGCAGCTCGTGAGCCACGTGCGACTCTTTGGCCCCTTGAGTGTGGCTCTTCCACAACATACCACGTGCAGGCGCTACCTCAATAAGAAATGTACCTACTGCCTGGTCAGGCGGTGGCGCAGTGGATAGAGCGTTGGACTGGGATGCAGAAGACCCAGGTTCAAGACCCCGAGCTCGCCAGCTTGAGCGCAGGCCCATGTGGCTTGAGCAAAAGCTCGCCAGCTTGGACCCAAGGTCGCTGGCTCGAGCAAGGGGTTGCTCAGTCTGCTGAAGGCCCGTGGTCAAGGCACATATGAGAAAGCAATCAATGAACAACTAAGTTGTCACAATGGCAATGAAAAAATAATGATTGATGCTTCTCATCTCTCTCTGTTCCTGTCTGTCTGTCCCTACCTGTCCCTCTCTCTGGCTCTCTCACTGTCCCTGTAAAAAAAAATAATAATAAAAAATTTGGCTCTCAAAAGAAATTTTAAAAAAAGAAAGAAATTTCAATCGTTGTACTGTTGATATTTGGCTCTGTTGACTCATGAGTTTGCTGACCACTGGGCTAGACTATAATAACCTTGATGGGGCAGGGATTTGTGCTGTCTGTTATCTATCACTGCCTGACACAGAGGAAGTACTCAATAAATATTCATTGAAAAAAAATGACTTAATTTCTTTAAAGCAGGCGTCCTATATTATAATGTTGGTCCACTATGACACTGGAAGTTCCTTGAAGGTTATGACTAGGACAGTTCGTCTTTGTGTGTGGACAGCGCCCGCCAGAAACTGTTTCTGTGTGTGCTTCAGAGCTCCGTGGTGGTTCCAATGGTGTATTAACACATAGGGCCCAAAACCTCAAAGCCTCGCGTTCTTAACCATGCAAGTGTCCAACTGGGATTGGTACTCTGCCCATAGTGTTGAACCAAGGGCTGATGTGGGGTGCACTGTTCCTGTGCCAGGCAGTTCTCATGGAACCTTTAGGTTCTTCTGCAAATGTAAAGCAGGAAATTGGAATGCAAATTCAGTTGAGTAAAATTTTAGGAGAAATGTGTATTGGCAATATTTGTACAGATATGTACACTGATGAGTCTTCACCCATTGATATTTTGCCAGACTCCAGGAGAAGGCTGAGAGAGCACATACTTGCATGTACCATGGTTGGCATGCCTTGAAGCCCAGCTCCTGCTTGGGAATTTAAGAGATTAAGCCCAGAGCTACACACACCAACTTGGGACGAGAAAACAGAATGAGTAAGACACAGGGCACGGTGGGTTTGGGTGTGGTGTGAAAACAGGCTTCTCTGTTAAGTGTGTAAAACTTGATTAGAAGGAACCGTGGAGCCACAGGGTGTGGGCTTTCATCTTGGGTTTATGGATCTTAGACAATCTTTTTTTTCTTTTTTTCAGAGACTGAGAGAGTCAGAGAGAGGGATAGATAGGGACAGACAGACAGGAACGGAGAGAGGTAAGAAGCATCAATCATCAGTTTTTCATTGCCATTGCAAAACCTTAGTTGTTCATTGATTGCTTTCTCACATGTGCCTTGACCGCGGGCCTTCAACAGACCAAGCAACGCCCTGCTGGAGCCAGCAACCTTGGGTCCAAGCTGACAAGCTTTTGCTCAAGCCAGATGGGCCCTCGCTCAAGCTGGCGAGCTCGGGGTCTCGAACCTGGGTCTTCTGCATCCCACTCTGACGCTCTATCCACTGCGCCACCGCCTGGTCAGGCTTAGACAATCTTGATTTGGACCTTTTTGTTGTGTTATCTTTTCATGGAGCAACTAAAATGGCTCCTCCCCTTGACCTGTGGTGGCGCAGTGGATAAAGCGTAGAACTGGAAACACTGAGGTCGCCAGTTCAAAACCCTGCACTGGTCTGGTCAAGGCACATATGGGAGTTGATGCTTCCAGCTCCTCCCCCCTTTCTCTCTTTCTTTCTCTCTCTCTCACTCTGTGTCTGCTCTCTAAAAATGAATACAATAAAAAGAAATTAAAATAAAATGGCGCCTCCTCACAGATTTCTTCCTTTTTTCCCGACCACCCAATCTGAATCTAAATCTCATCCTGTGTCAATTCCCAGCAGAGCTTTCATTACCGCTAGTTTGCTTTGTTTTCTTGGTTATTGTCTGTGTCACCACAGTAGATGGTAAGATTTAAGGGGCCAAGTTTGTCTTGTTCACCGTTGTATCTACAACCCCTGGAACTATGCCTGGCTCAGGAAAGGCATTCCATAAATATTAAATACGTGATATGTGAATAGATAAAGGAAAAGAGATTGTGGTAGGCAAATTCAAAGATGCCCCCCAAGACTCCAGCTCCCTAATGTACACCCTGTATAATACCTCGGACTCTAACTATGGTGGGTTATTAGTCCTATGATTAGTTTACATTATGTGTTACAATTGACTTGAAGAAGGTCCGATTATCTGGATTGTTCTGACCAATCTCATGAGCCCTTTAAATCTCTTTTAAGCATTCTAAGAGATTCAAAGCATGAGAGGGAGTATGGAGGCAGCCATATGGCAAGAAATCACAAGCAGCTTCTAGAAGCTGAGAGCAGTCCCCTGACCGACAGCCAGCCAGTGAACAAAGGCCTCAGTCCTACAACTGCAAGGAACTGAATTCCACCAACAACTTGGATGTTTTGGAGGCAAATTCTTTCCCAAAGCCTCTAGAAAGGAATACAGTTCAATGAACACTTAGACTTCAGCCTAGAACAGTGGTTCTTAACCTTTTTTTGAGGTAGCAAACTCACCAGTTTCATATGCGCATTCACCGAACCCTTCTTTAGTGATAAATAAAATATGATTTTTTTTTCCAAATTCAAGACATATAGGTATATGTTTTTTTACTGGTGCACAAAATGAGCCTTGCATGAACAGTACCTTGCTCAAAGAACAAAACCAACAAAGTGCATGAACTCACAACAAATTACGGTATTATTTTATTCTGGCCTCCGCAGCAGAGGCTTCTCTGAACCCCTGAGACCGACTCATCGAACCCCTAGGGTTCGATAGAACCCAGGTTAAGAACCACTGGCCTAGGCCTGACCTGTGGTGGTGCAGTGGATAAAGCGTCGACCTGGGAACACTGAGGTCGCCAGTTCTAAACCCTGCACTGGTCTAGTTAAGGCACATATGGGAGTTGATGCTTCCAGCTCCTTTCCCCTTTCTCTCTTTCTCTCTTTCTCTCTCTCTCTCTCTCACTCTGTATCTCCTCTCTAAAATGAAAAAAACAAAAACAAAAACAAGAACCACTGGCCTAGAAAAATCCCTAGTGGAGAACCCAATCCCTCTGCCTTTTGACTTAGGGTCTACAGAACTGTGAGCTAATCAATGGGTCTTGTTTTCAATTGCCACTGAGTTTGTGGTCATTTGTTACACCGCAATAGAAAACTAATACAGAGACCTTAATAGTTCTCTCCATTATTAACTCAGAGAAAGAAGAATGAAACCCTAGTGGAGTCTAAAATTCTGCACTGATTTTGCCTCGTGTGAAATGAAAGCGAAGGGACAGCTCACAGGAGGAGAGGGCAGACTATGTAAGGTTTCACTGTACAAGTTTAGACTGCCGGAGCAAACACCCACAGAAGGAGTCAGAGACTGCTCCATATCGGTGCTTTAGAACTTGAGGGTATGTTTTGTCTCCTAGAGAACTAGGATTATAAATACATCTTAGTTCATCCTGTAAGCAAGCCAGCTTTGGAGTTTGACATGGCTTCATTAGGCAAGTAATCTCTCTGAGCCTCAGTTTTATCATCTCTGAAATAGGCAGGATGAGGCCCTGGCTGGATGGCTCAGTGATAGAGCATCAGCCTGGCGTGTGGAAGTCCTGAGTTCAATTCCTAGCCAGGGCACACAGGAGAAGTGACCATCTACTTCTCCACCCCTCCCACTCCCCTTCTTGCTTGCTCTCTTCTCCTACAACCATGGCTGAAATGATTCAAACAAGTTCGCCCCGGGCACTGAGGATGGCTCCATGGCCTTGCCTCAGGCACTAAAATAGCTCAGTTGCCGAGCAACAGAGCAGCAGTCCCAGATGGGCAGAGCATCACCTGATAGAGGGCTTGCCAAGTGGATCCTGGTCAGGGCTGGTGTGGGAGTCAGTCTGTCTCTCTGCTTTCCCACCTCCCATTTAATAAAAAAAAAATAGGCAAGATGAATTTGAGGTTTAAATGAAATACTACTTGTAGCACTCAGCATAATCCCTGACACAAGTTCCCTAGAGATCATTTTCACATATATGCATAGAAAAAGGACAAAATTGATGCATGCAATATTCAAAGCCTCTTTCTGCTCCCTCAGCACCATAGTGGTCTCATACTGACTAATAAGCATTTTCATCCCTACCCTCCCTTTCTTCCCACCTACGTTTTATTAGGTACGTGGGGTAATGAGCTCGAGAGGACAGCTGGAGAAGTAGGATAGGAGATTCAAGTAAGAAAGGCTTGAGCTAAGAAAAGGAGAAGAGGGAGGTGGGGAAAGGATAATGGGGAAGAAAAGGAAAGAGGACAGAAGTTGGAAACGAAGAGTTACTTGTAAAGATGGTGTAAAGAGATTTCAGAGCCTGTGCCAAATGAAAAAGAGATAGTTGACAGCAATACGGAGTGAGTCCATACGGATCCACATAAAGACTGAGTATGTAAATAAATGGGGAAGTATAGATAAATTTCCCGTGGAGAAGAATTCTGAATAATCCATGTACGGTAGACACTTTGCCCTCAAGGAGGTGGAACGTAGCCCTCCACTCCTTAATTGTGGGCAGTGCATAGTGACCTGTATCTAAAGAGGACAGTAGAGAAGGGAAGAGTCATTTTATGGGAGAGAAACCAGACAGACTCAGCAAGGTGATCAAGGTTATATATTGATGGACCATTGATATGATGAAATAAGAATGACACTTGACCTCTGTGGACTTTCTCCCCAAGATGCATAAACCAATCTAATCATGAGAAAAACATCAGACAATCCTAAACGAAGGACAGTCTACAAAATACCTGACCCGGCATTCGCCAAAACTGCCAAGGTCATCAAAAGCAAGGAGGGTCTGAGAAACTGTTCTGGCCAGGAGGACCTAAGGAGACATGCTGACTGAATCTAATGGTATCCTAAATAGGGTCCTGGAACAGGAAGAAAAGGCATTAGGTAAAAACTAAGAAAATCTTGCCTTTAGTCACTAATGTATTGATATTGGTTTATTAGTTGTGTCAAATGTACCTGATGGATGTGAGGTGTTAATAACAGAGGAAATTGGGTGAGAGGTATACGGTAACGCTCAGTATGATCTTATCTTTATAACTTTTCTGTAAATCTAAAATTATTCTTTAAAAAAAATTTGGTTTGGCACCAAAATAAATAAATAAATAATAAAATAAGATACAAAGTTTATTTTAGAAATATGAGAGGAAAGGGATTTTAATACATCACTGTAAATAATGAATTTTATCCTCTTTAATGTTTTAATGTTCTTTGTAAAAATGTAGCTAAGGATCCGAATTTACAGTATTTTAATTATACTTTTCTTACTGAACTCATTCTTTTCATGTAACACAGCTCCAAAGCTAGGCTTCCTGAGGCCTGGGATCTGCTCAGGTTCCAATACTGGCACCCTGAAACTGTGGAAAACACAAGAAGGACTACTTCCTTTTGGGAATGTTCTGGAAGCCTCAGATAGACTGGAAGCCAGCTAACTGTCACGACAGAATGTCAGGGAAGTTGACTGAAGCTCCTCCTAGAGGTGACTTCCCAGCCCCCAAGCAGACCTGGAAACCCTTGAAAGAGCTGCCATTCCAATGGCTTTCTTAGTTGACACATGCCTAATCTCTCATTAAATCCAGTTATGGAAAAAAGATGAAAAGAAGAACCCATTTGGCTCCCAGGGACCGGGAAACGAGGACATCTGTGGAAGATGTTGGGGCTCTTTATCCACATGCCCGGACAGTTTGGGCGTTTTCCAAATCTGCATCAGTGTCAACCACTTCTTACTCTTCCTAGGGAGTAAGGAGCAAGCAGGCTGTGCAAACAGGACAGAGCAGGCCTGAGACTGCCATCCTTAGAGAAGTCAGCTGTTAAGTTGGCCCTTGGCTGGTGTCTGGGAACTTGAATTTCGGGAGTGCTTCCACCATCCCCAGAATTTATTAAGAGTGCCCAAACTTTTTGTACATACAGTGGGGTTCATGCTGAACATCTGTGTCCTTCTGAGAGCCTGGAATTTTGATACACGCTAGGCAGAAACTGCATACGTGACTGGCCCCCAATAAAAAACCTGAGTCTCTAATGAGCACTCGGTCTTTAATAGGCTTCCTTGGTCAACAATATTTCTCATGTGTTGTCATAACTTGTTGCTGGAGGAATTAAATGCGTCTTGAGTGACGCCACTGGGATAGGATTCCTGGAAGCGTGGGCCTACTTTTCTCTGGACACCACGCCATGTGGCTTTTCCCTTTGCTGATTTGACTTTGTATCCTCTTGCAATAATAAATCATAGCCAGCATCGCAGGCAGCTATATGCTGAATTGTGTGAATCCCCCAATAATTCATCAAATCTGGGGGTGGTCTTGGGGACCTCCTACACAAGGTGATCTTTATAAAAATAGCATAAAGGTTTTTCTTGATTGAGACCTTCACTGGGAGAGGCACAGAAAACAGTATGAGTAGTTCCATTTGATCACTGAGTAAACAAGCACAGGGGAGATAGGCACCATGAGTGAGTTTTTGCAGCTAAAATGGCAGAGCTGGGATTAGAATCTGGGTTTGTCTGTTTCCACACCCTAGTTCCGTGATGGCGAACCTATGACACGCGTGTCAGCAGTGACACGCGTAGCCATTTTCGATGACAGGCGGCCGCATACCAGAGAAGCATGGGGCCGCATGCCGAGAAGGACGATTCATCCTCAGCTCCTGCACAGCCAGGTACAGTAGCCGGGGATAAAACATTTGCTGTAGTGTAGACACTCTGTGCCGGAGGTCTGGAGGCCAAAACAACAGAACTCCGGCACAGAGCGTCTGGTTCTGGGACTTCCGGTTAGGCCATTTTCTCGAAGTGACACACCAACCGAGTTATGCTCGGTTTTTTGGTGAATTTTGACACGCCAAGGTCAAAAGGTTGCCCATCACTGTCCTAGTTCCTTCTGTTGCTGTGAGTGCAACAGTCTTATTGCTAAAGGTTGGGAATGTCTTCCTTCTCTCTACCCTCTATTTCTTCCCCTGAGCTCTGGTGAACCAGTCTGGCAGGTCTGACAGCATGAGTGGTGAAATGGGAGGGAGGGAGGAAGCAAAAGAGGGAGGGAGGGAGGCATCAATCCCAGTCACCTCCTTCCTACCTGTGGATAACCTCTCCACCCGTGGCCCTGTGTCCCACTCCATTCAAACCAGCCATAGCCTTCATTAGCCTTCCCTCCCTGCCCCCAACACCATCTCCCTCAACTCCTTTGTTTTAGAAACTATTGATCATTGTTTTTATCCTTGTTTATTTCTGAGTGTCTCCTATGTGCCAGAAACAAAGGTGGCACCTATGGGCCTTGGCCACATGGGGCTGCCCCCTAGCACATTCATTGAGTAAATACTTAGGGTCAGAGGTTGCAGGAGACACAGCACAAACAACCTCACCAGGAACAAGGCAGTTCACCTATCATAACACACTTTCATCCTGCTCCACCTCTGAGACTGGTCGCCTTTTCCTGGTTCCTCAAGTTGGATCTCTAGGTCTGAAATTCCAGAAGCAATTCCCTCCCCCTTTCTGTTCTCCAGTCTGATTGTAAGGTGGTCACAGGAAGAACTCTGCTATGCTTGTATCTGTATCCATTTCCCTACCTTTGAGCCCATGTCACAGCCTGTTTGGGAACTGTTGGCACACTGACCAAGGGAAATCGAATTTTATTGATCCCACAGTCTTGCTAACTTAATGGAAAATTATTCTTCCAGCCAAAATACCAAACAGAAAATTATACTACATATTTTGGGCTAACTGTCTCTCTGTAAGATTCATCAAATGAACTTGGTAAAATGGGAAAGAGCAGAGATCTGAGGTCTACAGATTTAACAAATTTTCTCATTTTTTCTTTCTGTTTACCATGTTTCATCAAATCTAGAAATGCCATCAATGATTGGACACATTATTTTGTGCGCCATTAAAAAAGAAAAGAACACTCCCAATTGTAACTGTAGGATACACCCCAGTTTCAGAGGTTTTTAAAATTTGAACCATTGGAAGAGTGAATACAGTATTTTTATTTTATTTTATTTTATTCATTTTAGAGAGGAGACACAGTGAGTGAGAGAGAGAGAGAAAGGGGAGAGGAGCTGGAAGCATCAACTCCCCATATGTGCCCTGACCAAACCAGTGCAGGGTTTTGAACTGGCGACCTCAGTGTTCCCAGGTTGACGGCTTTATCCACTGCGCCACCACAGGTCAGGCTGAATACAGTATTTTTTTTTTCTTTTCTTTTATTCATTTTAGAGTGGAGACAGAGAAAGAGAGAAAGGGGGGAGGAGCTGGAAGCATCAACTCCCATATGTGCCTTGACCAGATCAGTGCAAGGATTTGAACTGACGACCTCAGTGTTCCCAGGTCGACGCTTTATCCACTGCACCACCACAGGTCAGGCTGAATACAGTATTTTTTAAAATGTGAAATAAAAGTAAAAAGAGGAGGAAAAATTGCTGAAGTCTTACCTACCTAAAGAAAACAATTTCATTAGCATCTGTTATTAGAATTTGAATATCTTCAGTATTTTCAATGACATTTTTTACAGTTATGGACCTTATAGTACATTTCATATGCATTATGTATTAAATATTTGAAAATATTTATAAATATAGACATTTATGTTATACATTTCTAAATATATTGGCATTTTTATTATACGATTCAGAGTGTTCAGGATACTGTATTCATATCGATGTAAACAAAGCTGATCCCATCTTTGTATGTCCCCCTAATTTCTTCCTAGTTTTCATGCTGAGGACTCTTAACTAGTCTCAGCCAGCACTAAGCCTTATAGTTAATGATTACTGTGTTCTGTAACCAAGATTCCTGTCAGTAAATGGCCAGGATGACATAGCAACTGAGATAACTATCAGACTAGGTACTGGCATCACTTGTAAGCAATTCTCCATCATGAGACCACCAGAAGGTATGGTTCCTGGCTCAAGCTACGTCTTTGTCTCTTTGCCTGTCAATCATTAGTAGTTCAGCTATACTACAAAACATTTACTGTAACAACTGTAGAGTAGCAGAGAATAATCCATGCAGACGACTGGGTGCCTTTTCCATTCAGAAATAATCTTCCCTGTAAGTAAATTACCCTACAATAAATTCTGTTATATTCAATGAATTTGCCTTCTTTGTTGTTGTTGTTGTTGTTTTAAATTATTTTTATTTATTTATTCATTTTAGAGAAGAGAGACAGGGAGAGAGAGAAAGAGAGAGAGAAAGGAGGGAAGGAGTAGGAAGCATCAACTCCCATATGTGCCTTGACCAGGCAAGCCCAGGGTTTTGAACCGGCAACCTCAGCGTTCCAGGTCGATGCTTGATCCACTGCGCCACCACAGGTCAGACTGTTGTTTTTTTCTTTTTAAGTTTTTAATTTTTTTTTTTTTACAGGACAGAGAGAGGGCTAGATAGAGACAGACAGACAGGAACGGAGAGAGGTGAGATGCATCAATCATTAGTTTTTCATTGCCCTTGCGACACCTTAGTTGTTCATTGATTGCTTTCTCACATGTGCTTTGACCGCGGGCCTTCAGCAGACTGAGCAACCCCTTGCTGGAGCCAGCGACCTTGGGTCCAAGCTGGTGAGCTTTTGCTCAAGCCAGATGGGCCCGTGCTCAAGCTGGTGACCTCAGGGTCTCGAACCTGGGTCTTGAACCTGGGTCTTCCGCATCCTAGTCCGATGCTCTATCCACTGCGCCACCGCCCGGTCAGGCGCCTTCTTTGTTTTTTGGTCTTAAGACAACTTTACAGTTCAGTGGTCACTGTACCTCCACTCCACCTTCACACAGGTACACAGCCCCAAACCTTTCACACTGTTCCCCCACGCCCTTCCTCTGAGTTAACCATTGCCGGCAGCTGGGTGTGCATGTCTCTATTCATATATCTATAAATACACATCAGCTTGGAGTTTTACACACATATGAAATCATAGCAAGTTAGTACAAATATGTCTCCCTCACTCTCAATGACTTCATAGCCTTCTATAATATGGAACATAGCGCCATTTTTTCAGTTCCTGCATTAATAAATATTTAGGTAATTTTTACATCTTCACTATTACTGACAGCAGTGCATGAACATCTTTGTACATATGTATTAGTGTGCAAGTGTAAATGTTTCATCAAAAGCAGGGATTTGAGGCCTGACCTGTGGTGGCGCAGTGGATAAAGCGTCGACCTGGGAACACTGAGGTCGCCAGTTCAAAACCCTGCACTGGTCTGGTCAAGGCACATATGGGAGTTGATGCTTCCAGCTCCTCCCCCCTTTCTCTCTCTCTCACTCTGTGTCTCCTCTCTAAAAATGAATAAAATAAAAAGAAATAAAACTTGGACCTCCAGACTTCCTTAAAAAAAAAAAAAAAAAGCAGGGATTTGAGGTGCAGATTGATGCAGGCTCATATATTGTTGAGGGTGCATTTTTTTTTTTTTGAGACAGGACAGACAGGAAGGGAGAGAGATGAGAAGCATTAACTTGTAGTTGCAGCACTTTAGTTGTTCATTGATTGTTTCTCATATGTTCCTTGACTGGGGGGCTCCAGCTGAGCCTGGTACCCCTTGCTTAAGCTAGCAACCTTGGGTTTCATGCCAGCAACCTTGGGGTCATGTCTATGATCTCATGCTCAAACTGGCGACCCAAGCTGATGAGCCTGCACTCAATCAAGCTTATGACATTGAGGTTTTGAACGTAGGTCCTCACAGTCCCAGGTTGATATGCTAGCCACAGTGCCACCACCTGGTCGGTTACCACATGCTTTTCTTAGGTTGGTATGTATGTAAGAAATATTTTATTTGTTTGTTTGTTTATTTATATTTTTCCAAAGTGAGAAGGGGGGAGGCAGACAGACACACTTCCACATGCGCCTTACCGGATCCACCCAGCATTCCCACCAGGGGGCATTGCTCTGCTGTAATAGGAGCCATTCTAGTACCTGAGGTGGAGGCCATGGAACTGTCTTCGGTGCCCGGTGCCCGGGGCCAACTTTGCTCCAGTGGAGCCTTGGCTGCAGGAGGGGAAAAGAGAGAGAGAAAGGAGAGGGAGAAGGGTGGAGAAGCAGATGGGTGCTTCTCCTGTGTGCCCTGGCTGGGAATTGAACCTGGGAGTTCCGCATGCCGGGCGGACACTCTACCACTGAGCCAACCGGTCAGGACCTGAAATATTTTATTTTAAACACTTTAAAAAATATTAAAGGAAGGTGCCTCGTTAGCGTAGTAGGTAGCGCGTCAGTCTCATAAAAAATATTAAAGGACATGAGAGTGGGATTGTATTCCTGTAAACACCAAGGACCCTCCCTAATTGATGTTGTGTGAATTGGAGATGGAGGCGCAGTGGGTCTAGCAGGAGGAATCATGGAGCCATCTGAACCGTCTGGCACCTTTTCATCACTCAGAGCGCGGTTCGAAGAGCCCTTCCTCACAGAAGCCTCCCTTGACACCCTTTCTAAAGCAGCAGACCCCTATCCACTCTGTAACACGCTGAACTATTATTTTTTTGCAATGGGTTTATGATTCTGAGCTGTTTTAGTATTACTTAGCTCGGCACTTGGCAATTGTCTGTCTCTCCCCACTGGAATGTTCTGTCTTGTCAACACTGTATATTTCCAAAGCCATTTAAAGTCCTCCACTATATTTTGGGGTATGGATGGATGGAGATATTTCGTCCACCTCAGGACGCCACAGATGAACACCTGGATTAGGGAAATTAAGGGACACGGAGGAGTCTGAAGGAGGGTTCTGAGGGTGACGGGCAAAGGGCTGAAGGTGAAGCGATGAGCAGGGAGAAAGTCCTAGTGAGAGGGGCGGGGGCGGGGCCTCCTCCAGGAACGGGCGGGTCCTGGAAGTGGGGGCGGGACCTCAGCCTACGGGGCGGGGACACCGGGTAGGCGGACTCTGGGGGCGGAGCCTGCGAGCGGGGTGTTGGGAGCGGCGCGTTGCGGCGGCGGAAGATGGCTGCGGCTGAGGCGGCGGATACTCAGCTGATGCTCGGATTGGGGCTGATCGGTGAGGACGCAGGCGCCCTGCCCGGCAGGCCCGCACCTCCCGCGGCCCGCGGCCCGCGGTGGGGAGGGCGCGACCGCTTCCTTGTTGGGGCTCGGCGGGGGGCTGCGCGGCCCGGCCCCCTCGACGCGGAGGTTCGACCAGCGGCCCTGAGCCATTCCGCCCGCAGTCTCGCATGGCGCCCGCCGGGGTCGGGCGGCTGGGCGGAGGGACCCCGCCGGCCCTCTATATGCTGGGAGGGGAGCTTTTCCTGGACGCCCCGGGCTGTGGACGGTGGCCGCGCTCCCTTGGCTGCGAGGGGTCGCTGCCCAGGCGGGACTCCGGCTAGGCCGAGATCCGCTCTCGGGCGGCACAGCGGGGAGGCTGCAGGGCCGTGGTCCCTCGGAGGGTAGGGGAGACAGGCGTGACTGCCCGCCCGGCACCCGGTTGGCCTAGATCATGTGATCGAGCGGTTCCAGACACGGTGGCCATCTGTACCCGCCCGGCTGCTGCGCATGATGCATGGATTATCTCCGTTTAACTCTCAGTTCGGCTCCAGGGAGGTGTGGGTAACGTTTGGTACCCACTTTACGGAGGAGCCGCTGGAGACCCAGGGTGTCATTTGTGCACCGACGCTCCCTAGAAAGTGCTAGAGCTAGGTCAGGGACCCTTGCAGTCTAGCCCCAGGACCCCAACCTCACTCAGCCCGTGGAGGACTCCTGGATCGTTAGAGCTTGTGCACGTAGCCACGAATGACTACTTAATCGCATAGGATAGTATCTCTTTGGTTTTGAGGAATTAAAGAATGAGGAAGTACGTTGAGATCTTTGGGCAGCCCAGAATACGTGCCTGAACCGTGTGCGGTTGCTTCAGGGATAGGTGTTTCCAGGAACCATTCATTCGTTAAGCGACAGCGAGCATGGGTTTGTTTCAGTGATCGGCGGTGGGTTTCCTGCGTGCCATTGTCCTCTGAAAAAGTATTATTCTATTGAGATTTTTTACAAGTCCCTTAACACTTCATTTCCCTACGGTTCAAGGACATTGCTTGTGTTGAGCAAAACTTTTCATTGTCTCAAAGGAGTACCTTTATCTAGAAATGACTTCCTGTATTCATTTAAAATTTTTTAAAATTATTTTTAATATTTTTAAATACAGTTTATATACAGTATTATAATAGTTTTAGGTGTACACCCCAGTGATTAGTAATTATGTAACTTACTAAGTGATCATCCTGATAAAGTTTACACACATCTGAACATTTCTAATGGGATTTTAAATCTGCTTAAACGTATCTCAGCCATCTTAGTCCTGCTTGAATTAAAGCTGAATTAAACTCAGACTTCATTTTGGTAACAGTGAAGAAAAAGATGACTTATAATTATTTGCAATTCAGCAGGTTTTTATTTTTCATGTTGACTTGAAAAATAGATTTGCTTCAAAATAATGAAAGGAGAAATGCTCCTGCCCCTTATGAAGCAAGGAGGGCCAGATGGTGATAATTGCTGAAGCCGAAGCTCTCTGCTTTTATTTTATTTTATTTTATTCATTTTTAGAAAGGAGACACAGAGTGAGAGAGAGAAGGAGAGAGAGAGAGAAAGGGGGGAGGAGCTGGAAGCATCAACTCCCATATGTGCCTTGACCAGACCAGTGCAGGGTTTTGTACTGGCGACCTCAGTGTTCCCAGGTCGATGGTTTGTCCACTGCGCCACCACAGGTCAGGCGGAAGCTCTCTGCTTTTATATGCACTTGCTATTTTCCATAATATGTTTTTTTAAGTCTAGAGATAAAAATCTAGATTCTTACTGCTATATTTGCAGTAACATGTCTCTCAAATTGAGGCTATTTTTGCTTGGAGTTTTTATTATTAGTAGATTGCTCTTGTTTTGTTATTGAGGTGTTTACTTTGATGATGAAACTACATATGTGACTGGGTAACCATTATGACTATTATTATTATTATTATTAAATTTTTAAATATAGAATTTGCACAATTAGTATGTAACATGATTATCTCAAGTGGCCTAAAAGTCAGGGCCAAGGAGAGCTAGGTAATTGGAGCAGTACAGGTAGGTGGGATTTAGGGGTCTCACAGGCTCCGGGTTGCTTTGTAAAATGAGATGCTAAAAGTGATTCCACTAAGTGCTTCTGAGTAACCAATCAATTCACTTCCTTGCTGCTGTTTGACATTCTCACAGTGACCATCTTTCCACCATAGAAAAGGACACAAATGGAGAAGTTCTGTGGGTGTGGTGTTATCCTTCCACGACAGCTACTTTAAGGAATCTGCTGCTGAGAAAATGCTGCCTTACAGATGAAAACAAACTCCTCCATCCCTTCGTCTTTGGTCAGTACCGAAGAACATGGTTTTATATCACAACAGTTGAAGTTCCAGATTCTTCAGTATTGAAAAAGGTATGACTGCAAAAAGGTCAAAAAACTAAAAATATCTGAAGTGATATAAGATTATTCCAGTAACTCTTAGCTTTAGATTTATCATTCACAGTACGCTTTTGAAAAACGTTATATATGATTTTCATTGAGAAGGCTGTCTTTCACGTTTCACTCACATTTGTCCTATAAATATTTGTTGGTATGTATTATATGAACGACCCTGCCTTTGGTGACGTGAAAAGCCTTCAGGTTATACTCTGATAGAGTAGAGATGTAGAAGTACTTTCAAAGTAATGACCTGATTAGGAATGTGAAGAAGTGTATTTTTCATTGTTAAAAACTGTTTTAGCCTGACCAGGCGGTAGTGCAGTGGATAGTGTCAGACTGGGATGCAGAGGACCCAGGTTCAAGACCCCGAGGTCGCCAGCTTGAGCGCAGGCTCATCTGGTTTGAGCAAGGCTCACCAGCTTGAGCCCAAGGTCACTGGCTTGAGCAAGGGGTTACTCGGTCTGCTGTGCCCCCCCCCTCCCCGCCCAGTCAAGGCACATATGAGAAAGGAATCAATGAACAACTAAGGAACCACAACGAAGAATTGATGCTTCTCATCTCTCTCCCTTCCTGTCTGTCTGTCCCTCTCTCTGTCTTTGTCACACACACACACAAAACTGTTTTAGAGGATATAATTACCCTTGGCATAGTTTAGAAAACTTTCTTTCTTTATTCATTTGAGAATGGTGGTAATGCTGGCTGTATTAAGAATAGAAAGCATAATTAAGGAAACTCATATTCAGTAAGTTTTTTGTTGTGTCATTTGATATGGACAGGATCAATGTGACATGTTGAAAACCACTGTGGTGGTTTGGGCTTCCCAGTCCCAAACTACTTCAGTATTCAAAGAAGAGAACATTGGGGAGAAGTGGCTGAGCCCCTGGAATGTTCCTGGGTGGGGACTTCTTTTACCTTCTCAGGGTAATTTTACAGCCAATAACCAGACTGAATAAAGCCTGTTCAAGATATCTGTTTAAATTTAAGGAATTACATTTAAAACAACAGGAAGGCAACAATTTAGAAACTGTTAGAGGGTTAAGACAGAACAGAAATTCATAATTAGAAAATGCAAATTTGCAAAAAGATAAGTTTTCCATGTGTCATAAAATCTGTGGTTTAGCCTGACCAGGCGGTGGCGCATTGGATAGAGCATCAGACTGGAATGCGGAAGACCGAGGTTCGAGACCCCGAGGTCGCCAGCTTGAGCGCAGGCTCATCTGGTTTGAGCAACAGCTCACCAGCTTGGACCCAAGGCCCCTGGCTTCAGCAAGGGGTTGCTCGGTCTGCTGAAGGCCCATGGTCAAGGCACAAATGAGAAAGCAATCAATGAACAACTCAAGTGTCATAATGAAAAACTGATGATTGATGCTTCTCATCTCTCTTCGTTCCTGTCTGTCTGTCCCTATCTATCCCTCTCTCTCTCTTTGTCTCTGTAAAAAATAAATAAATTTGTGGTTTATATTCATTAAATTCTTGCTGTAAAGTCTTGATGTATCCTCAGTTAGATTTATTATGTTTTATACTATAGACTACCAAATTATAGCAATAGCAATTTCAAATCTGGTTTTCAGATTTGAAAAGTAGCTAGATTTTGAGATTTTCCAGTTCAAAATATGATTTTTAAAAATGTATTTCTTGAAGGATTTGATTTTATAAAGTTCTAAATTTTGTCTCATTATTGGAAACAATAGGTACTTATCAGAAATTTATATTTATAATAATAGAAGCGTGTGAATGAAGCTTATTATGTCAGTGCCCTGTAGATCATATAGCAACCTACAGAGAGTGGACTGCTTCAGGAACTGTATAATGTTTGCTGGAAGACTTTTACTCAGTTGTATTTTGGTTGTTTTTCATCTTTCAATTTCGTGAATGAAAAATAGTTGCTAAATTGATAGGTTTGCTACAGCATTCCTAGCTCTGCTTTGATGAGATTAGGGGATTTTAAATAAAAATTTCTCATTTTTGGTATTTGAAATCTTTTTGTTTTTGAAAAACTAAAAGGATTACTTTTTTATGTAGGAAATCCAATATACAGTGTGTCCGTAAAGTCATGTTGCACTTTTGACCATGTGACCGGTCAAAAGTGCACTGTGACTTTACGGACACACTGTATATGTGTATATAACTATATGTGTGGATATACATATAAAAGTATAAGGAAGCAATTGAGGACTTGGTTACATTTTGATCTTTTCTTTTTAATGTTGGTATGTCTTGTAAAAGAGATTGTTAGAGTATAATATTAAAAATTAATTCTATTTAAGTATCTTTAAAAAGTGTACTTTTTTTGTTTCTTTGGACAGGTGACTCATTTTTCTATTGTTCTGACCGCCAAAGATTTTAACCCAGAGAAATATGCCGCCTTCACTAGGATATTGTGTAGGTCTGTATGAAACCGTATTAAACGCTAATATACAAAAATGGAGATCTTAGTAGTTACAGAGCAGATTTCTCCACTGAGGAAGCAGCTTTCAGCCCGTCTCCCCAACATGATCTTTCCTGGCCCTTCAGAGACTGTGTTATAAAGAGGAACTTCCTCTTCTGCTCCAGTGGCACAGCTCCTCTTATTTGGGAAGAGGATAGAGGGGAGGAGAACAGGCAGTTTGTACAAGTATTATAGTTCCTGGGTGTTTGGAGTCACTTGCCATTTGTGGTCTGCTGCTACTTCTCCTTTCCAATCTAGAAGTTTCCCAAGCAGGATGGATAAGGGAAGTGCTTTATGAAGCGGTAAGCTGCTTCCTATGTGTCAAGGCCTGTCAGTGGGAGTCATTTTGGGGAAAGTTAATAAGCATTTTGAATTATGAGAAAACCCAGGAAAGCCTTTCTTAGCTAGAATTCAGCAGAGCTGAAAAACGGATTAATTGGTTCATTGTGATTCAAGTAGACTCCTTCAGTTTTATCCTAGCTATTGAAAAAAATTTATCTAAAAAACAGCAGTCTGTTTTTTGCCCTGGTAAGTATATCTAGTGAACTTCATGAAATCTTTCTTATGTGTTAGGAATATTGTTCTTTTCTATAATGAAGGTTTTGCAGGGTTTTAGTTTAGTTTTTTTTTTTTTAGTATTTACTAGATAGACTTAAAAGTCTAGGTGTTATATATTACTCTCGGCCCTCAGACTTACACCCAATAAGTAGTTTGGGCGGGGGTGTTGAATGACAGGAGTTTTGTTTTTCCCACTATTAGCCCCATAAGTGGTTTCCTTTTTGCCACTTTTATGTACACACACATATGACATAATGTAAGAAGGCCTCATTACCTGGGGGTTTCAGTTAGGTTGTATTTTGACAAAATGAACTTTTACTGTTTTTGCAGCCAACTGTGGTAAGAAAGACTTCTTGCGGTCATAAGATCATCTGCAGGTATATGGCTCACTGTGGAGTACAAACAGTTGTCTGCTAATATGGCGCTGACACAGAGACATGGTTATTGCTAGAGGAGACTCTGTCCAGTAGCTGTGAACTTAAAACATTGCAAAGGTGTTTTCGAACAAGCAGTGGACTCCCATTTCATTTGATATAATTCAGGTTACGTTACTTAGCTGAACTTTCTGGGATCCAGAAGGCAAGGTTGGTTTAGACCTCACCTCCTGCCCAGGAGGGAGCCCAGAGGGTTTCTCAGGTCCTGTGGTACCATGGCATTATTTCCACATGTGTGCACATGCGTGCATACACACTTTCTCCCCATGAACACGTGTCTCCATGCATATGCACATAGAGGCTTTTAAAGTAATTTTTTTTCCAGTGACAGCTGATGTACAATATCATATTAGTTTCAGGTGTACACTATAATGATTAGAGACATTTATTTGATAATGGTGAGGTTACCATGGACATGCTCCCTTCCATTTCTGGTAAGAGAAGCAGGCAGGCGTTCCTTCCACAGGATGCTGCTCACGGTGGCGGTGGAGGCCCGCACGGGGCACCATTCCCTATGTGGGATCCAGGCGGCTGCCATGACCCCCCTCTGGTCTCTGCAGCTGGAGAACCCGGTAGAGGGTTTCATGCACACTTGGAGTCAGTTGTCCAGGCCAGGTTGGGTGTCCACCTGAATACCATCCCCCAGGTGGGGTTTTCCTGTGGATGGTTTTGGGGACTTCTTCCCTCTGTCCAGTCCCTCATGGCCCAGGGCTGTCTTGTGGGAAGTCACATCCTAATACTTTGCTAACGTTTTTCTTCTCCATCACTGTATGTTGTTTTATTTTATAATTATAACAGTGTGATCTTTGTTTTTGTATTTTTTGGTAAGCAGATAGTTTTAAAAAAGAATACAGGAGGGTGTTCAGTGAAAACCAAGTCCCTTTCTTCCCTTTTCCCCAGCCTGCAATTCTACCTCCCGATGCACCACCCCATGGCCGTTCCTGGGCCTGTTTTATTTATATACAACTGGAGATATTTCTTCCATATATAAGTATGTGGATGAGTTCATGGGCTTGACCGTTATTTTATATATATGATAGCTTATTGCAGTCACTGTTCTCTACCATCCTCGGTTTGTGCATTGAAAAAAAATGAAAAACACTAATGATTGACTAAATTTGGTAAGCAGTTAAAACACTTTTTTTGTCATCTTAATGAAACTTAATGTACAATAAGTATCATTATCATTACTCTATCTTAAACAGTGATTACATTTTCTTCCCAATTTTCTAGCCCTTCAGCTGCATAAAAGCCTGAATAGACCCAATCCTGCTTCCCAAGCAAAATTTAGATTCAGTTACTCATAGGAAGAGAGTTCCAGGGGCGGGATTGATTTCACAGACGAGCTATAAATGGGGCCAGTTTCCTGTCAGCATTTTCGGGGAGGTTAACATGATGAATGTATCTAGTGTGCATTTATCACCAGAAGCTTAAAGGAGTTGCTTTCTTAATGATCTAAATATAGTTAAATCTGGGAACTCTGACAATAAATAGAGGTTCTCCAACTAATTACTGCTTTCTCTGTGAACAATGTATCAACCGCCTTTCTTGTCAAAGGAAATTCCAGCAATAAAACAGAGTTGTTATGACTAAGAACACCAGCTGTGAATGGAAGACATAAAAAGACAATAGTGTGGCCTGGGAAAGCCCACAGTTCATTCTCCTGCCTGAATTGACTAGAGCAGGCTTGCCCACATATAAAGAGGGAGCCAAGTTTAAAGAATTGTTGAAGGCCTCTCAAGTGTTTTTTGTTGTTGTTGTTGTTATTTTTTTTCAAATTAAATATTAGTATTAATCATGTCATGAAAGATTTAGGCTTTCAGAAGTATATTAGCAAGTTGGTTTCAATTATTTAAAAAGTACCCTAGGTACATTTTCTGTATGGTTCATGCGAAATAAAAGCCCGATTGCCATTTGCCCTTTCTTACAGAATGTACCTGAAACACGGGAGCCCCGTTAAAATGATGGAGTGTTACATTGCAGTGCTTACCAAGGGGATGTGCCAGAGTGAAGAGAATGGCTCTTTCCTCAGCAAGGACTTTGATGCCCAAAAGGCATACCTTGCAGGCTCCATCAAAGGTAAGAACAAATGAAGAAGGAGGTAGGAGGGAGGAAAGGAGAAAAGAAAGGAAGAATGAAAAGAAGAAACAGAAACCCATCCCAGATGATTTCATCCCGACAATAACAAAATCCTCAAGTCAAGGACAATCTCTCAGTAGACTGTTTTTCCATATTTCACATATGTCGTCTACATAATACTTATTTCCTCCCCAAGAGAGTACTTCCAAGTTCTCCATTTCCTTGTCTGAGTAGAATTCTGTCATGGGAAAGCAGACTTTTTAGTGTTCCTTTCCAAAAGAGAGTGACCTTTAACAGAGAAGCGTTCTTTCACCAGTGGCCTGCACTTCATGGGTCCAGGTCTCCAGACTTCCTTGGTTCTCTTTCCTTAGATCTCAGCAGTTCCCTCCTCCATCTGGGGCACCCAGACCCCTGACCCAGGCTCCCAGTCCAGGTCCCTGCCCTTTTCTCCTACCTGGAAAATCCCAAATGGCAGAGACAGCCCCAGGCGAAGCCGCAGAGGGTGTTTCCTTAAGAAAGGGAGGCGGGGAACTCCAGGGCCAGTGCTGGCCTTTGCTCTCTCCTCCCACCTTGCCTGTCTTCACTGTCGGTGCTGCTCTTCTGTACCGTTTCTACGCATCCCTGTGGAGATGTTAGGCGTGGCCCCACTATCTCAGAAGGACTTAAGTAAACACATGTGGGTAGGTGGAAGGGAATGATCAGTGAGCTTAAGGAGGCCCTGGCCAGTGACAGTGGATAGAGCGCTGGCCCAGCATGTGGATGTCCTGGGTTCAATTTCTGGTCAGGGCACACAGAAGTGAGCATCTGATCCTCTCCCCTTTTTTCTCCCCCTCCGCTCCCCCTCGCAGGCACTGAGGATAGCTCAGTTGTCTGAGCTTTGGCCTCAGGCGCAAAAAATAACTTAGTACTCAAGAGGAGTCTGCTTTACTACCTCCTCTCACTTTAAAAAATAAACAAAAAACTTAGGGAGTTTTTATGACACAGAAAGGTGCTGGTTTCTTTCATACCATTTACTCTGCTTTCTTGTGAGTCTGACTTTAATCTGGGCATCCAGCATAGAGCCCTTGGGAGGCTGGTGTAGGCTGCTGTGACACCCATTCCAGGGAGCAGATAGATGGATACATGTGCCATCCACCAGATAAGATGCTTCCGTACTAACAGCATTTACCTAAATTTATTCTTCGTGTTGAAAATAATTTTGCATTCATATGATAAAAATTCTTTCCAGTAAAAACACTTTCCTAATACAGTGTATCCGTAAAGTCATGGTGCACTTTTGACTTTTGACCGGTCAAAAATGCACCATGACTTTACGGACACAACTGTATATCTAATGCAGTAACATAATTTCTTTTGTTTTAAGACATTGTATCTCAGTTTGGAATGGAAACTGTTATCTTACACACAGCACTGATGCTAAAGAAGAGAATTGTCGTCTATCACCCCAAGATAGAAGCCGTCCAGGAGTTCACCAGGTATCCTTCTAACCATTACAAAGTGTGACCTTGGTGACAGCCAGTTTGGGGCACTTGGGGTTGCTGTGTGCTCTGTTCTGTTGCACCTGTGGTAAAAATAGAATATGTTAGGCTGGGGTGAAGGACCATTTTGGTTAAATGGTCCAGTTTAGATTTAGCAAATCGAGGTCACTGAATTTGAACAAATTCTTTAACTTTATAAATATGAGTATGTTAGAGCAGGGAGTTTGCAAACTTTTTTGCCAGAGAAGAAATATTTTAGACTCACAGGCCATATGGTCTCTGTCCCATCTACACAATTGTCATGGGTAGCAGCATAAAAGCAGCTGGAGGCAGTTCCTATGTAAATGAGTGAGCAGGGCTGTGTGCCAATAAAACTTTACGTGTAAAGACAGGCAGCAGCTCGTGGGTCAGTTTCCTAGCCCCTATCCTGCTTCGTTAAGTTTTTCCATCTGTTCAGTTTTACCACAGATTCTTCTCTTATTTTTGTAATAAATATAGTGGGGTGGTTTTTTATTTTCTTTGCCTAATCTAACTTGTTTTTAGATTCTTTTTTAAAATCAGGGAGGACTAGCACTTATGCTGTTTACTGTATGGCAGACATTGTATAAGATACATTAAATTATTAAGTTTACTCATGATGAGAAACTTGCAAGTATTATTACCTGTATTATTGATGAGAAAACTGAGGCTCTGAGAGGCTGAGTGGTCAGATAATGTCTTGGTAGTCGGAAAGACTTGGACTAAAATCCTGGGAAGGCAATCATTTGTTCTGTGACCACATAAAGGGCACTAATGTTTCTAAGCCTCGGTTTCTGTCTGTAAAATGAAGATAATACCTACCTCAGAAGCTTATTTTTAAGATTTTTTAAAAAATTATTTTATTTATTTATTTATTGTTTGTTTTTTACAGGGACAGAGAGAGGGATAGATAGGGACAGACAGACAGGAACGGAGAGAGGTGAGAAGCATTAATCATTAGTTTTTCGTTGCCGTCGCAACAGCTTAGTTGTTCATTGATTGCTTTCTCACATGTGCCTTGACCGCGGGCCTTCAGCAGACTGAGCAACCCCTTGCTGGAGCCAGCGACCTTGGGTCCAAGCTGGCGAGCTTTTGCTCAAGCCAGATGGGCCTGCGCTCAAGCTGGCGACCTCGGGGTCTCAAACCTGGGTCCTCCGCATCCCAGTTCGACGCTCTATCCACTGCGTCACCGCCTGGCCAGGCTATTTTTTTGTGTGTGTGTGTGTGTAGAGTAATTATTGTTATGATCATGATTGCCTCAGATCTTGGGTGAAAGGGCCAGAATTTTTTCCCAGCACATCGTGCAGTAACCATTTTACTGGACGGTTTTTGTTTCTTTTTGTTTTTTAAGGAACCCTATTTTGTATAAATCAAACACGAAGTGGTTTGCAAGTGTGACTAGAATTAAATATGAAATGAGAGACTTGAACAAATCCTTTTGCTCACAGAGCCCTGTTTGGATTGTGCCCTCAGACCCCTCTCTGAGGGGCGTCTGCAGAGTAGGGTGTTGGGGTTGTGCCCTCAGACCCCTCTCTGAGGGGCGTCTGCAGAGTAGGGTGTTGGGGGGAAAACTTGAGAAGCATCTCTCTTTGCCACTGTGGAGATCTTCCAAAACTTCACTTTGAGTTTTGTAGAGCTCATCTGACACCAAAAGCAGAGTTTACAGCATTGTATTATTTTCATTTGAAGCCTGAAGGGGCTGGCCCATTGAGGGCTGGTTCTCTCCGCTGCCCATGGTAGCCAGTGTCCTGGAAGCGGGCAGAGGGCAGGCTGAGCCTTGCAGGGGCAGGCCAGCCACCAGTCGGGGTCTCACTTTGATTCCCCAGGACCCTGCCTGCCCTGGTGTGGCATCGACAGGACTGGACCATACTTCACTCCTACGTGCACCTCGATGCCGATGAGCTGGAAGCCCTCCAGATGTGCCCAGGTAGACCATGGGGCCAGGGCAGCGATTCTGCTGTGACTAGGGTCGTTGTGTGGTTCTTTGCTTTTGGGGTTTTGAATGATTTTGTGTGTGTGGGTGCATTCCTAGGGAGAGTACTGATCAGTTATTATTTCTTTGGTGAATGGAACCAATACCCCTTTTAAAGCCTTTAATAAGGAAATAATTGGGTAAAAGACATGCAGCACAAAATTTATCATCTTAATCATTTCTGTGTGTAGTTCAGTGACAGAAAGTACATTCACATTGTTATGCAGCTGTCACCAAAATACAACCTATTTCTTTTTTAATTTCTTTTTTATTTTATTCATTTTAGAGAGGAGACACAGAGTGAGAGAGAGAGAGAGAGAGAGAGAAAGAGAGAAAGGGGGGAGGAGCTGGAAGCATCAACTCCCATGTGTGCCTTGACCAGACCAGTGCAGGGTTTTGAACTGGCGACCTCAGTGTTCCCAGGTCGACGCTTTATCCACTGCGCCACCACAGGTCAGGCACAACCTATTTTTTGACTGGTAAAGTTCTCAGCTTAAAAGTTTCCTCAGTGATTTGATTTAGTTAATAAATTTTTTAGATTTTTTATTTTTGTTTTTTTTAGAGTATAATTTGAGCCTTGTCTTTTTTTTCAAAGAAAAAAATTATTTTTAAATAATTACTATATTAATATAATAATTTTTAATAATAAGATTCTAAGAATAAGTAAATATGGTATTACCTATGTCTACAGTAATCCTAACTTTGTGATATCATAGTTTCTTGTTTTAGCTTCTTTAGATTTAAGGTTAAAATACCCTTTATCTTTTAGGGTCTTAAAAGGCCATAAAGTTGAAGGTGATAGGGGCTTTTACTGTTGGTTTTTAAATTATGAAATGTTTATTACCTATAAAATAATAAGTGATTTTTGATGCATATTATAAAAGCTGAAGGAACGCTGATGGACTCAGCAGCTGAAAGGAGAACGCCGGCAGCCCTTTGCAGCCCGTCCCGCTCCGCCATGGGTTCTTCCTCCCTCCCTCTGGCCACTTACAGACGTCCCTCTAAACAGCGTACTGTCTGATTTTACTAAACTAACTTTTATATGTGGACTCATGATGGACGGTCTGTGGCCTGTATTTTTTGTTGTTTTCTGCTTAACATCTAATATTTTTGTGGGATTCAGCCACGTTCAGGTGATATGTGTAGTCCCATTCACTTTCACTGCTCTATAGGATTCCATTAAGTGATAGGCCATCGCAGACTCAGCTGGACTTTTCTCGTTACTCACTTTTAAAGCAGAGCTGCTGTGAGCACTCTTACTAGTCTCTTGGGGCACTTAGGCAACGGTTCCACTCCACCCTCCCAGTAGTGCTGTGGGAGAGGTCCCATTATTTCATGTCCGTAATAACATTTGGTTAGTGTCAAACTTTTTTTATTATTACAGTATTAATGATTTTTTAGAGAGCGAGAGACATTGATTTGTGTTTTCACTTATTGATGCACTCATTGGTTGATTCTTGTATCAACCAATGATCTCTGACCAGGGATCAAACCTGTAACTTTGGTGTGTTGGGACGATGCTCTAACCAACTCAGCTACCTGGCCAGATTTCATTTTACTTTTTATATTTTGTTAAATATCCCAAAGGTAGAAAGATAATTCTTCTATATTTTCTGGTAAAAATTGTAAAGTTTTTAGTCTTCCATATACCAGGAATTACATTTGGGTAGTGTGAGAGCTTGGGAGCTGATTTCATTGTTTTCTATTTAAATGGCCACTTGGCCCAGGAACACTTTTTAAATACATAGTGGTCTCCTTTCTCTAGTAATCAGCAGTTACATTTCTCTCTGATACCACATTTTCTCAATATGATTGAGTCTGTGTCTGGGTGCGCTGTGGTAAGTTTCTGGTTTTGTTGTTGTCTTTTCTAAATGTCCTCACCTGGTAAAGTAAAGCTTTAGCAATGATACATTGGCCCTTAATAGTTTATTTTTATTGTATCACTCTATGAAGTCGGGAAAGTCTGAACTGTTGTCTTAACGCCAACTCCAAAGGTCTGCTAACTCTGGAGTCTCCCGATCCCCTTAGCAGATCCCTTTAGCACGTTGTACCAGCTCTAAAACTGGTGCAACAGGACATTGTTTCCACTTGTCTTCCCAAGAGACCAGGTGTTTGGCTCTGATTTATCACAGAGAAGGACCCTACAGGGGGAACATGGCTCAAGAGCATCCTTGCTCCCTCCTGCCTCGTCTGTCCTCTTTGCCCCCAAAGCAGTGACAGAACAGGAAGTGCTCTCCTTCGGGCTCCTTCCTTGCCCCTGAAGTCTGGCCTGGGACTGTGTGGAGTGTGAGTTCCTCCAGGCAGTTGACAGTCATGTAGCCTTAGTCAGTGCTTGAATAAGTAAAGCAGTGAGAAAGAGCAGCTGGTGAGCGTGTAGACTCACTTCTCCCTTCATGTGTTCACAGTACGATTGTCCGCACTCCAGTAACATTGGTCACCTTTGCAATGCAGGTTACCTCGCTGGATTTGTAGACTTGGAGGTGAGCCATAGATCGGACCTCTATGACGTATTTGTGAACCTGGCAGACAGTGAGATTACCATCGCTCCACTGGCGAAAGGTTAGTTCTCTGTTCTCTTCTGTTGCTGAAACAGATGTAAGTCATGCAGCTGTGGTTCTTAGGCTGATTGTCTAAAACCAGTAGTGGAGGGCCAGCTTAACGTGCTGTGCTAAAAAGCTGCGGGACTTATTCTTACAGACCTCCCCAGGGTAGTGACGCGTCTAGGGTGCTTACCCTGTGCAGCGTGTGTTAATCAGATAGTCTGCTCATCTGCCTCTCTGCTGTCGACCTAAACAAGGTGTGTTAGTTAGTTACTACTGCATAACAAATCCCTTCTAAACTTAGTGATTCAAAACAACGAACATTTATTATCTCACTGTTTTGGTGGGTTAGGAATTCAGGACTCACTTAGCTGGGAAGTTCTGGCTCAAGGTCTCGCATGAGGTTTCAGGCAACATAGTGCCAGCATTGCAGATATCTGAAGGCTCGACTGGGGCTCGGGGCACTTCCCACTCACTCACAGGACTGTTGGCAGGAGCCCTCACCACATCGGCTTTGTCATAGGGCAGCTTGAGTGTCCGCATGACCTGACGGCTGGTTCCCCAAGAGTGAGTGACCTGAGAGACCGAAGAGACCACAGCGCCCTGTATGACCTGGTCTCAGGAGCCATTCATCGTCACTTCCTCCACATTGTAGTGATTAGAAGCAAGTTGCTAAGCCCAGTCCCCATTTCAGGGATGAGAATTGGGCTCCACCTCTTAAAGTAAGCCGTATGAAAGAGTGCATAGACACTCCCAAGTGCACAGGGTTGACTGTGACCCCTGTGCAGAAACTCTTTCTGAAGGCAGTCTCAGTGAGCCCAAGGAGACGTACGTGGTCTGGGAGCCCACGATCAAGAAAGGGTGCTCCCGTGTCCTGGCGGCATCTCTGGAAACTTGACATTGTCCTAAATTACAGCTACCTAAAATTGTAGACTGGGTTACCCGTGTGTGTGCCCAGGACACTTCTGAGCTAGTGGTTACAGATGGGAATTCCTGGGTTTTCATTTCTCTTTCTACTGAAAGTTGGAATGACTGAGTGCTGCCTAATGATGGGTTTTTATTAGATAGATTCTTAAAAAAATCTATCATTGTGTGAGAATTTATCTAGTAACTCCAAATGAATAGTACTAGAACTAGTGTTCTTTCATTTGTTTTAAAATTACAAACATAATGCATGTTCATGACAAAAAATTCAAAATATAAAATCATCATTAGGAGATACTACCTTTGATGAAGCAAAAGGGATAGCAAACTGGCTGTGGCTGGGCCCTGGAAATTGCTGCAAGGTTGGCCAACTCCTTGTTGCCATCTGTCGCTCTAAGACGGGTGCGTCCCAGTCAGCATCATTCACATCTGTCCCTTGGAGTGACAAACAGAAATTTCTGGCAACCTCCTTGCTGCAGAAGGTGGCAGTGTATGTAATGAATGCAACTTCGGTTGTTTCCTTCTCATTTCTAAGGGCCTTTACCCACTGAGTGTTCAGGAAGCATTTTCACAACATTCCCGCCAGAAAAAGATGAACTTGAATTCTAAACTGTTAAGATCTGGACAGGAAAGTCAGGCTTGTGGCTTAAACTCACAACTTATTTGTAGTCAGAAGCAAAATAAAAATTCCGTCAGGTAGTTGTAAAGGAGAGGTTTGGTGTGGAAGTGTTTTATTTTGGACACGAAGTATGTGAATGACGATCGTGCCTTCCGTACCTCCTCGCACGTCGTATTTGTGATTAGCAGTAAGTAAGGTGGGGATGGGGAGGCATGTCGGTTGCTTCTTGACAATCCCCTCTGTGTCATCTGTCAGGTTTTCAGATAAATGACATGATTATTTTTTATTATGTAAACTTCTAAATTTCATGTAACACATTCTTCTTAATCTCACCAGAGGCCATGGCAATGGGCAAACTGCACAAAGAAATTGGTCAGCTGATTGTTCAGTCTGCAGAAGATCCAGAGAAATCCGACAGCCAAGTTATACAGGTAACTCCTTAACCTGCCGGCCTCCTCAGAGTCCTGAACCGGTGTCGCGCGGCACTGTGCACAGAGCTGCTTGTTACTAGCTGTGCACGTGACAGAGGAGGTGGCAGGGGGAGGCCAGCAGGCAGGTGCCCCTGCGGGTTTGCAGGTGCACTCACTGGAAGGGAGCGGGCAGGGGCTGCCATGGCCGGTCCATTGTCAGGCTCTAAGGACAAGGTATCTGTGCGGTGGGGGTGGGAGGGCGGGTGCCGAGGCCCAGCATTTAAGGTGAGAAGTGTAACCCTAAGTGGTCTGGAACGCTGGGCTGGACCGGCCCATGCGTCCTCTCCCCCTAGTAGAATTTTCATGGAGGAACAAAACGGAAGTTTGCTGCCGAGCGTGGGGAACTAGGCAGCGTCTTCTCTAGCCCTGCTTTCGACTCCAGGACCTTGGTAACGCAGACCCCTGGCAAGCTTAGTACTCTGGTGTCCTCCCTGCAGGGCCAGCTTCCGTGTGCGCCTGAGCTGACAGTGTCCATGTGGGCCCTCCCTCTCCTCGTGCCAGTGTGGGTGGCAAATGGGCTTTATTTTTGCCTCTCCGCGTGGTGGTGGAGCTTGCCCAGCCTCTGGCCTGTCTGCTGCCAGTTTGCATTGTGCCCATTTCCCGAAACCTGCTCCTTGCATGCAGGGGACACTTCCGGGCCCGGGGACCTGGAAGGAGTGTATCCCCCTGAGTTTCCCGGGGCGCACCTCTGATGTGAAGGCCCTAGTCTCGTTTGCACTGAGCTCTTTTCCTCACTGACCCATTTATTTACTTAAACTGTATTTCCTGAGCGCTGACCACGTGTTGGACATTGCACAGGGCAGTGTGGTGTACAGTACAGTGGGGAGCAGAGTCCCTGTCCTTGTGGCCTGTATTTTAGTGAAGTAGATGAACAGAAAATACGACAAAATCGTTGTGAGCCATGATAAATGAACCTGTGACAGAAACAAGGGCTGAGGTAGAAAATATTAGACAAGGGGTCAGACAGCTCTCTGAGACAGTGACATGTGAGGTAGAGGATGCTGACAGGTGTTGACGGGGACCCATCAGCAGCACTGTCCTCTGTTCAGTGCTGCTGGCTTAGCCGGCTGTGGCCAGGAGGAGTAGGTGGGTTTGTCCTGAGGACCTGAACACTGAGGCTCTCCTTTCCTAGCAGGTGGGTTGTTGTTGTCCATCCACCCTCTGCCAATGTTACAGTCAAGACTCTGACTCACTCCAGTGTTGGTGAAATATGTAAATTTGAGTTCTGAGTTACAGTGGTTTTCAGGGACTACAAATGATACAAGCTGACTCAGTATAACGTATGATGAGTGTGCCAGCATGTTGTAGAGGTACAGAAATACTCGAATGGTAATGAGGCCAACAAACCAAAAAAAGACATGACTTTGATGTGAGCTCTGTTGAGTCCTTAGCCCCCCAGAAGAACGTCAGTCAGTGAAGAGGAATAAAGCCCATGCGGCTGGGGCTGGGTTTCTTATCCCCAGTGGGAGAAAACTTAGGGAAGAGATCTGTTCTAGAAATAATAGCAGGGCTCCTAAAAAAGTTCGCACAGAATTACCGTATATCCATCGATTCTGCTTCAGGATATTTATCAAGAAGAATTAAAAATAGGGACTCAGATGTTTGTACACCCATGTTCACAGCACTATTAACAATAGCCAAAAAGTGAAAACAGCCCAAATATGTGTCAGTGGATGAATGGATGAACAAAATGTCGTGTATACATATAGTGAAATATTATTCAGCCTTAAAAAGAAATGTGGTTCTAACATGTGATACAACATGTATGATCCTACTTACATGGGGTCCCTAGAATAGGCACGTTCATAGAGGCGGAGAGTGGCATGGTGGCTGCCGGGGGCCGGGGGAAGGGAAATAGGGAGTCAGTGTTTAAGCGGGTACAGGATTTCAGTTTGGGATGAAAAGGCCCGAAAACGGACAGTCGTGATCGTCACACAGCACCGTACATGTACTTAATGCCACCAAATTGTATGCTTAAAAATGGCAAGAAGGAAAAAATCTGAGACATTGATTTTTCTTTAAAAAAATTCTTTTAAATTTATTTTAGAGAGAAAGGCTGCAGGGGAGAGAAAAACGTTGATTTTACTGTTCTACTTTATACATTCATTGGTTGACTCGTGTGTGTGCCCTGACCAGTGATTGAACCCACAACCTTGGTGTATCAGGATGATGCTCTAAACCCTGCCAGTGCTGGACCTCCGTTCTTGAGTTCTGGCTAAGAAATAATTTATAGCCAGACTCAAAACTATAAGAGAAAGTTTATTTAGAAAATTACAAGCAAAAGAAGGGCCCTTGGAGCTTAGGAGAGAGACAGGTGAAGGTGCCGGGCTAGGGGGGAGGCGGGGCCTGGGGCCGGAGAGAAAGGCACAGGTGTGCATTTTCATTTTTCTAATTTATAAAGTTACTCTAATAAACTTTAAAAAACAACAGGAAGAATTCTATTAAAATGCAACAACTATTCAAATGTCTTGATTATAACAGACTGTATGTTTTCTTGTTCTTCCTAAAGGATATTTCCCTTAAAACAAAAGAAATCTTCACCAACCTGGCACCGTTTTCAGAAGTGTCGGGCGACGGAGGAAAGCTGGTTCTCAATTTTGAGGCACTAAAGCAAAGACGATTGCCGCCAGCGACAGAAAACTTCCTTTACCAGCTAGCAGCAGCCGAACAGATGCTGAAAGTCTGAGCTGTCCGAATGGCATCGCCAGTGATGGATGGATACTGAGCTCTTTGACCATGATTACCCATTAACTATGTACAGTACTGAAAATAACAAAGAAAATGTTATATTTTAATGATTTATTTGAAAGTATTGAGATTGGACCTGAAAAGCACTGAAACGTCTGAAAATACTTCTGGTTTCTCTTATCTGGTTAGTTTCATGCCTATCGATGTTGGACAAAGTGCTGTAATTCCATAAGTTATAAAATGGCCGGATGTCCGGAGTAAGAGGAAAAAGCTCTGTTGAGTTCTCGTGTCAATTAGCAAATCCGAAAGCCTTCGTTTTTATAAGTTCCAGTTTGTCTCACTGTGCAGCCACAAACTAATGGTTTCTTTTCAGAAAGCTACCTGAAATTTTGCTTTGTATTCTTCTAGGAAGAACTTTAATTCCTCATGAGGAACTCTACTTTCTGAGCCAAACTACTAAGTTTTCTGCAGAACTGTCTAGAACAGTGGTTTTTAACCACTGGTTGGCCAGAGGTTTTGTGCCGGTCCTTGAAAGAGTTAACCACCCTGATGTTATATGAAGATTATAGACCCAGTGATCTTGGTTGAATTTGCTTATGCTCAGGGTGATGTCTGCCTTAGCAGTCTCCAAAATAAGTATGTTTTCACCAGTTCCCAGGAATAAAAAGGTTGAAAACCACTGGTCTGGAGAAGATCATTCAAAAGACCCTGCAGTTGCACTTTCTTGTAAAAGAAAAACTTTTTTTCTTGGCCTTTGACCATTTTGCCTATATTATGAGGGTTTTGCATAGATTTTTATACTTGAGGAGACAACTTTAATAATCCGTATTTATACTGCCTCAGAGGTAAGCATTTGGCAAACTTAAGCCATCAGTACTCTTCAATTAACCTTGTTGCTAGCAATATTATTTTGGAAAAGGTGCCAGTCCTTACACGGCAGAGGGAAATAAGCAGCTGTTTTGAATAGAAATGTCTGTATAATTGAACTAGCAACTTGACGTAACCGGTAAGGAGTGTGAGAAGTCACTGCCTACAAGGGCCCAAACCAGATAATGTCTTCAAATCATTCCAGTAAAAGAAACTTGGCCACATAGGAAGTTACTGTTCTGTATTCTTCTCATAATTGGAAACCTAAAATTGCAAAATAAGCATGGAGATCTAAGTTATGAACTTGTTATTTAATTATATGCATTCATATTAACTATGAAAGGTTATTTTACACTCAATACTGTTGTCCTTAGAAATCTTACCCTGAAAAATGTTTTCAAAAGTCTTTTTGGGATCTTTCATTTATTCTTGGTGTTAGACATTTGTTTAGTAAAAATTTTAAATAGTCCTTTCACTCCGCCCTTGGGCCTGAATAAGATTTTGTTTACTAAGGCAAACAATTTAAAATTAAATCTGCACTTTATGAAAATGAATACTAACATCTTTTTCTCCCTCATTTTTGTATTACTATATTAGCTAATGATCAAAGTTGTTAAAATTGCAAATGTATGATGCAGAAATAAAATGGAAATATTTTGATACTCAACAAACTTTTAGATAGATGAAAAATTATGCCCTTTCTCTAATTCTCCCCACTCCAAAAGACAGAAACTCTTTTTGTCAACTGCAAATGTGCTGAGGAATTATTAAAAGACCTGTTTGACAACGAAGGGGTCCAGGCCCCTTTGCTCGACACCTGGCTCGGTCCCTTGGCTCTCTGCCGCCATCCTTCCATCCCCAGAGCTGACTGCAACTCCAGTGTCTTCAAGGAAGAGATGCCCTCCCATTTCCTGTTAGTGAGGGAGCCTTAGCACATTTTGTTCTTTTGCTTAGTGCGAACCAGAGGCTATGCTGAGCCATCCAGTGGAACAGTTTTGCTCATTTTGTCCCTTCTTACTAAATTTGGAGATGACCATCCTTCTGGCCCACGGAAAACTAAAAGCCAGATATTCTTTGATGGTTTGGGGCCGAGTGTGCTGGAAACATTGCTCCAGGATGCGAATGTTTGGGTACCTACTCTGTTCAGTCACTGTTGTATCCTGGGGCTTTCTTGATGCACAGTGACATTTCCCGCTCTCAAGGGACAGTCTACAGGGGCACAGGGTGTGCAAACAGGCCATTAGGCTATGGTGCGGCAAGTTCTAGATGCAAGTGCTATGGGAGCACAGGAGGGGTACCTTATTCGGCACTGAATCCTGGAAGGCTTCCTGGAGGGAGTGATGTCCAAGTCAGACCTGAAGCCTAAGCAGGAGTCAGTCCAGAACAGAGGAAACAGATATGAAGGCCCGGAGCAAAGAGAGCACAACCCCTCTGAGGCACTGGATGTTGCTCCAGCGTGACAAAAGGGAGAAGCAAGAGATGGGAGGCAAAAACAGCCTCCTTGCCTGACCTGCGGTGGCGCAGTGAATAAAGCGTTGACCTGGGAACACTGAGGTTGCCAGTTCAAAACCCTGCACTGGTCTGGTCAAGGCACATATGGGAGTTAATGCTTCCAACTCCTCCCCCCTTTCTCTCTCTCTCACTGTCTCTTCTCTAAAATTAATAAAAAGTTAAAAAAAAAAAAAAAACAGCCTCCTTGTCTGCATGGCAAGGGATTTCAACTTGATCTGAAGCAGAGAAGCCACTGACAGCTTTTAAGCAGCTGTGGTTTAGAATTGCCGGCTGGAGCATACATACCCCAGAGGGAGCCAAACAGGAATAAGATGAGCAGTACCAGCAGTGGGCGCTGTTGGACTGAGCTGGCCGGTGGGAAGTGAGTTCTTAGTATGACTTGGGCTCCGTCTATTGAATGGGAACGGGGTGGGGGGAGTAAAGAGTGACGCCAGTGATCCTGTCTGACGCAACTGGGTGGTGCCGTTTCCTGAGATTGGGAGGTCTCAAGTGGACATCCAGATGCTAAGTGCAGGGATGTGGGCCTATTGTCAGGGGAACGCGAGCCCAAAGCCTGGCTGGCTGATCAGCCAGCTGGCAGGCAGTACAGCTTGGGCGGGGCATGTCTCAGCAGAGTGGAAGGTGGGGTGGAAAGTCAGGGTAGATAATCTTTGAAATAGTATGTCTACAAACTGGGGGTGGGGGTTGGGGGGAGCTGCTTTTTTAACTAGGCAGGTAACTCAAGCAGTTAAAGTACTACTGGGAAGGCCCTGGCCGGTTGGCTCAGAGTAGAGCATTGGCCTGGCGTGTGGAGGTCCCGGGTTCGATTCTCCATCAGGGCAAATACGAGAAGCAACCATCTGCTTCTCCACCCTTCCCCCTCTCCTTTCTCTCTCTCTTCCCCTCCCGCAGCCAAGGCTCCATTGGAGCAAAGTTGGCCTGGGCACTGAGGATGGCTCTGTGGCCTCCACCTCAGGCGCTAGAATGGCTCTGGCCACAGTGGAGCAACACCCCAGATGGGCAGAGCATCGCCCCTGGTGGGCATGCTGGGTGGATCCTGGTCGGGTGCATGCGGGAGTCTGTCTGACTGCCTTCCTGTTTCTAGCTTCGGAAAGATACAAAAAAAAAAAAAAAAAAAAAAGTAAAGTACTACTGGGAAGAAGCAGACAGAGAAGGCTGGAGGCAGAGGGGCCCTGAAGAAGTAAGGGACAAGACCAGAGCCTAGGGCCCAGCTGACCTTGCACAGAGCGGGGAAGGCTGGGTGTGGGTGGAGAGCCATCTACAAGTTTGGTGCCAGGAAGTTCCATGGCTGGCCGAGAGCCTTGGTTTTCACTGTGAAGCAGGAGGCAGGGTCATTTGCCAGTGAGCAGAAGGGATCTGGGGGGTGGTGGTGTGGTGAAGATTTTAAGCAGTTGTCCAAAATGGGAGCACGCTAAGGGAAAAAGGATTACTTCAGGGGTTGGAGGCCCTCAACGGCTCATCCGAGGTTCATGTTTACCCTGAGATGGGCCATCAGTTGAATGCCTGTGCCCTGGGCTTCGTGGACACTTCTTTATTTTTTCAAATACTCAACTTTAGACAAGTTTGTTAATTTCACAGTGCCCTTTCACAGGCTGACCAATGGAAAGCTGAATCTGACACCACCCAACCCCTGAGCAATCCTGTGGGGGCGTCAGGCAGGAGAGCCTCCCGTTTCTCCTCTTCCATCCAAGCCTGAACACCCCAGGCAGGACCAGCCTTGACAAGGTCTTGGCATGTGTGACTGGAAGCCTTCCTGTCTGCGCAGATGCCTCTGGGTTTCCAGACCTCTGGCACAGTTCTCGAGACAAACCTTGAGAGGAACGTTTTCCAGCAGGATCCAAACAAATTCACCTAGAACTCACCCCTACACCCCTCTGTTATAGAAGAGTTCTGTTTCTTCTGTTGCAGACTGAATTTCCATTTCAAGTTTACTAGACTCGATCTGAAAAACAAAGTTCAAGTCTAAATATATTCAGAACTTTACTTGCCTTAGAAGCCAAATTAAAAAGAAAAATTGTTTTTTCTTTTCAGAAAGTACTTATTTCATAGTCAAACATTTTTTCAGTGATGTCTAAGAGCAAAAAACGTAACCCAGCATCTTAAAAACATTCTCCTGGAAATTTTCAAATATAAGCAAATACAGAAAGAATGAGCCCTCATACTTACTCATCAGTCAGCTTTAACTATTTACCATCTGACAATCCCACAAGATGTAAAGCCTTCTGTAAACGACCTAACCACCTGAGAAGTCTTCCACTCTCCTGAGTCCCATATAATCAGAAGTAATTATTTGCAACGGGTTCCCTTTTATTGCAAACTTATTGTAACAAACTGTGTTCTAAAAGGGGACTGTGAGGGTAGAAAAGATTTTTTTCTTCTATTTTAACTATTTTAATGAGAAGCGACTCCTCAATTGCCCATTTCTCACCACCCTCATGGTGAGGGTAGCCACGATCTTAAATAATATAAAACTTCTTTGTTAGGTGCTGGCAAAGTTGTCTAAATTAACGATTCTACAAATCCTTAGAGCATTTGGGTTTTGAACAAAAGCATTCCATAAAAATACAGGGTGAAGCCTGACCTGTGGTGGCGCAGTGGATAAAGCGTCGACCTGGGAACACTGAGGTTGCCAGTTCAAAACCCTGCACTGGTCTGGTCAAGGCACATATGGGAGTTGATGCTTCTAGCTCCTCCCCCCTTTCTCTCTCTCTCTCTCTCTCTCTCTCTCTCTCTCTCTCTCTCTGTCTCCTCTCTAAAATGAATAAAATTAAAAAAAAAGAAGAAAAAATACAGGGTGAAGCTAAAGTAGGTGGAAAATAATACAATAATAAATAATAATACAAAAATAAACTATGTTTCGTGTACTCACCACTGTAAACCTATTTTACTCCACCCTGTAAATGCTTTGAGGACATGACTTATTTTTAACATCAGTGACAGAAACAAAAATCTGATATATTCAGCCAAGAAGTGCTAGAAATTGCTAACATTTACTAGCATTAATAATGTCCTTGGTACCAGCGACAACCCTTTGCAGAGAGACTATTAGTCATCTCTCTCTAACAGATACAGACTATTATAGTCATCTCTCTCTAACAGATACAGAGATTGAGTCTCAAAGAGTTTGAGCAAATTGATATGACAAGGTCATGGCGGAGCTGACTCATCATAATAGATATCCCTAGTCTATAGAACTGTGCAGTCCAACACAGTAGCCATTAGCTGCATGTGAGTACTTAAAATTACATTAAATTTAAAATTCACTTCCTCCGTTGCACCAGTCAGCTTTCAAGTGCTCAACAGCCACACGTGGCTAGTGGTTGCCATATTGGACAGGATATTGCCATCATCTCAGAAGGTTCCACTGGATGGGGCTATACAATAGAACAGAACATTTGAAATATCTCAAGGTTTTTTTTAAACATCCCATAAAAATGCTTCTGATGTAGCAGTTAAGAAAAATAAACTGTACCAGATCCCTGTCTTCTCTGCCCTGGGAGCGGCTCTCTTGTCATAGCCCCTCATCCCCCAATAACAAATGCCTGTGCCCACTTTGTCTCCACCTCCTCCTTGGTCAGAGGCAGCTCTCAGCTGCTGAGCTGGTCACTGACCCAGTGGCGCTGAAACGACCAGAGACACTGACTGACTCACGGGAACCTCTGCAGTGCGGCAGACACATGTCCTCTGGTTTCACTGATGTCTAGCCAGCGCCATTTCCAGGGACACTGACCCAGCAGCCAGGTTCGCTGAGGCTGGGGCTGCCGCAGGGGGGTGGCAGCTCTGGGGCTGGAACTGGGGCTGGATCCGGGGCTCGAACTGGGGCTGTGTCTGGGAGTCTCAGCACTGGTGATGCCAGGAACCCTGCTCTGAAGCAACAGCTCTTCCCCTGTGCCTTTCTGGGCTTTGCCCTCTCACACGCCATGGGGCCCTTTTGCCTGATGGTGGCCTTCCTCATCCTCTTCCCCGTGTGAGAGAGCTGTCTCCACCTCCCACACCTCCTTCCCCCACGACTTGTCTGCCCTGTGTGTTCCTTTTCCTATACCTCCCTGGGCAGCCCGGGGAAAGTGGTGGGCTCAGGGTTTGACAGAAGGAAGACAAATAAATACTGTATTAATAGAAGAAAAGAAAGAAAGAAAAAAGAAAGAGAGAAAGAAGGAAAAAGAAGGAAGGAAGGGAAGGAGGGAGGGAGAGAGGGAGGAAGGAGAGAAAAAGAAAAAACAATACAAAATTCTACAAGAGATCTGGGGGATGGGATTATGTATAAATAACGTTCTTTTTCTTTCATACTTTTGTAAACTTGTCAGAATTTTTTTAGAAGAAGAGTTCATTTTACTTTAATGAGGAGAAGAAAGTGATTTCTTTTTTGAAATTCAAAGGGGGGCACTTACCCGTTGAATTTGCGGGAACATACTAAACGAAACTGGCACCATCAGTCCCATTACCAAGATAGTGCAAGACAGCTTTAAGGTCCACAAGGAGTGCGGGTATCGCGTGAATAGCTGGGTCCTGTAAGAGATGAGGGAGCAGGGCTCTTTCTAGAGGCCAGCCCTCTGCCCTACTGACCAACTGCCTTGTCCCTTGTTCCTTCTGGGAATCCCAAGGCCCACAGGCAAGCAGGGACCATCTCTTCCCAAACCATCCAGAGACTGACCGGAGAGCCCCAGTGTTCCCGCAGCCCAGCTCTGAGCCAGCCAGCGCCCCTGAGGAAGCTTGTGACCGAGCAGAAGTCTCTGCACCCTGCCGGCTTCCTGCAAAGGCAGTTGGTGCTGCCCAGAACGCTGCTACGTCCTGAGAAACCGCTCCTTCCGTGGACCTAGCAGGGGGCTTCCTAGCTCACCACACTGAAGAGTGGATTGGTTTAGCAATAGGCAGGGGACCCCACGTGGGCCAACAGAATCTTCCCCTGGGAGTTTGTGAACTGAGTGGAGGACATTCCCTGCCTCCCCTGCGGTTTGCTACACTTTATCTCTCATCCAGAGACTATGAGCCTATAGCTAGGGGGTGTCGGCAGTCACATGCCTCCCCAGCACCAGGAAGCCAACGTGTGGCAGGAAAGGAGAGGACTGTCCCCGTACTAGCGCTTCTGTTCAGCTGCCCTAGGCTCCGCTCACTGCCCATACCCAGTATCTGAACCAGCGCAGCTCCCTTCCAGCCGGGCTGGACCACTGCAAGCTGGGCTTCTCACGCTGGCAGGTCCCCAGGCCCTCCTCCCAACATGCCGGTTCTTGCTTCCCGAAAGGGATGGGCCTGCTGAACCTGGGGCCATTTAAGCTAATTTAATACGTGTCGGGAATGGAGTGGGGAGGGGTGGAGACAGGCTTGGGCAATATTCACAGCACATCAGAGCTGGGAAAACCTGCAAATCATCTAAAGCCATCGTTCTAGAAGTGAGGAAACGTGCCTCAGCAGGTGCGAGGACACACCCAAGCACGCAGAGCTAACTGAAGTCAGGGCTGGGCGAGAGCCCAGGTGTGCTGGCTTGCGCACATCTGGATTTCCACGCCTGCCCCGAGTCAGTCCTCAGTCTGAACTGTGACGGAGAGTGTTTAGTAGGGAGACCACAGGAGCAACTTCTTCCCAGCCCTCCCATCAGGTTCAGATCGGACACCTTGTATACAGATCTTTTGACTGTCAAAATATTTATTCCTCCCTGGGGAGCTGAGACGGCGTCTCACCTTTTAAAATAGAAGGAGAAGATTTCAGGAATCAAAGCTGAGGTCCCAAACAGCACGATTCTGGATGTTGCTGTATCTCTAATAGCCTAGTGGAGAGAAAAAGAAAGCAGCTTAGGACGTGGAGGGAGAGAACCGCCAGGGAGCCTGTAATTCATGACAGAGACAAGCCAACAGCAGCCCTCGTCCTCACTTAAACAGGAGCGCAGGAGGAAGGCGGTGGCGGCAGCACCTGACGTGCACAGGTAGCCAGGCCGGCTGGGGGCGGTGCCAAGAGAAACCCGAGGTGGGATTTATACACCCACTGCCCACCCCACCCCTGGTCTCCACAAGGGTCTCCATCAGTCCACCAACCATTCCGAATAAAATACTAAGTATAAGCAAAGGCCACTTACAGACCCTGGCTTAGAACCAAACGGCAGTCCCCTAGGTAGAAATGCTGGGTGTTGCCACTGAGGACCCATCTGTGTTTTCCTTTCAATCACAGACTCTGCCACCGGTCTCCCTATCCTGACCAGCTGCTCCGTGACTCCCAGCCCTTCCAGGGGTGGGATGCTCCAAAAGCCCAGCCCACAGTGCGCCAGCCACGGGCTCCCGCCCACACGAGGCCACCTGTGCGCACCCGTATTTCGCTTGTGTAACTGAAAGTGTGCTGTGAAATTTCACTCTGTACAAACGTGTACGTAGAGTTTGTGACATTTTGTCACCTGTTATATCCATTACTCTGAGTAGTGAACATTTAAATGTATAATTTACTGTGCGGGTTAGTTATACACACACAATTGGGTGTGCTCAAGGACAATGTAAGAGACTTTCAAGGCAAATTACGACTTACAGATGACACGACGTTAACTTAAAGAAGCCAACCATGGGTGTGACACAAGTCCACATACAGCACTGCTCCATGCAGGATAAATAGGCACAGAGCCCCCTGCCCCCCTTCCCTTCCCCCAAAGCCCTCCCTCCCACTTCCACTTTCCAGGATGCGGCTACAGCCTGTGCCCACACCTGCTCTCTGCTTAGCACACAAACTCTCGCTCGTCTCCTCTGATCCCTCCGCAGGGAATGCCTTTCCCCCTCGACGACAGAGGGAGTCAAGGAGGGTGGCTCTTCAAGTTTCAGGAGCATTAAAGAAAATAAAATCGCTCCACTTCAGGGAGAGAAAAGTGACTGTGATCACAGTGAGTTTCCACGTCAGTGAGGCGAGGCCGGCCCATCTCCACGTGTCTCCTGTGCAAGGGGCAGGCACTTCAGACAAGGCCCTGGGAGACCAGTGACAGTGGCTTACCAGGCCAGTCAAGGGAAAACAACATGGACTTGGCTCCTGAAATCTGATCGAAGGTGCCCTATTACAATCAGATATTGCTGGTTACGCAGTTTCTGAAATTTTAGCCAAAGAAAATAAACCTTTCGGTGACAGGGAAATGATAAAAGAACGCTTATGCTTACGCACAGCTGCAGACACTCTGTCCTTAGGAGAAAGATAAACTTTTTTTTTAAAAAAAGTAGTCCATCCAAACTTTCTTTGACCCTCAGTTGGCATTCACGCAAAAAAATGGAAGTTGGTGCCGGTGCTCTGGACTAGATACCTAGATAGCTGGCAGGGCCCGAGGCTACATCCCCATGGGAGGCTCAGAGCTCCTGGAGAAGAGGGGTTCTGACCCGTGAGGGTTTGGGGGTCCAGAGCCTAGCGTGGTGCCAGGCGGGCCAGGGCGACTGAGAAACAACTTGCAGATTAAACATTTGCTCTCACTTCAGCTGTATGAATAGTTCACGATACCACCGACACCCTGTAGCTAAATTGAGTTGAAGCGAAATGCCAACATAGCCCCCCCCCCCCCAGAGCTGCACCTGAACACTCAGAGCAGCGTTGCTTCCGACAGCCTCACACTGGACACAACCCCTATGTCCATCGCCTGGAGGATGGAAAAGCAAAAATGTGGTCCACCCATACCACGAACAACGCCTCAGCAATAAAAGGCAGCAAACTATTGATACGGGCTAAAAGAGGGATGAGCCTCAAAATTCAAAGAAGCTGGCCTGACCAGGCGGTGGCGCAGTGGATAGAGCGTTGGACTGGGATGAGGAGGACCCAGGTTCGAGACTCCGAGGTTGCCAGCTTGAGTGCGGGCCCATGTGGCCTGAGCAAAAGCTCACCAGCTTGGACCCAAGGTCCCTGGCTCCAGCAAGGGGTTGCTCGGTCTGCTGAAGGCCCGCGGTCAAGGCACATGTGAGAAAGCCATCAATGAACAACTAAGGTGTCACAACGAAAAACTAATGATTGATGCTTCTCCTCTCTCTCCGTTCCTGTCTGTCTGTCCCTATCTACCCCTCTCTCTGTGTCCCTGTAAAAAAAAAAAAAAAAAAAAGTCAAAGAAGCTGGACACAGGAAACTATTCTATAAATTCTATAATTCATTTCTGTGAAATTTCTAGAAAAGACCATGGTATGAAGACATAGAGCAGATCAGTGTTTCTTTGGGGCTGAGGGTAGGAGGGGAAAGTGACTATCACAAGGGAAATTTTTAGGGTGATGAAAATGTTCTAGCCCAGGCTGGGTAACTCGGATGGTTAAAGTGTTGTTGCAATATGCCAAAGTTGCAGGTTCATCCCCAGTGAGGGCACGTACAAGAATCATCCAATGAATGCATAAATAATAAGTGCAACAACAAATTAATTTTTCTCTCAAATCAATAAAGTAATTTTATTTTTCTTAAGTGAGAAGCGGGGAGGCATAGAGACAGACTTGCGCATGCGCCCCAACCAGGATCCACCTGGAAAGCCCCTTACCAGGCAACGCTCTGCCCATCTGGGGCCTTTGCTCCATCACTTGGCAACCGAGCTATTTTAGCACCTGAGGCAAGGACATGGAGCCACCCTCAGCGCCTAGGGTCAACTTGCTCCAACTGAGCCACGGCTGCGGTTGGAGAAGAGAGAGAGTGAGTGAGAGAGAAAAGCGAGAGGGGGAGGGATGAAGAAGCAGATGGGTGCTTCTCCTGTGTGCCCTGACCAGGAATGGAACCCGGGACTTCCACACATCAGGCTGACGCTCTACTGTTGAACCAACCGAGCGGGGCCAATAAATTAAAATTTAAAAATTGTTTTCCATTGATTTGAGAGAGAGAGAAGGAAGTGAAAGAGAGAGAAAAAGAAGCTTCAACATTTTGTTCCACTTAGTTGTTCCATTTAGTTGTGTACTCACTGATTGCTTCTTGTACGTGCCCTGACCAGGGATTGAACCCATGACATCTGGTACACCAAGGTGACACTTTGTTCACTGAGCCCCCCGGCCAGGGACAAAAAAATATTTTTTTAAAAAAATAAAGTGTTCTAAAATCAAACTGTGGTGATGCCTGCATAACTGCTTAAATTCCCCAAAATATATACTCTTCCACAGAATTTTATACTATGTAAATTACCCCTCAATAAAGCTGTTAACAATGTCTCTTTCAGGCGGTTGCTGAGACTCTTCACTTCAAAATCGAGGGAGTTTATTCCTGGCAGCCGTTTCCCCCCTGATACTGGCAATTATCACGTTCCTGCTGTCACTCGCTTACAAGAGTGCCCATTGTTCTGAGACATCTTATTTGATGGAGTGGTGGAAACACTCGAGCACCTATCTGCTGGTTCACATTTCAGCTTCATGAGTCACTGCTGGGATTCAGAGTAACATGTTTCATGAGCCGAATAATGATGCATTTCCCACAGAAATGAGCAGCCTCTTTTTCCAAGCTCCTGGTCCCCCGACACACTGGGCTGAAGGCCGGTTAGCTGGCCCTTCTCTGGCTCTGGATCAGGGGCTTCCGGGCTGCTCTCTGGGCCATCTGTAAACCACTGCCTCATGTCACAATTCTTCAGCTAAAGTCATGCCACAGCCTAACCAGGAGGTGGCGCAGTGGATAGAGCATCAGACTGGGATGCAGAAGACCCAAGCTCGAGTTCCCGAGCTCGCCAGCTTGAGCGCGGGCCCATCTGGCTTGAGCAAAAGCTCGCCAGCTTGGACCCAAGGTCGCGAGCTCCAACAAGGGGTTGCTGAAGGCCCGCGGTTGGGGTACATGTGAAAAAGCAATCAATGAACAACTAAGGTGTTGCAACGGCAACAAAAAACTAATGATTGATGCTTCTCATCTCTCTCTGTTCCTGTCTGTCTGTCCCTATCTATCCCTCTCTCTGAATCTCTCTCTGTCCCTGTAAAAAAAAAAAACAAAAACAAAAATACCAGTTCAAGTCAAGCCACAGAGGCCCCAAAGAGATCTCATTTGTTGAAAAATATTTTTTAAAAAGTCTTTACCCACAATATAACTACGCTAGCCTACCGCTGGTTCTTAGAGCTGGATGCACACCAAAGTCACTGTGGTGAACTGAGCACAAGAATGAATTATTTGATAATAAAAATTATTAAAAACTGAGGCCTTTTAGAAGAGTTTTGGGTCAGAGCACTGGATTTTCTTAGCCACCCTCGATAGGAAATCTGGCCCTAAAGATGAAAGAAACCTGCCGTGAGAGGGAGAGGAAGAGGGTCTCCGCTGAGGTCCACCAGGCCAGGGCGGGCTGGGCGGGCGGACGCTGTCAGTGAGGCCTGGCATTGGGCAGACACCCAACTGTAGCAGTCAGTCTTTCTTCTTTTTCTAATGTTTTTCTTTTAACTTATTTACTGATTTTAGAAGGAAAGGAAGGGAGAGAGGGAAAGAGAGAAAGAAACATCGATCCGTTCCTGTATGTGCCCCAACCGGGGAGCAAACCGGCAACCTCTGTGCTTCAGGACAATGCTCCAATGCAGCCATCTGGCCAGCGCAGTGGCCTTTAAGTAAAGGACCTCACCCCGCATAGTGTGGATGGGCCTCCCTATCAGTAAAGGCTTTACGAGCAAAAGCCGAGGTTTCCCAAAGAAAAAGTTCTGCTTCAAGACAGTAGTACCAGCTTCTGAGGTGCCAGCCTGCAGGCCTGCCCTACACACTCCCAGTGGTCCAAGTCCATGAGCTATAGTTTTTTTGGATTTTTTTTTACAGGAACAGAGAGAGTCAGAGAGAGGGATAGATAGGGATAGACAGACAGGAGCGGAGAGAGGTGAGAAGCATCACTCATTAGTTTTTTGTTGCCGTTGCAACATCTTAGTTGTTCGTTGATGGCTTTCTCACATGTGCCTTGACCGCGGGCCTTCAGCAGACCGAGCTACCCCTTGCTGGAGCCAGCGACCTTGGGTCCAAGTTGGCGAGCTTTTGCTCAAGCCAGATGGGCCTGCGCTCAGCTGGCGACCTCGGGGTCTCGAACCTGGGTCCTCTGCATCCCAGTCCGACACTCTATCCACTGTGCCACCGCCTGGACAGGCCCATGAGCTATAATTTAAACTAGATCTCTTTAGATATGTGTATGTAGACACATAGATAGATAGACAGATAGATAGATAGATAGATAGGTAGATAGATAGATAATCAGTTCTGTTTCTCTGGAGAACCCAACTAAAACACAAGTCTTTAAACATCAGGGAGGAAAACATAAAATCTCACAGCATAATGAAGACAGGAGAAGGAAAGTTTAAAGGGAAATGTGACCTTGTTACCAGCTCTCAAAGAAAATATTGAATTCTTCACCCGAAAGGCAAGTGACTACGACACCATCATGCCCCTACCTTTGTCCCGGCTTTTCTAGAATAGCCGATGACATTGCCTTCCCTGTCCATGACCTCAATCCCTCGCATGGGCTCAAAACTTCGGGATGCAGCAACGTTCATTCCACTGACGTGGGCTGTGAATGAAAGGAGAACACAACAAAGAGATGAGTTTCAGTCCAGGCAGGGGACATCCTTTCTGCTGTCAAGCCTCTTTGATGGCTGTATTTCTCCAACCAGGCTCTCTCCTGGCAGTGGAGCTGAGTCCAAACGGCTGACCTGTTCATCTTGGATCTGGACCACAACCCAGCACTGGGCTCCAGCACCCTGGACAGTCCAGCCTGGCCCCCTGACAGGAAAAACCCCGGGGTCCTGGAAATATGCCCGTCTTCTTTGCTTAAGCCGCTTTGATCAGATTTCTGGAACAACATCCCAGATTTTACCACTGACATTCTGCCAACTCTTCAAACTGCTATGATTCCCAGACCCAAATTTGGAGCGTGAACTAGTGAACCTGCAGGCTTGCAAACTTAAAACAGTTGGTTAATGTCTCTGTCACTCCCTTGGAGTCAGGCCACTGCCTCTTTCTTGTGACCCTAGGAAAGTTACTTAACCTCTGCCTCAGTCTCCTCTTCTGTAAATGGGAATATTACCTACCCAAATTTTATTTTATTTTTATTGACTGATTTTTGAGCAGAGAAAGAGAGACAGAGAGACAGAGAGAGAGAGAGGCAAGGGAGGAGGGTAGATTCAGGAAGCATCAACTTATAGTAGTTGCTTGTTATATGTGCCTTGACCGGGCAACCCTGGGGATTTGAACCAGCAACCCTCAGCATCCCAGGTCGATGCTTTATCTACTGCGCCACCCCAGGTCAGGCTATGTACCCATAAAACAATTGTCAGGATTAAGTGAAATAACACATAGAGGGCTTGTACAGATAGTCTTTAGAACGTAATATGCGTTTCTGGGTTTGTGTTCATCCTCTGTCAACTAAAGGGGCTTCAATGGAGGCAGTGTCACCTCTCAAATCAAAGACCTCATTTGGGTTTGGGGGAACCTGCCAACTGCAAATGGTGGCTGTCATCAGCCACAGTGTGTGGCCAAAGGACCTGGGTGTCCCTGAGGATAGGAGCAGGGCTCAAAAACAACAAAGATCGCATGCTTCCTGCTTACCAAACACAATGATAGGAAAGGTTTCTCTTAGCAGAAAATTTTTCACTGGATATCTCATCAGGAGTAAACGAGGGAATAGCTAGAAAATGAAAGGAAAAAAATCATTATTGCATTGGAACAAAAAATCAACTGAACATACTCGATAGCAGAGAATTGGCATTGACCGGGTTCCTATTCCTGGTGGGACCACGGCCGGTGCTCTCCCAGTACTTTTTTTTTTTTTTAACAGGGACAGAGAGAGAGTCAGAGAGAGGAATAGACAGGGACAGACAGACAGGAACAGAGAGAGATGAGAAGCATCAATCATTAGTTTTTATTGCCGTAGCAACACCACAGTTGTTCATTGATTGCTTTCTCACATGTGCCTTGACCGCAGGACTTCAGCAGACTGAGCAACCCCTTGCTAGAGCCAGCAACCTTGGGTCCAAACTGGCGAGCTTTTGCTCAAGCCAGATGGGTCCGCGCTCAAGCTGGTGACCTCGGGGTCTCGAACCTGGGTCTTCCACATCCCAGTCCAATGCTCTATTCACTGCGCCACCGCCTGGTCAGGCTCTCCTGGTATTTTTAAATTCGTGTAGCACTGAACTGTTGACACTCCTGCTCATAAGAGGAACACGTGGAGGCTTCGAGAGGTCACATAACTTGTCCAGTCACTGAGCTGTTCAGGAATTAAGCCAGTATACAAATCCAGGCTTATCTGACTCTAATGCAGTGGTTCTTAACCTGGGTTCTATGGAACCCTAGGGGTTCGATGAGTCGGTCTCAGAGTTTCGGAGAAGCCTCTGCCGCGGAGGCCAGAATAAAGTAATACCGTAATTTGTTGTGAGTTCATGCACTTTGTTGGTTTTGTTCTTTGAGCAAGGTGATGTTCATGCACGGCTCATTTTGTGCACCAGTAAGAAAACATATACCTATGTCTTGAATTTGGAAAAAAACATCATATTTTATTTATCACTAAAGAAGGGTTCGGTGGATGCACATATGAAACTGGTGGGTTCGGTACCTCAAAAAAGATTAAGTCTACTTTTTTTTTTTTTTAGGTTTTTTATTTATTTATTTTTTTAGAGATAGGAGACAGACAGAGAGAAAGAGAGAATGGGGAGGAGCAGAAAGCATCAACTCCCATATGTGCCTTGACCAGGCAAACCCGGGATTTTGAACCAGTGACCTCAGCATTCCAGGTCGACACTTTTACCCATTGCGCCACCGCAGGTCAGGCAAGTCTACTTTTTTTTAAGTCTACATTTTTAACCATTACAATATCCCAGCATCCAAAGCAATATACAACGTGTATGTCATGTTTATGGAGCATAAATTAATTTTTGAAAAAGAGAGCAGTACTGTGCATATGCCTAGAAACTCGGGAGACGCTCATGATTCGATGGGGGTGATAGGGTTACAGGTGACTTCTATTTTCTTCTCTATGTCTTAGTCATACTTCCTGGATGGTTTAAAATGGAAATAGATTTGTAATCAGAATAAAAATTTTTCTCTTTAATTCCAAGGAACAAAAATGATTTGACAAAATTTTAAAATACTTACTCCAAAAAAGGTTGTAGAAGCAATTACTCCTGCCCCTAGTAATAAACTCTCGTATGGGCCACGATTCTAGGGACAAACAACAGTATATATTTAGCCAATAGCACAGTTTGTTGAAAAGATAAAATAAAGAATCCCTCAAAAAGATACAATACAAAATTGCAACCATCTGGTCCTCGTAATACTCACGTAACTGGCGTTTCCGTTGATGGTGTTGAATACTGTACTGTAGGCAGAGAGAGACAACTGTAGAAAGACAGAGGCAAACAGGTCACATTTTGGTTTCAGGAACAGAATTTAGAAATCACGAAATCAAAATAATTGCTACCTGAGGTAAAATCATGGACTTCAGGCTTTTCACGGACAACAGCGACAAAAATACCTTTAAAGAAGAAAAAAAGCAGAGTTATTGTGTTTGGGGGAAGCAAGTGCTTATAGGAGCAAAGAACTTCCCAGGGGAGATGCAGAACTGAGCCCCCCCGGGAACTGGGACAAGGAGAGAAGGGTGTGTGCAGGGGCGACCAGCCAGGGGACAAACAATGCTGCACGGGCATCCCCTGGGCACTGAGGACACTCCAGGTCTCACGGTGGTCCCTGTCTCCGAGACCCGCCACCCAGCAGGGCAGCTGAGAAGGATGCACTTCCGGGGACATGGACACAGGGCAGGTGCAGAAGTAGTGGCGGAAGAGAGCTGTCCGTTTGTGAAAGCCAAGGGGGGCTGGCCCTGTTGGGGCCATTCCAGGTCCCAGGCGAGGGGCTATGTCAGGACATCTTAACTCACGGAGCTCCTCCCAGAGTGCTTTGTGCACAACAGGTGGTCAAGGAAAGGATCACCCTGTAATACTACGGACGTGCAAGAGGCCCGGGTGCTGGCCTGGTTAGTGCGGCGTGGCATGGTGTGGCATGGCGGGGCGTGGGAATATATGAACAGCAGACAAGGATCAGAGGCAGGGGATACTACTGTCTATCAGGCAGTCACGGGACAGGGGTTGAACGCTGAAGCTTGGGCGATGGGTGGACATCTTGCTACCACCCCCCATTTTGCCTCCCCCGCTTACACGGCAGCAAGGAGCCGCCGACTCACCATGGGCGCCGTGAAAGGCAAGAGAGCTGGCAAAGAGAAGGCGGTTAGTGGCCGGAAGGGGGCACCACCCCAAAACCTCCCCTCTAACCCCCTGATGGCATGGATGGCAAAGGATAGTTTTTCCTCATTCTTTTTATTTTCCTCATAAAAATAACTCTCGGCATATGGCAGACCTTTAAATCAGCACAGTACAGGAAGACCTAAGGAGGTTCCCACCACCAGCCTTCCGATCCCTCTCACTGAAGGCACCTGCTCACCCTGCTATGTGAATGTCACCCTGCCATGTGAATTTACTACACAGAGACGCTGGGTTGTAATACAAAGTGTAAATCTGCTCTCCTCCCCTGTTCTGAACACAAAGATCCTAAAGCCCTTAGACTTTCCCAAGTGGGAAGAACCCGATCAAAGTAAAAGGAGTGTCACTCGTACCATGCCCCTTCCAACACACCTGAGCTTCAGGTAATGAGGTGACTTTTGGAAAGCCCCTAGGACTGGGATCTGGTTGCTAGGGGAACCAACCATTTGAAGAGGGGGCTGGAGGTTGAGCTAATCATCAATGACCAATGATCTCACCAGCCGAGCAACTAATAAAGCCTCCATTTAAAGATACAAACAGAGGTGGTCTAGAGGGCTTCTGCGGAGGTGAACAGGTGAAGTGGATGTAGGGCGGCAGCCTGAAGAGGGGATGGAAGCTTCTTGCATCAGGCCTGTCCCCTGACTCCCAAAGTCCAGGTCTTTCCACAACACTGAGCACAACCCTGGACCCCAAACCTGTTCTCTCCACACCCTTCAAACATTCTTTTTAAGTTGTGATTTCCAGACACACTGTCAGAAATCTTTCCAGAAAAAAGAAATGAACAATTAAAGCAGGCAGAGTTTTGTAACTCTTAGATATCGCACCTACCTACCCACTTCTGAAAGTTAGAATCGGCTCACCTGCAGGTCGGAAAGGAACGGGGATCAGTTTGCTGTTGTCAGGATGCACTGTGGACTTCCAAATGAGCACACGAGTTAGTCTGATGCCTGCTTTTGTTATTTTAGGAGGCTATAAATTAGGAAGGGGCTGAAACTTACGAGACTTCTCTTCCAAGCTTCTCGTATCTAAAAGGATAAAAAACATGCAAGAGCGCTTTTTAAAAATTTATTTATTCATTTTGTATCTTTTAGGGAGAAAGAGAAACATCAATTTGCTGTTTGACTCAATTATGCATTAATTGATAGATTCTTGTATGTGCCCTGATCAGGGATCAAACCTACAACCTTGGCGTCTCAGGACGATGCTCTAACCAGCTCTGAGCTACCCAGCCAGGGCCAAGCAACAGCTTTTAAAGGTGGCGAGGCCACAAACAAATTTCTCCGGTCTCATTGCTGATGCTGCCTTTGCCCCACCTTTCAGAGAGCAAAGGGCAGAACTGTTCAATACCACACGGAGAGAACAAATCAAAATAAACGAATCAAATGAACGAGTGAACTAACAACAACCAAAGAGATGATCCACATAAAAAAAATGACCAAAACATTAAAAAGCCTGAAGTCTCTGACCTTGGAGAGGAGTTAAGGCCAACACCTAACCTATCTGTCACCAGGCTGTGTGTAGACAACACACCACACCATTAGCCAAGTCACTTGCAACAGAGCCAGCTTGTGAGCCCACAGGCCCCAAGTTCTTAGAAAAACCAAGTTAAGTCTGTGAGCTTTCCACTGGCTGCCTCATGGGACTGATATTTTGGGCTCTGGAAAGCCCCATGCACTACCTGGAAGATGGGTAACAAATACCTGGTTTGAGTCTTTGGGCAGGAATAGAAGCCCACCCCAGAATACTGCCTCTAATAGGAAATAGATTCTGGAATTTGCCTGAATTCTGGAATTTGCCATGGGGCACCAGGAATCAGCTATAGGGAGTTCCTGCTAATATCCACTACATAGGAGAAACACTATGATTTTTCTCCTCGTTACTAGTTTCTACTGCTGGTGCCTAAAACTAATTTGGTTTATGACAAGGAATTCTAGCTACAATGAAAAAACTGACCCAATCCAGGAAAGTAGATCTCTTGTTTCCAATTACCAAGTCTCACCAGGTTTCAGACCATCTGAAGGCAGAGTCACCCAAAGGCAACCCCACTCAGTCTCGAACCAGGCACACCCAGGTGAGTGACACATACCCTTTGGTCCTCCAAGTCATGAATGGAAGCATCTTCATTTGTTAACAATAGTTGCCTCGATTTCTCTACTTTTCCCTACAATCAGATATAAAGATATTGAACCATGTGCTCAACATTGCTGAGATTCATCCACAGATTTAAAACTCACATGCTCACCACACGTAATTTCAGTGGGACATGTAGCCAAGGTGCCCTACCCCCTGAGAGTTTCCATCAGAATAGTCCCACGCGTCTTTCTGATTCAGACCTCCCAGCGAGCTCCAGCAGCTGACCCCACTGGGAGCTAATAGCTCCCCGACCCCTCTGATGGCAACTGTCTCAGTGAATGATACCACCATCCATCTGGCTGCGCAAGTCCGAAACTGGACCTCCCCCCTTCACTCTCCCACATCTAATCAGTTCAGTCTTCCTCTTAGTTACTTAATTTGAGGGGGAAAATTAAATACAGAAAATACAAAGAACGATTATATACTCATAATCCCCTCACCCAGAATTAACAACTGTAAACACTCGGTCATATTGGCTTGTAATTTGTTTTTCTAAAAAAAACCATCACCCCAGTCTCATTCCCCGCCTGTTCTATCAGAGGTAACCACTATTATGACTTCAAGGTATAAACTTCCAGCCCAGTTTTTAAAAACTTATACACACATGAATATATGTGTCCGTTAACAAATATGTATTGGAGTATTGGCTTTTGTTATAATTTGCATTTTCCACAAACATCACAGATACGATGTTTTCCCATTTAACATATGTACTGCATGTTTCTACTTAATGTATGTTGATAACTAGATCATCACTTTTTTTTTTTTTTTTACAGGGACAGAGAGAGAGTCAGAGAGAGGGATAGGGACAGACAGGAACGGAGCAAGGTGAGAAGCATCAATCATTAGTTTTTCATTGCCGTTGTGACACCTTAGTTGTTTATTGATTGCTTTCTCACATGTGCCTTGACCGTGGGCCTTCAGCAGACTGAGCAACCCCTTGCTGGAGCCAGCGACCTTGGGTCCAAGCTGACGAGCTTTTGCTCAAGCCAGATGGGCCTGTGCTCAAGCTGGTGAGCTGGGGGCCTCGAACCTGGTTCTTCCGCATCCCAGTCCGATGCTCTATCCACTGCGCCACCGCCTGGTCAGGCTAGATCATCACTTTTAACAGCTAATCAATATTCCACTATATGACTATATATACCACATTATATCTCTATTGATGGGCATTCAGGTTGTTTCCTGTTTTTCTCTATTATAAACAACACTGAATGGAACATCTTCAGCACAAGGATGGGAGTGTCCTTTTGGGTCTGGCACTAGGGTCATTGCTGGTGATAGGACGTCTCCTCTACATCCCTTCGCCACACCCAGTTCAAACCCTCATCTTTTACTTAGAAGCCTACAGTCTGGTCCCCTCTGGTTACTTGCCACACAGTGACCAAAGGAATCCTCTGAAACACAAACCCGGTTCTGTGGGGGAAGTGCAAAGTCCTCTCACTCTCATCTGAATGACAAACAAGATCCTTCCAGAATTGCCTGGTTCCCCTAAATGAGAACCCATGGTGACTTGGTGACCTGCTCTCCTCTCCTGGGCTTTCTTTATAGTCCCCTCTCCCTCTCAACCTTCCTTCAACATCCTCCCCCAATTCCCTGAGACACTCCACCCTTAGATCCTGAGATCAATGTCCGTGACTAGGGTTGCCAGTCTGTCCACCATTACTAGGGAGGTTTGTTTGATTCCCTCTGAACCTCTAGCACGTGGCCTAGGTCTTGGTATGAACTGTTAATTGGATGCCCGCTTTTATTTTTATCACCCTCCCAATCTAACAAGCTCATCTGAAAAAATAAAAGTATGATGACATATGTGGATTCCGTGATTTCACCTTCTTTCAAAAGGGACACACCATCTTCCCATTTTAGAATAAAATGTGATAGTCATTCTCTCTGAAAACAAGAAAAGTACTTACAATTGAAACGACCAAATTTGTAGGATCCAATAATTCTGTCCACTGAAGAACTCTCTGAATAAAAGACTTAAGAGGGGGAAAGCACCCGAGATTAACAGCAGCAGAACAACAAAGATATATGGTCGTAATAATGGTTAACATGATTTTTCAAAACCGAATGGCACTGTCTACACCTGCAGCATCTCCTAGAACCCTACAGGTGAGGACACAGGCTTAGAAGGGTTCCTGAATGCACTCAAGGGAACCCAGCCAGGAAAAGACTCAGCTGCCTGTGTTCTGAAGCACTCCAATATCAAATTGCTCTTGAGGAATTAAACGGCTGACATCTATAGAAAGGAAGAACTGTTTGCTCCAAAAAGCCCCCAGTGATTCTGGCTTTGAGCTCCTTGTCCCTTCTCTACTTCCTAAAAAAACCTGGCTGGGCCCTACTTTAGGTAAGGGCTGAAAGACAAACCCCTAGAATTGTGCTGACCAATTAGCCACATGTAGCTATGCAGTCCTTGACATGTGGCCAGGCCAAATCTGGATGTACTCCACGTGTAAAATATATACTGGATTTCCAAGATTTAATAAAAAGATTTTTAAAAAGAACGTAAAATATCTCACAATTTTTATATAGATTACATGTTAAAATGTTAATAATTATATCTGTTGGGATAAGTACAATATATTATTAAAATTAATTTCGGATGTTTTACTTTTGTAATGTGGCTACTAGAAAATTTGAAATCATCTACGTGGCTCTCATCATGTCGCTATTGGACAGCGCCGCCCCAGACACGACCTGGAGGCGGGGCCTGGTTACTTGTCCCCCGTGGCGGCTCAGTCTCACAGGGTGAGTGGCCCAGCTAACGAGGACCTGCTCCTCTCCAGCAAGAGGCAACCCGATGCTCGGCGACAGCTTAAACAGCAGAGGGAGGGCACCTGCGGGGGGATACTGGCTCCTCATTTAGGGCCATCCGCAGGGTGACTTTGTAGCGACCCTCCCTAGCCAGACCTAGGGCGGCGATGACACACGGGTAACAGCCCTGGCCGTCGGCATCCAGCAATCTAGGGTTTCCCCTTCGTCCCCTCCCGGGTCCGAGGGGGGAAGGCGGGTGGTGTGACCACGTGGCCTGCCCAAGGTCATCCGGGCCAGCCGGCGACTCCACGCGTCGCGCCCCGCCCCCAGCCGCGTGGGTCCCGGGCCGTACTTGGCGTTCGGTGATCCAGAAGCGAACATTGGGCTCCATGTGGACGGCCGCGCCGCTGCACCGGAGGAGACGCGCGCCCCCGAGGCCCCTCTGGCTTCTCTTCCTGGGACCTACGTGATGGCTGGAGACGCCGCTGCCGCCGGGCCGGGCCCGCCGGGCGCGGAGGAGGAGCCGGGCGGCGTGCCCCGCCCCGGGCGCGCGCGTCCCTCGTTCCCACCCGCGGGCCTGCGCGCCCGCCGCTCTGTGTCACTAGGCTCCCGCGCCCGGGGCTCAGTGTACCGGCTGATTTCGTTATCGCATATCCACTGCTTTGTGTCCTGATCTGCGAGCTCCCGGGACCCCGAGCACCCGGTGTTCCAGCCTGATGCCCGGCGCGGCTGCTCTTTGTAGTCACCGCCTTCTAGCGCCCCTGGGTCCCACGCCTCTTCCTTTCAGTCTCTAAGCACTCTCTGTCCCTATGAACCCACCCCTTACACAGATCAAGTCACCTCGACCCTGCTCCAACGAGGTCGCTTCCAGGACCAGAGGGGTCACTTATCAGACCCTCCATATCACAGCACCAACCTTTTTGGACATTATACTTGAAAACCCTTTCTGTTGTCTCTTAAAGTCCAACGTACAGATGTTGGAGATAACCAAAACCAGCCATCGTATTTCCCTATGTATAAGACGCACCCTTTTCCGAAAAATTTGGGGTCTAAAAACTAGATGCGTCTATACAGTGGTTGCAGTATTTTTATTTGCACTTCCCGCTTTTTCGCGCTTGCTTTTGCGCTCATTGTTGAAGACAGCAATTTGTCATCAGACACAGGTGAGGACAAGCTAATGGATGGAAGTTTTGACAGGGATGAGGAGTTGTACAAATTTTAGGATGAATAATACTTGAGTCCAATAACCTTATGTAATACTGTTTTTTCAAATTTCGGGCCCCCAAATTAAGGTGCGTCTTATACATGGGAGTGTCTTATATACACAGGGAAATATGATACCTAACTTTTGTGGTGTTTAGGTGGGCCCGGTCCTCAGGAGTCCTGGATTGGGGACCCAACACTACCCACGACTTAGATGTGTGACCCTAGTCAATATCTCTAGGTCTATTTACTCATCTGTAAAACGTGGACAATTATTGTACCTATCTCGGTTCTGGTTAATGACCAATGACAGAAAAGATGGAAAAGCCCTAATACAGTGTGTCTGTAAAGTCATGGTGCACTTTTGACCAAGACCGGTCACACTGTATATAGCACAGGGTCAACTGGAAGTGCTCAGTTTGGGCCATTAACACCCAGCTGGCCTTAACAGCACCCACTCATGGTTTTCTTCAGGCCCATGTGACTTTGCCACTTCTTTTGCTTAGCTGACCTGATTCACTTTTCAATAACCTTCGAAAAGTTCGTCTCTTCTTCCAGGAAGCCTTCCCTGATGCCCATAGATGGGTAAAGTGCCCCTCCTTACCTCAGTGTACCCTTATGACACAGGAATACATTTATTGTACCATAGAATACAATACATGTATTATGCTGTTGGCTCCACCCTCAAGTGTCACAAATCCAGCCCTTACAGTTTTAACAGAAGAGCTAGTGATTTTCTTAAGAACAAGTTGATATAACTCTTCTCCAGACCTTCCTGACATTTCCTGTTCAGAATAGAACCCGAAGTCCCTAGTGTGCTCTTAAGGCACTCTGGGCTCATTACCTGTCTCCACCTTCCCTGCTCAATGAAGTCACATGGCCCTTCAAGTCTTCTTCCCCACAAAAAATGCTCCTGCCTCAGGGCTTTTGCCTAGGACCTTCTTGTCCCAACTCCCTTATTTTATACAGTATTTCATTGGATTCTCATCAGAACCCTGTGATAGGTACAATTACTGCCCTCCTTTTACAGACGAGAAAACGGCCCCATCCAGAACACCTGCAACTCTCTGCTATAGCCCTTCACTCCACTTTTCCTCCAAACATTCTGTGTACTTTCATTATGCTTGTTTCGCCCTCTCTGGAATGTAAGTGCACGAAGGAAAAGGTCCATTCTTGTGCCTCCAAAACAGCACTGGCATATGGGAGGCGACCAAGGGCTTGTTGGAATAATGGGTAAGTGCTTCCATTTCTCTCCTGCCCCCTAAACTGAGTTCCTTGCGTGTGGAGCCACCATCTTATTCATCTTTGTGGGCCCTGAGTTACATGCTCGATAAATGTTTGTTGATATAGTCAGAAGTGAAAATAGAGCTCCAAAACATAATTTAAAAATGCAAATATTTTAGGTGCATTTGAGATCTTGTTCCATGGCACATGTCTTCAGTTTGGCTCAAATAAACTTATAACAATTAAAAACAAAACAAATGCAAATATTTTAAAATGTTTATTTATTATATACTTTACATTGATGCTTCAGAAAATATAATTACAATGATTTCAAAATGCAATCCCTGAATTCAATAAATATCCTCTATATTTACCTTCAATCAATAGTCAGAAATGTATGAAGACACTATGTCGGCTAACAAGTAAAATAACTACATAAACCACAACTCTCAGGGACGAGGAACATGCATGATCAGTTAAGTCACTTTGCCACCGTGTTTTTTAAAAAACATGATTCACATTTGTTTCAATCACCTCTATCTCCACTCCAAGAGTTCAATTAGACTGATGATGCTAACAACTTAAAACTACAATCTTTGTTACCTGAAAATCTGTTTACTACCAAGAAATTCGGGAAGAATATTTCAGGACCCTTGATCAGAGGCTTTCGACACTTGTATCACACTGATGTACACAAAGGTTCAAGTAAGACTAAGAAGAGCGTTTCCCGTTGAAGACATGATCAAAGAAATAGGCAAACTAGGTAGTTTATAAACGAGCTAGACATCGAGTTACCAATAAAGAATTCATGTAGCTAACCATGTTTAAAAAGCCTTAGCAAAAAGAAAATAAAGAAGCCTTAGCCAATGTTACAAAAACAAAACATTTAGAGTAACATTTATGAATGCAAGCATAATTGATTTTTTGCCCTCTATACATAATCATCTTTGAAATGCTGCCAGTGAGTTCCAACTGTGGTTCTTTTGACAAGCTGTAGGTGCCCAGGGAACGATCTACTGATTTACCTTCTCAAAGTATTCTTTGGAAGCAGTCGGATGTGGCTTGATCTGAAAACACAAACATTTAATTAGGTAACCAACTTTAAGATAGTGTTTTCAAAAGTGAGTTGAAAGTTCTTAATTTTTACCCTAAAGTTCTTTAACTTTTTAAAGGTTGGCCTGTTTCCTATAAAATATGTAAATGAAAGTTACACTAACAGCCTGCCAAGCCCTGGCCCCACCTCTCAGCAGCCTTGCTCCACGGGTGGGTTCCTTTTGTAACTGTTCCAGGCCAGCAGCCCTTGAGGCAGTGAGGACCTGGGACCCTCTGTTGGGGCTCCCTGGCTACCTACCGTGGGAGAATCCGGGGTCCAGTTCGCTGGGCAGACTTCTCCATGGACTTCCACATACTGGAACGCCTTCACCAGGCGTAGGGTCTCTTCCACGCTCCGGCCCACTGGGAGGTCATTGACACTCAAATGCTTGATGACTCCATTGGGGTCAATTATGAAGAGACCTCTGCATCAGATTTTGTCCTCATTAGTACGTCAACAGTACCTGAACTAGAAAGAATCTAACTTCTACCTTCTGTCTTTAATTCTCCTTAATAAGCATTTATTAAGTGCTATCATCTACTTAAACACGAAGTTTTCATTGTTAGGCAGGACTAGATCAGGCCACCATGGAAAACAAGCAGTATTTGTAACTGTGACCGGAATGTCACATAGTATCTAAAGTCACAGAGAGCAGAGACTTTGTTCCTTATTAATGCTTTGGCAAGCATTCTTTGGGCGGCTGTATCAACTCTTGGCTAGAAACAGCCGGCAAATGGGAAGGGATAGAGCCGTATTTTATCTGCATTCAGTAAATACTTGTGAAATGAGTGAATTCTTGGGTAAATGGGGGAAAATCCCATGGGAAAATCTTTGCAGGAAGAATTAAGTCAGTGAAGAGCATAATTCTAAAGGATGAACCCATGTGAAGCCAACATAATTTTATGAACTAATGTCACCCAATAAACTCAATAAAAATTTTTGAACAAATGAATAAAGGAAACACCAAGCCTGTCACTCTTTATCACTGGGTGGCTATGGAACAAGATGACCTGCCCCGTGGTCTGTGCTCCTCTCCAGCGTTGGTGTCACTATGACATACGCAGGTATGTTTAAAGCACAGGCGTGTTTTCTTTGCATGAGTGTCTTTAAGGTATGGGTTTTAACAGTTTGTCTTAAAAGGGTGTGGCATTGCAAAGTGTTCATCACTCTGGGAAAAGGTAAGTTAGAGAAACACCAGGAAGAGAGGTGCCTTCCCTCCCCGGCCTGAACCTGGCCCTTGGTGTCTAGGCTTTGAGGTCAGTGGGTCCTGCTGGCTGCTCCTAGAGAGGTGAGCCGTGAGTGAGTCCATGGGTGGGTGCAGACACTGAGCCAGGACGGCACAGGGCCCACGGACTCCCGAAAGAGAGCCTTATCTTACAAGGCAGACTCGGCCCTTCTCCCTTGTCGATCCGAGCAGTGAAACCAGTAGGGAGGCAACCGCAAAATCAGCAAGACCCAAAAGAGAAGCCTGAAAGGAAAAAGCCAGCCCTCTTTTTCTCCTCTGCTTGCCAACTCTGTCAAAGCTAGGCTTTAGTTTCTTCAAGAGAGTAATCTACTTGGAATATAAATGGCCCAAGCTCCAGAATGGCTCCCAGAGCTAAAATTCCGGGTGGAACACAAGAGGAAAGCAGGCCAGAGGTTAGCTCCCAGACAGAGGTGTCCCAGCCAAACTGAGCCACATCAGAGCGGGGTCCTCGCCCGCTCCTTGGGGATAGGGTTCTGGTCACGCTCTCCTTCGCTCTGTGGCCATCAAGATGCTAGTTCGAAGGTAAGTTCTCATCCCTCCCAGAAAGGCTGCGTTTGAATGCAGGACTGTTAAAGACAAAAAGAAAGCTTCCGAACTCAAAAAGAATAAAAGTCTAATTACAGAATGAATGACAGAAACGACATTCTGAGACAGGAGTTGTAACAGCTACCAGGACTTGTGCTGAAAATTGTAGCTGCCTCATCTTGCTTAGTCTTCACAACCAACCTGAGAAGTACATTCTCATTTTAGTTATGAAAAAAACTGAGACTCAAAGTTAAACAACTTGCCCAAAGTCACAGCTCCTATTAAGGAGCTGAATTAAAAACACCACAAGACAGTCTGCCTTTGATTCTCATAGATCTTACCCATTCCAGGCTGCTGACCCCTACCCTGCAGTCCCCCTTCTCTAAACATGCCAGGAATGTGCCCCTCGTGAAAGCAGCTCCCAGACAACCAGTAAGAGTGGAGCAGTAATGGCCATGAAGACATGCTATCTGCCCTGGCCAGTTAGGTCGGTGGGTTAGAGCGTTGTCCAGAAAAACAAGGGGCAGGTCCTGGTCAGGGTACACACAGGGAGCAACCAATGGGTGCACAACTAAGTGAACCAGTAACTGGATGTTTCTCTCCCCTCCCTCTGTCTCTCTAAAATCAATCAATGAATAATTAAAAAAAATATACATGAAATCCTTCTCCAGAAAGACACAGGGGTGTTGGGGGACAAACGGTCTAGGTTGTTTCTGGAAGACTGCCAGCTCCAACAGGAGGCGTTCATTAGTGCTTATTAAAAAGCTAAAATAAGGACTTTTGGTTTTTAAAACGCTTTACTGAGACTCTATAAATTCCCTAAAAAGTTGAGACGATGCTACAGAGGAAAAGCAATTTTAGGTTTATAAAGAACAGGCTCTTACCTCAGTGCAAGCCCAGGACCTTCCAACAGCACACCGTAGTCTCGCGAAATCTGTTTGGTCAAATCTGACAACAGTGCGATGTTCATGTGGCCCAACCCACCACTCTGATAAAAATGCAAACAAAACTGGTTGTTAGCTGTGCGCTCTCACAACGTTCTTGGCCAGGTAACACAATGTCTGAGACAACAATGATGGCAATAGGTAACAGCGGAGGAGCACCAACAACAGGTTAAATGCTGATCCCAGTTCTAGTAACTCACTGGGGCAGATACTGTTATCACTGCCTCGTTACAGATGAGGAAACCGAGGCACACAAAGGGTAAGTAACTTGCTCCAGGTCATAGCTAGAAAAGGACAGTCAGGATTTAAAACCCAGTTAATACTACAGAATTCTTTCTTTCTAATTCTTTTTATTTTATTCATTTTAGAGAGGAGACACACACACACACACACACACACACAGAGAGAGAGAGAGGGAGAGAGAGAGAAAGGGGGGAGGAGCTGGAAGCATCAACTCCCATATGTGCCTTGACCAGACCAGTGCAGGGTTTCGAACTGCCGACCTCACTGTTCCCAGGTCGACGCTTTATCCACTGCGCCACCACAGGTCAGGCCTTTCTTTCTAATTCTTAAAGTATTTAGTTAAAGATTAATTTCTGAAGTATAAAAATGAAAGAGTATTTTTTTAAAAAGTGGCTAATTTGATACTGATAGTCCAGCACCTTAGGAATTTTGATTCTCAAGCAAATTTTTTAGGCAAAAATACAGTGTGTCCGTAAATCATGGTGCACTTTTGATCATCATAGAAAAGCAACAAAAGACGATAGAAATGTGAAATCTGCACCAAATAAAAGGAAAACTCTCCCAGTTTCTGTAGGATGATGTGGCAGCATGTGCGCATGTGCAGATGATGACGTAACACCGTGTATACAGTGGAGCAGCCCACGGCTATGCCAGTCGAGATGTGGACGGTACAGAGGAAAGTTCAGTGTGTTCTGTGGCTCGCTAAATTCGAATCCGTGATCAAAGTGCAATGTGAATATCGGCGCGTTTATAACAAAGCACCACCACATAGGAATAACATTACTCGGTGGGATAAGCAGTTGAAGGAAACCGGCAGTTTGGTGGAGAAACCCCGTTCTGGGAGGCCATCAGTCAGTGACGAGTCTGTAGAGGCTATACGGGATAGCTACCTAAGGAGCCCTAAAAAATCTGTGCGTGCGTGTGCTCGACAATTACACCTAAGCAAGACTACAGTTCATAAGGTGTTAAAGAAACGTCTCTGTTTTACGGGGTACAAAGTGCAGCTGTTGCACGCTATCAAATCAGCGGATAGACCCACACGATGCACATTTGCTACAGATATGCTTCATGAGATCGACAGTGATACAAGATTTTTGCAGAAGATTGTTTAGCGATGAGACGACCTTCCATATCTGTGGACATGTTCATCGCCATAACATCTGAATATGGACTGCTGAACATCCTCATGCCTACGTTGAGTGTGAACGTAACACCCCTAAAGTGAATGTGTGGTGTGGCCTGATGCATGATAAGGTGATAGGCCCATTTTCTTTCGCAGAGTCTGTGACGGCAAACATCTATCTTGACATGTTGAAATTGTATACAGTGCCACAATTTCCAGAAGGTGTCATCTTTCAACAGAATGACGCTCCTTCATACTACGCCACCACTGTTCGTGAGTTTCTGGAAGAACATTCCTCCAGCGGTGGATAGCCAGGGGTTCTCTCAAGCCATGGCCACCACGATCCCCTGATCTGACGCCCTTAGACTTCTACTTTTGGGGTTATGTGAAGCAACATGTGTACATTGAACGTATCAACGACATTAATCACTTAAAACAGAAAATCACAGACGTTATTCACTCCGTTACACCAAACGTCCTTACCCGTGTGTGGCAAGAACTTCACTAATGTTTGGATGTGTGTAGGGCAACAAATGGAGCCCACACTGAACTGCACTGAATAGGTATGAAACTGGGAGAGTTTTCCTTTATTTGGTGCAGATTTCACATTTCTATCGTCTTTTGTTGCTTTCCTGTGACTGGTCAAAAGTGCACCATGACTTTACGGACACACTGTACTGATTATGCAGACCGCTGAGATCAGAGAACCTAACGACCATCCCAAAGCTCTGCAAGGCACACGGGATCCACAGGGGACTGGCAAGAGGGGAGGCGACAGACCCAGCTGTGCCCCCTGCGCTGCCAAGCCTGCTCTCCGTTACTGTTTGTACCTTGGCAAATACAATTGTAGTCAGAGGCGGATTAAGGTCGGTAGAGGCCCCGGGCACAGAAGAAATTATTGGGCCACTTAAAAAAAAAGAGAAACAGAGAAAATAAAAATACATGTTAACCGCCTGACCTGTGGTGGCACAGTGGATAAAGCATTGACCTGGGAACACTGAGGTCGCCAGTTCAAAACCCTGCACTGGTCCAGTCAAGGTACATATGGGAGTTGATGCTTCCAGCTCCTCCCCCCTTTCTCTCTTTCTCTCTCTCTCACTCACTCTGTGTCTCCTCTCTAAAATGAATAAAGAATTTTAAAAAAAACCATAAAATAAAAATAAAATAAATTAAAAAAAATACACGTTAAGTATATTTTTAAAAAAATAAAAAATATCACGTACTCTTCATGTTAAAATTGCACATATGAAACCAAACTTGGTGTCATTAGAAAAAAGTGTAAAATTGGGGTTTCACAGGGCCCTTCAGAAGTCGGGGCCCAGGGCGCGAGCCCGGCGCCCCTGCCATTAAATCCCCCTCTGCTTGAAGCGGGAACGAATATGCACACCATGCCAAAGGAGACACAGACACAGCGGAACAGAATTTGCCATTAGGGGAAGACCCACAAATCGCCCATTTCAGACTGGTCATGCTGTAATAACTTGCAGGCTAGTCTCTGATGGGGTCTTTTGTGTTTAACTGGATAGTTGGAAAGGGAAGCGAGCTACATCAGAGTGCAGGGAGGGCGCAGGAGGCTTGTACCTTCCGCGGTGTGTTGATCCAGGCGAGATGGGTGAAGTGCGAATCCACCGAAACGGCGACAACTTCACAGTTCACGTCGTGGAACTCGTTGGCTTTGTCACTAAAGGCAATAATTTCTGTAGGACACACAAAGGTGCTAAAGAAAAAGGGCAGAAATCCTCATCAGAGAATTTATAAAGATGGCTTCAAAATCTGAAATAAGTAGTCTAAACTAGTTTTATCTGTTTAAAGATGAAAAACGCAAAATGGCTATAATCCTTACCGGACCCACCTCTCTATTTACGAACCATAGTCAAAAATTAGGGGGTGAAGGGATAAAGAACAATTGTATTTAAACAAAGCATAAAGAATAAAGAACAACTGTATTTAAATAAAACATAAAGAATAAAGAACAATTGTATTTAAATAAAGCAGCTTTATGAGAAAATTCATTATCTTTATTTTTCCCATTGTCTCCCAGACCAGTGGAAACTTCCTGCAGGAACCAGTCCAGGGTACACAAAACAGCCTCACTAAAACCCTACCACATTACAAAGAACGCCACTCCATTCTCTACATTTGTCACTTGCAAACAAACTAGCTACAGATGCAAGCTGTATCAACACGGGCACCAGGGACAAAGGCTCAGAAAGAACCCTCCCCTCAACAAGCAGCCTAATTAGAGAGGCAAGGTCAGCGTGCAAGCGGGGATCTTTGCTTGCTCTCTGAACAACATTAAAGCATCCCAGAAATGATACTTACAAATCCAAAGGATAAAAAAAGAGCACCAAATATTTCCCCTTAAAGTCATCAAGGCTTAGTTCTTTGAACTCCCCGTTGACAACGGCTGTACCCTTAAAATGCGGTGCATGCTGGGTGACTGCAGGCGCGTGGAACGAGGAACCTGAAAAAACCCATAGGCATGGAGAGTTCATCGTTTGCTAAGCCAAGTACCTATCTGATTTTATTTAAACCTCGCAGAATAATTTATTAGTCCGACAAGGTGATGGTGCAGTAGACAGAACGTCAATCTGGGATGCAGAGGACCCAGGTTCAAAACCCCAAGGTTACCCACCGGCTTGAATGGAGGGTCACTGTCTTGAACATGGGATCACAAACATGACCCCATGGTAACTGGCTTGAGCCCAAAGGTCGCTGGCTTGAGCAAGGGGTCATTGGCTTGGCTGGAGTCTCTTCCCTCCATTAAGGCACATATGAGAAGCAATCATGAACAACTAAGATGCTGGAACTACGAACTGATGCTTCTCATCTCTCTCCTTTTCTGTCTTTGTCTGTCCCTCCCTCTCTCTCTCTTGCTCAAATAATAACAAATATTCATTACCAGTACAAATTAAGATTCAATTCAATTGTACATCTTATGCAAATTTTTTTCGTCCCATGGTTCTAGATTGTACAGAAATTCAACTGAGAGTTCTATGAACACTAAAAAGATGGCTGAAGCCTGACCTGTGGTGGCGCAGTGGATAAGGCGTCGACCTGGGAACACTGAGGTCGCCAGTTCAAAACCCTGCACGGGTCTGGTCAAGGCACATATGGGAGTTGATGCTTCTAGCTCCTCCTCCCTTTCTCTCTCTCTCTCTCTCACTCTGTGTCTCCTCTCTAAAATAAATAAATAAAAAGAAATAATAAAAAGATGGCTGAAGATGGTAGCGATGGAATTCAGATGAAATTGAGGAAGACATGGGACTGGATACGAATCCTAAATATGGTTCAGATGTTGCCAAGTCCAGATGGGACAGGGCAAATGGCACAGAGGAAGGTGGAGGGCAAGAGTGGGGAACAGCATGGCCCAGTGTGATGGGAACAGAGCAGGTGTGCATGGAAGGAAGAGTGGGACACAAAGCAAGAACGGCTAAAGGCCACGCTGTGAGGGCCCTCAAATATCGGGGTGACGAGCCTGTTCTTTTTTTTTTTTAGAGAGGAGACACAGAGTGAGAGAGAGAGAGAGAGGAAGAGAGAAAGGGGGGAGGAGCTGGAAGCTCAACTCCCATATGTGCCTTGACTAGACCAGTGCAGGGTTTTGAACTGGCGACCTCACTGTTCCCAGGTCGACGCTTTATCCACTGCGCCACCGCAGGTCAGGAGAGTTGGCTGTTCTTAAGATTAGTGTGGCGAGGGGAGAGGGGATAAGGGCGGCATGGGGAGTGGAGACGGGTGTGAGGTGATTTCAGTTATCTGAGTGAGAAGTATGGAGGGGGTGTGGCAGAGTGACTGGGAAGAAAGGCAAGAATTCAAGAGATGTGTCAGAACTAGAGAGGACTTGCTTCTATCTGGGTACAAGGGGCAGAGGAGATCAAGAGACAAAAGAGATCGTGTGTCAACATGCCTAAGCCTCAGAAACAATAGGAGCTGTTGGGAGTGGGAGTTTGGGACAGGTAATAAGTGTTTTAGAGCTATGCCATCAAATCACTACTAAACTATTTTTAATGCTTCAGGGAGGTAAAATTGTAAAAGTTTTTAGAGTATTTCACCTGTAAACAAAGGCTTTGCTAAAGTATATCCCCCAAAGCAAGACAAGCTTTTTGAAAAGCTGAGACAAATCTAAAGGAGGCATTTTCAAATGCCAGTCATTATCTGAGGCAGATCTTAGCAAAGCCCACTCTAGAGAAGGGACTATAAATCTCAAGAAAGAGCTATGCTGCCTGACCTGTGGTGGCGCAGTGGATAAAGCATAGACCTGGGAACACTGAGGTCGCCAGTTCAAAACCCTGCACTGGTCTGGTCAAGGCACATATGGGAGCTGATGCTTCCAGCTCCTCCCCCCTTTCTCTCTCTCTCTCTCTCTCTCTCACTCTGTGTCTCCTCTCTAAAATGAATAAAATAAATTTAAAAAATAAAAATAAAAGAGCTATGCTTCACTCAGATCACGGAGAGTCCATGGTCTAATGCAGCCAACTGGAGCCAGCACACAGGTTTAAACCCAGAAGCCTCAGTTCCCAACAGGCTGCCTGTCACTCCCACTTACCTCCCATCCCTTCATGCCACCTTTGAGCCCCCCCCACCACCCACGTTCCTCAACACAGAAATAAAAATTCTGGTAACCGATGAAAAAATGGGACATAACGGCAGTTTGCCTCACTGATCCTCAGCCCTGGCTGCATATCAGAATCACTCGGCGAGATTTAAAATAATACTTATGCCCTGGTCTCACTCCAGAGATTGACTTAATTTGTTTAGGGTGGGACCGGGGTAGTGGTAGGTGTTTAAAAGCTCCCAGATGAGCCTAATGGATAGCCAGGGTTCAGAGCCCCTGTCCAGAGACGATGACTCATGTTGCCATTACCTGGGTCAAAACAAAGCATGACACTTACTGGTGCTAAAGGCAAATTTCGCTTGACTGGAAGCAGACCACAATATATTTGTCAAGCCCGCTCTTCGGGAAGCAGCAGGTCTAAGGGCTGTAGAGGCAGAGACGCCCCAAGGTATGGAGCTCACGTGTCGGGCAACCTGGGAAGAGAAACACTATATTAGGAAGTAGTTCCAGAATGGTGGCCCTGCTGACAGGGCATAAGCCAATGGTGGCTTCAGCTGTCTTTGTTCCTATGAACCAAATACCAGACCCAAGACTCTGAGAGTATGGGCTGGGTCTCCATGTTCTTAGCATCTCCTTCTGCTTCCTTCTTCTTCAAGACTGCAAGAGATGTTGGTCAAAGGGTATGAAGGTGCAGTGATGTAGGATGAAGAAGCCCAGAGAGCTAATGTACAGCACGAGGGTTACACTGAAGAATACTGTACCGAACACTGAGACAAGCCAGCTGGGCAGGTTTCAGGTGCTCTCATCACACACACAATAACGTAACTATGCAAAGACAGATGTTCAACGGTTTGACTGTAGTAACCACTTAATTAAGGATATCAAATCATCATGTGCATCTTATATATGTATGCAATTTTTACTTAAATAACAACAACAACAAAAGGACAGTAAGGGGAACACTCTTCAAAGCAAAACAGAGGGCTCAAAATCCGACCTAGAGGATTTGGCCAGGCCCATGCATGTGAGCCTTTCTGCCAAGAGGATGTGCTCAGGCCATCTACCCTGTCAAGGTTTTCCGTAGAAAAGACAAGGTCCTTCCAGTCCCACAGACAAGCAAACAAGTGGAACAAAGTTCAGCCTCTAGGAAAATCTGGACAGGGCTCAAGGGAAATGCTTGCTCAATTTTGGCGTCCAGCATGACTCAGGAAGGAGAGCCTGCATTGAAACCCGCCATGAGAAAGAGGGTGGGCAGCAAGAGGGTAGTCGTCTTTGCCAGGAGAAAAACGTGGGGGCAGAGCGGGGCGTGGGGCGGGGAGGGGGGAACAGTGCCTTCTGCATTGTAGCACTTTGGTTTCCACCCAGCAGCTGGTGGATACTCACAGCCACGCCTGGATGTAGGCATCATTCTTTCTAGCTTTAAGGTAAGGAAGGTGAACTGAGATTCGGAAAGGCGAAGTCCTTTTCCAAGGTCATAGAGTCTGTCACAGAACCAGGACCTGGGGTAGGTGACCCGCCTCCAGGTCCAGGACCATGTGCTCAGGTGGACAGAGGACTAAGGACCTGCGATTCCTAGCGAGGAGGAACTACGGGAGGGAACCACAAGGCGAGGGTGCGAGGAAGGGCGGTTCTGCGCAGGCGCACGGAGCCTTCCCTTAGAGGAGGCGGTCACTGGGTCCGTTACCCGGGGACACCCTCCAAGAGCGAAATCCCCCCAGATTGCAAAGGAGTGGGATTTTGTCTGGGAAGCACGTTCTCGGAGGCACCACATTGTCTCCGCACTCATTCCCAGCTGGCAGCCACTCACCGTAGCCCGAAGCAACCTTCCCGCCGTGGCCGCCATCTTCAATGCACACAGGAGCCGCGGGGTGGACCGAGAAGAAAAGGAGGCGGGGCCTCTAGGGCAGGGGCCCGGAAAGGGCGGGGCCTCGTCTCTCGGGGGCGGGGCCTGAACTACAACGGTGGCTGGTGGAGGTGAGCCTCTTCCTTGCAGCCTTTTTGGGGCGGTCTGAGTGTAAAGGTTTCTGATGGGTTCCTCCGCCCCTGTTATGAGTGGGAAATTCCTATTATGGCTTCTCAGTACTTGGGAAAGCGCTTTGTCTCTTAATTGTCGCCCAACCTAAAAAGTACTCATTCAGGTGGGAAGCTAGATATCTACGTTTGCTGCTGATTTGTTGTTAACCTGAGTAGACTACTGTGTATACCTGTTCTTTAAAAGGCTCTCTTTGCTGTGTTGGCTTCTGCATGAAATGGAGTTCATTTCAGTGCAATTAGGTAGGTCAGAAACATTAAGGTTTTGATGTCCTGAAAACCTTTGGGATGGTGTGTGGGCCTCTCTTCCCAATATTGGGAGGATTGGGACAAGTTTAAAATTTGTTTTATGTCGATGAGTAAAACTAAATCTTAAGCGGTGAGCATGATATTTTGAAGCAAGGTCATTAAACAGAGAAAACTCTCGAAGTGCCCTCACAGTAAATATGATTCTCTCTGCAGACTCTGCCCACATTGGTATTTTCCAAACATCAGTCATTGCATTACCAACTTAGTTTGTTGAGTCTGTACATCACCTGCATATTACTTACTGTTTGAGTTGCTTTCCTTGGATATCCCTGTCCCCTCTGCTCTTTCTTCTGAGCAATCCTAGTGGCTTCTGCCCCTCCAGTTGAGGCTCACCATCTTGGGTGAAACTCTCTCTCTTTTACCCCGTGGGTTCTATCTGCTTTGGTCTTCCTGCTGAGCTTGTGGGAAGAAGGCACTCACATGTGACAACCAGAAATGTCTCCAGACATTGCCAAATGTCCTCTGGGGGACGAAATCACCCCTATTTGAAAACTCACTGCTCTACTGGTTAATGGCACACACAGGCTCTGGAGCCACCAGGACATGGGATCACATTCCTGGTGAGTAACTTACTATTTTGGAGGGTAAGGCAGGTATCTTGGGCATCGTGAATCCCTCGTGGCTAGAACAGTTGTTTAACTCTTCTATACCTCAGTTTCCACATCTTTCAGTAAAAGAATAATCATAGCATCTACCTCAAAGCATTAGCTCTGGGAAGGGAGATAATACGTGCAAAAAGCTTACTTGGCCCACAGGGGGGTTAAGTAGACATTAGTTATAATTTATCCACAAGCAGACATGCTACATTTTCAAAGAACTGGCACTGACTTTGAATACATTGTTTTTCTCTAAGCAAAGTTCCTCTTTCTCCTTTCACTGAGGAGTGAAGGACGAGGCCTTTACATAAGCACTGATCTCCAAACAGGCTCAAATTATGCTCTTTCAGAAGCTAGAGGGACATGAAGTCAAGGAAAGGGAAAATGCCTATGATCTGCTCCCTGCAGCTCATCCTCTCCGCCTTAAAGCCCCCGCACTAGGTTCTAACTCAAGAAACCTTAGGCCCCATCTGGGTTGCGCAGTGGATAGACATTGCCCCGCATGCCAAGGTCGCGGGTTTGATCCCCAATCAGGGCACATATGAGAAGCAAACAGTTAGTTTACAACTAAATGGAACAACTAAGTGGAACAATGAGTTGATGATGCTTCTCTCTCTCTGTATCCCTTTCTCTCCCTCTCTCTCTCTCAAATCAATGGAAAAACTTTTTCAAAAAATAAAAGAAAGGAAGACTCACTGCTTATCTCTTCTTCCCCAAACAGGATGCTGGGCAGCCTGACCAGGCAGTGGTGCAGTGGATAGAGCGTCGGACTGGGATGCGGAAGACCCAGGTTCGAGACTTCACCAGCTTGAGCGCGGGCCCATCTGGCTTGAGCAAAAGCTCGTCAGCTTGGACCCGAGGTCGCTGGCTCCAGCAAGGGGTTGCTCGGTCTGCTGAAGGCCCGTGGTCAAGGTACATGTGAGAAAGCAATCAATGAAGCAATCAATGGTGTTGCAAGGGCAACGAGAAACTAGTGATTGATGCTTCTCACCTCTCTCCGTTCCTGTCTGTCTGTCCCTATCTATCCCTCTCTCTGAATCTCTCTCTCTTTGTCCAACTCTCTCTCTGTCCTTGGAAAAAACAAATAAATAAAAATATAAAAATAAGTAAATAAATAAAATAAAAGAAGTTCATATTTTTAAAAAACTTAAATTTTTCTCTTAAAGCTAACTGTGAGTAATAAAGGTGACCACAAAAGGAAGACACTTGTCAGACCCCCATCTACCTGAAATGAGTTTCAGCTATTATTAGAAAGACATCTCAACCATTTCTAAGATTGATGTAATTTTCAGGGTTTATTATTATTATTATTATTATTGGATGTTGAATAGCTTGGTACAATTTTGAAAACTTGATCCAAGTTCTCTTCAACCACATTAATTTGTATCTACATATTTTATATTTTCTTAATATACAGTATAATTTTCATTTTAAGAATGTACTGTGTTCTAGGTATCTTTTTGCCTTTTCCCTCAGTGTAAATCATGCTAGGACATCTTGTAATTTTTATCTCTATAAATCTCGATCATTCCACAGTCATTCTTCACGTCGGCATTTTAGGCATGCTCAACAAAGCATTGCTGCTTCCCTCATGCGGCCGGCGGCCCAACACCGCGGCCCAATTCCCCAAGCCTTTCGGTCACTGGAGAGGAAGACTCACTGCTTATCTCTTCTTCCCCAAACAGGATGCTGGGCAGTTGCCTATAGTTAAAGAGCGGTCCTCGAGGCGCGCAAGGGCTCATTGGCTCAGGGACATGAGAACCAAGGACATGTTGGGTCTCCTGGTCTGCAGATACCTGCCTAAAGGTGATCTCCCTTCCCCAAGGGAAATTAAATACTCTCGAACGTCAGGCAAAGAAGCCCAGAAGAAATTTCATATGTGAGCCTTCCTATGGCCCGTTCAGAACTGCAAAGCGAGTGGCCTTCAGCTGTCCTCCATTTGTGCATTCCAAGAAAGATAACTGTGACTGGTGTTTGATCACCAATAACAGTTCTGTTCTTCCAGGCCGTCCGTGACCACCTCCCCGACCCATCCAGTCGAGAGAGCCCTCCCTGATGCCTAGAAAGCATTGTACACATGTCTTTCTCATTCTCATCGCTTTTGTCATAACCCATTGGAATGTTCTTTGGCCTTCCCTGGGGCTTAACCATACTGGGAACTTCTTGAGGGTAGAGCTCATGGCTTACTCATCTCTGTGGCCCCTGTGGCTAGGCTAGTGCCTGGCGCATATCGATGGCTCAGAAATAGTTTGTCGGATGAAAGAATAAACAGTGGCTGACACGAGAGGCAAAACGTTCTTTCCACACATTCTGGAAAAAATATCTCTGTTCAGCTTTCTCCAGCTGTCACAACAAGGACACAAACTGTTCCCGAAAGGAAAAGACAGACTGACCTTGTCCTCATTACTGAAAGAGTAGAAAAATAACTGAAATTCTCCCGATTGAGTTTGGGAGAAGAGTTTTTGGGCCTGGTTGAAGGAAAGGCAAATGAAAAGATATATGCTGCTTTTTATGATAATTAGGAAAATACCTCCCTAGAACCACAAGTTAACATTCTGGTAGCTGGGGCTACAATTAGAGATGGCAAACATCACTCTGAGTTTTGCTGAGTTCTTTCTCTTTCCAGGGCAAAAAACACAGGAAAATGAAGGGCAGTTTCTCCTTCCTTGCACATGATTTGGGTCCCTTCGGCCAGCCAGCCTTAACAGGGCTGGGAGACAGAGCCCATAAAAACGCTTTGCAAATGGTGAGGTTTGGGGTATGTGTTACATGCTTTGTGACCTGGCCCCAATCTTTCTGAAATGTTGGTGATGACAAGGAGTCACAGACTATTTAGGCAAGCAGGTATTTCGTTGTTGTTGGGGTGGAGGAAAAATTCACCAGAAGGGAGAGAAGGCTCTTTTATTTTGGGAAAATACTTTGAGGGGCTTTTAGTTATTTGAGATCAAGCCAAATTCCTATTCTGGGATGAAGTTGGGAATAAAGAGGTAAACCATGTTGCATAATGCTTGAAAGGGCTGTCCTCATCAGGGAAGGCTGATTGCTGGGGATTAATATCTTTCTGGGAAAAGCCAGGGGTGGAGGAGGGCTGGGATGGGGAACAGAAAGACAAGATTAAGGGGCTCCGTATGGTGTTTTCCTAAGTCAGATGCTGGGGGCCAGAGGGTGAGGGGTTGTGCTGAAAATCAAGACGCTGTTCAGTTTTTGTTTTGTCTTTGGTCCCTTCCAAGTGGGAAAGATGACATCAGAGAGGAGGGAGGATGAGAGGGTTGTGGGGAGTGTGAGCAGTCCCTCAGGTCAGATGGGTGGCAAAGTTCCTAAACTGGAGTAAAAAAAAAAGATTTTATTTCTTTATTTTAGAGGAGAGAGAGAGAGAAGGGGGAGGAGCAGGAAGTCTCAACTCCCATATGTGCCTTGACCAGGCAAGCCCAGGGTTTTGAACAGGCAACCTCAGTGTTCTAGGTTGAGGCTTTATCTACTGCACCGCCACAGGGCAGGCCTAGAATTTTCTAACGGGAATGCTTATCATGGCTCAAAGCCTCTTTCTTTCCGAAGAAGAGTCCTACTTCGTCCCCTTCTCAGTTTGCCTGTCGTCCCCCAACTGGCATGATTTCGTGACTTTGTTCAGAATGCTAATGCTGGGGGCCTCTGTTCGTTGATTTCTTCTTCCTCTTCTCTTCTGCCTGTCCCTTTGTCCACTCATCTGTTCCCTTGGACACTAGGCCTCTTGCCAATATTCTGTCCTTCTGCAAGGTCAGTGCCACTTGGTAAAAATGCTACAACATTTCTATCATGTGAGAAGACCATAGAGCAGAGTGGAATCAGGGACTCGTCTTGGAGTCCCAACTCTGCAACTTTTATTTCTCTGGACTGTAATTCCTTTTCTATAAACTTAGAATAATTATACCTACTTACTCATCAGGTAGGTGAAAGCACTTTTCAACTTGTAAATTGTTAGCACATCAATAATTATTCATCACTTGGTCTAACTGAAGTATTCCTCAACTGTTACTTAGATTAAAATTTTAACTTATTTTTAATTTTTTAAAACTCATTTTTTTTTTTTAGAGAGGGAGAGAGAGACAGAGAGAGAGAGAGAAAGATAGGGAGGAGGAACAGGAAGCATCAACTCCCGTATGTGCCTACACCAGGAAGCCGGGGGTTTCAAACCTGTGACCTCAGCGTTCCAGTTTCATGCTTTATCCACTGTGCCACCACAGGTCAGGTCTAAGTTTTTAATTTTTGTTGAGATTTTTATTCACAGAACATAAAATTAACCATTTTAAAGTGAGCAGGTCGGTGACATTTAGTACATTCACAATGTTGGGGACCTGTGACATTTATCTAGTTCCAAAACATTTTGATCACCCCAAAATAACCTGCTTACCTGTTAAGCAATTCCTCTCTCTTTCACCCTACACCGGCTCCTGTACGACCACCAGCACGTGTCTCTGTCTCTATGAAATTTCTGGCTACTTCATGTAAGTGGAATCATACAGTATTTGTCTTTTTGTGTTTGGTTTGAGGTTCATTCACGCTGTAGCGTGTCAGCACTTCATTCGCTTTTATGGCTGAATACCATCGCATTGTGTGGATATACCACAATTTGTTTGTACATTAATCCGTGGACGGACTGTAGAATCGTTTCCACCTTTTGACTATTCTAAAAGTGCTGCTATGAACATCTGTGTACAAGTTTTTGTGTGGACATAGGTTTTTAATTCTTTCAGATACATACCTAGGAATGGAATTGCTGAATTATATGTCAATTCTGTTTAACTTTTTCAAAGACTCAGATATTTTTTTAAAGATCTGATTTTTTGTTGTTGTTGCAGCACCTTAGTTTCTCAGTGATGGCTTTCTCATATGTGCCTTGACCGGGGGCTACAGCAGACCAAGTGACCCCTTGCTCAAGCCAGCGACCTTGGGTTCAAGCTGGTGAGCCTTGCTCAAACCAGATGAGCCCGCACTCAAACTGGTGACCTTGGGGTCTTGAACCTGGGTCCTCCGCGCCCCAGTCCGATGCTCTATCTACTGCGCCACCACCTGGTCAGGCAAGATTTGATTTTTTTAATGTTTATTTTACTGATTTAGAGAGAGGAAAGGAGAGAGCAGGAAAGAGACAGGAACATCTGTTCCTGTATATGCCCTGACCGAGGATTGAACCAGCAACCTCTGTGCTTCAGGACAATATTCTAACCAGCTGAGCTATCTGGCCAGGGCAGAATTAGTTTGTTGTTTTATTTTTAGGAAAAAAATGACAAAAATCAAGGGTTGATGAAACTATTCTATAATTTGGTTATGTTGGTGGTTACACAAGTATATGCAGTTGTCTAAATTCATACAACTAAACAGCAAAAGGAGTGCATTTTATTTTACTGTATGTAAATTTAAAACAAAATTTTAGATGACAAAAAAGAAAAAAGGTGCTCATTAACTCTTATAAAATCATTGTCTTAATGTTACGGGAAGGACTAGTAATAATAAAAATGTTCATCAATGAATAACTAGTTCAATGAGTTATGGTCCAGCTATTCAATGAAATGACTATCCTGTGTTCTTTTTTTTTTTTACAGGGACAGAGAGAGAGTCAGAGAAAGGGACAGATAGGGACAGACAGCCGGGAACAGAGAGAGATGAGAAGCATCAATCATCAGTTTTTTGTTGCGACCCCTTAGTTGTTCCTTGATTGCTTTCTCACATGTGCCTTGACCACGGGCCTTCAGCAAACCGAGTAACCCCTTGCTCAATCCAGCGACCTTGGGTCCAAGCTGGTGAGCTTTTGCTCAAGCCAGATGGGGCCACGCTCAAGCTGGCGAGCTCGGGGTCTCGAACCTGGGTCTTCCTCATCCCAGTCCGACGCTCTCTCCACTGTGCCACCGCCTGGTCAGGCTATCCTGTGTTCTTAATAAGAACATGCGAACCCTCCCTAAACTCAGAGAGGCCCAATTCAGCCTGGGGAGGAGAGTCACTGGAATCCCATTTGGTTCCTGGAGCACATACGGGTTGTGGAGTTTGAGACATAAGTAATGGAAACGTTCTATAGCCCAATAACCACTCCACAAGTAGACTGCCGTTATAGCGTGTGGGAAGTGTTTGCATTGTAAATGGACTGGCCTAGCACACTCTCGGACTCATTTAGACCACAGAACATGGAGTCTGAGGCTTCCTTTGTCACTTGGGGGCTGGCTGCAGCTCTCCAGAGTCCATGCTAGATGGCATCCTCTCCCTAGGGAGCAGACTCTGACAGCCACGTGGAGTGAGTGCTCCAACCTGTGGGTTATTGCACAGAGTTTATTTCTAGAGCACGGTAACCCATGCCTTTGCTTCTCCAGGAGGAAATTAAGGTGCTCCAAATCAATCGGGCAAATTAGAGACCATATTCTATTTTGTGTAATTGTCAAAGAGCAATCTGTGCAAAACATTATGTTTTTAAAACTGACAATTTGTTAGACTCTATTTAGCATGCGACTGGCTAGCTTCCTGAGACTTCAACAAGAGAGTGTGTATGCCTTCCTTTTATTGGGTCAATCAAATATTCACAAACCTGCACTGGCCTACCTTAGGACAGCAAAAGTTTTGTACTAAGGTCTCAAAGATAATTAGGCCTAGAGTCTCTGGAATGAGAGAAAGTTTGTTATCGCGGCATTAAGATCGAAAGTCCTGCCTGACCTGTGATGGCGCAGTGGATAAAGCGTCGACCTGGGAATACTGAGGTCGCCAGTTCAAAACCCTGCACTGGTCTGGTCAAGGCACATATGGGAGTTGATGCTTCCAGCTCCTCCCCCCTTTCTCTCTCTCTCTCACTCTGTGTCTCCTCTCTAAAATGAATAAAATAAAAATTAAAAAAAATAAAAAAAGATCGAAAGTCCTGAAGCCTATCTCACCTATGAGTCTCTGGCTGTAAGGGCTTTTCATATTGCATTCAATTCATCTCACCTCCTCCTTCTCATTAAGAAGCAATTTTACCTTTATTGTCAAGACTGTATCCACATTTCTATTGTAGGCTACCATGTTCAAATAAATGAACCTGGCTTTGGGCAGGTCATAAACAGACGTAAGTGATGGTTTGGAAACTTCGCTTATCCGCATTAACAGAAAAGCATTGGCTTTTAAGTAGAGTATGTGAGAAGAGCCTGTTTTCCTCTTCCCACGCGGAATTAGTTTTTTATACTGTTTCTGTGTGATTTCCTTACCGATTTGAACATTTTCCCTTCATCTAAATCTATCTGATTGCTCAGCACTGAACCAAACAAAAATGGTGCTTTCTGTGCACCATTTTGGGGATAAATATTTTGTTTCTCTCAGTCAGAAAGTGAATTGAAATCGGTCTACTTAGTTTCCTTTAAAATTATACCATCAGGCCCTGGCTGGATAGTTTGGTTGGTTAGATAATTTTTCTGATGCGCACAGGTTACGGGTTCAATTCCTGGTCAGGGCACGCACAGAAACAGACCAATTTTTCTGTCTCTGTCTGTTTGTCTCTCCCTTCCTCTCTCTAAAATAAATAAATAAATAATTTTAAAAAATGGTATGATCAGTTTAACTACTGGGCTGATCACGGGAGATTGCTGCTTCTGAGGATGGAGGTACAGTCAGACAGCTGGAAGGTCCAGTCACTGAGACATTGTCCGTGGCTTTCTGTGATGTTGACCTCTGACACTAGGAGGCCAATCTCCCCTGCTTTTCCCTTTCTATCTCTGATCTGGCAGGAATGTGGGAGTTTTGATAGTTAACTAGTATGGAATACCAGCACCCCAGAGGCATAGGTGGGGTTGAGTGACGCCATATTTGCTCGAAGTCAGCCAATATTGCCAAATGCTCACTCCATGTAAGGCACTTACCATGTTTAGGCCTTCGAGTACGGAAGGCAGACACTTACCTAAATAAGTGGCCTCACCAGCCACTTAGCAGTTGATCTTGGTCAACAGACTACTAAATACAGTGGAGGCAACAACTTTTTAGCAATTTAGTGCCCAAGTAGGTCAACTGTGGGGGCTCGCCTAACTGAACATGGCACCGGGGAAAGAGGCCTTGTAGTCTCACTGAAGACCTGTGGCACCAGGTGCTCAGAGAGCACATGTGGTGGGGACCATCAGCAGACATATGCACTTCACCAGGAATCTCTTTTCTGAACTTGCTGTTAAGAACCCAGCCAATGACCCTGGAAAGTCTTGTTACCAAGCTGGGTGTTTAGATGTCCATAGATTTTAATTATCTAGCAACACCAGAGTGAAGCACCCCAGATTTGTTAAGATCTGCTGATTCACCATTTTTTTAAAAGCAATCATTTCTGTTTTTAATTTTTTAATGTTTATTGACTTTTCTACAGAGAGAGAGGGAGAGAGACAGACATCAGTTTGTTCCATTTTTAAATGCATTAATTGGTTGATTCTTTTATGTGCTCTGACTGGGGATCAAACCTACAACCTTAGCACTCAAGACAGCGCTGTATAGCCAGTTCATCTTGAACCAAAGGCTGCTCAGGCCCGACTGCTTGGCAGTGATTTTTCCAAAGTGTGTTGCTTGGAGGCCGGTTTTTCCCCAAAGCGTGTTACTTCAACTACTTACACTTCACAAATATGATGGGTTAGGATGAATAAAAAGTTTTAAAGTAACTTGACTTTAAAGAAAAATATTAATAGAAGAATACTGGGTGGTCTACACCATGGCAAAATTTTTAATGTTAAATTTGGTAACTACCCAGGCCATCAACGAAGAGACTTCTCCGAGGGAGGGAATGCAACTGGAAACCTTATGACTCCAAGCCCACTTTCAGATCTCATTTCTCCTCCTTAGAATCTTCCCAGGTGCCTGAAATTACTTCTTTCTCTCCGTTTCCAAGTCCTTTGTGTCCACAATGGCCCTTATTCCACTTTATCTTGGCGGGTTGCCTCCCAGTCTGCCTTCCTTCCCAGTGCTGCGCTCTTCTGGGAAATCACCTTTGTATTCCCTACAATGCTCGACACATAAAGGTAAACTTGGAAGAATACAAGAATAAATGGGAGAGTGAAAACACTCTCTCCAGCTGTTTTCTAATGATCAGAAAGCTGTGGGGCAAAGAGCAGAACGAAAACTCCTGCCTAGGCACTTTTCAAAAAGCCAATTTGATTATTCAGGCCAAAGCAATCCAGATTTTAGGATGAAGATAGGTTTGTGATGTTCCGGAATAGTTCATTCGTATTTACAAGAATTCTGATCAAGCCCTGGCCAGATATCTCAGTTGGTTACCACATGGTCCTGATATATCAGGGTTGCGGGTTGGATCTGCAACCGGTCAAAGCACATACCTGAGTCAGCCAACGAATGCATAAATGGGTAGAACAACAGATCAATGTTTCTCTTTTTCTCTCTTTAAAATCAATCAATAATTATAAAAAAAGTACTCTGACTGAGCAGCTTTATCTATGCCAACAGAATGAGATCTCCTATTTCTTTGCATTTCCAGCTCAGCTGATCCTGAGTGGAATGGAAGTCAGTGTTTATCTTTGGCCTATTCCCATCCCTATCAAACTCACCCAGCCCTCCATTTAGATTTCCATTTGAGCTGTCAGCCAGCAAGATTCCCTACTTACCTATTGATATTTAATGGGCCACTCTTCTTTGAATCAAACTCATTTTTCAAGAAGACTGTGAGTAGTTAATGCAGTTCATTGCAAGGAATGAAGCTATAATGGTGGAATTGTGGATGGAGATGGAAGACCTCCTTAAGTCTTAATCATTTAGCTAACTGCCTTCTTACAATACAATTTAATTTCCCTCTGGCAGTCAAACAGAACAATTGCAACCAAGTTCTGCCTGCCAGCCTGCGCTACCCAGAAATTAAATGCATAGACTGAGTCAGACTACTGCTGGGTTCAAATCCCAGGTTGCCTACTTATTATTGTGTGACCTTAAGCAAGTTATAAAACCTCTCCGAAGCTGATGCCTTGACCTATAAAATGGGGCTATGTATGTTCTCTACCTCATCCAGCTATTGTGGTCAGTGAAATAGTCCATGTAAAGCACTTAGCGCAGGACCTGGGCTGCCACTGGTATGCAGTGAATCTGGCCATAATCATCCCATTCTTACATCGGAATGTCCTGATTTCTTCATAGAGGCACAGGTACTTGAAGTGCAGCCATTTATTTTTGTAGGCAAGATGGACCACCATGTGGCAGAGAGAGCAATCGATAGGCTTCCGCTTGCTAAGCGACCATGCAGAACCCACACATTCTATCTGGTCTGTTTCACAGCTGTAAAAGGAGTGGGGACAGGCAGGGATTTTCCAGCGTTAGGAGCTCAGATGCCTACAGAGATGAGGTAGGTAAAACATCACGGGTGACTCGGGCTGGGTATGAGGCATTAAGGGCAGTGAAGATTATAGGTAACTGTAGAGCTCTGCTACTCTAAGTGTGGTGTACGGACCAGCAGTCTTGGCAGGGCCTTGCAGTTTGTTAGAAATAGCAGAATCTTAGGACCCATCACAGAGCCAGAATCTACATTTTAACAAGAGCTTTAGATGACATGTATGTACATAAAGGTTTGAGAAGGCTGCTATGGAGCACAAGTCATCTAAAGGCATTCAAAATTAGTTTTGTTTTTTTTCTTTTTTAAATGTCAGCCAAAATAACAAACAGGGCTACATCAGGCCTTAGGCAGCCAGCAAGTGATCATTGTAGTTGGCGGCTCTGAGGATTCTCTCTGAGACCTTTCCATTATACTTTAGGGCTCTGGGCATGTGGATATGTAGCCAAGACGAAGTCTGGGTTGCTTAGGACAATAATTCCTGGAGCGGAAGATGCCTAAGAAATCATCTATCTGCTCAGCTCCTGGGCTTCCAACAGGTAAACTGCTATGGCCCCTACTTCACAGAAGACAAGAGTAGTGGCCCTGGGAGACCCAGTGCCTCAAATCCAGACACTAGGAAGTTGTGGTGGTGGAGGATATACTCCATTAGGAAACAAACCATCCTGTGTTATTGGAATCAGCAACCATTCTGGTTTCCCAGTTCTGGAAAGTCTATTAATTTCTCTATAGTCTCCAATGCCTAATAATTGTTCTCCGTTTCTCTCGGCACCTCCCTGCCACTTCCTGGCAGCCCTGGGGACAGAAGGTTTCCTCCTTTTGCACAGAGAAGTCCCATAGCAGGCATCTGAACGGATATCCGGCCCGCAGGATGCGGAGGAGGCAAAGGCCTCATTGTTCTTAGGGCCAGTCCGCCCCTCCCCCAGGCCAGAGGACGTTCATCGCAGACCCCCGGGGTGACCGAGGGCCCATTTTCCAGAAGTAGGGACTTCAGAATAAGAGAGGCTGAATGTTCTGAGTCTGATGTTTTGGGCATACAGCAGAAAGGTGCTAAGAGCCCCAATATAAATAAGCCCGGAATTTGAAAATGCATTTCCAACACCACCTTGGCGCTGTTACTCATTAACGTTCCCCACTGCCGACTCAGGCGATTCCGTCTGCGTTTTTATTAATCTGAATGAGTTTGGTTGTAATGGGGCTCGATGATTTGCAGACCCCGCTTGCTAGAAGGCAGTTTATTAGCCCAACGGGCCGCTTCCCACGCAGGAACCCCTGGAGTCCCCGCCATGCGGGTGCGGGCGGTCCCGGGCGCCGCGGGACGCAGTTCGCTTGGACCCGCCGCTGCGCTCCACCCCGCGACCGCCGGGGGGCGCTCGGGCTGCGCGGCCACCGACGAGGCCGCCAGTGCCGGGTCGCCGCGGAGTTGCAGACCCCTTCGCGCCCTTGGAGGAAACAAAGTCCACCTTTGTCGGCGGCCGGGCACGTGTGCGTGAGAGACGGCGCACAGGCACCGGCCGCCGGGTGCGGGGCCCGCGGGCGCGTCTAGCTGCCTCTGGGCTGCAGCCCCCGCGTGGGCCCGGCGTGGCCCAGAGGAAGGGGGTGCGGCGCACGGCCGGGCTAGGCCGAACTTCCTTCCATCCCGAGTACGTCCCGAGGGTCGGTCAGATCCGCACGGGCTCCTGCCGGGCCGCGGCGCTTTGCCAGCCTCCGCCCGGGCCTGTGGACTTCGCTTTCCGCTGTCGGCAGGGCGGGAAGCGGACGAGCCGGAGCCGGAGCCGGAGCCTGGAGCGTGGGCGTGCGACTCCGGGCCTCGGCACTGAGGCTCCCAGCCAGCCGGGCCACCTTAGATTACCCTGCCGACTCTCGCAGCGCCGCGCCCGCCTTCACACTGGGTGCGGGTCCCGGGGCGGGTCTTGGACTCCGGCTGCAGCACGCCACCCTGGCCCCAGCGCGGCGCGCCGGCAAGACTACAAGTCCCAGCGGGCCCCGCGCCGCCATCGCCGAAGTAGTAGGCGCGGCCCGGCCTGGCGCATGCGCAGTGCGACCGCCCGAGCTTGCTAGTACCACACCCCCGGGAGGGACGGAGGGGAGCCAGAAGCATCCGAGGCATTAAAGCATCTGAGGGAGCCGGAGGGGAGGAGAATGGAGTGACAGAGAGACGCGGAGGGTGGGGGGTGGGGGGGAGACTGTTGAGGGAGGGGGGAGGGGGGACACAGAGGGAGGAAGAAGCGGCGGCGGCGGCTCCTCTTTGCAAGAGGGGGAAAACTCTGAAGGATAAGAGCAGGAATAATGCGGTAGGAAAGGCGGGCTCCCGGCTCCCGGCTCCGGCTCCCGGCTCCGGCTCCGGCTCCTGCAGCAGCGGCGGCAGCCCGAGCAGCGGCAGCAGCAGCGGCAGCACCCCCAGGCGCTGACAGCCCCGCCGGCCGGCTCCCTCGCTGACCGCCGACTGTCAATGGAGCTGGAAAACATCGTGGCCAACACGGTCTTGTTGAAAGCCAGGGAAGGTAAGAGGCAGCGCTGGTGCGTGCCTGGCTCGTTCGCCGCGGGCCAGGGTGCGTGTGTCGGGCGGCGTGCGGGCAGGGGCGCGTGTGTGCAGGATGCCCGCAGTGAGTTCGTCGCGAGCAGGACACCTCGCAGAGCTGCTTTGCAAACGCTTCAGGGTTCCTGTCCGTGGGCTCAGGGAAGCTGGAGTTGGGTAGAGAAGGAGAAACATCGAGGTTGCAGGGGTTAGGATGATAAAATACACCCTAGTTTCCTGCTCTAACCTTACAGACATCTCGGCAGCTGTTGAAAAGGTCAGTTGGAAAAGCATTCATTCAGGAAGACATGGACAAACATGCAAATAAAATAGCTTTTCGAGTCGGCCCGGGATGGTTCTATGAGTGTGAACTGGTGTGTGTTTGAGTGTGTGTGTGTGGTGGTGGGTGGTGGAATGAGCAGAAGCCAAGTCTTTGCTTGCGCAGGCTGAGTTGATACAGGCTATTGCTGGAAACCATCCGCTGGGAATGTTTCTTAGGGAAATCCCGTCGTGTAGAAGGAAGCCTTTTAAAGGCAAAGTAAGATGTTGAGGAATTAGCCTGTTCCTAGAATAACGAAAGGATGGCTGTACAAATCACCTAGAATAATTTAGGGTTTCAGAGGTTGTTGTTTTTTTGGGGGGTGGGGTGGGGTTGGGGGGAGGATGCTGAATTGTTTGATTTTGGTTCAGTTAAAAGAAAGGTAAGTGTGCCGGTGCTTAAATGCGTTTTGAGTGCAAATCATTACATTTTTCTGCGTTTAGCTGGCAGGAGATGTCTAAATGGAGTGGGGAAGATCCTGAAGTCAAAGCTATAAACACACGTTTTGACGGTTCCTTGAGATGGGGGGGGAAAAAAGTGGCCCAGAAACTTAGATGGTTCCTGAAATGATTGTGTGCCTGTAAACATACATATTTAGGAACACCTGGGATTTATGTAACCTCTCTTTTGCAAGATTTGAGCTCTGGCGTGCAGCCTTTTATAAAACGGGGAAGTGGTTTTTCCCTTTCATGGGAGGAGGCTTTATTTGACACCCAAGGTAGGAGGCAGCCTAAGTAAGGTCTTGACTTCAGAAGGCTACTGGGGAGCAGCCCACGAAAATGCCATACCTACTTCTTAATATTTTCATTCACCCACTTTGATGAATGCAGGAAGAATTTTTGGCCAGCAATAAAACGGCTTGTGTTTATCCAGCCGGTTCCATCGCCTTGTGGCTCTGTACACGCTGTGCGGGTTGGGTGATGCAGAGCCTAGCAATTCAGTCCAGCGTTCACGTCGTAATTTTGTCGTCACTTGTCGCTCTACAGCAGCCGCCTAGAAGGTCTGCTTTGAAAACCCCAGCAGAGTTTCAGGTATGCGGGTCTAGTCCCTGCCCGCGCCGCCCAGTTGCTCAGCTTTGGTGTGAGAAACAGATTTGTAGGAGAGGCAGCTACTTGGCAACTTCAGGTTCTAAGGCCTGATTTTTAAAATTTTTTTCCTAATCTGAAATTTTAGCGAGCTGGATCAAGGTGGGAGCTGGTGGGCTCTCTTCTGGACTGGGCAGTGTGTCTTGGAGGGAAGGACGAGGAGAAAACAGCGCCCCCACCCCGCCCCATTCTCAGCCTTTGCAGCCGCCACCTAGTGGTGGGACTTTGGTGTACATCTCAGGGATGGGGGCTGGAAGTTTTTCTCCCTCCTTCCATTCTGAAATTACTTCTTGGGAAGTCAGTGGATAGGAAGATGCTGGGTGCTCTGCAAGTTTCACTGGTGTCCCCTGTTGTCCATGGAATTCTGCTCCGTAGATTTGCCGCTCCACACGTTCCTTTGCCTGGGGCATGAAATGAATAAATAGAAGATATGTTTTTAAACATTAAAAAATAAAAATGAGCCTGACCTGTGGTGGTGCAGTGGATCAAGCGTCGACCTGGAACACTGAGGTTGCAGGTTCAAAACCCTGGGCTTGCCCGGTCAAGGCACATATGGGAATTGACGCTTCCTGCACCTCCCCTAACTCTCTCTCTGTCTCTAAAAAAAAAAAAAAAAAAAAAAAAAAATGAATAAATAAAAAAAAATAATTTAAAAAAATAATAAATAAATAAACATGAAAATACTTCTTAAAGATTTTTGTGAATGGTTACAGATGAGAAATATAACTGGTGTATATGAAATTTAATTTAGTTCACTTAAAAAAAATATTGTAAACAATCTGAAATGTGGCTTTCAAGTAAAAGTCCCATTTGTCCCACACAATAGAGAAACAGGCCTTGAAGAAAGACAGACGCACTTTGCAAATGCTATAAAGGAATTTGTCCATGTTGTGGATAATTATGGGGCTTATTTTTTGTTATTATGTATCCTGAAAGGCAGGCTCTTACTATAATAAAACGTGTATCAAGTGGAAAACATGAATATAGCAATAAAATAGAAAATCTATAAGCATATTAAACTGATTCATTGTTAGTGAATAGGAAAGGTAGCAAGCAAATTGCACCTTGATGACAGTTGTTTTGAAATAAGAAAAGATTGAGATCTGGGTTCAAAATTTTAAACCGCTGAAATATATTTTGTGGGCTATTTATGTGTCTTAATCTCATGAGAAAACATCGACCTGGTCACTCTTAGATAACTCTCCTAAAAACCGGTTAAGGAAAAAAGAAAGAAGTTGAGACTGAATTTATGCCAGTTTATGAATATGAGCTAAATGATTCAGCTCAGGCTAACTTTATCTATCTATTTATTTATATTTCAGAATCTCAGAAAATTGACAAGCCAGCCAGTGTCAAAATAATAGTGTTTGCAGAATGCCTTTTGTGTGTTTACTTGTGTTGCAGTGAAGGTTTTTGTGTTTTTCACAATTCTACATCTGTTGCCTCTTTTTTTTAACTTATTGATTTTAGAAAGGGAGAGAGAGAGAGAGAGAGAGAGAAACATCAGTTTGTTGTTTCATTTATTTATGCATTCATTGGTTGGTTCTTGTATGTGTCCTGACTGGGAATCAAACCCACAACCTTGGCACATTTGGACTGAGCTACCTGGCTAGGGCTTGTTGCCTCACTCTTGAATGAACAGTGGTGAGAAGAAATGTTGCAGGGGCCCGCTTTTCCTTTCTCCACAGGCCAGCAGCAGTTATATCTGATCAATAAAGATGACAGAGAGAATATTGATCACAGTTTCCTGAGCATGTTTCTAGCCGGAAAGGAGTACAGGAAACTAAGACAACAGAGACCTCAGAAACATAATGACTTCGCCATTGATCACAATTCCTGAAAACCAGAATATGTGAGAACCATTTCCTCAGATAAAACTTGGTGACTTGTTGGTTTGGCTGTTATTTTTTTATTTCTTTATTTTTATAGGGAGAGAGAGAGAGAGAGAGAGAGAGTCAGAGAGAGGGATAGATAGGGACAGACAGACAGGAATGAAGAGAGATGAGAAGCACCAATCATCAGTTTTTTTGTTGTGACACCTTAGTTGTTCATTGATTGCTTTCTCACATGTGCCTTGACCGCGGGCCTTCAGCAGACCGAGTAACCCCTTGCTTTACCAGCGACCTTGGGTCCAAGCTGGTGAGCTTTTGCTCAAGCCAGATGAGCCCACGCTCAAGTTGGCAACCTTGGGGTCTCAAACCTGGGTCCTCCGCATCCCAGTCCGATGCTCTGTCCACTGCGCCACCGCCTGGTCAGGTGGCTTGACTCTTCTTGATGATCAAGATTAGGGACCCTGGGGCCTGACCTGTGGTGGCGCATTGGATAAAGTGTTGACCTGGAATGCTGAGGTTGCCCTTCTAAAACCCTGGGCTTGCCTGGCCAAGGCACATCTGGGAGTTGATGCTTTCTGCTCCTCCCTCCTTCTCTCTCTCTCTCTCTCTCTCTCTCTCTCTCTCTCTCTCTCTTCTCACTAAAAAAAGAAAAGAAAAAGATTAGGGACCCTGGAATAGATGAAGCTGGGGTTTAGCAGAGGCTAGGGAGGGCAGGAGGAGAGAGGGAGCCCATGTCCAGCCAGTGAGGGCCTGGCTCTGCTTGGGCAGACTCAGCATTGCACAGCAGGGCTGAGCCCCCTGGGGTCCTCTGCCCACTTTCCCCTGCACCCCAAGTTCATGGTGATGAATCCGGAATGGCAACAGCTTCACCGGCTGTGGCCTAGGAAGTGCCTCCTATTGAATGAATAAGAATAAATGAATCTGCCTCTTATTGTTTCTAAGTTTCTTTTTCATACTGACAAGTTGGAGGTAGAGAAACCAAAAGCAGTGTTTTCAGAAGGCCTTACTCTTACAGAAAGATTTCAATTGATGATTTTAATTAATCCAGCTTTTTCTTTCTTTTTTAAATTGATTTTAGAAAGAGAGAAAAGGGGGTAGGGAGAGAGACAGAAGCATTGATCTGTTTCTTTATGTGCTCTTACTGGGGATCAAACTTGCAACCTTTGCACAGGAGGACGATGTTCTAACCACCTGAGCCGCTCAGGGTCCCCAGCTGTCTGTTTTTAAAACCATCGGATAAATGCCCACAAGACTCTCATCTTTCAAGAGCTTAGCTGCTTCTTGTCAGATTCTAAATGTGAAAAAGCTTGATTCTTGCAGTGCCCAAACTAATCCTTGTTTAAATTATATCTTCAAAAGCTGTCACTCTTGCAATGGCTTGCTAAATGATACCTTTTGGGTCTGGGCTAGAGTTCCATAATGTCCAAGTGAATTTCAGGAGAAAGCTCAACATACAACCAAATTCACTTTCACCAAAGGCTAGTCGACCCATGCTCGGAACTTCCAGTGTGCTCAATATTCAAAGTTAGTATTAGTTGCCAATATCTTTGTGGCTCCAGGTAAAGTATTATAATACCTAGGCATTTTTGAAATAAAGTCATACGGTTAGAAAGAGGTATTAGAAAAAGATACCATTTCAGTAGCTCGTGCCGCTCAGAGGAAAACTTGAGGAGACAGTAGAAAGTGACTGTGAACGGGGCATGCAGCATCGAATAGTGAAGGCAGAGGTTTTCAGATGTGATTTTAAATGATTAAAATAGATTACGTGGGCTTAAATGATTGTAGTGATTTCTTCTTTAAAATGCATCCTGTTGTATTTCAGTGAAAAATTTTATTTAAAAACATACATATTGAAAAGACTTTAATCGATACATCAAGCTTCTAAAAATGTTGTCTTTTGGGGGATGAAGACAATATTGTTCCATTTAGCACCATCTAAACACTGGAGGAAGCACTCCATTTTGTTAATTCGTGCTACCTTTTAAAGAGAAAGCAACTACTTCCTGGCTAGACCCTGTGGCACCCCCCCCCCCACACACCCCAATTTCTCATTTTGAGAAAACCGCTCTTAAATTGTCTTCTGCAGTTCTCACAAGGGTAGAATCATTCGTTCATTCATTCATTCATTCAGCATTGTTGTAGAAGGACCCTGTGTGACATTTTGGATGTCAGCCCTGGGACAGTGCTGCTAGGGGTGGGTGGAGAGATGGAACCGAGCATCATTTGACTCTTAGGCGTTTAAACTGGTAGATCTGATAAGAGTAGAATCAGGTTTCTTCGCCCCCAAAGAGCTGAAGCTGACCCTAGTTTGACCTGCTCAGCTGGGTACACTGCAGTGACTCGTCTATACCTAGAACTTGGACAGACCAACAGATGATGGAAGGGTAGTTCAGAGTTCATGGTTGAGGTACAGGCCTGAGTCTGGAAGACATCTGCTGCTTTTCAAGGACAGTGTGTCTTTATGAAGGTCATTTCCTACAAACGAAAACCATGAAAAGCAATGACAAGAAGACCTCTGGTTGGAATGACAAGATCCAAGAGGAAACTGGTAGCAGTGGTGCTTCCAGGCAGGGCTCTGGTGCTTTTTCTGGGGTCGTGTCCCAAATGGGATCGACAGAAGTCAATGGAGTAGGGATGGCGGAGGCCATCTTCTTTTCTGGCTCCTTGTTGGGATTGGTTTGGGCATGTCCTCTGATGGTGCCTATCACTGGCAATAACCTGAAAGGGTTAAAGGCCTCTTGTCCTCTCTTACAGCTACATGTGGCTATTTTACATTTACATTAATTAGAATTACAAATTAGATTCCCTAAGCATGTGAACCACATTTCAAGGGCTCAATAGTCCCATGTGGCTCCTGACTACTATGTTGGATTGTCCAGATACAGAACCTTCTCAGCCCTTCAGGAAGTTCATTTGGACAGAGCTGCTCTGGAGTTCTACACATTGAATTAAATGAGAGTGTGATACCCGTAACTTCTGACGTGATAATTGGGGAAGGTTAAGGAACAGGAGAGAGGTAAATGGTGGGGGGTGGGGGAGAAGGAGAGGGGCTGAGTCCATAGACAAATTTAGTTCAGGGAACAACCATAGATATAGGTGGTGGTGAGCAACCTATAGTACCCCCCCCCCATATCTTGGTGGAAAATTTACCTAGGTTGAGCAACTGACTTTCCTGATTTAAATTAAGTACATATCATAGTCACATACCGAGTCCCATGTTCCTTCTTGAAACTCCTGATTTGGAGTATATTTTAAATCATTTCATTAAGAAAAAATTAAGTTGTGTATACAGTAAATCTACAGAAGAAATGAAAAAAAAAACCCTCTTTTCATGGACTTCAAAAAGGCACTCCAAAATGAGGGTGAAAACAGGTAAAACAATTATAAGGATTTCCATTTCTTTAAAAAAATATTTTTAATTGATTTTAGGGAGAGAGGAAGGAAGAGAGAGAGGGAAACAAATGTTAATCTGTTCCTGTGTGTGCCCTGACCAGGGATCAAACCAAAACCTTTGCATATCAGGACATAGCCAGCGAGAGCAGATTTCCATTTCTTTTGAACAGGACAAACTGAAATAAGATCACAAAAAAAGATGTCAAAAACACACTGTTCTTGTATCCACTTTAAACTGGTTTCTCTTTAAAAACTGTTTCCTGTGAGATTTGAAACATTTTAACAGTCACCCAGTTAGAGCACTCTTAAAATGCAACATAAGCATTTGAAACAATAAAACAACTAGTTGCTGTTCTTTGGTGTCTAAGGCAGAGGACTGTTTGAAATTGCACTTAAGAGTCAACTTGTAACATCTTTCTGACAGAAGTCAGTAATAAATTAGGCTCATTTCCATAGGGCCTGCCTCATCACTAGGAATTTGTAACCTGTGGAGTATCTATCTATAGATAAATATATATATTTTAAAGGCAAGCATGAGGTGAACCTCAAAGAACAGCTTTGGAGGCCTATGCAGAAAGCAGAAGCGGAGATAAAGAGGTAAGAACAGTCCCGTGTCCCACGGGACAGGACGTCAGGGCCGAGGCTGCCCCAAACCTTCTCAGTCAGTCTACCAATCTGTCCTCCACTTTCCAAAATAGAGGTTCCTTGAGTTCACTGATGGGGAAACTGAGACAAAAGAAAGGGAGTCACTCGCCCAAGGTCACTTGAATTGTGGATATCTGTGGGGCATTCTCCAAAGTCCTGTAAGTGTCCAAAAGTAAGTCTTTCTTCTCCCCGGTAATATGGCAAGCCAGAAACCAAACCCGTTTCTCAGGGCGGGATGGTTTCCAAATGTAAACACCCATGAGGTTACAACTATGGAAGAGAAGGAGGGTCGCTGTCAGGTTTCCTGGAGATAGGGGCAAAGTAGGAATATCATTTTCCTTCCAGACCCTGCTTTCAACTAAGTGCACATTTGAGAGCAGTTGGATAAAGTATTCCTGCTAGATTGTGAATGGCTGACAGGTCATTCCTCACGGTAGGTGTTTTCACTTTAAAGATAGACATGTTTATCCACTCAGATGAATCTATGATTGTGGAGAGGGGGAGAGATATGCATATTATGTATACATGCCTGCACATGTGTGTGCACATAAAGGGCTATGATCCTTTCTGGGCCCCATTGACCTGTATTCTCCTACCCACATCTCCCGCCCCATACCAACGTATCAAAAGAGAATGGTCACCTTCTTGGCATTCCTATTCCTTCCAGCAGGGTTTGCAGAGAATCTTGAGTAGCCAAAAAATTGACCCTGAGGGACAGGTATTAACCAGATGGATGGTGCTGGGGACATGTCATTGGCTGTTGCCTTACTTCCTTTCCCTGTTAGAGCCAGAATGTGGACCCTGGGCAGGTCAGTTTCTGCTGGCATTGACTTACCATGTGCAGGTCATGTCTGCCGCAGGCCTCCATCCTTGGGGCCTAGGAGGCTTGCTACCCCTTGGGTGCCACCCCTTGGGAGAGTCACCCTCAAGCACCTCTGCTTGATGAGGGCAGCCAAGGCGTATGCTCATATCTCTGCAGCTTTCTTTTTTACAAAATTTTTAAATTTATTGATTTTTGAGAGAGATTGAGAAACAGAGACAGGCACATTGATCTGTTCCTGTATGTGCCCTAACCAAGGATCAAACCTGCAGCCTCTGTGTTTCGGGCCAGTGCTCTCTCTAACCAACTGAGCTATCTGGCCAGGGCTCTGCAGCTTTCTTTACCTAAAAATGTAGGGGGTTGTGGTGGGAGAGGTGAGGAGAAACCCACCAGAGTGATTCCTCTGCCAGATTGCAGGGTATCCGCCTGCCTCCTAAAGACAGTGTGTGAAGCGGCTCTTTTAACTAGAAAATACTCTTTTTTTTTTTTTTAATTACAGGGACAGAGAGAGGGACAGACAGACAGGAACAGAGAGAGATGAGAAACATTAATCATCAGTTTTTCGTTGCGACACCTTAGTTGTTCATTGATTGCTCTCTCATATGTGCCTTGACCGCGGGCCTTCAGCAGACCAAGCAACCCCTTGCTGGAGCCAGCCACCTTGGGTCCAAGCTGGCGAGCTTTTGCTCAACCCGGATGGGCCCACACTCAAGCTGGCGACCTCGGGGTCTCGAACCTGGGTCCTCCACATCCCAGTTCAACACTCCATTCACTGCGCCACCGCTTGGTCAGGCTAGAAAAATACTCTTAAAAGAAAGGTTAACTAACTCCTTTCTTTTTTCAGTGGTAACCTTTTGGATGTTTGCATTTAGAAAATGTGTGTGTGTGTGTGTGTGTGTGTGTGTGATATGAAACAAGAGAGTCGAGAGATCCATGGACTTCCTTGGGGGTCGCTGTCAGACTTGAGATGCCGGAGAGGAAGCAGCATGGTGTCACCGCCTGGTGATGAGGGGACAGGAAGTGAGGCCTTTGATCTGCTTCTGTAGAGAAGGTGAAGCTCTGAACTTCACCACTTCTGGAAGAAAGGGGGGTGAGGGATAGAATTACCCAGCTACAGGTTAGAGAGAAGCCAGCCAGTGTAATTGGTCTGCGTATCTGATAAAAGGTCTTGTGAAACCTCCTTTGAAAATGGAATTCCATTTTGGCATGGGTCTCAGCACTTGTGAAATGGAAACGCGTTGGAGGAGGGTCAGCAAACGGCTCAGGCAAAGCCACTACGATCACAGCCAAGGCGGACGTGTGCTCCTGCCTCATCTGAACATGGTCTGTTCGTGCGCTCAGGAAGAGCCTGTTGGGATGCTCAGAGAACAGCCCAGGAGGAGAAGCTCAAGCTCTCGGAAGACTAGGATGTAGGGATAAGAACAAAGCATTAGGTGGCTGACTTGAATGGCAAAGAGTGTCACAAGAGCCAACTCTTCTCAAGCTAAGTGCTGTTGGGGTGGATGCCACTAAGCCTACAGTCACAGATGGGGAAGGGTGTCTGTGAGACAAATGGAACATAGTAGGTGTTCAACAAATGGTTCCAGACTGATGCTACATCTAAGTGACATGGCGTGTAGAGAGAATAAGAGCCTCAAGAAATGGTCTTGATGTCACAATGGATAGTGAATTAGGCTGTGATTCAATATGGTTAAGAAAGATTAAGAGTATATGGCAAATTGGAAAATGTTTCCTAAATGTTTATATTAACTGTGAAAAATGTCTGGCAAACTCCCCCAACCCCATCTCCAGCTTGCAAGTGGTTTTTTTTACTTGTTTTGGAAGAAGTAAATATTTGCATTAGACCAAACGTTTGGGGCAAACAGTTCTCCCAATTTCTGAGGCTCTACGTGGGTCCGAGGAGACGTTTCACATTGTGACACTCATACCTTTTTTGGTGAAATCGAAGGTAGCTCTGGACACTATCTTCACATACTTTTCACATCGTTCCTAGGATGAGGCTGAGAAAATGGAAAGAAGCTGGAAGCCAAACCAATGATCCTTCTAGACCTAGGCATGGCTGATGACCTGGCATTTGAAGGATGTAATCGTTGTAGAAAAATTGCCTTTCTGCTCCTGGGCAAAGAGGCTGGATCCAATTAAGACAAAGAAAACGTATGTTAACTCTGAGAAGACATTTCTAAACAGTCAATTCCGTAATCCTCTCTGAAGAGGAAGAGGCCAACATGACTGGGCTTTATGGATGATGCCAAACCCTGTGCTATATAATAATTAGTAACCGCTGGTTACTTTGCCACACACTCATTTTCCAAACCACTAACCATTGCCTGGGAAGGAATGCACTGGGTCTAGCTATCTGCCCAGATGTCTTCCCATCACTAGTACCCAATTAGAGGGATTTTTACAAATTAAAGCTTAATTCTCTAGAACATACAGCAGAATATAAATTAAAACAGGACAGGACTGATTTCCTCGATGGTTCATGGGTGACCAAGGTGAGGGTTAGTCTTTGGGGACACTTCAAGGACACTTCTCAGTTTACATGTTGGTAACTATTGGGTGACTAGTTGTTTTATGTCTTGGTGTCTGGTATTCTCGTGAGTCTGGCAGCGTACAAACATTTTAGGAATGGCTGTGAGGGGTTGAGGATTTGAGAGGCCTATTCAGCATCAAGTTCTTCCTGGGCCAGTGCTTACGTGAGCCTGTGTCTGCTTATAATTTCATTCACCGAGGGTGGGCCTTTGCACTCTACATATTTGCCTTAAATACGAAACTTGGGGGTTCCGTGGAAGCAAAGTTCTGATGGGGATAGCCCTGCATTGGCTTAGCATTTTCTCCAGTGGCATAAATTTAATAATTAGTTTATACTTATTGAGTACTTGGCTCCCTGCTATGCTCTGAATGGATTGGGTTAGCAATGGAGTCTCCCATTTTCTAAAGAATAGTTAAAAAATATCAAGTCCTTTGTGTTCATTGTTTTATTTGATCTTGACACTCCTGCAAGGTATGTTTTATTCTTCCCCATTCTCAGAGAGGATGGGTGGGACAGTCAGAGGTGAATGACATACATACCCTAAAGCACTTTGCTTGTTCCAGAGCCTGGACCCAGCACCAAGCTCTATGTCCATAGGACACTCTTTTCTGCTTTGTCACAGCTCCTTCCCTCAGAAGTCTTACCAGCTCTTGGGAACGCCAATCCTCAGGCATATAAGGCATTTGCAAAAGAATCGGGTGTGCAGCTGTGACTCACAATGAAATAGGAGCCATTCTCAGTTTTAAGATTTAAAAATATCTGCGCAGATAATGCTTGCTAAAGAAAAGTCAGACGGGACAAAACATCAAGAAGAAAGTCACAGTGTCTCTCCTCCTGTGTGCCCTCGGAGCTGTGCTGTCAGCATTTAGGTGGGCATGTTTCCAGATCTCCATGTACACATGTGTGAATGTGCGGAGGCATTTTACACACGTGGGATCCTAGTATTCCTGCTGTTCTGTGGCCGTTTTCAGTCGGCAGCACGTTGTAGAGCTTTCCTCTACCTGTGTTTCTAGTTTCCCACAAACTGGTTGGGTGTCAGGAAAAATTGAGAAAGACTTTGGAAACGGACTGTCAGGGTGTTGTTTCAATGGGATGCTGGGTGTTTTCTAGCAGACCCTGAGTGGTGGTTCTACAGGGGTCTATGCCTTTGATTGTCTTAACAATAGTTTAAAAGTATATTAACCAAACCCCTGTATAGCAAACCACTTAGGATTCCCAATTTTTATTTTATTTTATTTATTTATTATTTTTTAAAATAATTTTTCTTATTAATAATTATTTATTAATAATTATTCCTAAGCGAGGAATCAGAGACAGACTCCTGCATGTGCCCCAATGGGAATCCACCTGGCAAGTCCCCTATGGGGTGATGCTCTGCCCATTTGAGGCTGTTGCTCTGTTGTTGGGCAATCGAGCTATTTTAGCACCTGAGACAAGGCCATGGAGCCATCCTCAGTGCCCGGGGCCGACTTGCTGCAATCGAGCCATGGCTGCAGGAGGAGAAGAGAGAGGTAGAGAGAAAGAGAAGAGAGAGGGAGAGGGGTGGAGAAGCAGATGGGCGCTTTTCCTGTGTGCCCTGACTGGGAATAGAACCTGGGACATCCACAGGCTGGGCTGGTGCTCTACCACTGAGCCAACTGGCCAGAGCCTAGGTTTTTCAATTTACAAATGTATTGTAAACAGTGTAGGAATATTCTACCCATTTTATAACATCTTTATACATTTATTTAAAGACTTTTAGTTTATTTCTTCCCCCAATGGTGGTATCTGTTTACGAGCATTCTCCCCTTCCCCTTCCCCTCTGCCCTTTGTGAAGATTAGCGATAATTTTTTGAAATGGAATTGTAACCCTAGAGAGGTATAAAATACATTTCCTTATGAGAAACGCACGCTGTATACATGAGGACATGTGATGTGACATTTTTGAAATCTTTTGGATTTGAGACCCTCTCGATCCCCCTCTCTGCATGTTCAGTCATCTTTTCTGTGGTATTCAACACTTAGATTGGGAGAATCAAATTTAGTCAAAGACTACCTGGCAGTGACATAGTAACTGTCCCTGGGTTTTGAATGTATAAATTGGCAGGGAACACAGGTTCAGATAACGAGCCCCACAGCTTTGTAAAGGTGGTCCCATATTTCTCTCCTTTCATCATCACCACAACCCAGACTTGGCAGCTGTGTGTATTATTATTTCAGTTTCAGAAAGAAAGAAATAAACTCAGAGAGGGGAAGTGATTCTCCCAAGGTCACACAGCAAGGACCCACTTCTCCCCCATCCTCCTCTCGTGCTGACTACTGCATCTTTTCTGTAAGGGCTTTCACGTTTGGTTGGACATTGCACAACCTCAGGGAGGCACTGTTCACCTCATGGAGATGGTCAATTTGTAAATGTATCTCGGGTGCCCTTTCCTAATTAAGAGGTGCTGAATGTGCTGGTGTTGGTTTCACTGTGTGTCTTTCACCCCTGTCTTTTTTTCTGGCACATTCTCCCCTGGAATTCTGTGGGTTCTTCCATCGGTAACTACTTTGACTGCAGGTTTGCATGTGATTTACCTATGTGAGGGTTCTGTGAGTCCCACCTGGAGAATCAGTCGCTCAGATAAAAACAGTCGTGTACGAGTCACTGGCCCTGCCTCCCAGTCTGTTTCCCTCTGTCCTCTCTGAGAGAAGCTGGGCGGAGGAACGTAGTCCAGAGCCTGAGGGCTTCAGTATTTTTGCAGGTGTTAGAGGAAGGAGTGGCCTTCTTTTCCTGGAAGCATTCATAGCTGTGTTGGCTTGCCCTCCGGTGGCTCACAGCTGCCTGGAAGCAGCAGAGACCAGATGGAGAACGGCTGCCCATTGAATGGACAATTGGTCTGAACATGGCTGCGCACTTGCTGTCACCTCAGTGTGCAGGAAGGAGCCCGGCCACCCCGCCTTTCTTCTCCAGGGAAGGGGTCCGAGGACCGAAGGAAGCCCAATGGGTGGCAGAGTGCAAGGCTGCAGCAGAAGCAGTCTTTCCACAGGGCGGTCCCACGCCTGGCTTTTCAGCAGCTGTTATCAATTTCAGGTTGTATTCGATTCTTTGGGCTCCTTAGGGCTGCGAAGTGCCACCGACTGGGCAGCGTAGAACCACAGAATTTATTGTCTCCCAGCTCTGGAGGCCAGAAGTCCAAAATCAAGTTGTGGACAAGCCATATTCCCTCTGAAGTGGCTGGAAAGTATCTGTCCTAGGCCCCTCTCCTGCCTTCTGGTGGCTCGAGTGTTGCTTGGCTCATAAAATGCTATCATCTTCTCCTTAGGCCTCTTCACACAGTCTTCCCTCTTCCTGTTTCCGTGTCCAAATCTCCCCTCTAGCACACAGTCATACTGGACTAGGGCCCACCCGAATGACCTCATTTTAACATCATCACCTCTGTAAAGACTTATTGCCAAATAAGGACCTGTTCTGAGGTGCTGGGGGTTAGGGCGTCAACACCGTCATATGTGCGGGACACAATTTAACTCCTAACACAAAGCTCTGACCATGATGTTTTGAATCAGAAACTCAGGGGCAGCACCTGGGATTGGCCAGGCGTGGGACCACGGCTCTTCCGACTCTCTTCTGAGAGGCTCTTGGAGACTTTGCTCCAACCTGGCTTGCCACACAGGGCCTCTGGCTCCCTGGGGGTTGGTTTCTGCCCTCCGCTCAGATCTTTCCAGTGCTGACAGTCATGCCCTCTCTCAAGTCACGCCCATCCCATTTTGAACTGCTGGGTGAAAAAAAAAAAGAAAGAAATTATTAGACTTCTTGTTTCACCCACTAAATTGCAAACTCCCCAAGGGCTGGGACTTGGTGTTTTTTTTTTTTTTTTTTACAGGAACAGAGAGAGGGACAGATAGGGACACAGACAGGAATGGAGAGAGATGAGAAGCACCAATCATCAGTTTTTCGTTTTGGTACCTTAGTTGTTCATTGATTGCTTTCTCACATGTGCCTTGACCGCGGGCCTTCAGCAGACCGAGCCAGCCCTTGCTAGAACCAGCGACCTTGGGTCCAAGCTGGTGAGCTTTTTGCTCAAGCCAGATGGGCCCGCGCTCAAGCTGGCGACCTTGGGGTCTCGAACCTGGGTCTTCCGCATCCCAGTCCAACGCTCTATCCACTGCGCCACCGCCCGGTCAGGCAGGACATTTTTTCTTTCCTTGTATCTCCTTGGGCATCACCACGTGCGGGTGATAAACCCAGGTCTGCAGCCCAAGCCCATGTATCATTGTGCAGTACTCACCCATCGGGCGATGGCTCCGCGCTTTTGAGGCATCCAGAATGAGTGTACCACCCTTTGCTGAGGGGTCCTTCTAATATTAGAAGACAACTCTGATACCCACTGTAGAATCAAAACCAGAACCCTGGCCTCTGGATTCTCGGGTCACGTCGGTGTTTTTATTGCACATCACATTCGAGTAGCAGATGCACGCCGCTGAAGGTTAGAATCTGTTAGCAAATGAGAACGTGGTGTTGCTAACATCTGGCAAAGTTCAATAACTTCCCCGAGGTGGGATCAAGACACCCACTTTTTTTCTTTTCAAGGTAATATGATATCTTATCTAGCTGTTAAATGTGCGGAGCCAAGATGTTTCAAGTCCCGTTGAAAACTCTATTAATGCCTCTAGTGGAAAGGTTGCCGGGGAAGAACGAATGTGCCACCAGCATGCTGTGTGAGCTGAGACACATTACTTGGCCTCTCTGAGCCAGTCTTTTCACAGCTGTATAAATGTGATTTCTGGAGCTCTCTTCACCCATTAGATCTTGAGACTTTGCTGGTGTATTTTTCACTGATAGCAATTCATCTGTGGGTACTTCATAATACGATTTTATGTTAATTTGAAGAGCAGGCATTGCACATTAAAATGAAAATTACCCCAAGGAAAGAATTAGAGCTGGGAGGGATTACATGTGCAATAGAAACAAACAGGAAAGAACCTCGCCACTGCTGATTTAACCGATGCCTGCAATCTAAGAAAGGCAAATTCTTGATTCTAGTATTTTCCTTAGTGGATTATAGAAAGGAAAATTAAATCAAAAGTCAAAAATAAACAGTTTGATTGTTCTGCACTGTATTATCTTAATAAACAGCCTTCCTGGAAAGTTTAAAAATACCTAGTGCTCTGTCTGGCCAAAGAAAACAATAATCAATATTGCTGAGAAAACGTAAGAGTTTTCCTCCCAGACATGAGTGAGGGGAACACTTGTCGTGTGGACCTGGAGGCCTCCCACAAGGAGTTAGAGATTGATAAGCATTCCCTACTTTTTAAGGCTTGTGGCTGGGGACAGTTGTCACTTACAAGGAAAGAGGTCAGAGATGGGGACGGGCACCGCCAGCATTCTCGTGGGCTCCTGGACAATCCTGACCCACGTTCGCCTGCAACTAACTCCATTCGTTTGGTCTAGAGGGCCTTCTCTTCTTTTTTTAGATTTTAAATATTGATTTTAGAGAGAGGAGAGAGAGAGAGAGAGAGAGAGAGAGAGAGAAAGAAAGGGGGGAGCGGGAAGCATTAAACTTGTAGTACTTGCTTCTTGTATGAACCTTGACCAGGCAAGCCTCACCTTTCTCACCGGCAACCTCAGGCCGGGCTAGATGTCCTTCTTATCCTGACTGCTGACACAGATTTTACAGTCCAGGATGATACTAAGGGGATTGGTGATTCTCTTCTGCTGAAGTTTCTTCAGCTGGGAGTGGAGACTGGCAATTTGGACCCTCTTCGGGCTTTGCTGCTAAATTTGTCTTAAGGTCCAAACTCCAGTAACTTAGTCTCTCCGTATCTTTGTCATCACATAGGGACGATGCCCTAATGATTATAGAGATCAAATAAAGAATATGAATGAAATAGGAAATGTAGGTACAGATAGCCAAGTGTATGTAAAATATTAGTATGTAATAAAGGAAGCATTTCAAATCCATGAGAAAAGAATGGCTTACCTAAAAAATGGTGTTGCGATAATAATGGCTGACTAATCCTTGGGAAAGACGTAGTATCAGATTTATTATACTAACTGAAACAAAATTACAGAGCCATCGAAGATTTAGAGTTTTAAAAATGAAACTATAAACATGCTAGAAGAAAATGTAGGTGACTGTTCTATTTCTTACAGTTTTGGGGCGCACTCATAAGAAAAAAAGAGTGACGTTATTTGACAATGCGAAATCAAAAACATTCTCTTGAGAAAAAAGATTATGACAAAAGTTAAAAGTCAGTGACCAGCTGGGAAAATAGCTTCAATATATAAGCTACTCCCATAAAAATCAATCGGAAAGAGGAAACACCCAGCAGAGAGGTGAGCAAGGAGCACAAAGTGACTCACCAAAAGAAGAAAGAGCTAATCAAGAGGATATATTAATTAGGCAGGAGTCTGGGTTGAAGGTGATAGAAATTCAGTCCGGACTAGTATAGACATATGAGCACTCACCTGGGAGGAGACTGGGGTATCTTGCGTGTCAAAGGGGGGAGGGACGTGCAGGGACCAGGGCGGCCACGGAACCCGTGGGACCTGGAACTTGAACCTCCCAGCCTTCTTCCTTGCCCTCATCCGCTCTCTCCATCTGCCAACTTCGTATTTTCTCCCTACTTTCTCCCTGTGACGGGGCAGTACATCTTCATGGTTTCGCTACTTACAGCTCCTGCCTGTGGAGAGAAGACTGGTATTTTCCCTCCCCGGTTCTGAGCTGAAAAATCCTAGGCAGTGACCCATTTCGCCTGTCTTGTGTCGGCGGGCCCCTCTGGAACAGTTACCTTAGATTGCAGGCATCAACTCTAAGATTCTCACATTGCAGGTCAGAGGGGTGAAGTCACAAGAACATGGTGGCTCCTGTTACAGCCAGAGAGGCTGGGGGTGGTAAGCGGGGAGGTAGTTTCTGGGCAGAAAGGAAGGTGTTGGTCAGACAGGCAGTAAATAGGGACCACTAGGCCTGCAAAGATGCCCAGTCTCACCAGTAAGCAGAATCTTATACATATGCAAATCGTAGATTGGCAATAATTTACACATTGATAATACCTGGTTAAGGAAGCATGGGTAAATAAGTTCCTTTAAACATTATACTTGCATTGCTGTAAGAAGTAAGTGTAAATGGATAAGTCTTTCTCAAGGACAGTTTGGCAGTAGATTCATCAAAAAGCTTAAAATGGTGTAACCCTGGGCATTAGAAATGGAATTTCTAAGATTTTGCTTCAAGGAAAAATCAGTATACTAATGACTTGCAGGAGGCTGTTTAGAGAGTGTTTATAATAGAGAGAAATTGGAAGTAATTCTAGTGACCCTAAGTAGAGGATTGATAAAATGAATTTTGGCATATTCAAATAGTAAACTTATATATAACCATTAAGAATTATGGCGATCTTTGGCCCTGGCTGGGGAGCTCAGTTGGTTAGAGCGTCGTCCTGGTGCACTAAGGTTGCAGGTTTGGTCCCTGGTCAGTGGGCACATGCAAGAGTCAACCTGTGAATGCATGAATGGGTGAAACAACAAACTGATCAACAAATAAAATCAAACAATAAATAAAAATTAAAATAAAGAATTACAGAGACCTATTTTTATTGACACAGAGGTGACCATAACTATAACATCGTGGACAGGGGTTAGGAGAACTTGGGGTTTGTACAGTGAGATTGCATTCTGTTTAGGATTAGTAAGACTAAGAATTTTTTTTTTTTTTTTTTTTGACAAAGATATTTTTATTTGAAGGTTGTGCAGATGACAATCTGTGCCATGTAAATGTAAGGTCACTTGATGGGACCATAAATAAATAAAATCCTTTAAGAAAATAAACATGCCCATCCCCCAAAATTTAATTAAAACCTTAAAAAAGGAAAGAAAAGCATGGCAAGCCCTCTGGATCTTACCAATGTTTGTCCTTCGTAGTATTTTGCCATGGGAAGTCCTAAGACTTTTTGACTAAGTGCTTCTTCTTCTTCTTCTTCTTCTTTTTTTTTTACAAGGGACAGAGAGAGAGTTAGAGAGAGGGATAGATAGGGACAGACAGACAGGAACGGAGAGAGGTGAGAAGCATCAATCATTAGTTTTTCGTTGCCGTCGCAACACCTTAGTTGTTCATTGATTGCTTTCTCACATGTGCCCTGACCACGGCCCTTCAGCAGACCAAGCCACACCTTACTAGAGCCAGCGACCTTGGGTCCAAGCTGACGAGCTATTGCTCAAGCCAGATGGGCCCGCGCTCAAGCTGGTGACCTCAGGGTCTCGAATCCCAGTCCGACGCTCTATCCGCTGCGCCACCGCCTGGTCAGGCTAAGTGCTTCTTGAAAATTCTTGGACCCATTCGTTGACTGGCTGTAATAAATACCTTAGTGTGTCGGGCACATATTCTAGACTCCGCTAGATTGTGACACACCTTTTGTCTTTTAAGTATAGATTCCTTTATTTTCAGGTTTGGTGCATAAAGCAGGCAATCCCTCTGGGTGGCCATTTTGGGGGTGGGGAGCGGGGGACAAGAACAGAGAATGAGACCATTCCCAGTGCCCTGGGTGTGCGGGCGCTGTGTGTTTGCTGTAACAGTAGCCACCATCACGCTTATTTTATCTCTGTCTTCATGTGACGGTTGGTGGGAGGTGAGCACTTGCTTGACAAGCTGAGGAGTTGAGGAAGAGAGAGGCAGGGTGACCATCTGGAAGCCTGAAACCGGGAATGTGCTCGGTGGGGACTGGATTCTTGTCAGCTCCGAGACTAGCTGTGAACTAATGACCAGCTAATGAGCAGGAATACTTTGGGATGCATAAAAATTGGGAGTTGATTTCACTGACATGATTCCAGCTCTCCTGGGGGTAGAAGGCTAGGAGAGCTGCTTCAGGAATGTAAAAATGAGAGACACTGCCCCTTCCTTTCTGGAAGTGCCAGTCTGGCTTGGAGAAGGACAGGTACATGGCTAGCAACATTACAATGTAGAGTGTAAGTGCAAAGGCCGCCTTGGTTGGGGGCGGGGGGCCGCTAAAGGCCACATAGAGAGGTGTCATTTCAGCTGGGCCTTGAAGCCTGGTGACTGATAGTGTGAAACCACTATCACCAGAGCCCTTATGGGGCTCCAGGTTCTGTGCAGAGAGCTTTCTGGTTTTCACTACAATTTGATGAGTTATGTTATCGTCATTTTCTATTTTTCACTACACTCTGATGAGTTATGTCTCGTCCTTTGCATATGACAAATCCACAGAGAGGCTGGTGTACTTGTCCTAGGTTGTGCAGCAGGTAAGCATTGGAGCTTGGATTTGATCCTAAAGCCAGTGTTGTGGGGAGAGTTTTACCCCTGGATTACCCCGTGAGGCTCCAGGGTAGTACTGTGGAAACAGGGGTCCCTGGGCGGGCGAGGGCAGAGCCCAAGGCTGTTGATGGGGGTGACAGCAGGCAGGGTGGTGTTTGCCTGGAGCACGGAGTAGTTGTAGGGAAACTGGGTGCAGGATGGCTGGAGAAGGGACTGTCATATGGGGAGGTCTCTGAATGTTACAGGTCAAGTTTCAGGCTAGATGGGCCTCAGTGTTTCTGAGCAGAGGTGGCTGGTCCTACCTGAGTTAGGAGACGTTGGCCCTGGCAGCAGCGGCCACAAGCGAGGCTGAATGAGCAGCAGTCTGAGAAGTATGTGGGGGCAGGCCAGGGGCCTGCAGAGAAGGGGTGGCTGGGTAGGAGCACTGGTGGGGAGGCTCAGTGGGTAGTACTTGGCACCTGCTGGGACATGGAAGTGTGCAGAAGGACAACATATTAAGTTTGAACCCAGGCGACACTGGTGGGCAGCTGGGAGGTGCCGCTGGCTCTGGGGAAAGGAGGAGGTGTGGTTTGGGCCACACGGAGTGGCGGAACGGCCTGCCGGCACTGAACCTCGGCACTGAACCTCGCAGGCTTTAGAGAGCCTCAGGAGGTGCCCCCACGGCCCCCACTTTGAATAACTTGAGAGCAGATGGCTCTCATGTTTCCCGGCCAGACACCCACCCCCTCTTACTCTGGCAACAGCGCCTCCCTTTTCCTTGGAGGCCACTCCTACTCCATATTCAGTCTGCCAGGTTGGGTGCGGATGACTTCTCACTGGCTCCATTGGTGAGCACGTGACCGCACCCTGGCCTATCAGAGCACTGCTTCTCTCTTTGACCTTGGGGACCTGGTCAGGGATGAGGATGTGATTCATGGTCCAGAAAGGCCTGCTCTTCTGCTGCTGGAGTTGCCAAGCTGGCGAAAGGGATGCCTGGAAATGCGGGTTGCTGTTGCCACAGTCTGCCCGTAGACAAAGGCAGCATGGGGGAGAGAGATGGAGTCCTCATCACAGTGTTCGCTGTGCCTTCCAGTCATCCTAGGAGCCAGATGTACCTCCCCACCCCTTCCTGTTTAGGTCAGCCAAAGACTTGACACTTACAGTCAAAGGGTGCTGACTCACTCGGGGCTAAAAGCCATGTCTTTAGGTGATACCTGCCTTAAAGGGCCCAAGAAGGCAGGCCTGGAGGGGTTGGTCGTGGATGAAGAAAGAGAAGGTGCCCTGAGTCAAGGAAGGCTGAGTGAGCATTTATCCAGGACTTTGCTGGATATAGAGGCAGGTGCATTTGATGTTTGCTGCAAACAATACAATCCCCAACCTGGCTGCCCTTGAAGGACTCCAGTTATAGCAAAAAAACCCCAAAAAGGAAACAAGTAAACAAACATGCTGGTCACCATGGATATGTGAACCCAAGGTGTTAGGAACAATAGCTGTGTGTGAGTCCGGAAGTGGATGCTGTCTACACAGACCGTAGTTATATCCCAATCTGTTTCCTTGTGGGAGCTCGGACATGTCTATAAATTCATTATATAGCCAACTCCGCCCAGAGTGAGCAACGCCTCTGATAAGCCTTGGTTTCACCATTATTAAAACAGTTACGGCGCTTATGCCCCACGGGGCACTCTGTACAGCTGCCCTTGGAGGTGGGTACTAGGATATTTTTGTCCCCGTTCCACGGATGAGAAAATGGGGGCTCAGAGAGGTTCCTTCCCTTGCCCAATGTAGTAGTTTTCATGGAAAAGTCGGTATTTGAACCCAGACCCCAGCAGCCATACCCTTTCAACCACCGTGTTTCACTATCTCACGTTAGTGTTGAAGAAGGATATTTAGTAAAAGTAGCTGTATCTAATACTTACTTTACCTGTCTTACTTAATTCAGTTTCTGCCACAAAGCAATGAAGTAGGTACAACTGGTTAACCCAGTTTTATAAATGAGGAAACTGAGGCACAGAGCATTTAGCGGCTCTGCCCAAGCCCTACAGTCAGTAAAAGGCGTAAGTATATTTAGAGGTTATTTTTTTTTCAGATGGATTTGGAAGGCTGATTGATGTGCCTTAAATTTAATTTGGGAGCCCAGCATCAGTGGCAAGTGTCATTTCTAAATCTGGTTGTCATCGATTACGAGGTTCTTCACGTGTCGATTTATATTCAAGAAACCAGTTAGGAGAGGGACCAAGGTGGACAGAGAGTAATAGCAACTTGATGTGGCTATTATGGTTGAAAAACCATGTCCTAGGTTTCCCCGACATGTACTTGGAAAATGTTAAAGCGAGAGAGTAAGGCTTAAAAACAACATCCCACCATTAGGTTTATGTAAATTAGCTCCTTGGTGAAGAAGAAACCCCAGTGTACTACCTCTGGTGGGCTGGCTGGCTGGGCACAAATGCTATGGAGTGGGAGTGCGTGACAATTGTATTTTCATTGAGGGTCCATTACAAGACATATTCAGGCTGCTCAAACTGCCCCCAAATCATGAATTGGTTCAATAACAAAAAAGAATGAATCATTTAAATGTGAAGGTGTAGGGACAGCTGCTTGAGTAATTTCTGACATTTTTTTTTCTTTTTAGTGAAAATGTGTTATAGTTAGGATTTGTTGTTAGAAAAAAATGTAGCTCCGGGAACTGGCAGCCCAGAAACTTCGGGAGGACAGGACATGTGTCTGTTGCTTTTTGTCGTGTGACTGTATACATTAGGTGCTCAATAAATAACTGTTTTGAGTGAATGCTGAACCTGGTATCCAGATTCTGGCCCATGCCAGGCCCACTCCTCTCTAGGGGGTTCCCTGAGCCGGCAGATGACCAAAGGTTAATGGAAGCAAGGTTCCCTCTCGTGGTGGCCCTGAGTGCAGTTCGGAGCAGCTAGAGGAGGTGGCCCTGTCTGGGAGCCCAAGGACCCTGGCCCGTCCTCATCCTCGGGTGCAGCCCCCATCTCATCTCACACCATCCTGCCAGAAAGGTCCCTCTCCAATAGGGCAGGAGGAGATGGAGCCAGGCAAACGCAGGCAGGAAATTCAGGAAGCCTTAGGACCTGGCATGGAGTTGGCTTAAGCCTTGGTGGATAGTGGCTCTGAGACTGGCTATTCCCAGTGAGTATAGAGTTGAGCACTGTGGTAACCTGCCAGGGGGGTTGGGGGGAGACTCTAATTCCACCCTCTGAGACGTCTAGGTCACCTCTGGCCTCAACCCTGGGGAACTGTCTTAGTTAAGAGCCAACTTTTTATGGGCTGCTTAAGGTGTGCTGGGTACTGTACCGAGTACCAAATCATATTCTCACTGGTCTTCTACTTTAGGATTTAGGTTTCACTGTTTTCTTTTCTGTTATAAAAAAAAAAAAAATGTTAATATTTCTAATCCCATTCTACAGCTTTGAATGCTTTGTCACGGTCCTTACAGGGAGCCTACTAGGAATGTGGTATCATTGTCCCCATTTTGCAGGTGAAGAAACTGAGACTTCGAGAAAGTAAGTAACTTGTCCAGCATCATGTCTCTTCTCACTTGTTTAAGCCAAGCAAGCAAGGGGACATGGCTCTTAGACTCACTCTTCTTCTCTGCTGTGGGTTTGGGAAAGAGGGCACAGACCTTTGGCTTTGCCAGACTGTTTATCTGAGTTACTGCTTTTTGTTCCATCACAGGGACCTATGAGCCAGTTCAGGGCTTTATGCTCAGTTATCTTGTATATATATGTTGGGCAGATAAAATATATTATGCTCACTTTGTTAAAGATGGTGCTGCCCACATGGAAGCCCGTCACCCAGGTGATATTATTTGCCCTTATGCTTGGGATGGATGTGGGGGAACGGCTGTAATGTAAGCAGGCCAGGTCGTTATGGCCTAAGGCTTAGTTTTAAGAGTAAGCTCTTCCCCACACCCTTGACTGATTGGATGATGTGGAGTGGTGCACTCTCCTGAGGAATCCCATTGTGCCTCGGATGGGTGGCTTTGTATTGGAGACTTCCTTGTTCGTGTAATTGGATTGAAGGTTTTGATTCTACACTATAAAGTGGGACAGACCAGTAGCTTGCTCTCTTGGTTCCTGAGGTATTAGAGAGGAGAGCAGATTAAGGCCACGTGGAGGCCAGGAGAAGCAGCCAAGATGGCAGAATGCTGAGGGAGAAGCCAGTTTGTGCAGAGTTTGAGCTGGAGGAGATGGGGAACAGAGGTGAATAAGTCTGGTGAGCTAGAAACCTTTGATTCTAGGAAATTCGGATAAGTCAGTAGCTTTGTGAGCACTGAATGTGTAGGTTTTGAAGCCCAGTGTGTGTTTTTGCTTGCCCGCCAGGTGCAAGCTAGAATTAGAGCTGATGGCTCACCAGTTCTTGTCTCTGTTGTTTCATTACCGACTGTCTGAATCTAATGCGAACCTGCACGGGTCAGGCGGCTGTGATGGTGGCTACTGGCTTTACAATATATATTTTTAAAGATTTTATTTATTCATTTTAGAGAGGGGGGAGAGAGAGATAAAGGGGGAGGAGCAGGAAGCATCAACTCCCATATGTGCCTTGACCGGGCAAGCCCGGGGTTTTGAACCAGCGACCTCAGCGTTCCAGGTTGACACTTGATCCACTCCGCCACCACAGATCAGGCTGTCTTGTATATTTTTTATTGGAAAAAGGCCACCGCCCATCATATCTTTCATAGATCTGTTTCAGCAAAGCTGGCTGTGAAGTAAAGTTCTGTAATATGAACACAAGTTAAGTTAATTACAGTAAAGCGAATTCTATTTCCTGATTGTTTCCTTCCTAAAAAATAAGATCATTCCCAGAAAGTGTCCCAGAAGACAACAGGCTGCAGAGGCGCTGGGCTTTGGGGAGTGGGGTTTGGTGGTCTGCCTTTGGCCACATGCCTACCCCCAGGCCTGCTGCCCCCCTATAGGCAATGGTGCTGCTCCTGGCACTGGGTTCTTCCAGGCCCAATAGGACTGGGGCCTTGGTCGCACCAGGGGCTGTTTATCGAGTCCCGGGGCTACAAACTGTTTGGCCCACATGCTATTTTCAAAATCAGAAAATTTCACGTAACATTCCCTAGTTAAGACTTCTCTTAGAAAATTGGAAGTTCTGCCTGACCAGGCGGTGGCACAGTGAATAGAGCATTGGATGAGACCCCGAGGTTGCCAGCTTGAGTGCAGGCCCATCTGGCTTGAGCAAGGCTCACCAGCTTGGACCTAAGGTCGCTGGCTTGAGCATGGGGTCACTCGGTCTGCTGTACCCGCCCCTCCCCTGGTCAAGGCACAGGAGAAAGCAATCAACGGACAACTAAGGAACCGCAGTGAAGAATTGATGTTTCTCATCGCTGCCTTCCTGTCTGTCTGTCCCTATCTGTCCCTCTCTCTGACTCTCTCTGTCTCTGCCACACACACACACACACACACACACACACACAAATTGGAAGTTCTGGTGACATTAGGAAGGAATTTTTTTCATGGCTACATTTGTCTGTAATTGAATATTGCTCGTCTATTTTGGGGCAAGGTGTTAGGCTCTCCATTTCACCGCAGAATGCACCAAGTCCTCTTTATTCACTGTGGTACCTCATCGACTCCTGGGTTGGGGTCTCTGTCCTTTTTTTATTTGTATTTGCCTTGCAAGCTTTAATTTGGTAATTAAATAAGTTCTTTAAAAAATCAAAACAGTTTTTCAGGCATAGAGTTTACTTAAAACGCAGTTTCAACAGGCACTGACTTTGTTCATTTCGTGCGGGGAATTGGCATGAATTACGCATTAAACGAACACTTAGCAGTAGGAGTATGTTGGAACCACGGAGATGGCAGGCACGACTTGGGGTCTCCAGCACATTAAATCAAAGGCTTCCTCCAGAGGAGTGAGAAGTCACACACAAAGCTAAGTGACAGAAGCAGGAGTCAAGGGGAAGACCACCCTTGACCTCAGGGACACTGAAGGAAGGAGGGGGAGGGGGTGGGGTGGAGGGTGAACGCTCCCCATGAGAACATTCCACAACAAAGGAAATGGAAGTAAGTGAGCTGGGAAACACCTAAGTTTAAGCTTGAGCGATGCTGTTTACAAGTTCTTACAGGAAAGACCATTATGGGCGAGCTCTTAATGGGTTGTCTGTCAGTCAAGGGGGAGAGGCTGGGGTGGGGGAGGGGCTCGAGTTGATGTCGAAATGGCTGTAAACTTTGCTTCTCGAATTTCACGTCTTTGCAGTTAAGATCTGAGGGGTATTAAATGTTTGTGGGGAGGGTGCTGAGCTAGGCAGGATCTCAGAGAGAGAGAGGGAGAGAGAGAAAGGGTGGGGGAGAGAGAGAGAGAGAAAGGGGGGGTAGAAAGAGAGTGTGTGTGTGTGTTTAATGTGCAGAGTATTTTCTGGGCCCAGAGAGGTTTTCAGGTCTGCAGAGGAGAAGACACCCCTCACTCGCAGTGGATGGAGGACCAGATGACAGGCAGGAGGGTCAGACATTATTGGTTTCCCGGGTAGAGGGGGGACTGGAAGGAGGGTGCCTTGCCCTGAAGATTTCAATTAAACTTTGAACTGGCTCACCCAGGGAGGTGGCTCACCCAGGGAGGTGGCACCACTTCCTCAGCAGGGTTAAAAGAAAGACTAGGGGTTGGGTTCCTTCTGGAATGATGGGTGTGGCCCTCCGTGCCTGGCAGCAGGGATGGACCTAGTGATCTCTCCAGCCTCCTTTGTTCTGAGACTAGACACCCCTCCTTTCACCCTCCTGAGAAATTTCTGGAGCTAGAAAGGTTTAGTCTCAGCACATTAGAATTACAGCCAGAACACAAAGATCCTTAACGCTGGGTCCTCAGCTTTGTGATCAGTAAGCAGGAAAATGCCACCTTCCGAGGGGCACACGGAATTTGCCCCGGTGACCTGAGCCACAGTGTCAGGGAGGGGAGCAGAGACAGCCTCCCCCCCCCACCCCCACCCCCCGTGTCAGAGCGGACTGCGTAGCTGCTCACTCCCCCATGGCATGACATCATGTCCCCCAGTTCAGTTTGCCCTCTGGAGGTGGTTTTCCACATTCTTATGTGCTTCTGCACATAAGACCCCCTACCTGCCCCCAAAGAAGGGTGATTGTATGGCTGGTGTCAGGGTTAATAGTGTCGCCTTTCATTCTTCAAAGGGTCCCTGTTTGGACAATAAATTATAGTCACTCTACCATGAAAGAGCAGAACAAGCTCAGTAGAAAACTTTGTTGGGGAGGGGGCATTGAAACCAAGGCATTTGAAAAATGTGATTTTCCATTAAAAATATATATATATTTCTTTTCTCATAATCTAAATGGCATTGCAACCTTCAGAGCCTGACTTCTTGCTGGAAAGAGAGGAAGTAAGTTTTGTTATTGAGAAAACTTATTAAAATAAAGTGGAACAGAAATGAACAAACCGAGCAGCTTCCCAGTGAGGGGCCCTAATCCTTCTGGGACCCAGGGGCTGCTGGCGGGCATGGAGCTGATGTGGTTTTGAAAGGAAAGAGGACTCAGGTCCTTGACTTGATGCTGCAATGCCAGGACCCTGGTGGAATGCAGATGCCCAGGCCAAAGGGCCGTGAGGTTAGAGGGGGCAGGATCCTGCCAGGGCTCTGGGTCCTTCGCGGGAGCCTCTTGGGCCATCCTTGACCACAGTTGATTGCAAGAGTGGAGATGAGGAATTGAAAACAAAAACCCAGGTTCTAGTTGTTTCTGTTCAAAGATGAATAGGCATGTTAAACATTTTAAGGGTTTATTTGAGCAAAATCCGCTCAAATCAGGCACTGCCAAGCTAGAACTGGTTAGGAGAGCTGCTCTGAAAGGCGCCAGGGAAAAGACACGTGAAGAGAAAGAGCGGAAGCTAAGGAAAGGAATTCTTTGGTTGGCTATCTCTTAAAGCCTGGCTGGCTGCTTGTGATTGGCTGTCCTTAGCGTTCTGTTTGCGTCACCTTGAGACGTTCATGGGCTTAGATTTTGGTTTGCTTATGTTGGCTGCTAGGACATTAGAGACACTTCAGTCTAGTGGCCTCCTTATTCAATTAATTAACACTTCCTAGCTGGAGTGACCTATAGCAAATCGTTCTCTTCCAGCCTTGGTTTCCCCATCAGTTAAATGGGGATGGTACCATAATCTGTGTCCAGGGCTTCTGGTGAGAACCAAATGAAGGCAGAGGGTGCCAGTGAGTTGGGATGGGCCATGCCTAAGAGAGGGAATGGCCCTGTGGCCCCTGTGTGACACCCGTCACGAGGACGGCTGTTTCCTTTGGACAGAAATGAGTGGTACTCCTCGTGCACCTTCATGGCAGAGACACACGACAGATGGCCTTCAGTGCATTCTCTCCCCAGCCCTGCCAGCGGCTGACAGGGTCAATGAGGCTTTGCCAAAACGTTCCAGTAGCTTTTGCTAACCTGTTTTTCTTCAGATGTTGTCTCGTCCTGCTAATGACAGACTTCTCCGGAAACATCTTTTGCCAAAGTGAAGCTGGCAACGCTGTAGAAAGAGGCAGTGTTATATACAATTGTGAAAAATGGCACAGTGGCTGGCACATGGGACACATTCGTTTTCTCCTTCATTCATCCTTCCAACAAATAGGTGCTGAGACCAGCTCTGGGCCCAGGCGCTAGGCTATTGGAGTGGCTGGGCAGACGTGACATCTGCCTTGACTTGGAACTTGCTTTGTTGAGGGAATAACCTGCAAGTAACTTACAATCTGTTAAAGAAAAGAAATAATGACCAAGAGACCAAAGATGGAGCACTAAGTGGAAAAGTTTTACTGCAGCTGGGGAACCTGACAGCATGGAGTCTGGGCTCCGAGGGGTGAGGTCTAGGCAGGAGAGAGGTGGCGTAGTCCCTCATAGCCAGATGTACACGAGCTGTCTTACTGTGGCCGAGAAGGTGCCTGGCTGGCGATGTCTGGGCTTGTGTGTTAGGTGGACATGCGGCTAGCTAGAGGTGGTCTCCTGTCTAACAAGGGCAACCCATGACATCATGGTGCTCAGGGTGTCCACTGCACAAAAGCTTGCTCAGTCAGGATTATGGTGCCCAGTGAGGTCTGCAATGGTGTCAGTAGACTAGGTGGCAGGTAGGGTTTTGCCCATCTAATGGGCTAAGTACTCATTAGAGATGAAAATTATTAAGATTGAAACATGAAAAGTAACACATGAACTCTTTTAAAAAATATTTTTAATTGGTTTTTAGAGAGAGAGGAAGGGGGAGAGAGAGAGAGAAACATCAATTTGTTGTTTCACTCTGCATTCATTGGTTGACTCCTGTTTGTGCCCTGATTGGGGATTGAACTGGCAACCTTGGCATGTTGGGAAGACACTCCAACCAACTGAGCTACCTGGCCAGGGTATGAACTCTTAAATGTAAGGAGTAGAACATGAAAAGATCACAACCATAGTCGTCAGAAAACCTTTGGTAGTAAGTGACAGAAATGTAAATCTAACCGGCTTAAACAGAAAGGAGAATTTATGGTCTCATATGTCCAAGGATTCAAACAGTGTTCTGGAGTTCTTTCTGTCCCATTCTTGGCTGGACAGAGGTCCCTTAACAGCTTTCGTAGCAACCCCAGGCAAAGAGCATCTCTTCTGAAAAAGGCCTGGAAAGGACTCTTTTCTGCATTAGAGTATCACTTGTCTTCACTTGCCTATCCCACAGCCAGAGTTGGGAGGAAGAAAAAACAGGGGGTTACATAGACTGGCTCATAGAGAAGGGGAAGAAGTGGCAGGCGAGTGTATACCATGTCTGCCCACCTCAACTCTATAAGGATAAGGCATGTCCTGGTTGGACCAGAGGCTCATCAGTCACTGATCTGCCTCAGTGGTAAAAGCGTGGATTTTAAAGTTGTTTTCAGTGACAATAACAGTGTCTAAACGAGAATTATCTCATCCAGAATTATCCTTTCCTGTCACATTATGATTGGGGCCAAAATGGACATATGCTTTTAAGTTTTGACCCTATATATATCAGTATTTAGCTAACTTTTTCTGTAAAGGGCAGATAGTAAATAGTTTAGGCTGTGAGCCATGTGGTCTTTGTTGCGACAACTGAACTCTATCATTGAAGCTTTAAAGCAGCCATAGTCTAAACCTAAACAAATTACAAGACTATGTGTCAATAAAACTTTATTTTTAACAGATGTTGGGCCAGATTTGGCCCATAGGCATTATCTTGCCAACCCCTGATAGATATTCCGAAATTTTTATATTCAAATAGGCCTTAAGACACCGATGTACAGTAATCTGTATATTTGCAAACCACATATCTATTGGTAATTAATACCCAAAATAAATAAGAAACTCTTACAACTCAATAGCAAAAAACTAAGTAACCCAACTAAAGAATAGGCATTGGACTTGAATAGACATATCTTCTAAGAAGACCTACAGAAGGCCAATAGGTACATACCTGAAAAGATGCGCTCAACATCACTAACCACCTGGGACATGCAAATCAAAACCACACGAGACATTACTTCACACCTGTTAAGAAATGAAGTAATACCAGCAACAAAATAAAAAATAACAAGTGTTGATGAGGATGTTGAGAAATTGGGACTCTCGTGCATTGTTGGTGGAAATGTAAAATGGTGTAGCCATTGTGGAAAACAGTATGGAAGTTGCTCAGAAAAATTAAAAATAGAACTACCATCTGATCTAGCAATCCTACTTCTGGTTGTTTATCCAGAAAAATGGAAAACATGATCTTTTTATATATATATATATATATTCAGGGACAGAGAGAGAGTCAGAAAGAGGGATAGATAGGGACAGACAGACAGGAACGGAGAGAGATGAGAAGCATCAGTCTTTAGTTTTGCGACACCTTAGTTGTTCTTTGATTGCTTTCTCACATGTGCCTTGACCGCGGGCTTTCAGCAGACCGAGCCACCCTTGCTGGAGCCAGCGACCTTGGGTCCAAGCTGGCGAGCTTTTGCTCAAGCCAGATGGGCCCGCGTTCAAACTGGTGACCTCGGGGTCTTGAACCTGGGTCCTCCACATCCCAGTCCGATGCTCTATCCACTGCACCACCGCCTGGTCAGGCGGAAAACATGATCTTGAAGATACACTTTCAAGTTCATTGCAGCGTTATTCACAATAGCCAAAGAGATGGAAACAGCCTCATTGTTCTTCAGTGGCTGAATGGGTTGAGAAAATGTGGTGTATATTCAGCCAGTGGAATATTATTGAGCCTTTAAGAAGGTGGAGATCCTGCTGCTGTGTGCAGAACACGGGTGACCTTGAGGACATTATACCAAGTGAACTTAGCCGACACGAAAGGACAAGTATTGTACGGGTTATCTAGAGCAGCCAGAGTCAGAGAGACAGGAAGTAGAATGGTGGTTGCCAGGGTGTGGGAAAGGAAGGAAACAGGGAGTTGTTCACCTGGTATAAAGTTTCAGTTATGCCAGGTGAGTCCTAGAGACCTGCTGCACAACATTGTGCCCACAGTGAGCACTACTGTGTACTTAAAAATTTGTTAAGGGGGTAGATCCTGTTACGTTTTTCAACCACACACTCTGTATCTATCTATCTGTCTATCTATCTGTCTGTCTGTCTATCTATCTATCTATCAGTCAATTATCTTAATTGCATAAGTTCATTTTTTGTTTTCATGTGGTGGGAACATTTAGAAGTCATAAAATTGATCCCATCACTAAAGCAAAGAATTGTCCAAAGGGGTAATTAATGTTCCAGCACAGGTTAATCAGCTGAGGATGTGAGTCATGGCATGTGGAAGAGGTGACATTGGGGGGCAGGCCACAGCAAAATGCCAGGGTTCAGACACTGGCTAGGATAGCTTTGTCTTGGCCAGTTTCAGCAATGCGTGCGCTTATGTCATGAATTGGGGAGTAGCCTGGCAAGCCTAGTTGGAGGGCCTTGTTTGGAGGGCCTAGTTACAGCTCCCTCTCAGGCCCTTCAAACAAGGTGTTGTTGGGATTGAAAACATCCATTGTTTGGTCCCCAGAAGGCCCTCACTGGTATGATGGGGATGTCACTTGAGGGACTGTCTTCTCACAGATTGGCATTTTAGCACCTCTAGCCTGTGGCAACCAGCTGCAGTTTAAAAGGGACACAGAGGATCTGACTGAGGGCCCCATTAGGGTCTGCTCCAGATCCAAGGATGACTCTGGGGTCTTGGGGTCAGAGATAGGATGTGAGGCCCTTGTATTTTCTGCAGATGTAGTTATACAGCGCACAGAGGCAGGCCAGCCGGGGAGAGGCAGAAACTCTGAGAACATTCCATCCGAATCAGATGCGTTTAATAGGAGCAATGGAAAATGGCAAACCTGGCTCGGGGTAAGGGAATGTGCTCTTTCATGTAAAACAAACAAACAAAAAAATGTGACTGTGGGAAGCATCCAGAAAAAACGGGATGACCTGGAGGCTGGACTTAAAAATTGGCACCCAGGGAAATCTCATTTCCCCAGTCAATGACCCCCCTTCAGCTGTGCTCGTGCCAGGGGAGCGAACCAAAATAACTTCATAAATTGAAGTTTGTGCGGGCAAGGACGCTACGCCTGGAACATCAGCCCCAGACGGAAACCTTGAAGGCTTTGCTCACAGCTGACCTCCTTGGTGTTTGAAGGGTGATGGTGTCCGGAGAAGGTTAGGTTACACACGGACTCAATTAAAAAAGAAATCACTGTCGATAGCCCAGGCCAGACCAGCCGTGCTTCCTTGCTGTAGTTTTGCCACCTATGTTTGCTTGTTTGTTTTCCCCCTGGAAAGAATGTCTTTGTCCTGCCGTAATTAATTGTAACCAGCTTTTTTGTTAGATCAGGGTACATGGAAACTGTTCAGAGCTCAAAATATGTTGGCAAGTGGTGCCTTGTAACTAGGACCTCCAATTTTTTCTTTTATTACACCAGTAACAGAAGGATGTGTTTGGGATGTAAAAGAGAGAGTCAGAGAGAGGGATAGATAGGGACAGACAGACAGGAACAGAGAGAGGTGAGAAGCATCAATAATTAGATTTTCATTGCCGTTGCAACACGATAGATGTTCATTGATTGCTTTCTCACATGTGCCTTGACTGAGGGCCTTCAGCAGACCGAGCCACCCCTTGCTGGAGCCAGCGAGTAGGGTCCAAGCTGACGAGCTTTTGCTCAAGCCAGATGGGTCCGCGCTCAAGCTCGTGAGCTTGGGGTCTCGAACCTGGGTCCTCCACATCCCAGTCTGACTCTCTATCCACTGCTCCACCACCTGGTCAGGCTAGATCTTTACTGACGTCGACTGTAATATGACTACTAACAGTGTATGTATATGTACATGCACACATGTATAGAATTAGTTGTATTTTCCATATACCAGTAGTCATGAGGTATATTGATGCACAATTTGCTTTTTCCACTTAACATGTCTAGAGCTGATTCTAGTCAGTACATGTGTGTATGAACTTTTAATGCAGCAAAGCATTCTATAATGTGAATTTACTGAACCATCTCCCTCCTAGTCCTTTGTGCTATTAAATGAAGTACCGATAGCGGCAGATTATGAATGTTCCTTCTGGGGCCGCACTGCCTGGCTCTGACAAGGGAGTTCACTGACTGCAGTAATGACATAGGGCCGCGATCACATACTGCCGCCCTTGGGCCAGATGCACTTGCCTCGGTTTTTGTATGGCTTGTGAATCAGGAACGGTTTTCTTATTTTTCTTTCTTTATTTTCTTTTAAAGAGACAGCCTTATTTAAAGGATTTTTACAATGAGGAATTTAAAAAGTGGTAAAGCTTTTTTTTTTTTTTTGGAATTTATTGATTTCTGTTTAAAACAACCATTGACAAAGATTCACCAAAAAGAATCTGAACAACGGGGAAAATACAGTTAATAATACTGAAACACTACTGAAGTAATTCCAGGACATACAGTTTATCTGATATAACAGTATCTCTTAGATGCTGCTATTGACACAAAACCTGACTGCTTTTTACTTTTCTAAACACAATAGTATGATTAACAATATTCAGTCTCTTCTATACTTTCCTGAATATGTACAAACTAAAATACTAATTAAAAACTAATATTCTTCTCTTTAAATGTTTCTTACAAATATAATTTCAATATTTTCATTCAACAGTGGTGCGGTTTAAGAGATTTTTCATTCATAAGTCCACCCAAAGGAAACGGCTAGCCTTCGGGCTCATAGTGCAAATAAAGAGCTCAGGAATGCAGCAACTGACGTTTCTAAAATACAAAACAGATAAAATTCTTAGAAGATATATGCAATAAGCTCTCCTAAGCAGTTGGCCACAAAACTGGAACATTTGATAATTTTACTGGTGATTTTAGTAGGATTCCAGATGTTTCTAAACTCAAGTTGAACTCTCACCTCAGGCTTTGTGTTTTGCTTTTCCACTTTCACTGGTAACACAAACCTGACTCACGTCCCTGAACTCTTCATTAGAGTCAAGGGCATCTCCTACAACAGACTTGGAATTTCAAACCCAACAAAGTCTGCTCTACATCCAACATTCTGAGGGGTCCTTTTCACCAGCAAGTTTATGACCTTGACCATCTTTTGATTTTGCAGCTTGACCAAGGGAAGCAAGGTTTGCATTTCTTTATTTTTTGCCAGGGTCAATTATAGCTGCAACAATCAAGACATTCTTGCCATTTAACGTTGAGAGGTCATCTCTACCAGTTACTTTTATGACCCCTGTTGATTGGTCATGACAGCAGCTCTTTGGTCTGATAGAATCTACAGTCGCTGGAATGGATCTATCATAATTTCTCTTCAGCCCTTTGTGTAATCCAGCCCATCAGCGAAGACTTTATATTTATAGCCCCCTTTGAGCGCGCAGACGGCTACATCGTGATGGCCTCCTGTCCCCTTCGTCATCTCGAGCGATCGGTTTGGTCTTGTCCATGATTAGTCCATGCTGAATAAGCTTCTTTTCCAAATCCTCAGCATAATGATTAAGTATGCAAAATAAATCTAGATTATAACCCGGTTCATCGTGTCTAATCATAATGCCAGGACTGTGAGTTGTCATAATGGAGTTGGCAGGCATGCCGGCTATGGGCAATCTCTTATCTTTAAGTGGTTGAAAAAAATACAAAAATAATATTTTCCTGATAAATGAAAATGATAGGAAATTGAAAATTCAGTCTCTATAAATAAGTTTGTTGGAACACAGCCCTGCACATTTGTTTGCCTATTGTCTGGGGCTGTTTTCATGCCACAACAGCAGAACTGAGTAGTTGTGACAGAGACCATCTGGCCCACCTAAAATATTTACCATCTGGCCTTTTATAGAAAACATTTGCTGACACCTGACCTAGGGCAAGTTACTAATCCCTCCCTGTCTCAGCTTCCTTCTCTGTAAAATGGAGATAATAAGAATACCTACCTTGTAGGGTTGTTACTTGATGTGTGTGTGTGTGTGTATGTATATATGAAATAAATATCCCATGTAGACTATACCAGATGTCCCATGTATCAAATGTACATGTATAAATTACATGCAAAACACTCAGGACTTTTCAAAGGCTCAGTAAAGCTTGGATGCTATTATTACATCATTGTGATTATTATTATGGTAACTCTGTGCGCATGTGTGAGCATATCACAGACCCCCAGAAGTGGACTTGATGGAGGAGGGTGTGTTGATAAGTCCTATTAAACTGTCTTCCAGGACCCCTTCACCAGGTTTCACTGCCACCAGGGAAGTCTCTGCTTTCCCACATTCTTGACAAAACTGGATAGGGACTCATGGGGTAGATAAGAAAACAGTCTGAGTCTGGCCAGGTGGTGGTGCATTGGATAGAGCATGGGACTGGGATATGGAGGACCCAGGTTCGAGACCCCAAGGTCGCCAGCTTGAGCACAGGCTCATCTGGTTTGAGCAAGGCTTACCAGCTTGAGCCCAAGATCACTGGCTCGGACAAGGGGTCACTTGGTCTGCTGTGCCTCCCCCCCCCCCCCGCCTCAAGGCACATATGAGAAATCAATCAATGAACAACTAAGGAGCTGCAATGAAGAATTGATGTTTCTCATCTCTCTCCCTTCCTGTCTGTCTGTCTCTCTCTCTGTCTCTGCCACCAAAAAAAAATAATAATAATAATAAAAAAATAAAAACAGTCTGAGAAGAATTGGGCCCCAATGGACTCCATCCAGGCCTGTCGGAGGCAGGATTACCCCTTGGAGTGCTGTGCCCAGATCTCTGGGTTGACGCTCCTCAGAGAGCTGTCTCCTGTAGCCAGCACATGCTCCCCACGTGTTGAGTGAGGACCCCTTCTGTGCTGAGCCTGCCCTTGACCTGTAAACTCTCATTTTTTGTTTTCACAACCATCTCTGTTTACAGATGAAGAAATTTAGGGGCTCAGAGAAGTTTAATAACTTTCTCAAGATCCTGAAACTAACAATTGCAGAAGTGGAGTTGTGGAGTTTGAATCCAGTCATGGAGACCCCACAAAACTTTCCGTTCCAGGAAGGGATAAAGAGATGTCAGACACACCACATCTACTAACCTCACTTTTCCAAGTCAGCCTCACCATACTGGGGTAGGAGCTCCATGAAGAATCTAAAGTGAGCTTTGAAGGGCGTGGCTTAGTTATGGCTGACTTTATCTCTTCCTGTTCTAAGTAAAGAGAATTGGTGATAGCGTATGTTACTATATTTTTCGTGCTCCGATGTCATAGTCTGTGCTGCTCAGTCATGCTGAGAATGATGCAGTTCTAACAGATAACCCTTCCTTGGGTGAAATGTCTATTTTTAGGCAACTCCCTGTGCTCTTGTCTAGGGCTTTTGCAATAGCATTTCTCAGGTTCCATTAGCACATATGCAAAACATGAAACAAATTTACCCAGATCTATTTGAGCTCATGCACGAGGGGAAAAACATTTCTGGTTTTGTGTATTTTTTCAATGACAAACATTTGCATTCCTTCTTTTTCTTATTCTCACGTTAAGAAAGAGCAACAAAATGCTGCTTGCCCCCAAATTTAACAATTGGGATCTTGTATAAACAGTAGCTCTCTATGAGGAATGTGGAACATTTGACGAAATTTCCTGCAGGAACCAAGAGCCGTGATCCCCTGATTAAAACCATGTTTAAACAAAGAGTAGGCTATCTTTGAAAGACCCTACAAGAGTGCTTCTTATTCGATCAAATTAAAAATATGCAGCTCAAGTTGGATGTTTGTGGCATCATCAAGGCCTTTCAAGATGCTTAAACTTTTTTTTTTTTTAATTTTTTTTTTAAAATTTTATTCATTTTAGAGAGGAGACAGAGAGAGAGAGAGAGAAAGGGGGGAGGAACTGGAAGCATCAATTCCCATATGTGCCTTGACCAGACCAGTGCAGGGTTTTGAACTGGCGACCTCAGTGTTCCCAGGTCGATGCTTTATCCACTGCGCCACCACAGGTCAGGCTCAAGATGCTTAAACTTTTTTAAGAACATGCTCAGAACTTCCTCCTTAAGCCTGTCTTTACTATGAGTCACTTTCCCAAAGGTTGGCCTCCCGATCTGCAGCCTAGTTACTGGTCACTGTAATGGACGGAAAGCCAGAGCTTCTATTCTGATAGGTGTGAGCATTTTCTTGCTAGCTTGTAGAGCAGCGGTGAGAAGGGTCTGGGAAAAGAAGGGGTATAGCTAAAGCACGGTTTGCCAGCCTTGACACTACTGACATTTGGGGCTGGGTCATCCTTTGTTGTGGGGACTGTCCTGTGCGTTGCAGGATGTTTAACAGCACTCCTGACCTCCACCTTCTAGATGCCACCCCCACCCCATAGTTATGACAGCCCAAATATCTGCAGACATTTTTAGATGTCGCCTGGGGCAGCGACATGTGGTTGAGAACCACTGCCCTAGATCTCGGTGGTCTTGAGCTTGTGCCCTGCTCCTTTGCCTTCGTCCTCTCTGACCCGCAGCTCTCCCACAGGCGGGAGCTTTGTTTTCTTTTGGCACTCCACCCCCATTGCCTTGAGACACTACTGCATCTGAACAACTGCACCAAGCTCAACCCAGGCCAGGTAACCGAAGTAAGGCACATGGCTTAGAGTGCCCTGAACATTCTCCTTGGTGGTCCCTGTCGCCGCTGGTCTGCACTGGTGCTCCTGGGAGCAGGTGTGTGAGCAGATAGACCGTCCTGGAGACAGCTGTGTGTGGAAAGAAAACATTAGTTTCATGTGGGGTAGAACCTGCAGCCCAGCTTCCAGTCCTGGTGGCAGGGGCAGCTTCTTGTCCCCGTGCTCCGACCCCCAGGCAGCCCAAGCCTGCGATGGGCAGAGATCTGTCCTACTGTTTCCCCTTTGGAACCTGTGAAGTTCCCTGGAGGAGCTCTGCTGGAGCCCAGTGAGTGGGAGCCTGGTGAACAGATCACAGTGAGTGGGATCACAGTGAGTGGGAGCCCAGTGAGCAGATCACAGTGAATAGTTCGCAGTGAGTGGATTGCAGTGAGTAGATCACAGTGAGTGGATCACAGTGAGTGGGAGCCCAGTGAGCAGGTCACAGTGAGTGGGAGCCCAGTAAGCAGATCACAGTGAACAGATTATAGTGAGCGGATTGCAGTGAGTAGATCACAGTGAACAGATTACAGTGAGCGGGAGTCCAGTGAGCCAAGAGTGCAGCCCTTTCCCAGGGTTGGGGTGGGAGGCTCTAGGAATCTCTCTGGGTCTGTCTCCACCAGCCCCTAGAGGACTGAGACCTAGGGCAGTGGCCTATACTGGGGAGGCGGGGGAAGGGCGCCGCCGACCCTGGAGTCTAAAAACCCCGGTGTGGTTTGGGGTCTTCCCCAGGTAGCACTGTGACCTGGGATAAATATTACCCTTCTTGTCCTGTCTTTCCCATAAAGCCACCTTTCAACCAGAACTTGCTACATTTCTGTTTTTTCCTGATTTGCAGGCAAAGCTGGTATTGCTAAGACGGACTGTGGTCTTCTGGAATTTTCTTTCAGTTGTGTCTTTCTGGTTGGGGTTCAGGGCGTCATTGAGAGGCTTGGGGTTATTCACTGGTTTTTGCCTTATGTTTATGGGGACTTGGAAGAGACTCCACTAAGGAATATTTCTCTTCCCTGAAATAAATTGAGAGACAAGGCCACGGTTGAAGGTTTGAACTCGGGAACTTGCCCAGATTTATTTATCAAGTAAGTCATCCTCCTCCCCTGGGGCCAGTAAACCAAGTGTCGGAAAAGACATGAATTCTTAGGGAAAGTGACAGACACTGGAGGGCGAGGGTCATGGTCAATGTGAACTGCCAAGGCCCTGTCCCGCCCTTGGGGGGCGGGGTGTGGCCCTGGCTCTCAGTGACACTCTCCCTCACTGCTTTGGGTTGGTTTCAGATCCCAGCTATCCTAACCTGCTTGGGGGGGGGTTGCATGTCTAGGGACTGCTCAGGGGTAACAGCTCAGGGGTGACAGAGTGGTACCCACACTGTCCACTGCCTCTCTGCGCTCACGTCTAGGGAACCATTAAGAGTACAGTGACTCTTGATGGAAAAGCATGAGGGATTGGAGCCCCCATGAACTATCTCAGGCTCAGCATTGCAGAACACAAGTCACACCAGGTAGCTGATGTTTATTTCTCCCGGCTCAGTGGACTCCACAGCCCCCTGCACCTGCCTGTGGAGAGGTCTGTGGAGAAGGGGAACAAGCTTTTTGCATTGCCCCCCTTTTGACCAGAAGCCACTGGGTTTGAGGTTGAATAAGTCCAACCCCTGCTGGGCCTGTTCCCAGATGGGCGTGGAGAGTGCGGCTTCTCCAAGGTTGGACCAACAGCCGGCTCCACCCCCTGCACACACCCAGCCTGTTTGGAGGTGACAGCTCACCATAGCAGTGATGTGATGTGAGCAGCCCGCTTGTTCTTCACTGTGGCTCTGGGCAGCCCAGCCCTGCTCTTGGGTGGATGCGAGGCCTGAGAGTGAACTTCTTTCTGAATAATGACACAATTCTGGAAAAATGCAGCATCTCCCGGATACAGCTTCTGGAGCTCTGCCTGGGGGAGAGGGGGGCTAGGAGGGTGTTTCGTGTTTGGGCTCTCGGCAGTTCTCTGTCCCAGGGGTGTGTGTGCGCACGTACGGGCTTTTTCATGGGGCATACTTATTTTCAGATGCTCATGGGGACTGTTTATTTGGGAGGCCCCTGGGGAAGAGGAGAAAGTACAGAATGCTGTGACACCTGATGGAAAATATTATGCCTTTAGTCAAGGAGGCTGCTGTGTCTCCTCTGATGCTTGCCTTCAGACCAAACCAAACCCCAGCTGGAGGGGATGGGCCACCCATGGGGACTGCAGGGTTGGGCATCGTCCCCCTTGAAATGGCCCTGTCTTCCTTTTAAGTGTTTTTTGTTTTTTGACAGATAGAGAGTCAGAGAGAGGGATAGACAGGAAGGGAGAGAAATGAGAAGCATCAATTCTTTGTTGTGGCACCTTAGTTGTTCATTGATTGCTTTCTCATATGTGCCTTGACTGGGGGCTACAGCAGACCAAGTGACCCCTTGCTAGAGCCAGCAACCTTGGACTCAAGCTGGTGAGCCTTGCTCAAACCCGATGAGCCTGCGCTCAAGCTGGCGACCTCAGGGCCTTGAACCTGGGTCTTCCACATCCCAGTCCAATGCTCTATCCACTGCGCCACCGCCTGGTCAGGCTCTAAGTGCTTTTGACAACTGCTTTCAGAATCATACAGTATTTGAGTTCCTCCAACTCAGGGCCTGAAAGGTTATCTTGGTTAAATGGCTGATTTTAAAGGAAGAGGGAACTAAAGGCCAGAGAAGACCCTGGGGTTGTAGCCTGCCTGGGGTTGTACAGCGAGAACTTGAATTCTATCTCCTGATGCCCAGAAAAGGGTTTTTTTTGTCTATTTGTCTATTCTGTCCTACTTTGATTTTCAGACAGTATATTGTGACAAACTTTAGTCAATATATTTTTCCCAGCCTGGTCTTAGTCATACAACAGCTCCGACTGTCACACGCTGTTCCAGGGGTGGGATACAGTGGCGAGCAAGGCAGGCCTGGTCCTGTGCTCAGGGGCTGGTCGGCTAACGAGCAAGCCACCGTGTGTGAGGTGTGAGCAGAAGGGGCGTCCTGGCTTGGGAGTCCCCAGCCACTTCCCTCACTGCCTCCCTGTCCTCCGTTCCCAGCTCTCTGCTCTTTGTGGAAGTCTTCCTTGGGAGCTCAGAGAATTCAGGGGCCTTGCCTGAGGTTGGCATGGCTGGGTTGAGGACCATGGGGAAGGGGAGGTTACAGTGGGTCTCAGCACCCCCCACCTTCACCCTGTCCCTCCCTCTGAGCTTTATCCTTCAACTCTGGGGTAGAGGCTGTATCTCTGGGAATGGGTGTTTTGTTGTGAACACTTTTCTCTTTTCTCCCCCCCCCCGCCCCTTTTTAAACATTGAGCTATAATTTATATACCATAAAATTTGAAAGTGTGCATTTCAGTGATTTTTTTTTTTAGTACATTCATAATATTGTGCAACCATCACCACAATCTAATTCCAAAACACTCTCATCACCCTCCAAGGAAACCCTGCACCTCTGAGCATGCATTCCTGGTTGTCCTGCCATGGCACGGGGCAACCTCCAACCTGCTGTGCAGGACAGTCGCTCAAATGGGTGGTACAACATGTGGCCTTTCACATCCGGCTTCTTTGACTTAGCATAACATTTACAAGGTCCGTCCACATCGTGGCTGTGGCAGGTAGCACTGCATTCCGTTCTGTGGCCGAGTAAGATTCCACCATGGGGCTGCACCACATTTTCTTCATCCATTCATCTGTTGGGACGCTTTCCCGCCAACTCCCGTCACAGCTCCCCGGGGTCTCCCTGGGCTCTCCAGGGAGTATTGGGACGGCATTCCAAATTTCTGTACTGGAGACTCGGGTCGGCATCCTGCCCCTGGCCGGCTGGCTGCACTGAGCATGATTTCCAGGTGGCCCCAGGAGAAGGGGAAGCAGTGGTTCTGAAATGGGAAGGAGGATGCCTTCTGCTCCAGCTCCCTACATCTGTTATACCTGCCCTGGGGGCATGCCCTGGCCAGGTGGCACTGTTAGAGGGGGGTGTAGGTCCTGTCTCAGGAGTGTTGGGCAAAGCAGCTGCCATTGATGAGAGAATGTTGTGGGCGGGGTGTGCGGGCTGACCGGCCAGGGTGCTAACTTTATTCACAGCCATGCTTGGCTGCGATGAGAAGGGACCATGGCACAACTGGTCCAGGGGCATGTTTGAGGGTCTGGCTTGGAGTATCGCCTTCACTGTCTATTATTTTACCCATTTATTGCATTAAGATGTAATTAATGCACAGTAATATTCACCGTTGTAAAATGCACAGTTCTGCACATTTTAACAAATAGGTAGTCGGGTCACTACTGTCACCATCAAGGATGTTATCATCACTCCCCCCCAAATTCCTCCAGATTCCTTTAGACTTCCCTCTTTCCTCCACCCTCAGCCCCTGGCAGTGTCTGATTTGTGTTGTGTATGTCGTGTCTTTACAGGAATGTCATATGAATGGAATTACACAGAATGTAGCCTTCTGACTCTTCTTTCATTTGGATTCATCATGTTGCTGGGTGTATCGGTTCCCCGTTATTTCTGAGTAGTATTGCATTGTTATCTGTCCCCCAGTTGAAGGACATTTGGGTTGTTTCCAACTGTTGGTGATTATGAATAAAGACATTAGAAGCATTCATGCACAGCTTTTTGTGTGAACATAAGTTTTTGTCTCCCTTGGGTAAATATCCAGGAGTGGGATTGCCGGGTCATATGGTGTCTGTTTAGCTTTACCAGAAACTTCCACGCTATTTCCCGAAGAGCTGGAGCATTCTGCATTCCCCCGAGTGGTGGCCCAGCATTCTTCATCTTTTATCGCATTCTAGTCCCCAGGTTGATCAGAGCCTCTATGTGCTTAGCTGTTTTAGTTGTAAGGAAAAGAGATGCACCCCGTTTACCCATTTTAGTTTGGGCTCCCCCAGAAGTAGACTTTGAGGCAGTGATTTGAGTGTAAGTGCTTTATTTGGGAGGTGGTCCTAGGAAACACCAGAAATGGAATGGAGAAATGAGAGGAAAAGGAAGGAAGTCAATAAAAGATGTGCTGTCAAGCCAATTACCATTTGGGGCAACTCAGCCTGTGTTTCCCTGGGAGCTCTGAGCAACAGTGCAGAGCACGTGCCAGACAGGGCCCAGGGGCTGGGTTCTGGGAACCGTCTCCCATCAGGCATTGGCTGAGGGCTTCGGCCCGATCTCATTTGTTTCCTGACACTTCTGGCTGCTCTGTGTGCAGTGGAAGCTGGCTCTGGCAGACAGAGTCACAGGGGAAGTCTGGCCGATCTGTGACAGTGAAGGTGGACACTCTTCAGGTGACAGGTGATTCCTTTCAGCTGCTCTCCATGCCCCCTTTTTCGACATGGCTTTGTCTACTCGTGGCTTCCTCTCTGGTTCATCATTTCTGCGGTGTGTCTCTTCTTATTTCCCACTATCAACTGACTGTTGACTTCAGACTCCCCAGAGAGAGAAACTGTTGGTGAGTGAGTCACTGCCTTTCTTCTATGGGCAAAGCCCTTGCTTTAGGTCATCCTGAGGACAGCTTGGCCATCCATTGGCTACTGTTGGGTCAGGTGACCTGGCCTAGGCCAATCAGCTGTGACCAGGGAGGTGGGTCAGAGTTTAGAGCAGTGTGCTTGTCCAGTAGAACTTTCTGCAATGATGGAAATGTCCTATATCTGTGGTGTCCAGTAGGGTAGTGGCTAGCCATGTGGTGTCCAATAGGGTACCGGCTAGCCCATGTGGCTACTGAACACTTGAAATGTGGCTGATGCTACTGAGGAACTGAAATTTTTTATTATATTTTATTAATTTATTTGTTTACATAGATTCTAGTGTCCCCCCAAATTCATCCTCCCCTCCCCTGTGTTTCCCAGTACATCCACCCCCCTGTCCTCCTCCCTGTTATGCCCTCCCCGCTTCCCTCCGGGATTTGCTTTTCTGCTCTCATCCCATCCTATCAGCCTATCATCCCCTTTCCCTCTGTCCACTTTCCTTCTGCATCCTTTGGTCCAGACTCAGGAACTGAAAATTTAATTTAGTTTAATTTTAATCAGTTAAGATTTAAATTTATATAGTGACTAGTGCAGTGGTTCTTAACCTGGGTTCTATCGAACCCTAAGGGTTCGATGAGTCGGTCTCAGGGGTTCGGAGAAGCTTCCGCCACAGAGGCCAGAATAAAGTAATACCGTAATTTGTGAGTTCATGCACTTTGTTGGTTTTGTTCTTTGAGCAAGGTGATGTTCATGCACGGCTCATTTTGTGTACCAGTAAAAAAACATATACCTATGTCTTGAATTTGGAAAAAAAAAATCACATTTTATTTATCACTAAAGAAGGGTTCGGGGAATGCACATATGAAACTGGTGGGTTCGGTACCTCAAAAAAGGTTAAGAACCACTGGACTAGTGACTACTACATTGGACAGTATAATTCTAGAACATACGCCTAGAGGGGCCCTTGGCCGCTTCTCCCTAGTATACAATGTGATAAAACATTTTCTTGAGATGTTTTTTTAAAAAGCCAGTTAATACCTGATTTAGAATCTTAGCCATTCTGAATCATTTAAACTCTTCAAATACCACCATTTTAGGCAATGCAGTTAAAATTGACCCAATGATCTGTTGGTATGATTCTGTTATGAAGCTAGTTTTGACATATTAACAGTTTATTCTCAGAAGCTCACCTTAATTCCGTAACTCACTCTGACATTTGTACTACATCTATTTTGGGTTCTAAAACACGTGTGTATTACTGATTTTCCCTCTCACACTTGAATCACAGCAGCGTAAGTTTGAATTCCTGAAGTCAGAGACTAATTAGGTTCTATGTTGCCTGAAGATTATATACAAATGTCTTAAACTTTTGTTTTAACGTTACTTTGCCTTGGCTTAAGGAATTGACCAAGTGATACCTAATTAAAATTCTTTTGGAGTCATTAGAATGAGATGGAGTTTCGAGGGACATTGTATAGGGAGTCCAGGAACCAGAATGCTTGCTCAAGCTCTGTCCTCATCTGCTTGCTTTGTGGCCTTTCGCAAGTAGCTTCACTTTTCTGAGTACTGCTCTTTCTATCTGTAAGTATGCAGTTCTGATTAGATCTGTATTTTGCAAATGTTTCGTGGAATACCATTGCAGGAAATGTTAAGAGATATATTATCTGAGAAAAAGAACTCTATGGTCAAATATGTTGGGAAATATTGCTTACTATATTTCCTTCTTAGATATTCCAATGCACATTCGTATATCAAAATATCTGAGTCCTGACCTGTGCTGGCGCAGTGGATAAATAGTCGACCTGGAATGCTGAGGTCGACGGTTCAAAACCCTGGGCTTGACCGGATAAGGCACATATGGGAGTTGATGCTTCCTACCCCTCCCTTCTTCTCTCTCTCTGTCTCTCACTCACTTTCTCTTCTCTCTAAAATGAATAAATAAAATGTAAAAAAAAAAACCAGTTTATATTGAAAAAAAAAAAAGATTGAAGTCCTGCAGAGGAATAACAAACATCCTTTTTACTGTATAAATCAGGTTTCCCAAGATTATTTGAGCATGAAATTCCATGTGTGTGTGTGTGTGTGTGTGTGTACCATCTCTTGGCATCTTCTAGAGTCTATTCTATAGACCCACCAGGTTGGGAAGCAGGAATAGGTGATTCTCAAACTTCTAGCTTACAAGTTTGAGTTTTGGGCAAAGAAAGAAGTTAAATCTTTTTCACAATGCTCTTAACTTGTCCTCTTCTCTCTTCTTTTCCCTTTCTCTTCCTCCCCCAAGTATTTAAAACCTAGTTGATTATGAATTGTGGGTATTTTCTTTTTCTATAACACCTAATCTGAGAGAGATCGTGGGAAGCAAGGTGGAGAGAGACTCACGGGGGGCTGCTTTTCTCAAGTGCCACGTGACCCAAGAGGCTCCATATTTGTTATCCAATCGAGCTGCTTGCACGCTGCCTCAAACGCTTTCTGTTGACATTTTGAACTTGTTTCCAAGTCCCTGTGCAGCATGGCTCTTATGAATCTCAGCAAGACGACAAGGATCAGCTATGTCTCCTTCCAGGACAGGTGACAAGCTCAACTCCAAGTAGCCCAGCTCTGTTCTCCCTGCTTTCTGTTCTTAGTTTTTAAAATATTGTTACCTGCTCCGTGAGCTAAGCATTACTAGCCTTGCTTTACAGATGGGGAAGCCAAGGCTCAAGGGTGGGTGGGCCTTTGTCGAGGCTTCCAGGTGGTGAGTCGCTGAGTGAGGATTTTGATCTGGAGCTGGCACTATGGACTGAATGTTTGTACCCTCCAAAACCCTTCTATCGAAGCTCTGACCTCCGGTGGGATGGTGTTAGGTGTTGAGCCATTGGGAGGTGATTAGCGTTAAATGAGTCGTGAGGGTGGGGCCCCATGATGGAATTAGTGCCCTTATAAGAAGAGGGTTAGAAACCAGAGCTTCCTTTTCTTTGCCATGTGAGGACATTGTGAGAAGGTGGCCGATTGTAAGCCAGGAAGAGCGCCCTCCTCAGGGAACCTGTCCCAGGGAACCTTGATCTTGGACTTCCCAGCCTCCAGACTGTGAGAAATGTCAGTTGTTTATACCCTGAGCCTGGTACTTTTTATGGCAGCCCGGGCCAACTGAGACAGTTGGGGTGCTTAACCCCCATCGGAGTGCCTGGGCTCCACTGTGGCAGCAGCCAGGAGTCCCCCTCTAGAAGGACACACACATATTTCCAGGCATTCTGGATCTGCCAGGAACGACCTGGGCTGTGCCCTCTGAGTGGGAGTCAATGTGAGGAGGCCTCTGAGGTTGCCCAGGCCAGATCCCTGCTTAGGTCTCAAGTCTGGACCTAGGATCCCCTCTGAGTGGTCCTAGCCCCCATGGCCTGCGCTGCCTTGGTTCCCTCTCTAGGGTCCACAAAGGGAGATGTTTTCTGTGGACCCGACCCCCCTCAGCTGAGCCTGGGACCACCTGGAGGCAGAGGGCACCCCTGGCTTCCCCCAGGAGGATGTCGTGAAGTGAGGCAAGCGTGCCCATTGTCTCGGGGAAGTGTATCCGGGCCAGCCGAGGCACTGCAGCCTGAGCAGTCTGAGTTCTTAACCTACTTTTAGAAACAATGCTGGTTGTTTACTAAGGCGAGCCCTGCCCAGAGGCTCAGCCACCATCCAGCGAGCTTTTCCTTCCCTTTCGTAACTTGTATGTTTTCAAAGTAAGGAAGTTTAAATAGTAAGCCATAGGGGTTGGCCGAGGGAACGCCACTGTCCGTCCTCACGGCTGGGATCGGCAGTAGGAAAGGCAGTTCTGCCTGGGCTTCAGCTGCTGCTTCCTGCTGGGCAGCTGCGTGAGACCCCAGAGGGCTTTTCTGCTGCTTTCCCACAAGGCCTGGATTTGGCCAGTTGGGGGGGAAAGGTAGCTGGGGTAGGGGTGGGATACTGTGTTTCATTATCTAGCACTGGTGTAAATGGCCCCTCCTGCCGGCTCACGGGCTGGGGGCTAGATTCATACTTGTTGGATAAGCTGGCATCGGGCTGCAGGCTTTTAAGCTGGTTTGGTCTCAAGAAGGGAAACTCAGGAAGAGTGAATTCAGTAAAGGGGGATCGATTGCAAATAGCAGACACCAGGAGGATGCAGAATGTACCAGAAAATAAGGAACAATAGTCTTTCTCTGCATAGTTCAGGGGCTGCTTGCTGACTTAGCACCAGACAATATGGCAGCCTTGCTCCACAGGTTTTGTTATCCTGTGACTCTCCTGTCCCTGTGGCTGAGTGCCCCAAGCTCTCAGGGTCCCTTGGACAAAGAGCTTATCTCTCCTCTCCAGGCTACAAGAACCAGCCAGTCGAGGGAAGGGAGTCTCTTGGGGTCAAGTGTCCATCCCTGTCCAGCAGACATATGTTTGGCCCTTCTAACTGACGATCAAGATGGGCAGGAGTGGAGGTGAGGGCGAGGGAGGAGAGGCTGCTGTGGTCTTCCCCCTGTGTGGCAGAACCAGCTCAGACTCATCCTGCTGCTCTTAGAAGGTACCGTTGTGGGGCAGGGGCGGAAAAAAGCACCTGACCAGTCCTGGGTTCTGGCAGGGAGGTCCAGCATCTACTTGATGGGGCCTGAATTTTGTACTCTGTGAAATGAAGTGGTCAGATTAGAACACCTCTGGGAATGTTTCAAAGCGGTGGTTTGGGTTGGGAGCTCTGCCTTGGCACGGTCACACAAATGGTGACATGGGACCAGGGAGGCTGGCAGGCTGCTCGAGCGCTGGCACACGAGTCTTCCTCACCTGCTCTGCCCAGCCGGTCCAAAGCCCTAGAGGCTGCTTCACCAGAAACGGTGTCCCCTTAGGATGTGATATGAATCTCTGCAGACACAGGAAGAGGACAGGGTACCCTCACTTGTGCCGGTCCCCCGATGAGTGTCCTTTCTTGAAGCCTGCCTAGGTTTGGGACCTGCAGGGTGTGTTCTGTGCGCTGGCCTCACCCACATCACGTGTGTGCTCCGGGCTGGAGACATTCTCTGTATGGGTTGTTTATCCTTCTGAAGCAGCAGATGGGAAAATAGAATTAGCAAAGTCAGCTGTCAAATAAGTTTTGTGTTAATTATATAATTAGGTTATATAAAAACAAAATCCCATTCAGTGCTGTTTTTGCGCAAATAAGTTGATTCAGTATTGGGGAAGTCCTAACTTGGCTGCCCTCACCTCTGGGCAGACCCCGTGTGTGGGTTCCAGCAGATGGTCCCGGTGTCTGAGGACAGTGCCTTCATGCGCCAGACCTCCACGCTGCTTTCACTCAGGACAGGGTGTGATTTTGTAGTTGGAAGGCCAGGCAGCCTGGGCTTGAATCCTGGCTCTTCCACCAAATAAAATGTGACCTCTGGCAACTAATTCATTTCTTTGAGCCTCTGTGTTTCTATTTGTAAAGTGGGAAAATAATAGCGTTATTGAGATTTAAACATTAATGCATGCCTGATGATAAATGCCTACTAAGTGTGTGCCTTTGTCATAGGACTCCTGTGGCTTCAGTTGTCATTGTCCTCATTGTCATCATCTCAGGACATGGAGGAGTGACAAAGAATGGGTGGGTTGTCCGATTTCTTTAGTCACTATAAAATCTGTCCTGGCTTTCTCTCCAGAGCTGGACCCAAAGGTGGGGTTCATTAATCGTCTGTAGTGACCTGAGCTCCAGCTGGTCTCATTCCTGGGGTGACTGGTTAGTTAGAGGAGAGGCCTTCACCTGGCAGCCCTGTCCCTATGACCCCAGGAGGCCACCCTCCAGAGGGGGAGGGTGTTTTGGCTCCTTCTCAGGGCAGAAGTGGGGCCTTGGTCCCAGGAGGATCGTAACTTACTTATTCGACACTCTTCTGGGCCAAGTGTCTGTTTTGTTCTCTAATAGAAACATAGAAAGGAGCCTGCGTCGTTTCTAAACAAAGAGGGACTTTTCACAGGAAGTCTGTAGACCTGACACCTTCTCCTTGCTTGCTATGGCACGTGGCTTCTTCTCTGATAACTGGCATGACTGCCTGGGGAACAATGGACAATGGTCGTGGCCTGTCTCCTGTGGGAAGGAAGAGTGGGCACAGGTGGGTGTCCTGAGGCCCTGGTCCCCGAGGGATTTCCTGCGAGTGTCCCCAGCTAGTCCCGTACCATGCGCTCAGGGATTCCTCACGGCGACAGTAGCTGTGTGTCTGGCCCTGTGGTGAGAGCAATAAGGGCTTACATTATTGAGGGTCCTGTGAGTGGAGCCTCCTCCGAGACCTTACACACTTCAGTTAAAGAATGCCGCGGGAAGTGGCAGGACTGACACGAGTCGCTGGATTCTGCTGTCCGGGCCCTGTCCTCGGAACCGTCTTGGAAGAGGCTTGCCAGCTGCAGGCCTGACCCACTGTACGGTTGGGAAACTGAGGCCCTGAGAGACGCAGGGACAGGCCAAGGCCACTCAAAGATCTAGTAGGGTGTTGACCTTCAGAAAGGGGGGGGGGCTTGCTGCCCCTGGCCGCCCTGCCAGCTGTACCTCGGGCCAGTTTCCCTGCCTTGTCTGCTGCTGCCATCTGGCCTCCTGTGGGTCCCTGAATGTGCCTTCCTGCACTCTGTTCCCACCGCCTGCCCCTCAGCGCCCTCCCTGCCTTTCCCCCATTCTGTTCCTCGCTGACCTTCAGGCTTGGCATAGACCTCACCTTCTCAGGGGTCCTTCACTCACTGTCCTGCATAGCCAGGCCTCTTGGCTGACCACGGCCAGCCCCTTTATTCTGAATCATGGCCCTCTGTCCAGTTCCTTCCTGCCCCGTCCTCACGAGAATTTGCGCTTATACATTTGTCAGTTTACTGGGATGTTGTCCACCTCCCGGACTGGACCATGAGCTAGCTGCCTGATGGGGGGCCCAGTCCATGGTGCCCACTGCCGACCCCGCAGACCTGGCCTGGCTCACAAGCCTTCCTTCACCAGCCAGTCTGGTGAGTGCGTGAATCTGGGGGGAGGGGTTTCTAGGTTCTCAGAGATTTCTTCTGAGGTGTGATGTTGAGAGTTAAGTATGTAAGTTAGAGAACAGGCATTTTTCTTCCAGCAGCTCCAACTTGCCCTATGCCTGGCATGCAGTTCAAATTAAAAAAAAAAAGAACAACACTAGCTTCGTAGTCCTTAAGAAGGCTCTGGAAATTGCACCTGCATGCAGGCTGATTGGCATGGCACGCCTCTGGAGCAACACAAGTGTGGAATTTGAACTCTCCCCTCCCTCAGAGAGCCGGCTGCACCGATAGGGCAAAATGCATTTAAATGTCATGAGTGTTATTATTAGTCGTAATCTTATCTTTGTTAATAATAATAACAGGACCCGCCTAGAAGCTGCTAAATAGCAAGCAGACAGGCTCTTTCCCAAGTTCTTGTCAGACAGGACTGCGGACCCTGGGGAGGTGCCGTCAGACACGTTAACACCACCATGAGGGGCAAGAGTGTTGGCCAGAAGCCCCACCCTGGTCACACGCCCCCATTCAGTCACATCCTCCGTGCCCTGCAGGGCACTGGGCATCCCGAGAGGCGAGAGGCGATACGCCAGGGGCCTGTGCCCTCTCAGACGCAGGCCTGGCCTCGGGGGCCCTTCCACACCCCTCAGCTTCCCACACAAGCAGGGCCTGCAGGTTGGGAACCGCAGGGCAGTCTCTCTGTGTGGCCTTTCCCTTCTATTGTTTCCTGCCCCGGTGACTTGCTGCAACAATGTGTTTCCTACAGATTTTGTTTGCCTGCATTGACTTCTTTGTTTTGCTCTAGTGAACAGACAGCATACACAGACCTGTGCACTTGACAAAGAAAGCTGGTGGCCTGGGCCCTGCCGAGGCCCTGAGTCACCCACTGCATGAGCCTGCAGACCTCGGATGGGCCAGACCAGAACACGTGAATGACTCAGACACTCCAGGCCGCCCGCATGTGCAGAGCAGTTCCGGGGCTGCAGGGGGTCTCGGGGGGCCTGCTAGTCAGGGGAGACCCAGGTTTGAGAACCAGTTTAGTCCAGGTTGGATCCCTGTCCCAAGTCTGTCCTCAGCCGGGTGACTTTGGGGAAGGTGCTTGCCTGGTGTGAGTGTTTTCTCGTTGGTGACCACAGAGCCTACCTCAGAGGCCTGACGGGAGACATAAAGGAGCCACTGTTTGGAAATCATTGGGTACCCAGCCTGGTGCTAATGTGTGCTAGCTGCTCTTGTTATTTGTCAGGCTCTGTTTCATGGACTCTCTTCAGAGATCCTCCTGGGACAGGCTTTTCCTACAGACCCACTGGACCTAGAAGTGGGATTGAGCCCGTTCCTGTGTCTAACTTGACCCTCCCGGATGTAGTGGTGGTGGTCTGTCCATCTGAAATGGCTCAGCGTGTTCTGAGCTGACACCTGTATGGGGGACACGGCTGAACAGGCTCGCTAGGAGCTCGGAGACTGAAAGGGACAGACCTGGGCTTGTACCCGGCTCCTGCTCTTACGAGCAGGTGGTAGCTATCAGGACTGGTTGCCTTCAAGAGTGGGCGGACTCCTCGTGACCATTTAAAAAGGGTTTTGAGTAGATATTTTCATGCACAATTCATGGTGGCCATTAGTGGATGTCAAGGGCAGGGCGCCAGGCTTTCTCGAGCCTGCCCAGGGTGCCCGGGGTGTTGGCACTGAAGAACACAGGTGCAGGTGAGCCACTGCTCTTATTTCCCCAGGCCTTGTCCCCATCCCATCGGCCACTTACTTTTTGACTCTGGTTTTAGGGTTTGTTTGATGGCGGAAAGTGGCTAAAGTCATATATTTAGTTTTTTTAAGACTTTATTTTTTTAGAGCAGTCTTCGGTTCACAGCAAAGTGAGAAAGAGCTATAGATACAGAGTGAGCTATATATAGAGCAGGAGCTACCTAGTTCCCTCACATCTGCCTCCAAGTGTCCACGGCCTCCCCAATTATCAACATCCCCCACGAGAGTGGTACGCGGCTTACAATGATGAGCCCACGTTAACACATCATCCAGAGTCCGCAGTTTACCTTAGGGTTCTCTCTTGATGTTATAAATCCTGTTGGTTTGAACAAATAAATGTATAGCGACATCATCTGACCTGTGGTGGCGCAGTGGATAAAGCGTTGACCTGGGACACTGAGGTCGCTGTTTCAAAACCTCTGGCTTGCCTGCTCAAGGCTCATATGGGAGTTGATGCTTCCTACTCCTCCCCCCTTCTCTCTCTCCCCCTCTCTAAAATGAATAAATAATTATTTTAAATATCCAGATTAAAAAAAAAAAAAGATGGATTCTGACCCTTTAAAAAAAAGGTAAAGTGCCTGACCAGGCGGTGGCGCAGTGGATAGAGCGTCGGACTGGAATGCTGAAGACCCAGGTTCAAGACCCCGAGCTCGCCAGCTTGAGCGTGGGCCCATCTGGCTTGAGCGAAAGCTCGCCATCTTGGACCCAAGGTCGCTGGCTCAAGCAAGGGGTTACTCGGTCTGCTGAAAGCCCGCGGTCAAGGCACATGTGAGAAAGCAATCAATGAACAACTAAGGTGTCGCAACGGCAAAGGAAAACTAATGATTGATGCTTCTCAACTCTCTTCATTCCTGTCTGTCTGTCCCTATCTATCCCTCTCTCTGACTCTCTCTCTGTCCCTGTAAAAATACAAAAACAAAAACCCAAAAAAAATGTAAAGTGACAGACATGTATTTATTCTTACGGTATCATGAATCTCATATAGTATCATCATGGGGAGTTTCACTGCCCTCAGACTTCTCTGTGTTCTGTCTATTTATCCTCCCCTATCCCCTAACCTCTGGCAACCACTGATCTTTTTCCTGTCTTCATAGTTTTGCCTTTTCCAGAATGTCATATTGTTGGAATCATACAGTATGTTGTTTTTTCAGATTGGCTCCTTTTACTTAATAATATGCATCTAAGTTTCCTCCATGTCTTTTCATGACTTGATAGCTTTTTTTAAAAACACTAAAATTCCATTGTCTGGATGTGCCACAATTTGTCTCTTTGCCACTTAAGGTTATCTTGGTTGCTTCAAAGTTCTGGCAATTCTAAATAATGCTGCTATAAACATCTGTGTGCAGGATTTTGTGTTAACGTGAGATTTTTAACGTTGACTAAATACCGGGCTGTGCAATTGCTGGATTGTATGGTTAAGAGCGTTCAGTTTTGAAAGAAACAGCTAAGCAGTCTTGCGAAGTATTCATCCCATTCTGCATCCCCTCCAGCAGCGAATGAACACTCCTATTTCTCCACGTCCTTGTCAGCACTTGGTGTTATCAGTATTCTGGCTGTGGCCATTCTAATAGTTGTGTAGTGGTATCTTGTTGTTTTAAATTGCGTATCCCTGATGATTTATCATTTGGAGCATCTTTTCCTGTGTTTATTTACATCTGTATATCTTCTTCTTTTTTTTTTACAGGGACAGAGAGAGAGTCAGAGAGAGGGATAGATAGGGACAGACAGACAGGAACAGAGAGAGATGAGAAGCATCAATTATTAGTTTTTCATTGCCGTTGTGACACCATAGTTGTTCATTGATTGCTTTCTCACACATGCCTTGACCGGGGCTTTCAGCAGACCGTGCCACCTCTTGCTGGAGCCAGCAACCTTGGGTCCAAGCTGGTGAGCTTTTGCTCAAGCCAGATGGGCCCGCACTCAAGCTAACGACCTCGGGGTCTCGAACCTGGGTCTTCTGCATCCTAGTCCGACTCTCTATCCACTGTGCTACCGCCTGGTCAGGCTGTATATCTTCTTTGATGAGGTATCTGTTAAGGTCTTTGGCCCATTTTCCAATCAAATTGTTTCTCTTACTGAGTTTTAAAAGTTCTTTGTGTATTTTGAATAATAGTTCTTTATTGCCTGACCTGAGATGGTGCTGTGAATAAAGCGTCGACCTGGAATGCTGAGGTCGTTGGTTCAAAACCCCAGACTTGCCTGGTCAAGGCACATATGGGAGTTGATGCTTCCTGCTCATCCCCCCTTCTCTCTTTCTCTCTTTCAAAACTCAATAAATAAAGTTAAACAAAAAATAATAGTTCTTTATCAGGTTTGTCTTTTGCAAATACTTTCTCCCAGTCTGTGGCTTGTCTTCTTATTCTTTTGACATTTTTATTAAAAAATTTTATTGATTGATTTCAGAGAGAAAGAAAGACAGTTACATCGATCTGTTTCTGGATGTGCCCTGACCAGGGATCAAACTGACCACCTCTGGGCTTCTGGATCATGCTCTAGCCAACCAAGCTATCTGGCCAGGGTTTGACATTATTTTTTTATTTTTTGTTTTTTCTTCCAGAAACAGAGAGAGAGTCAGAGAGATGGATAGATAGGGACAGACAGACAGGAATGGAAAGAGGTGAGAAGCATCAATATTAGTTTTTCATTACCGTTGCGACACCATAGTTGTTCATTGATTGCTTTCTCACATGTGCCTTGACCGCGGGCCTTCAGCAGACCGAGCAACCCCTTGCTGGAGCCAGCGACCTTGGGTTCAAACTGACGAGGTTTTTGCTCAAGCCAGATGGGCCCGCGCTCAAGCTGGCGACCTCGGGGTCTCGAACCTGGGTCTTCCGCATCCCAGTCTGATGCTCTATCCACTGCGCTACCGCCTGGTCAGGCGACATTATCTTTTGAAGAGCATAAGTTTTAAATTTTAATCAAGTTCAGCTTAGCAATTATCTCTTTCAGGGATCACATCTTTGGTATTGTATCTAAAATGTCTTCTCCAAACTTAAAGTAATCTAGATTTTCTATGTTATCTTCCAATATTTAGGGTTTTTCAAGGGTGTCACTATCATCTTTCATTGAGATAATTGGCTAGCCTTCCCTTGATTAGATGTGTTCTCTTGTTCTTAAACTTGGGTTTATGCCCAAGAGAGAGCCCTACGGAGCTTGATGTGAAGTGAAGCTTGGTTAAGCCATTGGTATCTGACCGGTAACGGGTTCCAACCCAGCCGTGCCACTGAGGAGTGGGACCCAGGTACTGGCTGACGCACGGATTACAACGGTGACCTGGTTGCACCGGAGGCCAGTGAATTCCCCTGGGCACAGGAACACAGATCACACTTACCTTTCAGATGTCTGACTCCGACAAGGCTGGGAGCGTGAGTCAACAAGTGATACATGTTCCAGGTGGGGCCGCACATTGACGTACAGCAGGCGTGTGCAGGGAGTCCGAGTGTGACGTTGGTTTCATGGCTTCATTAGGCACTTACCCTCCGAAGGCGGTCAGCCCATGGATGCTGCACGTACCCCTGGCATTGTAAAGGGCGTCTGGGGGGGTCAGAGACCTGCGAGACTCGGGGTAGGTCTCTCTGCATTACTGTTCCTGGTGGCTGTTTCCTTTGCTGACTCTGTCATGTCTGCTGAAGCACAGCCGGGTATTTTTCTCTCCAGATTGTGCCTGCAGCTGCTGACAAGAGGTGTGTGTGCTTTTGCCTATTGAAGGAAGTTGCAGTTTTAGGCTTCTGTGTCCCCTTGACTGGGTGTATTGTCGGTCAGTCTGCAGCCCCCCAAACACTGACAGGTCAGTCAGCTCTAAGGTTCTAGCACTAGGTGGCCTTGGGCAGATCTTTTAGCTCCTGTGGTCTGCAGATCCCCCCATTATTACAAGGAAGTTGCTATAGAAATGTGAAGACTTTTTTAATGTAAAACTTTTTGGAAAGAGCAGTATTGCAAAGTGGTTAGGAGCCTGGGATTTGAAATATGATTTGGCCACATGGTAGTTTCCTAAGGCTCTCAGTTTCCTGGCCTGTAAAATGGGCTAATAGTGGTCCCTATCACTGGTTTTGGGGGAAGATGAAACCAGATAGGCACCAAAGCACAGTTTCTGACACATTGGTAAGACTCAGCGGTGTCATTGCTTCTCATCGTCACCACAGTGTGACCACCACCCAGGGCGGGGAGCGAGGTTCCTGTCACAGAGGTTACAGCTCAGATAAGCACCCAGAATGAACCGACAGGGCACCCAGTTGATCAGCATCTTGAACCTCTCTTCTCCCAGCGGTGATCTGGCCGTTGTGTGGATGCGACCCGCTCCTGACCTGTTAGGAACGGACTGGGCGATGGGGGTGGGGGAGACGTTTCTGTACCCTGGGCACGGCAGGCTCTGTGACCACTGCTCGTGTTACCACTTCCTGGAGACAGCCCGTCCTTTCAGTTTTGTATTTCATTTATTTAAACTTTCCCGTGAAGGAGACTTGATACAGAGGAAGAAAAACATACAGCGGACCCTTTATTTCCTGTGATAAACAGTGACCTTTGGAACAGAGGTCAAGTCTGAATTCTTCAGGGCAGGATTTATTTATTTTTTTGCTGCCATGGTTTTAAAGTCACGGCATGCTGTGCTCCTGGCTGCTGCTCTCTCTGGCTGATGGTCCCGACGAGATGCCAAGGAATTAGATGGGTGCCTTTGGAAGGCGTTCAGATATTACTCACTGGAGTAAAAATGCTACATTTGTTGGTGGGAGAGGGCTGAGCATGTGTAAACATGGGCATTATACACATAACGTCAACCCCAGACAGGAAAAGAAGGCCTTTGGGAGTTTGGGGACCGTCTTGCTGGGCAGTGCTGAAGTCGCAGACAGGAATGCGAAAGTCTGGTGTCTTTCCTCCTCATTTGCCCTCACATTTAGACCCAGTAATGGGATATGCAGGGCTTTTGCTGGAAAGCATTGTAGCTCAGATCCTGCTGGACAAGATGAGACTAAAAAAAAAAAATTATTTTCTCATAGTTCGAGAAGCTAAAATTCTGAAATCAAGGTGTCAACAGGGCCGTGTTTCTCTTGAAACCTACGGGGAAGGTTCCATCCTTGTATCTGTTGCCAGCAATCCTTGGTGCTCCTTGGCTTGTAGAAGCATCACTCCAATCTCATCACCTGGATATAATCTCTCTTTGTCCCTCTATCTTTGTCCCCTTTCCCCTCTTCTTATAAGGACAGCAGTCATATTGAATTAAGGACCCACCTTACTCCCATGTGACAAATTCTTAATTATATCTCTAATGATCCTATTTCCAAGTAAGGTCACATTCTGAAGTACTGAGGATTAGGACTCCAGTATACCTTTTTGGAAGACACAATTCAATGCATAGAAATCTACTCTCTGCTCTCCTCCCCAAATTCAAGTCCTTTACACGGTGCAAAATACATTCACCTCATTCCACAATCTTTAAGTCTCATCCATTTTATCATCAACTCGAAGTTCAAAATTTCATCATTTCAAAGTCCCAAATTCCATGATGTAAATCGGTTATGGCTGAAACTTCCCACAGAAAATTCCTCTCCATGGGGAAGACTCTTTTAGCTTCCCGTGTTGGCCAGAAATCCTTGGTGTTCCTTGGCTTATAGAAGCCTCACTCCGATCTCTGTCTCCATCAGCACATAGCCATCTTCTTACTGTGTGTTTCAGGATGAGATTATAAAGTAAAATCTAAGTGCTTCTGGTTTCCTTGAAGTTGCCTTTGACAGTTTAGCAACATAGCTATCAGAGAGGGTAGGAACCCCCAACAAGGCGAGATGAATCCTGGACTGTCAAAGTGGGGAGGAACTTTTGGAAGGATTCAGTCTTCCTTTTACATATGAGAAAATCAAGCCCAGACTAGGTGAGTGGAAAGCCTAATAGCACACAGCTGGTTAGGGCCAAGTCGAGACCTAACCCCACATCTCAATCTAATCCATGGCTCCTCCATTAATGGTCTATGGCTTGTTGCAGGTCACAAGTTTTACCAATGATAGATCATCATTATGCTATTCATCATTTCTGTACCAACTTATATTGGGAAAAGAAGTTTATTATCACCCGATTTTTTTTAGGTGACATAATCATATTACAGAAAATTTTTCTCCAAGGAGTGAAGTCCACTGACTAGCCATTAGGGTTTAGGCATATTTCTTTTTGGTCTTTGTGCCAGAGCATGTGAGTAAGAAGAGAAAGAAAAAGAAAGACCCACAAAGTATATTTACAAGCAAATATAACTGTAATAATGTCAGACCTATCATTTTTCCTGACCTTGAGGCTTACTAGAAATTGAGTTGGAGTCCCCTGATGGTCATATTTCCATTCCTTGTCCTTGTGACTTAGGAAAATTTATGACTCTTTGGCCAAACTTCAGGATCATGTGACCAGGTTTTAGCCTCATCTGGTGAATAAAATTTTAACCTAAATGTCCTCAAGTGAAAAATTAGGTGGTGATGGGGCCAGAAGGCGGCTTCGTTGGAATTTTTTTGTGGACATTATCCAGGGGTTATTGACACCCGGATCAGTTCAGTTGGAAACATTGTGTATGTCCTTCTGTGGGTATATGTTTCCCACTCTCGTTGCTAAATACCTAGGATGACATGGCTGGATCGTACAATAGATAGAGGTTTAACTTTTTTTTCTGGAAATTGACAAATGGTTTTCTAAAGTGATTATACCTCTGCACGAGGAATTTGTATTTTTAAATAAGCCTCCCCAGTGATTCTCCTATAGCCTTTTCCTTTCCGAGATCTTGTCATGGCCCTACTGTCACCCTGAGTGACAGGTCTTATGAGCCCATCTCCTCCATCTGTTCTGTCCACGCCAGCCTGACCTTGGCGTCCCCCTGCAGGCTGCCCGTTGGCCTGGGGGTGCCGGAGAAGCATGGGCGGCAGCTCAGACCTTTCTGTCCTTGTCTACCCTCAACTCACCTAAGCCTCTGCAGACGCATTGATGTTCTAGAGCAGTGGTCGGCAAACTCATTAGTCAACAGAGCCAAATATCAACAGGACAACGATTGAAATTTCTTTTGAGAGCCAAATTTTTTAAACTTAAACTATATAGGTAGGTACATTCCTTATCGAGGTAGCGCCCACACATGGTACTTTGTGGAAGAGCCGCACTCAAGGGGCCAAAGAGCCACATGTGGCTCACGAGCTGCAGTTTGCCGACCACTGTTAGAGGGTCGACCTGCCATGTGGCAGAGAATGGCTATATCTAATGCCACAGTGTCCCACACAGAGGCCTTAAAGAGGTGGACATGCCTGTGGCCCCCTCATGAATGCTTGAATATGCCAGGGTTCGTTTCTGGGCTGACTGCTGGACTGACAGCCCCTTAAAGCTACAGTCTGGAACAGTGATGGGCAATCTTTTGAGCTTGGTGTGTCAAAATTTGCCAAAAATCCAAGCATAACTCTGGTGGTGTGTCACTTCAAGAGAAACGGCCTAACTGGAAGTCCCAGAACTAGACGCTCTGTGCTGGAGTTTTGTTGTTTTGGCCTGCAGACCTCCGAGTGTCTACACTACAGCAAATGTTTTATCCCCGGCTACTGCCCCTGGCCATGCAGGAGCCGAGGATGAAACGTCCTCCTCAGCATGTGGCCCCGTACTTCTCTGGTATGCAGCCGTGTCAGTGCTGACATGCGTGTCATAGGTTCGCCATCACGGGTCTGGAATCTGACATGTCTGAAGAGGTGGATCAGAGGTCCTCTTTTCCCTCTTCCTCCCTACCTCCTCCCAGTGCTTCTACCCATCATGCAGCATTCATCGGCCCCTGCAGGTGCCAAGCTCTGAGCTAGGTGTTCCTGGTAGAGATAAAACAGGGTAGTTCTGTTCCGGGTAGAGCTCAGCATCCTGAGGTGGGGGGAGGCTGGAGGAATAATTTCCTGATGGGAGGAGGCCCTGCAGGGGGCTGGCTCTGCTGCTGAGGGTAGCCGGGAGAGGGAAGGGAGGATGGCTGAGCTCCCGTGACAGCAGCAGAAGCTTCTCTTCCCTGGGCATGCACATCTTCGCCATGCACGACTCCTGAGTAGCGAGCAGCGGTGGCCCGCGGCCCCCTGGCATTCTGCGGCGAAGGCCAGCTTGAGCCCGGAAGGCTAAGAACTGTTCCAGAGCCTGTGCCAGCGCTGACACACACATCAGTCATCCCTGGGTGTGTCAGTAAGTGCTGTCCCTAGAGAAACTCACACCATTTTCTAGGGGGCGATGAAGTGGAAGGAAACATGTGAAAAACAGAGCAGCCCCGGGAAAGTGTGAAGTCTCCGTTCTGTCACTGGAGAAGTTGTCAGCTGGCTGGCACACCCTTACGCTGCTGGTGGTGGGTGGGGCCATGCCTCCTGGCACCTGCTGCACTGGCTCTTTGGATCCTGTTCTTGTGGGCTCCTGCTCTCTCGAACCCCACAAGTCTGGTGCCGGAGTGCACGAGCTAGCCGTGTCGGGGCAGGTGAAATCATAACAATATTTGTTCTTTTACTTAGTGTATCTTTCCAAGGTTCATCCATGTTGTAGCTTTTTGTTGTTGTTGTTGTAATTCATTCCTTTTTGTGGATGGATAATATTCCATTGTGTAGCTAGACCCCATTTTGTTTGTCTGTTCACCCACTGATGGACACGTGAGTTGTTTCCACCCTTTGGCCGTTGTGAGTAGTGCTTTCATGAGTGTTGGTATCTGTTTGAGTCTCTGTTTTCAGGTTTTTGGGGTATAGACCTAACAGTGGAATTGTTAGATGATATGTGTAATCTTTTGAGGAAGCCCGAACCTTTTCTTGCAGAACACTTTGGAGGCCATAGGTCCCCACTCCCTGCAGGGTGAGCCCCCAATACCCGCCTCTTGCATGTAGGACTTTATCATTCTGGCCCCAGTGTAGGGTTCTGCCCCAGATGGGCTGATTTGCCCCATGGCCACCTCTGCACTTGGGCATTGCTCTCCCCTGGGACACCCTTTCACCCCCTGCAGTACCCAGTGCGAATCCTGCCTTTACCACCTCCTTTGGGAAGAATTGCCCCTCCCTGCTGCCTTGTGGGCCTGACTCAGGGACTCTTGATCTTAACTAACTTGGGTTAGTAATCTCTGCCCTGAGATTACTCTGCTGCACCCTCCTCTTGCTCTATAACTCTCATTAGGGTTGAGCACTCCGAAGGCAACCGTGGGCCCTTCCTTGTGGTGGTGCCTGTGCCTGGCTTGCCCCAGTGCCTGTGTACCCAGCTCCTGACTGCCAGCCTGGGTGCGAGCCGCTGCATTGCGATCTGCCTGCCCCACGTGGCATCCTCTGCACGGAGAGCGTTCTGGCTGGATCTGGTGTGAGCGTGCTGAGCCTCTGGTTCCCAGGGTGCCGAGCGGCTGCCTCCCCCCTCGGGCCCCTGCCTGTTTGGAAGCGTGCCCTTAAGCACTGCCATCCCTGAACCGGGCTACCAGGTCATCTGATCCCCGTGGTGGCCAAGATGCCTGGTTGATTGCTCCTGCTGCAAATTAGGGACAAAGAAGCAAACAGCCACGACCGAGCTTTGCGGGCAGGTTCGGTGGATACCAAGCCTCTTATTTCTTAGGAGTTGTCTCATTGCACAGGAAACAGCCCGAGCGGCCTGTCACCCAAGCCAGAAACCTGGCGTCATCCCTCAAGCCCGTCCTGCATGTCATTAACACTGGTGACTCTCCCTCTAAAATATCTGTCCACGTCTCTAGCTTAGAGGACTGCTGCCTCCACGTCTGGTTTGCCCCCTCCACTCTGCCTGTTTACTCAGCTCTGTCTTCCTAGAGTTCAGATCTGAGCCGTGGCCTCCAATGCGGCAATTCCCTAGCCTCTCCTCCTTCCCCCGCTCTCGAGCCCCACTCTGCTGTGGTCTTAGTGTGCGCTGAGCTTTCCCTCTCCCTGTCTGGTCTGCGTGCACTGTTCCCTGGGCCTGGAGCACCCTCCCTGGGCCTGGAGCACCCTCCCTGGGCCTGGAGCACCCTCCCTGGGGCTGGAGCACCCTCCCTGGGCCTGGAGTACCCTCCCTGGGCCTGGAACACCCTCCCAGGCCTTTACCAGGGCCACTTCCCACCTGTGCTCAGGCTTCAGCTCGGATGTTGCTCCCCAGAGACATCTCTCTGACCCCAGGTCTGTTGTCCCCACAACGTGTACACCCACTTCTCTTTGCAGCCCTCACCAGTCTAGATATGTATTGTATCACTGTGTCCCCAGCTCCGAGGCTGGGGCCTGGGAACAGCAGGGGCTGGAGAATGTGTGCTAGGTGGTAGGGCAGACGGACGGTTGAACGGAGGCCCTCCGTGGTGCAGGCACCTCACTGGAGCATGAAGGGTGGGCCCAACTGGTCGGTAAGTTTCCTGCACTCACATTCAGCGGCTGGGTATGAAACTCATGGAGTAGAGACTTAGGTAACAGCACTTACTGACAACCCCAGGGGTTGTCAGTCGGGTACAGGGTGGTGGAGGCCCTGGAGGCTTTTAAGAGGCTTTTCTAGAAGCATTTGAGCCACTTCCTCTTGAACAAACAAGATTGCGTATCTAATCTTAAAGCCAAGGTCTTGTAAGAAGGCAGGTGGACAGGAGGGGAAGAGCAGGCAGTCACTCCAGTTGTGGTCTGTTGAGCCTGACAGCTGGCCTGGGTCCCGTCCCCTCGCTAGACCTGGCCAGTCACAAGTGCCCAGTGGAGACCAGTCCTTCTACAAATGTGGGCACATCTTGGGGGTCTGTCAAAGGTGGCAAGCTACCTTGCTGGCTTATTTATAATTTTTTTGTTTTGTTTGGGGGCTTTCAGTTCATTTTGAAAAGTTTTTGTTGTTGTTGTTGTTATTATTTATTTATTTATTTTTATTTTTTTAACAGGGACTGAGAGAGAGTCAGAGAGAGAGACAGATAGGGACAGACAGGAATGGAGAGAGGTGAGAAGCATCAATTATTAGTTTTTCGTTGCCATTGCGACACCTTAGTTGTTCATTGATTGTTTTCTCACATGTGCCTTGACCGCGGGCCCTCAGCAGACCAAAGCAACCCTTTGCTGGAGCCAGCGACCATGGGTCCAAGCTGGCGAGCCTTTGCTCAAGCCAGATGGACCCCCAGATGGACCCGCGCTCAAGCTGGCGAGCTCGGGGTCTCGAACCGGGGTCCTCCACATCCCAGTCCGACGCTCTATTCACTGCGCCACCGCCTGGTCAGGCTCATTTTGAAGTTTTAAATTCCACAAGAAGGTTACAAAAATTCTGGTATTTAGAACTATTTACTTTTATTGAGATGGTGCTTTTTTAAAAATTAATTAATTTATTTTAAAATTAATTTTAATGGGGTGACACCAATAAATCAAGGTACCTATGTTCAAAGAAAACAGCTCCAGGTTATCTTATCATTCAATTACGTTGCGTACCCATCACCCAAAGTCAAATTGTCCTATGTCACCTTCTATCTGGTTTTCCCTGTGCCCCTCCCCTCTTCCCTATCCCACCCTCTCCTCCCTCCCCCCACCCCGTAACCACCACACTCTTGTCCATGTCTCATAGTCTCACTTTTATGTGCCACCTATGTATGAAATCATGCTGTTCTCAGTTTTTTTCTGTTTTACTTATTTCACTCCGTATAATGTTATCAAGGTCCATCCATTTAGTTGTAAATGATCCGATGTCATCATTTCTTATGGCTGAGTAGTATTCCATAGTATATATGTACCAAAGCTTTTTAATCCACTCGTCCTCTGACGGACACTTGGGCTGTTTCCAGATCTTCGCTATTGTGAACAATGCTGCCACGAACATGGGGGCACATTTCTTCTTTTCGAACAGTGCTATGGTGTTCTTAGGGTATATTCCTATAAGTGGGATAGCTGGGTCAAAGGCAGTTCAATTTTTAATTTTTTGAGGAATCTCCATACTGTTTTCCACAGTGGCTGCACCAGTCTACATTCCCACCAGCAGTGCAGGAGGATTCCCTTTTCTCCACATCCTCGCCAGCACTTGTTCTGTGTTGTTTTGCAGATGAGCGCCATTCTGACTGGTGTGGGGTGATATCTCATTGTGGTTTTAATTTGCATTTCTCTAATGATTAGTGATGTTGAGCATTTTTTCATATGCCTATTGGCCATCTGTATGTTCTCTTTGGAGGAATTTCCATTCATTTCTCTTGCCCATTTTTTGATTGGATTGTTTGTTTTTCTGGTGTTGAGTTTTATAAGTTCTTTATAAATTTTGGTTATTAACCCCTTATCAAACGTGCTGTCAAATATGTTCTCCCATTGTGTGTGGTTTGTCTTTTTATTCTGTTCTTATTGTCTTTAGCTGTGCAAAAACTTTTTAGTTTGATATAGTCCCATTTGTTTATTTTGCCTTTTATTTCATTTGCCCGTGGAGATAAATCGGCAAATATATTGCTGCTACAGATGTCGGAGAGCTTGCTGCCTATGTTTTCTTCTAAGATGCTTATGGTTTCACGTCTTATGTTTAAATCTTTTATCCATTTTGAATTTGTTTTTGTGAATGGTGTAAGTTGGTGGTCTAGTTTCATTTTTTTGCAGGTAGCTGTCCAATTTTCCCAACACCATTTGTTAAAGAGGCTGTCTTTATTCCATTGTATGTTCTTTCCTCCTTTGTCGAATATCAGTTGTCCATAAAGCTGTGGGTTTATTTCTGGGTCCTCTGTTCTGTTCCATTGATCTATGTGCCTGTTCTTATGCCAGTACCAGGCTGTCTTGAGTAGAGATGGTGCTTTTTAAGCAAAAACTGCCTAGCAATTATATTCACAAGGTGATGACAAAGTTTGTGAGGAATACTGATTCAGAGTGTGCTCCAGGCAGATGTGTCCTCTGTCGCTGTCTGAGCATGCTCACTTTGGAGATGGTATGAAACATTTGACCTTGGGGCTTCTGTGAAAGTGAGGCCTCCTCCCATCCCGTCTCCCAAGTTCCCCTCCTTCCATCCCCACCCCCAGACTCAGGCAGGGGAATGAAGACACAGGGACAGGGCCTGAGGGAGGGAGCAAGTCAGACACTTTCTTGGGGCTGGGAGTTCCAGGTTTCAGGAACGCCCTATCCCTGGAGCTTGGGGTACAATGCTGTTACCTAAGGTAGCTTGTCCTTGGTATAGAGCGAGTTCTGATGCCTGCCCTCTGGGAATATGGCCTGACTGGGCTGATGGCTTCCGTGAGGTCTCAGAGACATCAGGCATCTCTCTGAGCTGAACATTCCACCCCTCACCATGCAGATGGGACCGTGAGCCCCACGTCCCACAACAGGACTTGCTCAAGGTCCGATAGTTTTGTTAGTAAAGCTGAGAGCCGAGCATGGTTCATCAAGGTCTGAACTGGGGGTGCCTCCGGCAGGAGAATGTTTCAGGTTCATCTTTGTATCTTTGTGTCCCCAGGGCTTAGCCCGGAGCCTGACATGTCAGAGGGAGATCAGTAAGTCTTTGTTGACTGAATAATTACAGCCAACATTTATCCAGTGCCAGGAGCCGTGGAGCCCGAATGTAATGCCTGGCCGCTTGGGCAGCAGGGACTCCGAGGCTCTTTGCGCAGGTGGGGAACCTAGAAAACAGGTAGGAAAAGAAACCTGCCCCATGTAGACCAGTTAGTGAACGGCTGAGGCTTGGACCTAGCTAGTAAGTAGATGGGAGCCGCTCTCTAGGCTAGCTGCTGTCCAACAGAAAAATCACATGAGCCTCCGGTGAAATTACAAAATTTCTAGTCATCACATTCATTTGAAAAAGTAAAAGAAACAGCTGAAATTACTTTAATGGTTTATTTAGTTTAATATATGCGAAATATTTTTAACATGTAATCAGTGCAAAAATTATTACAATATTTTACTTTTTTCCCCCCTAAATGCCAAGTGTTCACAATCCAGTGTGTATTTGAACTCACAGCGCGTCTCCACTGGGGCTAGTCCCCTTACGAGTGCTCAGTAGCTGCCTGTGCCGGAGGCTCCAGCGCTGGGCGGGGCCGCTCTCTGCCACTCCGCAGGCCACGGAGTGTGTGGGGGGGGGAGCGTGGCTGGGGAGCTGGCAGTCATTGGGAGCAGAGGGAAGCAGGAGGAGCGGGTCACCAGGAGCGACAGGCAAAGATGGGTGGGCAGGCGTGTGTGAGCCTATGGGGTCCCTGAAAGGGCTTGCTGGGTCTCTCTCCCCAGGTGGAAGCTGCCACCTCGGCCAAGGGATGTCCCCCGAGGGGCTGCCCTGAAAGTCCAGCCTCCTGCCCTCTCTCCGGGAGGGCAGGGCTGCGCAGAGCCCCGACACCCTGAGCCCGAAGCCCCCTAGCTGCTGCGGGAGGCCTTGCTGGTCTGTCTGCGTGGGGGTCTGGCTGGGGCCGTGTTGCTTTTGGCCAAAGGTGGTTGCAAAAGTCCCGGAGCACAGAACAGGTACTATGTGTTCTTGGGAAAAGGTGATGAGGTTTCAGACATAACAGAGGTGCTGAGTATACAAACAGAGGACGTCTCCGGGCTGGTGTCACGAGTGAAGTCATCAGACCCATCTATCATGGGGTCCACCGTGGCTGACGCATTCAGGGCACCTTGGGCTCGGAAGTGGCCTTTAGCAGGGGCGACCAGAAATTCCGGGGGGGGGGGGAGGGAGAGGCAGTAATGAACTAATGTTTTCCCAAATAGTTTTCTTATGAAAGAGGGTAAGACTGTCACTTAAAACATTTCCCGCACTGCTGCTGAGGTATCATGGGGGGTGGTGGTGGTGGTGAGAAGTTTCCTGGGTCACCCCTACCCCCCGCCCAGTCTCGATTCTTGGCTTGGGGGCAGAGATCAGAGAAATCTGTGGCCAGACTCTTTCCACATGAGGTTTCTGGAAAGGTGACTTCGGGTTGGAACGGTTAAGGCCGGCCAGGGGAAGCGTTCTGTTATGACTTGATTTATGCTGCTGGAAACGTTTTATACTGAGGACCAGCCGCTGGCCAAACAAGTGTTTGTCGAAAGATCCAGCAGGGAAGATGGATGCTGGGCCAAGGAGCCCTGGGAGTGACCGAATCCTCAGGCCAGCAGGCCTTGGGGGTGGCTGGGGCGCAGCTTAGCATCCTGCATGCTGATTATGGAACAGGGGTGGTAGTAGGCAAAGTAGTTTAGCATTGAAACAAAGCTGAGTATTTGATAACAGCTACGTTCCCTGAGGCAGGAGTGGGGGTTGCTGTGTGTTGGGGCTGGGCCACAGCAGGAAGGATACAGTCCAAGGAAGCCCCACTAGACTGACCCAGGTCGAGTCCTCACTGGGCAGCTTCCTGGTGGCAAGCCCTCGGGCAAACCTGTGTTTCAGTTTCAGCCTCTGCAAAATGGGGCTAGTAACCCCTACTGTCCTTGAAAGTCCAAATTAGATCCTGCACAGGGGGGAAGCACTTTGTAGGGACAAAACACCCCAGACATCCAGGGTTTTTTAATTAGCCCTACTGCAAATATTTAATTTTCATTCATTCTACAGCATGATGGCATCAAAGCTCTTTTCTTCCGGGTTTGAAAAACTTTTTGTCTTGAAGAATCGCATGTACTCAGAAACAGAGAGGACAGCACACTGAACCCCCTGTGCACTTCAGCCCGTGCCGTCGATTCTTAATATTTTATCGGGGCAACTTTGAGCTCACTTAATAATAAGCCTTTTTATTAATTGAGTAACCTAAGTGCTTTAAGGCCTATGAAGTAAAAGCTGACTAAATTACTGAAAAATCTGTCCTCCTGCTTGGGAGAAAAATATGTTTTCTGTCCATTAGGACTAACATGCTTACTGCAGCCTGTGATTGGCTTGTCAGCAAGGCCGGATTGTTCGGTGGACAGTGTGGACCCAAAGGACACTAGGGCTCCCTTCATCTTCCTTAAGCCACGGGGGCAAGTTCAAGTCTCTCGGGAGTTTGGGGGCCTCTGCCAAGTCTATTTTTCCACTTGCTCTAATTTGTGGGGGAAAGCTTGTTCTGAAGTTGAAATGATTATTTAGTGGAAGCGTGGGAGTGGCCAGCTGGAGTAATGAGGGGGCTGGGAAGCCTGTTGGCTCCGGCAGCCTGCCTCTACTCATTGCAGCCCGCTGTGCCGGCGACCCCCAGAAGTGGTCGTTTTCAGGGGACCGTCACCCGTTCCCTTGCCTGGGCACGAAGGTTCTGGCAGGAAAGGTGGGGAGGTGCGCATGATGGCTGCTCGTTCTTGCTCTGTCTGCTCTGGGCTTCTCAACCTGTGGCTCATCTTCTCATCTGTAAAACGAGATCTGTGATGCTAGTGAGCCAGCATACTCTGGGTGCTTGTGAGGGTCACATGTGAGTGCCTCTTCAGTCCACTGATCTGTCACCTGTGCCAAAACAGCATCTGGCACATAGTAAGTGCTCAATACATTTATGTTTATGAATAAGAGGAAGGGAGGAAAAAGCTACATCCATCCACCTATTATTAATACATCACAAATATTTCATTTCAGGATGAGGAAATATTTATTAGAAAGCCCCAAGGGGGAAAAAAAAAAGAAGCCTGTTTCTTCTAGGCTTGGAATACCTCCTGTCCTTTTTCTAGTAGAAATTGCATTCCTATCTCAGGCTTAGTTCAGATGACATTTCATCTTTTTAAAATGTATTGGACTTTCTCTGGCCAACTCCATGGCTCCCTCCCTGTGCTCAGGCACTGTGGTTCATGTCTCTGTAAAGCCCAGATAGGCAGCCGGTCATTGCTCTGCTTTGTCAAATGCCAGTGACAAGCTGGTCACCTTCTGTCACCCACGAGGTGGGCACAGTCATCTCCACATAACTGTAGGGGACACAGAGATTCAGAGAAACGATGTGAAGCTCGCGGGTAGACACAGCTAGTAGAGACGGCTGGGCTTAGATCCAAACAGAGCCTCCTCTGACGGCAGAGTCCTGCGCTTCCCTCTGCTCCCAGGTGTCTGATTCTTTGCTCTTGACTCCCCCTCTCTGGGCTGGGTGGTCCTTCCAGGTAGGAATGGAGCCCCATGCCTGTGTCCCCTACTCCCAGGGTTAGCTCAGAGCTGGAGACGTGGGAAGTGTGCAGTCATCGAATGGTGGACATACCCTGTGTTATGGACAGTGGTCTACTCCCCTACCCTCTCCAACTGCCTAAAAAGCCCCCCAGGAGTTTATGAGACCTGGGGGGCAGGGGCATGGCCTACCCCAACCCCATGTGGCCGAGCCCAGCAAGCACCAGTACCCTGTGGATTTGGCAGAAGGTCTCTGTACAGGGAGGCTAGGGAGAAGAGTGGAGGGGCTCTGAGTCCCCAGATGTAAACTTCGTGCAGCCTGAGGTGTTTGTCTGTCTTGCTAGTTGGAGTTGCCGTGCCTGTTGCAGGTTCTAGCACATAGTAGGTGCTCAATAAGTATGTGTCAGCCTGCTGTCCTGTCCTCCCCGAGAACTGGCCTTGTTGTGGGTGCTATGGCTACTGTTGGGAGGCAGGTGGAATGGGCTGAGAAGCTACCCAGTATGACCCTGACTCTGGAGTGCCCCTCCTGGGCGGCAGTGCCCCTGCCTGCCTGGAACGGGTCCCCACAGCCTTGCTCAGTGGACTAAGGTGTGATGAGCGCAGCCTGGCCCCTGGGGCCCTCGCTGTCCTCAGGGGTTTGTTTCCCAGGGCAGCGGCTGCCTGCTCTGTGTTCTCTTTGCCCTTCTCATCTCCTGGACGCTGCTGTCCCTAGTGGCCAGCAGGCCGGTTATCTGGAGAGGGGGACACAGTGTCCAAAGTACTAATCCCCAGCCTCAGGCGTGCCCTTGAACTTCCCTTTAAGCTGCTCTCCACCCCCCTGGCCGCGCTCGGGTCACATTCCCAGAGCGCTGTAGATCGGGCCCAGTCTGTTTATTTTCTAAGATTTCAAAAACATGCCCTTTTTTTCCCCCTCTGACCTTAAACAAAACTTCTTCCCCTCTAACACTTATATTTTTAACTTCATGAGAAAATACGGTAAGGAAGCATACTGTCTTTTTTAACAGTCATTTTAAAAGGTTTTTTTTTCCCATTAAAAAAAGGCATTGGGCCTGACCAGGCGGTGGCGCAGTGGATAGAGCGTCGGGCCGGGATGCGGAAGACCCAGGTTCAAGACCCCGAGGTCACCAGCTTAAGCGCGGGCCCATCTGGCTTGAGCAAAAGCTCGCCAGCTTGGACCCAAGGTCGCTGGCTCCAGCAAGGGGTGGCTCGGTCTGCTGAAGGCCCGCGGTCAAGGCACATGTGAGAAAGCAATCAATGAACAACTAAGATGTCGCAATGGCAACAAAAAACTAATGATTGATGCTTCTCGTCTCTCTCCATTCCTGTCTGTCTGTCCCTACCTATCCCTCTCTCTGACTCTCTCTGTCCCTGTTTAAAAAAAAAAAAAAAGCATTGGGGGATGGGAGAGTAAGGTGGGGGGTTTTTTGGTGCTGGGGGGGCTACTTAAATCTTTTTCTGCCTGGAGCCATATGTAGGAGGCCCTGCTCTGTGACTCGGAGGGGTTTCTCCTGGTTGAGCCCGCGGCTACGTTGGCCATTGTTGTGACCACTCTTCCCTGTCTGCAGACTTGGACTGGAGCACTGGCGGCTGTGGACCAGCATCTCCCGCCCGTGGCTGGACGTGCTTGATGTCATTGCTTTTGGGAGCGAATGAGGGCAGGCTCTCAGCTGTCTTCCGCCTGTGGGGTCAGGGGTGGTGGGAGCATGTGTGCAGCTCCTGAAGTCTCATCTGTGCGTGTAGGACCTGAGACCAGGGTGGTTGGGCGACTTGGTGTCCCTCCTCAGTCCCCTGGGTGGAGGCCAGGAGGAGGCTTCCCGGCTTCTTTGGTCTTTGTGCCAGATGCCACCCCCGACCCCATTCCTGAGTCTTCCCAAAGCCCAACAGCAGTTTGTTCAGGGACTCCTGTCCTTTCCCAGGCACCCTGTGGTCTGGCCATTCCTAAGGACCCTGACCCCTTGAGTTTCCTCTCTCTGGAATGCCCTTGCACCCCCCCTCAGCTTGGTTTCTTCTGTGCGCCTACAGAAGGGGGTCCTGCGTGCTGGGCATAATTGTCCGCTTCCTTGCCTGTCTTGTCTTCTGGACTGGGCCTCCCCAGAGTGGGGACTTCCGTCCAGTGTTCCGGCAGCAAGCCGGTGCTGTACAGGGCAGAGATGGGAGCATGGTTATTCGAGAAACATGCCCGGGAAAGCGTGGGGAGGACCGTGCAGAAGCCGGAGGGACGGGAAACGTGTTTACCGGTGTGAGCAGCGGGAGAAGCTGTGTGGAGGGGTGAGGCTTCAGCCGGCCCTTGAGTGGCGAGTAGACATTACATTGGTAGGTGGGTTAGGGCGGGGGTCTTGGGCAGTGGAAACGGAAATGACCTGAAGGAGGCCTGTGGAGCGGGCCATGAGCAGCTGGGAGCAGGGGAGCAGTGCCGGAGTGATCCAATGGGAAGTGATCCCCAAGATCTTTACGTTCCTGCGGTTGATCTCTTCCACTTCCTGCAAGCTGGCTTCAGAGGCAAGGGAGGGCTCCTTTGAGTTGGCAAAGTGTCACCAATTCAGCAGGAAACTCAGTGAAATCAGTGCTGTCCTTTTAGCCACACACCCCCACACACCCCTGGGTTAGGGGTACAGCCTGGTATCCTTGGAAAAACAGCTATCTGGGCACAGGTTCCCTTTGGGATCATTGGTTTGGATGGAGCCTGGGTGATGGGTGTGACCTGGCTGCCGTGGGCGCTGGTGGGTACAGAGCTGATTCCTGAAGCCAGGAAGGAACTGCCTCCCCGGACCCCCACCCCCACTCCCCCAGCCTCCACAGTCACTGGTGCCTTTGCTTCACTGCTCATCCGCTCATTGTTTTGGGGCTGCTGCCTTGGGCGGGTAGCTATTTTGAGGGTCTTTTAGAGAATTCTGAAAAAATAAATAAGGCCCAAACTTAGTCCTTGCCCGCAGGGAATAAGTCCACTCGAAGTTTTACTCAAAAGTTAAGTATGACATTGGCTAGCCAGGACAGGGTGGGGCCCGCCCGTCAGATTGCCTTTCTGGTTTACAAAGCTCCTTTAATAACTTTTTTTTTTTTACGGGGATAGAGAGAGAGTCGGAGAGAGGGATAGACAGGGAGGGACAGACAGACAGGAACAGAGAGAGATGAGAAGCATCAATCATCAGTTTTTCGTTGCAACACCTTTCTCATATGTGCCTTGACCACGGGCCATCAGCAGACCGAGTAACTCCTTGCTCGAGCCAGCGACCCCGGGTCCAAGCTGGTGAACATTTTGTTCAAGTCAGATGAGCCCACGCTCAAGCTGGTGACCTCAGGGTCTTGAACCTGGGTCCTCGCATCCCAGTCCGACGCTTTATCCACTCTGCCACCGCCTGGTCAGGCGCTCCTTTAATAACTTAATCCCCGGGAACCCTGGGCACTGTCCTGAGTGCTTCGGGGCATCATCTACTATAATCTGTCTGGCAGTGTTAGGGGCGACGATCATCTCATTTTGTAGGCAAAGAGACTGAGGCCCAAAGAAGTCATGTCTCTCTTGTTTGAGGTTGTGCGGCCTGGAAGGGAGTGCGCACGGTGGGACTTGCTCCCACTCTTTTTGAAGTAAATCTTGTGAACCAAGCTGTGTCAGGAGTTTTACTTCCCATTGAACAGATGAAAAAATCGAGGAAGAGTCATACAGAACCAGGCTCCGGACTTGTGGTCCCATACACTTTGCTCTGGCCATGCTGCTCCCCCGGGGCGTAACCTAGGATGCGGGGTTTGTTTGCATCCAGTGGAGGGGCAGCTGTCGGTCAGTACTCAGTGACAGCCCTCAAGCCATTCCCAGGTGACCCTTGGCCATGGGCGAGGGGCAGCGGATTTGTGTCAACCTGCCTAATGCCAGGTACATGGCAGCAGGGAACTGGCTTCTCATGAGAGCTGTCAGTGAGTTACTGTCTTCCCGCTCCCTCTGACCCAGACCTGCTCCCGGGGGTGCAGGGGGTGCTAGGCGTGGATGGTGCTGAGCAGCCCTGGCAGCAGTCGGTGCCAGGAGCTGGCAGTGTGGGCGGGGGGCTGCCCCATCCCTCATTTCAGCGTCTTTGTGAGATGGTACCTGGGTCAGGAGTGGGAACAATACCCTGTTGTTATGTTATACCTGAAATAGACACCTTTGGTTAGAGGGCGTGATATGTGTCCATTATGGTCCAGTAGTGACAGGAGCTCTCTGTCTTCAGATGCTTGACAACCACCAGCTCAGCCCCTGGGGTCCAGGAGCAGCAGTGTTCTCACTCCTCCACCCCCCTCCCTCTTTGTACAGCTGGGGACAGGCCAAGATCCAGCAGCAGCAGAAGCTGGGAGACTCCAGCTTCAGGGTTTGAGGAGGTGCGTTTGGGCTTGCTCCTGACCCTTCCTGGGGGAGAGAGGGCCCTGGATTGGGTGAGAAGGCTGCACAGACCCGAGTTCAAATCCGAGCCAGTTGCTGAGCACGTACTGTGAGCAGGTGCTCTGCTTAGCGCTGCGCATGGGACCTCCTGTCCCAGCCCCACAGGGAAGCTCTCAGCTCAGTACGGTTTGCTCACTTTTCACGTGGGTCACACACACGTTCACCAAGCTTACTGAGCTCCTCCTGTGCACCTGGCATGACTCCAGATGCTGAACAAGGCCAACTCGTGCCTAACACCCTAGTGGGAGTTCTCCAGAGAGCAGCAGAGCTGGGGTCACTTAGGTGGGTCACAGTCCTGGTGAGTGGAGGAGCCAGCCTCAGGCCTGTGCCCCCCGCTGTGCTGTCCCCTGTCCTACCGTAGGCGTTCCTGCCCAAATATCTCTCTGGGCACTATTGCCTCTGTCTGGGTGTGCGGGCAGCACAGACCTAGCAGTTCCAGTGGGCCTTGCTGTGTTTCTTGTTCTCCAATGCGCTCCTCTTCTGCACCCTGCCTCACAGCTGGCCCGCCTGGACTCTCTCTCCCTTCGTCACCTGTCTTGTTCCCAAGAATACAGTGTGTCTCCAGGACCCCAGCCCACTGCCCTCACCGTGGTCCAGGCTCACACCTTTTTAAGGTTTGTTGTGTTTGGACTTGTTTTCTCGTCACTTTGTCTTTGCACATGCTGTTCCCACTGCCAGGAGGACCGCTTACCCTGCGACACTCCCTGCTCCCAGCGGACCCCAGTCCTTCCCGCGTGGGGCCTTCCCCGACCTTCCCTGCTCTCTCCGTGGTCTGACCTTCTAAAGGCCGGCCTGTCCTCTGCCCACTGCCCTGGGGCTTCCAGGGGCTCTGGAGCAGGTCGCATCTCCCTTTTCATCTCCAGTGCCCAGAACGGTAGGTGTTTATTGACCAACAAGGTGAACAGATGAGTAAGGAGCAGGTTTCTGACAGGCTGAGAGGCCAGCCCTTGAGATTAGCTTTCATGTCACAGTAGACAGACTCCTGCTCTCCTTTAAGGAGTCCCAGGTTCACCTAATTCAGTAGTTTCCGGACTTGTTCAGATGTCTGAAAAACCTGTCGTTCAAACAAAATTGCCCCACTTCAGTGGGGATCCTCGGGGGTTCCCTGAGGCACCCAGCGGGGTCCTAGGGAAACGGTTTGAAAACCAGAGGTCTAGCCAGGCTCTCATTTTACCAGTGAGGTTCAGAGAAGAGAGGGGTGGGTCGAAGGTGTCTCTACTCTCATGGTGACATAGTGACAAAGCCCTTTCCAGCATGCCACCGTGTCCCCATTGTTTGCATGGTACGCTCAGCCCCCATCGCTGTGACAGCCGCAGGTCACTGTGACAGAGCATGCTGCCCATGCAGTGGCACTGAGTTGCCAGTCCTCTTGACAGTGAGCCGCCCGTTCCTGTGACAGTGGGTCTTTTATCGCCTTGGCAGTGAGTTGCCGGTGGCCCTGGCAGTGAGTCTCCCGTGGTCCTGGCAGTGAGCTGCCTGTCGCCTTGGCAGTGAGTCTCCCGTGGCCCTGGCAGTGAGTCTCCCGTGGTCCTGGCAGTGAGCTGCCTGTCGCCTTGGCAGTGAGTCTCCCGTGGCTCTGGCAGTGAGCTGCCTGTCGCCTTGGCAGTGAGTCTCCCATGGCCCTGGCAGTAAGTCTCCCGTAGCCCTGGCAGTGAGCTGCCCGTCGCCCTGGCAGTGAGTCTCCCGTGGCCCTGGCAGTGAGTCTCCCGTGGCCCTGGCAGTGAGCTGCCCGTCGCCATGACAGTGAGTCGCCCCACGCCCTGGCAGTGAGCCGCTGGTCGCCCTGGCAGTGAGTCCCGTGGCCCTGGCAGTGAGTCTCCCGTCGCCCTGGCAGTGAGCTGCCCGTCGCCATGGCAGTGAGTCTCCCGACGTCCTGGCAGTGAGTTGCTGGTCGCCGCGGCACCGTCGCGGGGCAGGCGTGTTTCCCGCTCTTTGGCAGCATTTCCTTTCAGGGAGAACAACACTTGAAATGCAAAGATAGCACTTGTGTTTTACAATAGAACACTCCCTTATAGTAACATCTTGACCTGGAGATTTATAAAAGACCTGCAGACAATTTGGGGGCGAGCTTTTTACTAAGGTGCACTGCCTGTGCGAAAAAGCCGGAAACCACCCTGTACTGCTGCGCCAGCTTCTCCAAAGCGCATGCGTCTGGGCATCCGGGGCGGGGCTGACACCGGGGGTCAGCTTTGAACTCTAGTGTTTGCCCTTCTGCTTCTGGCTTTTTCACGCACTCCTGGGTTCGGGACTCAGCCACGCAGCTGCATGGAGTCGCCGTTGATCTCGCTGCTGCATAGTATCCCACTATCTTCCACGCACGTTTCATGTTTGCGCGACTCCTTGAGGTTTGTGGGGTGGGACCCGTTCCTGTGTTATAGAGAAGGAAGCCCAGGTCACACGCTTCAGCGGAGCTGGGTTGGGGCTTCTCCAGATAGACCTCCCTCAGATGGCTACGTCACACCCCACCCCCTGAGACACTGCTCCCAGAGCCTCCTTCAATTTAGTGTGATATGTTCCAGTACTTTCCCTTCCAGTCTCGCGTTAACCTCCTGTGATGCACAGACGGTCGCTCCCCCACATCCTTTTGTTCTGTAGGAATAGGAGGTCATCCTTCGCCTCTGTGGGAAATAACTCGCATTCCCTGGAAGTCACCCTTGGCGGGTGGCTGAGGGATGACTTTAACTCGCCCTCCTTCCAACCCTGTAATTATCCGGGCTGCTCACCTCTGTGCCCCTTCTTAGTGTACTGTGACTCAGCCTGGGAACCAGCTAGAAACTTCCATGGGCTTGACTTTCCTGGGAAGACTGCCTCAGACAGTCATGCCGGGAGCCTTCTCCTCGGCCCCCTGTTGAGATGAAAACACAGAGGCAGAGGGGACCACTTTGTCCCAAAAAAGTGCCAGTGGCGCTCTGCTAGGCAGGCCCGTTCTCTCCTCTGGCCCAGCCCAGACTAGTGGCCGCTGTCTAGTGGAACAGTCTGTCCCTGGCTGCTCTTTTCCCGTGCCTTTAAATGGGATGTCTGTCATCAGGGACACCCAACTGTGCCACCACCTCCCTATTGTAGCAGCAAACTGTTTATGACTCTGGGTATTTATTTCTGGGCCCTAAAGGTCAAATACCCTCCCATCTCCTCTAGAAGCCTGGAATGGGTTTCTCTGAGGAACTGGGAGTGGATTGTGGGTTGAATGACAACTCAGATGGGGAGTAGCTCTGGGACATGTCCCATCTGACAGCTGCTGAGGAAGTGACTTGATCTTTCTGGGAATGATTTGCCCCTTTGCCCTAGAAAGTGGCAGTGGCTTGCTCTTTGGTCTTCTAAGTCCCCTGGCTCTCTTTTTGAGTTGCTTTGACCATGTTTTCTAACCAGTTGAATCCTGGGTTTTCTGAATATTCACTGCAGGTTTTGCTTTTTAGCTAAGCCCTAGACCACAAACATGGAGCATGCATAGCATTATTCCCCCTGCCTGTGCCAGTGGCAGACATTGCTAATCAATTATGGCACTCGGGACTGCTGAGCCTGCACCCTGTCTTGAGTCCCACAGATCCAGCAGCCGCTGCCATCACTTAGGAGCTCACAAGCTTGACAAAATCTTTTTGCTATTGCAGCTCCAAGTCAGCCCTGTATGCTCTACATTTCTTCCCTGTACACACACGCCTATGGTAAGGTTTATGGCTTCTCTTTGGCATATCTCAATGGTCAAAATCACCATTCTTGCATTTTGAGGACACTGTTAAGCAAAATAAGGGAGACTTGAAAACAAGCACTGTGATACTGGGACGGTTGATCTGATAACTGAGAAGGCCACTAAGTGACTAATAGGGCCCGTAGGTATACAGTGTGGACACGTTGGACAAAGGGGCGATTCACACCCTGGGCGGGACAGAGCGGGACATTGTGAGATTTCATCACGCTACTCAGAACAGGGCACAACTTAAAACTTTTGAGTTGTTTATTTCTGGAATTTTCCACTGAATATTTTCAAACCATGGCTGACCACGGGTAATGGAAACAACGGATAAGGGGTCTACTGAATTTTGAATTCAGGAGTCCACATTCCTTTTGGGTATCGTTTGCTGCTTCCAGAGTCACACTTTCAGGCAGACTTGAGGGTAGTGAAGTAAGTTACGGGGCTGCCTCCCCAACTCCTGAGGTCTCAACAGTCGTAAGGCGTTAGTGGGAGTCCTCAGAATACGTCCAACAGGATAAAACTGACGTGGTGCAAAGTCACCCAATTCTGAAGACTCCCTCCTGCTTCCTGGAGGAGACACCACCTGGCAGGACGGAGGCCTTCACTGGGGTGGGAGGCAGTCGGAAGGCCGCGGCCACTGTCCTCGCAGCTAGGCATGGTCAGGGTGCCCTGTGCTCCTTCCTTGCCCTGCGTGTTTATGTTCAAGGCTGAACTCCGGAGCTCAGCAAAGTGCTCACCACTTCTGTTCACAAGAGCCGGTTGTTCTTTTTCTTAGCAGGTGGCTTAAGGCAGAGGGTGGGGTTGGGGGGGGGGCACTGGAAATGTGGCGAATTCCTCCCTGGGTCCCACATTTGTTGCTTGCCCCCAGTGCACTTTGTTATTACAGCTGGGCTGGCTGGGGTGGACCGGCCTCAGGCCAGACTACCTGGTGGTTTAAAACCAGACTTAATCAAAATGTAAATAGTTCTTGGGGCCAGAAAGCAGGACTGTCCAGGTGTCTGAGCAGAGGCAGCAGGGACTGGGAGCCCAAGGAGAGGGCTGGGCCTGTCAGGCTCTTTCCATCCAGAGGTCTGGGGTTCCCTGGGGCCTCTGCCAGGGACCTCGGGAGGAACCATCTGCCACCTGGGAGAACAACGCCCCACCTGCCCCACTGCTGCTGTGGACGCTGTCACTGGGGCAAAGGTTGTTCCGGTAGTGACAGCATCTGCTCCCTCTCTCCTTCCCCGGTACCCCCTGTCCCTCGGCTTACACCCCTCAGAATCAGTGATGCGATGTGTCTTTGCGCAGCAGAACTCAAGGCTCAGTGGGGTGTGTGACCCTCCCAAGGTTGCTTAGCCAGTAGGAGGATGGTCACATGCATTTATTTGTGGAGGACTGTGTGTCTGTAACTGTCTGGACCCTGAGCGTGAGTGGTGACCAAGGAGATGCTTTTCTTGCCCTCGGGTCAGGTGATAAGCCAGTAGTAAGCCAGGAGGCAAAGAGGTCATGTCGTATAGAAATAAACAACCTATGTGTACAAAGACAGCGATGCTTCCTGTTAGTGATGAGGGCAGTGGGATCCGCGAGATCAGGCAGGATTAGAGGACTGGACAAGACAAACTCTGCAGGTGAGGCAGCCACTTCAGAAAGGGGCCCAGGAAGCCTCCTGGGGGGCATGTGACTGCAGACAGAGGCTCAGAAGGAAGCCAGCATGGGACTGACCTGGGGGGGCACAGGGGGGATAGAGGCCTGGAGGCGGGAGTGAGCTGGAAGTCCCTGTGGGAACGGGAACAGAAGGAGGACACTGCCTGAGAGCTGTGGGCCTGAGGCACGGGAGGCCGTTCTGGTGGGAAGTCACTGAGGGACTCTGAGAGCATCCCATGATTTTGTTTGGGTCTGGATAACTCTGCTGCTGGGTGGAGGGGGTTTGGAGGGAGTGAGCACAGAGGGAGGAGGCTTTGCCAGCCCGCCTTGTTGCTGCCACCACAGCTGCCTAGGCCCTGCCCGCCTCCTGCTCTGGCACCTGCAGGTCACACCTGACCAAGTTCTGCCTGATCTGCCACCCGCCTGTCCCGCCAGGGAGGAGTGGAGGGGAGAGGAGTGAAGCTCTTTCATCACTTTTGGACAAATCCAAAGGACTCCCTTGAGGTCTGAGGATGAAAATCGTGCCAGGAGACTATCGTGCCCACTTCTCTTTATCAGGGATTGGGGGTGATCGGTGCTCTGATGTCCAGGAGAAGAGGGTATGATGTGTCCACGTCTTTCAGACCTCGGTTCTAGTTCCCCGTCCTGACTGGTTATCAGCTGTGTCCTTAAAGGGACAGGACCTGAGAGTCTGGGACTGAGCCAGTGGAGTGCGGCTTCCTCGGACTCCTCGCTGCTGCCTTTGCGGTGTCTCCCGCCCCCTCCCTCCCTAAGGGGGGCTTGCTGCTGTCTCATTCAGATGGTATCCCCACCCCTCGCTCCCTGTCCCCCCCACGGCAGACACACAGAAACACTGGCTGGGGGTTAGGGTGAGTGACAGAAGGATGGACTGACTGGATGAAAGAGTGAGTTGTCCCTGGTCTTCAGTGCTTTTCTCTTGCTCTGGAATGGTGCTGTCCAAGCCAGTAGCCACTCACCACATACGGGCACAGAGCCCATGACAGGCGGCACGTCTGAACCGAGATGCACTGTAGTGTAGCCTTTAACTGGGTGTCAAAGACTTGGTATAAAAAAGTGTCCAGGTATAAAAAAGTGACCTGTGGTGGCGCAGTGGATAAAGCGTCCACCTGGAATGCTGAGGTTGCCGGTTCAAAACCCTGCACTTGTCTGGTCAAGGCACATATGGGAGTTGATGCTTACTGCTCCTCCCCCCTTTCTCTCTCTCTCTCTCTCTCTCTCTCTCTCTCTAAAATGAATAAATAAAAAAAAATTTTTTTTTAAGTGTCCAATGTCTCAGTAATATCTTTTTATATTGATTATATGTTGCCATGATAATATTTCGGATAACTTGAGTCAAGTAAAATATGTTATTAAAGTTAACTTCACGCATTTCTTTTTCTTCTTTCTAGTGTGGCCACCAGTCAGCTGTAAGTGGCCTCTGAGGCTTGCTTTAGATTCCTATCAGATAGCACTGGCCTCCACTGAAGGTGTTTGCCTTTGAAAGGCTGAGTGACCTGGTTGGAATCCTGACTCTCTCATTCTTATGTTCCCAAAGGCAGGTCTCTGAGCCTCAGTTTTCTCACCTGTGAAATGGGCATGGGGAGTCAAACCTCATAGGTTAGTGTCAGGATTATACAGAAGACTCAGGTACTGTGTGCGTGTGTGTGTGTGTTCGTGTGTGTGCGTAAGTGTACTTGTGCTTAGGATGCTCCCTCTGTCTCAGAGGCAGGTCCTGACTTCTGGGGGCCTGGGCCAGGCCACGACTGAGTCCTGCTCCAGGCTGTTTTGAGTTGGATGTGAGTAAATAAAGATAAATGTCACTGTGCCCTCAGGAAGCAGGTGTGTCAGAAGGATGGAGTGCACAAAGGCGGGAGGTTTGACTTCCTCTCAGACCAAGGAGCCCCAGGGTGGGGCACAGGAAGCAGGGCAGGTGTGGTGGCTGTGTCTGTGTCCTACTCTGAGTCCCTGGGGTGCCTCTGCTCTCAGCTGTCATGGCCTGTGCCCTCAGTGGTACCGGGGTGGGTGCTCGGGTGCCCTTCAGCATCCTTTGTGTTCAGAAAGAGGCCACTTGTGTGTGTGTGTGTGTGTGTAGGGGGGTGGGAGAGGGGTGAATGCTTCCATTCCCTCTCCAGGATTCAGTGTCCTGGGCCTTGAAGGGGGTGGGCAGGTTCAGGACCAGGAGGGCATTTTGGAGCCCCTGTGCCCTCGGCAGCTTGGGGAGCTACCAGTGCCAAATGGCTTTCCATCCATTTCCTCAGTTGATCCTCCCAACGCAGCAAGAGTTAGCCCATTTCACAGAGAAGAAAAACAGAGGCTGGGAAGGGAAGCAACTTGCTGAAGCCACGCAGCTAGAAAGGGTTGATTCCCAGCACTTGAACCTGATTCTGTGAAGGGTACCTGGAGGGTGGACTTCTGACACAGGGCCCATAAGTTCCGCAGCAGCTGGGACTGGGATGCACTGGGAAGTAGGCTTGATGCTGTTTGTCTTTTTAGAATATCCTTATTTACCGCATCATGATTCATCTACGTGTGTCTGGCTGTCCCTCTGTCTTCTTGCTTGGTTACTGCCCTGGCACGTCCCAGAGAAAGGAAAGGATGGCCCGCCATTCCTCCGTGTTCTCATCTGTCAGCAGGGCCTTCTTCATCAAGTTGAGGGGAGGGTTGAGAGAGGTCAGCCTATAAAGAGTATCACGCATAACAACAGCTAGCATGTGTTATGATTATTTGCTTGGCTGCCCACCAGTTTTCCATACCCAGTGCATTCTCTTGAAGCATTGGAAGCAGACCCTAAGTGATTGATAGCAAGTGAAGGCCCATTGCTGGTTCTGCTCCTTGGCCTGACCCCAGGGCAGGTGTGGCCAGCAGGTGGGGGCTGGTTGTAAAGCCAGTAGTCACGGCCATTATCACAGCCGCCTGACCAGTGCAGGTTCGCATTAGATTTGGACAGTCGGTAATGAAACAACGGAGCCAAGAACTGGTGAGCCATCAGCTTTAATTCTAGCTTGCACCCGGCAGGCAAGCAAAAACACACACTGGGCTCCAAAACCCACTCATTCAGTGCTCACAAAACTACTGACTTATCTGAGTTTCCTAGCATCAAAGGTTTCTAGCTCACCAGACTTATTCACCTCTGTTTCCCATCTCCTTCTCTCTGCACAAACTGGCTTCTTCCTCAGCACTCTGCCATCTTGGCTGTTTCTCCTGGCCTCCACGTGGCCTTAATCTGCTCTCCTCTCTAATGCTAACCTCAGGAACCAAGAGAGAGTAAGCTCCCGGTGTGCCCCACTTTATAGTGTAGAAATCCAAACCTTTAATCCGATCTACAAACAAGGAAGTCTCTGATACAAAGTCACTTATCTGAGAGATAATGGGAGGATTCCTTATGAGCGTGCAAAACCCATATCATCCAATCAGTCAAGGGTGTGGGGAAAACCTTACTCTTCAAACTTGCACGTGGGCAGCGCCATCTTTAACAAAGTGAGCATAATATATTTCATCTGCCCAACACTGGTGCACTCCAGCTGCTCACAGATGTGAAGGATGGGGTGCAGCCCCTGGCCCAGGTGTCTAGGTCCCTACAGCACCTGCTTCTTACAGCTGGGCATGGCGGTAGGAAGTGTGTTCCCTAAGCCTGTTGTGGGGAGCTGGGGTCTGTCTGCTGGGAACCCTGGGGGAGCCCAGATGAAGGTCTGAACCGTGTCTTATGCTCAGCACTGAGGACTTGGTCTCGAGCCTCTGACCTTTCAACTCCCAAGGCTCTTATGTGCCAGGTTCTGGGTCCTGGATGGAAGGGAGCACAGACAGCCAGTTTTGGGGGTGTTGCCTCTGCTCACTCATTCATTTGTAGACACTTACCGAGGTCTGCTGTGTGCCAGGCAGTGCCCTGGGCACTGGTCACTACGCACCAGTGAGCAAAAGGGACGTGGTCCCTCTCCTCTTGGAGGGTAACCCAGTAAAGTTATGAAATGTGCTTTGAAGGAGAGGCTGGAGAGCAGTGAGAGAGAGATGTCGAGACACAACTCCCAGATGGAGGAAGAGGGGTCCAGAGAAGGAGGTCACGCTGACTGAGGGAGACCTACAGTCTCAGCCAGATGAAGTGGGGGCAGGGTGTGTCAGAATACTCAGAGCAGTTTGTCTATGATGGTAAAAATCTGGAAACAGTAATCTATGTGCCTTTCAACAGAAAGGATGAATAAAATATTTTCATAAAACCAGCAGGTATATATATGCTTTTAAAATTTTTATTTTCTTTAAGTTTGAAGTGTTTTATTTTAAAAATAATTCCAGGCCTGACCAGGCGGCGGCGCAGTGGATAGAGTGTCGGACTGGGACGCAGAGGACCCAGGTTTGAGACCCTGAGGTCGCCAGCTTGAGCACAGGCTCATCTGGTTTGAGCAAGTCTCACCAGCTTGAGCCCAAGGTCGCTGGCTCAAGCAAGGGGTCACTCGGTCTGCTGTAGCCCCCCGATCAAGACACATATGATAAATCAATCAATGAACAACTAAAGAACTGCAACAAAGAATTGATGTTTCTCATCTCTTTCCCTTCCTGTCTGTCCTTCTCTCAGACTCCATCTCTGCCAAAAAAAAAAAAAAAAAAACCAAACCACGCCAGAAGTGTGTACCTGGCAGAGAGGGTGGCATATGCAAAGGTCCGGGGGCAGGAAATAACTTTTTCAGTGAGAAAGTAAGTGAAGGCCTGGCTTTTGTGCTGGAGGCCACCCTACTTTGGGCACCGCTCTGTTTCAAAACCTGCTTTCAGCAACCTCTGAGACTATGGGAAACGCCCTTTACTGAGTTTGGGTCGGCCTTCTAGGCGTCCTGGGTGTCTGCTGAAGGACAGTGTGATGGCAGGGGAGATAGGACTGCCGGGGGCAGTGCCTGCCTAGGCTGGATTTGTGGAAGGGGAGAACATTCGGGGTGAGTCAGCCCTCTTTGGCTGGAAGCAGCAGAGCCTAGCTGAGTTTCTGCCAAAGAGCCATGGAGATTCCTCTCCCCTTGTGGAGGAATTTGCCCACTGAACAGGCCACCTTTGTGAGGTGAGTCACTGTTTCCCCCACTTTGTTAATCACAGACACCCCTGCTTAGCCTCAGCTGCACGCTCTGATACACTTGGACGCCCGGACCAGCAAGCCTGGTGTTTCTAATGTGAAAATGGAGGCTCGAAGAGGAGAGATGTCCTACTTGAGGTCGCTCGGAAGCGAGGGGCCTGGCTCACGTGTGCAGACCAGAGCACTTGCTCTTGACCCTGAACATCAGTCTCTGTGTCCCTAGCCAAGATTAGTTGTGCTGACCTCTCCTGGGGAGAGATGCGTAGTGTCTGAGCCTGGCAGGAGGGGTGGGAATGCGGGGGTGAGATGCTGGCCAGGGGCGGCTGCACTTGCAGGTGCTTCCTGCGGGGGTTCTGCACCTACCCCCCGCCCCCGTGTGACTCGCTGGCTGCACTGACCTCCAGATTCTACTGGATGCAGAGCAGCACGCCGGGCCCTTCGGACCCCCATGACTGGGGCTGGTTAGAGGGGGCTGGGGACTGCGTGAAAAACGCTGTGTGACTCACTCTCCTCGCGGGGCCTCTGTGTCCTCAGCAGAGGTCACAGGAAACACGGGTCAGTGAGGGACGGGACTGGGTGACACCAGTGACTCTGACAGAGCCGAGAGGATAATGACATCCCTACTGCTCTGAACTCTTCAGTGTGCTAGTTGCTCCGTGTGCTTTAGCTCATGGCTCCTACGTCTGTGAGGTTGCTGACGGCTCAGCTGAAGCTAGTCAGTGACATGACTGGGATTTGTCCCTGGAATGTGTGGTCTTTTTTTTTTTTTTTAATTTTTTTTAAACTTTATTTATTTTTTCCCCAAGGACAGAGAGAGGGATAGATAGGGACAGACAGACAGGAACGGAGAGAGGTGAGAAGCATCAATCATTAGTTTTTCATTGCCCTTGCGACACCATAGTTGTTCATTGATGGCTTTCTCACATGTGCCTTGACCACGGGCCTTCAGCAGACTGAGCCACCCCTTGCTGGAGCCAGCGACCTTGGGTCCAAGCTGACGAGCTTTTGCTCAAGCCAGATGGGCCCGCGCTCAAGCTGGCGACCTCGGGGTCTTGAACTGGGTCTTCCGCATCCCAGTCCGACACTCTATCCACTGCGCCACCGCCTAGTCAGGCTGGAACGCATGGTCTAGATCACCCCTGCGGTAGGCTGAATAACGCCCCTCCCCACGACTTGGGAACATGTTACCTACATGGTATAAAGGGCTATTCAGGTGTGACTCAGTGAAGGATCCTGAGGTGGGAGGGGTTCCTGGACTTTCCAGGTGGGCTCGCTGTAACCACAGGTCCTTGTAAGGGGACAGCAGAGGGGGATTTGAGGGCAGACACAGGGGCGAGTGATGCAGCTGGAGGGAGCCTGGGCCAGTGCCTGCTGGCTTTGAAGACAGAGGGGATGAGTCACTAGCCAGGGGATGCGCAGCCTCTGGAAAAGCCCGGGAGCCTGCAGAGGGACCTAGCCCTGCCCACACCTTGATTACAGCCCAGCGAGTCCTAGTCCAGGCTTCTTACTTCCAGGACGTCGAGATAATGAAGTCATGTAATTTTGAGCATTAAACGTGTGTGATTTGTTACAACATCAATAGGAAGCGACCACAACTGTGTTCTAGGCGCCGGTCCCCTTGGGCCAGCTCTCCTTTCTGGGTTCAGACCTGATTCTGAACTCCAAGGAGTGGAAATCGCAGCTGCCGCACAAAGCCTGCCTTAGCTGTTTTACAATTAAAGATGCATCTCAGAGAAAGGTTTTGTAAGCCTGGCTGCCTCACCCGTTTCCTATGCTGTGTAATGGGAATTAGGAGGGGGTACAGAGGGTGAGAGGTCCTGGGGGTCCTGACTCTGTAAGTCCTCCGCTGGATACTCCCTCATCTTTGGTCCCCTGTGAACGACCACCTGTGGTGTCTCTGCACGGTGTGCCTAGCACCTCTCTGTGGCCCGAACAAGCATGGTCAGGCCAGTGTCTGAGATAGCTGCTCCTTGGGGCCTTGCTGAGAACACAGGTGTCCTTTTTATTGTCGGGGACCAGAGGTGGTCGTGGTAGAAGTAACCCGAAGGCTTTAATGGGTCGGGAATTTAAACAGCCTGAGAAAAAGCAGTTCTTTCCACAGAGATGTGAGTTGGAGTTCGAGCTGGTCTTTAAGGACAAAATGCCAGCTTTGAAGAACTTGGACTGAAGCCCTCTGTCCCATTCAGGGATGCAAAAGGTTGTGTTTTTTTTTTTTACAGGGACAGAGAGTCAGAGGGAGGGGTAGACAGGGACAGACAGACAGGAATGGAGAGAGATGAGAAGCATCAATCATTAGTTTTTCACTGCGACACTTTAGTTGTTCATTGATTGCTTTCTCATATGTGCCTTGACCGCGGGCCTTCAGCAGACCGAGCCACCCCTTGCTCGAGACAGCCACCTTGGGTCCAAGCTGGCGAGCTTTCTGCTCAAGCCAGATGGGCCCGCGCTCAAGCTGGCGACCTTGGGGTCTTGAACCTGGGTCTTCCGCATCCCAGTCCGACGCTCTATCCACTGTGCCACCTCCTGGTCAGGCAAAAGAGGGTTCTTTTACCTTCCTCAGAATATGGCTTAACTGCCCATGGGTCCATCACAAGGACCCACCGGACCTGAGAACTCATCAGCCCAGCTCCTCATCTGGGGAAACTGAGGCCCTGAGGGGAGAAAGGACTCCCAGAATCACGCAGGAAGTTAGTTAAGGGGTTCCTCGATGGAAACTGTAAGCTCTGAAATGATAGATTTTTCTGGGGTCACATTAAGATGGTGGGTTAATTAAACTCTCATTCATTCACCAACATTTTATTGCATACCTGCGTGGTGCCAAGCACCGGTACAGCCATGGTGCAGGCATTCAAGCAGTAATCTTCCAAGTGGTGGAGAGGGGTGGGATGATGATCGTATAGAAGCTTAAACGGTAAATGAATAAAGTAATTTGTCGTTACAGTTTATACAGAGAATAAACAAGATGAAGTGATGGAACGTAACCACTAGACAAGCTAATCAGAGAAGGCCTCTCTGAGGAGGTGACTCCTTAACTGGGAACCAGAGGAAGAGTCATGAAAAGAGCATTTCAGGCAGAACCAGCCAATTCACAGGCCCAGAATGGGGCAGAACTGGTGTATCTGGGGAGCTAAAGGTAGTCCTGCGTGGCTGGTGCGGAGAGTGAACCAGGAGAGAGGTCGGGGAGGGAGGCAGGTGGGCGGCAGCCTACGGGGCCTGGTAGGTCGTGGCGAAGAGTCCAGGCTTTGTCCCGAGGGCCGATGGGAACCCTGGGAGAGACTAGAAATGGTTTGCTTTTATAGAATGCCACAGGCTGCAGCAGACAGTGCGTAGGAACCAGATGGAGGCAACAAGGCCAGTCAGAAGGCTGCTATGATCGTCCTGGGAAATGTGATGGTGGCCTGAACCAGGACAGCGGCTGTGGAGGGAAAGGGAGGTGGCAGTGTGAGTACGTCATTTAGCAATAGCATCCGGAGGACCTGGTGGATGTTGCAGGTGGAAGACTGCATTAGTTAGCCGTTGCTGTGTAACAAATTACTCTCAATTCAGCAGCTTAGGGCAAAAATAAGCGTTTGTTACCTCATGGTCTCTGTGGCTCAGGAGTTCAGGAGTGGCCTAGTCGGGTGGTTCTGGCTCAGGGTCTCTCATGCGGTTGCTGTCAGGATGTTGGCAGAAGCTGCCACCATCCGAAGGCTCAAGTGGGGCGAAAGGATCCATTTCCAGGGCAACTCCCTCCCAGGGCTGGCAAAGTAATGCTGGCTGTTTGCAGCAGGTCTCCACTGGTCCCCACGCAGGCCTCTCGGTAGTGCTGCTTGAGTGTCCTCCCAGCATGGCAGCTGGCTTCCTTCAGAGCACGTGGTCTAAGACAGCAGGGCCTTTTGTCACCTAGCCTTCGAGTCATGCTTCATCATTTCCACACAGCCTGCTGGCTACACAGGTTCCATGTGGGCGGGGACTACATAGGCTGAGACTACTGGGAGGCTAGAGTCAACTGTGGCCATCTTGCTGGCTGTTTGCCACAGAGACCCTGGGGAGGACAGAATCAGGATGACACCTTGGTTTTTGGCCCACGTGGTTGGGTGATTGCTAGCACCACTTACTGAGAGGGAAGAAGTGTGTTTTGGGTGAAGGTAGGTGGCAATCAAGAACTCTCTCTTGTATCCCAGTTTGGGAGACCTCACTTCTCCATAGGTGCCTCTGTGTTGTGCTGGCTTTGGGCTTCCATGGCTTCAGACTTTGGGAGATCTTTATTAGGACCCCGTTCTCATCTGTTCCTTGAGCCAACTCCATATCAGGCTTGTGGATGAGAGTTAAGAACCAACTATTCTTAGGTTCAAATCCCAGCTTAACCTCTTTGTGGCTGTGTGACCCTGAGCCAGATACTTGGCCTCTCTGGGCGTGTTGCCTCACCTGCAAAATAAATGCACTTGGCTGTTTTGTCCAACTCCAGGACAAGGGGGCTGGAGCACGCCAGCCAGACCTGGCTCTCCCTGACCGCCCTGTGCCTCAGACCACCGCGTTCCTTTGTGAGCACAAGACATATCACCAGCAGAACATCCTAGGTCCCTGGGCGGCTTTGACTGGGAAGGATTTCAAAAGAGTCTGTTCAGCTTCTTTTAAGTAGGTGATGCAAAAATTCTGGGGACAGCAGAAGTAATTATTACTCACAGGGAAATGCAAATATTTTTATGAATATCCTATGAAAAATTGGGGCATTTTTTTTTATGAGCAAATAGTCCTGTTTATTTCTCCAACAAAACAGCCACAGTTGTGCTGCAGGGTCTGTTACAAGTGCCAGCGGCTTTTCTCAAGGGTCGGCTCACCTCCCTCTCACCCCTCCCATCTTCCCTTCTTTATTAACCCAGAGAAAACACGGCGGAGACAAAAGTGACCAAATTTGGGCTTTGCCGAGAGAAAGACATTACTTTTGCAGTGAAAAGTTATTTTTTGTGGCCAGGCTTTCTCAACTGTGAAAACCGGTGTGGGCAAAGCGTAGTAAAGCCCAAAAATACATTTGAAAAATGATTTTCCTTGGAAAGGACATTTTTTAAGAAGGTCATTAGTGTTTGCAAGAGGAGAACAGGGGTCTGCTTTCTCGTGAAGGAAATGTTCTTTAAACTCCTAAAGAGACACAGGGGAATAGAGGAGAGCGGGAGCCACAGGGAGGAGGCTGGGGAGGCTGGGCGGGGAGCGGGGGGACTGACACGAGTGCCAGCTTCGCGCCCGCCCAGTGCCTGGCGCAGTGCTAGAGCTCTAAGTGCGCCTTTTTTGTGTGTTGTGACAGAGTCAGAGAGAGGGTCAGGTAGGAATAGACCTATTCGTGGCTCCTTTAATTGTTCATTGAATGCTTTCTCATATGTGCGTTGACTGGTGGGGGGGCTATAGCAGACCGAGTGACCCCTTGATCAAGCCAGCGACCGTGGGCTCAAACCAGCGACCTTGGGCTTCAAGCCAGTGACCTTTGGGCTCAAACCAGCAACCACGGGGCCATGTCTATGATCCCACGCTCAAGCTGGTGAGCCCGTGCTCAAGCCGGATGAACCCGCACTGAAGCCGAATAAACCCACGCTCAGGCTGGCGACCTCAGGGTTTCAAATCTGGATTCTCCAGGTCCCAGTCTGACACTCTACCCACTGTGTCACCACCTGGTCAGGCAGGGCATTTGGTTCTTATGCCATTAAGGTAATCAAGGCTCAGAGAGGTTGGGGAGGTGGCCTGTGGTCACTCAGCTCGTGGACAGAGGAGTCAGAAGTCCAACCCTGCCCACCTGATGAGAGCTCTCTCCACGCTGTCCTAGGAGAAGGGGCCCTTTTTCCAGGGATGGGATAACCCACAGCAGGATGGGAGAAGAGATCCCCAAGGGGAAGCACCGCATAGACCGTGTGCTCCTGGGAAAGGCAGTGCTGGCCCCATTTCCAGGATGAAATAGACTACAGTGTGTGATGTGTTGTTTGCTTGTTTTAGAGTTTATTTGGAAACCACCTTTCCCTTCTGGTCCTGCCTCTCCATCTGCCTGTCCGTCTAGTCATCAACGATTTATTGAGCATTTACAGTGTGCCAAGCACTGTGCTGGGTGATTGGAAGACAACAGGGAAGAAAACAAAGAGCCCTGCTCTCGGGAGGCCTACACTCTTAGGGAAGGAGGCTCGGAAACGGGCAGTGAGCAGTGACCAGCGTCCATGAGCCACATAGAATGTTACAGGAGAATTAAGTGCAATAGAAATTGGAAACGAAAAGTAAAAGAAAGGCTGAGGGGTCAGGAGAGGTGGGGCAGTAGATGGATGCACATTGCAGCATGAAGAACGGGGGTTGGCAGGGATTACTCTGGAGGGATGGAACGTCTTGGAACTTCCTAGGTAGAGGTGGTAGGAGCCCACTGTGAATGTGCGAAGTGCCACTGAATTGTTTAAGTAGTTGATTTGATGTTATATGGATTTAACATCAACAAGTTATTTATTAGACCAAAATAGGTGGTCAGGGTCACTTCATGGAGAAAGTGGTATTTGTGCAAAACCCTAAAGGTGTTGATCCTGGACATGTTGACTCCCACAGAGGAAGAAGAAGGTTCCAGCAAGGAGTACAGATAACCGAGGCAAACTGGGAGCCCTGGGCCAGATCCCTGGGGCCGTCAACCTGCTGCCTGCTTTGGTAATAAGGTTTTATTAGAATATAGCCACCTTCATTTGTTTACATATTGTCTGTGACCCAGGGACTTCATCTGGCCTTTTACAGAAAAAGTAGCCAACTCCCAAGCTAGCGCAAAGGTCCTCAGGGAGGAGGGTGACCAGGGTGTTTGGGGGATCCGGGAGGAGAGTTGCAGCTGGAGTGGAGGGAGCAAAGAAGGGAGTGGTAGCAGGTGAGGTCAGAGATAGAATAAGGACCAAATCAGGTAGCCTGCTGCAGGACTTCCCTGTGGTTCCCTCCAAACCACAGCCTGGAAGGATGCTGACATCACGCTGATGGGAAACAATTGCGTGCGTGCGTACGTGCATGTTGACGGAGAGTGCTGCTGAACTGTCAGAAGAGCCAGGCTTGAGACCTGCTGTTCGTCCCCTGCCAACTCTGTGTTCTCAGTCCTCTCATCTACAAAAGTTCTGATGCCAGTGGTGGTAGCGATGGGGTGGTTTTGATGGTAGTGATAGTGGTAATGCTGCTGATGTTGATGGTGGTAGTGATGGTGGTGATGTTGATGTTAGTGATGGTGGTGGTGATGGTGATGGTGGTGGTGGTGATGGTGGTGGTGGTGGTGGTGGTGATGGTGGTGGTGATGGTGGTGGTGGTGATGTTGGTGGTGGTGGTGATGTGATGGTGGTGGTGGTGGTGATGTTGGTGGTGGTGGTGGTGGTGGTGATGGTGGTGGTGGTGGTGATGGTGGTGGTGATGTTGGTGGTGGTGGTGATGTTGATGGTGGTGGTGATGGTGGTGGTGATGTTGTTGTTGGTGGTGGTGGTGATGTTGGTATGGTGGTGATGGTGATGTTGGTATGGTGGTGATGGTGATGTTGGTGGTGGTGGTGGTGATGTTGGTATGGTGGTGATGGTGATGTTGGTATGGTGGTGATGGTGATGTTGGTATGGTGGTGATGGTGATGGTGGTATGGTGGTGATGATGATGGTGATGAAGATGATGATGTTGGTGATGGTCGCGATGCTGATGATGATGGTGATGATGGTGACAATAGTGATGCTGGTGATACTGATGATGATGATGTTGGTAGTGATGGTGATGAATGGTGATACATGGTGATATTATGCATGGTGAGATGATGGTGATATTAAAAGTGATGATGGTGTCAGGGATGGTCGTAGTGGGTGGTGATGGTGGTAGTAATGATAATGGCTACATTTTGTGAGTCTCCTACTCTATGCTAGGTACCTGCACACTTGGCTCTAATTCTTCACCCAGCAGTACAGATTGGGTAGCAGCATCTTTGCAGGAAGAAACACTGCATGACTGAGCAAGGCCACATGACGGGTGTGTGGCGGGGCTCGGAACACCCGTCAGCGATGCCCACTGACGTTGTGGTGAAGAGGCCTCAGGGCAGTGCACATTAGAGCTCCTGGTAAACTGCAGCTGTCACTCAAGGGCGACAGCCTTTGGTCAAGGTAGCCCAGCCGTACTGCTGCCCTTGGCAGCAAGGGTTTCCTGGGAGGGATCGGCCCCCCACAAAGCCACACCAGAGGCCGACGTTCTCTCAGGCTCAGTGTGCTGGGGAGGGGCTGTGTCTCCTCATCCCCATGGCAACCAACTACCAGGCCTGGTGTTGGTTTGGGTTTTCCTAATTGAGGTGTGGGATCCTTCTGGTGTGGCTGAGGTTTCTCCGCTCTGGAAACCCGACTGCGGTGTGGCCCTGAGGTGGGGCCCGGAGGTGCTGGGACCTGCCCACAGGCCACAGGCCCCGCAGGTCCCATGCTGCCCCCCACGCCTCACACCACTTCAACGCTACACTTGCTTTGAAGAACATTCTGGAGGTTTCAGGTTCTTGAAGCTGACAGCTGCAGCCCCATGAAATGTTCTGGAGTCAGGCTAACTGCCTGTCTTTGCGCCCCCATGTCCGGTCTGCTGGGTGGAGCCGGCCTCAAGGCCTGGGATGTGTTGAGGCTGCTTCCAGTTGCCCACCGTGGTCTCTGCCCACCCTCCTGCTGGGCCCCGGGAACAACAGGAGCCTCTGACGAGCAGCTGAGTTCGGCTCCCAGGTCGGCCCGTCCTCTTCCCCCTTGCTTCCCTGAGATGGGGCGGGTTGCGCCCAGCCTGGCTGGCCCAGCACTAGAGCGTCAGCCACTGCCGGAGCCTGGGGCTGCTTCCAGTGTTCAGGGCCCAACCCCCTGGTCTCGGGAGTGGAAAGAAGGACCAGTGACCACCGTGTGATGAAGTTGGTGGTGATGTCAGGTTGTGGGGAGCACTTTGGGGTAGGAAGAGGCTCTGTGCCCCCCCAGACTTTTACTCCCCCCTCTTACCCACCCCTGTGGCCCTGTGCCCAGCTAGGAAGGTGCTGGACACAAAGATGAGGGCAGCCTGATGCTTCCCGCCCTGAGGAACCGTGGACTCGGGCGACCTGGCGTAAGGGACAGTCCCCACCTCAGGCGATCTGGGCCGGAGGTGCTTTGGCTATCCCTCGTGTTAACGTCTTCTTCTAAATATCCAATCACTAGGTGGTCATGGGGGCCCCTGAGCTGGCGCCACCAGATCCCGACTCCCAGCTTGAGCACTTTGGGACAGGGCAGGACCCGAGAGTAGGGCTGGGGGGGGGGAGCTGTGGAAGAGTCACCTTGATACCGGGGGACACCCAGGACACCCACGGAGGAGGTGGCCCTGAGGCAGAGACCCGGCAAGTGCTGGCTATTTCTGGAAAGTGAGACCCACAGAGACAGGAGGAGACCCCTGGCGCTGTGTTTGCAAGCTGCAGCCCCCATGTCACCCACCCAATAAGCTCTCTTATTTTCTGTCTTACCTTCCAGGATCTCCAAGAAAAAGTCCTTTGAGAAAAAAGTGTGTGTGTGTGTGAGTAGGGGTCTGTGCCCTGTCCTGGCACAACCTGCCTGGATCCCAGATGGGAAAACAGGACAGAGGGCTGGTGCTCTCTCCTACTTCCCAAGTGGCTGTCTCCCTTTCACAGTGGTTGCCAAGTGCGTTGGGCTGGACAAAGTCCCCCGCAGGCTGAGGTCACCTCAAGTACACTTGGCTGGAATCGTGTCCCTGTTGAAAAAGCCTGAATCACTCAGTGACGCAGACCCTGCTCGGGCCGTACAATGGGGATCTTGCCTTGTTTAGGGTTGAATGAAAGGAGACTTTGAACCGGTGAGTGTCGCGCGCCTCCCTCATTGGCTTCAGCTGCGAGGTGCCACTCTGGGGGTGGGGCAGGTGGAGGAGCCCCAGTGGTGGCGACAGGACTGTCAGCGGTGGGGAGGGCAGGGGGACTGGCAGTAGACACGGGTGCCATCCCTTAGCTGCAAAACCGGCCTCCTCCGCGTGCCCGCGGCCTCCCCGCGGTGTGGTTTTCTGGGAAACTAGCCGTGCTGGCAGCGCTGTGGAAACCCGGTCTTGAAAGCACACCTGGGCAGAGAGGAACTGAACAGGTTCTTCAGCTGCACAGACGTCACAGGCAAAGTTGTGACTCTACCTGCCGTTTGACTGGCTGAGAGTGGGCGAGTCATCGGCTTCCTGTGCTGGGGACGCAGAGCAATCCTTCCCACGTATGGTCACCAGGATACTCGAGAACCTCCCAGACCTTGATCAGAATGTGCTGAGAGCAACTTCGTGGCTCCCCCGCCCCACACATGTCGTCTGAGGACCCACCTAGCAACGTGATTTGCTCCCTCAACGTTAACACAGTGCTGACCTTTCCAAGCCTTCTGGTCTCTTGGGACCTACAGGTCATTCCGTGAGATGACAGGAGATAGGGGCCCTCCTCGGAATCCTGGGGCTGCTGTGGCCTGTGCCACTCTCCACCCTGTGTCCTTGTGTCTTTAGCCAGCAGCGCCCTGCACTGTTTCGGAGAAAGGGTGGTTGTTTTCGTGATCCCCTTCGTGCTGCCTCGGGTTACACCTGGCACCACCCAGGGGCTGCTGGTCTGAACGTGCAAGCTCGGGGAGACCAGCTGCCAAGTTTGCTGAGAGCAAGTGCAAAGGCCCTGAGAGCAGCTGTAGGGAAGGAAATGGACCTTGGGGAGATGATGAAGGTGCAGGGCGTCAAGTCTGGCCAAGGAGAGTGGGCCGACCTGCGGGTGATGGGCAGGCCTGGGAACTGGCCATCCTGGCTGCTGGGGCCTGGCTGGGCCCTGAGCAGGTGGGAGGTCATGGCTCTAGTTCCTGTGGGCCTGACAGCCCTCCCACGTGGGGAGGTGGGCTTGCGCAGCTGGGGCCACAGGGCCAGGGTGGGAAAGGAATTTCTGTAGACACATGGTAGGCCTGGCCACCTCAGCATACTAGGAAGCAATCCAGTCCAACTGAAATAATAAACAGTATCAACATTTCCGTCGTGAAATATGCAGTTTAATAACCTACCAGCCTACATAAGAGCCAAATATTTGTCTGGAAGTGGTGACCTCTCTGAGGCAGGTTTTGTTTGTTAAGACGTGGAGCCTTGCCCCAGTCCACCCGAGTTACGGAGGGGCCAGCTGTGAGTGGGGAGGCCATGCAAGACCCCCGTGGCCTTTTAGCGGGGGGCACCTTGTTGAGAGTGGTTGAGAATCACTGAAATAAAGCCTTTGATATCTGTCTTTCCTGCTAGATTGGGTCCCCAGGGGGGGAAGTTCCAACTGGGTGACACGCATCCATTTTGCCCTTCACCATGTCCCTGGCACCTGCCTTGTGCTCAGCATTTAGTAGACGTTCAACACATACTGGTTGAGTGCATTAAGAATCTGTCTTAATTTTCTTAATGAATAAATGAACTTATAAAAATCCACACGTGTGTGTGTGTGTGTGTAAAATAAGGTGACTGGCTACCTGAGAATTAACTGGGGACCCTTTGAAGATGTCACATTTCAGGGTTTTGATCACAGAAAGTTGGAGTACAGCCTGGGAGTCTATTATTAGGAGTACTTCATGGGTTCCTCAAAAAGGTAAGCATAGAGCCTGACCAGGCGGTGGCGCAGTGGATAGAGCGTCGGACTGGGATGCAGAAGACCCAGGTTCGAGACCCCGAGCTCGCCAGCTTGAGCGCGGGCCCATCTGGCTTGAGCAAAAAGCTAGTCAGCTTGAACCCAAGGTCGCTGGCTCCAGTAAGGGGTTGCTCGGTCTGCTGAAGACCCGCGATCAAGGCACATGTGAGAAAGCAATCAATTAACAACTATGGTGTCGCAAGGGCAACGAGAAACTAATGATTGATGCTTCTCACTTCTCTCTGTTCCTATCTATCCCTCTCTCTTTCTCTCTGTCCCTGTAAAAAGAAAAAAAAAACCTCATTAAAAAGGTAAGCATAGAATGACCACAAGATCCAGTGTAGGTGTCACCCTAAAATGTGCCTTTGTTGTAGGCGATTATTTTGAGCTAAAGGCAATTAAGACTGAGCGAGCTCACAAGAAACTTCTACCTCTCCCTTCCCTAAAGAATTTAAATTATGGGCTTTACCCATAATAAGAGTTATTACAGCCGGACCTGTGGTAGCACAGTGGGTAAAGCATCGACCTGGAGTGCTGAGGTCGCTGGTTCGAAGCCCTGGGCTTGCCTGGTCAAGGCACCTATGAGAAGTAACTACTATGAGTTCATGTTTCCCGCTCCCCCTTTACCACCTTTCTCTGTCTGCTCTCTCTAAAATATATAAGTAAAATTCCTAAAAAGAATGAAAAAGAGTTATTACCAGAAATAACTTTTTATGGCCTATCTGTAGGGCACGGCAAACTCCTAGCTATTGTACATCTGCTCTTCTTAATCGTGTTCCAATGACCTTTCTCTGCTCTGAAGCACCAACGTGCCTTATCTCATCCTCAGCTCAGAGTGTTGTGGGCACCTTATCTGTCTGTCTCTTCACCTCTCATGTATATGGGGCCATTGAGTCTCTAATGTGTGTGGGGCTCCCAGACATACGTATTCAATTACGTTTCGTTCATCTGTCTCACGTAGATCTAATTATTAGAATTAGAGAAGAACAGACAAACCTTGAAGGGTAGAGGCCACCCTGCCAGTAGGTATGTACCTAGAAGCACGGAGAGCAGGCAGTCACATCCATAGCAGCACTACTACATTATGCGGAGTGAAATAAGCCAGCCACAGAAGGACACACAGTGCGTGCTTCCACTTCTGCGTGGTACTCAGAGAAGTCACATTTGCAGAGGGAGAAAGAAGAATGGCAGTCGCTAGGGCGGTTGCTGGAGGCTGGGGGAGGAGAGAAGCGGGAGTTGCTTGCTGGGGACAGAGTTCAGCTTACCTAGAAATGGTTAAGAGGATGAATTTTACGCTGTGTCTATTTTACTGCGCATACAAAAGGTGCTTCATCCCAGCCAGGCCTGGGAGTGATGAGAGCAGAAATGGGGGAGTGACTGGGTGATCCGAACGGCCCTTCGAGACCTCACTGCCTGCTAGCCATTGAGGTCCTTTTGCGGTCTTCTCTGGGGTTTGGGGGGGAGAGGGGCGCACAACCTGTCCTCTGCCCCTCAGGAGGCCAGGCTGGCTCTTGAATGAAGGCCACAGAGCCTGTCTGCGGGGCCGACTGCTGCCCAGCACCAGCTGGTTCTTGCCACGTAGGATGCTTGGTGATGGGCGTGAAGTCTGAAACAGATTTGTATGCGGAAGCTAATGTTTCAGTCTTGACCATGGGTCCAGTGGACAGGCGAACAAACAACCCACGTGTGGGCCTGCAGCCTTGGGTCTGGGCTGGCGACTTTTCTCGGAGCTCGCAGGCTTGGGCCCCAGCTAGAAAGGTCCCCGTTCCGGGTCTGACAGCAGATTCCTCTCTGACCCCTGAGAACTGCCCCTGCTTTCAGTGCTCCTGGAGGGATGGTCTAAAGGGCGAGAGTGAGAGCTGGAGTCTGGGTTCTGCCATCAGTGAGTTGTGAGACTGTAGCCACTCGTTCCCGCCCCCTGTCTGGTTCCTTCTCTGTCACATGGGAATGGTACTAGTTTTGCCTCATCGAGTTAGAGTGAGGAGTCCAGGAGGGTGCAGGTGAAGGGCTGGACCCAGTGCAGGGCTGGTGGGAGGGTTCTGCAGAGTCCGCACTGACGACGTGCACATGTGTGCCCTGAGCAAAGAGTGGGTGTGGCGTCCGACGGGCCATCAGCTGGTGAGTTACGCAAGCTGACATCTGTTTCTTCATCTGTGATGTTGGCCCAGTAATTTCTTCCCAAAGAGTCATTTTGATGAGACTTACACCAGATCATGTTTAATGTGCCAGGCCAGGGCACATGCCCAGTCCGCATTCATTCTGCCTTGTGGAGTCCGAAGCCTTTGCCTTCTGCGGAGACTTGAAATGGGTGGTCTGGGGCGGTTGGCCAGGGTGAAGACCAGAGAAGCCGATTGCAGAGGAAGGGACCAGTGTCCTGTCTTCCCCCGTCAGCTCCCTTTCCTGCTTCCTGGCCCCTGGGACCGAGGGTCTGTGCTGTCCTCAGCAGCTGACCCACTTGCTCAATGGAGACGTGGCCTCATTTTCCCAGCACAGCTTGGATGAGTTAGGAATCCCCATTCATTGAGACCAGCTTTGTGCTAGCCTCGGAATGCATGCTGGGTGGGGGTCGGCCGAGAGCCCAGCTCCTGTGGGGTCCCTGGGTCTGCTGATTGGGGAGAGGGGTCCTTGCCCTGCCCAGCCCCATTCTGGGAGGGTTAGAGACAAGGGGGCTGTACACTGACCCAGAACAGTGAGAGCCCAGTGTGCTAAGGTCCTGCCCGAGGATCCTGTGTCTATTTAACCAGGCCCCAAACTCCACAGGCGTTCGGGATGCTGATCACTTGAAGGAGGGTAAAAATCCTGCCCCTGGTATTCTGAGACACTGAAGGACTTGAAGGGCTATGTGACCTTTGGCGAGTCACTGCCAGATAATATCTAAGGGCCACTCTGAGGGTGGGGCCAGGTGACAGCATCTCAGGACTTGGTGTGGGATGGGGTGCAGGCCACAGGACACAGAGGTGCCTCCAGGCCCAAGGCCCAAATGCTGGTGCACTCAGGGATACCCAGAGCAGAGTCAGCGCCCACTGCTGTTCGCTTACCTGCGTGCTCGGCCACCTGCCCACTGTCTCCTGATCGGGGGTGGCGGGCACACCTGTGTGCGCAGCTTACTCGGTTCCACGTGGCCCTTGCACATTCACATTACATGTGCCTCTTCATTGTGTGCTCATTACACATGTGTTCATTACACGTGCGTCTTTACTGCGAGTTTGTTGTATGTTCATTGCGTGCCTAGTCATTGAGCGTGTGTGCTCATTGTGTGCATGCCACTGTGTGCGTGTCCCTAGCGTGTGCACACTCATCATGTGTGCACACTGCAGAGGTATGATAGACCCTTCTGGAGTCCTTCCAGCCTCGAGAACCACATCCCCCAATACCCAGGGTCTGTGTGGATGGAGAGGAAAGCGGTATCTAAAACAAATGGAGACTGACGTTCTTGTCCCCAACGTCTATCTGGCCTCCATTTGGGGAAGGTGACACTCCACAGGAACCAAGAGGACAAAATGAGGCCATGAGGGGACCTCAGTCCTCTTGCTGTGGGTGCATTCCACAAGGATTTTCTGAGCCTAAAGGGAAGATTGTGGTCTAGCCTGGGGTCAGATAACCAGCACCAGTGGACAGCAGTGGGGTGGACAGCAGTGGGGGATAATGGGAAAGGACTGGGCACCTGCTGGGGGCACCTGCACGGATGACTGGGGGGCTTCCCTGCTGCTGTGGGTGAGGGGAGGGCGGGGAGCTCGGGTATGAGCATGCAGGAAGAACACCGGGATTGAGACCGGTGGGGCAGGGAGTATGTGTGACTGGTACCTGGGGTGTGTCACTGACTGGCCCTTGAGCCCCTCCCCGCAGCTCTGTCCCAATCAGGGTGCTGGGGCACAGGCTCCCAGAGATGGGACACAGGCTCCGGAGCCTTGGACAAGACCAACATCAACTGACATTTTCCCCCGTCTCTGCAGGGGGTGGAGGAAAGCGCAAAGGGAAGAGCAAGAAGTGGAAGGAAATCCTGAAGTTCCCTCACATCAGCCAGTGTGAAGACCTCCGGAGGACCATTGGTGAGTGTCCCGCTGGGCGGGAGCTGGGGAGGGGCTGGGTGGGCCAAGGAGCGCCAAGTACGAATGAACACCTTGGCTTCTGGAAGGGCCCAGACTGCCAGCCTTGCTAATGGACATAAGGGTGTGACCACCGTTTATTGAGTGTTTGGTGGGTACTGGGCAGAATGAGCTCTGTTACCCTTTGAGGCAGGTGCTTTTCAGATGGGGAAACCAAGGCACAGAGGGGTCCTGTAACTGGCCTGAAGTCACACAGCCTGTGGGAGGGTGGTGGAGGGGGCCAGGCCTAGTGCAGAGCCCCTCCTCCTAAGTTTCCACCCTTCCTTTGGGGCCTGTGCCTCCTGCCTTCGGGAGCCGAGGGTGGGGTAAACATCTGGGTCCCCCTTTCATCTTGTGGTGGATGTCAGTGCTCACTGAGGGGCCACCCTGCTCAGTGGCACAGCCCGGTCCTCTTTATCCCACATCTACGTCCCAAGGGGCCGGCACAGCCACACACACTGGGTGAGGTCCATTGCAGCCCCACTGAGGACACAGCTGTGGTGAGGAGGCGGGTTGACTGGCAAGGACCCCTGGGACGCGGGTGCAATGCGGCGTCCCCATACCAGCGGGGCCCTGGCCCTCCTCCCTTGTGCGCCCTGGCATATCCCCCTGCCCCGCTGCAGGAAGGTTTCTTGTTGGGTATGGGATGGCCGTTACCCAGAAGTCTGCGGGCCCGGCTGCTCTTGAGACTTAAGCCCGAGGCTTTAGGTGAACTTCCCTGTGACTGCCTGGGAATGTGCGGCCACTCACTGCCATTTAGCTTTTCTAAGTGGCTTCTCAGTGTGGCCTGGCCTCCAGCACTTTCCCAGGCCATGTGGGACCTACATGGCCTCCCAGGCCTCCTCAGGCCCGGCCCACCCTCCATTCTTCACAGGCCCTGTGACAGCAAGTGACAACTGTTCCCTCTGTACGTCCCACACGCCAGCGTGGAGGAGGAGCTTGCTTGATTGTTGTTCACGAAATGAAAGGCAGCCACCTGCCCCCCAGGAAGGCAGATGTGAGCAGTGCAGAAGCCAGGGTGCTAAAGCGTGGGGAATAGTCTCAGGACCCCCTTTTATCCTTAAAACCTCAGGTCAGAATCCCCATGGCATGCTTGGGGCTCGGAGTGGAGTTGGCCAATGGACCCCAGGGCCTCGGGGTCCAGCCAGACTGGGGTTCGGTCTTTTCGCCAGTCACCTGACATACTGTGGGTCTTGCTCAGCCTATCTCCTTGGCTGACACTTTTATGATGGACATAGTCGAATACAGCCACGTGTGAAAGGGCTTCGCTGGAGCCCCCTAAGGACCCAGGGGCCGGGTGCCCCAGCACCCTGCTTCCTCCTGGAAGCCTGGTAGTCCCCACCCTCCTGCTGGGCCACTCCTCAGTTGGGGCTTGGGTGCCCATGTTCACTCTTGATGCTGGAGGCACACAGGCAGTGGGAGAGAGGTGAGCCCCTGACTTGGGCTGGAGGGGGGCTCACTGCTGGAAACTATGGGTGGCATTCAGAGAGGGGACGTTAGGGAGAGTCTCCTGGGAACCAGGTTCTCTGCTCGACCTCTTGGTCCAGGACCACAAGTTGGCTGGCTACCGGGCACGGAGCCCAGCTTGTCCTCAGCAGAACCCACGGGGTGGCTCGCACGCAGCCTTGTGGCACCGATCTGACCCAAGGGGTAACGTTGGCAAAGAGAGCTTGAAACAGGAGGAAGGGACCTTCCGGCTTGGGGGGCTGGGACGCGTCTGGTGGAGCTCCCACTCAGAACCATCCCAGCTCTGGGCAGTATGAGGCCGCCCGCTGCCTCTCCCATTCGGGGACCAGGCCCCTTCCCACTCCTCTCCTCTCTGACAGGCTGGTCTGATACTCAGACGTGACCGAGCCCTGTGGAGGCGTGGTGCCCCGGACTGTGAGTGTGCCTCACTAGCCCTGCTCCCCAGGGGGCTCCCGGGCATTGTCCCAGAAGTGCTGCGGATGTTCCTCACCATCCAGCTGGCCTGGCCCTGCCCTCATTACTCTGGTTTGGGGGACCCAGGGACACAGGATTCACTCCGCTTTTCTCTGTGGAACCCACGCCGTGGGCCCCAACCCCATGGGTCCTTCTAGACCCGTGAACGGGCCTCTTGGCGGGGCCCACTCCCTAGGGAGGGTGTGAGACACGTGCGTGCTGGCGTGTGAACATGAATTTTGTTCTCCTAGAGGACATTGAAAAGACTCTGTGTGCGAATGCAGTGTGAGGAGAGGCCGGGAAAAACAGGAAGGCCACCATAAACCCGGGGCGAAGTCGTGGCCGCAGGCCCCAGCGCTGGGCCTTCCCGCCTGTTTACAGTCCGTCGCCCTGGTGTTTGCCCAGCCTCTGCTGGGGTCCTGCTGGAAGGCTTTCTTAAATAAAAATCTTATTGCTTCTCTAGACCAAGACACAAACCAAACAGTGGCAAATGCTGCATTTGTTTGTCTTGTGGACTCCTGAGCTCACTTTCTGAAGCTCTCTGGGAAGATGTCCCGGAACAGGCCGCAGGCCAAGGTGGAAGGGCCCCTTGGGCCCAGAGGACAGCGTGGGGCGGTGCGGTGGAAAGGCTCCTGATCAGACAGGGAAGGGCAGAGCTCACGAGGACCCTGAGGCGCCGTCCCCTCTGGATTGCCCAGAACAGTGGTCTGTGAGAGCCACACCCCCTTTGCCCTCGGCTCGGCACTGCCCTGTGTGAACATGGGCCAGCTCCTCCCAGCAGTCAGGGTGACTTTGAAAAGGGAAGACTGCGAACCCCGGCTGAAACCACAGCGCCATTCATTTGGAATGATAAGGTTGGCAGCTGGTCTCATAGCTGCTGGAATTTTGAATTTGTGATGAGCGTAACACTTCCAGATATCTGTAGCAATGGTGAGATGAATGCATCTGTGATTCCTGCTGTCGGCGGGTCCCTGGGGTTGCCGGCATTGTGACTGAAGGCCGCGCTCATTTTCAGTTATACGTCGGTGAGAAGAAAGATGACATTTTCCTCCATGCCAGTCCGTAGACCCCCTAAGTTCTTTTTACGGGCCTCTTGGCAATACCCTGGCCCTCGCCTGTGATTTGGGTCACTCCTTCCTCCCCGGTCACAAGCTGCACTGGTCACCGTTTTGTTGTTTGAGTACCCCAAGCTCGTCTCCAGCCTGAGCTTTTGCAATTGCTGTTCCGGCCGGCTGGCATGCTCTTCTCCACTCTTGTTCGGGGGGCCTATAGGTCTCAGCTCAGATATCACCTCCTTAGAGAAGCCTTCCCAACCAGCATCTAGGAAGGAGTTGTTCTCTCCCTCTGGGGACGGTCTTCCACACAGTGCTGTCTAGTAATGTCCTCCGCCCAGAACGTCCCCTGAGATCGTCTTCTGCCACATTGTGGGCGTGTGTGTTCTCTGTCTCCCCCACTGGACTGGGTGTCCCGTGACAGTGGTGACTGTGCCTGGTTGGGTTCACCTCTAGGACAGTGCCTGGCACATAATAGGAGCTCATTAAATATTGGGTGGATGAAGGAATGAATGAGGTAAAACATTGGAAATTAGGGCTCTTTTTAAAAAAATTTTTTGACGTGTGCTTGCCATACCAAAATATAATCTTAGCCAGTGGTATAACCCTAAAGCAGTGGTTCTTAACCTGGGTTCTATCGAACCCTAGGGGTTCGATGAGTCGGTCTCAGGGGTTCGGAGAAGCCTCTGCCGCGGAGGCCAGAATAAAGTAATACCGTAATTTGTTGTGAGTTCATGCACTTTGTTGGTTTTGTTCTTTGAGCAAGGTGATGTTCACGCACGGCTCATTTTGTGCACCAGTAAAAAAACATATACCTATGTCTTGAATTTGGAAAAAAATATAATATTTTATTTATCACTAAAGAAGGGTTCAGTGAATGCGCATATGAAACTGGTAGGTTCGATACCTCAGAGAAGGTTAAGAACCACTGCCCTGAAGCCATAAAAGTTTAGACGTTAGAGCTGCCTTAGCAAGCGTCTATTCGAATACCCCCCCTCCCCATTGGTTACAAGGCAGGGAGCACAGTCTCGCATCCGTGGAATGGGGCCCAGCATCTGTGGCTCTTGGTGCACGCCGGTCTTCCCGAAACCTCACACGGCCAGTTCTCCCCGCGAAGTTAGGTTTCCACAGAGTCCTCAGCCAGAGGAACTGGGGAGCACCTAGTCCAACTACCCATCTCAGACCTGAGAAAAGAGGCTCCAGGGGACCCTGGTCCTGAGTTACAGCTTTGCGTCCACAACATCCTGGGCATCCGCTCCCACCAGTAATGGCGGCAGAGGCTCGTTAGGTACGCCAGTGGACAGACGTTTCCGCCTCCCTGTTTCTCTGTATTTTATAAGGATGGACCCTCGTTTATTGGCTCAGTCAACTAGTGTTTATTGAGCAATTGTTACGTGCTCCTGGAGCCCATGCATGGCTTGGCCCAGGAGAAAAACAAAGCGGTGATAACAAGGTAAGGAAGTTCTGTGGTGAAGGAACAGGTTGCTGAGCTGGAGGAAAGTGTCAGGGGTCTGCAGCCAGCAGGACCATCCTCAGGGGAGGTGGCCTCACCCTGAGCCTCCCAGGGCATCTCTGTGTGAGCTCCCTGAGGGCATGGACCACATCCTGTCCATCTTAGAGTCTCCATTGCTGGTGCAGCGAGTGGAGGGGTGGGTGGGTGGGTGGGTGGAGAAAGTAGCAGAATGGTTGGTGCCCTCCTCCCCAGCCCTGACACCGCCGTGGGCGGCGATGAATGTTCAAACAGAAACTCCTTGCCATGCACATCTACTTCCCGTGCGAGCCCCAGACAGGAGGAACTGATTTTCACCAGCCCTAGAGGAGGGCGGACGGACCGTGAGAGGAGAAAGGGGCTCTCTAAGGTCTGCTTGATGCCACTTCCAATAATGACATTATTTGTTACTGAGCCGGTTGTTCACATAAGATAATTAGAGTGCCCAAATCAAAGGCGTTCTCAGAATGTGCAAAAGTTGGAAGGCTAGAACGTCATTGTGAAGATAAAAGATTGTTGAGGTTTGCAAATATTTCTCAGTGACGCAGAAAGTTCTGTTGGGGAAAAGTGTGGCATTTTTATTTATTTAGCTCAGTCTCACTGCGTACTTTATTCTTTCATTAAAAAAAAAAAATTTAAAAAAACCATGAGGGGGCTTGAGTGAAAGAGTTGATTATTCTACTGTTTGGCAATATTTCTGTAGGAACTGTCCAAAAGCTATATAATAAATCAAGGTCCCCCGAGCAACCCCTGGCGAGACTGACGTTTACGAGGAGGCCGTTCACAGAAACGAGCTGCCGTGGTGCCCTGTATCCTCGTGGGCCGATGGGCCGGGGAGATTTCATTTGCCTGGTGGCAAGGTCTCCCACCAGAGCCTTAACTCTTTCCAGGAGCAGGAGCTCTAAGCTGTGGGCTATTCCCAGGAGAAAGTGTAGGATCTTAGCATTAAAGAAAAACACCCAAACGCCAGAATAATGTAAAGGCTGCTGTCAACTAGCCGACTGCTTGATAATTCACTCCCTCAGCTTTGCGTGTGTTCTTGAAACAAGAACCCAGCCTGCAGAGATGTGTCCCTGCCATAGTCACTGTTGTAGGCACGAGGTCTGTACCGTCACCTGCAGAAGCAGTTCTGTGTGGGGCAAGGACTTCGGTTCTAGGCCCAAAGGTCAGATGGTGGCTCTGCTGCTCCCAGCTGAAAGACCTTGGGCAAGTTGTTTAATTTCTCTGGGTTGCAGTTTCTCAGTCTATAAAATGGAGACACTAATACCAAGCTGGTAGAGCCGGTCATCGTCATCATGGTTGTCTTCATCATCATCACCATTATCATCATCATCATGGTTCTAGCGGCTCGAGGGCCTTTGAGGGCTTTAGAGATTCCCAAAGAATTGGCTACACATGATGAATGGCGCTGTTTCTCTGCTGACATCACATGGGCTCAGTGTCCCAGGAACCTTTGCCTTGGGGTCATCTGAATTCCACCCTTTCTTAAGTGTCTGCCTCCATCCTCTTCTTCCCGGAGGCCCACTCAGATAGATTTCTCTAGCCCTCCCCCTTCTTGCTCCCCTTGTCCCCACTGTGCTTCCCGGAAAGTTGATTGTGTCACACTCTGTTCAGAAACACCCCCCCCCCCACCGGCCTGGTGGGTTTCTTTGCAAGAATATATGGTTGCTTTGAAAGGTTGTACCGCAGGGTCCTAAACAGGGAGGGCAGGGAAGTTTGCTTTATCTGTATGGTGGTTTTTAGAAGAATGAATCAGCGTGTTATTCGTATAATTAAAAGTTGAATTGATAAAGGCTGGGTCTGCTGTCTGATTGCACAGTAGGGCACTGGGGACAGTGGCACCATTTCCCTCTCTGTTGACTTTATGTCCCCTGATGAGTCTGTGGACTCTGAAAGGACACACAGAACCTCACAATCTTTACAGACCACGCAGGTCTATGGCTGAGAGACCTCTGCCCGTTTCTTCTGAAATGCTGGCAGGCGGGAGTCCCTCCAATAGCTTCCAGCAGTGGGGACCTCAGGGCGTCTGTCCTGCCAGGGTTTGGAGGGAAGCCCAGGCCTCGGTCAGCTCAGTCTGACCCTGGACCCCATCCCTGGAATCTCCAGCCTCCTGCCAGGCTGCTCAACCTGCTGTCTTATCAGCAGTGACCCCTGAGCACCTCCCATGGAGATCTGTGCCGCACAACCTCGGTGCTCACACAGAGTGCAGTGGGGTGGCTCGGGCCCCTCCGGAGGTGCGGCAGGGCTGCTCTGTGTCTCCAACACCTTGCTTTCTGCTCACTCCTGCTCAAGGGCTGTGGGCCCCCCGGAGCAGCCAGGCACGCGTCAAGGTCTGGAAAAGACTCTGGGCTCCCGCACGGGTCCCACCCCGCCTAGGGGCCTGAGTGACCCAGTCCCCTTCAGGCCCTCCAGGCGAGCACGAGAGCTCTCGAGCTCCTCGTCAGGGCGACGTCATCCTCGTCCTTGGGATGATAAGGTCGCGTCACGTCAGCCACTCCACCGCTTGCTGGCCCCGATAAGGCACAGCATCTGCGGGTCTCCGAAGGGCAGGATAAATTTAGATGTGGTGGAGTTAGAACGTCAGGTGACCTGTCTGTAGCTGGAGGCCTCAGGAGGGAGAGGGCAGCCGGCTCGCCTGCCCACCACCTTGTGGGCATGGATCTCACCACTCTGCCGAGATCAGTAGCCACCTGAAGTCACGGGGCTGGGTCCTCGGTGCCGGGCACGAGCGTGGGCGCACGTGGCATGCTCCTTCACCTTCCTCAGTGGGTTTCACTTTTGAAGATGGCACGCCGGTCGGGGTTTTCTACAGATGCCCAGGAATGGTGATTTTCAAAGGCTGCTCAGTATGGAGAGCGTGTGATTCACAGAAAGCCTCTGCCTCGTTAGGGTTTCTTTTCAGGTTTGGGCCCCTGTGTAAGATTTTATTCCGGGGTTAAAACCAGGTTTGAAACCTGCTCTAGGCCAGGTGGCCCGTTTTCCAGATGAGTAAACTGAGTCCCTTTCCCCCAGTGTCTGTCTGACTTGAGAAAGTGCCACAGTCTGGGGCTCACACCCCAGGAGCATAGCCGTGGCCGGGTAGCCCTGTTGGTTAGAACATTGTCCCAAAGCGTAAAGGTTGCCAGTCTGATCAGGGCACATGAGGAAGAGATCACTGTTCCTCTCTCCCCAACCCCCCCAACCCCACCCTCTAAAATCAATAAAAAACAAACAAACAAGAAACCACCAGAAATGTACTATCTCACAGCTCTAGGGGATAGAAGTCTAAGTAAGATGAAGATGTTGACAGGATTGGTTCCTTCTGAGGACCAGAAGGAACCACCTGTTCCAGACCTTTCCCCTAGCTTCTGGTGGTTTGCTGGATCCTTAGTGTTTCTATGCTTATAAAAGCACTGTCCCGCCCTGGCCGGTTGGCTGAGCAGTAGAGCGTCGGCTGGGCGTATGGAAGTCCCAGGTTTGATTCCCGGTCAGGGCACACAGGAGAAGTGCCCATCTGCTTCTCCACCCTTCCCCCTCTCCTTTCTCTCTGTCTCTCTCTTCCCCTCCCGCAGCCAAGGCTTCATGGGAGCAAAATAGGCCTGGGCCTGAGGACGGCTCCATGGCCTCCACCTCAGGCGCTAGAATGGCTCTGATTTCCTTTTCATTCCCTCTTTTTATTGTTGTTGTTATTGTTCAAGTTATAATAACTTGAACAGTACTGTTTGGTGTTTTTTGTTTGTTTGTTGCTCTAGCTTTTGCCATGACACTTAGCCTTCAGGAGAATATCTTTGTGCTTCATTGTGGCGTTTCCATCTCGGGTTCAGTGGGTGAGGAAGCCCACATCATCCTTTTGAAGGCCAGACGCACTTAGCTCAACTGGAGCAGTGTGTGCAGTGGCCTCTGCCTCTTTTGCTTCCTCTGGAATGTTCTATCTCCAGCTCTGTGTCTGCGGACACCATTACCCTGAAATATGCTGCCGACGGACAGCGCAGGTGAGGTTGGGTGAGCACGCCGGGCCCGCTTGTCCGCCCTGAGCCACTGCAGTCACAGGCGTGAGAAGGGCTTCTTTGTCTGTTTCAGAGCCCATCACGGAATAAAAAGGGGGGGGGGAAACAAGCTGGTTTATGCAGCAACGGGGACCTCCCACCAGCTCAGGAGGCCAGCCGACCCTCGGCAGCCTGAGCATGACAGCATTCTGCCCCATAAAGAGACACTAGGACAACACTTTTCAACGTTCTCTGCCCAGACTCTATTTACGGAATTTATTTCCCGGGCTCCGCAGGCGTCTGCCTCGGCGTGTTAAATACTCCTTGTTCCCAGTACTCCGGAGCTAGCACCCAAGAGAGGGAGAGAAGAAAAAATGTGGGTGGAAAGAGATTTGGGGCCAATATAAACTTTAAATTAAAATAAGAGAAAGAAAAAAGAAAAAAAAAACCCAACTGAAGAACAACAACAACAAGAAATTTCTCCGGGCAGGAGCTGCTGTAGATTTCTAGCCCGGCCCCTCCCGGCCAGGGGGAAAGAAAAAAAGGGAAAATCAAGAAACGGAGGGGGTGCTTTGGTGGGCGTGTTTGTTCGGTGTCACCCTTGTGCTGTTCTCGTGTTATTCTTTAACAACAATTTTTAAAATTATCTTTTAGCTCTCTTCCTCTCTATGAAAATAATATGGGTCCATGGAGGGAATTTCCAAAATACAACCTAAAGAGAGGACACTGGAAAGTTGTCAGTGAGGTCATCGCTTGTAACATGTTGCTTCATCACGCCTCTTTCCTAGTGTGTTCTGCTTGGAGGGAGGGACTTGCGCCCCCGATTCTTGTTTCCCTGCCTAGAAGTCAGACGTTACTTTCAATTGAACTACATGGTTGTGGAATCCCCGCTGGACTGGGAGGCAGAGGACCGTGGTTCTCGGGCCACGTCCTTGATTCTGTGTCCTTGGGAAAGTCACTTAACCTTGATTTGCTCATCCTTAAAATGGGGACCCAATACTCCCCACCTTCGGGGATGATCAGCGGCCTGAGGAATTACTGGTACGAAGTGATTTGTAACGCGCTCTGCAAATGGTTATGTCTGTTTTTGATGTGGTCGTGGGAACTTTGGGTTGGACAAATGGCTGAAGTCACTTTCCAGTCTTCCTGGTGAGTGTGTGACCCTTTTTTCTCAAGCTGCCCTGTGTCTGATCTCTTAGTGAAACTTCCCACCTCCCTCGGCTGCTCAGACACCTGAAGCCTCCTCTTGCCTCTGCTCCACCTGTCACCCCTGTCCCTGCTGAGTGCACACGGCCAGTCTCTCTCCGGGCCAGGCAGCTGTGTCTCCTGGGTCGGTCCTCTTGCCCCAGCCCCACTGTTTCCCTCTTCCTGGCCACCTTCCCTCATCCCAGCCACCTTCCCTCTCCCGCCTGAGCTCCTGTGTGGCCCCCGACTCCCTCCGGGCTCACTCACCCCTTTCCAGCCCAGCTCCATGCAGTAGCCGGGGGCCCTTTCCGGAATGCCCATCTGATCATACAACCCCTGGTTTAGCAGCTTTCCGTCGCAGTCAGCATGGAGCCACGGGCCTCACTAAGCTGAGCAGGCCTGCCTTCCCGCCCCTGCCGACGGTTCCAGCTTCACCCTGCCTGCCACCGCTGACCCAGCCTTCCGTCCACGGCCTCAGTCATCAGGCTCCATGTCATCAGCCCAGGAGTGCCCAGTAGCTGCAGACACGGTGCCTATGCCTCGGGCAGGTCATCTGGGACAACCTCACAGAGGGGCGAACCCAACTCCGTGGGGAGCGTGAGCTCGGGTGTCCGAGGGACCTGGCTGTGAGCCAGGCTCTCTTCCTTACTGACTCTGACTCTGGACACATGGTCTAACTGCTGTCATCCTCAGTCTTCCTACCTGCAAAATGGGAGTAGGAGGGTCGTAGGGGGTAATCGGAGACCTGCCTGGGGAAGGCTCCACATGGGGCCAGCACCTGGTGGGTGCTCGGGGCAGCAGCTGCTTCACCCGCATCCTCCTCTCCCTCGTCACTGGTCGTCGTCATCGTCACTGCTGTCAACATGCCCACTGTGTTCAGAGCTTTGTTTCCTGGTCCCCCCCCCCCCCCCCCCCCCGGTGGCGGTTGCCAGGTCCTCCTGGTTTTAAGTTTATCTGTTTATTCATTCATTCATTCATCTGTTAAGCCCTCGCTCTGTGCCAGGGACCCGGGGAGCTGCTTTCCTGAGTGGCTCTTGGCAGCAGGGCTGGGCCACATTTATGGCCTTTGTGTAACCTGAACATCACCCTTTTCCCTTAGCCCTGCTCCCATCCCTCAGATCGCTAACTCTCAGCAGCTTAGAAGTTCTAAATGGTACACTCCCCTCCCCTTCATGAAAGGCGTCTCATCTATCCATCTGTTCTTCCTCCAGGCGGGAGGGCCCTCTCAGACACACGGGGTGATAGGCAGTCCCATCCATGAGTCCCTGTTCAGCTTTCAGGGCAGAGGCCCCCAAGGGGAGAGGTGAGGCCAGCCGCACCCCTGACGCCCAGGTTGCAAAGACAGGGCAGAAAGCACACACAGGATGCTGCAAAACAGTCGCATAAAAGTGGACAGCTGTCAGATGTCCGTCCTCAGTCCCAAGTGCCCAGACATTGGGCAGGGAAGCGGGACAGAGACATCTCTGTGGGTCAGAGAGGTTTCAGTCAAGTAGTGGGACAGAGAGGGGATAGGTTGAGCCTCAGTGGCTCACATGACCAGCAAGCATTTCCTGGGTACTCAGCGTGGCCGGGCATCCGGCTTCTCGCTTCACAGACAAGCTCAGTGACTCGTTACAAAACCCCGTGGCCAGGTGCAACTTCCCACCCTGTTCTGTGGAGGAAGATGCAGAGATTCAGAGAGATTAGTCAATTGCTCAGGTGCAAAGCTCTGGAAGAAGCAGAAACCTGAGCCCGAGCCATGGCCGTGGATTTCTGCCACGCTGGCCGTGCTTTCTCCACGGAGATGGGACAACATGGGGCACATTTGGGAGGGGATGGGTGCACTGCTTTGGTGGGCTGGCTGAGGAGAAATCATGGGGGAGAAAGCCCAAGAAAGGCTGCATCAGGCCTGAGACGCCAGCCGTGCCCCCAGCATGGAAGGTTCGGTGTTTGTCCAGTGGGCGGTAGGGAGCCAGTGACTGTTCTTCTCTGGTAGCCCCCGTAGCCACCCTCAGGGTGAGGGCAGGAGCAGAGAAAGGCTGTGGACAGAGGAGGCTGGGCTTCCAGGGCAATATGGATTCCTTCACTTGTCCTGATATTTATTCTTTACCTACTACCTGCCGGGGAGAGAGGAAACAAGGTTTCTCAAGTGCTCCGCCCAGGCCCTAGAAGGTGGCACACACAGCCTCCACCTCTGATGCCAGCTCAGGAGGCGGGAGCCACTGGAGCTTCTCCCACCAGCAGTGTCAGGCTGGGCGCAGGTCCCTCTCTGTGATGCCGGCCACGGGCGTTCATATCGCCTCTGACATCTCCGAGCCAGCAGCTGTTCCCGCTGTCCGCCTGTCTCTCCTTCGCCCTCCTTGGGGTGGATTCTCGCTCCCCTGCTGTCTGCTCGTTCTCCCCCTCCCCCTGCAGGGCCTTTGGGAGGGTGGCAGACAGGCATGAACACACAGTGGCCATCTCTTTGCCCATGCTGCGCCCAGGCGCAAGGGACAGAGAACGTTGGTCATGTTGCAGGTGGGGCTTGCAGACGTGAGCTGACCAGGGGTCAGAATGTGGGTGTGGGGCTCAGAGGGAGTTCTCCACCCCTGACAGTCCCCTGGCCTCTTCCTCTGGCCAGCCAGACACGAGACTTATTCTATTGGGCTTTTGGTCCCCTCTGTCTTCGTTTGACTTTAACACGACAGGAGTAGTTTTCACTGTGCTCCCCAATGTTGTGTTAACTTCCCATCCACCCCGGCTGCACGCCCCTGGGTTCCCATTTTGGTTAGAGGCTTTCCTGGCCTCCCCAGTAGAAGCCTGGGATTTCTGACCCCAGGTTGTTGGATCTGCCCTGTTTTCTTCCACTCCATTGCCTTGACACAAGTCACTCTGCTTGGACCACTACAGTAGCCTCTTCCCTGGCCTGGATCTGAGTGGTTACTTCTTCCCTTCTGCCCATTCAGGGAGACCTTCTTACTGTTTGCTGTTGTTCTCAGCATTCAGAAGCTTAATTGACTTTTCTGAAGATATCCAGGTTGAGGCTCCAGGCAGATGCAAATGGCCTATCCACGGCCAATGGGACAAAGTCCCAGTCACATAGCCCCAAGGCAGGGCCTCTTGCCTGGCCTGTCTTCTGTCCCTCTAAACTGGCTCTCTGACTCGCTACATAAAGTCACCCACTGTGGTCCTCTCCCCATCACCACTCAGTCCCTGGGAGCCTTCTGGCTTGTCATGCCCTTGGGTAAACCTCTACCAACATGGTGGTTACCAGCATGACCTTTCAAGTCACAGTGTCAAATTTCTGCTTTTCTTTAGGAGCTGTGTGACTTTGAGCAGTTTGTTTAATGTCTCTGAGCTGCAGAGACAGAACAAAAGCAGTAGTGATACCGATAAACATCATTGGTCAGGCTGTTCCATGTGCCGGACACGGTGCCCAGCACATTGCATTCCTTCCTTATACCCACTCCGCACCCCCGAGAGGGAGGCGCTGTCCTTAGGCCCATTGGCAAATAAGGAGATTGGGGTTTGTGGCAGTGAAGCCCTCGCCTGAGGTCACACGCCACGGAGCCGGACTCAGGTGCCGTTTGGGTGCTGGTTCGTGGTCACAGATGTGAAGACCACACCACGCTCTTTTGGGGCTTGCTAAGGGGGTTAAACATGGTGGTGCATTTGGAAGTCCCTGCCTAACGCTGGGCACCCAGGGGAGCTCAGTACGTGGGTTGTCTTCCGGCTGCGGGATCTTGGCTCGGGCGATACCCCCTGTCTTCCACTGCACCCGTCCATGTCCTACCTCCACTGTCAGTGAACCCCTGCCTCAAAGAACCACTCAAGCCCACCCCCAGGAAACACAACTCGGCTCCAGGTGTCCAACTGCTTTCCTAGGAGGTGTGTGATGTCCTCACCACCTTCGTATGCCAGCCCCGCCCTCGAGCCTGGGCCCCTTTGGGAGCTGATAAGGTGTCCACAGAACCCACAACAGGATCTCCGAGGGAGGGAGGGGAGCAGTGATGATGAGAGGGTGTCAATGTGGGGGAACCTGAGGAGGGGACCTCTGGAACGGGCCTGTATGGCCACAGCAGCTTGTGGACCCGGCATGACCACGCCCAGCCCGGCAGCCTGGTCCTCACACCTCCACAGTCTGTAGGGCTTTGGCATTTATTTCAGTGACTTCCTGACCATGACCTCCTGGGTCGAATTTATCATTTCCTGCACAGGAAGGAAAAAGCCCCACGCAGCTGGGTTTATGGCGGGTGAACTCCATCCTGCTGAAGCTGGCTTCCCCCTGTGGGGCCCGGCTGCTCCTGTCAGACCTGCGGCCACCCTAGGACATGTGGCTGAGTGGCCAGGCTGACGGGCCACCTGGCTGCCCCTCCGAGGGTCATCAAAGGGGGCTGGCTGGCTCTTGGGCCCTGCTGGGAGGACCTCACGGGCATGGGGGTCCTCCTTGCTCCCCTGACCCCTGGGTCCCGGCTGTGGCCCTGGAGACACCGTGCACCAGAAAGCTCACGAGGATGGGCTGGTCTTCCTTGTTCTCCCCCAGCCATGGGGCCCTCCGAGGGCAGAGCCGCCACACCTCTCGGGCTGGATCAGGGGCGTCGATGCGTCTTTCTCCCGGGAATGGAAGGAAGGCAGTCTTGCAGAGAGGGGGCTGACGGGCTTGCTCTCTGCTGGACTCATTCCCCCACCTCAGCCTCTGGAGACGGTCACCCTTTCTGGGAACCGTGTCACCCTGGTTGACTGCTCTGTCCTGAGGGCTGAGGTACAGCCCGTACCTGGCCATCTGAGGGGATACCCGGCCTGTGCTGTCTCATCAGAGTCTGCAGGATTCCCTCTTGTCAACAGGACACGTTGTCCCCTCAGCCTGGCATTCGTGAGCCACCTCTGTATGCATGTGCGTGCTCATGCATGATTCCGTCACCAGCCTGAGTTCCCTGGAGCAGACTGCTGGCTGTCCTGTGTCCCTCCCACCTCAGCAGACATCGGGGAGGTGATGCTGACTTGGGGACAAAATCAGCGACGGGAGGCAGTGGAGTGTTGTGGCGAGTGTTCTGGCCCAGGAGCAAGATGTTCCAGCTTGCCACGGCCCCCACTCACCAGCTCTGTGCCTTCATAAGCCAGACACACCACCTCTCCGCGCTTCAGGTTATGTTTTGTTTTGTTTCAATGAACACACTTTCTTTTCTGAGTGGTTTTAGTCGTGTGGAAGCACCGAGCAGGAAGTACAGAGAACCCCCATGGACACCCTCTCCAAGTCCAGTCTTCCCCTCTCAGGTGGGGACAGACACGCTGGGGAGCCCAGCCTCACCCCCACTGTCTGGATGAGGTGGCTGAGGCTCAGAGTGAAGGGACTTGCTCAGGGCCACTGGCTGGTGACTCCAAGGCTCCAAGGAGGCAGAGAATGGGCAGGGGACTGGGTCAACTGCCTCCTGCTGAGGGGGACCCTTGGCTGTAAGGCCCTTTTAGGGGGTGGAGAGTCTCCCCCACCTCAGTTTTTGGCAGGGAGTGAGCCTAGCCTTCCCTGGGGCCGCTGAGCTCCCAGGTCCTTCCTGATGACTTGTTCATTCATTTGTTCAGCAAGTCTGAGTACTCACCGGGGCGATGCCAGCCTGAGCTGGCCACCGTAGGTCTGTCCAGCTTCTTGACTAACAAGCAAAGATTCTTCCGGGCATGTCAGAGTGGGCAGACCCCCTACAGGGAGCTTCACTCTCACTTTGAGGGTGAGGAAACCGAGGCCTCACAGGGGATGGGTGGGGCAGGCTGGGGGCTGAGGATGGCAGGATACCAGTTGTGCCCCAGGCCTCTGGCTTAGTGGCCAGGCCCTGTGGTGCTTTAGTTGAGGAGATTAGAATGCCCAGCAGGGGCACCTGTGGGGGGGAGCTGAGGAGGAGCCGTTCCGGGTGTATGCCTGGAGAGACCCATTCTCAGTCCTTGACCTCCTCACGTTGTGCCATAGAGCTTAGTGGACACCCGCTGGACAAGAGTGTCCTCCACACTCAACAGCAGTCTCTGGATCCTGGGTACAGTTTGACAAGCAGAGAGGGAACCCTTGCCGGTGCCTGTGAGTGTGGCCAGACAGTGCCAGGTGGCAATGTGCTGTTGTCCCTTGTTCTGCTGTCCCTCATCCTGTTCTGTTCCAGTGTCCACCCGTCTCCGTGAGGGAGGTCAGAGTGGTGTCCCACAAGCGCTCTCTGTCACCTAGCCCCATCCGTCTGCCCCTTAGGATGGGCACGCTGTGTCTCCATTCCCTGCGCCCCGGCATGTGCCGCAGCCCCCGCTCTCGGTGAGCGTGGTTGTGTATGTGTTTAATGCGAGTGCTGGGGCCTTTTAGTTTGTGTTCTGCCAGTAGCCACCCACCTGCACCCCTTTGTTCAAGCTCCTGGGGAGCCTGCAGCCAAGTTTTGTGCCGAAGCACAGCTCTCCTTCTTGGGCTGTGCTGGACCGAGCTCATTTCACTCTCTCCTCCCAGCTGGCTGCTTAGCGCCTGTTCTTTGTCTTTCATCAAACAATTGAACATGTGCTTTTATTGGAAAATGCTGCGGGACCTTTGGGGATGTGAAAAGCAATAAATAAATCAGCACATCAGAAATGAAAAGGAGAAAAGGCTCTCTGCTCCACCTGGGAAGCAGGTGTGTCTGACCTCTGTTCCCTTCTCTGGGGAGCGGGCAGATTAGCACCTGTCCTACTGACTTCGAGGGATGTAGGAGCAGAATGAATGTGACAGGCCGACGTGCTGGGCAGTGCCAGGCCAGAGCCTTACTCAGGCAGGGAAATGCCGCATGCCTCTGTGGGACCGGCTGGGGAACAACCAGCCTGGAGGGGCCAGAGCTTGCCTGGCCTGGCACAGCTGGCTGGCTTCCCACTTTGGGGAAGCTGTCTGGGAGCTTGGCGAGACAGCCCGTTGGAAAGTGCCCTGGAGGGGAATTAGACATCACAAGTCACAGCACCGGCAGAGGGCCAACCTCGCGTGTTGTGTCGCTTTGGTCTCTGCTCCTCCATTCTCGATGGAAAGATACAATGACTGCGCGTTTGCAGGGAACCAAGATGGCCACATTGTCCAAAAAGGAGGAGAGCTGGATTGAGAAATATACACAGGGGGAGTGCTGAGGGTGGCCCGGTGATGGGGCTGCTCGCTCGCCCCCTCAGCCAATAGGAGGGCTGCTCTGGAGGTCTGGGCCACCATCAGGAGACAGATTTTTTTGAGATGTTGGCAAGAGACGAGAGTTGAGCAATCTCCCGCCATTCTCTGTTCTCCTCCCTCCCCCCAACTATGGCTACCGTAAGAGAGAATTGGAGAGAGTGAGCTCTAGGTAGAGAGGTTAAACATGGTGCATCTGCTATGTTCCAGGGAGGGTTGGTGGTTAGGGACCAGAGGGAGGAGGGGAAGGAGGATGGTGGGTGGCGACAGTGGTCTGTGCAGGGAGGAGCCAGGGAGGGGGCTGATGGGGCCGGATCAGCAACGCACCCCTCCTGGTCTTCAGTCTTGCAAAGGTGTCAGCAGAAGGGAGGACATAGCTGAGGGCTTTTGGGAGGTGAGGCCAGGTGATGCGACAGCTGATGGTTCTGGAAGGAAAGCAGTGTCTGTAAAGCCAGACTAGGTTTGGTTCTTGCTATTTCAGGTTCTCACCCTCTGGAGCAGTTTCTCACGCATACTGGGGCGTGAACAAGTAAAGGATACTTACCTCCGGGCTCTCCAGGAGCACCAAGTAGGACTTGTGGTGGGGGTAGGGGGCTAGGGGGGGGCAGCTTGTACTCCGGCTGCCACCTGCAGAGCTGGGATCATCTCACTGTGGCTGGAGATGGTCATCAGGGTTGGGCATTGGGTCTGTCTCTCTGCAGTCCTGGTGACAGCCTTTCTGGGGGTCACTGGCCAGCAGCCACATTTTTTCCCCAGTTAGGCCTAAATGCTGAAAGCCAGCTCTCCCGTCTAGGACGGATTTAGCTGCCGTCACCTCCTAGTCCTCTGAGTTCTAGGGATTCCTGTGATCCTTACACCCGCCACTGGCCTGGGGAGGGGGTATCACTTGGCCACGAGCCATGGGCTGTACCTGTCTTCCCCGCCCCGAGGCTGTGGCTGCTGCATGGCCTGCACAGCTCTCTCCACGGCCCCCAAGCCCATGGGACCCTCCCTCCCCCCTCAGCAGTCCCGCAAGTAAGGGCTATTTTCATTCTCGTGTTACAGACCAGGATCCCAGAAGCTGCCTAAGTCACCCATTTGCCGGCAAGGCCTGGCCCACAACCACTCACTCCTGCTGCTTGGGGCTTAATCAGGGTGGTGAGCGCCATGCGGCCCACCTGTGGACGGGCTGAGGACACTGCAGACACGCTGGTTGGGGGGGGCTTCCTGGCTCTTCCTGGGGCTCGCCAGCTCCAGCACCTTCTGCATGGGGCTCTGTGGCTGTCAGGTCCTCCTCAGCCCGCCACCTCCACCTGTCCCGTTTTTCCAGCGCGCCATGTGGCCGTGGAAAGGTGAGGTGGTGGGAAAAGTGAGTTACCTTCCAGTCTGAGCTGCCAAAGAAAACATTCTATATATGCCAAGAACATTTCACTTGGTTACTGCTTAACAGGCCAAGTATACTATTTTCCATCAAAACATTTCCATCATTCAGAAAGTGTGTCTGACACAGAAGCCGGTCCTACTGCATCCTTGTCACAGCTCACATTTTATTTGGGAGCCGGTGTTTTCAGAATGTTACCACCTCTCGCCTTGCGTAAGGACCAGCGGTCCCTGATGGAAACATTTTGCAAGAATGTTTTCAGCTGTTGGTGGTGGTGCAAGGCTCCGTCAGAAGGTTTTCTTTGTCCCGCTCAATGAAGAACCTCCTTTCTGTCAAGTCCCCGCCACGTTTCACTCACCAGCACGGGTCTGGCCAGAGCGCCACGAAATAGGTCAAATGCCATCACAGCAAAAGTCGTTTTAGGTTCATGGAAATGCTTGCGGAAACGATTGCAGACTCCTCTGTTGATAGCTCACTTCTCAGGTGTAACTTTTGAGAGAACACACGCCCAACACAGCAGAAGAATTTGGATGGCCCTTGGAATGTGCTGGAATGGAATTGGGCTGTGCCATCTGTCCAGGTCTCTTGATTCGGCTATGAGAGAATGTTGTCCTGCTCATTAGACAAATGTTCAACAGGCTCCTTCTATGTCCCAGAGGCTGGTTTAGTCAGAGACAAATGCTACCTGCCCACCGTCTGGGCCACCAGCTGATAGGGAATAGGAAATGCTCGTGCATCCCATTCCTAAATACATCAGAACCACACTAGGACGGGTGGCAGGCACGCCTCTTCATATATGCGATGATTTTAGTTGGTACATGGCTGAACTATGGTTGTGCATTTTTTAAAATACATGTCATAAAAAATAAGCCATAGGTGCAGCAGTAATTTTCCGTACGATATTGCTTAGAAAGGCTAAATCAAGAAAAGGTGGAAAAGAGTAATTAAAACCCGAGTTAAAGAAATATACCTAGTAAACACTATAAGTAAATAGCGGTAGCTAGTACAGGGGGTGGTAGGTTGTGATGAAAAACATCATGACAGCAGCTCGTAAATGACCGGTGCCTGCAGAAGTTAAGTTCAAGTGTGTCTCCCACTAATAGGATTCCGAGGGCTCTACCTGTGTCATCATCCACGCTTGAGGAGACCCTTGCACATGGTAGCGTTTCTCTCCCAGCTGACAGCGGATAAAAGTGATGCTCAAAGAAGTGAAATGATATGCCCAAGGTCATGTGACAAGTAAGAGGCAGAATTTGGATTTGAACCCTGGTCTGTCTAATACCTGATCATGAACCACAGTGCTATATGACAAAGTCCCCCAGATGGTCTAAAAAAGAAGTAATCATTTTCTCCCTCAGCTATAATCCCTGACAGCTTCCTAGAGGAGGTGGCCTTGACTGAGAGGTAGAATTTAGGAAAGGAAGTTTGGATGGTAAGGCAGAGCATCCTATGGGTCACCTACCCATGGTTATTGGCTGGGTGGTTTGAATAACCTGTTTTTTCCTCACATAAATGATGTTTTGAAGTCGGTTGTGGGTTGGCCTTTCCTTGTCATCGGGGACCCAGAGACTCTCTCTGCTCCAGATATCTCATGGTCCAAGAAGGCTGATGCAGCTCCAGCCATCACGTTCCTGTTCTTGGGAGTGGAAGAAAGAAAAGAGGGGAAAGAGTAAACGTGCATTTCTCTCAATAAGTCAACCTCCTTGAAGGAGCTTTTCTGGAAGCTGGACCTGTCAGCTCCCCTCCTCTCATCGGCCCTTCCTGGATGTAAGGGAGGTTGCCCACCGCATCCTAGGAGTATGTGAACCAAGGACAGAGGTCCCCTTCTCAGGCTGCCTGCGCTGCAGCGAGCGGCCTCCAGGGGAGGCTGTAGTGGGAGCAGCGGTTGAACTGAACGGGGAAAGCCTGCTCTGGACCGGGACTTCCTTCTGGAGTGGCCTCGGTAAACCTGGTCTGTCTGGGCGCTTCGATCTGGTGTTGAGTTGCAGCAATTAGGCCGCCCCATCAGCCTCTCTAAAAAGACGAGAGCCAGTCTTGGGTGCAGTAGAATGCAGGTCCCTAACCTTCTGCCCTCCGGGCAATTAGAGCAGGAGCCACAGAGCGGGCTGTCACTGCAGCTCAGGACTGTGCTCACAAGCCCCGGATGAGTGTGGGATTCTGTGCAGCTAGCTCACAGCAGTTGAGACCTGGAAAGCGCTCGCTGGGGTCCACCCCCCTCAGCACCCACCTCCAGGCCCTGGGGGCCGAGGGTTCCTTTCACTTCTCAGTTCCTGGGCTGCACGCTGGCTAGTTGCCAGGAACGGCAAGGGTGGAGAGTTCTTTAAAATCAGTGAGGCTCTTCTAAGCTCCGGGGTCCTTCTGAGGATTTGTTCAGAGAAGGTCGGCCGTTGTTCAGGTGAAGCGTGTGAAGCCCCCTCGGTTGAGATTTGGAGTCTTTTGTGTCTGAAGTGTTACCTTTTTACTTTGGGAGAATTTTCTGCTTTTTGTCAGACCCTGGAAAGTATGTTAGGGGTGAAACGGGCACGAGGGACAGGATCGACGCCCATGCCTACATTATCTAGATGGGGGTACTTCGCTGCCGCTGGTTAGAGGCAGAAGTGGGGACCACTGACTGCATCCGGTGCTTTGTCTGTTCTGTGGTAGTATTTATTGTGAAGAGGCTGGGGAGATGCTCTCATATGGTGCTAGAAATCAAACTGCTATTAATATGCTAATTACAACAGTTCATGTTTACCCTTTAAGGAGGTCCTGGAGAGCTTCTCCTTGGCAACACTGTTAGACATTGTCCTTGAAATAGAAAGTCCGTATTACTTCCTCATGAAAACTAAATCCAGGCTTTCCCTATGTCCAGCCATCCCTTCCACGGGTCGAGCTGGTCCAGCGCTGGCCTCCCGAAGTGCAGGCCGGGTGGGTGGGGCTGGGCGAGGAGGAAGTGACGCACTTTGGAAAGAGGGCAGCTCCCTGAGAAGTCGGTGAGCTGGGGCCCAGCGCGGCCGCTTACCTGCTAATGTCATTATACATCTAAGCGTATTTTTAGCCGTGGCATTACGCACTCCTAAAATCAGTTCCACTGGCTTTACTTTTAGGCTGGATGGTGCAGGTGCTGTTTGGAAATGTGTTTTTCTCCCCACATCACTTTTGTCCTGGAAGTACCTGATGAAAAACAAAATGGCAGCCACACCGCCAAGCGCAATATAAATATTTGTTTGGGAAACAGAAGGATGGGTGCTTTATTTGCTTTGAGGGTGGATCCCAGAGGGCAGGAAACAGGGTGGACCACACCCCTTAGCTTTCTGAGGAACTGGGTGGGGCAGGAGCCCTCTGGGCACTGAGGGCTTTCATTCCCTGGCAGACTGGAGAGTGAGACTTTGCTCTAATGCCGGATCGAAGATATCCAATGAAGGGAGTGGAAATTCTCTGAAGAGTTGGCTGTAGATTCTAGAAGAATCATCTGACAAATACTTAAGCACCCACTATGTGCCAGACCTAAATTAGGCACTGGAAAGACATTGGGGAATGTTCCATGTCTGAGTGGCGTCGTGACATAAAACAACTGTTTATTGTGCTCACAGATTCTGTGGGCCTGAAATTCAAAGAGGGTAAAGCAGGGTTGGCTTATTTATGCTCCTCATTGTTCAAAGAAGCCTCAGTGCAAGACTTGAAGGCTGGAAGACGACCACTCCGCATCGGGCACTTGATGCTGGCTGTTGATGGGTCCTTTGTTCTCTCCGTGTGTCCTGGGCTTCCTCGCAGCTTGGTGGCCAGTTCCAAGGGTGAGCATCCCAGAGATGTCTAGCTAAGCAGAAGCTACATCCTTTTTGTGATCCAGCCTCAGAAGTCACAAAGTGGCTCCTTCGCCATATTCAGTTGGTTAGAGTAGCCACAAGCCCATGCCCAAATTCAAAGGGAGGGAATATAGACCAGCTTCTCTGGGGAAGGAGAGTTGGTTACATTGTATAAAGAGCATATGGGATATATGTATATTTCATAATAAGCACAAGAGATTTGGCAATAGGAGCAAGGAAGAAGAGGCTATAAAAAGTGGCAAGGCAAATTTGAAAAGAAAACTTTTAAAAGTGGAAATTGAATAAATGCAAGTAAAAATTCAGGGGATACATTAAAGAACAGATTACAATTCGTGGATGAAAAAATTAAACAGGTAAAAGATACAGTCATATAAATGAACTAGAATACAGTCAAGAGGCATACAGAGATGGAAATAAGAAATGACAGGGTAAGAGACATGTAGGGTGTAATGGAAGGTCTAATACACCTCCGACTGGGTTGTCATAAGAAGATAAGACAGAAAATGGGAAAGAGGTGATATTTCAAGAGATAATGACTGAAAATTTTGCAGTCTTTGACAGGTATGTAATCTCAGATAGAAAATTCAATGAATCCAAACATGATAAATAAGCCCTAAAAATAAATATAAATTAAATAAAAATAAGACACATTAGTATAAAGTTGCAGTGCACGTAAGACAAATGATTTTAAAAGCAGCCAGAAAGAAGAGCAAGATTTCCTATCCAGGAGCAGCGATGTGTCTGTCACGTGACTTATCAGCAATCACGGAAGCCATAAATGGTGGGAATGTCTTCCATGTGCTGAGAGAAAGTAATGGTTAGCCTATAATTCTATACCCACTGGAAGTTTCTTTCAAGAAGAAGAGCAAATTTAAAGCTGGAAGACAGAGAAAGAAGAACAAAAGCTTGGGTAGTTTTCTACAAATTTACTTCACAATAGGCTATTCCAAAGGAATACTTTAGGCAAAAGAAAACACCAGAGGAAGGTCCGAGGTACAAGATGGAATGATACTCAAAAACTTTGGTAAATATTTGGCTATATACTTAAACAAATGCTGGTTGTATAAAATGATGTCTCAATTGAGGGGGTAAGGAAGAATGAGACAGAACTAAAACACTGGACAGCTGGACCGTGTCAGCTGGGAGGGCATAAGCAGACAAAGCATTCCCAGCTCCTTACATCCTTTCCAGAAGGGAAGGGAAGATGTTGATGAACTTTGGATTCGTTAATAGCAGACAGTACAGCTTTGAAACTAGTAATTTCCATATTTGGCAATTTCCAAATATGGGTCAGGACCCTTTGAAGGTCCTGAGGCCCTTTCAGTGAGGTCAGAACTATGCTGCTCACAAAAATTAGGGGATATTTCAAAATGAATGTGGAGTGATAAAATATTCCCTAATTTTCGTGAGCAGAATATTTTCCTAATAATGCTTGACCGCTCATACTATTATTTGCCCTTTTTACTCTTATTCTCTCACGATTGTAGTTTTCTAGAGCTTGCTTGATGTGTAGTGACATCATCACTCTGATGATTAACGGAATGTGTGCTTATATATTCTTGTGTTTTACATTTTTCTCAATTTTATTTTCTAATATGGAAGATATTAATAGAGATAACAGACAAACAAGCTGTTGGGGGCCTTCAATCATTTTTAGGGGTGCAAAGCTGTGAGTCCATGAAATTTGAGAACCACCATAGCAGAAGGGGGAAAGGATGAGGTAAGCAGTGATACTTAACACAGTCCTTATGAAATGTCTTTTTTTAAATTTTTAAAAATTTTTTTACAGGGACAGAGAGAGAGTCAGAGAGAGGGATAGATAGGGATGGACAGACAGAAACGGAGAGAGGTGAGAAGCATGAATCATTAGTTTTTCGTTGTCATTGCGACACCATAGTTGTTCATTGATTGCTTTCTCACATGTGCCTTGACTGCGGGCCCTCAGCAGACTGAGCAACCCCTTGCTGGAGCCAGCGACCTTGGGTCCAAGGTGACGAGCTTTTGCTCAAGCCAGATGGGCCCGCGCTCAAGCTGGCGAGCTCGGGGTCTCAAACCTGGGTCTTCTGCATCCCAGTTCGACACTCTATCCACTGCGCCACTGCCTGGTCAGGCTGAAATGTCATTTTTTGAGCCTTGAGAACAATTGGTGCTGTATAGTTATCTTGCATTCTAAAATAACTCATGACAGAAATGTTTAAATCTAGAGAACATACGAACTAAGTCTGCAGGGCTGAGAACCTTGGTCTGGAAGACTGGGTCATGCTTCTTCTGTGTTACAGTGACGTCTACTGAACAACTTGTACATTACAACCCAGCTCTATGGGACAAAGGTCTAGTAAGAGTAAATGCTATATTCAGAGTAAAAAGAACGTTAATAAGAGCAAATTCTGCCCTGGCCTGGTAGCTCAGTTGGTTAGAGCATTGTTCTGATACACCAAGGTTGCTGGTTGAATCCCCGGCCAGGACACATAGAAGAAACAACCAATGAATGTATAATAAATAAGTAGAACAGCAAATCAACATTTCTTTCTCTTACCATTCCCCCCAATCAATAAATTAAAGAAAAAATTTTTTTTGAAGAGCAAATTCTGTCCATCAGAGTCCCAAACCTGGGCATTAACATTATAATAGGCTTAGACAAAACAAATTCTCAGGAGAAGAGGGTAACTCCAAAAAGACCTGATGACAAGATCATTGCGTATATGCCTTCTTCCTCAGTTAGATGGAAAATCAGTGGTCCATCAGGGAGCCAGCATAGAGGCTCACATCAGAATCACCTTGGAACTTTTAAGAAATAAATAGTTCCAAATCTTTATAGAATTAGAGTCTCTAGGCCCAGAATTTTATGTTTTTTAAAAAGTTCTCCAGGGATCATAGTCCTGGTTGACAATCTGAAGTGCAGACGGCTGTGCTGAGGCTGGCTTGTGCCCCGTGGGAGCCGTGTTAGAACTGCAAGGCCGAGCTCAGGTCTCACCGTGCCAGGGCCTGCCCCAGCTCTTCACTGGTTTCTGCCACTGCAGCCAATGCCCCGGTTGGGGGCTCTGAGCCCCAACTTTAGACCATGTGCACTGCTCATCCCTCCTTGATTTCTGGGGTGCTGTCTGATTTCTGAGGTTGGGCTGGCGAGAGTCCTGTTGGCCTACATTCCGGATGCCTTGTCCGATGGGCCCTTTACCTCTGCCTGGAGGTCTACCCCCAGCACTGCCTAAATCCAGCTTCCACCAGGCTTTGGGTGTTCCCAGCTCCTTCTCTTTCCTTTGACCCTAGGTTGATTTACATTTGTGCTCCAGGGCCCTCAACAGGGAAGAGCCTGGAATGGAGGAAACTATCCAAAATAAAGAACAAAGAACAGAACCACAGCCTTCTTCTGTGTGCTTTCAGCTGGCAGACTCAGCTCGGCCACCATCGGTCCCTTTGCTCACAGATTTCAACCCAGTCTACCGGGGGATTTGCCTTTCCGTGCGGGAACCCTTCTGAAACCGACAAAGGGAGAAGAAAGGCTTGGCTTTGCTGAAATTCGCTGGCTAGCTCTCCCTTTTGCAAACTGCCAATGCTGGGCTATCTCGTGGTACCTCTATCACATTGTCAAAGAAGGCGCAGCCCTGGGACGGGGAGCTTCCATGGCCCCTGGAGGATAGCCTGTGGGTGAGGCTAGGCTAGGGAAGGACATGTGGAGTCTCAGCAACCACTGAGGTGTGCATGTGGTCAGGGCCAAAGGGAGCCTGGAACCCAGGTGGATGAAGTGACGCCATGTGCCTTTCCCTAACCTTAGAGATGGAAGGGAGCTGTCGATGTTTTTTTCCCTTTTAAATGTCAGAGCAGGACTGAGTCAGGAATGGTGGTTTGATCAATTGGACCATACATGCAGGTGAAGCTTGTTTTTGTTCTAAAGATAAAGCAACAATTGGGAGACAGCTTGTGCTCACTGGTTAAATTCCTTCGAGCCGGAGACTGTCCAAGCACTCACTGTGAGGTGCCTTCTGAGGGAGCTGTCTCATCTGCAGATCTGTCCCCCTGGGGGACAGAGGTAAGACGCCCCATGGTAGCATCCCAGTGTGCCCTCTGGTGCTTGGGGTCTGGGAGATGTTGGAAATGGGACCGGGAACGTTCCATTCTGGTGCCCACCTTGACCGCTGCCTCCCGCATTCCTGCCCCTTGGGAGAGAAGCGGGTCTAAATTGCTGTTGGTTTGGCTGCCCTCCAGAGACCTGCGTCCAGGTGCCAGGAACTGACTGCAGCTTGTTCAGCGATGACCACAGCAGCTTCAACTCGGCACCCGTGCGGCCACGATTCTTTCCATTCGCTCGGGGTCCCTTGTGGCCTCCGGCCCCCATGCACCCCTTTGTGTATCAGGGCTTCTCCACTGCCAGTAGCCAGAACCAGCAGCAGGGTACTGGGCGAGGGGCATGGCCCTGGACGCAGGCACCGTGGCCCTGTGCGGACTGGGTTTTGGACAATGTATTGAGGCAGCCTTCCAGACTGGGCCAGGCAGCATCTGCTGAGCGGATTCCGGTCCTCTTGGGGTAGCCGCATCAGTCACACCCCAAGGGGAGAGGCCTCCGTGTGGAAAATATGTGAGCCTTGGACGATGTCGCAGGTGGCCTGGAATGGCCCAGACCCCAGCTGGTTTCCCTCGTGTGCAGTGGAGAAGCAGCAAAGGGCCAGCTTGCCCAGCTCCTGTGAGTGTCCTAGCGGGCTGGGAGGCAGGGTTCCGGGTGCTGCCCCGAGGGCCTGGCTGGCCCTAGCTCGAACACTGTACCCATGTTAGCATCAGACCATCAATCCTACGGGCCGCAAGGTCCTTACCCCATGGTTCATCTGAGAAAACAGAGTGGCTGTGCCTAGCATATAGCAAATGCTCCACTAACAGTGGACGCTCTGCTTGTGCGCTTTATGTGGGGTCTCCCAGGTGTGTGGTGGGTCAGGATGGAACTTGTGTCCATCTCACGCCCAACCCGGCTACCCGGTGCCTCCACAGGCCTCTCTGGGAGGCAGGCAGGTCAGAAAGAGTTATAGCCCTATGTCACAGAGCAGAAAACTGAGGCCAAACGGTTGTCAGAGATTACTGAGCTTGTAAATGGCAGAACTGAGCCTCAAACCTCTCTCTTTTGATCATGCCTCCTGTATTAGCCAGCTCGGGCCGCCCTAACAAAATACCACAGGTTGAGTGGCTTAAACGACAGACATTTGTGTTCTCACAGTCCGGAGGCTGGAAGTCTGAGCTCAGGGTACTGATAGAGCCGGTTTCTGGTGTAACCTCTCTTCCTGGCTTATAGACGGCTGCCTTCTTGCTGTGTCCTCACATGGCCTGTCTTCTGTGTACAGAGAGAGAAAGAGAGCATGCGAGAGAGCAGTGTTTGTGTCTCTTCCTCTTCTTGTAAGGACACCAGTCCCATTGAATTAGGACGTCATCCTTATGACAACAGTTACCCTTGATTACCTCCTGAACATCCCTGGCTCCAAATGCAGTCACACTGAGGCTTAGAGCTTCAACGTATGCATTTGGGAGGGTGGTGGACACACCACAACCTGTAATGGACCCTGAGCCCCTCCCGCTGTGGGGCCCCCAGAGCTCAGCAGTAGGTGGCCGTTACTACACATTGGAGTCACTTGGTGTGGTTGTGCAGGAGCCCAGGGATAGTGATGGGGTGATTTGAGCAGGCTTTCTGGAGGAGGTGTGTGTGTGTGTGCACGTGTGTCTCTGGGTGTGTGTTTGTGCATATATATGTTGGTCTTGGGTAGATGGCCCCTTTGAGACTCAGGCTGACCTCACTGATGCAGATGAGCTGGGGCTGTTTTACTTTCTCACAATTGACATGGCAAGAGGTGACCATCTGGTCCCTGCTTGGCCCACGAGGCAGCTATAGCCAATCAGGTAGCATTTTCAGGTCTTTACTGTGGAAAGGAGTGGGGTTCCAGGTGGGCCGGGAGCCGGGGGAGCGTGCTCTCTGCAGAGATGCCTGTGCTAAGACAGCGTCGCTTATGGGAGCCCCTGCTGTCAGCTCCCTCGCTGCCCTCACCCCGTGTCTGTCCGCCCTTCTCAGACCCACACGCTGGCTGCGGCTGGTGAAGGGACTCGTCACCGCCAGGTTTACCTGTGCACTTCTGCCAGGTCTGGGCTTCTGGGATGAGGGTGGTGTTCCCAAGGCAGAGGTGCAGTTCCTACACCAAGTCCTGCGTGTGGGGTCCAGAGCAGGTAGGTCACAGTCCCGGGTGGGGTGGCAGGAGGTGCTCAGTCAGGAGGCTGGGGGCCCTGCTTTTTTGGTAGAACTTCCTCTTTCTCCTATTTCCTGCATGGAGGCCACACTGCCCGGTGCTGCCACAGAGCAGAGTCTGGGAGCCCACCCATTTTTTGGGTGCAGAGCCTGTCTTTGGCTTCTCTTATGTCCATCCCTCTGCCAGTACACCCGGGCCCCTGGTGGGCCCCGAAAGGTTTAGTAAGTAAGCAAGCCACAGATCGTCCAAGGGAAAGTGCCCCTCCTGAGCGCCGTGTCAGAGTGCTCAAAGCTCTTGCAGCCTCTGCTTAACAGAAGGTGGAGTATCTACCTTCCTGTCTCCCGTCCCGTCTTCTTCCGCTGTCCCTGGCCCAGGGCCCTTTGCTCTGTCTGGGTCTCGCTCTGTTCCCAGGCTCTTGTCTCCCTTCTGGCCCAGGGGAAGCCCCCGAGTGTTTCTGAGCCCGTGTCCCCCCCACATCTCTGGTGAGAAATGGTGGTTCCTCTTGAGGGAGAAACAGTTGCTGCCCTCCTCCCTCTGATTCCCAAGGGCAGTTCTCATCTCTGGGACGGCAGAGAGCTGCCCGGGAACGTCTCCTGGCTAGGCGGGCTCCCGCCTCCCCAACACTTGCTGGGAGCAATGGGGGTTTTGGAGCTGAAAGACCTGGACTCAGACCCCAGACCCACTCCTGACAATGTATGACCTTGGGCACAGCCCTTGGCCCGGTGATTCCAGGGGCAGAGCTTGCCACCCCACCGGGTGGCATAACATGAGAGAATGGAATCTGGAAGCAGGTGGCTCCCGGCAGGCGTGAGTGTTCCTGGCAGCCGGCGGGCGAGCCTGAACAGGTGCCCACACACACGTGTCAGTATACGGCCTTTGCTGCTCTCCCCGCCTAGATGGAGACCTCATCATCTCTGTCGTGATTAACATCATTCCCTTATTCAACAACATTTGTTCATTCATTCTCCCATTTCTGAGAACCCACCGTGGGCCAGGCCTCGCTCTGGGCACTGGGGAACAGCTGTGAGTCAGACAGACCCAGGAGGTGGGGAGGGAAGTTAATCAGGCAATCACCCAGGCAGATTTCAAAGGTCACTTGCATTGAGGGCCTTGGAGAAGAGGTGAGAGGAGCCCAGACTAGGGGCCAGTGCTGGGTGCCCAGTACTGGTGGAGGCTCTCAGGGGGTCCAGAACTGAAAGGCAGCCCCTGCCCTTAGGAAGAATAGGCACCAGCTGTGGGCTGCTGCCGCTCCGTGCTCTGTGACCATTAGAGGCACACCACTGCAAGTAGGAAGTCAATATTTAAAAAAAGAAACATCAGTTCCTAGGAAGCCCTTCGTAACCCTGTATACAATCTTGTGTTTAGCTGTTTAAATAAAGCTGTAGCCCGGGGTCAGAAACCGCCTGGATGGCTTCCCCTTGAGTGCACACACGTCAGCCACCGTCCCAGCCCTTGCGAACGGAGGCGGTATCGCAGGTGCGCCTGGCCGGCTCAGGGTTGCCCGCTACCCACACTCTTTGGGAGCCCAGAGACATTTGAGGCTGAATGACTCCACGTGGCTCGAACAAGGGCAGTTTTGCACAATGTCTGCATCTTGGGAAACAAATGTGGTTCTCCGTATGTGCTGCCTTGAGTTCCTGGAACCAGAGTGTTTATTTTATATAATATACAGCGAAAACACTTCTGTTGATCTCAGGACCTTCCAACATCCAAACTGTAACTCTTACTGAAATACTCTTTAAATGTCGGTTACCCAAGATGGCTCAGGGAAGGAAGACCAGATAGTGTTCTGCATTTCAGATCACCATCTTTAAAACTATACACATATTTTTTTGAGACCAAGGTACTTTAATTCCACCAGGGAAATAGTCCTCTGCTCACATGCAGGGGCTCCCAGAGGACCATGGGGACCTTGGAGCCTTATTACTAAATAGTCCTGTGGGTCCTATCGGGGAAGGTCAGGCGGGTACATTGTGTTTGAAGGAAAACTTCGCCTCCTACTCTGTGAAACAGGGGCATCTGATTTAGGAGAGGAGATGAGGCTCAGCTGGGTAACCCTGGTTCCAGCTGAACCCTTGATTGGCAGTGTCTGCCACACTCTTTCCCGGTTGGGTGGCAAAGGAGGTGGGTATAAGGGATTTGGGCAAGAATATCCAGGGACTGCTCCTTACCATAGTACTGGGTGGATAGTATCTAGTGAGGATCTACCGTGTGCCAGGTGCTGTGCCAAGCACATTGATTGAATGATACCTATGAGGTAGGTTGTATTGTTGTTATCTCCATTTTAGGACCAAGAACGTGAGACTCAGAAGAAGATCCTACAGCTAGTAGGTGGCAGTATCAGGCAGGGCATAGGTGCAACAATGGAGCAAGGACCCGGATGAAGTAGACATATACTTCTCTGTCGTGGAACAGTGCTTGGGGAGGGGTCAGGGGCTGCTGTGGAAGTCTCTGTGGCTATTCCATCTCTTCTGTCTTGAGAATAGTGCCCTCTTCTGCATGGTCCAAGACGGTGCCCCACCACGTCTGCATTCTAGTCTATGGGAAGGGGGATGGCGAAAGAATAGACCTTTCCCTTCAAGGGCATTGTCACAACTCACCTGAACTTATGTATTATTTCTTCTTATATTCCGTTGATCAAAACATGGCCATAGAGCTACACCCAGCACCAAGGTGGTTGGGAAATGTAGTCTCTCTTTTAGGTGGCCATGTGCCCAGCTAAAAGTAGAAGTTCTGTTACAACAGAGACCATGATGAACAGTCGTTGGATGACTGGGATGTGAGTCCAGGTGGTCTGTGTCTCTCACTTCTCCACCGCCTCTCATCTGGGAGGAATTATAGGTCAGCTCTAGAGAAAAAAAGCCCACAGCTGGCCTGTAAGCTCCTGGGATACACGAGCTGGTAGGCATTTCCGGTGACCCCTTGATCCTGCTGGGCTAGCTCAGAGCAGGACACCTAGCAGGTGTTCAGTAAATCAATCTTAAGGGGGGGGGGCATGCGGTACAGAGAGAGAGGGGGGCCTGGTCTGTCAGATCCAACCCCAGCGAAATGAGTTGAGCACACCTTGACACAAATACAGGGGGCTGGAAACTGCGGTGACCAACCACCAGAGAAGGCAGCTGGTCTGAGTCTGGGCCAGAGCTTCAGGGTGTCCTGCCGGCTCCCCCAGCTTAACCCCAACTGTGAACAACGCTGGTGACCTGTGCTTCCAGGATGGGAATTTGATTCTTAGCCTCCTTGGGGAAGAACTGAATCTCTCCTGGTGGTGGTCACTTGGCTGTGCTGTGGACGTTCCTGATTCCGTTCCAGCTACATGTAGGTCCTGTTTGTCGCCTGCTGGGCCCCCGTGCGGACCTGTCCGCCTCCCTCCCGTGGAGCCCTGGCCGCCTACTCTAACTGTCCCTGACTCACCCAGGACAAAAGGCAGTGACGGCCTGGCCTTTCCGAGCCCGGCCCCCGGTGAGAAGGCGTCAGAGGGCTTCCTGAGGCGGCATGCCGAGTCCGAGGAGCTGAGGCCCTCCTGCCTGTGGTCAGTCACGTGTTCTGAGCAAAGCTGCTCCCCGCACAGGTGCTCGGAGGGAAAGTAAGCAAGCACCGGGGGTTTCAGCGTGGAATTTTTTAATCATCTGAACATTGTTCTTGGCAAGGAATAATGTAAAACAGACAGCCGGGTGGGTTACATTTTAGCCCCGTTCGAACTGGGGGTTGCTCCGCAGTAGTATTCTTTGATCACCTCGATCCTTGTTTTTGTCTGTTCCCCAGTTATCTGTCTTGTGCTGGGTAACCGAGGAGGCTGCCTGTTAAGTTCGGCATCAGTTAACTCTCTGTCAGAATGCCTGTGTCAAGCCTGGCAGCCGGAGGGAGGAGAGAAGAAAGTGTTAACAGAGAGCGGCGCTCCCTCCCGGCCCCGACGGAGCTCCCGAGGTCTAGACAGCTAGGAGAAGTGTGGTGCTCCTGAAAAAGAGAGAAGAGAGAGAAGCGTGTGGCTGGGGTTCCATAGGCTCCCCTCCGTGCTCGCGTAGCCGCGAAACCTTTAGTTTGAAATCAGTGGTGTTTGGCAAGGCACGGGGCTGCCTGCTGACAGATCGACTGGGCTCTCGCCCTGCAGATGCACATGAAAATGCATGAGGCCTTCGCTTTTCTTCCTCCTGATGATTAAAAGCGTCTGCTTGGCTCCATGCAGAGACGGCCCTTGAAGATTTATTCGAGACACCTGTGTGGCATCGCTTACAGGCCCTCAGGCTGACAGAGGCAGCTACACTGCACAGTGTCTGAAATGGCAGTCCCCGGGGGCGTTTGCAAAGGCTTGATGGGGCGTCTCTGTGCCAGACCTGGGCGGGACCCCTGGGTAAGGTCCTTGCATTGTAAAGAAATTTCCCTCCCTGATCACACTGATCCAAGGCCTTCGAGCCACCGGGGCGGCTGAGCAAACCCCACGTGATGGACAGGACAAGACGCGTCCCCTGCCTTGCCCTCAGTTTCCCCATCTGAGAGATGAGGGGGTCAGACTGGCTCGCCTACAAGGCCAGTGACCCTGCTCCCCCCTGCACGCCCACTCTGCTCTGACATTGCTGCACGGTGCAGGAGGAGGTGTCGGTGCGGGGAGGGTGCCCTGTTCTGCATGGCAGGGCCATTCATCAACCTGATCCAGCGCAGGAGAAATTTGGACACAAATTCGTTAGAATACAGCCAATGGTTAGCAAATGGATGAGTGAGGTCATTAGTCTATTCATTCACGTGTTAAATGTTATTGTGTGCCGGTCCTGTGCCAGGTGCCGGGGGTGCAGGGAGCAAGGCAGCCTCGGCCCTGCCTGCTCTAGGTCGGGTCCAGCCCTGTTTGGACTCCCGTCCTGCTGGCTCGAAGACTTGTCTCGATGTAGTCTGAGCATAGGAATGTGCTGTGAAACACAATTCCAGCGCCCTATTAAGGGCCAGGCATCGACGTCAGGACACCAAGGACTTGAAAATTTCTCCCTTCAACGAGCAAGGGATTTGTTTTGACAAAAGACGTGTAAACAGGATCCTAGTGAATAACTTTTCTCATAGCTGCGCCTGCTTTAATCAGTGGCATATTTTTTGGTGACCTCAGAAGTGTTCAGACTGTTCCCGCACTGTACAGGGAGACGAAGGGGGTGGCCACGGAGAAAGAGAATTTATAGCTCAGGTGAGGGGACGAGGCCAACTCTGAGAACAGCAGCCAGAGGAATGAGAGAGCACATGCGTTGTGTGTGATCACAGGTGTGGTGCAGGCCTCCGAGCTGAAGGACTCAGAGCCGGGGAGGGACGGCATACTCGGGCTCTCTGGAGGGGGAGAGGAGAGAAGAATGTAACAGATCGTTCTCCTGTGCTGGCCCAGCCGTGACGGGTATGTGCCTCGCTGGGAGCCAGCCCCTGAGCTGCCATGCCTTTCCAAGGCCTTAGTCTCTGGAGATCGGAGCTTCCGGACTCCGTGTGCAGAGCAGCCCTGGCCCACGGGCATGGGATGACCCCGTAGGTCAGGGCTACGTCCAGGCTACTAGGGTGCCCCTCTCCCCTGTGGGCTTGTGGAGGTTAGCACGACATCAGGGTGCTGATGTCATCCACCCCCTGGGGTCCTGGGTCCTTGCCTGCTGCTGAGGCAGATCCCTAAATGTTAAAAGATGCAGAAAAGTTGTTTTGCTGTCAGGAAGACCCGAGTTCAGATCCCGTCTCTGCCTCTTGCTGGCTCTGGGACCTTGTGCTAATAAATGCCTTCCTAGCTCCTCATTCTTTGGCATCTAAAAAAATAGGCTGATAATAGCCCCTGTTTCATAGGGCTGTTGGGAGGATTGCCAGAAACAAAGCATGATGAGTTCCTAGCACGGTGCCTGGTATACAGCAAGCGTCCCATTCATTAGCTGCTGTCATTTTACCATGGGAAGGCCTCTGCCTGACCCAGAGGACATCTCTCTCTGAAACTAGCTCTGCCAGACTCTGAAAACCCATGTCTGAAATCCCAACACCTGAGCTGTAACCCAGCCAAGCAACATCTGAATCGAGACTCCAGCTCTCTCTCTGTCAGTTGCCCCTGCAGCAGCGTGCCTCTGCCCTGCTTCTTGTTTGCAACGTGAGCACTGGTCACTTCCTTGAGCCTACAAATGTGTCTGTCTTCCCAGATCTTGCCCTTCTTGGGCCTGGGTCTGAGCTAAGCCAAGGTGGCTTAACTCAAGGAGTTGACGTGGTTTCACACTTAATTAGCAAAGACCCCAGTTGGGTTCCAGCATCCCAAGCTGTTCATGCTCTCTGTTAGGAGCCATGATGAGGCAGCCGGGGGAACTGGAGGTTTATCTGAGAGAAAACTGCAGGTGCAGAGATTAACTGCCACTCACGGGCAGCCACTCTGTATCCCAAGAATGAGGACCAAGGGCAGGTATGAGAGAAAGACGAGGGTGGTTCCAAGTGGAGAATAGACTTTTAAGGACCTGGGCCGGTGGCTCAGTAGATGGAGTGTTAATGTGGCGCGCCGACGTTGCTAGTTCGATCCCTGCTCAGGGTACATACGAGACACAACCAGTAAGTGCACAGCTAAGTGGAATGAATCAATGCTTCTCTCTCTCTCTCTCTCTCAAATCAATGGAAAATTTAAAAACAAAATAGACTTTTAACACAGTTCTAAGGAGGGCTGGACACTCTGTAGGTGACATGCCCCCTGTCCCCGGAAGGGCAGAGACCACAGTTGGCTACGTCTCTGGTGGGGTCGTTTTGAAGGGTCGGGGGTGGGGGCTGAGGTCTCTGAACCCTGAGACATCACTGCTTGCAGGAGCCATCGCTGCCTTCCCCTTGGCAGGCATTTCCTTCTGCAGCGCCCGCGGCCATGCAGCTGTGAGCCCCGATAAGCCCTGGCTGGTGGCCCGGGCAGAACCGCGCTGCGTCTCTGCAGAGGCTGCTGTTTGCCTGGGCCCCCGCTTGCCCGCCACTTCCTGACGCCGCCCCCCTGTGGCTTTTGCTTCGTTAGCTTGGAGCTCCAGGTGAAACTGGTCCCCGGGGCCCCCTCCCCTGGTCTCCCTGTTGTCTTCCCCGGTAGGGAGGCCCGGGCAGCTAGCAGGAAGGGGTGGCAGGCATGTCATCCAAGGGGAAATCAAAAGCACAGAGAGACCGAGGCACCGGGAGGAGGAGTAAGAACTGGGCCCCAGGGCAAACGGGTGGAAGCTGGGGCCCTTCCTGGGCCTTCCAGAAGTTCTGCCTTTGAGCCACGCCCACTCGGCTGGCGTTCTGGCCGGTGCATGTGCAGGAAGCCAGGCGGCTGTGCGGGCCGATGGACCGATGCGGGAGAAGGGCCTGTGCCCGCGCGTCCTGTCCCCACCAGGCTTCTCCCTGTGGCACTGCCAGCATGGGAGGTGGACATCTAAGCTCCCCTTGTTCATCGGCCTCGTGAGGAAACCAAGGTTCAGGGCGGAGAACGGGGAGTCTGAGGACGTCCAGGGACCAGAGGAGGGGCTGGAGGCTAAGTCCAGAACCGTGACCCTGTCCGAGCTTCCCGGAGCAGCAAGCCAGGCAGTGCCTTGCGTGCAGGCCCCTCACTCTGGGGCCCCAGCCAGCGTGGTTGCCACTCATGGGGGCACACAGCCTGTCCCAGCCTCGCCTGGGCCAGGCACCCAGAGCCCTCTGCTTCCCTTGCATGGAAAACCCACTCGGAGCAACTCTGTCATCTGGTCACTTTGAGGACACCTTCATCTCTGGCTAATTAATCGTGGGGGTGGGGGCACGTGTTGGGCGAGTGTGGTCCTGAGATTTCTATTCCCTGACTCGGAAGCGTGTGCTCTCCACATCTCATTGGTTTCAGTCATTTGTTCGCCTTACTCACGGACACACCTGCACACCTGCTCTGGCCACACTGTTCCAGGGGAGCCGTGACAACGGCGGACCCGACCCCCAGAGGTTGATGTGGTTGGCCTGGGCATTTCAATGACCAAGGCTGCTTGTGTCCACGTGGAAATTTCCTTCCAAGGGAAAAGCCGATAGAAACAATGTGTCTCTACCAGGATGGCTTCCCCAGGATGACTGTGAGCAGAGCGGGGAGGCCTGGTCACCAGCACAGGAGCAGCGCCACCATTGACCGAGGCTTCCCTGGTGCTCGCAGACCAGGCAGGGCAAAGCCCGGAGTTCTGAGTACCCGCCTGTCGCCCGGGCTCTGCACAGAAGGGGTACGTGTCTGGCGGTCACAGCACCTTTGCTTCCCAGTAAACATCTGCGAGTCTCCATCAGCGTGTTCCCTTGTCGGCATTTTCCCGAGCCACCCTTGGTCCCTCTGCGTGGGTGGGTGCGCAGACCCCGTGTGAGCGTGACGAGAGGCTCAGTCACAGAGCGGTGCTCCTGAGGGGCGGCCCGGAGCTCAGCAGTGCGGACCTACCTTTAGAAATGGCAGGTGAAAGAGCTACCCGGGCCCCGACCCTGTCCCCAAACCTTTCTAACATGCCAGGTTCGTTGCGGCATCTCCAGCACGGTCCGTGCCTGCCCGCACCGCCCCACCCCTCCTCGGACCCACCCAGTTCTTTGTCCCATTCCCGCTACAAGAGACTATCAGAATTCTTTGCTTTTCTGGGCCTTGGAAATAAGGGAGAGGCCACTGCCTGACCGTGGAGCCTGTAGGGTGACCGTGGAGCCAGGGGTAGCCACATGCACTGAATGTGCTATCCAGTTCTGCTCCGGCCCTCCCCAGACTCCCAGGTGTCTCTGGGGTTCCCTGTGCCTGCTGGATTCAAGCTGGAGACCTGGACCTCCATCAGAGACGCCAGGCCGGTCGGGGCTGCCGCCCTGGGCCCCCAGAGCGCACTTCCACCCACCTCCTCCTTCATCCCTCAGATGCACAGACACGACCCTCCGGTCCTCCCTCCCCTCCCCCACTGATCCCCCTTTCCCCGCTCGGCAGCCCAGCCCCAAGCCCCTACAACTGAGTAGATTTTACACGTGACTTGTCCTGGTGCCACCGACCTGTGTAAGACCCAGCCTTAATGTTCTTGTTCCTATAGAGACACAGGACATGGTAGCACTAGAGACCAGAATGAGGGGGACAAGAGGCGCCCGAAGATGGGGCATGCTTTGGGTGTGTTTGTGTAATGCTCCATATGCCATTTTTTATTCACATAAAAACATCTTTCTTGAAGTAATAGGAGCCCACTCAGCTGTTGCTAACCAAATACCAAATGTTTCCCTTTTCCTCTCCGGCTCCTTCCAAGAGGCGGGCCGGGGCTGGGAAGACTTGCCATTATCCGTGATGCCATCTTGCCCTTCAAACGTCAGAGAGCCTTTTCCTCCGAGCAAACGCCCAATTGTTTTTTCCAGCTTTGGCAAGAATTTTTAAGAGAAAGCTGTTTTCAGATCACTTTTCTGTTGATGGTTTTAGCCTTGGAGGATGGCCAAGTCAAGGGCTCGTCTCCTCACATCTGTTTTCCTAAATTGCTTTAGGACCGATCAGGAACCAACTCCCCCCTTTAAAAAACAAACAAACAAACCCAATCCCAAACCCCTGGTATTTCGATATAAAACAATGTTAAATGAAAGAAAACAAAATAAACCACCAGTAGGTAGAGATGGCTTCAGGAATCACTTTGGATGCCTCCCCCCAACCCTTCGCCCCGTTCCCCCAACGTACAATAAACATGTGGTTTCATTTCCAAGGGCTCGGGGTTAGTGGTTCCATTTCCTCAGGAAGCTGTGTTTCTTGCTCTTACTTCTGAAATGAAACGTGCATTTTCATTGGCGCAAGTTCAAGGAGTTCCTGGGGCAACAAAGAAAACAGTCCCAAGCAGGTTTCAGTCACCGACCACCCCCTCCGCCCACCCTGCCATGGCTTCTCCTTGCTCCCCTTCCACTAGGGGATCAGCGCCACCTCCCCAAGCCGGGGCGGGATGGTGCCCTCGCTCACTGGGGTTCCCGGCCATCTGAGTGGAGCCATGCCTGTGTTCTGGCCCTCAGTTGGGAAAATCTGGTTGCCCTCCAAGTGTCCACATACCACAGGCTCCTAATTAAGAAAGTATGTTCCCATTTCATGTCACCCGAAAGGAATGAAAACAGTGACAGCATTTATTTATCTTCGCTATCAATATCATTCCCGTTTCGAAGTACCGCTGGGGCTTGTGCGTCTTGAAGGAATTGCCTGTGGGTTGTGAGATTTTTCACATTGGCCATGTGCTGCGAGGACACGTGTGGCTGCCCTCCGAGAGGGAGGCTCAGGGTGAAGTGCAGAAAGGCTGGCAGAGCCCTGGCCCCTGCCCTCCTGGGGCTTGGAGTGCTCGCATGGTTCAGCCACGGGTGGAGCGGCTTTTTCCTCTTTGGTGCCAATGCCGTCAAGCCTCCTTTCACGTCCTTTTTCCCCGTGTCATCGGAGGAGGGAAAGCCACCATCTAGAGCCTTCTAGTAGAGCTGTGATCTGTTAGAGGGGCAGCTGGTTATGGAGTACATGCTATGTGCTAAGTCTGGGCCGGGCGCTCACATGAATTGCTCGTTCTTGGTAGCTGCGGCTCACTCCGGCTGCCCATGGGACAGCGGGAGACAGGATGGAGGGACTTGCCTGAGACCAGGTCCAAGTCAGTCCATTTGGGCTGCTGGAGCAGAATCCCACAGATGGGTAGGTTAGAAACCACGGACGTTCATTTTTCACAGTTCCGGAGGCTGGGGAGTCTGAGATCAAGGTGCCGGTCAGTTCTGTGTCTGGTGAAAGCCTGCATTCTGGTTCATATGTGCCCGTCTTCTTGCTGTGTCCTCACATGGCGGAGGGCTGAGGGAGCTCTCAGGGTTCTCTGTTATCAGGGTACTGATGGCACTCATGAAGGCTTCGCCCTCATGACCACCGAGTCATTGCTCAAAGGCCTCATCTTCAAACACCATTGCAATGGGGACTTGGTTTCTCTATGTGCTTTTTATTTTTTTATTATTTTATTTTATTTTATTCATTTTAGAGAGGAGACACGGAGTGAGAGAGAGAGAGAAAGAGAGAGAGAGAGAGACAAAGAGAGAAAGGGGGGAGGAGCTGGAAGCATCAACTCCCATATGTGCCTTGACCAGACCAGTGCAGGGCTTTGAACTGGCGACCTCAGTGTTCCCAGGTCGACACTTTATCCACTGCACCACCACAGGTCAGGCTCTCTATGTGCTTTTTAGGAGGGCGCATGACCATTCGGTCTATAGCAGGTGTCTTTGACAACGGGCCTGAGGTGGTGGTGCCATCGGAGGCTTATGACGGTGGGAAGGCAAGGGAAGGCTCCCAGCAGAGCTCCCTCCCACATTTCACCAAGTGGTGATGAGGATGGGCCCCTGGTCTCCCTGCGCCCTCTATTGGCTGACAACTGGCTAAGTGTCATGCCCGACCTGGGCAAGGAGGATTGGCTGTGTGTTCTCTATTTGTAAGCATTTGCATGCATACTTGCACGTGTATTTCCAAACAGTTAACATGCACTTTCAATTACAGTTCCTTGCTGACCCCCTCAGTTAACACTACATTCTGACACCTGTCCCTTTGGGCCTCACCTCCTATCCCCAAGCCACCAGTCACTTTTTGTCCATTGTCTTTAAGCCATTCTCTTTTTAAAGAATTATTATGCTGAGGACATTTAACAATGAGATCTACCCTCTTAATAAAATTTTAAGTATTGTTAACTATAGGCACAATATTGTACAGAGGGTCTCTAGAACTTAATCCCCTTGCACGACTGAGACTTCCTACCCATTGAACAGCCACTCCGATGTCCCCTCCCCTCAGCCCCAGGCAGCCGCCATGTTAGTGTTTCTGTGAGTCTGACGATTGCAGATACCTCATATAAGTGGAATTGTGCAGTATTGGTCCTTCTGTGACTGGCTCATTTCTGACTTTTCTTACTTTTCCTTGGCATAATGTCCTCAAGGCTTATTCGTGTTGTCACATGTGGCAGGATTTCCTTCCTTCTTAAGGCTGAATAATACTCCACAGGACGTGTACACCACATTTTAACCCACTCGTCGGTCAGTGGGCAGTTACATTGTTTCCATATCTTGGTATTGTGAATAGTCCACCGAGAACACAGGAGTCCAAATATCTCTTTGTGATCCTGATTTCAGTTACTTTGGGTAAATAACCTAAAAGTGGGATTATTGGATTATATGGTAGTTTATTTTTAATTTTTTGTGGGGGTCCTTCATACACTTTCAGCCGTTCCTAAAGGCTGCCTGCAGCGATCTCAGACTGAGCCTTGAATTCTTGCCCTGTCTCACCCCCTGGCTTCTTCCCTGGGGATCACCTCCCCACCCCGTGGCATCTCCTTGCCCTGAACTGCGACCTCTGGTCCCATTTCCCGGCTGTGACCTTTTCAGTTTTCTTCCCCAGCCCTCAGCCTCTCTCCTGCTGGGGCTGCCTGCAGCGACGCTGTTGTTCCCGTTCTGTGTGCTGCCCCATAGGCGCCAGCCCTGAGCCATGAGGGCAGCATGTGCCGCCCTCGGACATGGCCAGCAGCCCAGCCTCGTGCAGTTTGGCTCCCTGGCTGCTTTTACCAACCCGTGTGAACGTGCCTCCCTCCGGCCCCGCTGAAAGCAGGCTCATGCTCTGGACACAGACTAGCTCTGCGGGTGCCTTGGCTGCTCTCAGGGCCCAGAACCCAGCGCCCCATCGGGGCTCCGCCAAAGGGGCTGTCTGTGGGAGGAAGCAGCTCTGTCTGAGGCTGTGGCTGGAGTCCAGTATGTTGCAGGCCGAGGGCTGGCCCAGGAAGGCGTGGCTGTCCTGTCTTCCTGGGCCAGCCCTCGGCAGGCTTGAGAGGTGTCAAGCCCTCAAAGAAACACGACACGTGGTTTTCTTCAGTGCGGCTCTGTGCCGAAGCAGGATCCCGACCGCAGGCACTGCACCCACCCTGCCCAAAGGCTGGGCCTGAGCCGCAGGTGGCCGCGGCCCCCACAGCAGTGGCTGCCTCTGTAAATGTCTCTGACTCTCCGCCCCCATCCCATTTTGTCCACCTTTCCATGGACTATACTTGAATCATTTGTGCTCTAAAGTCACGGATGCCCAGTGGGGCAGTGAATCCACTCCTGTCTCCTCGCCTGTCTTCGCCCAGCCTACCTGTTCAGGGTATTTCCCACCAACCTCCTGAGCGCACAATGGGCTCCAGAGCCTCCCTGGGGCCCTTTGCCCTTTGATCAAGGGCACAGCTCAGGGTTCTGGAGCTTATAATGGGCTGTGAGACCCCCTTTTCCAGCCCCCTTCCTTTGGACATGCTTACATTTGCCGAGTCCACCAGACCTCTATTGTGGCTGGGGCCAGAAGTCCCATCACAAAGACCACACCCCACTCTTGGTCTCAGCTGATGGCCAGCTGTTGACTCCAAGCCTGTGACTACACCATTGACATGCCGGCGTGTATAAGGCCTACCTCTTCCCACCCATTTATTTACCCCCACCCCCAGATGCTGAATTCAAGAAGTCTTACAGTTGAAGGAACCTTCTATGATCAAAAAGCAAGAGACCTTGAAAGAGAATTTGTTCAATGAATGAAGGGCCTAAAAGAATCATGCTAGAATGCTTAGGTGATTGGTGGATATTTTGGGGCCCGGTACCCCAATGCCCCTTGTCAGTCTCTTTGTTCTTGGAGGGACAGACCAATGAGACTCGTGGTCCAAAGCAGGGTTTTCATGTCCTAGAAGAGCTGGTATGTGTGTGTGGATGGTTTGTGGACAGTGTGTGGATGATGCGTGGACAGTACGTGTCTGTGTGCACAGCAACCAGGGTACTCCCAGCCTGAGAGACAGAGATTCAGACAGAAAAGGTGTTTGCGCCTCCTCCTGTCACATTGATCAATCCCCAAATTCATCTTCCTTCTGTGGCTTTGCGCTCCATTTCTAAAGGCACCATAGACATTGCACTTCGGTTTTGTCGTTGTTGTGGCTGCTGGTGGTGGTGGTGGTTGTGATGGTGGTGATGAGGGTGGTGGTGGTAATGATGGTGGTGATGGTGGTGACAGTGATGTTGCTGATGGTGATGGCGATAATGGTGATGGTGATGGTGATGGTGGTTATGGTGATGGTGGTGATGAGGGTGGTGGTGATAATGGTGGTAGTGGTAATGGTGATGGTGGTGGTGATGGTGATGGTGATGAGGGTGGTGGTAATGATAGTGGTAGTGGTGATGGTGATGGTAATGATGGTGGTGGTGATAATGATGATGGTGATGGTGATGATGGTGGTGGTGGTGGTGATGGTGATGAGGGTGGTGGTGATGATAGTGGTAGTGGTGATGGTGGTGGTGGTGATGGTGATGGTGATGATGGTGGTGGTGGTGGTGATGGTGATGGTGGTGATGATGATGGTGATGGTGGTGGTGGTGATGGTGATAGTGGTGATGGTGGTGGTGGTGATGGTGATAGTGGTGATGGTGGTGATGGTGGTAGTGATGGTGGTGATGGTGGTGGTGATGGTGATGGTGGTGGTGATAGTGGTGGTGGTGATGGTGGTAATGGTGATAGTGGTGATGATGGTGGTAGTGGTGATGGTGGTGATGACGGTGGTGATGGTGGTGGTGGTGATGATGATGGTGGTGATGATGGTGGTGTTGGTGGTGATGGTGATGGTGGTGATGGTGGTAATGGTGATGGTGGTGATGATGGTGGTGGTGGTCATGGTGATGATGGTGATGATGATGATGGTGGTGATGGTGATTGTGGTGATTGTGGTGATGGTGATGATGGTGGTGATGGTGATGATGGTGGTGATGGTGATGGTGGTGGTGCCTCCTCAGAAGACAGGCTCATTTATCTTTGTTTGTTGGTGAGAAAAGACTTTGAATAGATGCTTCCCGATCTTCTTCTTTCTCCCTGGGCTTCCAGCGGGCGGCCTTCTTGCCTGGGAATCCTCTGTACAGCTGGAGCGGCACGGAACTGAGGTGCTGACAGCTTGTGTTGGAATCACATGGTGTTTACTATGCTGTGAGTTTATAAGAGCCTTGTTTCCATACTGACAGCAAACGCCATATGGAGAGAAAAAATGCTGTCAGATGAACTCTTAAGCAATCATAATACAGGACGTGAAATCTCATAATTGCTTTTGGAAAAAGGTAGGGGGGGAGGGTTTGCTTAAATCACATAAGCCGTGTGGTGCTCCCACCATAATTGAATCAAACTGGAATCTGACATAAGGTAATTTATTTTCCTTCTGTGACAGTACGGGGGCAGCTCAGCTGATGGGGGTGGCTGTTTTCCTCACCCTCAGGCATCGGGTAGAGAACACAGGCTGTGTCTGCAGGGTGTCGTGCTAACAGGTGCAGCCACAGACCTGTCACCCCCGGGGCTCCCTCCTTCCCAGACTCCCTGCTACGGCTGAGGATAACACTCATCTGACTTGACATTTTATTACTGTCACTTGGGATCTTGTCTGCTTACGCGCACACACACTCCCTTTCCAACAGAATCCAGGACCCCTGAGGGCTGGGACCGCATTCCACCCCCTCCGATCCTGGCACGCAGCGATGTGGGTTAAATGTTCGTTGGCATGGCTGTTTTTGGACCATCTGTGTGCCTGGAAAGGTGGACTGAATTAAGGCAGTAGTTCAAGGCTAGTTTCAGTCCCCAAAGTCCTTGAGGAGGGGGTCCCACTGATCAAAGTATCCACTTGTGAGAATGAGGGATTTTTGAGTGCCTTTTTACACACAGAATACTTAGAACGAGTGGATTCCAACAGAAACAGTCCCTGCCCACAGGCAGTTTAGCCAGGGTGGAAGTGGGCTGTAAACTTCTCCAGCCCGTAGACTAGTTCCTTGCTCTGGGTTGCAACAGACAAAGTCCCAATTCCAACTTGCTTATGCGGAGACTGTCGGGGGAAAACCATGTGGGTGCGGGCTGGCTGGCAGGCTGGCTTCAGGGACTCCTGTGACAGTCACAGCCCCAGGTTTCTCTCTCCACTCCGCTCTCTCTGTGCTTCCTTCATTCTCCAAAGATGGTTGTGGCAGCTGTGGGATGACCAGTCCCAAGGCCTTGTCATCCCAGAGAGGAGCAAGTGTCTTTTCTGGAAGGCCTAGCAAAAACCCTGGAAGGACTCCGAGACCCAGGCTCTGATTGGCTAGGACTGAGTCACGTGCTGTCCCTGAGGCTTGGAAACAGTTGGCTCCCTTAGGACCACAGGCTGGATTTTTACAGACAGGGAGAGGAAGGTCCCCAGAGGAAGGGAGATGGAACAGACCCCAAACTTCATATCCGTGATAATAATAGATGGTGTTTCTTAAGCATTTCCTATGTGCCAGCCTCTGGTCTGAGTCCTTTCTCTGCATTGTCTTATTTAATCCTCAGGGTAGTCCTAGGAGCTGGGTACGATTACTGTTCCTGGTTTACAGATGAGGAAACTGAGGGATAAAAGTGTGCAGTCAGTTGGCCCAGGTCACACAGGCAGTAAGTGGAGAGGCTGAGATTTGAACCCATGTGGCTTAGCTCCATGACCCGTGCTCACAACCCCCAAGCTCCCTATGGGTAACAGCATCACCTCCCGCACTGAGCTCTTTGGGTGTGGAAATGAGTTGGCATGATGGCCGTGTTCCTACCTCCTGGTGTATTCCCCATCTGCACAGAACCTCCCTCTCGGGAACAGTCATCCTCTGTATTTGGCAAGGACAGTCACTCTTTCTTTCCGTATAGCTCTCCGACCCAGGTCTATGTCCCCTCGCATCCAGGTTTTCCATGAAACCACCTGACAGTTTCTGGTACAGCTACAGAGCTGAAGGGCTAATTTGCTGTGCTTGAGAAGGTTCAAGACAACGTCTCAGTCAGTCATTTGAGCACCTTTCTGGCCAGAGAAAGCCTCTTCCAGAGTCATTGAAGGAAGAGCCAAGAAGGGACGCCCCCTCCCCCTTCGTCTTCCTTCCAACACGTGCCTCCATTTTTCAGAGACTGAGGCCCAGAAAGATCAAGTGAATTTCTTGAAGTCACACAGCAACTCATTAGCTAGGCCTCTGGGCTTGGAGTCTTGCAATGCATTTTCTCTTCAAAACTCTCTTGGCTACCTAATGGCTGAGGGCTCTTCCTGTTGCTGTGCCTCTAGCGCCTCAGCTGGAGAATACAGGGTTTTCATAATTTGAAGCATCCTAAGACTGGGCTTTGCTCCAATTGGGAAAAAAATGAAAAAAATTTACTGTATTCATTAGGATGCTTTGAATTATAAGTAATTAAATTTTTTTTTAAACTTTCCCCAAGCAAAGCTCATTAATACATTTTTCAGATATGGCTGAGCTGCAAGCGTGGTTTGACCTAGAGATTCATGACATCTCCAGGGCCCCAAGTCTCCGTGTCGTTTTCCCAGTTCTGGACCCCTCTGGGTCAGCCTCCTCCTCACAGCGGCTTCCTTCCAGTGTCAGGAAGATGCAGCCAACCCTGGCCTCTGCCCCCCCGTACCCAGCGTCCGGGGGAGGAAAACCCCTCTGCTCAATGGGCCAGCCAGTCTGTGGTTCACTCTGATCTTACCAGCTTGGGTTACATGCCTGCCACCCTGATCACATGAGTCAGGGAATGTGGCATGCTGATTGGCCTGCCCGAGGGACAGCCATTGTCCCCAGCACTGCTGGCATCGGGAAGGGGAATGGGCTGGGGAGGGGAGGCTGGGTCATAACTTGCACCCTCCTCTGCACTGATCTTGTCCCCTCTGAGTCTGCAGAGCCTGGAGATAGATGGGCGCTCCTAAGCATGTGCCAGTCACCTTGCTCCGTCCGCCTGGGGCACTCCATCCAGGTGTGGGTGGAGGGGCTGGCCCCACGGGGCCCTCTCCTGGGTCTCACCCCCTTCTTCTTTTCTTGTCTCCAGACAGAGATTACTGCAGTTTATGTGACAAACAGCCCATCGGGAGGTTGCTCTTTCGGCAGTTCTGCGAAACAAGACCTGCATTGGAGTGTTACATTCAGTTCCTGGACTCGGTGGTAAGTGCTGGTGGCCTCACTGGCTGACCTCTGTCTTAGTATTGGGGAAGCCCTGTGGGACCTCAGTTTCTGTGTCTTCCTTGGGGTCTCAGTGTGGATCTCCAGACCCACAAGCCAAACTGTCCCTTGAATGTCTCCACCAGAAGTCACATGGCCCCTCATAGATAACATGTCCTAAACAAATGCAGAACTTCCCCCCAGGCTCCTGGAACTACCAGCCCCGACCTGTTCCCTGTTCCAGTCACCCGCACTCCACAATCACTCCAGCCCAAATCCTTTGCATCGTCCCTGACCTGTCTTTCTTCCTCATTCCTTCCCCCACCCGGTCACGGACCACGTGCTGGGCTCCTTGCCCTCCCGAGACCGTTCCCTCACCGCCTCAACCTCTGTCTCGATCTCAGTGCAGGACCTCGGCGTGTCTTGTGTAAGCAATTACTTTCTCAGCCTTGGCACAGCGGCAGAAACACCTGGGGAGCCTTTAAGAAACACCAGTGCTCGAACTGAAGCCCACGCTCATTAATTTGTATCTCCGGGGGTGGGGCCTAGTGCTTTCATAACTTTTTATGATGGAAAATGTCAGGCTGTGAAAGGTAAAAGTCCACCGAATGGTTTAATGAACCCCGGTGGGTCCATCTTCCCACCTCCTTCCTCAGGAACTCAAGGCCGGTCTTTGTGCGCCCACCTCCCGCCTCTGTAGCATTTTGTAGCCGCTCTCACCTCTATTATTTCAGCTGTGAACATTTCACATGTATCTCCCATTGATAAGGGCTCTTTGACAACAACAAAATAACCACAGTACCATGACCATAGCTACAATGTAATTCTTTCCTGTCATCTGATATTAGTCAGCGTTTCCTTTTCTGGTTTTCTCATGCTTTTTATAAAGGTACATTTTAACAGTTTATAACCACCTCCCCTTGTTCACATAGAAGAGTGTCCCAGAGTCTGAATTTTGTGCTCTCACTCGCATGTGTCAGTTCATAGGTTCCTCTGTATTTCTTGTAAATTGGCCAGTGACTCCAGAAACTTAGGCTCATTTCCATTTGAGGGTGTGAGGGGGCTGGCTTCACGAGTGGTCTTGTGTTCTTCTCTCAGGGGACCATGATATCTGATCGCCTTTCTTTTTGAGATGGCGGCAGCCATTGGCATTTAATGCTGAAATCTGTTGATTAATTAGGGGTTGTAACATGGCAACATTCCAAGTCTGTTTGTCATTCCTTCTTCATTTGCTGGCTAGGAAACACAATTACTACTTGGTTACCTACCCAGTGGTAGAGTTCATACAGGAAATGCTTGATTCTTTCCCTGTATTTATGTGGTGCACTTCGATGCTCAGTAGCATGATTTTTATTGGTGATCCATGGTGTCATCATTGGCCTGTAGGAGCCTGTAGGTTGGCTCCTGAGCCCGTGAGAGGACCCCTGTAGTCCCCGGCAGCGCCTGGCTATCTGGCACGTGATGTCCCCGGCTCATCCGCTGTGTTTCTTGCCCTACATCTAGAGCTCGTCATTTCTCTAAGGAGCCCTGGTTCCTCCCACTGGGAAATGGTGCCTGGAGGCCAGTTTGGCACAGGGGCGCTCATTACCACTGGACTGGCCATTCTTTATAACAGACATTGGCATTTTTCAAATTTCCGACGGTGCTGTGTACTCGGGGTTGGGAAACATTGACACCCAGGGTAGAGGCCAAGTTCTAAGGCTGACTACCAGACCTCCTACTGACAGGCCCTCCCTGCCCGTTCATCCTCGACCTTCCCCTGGGTCTTTCATGGGCCCCACATTCTGGCCCTGCCACCTGCTTGTGGTGGCTCTGGCTTCCCAGGATGGTTGACGCCTGTCGGTCCTGGCTGGAGCGGAGGGAGCAGGGCAGGGGGGTCTAGGAGGCGTGTCAATCACTCCAGACCTGTGCCATTAAAGAACTTAGACTTTGAGTGAATGGGAGCCCCTGGAGGGTTTCACACAGACAGCGGCCTGGTCTGACTTAGGATCTTAAAGGACTCTCTGACTGTGTTGGGAACTGGCTGTAAGGGGCAAGGATGGGAGCCAGGAGCTCAATAGGGGGCTGAGGCACAGTTGGGTGGGAGCTGGTGGTGGCACTAGCCGCGTGGAAGCAGTTGGCAGTGGTGAGAACGCTTGGATTTGGGGGGCGCTGTGAGAGCAGAGTGAACAGGATTTCCTGGTGCAGGTAGAGGAGGGCGGTGGTGACAGGGAAGAGGTGCGAATGCCTTCAGTGTTGACCGAGCATCTGGCAGCATGGGTCGGGGAAGACTGGGGGTGGCTCGCCAGGGCGGGGGGTGTGTGTGTCAGGACCTCCACCGTGGGGCCACCCAGCTGGAGGTGTCCACGAGACACCAGGCAGAGAGGTGTGAGGGGACTGCACTTTGTGAAAAAGGTCCAGGCTGGAAACAGAAAATGGGTAGTCGTGAGCACAGAGCTGGCGTTCAGAGCTGTGGGCCCAAGGAGCCCACGGAGAGGCCGGGGACCGCGCCCTGGACCAGGCAGCTGCCACGTGGAGAAGATGGAGCGCCAGCAGCTTTGGGACCCATCTAGAGTTAATGAGGCGGACAGAGCGGGGCCAGGCTGAACCCAGAAGCCAGTGGAATTTTCCAGCCACATGTCTTGTTAGAGATGCTTATAGTCCATTTGAGAAGGAGAAAACAACCCAATGGATGCCCACTTTCATTCTGGTCATGCAGACGTTCCTCTTCCAGGAACTCTTGTTTTGGTAAAGGAAATGTGAGCGTACCTCCCGTGCTGACGTGACAATGCTCTCACACACACCTTAGCCAGGCCGCCGCCCACGGGGCGCTGACCCTCCCCCGTGCCTTTTGTCTCCGTCTCTGGGAATCAGCGAGGCCTTTTCATTGCCCATCTTGACATCAAACGCCCAGCCTCTGGAAACACCTCTTTTACGCATGAAGACTTTGAGTTTTCCAGGGCTGGCACAATTCTCGTCTGAAGTACTTTTTTTTTCCCTTTCATCCTGACTGGAGCTCCGAGGAGGGAGGAGGTGGCACTGTCCTGGATGTCACATACCGCGCTGGGCTCCCTGGCTCCGCCATTGCCATCCTCATCGGTCCCACCTCTAGGCTGAATTTCTGCCAAGTGGGGCTTGTTAAAAATAACCCGTCCTCATCAGGCCCTGTCACTGCCCGTGGGACAGGCCGACCCTCTGCACAGTCCTGACAGCTGAGTTCCTCAATCAAGCAGAAGACTGTGGCTTTTATTTTTTTAACAGAGATAGAGAGAGGGACAGACAGACAGGAAGAGATAGAGATGAGAAGCATCAATTCTTTGTTGCGACACCTTAGTTGTTCATTGATTGCTTTCTCATATGTGCCTTGACCGGGGGGCTACAGCAGACTGAGTGACCCCTTGCTCAAGCCAGCGACCTTGGGCTCAAGCTGGTGAGTTGTGCTCAAACCAGATGAGCCTGCACTCAAGCTGGTGTCCTAGGGATTTCAAACCCAGGTTCTCTGTGTCCCAGTCCGACGCTCTATCCACTGCACCACTGCCTGGCCAGGCGGACTGTGGCTCTTTTAAAGTGGGGCCTGGTGTCGAGGGGGGAGCAGGCGTGTTTGTACATCACCCATTGGACTGCAGGGCAATTCAGCCCTTCGTCATGGTTGTCAAGGGGCTTCTGGGAGCCTGGGAAGGACTCCCCCAGTAGCCTCCCCATGAGAAATGGAGCCAGCGCCTACATCATGGCAATGACTAGATTTGGCTTCTGGAGAGCAACAAGGACTTGCCCAGCAGGTCAAGAGATCAGAAGGGGTCATAGTCAGTGTCAAGCTCCATGGACCACCGGGGTCTTGCTGCAGGCTTCTTAACGATGGACGTGCTTCTTCTGTAACCTATTTACTGGGAGACTTGGTGGCATCTTCGTTTCCTTTTGTGTTCTGTTTTCCCTCCAACATTGTTTTTCTGTTTTTGTTATTTTTTTTCCTTTTTATCCATCATTTCAGCTCTTTGGAAACCCTCCCACGCCCATCACCGGTCTCTTCTCTCTGGGGTTGGGGAGGTCGTGCAGGTCCTCAGTCAGACTTGCTCAGCACATGTTTCTTGGCCGTCTGCGCTGTGCAGCGCTGTGCTGGAGCAGGTGGGGACCCCACGGTGAGCAGAGCACACGCCTGCCCTCGGGGAGCTTGCTTTCCAACTAAAAAGTACACGAAGAAAAGGGTTTAATGAAATAATGAACTCTTACTCCTGCGAGTTCAGATGTAGCAGCTAGGTATTTATTTGTTGCTGTGTAAGAAATTACCTCAAAATTTAGCTGCTTGAAACAATAAACATTTATTATCTTACAGTTTTGTGGGTCGAAATTTGGAAATAGTTTACTGATGTGCACTGACTCAAGGTCTGTCGACAGCTTATCATAAGATGTTGCCGGGGCTGCAGATGTCTGAAGGTGTGGTCTGTGTCCAAGTGGCTGCTCATGGCTGGTGGTGGAAGGCCTCAGCTGTTTCACATGCGTACCTCTCCACAGGGATGCTTGACCATAATCATAACATGACTGGTTTTCCTCAGAGCGAGTGACTCGAGAGTACAGTCGAAGCTGCTATGTCTTTTACATTCTAGTCTCAGAGATTCTCTGATGTTACGTCCCTAATACATATCATAAGGTCGCCCAGGTTAGCCCTGTTCAGTATTGAAAGAGGCTTCTCAAGGGTATGGACAGCAGGAGCAAAGATTATTAAAGTTCCCCCTTTTTTTAGAGAGAGAGAGAGAGAGAGAAAGAGAGGGACAGACAGGAATAGACAGACAGGAAGGGAGAGAGATGAGAAGCATCAATTCTTCATTGCAGCTCCTTAGTTGTTCATTGATTGCGTTTTCATATGTGCCTTGACCGGGGGGGGGGGGGGGGCTCCAGCTGAGCCAGTGACCTTGGGCTCAAGCCAGCGACCATGGGGTCATGTCTATGATCCCACACTCAAGCTGGCAACCCCAAGCTCAAGCCAGAGGAGCCCAAGATCAGGCCGGATGAGCCTGCACTCAAGCCAGCGACCTCAGGGTTTTGAACCTGGGTCCTCAGCATCCCAGGCTGACGCTCTATCCACTGTGTCAGGATAAAGTCCCCATTTTTAATAATGGGGACTGTCAATGATGTGAGGTTACAACTAGTGAAATCTAAATGTGCTAAATATGCTAGAAAGCAATCCAAGGCATTCATTAGCCCAGAAGTATAGAAAATAACTAGAAATTAGTAAGCCCTCATTCGCCTGGCTTTGGGTGTGCCTGGTTGTACTGAAACTGTATAATGATTTGATATGCCTCACATGGGGAACTAGACACTCAGCTGCTTTTATTTGTGTGAAGAGACAGATTCCCAGTGCTTGCTGGTCTTTCTGTCACTGCTGCAATCTCCCAAAAGAGGGAGGGTAGAGAGAGGCGATCACTCTCGAGATGGACATAGAGACCTTTGCAGAGCTGGCGAGGCCAGACCCTGGGAGCAGGGTGATCTTGGGAAAGCAGCACTTATACAATGGGTTCTCCTGGGTGCCCCACCCATGCTTCCAAACAACATGGCTCTCTTAGACTCTGCTGTGTTCCCAATAACGTCAACCCGGAACCACAGTTGCCTGGAGCCAGGGAGAAGCATGTGACCTTTCTCTGGGTTTTATAGACTTGAGGGTAAGTCCTTTTCTGGTAGAAAAAGCTTAAAATAAAAAACCTGGGAATCGGTGATTGCCATGCTTTCTGCCACTGGAGCAACACATCTCAGTCCGCACTGAGTGTGATGCCACGCTCACGTGCCCATGAGGGTGTTCCAGCAGAGCCCATGCCCTAGTTCCTGGTCTTTGGTTGTCCGACCCATCCTTGGATTCCAGGAGCCAAGAGATTACAGTTTTGCTTGAACCAGACGGGCTTGGGATTCTTTTCTCTTGGAAGCAAAAGGAGAGTCCAAGACCTTTGCATGCTGGCCTTCTGAGCCTTAGTAGGGAGTGAGGACTGAGAGGAATGCTAGGGGCTGGGGGCAAGCAGCAGGCAGTGGTGGGCTGGGGGCGCCCACTCAGGGCTGAGTTCTCAGGAGGATGATGGGACAGACAGGAGGTGACAGCACCATCCCTCTGACGGCTGCTGATAAATTGATCTCCTCCACCCGAGAGAGAGGTGTGTGTGTCCCTTTCCTCCTTCCTTCCTATCACTGGAGAGAGGTGTGTGTCCCTTTCCTCCTTCCTTCCTATTAGCTTCTGCCCCAGGCAGGACCTGTCTTATAATGGTGTCTCTGGTCCTGTCAGGAACGATCGGGGCCACCCTGGGGCCTCTCCTACCTTGCAGTCCATACCCCAGGGCGGCCAGCAGGCCACCCTTCCTTCCCTCCTTTCTCTGGTCCTGTTCCCTGATCGCCCCTTCCAAGGGCCTGTGTCCGTCTCTCCCTGACCCAGACCCAAGTGGGCTCCTCAGATGCAGCGGAGACCAGAGAACAGGCTGTCTTGAAGCAGAGCTCTGTCTGCAAGAGAGGAGAGAGTGGCAGGAGCCCACGGTGCCCACACAGGCAGGGAGCGGCAAGTCACTGCCCCTCGCTCTCGCCTGCCCCGCAGCAGGGGGCGAGTGGCTCTGTAGAGGGGCCAGTGGAGACCCTCCCGCCTCCCCAGCCTACATGGGCAGCACAGGTAGGACAGCAAGGCCAGTGTGGACGGGGCGGGGACTCCTCCAGAAGGAGCATGGTGAGCATGCTGCCAGCCAGGCGGTCACTCGTCCCGCTGTGAGGACTCTGGCAAAGCTGACTGCATCGGTAATTACAGAAGCCGGAGGTGGCAGGACCTCAGAGGTCTCTGACTTCATCTTCCCGACAGGGCAGGAGACAGTCTCCAGGGAGGAGGAGGTGACATCTGAGGCTGGTTGGAGGCTGTGAGGAATTCATCCCAGAGGCTCGGCTCTGTAAACCAGTTTCTTTGAAAACGTGGTGGGTCTCCTTTTCTCAACCTTCAGTCTGCACGTTTTTAAAAGTCATCCGAGGGAGCTGTGCCTGAAGAGAGAGGACGTTTCCCCAGCATTCCCTGAGACTGAGGGTGCACTTAGAGCAGGCCGGGAGAATGAGCTATTGGTTTGCAAACGAGGACGGACACAGGTGTTTATACTCTTTGGCAGCTGCAGGAACATAAATACTCCTTTTTGCCTTAAACTCAGGGGCCTGTTTTGCTCTCTGTTGCAGCAGCACCCCAGTGGCTGTTGCTGTGGTGGGCATAAGTCGCAGTGCAGAGGGCAGGCTCCTTAAGCGGCCCCTCCCTCGGTGGGCCCCTGGGTACGTCTGGGGAAGAGAAGCGCCTTCCGGTGGACTGGCCCAGGTGCTCTTCGCTGCTCTGGCTTGTTAGGGTTGAGCTCCGGGCAGCAGCAGGTTTCTCAGGGACGAGTCCCGCTGCCCTTGCTGGCAGGAGGGAGCTCTCTGACAGACACAGGTCACCGATGCAGGCCTTGTGTGCGGTTTACCTCGCTTGTCATTGAAGCCACTGTGTGGCTGCCACGTCCCAAGCCGGCTCTAATTATAACATTCTAGGCTGGTGGCCCAACCTCTTCTTTGCTGCTTATGTTTTCTGGTTTAAGTGGATTCCACTAGCTTTTGCCCACGACCTGGGCCCAGGGCGTTCCCACGGCAGCGGGTTCCCCGGGTGGGTGGTCCCCCCGCCTCCAGCGGTGTGACCTGCCTGCGTTCCATCCACCCAGCTGAGCTGCCAAGGTGCCTCCTCTCTGCAGGTGGCCTCTCAGGACATGTCTCCTATGGAGCCCTTCCTAGGGGCGGGTCACTAGAGACACGGCCTGTCACTCCAGGTGACTTAATCAGTGTGGAAAGGCCGCTGGAAGCCGTCTATTGGTTTTCTGCCTCTCAACACAAATGCTCTTCAAGTGGTGGTGACCTGATGTGGACTCTCAAAGAAAGGCCTTTTGATCCCCGCTGGGATGCCTGTCCCCACATGCTCCCGGCTGCCTCCCTGTGGAACTGTGGCGCCCAGCCCTCCCCCTCCCCCAGCCAGGCCTCTGCTGGGAGGCAGCTGACCTAAAAGTGATGTTATTATTATTTTTTTAACATGGGTTTTAGTACCTAGAGCAATAATATTTTCAGCTGGTTATTAAGGCTGATTAGTGTGTCTATTTGGTTAAATAGAGCCACCTTCACAGAGATATTTTGGGACAGGGCAAATCCAGGGGTTCTGCATGGGATTGAGTTACCCCAAAAGGTGGTCTGGGCCTTGCAAAGCAGTCTGGGTAAATTCCCACAGTGCCAGACCACTAGGCGGGGTCTCCAGGGCAGCGGGCATTGGGTGCTTCTCTCCTCTCTGGAGAGAGGGTGGTCAGCTGTTCTCTGGACTCAGCTCCCAGCCTCGTCGCTTGCTAGCTCTATTATATTTGAACAGGTTAGACGTGGCCTCTAAGAGCCTCAGTTTCTTTGTCTGTGAATTGGGAATAACAATACCTACCTTGTAGAACGAGTCTGTGATCTTCTCTATACCTTGTGGAGTTCTGTGCTCACTTGTGTGTCAGCTTTGGGGGGGTATTGGAGAGCACAGAGGGAGAAAATAACAGGAAAAACTCAAGGAGAAAGAGCTCCTTCTCTCCTTCATTGGCCTTAAGACATCATTCATCAAACTAAATCCTTGAGAAACAAGCAGCCCCACAGGGCTCATCCTCATGATGAGGAGGCGTTACCCCCTGGAGAGAGAAGTGTGGAGGCAGGGGGCTCCATGGAGTCAGGTGGATGTGCCACACTTCTGTGCTGGCCCTGCCGCGACAAGCTGTGTGACCTGAGGCCAGCGCTCCACCTCTCTGAGCCTCAGTGCCCAGCTCTGTGAAGTGAGCGGGTCGGATTCTTCCAGAACCGCCACCCCAAAGTCCTGTGATTCAAATGAGCATAGTGTCAGTGTCTTTTCCTTGGAGAAAAACCATCGGCACCAACAGAAAACTCACTTGCTCTGGGCAGAAATGTGCCTGGCTGCCTCCGTGGGCATTCCAAGTGCTGCCCACACTTCCCCCTTCCTGGGGGAGAGGGTCCCCTGAGAGGGCCCGGGAAGAACGGGGCCCCTAGACACTGGGTTGAGAGGTTGCCTTGAGTCGGGCCAGAAGGTCTGGAGCCTATTCAGCCAGTCTGTGCCGATACCATTTTCTCTGTGTCCTTTGAAACAGCTCTACTCTTGGGCCATGACTGACAAGTCCTCGGGTGGTAGATGTTGAAGTAGTTATAAACAATTTGCAATTAGCTCCCTTGTCTGAGTGAGAAAGGCAGGCTTCCCCAGGCTTTCTGTTAACTAACTCCAGGCCTTTCATCTGCTTGGCCCATGCCCAGGGGTCGGTGAAGGAGCCCCTCACGGGTCAGGGGAAAGAAAGAGGTCCCACCGTTTTTAGAGCCGGGTCCCACTGGCGCCGTCTGCGATCTGGAATCCCACATTCCTTGGTGTGATTGAGAAACAACTCTGGGTTTGGAGGTCCAAGTCCCAGCCCTGCCACCTCTCCTGAAGGACTCGGGGCCACTCCGCTGACCAGCCCCCTCCGCCCCCGCCACTCTGCACATGCGCGTGAAGGAGTGTGTAATGGTGGCCCCTGCCCCCCACATCCCCGTGGGGCTCTTTTGGGGTTCAGATGAGAGCATCTGAAAAACCCTCTGGATGTTGACTGTAAGCTGAAAAGCTGCAGAGGTAAGGCATCCACCCATATTATCGTCTTCCCTTGCAAGGTACCACAATAGCACCGGGCATCATTACTACAACCGTTAGTTAGTTGAGTGTTTATTATGTGCCCAGCTCTAGGACAGGAGCTCTAACACGTGCTAGCTACCCGATCACCCTGTGTAAGTCAGTACATTTCCTGGGAGTGAACATATTGCCTAAGGTCATACAGCCTGCAGATCTGAGTGACGTAAGGTAGCCTCTTGGGGTGGGCCCTCCAGCTTGGTGGCCTGTCATTTTCCAGTGACTTCCTTTGATTTATCTCTGTTGGTGGTTCTCAGCCCCAGCTTCCTGGCATCTCAACCCCAGCTGCCTGGATGCCCGGCCCTGTCGCCAGAAGGTCTGACATGGTATATGGTGGGGGGCCTGAGCACCAGCATCTGCTCCCCAGGGGACTCTGACATGCAGCCCAGAGAGAGAGCCGCGGTCCTGAGCACGTGTCCACGCTGGGGCAGAGTGGGCTGCACGGGATATCGGGTCTCCTGCCCTCTCTGGACCTCAGCTCCCCACCCTGTAAGGAGGAGGAGATTGGCCCGGTAACCTCCAGGGTGTCTTCTCCAGGGACCTCAAAGGTCTGTCCTTGTAAGAAACTCATGAGCAGACAGACCTCTTATTGTTCCTTCCCTTCTGTTTCAGGCAGAATATGAAGTTACTCCAGATGAAAAACTGGGAGAAAAAGGGAAGGAAATTATGACCAAGTACCTCACCCCAAAGGTAAGAGGCCGCCCAAAGCCCTCAGCAGAAGGACTGGGAGGCCTGATCCCGGAATACAGGCCCCCAGATCTGCGCCAGGCCAGGTGGAGAGCTGTGATGCCCCGTGGCTTTGCTTGGTCCCTGGAGATCAGAATTCTCATCCTTCCCCGGAGAGTGCCCACGCCTGGCAGGGCTGAGATGTGCGGGCCAGGCCGGGCCAGCGGGGGTGGCTGGGAGGGGTCGGTGTGGCAGGAAGGGTTTGGGGGTGATGGGAGGGAAAAGGGTGGCTAGAGCTGTGTTGGCAGAGGCAGTATCTGCTGAACACATAACAGAATGCAGAGTATTCTGAAGTAGGTTCTGAATATACTGAGGGCGAGGGGCTGCCCTGACCCCGCCTCACCTCGTGGCTGAAGGAAGACAGGCAGTGCCACCTGCGTCCCCTCTTCCCCTGGGGTCCTGGCGGCCTTGGTTCCCTGGAGCTTGTGTCTTCTTCCCCTGAACCTGACAAATAAATCTACGTCGCTCAGCCTGGCCTGGGCACGTGGGGTTCTAGTGCCACCCCTTCTACCCACGGGCTCTTGTCCCCACACTGGGCCTCAGCTCCCTTTCTGAAAAGATGCCCGTCCGGCCAGGCCCACCTCCCGGGGCCTCGAGACCTGAGATGAGAGCTGCATGCAGACAGCTTTGGGGTGTCCTGCACCCAGAGGGCCAGCCTTGGCTTCATCCTCGCTCAGGACCTGGACACTGTGTGCACCAGGCCCCCAGGAAGGGTGCTCCTCACATCCCAGGCTACAGTTGGATTAACGTCACCATTGCCTGTGTGACAGGTTCCTGGCTGTCTGTCCTTCTACACACAGTGTGGCAGAGGGGGCAACCCACAGGCACGCAGGTCAGGATACCGTACCGCCCATGACTTACCGAGACCTTAGTCTTCCTCTGCCTTGGCATTCCGGACTGTAAAATGGGTACGGCTTAGCCAGATAATCTCAGAGGGTCCCTGAAAACCGCACAGTCACAGACTGTCCTCTCCAGGCCCCCACTGAGGGAAGGACACGTGATTCACAAGGCCAGAACCAAACATTGAGGAGCAGAACGTGGGAGAAGCTTCCAGGCGGGGGGAGAAGGGGTCCTGCCACTGAAACAGACCCCCAGGATGCGACACTGAGCCCCTGAGGAGAGGCAGCCCCCGGCCCACTTAAGAGTATTAATCAGTTGATCCTTACTTAGCTTGATTCAGAGGTGCTGACTGCCTGCCGCCCGGGGGTGCTAACCCCATGGCCCGTGCCCGTCGGCGACTGTGCTCAGACTGAAGGCACTGAAGCTGGTGCTGCAGTCACTTGGGTGGACTTCTGCCCAGGAGACAGGTGGGACTGGGGACGGGAGTGTCCAGTTCACCTGCAGAAGCTCCTCCAGCCACGGCGGGGCTGCTGAAAGCCTGCATCCCCTCGTGAAGGCATCCAGGTGACATGAGGGCTTTAAACCCACAGTAGGGCCTTCACCCCAGGGCTATAGGAACGGCAGCTTGCTGGCTGAGCGCCTACTGGGAGCTAGAGGCCGCCCAGAGCGCTGTGGTGGTTCCGTCCTCCCAGAGACGGGAGTCAGCCCTGTTCACAGGCGGTTGCGCAGCCAGGAAGAGAGGAACCGGCTGCGGGCGCAGCCAAAGGGACCTCGCTGCCCTTGGCTTTGCCCGTCCAGCTCTGCATCTGCACCCCTTCGGGGCTGCCCTCCTCTTTGGGCTTCCTCCGGACAGTGCAAGGCATCTAGCATGAATTGTGGACCCACTGTGTGCTGGCACCATCTCACTTAGTCCTTGCTGTCACCGCGTGATGTGATTCTGTGGGCTCCGCCTTACGGGGGAGGACGAGGAGGCTCAGGAGGGGCTATCACTGTCCCAGGTTACACAGCAGCATTGAGCCCAGGTCAGGGTGACCCCAGAGCCCTGGGTCCTGTGTGGTGCTCTGTTTCCCACCTGTGCCCCCTCCCTGTACCTCGCTGCCCTCACTGCCCCGGCCGCCCCCATCCATCCGCGTGTCTGCCGGCTGGGCTGATCTCAGTGAGGATGCCACCTCTGTTTCCCGGAGGGTGGGGCCCGGCCTGCCCGGCAGCTCAGACAGTTTACAAGTGCCTCAGAGCCTGCCAGCATCCCTCCCTTAGGTACTCCTCAGTGTTTAAAGTCTAAACCGCGCCGTATGTTACGGCCCAGGGCCTGGGGAGGGGTCGAAGTGGTCCCGTGGGCCTGCTGTTTTCCGGCAGTAAGTTTTGCACCGCCTTCCCAGCCCTTCCTGTGGTCGCTGTCTGCGGCCTGTGTCCCTTCTCGGTCCTGCAGACACCCCAGGTGCTGGGAGCAAGGGACTGGGAGAGGGGCCAAGCTTGTGGGGACAGCCCCCTGAACCACTGTCCCAAGCCCACATTGTCCTTACTGTGAGCCCTCTCAACATGCAGCTCAGCTGTCTGCTCCAAGGACTATTTGCCAAAGCGTGGACCACAGGACACTGGTCATTTGAGAGGCTCTGAGGACAAAACATCTCTGTGGTCAATTATGCGTGCCGCCTCTCCCCCTTGTAAAGATTCACCCGGTGTGTGAGCATCTTAAAGGCTCTGAGAAGTCCTGCAATAAAGAAGCCTGTTTACCTGCTCACAAAATATTTCCCAGACTTATATGACCATAAAACAGTGGTTCTTAACCTGGGTTCTATCGAACCCTAGGGGTTCGATGAGTCGGTCTCAGGGGTTCGGAGAAGCCGCTGCCGTGGAGGCCAGAATAAAGTAATACCGTAATTTGTTGTGAGTTCATGCACTTTGTTGGTTTTGTTCTTTGAGCAAGGTGATGTTCATGCACGGCTCATTTTGTGCACCAGTAAAAAAACATATACCTATGTCTTGAATTTGGAAAAAAATATCGTATTTTATTTATCACTAAAGAAGGGTTCGGTGAATGTGCATATGAAACTGGTGGGTTCAGTACCTCAAGAAAGGTTAAGAACCACTGCCATAAAACCTTTTAGCCTGACCAGGCAGTGGAGCAGTGGGTGGAGCGTCAGACTGGGATGCGGAGGACCCAGATTCGAGACCCCGAGGTCGCCAGCTTGAGTACTGGCTCATCTGGCTTGAGCAAATAGCTCACTAGCTTGAGCCAAGGGTCGCTGTCTCGAGCAAGGGGTTACTCAGTCTGCTGTAACCCCCCACCCCCGTCAGGGCGCATATGAAAAAGCAATCAATGAACAGCTAAGGTGTTGCAATGAAAAACTGATGATTGATGCTTCTCATCTCTCTCCATCCCTGTCTGTCCCTACCTATCCCTCTCTCTGACTTTCTCTGTCCCTTTAAAACAAACAAACAAACAAAAAGCTTTTATTCTTTTTCAAATTTCTCATCCTCTGACTTCTGCTTGGACTGCAGAACACATCCGAGGTCCTCACAACCTGGCCTCCTCTGGGTCCCACGTCCCTTCTCCCATTCCCTCTTGCCCCGCTCTGGGCTCCCGCCAGGCCACTTCCCAGTCTCGTCCTGACATCTCCACTTTACTGTTTTGTTCAAGATGTGCCCTGCAAGGCCTTCCATCTGGCATGTGGGGCCCCTACTTTGTCTTTCTCTCTGTGTCCCCGCTCTGCCTGATGCCTCCGGCTGCACGGAATCTCTCTGCCTCCTGGGTGGGCTGTTCTGAGAGCAATGCTCGGTTGTGTTTCTGGGGTCCAGGTGGTCAGCGCTTCCATGGTTTGGTGGGGGGTTCTGAGGCCCCCACCTTGCAGAGGGAGAGACAGCATATCGACAGGTTGGTCGAATGCAGTGTGATGGAGCTGTGCAAACAGAGGACATGTGGCTCGTGAGAAGCTGTCCCTAGACCAGCCTGGTGGGCAAGCTGGGGAGGCTTCTGGGAGGTGGTGTGGCTGGGTCGCACATCTGAAGATGAAGAGGAGGAGGGGGAGGAAGCCAGGTACAGATGAAAGGAAAGGAGAAGGACCTTTCATGGGTTCTCAGCTGGGGACCCCCCCCACCAAGGATGTCCCATTCGGCAGTGCATGGCGATATTTTTGATGGACACGTTTGGGAGGATGTGCTACTAGCACTGATTGACACGGGCCAGGGTTACTCTTGAGCATCCAGCAATGCACAGTGACTCCACAGCAGAGAGTGATCAGGCCCCGTGTCAGTGGTACGAGGTTGAGAAGCCCTGGTATAGGCGTGGGAAGCATGCGGGAGGTCAGTTCTATAGCAGTGGAGGGTAGGGGACGCCATGTTGGGAACTTGGACACCATCCCAGGGGCCGTGAGAGCCACTAGGGCTGTGCGTGCCATTTGTAGTTTGGGATGTTCCCTCTGACCACACAGAGGAGAAAGAGAGGGGGGAGACCATCTAGGGGCCTGCCACAGGAACCGTGTGGGTGGACCCAGGCCGTGGGGATGGCGACTGAGTGGGTGCAGGTGCCCAGGAAGGACAGAGAGCACAGGATGAGGCCACTGCTGTAGGCAGCTAGGTGACCAGCTCAGTGGGCAGAGCGATGGCTTCTGCAGTCTCTGGGTGCTCTCCCCCAGCCCAGTGCTAGACACGTGGTGCTCATTTATGGCCAGCTGGTTTGATTGAGGCAGTGAAGGAGCTTCTTCCAGGTGGCCCTCACCTTTCCTGCCTCGTGTCTCTTTCTGGGAGCTGACATGTGGCTGGCCTGCATCCCCCAGTGTCTGACTTAGTGTGTTTGCTGGGAGTCTGGCTAGAAAGTCCCTGCTCAAAGTCAAAGCTTAAGCCCAGAACTGAATTCTCGACCCCCATGGGATGGTGTTCTTCAAAGCCTTCCCCCAGAGGCGAAGTCCGCTGCTTGGACACTGATCAGAGTCCTGCGGCAGTTGCCCATACATACTGGCTCTGCTCTTTGCTTCTTGCTCTTTGGGGGCCGTTAGAAATCACAGCCAGGCTGGGCTTTGGAACGGGCCGGCAGCTGTTGGACATGTAACACAGAGGCAGCCCAGTGCTGTGAGGAGGTGAGTTTTAGAACTGGGTAGACCTGGTCTGGGAGCCAGACTTGTCCTCTTTCAGCTGTGTGACCTTGGGAACATTACTTAACCCCTCTGTGTTGCAGGTTGCTCCTCTGCCGAGCGGCAGGGTAGTGGTGGGGGTGATTAATACCAGTGAGCACAGAACCCCGGAGCTGGGACATATTAGACACTCGCTCAGCGGTGGCTGTCATCTGATGTCCCTTTCCTTTGTGCTTTCAAAATCAGGCTGTTGAATGAGGAAATCATTCAGACATGAACTCCAGCTGTGGGGTTGTGAGAGGCCAAGGAGGGGTCTGGAGGCCCCCCAGCCACAAAGGGCTAGCCAGAGCGGCCGGACGCATTAAAAGGCAATGCATTAGTCAAGATGATTAATGCTGGCAGCCACAAGAAACAAACCCAGACCCCAGGGGCTTCACAGGATGGAGATCTCCTTCTCTTGCATAACCGGGTTGGGTCTCTGACTCGCCCGGGTGGAGACCAGGGGTCTTGGCTGCTTTTTTGTCTCCACCATCTTGAAGATGTTCTTGCATGGTCAGCACCAGTGGGGACGGGAAGGGTGATGGAGGAGACATGTGAACCTTAACTGCCTTGGCCCAGAGCGACACGTCACTTCCTCCCCGGTCCTTTGGCCCATGAGGGAGTCTGGGGCAGCCAGGGGAGCATGTGCAGTATTGCCTCCTCCCTGCGTTCTCTTCCCCCGGCCCCCAAGCTGAACACACCATCTGTGTGGCAGGCTAGTCTCTGGAGCTGGTGAGGTAGCCGCGGGTACAGCTTGTCTTATAAACGCTCAGGCTTGTCAGCTCAGAGAAGCTGCCCAGGGCCCCCAGTGGAATCAGACGTGTGCTGGGCTCTGGCGAGATCCAGACAGCTCACCTTCCAGGTACACCTGCTGATCAGAAGTGACACAGGTGACAGGTGTTCAGGGGCAGGTCTGCTCTGAGCTGGGAAATATTGATATTAATAAGAAGTGACCCTGAAAACAGTATTCTGTATCGTGATTGTTCCGCACTACCGACCTCATTTTTTAAAATACTAGCTTTACGGGAATATAACTCACATACTATAGAACTCGGCCTTTTAAAGCACAGAGTTCAGTGGTTTGTGAAATGTGTGGAGTTGTACAGCATCACCGTTGTCTGAACCCAGGACTTTTTATGTCCCCCTGCCCCTAAGGCTCTGTCCCCATTGGCAGCCACTCCCCATCCCCTCTCCTCCCCACCCCCAGCCACCACTAACGGACTCTGTTTTCTATGGTCTGGGTATGTCATAGAAACAGAATTGTACAATGTGTGCTCTTCTGTGACTGCCTTCTCTCACCTAGCGTGTCTTCAGGGCTCTCAGGGTCCATCCAGGCCGTTGCATGCATCAGCATGTCATTCCTTTCTGTGGCTGAATAACACCCCATCTTGTGGGCATGCCACATTTTACTTATCTTCTCATCCACTGACGAGTACTTGGGTCATGGCCCCTTCTTGGCTATCAAGAATAATGCCGTGATGAACATTCCCGTGCAGGTGTTTGGATGGATGTGTTTCGTTTCTTTGGGGGCATATACTTGGGAGTAGAATTGAAGGTCATCTGGTAGCTTGATGTTTAATCACGTGGGGACATGCCAGACTGTTTTCAAAGTGGCTGTGCCATTTGACTCCCTCCCACCCCCAACAGTATTTGAAGGGTCCAATCTCTCTACATCCTCCTCACTGGGTATTTTCTGTCTTTTCTATTTTATCCGTCCTAGCGGGTGTGAAGTGGTGTCTCCTTGTGGTTTTAATTTGCATTTCCCTAAAGACAAATGATGGTGAGCAGCTTTTTATGTGCTTATCGGCCATCTATATCTCTTCTTTGGAGAAATGTCCATTTAAATCCTCCGTCTGCTTTTTAATTGGACTGTTTATCTTCTTAATGTTCAATTTTAAGAGTCCTTTGTACGTTTCAGATACCAGTTCCTTCTCAGATACATGATTTGCAGATAGTTTCTCCCATTCTGTGGGCTGTCTTTTTGCTTTCTTGGTGATGTCCTTTGAAGCATAAAGATTTCATATTTTTATGAAATTCAGATTCATTTTTTGACTTGTTTTTACTTTGTGTTATCTGTCCTTGCGATAAGGCTTCGGTTTGGGGGGGGGGCAGGGAGTATATGGGGACACAGTAAACACATCACAGTGCACAGTAGACCCATGAATCAGTCTTCCTCTGGAGAACCAAAGAAATAGTAGGGCCAGACCTGATCCTTCAGGAATATCCCAGCCCTTCTCCCTGTTGGCATGACAGTGTTCTTTAGGCCCTCTGTGTCCAGCACTGCGGTGGCGTCTTACACACCTGCTCTTGGGTCTGTCTTCCCAGCAGCTCCCCGAGATGGGTATCGGGGTACCCATTTTACAGATCAGGTAGCCGAGGCAAGAGGGGGAAGTGGCCGGTTTAGAATAGCAGGGGTCGATTTGAGGGGAGTCCTGGAGGACCCTGCATTGGCAGTGGTGTCCATCGGGCACCTTGCTGTGAGTGACCATGCCGGGTCACCGGTTTTGAGCTGCCCACCCCAATCACTGTGGCCTGTCAGGAGGGCACCAGTGGGGTCCAGGAGACGCTCAGACCTGGTGGAGGACAGTGCTGAAAGGGCCCGCATGGGCCGCTTCTGACAGTGAGGCGGACAGGTGTGTCGGGTCAGGCTCCTGCCATGTGCCCAGGTGCCCTGTGGGATGCCGGGAATGTCCCAGGCAGGCAGCCCTTGGAGGGCCTTTCTTGCTGGGGGCCCGCGGGCAGGATGTTGTTCTCTGGGCCCTCCACAGCTGCACGTCTCTCTGTTTCTATCACAATGATAGGGTGAGGCAGGGAAGTTTGTCCTTGTTAAGGGGGAAATCACCCATCAGCCCAGGTTCCTGCACAAAAGCACTCTATTCCTAGTGCTTAAAAAGTAAAGAGCTTGAATGAAAGGAAATAATAATTGCTCTAAGTTCCCCTTTCTTTGGACTCCCAGCTCACAATGTCACTTCGCTGGGGTGTCTCCCTCCTCAGCCAGGCAGCAGCTTGGGGGCCCGAGCCAGCCCGAGCAGGCTGCCTCTCGGCAGGGGACATTCCCGGCCTCTGGGGCAGTCGGCAGCTCTAGTCCTTGTCCCTGGATTCACAGGGAACCCCAGTCCTGCCACTTCTGGGCTGTGCATCTGTGGAGCCTCAGTTTGCCCCTCCGAGTGTGGGGGTGATGGTTGTGTGCACAAGGCTCACGGCCGCCACTCGTCCTCAGGGCCCCTCCGAGTGTGGGGGTGATGGTTGTGTGCACAAGGCTCACGGCCGCCGCTCGTCCTCAGGGCCCCTCCGAGTGTGGGGGTGATGGTTGTGTGCACAAGGCTCACGGCCGCCACTTGTCCTCAGGGCCCCTCTGAGTGTGGGTGTGATGGTTGTGTGCACAAGGCTCACGGCCGCCACTCGTCCTCAGGGCCCCTCCGAGTGTGGGTGTGATGGTTGTGTGCACAAGGCTCACGGCCGCCACTCGTCCTCAGGGCCCCTCCGAGTGTGGGGGTGATGGTTGTGTGCACAAGGCTCACGGCCGCCACTCGTCCTCAGGGCCCCTCTGAGTGTGGGTGTGATGGTTGTGTGCACAAGGCTCACGGCCGCCGCTCGTCCTCAGGGCCCCTCCGAGTGTGGGGGTGATGGTTGTGTGCACAAGGCTCACGGCCGCCACTCGTCCTCAGGGCCCCTCCGAGTGTGGGGGTGATGGTTGTGTGCACAAGGCTCACGGCCGCCACTCGTCCTCAGGGCCCCTCCGAGTGTGGGGGTGATGGTTGTGTGCACAAGGCTCACGGCTGTCACTCGTCCTCAGGGCCCCTTCACAGGTCTCGCTCTAACTGCACGCCACCCGTATAATTATCTATATGACATTTCTCTTTACATCAGCCCATCTTTTAACTGAAAATAAAACTTTGAGTTTGAAAGGGAAACTGTGTCAGGAATATATCCGGAAAACCAGTATTGATTTGTCATACATAAAGATGACAAATAATTGATATTGAATTCTAGCTAGATACCCTTTGGCTTACCTAAGGCTCTGAGCCTGAAGCCTCCTTTCTTTGGTTAAGGGAGTTTGGCAAGATGGCGGCACCACGCTGGGCCTTTCTTCTTGAGGTTGGGAGGCTTGAAGATTTCAAAGGGGTTACCTTTTTTATTGAGTGAGTCAATATTATTGATTTGTGTCCCAAACCTCCAAAGACCACCTCATCATCTTTGGGAAACGCTGGGGTAACTGCCTACTTCCTGGCTATGAGGCACTCTAGAAATGCATACTTGTTGGTAGACTGCCACCTAGAGCCAAGAACACTGGACTAGGATTCAGGCTTGTCTCTGCAATCTCCCTTTCTGGGCTCTGTGACCTTAGGGTTGCTGACCAAGCCTTGATCCCCAAGGAAACCCAAGGCACAGAACATGGGAGGCTCAGGCCAGCCCCTCTGTTCCAAGTGCCTGCCCTGTCCTCTGTGGGGTTTAGGCTTCCAGCCACTGGCCCTGGACCCACTTTCACCTCTGCTAAGATGGCTTGGTCCTTGTCTGTCTCCCAACACCCAGGACAGCATTTCCATCCTGTTGTCACTGAATTCAGTGAGCTTGGAGCTCACCTTTGCTTGAGCCCCCCCACCCCACCCTGAGCCAGGCTGGGAGAGCAGCTGTCTGTGCACCCTGACTCTTCCCAGTTCCAGCCACAGCACTGCAAGAAGCCTGTAGGGTGGTAAGAGGACTGAAAAGAAAACTTGAGAAAGGGGCTGACTTTCTGGAGTTTTCTCAAGGGCAGGGATGAGTAGGCAGAGGCTGACCTTTCCTCTTTCATTTTTGGGAGCATCTGAGAGAGGAAATCAAAACAAATAAAGCCACACTTGGGCTCATAAGCTGTCCCGGAGCAAGACAGAAGAGAGGTAGCATTTATTGAGCTACTACTATGTGCCTGAAGCTTCATGTTCTATGTTTAACTCAGTTCTCCTAACAGCCAGCTGAGATGATGAGGAAACGGGACTCGGAGAGGTAAAGTAATTGCCCAGGCACACCCAGCGAGGATCAGGACAGGAAGCCGAACCCCAGCCAGATCTCTCCTCACTCCTGGGCCTTGGCTTTTCCGTGGGTGCAGTGAGGAGGTAGGTTGGCCAGAGGCCGTCTGGGAGGCCCCTCCCACCCTAACCACTGCTAATGATGACAAACCCTGGAGTCCCAGGAGCAGATCTCTCCGTGGCAAACACTGTGCTGTCTTCTCAAAAGTTAAAGACAAAATTGCCCCCAGATCAGCCTCCCAAACGCTTCACGGACGAGTGGATCCAGGACAGGCGGGCTGAATTGAGGGTGTGCGTGCCGGCCAGTCCCTCCTGGCCCCTGTCCAGCTACTGGTCCTGAACCTGGGCGTCAGCTCCCACTTCGCACTGCGTGCTTAGCGTTTTCTTGTGTCCCAGTCTTCCTACGCAGCCCTTTAAGTGTCTGTGCTATTGTCCTTCAAAGAGACATTCTTTTTTTTCTCCCCCAACCTTTCCTGGAAAACAGATTCCCTTTGCCCGAAGCCTGATCTTTTTCTAGCTCCTGCTGACGTTCTTGAGACTGCGTGCCAGCTGGGGCTCTTCACAGCAGGCAGAGCATGCCCGTCTGGGTCCCGTTTCCTTTCTCGTAACCTTCCAGGTCAGAAAACTGGGCGTTCCTTTGATGCGGATGGAGCCAGCTCTGGCTCCATCCCCGTCCCCCGTCCTGGGAGCTGATAGTGTTTCCTGCCCAGAGCCCTTCTCCTTGGAGTGGCTGGAGACCAAGGAGTCGGCCACAGGCTTCCTGAGGACGCTCCTCGGCCCCAGCTGTGCCCTGGGTAGGCAGTGACTGATCCCTGGTGCCTCTGCTGGGCTGACTTGCTCTGTGTCCTGACCGGTGGGCCTTAGGCAGAGAAAGGCCATCATGGTGGGGGTTGAATTCCCTGGCTTTTAGGAGATGCCTGCCCCTCCTTTACTCCCAAGCCCAATGGAATGAAATCCTCACCAGAGAAAAAAATCTCCCAAGGCCAAGATATTTCCAACACAGTTTCAAGGGGAAGCTGTTTTGGACGCCGTGAAATGGGAGGGTGTTCTGAAAGATGGAAAGTTGGCTCAGCGCACCCTCGCCTCTCACGCGCAAGGAATGAGGGACAACTCCCCGCCGCTGTGCTGTGAGCATCCCCGCACCCCAGCCCTTCGCCCGAGCGCCATGTGAGAACACCCTGCGTGTGGCCGCACTGACCCACAGCAAAGCTGGCTGTATTCGAGCCACTCGCCAGAAACAACCCATGTCTCGGGGTACCGAGACCGGCTTCCCACCTGCACAAACAGCGTGTCACCTCCTGTCGCACACTTCGGGCCTGCGGGTCGTGACCAGGGATTATCGCATTGACAGAGCCCAGCTGGCTCCCACTCCCTCTCCAGGCACGTTTCAGTTTGCTAATTACTGTTTTTTTTGCTTTTGACGTAAACAGCCAAGGTCTGGGTCAGGGCTGCCTATGTGTTTTCCGTTCTTTCTCATTAAAGTTGTACAGACCTCGGGGGCCCTGGTTAGATTCTGCCAGGGCTCGAAAATGTCCTTTCCCTTCCTGACTTCTAAAAGTCCTTCATCCCAATTTCTGCATAACCACTTGAGCAGCGAAGGAAATATGGGTCAAATCTTTTAAGCCCCAACCCGCTTTTCCTTCTTGAAGGGTTTTGGTTATTTCTCAATTGCTGTGTTCTCCATTCGACTTGGCTGACCTAGGGAATGTGACACCTTGTGACCTAGGGTGGCCAGTGAGCAGGGGACACCATGGGAAAGCGCTGGAAGCCCCTCAACTCAGTACTTCCTGGTCTCATGCCCCCCCCCCCGTGATCTCTGTGAGTCTGCTGTGTGTTTGGGGTCCTCAAAGCCATCTGAAATCCTGCCCTTAAATTTGTCCAGAGAAGTATCAGTTTTTCATAGGTCTTCTCTGGTTACTTCCCGGTGTGCAAATGCCAGGGGTTGAAGGAGGGAAGGGTCCTCCTTTGTCCCCATCAGCCTGAAGCCCTCCTGTCCTTGGCCGAGTGAGTTGGTCCATGAGGTCCTGGGGGTGGCGCTCATGACCAGCACACAGCCGGGGCACCCCAGGAGCTGGCGTGGCTGGTGGACCGGATCGCCCGGCCCTGGCTGGAGATGCCACCGACTCTGTGCTTTCTTACTGGCGGCAGCAGTAGCGCCACCTGCAGGGCCGCTGGCAGAGACGCTCCCAACCCTTGTGGTGCCTTCCTGGCCTGGCAGGATATCCAGCTCCCCAGGATCAGCCCCAAATTGGGACAAGAGGTCTTTGCTCAAAGAGCTAAGGAGGTCGTAGGAGGTTGGGTGTTTCCTCTCTGTGATGAAATCGTGGGCCACACAGAGGCCTCAGGGCTGCCCTCCAACACAGTGTTAGGGCTCTGGTCTTCCTCACCTGCTCCCCCAACCATGAGAAGCCCCCGCGAGCCCCGCAGGCCCCTCGGACTGTGGTCTTCGGCTATTCATCCCGAGAAGGTAAAGGTGCATGCAGGTCAGCCTCCATCTTCCTAAAGGCGATGGCCATAGGACAGGAGGGGACATCTGGATGTCCTTCTGGAAAAGGCCCTTTGAGAGACTGGGTGCTGTTGGAGACAAGGGAAGAACCAGGTTTTGTAGGGGCTGAAGTTTAAGTAACTTGGGGAGTGTCCTCTTTCAAAAGAACAGAACATTAGGTACACGAGTGAGTATTTCCTGAGACTGGGCAAAGAAATCACCAAGTGACGGTAGCCGGGGAGATTCAGGTCCTTTTCCTGTGAGATGTCAGTGTACCAGGAGTGCTTATGCGGAAACGCTTCCCGGGAAACGTGGCTCTCTGCCCACCTGGAGCGCTCCAGCTCCCGGGGCTGTGGGCAGAGGGCCCCAAAGCTTCAGGGCTTCCTCTGCTTCAGGGTTAAGTGCTTCTGCTGGGATGATGCCCACCCTGATGGGAAGTGGTGAGGGTCACCTTCCCTTAGAACTTTAAAAGGCACAGTGGCTTCGGGAGGGGAAGACTTGTCATTTTTCTGGCTTCTACCCCAAGGACCTGTAGCCACCGGTTGCCTGTCCAGCCATGTGTCCCCACCCAGTGGGTCCACATCTGACACGGTGCTTGACCGTGGGGCCCGCCTATCGGGCTGACCACGCAGACGCTTGGGTAGGAGTTGGGGGTGTCTGGTCGAGAGCCACAGGATACAGACGTCAGGCTCCAAGTGGCCGGCACGGTGGCCCCGTGGCACGTCATTCACGAGCATTTGGCTGGGCTGATTTATTTTTCCCCAGTGACCAAGAAAACAAAACCCTGCCTATTCCCTTTGGTTCTTGTGTGGGGCTTGTGTCTGCTGCCCGGCCGTGTAGACCGAGGAACTGCCCCAGACGGACACGGCACACGGGCGCGGCTTCTTCGCATGGCACTGAAGGTTTTGATTAAAAAAGTGGAAGAATTGCGCTTTTTCTTCCTGTCAGGCAGACCTTAAATCAACCCTCCGGTGAGGAAACCCTGTCCGAGGTTGCCGTTCGGTAAACTGTCCTTTGTCTTGGGGTTGAGATCGTACAAACAGGTTTTGTTTCCAGCCAGGATTTAGGCTCAGAGCACTTCCCCTCTGCCCCTCCTGACGGCCTGCTTCCTTCACCTGGTTCCGTGCCGCAGTTGGGGAACCGGGCAGAGGTAGTTCACGGAACTCGGAATCAGACAACTTGAGGGTGGGGAGCGAGACCTGAGGACAGAGGAAGCCCCTCCCCTGGTGGCGTGGGGAGCATTTGGAGGGTCCTCCTAGACACCTGGCCCAACTCCTGACTTTACAGATGGTGAATTAGTCTGCATTCTTGGCGGCGAGTGGTGGACACCTAATCTGGTTGCTCGAACAAAGGAGGAATGTGTGGGGAGGGTGGGAGGTGATCACATGAGGTTGTGAGAGAGACAGGGCTGTGTCTGGGCCGAGAAGCCCCTGGCCAATCCCAGGTTCTCTGCCAGCTGGCCACCCCCAAGCCTCTAGCTCACCATTTCCACCTGAGACAGGTACTCCAAGCAGTTGTAACTAAGAAAACCCTGAAGATCTCTGACTGGCCCAATAGTCACGAAGGCAGGGGGTAGACCAGATGACCTCATGCGGTGCTTCTGATGGACAGACCGTCTGTTGCTCTGCACCTCCCTCTCTTCCATTGTGAATATGCCTGTGCATGCACACTTACGCCACAGATAGATCAAGCACCTACTATGTGCCAGGAGCATCATCAGTTCATTGTGGCAGAGCGGAGTGGAGAGATCACAGCGTGGGGAGCCAGGCCGGCCTGGATTGGGATATCAGGTCCACCATTTACTTCTGTCCTGAGCACATACAGGGAGCAGTGGCTGACATCCAGGGGTGTGCTGGACTCTGATGAGACAGGAGTGAGCAACGCTCCTGCCCTTCAGAGGGCTTGCTGGGGCTCAGTCTCCACATCTGTGACCCTGGAATGAGCCCCACCTTACGACAGTGATCTGGGGAGCAACAGAAGTATAAATTTGTGGGAAAACTTAGGTAAAGGGGTATTGACCGAGAGGCCAGCCCCTCTCTCAGTCTTCACGACCAGAGCCTGATTCCTACCCTGTCCTCGCCCACGGCCAGGCCCTGGGTGCTCTGCGGGCACAGCTTAGCACCTCTGACGCAGGTCGCCAGCGCAGAGTCAGTGGGCAGCGGGGGTGTGGCTGTGGGGGCGCCCCTCCCCCACTCCTGTCCTGGAGGAGAAATGGGAGTGCCCTCCACCAAGAGACTGCTGTCCCTACCCTAGTATGGGCGGGATGGGCCTGACCGGGCAGTGGCACAGTGGATAGAGCGTCAAACTGGGATGTCGAAGACCCAGGTTCGAGACCCCGAGCTCGCCAGCTTGAGCGCGGGCCCATCTGGCTTGAGCAAAAGCTCGCCAGCTTGGACCCAAGGTCGCTGGCTCCAGCAAGGGGTGGCTCGGTCTGCTGAAGGCCCGCGGTCAAGGCACGTGTGAGAAAGCAGTCAATGAACAACTAGGGTATCACAAAGGCAACGAAAAACTGATGATTGATGCTTCTCATCTCTCTCCATTCCTGTCTGTCTGTCCCTATCTATCCCTCTCTCTCTCTCTCTGTCTCTGTAAAATATATATATATATATACATATATACATATATATATATATATATATGTATATATATGTATATATATATGTATATATATATATGGGATGGGCAAACCCCTAGGCAGCCCCTTGTTTGGAAAGTAGGGGAAACCCTGGAGCCTCTTTCTTCTAGTGTCCTGCCTCTCTCCTGCTCAGCTGTTGCTGAGAGCCGAGTCCGTCCACGCTGGGAAATTGCAAATAGTTTACATGGGGAATGTCAGCTACCCACATATGAAAATATACACATCATTAAGCCCTAAGTGCTTGCGTCTGGAGATAGAGGGGACATTCTCCTGGGCTGACCTTTTGTTCACTGATGGAACCACTGCTAATGAGCACGGAGCCCCTCGGTGGGATGTTTTCATATGTTGAAGCGAAGCATATGTTGGCCATTAGCCGTGTGTGTGTGTGTGTGTGTGTGTGTGTGTGTGTGACAACACTATACAAATAGCATTTGCCCAAACAGGCAGAATCCACTGAAGCTCATTCTTCAGCCCCCGTGGGCCTCCAAGGAGAGCTTGCTCCTCACACTATTCGAGAAGGACTGTGGCATCCTTGGAGGACGTGAGGATGTTTGGGGAGGAGGCTCTCTGACCAGATTGCCTGGGTTTGAATCCCATCTACACTCCCCTCCTAGCTGTGTGACCTTGAGCATGGCTGAACTTTCCTGAGCCTGTCTGCATCTGTAAAATGGAGATGATAATAATAATAAACCAATCTTGACAGGATTAATAAAAGATAACCTATATCAAGCTCCTAGGATTTAACCCACAGTAGGTGCTCAGGAAACGTCAGTGATCATGATGAGGGCAGTCGTCCTGGGGAGGTGGCGTTGGGTGGAAGGTCCTGCCTGCTCAGAGAAGTATCTTGGATGAGGTTGTATTGGAAATGGGTCCTGAAGACTCGGTGGGCTTTGGACGTGCAATGATGAGGCGGGAAGGGCTCCTTCCAAGAGAACAAGCAAAGGCCCAGGGGCTGCCATGCCAGGCCTATCCAGAAACAGCGAGCATGCAGTGAGAGCAGCAGCCAGCAGAGGGCAGGAGCGGGGCAGGTAGAGAAGGGTGGGAGGGGCCGGGCACAGGAAGGCACCTGCCTTGGTCCTTGGGCAGTGGAGACCATCTATGCTGTGCAATGCTGGAGAAACTCTCTTGGGAGCCATCGTGTCAGTGCAAGAGAAGGTACAGAGACCCGTGAGGGGCACACTGAGCGGTGCAGCGAGAGAGGGGAATCCTTGGAACCAGGCAGGGAGGTATGGTGGAGAGGAGGGCCAGGTCACCGTGTGTGCATGTCTGTCTGCGAGGTGGGGACAGGCTGGTGTGAGTAGGGCCAGTGCAGCCAGCTATGTCCTTTCCCTAGAGCTGACTGAGGACAGCTGGTGTAGAGCCCATGCAGCGTAGAACCGCTACCCGTCCGAGGCCTGCCGTGTAACCCCTGTGGGGGTTGATCTTGGCTCCACTTTGGGCCAGCAGTGTGACCCTGGAGGGGTCCCGTCCCTTCTTGGTCTTTTCGTTCCCCGTCTGTGCCCAGGTGGATTGAATCAGCTGGACCCCGAGGGGTCTCCCAGGACAGCCCTCTGCCATGTCCTCCGGCTGCTCCGTCTGGGGTCCTGAGTCTCTGAACAAGTAGAGGTGTGTGTTTGCAGATGGCTCTGAGGGTGACACCAGGGACACTGACTTCAGGATTATTGACAGCTACTGAGGAGTGGGGGGTGGTCCTGAAGAGCCAGTCACGGTGCCTCTAGCCCTGGGTGGCCCCAAGGACACCGGCCATATGTACTCAATCCCACTTCCATGCTGACATCTTGAAACGAGACTTTAAGGCCAGCAGATGCTTTGGGAACCAGGTCCTCAAACATGTGTGGTTTCTCACTGATGCAGGAGATGATGTCCCTTCCCCATGCCAGTTGTCACAATGCAGAGGGGACAGCAGTGCCCACGGAGAGCAGGCGTAGTGCTGGCACAGTTGTGGCAGGGCCCACGACATGCCACCCTTGGGGCTGATGGTTCAGCAGTCAGTGGGAACCAGCTTCCCAAGAGACATCAGCCTGTGCCAGCCAGTCCTCCTCGGTTAATATGGTCTAGATGAGTCCTCCCCCGTCTGAGCCGCAGCCCCCACTGCTCCCTGCTCAGTCTGGTCCCCGGTCTCGGCGGGCAGTTCCTGTCCTTGAGTACATCGGACCTCTCCCTCGTGGTCCCCTCTCACCTTCCCTCTCCAGGACTCCCCCCCAGCTGAGCTCTCATTTTTTCCCCTCCACTGCTTTTACAAAGACTGCGCTCCTCAGGTCTGAGATAAATCACTGGGTCATTATTTCCCATGGGCCACCTGGTCTTAGAGTCCTGGGGGCTGGTCTGCCTGTGCCTGTCGTGCAGTGAAACACAGGGAGCAGGGGCTCAACAGCACCACCTGGTGGAGTGATGACTGTCACACTGGCCGAGGTTGGATGACCGGGCGGGTGTTGGCAGCTTCCAGCAGGGAAACCCTGTGCCAGTCCTTCTTCCAGTCCAGAAGCCATGCCACCAAGGCCTAATTCCACACACTTCACAGGGGCCTAGGCGCCTAAATTGACACTGTCCTATTAAAGCAAGCCCTGCAGGCTGGAGCTGCTTGAGAAGACCATCTAGTGACCAAAGAAGTGTCACTTCAAAGCACTGCTGCCCTGAGGGGTCCTGGGACCCAGGCAGGATTTTATCAGAGACCTCACTCTGTCCATGTCTAAGGGCCTTGAGGCCCTTTATGGTTGGCTAGACGTTAGGGAGACCCCTTTGACATGAAGGAGGATGGTGCCCATCCATCCTGCCCACCCTGATGCTCAGCTCCACCCCGGGGACAGTCCCTGGTAGAAGGAGCCACAGAGCTGTCCAGCCAGAGCTCTCCCGGAAGCAGAAGGGACTTGTTTGTGGGAAGGGGATATGAAACTGCATAGAACTCTCACTCAGCCACAGGGGGACTGCGGTTGCTGGGACCTCAGAGCCTTTTCTTCCACATACTGTGGGCAGGCCAGGGAGAGCCCCGAACAGTGTCCCTCCGAAATTCACTGTCCTGTCCTGGAGGGCAAGGACCAGATGCCTGCTGCTTCCACTGGGCCAATAGCAAGCGGCTCCACTCACCGCCTGGCACACCTGGCTTTCAAGGTGGACTTGAGCTGCCCAACAGCTTCTTGTCCTCTTCTTACTGGCAAAGGGGTCGTTCCCTGGAGTCACTTGAAAGGGGGTTTGGTTGGAATCCCTTAATTTCTGTGTGTTGAGCCAATGACTGAGTTTAAACCCATGTTTGTTAAACTAAACCCATTCCTACCTGCTCATTAGCTCCTGTCAGGGCTCGGACTGGCGGGCTGTGTCCCTAGTGCCTCCCACCGGCCAGTGCCAGAGACCGGGACCTGTGTGGCTGACAAGGCGGCCCAGAGGGCTGTCCTCACCTGCAGGGGGGGAAGTAGGGGGGCACGAGGGGTGGGAAATTTGGCTTTGCCTCCGACCCCAGCCTTCTTTCCCAGAGAACCCCACCCCATCAATATCTCCCTGGATCTGAGCAGTGTGTCATCTTTCAAGTGAGCTCTGCCCGAGGGCGAGGGCCTCGGGGTGTCCAGGTCACTCCCAGGGCCAAGGCCACCCTTCAGAGGCCCCCTGGGAGGTAGGGAGTAGGTGAGCGGGTCCCAGGTGGCCCAGATACCCCACCGCCTCCAACCAGACTTATTCTTGACCCATCCAACATGGGTTCAAATCCCCTCTCTTCTACTTATTGTCTTGGTGATTGTGAGCAAATGACTTCACCTTTCTAACTTTGGCCTCCTCCTCTGTGAGGTGATCATCATAGTGGTGTCCCCTTCCTAGAGCCACGGTGGCGATTAAGTGAACTCGTGCCCGAGAGGCGTTTCACACAGCGCCTGTCCAGGGCTGGCCACGGTGCAGGTAAGCTGTTAGTGTCCATTATATTATTTCTCTTGGTTTTATTTCATTTGGACAAAGAGAAAAGAAGCTTTGCTGCTAAAAAATAGAAATGGGTTTGAGAGCCATGGAGTTCCAACCAGCCCATTCTGTACCTCACCACATACAGCCAAGAAAAGGGAAGGACTTCTGCGAGGATCTTACCTTATCTCATGCATGTCTTACTGGAGAACGGTGCTTTGAGGTGAAGGACCATGCTGGCTTCACCTTTGAACCACCCCCAGCCCCTCCCACTGTGCCCAGCACCAGGTTGCGCTGACGGTGGGTAAGGGTGTGTCCTCCATGGGTGAAGTCTGATGGCAAAGCAGTGCTACCCACCCAGCATCTCTGCCTGGCCGTGGCTCACTGCCCCCAGGTTCCGGGCATATCCTGGCACAGCACATGGTATCCTCTGTCTTATTAACAAATATGCAGCAGGTGCCGATTCTGGGCCAGCTGCCCGGCCCTGCAAGCCAAGGTCCTCCCAGCCACACGGCTCTCTTCCTGATGTGAATATGCCCGTGGCCTCGGGGTTTGTTCTGATATTCCATTGCTCTGGGGTAGCCTGTAGTCATTGATTCCCCGATAGACTCAGCTGCCAGAATTCCCCCAAAAGTTCCCCAAGTCTTAGATGCAAAAATAAAATAAAATAACACCGAACCATCAATTTCCAAGTTGCTAAGGACCTGCAGGCATTTCTGGAGGAGCTCCTTCTTATCACCGGGGAGATGGAAGCCCAGGACGGCCAAGGGCGATGGTCGGACCAGAGCTCAGGGCTCTAGCAGCCAACCCTACTGGTTTGCTCTTCTGCGGTCTCATTAGTTGGTGTGGGACAGAGGGGTGGTCCAGGGCCCAGCGAAGGGAAGGTGGGAGGAAGTCGCCATCACCCAAGACTGGTGGCAGCAGCCACCCGGGAGATGCTCTCAGATGCATGGTGTAAATGATTGTCTGCACGGGTGTATGGGCGGCAGTGGCCGTTGCACTGCTCCCCCCCAGGACCCCTCCCCGGGGGCTGGGAGAGGAAGAAGGAAGGGATGTGGGCATTCAGAACAGTGGGGAATACACAGTGAGCCACGGGTTCCATTCCCCAGGGCCGTGTCAGGCTGCTCAACCTCCGCCCGACACCACCCAATGGGCTTAGCTGAGCCATCAGCCTCACGGTCGCATTTCCGTAGCTGGGAAGAGAAAGCTAGCCTTTCAGATTTCAGCATCTTTGCGAAAGATGCGCCCATGGCCTTCTTTCTGAGCCAGCTCCTGGCAATTTTCTCAATTATTCCTGAAACTTATTAAAAAGCCACCTTGGGGCCCAGCAGATGAGTGAACAGCTGGCCGAGCGGAGCTGGTTGGGGGAGGGACGGGTGTGGGTGGGGCTGCCTTCCCAGAGATGGCCGCTGCCCCTGGGCAGGACGCAGAAAATGGAGCTGTCCTTCAACTTGAAGTGTTCGGACCAGATAGCTTGTCTGAGGAGGACGCAAAGACAGTGGTGACATGGTTGCACACCTTCTACTACATGCCAGGCTCTGAGCCAAGGCGTGACCCAGAGGGTTCATTGATTCCTTCTGGGAGAAGCTGCTACTTCTGATCCTCTTCCTGGTAACAGGCTGAGCAGTCAAGGCCAGGGTCCCGCAGCCCAAGCAGTAGGTGGTTTGTCAGTGCCGAAGCTGCAGATCCTAGAGCTGCTGAACTCCCCTCCCGGCTGCTGTGTTGGCCTGTTCACAGGCCCTTTTACCCCCCCCCCCCCCACACACACACACCATCTTGCACACGGCCTTGAGGCTGGGCAGGGCTCACCTAGAGCCAACCCTCTGAGGAGTCAGCCCGAGAGGCTGGGGACATCAACAGGCTCAGGGGCTGGGCGGGGGCTCACTGATGGGCTGGACTTCGTTGCATAGCCGCTCACACCTGAGAACTCACACGCCTCATTTGGTTCTGGCCACAGGCCCAGGACACAGGGCATCATCATCTACGGTCTGCCGATGGGGGCGGTGACGCTCAAAGGAGCCATGTGACCTCCATTGATGTCACACCAGCTGAACGTGGCAGAGCAGAAAGCTGACCTGACATGTGGGCTCACTTGCTGCATTCCCACCCAGCCACCTCCCTGCACCACTGGACAGTGTGCGGGGCCGGGCTCCACGTGGGCAGAGGACGTGCCCACGCCCGGCCCCGCCCAGCCCCTGTGGGTGTCTCTGGCCACCCTGCAGCCTCCCCCCTCCCTCTGTCCCCCACACTGACCGCCTCCTCTTCTTCCCTCCAGTCTCCAGTTTTCATCGCCCAAGTGGGCCGGGACCTGGTCTCCCAGACGGAGGAGAAGCTCCTTCAGAAGCCCTGCAAAGAGCTCTTTTCTGCGTGTGCACAGTAAGTGCTCCAGTGGCCTGGCCTCCCGGGCAGCCGGCCCCCCTGCCCGGGCCGGCGTCCGCCCCTCGGCTCCTCTGGTAGCCACACAGCCGGCCGGCGGGGGGCTGCCTCCTGCTTCCACCTGGACCCTGGGCAGCAGGGCAGGTCTTCCCTGGCCCAGGGCCCCGCCAAGCCACCCAGATGTTTGTGTACTCCTTAAGAAGGGAAAAGATACCAGCGAGCTGAGTCCAAAGCAAACATCTGCTTCAAAGGGTGTTGAAAGCAGTGGCTCTCCAGGCTGCTGAGACCGAGGAATGTGCAAAAATCTGCCCCAGTCTGGGTGGTTTGGAAATCCTCCCCAGGCTCCCAGCCCCCAGCACTGCCACCAGCCGGAGCCCGGTGGCACTGCTGCCGGCTGCCGTCCTGCCACAGCCCCTCACCTCTGCAGGCCAGGCAGTGACCCTACTGGGATAGGAGGCGAGTCTGTGGCTGTGGCGCCAGCCCTGTACTGGTGCACGCCCACCCACCCCACGCTACGAAGACCTAACACACACTCCAGTTCCTGTAAACTGACGCACGCACACACACACACACACACACACACACACATACTACAAAGGCTCAACACACACACGTTCTTGAGCCCGCACACACCGCTCCCCGTAAGCTGACGTGTGCACACACACTATGAAGGCCTAGCGCACACACGTTCTTGAGCCCGCACACGCCGCTCCCTGTAAGCTGACGTGTGCACATACACACACACGTACCAACATGCGAAGAGGCATCCGGGCCAGGTCACCCCACACAGCTGACGAGTGGGGCTTGCTGTGGGCCTTGTCAGCCCTCGCACCACGGACATGACCATGGTGAGGGGACCCAGCCCCCGCTCTCACGGAGCTTACTGCTGGGTGGGGAGGACCAGAAAGCCTGCAGTCCCGTGCACAGGGAGCGTGGTGATGAGGACAGACACTTCAGGGGGCCAGCATGGGGCCCAGCCCTGTGTTAGGTGCCGTGCAGCAGAGACCCTGCCCCCAAATAAACCTACCCGGTCGCTGCCCTCTCGGAGCCGGAGCCGGCCAGAGGGTCAGGTCTGACAGTGGGTGTGGCTCCTGCACTGTCCCCCTGAGGGAGTGGCCATCCTAAGCCCCGTTTCCAGCTATGGCAGGACACATGCCCCCACTCCATACTCCCCTCCCTTCTCCAGGTCCCAAGAGCCTGGGCCACATTGGCCAGTACTGCCACTTTTCAAAAGGAAGAAGGCCGTCCCTGCCTGCAGCCAGGTTCTGAGCCTTCCAGTCTGGCCTGGAACCAGGTCCGCAGCAGGTGACCAGTCAACTCTGCTGTAGGAATCAGTGTCTCCCCGTGGCTTTGCCCGTCCTGGACCAAACCCAGAGCCTGGGCCCTCGGGGCCGCGTCCCTACTCTGCCCCCACCGCTCACTCTCATGGGGTCCCTCCCAGTTAAGTCTGCCTCTGTTGTCATTTCAGCTCCTGTCCCTTCAACAGAGAGACCTCCCCGACCCCCCAGGGACCTTACTTAACTCTAGTTCATAACACATCCCTGGGGCATTTATTTAATGTTTGTGATTTCCTGCTGTGAAGTTCCCGAGGGCTCCCTGCTGTGCCCCAGGCCCGGAGTGTGCCGTGGCGGCCCTCAGTGCCTGTCTACGGGACCAGCCGGGTGGTCTCAGACCCTTCGAGAACGATGGGGCCTCTGGCACCCCTGTGTTTATATCTCCAGAGTCTGAAGTGGGCGAGGCTGGGCGCAGACCTGCTGGACCTGGTTCTGCCCATCTGCCCCGGGACCAGGGTTGTAAACCGTTTCTCTCTGCCCTCCCTCCGGGCTAGGTCTGTCCACGACTACCTGAGCGGCAGGCCCTTCCATGAGTATCTGGACAGCATGTATTTCGATCGCTTTCTCCAGTGGAAGTGGCTGGAAAGGTGAGTGCTCCTTTGGCACTCTGCACTCACAAGTGTGTCAGTGCGTGCAGGGGGTGGGGGGAGGGGGAGGTTTTCACCTGAGACGTCATAGGAAAATCAGCTACCTCCATGAGCTGATGGTTCCGATAAAATTAACTATTCTTCTCTTATGAATATTAAGTTCCTCTGTGTTCTTCCAGATGAGCTCTGTGCTCATTAACGTGTGCTTACACTGACGCTCACCCACTCATGCACACGGACTCACAGCGTCTTGGCTTCTTCTTCTTCTTTTCCTCCTTTTCTCTTTTCTTTTTTTGTCCTTGGGCATTCTTCCTCTGCCAGCAGATAGAGCTGTCATGTTCTTGAATGAGCCACACGTCCCTACTTAACCTCACCTCTGCTGAGGGACGTGGAGCTTGCTCTCAGTTTTCTGTGCAACCTTCCCTGAGTAATGCAGCTTGGTACATATATCTCTATGTACTTCGCCAAGTACAACCATGGAATTTCCCAGCAGAGGGGTTTTGGGGGTCAAAAGCACCCATTTTAAACTGTGAGGGACCACCAAGTTGCCCTCCCAAACAGCTGTCCCCAATTCCCAGTCTCGCCTGTCCCGGGGCCAGCCGCCTTCCGTGTTCCCATCTAGCAGGGGGCTTTCTCCCGGTTTATCTCCCTGCAATGATGAGGAGACTGAAGGTATCACCATGGTGTATTTGCTGCCGTGTTCTCTGCAAAGCGCTCTCACACGTTGGTGACTCGGCCGGGCAGATGTGACTGATGCGGGAGGAGACAGCCTAGCACGTTGCTCTGGCTGCCACAGCGTGTCGGGGTTTGCAGGGCAGGGTGATGCCTCTGTTAGATCCTCGCTGGGCTCAGCTGGTGGACGTGGGTGGGGCCGTCCCCTTCCGCAGCCCAGAGTTCCCCAGATCCCGGGGGCCTGGCGCTCATGGCCGTCTGGGCTCGCCCTGGTCACAGAGCCTGTGCATGAGCACCTTTGCTGGCCGAGTCCCTCAGGAAGCTACGGGACAGAACCCACCAGGCCCATTCATGGCCCTTCCCTGCCCACTTCTAGAAGCCCAGAGGAGAACACTATGCCCGTCAGCCATGGGGGGCCATTTCTCTTCCCCTGACCAAGGGGGATGGCAGTGAGCATTGGACCGCCTTCTGTTAGCCTAGGCACCAGCACTGGCCACCATGCACCTGCACACTATGGCCGCAAGGGGGCACCGAGGAGTGAAGGGCTGGGCTGATCTCCAGACGGATGCAGGCATGGAGCCCACAGCCTGCGGCTGAGCCCCAACTCGGCCTCCTCCAGAGGGGCCTCTCCACACCTCGGTTTCCTCAACTTTAAGTGGGACAATAACTGCCTGCCTCGGAAGCTTGGGGTGAAGATGAGGGGAGGCTGGCACAGCACATGCCCAGGACAAGGCAAGAGCTCAGCAGAGGTCAGCCGCTGGGCCCCAGGAGGAGAGCTGCAGAATACAGTTGTGGTCGTCCCGCCAGCGTCAGTGTGGCCATCATCCTCGTGCGCCTGGTGCTGGAAGGAGCAGCTAGCTGCCCCCAGTGGAAGTCCAGTCCTGGTTCTGACCATCAGGGGGTAGTGGTGGGCTGTGTTCATCGAGCCCCACCGTGGAGCCCTGCCCTGTGGGGCCAGTACACTGATCGTGGGCTCCACAGCAGGCGGCCCGGACTTCACTTCCAACCCCACCACTTGTCAGCCGTGACCTGGGATAACTCATGTCACGTCTCAAAGCCTAAGAGCCCTCACCTGCAGAGCAATAGTCCCCCCTCTCGAGGCTGGTGTGAGGATTACACGTGCCACACGCCACGTAGTGCACAGTTTCCATAGAGCCCGTCAGAGGGGCCTGTGTCCTTTATTCCTACAATTCCAGTAATGACATCTGACACCCAGCAGCCTTCAGAAAGCCTTTGGATGCAAACGCCATTTCAGTATCTCCATTTTATTGAAGAGGCAAGGTTCAGAGAGGTTAATGGCTTGGCCCCAGGCCACACAGCAAGGGCCTGGCAAAGCGGGACCACAACTCCAGGTCCCTCACCCCAGTCCTTCACCCTGAGTCTACTCGGCACTCCATTCCAACAGAACCTTTAGCTGTGGCCACAGACCTTTCACTTGTCTGTACCAGGCTAGTGGAACAGAGAAACGGACTTTTTAAATCCGTTTTAAAGAAACGGATTTAAAGTGAAGGACTTTTGCATTAAAGTCGCTGAAGCCAGTAGGGTAGGGCCCTAGCCTAGAAATGTCCTAAATGAGTGACAACACCCTGCCTTCCCTCTCTCCTTTTATTTATTTTATTTTTGGTTCCCTTGCTACCAAGATCACAGCCCCTTCGTGCTATACTGTTGAAATATTAAAGGGCTTTTTTCCCTCCCAAGGTTAACCAAGAAATTCCACGGAAACTGTATTACACTCACTTCCCCTAGCAGAGGAGTTCTGCGGTAGTGTCAACCGACTGTTTGTTCTCCATGTATCGTAAACTGTTGGGCCCAGACGCCTTCATGTGGTTTTGAGGCCGGCTGTAGGAAACGCTCCCGGGGTGCGCGGCGGACGCAGGCGTGTGGCCAGTGTCTCCAGGGCCCTGGCCGCTCGGAGGCAGAAGGAAGCTGCCGATTAGGAGAGACCTGCAGAGGGGCAGCCCTGTGTGCCGAGGGCAGTGGGCCGGGGAGTGCCCTAGGGCTTTCTGGTAAAACACAGATCCTCTTCAGGACCCGGCAGCCAGGAAGTTCCCATGGTAGTCATTCAGGAGCTGTTGAGGGACCAGAGGCTCACTGTCTGTCCTGAGCAGACCCCGTTCTTCAGCCCAGTTCAGTCTCCCACCAGCCTCCCCCGGGGCGGGACTCCAGTGGAGGAGGGGGGGATGTGCAGAAGTGGTCCCGCAGTGCCCAGAGCCAGTCCTAACATTGCCAAGCTGACTGCGGGTCATTCACACACCAGCTGACTCATCTTTAGATCATTTCATGTGTGGGCTATTGCTGATAAGGCTGCAGTGAAGGCGGGAGTCAAATCCGGTGTGTGCACACGCACGCACACACACAGAGCGGAATATTACTCAGCCTTTAAAAAAGATAGGAAATCCTGCCATTTTGTGACCATGTGGATGCACTTGAAGGACACATGCTAAGTGAAATAAGCCAGACCCAGAAAGGCAGATACCGCCTGGCCTCACTGATAGGTGGAACCTAACGTAGTCACCCTCACAGAAGCAGAGAATGGGATGCTGGCCGCTGGGGGTGGGCAGTGGTGGGGGGGTGATGGTCAGAGGTGCAAACCCTCAGTTACACAGATGAATGAGTTCTGGGGACCCTAATGCACATGGTGACTGTAGTTATCAAACACTGTATTATGTGCTTAAAATTTGCTAAAAGGATAAATACTAAGTGTTCTCACTAGAAAGGGAGAGAGGAGGGAGGAAGGGAAGGCAGGCGGGAGGGAGGAAGGAAAAGAAAGGGGAGGGAGAGAAGGGAGAGGTAACTGAGGTGGTAGAACGTTAGCTTGATTGTAGTGATCATTTCAGGAAAAAAACAACCCTGACTATTCATAGCCAAACAGGCCCTCAAAGAACAAGACAAGCTGTCCACAGCAGAGTCTTTGCGGCGACTAGAGGACCATCTGTGCCTTTACTCCGAGACACCCCGCCCTCGCCTCCTGCTCAGAGGTTCTGTCTGGTTAGACAGGAGGCGTAGCTCTGGCTCATTAAAACGGGGCGTCGGGAGACACCGAGCAATATGACTTCAGAAATCCTGATTGGCAGACAGGACCTCCCAGTGATGGAACTCTGGGGGAACCCACTGCAGGGACCCTCGGGGTGGGAAGGTGGGGGTGGCCGTCCTGCTGGCCAGGCTGAGCCCTGCAGGTGTGGGGAGGGCCAAGGTCTCCGGCATGTCCTGTCTTCCCCGAACACTGACCGGCTGTGGCTGCAGCCCCTCCCATTCCCTCCGCCTGCACAGGCTCACACCTTCCTGCTGAGTTTAGCACCTGATCTGTGTTCAGGGGAGAGAGAGGGGAACCACAGAGGCCGCCCGGTGGTGAGGCCGCTTCGGCTCTCGTTTCTCAAGCCTTCCGCCGCTGCTTCTCTTCCAGGCTTCAGGGCGCCAAGGGCAGGTGGCCTGGAATTTGAACAGCCAGCCCCAGAGGGAGCCCTGGAGGGTCCCCTCCGCAGCGATGATTCCTGGGGGTCCGCGGGGTTTGGAATTGGGCTCTGCACCAGCCACTCCACTGCTGCCGTTGTCTAGTGCATGCGGATCATGCATCCTAATGCCCTGTTTCTTGCTTTATTCCAGGCAGCCAGTAACCAAAAACACTTTCAGGCAGTACCGAGTACTGGGAAAAGGAGGCTTTGGGGAGGTGAGTAGACCTCCGTGTTTCCAGTTGACAGTTCCCATACTCCAGTCACCTTCCTGTCCCTTCTGGATCTCCCTGCAGTGTTCCTGATGTTGCTCAGTCGAGGGCCCCAGGTGGAGAGGCGGGGAGGCTCCGGACTGGTGGGAGGGTCAGATGTGTCTGCGGGGGCGGGGGGTGGGGTGTGGAGCAGCCCTCCTGTCCCTGGCCGTGGGGGGCTGGGTGGTGAGTAGGGGTGCTCGTGGAGGCTGCCCCCGGCAGGGTTCAGGCTGGAGAGGAGACCCGGGCAGGTGCTCTTGGCTGTGTTCGGAGGGAGGAGGATGGGCCCGAGGGGCTCAGCACCTTGGCCAGAGGACGCTGTTTCTAGGCACTGCTGTGCTGACACTCCCAGCAGTGGGGCAGGCCTGTGACTCACCATACAGGCAAGGAAAGGTGATCACAGCTCAGAACGGTCAGGCGGCCCAGCCAAGGGCACACAGTTTGTAAGGGGCAGAACTAAGGCTCGAACCCCAAGGCCCTGTTTCCTGTTCCTCTGATTTACAAACTCATGGTTCCCAGGGATCTTCCATCGCTGACCCCTGACAGGCACTTTCCACCTGCGGCTGTCCTTGAAAGTCCCCAGGCGGCCGTGGCTGTGTCTGGCTGGGAGCTTGGGACAGAAAAGCCAGTTGCCTCTGAGAGGGACGGGGCTCTCGGCCTCAGCCGGTCACCTGAACGTTGGTGTGAATGGCTGATTCTGCAGCTCCCAGAACTGGGAGCCCCTGGAGGGGAAGGAGGAGGGCACTGGAGGGGGGGGGGGCCGAGGCAGCCGTGGGTCCAGGTCCAGGCATGCCGGCTCTGGCTCCATCAGTCCCCAACCCTGCAACCCAGCGCCCTGGCCCCCAGAGGAGGTCCGGGCCAGCTTTGCGTCCCACCCCCCATCCCCCGGCCTCATTCCATCCCGCAGGTCTGCGCCTGCCAGGTCCGGGCCACAGGGAAGATGTACGCCTGCAAGCGGCTGGAGAAGAAGCGGATCAAGAAGAGGAAAGGGGAGTCCATGGCGCTCAATGAGAAGCAGATCCTGGAGAAGGTCAACAGCAGGTTTGTGGTGAGTGCTCGGGGACAAGCGACAGGCACGACCTCTGCTGACCGGGCCTTTCGTCCCTTGGGAAGTGGGTGGTCGTCCCGTGTGGCCACCCCCCACCCCTGGGGTGTGGACTGCAGTGACAGTGCCTGCAGAAAGGCAGCTGGACGTCCCCTCCATGCCAAGGCACTGAGTTAGCCCACCCCCTGCCCCCGTGTGTGGAACCAAGGCCTCTCTGTTCTGCACGACCACCTTGTAAATGCCTCAGTAGGTAAAAGAAGCCCGCCCTGGGTCCATGCAGGGGCCCCGTGCCCACAGACCCTGTGGGCCAGCTCCCTCCTGGCGGTCACTTCAGTGCCCTATCCTGAGAGACAGCACCTCGTGTTTCCTCTGCAGTAACAAATTCACCCCAGCTCACAGTAGCTGAAAATAGCAAAGGCCGCCCTGTCCCTCACCTAGAGTCCAGTCAGGGTGAACGCCACCGTCGGGGGTCACGGAAGTGTGCGCAAGGGGCGGGCACAGGGACCGTCCCAAAGGCTAGTCACTGCCGGGGACAGGCCAGCTGCAGGGCAGTGAGGAGGAGTGCATAGATAGTTGGTCAGCTCTAAATGTCCCTGCCACACGTCCCTATAAAAACAGTCCAAGGATAAGGTGAAAATTCCAATAGCACAGACAGACACAAAACAGAAACAGAAGCCTCCCTCTTGCCTAACCATTCCAGCGTGTTCGATTCATTGTTTTTAGCCAATGGGACCTTACTAGACATCTTATGATGCCATGTTTTATTCCCTTTAAAATATAGATCTTTGTTTATATCCAGAGCTCTAGCTGCACCTTTTTTAAAAAAATCTGTGTACCCTTCCCTGATGTACGAGGAAGAGAGCAACCCTAAGCCAGGCAGCCATGCCCGGAGAGCAGGCGAGGCTGCGGCGTCCGGCCCTGAACACCCTCCGGCACGTGTCTGTGAATGTGTCTGAGGCTGTGCTCTTTGGCGGAGGACGTGCTGTGTCAGGGGGTGTGTTCCGTTTGGCAGCTGCTCCCAAATGGCTCTCTGTGAAGGTCGCCCCCATTAAACGGCCAGCTGTGTGAGAGCAAGAGATGCCATCAGCCTAGAGCCTCCGTCATTCCCCAGAGAGGGGTGGTTTTATAAGGGGACGCTCAAAGGGGACAGAAATGTGTGTCTCTGGGTCCCATCCCAGGTTGTGCTCACTGCCAGCCCCGGCCAGGGGGCTGTGCCGTGTGAGAGGCAGTGGTCGTCCGTCTGGCCACAAGCCTCTGAGTGCAGAACTGTTCTCCTGTGCCGTTAGCCCCTTCAGTAGGGCTCCCCGGCAGCCCGCTGGTCACTGCCTCCATGCTGCCCGGGGAGCCCTCAGGGGCAGTGCTGGCTCTTTCTGCGGTTGGTGATGGTGCGTCCTATTTGGGGAAAGGGTCAGAGTGTCACATCTTCAAGAGCCTGGACTTTCCTCAACTGTGACCTGTCCTCTGCCCCTGGCAGGGTGTTCCCACACTCCCCTAGAGTCCTTCCTCGTGGTCACCTGGACAGCTGTGATGTTGGGGACAGTTCCCAGAGCTCCCTCACCATCAGCACCATTCTGTCTCCTTTCCTCAGAAACGACCCCCTCGTTCCTGGTCTTTGCACCCATGTTTTATGCCCCAGCCTGGCCCAGGGTGGCCAGGGTTTAATAGTACTGACCCCCTAAGAAGAGAAGTATACGTTGCCTTAGGCCCAGGCCTGCCCCCTCTCGTGCCACCCCGTGGTCTCATCCACAGAGCCTCGGGTGGCTGGCCTCCATCAGCGACAGACCAGGCCCTCTCTGGTGACCCCTGTGACCAGGCATGTCCTGCCGGCAAGAGAAGACAGTCTTTGCCTAGTTGTGTTCTATTAACACAACGAGCCTACCGCCCGCGCCCCTGCACTGATGATGCCGGAGGGCATCTGGGCCGCTGGTCCTGACCAGCCAACCAGGCAGCGGTTCTGACCCACCGATGCACGCACGTGCTCTTGTGGTGTCAATGCACAGACACCGGCCCACCCTGCCCCCTGTGCCTCCCCACCCGGGACCCCTGGATTGGAAGGTGTGCGTCCTTCGCAGCAGGGGGCAGAGGGCAGGGCACGGCCAGGCTGCCTGGACTCGGGGTGGCCTGAAGCCACTGCAGCTCCCCTGGCCTGGCCCGGCCCCCGGCTGGGCTGCAAGGACCCCGAGGAGCGAGGGGGGAGGGGGAGGGCGGGGGCAGCACCTCACGCAGCCGCCCGTGCTCCAGGTCAACCTGGCCTATGCCTACGAGACCAAGGACGCGCTGTGCTTGGTGCTGACCATCATGAACGGGGGCGACCTAAAGTTCCACATCTACAACATGGGGAACCCCGGCTTCGAGGAGGAGCGGGCCTTGTTCTATGCGGCGGAGATCCTGTGCGGCTTGGAAGACCTGCACCTGGAGAACACCGTCTACAGGTGAGCGGCCCCCGTCCGCTCCCCTGCCCGAGTCTGAGCCGGTGGGGACCTGTCCCCGTCCCGGGAACCGTGGCCTGGTCATTGCCCTTGCAAGTGAGGGTCCTCAAGGCGGCTGGACTCCCAGCCTGAAACTGAGAAAGTGAGGTGGGCTGCTCTGTGGGGACCAGGTGTCCTGGCCCCGGCCCCCTGTAATCCGGGGCCTGGGGAAGCTCTGTGGAGCCTGGTGGCCGCGACCCGGGCCCAGCCCCAGGATGACCTGAGGTAGACTGCCACCATGAGCAGGCCTCCGTCCATCCCGCACTGCCCGACTTCACAGGACCGGGGGCCAGGTTCTGCGTGCAGGGGCCCACAAACTCGTCTCACCGCCCTCTGCAGAGAATTTTGAAAACCTCTGTCCTCGGACATGTCAGGAAGACTTCTGAAATAGTCATTTGTTTAAATAGTGGCTCATGTTGATATTTTGACATTGAAGTTACTTCACATTTTTAGAAGTATCCAGTGGAATCTAATTGCTGTAGCAAACTGATTTCCACCACTGTTTATAAAAAAAAAAATGCATAAAGCTCTTTAATGATAAGGAAATTCCTCCCATTTTCTTTTCTATTCTCCACTTACATTATAATGTAATATATTTTGATCCCAGAATTCTTTTATTGAAATATGTGATATATAAGTGTTTCCTTTTTTTTAATTTCCTTTGACGATAAGGCTCTACGTGTTCATTTTGTCTGTTGAGTTGCCATCATAACTATTACTAGTAGAGCCCACTTCAAATGGGGATGCTGGGGTCGTGACGCCTGGCGCAGGACACCACAGTAATTAATCTCCGGAGGGCAGGACGTGCTCATGGTCTGAGCTGTTAGAAGGAGCCGGTGGGAGGGAAGCCCCAGAGGAAGCCGGGGCGTCGTGCTGTGAAGGACCTAGAAATGCACGTTCTTGAATCTGCTAGCAAAAGGGGCCCTTCTGGTCAGTCCCCGCAGACCCCCAGGCACACACGCCTGGGTTCGGAGACCTTGGCCATGGGGCTCTTGGTGGAGACCATCTTGGGAGACCCAGGAGGTTTAGGAAACAAGAAGGAGGCCTTGGCGGCAGGCCCTTGCCCCTAAACCATCGCATGTTATTTATGCTTTTGTTTGGTTTTCATTCGAGGGAGAAGAGTCAGAACAGGTTTTGTAAGCGTTGATTGCTTTTCACTTTAAAAAAAAAAAAAAAGCCTTTCAAATTCAAGCTTGACCACTTGCTGTGGCCTCTCTGGTTTTGGCCTGGGCCCTCTGACCAGCTGGTTTATTGAACTGGGTGGCTCTTGCCTTTATTTGGGATGGGTAATACATCAGAAGAATGACAGTTAAATAACAACAGCAAAAAAATGGATTTTGTCATGAATCACTACACACAAACACCAATTATCACTTGGTGAGACTGCCCACGGCATTGGGGCACATTGACCACGCCGTGAGGAAAGCAGCCATCAGTTAAATAAACAAAGCCGGTTGGCTGCGAACCAGTCTTCAATCCAGATGCCGCCCGTTGTTTGCCCAGCGGCTGATCTGAGAGGCACACACCACCCTGCTGGCCGCGTACCCTGGGGAAGGAGAGGCTACCAGTAAAACCGGGCGGGAACGGACAGGTTCCCTTTCTTTTTTAAAAAAAAAGCTTTTATTTATTTATTTATTTATTTATTTATTTATTTATTTATTTATTTTTACCGGGACAGAGAGAGAGTCAGAGAGAGGGACAGATAGGGACAGACAGACAGGAACAGAGAGGTGAGAAGCATCAATCATTAGTTTTTCATTGCCATTGTGACACCTTAGTTGTTCATTGATTGCTTTCTCACACGTGCCTTGACTGCGGGCCTTCAGCAGACTGAGCCACCCCTTGCTGGAGCCAGCGACCTTGGGTCCAAGCTGGCAAGCTTTTGCTCAAGCCAGATGGGCCCACGCTCAAGCTGGCGACCTCGGGGTCTCGAACCTGGGTCTTCCGCATCCCAGTCCGATGCTCTATCCACTGCGCCACCACCTGGTCAGGCGAGGTTCCCTTTCTTAAGAGCATGACTGTGTCATCAGAGAGAAGAGACATTAGGAACAGGAGGAGGTGACCACACCTATAGCTGTGCTTTCTTCCAGACTGTAGCTCAGCTGGTGTGGCAGATGTGCCAGACTCCTGGGGGCCCCATGCCAAGGGGGTCTTTCTCCAGGGGGGCGGCCATCTTCTTCTACAGTCCTCTGTCCCAACTCTACAGCTGGTGCTTTGTTGCCAATAATGCCACTTCCTTTTTTCCCAGGCCCTGCTCTGCCTTCAGGGCATCCCAGGGCATCCTGTGACCTCATGGTCTTCCCAGCCCTGGAGGGCTCTGTCACCACCCCAGCCAAAGGTGCTCTCAACCCTGGGAGCTGGCAGCCTGTGGGCAGGGGCCAGGACCAGCCTTGCCTAACCTCCTGCGTCGTTACCCTCCAGGGTCAAGGCGAAGCCTACGACGAGCAGTGGGGGAGAGAATTAACCCAAGACTGGCTTGACCCAGAGGCTGGACAGCCTGAGCCAAGTGGTGGAAGGAAACGCCGAGACCTGGCTGGCCTGGGGGTCAATGCAGACACCGTGTGCCCTCGATGCCCAGAGAGCCCACACTCACATGCTTGTGATCTTTCCCTTTCAGAGATTTGAAACCTGAAAACATCCTGCTAGACGATTACGGTAAGTTGGGGAGTGGCGTGGAAGGTCCTTATCCTGCTCTGTAGCTGAGGTGAGCGTCACAACCCGAAGCAGAAGCCCTCAGAGACCCTGCCCTGACCCCGACCCCGGGCCCACTGACCCCCAGCCCTGACCTTGGGCCCACTGACCCGGGCCCTACCCCAACCCTGACCTCCGGCCCACTGACCCTAGACCAGACCCCGACCCTGACCCCCGGCCCACTGACCCTGGGCCCAGACCCTGGACCCACTTACCCCGACCCTGACCCCAGGCCCACTGACCCTAGCCCAGACCCTGGACCCACTTACCCCGACCCTGACCCCAGGCCCACTGACCCTAGCCCAGACCCTGGACCCACTTACCCCGACCCTGACCCCAGGCCCACTGACCCCAGGCCCACTGGCGGGCAGCAGACAAGTAGAGGGGGGCACCCACTCCCTCTCCTCAGTCCTGGGGACCCGGAGATGGCAGTGGCGTGGGGAAAGCTCCTCTTTGTAGAGGAAGCAATGTGGCCGGGCAGAGAGAGAGAAAGAGAGAGAAGAGGAGCGGAGGGGAATGAGATGAGAGGACCGGAATTTCAGAGATGGTGGGCAAATACTGAACTCACAACTTCTCTGCAGCTCATCTTTCTTGTTTTTAAATGGAAACGTGGGTCCCTCCTGCCCTGCCAGCCTCAGAGGGTGGAAGGTGGTGGTGAGGCTCTGATGAGCTAGCTGGAGGGAAAATGCTGTGTCACCTGTAGCTGCTGTGAATGTGCTAGTCGTTAGTGTGTGCATCACCACTGTCACTCTCTGACACGGGTGACGGGTGGCGTGGATGGCCACAGCGACCCCTCGTGGTGGTTAGCCTCTCGCACTACGTGGCGGGAGATGGTCTTCACATCTTTGACCTGACTAGATCTTCCCATCTCCACGGAGGGGTCAGGGCCAGCGTCCCTGTGCCCGTCTGACAGATGATGAGATTAAGGCTCAGAAGAGCCAGGCTGCCAAGGAGCCGAGCTCAGGGACCAGGCCCCCTCACACGTGGGTGACCTGGGGATGCTGACATGCGGGGCAGCAGGCCGAGGGCCCAGAGCCCCACTGTCCCTCTCAGATGAGCCCAGCGCCCACTGGGGTCCCTGTTCCTGTGGGCCTCAGCCATGCTCACCCCTGACCTGCACCCCCATGGCTAGAATCCATGTGCCCTTTCTGCCTCTGTCAGGAGCCGCTGAGCAGGGGGACCCACACAGCTCAGAGTTCTGACCTGGCTAAGGTCCCTGTCATTGGGCCTTGCTGAGGTCCAGGCTGTGGGGGCCCGGACATCCACAGACGGGGGGGGGGGGGGGGAGCGTTCCTTCCTGCAGGGTTGGATAGGGTCGAGACACCCCCCACCCTCGCCCCTGGGTGGGCTCTCAGGTGAGACAACACGATGTTGTCTCTGCTTTGGGGGTTCACTCTGGAACCAGCAGCTCCAGTCCATCTATCTCCCAGTCTCTCGGGCCCTGGGCGCCCCCACCTTGTTTCTCGGCAGGGAGAAAACAACCTCTAAAGAGCATCCAGGCAGCGCAGGAAGTTGCTCCCCAAGTTGCTTTATAATTTTCCCCCTTAAGCAAATTGTTGCAAAATGTCAGGAGAATCTCACATTTTTTTCCATGAAGCAATCCCAGAACCAGGCCAAGACATTTTAAACTCTGTGACCTCAGCCTTCCAAGAAGCCCATTAGAGCAATTTATGAGGCAGGTCGGCCACCGTCCAGCCAAACGCAGGCTGGTTTTGCTCCTACAGAGTGATGATCGGCCTGGCCGGTGGCTGGGTGGCTGAAGTGTTGTCCCGGTGCACCACGGCTGCGGGTTTGGTCCCTGGTCAGGGCACAGGCAGGATTAGCCAGCGAATGTATAAATAAGTGGAACAACATTTCGATGTTTCTCTCTCTCCCTCCGCCGTATCTCTCTCTCTCTGAAGTCAATAAAAAAATATTTTTAAAAAGGAATGATTTACCCGCATCCTCTGACACCTGACTCCCCCAAGGGTCTGTAGTCACCCTGTGATGGTAACTGGAGGCCCCCTCTTCATGAGACAGATGAAAACACAGACTCCAGCGCCTTGCCCAGGGGCACACGACAAGTCTGTGGCCCTGCCCAGGATGGACTAGTGTCACCTGATTGTCCTAGGGCCCTGCTGACCCTGCCCTTCCCCCTCAGGCCACATTCGGATCTCCGACCTGGGCCTGGCCGTGAAGGTCCCCGAGGGCGATCTGATCCGTGGCCGGGTGGGCACTGTCGGCTACATGGGTGAGTGTGGCTACGGCCCCTTCCTGAGCCCGCCCCTTAGGGGCCCTGGCCTCTCTGCAACTCTGATCAGAAGTGAGGTCTCGGGGGGAGGGAGCACTCAGGCCCCACGTGGGACTTGACTAAACTGAGCTTTCTGCAGCCCAGCCCCGCCCCGCCGTGTCTTAAGCCAGTCTGCTTTTGGGGTCCGTGGCCCGGGCTGGCACACAGCAGTGCTAGGAGGAGACCCAGTTAAAGTGAGGACCCCGTGGCTGGTGGGCAGCTTTCAGGAAGAGCCCTGAGAGGAGGAGGGTCTTCAGCATGGGTTCAGAATAGAGAGGGGCACACTGCCTCTGTACCACCCAGCATGGCTCTCGGCAAAGAGCAGTGTTGGGTGTCTGCCTTGCCTCCCTGAGCCCACTGTGGGACCATCATCCGTGAGACTGCCTGCAGGGAAGAGACCTGGAGCTACATCCGGTGCCCTGGAATCCCCTTCCAATTAGGGATGACCCCTGGGCTTCCTCCTGCACGCCTCACACTCACCCAAAGAGGTCGGGAGCTCCAGAAAGTTCTCAGAGCGAGGGACGCTACTGTCCTCTGCCCGGCTCGTGCCAGCTGCACATGCGCGCGGCTCTATGTTCTGTGCTAGAGTCCTTTTCATTTGAGAACCTGGGGGAGGGGTGCATCGGCTGTGTGTATGCCCATGCAGATGCTGATGGGCGGGTGGCCAGATGAGAGGTAGCTAGCCAGCCAGGTAGGTGGATGATTGACAGCTTCGTCTGCACTCCTTTGTGTGCCTGTCTGTCTGCACGGCCTCTGCCGTGTGCAGACCAGCACATATATGGACGCACACGTAGCCTACCAGATGACATGAAACTATCTTTTTTGAGTGTCTACGGTGAATTTATAAGTCATTTTATCAAAATAGTAGGGAATCCATAGTGAAAGTCTGTTTGAATTTAAGCTAAATTTAAAATCCTCCTTGATTTGGATGAACGTGCCTTCATTGATGTGAATATGTGTGCGACACCCACTGTGTGCTAGGCGTCAGACCTGCTCCTGGGACACAGCAGTGTGTCAGGCAGTTCACATTCTAGTGGGGGAGACCCCCGCCCTCCAGGGAGCAGGTCATTTCCCCACTGTGGTCAGGCCCCTGAAGCCACAGTCAGAGGAGAGCAATCAGGGCAGGCTCCATGGAGGAGGTAATACTTGTATCAGTTGGTGAGTAGGAGTCCGTGGGAGGAAGCTCTCCCAGTCATGAAGCTCCAGGCCTACCGTGAGCAGCACTGTCATTCCTGGGCTCAGGTTGCCGGCTGCCCGGCTGGCACGAGCTGCAGCCCTGAGCCCGGGCACCTGGGCTCTGTCCTGCCACCTGCTGCCTCTCACCTCTCGCCGCTGCCCCATCTGCCCCCAGCTCCGGAGGTCCTGAACAACCAGAGGTACGGCCTGAGCCCCGACTACTGGGGCCTGGGCTGTCTCATCTATGAGATGATTGAAGGCCAGTCACCGTTCCGTGGCCGCAAGGAGAAGGTGAAGCGGGAAGAGGTGGACCGCCGGGTCCTGGAGGCTGAAGAGGTGTACTCCCCCAAGTTCTCCGAGGAGGCCAAGGCCATCTGCAGGATGGTGAGTGAGCCCCTGCGGCCGGCGCTGTCTGGGCCGCATCCTGGCCGCGTCTGTGTCATCCTGGGCTGTGTCTGTATCCATGTCCGTCCTGGGCTGTGGCCGTCCTGGGCTGTGTCTGTGGCCATGTCCATCCTGGGCTGTGTCTGTGTCCATGTCCATCCTGGGCCCCGTGGCCATGTCCATCTCAGGGCCGTGTCCGTGTTCGTCCTGGGCTGTGGCCGTCCTGGGCTGTGTCTGTGGCCATGTTCGTCCTGGGCCCCGTGGCCATGTCCATCTCAGGGCCATGTCCGTGTTCGTCCTGGGCTGTGTCTGTGGCCATGTCCGTCTCAGGGCCGTGCCCGTGTTCGTCCTGGGCTGTGGCCGTCCTGGGCTTTGTCTGTGGCCATGTCCGTCCTGGGCCGTGTCCGTGTCCAGCGGTGCTCCCCTCCCTCCTCTCAGCTGAGACCGGCAACAGGCTGAGGGACATAGGGTCAGGGCACACTAGGGTGTGGGCCGTGAAGCCACCTGGTGCTTGTGCACTGCGGTGGTTGGGGAAGACACCAGGGGACTGGCTGGGTGGGGGCAGGGTGGGCCCCTGACGGGGTTGAGGTGAACCATGTGAGACACCCTCACATCCAGCTTTGTGGGGGGTCAGCAGGGGGAGGAAGAGGTTGATCCTAGCTGATCCCCAGATACAAGGGGATCTTGGGCCAAGCCTCTGTCTGACCTTGGGCCTGCTCCCTCGTCCTCTGTATCCCTGGGTGCCAGCTTGAGGCAGGGATACTTTCAGCTTGCATGTTTTATAACTGAGTCTTCCATTCCTTAAACGAAAGGCTGGTCACACCTGCATGGTAGCATATATGGAGAGTGAGATCTGACCCATCCAGGCAGGGTGCAAGTGGGGAGGACACTTAGAAGGGTAGGTGGGGCCAGACGGGCCTGGGAAACCATATACAGGGAGTGACAAAAGCCATCGAGATGGACCTGGGAGGAAGTTCACCCCTGGCCACCGCCCTTCCTTTAGCCCAGGTGGGCCGACCTCTGGCCAGGGGCTCTGTGGGGAAATGCCCACTTCCTGTTCCTGCTCTCAGGCTCCCCAGTCCTGCTGTGCCCCTTGGGGCCCTCCGCCCTCTGGTGCCCACAGGCAGCTGCTGTCTAATGCCGGCCACGCGGGGACAGGAGGGCCTGGGTGTGCAGCCTGCATGCCTGCAGCCCACAGACTTCCCCTGCATGGGTCATGGGACCCTGCCTCTGCGCCGTGTGTCTGAACCGCTAGGCTGTACGTAGGGAGCAGCAGGCCCGGGAGCCGGAAAAGGAGTGAACCCTGTGCGGCTGGAAGCCCCGAGGCTGCACTGCTAGGGGCCCAGGAACTCTGCACGGGGCTCCAGTCCCCAGGAGGCCCCTCTCCTGGGCCTGTCCCTGCACTGTTTGACCACTTCCTCTCCAGCTTCAGTGTGAAGTCACAGAGCCCTGGGAAGAAAGGTTAGGGCTAGACCCGCCATTTGCACGCATGAGACACTGAGGGAGGGACAGCACGTGCACATGCAGGTGCACGCCCGAACCCAGGGCCTGGGGGCAGCCTGTGGCGGGGCCTTTGCCCACGCGCCCGCGGCCGCCGGGAAAGCAGGTTGCCATGGCTGTGCAGTTGGGCGGGGGGCCAGAAGGAGCAAGGCAGCACAAGGCAGGTAGATGGAGTGCAGTCCCCTCGGGGTGTCTGAGAAGCGGGGTGGGCGTGCTGACAATACTTAGTCTGTCGGGGTAAGGCATCTACCTTGGAGAACCAAACTGGGGGCTGGGGATAGAAGAGGAGGTCAGAGCACCACCAGATGTCCCGGGTCGGAGTCGGGGACTCAGAGAAGCAGGTCTTGAGAGACCCGCACAAGGACATGGGACATGCTAAGGGGACAGAGAGGCCGAGCGGGCCCCTCCTTGCCGGTAGTCATCTGCTTTGGAACGTGGCTGTGGGGCACCAGGACCAAGGACACTGCTGTGCCTCTGCTGCCCCCTGCTGTCCTCAGAGAGAAAGGTGGCGGCCAAGCCTAGGGATCAAGGTGCCTGGGCCCCTGGGCGCAAAGTGTCAAACCACTGTCCCCTCATTTTTCTTGGCTGGAGGAAGGGCCAGAGGCTTTGCTCCATCTTCTCAAAAGTGACCCTGGGGTCTTGAGATTCCAGCCTTGAGCTTCTTCTGTGTCTTTAACCACAGCCTGTCTGGTCTGACAGCCAGGCTTGCCCTGTCCCCCGAATCAGGCACCAGTGCTCAGGACACAGAAGGGCCTGCCTGTAAGGAGACCGTGAGGCCCGGACAGCTCCGGCCCTGCCTACCTGAGGGGCCTCTCCACAAACAGCAGGGAAGCTGGTCCCTGGCCCCCAAATTCTGTCCCTCATTCCACCTTGGCGGCCACCAGACCTTGGCCAGTCTCCTTGGGTCTAGGAATTTATGCACCGCACTGCTGCCCTCTGGGTCCAGTTTCTAGGCCCAACCCTCAGCCCCCACCTTCCTTAGGCCCCCTCCGAGCCCCAGCACTGGTCCTCCCTCGCCGGGCCCTTCACCCTCCCGGACCCCCAGGCTGGCAGCCAGTCTGCGGGGGTCTGCCCCCCATGGCGTTGCATCTGTGATGCTTGCCGGTTTCTGTATACATGCCTTTGCTGAGGCCGCACCCTCCCCACAGGGGTTTGCACCGGGGCTCCAGTCTACACTGTGCTTGTGAGCTGAGTAAATGAACGAGAGACCTACAGAGTCCTTGCCCTTTGTCACTTCCCTGCAGCAGAAGGTCACGCCAATTCAACAAGCACCAGTGGGTGCCCCGTGTGCACCAGGGACAGGGCGTATGGTCATGGGGAGACACAGATGGGAGTCTCGCTCCCCAGGGGGCTCCAGACACCTAAGCACCTGAGAGGCTGTGACTGTGGGACCACAAAGCTCCCCGTAGCTCGGGAGGCGACCCTGAAACCAGGCCTGAGCGGGGTGGAAGAGGGACCCGTGGGCATCTCAGGGATGCACCTATGACAGGGAGAAGACCACAGGGCTGCCCACCCGGAGGAGGGCAGGCCCTCCAGCATGGCTTCATGGGGCTCTGTCTTGTCATAGCTACTCACCAAAGACGCGAAGCAAAGGCTGGGCTGCCAGGAGGAGGGGGCCGCGGAGGTCAAGAGACACCCCTTCTTTAGGGACATGAACTTCAAGCGCTTAGAAGCGGGGATGTTGGACCCTCCCTTCATTCCAGATGTGAGTAGCCTCCCCCGGCCCGGCCTGAGCCTGGGCCCTGGTTCTCGGCCTTTGACTTAGCCAAACATCTGTTCTGGGCCCCGAGCTAGAGACTGGGGAGACCTGTGGTCAGGAGGCGGCCCTGCCCTCTAGTAACAGACATGCCACAGGGTGGGGGTCCCCTGAATCCAGGTGAGGTCTTCATCGTCAGACCCACAAGCTCCAGAGCCCCTGGGAGGCCTCCCCGCCACATTGAGCTCCTGCCCGGTTGTCCCTGTGGGCCCTGGCACGGAGCAGCCCATTGCACGTCTGGGGGCTAAGTGAGAGGGAAGCTAATACCTCCGGAGCAGTAGTGGCTCATGGTCTGGCCCAGGCCCCAGGCCTGGGAGAAGCACGGACAACAGCCCCACACACAGGTGCTTCTCTGTCCCACTTTGCAGGTGACACAGGCCTGCGGGGATATGGGACTTGCCCAAAGTCCCTAAGCTCCACAGCTAGGACCCTAGCCCGGGCCTGTCTGGCTGCAGAGCCTGGGTGCTGAGCCCCTGGTACCCCTGATGTGAGTAGGGGTCAGGAGACCTCCTGGGACAGCCACCGTGGCTGCGTGTCCCCCGAAGCAGTGTCTGCACCCCAGCCTGGCCCTGTGAACCAGCGTTTGCTCTCTCTCTGGAGGGGCGGCCCAGACAGCCAGCCCTCACCCTGACAGAGATGACAGGACACATCTCCCCAATTCGGTCCTGGCGGCCCTAGGGGAGCATAGCCAGTCTGACGGGGGAGTGACGGGCCCAGAGGGGCCGAGGAGCGTGGGCTTAGCGAGGGGTGACCTGCGGCATGTGTGAGGGAGGGCGTGGTGGCGCAAGGGGCCCTGGGCACCCTGAGCTCACGTCTCCCACCGGCTTCGGCCCTGTTGGCAGATCTGAGAGGGGGCTGCACAGGGTCCCGAGGCGGGGTGGCCTCCGGCGGATGCCCTCTGCTTCCCCTCCTGAGCCCCGGGCCAGGCTGGGGGACAGTGACAGGTGCTCTCCCTCTCAGCCCCGGGCCGTGTACTGTAAGGATGTGCTGGACATCGAGCAGTTCTCCACCGTGAAGGGCGTCAACCTGGACCACACGGACGACGACTTCTACTCCAAATTCTCCACCGGCTCTGTGCCCATCCCCTGGCAAAACGAGGTGAGGGCGTCCGCTTCACCCCGGCGGTGGCTGTGTGGTGAGAACACAGAGGGATGCTGGGTCAGGAGTCCCTGGGGCCTGCTGGGTGTCCTGGTGTGGGGGCAGGACAGGCGTGGTCAGTCTGGGTGACTCTTGGGAGGTTTGGCTGGGAAGAGGCCGTGGAGCTGTTGCTGCAGGCAGAATGGGGCCGCACTGGAGCCAGAGACAGAAATGATGGGCAGGGAGGGGCTGGAGCCCTGGGCAGGGGAGCCTATGGGGTGACCTGGGCTCAAGTGGGGTGTGGATTTGGGGGTGGGCAGCTCTGCTTTCTCAGTGAAGGTGCCAGCCCTCTGGGAGATGCACGGGCCAGTGACCGCCACAGGGTCTCGGCCCCAGGATGCTGAGGGTGGGGGTGGGTCTGGCTCAGGGACGCTGTGGGCCCAGGCTCCGCGCTGGGCCTCCTGTCTACCCGAGATGACGGCATGCCACTGTGTGTTTGCTCCGCTCCTCCAGATGATAGAAACAGAGTGCTTTAAGGAGCTGAACGTGTTTGGACCTAACGGGACCCTCTCGCCAGACCTGAACAGAAGTCACCCTCCAGAACCACCGAAGAAAGGGCTGCTCCAGAGAATCTTCAAGCGTCAGGTGAGAGCCCCCCACCCTGCGACTGTCCTGGTCTCAGCTGCCAGGTGCCGCCTGCGGGGGGACCTGGAGGGGCCTGTCTGAAGCCCCTGAAACCCACTGGCTAAGGATCCCCCAGGGTGCAAGGGGCCGGGCCAGCCCCAAGGAGACCTTCCTCAGGGTTCCTCCGCCTTGGCACTGTTGACGTTTTGGGCTGATTAAGGTGGGGTTGTCCTGTGGCCTCTCTGGCCTCCAGCCACCAGATGCCAGGGGCAAAGTGTCTCCAGCCAGTGTCCCCTGGGGACACAATGACCCTGACCAGAGAACCCCTGCTGGGTCTAGCCCTGGGGCTGTAGGGAGACTGGGAAAGTCAGCTCCTAAGCTCGGCCCTGTGTTCAGGTCTAGAGGCCTGGTGACCCCTGGGCCCCCGCGCTGGCTCTGTGAGGACTGACATGCTTCCTGTCCCCCTTTCTCTCTCCCTGCTCATCCTCCCCCCCCCAGCATCAGAACAATTCCAAGAGTTCGCCCAATTCCAAGACCAGTTTTAACCACCACATAAATTCAAACCACGTCAGCTCAAACTCCACTGGAAGCAGCTAGTCACAGCTTGGCCTTGAAGTCCACGGTGAAACCAGCCTGGACCCCTGTCCTCAGAAGCAGAACTGTGAGCCATGGAACCGCCGCTCTGGCGGGGCAGACAGGGAGCCCTCCGGAGCTGGGGAAGGCAGGAGGCCGGCAGCCCCTCGCCGCCACGCCCCCGGGCTTCTCAAAGAGATTTCCACTCAGGTCTGTGTGCAGAGGTGGCCCTGTGGCCGGGGTGACTGGATTTGTCTCTGTCGACTATGGCAATAGCAATCCAATCGGATACGACAACTTGCACGTATTTTAATAGCGTCATAACTAGAACTGAATTTTGTCTTTATTATTTTTAAAGAAAAGTTTTGTAAATTTCTCTATCGTCTCAGTTTACATTTTGTATATTTGTATTTAAATGAGAGTCCAGACTTTGAGGGTGTATATTTTCTGAGCGGCCTCTGTTAAGCCATGTGTTTTCAGACGATTTAGAGGGGGTGGGGGGGGATTTACAAAATAACAAAACAATGTGACTCCGGACTTCCACAGCCTCAAATGAGAGAACGTTTTTATTAAATGTAGACAATGATTCACATTTCTCCTGTAAAGAATTGGTCGTATCCATCTCTCTAACCTGTCCCTTGCATCGGTCAGCTTCTCTTGACTTGGAAGAATCGGAATTAAATGCTCAAAGACCCACTCGGGACTTGACCCCCCGCAAGAACATGCCATGCGGGGCCCACAGAGCGGCCTGGGGCCAGCGCCCTGCGGGGGGCACTGTGCCTACCTCGTGGCTTTGCCGCAGCCTCCTCTCCCTTCCGGAAGGCGGCTGGTGGTCTGAGCCGGGCGTCTTTCCGAGTGGGTTCTGACTGCTCAAGCCAGTATGTTTTCTAGAGGAAAGTGGGGGGGAGATTTTGTTTTATTCTATTTTTAAGAGAAGCATCGTGATGACTGGGAGTAGTCACGGGGCCCCAAGTGTCCCCAGACTTTATGGCCATGGTAGCATTGGCGTTGGGTCAGTGAGTCACCCTGAATGAGGGGCTCGCCCCGGGACTCTGGGCACAGTCCTTCAGGGTTAACGGGGTCCTCGGGTTTCCCGAGGTTCTGGGGGGGGGCAGGTTCACTGGCCCAGGTGGTGTGGGTAGGCGTGGCCAAGGGATGCCCGAGGGGCCAGGCCACCAAAGAAGCTCAAGACAAACTCACTGTCACCTTCTGGGAGAGGTGGGGCGGAGGCCAGCTCTACTTGGGATCTCCAAGTTTGGGGCACATGTAGCTCTGCCAGACCAGGACCTCTAAGGACAGTCCCTGGACCTTCGAGTGTGGCCATCCAGTCTTAGGGAGCTGCTGTGCCTCCCCCCTCCCATGTCTCCAAGAGGTAAGGGGCAGGTCCTCCTTGCCACTGTTGGGGACAGGTGAGCAGTGGGCCTGCCCTGCTCCCTGCCCAGCTGGGCTCCTTGAGACCAATCAGCCTTCGTCACCCCAGCCTCAGCCACGGCGGGCAGCTGCGGGGTGTCTCCCGGTGTGGGCCTGGCTTTGGCGAGTCCTGTGACATGCAGGCTCCCGGCTCCACCCCAGACCTCGAAGTCTGCTCTCCAGACCCTTTCGACGCACCGAGGGCTGTGAGAACCACCGCCTGTGGCCATCAGTGGCTATGCACATGTGATCACCCTACACATTTCTCTGGCTGACCCGGCAGCCTTGGAGCATGAGCCGGTAGAGGGGAGAAAGTGGTGACCGTGTCTGCCTTACGTCTCAGTTTCCAGGCTCTTTTCCTAAACGTTTCCGGTGGTCCTGGAGCCTGCCATTTGAAGGGGGCCTGACCTTTGGGACTGATCGTCTTGAGGTCATTTTACAAATAGATGGGAGAGAAGAAGCAGTCGGGCTTCCGTCAGACCCCTTAATAACTGCACAGTAGTATTTTCTTCATGACCAGCTCTCGTCGCAAGAGGCTGCTTCCATTACCTTGTGGGCTGAATACAAGACAAATACAAATGGATCTATCCCGCTTTGCCAAGAAGTGGAAAGCTCTCCGGCCAGTATTTTAAGATCCCCAAGCTCTTGCTGACTGTCCTTTCTTAATGACAAGACCAGTCATCTTTCTGGGATGGACCAGCCCAAGCCACAGCCCTCCTGTCCAGAAGTTTCATTGATTTTACCCAACCCACAGCCACCCAACCCCTCACCACACGGCCTGGCGCTGGGAAGCCAGCCTCCTCTGATACCTCAAAGCCCAACGCACCGTCCATGTGTCGTCGACACTTCTCCAGGAGCGAGAGGGGAAACGGCAGTCTGCTTAGTGTGTCTCTGAGTCGCGAGAGCTCAGACAACGCTGACGCACGGCTTCTTGCGTGACTCGAAAGAACTGGAGCCTTCCTCCACGTCCCCCTGTCCCCTGCGAGTGCCCACAGGACATGGGGGTCAGAGTCACTGACCCCTTCAATCCTCCTCTTCCTTTGGCCCATTGCTTCATCCAAGAGTAGGGAAGTCCCAACTCAGAACAGTGCCTGAAAATCAGCCCTCCGCCACCGAGTCCCCAGCCCCACACATCCTGTCCCTGACCGTGGCCTTCCCCTCACTTGTTTCTTATATAGCTGCATTTTGTTAAACGTATTTTTTTAATCAAAGAAAAAACCAACCCCTTCCTACCCATCCACGTGTCCGGGAGGAGGCGTATTTGGACAGTGAGTGGATTGAAGTCTTTTTTATAGCATCTGAGCTACTCACAGAGGAGCCTTTCTTTCTCCAAGCGTGGCATTCGCCTCACCGGACATTCGCTGACTCCGTGCCTTTGAGGTGAGACGCAGAGGCGTGCAGAAGCCTCTCTGCTTCCACTTACCTGGAGACAAGCTCCTGTCCCCAGCAGGACAGGGGAGGGCTCTGCTGTGACCACCACGACCGACGAGCATCACCCACAGAATCACGAAGACCCAAGCCCCCCGTCGCAGAGGAGGGCTCCGCCTCCCACGTCCACCGCTCTCCTCTCCGGAGGTTGGAACAGCACTTTCCGAACCGTGAGCCCCAAGGGCGGCTCCTTTGCCCAGCAGTTGAGCGCTGCCCGGTTTCGAGCTACATGGGGAGGTTTACTTGTTTCCTTAATGCACTGCTCTCGCCAGGGGGACCCCGGTCCTGGAGGGCGGGCAGAAGGGGGGCCGTGCCCCACGGGAGGAAGTGGTGTGGCCTGGTTCTGTGCACACTTGGCAAGCAGCCCGCTGGGACATTTGGCACTAAGTTCTGGGGACATGCGTGCCACTGATGCACAAGTAGGACGTGGCCTCCTGCCCGTGAACCCAGCAGCCCTGACGAAAGCTCAGGGCTGCCCTCCAAGAAGCCAGGGGTCTCCATGCCTCTCCAAGCAGCCCAGCCCCCCAGGGCAGTTCCATATTCTTCCACAGCCCTGTCCTTTCCTGACAGGTGTGTGTCACCGACCTGCTCGTGTGGGCTGCTGACCCAGACCTCAGTACAGAGGGAAGTGCGGCCGTGTTTCATTTCAGAAAACCGGGAGGCCACTGAATTGGAGAGAAAATGCTGGCTGCATGGTATCCGCTGTTCTCTCGGGCTGCTGTGTGTTCTCAAATCCCTGGGAGCACCTGTTCCTCCCGGGCAGCCTCCACCAGTCGCCCCTGTTCTCACAGCCCTACCCGCGGAGACAGGACCCCCTAACTTTCTAGCCTTTGTTCTGAAGAGCTGTGTCACCCACAGTGAGGAGCTCACTTCTCCGGACCAAGCAGCCCGGCCGGAAGTTCAGCCGGGCGGAGCAGACCCTGCTCGGGCTGGGGTGTCTCGTCGGGTCTGACTTTCAAGGCCTGCGCTGTTGAGGGGGGTTAAGACAGGTGAAAAGCCGGCTCTCCCAAGGAGGGAACACACTCCCCCAAAGAAGAATCTAGATGTCTTTCTGCGTTCATCGATCAGTCATCTTTGTAACAGATCAAAAACAAATGTTCTCGATCGGTTGAGGGGACCTTCGTGGCTATTGGTCCTGTTACAATTAAAACCCTTCTAGTATCCAAAAGTTTCTACTTCTTTTATTATTTTTCCCAGGGAAATGTTAACGTTGGTGGATGGAAGGGCAGCAGTTGCATTTTGGAGGTCATTCCCGAAAAGACGGCTTTGCTCTGCTGCTCTGAGTCTGTGTGTCCCATCTAATTCGTCACCGTGCTGCTGTATCTAGATCGAACCACTGTTGCTGTTGTTTTTTTAAAGAGAAATAAATTCCTTAACGAAAATAACTGCATTTCTTTCCTTCCGCTGAGCTGTCCTTCTGCCCCCTGTGCGTGTGACGGTCCCCGCTCTGGAGCTATCTGGAAGCCGGGAGGGTGGACGTGTAGTAGTTACTGGTCAAAGACTATAGAGTCTAGTGGGGTTCCCTAGTACGAAGTATAGTTTTACTCATCGTCGTTATTATTATTTTTAGATGTTTCATCAGTGGAGTAGAGAGAGGCCAATATAACATAGGTCCCAGAGCACTTCAAATACTCGCAGCCCTGCACCTGCGAGCCCCTCCCCACAGAACGTGATGTGATACGTTTGTGTCCGTTCAAGCCACTAACTTTGTGTTCATTTGTTACAACGGCCACAGGAAACTAATGCAATGACCGACACTCGCGTGTAGTGGGGACGTTATTGGTGCCGTGCCCTCTCACCGCGCTTCCGTGTCCCGGGCATTTTGCATCCCTGTCTCCCTACCTAGATGATGAAATCCTTCAGGGTGTGGACCCCCCTTGATTCTCCTCTTGGACCCCCACCAGGCCCTAACACCACGTGTTAAGAAAGAAAAGGAAAAAGAATCTATTTCACAAGTTCAACATTTTATAAGTCCTCATGTCCCCCCTGTTTATTTCCCTTTGGGTTTTGCGGGTTGTCAGTAAAGTTTCATTTGAAAAGCCTGCCGGCGTCCTTTGAGCCAAGGGAAACAGGCACGGAACCGCTCTGCCCACGCTTGGCCGGAGCGAGGCAAGCCTGGGCGGCGGGGGGTTGAGCGTGGGCTCGGAGCCAAGGGAGCCGGGGCAAGATCAGGCTCTGCCACCCACCGACGGAGAGACCAGGCTCTGCCACCCACCAACCGACGGAGACCCTGGGCGACTCCCCCGCCTGAGTCTCTTCCACGGTCAAGCAGGCACCATTCACTCCGCAGACGTGTGCCGAGCTCCGACGATGTGCAAGGCGCATCCCCGGCCTGGGAGGAAGTCTGCTCTCGGGGGGCACACCATCTAGAAGGGTGTGGGAAGACACACAGATAAATGCGAAGGGCGTTCATTAAAAATGCCCAGGAGAAAACAATCAAGCAGGGAGACAACTACCGGTCAGCAGGGCTGAGGTTAATAGCCTGTGGTCCATTCAGCCCCGTGCCGACCGCCTGGAGGAGAGCCACCTGGCCCGCCTCCACCCTCGGCGGGAGAGACACGTGGGGCACATGCAGGTGGACCCTGTGCCCTCAGCACCCTCTCGGCCCTTTCCAGTCGGCCCTGAGCCTCTCACCCCCTTTCTTCCATGTTGTGCCCTCTGCAGAGGGCAACTGCGGGCACGGGTGGGGCCAAGGGTGACCGTTCTCAGGGTCAGTGGCTGCCTCTCTTGCGAGGTGGTCTTCAGATGGCTCAGGAGCGGCATGGAGGAGGGGACCTGTGACAGGAGCTGCTGGCACACAAAACCACGGCAGAACGGTGACGCCACGGACAGGTCATCCCAAACCAGAAATGCCCCCTTCGCACCAAACAAATCAAATGAAACATGAATTAAAGCAAGCCAACGCTTTCGGGAGTCTCCCTGCCCCTCCTTCAAAGCTGGAAAGAGAAGCAGGACGGGGACGAGGAAGACCGCCCCTCTGCAGTGCTGCTGGCGATGCCACCCGGGTTAGTGATGTGCTCCGGGCTCAGTCTCATCGGCCATGAGACAGGTAAGAATACCAACCTCATGCACAGCTGTGACCACGCACGGCAAGCGTTTGTCTTGGTGCCGAGCAGGAGTGCTCAGTACGTGGGAGTCATGCTGCTGTCATCTTAGCTCAGGGTCCCCAAAAGCCCAGCCTGAGACCGGGTTCTGTGCCCGTGATTAGTCAAGGGCACGAGGGAAGCTGTACAGGCGGTGGAAGAGGCGTGGGGGTGGGCGGGGAGCCTCCAGATAGGAGGCAGGTGTGAGTCCTCAACAGCCGCATTCACAGCGCGCTGAGTGTGGGAGCCCCACCTGGCGGGAGGCTTCAGTGCAGGGCACCAACAGCAGGGGCCCGAGGAAGACTGGGAGGCTGAAGGGTGGCTTGAGGAAAAGAATGGCTCGATTGATGAGTGATATCTGCACATAGGAGGGGAAACAGTGGCAGTGAGTTTGCTCATAAACTTGAGGACCTCTTGGGCCTTTCCAGCTCTGCCTCTCTAGACTTCTAATGCTGACCAATCACTCACTCACTCATTCCATTCATTCATTCATTCATCATTCTCTGCATCCAAAGCAGAGAGACCTGGGCTCTGCCACTTACTGGCTGTGACCTTGGGCAAGTCATCGAATCTGAGTCTGTTAACTCATTAGCTAAACTGATCTAACAACAGCAGCTGCCCCAAGGGGCCAGTGTGACATTGGCTGAGGTGAGAAATGTTAAGCCAAAGAGGACATGGGCCCCAAGCGGAGGAAGTGTTTGTGCAGAAGTGGGGCCCTGCCAGCCCCCTCAGGATATGGGGAGGGGGAGAGGCTGTTGGGATGGCCCACGGGACTGGGAGAGGCAGGCCCCCCCGGTAATTCTCTCTCTCTCTTTCTCTTGTGGTCATGTCTCCTGCCACCTTGGTGACTTAAGAGCCCGGCCCCCAGCAGGCCGTTATGAGCCTCCTATTTCCTCGGTGCTGACACAGCCGAGGCAGGAACTCCGGGAGCTATGTCCCCACTGTGACTGCTGACATGGCCCCTGAACTCCAAAGATGACTCTCTGAGCTCGAAGCACCGCAGACCTGGAGGGCGCTCAGAGGGCCAGGCAGGCACACAGCCCACTCTCCCAGTGAGAGCGCTGGGGTGGCCGAGAGCACCCTCGGACTGCTTCCCTCTGGGCAGCTCCCGGGAGGGGAGGGTGTTGTGGTGTCGGGTGCGGGCAGCCGGGCTGGGTGAGACCGGGCATTCCTGATCCTCTAAATGCCCTTCACCACTCCCAGGGAGGAGGAAGGGTGGGCTGGGTTGGTCCTCCAACCTGCCTCCAGCCCTCAGGGGACACTGGGGGCCCCGTAACGCCAGAGAGCCCACCTGCCTCCTCAGGAGAGCTGAAGGAGCGTGGGTCAGAGCGTCTGGCGGGAGGAGCAGGGTCTGAAATGCAGCTAGCCCCAAGTCGCCCCCACTCTCTCTGCAGTCTCTCCTGCCCTCCCTGCCTGTGGGTGTCATTCTCAGTCTCCACTGTGTTCCGGTCCCGTGTCTGTTTCTTGTCTGTCTCTCTGGCACGTCAGGCCTCTTTTTTAAATTCATTCATTGATTTCAGCAAGAGAGGAAGGGAGAGAGAGAGAGAGCGGGAGACAGGAACATCCAGATGTTCCTGTTTGTGCCCTGACCAGGGGTTGAACTGGCAAACTCTGCACTTTGGGACGACTGAGACATCCGGCTGGGGCGGGTCTTTGTCTTCCTGCCTCTCTGGCACTCCTGGTCTCCTAAGGTCTCAGACACACCCCCTCCGGCCCCCCTTTCCTCTACCAGCCCGTCCCCCCAGGTTTCTCTCTCTCTGAAAAGCAGTCCATTCCTCACGGGCCAAACCCCAGCCCTCTGAGGTTTCTGGGAGGTGGGATTTGGGGACTCAGAGGCCGGGCCCCCAGCAGCTGCACACTCCAGCCGTCAGCACCCTCCCAGGCTGCGGCCCCAGAGCAGCAGCTTCAAACTCGCCTTCATTTGGTCTGTTTAACTTCTCTGTTTCTAATGTGTTCCACGTGGAGTCCTCCCTCCCAGGGTCCCTGGCTTCCAGGGAACTTTGTCATCCCTCCTCTCCAGACAGGGAGGGTTTGGAGCAGCATGATGCCTGCCAGCCGGGTCTAAGGGCAGGGACCGGGCTTTCTGGGATTTTCTCACACCGCATCCAGCCCACCTCGGTTTGGAACGGGCTGTGTTTGGCCTACACTGGGCGAGAATGGCGTAATGTGTGCTGAAATGCCCAGGGCCGTGAGGCTGAGTGTGCTGTGTGCCGGGAACACTCCCTTTACTGCAGAAATACAGGCGACACCTGGCTTTGGCCAGGCCCGGGACCTGGGAGCAGAGGGCACCCTGGCAGGGGGCAAGACAAGCTGCCCAGGCCGGTCTTGGCAGTACGGCCAGCCTCAGATCCAGCCGGCAGGGCTGGGTCATGTGTGTTCCCTCCACACCACCTTGTGGCATCTGGTACGGTGGACCGGTGCCCCAGGCACCTCTCAGCAGCTGGCGGGGACCTTCCACATTCACCCCATTGCAACTTCCAGTTCTTCAGCTGCCCAGCCCCGTGTTAACTGGAAGCAGGCTGGCACGGAGTGAGCCTGGCGTTCCCGGCCAGCTCCCCTG